>BTCW01000017.1:20577500-23077500 GCA_033239725.1 Echinochloa phyllopogon
CACGGGAACTTCCTCTCGGTCGTATGCTCTATCATTGCCATGATGTAAGGTCCATATATGCAGCTCTAGTCGGGAAGGGTGGAACAGACAAGAATTTCATTCCAAATAAAATCAAAGACACTGAAATCATCAAGTTTCTTTGGTGCCATCCATACAAGGAGATTCCTATTTGTGTTGAGAACGCTTGATGCATCACCAACTTTGGGGAGCATGGTCTTGCGGAACATCATGTGAAGATACCTATAGTAGGGCTTCAATCCAAGATGCTTCCCATATACCATTGTCCCATACTTCTTGTTGTACATGTGTGCTATCTGTCCATCACTGCTCACAGCATCATCATGCAGTCTGTGCTTCTCCCTGTCACCCTCATTGAATCCAAGGATTTTAGCAAACTGATCATAAGTGACTAATAGCTTCTCTCCTTAAGTCATCCAATGCATAACTTGTGGATGAGCAGCAGCATCGACCCAAAGTGTGGCAAAGAACTGAGCTATGATTTCTTCATTCCAATCATGAGTGAACTACGGGATATTGTACAAATTCTTCCTCTCACAAATAGCAATAGTGAGATTGAAATTTGCATCATCTTGGTCCCTTATGTGCTTCCAATCGATCCACTACATCCTCAATGTCTTCTCATCCTTTGTCATGATAGCACAATTATAAAAGTCAGCTTGGAAGCGATTCCAAAACTGAACATCATCAACAGAGTTGTCCTTGGGCTGATTGTATGGATTGAGATATCTCTTCTCCAACAAGTCATGTGTGCCTCTCCTATAGTCCACACACTCTCCACGAAAGTCATCTGTCATCTTCCTCTTTGGATGGTGAGGGTGTAGCATTGTGTTTCAAACATCTAAAGGGTGCCTAACTGGCCTCCCTGCAGCAGCCTTACCAGCCCTAGAAACTTGAGCAGATGAGCCACCTTCTCTGATTTGCACTCCACCAGCACCTCTGCCTCTGCCCTGCCCCCTCAACTCTGACTCAGAAATCTGCACAACAACTTTGCGCTTCTCAGTTGATGGACCAGTGGATTGCTTGGTTGCTTTCTTCTTTGCAGATGTTGTCTGGGCAGTGCGAGCAGTGGGGACAACAGCATTTCCTCAACCAGCACCTCCTGTACCTCCATCACGAGCAGTACGAGGGGGATTTGCACGAGCTCCCCTAGCCCGAGTAGCAAGAGGGACATCATCTTCACTGACAGCCCCACTTGAGTCACTAGAAGTGTCCTTGAAGTACAACTTGGAAGCCTAAGCATGTGAATCGAGCAAGAGTAATGTCACCAAGTGCACCAAAAGTGAATCCAAGACTTGAGAAGGACATTTGGCAACATTAGACAGGAAGGATTTGAACTCAAGTAACAGAAGCCGCTAAAACAAATCTAGAACCGAAAGGATAAGGCATGGATCTCGAAATCTAGCCATGGGTTTGCAATGAAATCATTATGAGTTGTTTAACAGCACCTAGTGAGGCATCCTACCCAAGGGAATCCACTAGAACAACCTAGAACTCTAGATCGAAGAAGAACAACACCGGTTAGGGTTCATACCATGGGAGAGAGCAGATCCACGCGCGCAGCCAAATGCTACAGTGGAGAGGAGCCCCAAGATGTAGAGGAGGCTAGCTCGAAGCTTTTGCGGGGATTCACCGGAGGAGATGCCCTCGGGAGCGCCGGATCCCTTTCCCCTCGCCGGAGAGGAGAGAGAGAAGCAGCGGTGCTCATGGGAAAAGAAATCACGAGTGCAAAGGAGTTTGACGAAGGGGTACACGACCTGCTTATATATTTCCGCGATACAGGGTCGGATACTCTGGGGCGGAGCCAGAATTTCCGAGAACCCAGTTTCCCGAAGGGCTTCTCGGAAGAATTTTGTTCCAAGGTTGAGCCAGAGTGTCCGGTCACAGAATTTCCAGCAGACAGGGGGTAGAGAAAGATGTGGAGTTATGACCAAGGCTTTTCGATAGATTGACAGATTGAGAGATGGACATCTAAGAACCGTTTTGACACATGTGATCAGCCAACAACCAACAATACATAACCTCACAATAGCCAAAACATGATCGAACGATCACAAGAACCAAATATTTTTCAAGAACGCACACAAAGAAAACATTTTTCCTATCTAGACAACAACCAATTTTGTGTGCAAGAGCTCAAGCCACGTTACAAGAATCCAAGATATTTAGTTCACTCGTCAAAGCACAAAATCTTGACTCATCTAGTGGCTTAGTGAAGATATCGGCAAGTTGCTTTTCGCTGCTCACATGACGTAAAGCAATATCTCCCTTTGCCTCATGATCCCGTAAGAAGTGGTGATGAATATCTATGTGCTTTGTTCGGGAGTGTTGCACCAGATTGTTAGCTAGCTTGATAGCGCTCTCATTGCCACAAAAGAGCGGAATATCACTAAACTGACAACTGAAGTCACTCAAGGTTTGCCTCATCCAAAGTAGTTGGGCACAACAAGCGCCGGCCGCCACATACTCGGCTTCGGCAGTCGATAGAGCGACCGAATTTTGCTCCATGACACCAAGGTCTGAACAAGAAATTGGCAAGTCCACGTTGTACTCTTTCGGTCTACTTTACAACCGGCATAATCGGAGTCCAAATAGCCAAGTAGACTAAAAGTTGAGCCTTTGGGATACCACAAGCCAAGATTAGGAGTGTGCATTAAATATCTAAGAATTCTTTTAACGGTCATCAAATGACACTCTTTCGGGTTAGCTTGAAACCTTGCACACATGCACACACACTAAGCATGATATCGGGCCTAGATGCACAAAGGTAGACTAGAGAACCAATCATGGAGCGATATACCTTTTGATCCACAGCATTACCATCTTCATTTGGATCAAGATGACCATTGGTTGGCAGGGGAGTCTTGATGGGTTTGGCATTTTCCATGTCAAATTTCTTGAGCATATCTTTGGTATACTTTGTTTGACTAATGAAAGTGCCATCTTTGAGTTGCTTGATTTGAAATCCAAGAAAGAACTTCAACTCACCCATCGTGGACATCTCAAATCTCTTTGTCATGATCCTACTAAATTCTTCACACCAAACATTGTTAGTATAACCAAATATAATGTCATCGACATATATTTGGCACACAAAAATATATTTATCTTACTTGCGTGTAAAGAGAGTAGGATCGGCTTTGCCTATCTCAAAACCATTCCTTAAGAGAAAATCCTTAAGGCATTCATACCATGCTCTAGGAGCTTGCTTGAGCCCATAGAGCGCCTTATGGAGCTTGTATACATGGTGAGGATACTTGGGATCTTCAAAGCCCGATGGTTGCTCAACATATACCAATTCGGAAATTGGTCCATTGAGAAATGCACTCTTCACATCCATTTGATGTAGCTTGAAATCATGGTGAGTAGCATAGGTAAGTAAAATTCGAATTGATTCAAGCCTAGCTACGAGAGCATATGTCTCACCAAAATCCAAACATTCTATTTGAGTGAAACCTTGAGCAACCAACCTTGCCTTGTTTCTTGTCACTACACCATGTTCATCTTGCTTGTTCCGAAAGACCCACTTGGTTCCAATCACGTTTTGCTTGGGCCTTTCCACAAATGACCAAACTTCATTTCTCTTGAAATTGTTGAGCTCTTCTTGCATGGCCATTACCCAATCCGGGTCATCAAGTGCTTCTTCCACCTTGAGAGGTTCCAAAGAGGAGACAAACGAGTAATCTTCACAAAAACTTGCTAATCTAGAACGAGTAGTTACCCCTCTTTTGATGCTTCCAAGAATGTTGTCCACAGGATGATCTATTTGGATAGTATGGTGGACTCTTGGATGTTCTACACTTGATTGAGCTTGGATCAGACTACCATCATCATGATCATCTTGACTTGAGTTGATACCATATTGTGCTTGGTCTTGACTATTTGTTGGTGTAGATGGTTCAACTTGTGTTGGTGATGGTTGGTCCTCATTTGGCTTGTTTTGTTCACTTGGGTCCTGAGGCCTTACTTCTCCAATGGCAAGCTTTTCAATTGATTGTTGTGGAGGCTCTTCATCTACATCATTTGGATTAACTTGCTCTACTTGAGAGCCGTTAGTTTCATCAAAGTCCATGTCACATGCGATTTCAACACAACTGGAGGCTTTGTTGAAAACACGATAACCATGGGCATTTGATGCATAACCAAGGAGAAAACCTTCATCACATTTAGGTGCAAACTTAGAGCTTTTGGGCTTCTTGTTTAGAATGAAGCACTTACTTCCAAAAACTCTAAACTAATAAGACACATTAGGCTTTTTACCTATGAGAAGCTCATATGCCGTTTTTCTCAAGAGCTTGTGGAGGTAGAGACGGTTGATGGCATGGCATGCAGTGTCGATGGCTTCGACCCAAAATTGATCTGAAGTTTTGTACTCATCTAGCATTGCCCTTGCCATCTCAATGAGTGTCCTATTCTTCCTCTCCACAATGCCATTTTGTTGAGTGTATGGCACGGAGAATTGATACCCAATTCCCTCCTCTCCAAGAAATTCTTCAATGTTGATGTTCTTGAATTCGGTGCCATTGTCACTTCTCACTTTCTTGATCTTCCAATTGAACTCATTTTGTGCCTTTCTTGCAAACTTCTTGAATATCTCATGCACTTCACTCTTGTCATGCAAAAAGAACACACAAGTGAAACAAGAATAATCATCAACAATGACAAAGCCATATTTATTACCACCAATGCTTATCTAGGCCACGGGCCCAAATATATCCATGTGTAGAAGCTCAAGTGGTGTCTTGGTGGTGACGATGCTCTTGGGTGGATGTGCCACACCAACTTGCTTTCCAGCTTGGCATGCACTACAAAGACGATCTTTCTCAAAGGAAACATTTGTTAGTCCAAGAATGTGATCGCCCTTTAGAAGTTTATAAAGATTTCTCATCCCAACATGAGCTAGCCGGCGATGCCAAAGCCAACCCAAGCTAGACTTTGCCAACAAACATGCATCAAGTTGAGCTTTCTCCGATGTGAAATCCACAAGATAAAGCTTTCCCTTGAGTACACCCTTGAAAGCAACGGAGTCATCGCTTCTTCTAAAGACGGTCACACCCTTATCGGTGAACAAACAGTTGTAGCCCATCTCACAAAATTGTGAAATGGATAACAAATTGTAGTCTAATGATTCCAACAAGAAAACATTTGAAATTGAATGATCGGTAGAGATAGCAATTTTAACTAACCTTTTACCTTTCCTTGGCTATTATCGGTAAACACAATGTTGTCACTTGAATTTTGATTTGTCTCAAATGAAGTGAACATACTCTTCTCTCTGGTCATATGATTTGTGCATCCACTATCAAGCACCCACTTGGTTCCACCGTAGGAGTATGCCTACAAAGCAAATCAAGCCTTTGTTTTAGGTACCCAAAGAGATTTGGGTCTTTGAGTGTTAGTCACAAGAACTTTGGGCACCCACACATTTCTCTTAACCAATGTGTCTCTAGTGCGGTACCTAACATATTTGGCGACCAACCTACTATAATGGTCCCAAGTTAACACATAATCGGCATAAAAAGTACTTTCGGGAGCATGTGCCTTGACTTTCTTCCCTTGCTTTGAGTTGGCCATGGTTGGCTTGATTGGTTCATCCTTCTTCACTTGAGTTTGTGACCTCTCATACTCATAGAATATAAAATGAGAGGACTTGAAGCTCATCGGCTTCATGTAGTTGACCTTGTGTTCCTCCCCCTTGCTCCAAGGATACCTAGTGTGTTGAAAGTGCTTCAACAAGCCACCTTTCACACCTAGGCCGGAGGTCTTGTTGTTCTTGATTATAGGGATGAGGTTTCTATCACCTTGTTCATCCTTACCTAATCCCTTGTCATTCTTGTAGCCATACTTCTTCATGTAGCTTGTACCAAAAGCCTTCGAGTACTTCTCAAACTCACCTATCTTGAGATGTGGCTTCTCTTTCTTGAGAAGGTTGGTGAGTCTTGCTATTTCTTTCTTCATAGCTTGTGCTTCGGCAAGGTTAGTATCACAAGATTTAATATCAATATTATAACACCTTGCACAGCCATTGCTAGTGGAGGGATTAGAAGACTTGGTTGCATCATTAGAGCATAAGGAAGTGCTTTCCCAAAGAGTGTTGAATTGTACTTCAAGAGCCATGTGCTTGGGATTCAAACATGATAAGTTTTCTTGAAGTGTTTCTTTTTCACTCTTTAGTTTAGCATTTGATTCATTGGCTAAGGAAAGTTCCTTAGTCGACTTCTCAACATTCTCCTTCTCTTTAGCAAGAGACTTTTCAAGCCCAAGAAGTTTGTCAATTTTAGCATTGAGCAAGTCCCTTCCTTTCTTGGGAGAGGGATTCCTCAAGGGCTATGGATTTCTCTTGCTCATGCCTCATTAACTCTTCTTGAGCCTCAAGAGTCTCTTCCCTAATTCTAATTCTTCCGCTAGCTTCATAATTCTATTTGCGGCCTTTTTACTAAATTGTTTAGTTAATGTTTCATGCATAACAACTTTGTTACCAATATCATCATTATCACCATCATAATCATCATCATCTTCATCATCATCATCATCATCATCATCATCATCATCATCATCATCATCATCATCATCATCATCATCATGTGCAAGAGAGAGGGATTGGGGAGCTACCTTTACCCCTTTTGCCATGGGACAAGTGGGAGTAGTATCATCTTCATCATCGGTGAGCTCTCCAAAAAGTGATGTGCTTGTAATAGTGGCTGGCACGGCAATTGTTGCAATCTCCTCATCATCGGAGGTCTCTTCCGTTGAATCCCACTCTTGACCAAGATGGCTTTCATCTGTGTGCTTCTTCTTCTTGTGGCCTTCCTCATCTCTCTTGTTGGGTGTTGGACAATCGGCCACAAAACGACCAACTTTCCCACACCCAAAGCATGGCTTGTTGGACCTTCTTCTAGTCTTGCCCTTGAAGTTTCCCTTCTTGAAGAAACCGGTCTTCTTGAAGGTCTTCTTCAGGTTATTCATGAAAAGAGCTAATTCTTCATCATCATCACTATCACTATCACTTTCTTCCTTTTCTTCTTCCTTAGACCTTTCCTCAACCCTGACCACTTCCTTGCCTTTGCTCTTGGTGCTTGCTTGAAGACCTACACCCCCTTCTCAATTTGCTAATAAACTCTTGACATTTGTTGAGAGACTTGAGCTTCCTCGACGGTCATGAGATGCTCTTCAATTCTTCCAATGACGTCGGTGGGAGTGAATCTCTTGAATCCTCTATTCTCCCTAATCAAGGTAGGGAGGTTCACATCTCTTGCCTTATATGCACATAAGATCTTGTCCACAACTTCCCGGTCACCCCACTTGGTGCTAACAAGTGACCGAATCTTGTTGATGATCTTGTTCAACCTATTGTACATCTCTTGTGGTGACTCACTTGGGAGCATGACAAACCTATTGAGCTCTCCTTCCAAGCATTGAATTATTCCCTCCCTAACCTTTCTTGTGCCTTCATGGTTGATTTGGATTGTATCCCAAATCTTCTTGGTGGAATGCATACCATCCACCTTTTCTTTCTCCTCCGGTTCCAAGGCACTAAGAAGAATGGAGGTGGCTTGCATGTTGCGATGACTCTCATGCTCTTGATCCGGAGTGAGAGTGTTGTCCTTCTGATAGTTGACACCTACACACACAATCTTCCAAAGGGTCGGGTGGACCCCAATCAAATGCGCAATCATCTCATTTCTCCATGAGGCATACGTCGTCCCTTTAAAGCAAGGAGGTTTGCCCATAGAGATAGAGGTGTATTGTGTTGAATAGCTTAAACGAGATTAATCAAAAGGAATTTGAGTGTTAGACTTATATTTGTGCTTCTTTCTCTCATCTTCTTCATAGTCCGAGTCATCTTCGGAAGAGTCCACATAGGTTCCACCAACAACAACCTCATCATCATTGTTTTTTGGTAAATCTTCCTTCTTTGATCCATCACCTTTACGAGTTCCTCCTTCCCCCGACATCTTGATTCTCCAAGCGGTTAAGCTTTAATCCGGAGACCAAAGCTCTAATACCAATTGAAAGGATCACAAGATGCCTAGAGGGGGTGAATAGGATCTTCTTCAAATTCTGCACACAGTTTTTCTCACAGTCAGATTGTGTAACACCCTAAAATTCATCACATTTAAATTGTAGCAACCCTTTGAATTTTTCTAGGATTTATTAAGGCTTAAATAAATTTTCTAGGATTTAATTGGAATCTCTAGCCTTTTATCAATTTAAATATCACATTAAATAATTATTTTAGTCAAAATAAGTTTTTGTTGCATTCATGCTGTTGCATATATTTTTGGTTGCTAGTAAATCAAGTTGGAATTTAAATTTTGTTTAAATTCGAATTTGATTTGCTTTTGTTTGAGTTTTGGAAAAGTTAAAATAGCCGAGTTCGTTTTTGCCCCTCAAACTCTTGGCCCAGTTCGGTTTTGCCCCCTCTACTTTTTCCTTTCTCTCGAGCCGGCCGATTCTTTCTTTTCCCGGCCCATTCCCCGCTTTCGGCCCATTCCCGGCCCGATATTTTTCCTCCCCGCCGCTCTCTCTGCTGAGTCACTGGCAAGTGGGGCCCGGCTGTCAGCATGTTCGTCTCCGACGGGGACTCTTCCCCGAGCCCGATCTGGAGCGCCGCCGTCTTCAACTGCGAGTCCCGCCGCCGCACGCCTTTCCAAGCCCCGGGTCCCCGGCCTACTTAAAGCGCCCGCCGCCCGCAGTCCTTCCCATCGAAAATCGAAGCCGCGAGCCCTCGAACCCTAGCGCGTCGCCGCCGCCTTTGACCGAGCTCGAGCCGCCGCCGTCGTTAGTCGCCGTCCCGAGCCTTTTTCTCGCCGAGATTGTTCCTCGTGAGTTCACCATCGTCCCCTGTCTCTTCCCATCCAAGTCTCGTCGAAGTTCGTGCACCGTAGCGCCGGATCCGTATCCACCCGAGAGCTCCGCCGCCGCGCATGGCGCCGCCGTCGTCGGCCACCGCGTGCGCGCCATCTCAGCCACCCAATCCACCCTAGGTGAACTCGTCGTGGTCCAGTGAGCCCGTAGAGCTTGATCTCGCCATGTTTGGAGCACCGTAGCCGTAGATCGACTCTACGCCGGCGAAGCTCCGCCGTGTTTGCGAGCGGCGCCGCCGTCCCGGCCGTCGCCGGCGTTACCTCCTCGGCCTGATCTGATTCAGATCGTCCGATCACGATCCAACGGTCCACGTCAGCCCTAGCGTTCGAGTCAAACCCGAGCGTAACGGTCAGCGTGGCGATTTTGCTAAAGAGCCCTCCAAGTTTTTGGAAATCAACCCGCGGCCCAGTTTAGTTCAAAAATAATTCCAAATAGGTCCTTTTTCTTCTGTATAAGCCCCTGCAAGATTTAAAATTATGCCCGAGGTCCTGTTTTGGTCTTTTTACCCGTAAGCCCTCGAGTTTTTATACAAAATTATGTTTTAGCCCCTGGTTTTTCGCAGTTAAGCCCCTGGAACTTTTAAAACTTTGCCAGCAAGTCCCTAAACCTTAGAAAAGCCTTATCTTTTTCGTTTTAACTCCGATTTTAGTGATTCTCGCGCTCACGCATTCGTTGTAATGTGTAGATTAGTTTTGTGCTGTTATTTTCTTCTGTTGGAATTTTTTGGTGTACTGTTTCTTATTTGTTGTATTGTTTCCTTGCTTGTGAATGTGTGATGCGATTAGGAAACGACCGGTTTGAGGATTTCTCTGAAGAACCAACTGTTGGAGAAGGATTTGAGCAGCAACCAAGTTGGGAAGAAGGCAAGTGTATTATGTCATGCAAATGTCCTAATAATTATTAATTTCACCACCCATGCATGTGTCTTAATTTGATGGGTTCCTATTTAAGGATTTGCCTAGCCACTATATTCCCCTATCCCTGAAACTGGGTTACTTAATTAATTTTGATGGTAGATGATGCTTAGTTTGCTCAACTGGGATTGGTTAAATGAACCCCTACTCTATGTTCCATATACTCTTTTAAATAATTAATTGGCAAGATCATATCTTTTTAATTGGAACATGGAGAACCACCCAGGAAAACAGTGCAACCATAAGTACTATATGGCTCTGGTCTTGGCTAATTAATTAGGGACTTTAGTGGATGGTAACCTTACCCGAAAGGGGCAAGAGGTGCGGCGCTTGACGGGGTATAGCTCGGTCCTCTTGAGCTGTGGGCTTTGGTAAGAGACAGATCTCATTAGGGAGGGTTATGCTTTGCTTCTGAACCCGAAACCTTAGCGGGTTACTATTTACTAAGGAATCTTTGTAAAGGCCTCGTAGCGTCCCTATGCGGTCACACCTCGGTAGTGTGATTTAAGAGGATTGGCCCCCTCGGCATGGTTGGGTTTAAAGTTCTTTTGAACTTTTACGCAACTTATGGTGAAAGTGTACAACCTCTGCAGAGTGTAAAACTGTTATAACAGCCGTGCTCACGGTTAAGAGCGGCCTGGACCATTACATGATAATCATACTTGAACATGATCTAAATCGTGGTTATATGAATATGTTGGGAATATGACATTCATTAATTGGTGGGTGGTATATACTTTCGTTTGCTAGTAAATAGTTGCTTAATAAAACTTGACCAACTAAAAGTGCTTACAGCAGTATGGTCAGCCAACCTTTTTGCCTCAGCCTTGTATGTCATATTACATTTCTGAGTACGTTATGTGCTCATACTTGTTGCTTTTCTTTCTTTCTTTTATTGCATCTACTGCACCCGAAATGCTGCTCAGATTGGGAGAATTTTGAGGATTTCACTACTGATTTTGGGGAGTTCTAGGCGAGTCTCCCCCAGTCAATGCCTGTGGAGTTGGAGTCACTTTTGCTTCGTTAGATGAACGTTTATTTAAGTCTTCCGCTATGACATTTGAGTCAACTCTGATATTGTAATAATTGCACTATAATACTCTTTCGTTATGCATGGTTATGGATATTCACTTATGACGTCTACCATATGTGTGTAAACTGATCCTGGCGCACATATGAGATGCACCTGGTTTTGCCTTTAAAACCGGGTGTGACAGAGGTGGTATCAGAGCCGACCCTCGCGGTTGCGCGTACGGGTCAGTGTGCGGGCATAGGGCGCATGACGTGTATGGCCCGGGTAGGGGATACGGCATGGACTATGGCGCCAGCACTGGACATACGGTCGTGCGCCAAGGGGGAACGTTCCTGGACATTTGCCCGTGTGGGTGAGTTGCGCTGACGAGGACGTCGGGTTCTTTGAGGGGGGTGTATGTCACACCCGGCCCAGTTTGTATGGCCCAGTAGTGGCCCATGAGTGCGGGACGCACGTGTTTAGTGTCACATTGCTAGTTGAGCAAGGGTGGAGGCAACTTATAAGCCTTTGTCTTCCAGCCATAGCACCTTCGGGTTAACCCTTTTACACGAAGCGAGGACGAAAGTGTAAGCAGGGTGCTATGTGTACGCGTGCACGCCCCTCGGAAGGGCTGTGCGGGGCGGCTCGTGGAGGGCAGGGTGTTACAGATTGGTAACTGGAACTTCTGGCACCCTATCAGATACTCCGAATCAGATAGCCCTAGAGTATGTGGCAGGTTCTCGGATTTTCCTACGACAAAAAAGAGTGAGCACGTGATGCAAATATATAGAGCAACTTAGCTAATTCCCTTTGAATAGAAAGGTGGGAAACCATCTAGGGACTCTTTTTCACCTAAGAGCTGCACCACAAACTTCACACACAAGTAGATCGGACCAAATATGTGAGAGTCAACTATGAACTATGAAGAACAACCACCACAACAAGAGACAAGTGATTTGTTTACCGAAGTTCACTTCCCTAAAGAAGCTACGTCTCCATTGAGGTGCCTCCAAAGAGACCGGGTTGAGCCACAATCCTACCCTCTCCCTAGAGCCCAAAAGCCAAGCTAGGGTTACTTACTATGATATCCTCGAGGGGATTGGCTTTACAAACTTTCCGGGGCAAGCTCACACGAGTTGAGCGCTCGCCGGAGACGCCTAGCCGTCTAGGAGCAAAAGCTCCAAGAGTAACAAACGCAAGTTGACGGCCGAGGATGCTTCAAATGCTCAAGAGATGGAGTTGATGCTCACCCACACTTAAATCCAAGAACTCACTCAAACCCCTTCTCAAATCTCACAAGGATTAGCTCTAGGAGGTTGAGGAAGTGAAAAGGAAGCTCAAGAGAGCGTTCTTTGCGTGTGTGGTCGGCAGGCACAAGAGGAGGGGGTGTGGGAGTATATATACTCGGGCTCCCAAAACTAGCCGTTACCGTGCTGGTGAGATCTAGGCTGGATACTCTGGGACGACCCCGGATACTCGTACCAAAGAAATGAACGTGAAACTCTGTAACCCTGGACACTCCGGGACCTTCCCTGAATTTCCGAAGACACTCAAACCCAAAGGGGTCCTCGAACAAAAATGTTCCAGCCCTGTCCCGGATACTCCAGGGTGCCCTGAATCTGTACTAGGATACTCCGACCCCTTGCTGGAGCATCTGGCAACAGAAATACTTGTGCCCGTGAGTGCATTTGTGTCTCTCTTGAGCACTTGATTATATCTTTTGAGCATTTAGACATCCATGGCTTGATCAACATGCATCCCCCTTGATAGTACGACATTCCTAACTCAAATTCAAAATAGAAAATAATTTAAAGTCTTCAATCTTTTCGCCGTCCATCATGATCTTTAGAGGGATATATCATCAAGTTCCAAACACGAATTTTATCATATTATGACCTGTCCATGAACTCAATTCAAACATTAGTTCTTTGGTTACATTTGTCATCATTCCACTAAAACCCACTAGGGAGAGCCTAGATGCACTTTCACCGATTCAGGACCCTAAACCAACACAGCCAACATAGCCCGTATCACATCAAAAATACAAAATCTAAATGTTTACATGGTGTCACTGATGAAATCCCGCAAAATATAGCTAGGTAGACAGAAACACCACCAGATACATCCACTCCGGCCATCGGCAAAGCCACATGCCTCAGCCCGGTGCATTTTTTATGGGGACTAGGGTTCCCAATCTTCCGTCAGGTGAAGGATAACTCGTTTTGGGCGGAGCACGACACACCGATCCGGCTTCAAGTCAGCAAACTCGAACCCTGCAATCTTAGCACCACGACTCCTCTAGTTATCAACCGTGTCACAACCCTGTTGACCTCGCCAAGAAGGATAATCCCTGCCTGTGAAACGAAGAACATAAGAAAGAACTCGAAAGAACGCAGCACTCAACAGGAAGTGATAAACTGCAGATGTATGATTAAGCACGATAATTGGGGTTCTACAAACCGATGACGGCGAAACTGTTCTCGACAGATTAATCTAACCAAAACCCGAGTCTAAATGATGGTGGCTACTGAATTTAATAGTCTAGGGTCAAGCTAGGGTTGAGGGCGTGCCAGGGGGCATCCACAACATTGGCCGAGAGGCCCGACATGATACAAAGCATGAAAAGGCCCACAACAGGTGACGCAGCACCTTTTCGTGGTCACACAATATGATCCACGAATCCTCTGGAGCTAGGTCCAGAACCAATAGAAGCGTCTCATCGTCACGATTCCAACGCATCCAAGAATGCCTTGTTTGGACGTCGTATGAAGTAGAAATTACAGTTGAAGCACAGACATGTCGGCTGGAACCGAACCGAGGATGATGTCCAACATGACGATGACTTGTAACTTGGAGACGAGTCCGGCTCGTGTATGTGCAACATGGTGATGTCCTCATCATCCTCCCCTTCTTGAATTGGAGTCATCCCTGACTCCATCGCATCCTCAAACTCCTGCAAAAGGTTAGTGGCAGGGGACTGCAAAGTACGAGACATAAAATAATTTGTAGCAAGACACAGATTTCGATCTCGACCAAGCATTGTATAACATGGACCATCAGGGTTATCACATAAAGTAGCAGCAGCAGATGTAGTAGCAATAAAAGCACCTCCTTTTAATTTAATCCCTTTTGGTTTATCATCAGAAGATGCAACACTAGCAGATTTAGCTCTATCTTCTTCAGCAAGCTCTCTAAAATGTTTCCTAATATCAGCAGGCGATAAAGGAAGCAAAGTAATTTTCTTGTTCTTATGCATGAAATTGTATGTATTAGTTCTACCATGGTGTGCAACATCATTATCAACTTCTCATGGTCTACCCAACAAAAGAGATGAAGCTTGCATCGGGACAACATCAAAATCAGCATAATCATGATAAGAACCAACAGAAAATTGTATACATGCCGATCTTGTTACCTTAGCTTGACCACTACTGTTTAGCCATTCTAAGTGGTAGGGATTTTAAATGAGACGTGTTGGCAAGTTAAGCTTCTCTACCAAATCTAAACTCACCAAGTTGTTGCAACTCCCACTATCAATTATGGTGAGCAAACGACAATCGTTGACGACAAGGAACATGTGGAATAAATTCTTGCATTGGATCTTCTCCACGTCCTCACGTTCCACCTACGAACTCAATATACGCTGCACAAGAACCAAGCTATGGAATCCCGCTGATGCGGCAACCGAGTCAATTGTCTCACCCTCATCATTCTCCGCGTCTGCAACAACGTTAGTCGCAAGAACTAAATCATCTTCAACATCACTAGCACTTACATATCCAGTACCATCGGGTGTAGCGATGAAAGCACGAACACTTGGGCAATCATTCATGACATGTCACATGCCCTTGCAGCGATGGCACACGATGATGGCAGACTTGCTCGATGAACTCTTGTCAGTAGTAGTCGGTTTCTTGTTCTGTTGGGCCTGCACATTAGACATATTCCATACCTCAGAAGTTGGTGCCGGTGCGGATGGCGTCGAACGTGTACTCGATGGTGGCGTCGCTCGAGTACTTGCTGTTGGCGTGACAGTATGGGGTCGTCCCTGTAATTCTTTTTCTACAAGCATAGCAAGCTGGAACAGCTGGTTGGTGGTAGTAAATTCTTTATAGTCAACAATATCCTGAATTTCAGGTCTCAAGCCACCATAAAATGACAAACTTTATCCTCAGGATCCTCTACTACCCCACAACGAACCATGCCCTTTTGTAACTCGGCATAATACTCCTGGATAGACAAATTACCCTGCTCTAAACGTTGCAATCTCTTACGCAAATCACGCTTATAAGAGGCAGGAACAAATCGCTCACGCATGGCAAGTTTAAGCGCATTCCAAGAAGTAGGTTGTATGTTTAAAGAAGCACATTCCTGCCACCAGATTATTGCAAAATCCTTAAATTCACTAGTGGCTTGCCGAACCTTATGCTGATCAGGAACAAGATGGGAAGCAAATTTCTGTTCTACTGTCATCTCTCAATCTAAATATTCCTCTGCATCATAACGCCCATAAAAAGATGGTATAGTAAATTTAATTTTGGCGTAAGGTTCATCATTGCCTTGATGGCGTCGGTTCCTATTACCTCCCGTACCTATTGTATTTTTGCGAAGACGGTGACAACGTAGCTTCTCCGCTTGGGTCTTGATGGGATCAGGCTCGCCATCAGACCCATAGATAACATCATCATCGTCATCCTCGTCATAGGGTTCCTCTTCTTTAGGCTTGGTGGGTTGGACTCGAGTTGTTGAACCCTTGTTGTCAGCATGGAGACTCGCTTGTCCACACCCTCAATTGTGTGACAGGCAGCCTTGACCTCCTTCGTTAGCTTGCTCAACTCCTTCATGAAGAGGCCCTTCAGCTCATTCGTTACCTGCACCAACTGACTAGACAAAATAGGAACGTCGTCTGCCATGGTTAGTGATCAACAAATGCCCTAGGAACTATGATGTTTGCTTGGTGAAACCACACCCTCACACACGTCACGTCTTACCAAGTTCTTACCAATGCAGGCAGTGGATGGTACAACCGGTGGCTGGTTCGTGATACCTGTGAGGAGGTAGTACCAAGATTGCAAAGGCTCTTCGCTGTACTGACCTGAAGTAGTGTATGCGGAGCTTTGGGAAGGCACAATATGTAGCAAGGAGTAGCAAATAACGAATGAAGAATAGCAAAGTTCAATAAGTATCCAAAGTACAAGTCACAATTGCTGGCTTAGACGTGTCCTAGACGTAGCACAACTAGTTGGAACAAGAAACAATGGAAAAATCTCACAGAACAAGCAAAACAACACTCTATGCAATTGTTTTTATTCTTTTCAGCAATTCCCCTCCAAAACCTCCGGACTAGTAGGAATCACGAGTTTTTTATTTTGTTCAACTATTTTTTTATATTTTTCTCTTAACAAGGATACCAAAAGCTCCAAGCACACAAATTTGCACCCTTTTTTGAGGTGAGATGCAGCCTAGGGAAACTCAGGAACAAACGCTGAAAACCCAAAAACAACTTGATCAATTTTTTTCTTTATCTTCCTGATTTTTTTTTAATTTTCTGACTCAGGCAAACAGGGCAAAGCTGCTGTAAAAAATTGAGCCAAAACGGAGCACCGAGCGAAAAGCCATTTTACTGAAGGTACCTCAAGTTATGGTTTTCGGGAGGCCCACGATGTGGTTCTCTGGAGGCTCAATTCGGCAGGATGCGCGGCGGCGGTTGGGGTACGCAAGATGAAACAAGAAGGGCTGCGATGCAAGGCAATGGACACACGGCGGCTCGCAACCTATCTAGGGCTTGCACGGCAGGAGTTCACACAAGGCGGCTAGCAAGGGCAAGTCGAGTTATGGGGTGGCACGACTTGTAATCTAGTCACGGTGGAAGGGATAGCGGCGGAAACAAAACAAACGACGCAACGGGCGATTGAACTATGACACGAACACGACTAAAACTAGCAGCAAGACTCGACCACGGACACAAACTCAACCAAGCGAAACTGAAACGAAATTGCAAAGTCTAAAAAGGTACTAGGACAGCGGAATACGATGAACAAACCAACTTTTTTGTAGGGCAATTTTCTGGACTATAGAACGGAGGCGAAAGGATGGATATACCTGACGGTAAACATGTCTCTGGATACCACTTGATGGGGACTAGGGTTCCCGATCTTCCATCAGGTGAAGGATAACTCGTTTTGGGCAGAGCACGACACCGATCCGGCTTCAAGTCAGCAAACTCGAACCCTGCAATCTTAGCACCACGACTCCTCTGGTTATCAACCGTGTCACAACCCAGTTGACCTCGCCAAGAAGGCTAATCCCGGCCTGCGAAACGAAGAACAGAAGCAAGAACTCGAAAGAACGCAGCACTCAACAGGAAGTGACAAACTGCAAATGTATGATTAAGCACGATAATTGGATTTCTACAAACCGATGACGGCGAAACTATTCTCGACAGATTAATCTAAGCAAAACCCGAGTCTAAACGACGACGGCTACTGAATTTAATATTCTAGGGTCAAGCTAGGGTTGAGGGCGCGCCAGGGGGCGTCCACAATATGGGTCGAGAGGCCCGACACGATAAAAAGCCTGAAAAGGCCCAAAACAGGTGACACAGCACCTTTTCATGGTCATACAGTATGATCCATGAATCCTCTAGAGCTAGAACTAGAACCAAAAGAAGCGCCTCGTCGTCACGATTCCAACGCATCCAAGAACGCCTTGTTTGGACGTCGTATGAAGGAGAAATTACAGTTGAAGCGCAGACATGACGACGACTTGTAACTTGGAGACGAGTCCGGCTCGTGTATGTGCAACGTGGTGATGTCCTCATCAATTTTTTATTGAAGTCAGCAGGGGGGAAAACTCCTACCTATTTTTATATTTTTTATTCCAAATGAAGTTAATTCGCTCCCACGGGGGTCGAACCTGGATCCGCTGGGTGCTACTCAGGTGCTCTAACCACTAGACTAGATGCCCTTTTAGAGCACGGTGCATTTTTTTTCCTCGCAATTGTGTTGCTGCGTAGGTATGTACACGCTGCAAAACTTATGATTTATTTGAGTGTTGTTCCATTCATATTATTGTAATTAAAACAAATATTTATGGATGGACTTTTTGTTATATAATTCGGAATTATGAAGAGGAATGGAGATATTGCATCTCTTTTCCAAAAACATGCAGCAAAGAAGAAGGGGGCTACTGCTGCAACTATGGTGGAAGAGCAACCTCGTGAACAAGAGAGGGTGATTGAGGAACCTGTGAATCCTGTGCCATTGTTTTGACCTTCGATTTCACTTGAAGATGTGTCGCCACCACGGTATATGGCTTCAACCTCCTTCCATATAATCCAGGTGAAAGGTTTCCCATTCAAAGCTATCCCATTAATGATCAAGATGCAATTAGAAGAGCATATATTGATAAATGTGCACTGAAACCTATGGAACATATTTTTCCAGAAAGAATAATTAGAAAAAAAATATGGAGTTGCTTTCTTGCATATCGGCGTTCAATCCTTCCAACTCATTTGTTTCTTTCGATGCATAGAAGATACACAGACTTGCTGAGTTCTACCCTGATGACATTAGAGGCACCGAGAAATCGGAATTGCAACTTGATAATTATATAAGATGAGAGCTTCAAAGGCCAAGAGAATCTTGTTGACCTCTCAGTTAAGCTTGTTGAAACCAATAGGCATAAAGTGTATGATATGGTTTACTTGCTTCTCAAATTGGTATTGCTTTTACCGGTGGGGACGAGAAGTGTTGAAATTTATTTTCTGTAATGACTTTAATTAGTCAAAACTAAGCACAAAAATAAGTTGGGTGATAGTCTTTTGGATGATTGTCTTTTCACGTTCATTGAGCGGGATATTTTCTTCGAAGTGGATGAAGATGATATAATCAAGACTTCCATGGTCATTAGAAAGCGAAGGCCAAACCAGAAGTAATATGGTAATCATCTTTTAATTGTTTTAGTTGCGTGAGCTTTTTATGCATATTTTGGACATAATATGTTTGGACTATTTGTATTTTAATAGATGCAATTTTTGCAATCAAGTGTTTAATTTAAGACTTGAATGTTTTTTTTGACCCAAGTCGATGCCCCTACCTTTTTTTTATTTCAAACCCAGTTAATTCATTCCCACAGAGAGTCGAACCTAGGTATGCTTCGTGCTACTCTGGTGCACTAGCCACTAGAATATAGGCCCTTTCACATACTTGAATGTTATTTAGCAACATTTGAAATTATATACTGAATTATATATGAAATAATGTTGATTGAACCGAATTGTATGGTAAAAAAATGTTGAGATACTCCATCCGTTCTTAAATATATGACATTTAAGACAAGCAAATTAGTTTATTTTTAACTAAATAGGTTGTCCTAAACGATATATATTTAAAAACAGAGGTAGTACATTCTTTTATTAGTCAATTTCTAGCTATCTGAGAGGCCTGCGAAAGAAAACAAATCATGAGCTAACAAATTTCAGCTTTCATGTCCTCACCGAACCAGGATTTTATATTAGCTAGTACTAACCCGCCAGAATAGTTATGCGCTATCTTAGCATAGCGCGCAATTACGAGTATCTGGAAGATAGGCTTGTCGTGCGTGACAAATTTGGTGACGTATGTAGCCTTCATTTTTTTACAACAGTGTGCAAGACAGATAACAAATTTGCCGAATAAAGAACAGATTGATCCGTAATCTCACGTTGCAAGATATTATTTCCATAGTTATATTTTATCACTCGGGTCTTGACTAATCGACCACTTGGGAGCACATCGGATATCGGAGGAGGCGGCACACTCTACCTTGTCGAAGGTGCAGTGCAGCAATGGAGTCCGGCGGGCTTCTACCCCGACCCGAGCCGTTCGTCAGCTCCAAACCCGGCCGCCGTGAAGGCTGGAACGCCGCTTTTTTCCTCATCGGTAAGATTACTGATTCTCAGTCAGTTTTCACCTCATGCGATCGAACAGCGCTAGTTCGGCTGTACCAATTCCGCGCGCGACGGTGACTACAATATATATATATGACTCCGCTGCAGCGGTGGTGCTATTTGAGCGCATCGGCTTCTACGGCGTCGAGGGTAACCTGATCACGTACCTGACGGGTCCACTTCGCATGTCCACGGCTGCCGCGGCCGCCGGCGTGAACGCCTGGGCAGGGACCGTGCTGGTGCTGCCGCTCGTCGGCGCGCTCGCCGCCGACTCCCGGCTCGGGCGGTACGGGGCGGTCATGGCCGCCAGCGTGCTCTACCTCCTGGTCAGTACTGCTTGCTACTTGCAGACCTTTCAGTTTGGTCGCTGCAGATCGATCGCTCTCAAATTTCCACGTTCCCGAACACGAGCATCATTTTGGTGGAACTCCAATTGTGACAGAGCTTGGGGATGCTGACGGCCTCATCCGCGCTGCAAACATCTCAACCTCACCCGCCGCCGTCGTCGCCATCGACGACAGACGCCTCCTGCCCAGCTCGCCTTCTTCTACGCGGCGCTGTACCTGCTGGCGCTGGCGCAGGGTTTCCACCGGCCGTGCGCGGAGGCCCTCGGGGCGGACCAGTTCGCGGCGAGCGATCCCGCGTCCCGGAGCTCCTTCTTCAACTGGTTCCACTTCTTCCAGGCGTGGGGCTACGCCGTCGCGGCGGCCGCCGTCAGCTACGTCAAGGACAACGTCGGCTGGACCGTCGGGTTCCGCGCGTGCTGGGCCGCCATGGCGCTCTCTCTCGCCGTCTTCTTGCTCGGCACGAGAGCGTACCGTGCCGAGGAGCCCGCCGAACGGGCATGGGCGCTGGGCGGCAGGCCTGCTCCGTCGCAAGGACGCCACCGTCACAGAACGGTGAGCAGAGCACGCCCCATATTTTGCACGAACGTGACAGGGAAGTAAAGTGTCACCGACCTGTGCAGGCTTCTAGTAGTTCGGGAGGCCGAGGAAGAAGGCGCAGGGCGCGCCGGCGCCGCCTTCAAGCTGCTCCCGATCTGGCTGACGAGCGCCGTGTTCGCGATCGTCCTTTCGCAGGTCACCACCCTGTTCACCAAGCAGGGGAGCACGATGGACCGGCGCATCGGGGCCACAGGGCTCACCGTGCCGCCCACCGCGCTCGTCTCGTTCATCAGCCTCACCATCGTGGCCATGGTCCAGGTCTACGACCGCGCCGTGGTACCGCTCGCCAGGCGGCTGACGGGGCACCCCGCGGGCGTCACGGCGCTGCAGCGCGTCGGCGCCGGCATCGCCGTGTCCATGGCGGCCGCGGCGGCGGTGGAGGCCCGGCGGCTCCACGTGGCCAGGGACGCCGGCCTGGTGGACCGGCCGGACGCAGCGGTGCCGATGAGCCTGTGGTGGATCGTGCCGCAGTACCTCCTGGTGGGGCTCGCGAGGGTGCTTGGCACCATCGGCCTCGAGGAGTTCTTCTACGACCAGGTGCCCGCGGGGATCCGCAGCGTCGGGGTCGCCCTGTCACTGAGCGCCATGGGCGCCGGGAGCTACGCCAGCGGCGTTGTCGTGTCCGCGATCGACTGGGCGATGAGTCGCGGAGGCGGCGAGAGCTGGTTCTCCGACAACCTCAACCGCGTGCGCCTCGACCACTTGTACTAGCTTCTGGCGGGGCTCGCCGCACTGGACGTGGCCGTGTTCTTTTATGGGTTAATTAGATATCTGCCGTTATAAATGTCACGTTTCCGAGTTATACCATAACAATTCATCGTATTAGAACCGTGCCATTATAATTTCCCCACTACCCGGCTCGTGCCATTATCTATGCCTCCGACGACCAAGGGCCCAGTTGCAGGCCTACCGTCAGATACGGTATTTTTGTATGTTCGATAATGCCCCTAGGACCCCGTCTCATATCGGTTCAGTTGACTCATTTCAGATCGAGCGAACTCACTTCTCCCTTGACGAACCCTAGCAGCGACAGCGGCGGCGACGACGGGTGGGCAGCGACGGCGACGGCAAGGACTGGTGGGCAGCGGCGGCGGCGGCGAGGACTGGTGGGCGGCGGCGACGACGACGACTGGTGGGCGGATGGAGGCCACCTAAAGCAGATGGCTGTGAGCTCTACCGACGGTGAAGCTCCCATGGGGGCGATGAACATGCAGGGTGCCAGAGCAAGGTACCTCCATATCCATCTCAATCTAACATCAGCGTGGGTAGAATCATGGGTAGAATGTTAGGTTGGGGTCAGATTAAACGTGGTATGACTTTACTTGACTTGCTTGCTTGCTTGCTGGTAGCCTTGATTTCTTCGCGCCAGAGATTAAAGTCGAAGGTTTCTTCACAAAGGATTCAATGGGTAGAAAAGCATACCATAAGGGCACGTCGATTAAGTGGGATGTGGAGATTGGGTCATTTTCTATTGATTTGTTGATGAAAAGTCTGTGCAATGAAGTGAGATGGGCATCCAACCAGTCTGCCACAGTGTGGTTCTTTGACAAGAGATTGGGTGAGGATGTTAGATTAACAGAGGAATATCAGCTCGTTGATTTGTTGAAATGCATAAGTCAGAGATGAGTTGCCAAGTGATTGTAGCCATGCTTGACACAAACACACCACAAGTTTATGATGAACCCTATGATGAATTACAGCTTTATGTGTCTTGCTACCTGATGATCATCCATCTGTTGACCCAACCCATAGCACACATGACAAAGGTGATGGAGCATCTGCATCCAAGGTGGCACAATCAGAAGGGCCTGCTATGGAAGCAAATGCTTTAGAGCCTGATCGTCAACCTGACATCTTTGACAATGAGGAGGAGTATGTTGGTGTGGATGATGAACACATGCATATCCCTCCACATGCACAAGCACCTAGTACACAGCCAGCTGACTCATCTCATGCAAATGCATCTTCATCAGAATCTCATGAACATGTTGGTGGTGGTGGTGTTGCTGAAGGTGGTGTTCATCTTAAGGCAGAGATAACTGATGCAGATCCTGAGGAGTTAAATGTACTTCATGATCCCGAGAACCCAAATATAGTGAAGGGAGCCTTGTTTCCTGACATCATATCATTCAGAAAAGTTGTGAGGCATTATGCAATCAAGAGAGGTTTTGAGTTCAGAGACTTGAAGACAGACAAGACCAGATTCATTGCAAAGTGTGGTCATGAGGGTTGCCCTTGGCGCATACCTGTATCCAGGATATATGATAAAAAGACAATAGAGGTATTGCTTGTGTTTTGATGTATTTTTGTTTATGCAAATATGTATACGACTTTGTTGTCATTGTTTATTGTCTTCTGTAGATTAAAGTACTTCCTGCTGAGCATAATTGTCCAACTACCAAGCTTAGGGAGAGCAAGATGTCTACTCAGGGGTGGGTTGCTGATAGGTTGGCTGAATGGGTGAAGAAAAACCCAAACAAGGGGGCGAAGGATGCGAAGGAGAAGGTGGAGGAAGAATATGGGATCCAATTGAGGTACTCAAAGGAATGGGCAAGTATGAAAATAGCTCTAGAGCAGGTCCATGGTACATATGAAGAAAGTTTTCAATTGTTGTTCAACTGGAAAGCACAAATGGAGCTAAGTTCACCTGGTAGCATTATAGAAATTGATTTGGAGAAGAAGAAAAAAGAAAATGCACTTCAAGAGAATTTTTGTTGCATTGAAGCCATGTGTTGATGGATTCTTAGCTGGATGTAGGCCTTTTCTAGGGATAGATGCCACAAAACTGAATGGCAAATATATTGGTCAGTTGGCTTCAGCTACTAGTGTAGACGGCCACAATTGGCTGTATTATGTGGCATATGTTGTTTTTGACTTAGAGACAGAAGAAAATTGGTTCTGGTTTATGCAACAATTACAAAGAGGTCTAGGGTCCCCTAAAGGATTAGTTATATGTACATATGCTTGTAAGGGGCTAGAAACTGCAGTAGGGAATGTGTTTCCAGAAGCTGAGAAAAGAGAATGCATGAGGCATTTGTATGGCAACTTCATGAAGCATTATCAAGGAGATGTGTTCACTGACCATTTATATCCAGCTGCTAGAAGTTTCAGTGAGGGCCTGTTTAGGTGGCACATGATGAAAATTAATGAGGTTGCTCCAGATGCTATAGAATACCTTGAGCAATATCACCCAAGGATCTGGTATAGAAGTGGATTTTCAGAAGAGAGTAAATGTGATTACTTGACCAACAATGTGTCAGAAAGTTTCAATGCACAGATAAAATAGTTCAAGGGCCTACTTCTTCATGAGCTAGTTGATGGGTTGAGGGAATTGTTCATGGAAAAGAGGTACCTCAGAAGGATAATTGGAAGAGAAATGGCTGATGGTATATTGCCTAATGTACTAAGGAGCTCAATGCAATAAGCAACAAGCTCCAAGTTGTTAAGGTATCAAGAAGTGATGATGATATTGCAGAGGTGACATTGATTGACCAATGGAACAATACTAGAAGACATTCTGTTGATCTAAAGAATCACAAATGCTCATGCAGGGAATGGCAAATAACCGGCAAGCCATGTAGACATGCATTGGGATGGATACTGTCTAACAGAGGTATTTCTATCTCTGACTATGTGCATGAGTATTATTCAGTAGCTAGATTCAGAGCTGCATATGAAGTTAGGGTGGAGGCTATTCCAGACAAATCCCTATGGCCAGTTGTTGACCTTGGCTTCAAGGTTTATCCCCCTTTGTTGGGAAGATCAGCAGGTAGGTCGAGGAAGCAAAGAATAAGAGGATGCCTGGAAAAAAATGCAACAAAAAAGAAGGTTAAATGCAAGAGGTGTGGAACATTTGGACATTTTGCCAAGACTTGCCAACTGCCAGTGGTAGGAGAAGATGGTGAAACTGCAACTCCATCAAAGAGGTAATGCTCTGATTCAGTGTCAATTTTACAGTACTTTTCATTCTTATACTAACAGTCAATGTTGTAGGAAGAGACAAGATGATGCAGACATGGCAGGACCATCTAAGAAGAAGAAGACTCCAAAGAAGAAGCCTCCAAAAAGAAAGAAGACTCCAAAGAAAAAGAAGACTCCAGCCAAGACAAAGAAGAAAAAGGTTGAAGCTGCTCCACCAGCACGTGTTGTTAGAAGCCTCAGAGCATAGCTAGACACTGCAGCAGCTGAACCATCTCATCATTCGTGATGCTTATCAATGAACTTGTCTTGAATTTAAATAATCTGTAATGATTTGGCCAAGTTGTAGTGCTTTGGCCATATGACTTTGTGAACCATCTGTAATGCTTTGTGAATAATCTGTGATGCTTTGTGAACCTGATCATAATGCAATGCTTTGTGAAACATTCAGAATGTGTGAACCATTTGAAATTCTGGTCAACATAAATTTGATTGAAATCACATTCAGGACAACTTATGCATATTTCATCCAAAATCTAGGCATTACAACTGATTTCATTTCCAGATCATTGTGACCAACATACCAATCACAACACCTACAGCTACAGCAACTACAACTGGAAACCCTATGTCAAAGGCCTTCTTTCCATTGCATATCTCCTGCTTCAACTCAAACATCTGCATCTTCAAGTTCCAAGTTCTCATGTAAAGCCCTCTCAAGTTGGTGCTTCATCTGATCAACTTCCTGCTTCAACTGACAAACTTCTTGCTTCACCTGACCAACTTCCTGCTTCACATGACCATCTTCATTCTTCATCTCACTCAGGAAGCAACCTTCATCCAAGGCATCGAAGCCACGCACGTAGGCCTCATACTGCTGCTATGACCTGATAAATCCACATGTAGTGGGGTCTTCCTATAACAATTGAAAACCAATGTCACTAGATTGAACAAAAAATTGAGGGTGGCAAGCACAAATAGAACCAATCCACCTTACCTTGATATTGTTTGGACACTTGAAAAATATCTCACCATAACTCTCAGGCTGCTTACTCTTGATCTTAATCACACGGACACCACATCTGGGGCAGTCAACAAGCCGCAGCTGCTTGCCGTTGCCGCCGGTATATGTCGAGCTCGACCCCGACGCTACCTTCGCCATGCTGCCCCCTGCCCTCATCCCTAGCGCCCTCTTCTCTGCTCCGCTCGCACTAGAGAGAAGGGGAACTTGCTCGCACTAGAGAGAAGGGGAACCTGCTCGCACTAGAGAAGGGGAAGCTGCTCGCTCGCCGATGGCGCCTTGTGCAGACAGATGACTGAGGGACAGCGGTGGTGGCTTGGCTGCTTCTTATCCACTCGGTCAGGGGCAAAGTTGGATATACTAAAGTACACAGGCCTGCAACTGGGCCCTTGGTCGTCGGAGGCGTAGATAATGGCACGAGCCAGGTAGAGGGGAAATTATAATGGCAAGGTTGTAATATGATGAATTGTAATGGTATAACTCGGAAATGTGACATTTGTAATGGCAGATATCTAATTAACCCTTCTTTTATTTTCCAAATCGATACATATACCGGAGCGAATGATATGTGATTCAATTCATTACCCTTCCGTAATACTCTCTCCGTTCCAAATTACTATTCATTGTTAACTTTTTTCTATAATCTTTAAGGATAAACTTTTTGAATAAGATGAATGGTCAAATATTTAGTAAAAAAGTCAACAGTGGTGTGTTGACATGGTACTCTGGTAGCATCAAACCCTATCTCACTGAAGCTAACAAAGAGGACTAGGTTACACTAGTGTGTTGACATGGTTAACAGAGAGTTGCTTGATGATCCAAAGTTTAAGGAGTTGTATGACTTTGTTTTTATTGATGAGAAATGGTTTTACCTACATCAAAAAAACAAAAGGTATTATTTTCTATCCAAACAAGATTTACCCCATCGGACTTGTAAGAACAAAAACTACATCCCTATGCTCATGTTCTTGTGTGTTTGCGCTCGACCAATGTTTAGGATGAGGTTTGCACTTTTGATGGTAGGATTGGATGATTCCCACTTGTTCATTATGAACTGGCTATGAGAAGTAATGGGGGGACCGGCCGTGTTCGTGGAGACGTGGTTATGAAACCCATTACATCAATCACTAGAGATGTGATCAAGAATTTCATGATCAACCAAGTGTTGCCGACCATTAGATCCAAATGGCCAAGAGATGATGTGGGTAGACCAATCTTCATCCAACAAGACAATGTGAAAGGATCAACACTAGGCCTAGAGGGGGGTGAATAAGCAAACTGAAAATTATCACAACAAACTCGACGAAATGTTAGATAAGCCGGAATATCCGGTAGCCACCGGAAATTTCCGTCAATTACCGAAAATTTCCGCCTACTACCGGAGATTTCTTGTGACAAGTGAGAATGATGAATCACAAGACAAATACAAGCAACAACAACAATCTATTTGAATCAATATGTTGTTCTAGAAGTTAATATCCCTATTATACCTTCACCTACAGCAAGAACTTCGCAAATATATAGATCGAGATGAAATAGTAAAGTTACTTGCAAGAACTATATGAACTCGAAGAAGGCGAAGAACACAAATAACAACAGAGACACAAGATTTATGCCGAAGTTCACCTCCACACAGGAGGCTATGTCTCCGTTGAGGGCCTACGAAAGGCGGGCTTATATATTCCAAGCCACTTTCCTTCACTTAGTCACCACAAAGGAGCTAAGCGTACTTACTAGCAAATCCACGAAGGATGGGGTAATACAAACTTCCGAGGCGAATGCACAAGCTTGGCTTGGATGCTCTGGGTGACACCTAACCGTCTAGGGGATGAATCCCCAAGAGTAACAAACAAGATCACCGGAAACCACGAACTTGATGCGCAAGAGAGGGAGAGGATGAAACTTGAATCACTTTGCTCAAATCCCTCACCAACACACCACCACACACTTGGAAATCAAAGCAAGGGGTGTTGGAAGAGCTCTAAAGTGCTTGAGAGAGGTTAGGGTTCGTCAAGAGTGCCAAAAGCGTTGTTATGTGGAGTGGGAGTGGGTATATATAGCTCACTCATAAATGTGACCGTTGGGGCGAGTAATACCAAAAATTTCCGACGAAGATCACCGGAAATTTACGTCGTATTTGTCGCAGAATTCCGCCAATTACCGGAAATTTTCGGTGGAAGGTCAACACGTTCAATGGCTCGGAGATGTACGGTGTTTATCGAAAATTTCTGGTGCATACCGGAAATGTCCGGCAGCAAAGCTGCAAAAGCTAGATGTGTATGTATTTTGTGTGCAAGGATCTTGGGAATAGGTTTGAGGATGTTATTTGAGCATCAAAATCACATGATTTCACAATTACCTGTCCCTCTTGATAGTACGGTGGTCTTATACTCAAATTCAAACCAAAAATGAAATTTAAATCCTTCAATAGCATTCACCATCATAGAGATAAGAATTGGGCACCTTCCTTTCACATTTCTTTTCTTTCCTTTTTGTTTTATTCCTGCACATCTCATTCAAAGAATTATATCCAAATTTCTATTATAATTAATCACCAAAATTGATTAAATGCTAAGATGCACTTGCACAACGCACCCTCTTATCTGAAAGTGGATGATCCAGAATTTTGTGCGGCCATTAAGCTAGGAGGATTTGATATTCGTCTAATTTGTGAACCACCAAACTCTTCGGATTTCAACATTCTTGACTTGGGTTTCTTTTGAGCAATACAAGCCATTCCATACAAGAAGGATGCAAAATCTGTAGAGGCTCTAGTTCCAACCGTAAAAAAGGTACTCATCCATTCATTCAAATTGGTCACACATGTTTCAATATTTTTTTGAACAACAAATTTTCTCATTCATTCATTTGTTGAACAATTGTTTTGTAGGATTTTATGGAGTACTCGCCACACCTTGCAAACCAGATGTTTCTAACACTATATGGTGTCTTCATGGAAGCAATAAGAAGTGAAAGGTTGCAACAAGTTTCAGATTTCTCACATGAAAAAGAAACTCTAGAAAGAGAAGATTGGCTTCCATCTTGTATCCCTTGTTATCCATCAGTGCTACATGAAGCTGAGGCTAGTCTTGCTGAGGAGTAGTCATTCTTGCTGCATGAAACAATTTGATTGGTGCTATAATGAGTAGGCATTCTTGTAACAGTTTAGCATTATTTATCTAGAACATGCTTCTTACCGATGCATTGGCGTCGTTCGACAGCAAGCCCTTTGTAGTGCTCCAAGAAAATCTCGCAGTCCACCTTGATGCGGCCGGGCATGGCGTCGATGGAGTAGTCCGTGTGGACGACCACAACTAGGGCATGGATAGAACCGCGAGTGTGCACGGTTCCATGCTTCGCGATCCTCATGAATGAGTCCACAGCGACCGCATACAAACGCCCCCGGAGGCAAGGAATCCGGCACCACCTCCATGGAGTCCGGCGGGAGCTCCAGCAACTCCGGTGAGATGCCCTCGTCTGGCTCTTGCGAGTCCAGCGCCACGCTGTCCGCGGCGATCTCCTGCGGATCCGGCACCATGCCGTCCGCGACGGACAGCAGTGGGTCGGAGTCGTCCACGAACAGCAGCGGGCCGACGACGTCCTCCGCGGCGACCTCCTCCGACTCCGGCCCGATGTCCTCTATGGCGAGCGCCTCCGACTCCAGCCCGACGTCATCCGCGGTGACCAGCACCCGAGCGCCGCCGGTCTCCATAGCGACGAAACGAAGTACCCGAGTGTGCGCGTGAGGGAGATGAAATAGTCGTGCGCGTGCACGTGATCACTTCATTCGAGGAGTCCACGATTAATGACGAGGCGACCGCGCGATTAATGATGAGGCGGCCATGCGAATGGGCGGCGCGCGTGCCTGGCTAGGGGTAATTGCGTCCAAAGCTACCCTCGGCCTTCAGAACGTCGTCTTTTGCTGCAACCGGCCTCGCCTCCGGAACGCCTAAAAATTAGGATACGAAGGGAGTATAAATACATGTGCCCACCTAGGAAGAGAGGGGAGAGAAAAAGAAGAAATACACATACAAATCGGACATAGGGTGTTATGCCCAACACGATCTAAACCTGTCTAGAATCTTTTTCTTTCAAAAAAATCTTTGTCTGATACCCACGTCAATACGCTTAGCACTCCCACACCGTCCCGCGACACTTCAAGAGCCCGAGCGTTCCTCCCCCGCCGAATGTCTAATAGGGGATCTCCATTTATCTCTGCTGAGGTGCTCTCGCATCGACACATACACAGCATAGCCGTTCTCTCGCAACGTGAAAGAGACGACTATTCAGGTGCACAATGATGTATAACTTCATGAAGGATTGCCCTGTTTGTTTTGTCCAATCTAACATGGCAGAGCGCTATCAATAATCTACCGGAGATCTTTTAAGCTCTACTCACTCTGTACCACAGCGAATGCTATTCTCATATTTCAAAAAATCAATCAATTTCAAATTTGATCAAATCTGTATAAAAATACTAATATACAAAATAAATATTATTAGATCGATTATGAAATATATTTTCTTAGTCAATCTATCTGGACTATTTTTATAAATATTGTTAAATTTGAATTTGATTGACTTTTAAAAAAAAAGAGAATGAGAGTTGTATTTTTTTTATGGAGGGAGTATGCTCCCTCGAATGCACTCAGATGTTTGTCAAAGGTAGATGCACCTGGCCGATTTTTCTTTAGGTACAATTCGGTAAGAAAAGAAAAAAAAAAGTCGGCACCCGCACCACCTGTCTGTTCCACTCGTCAGCCTGCAGCGCCGTCAGATACTTTTGCTCTGCTTCCTCCTTTCGCCCAGCTCCGCTTCATTCATGGTCTTCTCCCTGCTCCCTCGCGCGCCCTACCTCGCCTCCCTCCCCAAGCCCGCCTCCTCGCTGCGGCCGCCTCCGCCTGCCATGTCCTCCTCCTCCGCCGCAGCTTCCGCGGCCACCGGCCCGGCCGAGGAAGCTGCCGGTGCTGCTGTTCGACGTGATGGACACCCTCGTCCGGGACCCGTTCTACCACCACATCCCCGCCTTCTTCCAGTTCCGTACATATGCGCCCCCGCCTCTCCTTGTTTATTTGGTCTGGGATGTGTCTGTGGGGCGGGGCGGGTAAGGACGTGCTGCTCAGGTGTTCGACGAAATGCTTGATAGTTTCTAGACTTCTATATTGTAATATGTTGCAGTTGCCGTTGTTATTTCTGTAGGAGTCTGAGTTAGATCGTGTTGTGCTGGATTTTATTTCTGAACGATTCATTAGTGGAGAACTGTATACTGTACCTGTGATAGATGAAAGAATGAAAGATTCGTTGGGTGTAAGATTGCTTAATTTAGCAGTGATATTTGAAAAGGATTAGTATGATATTCTCAGAATGTTTCAGTGATTTATGAGCTAGCGCGTTTAAAATGTGATTAGGTGCTACAAACTATTTCCTTATTTTTTTGCCTGCATGTTTCTTTCCGGGTGTTTATGATCCTTGCATTACATATTGAGACTTCCTTTTTTGCAGAATGTCCATGAAGGAACTGCTAGAAAGCAAACATCCAACGGCATGGTCAGAATTTGAGAAGGGACTGATTGATGAGGTAAGCATTCTAGAAGCTTGACTTATGCTTGAGTACATGTGTAGTATCTGTATTGATGGTACATGTGCTAGTGGTTTAAGCTTTAGATTTGTTATGCATGTTATCAATTGTTTTTTCTTTGTGCATGTCACCAAACATTGGACAATTCCTGCTTGAAAAATATCTTCGGTTTTCATAATTATTGTTCTTAAACCCCACATCCAGAGTCACATTTTCGAAATATTGTAAAGTAGCATTTAGATTTACAGATTTGAATGGCATTCATTGATGAAGTAATGATAAGAAAAAAATATACATATTTGTGAAGGGGGGAAACCTAATTAAAATGATTATTGGTTCTGCATGAGGAATTTTGCTTTTGGCATCGATAATATCACAGAAGGATATGTGATGCGTTGTGCTTTTTTATGGCCACCAGAACTGATTGTTCAAACTTCAAACTGTTGCATTATTCATGCCAAGCACCAGTATCATTTGTTTCAGGCATCTTTTATACTCATCAGAGAAAAAGCACTTTTACATTGATGTAGTGAAACTGTTTAGCCTATTTTCTCTAGCACCTGTTTTCTTCTAGTAATCTTTAGTACACCTGCAGAATCACAATAGTTGAAAAGATAACAGAAACACTGGAATATCGGATAGTTTTCATCCTTCTGTGCTCTATATATAGCTGAAATTGTGACCAAAGGATATGTAAAAGGTTGCACATAATTTGTATTTTCTTGACCTCTTGTGCTGCCAACATTTTACACTGAATTCTCCTCACCATGGAACATGGAGATCACAATTTTTTCATTGTATTTGTCTTTCAGAATGAGCTGGCAAAAAAGTTCTTCAATGATGGCAGATATTTTGATTTGGAAGGTGAGATTGACAAAGTAGAAGTGGCACTGTGGGTACAGATTGTTCCCTTTGTAACCTGCGTCCAATAGTAAAATTATGAACTAACAATAGCACATCTTGATTTTATACTTGCTAACACCTACTATGAGCTAGATTTTTCCTCAAATCATGGTTAATTGATCTTGTTTTTCTCTCACTTATTCATCTTGTTTTTCTCTCACTTAAATAAATCATTTTAATTTCTTGCAGGTCTCAAAGAGTGCATGGTGAGAGCATACGAGTACATTGATGGCATCGAAGATATTCTTTGCTGTTTGAAGAAAAATAACTATGAGATGCATGCTTTTACAAATTATCCTGTATGGTGAGTTTTATCTTATTTTGGCACATTTGTTCATGGTACATGATCATGACATGTGTTTTATAGGTACCAATTAATCGAGGATAAGTTAAAACTCTCAAAGTATTTGTCCTGGACATTTTGCTCTTGTCGAACTGGTAATGCTTTCCTCTAATATTGTTTACTTGACTTGAGTGCTACCGGTCTTTAAACTTGTCCTGCATTCTTATCTTTTTTTTCCCTCGAAAGACGCAGGAGAACTGCACTTCATTGTATTAAGAAGAAGGACATGGGAATAGATCCCTGTCAGTACAAACACAGACTCCGCACAACACACACACTCACCCAACACGCACACACCCACACAACACCTAGGGAATCTGAAAAACTCGACGCGCCCGTGAATGAAATGGAGGACGACCAACAATAACCATCCGGAATTCTATTCTTCCGAAATGGGGCAGTCAAGAATGCAATTCCTCGAGCCCCCGCCATCGACCATAATTTTCTCTCTTCACTGGATAGGGTCAGGGCGCGTACCATATCAGGCTCAATTTTATCAAAGACACATCTATTCCGTTGAGTCCATAAAGTCCAGGCCCCAAGAATTATAAGTGAATTGATTCCTTGCAGCATTAAGCCAGTACTGTCACAGCTGATTCTTTCCCACCATTCAAAGAAAGACACTTCCGCTTGCTGAGGAGAAAGAGATTGCAGACGCACCTGTGAGAGGAAACGGAACCAGAATTCTCTTGCAAAGGTACAGCCAACAAGGAGATGATCTATTGTTTATGTTGCTTGGTCACACATAGGGCAGCGCTCTGGATGAGGGAGGCCTCGGCACGCTAGACGGTCAGTTGTCCAGCAGCGGTTATGGGCAACTAGCCACATAAAGAAACAACATTTGGCCGGTGGCCAAGTCTTCCAGATTTTCTCCCAAGGTCTGAATATAGTTGATCCCAAGAAAAACCCCTCATACTCTGACTTAGCAGAGTATTGGCCATTTGCTGCAAGTCTCCAAATGTGTCTATCTTCAATATCAGGCTGCAATTGAAAATTACATAGAATATCCTACAGCCGGAGATAATCTGTGAGCACTCCAACGGAGAGACCTCCCTGAATATCTGATATCCACCTATGATTGCTGAGAGCTTCTTGCACAGTTCTCTTCTTACGTCTCCTGACAGGGATAGTGGCCATGAGACAAGGTGCCAGATCTGCAATACTCTGACCATGGAGCCATTGGTCTGTCCAGAAAAGAGTGGTTGCTCCACCCCCTACTTCAGAAATTACAGCTGCTGCAAAGAAAGCTCTTATCTGCTCAGCTATATGTATGGTAAAATCTGCCCAGGGACAATTTGGCTCCGTTTTTTGCAACCAAATCCAACGCATCTTCAACGACCACCCCAATGTCTTGAGATCTGAGATTCCTAGTCCGCCCAACTCTTTGGGCCGGCACACTTTGAGCCAAGCAACAATACAATGACCCCCACGTACATCCCTGCGACCTTTCCAAAGGAACCCACGTCTAATTTTATATATTGCTTTGATAGCCCAAGCTGGACGGTGTACAGCCATAAATAGATAGATGAGCATTCCAGTGAGCACAAATTGTACCTGCACCTTTCTTCCGGCCTCAGTCATCAGATTCGCTTTCCATCCCGGGAGTTGATCTGCAATTCGGTCAATGTATGGCTGCGTTTGTCCCTTGGTTAGCTTCTTTAGGAAGAGGGGCAAGCCAAGATATTTGCATGGGAAATCCACAAGTGCACAAGGTAGCAGTGTCTGTACTGTTGATATATCAATTTCCTCACATCTGATAGGTAACACATTGCTTTTTTGCAAATTAGTCTTGAGTCCTATTGCTTCTCCGAACAAACTGAGAATGTCCATGGTCATGTTAATGTCCTCGGCAGTAGGACGGAGGAATAACACCACGTCATCCGCATATATGGAGATGCGATGTTTGAAATCAAGGATGACATCATGGCTGCCATCTCTGCAGTTTGGAGCAGAAAGCTTGTAAACCTCGGGGTTCTCAATTCAGCATATATCACCCTTCTCCCCAAAAAGGAGGAAGCAGATCAGCCCAAGGATTTCAGGCCTATAAGCTTGGTCCACAGTTTTGCCAAATTAGTTACAAAACTGCTAGCCAATCGTCTTGCGCCAAAATTACAAGAAATGGTTTCACCGGCCAAAGTAGGGAGCAAGATCAGGAGATTATAGTCTGGACAAAAGTTATCATGACCGTGCGGTAGCGATCGTATAGGTTACGTATGCCTGACAGCCGGCCGCTCTGCTGCCGGTTTTCTTCCTGTGACTACGGTAGGATGTCGCCGGAGCGACGAGCAGCAAGGAGATGAGGCTAGAGAAGTTGGAGGAGAGATTAGATTAATCTGGCTTGTTTTATTCCTTCCAGGGCAATACATATATATAGCCTAGATTACAATCCAACTAACTCACAACGAACTTGGAAACAAATCTACGATGCCGCTAATTCCTAACTGTAGATTCAGCCTTGCCGTTTCCTGCGCTGGTATTGGAGTCCGACCATAACAAAGGTACGTAGACCTTAGAATCACTCACGCTGCCGGCCACCGGCCGCCGGAGTCCGTCGCGCCGTTGGCTGCCGGCCGCCAGAGTTCGTCACTTCAGATCGAGATGGGAAGGAGGCAAGGCGTCGGGGGAAAGGAGGCGAACAGGCGATCAAGGGAATAGGATGCGACGTTCGGCGTCGGGTTCACGTATATAACTATGGAGGTGGGTGGCCTGGACTGTGTTTTGATTCTCCGTATATAACTATGGAGTATCGGTAATCTTTTTTTAATTCTACGTTACTTTGCAGGACATCCTGATGCCGTGTCGCTGCCGTTTTGCGTATCGGAGACGTCCGCGATACACAAAACGGCAACAGGCTGACATATTGGCGTAGCGTAGCTTTTCCTATACAAAGTACCAACATCTTTCATGAGATGCGTTTTCGTAGAATGAGTAACTTAAAATATGTTTCCATAGTGATACTAGAATGAGTATTCAACAGTTTATGTTTCTACATCTCAATGCAAGTCCTAAAAACTGTTAAGGTATGCTCAGTTCCTTACCCTGCAAACTTTAGTACTGTAAGTGTAACGACTCAGATTTCTTCCGTATGGGGCTCATATAGAGCAATAACCATAGAAAATAACTCCACCAATTATCACATTGTTTATCTTTGTTTATAGATAAACAATCTTTCTCCGCAATCACTTAGAAGAACCTTAAATGGCTAAATTAAATTCCCAATGAAATGGTTCTCCAGAATCTTATGTAGGACTAAACTCGTGGCAGATGCAATTGGTTCATTCATGATGAATTATGATGGATAATTTGAAGAGAAAAATAAACCATTTTGCACTCAACAATTTCATGAGCCATTATGATGGGTTGTATGAGTATGAATTTGACTGGCCTTTATCACCTTGAATATACATACACTCATAAGACTGGGCCTTTATCGCCATATATGTATAGGTGGTGCATGTTTAGACCTTCAATTCAGGTGGACAAGTGAATTCTATTACCTTGAACACAGAAGCATGTCCTGGTCATAACATATTGATAGTTATATGGAACAATATTATCCAGTTATCCATTTTGTTGCCAATTTAATGACAGGGAATAGGCTAAACCATTATGTAGCTTGGAGACTTCCAAGACTTTGATTTTCCTCGATCTAAAAAAAAAGACTTTGATTTTCCTCGATCTAAAAAAAAGACTTTGATTTTCCTCATTGCAAGACTGAAGTGGAGTCTTTGTTGATGTTTCTTTCTGTGGCATATTGCTGGTTAGGAGAAACAAACTCTCTTTAAAATATTTGTATTTGCTTCTATCTGATTCATTTGAACTGAATGTAGAACTTTCACTAAAGTTTAGATCAGGAGACAGAATACAGATGGTTCGTGGATAAAGTTCTGCACTTCTAGTGTTAACTAATCAGTTAAACAACAGGGTAGTAGAGTACTAGTTCATTGTTATGTTTCAATTCTAGGCCATTATAATCTTGTGCCATGTCTGCTTAATATAAATATATCAAATGAAAAATGCTTCCTTTATTCTTGTGGAGTTACTCTATCATTGTACCTGTGTAGGAAAACTCAAGCCTTCACCTGATTTTTATCTTCAAGCAGTGGATCATCTCAACATTGATCCATCAAGCTGCATTTTTATTGATGACAGGTTAGTATATGCTGATGTGTCTCTAGTAATGGTTGTCAGTGATGTGGATTCCTTAACATGTTTGTATATGCCACGGCAGAATGGTAAACATTGAAGCAGCTCTTAGCGTAGGAATGGTTGGGTTGCAATTTAAAAATGCCGAGGCTCTACGGAAGGACTTAAGTGCTCTGGGAGTTGAATTATCTCCTCTTGTTTGCGAAGGTGAAGCACAAGTACAATAAGGTTGCTCCCTTTCTTGAGATATGCTTAACAAAAACACAGCTCACATGTACATATATATTAATATCTAATCCATTTTCTTTGTGAGCTATGTCGATAAATTAATGTGTTCTGCTTGTCTGATCTGTAATTTTCACATATGTCCAATATGTTAACTGTACATATTCTCTCAGTGATAAAATCCTTTCTGTTGCCGATGATTAGAGGTGAAAAGAATGCTCATCACAAAGCTACGGTATCAAAGCTCAAGAAATAAACATTCACTAACACTACAATTTAGTAAACAAACATCATGAGTGCTAGCTAGTTGTTTATCGACAGCTAAGCAAAATAAACTCGACCTTGACTTAGAAATGGAATATAATTTCAAATTTTAAAATCAAAGCATTAGATATGATTTGGAAATCAGAGCAGGGACTGATTAAGAGAACCACATCTACAAGACTATACTCAAATCCTGCATTATGTGAGATGTGCATATTCCAGTTTTTGTTTTCTTTTTTTCACGTCTATATGATGGTTCAAATCAAGATAAATGTATTCTGGGTTAAGCATAGTCTTGAGTCTTAGTGATCGTAATAAAGTGAAGATAGTTTGGAGGCACAAGGACAGTTATCAACGTACTCAAGTTATCTGGAAGCTTTTTGATTGGCTCGAGACACACTGTATCTTGCTTTTATGAGTTATCTTTTCAGTTAACTGAGTATGATCCAAATTCTTAAGCCTATTCTAAATAGTTGACCATCATTTTATATACTTGGTCATCTTAAGTAGGGATGAAAACGGATCCTATACAGACGGATATCTACGGATACAGATAGAAATAATTAATTTTCTTATCGGATCAGATTCGGGTACGGATAGTGTCAAATGTGTCGGATATGGGCTGGATATTGATAGACATCCCATATCAATATATGATGTCCATCTGTTAGTATCCGGATTTAGTATACAAGCCCCTTCGGTCGGTCGGACAGGTAGTAGCCGTACCGTTTTTACCCCTATTCTTAACTGGTATTTCAGAAATTTTGCTTTCCATTCCATTGTAGCTGTTAGAGTTGATAACTTCATTCAGTTTCTAGCTGATAATTTATACTTATATTCCATGGTTTTCTTTCCGTGGTAACATCAGGATTGCTGCTTGTGGAAAAATGGCCTCACAACGATTAGGTTTATACTGTGGCCTCGTAAGGACCTCTGTGCTCTTTTGAAATAGGTACAAGAACTTGTGGAGGTTAGTGGGAGACTTGTCACTAGAGTCTCACCTCTGTTTTTCAGTTATGGTATTCTAGATGGTGCTGTAGTTGCTGATGCCCCCTATTTTTCAATCACTTAATGGACTGCCTCGTTTTGGTTTTCCTTCTTGGTGTTTCCCACCGTTCTTTCTGCACCTTTTTCCCATTCTCCTCATTTGCCTCCCATGTGTTATTTATTCATTGGGTGCTTAGGTTTAGGATATGTTTACTCAACTAGTCTGTTCCTACCTGTATATGTTTGTGTGCATGAAATCTCACAAGTCGGTCAAAATTGTGCATAAAATGTGTTAAGCTTAGACATTTCTGTGTTGGTCACTTTTTGCATGGTTTGGTGCATTGGTTCTAATTTGATCTTTCTCAAGACAGTGGTGCTTGCGATGTAAATATCTGTTGAGATGCCTGTCAGTTTTATATCTTGCATGATAATATGTCAGTCGATCTTGAACTACTGTTAACATTACGTGGTGTTGAAGGCAATGATGTATTATGGCAAAAACGTGTACGCATCACAATCACGCTGTACGAATATATCTTTTCCATTGTTCCTTCCTCTCCATCGACTTTTACAGGTAGTGCAATTGATGTGCCACTTGCTTAACTTTTTGTTTTGTGCCTCCTGATGAAATGGATTGCTGGCTGTTTACACTTATGTTGCTGTCAGTTTACTCTTTACGATGGCTCGAATGATGCATGTGCCTTTTCTCGATTGTGAGATAATAGTTGGAGTCCTAGGTAGATATCTAGCTATGCATGAGTACCCACACTGGTCTTATGAAGGATATTGGTTGATGAAAGCAACCGCACTCACAATGATTGCTTCGACAAATTTGTAAAGGAACTTTGAAAGCAGTCAGGAGTTAAAAGAAATTTGTAAAGAAACTATGAAAACTAATCTGTTCAAAGAAACTGCGAATGTTTTCTTTGCTTTCAGATGTGCCGGGCTTTTTTTTTTTCCTTTTGAGGATGCACTTGTACTGAGTCACGTGGCATATATAGCCTTAAAAAAAGGTTAAGTGGTGCTATGGTTGGCCAAATAGGCAAATAGTATTCAGGGCAGAGGTGGCATTGCGAACTAAAATGTTTGTGCAAATTTCCTCTGTCCGTTTATCGCTTACAGTATGCCTGAAATCCTGAATGCTAGATGTTTTTAGCATTGTCCGTTCGCGGGTATTCCTTTCTCAAGAGAAAAAGAAAACGTTCAGGAGTTTCATTGGTGCAGGTTGGTATCATTGGTGCAGAATTTCGAAATTTCTCATCGAAACCAAGTACCTGTGCGTACGGTACGGTGAAGTGAATATATCCTTGGGTTGGGAAACACCCGGTGCTGAACCGATGCTACGCTACGAGAGGACGAAACCGAACCGTTTACTCCGTACCGTATCTTGCTTCAGCTAGTATAGGCGAAACGTTGGAATGATCGATACGACAGATTCACGAGGCCGCAGGCGCGCCGGCTTGCTCGTTACTCGTCATCAATGACCGAGGCGGGAGCGCAGGCGTTTGGTACCGAACCGATCCCACCCGGCTCCAGCTTCTCCACGCCCCGCTGTACAATACAAATCGCGCGCCAATGCAGAAGGCGACGAGATGCTGGACCCTGCAGCATTGAACCGTGCCCCGACGAAACTCCTTTTGCTGCTCTGCTGGCTTCTCTTTCTCTTTCTTTTGCTCCTTCACCTCCCCCGCCTTTGTGGTTTGAGAACTGAGATCGGAACCGATCAGCGCACACGGGCGGTGGCAAGCACCACACCAAACAAGGCACTCGATCAAAGCAGAACGCGCAGGGATTTCTATCATCATTCCGCCACGCACCTCTCGAGCGCGCACACACCTCGCGCTATAGCCTCCTTTTTCGCGGGAGAGCGTGGCGCACGGCGGCAATGCATGAGCACAGCTCACGCTCCACCTCAGCTTTGCGTCCCTTCTACTCCCCTCCACTGACCGAGCGCACTCTCCCTTTCCCGTCTCGCCTCCCCTGCCGCCGCATGCGTCTTCCTTCCTTCTCCCCGCTCGCAGCACCAGACCCGGGCCCTCCCCGCTCCCGCCAATCACATTCCTAACAACCTCCTCGCTACCTCCGCCGTGCGCATGAATTGAATTCCCCCCTCTCGAAAACGAAAGCCTAGCGCTAGTTGAGGCATCGACCTTTCCTCGTCCTCCCTCCTTGGGTTTGGCCACCAGGTGCAGGCAGGCACCAACCCACATCTCTGGCCGACCCCCCCCCCCCCGGGCGCGTGTGGGCCCCACCTGCCATGGGCCGCGAGGGGGAAAAAAGGGAAACAAAACAATCATGCAGCGACGCTCGCAGCACGCGTGCACTCAGTGATAGATGCACAGTGGTTCGCGATGGAGCAAAGCACTGACTGTGTTTAGCTTAATTGGTGCCTTGCCGCCGGTCCGCATGATTGTCGATGCCAATCAGACCCTTAAATACTCTCCTTCCACAATATCACTCTCTCACAGTCTCACTACATAGTGACACGATTATTGCTGCACTTGCACCCTCTCTCTCCCTCCCCCTCTCAGCTCTCCAGACGGGATAGCCGCCACTCCGGTTGACAGGGCAGAGCACAGACCCAACTGCATACGCGAACGCGAGCCAGGGAAATCAGACAGATGAGGAGTCCATTGCACTCGCTCGGGATCCTCCTCCTCCCCCTGCTCCTCCTCCTCGCGCTCCCGCCACCGGCGGCCACCGCGCTGGCGCCGGACGGGCTGGCGCTGCTGGCGTTCAAGTCGGCGGTCACCGACGACCCGTCCTCGGCGCTCTCCACCTGGTCCGACGCCGACCCGGACCCGTGCCGCTGGATGGGCGTCACCTGCGCGCGTCAACACCTCCTCCGGCCCCGGCGGCCCGCGCGTCGTCGGGGTGGCCGTCGCCGGGAAGAACCTCTCGGGCTACGTCCCCTCGGAGCTCGGCTCGCTCGCGTTCCTCCGACGCCTCAACCTCCACGGCAACCGCCTCTCCGGCACCGTCCCGCCCGCGCTCGCCAACGCCACCGCGCTCCACTCGCTCTTCCTCTACGACAACCGCCTCACCGGCCCGTTCCCGGCGGCGCTGTGCGCGCTGCCCAGGCTGCAGAACCTCGACCTGTCCCACAACGCGCTGTCCGGCGCGCTGCCGCTGGAGCTCGCGCGGTGCGGGAAGCTGGAGCGGCTGCTGCTAGCCGGGAACGCCCTCTCCGGGGAGATTCCGGCGGGGGTGTGGCCGCGGATGGCCGGGCTGCAGATGCTGGACCTGTCGTCGAACAACCTCTCCGGCGCGGTTCCGGCGGAGCTCGGGAAGCTACCCGCGCTCGCCGGCACGCTGAACCTCTCCCACAACCACCTATCCGGCGGGGTGCCGCCGGAGCTGGGCCGGCTTCCGGCCACCGTGACGCTCGACCTCCGCTTCAACAACCTCTCCGGCGAGATCCCACAGTCGGGGTCCCTCGCCAGCCAGGGCCCCACCGCGTTCCTCCACAACCCGGGCCTCTGCGGCTTCCCGCTCCAGGTCCCCTGCCGCGCCGCGGCGCCGTCGTCGTCGTCGTCGGCGCCGTCCCCGCCGTCGTCCTCGGCGGCGTCCACCGGCGGGGTCGGGGGCACGCGGCAGCCGATCAAGACCAGCCTCATCGTGCTCATCTCGGTCGCCGACGTGGCCGGCGTCGCGCTCATCGGCGTCGTCGCGGTGTACGTGTACTGGAAGGTCCGCGACCGGCGCCGGGCCGCCGCCGTGGCCAAGGCCAAGGGCGGCGCCGGCGACGAGGACGAGGAGGAAGGGCGCGGCTTCTTCCCGTGCCCGTGCCCGTGCATGCGCGCCGACGCGTGCACGGACTCCTCCTCGGATTGCTCCGACGAAGACGACAACGGCAAGTGCAGCGCCGGCGGCGGCGGGGCGGGAACGGGAGGTGCGGGGGCGGAGGCCAGCGGCGAGCTGGTGGCGATCGACAGGGGGTTCAAGATGGAGCTGGACGAGCTGCTCCGGTCGTCGGCGTACGTGCTGGGCAAGGGCGGGAAGGGGATAGTGTACAAGGTGGTGGTGAGCAACGGGACGACCCCCGTGGCCGTGCGCCGGCGGCGCGGCGGCGCCCGAGAGGTACCGGGAGTTCGCGGCGGAGGCCGGCGCCATCGGGCGGGTGCGGCACCCCAACGTGGTGCGGCTGCGCGCCTACTATTGGTCCGCCGACGAGAAGCTCGTCGTCACCGACTTCGTCAACAACGGCAACCTCGCCGCCGCGCTGCGCGGTGAGTCCCTTCTTCCTCCGCGCGGTTACTCTGCTTTCAAAGTTGAAACTCCCTCTGTTTTCTTCCGTGCTTCGGATCGTGGGGCCCACATGTCAGTGGGATCTAGCTTAGAGTGTCTGCGCGTAGCTTGATTAGGATAGATGGGAGCGGACGTGGTCATCTCCTGTTAGGGACTGAACTGAAGCGAACAATTCACTGGAAGATAACAAAGGATGACCCCCTAGCTAGTTTCATCCTACCTTTGCCTGTCACCTTGGAATATTTGTAGGGAATATTTTGCGGATAGAAAACTAGATGGATTGAAAACTTAATCCATGGAACGAAGTTGGCATATACAAGATTTTTTTTCCAACTGTGTGCAGAAACAATGTCCAATGCAAATATTTTTTTTACATGACCAGTGCAAATGTTGGGTAGAAAACCTCGATTGGACCTTATTTTTGCACCGTTGGAAGTATGCATGGTAGGAGAGGTCGAGAGCGGTGGCCAAGCTAGAACGGGGTAACAAACAAATATTGCGTCGGTCAGCCGGTGCCAACCAAATACAAGGACGGTACCTGTCATCAGCAGGATACATACCAATAGACATGCGGCTAGGACCACGATGCCCGACGAGCCTCTGCAAATGTTGCTGTCCCAGCCATAGACGGTCGATGAGAATACGGGACGCAGAGAATTGGGGACCATGTATTATAAACTACTCAGCAAGGTGTGGTTAGTTGGAGTTTCTAGACACTGTATAAAACGAGCAAAAACACCCACAAGGGGGATGTACGTACGTCCTCTGATTGGCCTTGAAATTGGGGAAGTCACCAAATGTGCAGTCGGTCTTTTTGGCCAGAAATCATGCAGATGTGGGGCTGGTCTACAATCTTGCAGGCATGGTCTAATAGACTCTGGAACCTCTTGGAAAAGTGATGGTGTGCGGGAAAAAGGCAGAGGGGAAAAGAAGCTTACAAGCGTGCGCTATTATATTTAGTGAGCAATAATTCTCCCATTTTTTAACAACTACGAACACAGTTTAAAGCTGTTTGCCACATTGCCAGCCCTAGGTGTTAGGTGTCACTAACTTTAGTGTTACCTATCATCCTTTCTTTGGTTTTCTCATAATTTGATTACCGTGGTATCGGATGCGCATACGAAATTGATACCATCCAACAGCGAGCGTTATCAAATACCGTCTTCACTCATTTCAACTTTCCACTCCTCCACACGACTGCTTTCTTCCTCACGCTGCCACTGCAATCAAATGGATAGAGTCAACCAGAGGAAACAAACAAAAGGTGTTTTCAGCTAAATAGTAACAGATACTGCGGCTACCTGATTCTTTTAGCGTTACCGCTCCCTTGGATGAACCAAACACCACTAAGCTTGATCACACTCACCAAAATTGAACAATGGATTGAATCCTCGGCTTTCGCTAGCTCTAGCAACAAGGAGGTAACCAGAGCCACCATTAGTCGTTGCAATTAGTGGTGGCTATGCAACCTTTGCTTGTCTGTGGGACAACAGTGCCTAGTCTAGTTTTCTCTACATTAAAATCACTACAAGAATAACTCACATCCGCACCCCTCATATGCCTCGGTGCACTCAAGATCCGGTGCTAATGTAACGTTAGCACCGGGTGCGAAATTGGGGCGCCCTCGGGAACCCTTTAGCACCGGGTGGTATTACGACCCGGTGCTAAAAGTCCCCTTTAGCACCGGTTGGTGTTACAACCCGGTGCTAAAGGGTCCCCCTCCTTTAGCACAGGGTGGTATTACGACCCGGTGCTAAAGGGTGACCCTTTAGCACCGGGTGGTGTTACGACCCGGTGCTAAAGGCCCTTTAGCACCGGTTCGTAAATACGATCCGGTGCTAATGTAGGTGTCACGTGCTACTTCAAAAGGAGCGCATCTTTAATCCTATCACATGTGCTGCGTAGGTGAGATGGTTAGGTGGGTGCGCGCGAGCCAAGAGGTCTCGAGTTCGAATCCTGCAACACGCAAATATGCAAATATTTTTGACTAGTGCCCCCACCTTTAGCACCGGTTATTTGACACCTTTAGCACCGGGAGATTAGTACCGGGTGGGAAACCCGGTGCTAAAGGGCTTTCCCACCCGGTGCCAAAGTGCATCATTCTGGTAGTGAATGAATCTCCCGTGGCCTCCTCTTTGACCTACCTCTCCTTCCTCAACATCCTTACTCTTTAACCTGTCCTTACTCTTTAACTCTATCGATTATAGCGCCTCCTCCATGCAGTGCCCTCAAAATAAGATGCCCACCATGCGTGGGTATTGTCGCTATAGCATGCTGAATATGGCGTCTTGGGGTGCATATGCCTACCAGTTGGTGCTGGTGCATCAGTCATCACCCTCAAAATGAGATGGCCATCATGCATCGGTGCTATCGTGTTTTGAGACAGAGGGAGTACCAATCATGTGTGCCTTGTTTTTTTTTAAAAAAAATCAATAGAAAATATCCCGCAACTCCTAGCAGTAAAATATGGTAACAACACAGAAAACACAAACAATAGTAAGCTAGTCGTATATACGCATGGCATATACTTCAAATGATTGGACTAGAAATTTCCAATATATAGAATTTATTGTTACACAAAGGGTGAGAGAAGTACGTGGCAAGCTAAGCTAAACCGGTGGCAAACATTGCGTTGGTTGCCAACCAAAAATAGGAAACGGAACGGGCCGCTGAGACCCGCACCAACCAGCCCTTGTATAATTGTAAAAATACCGAGAGACGATCGGCGTGGTCGAGTGACCGAGAAGACAGACCGACAGACAGATCCCTGCCGCGTGACGTGGCCCTGGATTCACCCTGCTGGTGCCGATCCTGCCATCTGGTACAGCCGCTGCTGCGAGACCCTGCCGAAAGCTTCCAAACCGGCCAGCCCCGAGTGGGCATGACCCGCGCGGCTGCCCGTGCACCTCGCATGCCATCCTCCTTCCCAGCCCGGACCACGGCTAGTCGGCAAATGTTTGGGCGCTGTCGCCTCCAATACCCCGGCCCGCAGTGGCCTTTTGGTCCTCCCTACCCTGGCTCGGCGGTCAGTGTCCCTGTCGCCTTCCTCTTCTTGCCGGCTCGAAATCGCCCGACGAACGAATTCGGCCAGGCTTCGGTCAGCGGAATGCCAGGGTAACGAGCTGTGGTTAGCTGCAGTTGATAGGCGCTGAGAGGAACACAACACTCGGAATCAAGGGCTACAGAACGAAACGGAACAGGGGTTAAAAATGGGAGGTGGTCAGGGGAAGCCGAAAGGCAACTTTTTTTTTAATCAAAGAAAGAATTGTATTATATCTCGAGTATATTATCAAGTTACGAGCATTCTTAATATACTCACGTACTAAGCAGCTCCAAATCTTAATTTCAAACCTGTGTAAAAAAACAACTAGAGAATCGCACAGACACACGCTCAGCAAACAAGCTGAGAACACTGGCCCAAAGAACAGCGACCAATATTCCTGTAGGCTAGAACGACCACAATCTTCTTCTTCCTTCTTACATCTTTCTGCCACCGATGAGAAAGAGAGACTGATACCAATCTATTCGATCCAAGACTGATCGACATCAGCTCGGGGGACAGACCTATTCTCCGAAGCCTTTCACCGCGGTTGGATCTAACCACGACAAAATGGAGAAGTGGCCGGAGAAAATTATTCCACGATGACGGCACCATCTCCGCCTCGATGTCGCCATCCGGAAACATAAATCTCCATGTCGTCTCCCGAAGAAAGTTGCCGACGCCGTAGATGCCGCCAATTCCTTCATTGGAGCCGCCATGGAGAACCCTAAGCCACCCCGTCTCCTCGCTGTTGTCGGAGAGGAGGAAACAAAACTCCCACCACAAACTTAGACTTGATCTAATGAAGACTATTGGAAGAAATGAATCCCCATTCCCTCCGGCCTCCGGCGAGATGTCGGAGGTGGGAAGGGAGGAGACCAACGGTGGTGGACGCGGAGGGCGGCGGCTCGGCGATCACGGCGGCGCCGCCCTTGTCGCCCCTGGAAGGCAACGCCGGGACGGTTTGTGTCTTATGCAAGCCGAAAGGCAACTGTGTCTGTGCCGAGCGTCCCTTTCGGCCTCACAACACTGTAGTCTAAGGTATGGGGCCATGGCGGCCCATGGCCTGGCAGCAATTATCTTTGCAGTCGCAGGACGCCAGAACGGACGGGGGTCTGCATCAGCCACAGAAAAAGTGGTGATGGGAGCGGACCAAAGAGTGCCTAGAAGGAGAAGCAATGCCCGTAATCAGCACATATGTCGACTTTTTGACAAAAAGACGTGCATGCCTCTAATAAAAGGCTAAAGCGTACTAGGTACGTTTAGGCAACTGCAGCCTGCAGGGGAGAAAAAAGGACCATCGTAGTCCCCAGCAATACTTAATTTGCTTGTAAAAAAGGTGATCATAAGCTTTTATGCTTGTGGGGGAAGACACGGCAGTCCAAGTGTAGCAGCCCAAACTAGCAATGGTCTACACGGCAGGGTCAAGGTGGTTCCTGCCTTTGTGGGGGAGACAACCAGACAGGGAAAGCCCTGCATCGAGGAGCAGCGGCTTTCTGCACTGCCCGGCATGTGGTACAACGCTTCGGGCAGAACAGAATCCCTACGCGCGCGCCTGCATGCTGCCACTGAGGTGCTGTTTGGTTGGGCGACTTTGCCCTGTAAACGGTTTACAAGGTCATCTAATACGGTTAAACATGTTTGGTTGGGTGGTCTGTAAACGATTCACGGATTCACGGCGTGATCCGATACGATGCTGTGTAACGTCGATATAGGGCCGGTCCTAACATTTGGTGGGCCCTGGGCAAACATCAAATATGGAGGCCGCCTTTTTTGTTCATCTAAATCTAGGACATGGAATTTTTAGAAAATCTTTCCATGAAACAACTAATATTTCTTGTAGCAATCACAAATATTTATTTGTTCTAGTACCATAAACTGAATATAAGGTTTTTTTTCTTGACTTGATTTTTTATAATTGCATATTGGTATTAAAAAAAGCTTGCGGACTAGTTAGGTTAGTTGCTCTTTTAGTGGAAGCCGGGCTACCTAAACATAATAGCCGCCCAAAATAATTTCATAAATCTCAAAATCTATCGGTCCAATATATTTGGTAGCAGTGCCGGCCCTATGATTTTGAGGACCCTATGGCAAAGTCAGAGTGAAGGCCCCTCTAGACTATTATATATCTTATAATATATTGTAATATAGAAAACACGCAATGACGTGGTAAAAAAAAATTGTAATATAGCATGTCTGATAATTATTGAGAAACAATATACACAAAAACTAAACATTTGTTCTTGTACTTGCATAACTAACATGATTACCTTAAAAAGGAATATATATCCATCGCTTCTCATGAAAAGATTTTTCGTCGGGCATTTCTTGATGCAAAATCATCAAGGACGGCATTGAGATCAAGAGTGTCCAGGATATCCTTCTCGATGGTGCACATAGCCAAGCCATTTAACCTTTCTTGTGACATAGTTGATCTCAAATAGTTTTTCAACAACTTCAATTTTGAGAAACTTCTTTCAGCTGATGCTACTGTTACAGGCACAGTTAAGAGAATTCGATAGGCAACTGAAACATTTGGATAACAATCTGCATCCTTAACAAACTTCAAAATCTCAGGTGCTGACATAAAAGAATCTGGCAAACACACTTGCAAAATCTTTAATTCTTGAAAGAAATCATTGATCTCAACATCAGATGAGTTACCATGAGAAAATTTATCCACAAAAATCATGCAGTGTGACCAAAGATCAACTTCATCTAATGCTTTCAATTTGTCCGAGTTGAACAAGAACCCAAAAACTTCATCAAATGCTTTCATCTGCTCAAATCTACTTGTCAATCATAACTGTGAAGTAATCTCTTCTAAAGTCATCCAAAGCAGATCGTTGTATTTCCTCGTCTTCGTCATCTTGTTCATCATACTGTTTCTTTCTCTTGCTTTTACGTTTTTTACGAAATATTGGCTCTACATCCAATTCTAATGCAAGGGTTTTTGCTGTTTTCATACTAGAAGTCAAACCATCATCTCTGTACTTCGTAATATATGATATGACACCTTCTATGTGTTTGAGAGTAGCATCTATACTCACAATTTTAGATTGCAACTTCTTGCTGACCTTATTTATAGAGAATAAAATATCATGCCAAATAACCAATCCAACTAAAAATTCAAAATTCTCAAGTGCGCTCACCAAAGATTGACACTCACTAACTGTCGATGGGTCTTTCTCCAATGCACTCGCCTCCTCTAATGCTTTTAGAGCTGATCTTATTTGAGGAGTTTGAAATCTGATAGCTTGAACACTTTTTATTCGGCTTTCCCAGCGCGTGTTGGACCATGACTTAACTGTCAATCCTGGGACATTATCAACCAAAATCTTCCACCTTTTGGTAGATTTTGTAAACTGTGTATATATACGTTGGATAATACCAAAAAAAGTAATAGCCTGCCTGCAAGATTTCAAATATGACAAATAGTCAGATTCAAAGTTTTCAAATTATATATAAACAATGGATAGATATTACATGTAAAAAGAAATAATTGTTTACCTGCAAGAATTTCCCATATCACAAAGAGTAAGGTTCAGACTATGACAAGCACACGGCATAAATAGTGCTCTTGGATTAATTTTAAGCATGCGTGACTTAACACCTAGGTGTTTGCCCTTCATATTTGAACCATTATCATAGCCTTGTCCTCTCACATCATCAATATTCAAATTAAGTGACTCCAATGCACTCTTTAATTCAGTAAAAAGACCCAGTCCTGATGTGTCATCTACCTTCAAGAACTCCAGAAAGAACTCCTCTACCCTTGGAACATTCCCCGACATATTCACACAGCGAATAATTAGAGTCATTTGCTCTTCATGGCTCACATCTGGAGTACAATCTAAAATCACAGAATAATACTTAGCATCCTTAATGATCTTTAATATATTTTTCTTCACACAATCTGCAAGAAGGGAAATCATCTCATTCTGAATTCTATGCCCAAGGTAATGATGATGAATCTCACTATTTTGAATCCGCCTAATATGGTCTTGCATCACAGGATCGTATTCAGCCATCATTTCAATAGTGCCCAAAAAGTTACCATTGTTAGCTTGATATAGCTTCTCATTTTGCCCTCGGAAAGCCAAATTATGCTTAGCAAGAAACTTGACCGCAGCAACAATTCTTACTAAAACTTGTCTCCAACGATCTCTCTCCTTTGCAATTTCCTGTTGGAAATCATCATCAATTGTTTTATTTTTGCTCAACCTCAGCCTAACTTCATGCCAAGTATTCATGTTTCTTATATGCTCAGCACTGCTCTCATGTTTGTTGAGTCTGAAACTAAGATGTTTCCAGTCCCTCAGTCCCTCATTTGCTAGCAAACTGGTGCACTGATTTGATTTGAACAATTTGCAGCAAAAACAAAAAACTTTGTCCACATGTTTAGAATATACCAGCCATTTTCTATCAACCACCTCATCATTTTTTAACTTTCTAGAGTAGTATGCATATGAAAAACGTCTATTGACAGCATCTGCGGGGAACTCAAGATTCAATTCTCTCACCGGTCCTTTTTCAATCAAAATATCTCTACCATTATTATCAAGATTCTCCCAAGTTCTAGGATCAAAGACATCATGAATAGAAGTTTGTTGCACTTGCACATCATCAATTGAATTTTCAGGTTGAGAGGAAGGCTGTAAATTTTCATTTGCTGTTGCATCAACTTGGTCACTTAAATTATCATGAACTTGATCCTGATGTTCCTCTTCTTGTTCAATAACAGGCGGTTCTACTTGTACTGGGTTATCATGAGGCACAACAGCACTTGAAGGTGAAAAAAACTTATCTAAAGCACCTTTTTGTGATTGAACAAACAACTCTTCTTGTCTTTTTCTTTTTCGTTTTTCAGCCCCCGACAAATGTTTCTTAGGTGGCATTCTAAAATTAGAAGACCTAAAATAGAAAAACATAACTGAATTACTAAACTAGTATGATCCAATCGAAGAGGACTATTGCGGGTGACCACACATACCTTTGATCACAACTGTTCGGTGGACGACTGGAGTACTGGATCGGCGATGGCGTATTGGCGTGGCGATGCCGCGATGGCGAATTGGCGATTGGCGATCGTGAGACGGGGTCGGCGCTCGGCGGAGTCGCGAAAATACAGAAGAGGAAGGCGAGCGATCTGGGCGGCTGGGCCCTCTCTACCTGGGAAAGTGGGATTGTGGGAAACGAAACGAATCCCCTCGCCGTGCGCGGTGCGCCGAGATCACAAACAAGAAGTGTGTTAGCCGGCAGGAGGAGAGGCCGAGAGGGTATTACGTGTTGCATACCTGGGCTTTGGGCCCCATTTGGCATGGGCCCTGGTTCATCGCACAACCTGCCCCCCCTATAGGGCCGGCGCTGTTTGGTAGTTGTTCATATCAAAGTTGTATGTGCTTGCTTATATGTATTCATAATGACGTGTGTGGGTGTATATGAGCATTTAACTTTGTGCAAAATTCTTAAAAAAATATGGAAGGGCTCTAAATAATCCTAGCGAATGGAGCCTACCACCAAAATAATTTAAGCCTTTGTTTAAAAAGATCATTATTTAAATTCCTTTGAGAATCTTGTGAAATCCTCGCTGAATGTTTGTGTTTCCAAATCCTAATGTGGCGTATATGAATTCTCCGAGATATTAATGTGTAGTGCTTAAGCATTGATAAGAATAAAGTTTTTTTGTAAAAGATAAGAATAAAGTTTAATGCGAGTAGGATAATAATCTTAATAAATTAATAGTTTAAGTGTGTTTGGTATCAATTAAATGATTACTAGAGCACACCAGCATATCTGTAGAACGAGCATACGTGGATCTAAGTAATAGTACTAGCTATAGCGACTAGCGGTCACTTATATTAGCTCTTTATAAGTAAAGGTTAGTATAGTTAACTGCATGCAGGTGGGGCCCTCTGGAAGGGGCCTTGGGCGGCCGCACCTCTCGCCCTGCCCGAGGGCCGGGCCAGTCGATACCGCTTCTGGCCCCGTGTTAGAGCATCTCTAAAACATTAGTTAAAAAGACTAATCAATTTTACTTATTTAGCTACTCTTGAAAATAGATTTGACTAACAAATAACATATTAATCTAATAGATTATGTAAACATGGCTTAGTGAGGTAGGGTAGCTAAAAATAGGCAGCGAATGAGATGGGATGGAGAGCCACCAAATTTGAAGGGTCATTTACAAAGTCTATTGAAAACGTTTAGATAATTAAATTTAACTTTAGAAAACGATTTGGTCTGTTAGAGATGCCATAGAGATGCTCTTATGCGATCCCGTTATAGCAGGACCCTAATCTTCGCGAGTCGTTATTACACGCACGCAAGAGACGAGAAGTTCCCGACCACCGCCAACGACCTCGCCCTTGTTGGAATGCTGCCAAAGAGCACGTGAACGGATCCCGAGCCTCCTGCCTCGCTCTTCCGGTCAGGGAGTTCGAAGCAGCACCTAGATCACAATCAGTATTCGAACACGTTACATGCATGTGATGAACCAAACAAATGCTGCTATCTCTAAAACTTTAACATATAGCACTGGTTTCTGATTACGTTACCGTTATCGCTAGCTGACGGTGCATTGTTTTACTGGGATGGCATCCTTCTTCTACCTGAAGGAGTCGAAAGGGTCGGAAGTACCAAACCTTACTCCATGAGACCATATGACAATGATGAATGAACGTGCTGGCACCGTTGCTCTAGGTGGCAAGTGTTCATGGCCGTAGTGATGAAGTGCCTACTTCTTTTTCCTTCCATCCCAATCATCTCCGGCTACCGCTGCTATAAATCGATACAGGCCATTACAATACAGCTGGCCTGTGTTCATTAGTGCAAGCATGTGACCGAGGCTTTAGGCTGGTCGCACTGGTCACCCTCTACTCTCTAAAACAGAATATTCTGTCCTGATCATCGAGATTCTCTCCTCTATACCACTTTCTTCCGCACTCATTCATACTTCATCTACACTGTCTATACTAACCACCACCATACGGGATCCACCAATAAATTATTTTTTATCCTTCACCACTCTCCTCTCCCCCGGCATCTCCGCCCTCCCCCGACGCCCTCTCCCCCTCCTCATCCCTCGTGCCGCCGCCCTCTCTTCCTCCGCCGCGCCTCCGCTCTCGCCTCCTCCCCCACGCCGCCCTCTCCTCCTTCCCTGCGCCGCCGCCCTCTCCTCCTCCCCCGCGCCTTCACCCTCGCCTCCTCCCCTGCGCCGCCGCCCTCTCCTCCTCCCCCCGCTGCCCTCTCCTCCCCCCGCACCTCTGCACTCTCCTCCCCCGCGCCACCCTCCCTCTTTGTGGACGTGCTGGCGGCGCTGCTGTCACTGGCCGACGAGCTGATGGACGCTAGCGTGGCTCAAGCTCGCCCGCGGCCGGGCGGATCGAGTGGCGGCGGTGAGCATCCCCTCCACCCCCTCCCATCCGTGTCATCCCCTCCACCCCCATCTGCTCCGTCCCCTCCACCCCCTCCGCGACGTCCCCTCCCCTCTCCGCGGCAGGGCTCGCCGGCCTCTGCACCGTCATCGTGCTCCTCGCAAGCGGGCGGGCGGTGCGAGGCGGCGAGCTAGTGGGCGGGCGGAGCACGATGGGGAAGGAACGGCCGAGGCGGGCCCGCACCAACGTGGCATTTACCGATCCCCCTCTCTCCCTCTTGATTTACCGGCGCGCGGATTGATTTACCGTTTAGCGATGGCTTTTTAGGCCCCCACTGTAGGTCCCAAAACGGGATCCCGCACGGCATGCACGTCACCTGGCGCATATATACCGTGCGGGGTCCCGTAGCCGGTGCGAGCAGCCTTAGAGCATTATTATTAAAGTTTGCCACCCAAGGCTGTAACTGTTGAGCCACACGGTTACCGGCATGTCCAATGCAGGAAGAGGCACATTTCCCTTTCTTGCTCAATGTCATTGTCAACAGCCTGGATGATACAGAAGCGTTGGAACAGTTGTGTTTTCAGTTTTCACCTGAACATCGGAAATCCGGTGCTTACTGTACTTGGGTCGTCAGGGCCCGAGAGAGAGAGAGAGAGAGGTGTTTGTAGTACTTCCATTTTCTTTTCTTTTTCCACTTAGGGCTCCTTTGGGAGCGGAGGGTTAATTAGCCCCGGACAGGCAAACCTCGGCGGGGATTTTTCTGCCACTTCGTTTCCTTGGGCGCGCTCGCCCCGAGAGTCAGAGAATATCTGATGCCATTTGGAAAAAACATGGTGCGGACTGCGGAGGCTCGCATCACTCGTGGAAGAGGAACGGGGAGCGGTGCCCATACCCTTGAGGTCGGGAGGGGCTCCCGGGGAAAACGCAAGGAATGGGGTCATCCGGTCCCGCTGCGTGGGCTTCTAGATGGTATGGCTTTTTGACCCCGGGATCCGTTTCTACGTGGGCGGCCTGTCAGGGGAAAACGTCGGGTTCGGGCGGGAATACGGGCTCCCAAAGGAGGCCTTAGGGCAAACATTAAGCATGCCAAGAGTCCAAACCAGGAAAAAAGAACTTAATAATTGCACACTCTTTCGTACTCCATGCGATCGATTTCTGGTAACCGGGCTATTATATTTTCATGCCGTCAATGGTATTTTCTTTCTTTTGGGTTTTGACTTTTGAGACAATCGAATACTTTTGATTTGGGTTTAAAGGTACGCAAATGACGTTCATATTTACTTCTTTTTATGGAGTCTCAAGAAAAAAAAACATGTTCTTGAGGATGAAGTGTCACCTATTATCAGAATAATCTACATAAACAGAAAGAGTTCCAATCATCAGCTAATCACTGTGGATGAGTCTCTGACGATGTGGTCCTTGCAGGCCGGTCCGGGTAGCCGAACCTGTCGTGGTCGCTGCGTCTCCGGATCGCCAAGAGTGCGGCGCGCGGGCTGGCGCACCTCCACGAGTGCAGCCCGCGCCGGTTTGTCCACGGCGAGGTCAAGCCCTCCAACATCCTGCTCGACGCCGATCACAACGCGCTCGTCGCCGACTTCGGCCTCACGCGCCTCCTCACCATCGCCGGCTGCACCGACGTCTACTCCGTCGCGGGCTCCGGCGGCATCATGGGCGGCGCGCTCCCGTACGCCAGGCCCGCCACCGCGCCGGCGGAGAGGTCCGCCGCGTACCGCGCCCCCGAGGCGCGCGCGCCGGCCGGTGGCGCGCGGCCGCCGAGACAGAAGTCCGACGTGTACTCCTTCGGCGTCGTGCTGCTCGAGCTGCTCACGGGGAGGGCGCCCGAGCACGGCTCGCTGTCGGGTTCCGCGTCGTCCTCCTCGGCGTCCTTCGCGCCGGGGCACGGCGAGCAGCAGCTGGAGGCCGCGCCGGAGCTCATGAGGTGGGTGCGTCGGGGGTTCGACGACGCGCGGCCGCTGTCGGAGCTGGCCGACGACGCCGTGCTGCGGGATGCCGGAGCGCGGAAGGAGGTGATCGCGGCGTTCCACGTCGCGCGCGCTCGGGTGCGTCGAGGCGGACCCGGAGCGCCGGCCGCGGATGAAGGCCGTGGCCGACAGCCTCGACAAGATCGGGGCGTGACTTATCACTTTTAGGTCAACCCAAAGTGGTGCTGGAGTTGTTCTATATTTTCCCCCCGTAATTATGCATATCATTATTGTCGTTCTCGTGTTTATTTTTTGTCTGTGTTTCTCGTTCTCCCTTTGGATGCAATTATTTGTAGAAATACATAGCACGAAAGCGGATTTTCCTTGATATCCTCAATTTTTAGCTCGCTAGTCACTATATATATGAGCTGTGAGCTTGTCAGTTTTGCCTATGGTTTCATACCCCTTTCTGCCTGCCAATGGCATAATCGAGTTTTGCAGTTTTGGTGACGCGGTATTTGACGTGGTGACATGAACCATGGCTAAATATTGCTTGAATTTTAGAAACTTATAAATGGCTTTAAAATTTTAAAGTTGCCTAAACAAACTTTATAAGTGAAACAAAATACAATAGGAGCACAAAATAGCTAAGTATATAAAAGTAAACTAAATCATTTCCATTATGTTGATCAAACTAAACCCATACAAAATTTATTTAGGTTCTAAGGAAGTTTGTGCAACATAATTATTATATAAACAATTGAAGTCATGCCTTGGAAATTATATGCTGCGAATTGACAGTAGCTCCGTTGATAAGGTTTCTTATGGTGGAATCTGTCCACCACTTAGAGCGGGTATTTGCATTTTTTTTGTATGTGACATTCCCGCCGATAGCGAGGTGGACGTAGTAACTTCGTCGATCTAAACTCCTGCCAGTCTAGTCATTCAGGGTGCTCATAGAGGTAGGGTTTATTTGCATGCATGTAAGTATAGGGGTAGTTGTGTGTGCCGGTGTTTAACAAAATATGTTCCAGCTTAGAGCAACTTCAACATGTCCCCTTTCCCCTCTCCCTTTTTTCATGCTATAGGAGAATCCCCTTTTGGATTTTCAGCATGTTGAGAAGAGTTGCTCCAGCAGATCTTTTTTCATTGGAAAAAGTCTATATCACCCCCTTACCTATAAGGGTTGGACTACATAACCTCCTAACCTATGAAACGGTCTATATCACCTCTAAACTTTCCAAAACCGGTCAAATTACCCCCTAAAACAATTTTAAAAAATCATAGTAAATCACAGAAAAATCATAAAATGGAAAATTTAATTGTGTTAGACTGCAAATGAGTATATCTGCGCAGTGAACATATAATATGATATGCTTCAGTATATTTTTTACATCTATGAAGAAAAGCATAGATATAAAGCTATAGTAAAAAATATACTAAAATATATCATATTATATGTTCACTATGTATATATACTCATTTGAATTCCAACACAATTAGATTTTCTATTTTATAATTTTTTTGTGATTTACTATGATTTTTTAAAATTTCTTTAGGGGTAATTTGACCGGTTTTGGAAAGTTCGGGGGTGATATAGACCATTTCATAGGTTGAGGGATTATGTAGTCCAACCCCATGGGTGAGGGGATGATCTAGACTTTTTCCTTTTTTTATTCCCTTTTCTTTTCGTGGCAAATGGGGCCCACGAATCAGTGTCTAATATAATTTTCCTTCTCTCTTCTTTTCCTCTCTCTACGCACAGCTCGGCCAAGAAGACTCGCCGGTGCTTGGCTGGCGGTGGGGCGACGTGGCTCGCCGGCGCGCGGCCACTCGTGCGGCGCTGCCGCTGGCACCTGGGCTCGCGGCGGGACCTCCACGCGGAGAGGCGGCGGCGCGCGGCGGGCTCCGGACCATATGAATAGGGGCACCAGGCTGGGCGATGCAGCTTGCTGGGGGCAGCGCACCGTCGTCCCGGCCCCGCCCATCACCCCTTCGCCCAGCAGCTCCTCCAAGAAGTCGTTGGTCAGCTCTGCCGTCTTGCCGCCCGCGGTTTGCTGCTTCTCGCCCTGCTTCCGCTTCCCGAGCCCCTGGATGTTGAGCGCCAGGTTCTCCAGCTCCGAGGTCCCGGCTCGCCGCTCAGCTCCTCGAACCCGCCCGACGTCCGGAACAGCAGCGGCTCATCCTCCAGCAGGCAGCTGCTGCTGGCCTCGCCGCTGCCGCCGTGGTGGTGGCGGTGGCCGGCGAATGACGCGGCGTCGATGGCCAGCGCCGCTTCTTGGTGAACACATCCTCTGAAGGAAAACGAGGAGGTTACACTAGCACATACAAAAACTCATTTACCCCAAAATAGGAACAACAACAGTTATAGATCACGGATCGTTACCACTAGACGCGCTGATGCAGCGGAAGCTGTCTCGATGTAGACGAACGCGTCGAAGTGGCAGTGCATAGCAGTTGCTCACGTCCATCTGGTCCTGCACGTGCGGTTCGTCCTTGTGCTCCAAGCACAGCACCTCCGAGGTATCCACACGTACGAGGATGGAACGCCAAACGTAGGTGTACTAGCACCTCACGAATGACCGCTATTTGCAGGATATGGATGGAGGTGGAGCTGCAGAAATTACTGTAGCGCGCGACTACTATTCACCCATGGTACTATAGCAGCGGCTACTATTCATGCACGGGTACCGTAGCAAATTAGGTTTTCCCCTCCCTCCACCATTTATATATAGAGATCACTAATGGGCTTTCAATATTTGTGGCACATGAAACTCTAGTACCTTAATGGATCAAATCCATCAAAAACCATCAGTGGATCCAATCTAATTTGGCTCTGGGGCATATATCCAACATCCTCGAGCTCCAGAGATGCGCAGGCTATTCACCGTGGAGCTCCTGAGCATGCGCCGCGTCAAGGCTGCCTGGTACAGTGGTAGGCGCGCGCTCATCGCCAGCCTCGCCGGCGCGGTGGCAGCGGCGGTGCCGGTGGCGCTAAACGAGCGCATCTTGGGGCTCGCCGACGGCATCATCGGCACGGTGGCGTTCGGGAACATCTACGGCATGGAGCGGTTCACGCACAAGAAGCATTTCCAGCAGGTGCTGGATGAGGCCATGGACATGATGGCAAGCTTCTCTCCCGAGGACATCTTCCCCAATGCCGCCGGTCGGCTCGTCGACCGCGTCATAGGCCTCGTCACGTGCTGCGAGCGCATCTTCACGGAGCTCGACACCTTCTTTGAGATGGTCATCGACCAACACACAGATCCCAGCCGTGTCGTGCCAAAGAACGGCGGCGATCTCGTCGACGTCCTCATCAACCAATGGAAGGAGCACCGGGGCACACTCCAGTTCACCCGGTGGCGTGCAGCGGCAACGCACGGCGGGCGGCGGTGCGTTGGAAAGCACGGCGGCGGCGCCTCGGTCCGGCAGGCACCATGGGTAGTGCACGCGATGGGAAAAAAAGGGAAATGGCTTTCTAAAAGGGAATGTAATTAGAATAAAGGGATTGAGAAAAAAATTATACGGAAAGCGAAATAGAAAGGGGATCTGTTGGAGCCGTGTTTTTCCCTCTCAATCCCCTTTAACCAGGAATAATATAGGGAAAGGGGAGAGGGAAAGGGGAAATGTTGTAGCTGCTCTTGGGCGGCCCACAAAATAGACCCTAATATGGCGACACTATAAAGAAAGAATCCATTATTACACTCCATTCCTCTCCCACACTGGACGTTCAAAGATCAACCAAAGCTCTAATTTGTGTTCTTTATTTTTATTACTAGGTGACCACCTCCAGCATGTGGGATCCCATGGATTAATTAATGCTTGTGTGTTGTCATAGGTGAAGGGGACGTTGTGAGCGAAGACATGCGGGAACCATAGGCGCAGTAGGTTCCGCATTTGAAGACATATTCGTAATGATGGTGGGTCGATGATGGGTTGCAAGCCACACAAGAATACGAATGGGCGGGTGTGGTGATACGGAACGGCGAGAGAAGAAGAGGTATTACTGATTGATTAGGTGAAACATTATGGGTTTTTAATAAAATTACAACATCCCAAAGGATCATGGTTGATTTAAAAAATATTAAGACGTTTTCATAAAATTATGATGGTTTGACAACGTTAACGATTGGACAACGTAAAATGTTTTAGATTTTTATAGTATAACTAGCAAGAACGCACGTGCGTATCACATATTTAATAGAAAATAATATTGCATAACAGATAGTTGGCGGCTGGAGACCGTGTTAATTAAGAACTCGATGATTTTATACTATACAGACGGATGAGGGAGGCGGAGTGTATAACGAATAAATGCCTGACCGGTGAGATCGCTAGAAGGGATAGTGTTCTAGGAGCTAGTGGATCCGTTGGTTGTCAAAAGTTTGATGAAAAAAATGTCTAACAGGTGAGATCGTTACGAGGGTTAGTGTTTCAATAACCGGTGGTTCCCTTCGTTATCAAAAGTTTTGAATTTTTATAGTATAGTATAGATAAAATATAAATAGATTACCCAAAAATCCATACGAGAGGGTAACTCGGAATAACATCTATCGTACCAAAACACCTTCCCCATGAGTCACAAACTCACAACAAGACATACCGATTATTATCAATAACTACACACACCAATGTTAACCCAAAATAAACTGAAAAGCCCGCCTCCACTACACATACTACAAACATTTGTACCTACCACGGCAAAGACTGATATGGCCAAGTGGCCAACCAGCGCAGGCACTCTTTGTTTACAGGTACGGTGTAGCGCGTCCATTTTGTAGTCTTAAATATGCAGGACCGAGGGCCACAGTTAGGGCACCCAACTGTGACCCGACGCGGTTCCTAACCTCGGCGTACAAATGCAGTCATATGCAATTAAAAACATCAGGCGAATGCTGAACAAGCCTCAAACTCAAGTCCAAAATGGAGGCTTGTGCAGGACTAACGATTAACCATAAGGAGTCTACTCTAAACAGCGTACCAAACATTCACAACACTGCGGGAAAGCGGGGGTTCGCCGAGTGCCCCAAGCACTCGACAAACCCCCATAAACACTTGACAAAGCACTCGACAACCCCCCATAAACACTCGACAAGCCTTTGCAAAGGTGGCTCGGCAGACAGGGTGACGGCAAAGGCGCCTTTGCCGAGTGTTAAAAAGCACTAACAGATGGCTCGGTGACGGCTATGAGTTTTTAACAGAGGCTTTGCCGAGTTTCTTTGATAAAACACTCGGCAAACTGTGGAGGTTTTGCCGAGTGTCTTTGACCAAACACATGTCAAAGGCACAGGCTTTGCCGAGTGTATTGGTATTAGCACTCGACAAACGTGAACATTTAACACTTGACAAAGGCCTGTCCAGAAATGACAGAAACAGCCTATTTGCCGAGTGTTAACGGCAAAACACTCGGCAAACAGGCCCGTTGCCGAGTGTTACACTCGACAAAACGACAATTCTTCCCCTATTTTTATTGCTCGGTCGCGTATAAAGGACCCCATCAAACAAAGCTTACAGGCAGTTGATATACATGATAATAAGCATCACAGGCAGGCATAATTCCGCAATAAACATCCACAAACACTAGAGGAAGTTTGACCAACACATAAATCCACAAGTTCACAAGTAAATTTGTTCACAAGTTCACAAGTTCACAAATAAACATCCAAAAATAACCGCAAGTCACTGAGGAGGGGTTGGGAACAGCTCGCGAGCCCTCCGCGATAGATCTTAGTCTTGACCCACTTCATTTGACGCCGCCGAGAGAGGATTCTACAGAAAGGAGAACATTTTGCATGTGTGAATGTTTTGCCAAGAGTAAATATTACAACATTACACTCTAAGGTTGTCTAAGGTAACCGACTAAGTTTTCTAAGTTGTGAAATGAAATTATAAGGTTCTCAAGTTACTCACCGGAGAAATAGGAGTACGTGGTGGAGGGTATAGCATTGGTGGAGGCGGAGTTTCATCCACCCGCGCACCAATGGTCTGCATGTAGGCATACATCTGCTCCAACTGCACGATGTTCTGGCGCCGAAGGTCCTCAGTCTACCTCTGTTTGTCGGCCTCCATCTGCTACATCCTCAACTCCAGCTCCTCCCTCCTCCTCCTGTCCTCGTCTAGCTGGTTCTGCAATATTCAATCACAATGTTACAATACAAATCAAATGTAAGTAAAAGCGAAAGAACAATGAGTAAAACAAAAATAACATGTAGTGTGAAGCGGGAGGACGTGGCCGTATGGTCGGGTCAGCGCTCGTGTCCTGGCTCGAATCTGGGAGAGTGTGGGAGTAGCGGCCGTGTCGATGGTGCTGTCGCCGATTAAGTACCGCCCATGCTTCTTGCCTTCTCCCGCCCTCATGACCACTTCTCCGTCAATGTCATGAGCGGTCAGATCGAAGTCTGGCCCATGGACCTCCTTCGCCACCTCTATGTATGCACTGAGGCGACTATGGACGGTGGCGTTGTTGTATGCCGAGGCCGGGTCCTCCGGGTTGTACTGGACGTCGGAGGTTGCCTTGTCCTTGTGGGCCAAAGCATATGCCACGAACCGGTTGCAAGGCTGGCCACCATGTGACGACGACTGAGGAAATAAAGAATAAGATTAGTAATTATACAGAATTGAGTGAGCGAATATAGAAATGACTTGGCGTACCCATTTTCGGCGTACTTGTCGAGGCTAAGGTTGTCCTGATAGTGTGGTACACCTGGCATAAGCAAACGCCGCCCTCGACAAGCGTTGTGTGTCTCCTCCCACTCGGGCTTACCCACTTGTCCACTATCACCTCCCAGCACCGGGGATGACTGGCGCACCACCACGGAATCGCCTACAAGACATCAAGTGTACGACATATAACAAGATCGAATTGATAGTACTTAATCTCAAAAAAAAATTATAATTAATTTTTATGATTTACCGCCATGTATTGCTCCCATGTCAATACCATTTTTCTTGCATCCAGTTTCGTCACCTTCACTTTAAGTGCAGCATAATAATAAATGACGGTCTGGATGTGCGACTCGTAGTGCAAGTCCTTCACGAGCTTCAAACAGGCTGTATGTGCCACAACAACCGCTTTCTGCTCGGTTCCCGGGTAGCATCTGTAAAAATCCTGCATATAAAACGCGATGTATCCAGTCATTATTTCAAGAATGTTCAATGAATGTGATGTGTTGAACAATGTAGTGCAACGAATACTTACCCATAGCTCGGCCTTTACCCACTCAGCCCTATTGGCGAATACCCTACCTTCCCGATCCTCGAAATCGGGAACGACGACGTAGTGGTCAAAGGTGTAGGCCGGCTCCTCCCTGCCGGCAATCTGAACCAGACCCGGAAACAACTTCCAGCATAGAAGACCCAGGATGCCGTTGACTTTGCGGTCGTGAGCGCCCATGGAGACACATGCCCAACTCCTGCCCAAGTGATTAAGGTAAATTGTTAGTTCATATTGTGATTTCCAACACCTGAAATGAAAAGGTACTTATAACATCTAAAATTACTTACTTTTTGCCTGCGGGTCAAACTACAGGCCGAATCTCTATGGGTATCGATCGCCTCAGGAGGTCCAAGGGACCTCGCTGCCAAAGGGCCGACTGTTCATAGGAAGTGGACCCCCCTGCTGCTGCCTCCTCGTCCTCGTCCTCATGCTCCTCAGCCCCGTGCTCCTCGGCCCCGTGATCCTCGTCCGTGCGCTTCTCTTCCTTCGCAGCCCATCGGTCCTCCACTGAAGGAACAAACTCCTCGGACGAAGGCGAGGAAGGTACAGGGGTCCGCTGTCGCCCCTTGGCACGGGACAGACCCTTGCCTCGACCCTTCTTTTCGGCCCCTGCCCTTGCCTCGGGATGGCTCAGCTGCATCGGACCCTCCATCTTTAAACCTGCGGTAGAGCGACATGACGTTCCTCATTGCACCGCCCCCACCCACCATCTTGGTTCAATCACCTGCAATCAACAAAAACATACATTTATTAGAAAGATATGCAATATATACAAATTATTAGAAAGAGATGCAATAAACAAAAAATATGAACAACATAAATTATTAGAAAGAGATGCAATATATTCAAATAAAACATACATTTATGATAAATAATCATCAAGATCACGATTAGCTGGATCAACGGTCTCATCATCATTATCATGCATCTCGAGATGTTCATGACCGACCTCCAAAGGAGGAGGAATGTCGTCGTCACTGTCATTGCCTAATTGTAATCGCTCTAGTAACTCTAAGTCCTTGACATTCTGAACATCATCTCCAGCATCCTCAACAACAAACATTTCTGAGTCTAAATCCATTCCAACCGCATGGGTCAAATCGATCTCAAAAGACCCTTCTAGCCCATTTTCTTGGAAGAACTCTCCATCATAGGTGTTTGGGTCTATGTTATGATAATCTTCATAGTTTGGGACTGGTAATTTACCGTATGGTGATACTTTATACACAACATCCCAACCCTCAAGACGTTTGTCCTTTTTGCACGGGTATGACAAATAATAAACTTGGGTGGCCTGTTGAGCCACAATATAGACATCGTCTCCTGGTAAGACAAATGACTGTCGAATTTTGACTAGCCCCAGATTAGGGGTCCGTCTCACCGTAGCGGGATCAAACCAATGACATTTGAAGATAACATGATTAAGAGGTTTGATTCCACCGAAATTAAGTTCGTATATTTCCTCAAGTCTCCCGTAGTACTCGACCCCATCAAGGCCTGGCGTATAGACTCCGGTATTTGTGGTCCTTCGATTGGGCATCCTCTGCTCATGGCTTGTTGTGCGAAAACGATAACCATTCACGTCATATCCGGTAAATGACCTGACCTTATACGCACAACCATCGGCAACCTGTCTCAACTCGGCACTCATAGACCCATCAGATTGGCCCTACAAGTTCGATCAGGATAGTTCGTTATACTACTGACACAAACTCAGTAATGTCAAATTTAGTACAAACAAAATTTGAGTGTACCTTCTGTTTGAACCAAGAAATGAAATCGGGCAATCCATTTCCCGCACCCTGTCGAAGAAGGGGGAAGGATCCCTCCTATTACGCCAGAATTGATGAAGAAATTCCATGTATGAACGAGAAACAAGAGAATTGGATGCAGAATAGTGACTAGGTACTTGAGAACAAGTTGTTGAGAACTTACTGCATGTACGGCTCAACTTCGGATAGGTTGGTCAGCACATATACCATGATAGCGCGCCACTCTGCATTTTTCAAGGTCTTGTTGGTGCCTTCACTTCAACTTCTAAGTTGCCCTCGAAAAATGCTGAGGTTCGATTCAACTTCACCAACATTGTAGGGAGGGGTTGATTGTGCACGCTAGGAAGGTTGTCAGCATAGTATTTTGTTGTGAAGTTTGACACCTCCTCCAGAATGTATGCCTCTGCAATAGAAGCATCAATTTTACATTTATTTTTACATTTAGTTCAAAGAACCTTTTGACATCTCTCAATTGGATAGCACCAATGGTTCTGCATAGGCCCCCCCATTCGTGCCTCATACGGAAGGTGCAAAATCATATGCTGCATCAGGTTAAAAAATCCCGGCAGAAATATCTTCTCCAACTTGCAGAGCAACACGGGGGCAAGCTTTTCCATTTCTGCAATCACGGTCTTGGATACCTCCTTAGCAGAGAGCTGGCGGAAGAAATTGCTGAACTCTGCCAGCACTATCCAAACATGCTCGGGGACATAGCCTCGAACCATCACCGGAAGAAGCCGCTCAAGCCATATGTGGTAGTCATGAATCTTGAGCCCGTTGATTCACAGAGTAGATAAGTTCACTCCCCTCTTCAGATTTGCTGCGTACCCATCAAGGAACTTCAACGTTTGGAACCAACTCAGCACTTCCTTCCTTTGGTCCCTCGTGAGGACGAAATCGGCCTTAGGTCTTTTCCATATTTTGTCGTCCCTAGGAGGCGGTATATCTAGCTTTGTTCTATTGCATATCCTTTTTCATCCACTCTAGCCTTGACATTGTATTTTGTTTTATCAGGAATGTCCATGATTGTAGCCCAAAGTGCCTCGGCTAGATTTTTTTTAGTGTGCATTACATCGATGTTGTGTGGAAGCAGAAGGTCATGCATGTACGGGAGCTTCCACAGGCCCGACTTATGAGTCCAGGCATGCTGCTCACCATATCCCACAAAATGACCATCCTCCCCGACCTGGAGAGAGTCTAACTGAGCACGAACCTCCGCACCTATCATCATATGTGGTGCAGGGTCTTCAACCCTGACACCTTTCGTGAAGTTCTTGATGTCTTGTCTGAATGAGTGCTCAAGAGGGAGGAATTGCCGATGTTTGTCGAACAAAGAATATTTTCCACCGTTCGTCAACCAGATGAACTTTAAAGATGCCTTGCACATTGGGCACGGGAACTTCCCGTGAACACACCAGCCCCAGAATACCCCATAAGCCAGCATATCGTGTAGAGAGTACTGGTAATAGACATGCATTTTGAAGTTTGTTTTTGTAGCTCGGTCGTATGTCCATACACCTTCCTTCTAAGCACAGCCCAAATCATCAATCATAGGCTCCACATAGACGCTCATATTCTTCCTCAGGTATTCAGGAATAATTAAGGACAAAAATATGTTCTGACGTTGAAAGATGACGATGGGGGGGGGGGGATTGGGAGGGATAACAAACATGGGCTCCCAAGAGTATGGGGCAACCGTCATTCCATAAGGATTGAACCCATCTGTTGCCAACACAACATGTACATTCCGAACCTCTCCAGCCTTGTCACGATGAATTGCATCGAAGTTTATCCATGCTTCACTCTTGTGCCATGCCATCTGTTTCAATTATTCCTCGGTCATGTAAAGCCGCTGGATCCTTGGTGTAAAAGGAAGGTACCGTAGGATCTTCATGGGGATTGTTAGTTGCCTCGTTTGCCCATCACCAGAGTCTACCTCCAAGAATCTAGACGCATTGCACTTTGGACACTTCTTGGCTTCCGCATATTCTTTCGTGAATAAGATGCATCCATTCGGACAAACATGTATCTGCTCATATGGCATCTTGAGTGCACAGAGAAGTTTCTGTGACTCATACATGCTCTTTAGTAGAACGTGACTGTTGGCGGTCGTTACAGCCCAAATCCGACCACCAATACTCGGGAATAAATGAGGTTTTATGCAACATTCCATGTACTTAGGTTTTATTTCTAATAAAGTTCCATGAGTTTTGGTGAGTGACACTTGTGCAGGTACAACTACGACAAATACGTGCTATTGGGGCCGAAAATGACCGAATCGGCCGAACGACTCCGTTCGGCCGGTTATCCCCCTTAGCCGTGCATGCCACTGGGAGTCGTCCACATCAACGAGCACCAAATGAACACGACAAATGATACATGGATGACACCAACTCATCCCGGAGCACCGCCACATCAACATGGGCCCACACAGTACGAAGTACACCACCAGAGACCGGCCTAGGGAGTCCACAGAGCAGAGGCGGTGCAGGGGGGCGGGCCTGGGCCTCCGTCCCAGTTCGGGCGAACTGGAGGGTTCAGCCGAACCGCCCCCAACTGCCAAACCGACCCTGGGGCTGCATCCTGGCCCTTGGTGGCCGAGGCGGTGCATCCCTCGGTTTGGGCGAACTGGGTAGTTCGGCCGAACCGAGGAATTCGGCCAAAACGCCTCTTTGCCGCCTCTGGTTGCCTTGGCGGTTACCCTGCCTACAACCGACCTTTGGAGCTATAAATAGAGGGTCGCACTTCACTTGTAAACACACACCAAGCCAAGGAGCTCATTTCCACTTTCATTCTAGTAGAGTTAGATAGTTTAGTTGGGAGTTAGAGTTGAGTCGAGCTTTGCCTCGGAGGTTCCGGAGTCGTCTTCAGAAGATCTGGTAATAGCTCTTGTATCTTTTACTTTACCTTTTGTAAGACATTGAGTATCAATATAGTTATCTTTATCAGTTTGCCTTTGTCATTTATATCTTGCTTCTACTTTATCCTAGTTGCAAATATATCTTGTTTAGACTATAGTCAGTTATAGTTCTAGTGCTTGTAGTCTTGTTTAAGTCTTTGTCTTGGCTGGTTCTTCGATCTTGCTTGATACTTGTAACGCCCGCGTTTTAAACTCTGGGAAAATCACCTAAAAATCCACCCGGTGAAAACTCTTTCAAATGTTTTACCGCCCGAGCTCCCGCTCCCGCCAACCCCGTCCGCCTTGTTTTCCCTCCCCTCTTTTCCTGTCCGCATCCCCGATCGCTGCCATCTTTTCCGTCCCGTCCCGCGTCGTCCGCCCTTGGGTCGACCGCCGGGCCACCCACCCTTGGCCGACCGTCGTCGACCGCCCGCCGCGAATCTCGCCGTCCCCTCCCCTTTCCCTCTCTCTCTTTTTCTTTTTCTCTTTCTTCTTTTTCTCTCTCTCCCTTTTCTTTTTCCTTTTTTTTTCTCTTTCCCTTTTCTCTCCATTTTCCTTTCCCCCTCCCCTGCTTCTCTGGCTGGCACCGCCGCTGCCGCGCTGTGGCTCTGCTCGCCGCCGACCATCCCTTCTCCTCTGCTCTGCACGTCACCGCCAACCCGCTCCTAGGCCGAGCTCGCACCAACGCGCCACGCCACCGCCCTACTCGCCGCCGCGGCCGCTCTGCTCTGCCCCGCCACGCCGAGCGCCGCCCCGCCCCCCCCTGTCCTGCTCACCACCGCCACTCCACCTCTCTACTCCCCATCCCGAGCACCGTGCTCCGCTCGACGCCGGCCGAACCCCACCCGCTCCCCGTCGTGCCGACCGCGCGCGTGCACGCCACCGCCTGCCCGCTGCTGTCTCATCGTCGCACCACCGCTCGCCATCGCCGGCTGGCCTCCCCTCACTCGACTCGATCGCCCGACCGTCGTACACCATTGCCGTGCCGCCCCGGCTCTGCTGCGCGCCACCCCACGGCTCACCCGAGCTCCTCGACCGACCGCCGCTGCTGCCGTGCCGCCCACCGCCGCACTCACCCGCACGCCACCGCCCGTCCTCGCCGCGGCCCCACCCGCTTGAGCACGCCACGCCGCGCCAAACGCGACACCGTACGCGGCTGCACAGCTCCGCCACAGCGCCGCCGTACCGCCAACCGCCTTTACTCCCCGCCACCGGCCGCCGAGCCGCCTCTCGTCGGCCCTCTCTCTCACCGCTTCTCCGCGCCTATAAATGGGACCCTGAGCACCCTCCCCCTCACCACCAGCTCACCCACCTTCCAATTGGACCTCTCCGCCACCGCAGCGCCGCCACCCCCACTCGCCATTGCCGCCGCCGCCACTGCTCCCGTGGGCAGCCCTCCACTCCCCACCTCCGGCCGTGGTAAGGGCATGGGTGAACTCGCCATGGCGTCCTCTCTCGTTTCCCCCTGTCAATTTGACCCTCCGCCGCCGCAATCGCCGGCGAGCCGGCCGACCATCGCCGCCGTCGCTCTCTCTCTCCCCTGCTCTGTTTCGCGAGGGAGGGGATGACCACTTTATGGAAAACCCCCTGGCTTTTCTAAATATACAACCCGCCGTCCTATGCACTATTCACCCTCTCTCTGGTTGTTCACCCGGAGCCCCCTGAACTTTATAGTATTTACAAAAAGGTCCTCGTTCTTTATAAACAACCCCTAAACTCCACTAAACCCGTCATTTCATGCGCCAAATTAATCCCGTTTGACCCCAAACTCCACCACAATATTCACCACTATATTTCTGCCAAATCCAACCAGTCCATACCCAAAAATAATCATGTCATCGTCATTCACTCCCTTTTTTCCGTTCTTCCTTTTGGAGCTCAATAAAACCTTTTATTTATTGGGTGTTTGCTTGTGTGTGCCGTAGACTCCGCTGTGAACGAGGAAGGACTCGAGGAGGAGCAGGGCTACGAGCAGGAGCTTGGAGACCAAGACCCCGGGCAGGAATCCCCCGAGGGTTGGGAGAACGGCAAGTGCAATCCCATCCTTTGATGCATGTTGTTGTCCCAGTTTTTATAAACACAACCCATGGCCTGTTTTATAAAACTTGCATGATGTCACTGCTAAACCCAGTTGGATAGCCACCCCTTGACTGCTATGACTAATTCCTTGACGACCTAGATTAATATTTAAATATGACAATGTTCTATTTGAATATTAGTCATTGCTAGAAATGCTTAGGAACATTTTACCATTATACCCATGACAAATACTTGGTGTTTACAGAAGCAACCGTGTGCGTGCTTTAAAATAAAAGAGATGATTTGTATAAAATAAATGAGTACCCGTGTGGGATGAGACAGACGGTATATCCACGTGAAATACCGAGGTGAGCTCGAACCGGTGTGGTTGAGCATGGTGGGAGCTGTCTATCCTATCACAAGTTTTGGGATGATGTTGATGTGTCATCTAGCCTAACCCAATTCCCTGTACCACCACTCGACCGTTGTATGTGGCAACGGCCTAGCATAAATCCCACTAGTTGAGCTGCTGGTTATGTGGTGTGCTGGTGAGCAACAGAGGGCCATGGAGCCGGGGATACGGTCTATGTGAGGTATGCCCCTGGTTAGAACCTCGTTGGTAGGTTGCTAATCCCTGGTCGCGTCTGTGGTAACTTGTCAGTTTAGCTATGGTGGGTAATGGCTTTGATAGGAGCTGCACTGGCACTAAGGTGTTCTTGTTGTGGTAGCCTACTTGTGGTTGTGTACACCTCTGCAGAGTTAAAACCTATCCGGATAGCCGTGTCCACGGTATTGGGCGAGTTACGGCTTGGTCACTTCACTAGTCCCCTGTTTTGGTGCAAGAAAGTATTGGTGTTTCATGAAGCAGGGAAATGTTTTGACTTGGGCTACGACAGATGGAAAATCTGGTAGCAACAAAATCTTGTTCGAAAGAGTATTTACATTTATTGTTCCTTTTAAAAGTAATATTTGTGAAAACCCATTGCGAAAACCAACCCCTTGCATGTGTGATAAAATTTGCTTTGCTGCTAAATAAACCACAAGCCTTCCTTGTTACAATACTTGCATACTTCTGTTATACCCCTCCGTGGTTGTGGTTGCGCTTGCTGAGTACGTATGTACTCACCCTTGCTTAATCTGTGCAGAGGCAGACCCGGACTTTGTGCCTGAGGATCTCGTCTAGTGGGGTTCGTTCTGCACCCAACCTTTGCCTGTGTGTTAGGGTCACCCGCTGGAAGCCGCATGCGTTGCCACTCTGATGAAGACCTCTATGTTATCAATCTGTTTATCTGGAGCTTAGTGTTAGTTCTGTTTGTTGTGGCCCTGCAATGCCACCGTCTCCCGTAATGTTGTCCTTGTACTGAACTATCTGTTGTAATAATGTGAACCAGCATCCTGGGACTGGTATTTGTATCACATTAAGTTCTCTCTTTCGAGGGGACGCTTCAGGTGGTATCAGAGCCGATAGGTTGGCCGTAGGACGCACCCCTAGGATCTTGACCCTACCTAGTCTTCTCTCACCAGTTTATCCTTACCTACTCCTTTCCCCCACACAAGTACTCACCGACGGCTTTTTGACTGTTCCAGATGGCCCAGCCGGTTGACGAGGGTTGGGGCGAAGGAGTCTGCCCCGCAGAACCTGGCCTCCCCAAGTTGCTGCTGCTTAGCCTGGAGCACGTTGGACTCACAGAGACCCCCGAGTACTTTTACCGGGAATGCACCACCAATGGTACCCGTCGGTGCCGGATGTTCATCTTTGTGGGGAGAAGCTCGCTGTACAAGGAAGTGGCACCTTGGTTTGTTCACGCCACCGGCTACGACCGTCCTAATGCCTACCGCAAAGCCGCAAGAAGATCCCTGATGTGCCTCCGCGAGCTCTACAGGCAGTACCTCGTGGGAACAGCACTAGGATTTACCCCACCCCTGGAAAGTGGAGGACGCGAATGGATTGCCCAGATGAGGAACCTTGGGAGAGATGAAGATATGGAGGACACTGTGTCCCACTTATCCATTTACCTCACTGGCTTGGACAGGCTGTACCGAGAGACATCGGGACAGCTGAGGCACCAGATCCGCAGAGCCAAGAAGGCAGAGAAGGAACTAGAAGAGGTAAAGAGAGAGCTAGGAGAAACAAAGGAAGAACTGGAGGTACAGAAGGTGACGGCCACACAGGCTGTCAGTTCTCTAGCCACTCACCAGACTAGATGCCAGGCCTACTATGAGTATTTGGATAACCTGGAAGCGTACAGGAGAGAAAGAGGGTTGTTGGAAGATGAACCAGAAATGACTCATGTGGACGCAGGCACTCAGACCGAAGAAGAAGTGCCAGAGTACCAGCTCCCTCTGAAGAAGCGCCGAGTCTGTCTGGACTAGCTTAGCACTTAGTCTAGCCCTTCCTAGAGTAGTCTGTTGTACCCAGTAGCACTACCAGCTTAGCCTCGATGTATCCATGATCTTTGTACCCCACTATGTTGTGCAATAAAAGCTATCTTTTATCCGGCATCTGTTCAGACTTTTGTTTTCCCCTGGTTTCAGATGGCAGAACAAGGATGGACCCAGGGAGTTTGCCCAGTCACATCGGGCTTCGCTAGCCTGTTGATCCCCGCGCTAGAACGCCTCGGTGTGCCAGAACGCCCGAGGTACTACAGCAGGGAGTATGAGCACCATGGGACCCAACGCTGCAGAGTGGTCATTGTTGTCGCCAAGAGTGACCTCCACCCCGTCGAAGCATGGCGTACGACCGCCACAGGGTTCAGACACCAGGACACCTACCCCTTGGCTCTCAGGAAAGCCCTCCGCTTCATGTGCGGAATCTTTGAAAGGCACCTGGTCCCCACCCCAATGAGGTACTTTCCGCCGATCGTCAGAAGTGCAGTCTGGCGAGCCCGCATAAGGAACTTGGAGCAGCGCCGTCAAGAGGAGCCCCTTTTGCACCAAGTGGTCACCTACCTCAATTCCTTGGACCAACTCTTTGACGAGCAGGCTGAACGCCTGAGAGAACAGACTGCCCGGGCGGAACAAGCAGAATTCTCGGTCCGCATGCACCAAGTCCAGGTAGCCCAAGCGGAAGCAAGAGCCGCTGCCGCCATCAGCAATGAGGCAGTCGCCCAAGAAAGCCTCAGGCAGGCTCGGGACCTGCGTATACAGGACTGGACCCGGAGTGGAACGCCTGTCCCGGCAATTGGAGAACCCCATGTTCTACTTGGAACACCTGTTATGGCATGGGGTGAGATTGTGGGGAACCATCCCATACTGCCAGGAACTCCGGCAGGATCGCCGCCCGCTGAAGAAGGACCGTCTGAGCCGCCTCGGGAGAATGGGACCCTGACCGAGGCTGAGCAGGCTCGACTTGCACCGCCAGAGGAGAGCTCGCCCCGCGAGTAAGCCCAGAGTCAAGCACTCGGATGGGAGTGAAGCCAGCTTGGTCCGGAGAACCCTTGTATCCCTAGCAGTAGTTTTCCTACCATGTCCTGTAACCCCGCCTTGTAGTGCGAGCCTTGTTGTACCCCCCCCAAGTGTTGTAACCCTCAGCTGTTGGAATGAAACCTTGTGGGTTTGTTCGTAGCTTGTGTGCTGTTCTGCCTTTTTAAAATGCAAACTAACCAACTTAAACATCATTTAACCCAATCTCACGAAGGCCTTGCTCAACCTGAAGATGGTGAACACTCGTGCTAGCGCCTCTCAGAGACGCGCCCCTCCTGCTGGAGGAGAGCAACCAGAAGGGAGAAGGGAGAACCCTGAGAACCAGGAAGTGGATCAGCAGGATCCCATGGGAGAAAACCAGCCCGAAGGACAAGCGCCTGTAAGAGGCGGACCAGAAGCAAGCCATCCCAGGAGTCAGAATGAAGGATCTTTTGCTATGCCTCCACTCCCACCAGATTTCAACCTGGCACAAGCTTTGTACCACCACACCCTGTTCATGCAAAATGTGTGGAATGCCAGCCGCCGTCAGGAGACAGCCCGTAGACCCAGTGCGGGTGACAAGCTGACCAACTTTCTGAGAACCAGGCCACCCACCTTTGGGGGATCTAGCAACCCCTTGGAAGCAGATGACTGGCTGAGAACTATCAAGAGGAAACTGGAACCGTTTGGATGTGGAGACCGTGACAAAGTTCTACTGACCTCCCACCAACTCACTGGAACTGCTTTAGCTTGGTGGGATGCTTATTGTGCAGCCTCCCCAGACGAGTCTGCAATCACCTGGAAAGAGTTTGAAGAAGAGTTCCGCCGCTACCATATCCCCGACGCCACCATGAGGCGCAAGGCAGATGAGTTCCGTGCACTGAAGCAAGGGAACAAGACCGTGGAAGAGTACACCCACGAGTTCACTGAGCTAGCCCGTTATGCACCTGATGAAGTGAAAACAGATGCAAAAAGGCAGGATGCTTTCATTAGAGGTCTGCACCCAGATCTTCGAGCCCTGATAGTCACTCACAGTTTCCCCGACTTCAACACACTGATGAACAAGGCCATTGTCACAGAAAAGGCCAGAATGGAGGCAAGGCAGGAGAACAAGCGCAAGTTCTTGGAAAGCAAGAACCGTCAGATGGACCGCTCGCAGAAACCCCGGAGCTCCGGTTATGCTGCACCAAGACCCCAAGCTCCCGTGCAGTATAGGACCCAGTTTCAGGCCACAAGCTCCCAGGCTCCCAACAACCAGTTCAAGAGCCAGACCACCTCGAAGCCACCACAGAGCAAGGTCAGTCAGGCCACAGCCAGCAACAGCAATGCGAGAGCCTGCTTCAACTGCCGTGAGATCGGGCACTACATCGCCGATTGCCCGTATCCTAGAAGCAAGCCTGCGATATCAGTCTACTCCAACTCGGTGAATGGGCCCAAGCCACCAGTGTCTGGAGCCAACCGTGTACCCGTCCGCAGCACCAACACCGGCAGCAACAACAACAACCCCCAGCAGTCGTATGGACGAGCCCGCGTCAACCACATCGACGCGCAGGAAGCTCAAGGAGCACAAGGAGTAGTACTTGGTGAGTACCTAGTCGGTTCAGCTTTGGCAACAATATTATTTGATTCTGGAGCATCGCATTCTTTCATATCATCAAGTTTTGTGGAAAAGCACAAAATACCTATAGTACTACTTAAGACACCCCTACTAACCCGAACACCTGGAGGTGATATTAAGTGCCAATTAGGTTGTTCACGGGTACGGATTCTTTTAAGTGGGGTAGAGTTTCTAGCAGACTTAGTAGTACTAGAATCCAAAGGAATAGATGTGATCCTTGGAATGGATTGGTTGGGCAAACACAATGGTCTCATAGGTTGTGCTGACAAAGTAGTGCACCTAACCAACCCAGATGGAATACAAGTAACCTGTCACACCAAGGGAAGTGGACCAGATCCTATGGTCTTTAGTATGGAAACAAAAGCCATAAAAGAAGTCCCGGTAATCAGAGAATACCCTGATGTTTTTCCGGAAATATTACCTGGTATGCCACCGGATAGGGACATCGAGTTTGCCATTGAACTAGTCCCTGGAACCTCTCCTATAGCCAAGAGACCCTATAGGATGGCAGCCTCAGAGTTGGCAGAGTTAAAGAAACAACTAGAAGAGTTGCAACAGATGGGATTTATCAGACCCAGCACATCCCCTTGGGGAGCCCCGGTACTCTTTGTAAGAAAGAAAGATGGGAGCATGAGATTGTGCATCGACTATCGTGCACTAAATGACGTCACTATCAAGAATAAATACCCACTCCCCAGAATTGATGATCTCTTTGATCAGTTGAAAGGAGCCAAGTACTTTTCCAAGATTGACTTAAGGACTGGGTATCACCAACTGAAAATTAAGGAGAGTGACACCTCAAAGACCGCATTTGTCACCCGATATGGGCAGTATGAGTTCACAGTGATGCCATTTGGACTCACCAATGCACCGGCTTACTTCATGAACCTTATGAACAAGGTATTTATGGACGAGTTAGACAAGTTTGTCGTAGTCTTTATTGATGATATACTCATCTACTCCAAGAGTGCCGAGGAGCATGAACAGCACTTGCGGGTAGTATTGGAAAAGTTAAGAGCACACCAGCTCTATGCCAAGTTCAGCAAGTGTGAATTCTGGCTGGAAAAAGTGGCCTTCCTTGGCCATATTTTGACCGCGGAAGGAGTAGCAGTAGACCCCGAGAAGGTAGAAGCAGTCGCAAACTGGCAACAACCAACCAATGTGGGTGAGATCAGAAGTTTTCTGGGTTTAGCTGGGTATTACCGGAGATTTATTGAAGGATTTTCCAAGATAGCTAGACCCATGACAGAACTGCTTAAGAAAGAGAAGAAGTTTGTTTGGACCGAGTCATGCGAAAGGAGTTTCCAAGAGCTAAAGAAAAAGCTGACCGCTGCCCCAGTCTTAACCCTACCGGATATTCACAGAGATTTTGTCGTTTACTGCGACGCGTCCCGCCAGGGACTAGGGTGTGTCCTTATGCAAGATGGGAAAGTTGTGGCTTATGCCTCCCGACAGCTTAGACCTCATGAGCAGAATTACCCAACGCATGATTTAGAATTTGCAGCTGTAGTGCACGCACTCAAGATCTGGAGACACTACCTAATTGGGAACAAGTGTGAAATATACACTGATCATAAGAGCTTAAAGTATATTTTCACCCAACCAGATCTGAACCTCAGACAGAGAAGGTGGCTAGAATTGGTTAAAGACTATAATGTGGAAATTCTTTACCACCCTGGCAAGGCCAATGTGGTGGCAGATGCCCTAAGCCGAAAATCTTACAGACTTAAGAATACCCACCTACAAGAAGAAATGGCACGATTAAATGTGCACATTGTCCCCCAGAATGCTAGCCACCAACTGACGATCCAGTCCACTCTGGAGGATCGGATCAGAGAAGCCCAGGGAACAGACAAGGACTTAGTACAGATCTGCAAGCATACCGGAGAAAATAAGGCACCAGACTTTAGAGTCGACAGTAAAGGAACGCTGTGGTATAAAGATAGGATTTGTGTGTCTAAGGAAGGAGACTTTAGACAGTTAATCATGGACGAGGCTCACAACTCGCCATATTCCATTCACCCGGGATCCACCAAAATGTATTTGGACTTAAAGCAGAACTATTGGTGGAAAGGAATGAAAACTGACATAGCCCAGTTTGTCGCTCAGTGTGATACCTGCCAAAGGATTAAAGCAGAACACCAGAAGCCGGCAGGATTATTGCAACCATTGCCTATTCCAGTTTGGAAATGGGATGAGATAGGAATGGATTTTGTGGTAGGACTACCCAGAACACAGAAGGGACATGACTCTATATGGGTAATAGTGGACCGACTCACTAAAGTCGCTCACTTTTTACCTGTACGGACGAATTATGGTGGAGAGAAATTGGCCAAACTATATGTGGAAAACATAGTGAAGTTGCATGGAGTGCCCAGTAGAATTGTTTCGGACCGAGGAACCCAGTTCACCTCGAGATTTTGGAAGAGTTTGCATAAAGCTATGGGCACCAAATTGGATTTCAGCTCCGCGTACCACCCACAGACCGACGGCCAGACAGAAAGAGTAAATCAGATCATGGAGGATATGCTGAGAGCGTGTGTCCTTACCTATGGTAAAGATTGGGAACAGAGTTTACCCTATGCAGAATTTTCCTACAACAATGGTTACCAGGCAAGTTTGGGTATGTCCCCGTTTGAAGCCCTCTACGGAAGAAAGTGCAAGACTCCTTTGATGTGGTCAGAAGTAGGAGAGCGTACATTAGTGGGACCCGCACTCATAAAGGAAGCCGAAGAGAAAGTAGCCGAAATCAGGGAGAAGTTGAAAGCAGCCCAGTCCAGACAGAAAAGCTACGCAGACAAGAAGAGAGAAGAGCTGGAATTTAATCCAGGAGATTTTGTTTATCTCAAGGTTTCACCCATCCGTGGAACCCGTAGATTCCAAGTACATGAAAAATTAGCCCCTCGGTATATCGGACCATACCCAGTGCGAAAGAAAGTTGGAAAAGTAGCCTACCGTTTGGAGTTACCCGAAGCAATGTCAGATATACACCCGGTATTCCATGTATCCCAGTTGAGAAAATGTCTGAGAGTACCTGAAGAAGAACACGTACCGGAGAAAGAGATAGACCTGCAGACAGATCTGCGATATCAGGAGGTACCAGTCAAAATTTTGGATACCGTCACTAAGAGAACCAGAAACTCCGAAGTGCGAATATGCAGAGTACAATGGAGTAGACACAGTGTAAAGGAAGCTACGTGGGAAAGAGAAGATGCCTTGAAGAAAGAGTTCCCCCACCTTTTTAGGAGCCAGCCGAATCTCGAGGACGAGATTCCTTTAAGTGGGGTAGGTTTGTAACGCCCGCGTTTTAAACTCTGGGAAAATCACCTAAAAATCCACCCGGTGAAAACTCTTTCAAATGTTTTACCGCCCGAGCTCCCGCTCCCGCCAACCCCGTCCGCCTTGTTTTCCCTCCCCTCTTTTCCTGTCCGCATCCCCGATCGCTGCCATCTTTTCCGTCCCGTCCCGCGTCGTCCGCCCTTGGGTCGACCGCCGGGCCACCCACCCTTGGCCGACCGTCGTCGACCGCCCGCCGCGAATCTCGCCGTCCCCTCCCCTTTCCCTCTCTCTCTTTTTCTTTTTCTCTTTCTTCTTTTTCTCTCTCTCCCTTTTCTTTTTCCTTTTTTTTTCTCTTTCCCTTTTCTCTCCATTTTCCTTTCCCCCTCCCCTGCTTCTCTGGCTGGCACCGCCGCTGCCGCGCTGTGGCTCTGCTCGCCGCCGACCATCCCTTCTCCTCTGCTCTGCACGTCACCGCCAACCCGCTCCTAGGCCGAGCTCGCACCAACGCGCCACGCCACCGCCCTACTCGCCGCCACGGCCGCTCTGCTCTGCCCCGCCACGCCGAGCGCCGCCCCGCCCCCCCCTGTCCTGCTCACCACCGCCACTCCACCTCTCTACTCCCCATCCCGAGCACCGTGCTCCGCTCGACGCCGGCCGAACCCCACCCGCTCCCCGTCGTGCCGACCGCGCGCGTGCACGCCACCGCCTGCCCGCTGCTGTCTCATCGTCGCACCACCGCTCGCCATCGCCGGCTGGCCTCCCCTCACTCGACTCGATCGCCCGACCGTCGTACACCATTGCCGTGCCGCCCCGGCTCTGCTGCGCGCCACCCCACGGCTCACCCGAGCTCCTCGACCGACCGCCGCTGCTGCCGTGCCGCCCACCGCCGCACTCACCCGCACGCCACCGCCCGTCCTCGCCGCGGCCCCACCCGCTTGAGCACGCCACGCCGCGCCAAACGCGACACCGTACGCGGCTGCACAGCTCCGCCACAGCGCCGCCGTACCGCCAACCGCCTTTACTCCCCGCCACCGGCCGCCGAGCCGCCTCTCGTCGGCCCTCTCTCTCACCGCTTCTCCGCGCCTATAAATGGGACCCTGAGCACCCTCCCCCTCACCACCAGCTCACCCACCTTCCAATTGGACCTCTCCGCCACCGCAGCGCCGCCACCCCCACTCGCCATTGCCGCCGCCGCCACTGCTCCCGTGGGCAGCCCTCCACTCCCCACCTCCGGCCGTGGTAAGGGCATGGGTGAACTCGCCATGGCGTCCTCTCTCATTTCCCCCTGTCAATTTGACCCTCCGCCGCCGCAATCGCCGGCGAGCCGGCCGACCATCGCCGCCGTCGCTCTCTCTCTCCCCTGCTCTGTTTCGCGAGGGAGGGGATGACCACTTTATGGAAAACCCCCTGGCTTTTCTAAATATACAACCCGCCGTCCTATGCACTATTCACCCTCTCTCTGGTTGTTCACCCGGAGCCCCCTGAACTTTATAGTATTTACAAAAAGGTCCTCGTTCTTTATAAACAGCCCCTAAACTCCACTAAACCCGTCATTTCATGCGCCAAATTAATCCCGTTTGACCCCAAACTCCACCACAATATTCACCACTATATTTCTGCCAAATCCAACCAGTCCATACCCAAAAATAATCATGTCATCGTCATTCACTCCCTTTTTTCCGTTCTTCCTTTTGGAGCTCAATAAAACCTTTTATTTATTGGGTGTTTGCTTGTGTGTGCCGTAGACTCCGCTGTGAACGAGGAAGGACTCGAGGAGGAGCAGGGCTACGAGCAGGAGCTTGGAGACCAAGACCCCGGGCAGGAATCCCCCGAGGGTTGGGAGAACGGCAAGTGCAATCCCATCCTTTGATGCATGTTGTTGTCCCAGTTTTTATAAACACAACCCATGGCCTGTTTTATAAAACTTGCATGATGTCACTGCTAAACCCAGTTGGATAGCCACCCCTTGACTGCTATGACTAATTCCTTGACGACCTAGATTAATATTTAAATATGACAATGTTCTATTTGAATATTAGTCATTGCTAGAAATGCTTAGGAACATTTTACCATTATACCCATGACAAATACTTGGTGTTTACAGAAGCAACCGTGTGCGTGCTTTAAAATAAAAGAGATGATTTGTATAAAATAAATGAGTACCCGTGTGGGATGAGACAGACGGTATATCCACGTGAAATACCGAGGTGAGCTCGAACCGGTGTGGTTGAGCATGGTGGGAGCTGTCTATCCTATCACAAGTTTTGGGATGATGTTGATGTGTCATCTAGCCTAACCCAATTCCCTATACCACCACTCGACCGTTGTATGTGGCAACGGCCTAGCATAAATCCCACTAGTTGAGCTGCTGGTTATGTGGTGTGCTGGTGAGCAACAGAGGGCCATGGAGCCGGGGATACGGTCTATGTGAGGTATGCCCCTGGTTAGAACCTCGTTGGTAGGTTGCTAATCCCTGGTCGCGTCTGTGGTAACTTGTCAGTTTAGCTATGGTGGGTAATGGCTTTGATAGGAGCTGCACTGGCACTAAGGTGTTCTTGTTGTGGTAGCCTACTTGTGGTTGTGTACACCTCTGCAGAGTTAAAACCTATCCGGATAGCCGTGTCCACGGTATTGGGCGAGTTACGGCTTGGTCACTTCACTAGTCCCCTGTTTTGGTGCAAGAAAGTATTGGTGTTTCATGAAGCAGGGAAATGTTTTGACTTGGGCTACGACAGATGGGAAATCTGGTAGCAACAAAATCTTGTTCGAAAGAGTATTTACATTTATTGTTCCTTTTAAAAGTAATATTTGTGAAAACCCATTGCGAAAACCAACCCCTTGCATGTGTGATAAAATTTGCTTTGCTGCTAAATAAACCACAAGCCTTCCTTGTTACAATACTTGCATACTTCTGTTATACCCCTCCGTGGTTGTGGTTGCGCTTGCTGAGTACGTATGTACTCACCCTTGCTTAATCTGTGCAGAGGCAGACCCGGACTTTGTGCCTGAGGATCTCGTCTAGTGGGGTTCGTTCTGCACCCAACCTTTGCCTGTGTGTTAGGGTCACCCGCTGGAAGCCGCATGCGTTGCCACTCTGATGAAGACCTCTATGTTATCAATCTGTTTATCTGGAGCTTAGTGTTAGTTCTGTTTGTTGTGGCCCTGCAATGCCACCGTCTCCCGTAATGTTGTCCTTGTACTGAACTATCTGTTGTAATAATGTGAACCAGCATCCTGGGACTGGTATTTGTATCACATTAAGTTCTCTCTTTCGAGGGGACGCTTCAATACTGGAGGTGAACTGTCACCAAGAGTATTGACAAGGTTGCTTGCTCTTGCTAGCAGAGTAAGTAGTCGTTGTATAGTGTAGAAGTGGTTCCTAGGCTAGTCAGTGGCCTTAGTTTATTCCCGTCGCAACGGAGGTGGTAGCCGGGAGGTGGTGACAGCCCTTTCGGTCTTCGTAGCCCATCACGTTAGTTCCGGTCCGTAGGATTCCCCAGTTGGGAAATAGTGGCATCCCTTCTCATCCCTTTCTGTGTGTTCACCGGTTCCCTTGTCCCGAAGCTAAGACATTAGAGTTATCCCAGATCTCCTAGTGCTGGCGCTGTAGCCGCTGTATCTCTAAGCTAGAGTGACATAGGTAGATAAAGAATCCAGGAGTCCTCTATCTCTTCTCGTTGTCCTCCCAGTTATCTATCTCTTCTCTCCCTTACCAGAGTATCCCTTGAGCTGTGTGTCCGGTATATCCACTCCTATCCAATACCATTATCCCCTGTCTTGTCTAGTTGTGTACCCTCCTCTGATAGTCTCGAATATCTGTTCACTAGTAATCTTGCCAAAGCTTCCCTGCGGAAATATAAATTACGATACCTCGGAATACTCCCAGGTGAAATGCTACAACGGTGATTCTATGCGCTTGCAGAATATTTCTATATTTTACTAAGCCATACGGAAAACCACTGAAACACTCTTCCCAGTACCAGGATTCTCAATTCTGATACTGGATCGTAAGAAGTGCCAACAAGCATTTCTGGCGCCGTTGCCGGGGAAGTCTTTGGCTAGATTACTTTTGAACTTTTATCTTGAGCTATCTTAGTTGAGTACCGCTACTCAAGCGGGTTTATCCTTGCTCTGTTCGTTGGTCCTTGTGGAACAGAGCAGTGCATGACTGGTTTCCAACTACCGTCAAACTTCCAAGAAATCCGGAGTCACTTGTGACGAAAGTACGACCCCGTGTTGTACCTCCTCAGAAGCAACTCCTTCCGACGAACCCAGTCCTTCCCGTCGTTGACCAGGCTACATCGAGGATTGCAACCAAGACGATCCGTGAGTTCTCCGCTCCATCAAGCGAGAACGTACGTGTCGGACCAGCTCCGCCAGTCGGAGATGGTAACTTCGAGCTGAAGCCAGCCCTCATCAACATGGTACAGGCTAGCCCATTTTGCGGCAAGCCACACGACCATGCCAATGCTCATCTCCAGCATTTCCTGGAGATTTGCAACACCTTCACCATCCGCGGAGTAAGTATCGATGCCATTCGCCTTCGTTTATTTCCATTCTCATTATTAGGCAAGGCGAAACAATGGTTTTATGCTAACCGCGAAGCAATAGATACCTGGGATAAATGCACTAGCGCTTTCTTGCTAAAATTCTTTCCGGTTAGGAAAACCAACGCCCTCCGGAACAAAATAGCTAGTTTCCAGATGAGAAGATCAAGGAGATCGTAGAACTAGTGGCATTAGGAAAAGCCCCTGGTTTTCGAGTGGATGACCAAGGAACATTGTGGTATGAGAAGAGGATCTGTGTACCAGATATAGTACAGATCAGGGATGCAATTCTCAGGGAAGCCCATGAATCGGCGTATTCAATACACCCAGGTAGTACCAAGATGTACCAAGATATCAAAGAGAGATTTTGGTGGTACGGATTGAAGAGAGATGTGGCCACATACGTAGCTCTGTGTGACACATGTCAGAGAGTCAAGGCTGAACATCAGAGGCCAGCAGGTTTGCTCCAGCCCCTGAAGGTACCTGAATGGAAGTGGGAAGAAGTTGGTATGGATTTCATCACTGGCTTACCTCGCACTCAGAGGGGATTTGACTCAATCTGGGTAATCGTGGATCGTCTGACCAAGGTGGCGCATTTCCTTCCAGTAAAGACCACCTACTCGGGAGCCCGACTAGCGGAGTTGTATATGGAGAGGATTGTGTGTTTGCATGGGGTACCGAAAAGAATAGTGTCAGATCGAGGTACCCAGTTCACATCGCACTTTTGGCGACAACTGCATGAGTCTATGGACACTAAGCTACAGTTCAGTTCAGCTTACCATCCGCAGACAGATGGGCAGACAGAACGAACGAATCAGATATTGGAGGATATGTTGAGAGCATGTGCTCTACAGTATGGTGCCACTTGGTACAGGAGTTTACCGTACGCGGAATTCTCATACAACAACAGCTATCAGAAGAGTCTGCAGATGGCACCATTCGAGGCTATGTATGGCAGAAAGTGTAGGACACCACTATTCTGGAATCAGACGGGAGAAAGTCAGGTATTTGGACCTGAAATACTAAGAGAGGCAGAGCGACAAGTGCAGATAATTAGACAGAATCTAAAAGTGGCACAATCCAGACAGAAGAGCTATGCAGATAACCGACGGAGGGATCTCAGCTTCGAAATTGGAGACTTCATGTATCTCAAGGTGTCACCCATGAGAGGCGTGAAGAGGTTCAACGTCAAGGGCAAGTTAGCACCTCAATACATTGGACCGTTCAAGATACTTGGTCGGAAAGGTGAGGTGGCATATCAGTTAGAGCTACTGGAGAAGTTAGCAGGAGTACATGAGGTGTTCCATGTGTCTCAGTTGAAAAAGTGCTTGCGAGTACCTGAGGAACAGATTCCGATTGATGAGCTGAATGTGGAGGAAGATCTTACCTATACTGAGCATCCTGTCAGAATTTTGGAAGAGTCAGAAAAAGTCACCAGGAATAAAGTGATCCAGATGTGCAAGGTTCAGTGGAGTCGTCATTCAGTGGATGAAGCGACTTGGGAAAGAGAAGAAGACCTCAGAGCTGAATATCCACAGTTATTTCCATCCACATTCGAATCTCGAGGACGAGATTCATCTTAAGGGGGGTAGGTTTGTAACACCCTAAAAATGCCTATTTTAAAAATTTAGTAATTAAATTGCTTTTATTTAATTTAATGCTCATATTTATCTAAGGAAAATAAATTATTTATGAGAAATAAAATTTAATATAAGGTTAGAAACATTTTTGTTGCATTCATGCTGTCTGCATTGAGTTTTGTTTGTGTGTGGTTCAATTGGAATTTAAATTCTGTTTAAATTTGAATTTGAATCGTTGTGTTTGGAACTCTAGAAAAGTTGCAGCATCCCGAGTTTGATTTCCCTCCCTGAATTCTTTCCCTCGGCCGAATTTGGCCCTTTTTCTTTCCTTCCCCCGCAGCGGCCCAGCTTCCCCCTCGCTACTTTCGGCCCAGCCCGGCCAGCTCCGCGCCAGCCCACCTTGCGGCCCAGCACTCTCCCTCTCTCTTCCTCCGTTTAGGCCCAGCAGCACACCCGTTTTCCTTTTTCCCCGACGCGGCCCACCAGGCCGGCCTGCCTCACGCCGCTGACACGCGGGGCCCGCGTGTCAGGGTCATCTTCCACCTCCAGTCGGTGTCCGACCCGGACACGCGCCGGAGTCCGGCCCGGCCACGGCACGGACGCCGAGGGCCACCCGAGCCGCCCACGTCCGTCCTATTTAAGCCGCCGCCCTGCGCCACGACCCCCCCCATCAAGCCCGAGCCGCCTCCGCTCGAGCTCTCCTCGCAACCGCCGCCATAGCCGCCGCCGAGATCTGCGCCGCCGCGGACCCGTCGTCTCGCCGCCGCTCGGGCCCAATCGACCGCCAGGGAAGCTTCGCGTGGTGGTAAGGAGCCTCCCGAGCCCCTCCTTGCCCTCTCTCCCCCTCTGCCGCAAGCTCTCCGCCGTCACCCGAACGCCGCCGCCGCTAGAGCTCGACGACCGCCACCTCCGCCGCACCATCGTCGTCATGATCCCCTCTGGTGTACTCGTCGTGCCGCCCCGCAGCCGTAGGTGCAGCCCTCGCTCGAAAACGTGCTCCGCAGTGCGTTTTCGCGCAACGCCGGCGAAGCGCCGCCGTCGCCAGCCAGCGCCGCCGCTCGTCACGCCGCCGCTGCCGACCCCCTCCCCTTGATCCAATCCCTGCCGCCCAAACTAGATCCGACGGCCCAGATCTAAACCAGCCCCGGGTCAATACCGGTCAAACCAGTCAGCCTCGGCCGTTTTGAAAAAGAGTCCCTGGCCTTTTTCAAAATTAACCCGCAGTCCAGATCAATTCAAAAATAATTAGAATTAGGTCCTGATTTTTACTGAAAACCCCCTGATTTATTTAAAAATAGCACCCGAGGTCCTGCTTTGGTTAATTTGCAAATAAACCCTCCTGTTTTTATATAAAATTATGTTTTAGCCCCTGAGTTTTTGCAAATAAGCCCCTGGAACTTTTAAAACTTTGCCAGCAAGTCCCTGAACCTTAGAAAAGCCATATCTTTCTCGTTTTAGCTCCGATTTGAGTGATTTTCACGCTCATGTGTTCGTAGCGAAGCGTAGATTAGTTTCTAAACCTTCTTTTGTTCTGTTTTTATTGTTTGGTGTACTGTTCTAATAGATTAATATTGTTTGCATGTACTGGCTTGTATGGATGCTTGTGTGTTGATGTATGAGTCGAGTCGGTGAGCCGTACGCGTTTGAATTCAAGGGTTACGAGGAGCAGGACCAACACCCGCAGCAGGAGCAACAGCAACAGCAGCAACAGTTGGACGAAGGCAAGTACAGCACGGACAATCCTTGCTACCTAAACACACCTTTACATTATTTACTGCATATGCATGTGTCTAAATTGTTCCTATTAAGGTATTACCTAGTCTTGTTTACCCTATACCTTGATTACCTTGGGATATTGCATTTGGGTAGAACTTTGCTAGGCGCAGCTACTGTCACCAATGTTTAACTGATAATCTTGACCTAATGGTTCACTTCAATGTTAATGGTAAAACTTGCTTTTTAGCAACATGGAACAGGGAGCTAGGGCGTATGCTTCATGCGTGGCCCTAGTGTCTCTCCGTAAGGACTGGTTCTTAAAGCGGCAATCCAGGAACCTGTCGCCACCGCTGGAACTATAATGGCTCTGGTCTTGGTCAAGTAACATGTATGGCTCTATCTTAACAGTAGTATCCGTTGGCTATGTCCCCGTGAGGCACAGTCCCGTGTTGGGAGCTTCCGTATGGCGGGGGTTCCACACGTTGCGCTATTTATTTTGTTGTTGTTGTTCTTTTCCGCGCTTGGACGCCATTGACCCCCTCGTGCTGCGGCATGGGCGTCAGTCAATCTCGGTGCCTTGGGTAATGCTGCCTAGGTTGTACCATAACGGCTACTGTTTTGATTAGGGTGTCTTGTGAAAAGCCTCGTAGCGTCCCTATGCAGTCACACCTCGGAAGTGTTGATGTGCGTGGTTGGGTGCAAAATTCCTTTGAACTTTTACGCGACTGGTGGGAAAAGGGCAAAACCTCTGCAGAGTGTATAATCTATCATGATAGCCTTGCTCAGGGTCAAGAGCGCCCTGGATCCTTTTTGATTAGAAGTTGATATTTATTATTGTTTAATGTTCACTTCTACACTAATAACTGGGATACAACTGGGATTCATATAAATATAGTGATTATGATGATGGTTAAAATGAAACAACTAAAATTGCTAATGCAGTACAGCCGTGTCAAGCCTTTCCTTTAAGCCTTCATTATCCGTGTTGTATTTGCTAAGTAAGACATTTGCTTACACTTGCCATTCAACAAAATCCCGGATGGGTAACAGATGGATTAGATGGTACTGCTGCTGTTGAATTTCCTGAAGATCTACCATTCTACTAGCTGTGCTCAACCAGTCGGTGTCCCTGTGGTTTATGGTTATCGGCTTCGTCTACGTCTTCGTTTAGAGAGAGTTAATAAAGAGACTTCCGTTGTGTTATTTAGTTATTTGAGGCAAACTCTGATGTAAAACCATTTTATTCAAGCATATGTACTCTGTTTATCATATTTGTTATCTATATGTGTTCTGTGGACTTCCTGGGCACACATATAGTAGCATTCGGGTTTCTGTGTAAATCCGGGTGTGACAGGTATGCAGAGTTGGTTCATAATCCAAACTTTCTATCACGGGCTGAGAAATTCTGCCCGTGAGTACCTGGATGCTGCTGCTGGAGGCTCGTTCTTCTCTCTTAAGGAGAGTCGTGCGAAGGCCCTCATAGAGAAGATGGTCGAGAACCAAGGTTGGTCCGACGACCGGACTCAACCAAAGACCCGAGGAGTTCAACAAGTTGAAGCTCTGGACATGCTCGCTGCCAAGATGGACCTGCTGATGAAGAAACTGGAGGCCCCTGCTCAAGAAACGGTGCAAGCCATGGACGCTCGCATGACCTGCGAAGTCTGTGGCAACACTGGCCATTCGGGGAATGACTGCCCCGAAACGCGAGAAGATGCCCACTACGTCAACAACTCCAACAACAACGGGTACCGACCGAACAACTACGGTAACCAAGGCTGGAATCCGCGCCCAAACCTCCCTTTTGAGAGGCCTCAACAAGGTAACAATTTCAATTCCAGCAATTTCAATAATCAGCCGTCTCTTAGAGATCTTGTGTTTGGCCAGATGAAAATAACTGAAAACATCAATAAAAGGCTTGATGCTAATGATAAAACTCTGGAAAGCATAGACTCTAGGATGGAATCATTTTCTTCTGCTATGAAAAGTCAACTGAGCTTTAACAAAATGATAGAAACTCAAGTCGCTCAGTTAGCTGCTGCTGTTCCTGTCACTGAATCGGGGAAGATTCCGGGGCAACCCGAACCTTCCATCGAGACAGTGAAAGCCGTCACTACAAGACCTCTCCGGATAGGAAGGAAGATCCCGGAGTGCCCATCATTCAGTGCACGATCTGGAATCGTCGCATTGATGATGCACTCTGTGATCTGGGGGCAAGCATCAACATCATGACTAAAGAGTGATCGAGAATGTACCGGTCCGGATCTGGGGACGATATGTCCCTGTGGACTTTGTTGTCCTCAACACGGGGAACGAGCATTCGTTTCCCCTTGTGTTGGGCTGACCATTCTTGAACACCACCCGGGCTAGGATCGATATGGATGCGAGAGAAATCTCGTTCCGTATCGACGGAAGGTTGACTTACTTCAAGTTTCAACCCCGGGAAGAGAAGAAGGCAGAGCCACTCACACCGGAGCAGAGGAGCGCCGAGTGTTTCCTTAAGGCTCTCATTAATGGAGAGCTGGAAATACTCGGTGGTGAGCAGCTCAAGTGGAACGAGCCGACAAAACCGACAAGTGCAGAAGAAATGGATTTCCTCATAAAGAAATACGAGGAAGAACAAGCCCTCTGGAATTCTCCAGAGACGCCGATCCCACCGCCACCAACACCGAAGAAGAAGAACAAGAAAATGTGGCGGAAGAAGGTTACATCGTCTGAGTCGTCCACTCCGGGACCAGACGATGACAAGAGCAACTGAAGACAGGAGAAGTCCAGCTCGCGGACTTGAAAGCCGAGCTCTCGCCGCGAGGAAAACCGGTATGTATCCCATATTTCCCTTCCAATTTTTTTAAATTTCCAATTGCATTTGCATGTTTCCCTTCCAAAATAAATGAACCACTTGAGAAATTAATTTGAGAGAGAGTAGAAAATTTTGCAAGCTTGGTTAGAAATAATTGGACACATGCTGAAATTTTACCTAGGGTGGATGTGATTGGTAACTTTTATCATTTTCATCCCTTCTAGAACATCTCCAATCATTTACCATCACCACCAACCAGCAAGAAACATGTCTACCCCACTAAAAATGGCTGCACACTCACCAATTATCACAAACATGGCAGCATGGGGGTGACTCCACTAAAATCCACTTTGGTCATGTCACATTTCCATCTCACCTACCACTAAACTCCACTCACATGACCTAAAAATTTGGTGGCCACACATTTTGGTGTGGAATCAAAGCAAAGGAGGGGCAGCACTCACATGGGAGTGCCCTGGCCACCCGGCCTGGTTCGGGCGAACCAAGGCCTTCGGGCGAACCAGGGGACTGCCCCCCTCGGCCTATAAATTGCTGGCTAAGCTTCCTTGCTTCCTTGCACCATTCACACTCATACACTCTAAAACAATTCTGCTAGGAGCTCTCTCCCTCTAAAGTTCTTTGCTCTAGTGCTTGCTCAAGTTCTCCCCAAGTTCTTGTTCAAGTTTTGGTTCGCTTGCATCACTAGAAAATCCCAAAAATATTTTGCTTTTGTTGTGATCTTTGTGCTGAATTTCTGGACGATTTTGTGGTGGTCACCGACACCCACAAGAATGACTAACCTTTTGTGGTGGTTTTCATCCCTGCAAGAACGAGTAACTATCTCGAACGACTGACTTGATTTTCTTGTGCTAACCATACATATATTCAGTCCTTCGGGTAGTTGTTGTTGCACTAACTTTTTGCAGGAATCATGTCGAAGTTCTTCACTTCGCTCCGTCGTTCCGCCCGGCTAGGCCAACGATCGGACGATGCTGGGAGTTCCCCAGCTCCGTCCCGAGGCTCGAGCCGGATGGACACGGACGAGCACGGAGCAGCTGGCTCGGGATGGGGCCATGCCACGCCCCCGGCCAGGCAGCTCCTGAGCGAGAGTGACATCAACCTTAGAACAAAAAGGGAGCGGAACACCTTCAACGAGCTTCGACTGAAGGAGTTCGAGCACACCCGTGTGTTTGAGCAAGATTTACTCAGGGACACGGGGATGGACGTAGAGTTTATAGAAATCTTCCAGGCCATTGGCTGGGAGAATTTCTGGCACATCAACGAAGAAGGTTCGTACCTGCTCACCCTTGAATTCCTCTCGACTTTGGTTTCTAAAACTGGGGGGATTCGTTTTCGGTTCTTCAACCAAGAGTTCCTCTGCTCTTGGAGGGATTTTAGTTTGGGTCTCGGATTTTCAAACCGTTGTTCATTAGACCTGAACAAAGTGCTTAAAAGATTTGACCGGGTGGCATTTTGGAAAAAGATTTTGGGGGATACCAACTGTCATGCGCCACGCACGAACAACATACATAACCCCACTTTGCGTTTCATGCATCGTTGGGTGTCTATGACAGTATTCCCCTGGGCAGATTTGTGCCCTGTCAACACCATCGAGTTGCGGGTTCTTTTTGCCATGGTCAAGCAGATTCCCTATTCACCTGTGAAAGACATGGTTTGTCACTGGCTGTCTCATATTTCTCGTGCGGGTAGGATGGTGATGACTTCAGTAGTCACTCGCCTCGCTAACCACCTGGGCGTCCTTCAAGGCGCCCGGCTCACGTACATCGAGACAGCGCGTTCCGTTGTGGATACCGAGCACTTCGTGCAGGCCCACATGATACGGCGGACGCCTGACGCAACGCTGGCAATGATTTACCATGGATATACAACGGAAGTGCCTTTGCCTTGTGCAGCACTAAGGTTGTATACCACACCGAAACTAACTCTTCAGTTGAGGACCGAGTCGGACGATTCTCCACCTTGGAGAGAGCCCGCTCGGCACAACGTTGCAGGTGACGGACCCGTCACGAGGGGACGAGCCAGGCATGATGCTGGGCTCGCCACCTCACAGGAGACGGAAGATGCACCACAAATGCCGCACCGACACACTTCCGCTTTTGAGGCCACCTACGACAAGTACACCGGTGCTGGGACGTCCGGAGCAGGAGGCTCCGGGCAACACCAGGAGCCGAACTACTTCACCTCAGGACGCTGGGACTACGGCCAGGACACGGACTCTGAGTGGTCCGGGAGTCGGTATGGAGGAGGGTACGACAGTGCCTCCCAGCCATATTACCCCGGATACTCACAGTCCGCACGCTTCGACTACGGCCGGGAGTTGTCCTACATCTCCGAGTCGAGCTCATCGACGACCGTACCCGAGAAATTCAAGACACGCTAGCCCGCCATTCTCAGTACCATCAAGAGAATAGCGGGATGGTGGCGTCCATCCAGCATGACGTCCACGAGCAAGCGGAACAGCTGAGCCAATACCTTTCAAGGCTCAACCCCTTCCAGTGAAGGTCCAAGCTTGGGGGAGGACCCCCATCAGGTATGCCCTGATTTATCCAGCACTTTGATCATTTAATTTCCCTTTTTATTTCCCTTCATGTTAACTTGCATTTAAAAAAAATGAAAATACCAAAAATATTTCCCTTAAACAATATTTCCCTTGAATAAAATAATTCCCAACTATGCATGGAATGAATCATATGCCTCTCACCTTGGAAATGATGAATAGTTGCTCTGTCATTAATTTTGCAAGTACTTTGCTTCAACTAGTTGCTAGATTGTGCTTGAGTTATTTGGCATGAGTAAAAATGATCCTGAAAACCTTGTGGGAGCACATGCTTTATTCCAAGTCTAAGTTGTTGTGGGGATTGATATAGTGAGAGTTTGGTTAAATTCTATTCTGCTTTTAGTACGGGGAAAATCTCGGAAATTTATGCTTTCAAAATAAAACAAGTTCCTCATTGGTCAAAATACCTACCAGAGCCATATGATAAGCTTAGTTGAAAATTTCTACTCATATGCTGCTTGTTATCTTAGTGAGCTTTGTCAAATTGTTGTGACCTTTGAGTGAAGCTTTCATATTCTTGAAGATCGAGACCCACGTACACACACCACCTCTCACTTGCAATTCCTACACTGGGAGTTAGCAAACATTTTTCATCATCCATCCACAAAAATAAATGCTCCATGTTCTATGACTTTCCTCTCCAAATATTCTTGATAGAGACATGGGCTATGCAAAAAAGATAAGCATGCCAAAGAAGCATGGCAAAAATAAGAGAAAAAGAAAAGCATGCCAAAGAGCATGACAAAGAGAAGGAGAAAAAGAAAAGCATGCCAAGTGGCATGGAAAAAATATAAGAATAAAAGATAGCCCATGTTCTCGAAAATAAATCAAGGAGAGGGAAATTCATCCAAGGAGTTCCACCATATTCCATTCCACCATTCCACCATATTCCATTCCACCATTCCACCATATTCTACTCCATTCATATCCACACACTTGCACGTCTCGATCTTAAGATGTGATTTGTCTCCTTTGAGATCCGGTCTTTGACTTAGCAAAATATAAGATGCATGCATGCCTTCATCCTTTGTCCCTAAGCCACACAAAAAGCCATATTAGAGGTTAGGTTGAAAAGAAGGCACAAGCCTTTGGTGAGGATTCAAATACACTTGAGTGATTGAGTGTGCCAATGAGGAACAATTTGTAGTTTTCAAAACTTATGAAAAACTCTGAGATGGGATCCAGAAAAGAGTAGAGTGGAATAAAACTGAGTTTAAACTGTTCGTCCTTTCAACCGCCCAAGATAAGGAGACTGCTATAAGCCCCATAGGTAAAAAGGTGATTTGAAACTTTGCCTATGATTCAAGTATTTTTGAAGACTAGTTGTTTATAAAGTTACCTGCAAAAGAAATGACATTGTAGCAACTCCTGATCCACCGAGTCTATGTTTATATCTTTGCTCGAGGACGAGTAAAGAGCTAAGCTTGGGGGAGCTTGTTGGCGGTCGTTACAGCCCAAATCCGACCACCAATACTCGGGAATAAATGAGGTTTTATGCAACATTCCATGTACTTAGGTTTTATTTCTAATAAAGTTCCACGAGTTTTGGTGAGTGACACTTGTGCAGGTACAACTACGACAAATACGCGCTATTGGGGCCGAAAATGACCGAATCGGCCGAACGACTCCGTTCGGCCGGTTATCCCCCTTAGCCGTGCATGCCACTGAGAGTCGTCCACATCAACGAGCACCAAATGAACACGACAAACGATACATGGACGACACCAACTCATCCCGGAGCACTGCCACATCAACCTGCGCCCACACAGCACGAAGTACACCACCAGAGACCGGCCCAGGGAGTCCACAGAGCAGAGGCGGTGCAGGGGGGCGGGCCTGGGCCTCCGTCCCAGTTCGGGCGAACTGGAGGGTTCAGCCGAACCGCCCCCAGCTGCCAAACCGACCCTGGGGCTGCATCCTGGCCCTTGGTGGCCGAGGCGGTGCATCCCTCGGTTTGGGCGAACTGGGTAGTTCGGCCGAACCGAGGAATTCGGCCGAACCGCCTCTCTGCCGCCTCTGGTTGCCTTGGCGGTTACCCTGCCTACAACCGACCTTTGGAGCTATAAATAGAGGGTCGCACTTCACTTGTAAACACACACCAAGCCAAGGAGCTCATTTCCACTTTCATTTTAGTAGAGTTAGATAGTTTAGTTGGGATTTAGAGTTGAGTCGAGCTTTGCCTCGGAGGTTCCGGAGTCGTCTTCAGAAGCTCTGGTAATAGCTCTTGTATCTTTTACTTTACCTTTTGTAAGACATTGAGTATCAATATAGTTATCTTTATCATTTTTCCTTTGTCATTTATATCTTGCTTCTACTTTATCCTAGTTGCAAATATATCTTGTTTAGACTATAGTCAGTTATAGTTCTAGTGCTTGTAGTCTTGTTTAAGTCATTGTCTTGGCTGGTTCTTCGATCTTGCTTGATATTGGAGGTGAACTATCACCAAGAGTATTGACAAGGTTGCTTGCTCTTGCTAGCAGAGTAAGTAGTCATTGTATAGTGTAGGAGTGGTTCCTAGGCTAGTCAGTGGCCTTAGTTTATTCCCGTCGCAACGGAGGTGGTAGCCGGGAGGTGGTGATAGCCCTTTCGGTCTTCGTAGCCCATCACGTTAGTTCCGGTCCGTAGGATTCCCCAGTTGGGAAATAGTGGCACCCCTTCTCATCCCTTTCTGTGTGTTCACCGGTTCCCTTGTCCCGAAGCTAAGACATTAGAGTTATCCCAGATCTCCTAGTGTCGGCGCTGTAGCCGCTGTATCTCTAAGCTAGAGTGACATAGGTAGATAAAGAATCCAAGAGTCCTCTATCTCTTCTCGTTGTCCTCCCAGCTATCTATCTCTTCTCTCCCTTACCAGAGTATCCCTTGAGCTGTGTGTCCGGTACATCCACTCCTATCCAATACCATTATCCCCTATCTTGTCTAGTTGTGTACCCTCCTCTGATAGTCTCGAATATCTGTTCACTAGTAATCTTGCCAAAGCTTCCCTGCGGAAATATAAATTACGATACCTCGGAATACTCCCAGGCGAAGTGCTACAACGGTGATTCTGTGCGCTTGCAGAATATTTCTATATTTTACTAAGCCATACGGAAAACCACTGAAACACTCCTTACCCCAGTACCAGGATTCTCAATTATGATATTGGATCGTAAGAAGTGCCAACAGTGACCTTCCAGAAGTAGGCTACCAAAAACTGTTAGGATGATATCAAAGGAATCTCTACCCAAGCTAAACTGGGGCTTGACGGTTGTTGGCACTCCTTACGGCCTACAGATAAATCCGCAAGCGGACGGATACCGATGTAGCTTTCACCCAGGAGTATTCCAAGGTATCGATTTCCACGGAGAACGAGAAGTGGACTGATTCTAAACTAAGTTGTCCTAGGTAGATGGAATGAAGTGAATGGTATGGATGAAGTGGATGACAACAACAAAGAGAGAAGAGGAGTGATAGGAGGGTAGAGAGGGTACGAGTCTGGTAGAGGTATTCTACTGATTGATCGAGCAGATCAGAGGATATAGACAGATACTTACTTCGGGACAAGGGAACCGGTGGACACACAGAAAGGGATCAGAAGGGGTGCCACTATTTCCCAAATGGGGAATCCTACGGACCGGAACTAACGTGATGGGCTACAAAGACCGGAAGGGCTGTCACCCCCTTACGGCTACCACCTCCGTTGCGATGGGAATAAATAAGTTAGTCTGAAGTCTAGGCACCACGCCTACACTAGTCAACTAATACTTATCTCATATAGAAAGATAAGCACCCAAGCTAAGCAACCAGTATACAGTTATACCAATCAACTAAGCATTGAACGAAGAACCAACAAGCATATAAAAGTAAGAACTGAATGCTCAATTAATCAGAGAGAGATACAAGAGTTACCAGACATGACCCGGATGTTACTCGAAGTGAAGTCGCATCCGTAGAGGTACAGCGGGAAGAGAGGCCGACACTTCGGCTCCTCTCCGGGACGCTCACCTCTCCTCTCTCCCTATCTCTACTGATACAAGTGGAGAACTAACAGTGCTTCGCCTGCACTCTACTCTTGTGTTGTGTGTTTTGCAGGTGAAACCGGGCCTCTATTTATAGCAGGGAAGGACGGTGGAGGCAGAGTAGCAGCCAAGGCAGCTGGGAGGCGGTGCCGGGCTGTTCGGGCGAAATCCCCGGTTCGGCCAAACTGCCCAGTTCACCCGAACCGGTGGATCCACTGACTCAAGCCCCTACAGCCTGGATTACTCCCTGGGAGTCGGTTTCCAGTCGGGGTCGGTTCGGCCGAAGGCCAGAATTCGGCCGAACTGGGCCGAAGGCCCAGGCCTGCCCCTGCTGCACCGCCTTATCCTCTGGACCTCCTGGGCTGGGTTCTGGTGCTTGGCGTTCGTGTCGAATTGGCCCAGGGTGACTTGTCGGTCCTTCGGGATGAGTTGGCGGTCGTCCACGTGTTGTATGTTGTCGTTTGGTTGACGTGGACGGCTCCCGGTGGCTTGCTTGGCTTAGGGGGGTAACCGGCCGAACGGAGTCGTTCGGCCGAAACGGTCATTTTTGACCCTTATAGCACATGTTTCTCCATTTTGTACCTGCACAGAGGACAATCACCAAAACTTGTGGAAATAGTCAGTGGTAAGCCCTATAGCTATGGTGTGTGTCCCCATTGTGTTTGTTTTATACTCGGTTGGAGGTCGGAAATCGGTCTGTAACGACCGCCAACAAGCTCCCAAAAACTTAGATCTTTGCTCGTCCCGAGTAAAGAAATTAAAACATGAGCAAGACTAAAGTAAGGGTTCTTTTATAATCATGAATACTTGCATATTGAGTAATTCAAACCTTTCTCATAGATTTGAATTTGTAGTGGCTACTTCCCGGATCTTGGGTGGTTGATGAATGGAACGACTCTTACAACAAGGTCCTCTTGCTCATCCTGCATTCGGGGTTTTCTGGTTTTCGCAATTAAATGGCTCGTCTCCCTTCATCCCTGACACTCAGCTCTGACACTCAGCTCTCTGGAGCTCTCTCCTTTCACTCATTCTCTTTTGTATTTCTCTTTGTCTCTTAGGTGGTGGCCTTGTCATGTCGAGTATTTCGGTCAAGCCAAAGATTGTCTCCTGGAGCTTCTCATCACTGCCCTTGGTCATGTTGCAAGTTAACGATAGAGAGTTCATGTTGTTCCTCAGCCTTTTTGACCCCCCTTTTTTTTCTTTTCTTTTCCCTTTTTGGGACTTCTTTTTTTTCTTTGGACTTTCATGAGTCCTTTATTTCTCTCTTTTTTTCAGGGTATCATCAAGGCATGAGGGCTTCCACTACACTCTGATGATAGATTTGCTTGCAACAGACCTCAGACAATGTGATCCATTCCAAGAACACAACTTTCAACAAGACTTCATACAGAATATGACAGGTTTCAGGAGTAAACTCTCAAGCATATGTGGTATTTGTGGACATGATGAAGGGATAGAGCAGGATTTTCATCTTTTCATAAATTAAATTCTCCCGAATGTTGGTGTGAACAAGTGGTTCATTTTATCGAGTCATATCACAAACATCAACAACTTAGGTCAGGGGGGTCCTATCATGATGAATTTTGACAAGTACTAGATACTGAGTTTGAAATAAACAACAGGCATCAATCATGATATAAAAGAGAGACTGAGTTCGTTTCGTTTATGTGAGGCATGCATTTTCAATTTTTCGAAATGAGACAACACAGGAAAGTAAACAAGGGGGAAGAAGGTGCAAACCCACGTGCAGGTGCGCGAGAGGGGGCAGCCGGGCTGGTTCGGCCGAACCGGTTAGTTCGCCCGAACTGGCCAGTTCGCCCGAACTGCCTGGTTCGGCCGAACTGGCCCCCGAGGCTCGGTCCGTCGTGCCATGCGTTCCTGTGTCGTTCCTGTACTCGTGCAACACTCTCTGTTAGACAGGGCATTCTCCGGTCGGCTCAAATGCACCGACCGGAGCGACAATTTTTCTTTCTTGCAAACAATTCAAACTTTATTTATTCAACGAACTATGATTGGAAACAAATATTTGGAAGGGAAATTTCAAAGCAAACTAAACATTGATCTAAACAAATAAATGAATCAAGCAACTAGCAAACAAAACTAAACTAACGGTGCTCTATCTAAAAACAGGACGACCGCGGGACACTACTCTGAAGGCGGTCCATAGAGATCTTCGTGTCCCGTGGCCTTGAAGAGCCTCTTGAGCTTTGCGCACAGGGCCTTGCGGAGGAGTTCCATCTTGTCCTCCCATTCCATGCATGCGAGCTCGCCCTCCGCCACCTTCTCGTCCAGGTGGTTGATCCTCTGCTTCACCAGTGCCAGTTCCTCCTTCAGGCTCTCCACGGTGGGCGGCTTCTCTTCCTCTTCTTCATTTTCCTCCTCATCGGAGAACGCCATGTCCCCGGGCAGCCCTTTGATGGATGGGGGCTGCCTGTGGCACCGGACTCTGGGGTGGCGCCGTGGCGGAGAGGACTGGGATGAGTTTGCCAGCCCCAACTCGTTCCGGTTGAGCGGCGGGACGAGGACTTTTCCGTACCCTCCTCCTGGGATGCGTTCTCCCTTGATGACGAAACGCGGTGGGCTTTCCGGCGTGTAGTCCGGCTCCTCTCCGGCCTTCTCCTTGGGCAGCAACAACACCAAATCCGACACCCTCGAGGAGGATATTGACCTTGGGCGTAGCTGCCCTTCGTTCGGCCTTGGTGATGGCGAACGAGGCGGTTTCTTGATCCCTTTCAGTGGGGCGAGGAGCTCGTTGAGTGCTGAGCGGTGACGGGAGTTGCCGCGCCTCACCGGGCTACGTCCCGGCGTCCTCCCCCGGTGCACGTCTCCCGCTGCGTCGACGTCGGAGATGCGGAAGACGTGCTCCTGCCGGGAGGAGTTGCCGTTCCGGCTACTGCTGCTCGAGCCCTGGGCCGATGATGTGCCCTTGGAGGAAAAGAAGGCCATGGTGGCGGTGTTCTATGGGATGGAGTTGGCTTAGATGAGATGGGAAACGTTGACAGAGAGTCTCTAGTTTTTATCAGGGATTTCAGATCAGAAAAACGGAGTTTCCCGACGATTCCCTCGCGACTCTCGGGATATCTTTAACTGCAGATGTATCTGGGCGAGCATATCTGTCCCTGGGGCCTGGGAGGCCAATTCGACCGAACCAGCTGGTTCGGCCGAACTGGGCCTGTTCGCCCGAATAGGTCCCTGGGCCCCCAAGTGCGTGGCCCGTGTCGTGGTTTGAGGTTTTGGTCATGGGAGATTCGGGTCGAGGAGGTTTTCAAGGTTCAGGAGGTTGTGGCCTAGAAGGATTTGAAGATGACGGATTCGGGCCGGGGTTCCACGGACGGGGTTCAGAGTTCTATGAACTCGACGACGTCTAATTCGTCGAGTGTCGGAGGTTCTGGTTCTAGGAAAATCTTCAACCGCTGTCCGTTAACCTTGAAGGTGTTTCCGTCCTCGCTTTGCAAAGTGATGGCCCCATGAGATGTAGCATTGATTACTGTGAATGGGCCATCCCACTTGCTCAATTTCCCGTGACCGAAAAGTTTGACACGGGAGTTGAAGACGAGAACCTTGTCTCCCGGCTTGAACGTTTTGACCTTGATTCTCTTATCATGCCATCTCTTGGTCCGTTCTTTGTATAGCCGGGAGCTGTGGTATGCTCTCTCCCTCATCTCATCTAGCTCGGCCAGCTGGATCTTCCGTTTGAGGCCGGCAGCTGGAAGGTCCATACCCCACTTCCTAATGGCCTAGTGAGCTCTAAACTCCATTTCTACAGGTAGATGACAGGTTTTGCCATATACTAGTTGATATGGGGTCATGCCTATGGGCATCTTATAGGCCGTGCGGTAAGCCCTGAGTGCATCTGGAAGTTTATCCTTCCATTGCTTGCCCATCTCATTTACGGTCTTTTGCAGAATGTTTTTGATTTGCTTATTGGAAGTTTCTGCTTGACTGCTAGTTTGGGGTGATAGGGTGTGGCTACGTTATGCTGTACCCCCAAACTTGAGAGATACTTACGGAAGGCTGAATCTATGAAGTGGGAGCCGCCATCACTAATGACTATTCTAGGAACGCCAAAACGGGGGAATATAATCTCATGAAACATTCGTCTCACGTTCTTAGAGTCAGCAGCTAAGTGTTGACACGAAAACGCGCCAACAAACTCGAAGATCGATCAAACGCGCAGCACGGCCGTCACAACGGCCAACTACTGACTTCCCGGGGCAAACCGGTCTGACCGGTTTGAAGGACCGGTCTGACCGCTTCTGGTCGGGAAACCGTGAAGACCTAGAAACTCGAGCTCGGGAGGGACCCCGTCGGAGCTCAAGCAATCTAGGGTTGCTCTAGGGTCGGCAGGCCACCTAGAACGTCCTTGAACGCCGTAGAGACGAGCAAAGAACAGAATATGGGGGTTGGAAAAGATTAGGGTTTGAGAGATACAAAAATAGAAGATAAAAGTGTTTGATTCGATTGGGAATACCTCAATCGGCCGTCTAGCCTTTATATTTATAGGCCGGGGAAGTCTTACCCCTTTTGAATAGGTTACAATATGGAATTAAACTCGGAATCCTAATCCTACTCGAATTACAGAACCAAACCGGTCTGACCGGTTTGGCAAACCGGTCGGACCGGTTTGGCCCACGGCCCAATTTGACCGTCAACACATGCCCCCCTGCGTTTTTAGTGAACTTGAGAACTAAAAAGCAAGTAAATACGACTCAGGAGCTAAGAATTTATACTAAGGGCGATATTTAACAATATACCGGCCATTGATCTTCACGCATCTTGCCAAACACTTGGATAAAATTTCTTCAGATATGTCCCGTTGATAGCTTTAGGCAAAGGATCTCCTTTCAGCGTCTTCAACATGTAAGAATTCCCAAAGATGACTTTGACAACTCTATAAGGCCCTTCCCAACTTGGTGACCATTTACCAAACTTGTTGCTTTTTGATCCAATAGGCAAGATCGTCTTCCAAACAAGCTCACCAACTTGAAAATATTTTCCTCGCACTTTCTTGTTGTAAGCTTTAGCAACCCGAAGCTTATCCTTCTCAATTTCCTTCAAAGCTCTCAATCGCTTGTCGGTTACCTCATCAATATTGTCCATCATCAAGTTGTGGTAATCAACAGCATCAAGGTCGTTTTGCTTAGCCAATCTATAAGCGTCCAGATTCACCTCAACAGGTAAAACGGCCTCTTGACCATAAACAAGCTCAAAAGGAGTAACCTTAGTAGCACCATGTCTAGATATACGATGAGCCCATAATGCTTCGGATAAAACTTCATGCCACCTCTTAGGATTCTCAGCTATCTTTTTCTTGATCAACTTAATCAAAGTTTTATTACTTGACTCGGCTTGTCCATTAGCCTGAGCGTAATATGGAGATGAATTGAGCAACTTAATTCTATAGGATTCGGCGAATTCACGTACCTCCTTAGACATAAAAGAAGTACCTTGATCCGTTGTCAATGTTTGAGGAATACCGAATCTATGAATAATATTCTGAGTAACAAACTCAATCACCTCTCGATGCGTCATATTCTTCAAAGGAATCGCTTCAGTCCACTTAGTAAAATAATCCGTAGCAACCAATATGAAACGATGTCCTTTTGATGATGGAGGATTAATTTGTCCAATAAAATCCAACCCCCAACCTCGGAACGGCCATGGCTTAATAATAGGATGCATCAATGTAGCAGGAGCAAGTTGCAAATTCCCAAACTTCTGACATTCCTCACATCCTTTGTAATACTTAAAACAATCTGCCATCATAGTAGGCCAATAGAAACCGGCTCGCCTAAGCAACCACTTCATCTTTGGAGCCGATTGATGTGTACCACAGATACCTTCATGAATCTCAGCCATGGCAACCTTGGCCTGATCCGAGTCAAGACATTTCAACAATAAATCTTCGGCGTTTCGACGATAGAGTTCATCGCCAAGTAAAACATACTTAAATGATATTCGCCGAATATTTCTCTCTGCACCACGACCAGGATCTCTCAAATAAGCAATAATGGGTACCCTCCAATCCTGATCTTCGACTTTGGATTGATTAGCATCATCCAAAGGATTTTTGCTTCTGTCAGGGGACAAAGCGGTCTGACCGCTTTCAGAACCGGTCAGACCGGTTCTGGCAGTACAACCGGTCTGACCGGTTTCTGAAACCGGTGTGACCGGTTCGTCCAGAACCAGAACCTCGGCATTTGTTCGCATCGGTCTTTGGAGATAGAAATATTTCTTTGCAACCATATAACCAGATGCTTTCTGAGCCAGAGTATTTGCCTTATCATTATCTTCTCTCGGAATATGTTTTATAGTAAATTCATCAAAAGAAGCAATGATATCGAGACATTTATCGAGATAAGCGTTTAATGAACCATTATAACATTGGCATACCTTCGATACTTGATGTACCACTAGGAGCGAATCACCAAACGCTTCAACATGTTTTACTCCCATGTCTTGCAAAAATTCCAAGCCAAATAGAAGAGCTTCGTATTCAACTTGATTATTGGTTCGCTTTTCTTCCAATCGGTTTGAGAACTCAAAAACGGCGCCACTTGGAGAAATCAAAACAGCACCAATTCCTTGCCCATCATTGCAAACCGATCCATCAAAGTATAGCTTCCATGGTGTACAAGTAACATAACCGACGTTGAACTCACAAGTGTCATTAATCCGATGTTCAACAATAAAATCGGCTACAATTTGACCTCTCATTGATTTCAAAGGTTCACAAATCAAATCATACTCAACCAAAGCATAAGCCCACTTGCCGACTCTTCCACTAGATATTGGCTTTTGCAACATATGTTTAATCACATCGGTTTGACACAACACGATGCAAGTACTAGATAGTAGATAATGCCGCAATTGAGTACAAGCATGATACAAGGATAAACATAACTTCTCAATGAAAGTATACCTTGTTTCTGCATCAATGAGTCGTCGGCTTACATAAGCGATCACATACTCCTTATCGCCGATTTCTTGAGTCAAAACAGCTCCAATAGTTTTATCTTCAGCCGCCACATAAAGTCTGAATGGAACTCCCCGCTTAGGCGCCCTAAGCACCGGTGGTGAAGACAAGTACTCTTTGATCTTCTCAAAAGCTTCTTGCTGTTTTGCCCCCCAAGTAAAATCGGCTTCATTCTTTAGCCGAAGTAAAGGAGTAAAAGCATCAACCTTCCCAGACAAGTTAATTATAAACCTTCTCAGGAAATTTACCTTGCCTAGAAACTTTTGCAAGTCTTTCTTGCAAGTAGGAGCTTCGACTTTCTTCATAGCTTCAATTCTCTTGGGATCAACTTCTATGCCATTCTCATGAATAACAAACCCAAGAAACTTCCCAGCCAAAACACCAAAAGCACATTTGAGTGGATTCATCTTTAAACCATACCGTCGCATCCTTTCAAGAGCAAGTCTTAAATCGGCCAAATGAGAATCCAAACCATCCGATTTAACCACAATATCATCAATATATACTTCCACAATAACACCAAGTAAATCATGAAAGATTAAATTCATAGCTCTTTGATAAGTTGCACCGGCATTTTTTAATCCAAAGGTCATAACTACCCACTCAAATAAACCAATAAATCCCGGACATTGAAAGGCTGTTTTGTGCATATCTTCTTCGGCCATGAATATTTGATTATATCCGGCATTACCATCAAGAAAACTAACAACATGATGTCCAGAAGCTTCATTGATTAAGACATCGGCTATAGGCATGGGATATGAATCTTTTGAAGTGGCTTTATTAAGATCTCTAAAATCAATGCAAACTCTAAGTTTTCCCGAATCTTTCTTTTCAACGGGAACAATATTAGAAATCCACTCCGCATAACGACAAGTCCGAATAAAACCAGCATCTAATAAACGATTAATCTCTTCTTTTATTCGGTCATAAATAACGGGATTAAAACGTCTAGCCGATTGTTTAAAAGGTCTAAAACCGGCCTTTATTGGTAAACGATGCTCAACTAAGTCACGACTTAAACCAGGCATCTCACGGTACTCCCAAGCAAAACAATCGACATATTCCTTCAACAAATTTATTAATTCGGCTTTAAACTCAGCCGATAAATTCTTGTTTACAAAAGTAGGCCTAGGGATAGTACCATCACCAATATCTATTTTTTCTAAAGGATCAGCTGATGTAAAACCTTGACCCAGCTTATCCATATCACCAAGATCTTCAATGGCTTCGAATGTACCGGCCGAATGAGCTCGATGATGATCAATTCGGTCTTGAAGCCACTGTCCAGACGCAAACCGGTCTGACCGGTTCCCAGAAGCGGTCTGACCGGTTTGGCTCGGTCGGCGCTGTTCAGACCCAAACCGGTCTGACCGGTTTCCAGAAGCGGTCTGACCGGTTTGTCTCTGTTGATTTTGTTGCTCCATTAATTACAGCAAGTAATTCAACCGATTTTCCATCGGCTTTAATGTAGCAGGAACAAAACCATCCTTAGTGCAACTGATCAGCTCATAGTCGGTCAAATCCATGCCCGACAAACATTGGACCTTCTCATTTGCACTAAGAGAGTCGGAATCGGCCGTTGCAACAAAGGAAGAAGTATCACCATGGACAACTTCAACTTCATCGCCGATCCAATGAATGAGATATTGATGCAAGGTAGATGGAATACATTTATTTGCATGAATCCAATCTCGACCAGGGATTAAACTGAAGTTACCTTGCACCTCGGAGACGAAGAAAGTCGTAGCAATAGTCTTGCTCCCGACGGTCAACTCCATAGAAGCCACCCCCTTGGCACCAATGGGATCACCTCCACCAACTCCACTGACCGTCATGTTCGTCTTGATCAGTTCTTCGTCTTTCCCGCCAATCTTCTTGTAGAGAGAGTATGGCATGAGATTCACAATAGCTCCACCATCAACCAACATACGAGAAATTGGCTTCCCGTTGATGTGCCCTCTCATATACAAAGCCTTGAGATGATTTTCTGATTCACTAGGCTTCTGAAACACAGCATCTCGCGGCCCAAGTTGAAGATGAGAAATTTCCTCCACCGGCATCACATAATAATCAGAAGATAAATAGACAACATTAATTTCCATGTTGTCACGCTCTGGAGAAGGCTCAAAATCAACTAACTCTTCATCTTCAACCACTGGAGGAATTGGCGGAGTAGTTTCGATGGTTGAAGAAGCACCAGCCCCCGCTTCTGTCATCAAACCGGTCTGACCGGTTTCAGAAACCGGTCTGACCGCTTCTGCAGCGGTCGGTTGATCCAAACCGGTCTGACCGGATTCAGAAACCGGTCTGACCGGTTGTGCTGCTGATTGCACAACGGGTTTAGCTTGCCATATCTTGGTCTGAGGGATCATGGGCCTGTATTTGTTGAAGTATTCATCCCTCATCTTCTCAGCTTCCTGTTCCCTTTTCTCTTTGTTTCTCAAGCGTTGTAGTTTCCGCTTCTGTGTATGAGTCAACCCAGAAGGACACCACCTTGGTTGAAAAACTTTTTTCACGCCCTTGCTACTGCTAGCCTCATGATCATTAACCATGATCGGCTTCTTGACTGGAACAGGAGCCGAATCTCCAATGACTATCGGCTTTTGACCCAAGTCTTGCAAAGCCACTGGAATATCGCCAATTTTTATGAAATTGTTGGCTTGGGCTTGCACATCCTCCTTCTCCTTGATATGGTACTCTTGCTTAGGAGAAGCTTGAAAATTTGGCTCAGACCGAAACCGGTCTGACCGGTTCATAAAACCGGTCTGACCGCTTTGGAAAGCGGTCAAGCGACCTGATTGGTATGAGCTTAATCGGTTATGCACCGAATTTTCAGTAGTACCACCACGACGTTTATAATCTGTAGGACTATCCCATCACTGTGGTGACCTTTGTCTCTTTTTTGTCGGCCGATCAACTTGAACGGCCTTTGTGTACTTGTTCATGAGCTGTGAAAAAGTAGGTCCTTGCTTCAGAACCCTCCCTTGAATCTTTGGCTCATTGAATTTCCAAGTACCCACTTCCGGGCGCTTAGGCTTGAAAGTTCTTGGACGGTCTGGAGACAAACCGGTCTGACCGGTTTGGGAAACCGGTCTGACCGGTTTCGCCTAGCTAGTGGACCGATTCTCTTCCAAAGAACTTCCTTGCCCCCCGGGTCTTGATGTATTGATTGTAATTTTCAGAGACTCTTTACCATCAAGAGTCCTCCCAATCATCACTGTTCTGGCCGGAACTTTGTCATTGACTTTTTCCGACCTCGGATCTCCAATCACCACGTTCTTCCCTTTAGCTCCATCGGCTTGTTCTGGCCGAATCAGCATCTTGGTGTTCACATCCAAGGTATGAACAGGGAAAGGAGCCTTGTCAACTTGCATTTCAGCGAGCACCAATCGACCTTCATTAAGGGCCGATTGTACCTGTCGTCGAAAAACATTGCAATCGTTGGTTGCATGAGAAAAAGAATTATGCCACTTACAATATGCACGATTTTTTAACTGATCGGCTGGTGGAATTGCATGAGAAAGTTTAATAAAGCCATTCTTAAGCAATTCATCAAAAACACGATCACATTTGGCTACATCAAAAGTAAATTTTTCTTCTTGCCGATTTTTCTGAATCGGCTTTAATGAAGGACAAGAACTAGGTTTACTTTTTGATGACCAAACAAATTCAGCGGCATAAATTTCTTTATCATCATCCGAAGAATCAGAATCATTATCAACAATGTGCACATTCGAACGATGGGGTTTAGCAGATTCTTTTGCATTTTTAAACTTAAGCTCTAGACTCATAGCCTTCATTTGCAAATGATTAATAGTGAGAAAATCAGAACCTTCTAATTTTTCCTTGTAATTAGACCGTAAGCCCGCAAAAGCTAAATCCGCTAAATCCTTTTCAGAAACAGTTATGTTAAAACATCGGTTCTTAACATCTTTAAATCTTTTGAAGTAATTAAGAACCGATTCTTCTCGGCTTTGCCTAATCGATGTTAAATCAGACAATTTAGCTTCGTTTTCTCCGCTAAAGAAATGATCATGAAATTTACGCTCCAATTGAGTCCAATTTTGAATAGAGTTAGGAGCAAGCGAAGAAAACCATGAAAAGGCAGTTCCAGTTAAAGATAATGAGAACAACCGTATACGCAATGCCTCATAAAATGATGCCTCTCCTAATTGCAAAATATATTGACTAATGTGTTCCCAAGGAGTTCTATTATCTTCGCCACTGAATTTAATAAAATCAGGAACACGCCAACCATTAGGATAAGCAACTAAATCAAATTCAGGCGGATACGGTTTTTGATATAAGCGTGAAGTACCCAATTCAAGCCCGAGTCTTGTTCTAAGTGTATTAGCTATATCTTCTTTAAACTTAGCTAACTCGGCTTGATAATTCCCATTACCTCTATTTTGTGGAAAACGAGGAACATTATACGTTGCACTTTGAGAAGTATTCGGAATCGGCCCGTGAGACGCGCCAGATCCGTGGGGTATACTTCCCGCAACCGCAGTGCGTGGAATAGTGTAAATAGGACCAGAAGCAACCGTATTAGATAAAACCATCGCACTCGGCGCCCCTGCACCCATGGAACCGGTCTGACCGCCAGAAGAGGCCAAACCGGTCTGACCGGTTGTGAAAACGCGCCAAAAAGTATGTTGACACGAAAACGCACCAACAAACTCGAAGATCGATCAAACGCGCAGCACGGCCGTCACAACGGCCAACTCCTGACTTCCCGGGGCAAACCGGTCTGACCGGTTTGAAGGACCGGTCTGACCGCTTCTGGTCGGGAAACCGTGAAGACCTAGAAACTCGAGCTCGGGAGGGACCCCGTCAGAGCTCAAGCAATCTAGGGTTGCTCTAGGGTCGGCAGGCCACCTAGAACGTCCTTGAACGCCGTAGAGACGAGCAAAGAACAGAATATGGGGGTTGGAAAAGATTAGGGTTTGAGAGATACAAAAATAGAAGATAAAAGTGTTTGATTCGATTGGGAATACCTCAATCGGCCGTCTAGCCTTTATATTTATAGGCCGGGGAAGTCTTACCCCTTTCGAATAGGTTACAATATGGAATTAAACTCGGAATCCTAATCCTACTCGAATTACAGAACCAAACCGGTCTGACCGGTTTGGCAAACCGGTCAGACCGGTTTGGCCCACGGCCCAATTTGACCGTCAACACTAAGCAAGGCAAGGCTTCTACCCACTTAGAGACGTAGTCCACTGCTACTAGGATGAATTGACAACCCTCGGAGTTTGGGAAGGGACCCATGAAGTCTACTCCCCAGACATCGAAGATTTCTACTTGAAGATTGCTAGTGAGTGGCATTGCGTCTCTAGTATTGATGTTCCCGTGTTTCTGGCAGCGAGGGCACCGCATGACAAATGCTCTCGCATCCTCATACATGCTGGGCCAGTAAAAACCACACTGCCAGACTTTAGCATTGGTCCGGAATGCACCGTAGTGTCCTCCGTACGGGGCTGCGTGGCATCTCTCCAGGATTTTATAAGCCTCATGTGCGGGTACGCACCTTCTGAGGAGTCCATCGCTACAAATCCTAAAGAGGTACGGGTCGTCCCAAAGGTGAAGTCGGCTCTCATAGGCTAGCCATTTCCTATTCTCTCCAGGGGGGACATAACCCGTTACCATGCAGTTTACTATGTTGGCATACCACGGATCACCAGTGGTGACCTTAAGGAGGGTGTCATCCCGTAAGTAGTCGTCGATTGGGAGATCGGACGGGACTTGCATCCGGGACAAATGGTCAGCCATTGAGTTCTCTACTCCTTTCTTATCTTTTATCTCAATGTCAAATTCTTGGAGTAGAAGAATCCAGTGGATGAGTCTCGGTTTTGCATCCTTTTTGGTCAGAAGGTACTTCAGAGCAGCGTGATCTGAATAGACTATAACCTTGGCTCCGACTAGGTAGGACCGGAATTTGTCTATAGCAAATACGACTGCTAAGAGCTCCTTCTCCGTGGTTGTGTAGTTGAGCTGGGGCCAGTGAGCATAATGCTTCTTGTCCTTGGTTTGGCCCACAACAGCTCCAACAACATAATTGCATCACACATGATTTCTAATGGGATGCTCTAGTCGCGAGACTGGATGATGGGAGCGAAGCTGAGTGCTTTCTTAAGGGTTTGAAAGGAAGCATAGCACTCTTGATTAGAGACGAGAGGGGTTTCCTTGGCTAGGAGATTGGTCAATGACCGGGCTATTTGAGAGAAATTTTCGATGAGACACCTATAAAGCCCGGTGTGGCCAAGTAACTACGAATCCCCTTTACTCGTGGGAGGTGTACGCATAGGGTCGTATTTTGGAGTATGACAGGAGAAGATGATGGCTTTAGGCTTTGAATCTAGTCTTTCCCGGATCAAAGACGAATCTTCGTGACAATTGTCTTACGACCCCAAGGTAAGATAAGATAGGGATATGATGTGTATGAAGGTTAGGAGTAATCCCTTTGAAATCTTGGATCGAGTGTCCTAAGACTGATCGATCCTCCAGGACAGTGAAAGTCGGTTGGGTTCCAGGGGGTTTGTCACTGATGGTCACTGGAGTTTGTCCGTCCTTAAAGAGGGAAGCACACTTCAATCCAGAGGGAAGAGGCTTAGGTTCGACTGGAGGATGAATCTCTTCTTCGTCCATAAGGAATTGGGCATCTTCTTCTAGGAAATGTTGCTCTAAGTCTATCAAGGATGTTGACATGACCTCCTCTATAGGATCAAGATCGGGGTCCGCCTCTATAGTTGTTTTCAAGGAGTAGAAATAAGAGACTCGGGCAAGTTCTTCTCTGATCCTAAGCTCTACTAGCTGATGTGGTGCATTTTCTAGGATTTTCATGATCGGCCTACCAATAAAGATGGAATATTTGGAATCACTGGGTAGGTCAAAGATATGGAAATCCAAGAAAAGTTCAGGGTCGTTAATCTTAACGGGTATAACCCGCAAGATCCCTAAACAGTCGAGGATCCTTCCCGATGTGAACCTTAGACGTTTCTGAGATGATGACCATGGTTCATCGGGGAGTTGAGCTCGCACCAAAGAGCTAGAGATTATGTTGATTCCGAGGCTCGGGTCGTACCCAATTTCTCGATCCATGCCCATAACTTCACAAAAGATTGTTCGGATTCTCTTGGGCATTTTAACTACCTCGGTCGAGGCTTCCGCCTCGTCTAGCCATTCCCGACTCTTGATGGCAGAGAGACGGCCTAAGTACTCTCTTTGATATTCTAATGCTTCCTTGTCGGGGGTGGATCTTTTTTCTCTACACATCGTTCCCGTGGGAAACTTATGGCACAGTCGATGTCATCGAATAGACCATCGTCAAAATCATAGGGAGTGGTGTAGAGTGGATGATGGTAGTCCAGACTAGAGTAAGGTTGTATTTCGAATTGAGCATCGGGTTCTGATGGACTAGAAGAGCTAATGGATTTGGATTGGACTGGTATTGGCTCTTTAGGTTCAGGTTCAGGCTGCTTCTCTTCTTCATCGGGGAGTTCATCATAGATTCCAGTGTAGGGGGTGTTGTCTAGGATACGGTCCAGGACTACCCTTGCTTCACTAGGAACCAAATGAAAGAACGACCCTCCAGAAGCAGAGTCCAAGAAAGTGGTGGCTACGGGATAGAGGCCAAGGCTGAAGTGTTGTAAAACAACAGGTTCTGGTAGGCTTAGGTCCGGTCCTGAGGCCAGTATTTGCTTGAAACGAGCCCAGGCAGCTCCTAACGATTCTCCCTTTAATTGCTTAAAGTTAATGATTTCCGCTCAGAGACTGGCTACCTTGGAGACTGGGAAGAAGTTTAGGCAGAATTTTTCCTTGAGAACTTCCCAGCTCCCGTCCATAGTACTGACAGCCAGAGAGTACCATTTCTTTGCTCCTCCCGCTAGTGAAAACGGGAATAGCTTCCATTTGAGTGTCTCTTGTGTCATGCCCGCAATGGTCAGGCACGAGCAGAGTTGCTCAAACTAGCGCAAATGCGCGTATGGACTCTCGGCCTTCGTTCCTGAGAACGATTGCTCACGAACCATGGCTATGAAGCCGGGACGTAGCTCATAGCCGGGTGTGGATATGGGATGTGATGATAGTGGTGGCTCCAAACAATCGCCCGTTGGAGCCGAGTGTTGGCGTAAGGTGAGAGTGGAATCCATGTGGATGGTGGATGGTGGTGGGATACACGGACAACTTGGGTTCGGAATCAGAATAGCTACCGTTCCCCGGCAACGGCGCCAGAAAGCTTGTTGGCACTCCTTACGGCCTACAGATAAATCCGCAAGCGGACGGATACCGATGTAGCTTTCACCCGGGAGTATTCCAAGGTATCGATTTCCACGGAGAACGAGAAGTGGACTAATTCTAAACTAAGTTGTCCTAGGTAGATGGAATGGAGTGAATGGTATGGATGAGGTGGATGACAACAACAAAGAGAGAAGAGGAGCGATAGAAGGGTAGAGAGGGTACGAGTCTGGAGAGGTATTCTACTGATTGATCGAGCAGATCAGAGGATACAAATAGATACTTGCTTCGGGACAAGGGAACCGGTGGACACACAGAAAGGGATGAGAAGGGGTGCCACTATTTCCCAACTGGGGAATCCTACGGACCGGAACTAACGTGATGGGCTACAAAGACCGGAAGGGCTGTCACCGCCTTACGGCTACCACCTCCGTTGCGACGGGAATAAACTAAGTCAGTCTCAAGTCTAGGCACCACGCCTACACTATTCAACTAATACTTATCTCCTATAGAAAGATAAGCACCCAAGCTAAGCAACCAGTATACAGTTATACCAATCAACTAAGCATTGAACGAAGAACCAGCAAGCATATAAAAGTAAGAACTGAATGCTCAATTAATCAGAGAGAGATACAAGAGTTACCAGACACGACCCGGATGTTACTCGAAGTGAAGTCGCATCCGTAGAGGTACAGCGGGAAGAGGGGCCGACACTTCGGCTCCTCTCCGGGACGCTCACCTCTCCTCTCTCCCTATCTCTACTGATACAAGTGGAGAACTAACAGTGCTTCGCCTGCACTCTACTCTTGTGTTGTGTGTTTTGCAGGTGAAACCGGGCCTCTATTTATAGCAGGGAAGGACGGTGGAGGCAGAGTAGCAGCCAAGGCAGCTGGGAGGCGGTGCCGGGCTGTTCGGGCGAAATCCCCGGTTCGGCCGAACTGCCCAGTTCGCCTGAACCGGTGGATCCACCGACTCAAGCCCCTACGGCTTGGATTGCTCCCTGGGAGTCGGTTTCCAGCCGGGGTCGGTTCGGCCGAAGGCCAGAATTCGGCCGAACTAGGCCGAAGGCCCAGGCCTGCCCCTGCTGCACCGCCTTATCCTCTGGACCTCCTGGGCTGGGTTCTGGTGCTTGGCGTTCGTGTCGAATTGGCCCAGGGTGACTTGTCGGGCCTTCGGGATGAGTTGGCGGTCGTCCACGTGTCGTATGTTGTCGTTTGGTTGACGTGGATGGCTCCCGGTGGCTTGCTTGGCTTAGGGGGGTAACCGGCCGAACGGAGTCGTTCGGCCGAAACGGTCATTTTTGACCCTTATAGCACATGTTTCTCCATTTTGTACCTGCACAGAGGACAATCACCAAAACTTGTGGAAATAGTCAGTAGTAAGCCCTATAACTATGGTGTGTGTCCCCATTGTGTTTGTTTTATACTCGGTTGGAGGTCGGAAATCGGTCTGTAACGACCGCCAACAACGGCCATCAGGCGTGCAATGACATCCAGTTGAGATACCTTGGTATGCGAGTGAAGGGGTTTCTGTACTGCTGACAACAGGTCATAATAAGCCTTTGCGGATGCCTCCGGCTCCTCCTCCCTAGGTCCATTATTGAAGCGTGCTTCACCGTAGTCATGTAACATGTCCCCTACCCCGGCATCATCATCAAAAGTCTGGATGCGCCGTCTCACGACCTCATCTCTCACACGATCGGCCTCACCATGGCTCGTCCATCAGGTATAGTTCTCCATAAATCCACTCTTGATGAGATGTTTACCCATGACCTCATGTGTTTGGCATTTACGGTTCCCACGAACAGCACATGGATATAAAGTGGAAGACGCCCCTTTCGCATTGGCAAAAGCTTGCTTCAAGAAACCATCCGTCTTGATAATCCATTCATCGATCAACTCACCCTTACTTGAGCGGCCAGTGTACATCCACTCAGGGTCATCCATCCCTTTACATATCACCGAGTAATAAATTATAATAATGAAATGCATCTACCAGATGCTTATATGTCTAAAAGGTCAAGATAGGTCCTAATCCCACCTGAGAATGTGTAGACGGGTTAGTTTCCACGCTCTACGTATCCAAGACAGAATTTTGGTAGCACCTCCCCGCTGTTCTCCAAATACACATCTAATTATGGAGATTGTGTATTCAGAGAACAATAGGGAGATGATGCCAAAACTCAGCCTCGGATCCAAGTAGAACATGGAAACTACCCATCTACACATCCTCGAGCTTTCCAAAAACGTGGACAATTTGAAACAGATACGGTTAGACATATGCAAAGATTCACATATTCACAACCGTATCTCTTTCGAACAGGAGACACCTAACTAGGTTACGTGATCTACGAACACGATATGACAAGATTTTGCACGTGCTCACCTACGGTCTCGACGGCGGGTGAGTCGGTGACGCTCGTGTCGGTGCAGACAGCGGGGAACGGCGTGCGGTAGAGCTACAAGCCGAGGGCAGTGCAACAGCCTCTCCCTAGAAAAAAACATAATTGTGTCAAATAAAAAATTTGGTAGCACCTCCCCTGCACGGGGAGGTTCGCAAAACCTAAAAAAACCATGGCACGAAGGCCGACAACCACATATCCTACAAAAAACTGTGGCACAAAGGCCGACAACCACATACACAAGGACGGGGGAGCGTCTGGGGGCGGTCGGGGCGTAACCACGGGTGGAGCCGTGTTGGCGGTCGTTACTGCACGTTTTCGACCACCAATACTCGCGAATAAAAGAGGATATATGTGACATTCCATGTACTTAGGTTTACTTCTAATAAAGTTCCACGAGTTTTTGTGAGTTTCACTTGTGCAGGTACATTAATGAGAAATACGTGCTACAGGGGTCGGAATTGACCGATTCGGCCGAACGACACGATTCGGCCGGTTACCCCCCTTAGTCGTACACGACACAAAGCACAACTGAAAGTCATCCACGTCAACGATGACCAAGCGATGACCGTGCATGGCACATGTACGACCGCCACCTCACCTCTAGGGCAAACCAACATGAATACCAGCAAGAGAAGGCACCCCAGAGCAACCCAGAAGAAAAAGAGGTGCAGGGGGGCAGGCCTGGGCTTCCAGCCCAGTTCGGCCGAACCGCCCCCACTGCACAACCGCCTCCCCAGGGCCAATCTAAGCCCTTGGAGGCAAGGGCGGTGGATCCAGGGGATTCGGCCGAACCAGGATCTTCGGCTCTAGGCTCGACTCCGCCTCCCAGCTTCCCTTGACGGTTACTCCACCTCAACCGTCATTTGCCACTATAAATAGAGGCGTCCACTTCACTTGTAAAGACACGCCAAGCCAAGGAGCTCTCATTTCCACTTCTCTCTAGTAGAGTTAGGATAGTTTAGTTCGGAGTTAGAGTTGAGTCGAGTTGAGCCTCGGAGGTTTTGGAGTCGTCTTAAGAAGCTCTGGTATTAGCTCTTGTATCTTTTCCTTTTCTTTCTGTAAGACTTTGAGTTATCAATATAGTTATCTTTGCCATCTTATCTGAGTTATTTATATCTTACTTCTACTTTAGTCTAGTTGCAAGTATTTCTGGTTTAGACTATAGTTGTTGTGATCCAAGTTATCCCAGTTCTAGATTCAAGTCTTTGCCTTGGCGGGTTCTTCGTTTCTGCTTAATACTTGTGGTGAACTGTCACTGGGGTATTGACAGGATTGCTTGCTTCTGCTAGTGGAGTAAGTAGTTGTAGTCTAGTGTGGGTGTGGTTCCTAGACTAGTCTGTAACCTTAGAATATCCCTGAGCTGACACGGAGGTCGTAGCCGTTAGGTGGTGACAACCCTATACGGACTTCCTTACCCATCACACCTGGCTCGGCCTACAGGATCCCCAAACATGTAGGGTTGGAGGCACCCCTTCTCATCCCTTTCTGTGTGTCTCCGGTTCTGTGTACCGAAGTCGAGGTCTCAGCTTATCATGATCTGTTAGAGCTAGTTCTCAACCCTTGTATTCTAACCCGAGTAACCCAGATAGACAATACCCAGGAATCCTCTATCTCTTCTTGTTGTCCTCCCAACTATCTACTCCTTCTCTTTCTTACCTGAGTCTCCCTTGAGCTGTGTGTCACGGTATATCCACTCCTATCCAATACCGTTATCCCCCGTCTTGTTAGTCGTGTACCCTTCTCTGATAGTCTCAAATATCTGTTTGCTAGTACTCTTGCCATAAGCTTCCATGCAGAAATATAAATTACAATACCTCAGAATACTCCCTAGTGAAGTGCTACAGTGGTGATTCTGTGCGCTTGCAGAATATTTATATATTTTACTAATCCATAAGGAAAACCACTGAAACACTCCTTGCCCCAGTACCGGGATTCACAGTCCTCATATTGGATCGTAAGAAGTGTCAACATGTCACACCCGGATTTACACAGAAACCCGAAATGCGGCCATATGTGTTCCCAGGAAGTCATTACACATATAGCGAACAAATATGACAACAGAATACAGTGCTCAAATAAAATAAATGGTTTTACATCAGAGTTTGACTCAAATAAATGAATAAAACAGCGGAAGTCTCATTATTAATTCTCTCTAAATGAAAACGAAGCCGATAACCCACGGGGACACCGACTGGTTGAGAACAGCTAGTAGAACGGCAGATCCTCAGGAAATTCAACAGCAACAGTACCATCTAATCCATCTGTTACCCATCCGGGATTTTGTTGAATAGCAAGTGTAAGTAAATGTCTTACTTAGCCAGTACAACATGGATAATGAAGGCTTAAAAGAAAGGCTTGACACGGCTGTACTGCATTAGCAATTTTAGTTGTTTCATTTTAACATCATCATAATCACTACATTTACATGAATCCCAATTGTACCCCAATTAATATAGTAGAAGTGAACATTAAACGATAATAAATAACAGCATCTTCTAATCATAAAGGATCCAGGCCGCTCGTGACCCTGAGCAAGGCTATCATGATAGATTATACACTCTGCAGAGGTTTCGCCCTTTACCCACCAGTCGCGTAAAAGCTCAAAAGAACTTTAAACCCAACCATGCCGAGGTGGCCAAACCTCTTAAACCACACTTCCGAGGTGTGATCGCATAGGGACACTACGAGGCTTTTATAAGACACCCTAACAAAACAGTAGCCGTTATGGTACAACCTAAGCAGCATGACCCAAGGCACCGAGATTGACTGACGCTCATGTAGCGACATGAGGGGGTCAATGGCGTCCAAGCACGGCAAAGAATATCAACAACAAAATAAATAGCACAACGTGTGGAGCCCTCGCCATACGGTGGCTCCCAACACGGGACTGTGCCTCACGGGGACATAGCCGACGGATACCCCGTCCTCGGTGGATCAAACCATACTCTCACCCATGCTTCCCATAACGCCGTCGGCCCGTCGGTAACTACTGTCAAGCTAGAGCCGTACATGCTACTTGTCCAAGACCAGAGCCATTATAGTTCTGACGGTGACGACAGGCTTCTGGGTTGCCGCTTTAAGAACCGGTCCTTACGGAGAGACACTAGGGCCAGGCACGAAGCTTACGCCCTAATTCCCTGATCCATGTTGCTAAAAAGCAAGTTTTAATCATCAAGTTGGAGTGAACCATTATGTCAAAGTTAACATTTGCATAATAGTGACAGTAGCTGCGCCTAGCAAGGATCTACCCAAATGCATAAACCCAGGGTATTCAAGGTACAGGATAAACAGAGCTAGGTACAACCTTAATAGGAACAATTTAGACACCTGCATATGCAGTAAATAGTGTAAAGGTGTGTTTAGGTAGCAAGGATTGTCCGTTCTATACTTGCCTTCCTCAAACTGTTGCTGCTGCTGCTGCTGTTGGTCCTACTCCTCTTACCCCTCGAACTCGAAGTCCAACGCGTACGACTCACCGACTGGACTTGTACATCAACACACAAGCATCCACACAAGCCAATAATATTCTATTAAAACAGTACACCAAACAGTAGAAACAGAACAAAAGAAGGCTGAAAAACTAATCTACGCTTCGCTACGAACACGTGAGCGCGAAAATCACTCAAATCGGAGCTAAAACCGAGAAGTTATGGCGTTTCTACGGTTCGGGGGCTTGCTGGCAAAGTTTTAAAAGTTCCAGGGGCTCATTTGCAAAAACTCAGGGGCTAAAACATAATTTTATATTAAAACAGGAGGGTTTAATCGCAAATTAACCAAGACAGGACCTCAGGTGCTATTTTTAAAAAGGACAAGGGGTTTTCTGTAAAAATCAGGACCTAACTGTAAATACTTTTGAATAGAACTGGACCGCGGGTTGATTTTGAAATAGTGGAGGGGCTCTTTTGTAAAAAGGCCATGGTTGACCGGTATGGTCAAATTTGACCGGGGGCTGACTCGATCTGAGCCGTTGGATCTAACGCGGGTGGCTCAGATTGGATCTGGGAAGGGGTTGTCGGCGGCGCTGGGGTGGCCGCGACGGAGCATCGCCGGCGAGGAGCAGCGTTTGCGCTACGCGGCTTGGTTTTGGACGCGGCTGGGTGGTACGGGTGCGACGCGACGCGGCGGACGCGACTAGGGTGACCAAGTCGACGTCGGCGCGGCGGTTGCGGCGGACGACGAGCAATGGCGGCGGCGGCGCTCGGCGACGGCGGCTCGAAGCGGTGGCGGCGCTACAGAGCACGGGGAAGGACGGGGAGGGGCTCGGGAGATCCCTTACCTCCACGCGAAGGTCCTGGAGCAGCCGGCCGAGGCAGAACGACGGCGGGCGGCGAGATCGACGGCGACCTCGGTGGCGGCGCGAACTCGAAGGCGGCGGCGGCTATGGCGGCGGCTGTGCGGGAAACTCGAGCGGAGGCGGCTAGGGTTCAATGGGGGTCGTGGGGCAGGGCGGCACACTTTATAGGCCGGCCGCGTGGCCCCGGGTGGACCTCGGCGTGCGCGCTTGTGGCCCCGGGGTCGGACTCGGGCTCGCGGCCGAGCCGGACTCCGGCGCCGCGAAGGAGACGGAGCTGACGCGCGGGGCCCGCGCGTCAGTGACGAGGCGGCGTGAGGCGGGCCGGCCTGGTGGGCCGAGCTAGGCCGCGGAGTGAGGGGAGGCGAGGAGCGCTGGTGGGCCGAGCAAACGCGCTGGGCTGCGGGAGCGGGAGAGCGAGCGGGCCGAAGGCGGGCCGAAAGCGGAGGGAGGGAAGGTGGGCTGCTGCGCGGAAGAAAAGGTGGGGCAGATGGAGCCGGGGGAAAAAGCTTAGGGGGCAAAAACGGACCAGGGCTGCTGCAACTTTTCTAAAGCTCCAAACAATGCAGTTCAAATTCGAATTTAAAGAGGATTTAAATTCCAATATAATTCACAAGCAACCAAAACACAATGCAGCAGCATGGATGCAACAAAAATGTTTCTAACCTTATATTTGATTTTATTTTGCCAAAAATTATTTATTTACCCTATGTTGAGCATGGGAACTTTAATAAAAAGCACATTAATTACTAAAATTTTAAATAGGCCTAATTTAGGGTGTTACACAACAAGTAGCTGAGGACGGAGGGCCGGGGGCAGCTGGGGAGCGACCGGCCGTGGGCCGAGCGACGCTGAGGACGGCGAGCTGAAAATGAGGTGAAAAATGAGCTGATAACTAGATGAAAATGGTCACTTACTTGAAATAGCTGAATGTATATTATGTTTCAATTCTATCATCCATTCGTGTAACAATCAGTATTTGTTTACGTTGGATTCAAGAATTAAAAATGTCCAAATTTAAGATTCAAAAAAATATAACAGGTCCTCAACTAATTTGAAGGCCAAAAGGCTAAAACTACAACTAATAAAACAGGTCCCTCCTCTCTCTCAAAATAAAAATAGCATGCAACATCCGAACCTAAGTTGTAAATTGCTCCTACAGGCTTGGATTTATTGCCACCATGACAGCACACGCAAGCCAGCAAATTAAGATCAAATCAAAATTACCTCTCTAGTAATCATCCATTCCATTTCCATCCATCAATCCACCATCGATCGATCGATGATTCCTAGTTAATCCTACACTACAAGCAAGTAGTAACCAATTTCCCTAATGCCAAAGACTCATCCCACTTCTCAGCTCTCGGTCACAACAATTCCCTAATGCCAAAGCGGTAACCAATTCTCTGCTGTTCAACATACGCCAAACCAAACCAATCAAGAGTTCAAGAATCAGTACCAGAGGCTTTGAGGTCCTCGATGAGCTCGTTGCCGGAGGCGATGTCCTCGGTTGTGGCCTTCACACGGAGCAGGGACAGCCTCGCGCGCGGGAGGAGGGTGAAGCGTAGGGTCGTAGGGAGGCGTCGGGGCGTCGGGTCGGGACGGCGATGTCCGGGCGCTGTGGTGTCGAGGCACCGTCGGGGATGCGTCGGCGGGCCGGCGGCCGGCGTCGGGTGGGGCGGGCCGGGCGGGGCAGAGGCCGCTGGTGTGGGGCGGCCGGGTGGCGTTGGGTGGGGCGTGGGCCAGCGGCGTCGGGTGGGGCATGGGTGCAGCGGGCAGGTGGGACGTGGGTACGGCGGGAGGGTGGGGCGCCGCGGGGAGTGGGGCGGAGGGCGGGCGAGGCGAGAGAGGCAGGCGGGCGGGGCAGGCGCGGCGAGAGAGGCAGACGGCGTGGCTGTTTGCCGAGTGCACAGGCCATGGCACTGGCAAACATGCCCTTTGCAGAGTGCTGTCACTCGGCAAACCTGGCACGTTGGCCAATGACGTGGCCCGAGCGGATGCAGGCCGGCCATCCACGTGGCAGCTTCGCCAAGTGCCAGGTTGCAGGGACTCGACAAATTTATTCTTTGCCGAGTGTCCCCTGGCAAACACTCGGCAAACGTCCTCTTTGCCGAGTGTAGCACTCGGCAAACGTTTCGTAAAACTATTATTTCATGTGAATCTTTTCGTATTTGTTCAATTACACATCAAAATATCTTGTGTAATACATTCAACAATGTATATTTTATGCTTCTATGAATTGTTTTCATTATTTCATGCAGATATAGCTCATTATTTCATGCAGATAGTCGCAAATAATAATTTAAAATTAACAAATGGATCTGAAAATTGTGATAATTTCCGATGAAACAATCTATGTTGTCTACTGCCTATGAAAAAAGTTAGGAACTAAAATTCCAATTCAACTTTCATCACTACGGGAAACCTGGAGTTTGCCGAGTGCCTACCGCACTCGGCTAACTCACAAATACACTCGGCAAAGTGTTTGCCGAGTGTAACACTCGGCAAAGGCCACTCGGCATATCTGGTTACGGCAAAGCCGCCTTTGCCGAGTGTCCTTTGTCGGGCACTCGGCGAAGAGTTTGCCGAGTGCCAAATAGAGCACTTGGCAAACATTTTTGAAAAAAAATAAAAAAAAACAGACGACCGCTCGGCTGGGCCGCCCGACTGGCCGCGCCGCTCGCCGCTCCCCCGGCTAGCCGGCCGCGCCCCGCGCTTGCCAACTGGCCGTGCCGCCCGGCCGCCTGCCTCTCCCGCCCCGCTAGTCGCCCGGCTGCCGCCTGCCCACGTCGGGGCTGCGTATGGCCGCCCCGACCGCCGCCTTCCCGCGCCTGGCTGCATCGGTGGCTGCATCGGAGCCGTGCCGGCCGCCGCGCGCCTGGCCTACCTGGCCGCGTCGGAGCTGGCCGCCGCCGGGGCCACACCGCACTGGAGACGCCCGCCTGGCCTGTGCCGCGCGCCTGGCCCGCCTGGCCGCGCCGAAGCCGGCCGCCGCCGGGGCCGCGCCGCGTTGGAGGCGCCCGCCTGGCCGGCCGGGGCCGCGCCACGCCTGGCCCACGTGGCCGCGCCGTGCCAGAGCCGCCCGCCTCGCCAGCCGGGGCCGCGCCGTCCCGTAGCTGCGCCGGCCGCTTGCCCGTGCCCTCCCGGAGCTGCGCCGGCCGCCCTGCCCGCGCCACCGAGAGAGAGAGAGAGCTGAGGGAAAGAGAGATGAGGGAGAGAGAGTGTATGCGGTGGATGGATATGGATGAGAGGCAGTGGATGGATGAGGGATCCGGGGGGAGGCTTTGGACCAATGAGAGGGCACAAATTTGATGGGGGTGGATTGATAAACGTGGCTCTTTGTGTTTTCTCAGTCTACTTATAACGCAATTTTGGATGGCTAAATAATTTCAAATGAAAACGTTGTAAACTACAAACGTTTACATATTTTTGAGATCTACAACTTTGATATACAACATATTTACGTTTGAGATCATTTGAAAATTTTAAAAAATCAAGATTTCAAATTAGATACATTATAAAGACATTTTAAAGTATTAAATGATCTCAAAATAAAAAGTGGTAAACTAGAAACTTTTAAGTCTTTTAGAGACCTAAAATTTTGATATATAACTTATTTACATGCGAGTTATTTAAAAGTTTAAAATTTCAAATTTCAAATTAGATAACTTATAATAATATTTTAAAATGTTAAATAGTCTCAAATACAAAAGTTGTGAACTACAAAGTTTTATATTTCATCGAGGTCTACGACTTTTGTGTAAAGAGTTTTTTCATACGAGATCATATAAAAAAGGTTGTATTCAAAAAATACATCTACTAACTCTTTCATATAGAATCACACATATACTTCTTGTTAGATGTTTCGATTTTGTAAATATCGTTATGAAAAATGCGCAAAATGTTCTCAACTTTTTATCACAACCTCTATGTGTGGTACCATTACATCAAGACAAATCTCAAGATTTTTGGACTTAATTTGCTTTTTTTAGAATTTAAAAATCATTTGAACTCGTATCTTTGCCGAGTGTCAAAGAAAATACACTCGGCAAAGAGCATGTTTGCCGAGTGTCTAAAAAAACACTCGGCAAACAAGCTCTTTGCCGAGTGTATTTTTTGGCACTCGGTAAATGACATCAATATATTTTTTCTACTCGTTGTATTTTATTATTTGACTTGATTCAAAAAATTGTTTCACTCTGAAAAATTTTTGATGCAAACTCTTTGCCGAGTGTCAAAAATAATACACTCGGCAAACAAACTCTTTGCCGAGTGTAATTTTTTGACACTCGGCGAATGAGATGAATATAATTTTTCTACTCGTTGTATTTTATTATTTGACTTGATTTAAAAAATTGGTTAACTCGAAAAAAGTTTTGATGCTAAAAAGCCAAAAAAATACACTCGGCAAAGAAGTACTTCGCCGAGTGTTTTTTGTTTGCCGAGTGCTTTTTTTTGGCACTCGGCGAAGTGCATGTTTGCCGAGTGTCCGAAAAAATACACTCGGCAAAGACTCAAACACTCGGCATACGTCGGGTTTCCCTAGTGCATTTCGACTCGAAATCTAGCTGTATCTTTCTAAACTCTATGAAAGTTCTTCGTAGATGCTCCGGTTTGTAAGGGCCTTGCATGAAAAACTTTTCAAAATCGTCTCAACTTATTACCACAACATCCACATATGATATTATGAGCTTTCGATAAATCTCATAAATTTTAGACTTTTTTTTTGCTTTTTATAGAATTTAAAAACAACTTCACTAAACATTCGTTTGCAAGTTTTAGGAAGAAGTTCAAAATATGCTATCATTTGTCCACTCACTTTATTCAATTAATGGAATCACTCCCATTTAAAATTTCACTTTTGTGAGAAAATAACTATAAATAAAATAAATTAGTTAAATATAGCAAACAGACAGAGAATTAACCCAAATTCCTACATAGAGTGCCACTTCATATATATGGAGAGGAGAAAAAGTTTGGCGTGCAAAATCGAAGAAAAAAAGTATAGTTTGCCGAGTGTCAGCTGCAGGTCAGCTACCGGCACTCGGCAACCATGGATATTTGACGAGTGTCCGGATTGTGAACACTCGGCAAAGTGACACCCAATCGGCCAAAAACTTTTGTATTTTTAAATTTGGCCAAAAACTTTTATATTTTCAAATTTTATGTATTTGAATTTCAAGTTTTTTAAAAAAGTATGACCTTTTCCGAGTGTCAATCCTCGGACACTCGGCAAAGAGCTGACATCCCAAACGGCCGCCAACGGCCGTTGGTGGCCGGGGCACCTATTGGGCACGTGCCACCTCTTTTCCGCCTCTGACACTCGGCAAAGAGCTAACTTCCCAAACGGCCGCCGCACAATGTTGGCGGCCGTGGCACGTGTTGGGCACGTGCGTGCTATTTGCTGAGTGTCGGCCTTGTGAGACTCGGCAAACACGTTGTTTGCCGAGTGCCTGCTGTTTGGCACTTGGCAAACAATGTATTTACCGAGTGCCTGTTGATTGTCAAGTGGGTTTCTTCAGACACTCGGCAAATGTTGTCTTTCCTGAGTGCCCGACGAAATGCACTCGGCAAAGAATTAAGCACTCAGCAAATACGGGGTTTCTGGTAGTACAAGGCCTATCTCATGACCTTGTTTTGCCCGACAAAAGGGCAAAAGAGTTGCAACTACAGTATTTACGCAAACAGAAGATAGAATTATCTCTCCTGTTTTGATTGGGCGCCTACTTAACCTAGCTTAGTTCGAAAGGTTTGTCCATTAAAGTTGCGACAAGCAGCATATTTACACTTCAGGAATATAGTTTCAGGCCTCAATCTCGTCATTTACCTCTTCATCTGTGGCCGAGGCAATTTCCTCTGATGCACTCTTATCCGGGTTACCAACCTCCTCGTGTCCATCTAGCTGGGATTCATTTTGCATTATCTTTTCTCTAAGCATCATCATCAGATCTTCTTGGGTGTCTCCATTCTCAGCAAGATATCGTTTGATACAATCTTTGCCTTGGAAAGTTTGCCAATTCATATGGTAGAACACTCCTGATTTCGTTATGAGCTTGTGCTTGCAACCTAATTCAATGAGCTCTGATTCTCGGCTTAAGCCCTTGCCAAAGTCAAGCTCAAGCGGTACAGTCTTAAATGGAGGAGCATGTTTGTTCTTCACAATCCTGACTTGAATTTGTGAACCAATAGCCTGTTAAGTGGGACTGAATTGAGTTAGGAAATAGCTTACACTGTTCTTAAATAAGGTAAAGAACAACAATGCCACATGACTGGATCAACCTAATTCATCATATGCGTTGCAAGTACTGCCAAGTCCTGTTTTTCCTCACTCAAGAAAATAATTTTGTTTGGCCGGAACTAGGCTGGTTATGATTTTCACAGTATCAGAACATCTACATTACTAGATGCCCTATTAGCAATTCTAAAAGCATTTCCTAAATTCAAAATTCAGCACTATATTGGACCTATAGCTAAAGAACACAACACACGGAGCAAATTTCAAATAGTACCTCTTCACACTTTTTTATAAGACCTATCCTTTTGGTGTTCATGCGAACAGAAGCATAAAATTTCAAGGCATTTCCTCCAAAAGTTACATCTGCTGGTACTCCAAACCCACTAAATGTGCTTAGCTTTGATCTTACCTGCATACATGACCAGAAATAAACTGTTATCCTAGACAATTATGGAAAACGAAAAAGAAAACAATATTAAACGAATTGAATAAGTAACTTTTAGACTAGATGAATTTTGGCAAAACTATTAAGGAACTACACATTCAAGAACATGGCATCGTGGGCACATGTAACATCCCGAAAATTCGTAGGAAATTGTTGAATGAAAAATCTCAAATTTCAAAAACTTTTTGTGCAATTGTGTGCATGCAATCACATATAAGGATGTATTCTTGTTGGCTCCCATTAGTCCTAGGCAAATTTAAAGTTAAATTAAAAACAAATAGTGTGCTAAGGACCAAATAGATGTGAGTTGGATTCTATTTGGTTTTTGGTTATTTGTTTGAGTTTTGAATTCAAATCTTTGTTTGAATTCAAACTAGACTAACTACACTAATTCCTAAACTAACTACCTAACCTGGGCCTAAATTCTCTAACCCAGCCCAGTCCGGCCACCTACCTAACCTACCCGGTAGCCCAGCTAACCAGCTGGCCCAGCTCGCAAACCAGCCCCGCTGGCCTATTCAACCGCGCCCAAGCTCTGTTGCGCTTTCTTCCCCGCGGCGCTCAAGCGGTTCACGTGAGCTCTGCTGCCGCTGCAGAGCAACCGCGCCTGTTCCACGCCAAGAAGCGTCGCGCAAGATCCCAATGAGCGCCGCGTGTAAAGGCGCAGACGCCAAAGATCCCCGGCCGTCCGCAATCCCCCAAACCCTAGGGCAGCCGTTCTATTTGTCCCCCGCACCAGCCGCTCCCATGCCCTATCGGCCTTTGCCCCTTTGGGGTTTCTTCACCACCAAATCGTGAGAGGGGAAGGAGGAGGAGGGGCCAAGGAACAGAAAGAGAAGAGGAGGCTCCGCACCGCCGTACCGCGAGCCGCCGCCGTCCGTGGAGCCGTCGAAGGAGGGGGCAGCTGCACCAGAGCGGAGCACGAGGAGAACGCGAGCGCCGTCAAAGCCGAACCGTGAGTCTTCGTCGAGCTGCAGCGTACGACTACGACACCCTAGGTGAGCCGCCGCTCAGCGTTGGCCGAACCCTTGTTCCGGCCTTCGTGCCGATGAGCATCGCCGCCGTCGCCTAGCCTCTGTGATGCCGGCCTTCGAGCCGAGCTCTTCTTGCAGGACCTTGTCACCGCCGCTTACCCCTTTTACAAACCCGCCGTCACCCTTCTGCTCAAGCTGCAGCCGAGGCCGCTGCGGACCGGAATGCCGGCCACCGCATGCGAGCCCACGCACGCGCACCCGGCCCTTGCCAGGCCGTGGCGCGGCCCAGGACGAGCTAGAGCCCGCACGCACGCGCGCTAATCGAGCCGAGGCCTAGCGTCGTCGCGGAACCGGGTCGCCAGAGCCCGGCGAGCGCCGTCTCCGTTGAGCCGTGTGCGCCACACCGTGCACGCGCGCTAACCTCGATGCCGATCGCCGCTATCATGGACTCGGTCCGCCGAGACCCCACCCATTGCCGCTGCGCCGTTTTCGCCGCTAACACCGTCGCCGCCGAGCCGCCGTTGAGTCACGCCAGCGCGCGCGTTCGTGCGAGGCAGACCGCACGCCGGACCACACCGAGATCAGCTAGCCAAGTCAAAGAGGATCCTGACGCGGCCACACCCAGATCATATGGTCTTGGCATACGTGAGCCGCTCTCACGGCTCACACTAGACTAAGTCCACCACGCAATCAGCCCTAACCAGGCTGCAGCCCAGTGCTTGTGGGCCGGCCCAAACCTTTCGGCCCAAGGCTAGCCCGTGACACCTTTAATCGTTTTCTTTTTCATGTTGACCGCTGACAGAAGGGCCCCACCTGTCATTCGCTACCGGTGGCTGACTAGTGGGACCCGCTAACCACTGACTTGACCGTTGACCCCATTGACATGGTCAACCCCATTGACCGGTCAGTGTTGACCAAGTCAACGCCGACGGCAGCAGGGGCTGACCCACTAGTGACGTCAACAGATTACTATTTGCTATTTTTCTTTTTTGGAATTTAGTTAATAATTTTAGAAAATGATTTAAACTTTGAAAAATCATAATAAATCGACTGTACCTCAGAAAAATATGAAACCACTTTCTATATTTAATAAAATCATGATCTACGCGTTAGTATAGAGTTCGGGTTATTTTGGTCTTCCTGCTTCACTGTTTTGATGTTTCTTTGCTAGTAGTCCTTGTTCTTATTTCCATTCCGTGACTTTAGGAGCCTCAGAGACTCAAGAGGAGGACGTCTATTACCCCGACTACCTTGACGAGGAGGAAGACACAGTACTAGGTTCACGACCAGCCAATCTCTGAAATACCTATTAGGCATGCAAACTAGAATGCTAGCACTTTACTTTACTCGCATGATGATGAATTGCCCAGCATTGCCTTTTATCTATCCTATTACCTTGCTACCCTTTTATCCACTTTATATAAATGCTATGCTTGCATGTGTTGTGGAAACGAGTCATAACAACCCAATCCTTTGATTGGGGGTGCTTAGGAACAGCACTCGGGCCGTTCCTACGGAGTACCTGTGGTGGGTACAACCTTCTGGTGACTTTTGAGGAGTTTTTGCGGCAATACCTGTTGTGGGTACTGATTGCGGACCGTTGCGGCGGATCGCTTTGATGCAGATACTCGCCTTACCGACCACTAAGGACCGCGTTGAGAGCGGCCTTCAGAAGTGGGAATTATAGTGCTCACCATCTACCAAGAAAGGGGAGGGATCCAGTAAGCCTATCAAGTGCGGTACGAGGACAGTTAGGAGATTCAAGTTTGATTTGTGTAAGGGGGACTCATTGTGGCGTACTCTCCCGATTTACCACAGCCCCCGACTGGCCCCAATGGGAAGGTTCGCACCCTTGGGGCAGATGTTAGCTCAGATGTTTCTCAAGCCAGGGAAGCAGGGTGGTACCGTTACTTTTTAGGGTCTTTGCTGTGGGCTGTGTCTCAAGTTGGTAGATCACCAGCTTGCAGCCCAGATGGGTCCTGGAGTACAACCTCTACAGAGTGGAAACTATACGTATAGCCGTGTCCACAGTCATGGATGATCCTTCGTCTGATACGTTCTGATTTGCATGGGAATCTGCTTTCTTACCTTTACCTTAGACCGGGATATGAGAGGTTGGACCTGTGCGTTGATGAGATAGGTGGGGAGGGAGCTCACCGTGTCGACTAGTGAGTGAAAGGAGTTGGTAGATGATTACAGGAACTTGTTGCTACAGGACGAGCCGATGTGGATGTGAGATTGATGGTTGGTTTTGTGAAGTGATTGTGAGGAAGGTGTCTAGAGATGAGATGACTTGGTTATATTGCTGCTACGCGCATAGGAAACCCCAGCTTATTTTCCTTGAATATTTTATTACCAGATTAGACCACTTTAAAGCTTGCTACATAAATGGTTGGTGACGTGGACCTGTCCCATTTCCTTGGGGGCAGACTTTGGGTATTCAGGAGGAGGCTCTGACCACGAGTTCAACCATGATGGGTGGTATGACTGAAGGTTGTGCATTGCGCTCAAGGATGCCGGTGGAGGTGATGGCCAGAAGCCCCAGAAGATCTTAGCTATCGCTGCGAAGCAATTTCTCATTGTCGATTAGCCCAGAGGGCTTGTATCAGACCGCAATGTATTTATGTCATATTTGTGGATCTTATGCGATGTATGGATGTGATATTATGTTGAAATGAGTTCTATACGTGATAGCTATTGATTCTGGGACTATCACAAGGGTATAGGGAGTCGAATTCTCGTAATCGGAGATCCGGTTCGTTTCAACACACGTCATGTATCTCCCTAGCCCATTCCATTTAAAAAATCTACTAAAATACTCCCACTAATCACAAATAAGTGACGTTTTGGACATCAACCCAGTGCTCAAAAAGCAACTTTGACCACTACTTTTTTTGTCATAATATATACTTATAACACACATCAAAAGTATATTTATATGAAATTACACTTCGATACAAATCTACTCATATCATTTGCAAATATCCAAACTCAAAATGCAGAAAATAGTTAGCAATTTAAGTTTCAAATTGTTGGCTCAGTATGACCTAAAAAGTCACTTATTTGAGAGTGGAGGGAATCCCTAGGTGCTGTGTGCGTCTGTGTTGGGTGAGTGTGTGTTGAGTGGAGTCAGTGTTTTGTATTCTCACAGATCTATTCTTCTTTTCATCTCCTTATGTTTCGAGAGAAAAGAGAGTGGAGGGAATAGTTCCCGCCTATTTAGCAATATGGTTTGCTAATAGTTATATTTTTTTGGTTCATTACACCGTTAAAACGTGAGGTCATGACAGTAGTGGCTATCTAGCAATACGGTTAGCTAGGAGCTACGTGTCATTACATTAATATATATATTATTATATATATATTATAAGAATCCAGTAGAATTAAAAATACTTCTCACCCTAAAAATTTCTACCCCTCCCTCAGGAAGGACCCATGTGTCAGGTCCAACGTTGAAAACGACGTGGAAAGTTTCTCAAAAACGATGTTTCTAGAGAGTTTTTGCCGTTTTGGACATTACTTTTCTCACCATGAAATTTTTTTACCCACCCTACGTACCCACCAATCAAATAGTCTAAAATAACCATTGGACTCTTTCGTCACACTTTTTAAAGAAAAAAATAAACCTTCTCACAGAAGAGGAAATAGAGTTTTCCCGATTCGATCTACAACATGCAGGCGAATCAAATAATCCAGATGTATCTCGCCACGGCCGCAAGGTCCGTCCACAACCTGTTGGCTTCCACGATCAAGTTTACTGGCTTGATGCTGTAGTTTTTCATATGCATTCATATACAGGATCAAGATCTCATGCTTCTTTTTGTTCTGCCGGCAAGAAATCGCTAAGGTGAGCTCGGGAGTTCTCTTTCGTCTCTTTTATTTTAGTTGATAGATCAGGGTGCATCTTCGATAGGCGGTGCCGGTTGGTAAGGCAAAGTCCTCCCATGATGTCCCGTGCTCGTGATTCTTACGGTAGCATGATATTTATCTCTCACGTTTGTGATTCTTAATGGCAGCTTGACATCTTGTGTGTTCAGGCCAGGTACTCATGCTGTCCACCGCTTCTCGCGTTTCTGTGTACAATTCCGTCTTGCAGCTCCGTTTAACCATGCTTTTCATGTCTCTCGATCAATATCGTAATCTGGTGTATAAGATTTTTCGTTCTCTGTAGATAAAATCGGGTGTGAACGTACGCGCCGCTGCCACTTGCCGCTGAAGCAAATCACCGGTCATGGTGTCATGAGCAAGACGACAGCAAGCTAGAGAAAGAGACCACATATATATACTGAAGCATGTACAAATTACAGAAAGCAAGCAACGACATTGCATGCATGTATGTGCATAACACCGTGGAACTACAATATCCAAAGCGTCAAGTGCCACGTACTGCAACTTGGCTTTTGATTTCCATCACTGTGTTATCCTAATTACCTTTTGCCTTTGAAAAGTCATATCTGCTCCCTAAACCGCGTTGCGACGGCCCCCGACGATCTCGACTCCACGCGGAACACCTCGCTGCGCCCGACGCCGAGCCTATCGTCCTTCCCGGCGACCCTCGGCTCGCCGTCGAAGGTGTACGCCGCCACCAGTGGCTCATCGTTGGTGACGCCGATGGCCCAATTCAGGTTGTGGAGCCGGAGCGTCAGCGAGAGGTTGTAGGCGAGGAGCACCATGGCGCCTTGACGAGCGAGAAGCGAGTGAGGGAGGCGTCGTCGACGATGATCTTAACGTGGCGGAGGTAGCCGTAGGCGGGGACGAGGTTGACGGCGGTGGCGACGAGGGCGAGCACGGCATCCTAATATAAAACTGAATTATAAATATATCGTTTGCTTTCCTAATATCCAACTTATAGTGAAGTATATCGATTTTTCTTTTTTATTTACCTATGCACTGAGCGTGACCTTGATTTATTTTCATTGATCTATAAATTATAATTTTGTTTTGTTCCATACGGAATTTAACTCATTTAAAATACTTAGGATATTCTGTTTTATAAAATTTCTAACATAAAAAATTAAAATTCAATCCAATTTTAAAAGATAAAATTCTTTTTATTAAATTTTTTAATACACGCGCGTGCCGCGCGTGCACTCTACTATATATATATACTATAAGGATCCAGTAGAATTGAAAACACTTCTCATCCAAATAATTTTTACCCACCCCTCACGGAGGACCCACATGTCGGGTCCAACGGTGAAAACGACGTGGAAAGTAAACGATGTTTCTAGAGAGTTTTTTCCGTTTTAAACATTATTTTTCTCACCATGAAATTTTTTTACCCACTATACCCACCAATCAAATAACATAACCACATATATATTTTGGATCGATATACGAACACAAATAAAAAGTACCCTCTCTACATTTGGAACGTCGGATCAGAGCGAAGGTAAAGTAGGAAAGACGTGTACGTGCATCCACACGGGCAAGGACTCTTCAAACCGTGATAATAAAATCGTACGAGGCAGGCTTTGCTTCGATCTTTCCTAGAGGGACCGGATGATGCCGGATACCGGCCAGAGCACGGGCGCGCCAGGTTTCGTGGAGAGGCGGCTCCGGGCGGCGCTGCAGGCGAAGATCACCGCCGCGGCCACGGCCAGGTCTGACGCCCGGAGGTACTCCCAGACGAAGCGCAGCAGTGCCGTGTCCACGAGCGACAAGAGCGCCATGTCGCTCGGTGACAGCTGTGGCTGATCTGATCGGTGGTGTTTGCGACGGCGGCGGCGCGCGGATGGAAACCGATGTGCCAAGATGGCTAGATGAGCTAGCTGTTTTGGACGATGCGTGCTCTGGCTGAGGTCTCCTCGATACATATATACACACACGTGCTCGGGCGTACAATGTGATGTGGTGCACTGCTAGCTGGGTGACTGAGTGGTCGGTGTGTATCCCTAATCTCGATACATAGTATGCATCGAGCGCCGGGGTGCTGGTGCGACTTGCGAGGCTGTACACCTGTGCCGCTTGCGATAGCGGTGCATGTGCGGGTGCTGGTGCGACTTGCGAGCCTGTACACCTGTGCCGCTTGCGACAGCGGTGCATGTGCTCTGCAGGGAGTGCCCGCGTACTGCGTGCCCGCCCGATGTGCATCATATATATCCGGCATCAACAGCAATGCAAACATGCATCAACAAGCCAACAATGGGTGATGAGGAGAGCACAACAATGAGCATCTGCTGAGGTTTGGATTGATGTTTTGTATGGGGCGCCGATCCTCCACTCTATCGTTGCTACTTTTGTAATTGATCATAGAAGATAATCCGGTCCTCGTCATACTGCAATTAAAGTTTGGTCTGTTGGCTCTGTGGTTGAATCTTGCATTGTCCTGATCTCATACTCTGTCATTGCCATTGTCTTACCGTCTCCGAGCACTATTCACCTTGTGAAAACAGGCAGTTTAACACAGAGAGAGAGAGAGAATTTGTCTTGACTTGTTATTGTGTGGCAGAAATTATTGTTTCTTAGAACCATGAAAGATTATGACAGAAATTATTGTTTTCTTAATGAAATTTGGGAAACCGATGGATATTTTGGTAGTTTCTCTTGGTATATATAGATTTCACAAATTATATTTCAACAGCACTTCAGTTTCAAATCAGGTTTTCCATACGCTTTCTGAAGCATTTAAATAACATTTAAATATAACTGCAATATGAGCATAGGCATGAAATTGTTGTGCTAAAGCCACCATTATATCTGCTATTCCATAATGCTTGTTGTTTGAATGAGTCTTACCCGTATATCTGGACTGAGTGTCTGACACAATAATGGTGCTTTGTGGTGACCATGGTAATTTTTCTGTCACATCCTATATACTTTTGTAGAGAATGGTGCTTGTGGTGACCAATCTTTTCTATATACAAAATACAGAAGACCACAAGAGCAGCAGCCACGAGGGTTAAAGTGGCCTTCTGGACGCCTCAATGGCTGCAGGTATTTTTACCTTCTCATGCCTTGTGCTTTTGTATAATCTCATTCTATTAGTCAGAGTACAAAAGAATTATATTAATCTAATTAGCCAATTATTATGGACTTCGTCGAGTTCGTAGCTAACACGGCCTTCCATCAACTATCCATAATGCAATCTTATTTTCTTTAAACGTACGTGTCGCACGTGCGTTCTAGCTAGGAAAGATCTCCGCACATCCAACTAGCGTACGTGTCTCTTATCTCCGCGTGCGACGGGTCGATCCCGCTGGACGACACACCCTTCTTCACCGGTGAGAAGACGGCATCGACCAACGCCAACTCCGTCCGCGGCTTCGACGTCATCGGCCGCCGTCAACGCCGCCTACTACAGGGGCAACATCATCTCCTACGCCGACATCGTCGCCGTCGCGGCACATGACTCCATCATCGGAGTGTGTTCTCTCCCCTCCTAGCTCCATTAAATACAGCTAATAATATAGTTAACTGTGCATGCATCCGTCGTTAATTATCCTTTGGATGCATGCAACTGGGAGGCCCGTCGTACAACGTGCCGCTGGGTCGCTGCAAATTTGCGACGCGTGCACGGCAAGCCAGGCGGCGGCGAACAACAACATCCCGACGCTGACATTCAACCTCAAACGCCCTGCCTAAGTGCTCAGAGGTCTGGTCATCCCTGCAGATGACATTATGCTTCCGCGCACTCAACTCGGCACTGCCAGATTACCAACCAAACAACACTTCCACAAGCTTTGGTCACCACGCTTCAAAAGCCGCCTACACGGATGCTGCCACTGGTCAAGACGGGGGCGGCACCAGCAGCGATGGGAAGCAGCAATGCAGTGGGGAAGGAGGATGTGCACCAGCCGAGGATTCTGAGCAGTACAGGTTCTTGAATGACCAAGCGGAGGTGACGACGATGGCAAAGAGTGCAGCGGCTGAGGTGATGAATGTTTAAGTTGCAGCCCAACGTTTTGTCACCACTGTTTTTCGGATAGGATGATTGTTGTCTTCTTAGTTATTGATTATATTTTTTTTATCAGTTTACGAGGCAGACTGAGCTTGTAGATCTCCGCCACGAAACTACGGTAGATCGATTAGTTTTATCGAAATTGCTGTATTTACATACCTAGGACTTGTAGATGCATGGAATCATTAGAAAATTAGTGCGGTGTGGTTTTTTTGGCCAGTACAACTATGAAAGTAGATTATATTATATGTATTAGCAATTTTAATGTTTACGCTTTACACCATGCTATGTCTATTTTATTATTTTTTCTGCCATTAGAGGCATCACCAAGGATGTTAGCCTCGATTCTAACTAAGATATGGTATTTTTGTCAATGCCTGTTTACTATGTTTTCTAATCGCCCGTGCACTCTATTAGTAAGACAGAAAAGAACGAAGGATCCGGTTAGAGCCGGACCTGAGTACCGAACTCACTCACTCCCCACCCACCCAACACACTACGTAGTGTACAGACTCGACACAGGAAAACATAACACAAACAACCTAGCGTACAGCCTAAACAGCTATGTTAAGCGACCAGGCAAGGAACCGTTGAAGCGCTTGACTCGTAAGCCTTGCTTGAAGGGCGACATTTGCATCTCCCATCTCACCATCCAGCTCAGTTGTGGGGACAAGAGCTGCTACCTGTACATATAATTATGCTGAGTGTGTCAGCAGTAAACAACCAGAACAACTGTTATAAATGGCAGTTTCATTATGGGGTGTACATCTTTAATTTATTATGGTAGGTAGTACACAATTCTAGAGTTTATCAGAAGTATGACAAATAGAGCATTGAAGTTATATGACAACAAAGAGCATTGAAGTTATCAACTACAGAAGTCTGTAGCAAGATATGTTTTTGAACTACTATTTAATGTAAAAATTGTGTGCTTCAGATCCTATCAGTATCTCCCAAGCACTGGAATGCCACGCTGTAGCCTGTATGCAAAGGCAAAGCATCGAGAGCTGAAGGTACTAGCATTCTACATACACTGTCCACAACCACAACATCAATAGAGCCACTTCGAATTAGAGGCCTTGTTTAGTTCCTAAATTTGGGACTCTCAATTTGAAAGTTGGGTTTTCGAGGCGCGCTGTAGCATTTCGTTTGTATTTGTGAAAAATTATTCAAATATTGATTAATTAGGTTCAAAATGTTCGTCTCGTAAAGTACAACAAAACTGTGTAATTAGTTTTTAATTTCATTTACATTTAGTACTCCATGTATATACCGATATTTTGATGTGACGGACATCTTTTTCTGTATAGTGAACTTTGAAGTTGCTTTTTAGGACTAAACAAGGCCAGAATGTCAGCAAGGCCAAGAGCCTGTTCACCACAGTCAGGTTGAGACAGTAGAATGTGTTCTGCCTCCACACCTATAGATTCTGCCAAGGCCGGATCCAGAGCATGCTCAGCATCAATAAAAGCACAGTTTCCAGAAAGAACATAAAACAATGACCTGAAGTCCAAGCATGATATAGAAGACATATCCCCATGGAGCATACAAAAAATTTAAATGTTGATGCAGCACCCCTGTTTTGCGAAAAACTAATTGTCACTGTAAAATATATGGTGCCATCTCTCCGTGAAAGCTTAGAGAAAATATATGGTGCCATCTCCCTGGAGCCATCCCCTCCCCGTCTTCACCGTCACCTGCCCTTGCTCGGCACCACCAGCAAGTCGCAATCCGTTCAATCCGAGGGCGCCTCCTAGGGATACAGAGAGTGTCCGAGCGGACCGATGTCGGCGACGCTGCTGCCCCCGCCGGGGAGCCGCCTCCGCCCCCAGGGACCGAGGGCGCGGGTGCGCTCCCGTCCCCGCCGGGCACGGACATGACGGGGATCTGCTTTCGCGACCAGCTAGGGCTCAACACCTACCCGCTCGACCGCAACCTCGTCTTCGACTACTTCACGCTCTCCCCCTTCTATGACATCACCTGCAACAATGAGTCGCTGCGCTCGCGACAAATCCACCCCCTTAACATGTCCCAGCTCACGTATGATCCTAGCTTGGGTCCCCGTCCACCACCAATTCGCCAGAATTTTTCTTTTGGTATTCGATCCGTGTGCTGTGGTGCTCGCAGGAAGATGACCGGGATGGAGTACTGCTGAGCGAGGTGAAGGAGCCGCACCTGTTCGCGAACTGGAAGCAGAAGCGGGAGAGCCCCGAGAAATCAAGCGCTATGCTTGCCTACTACATCCTTGATGGCTCCATCTACCAGGCGCCACAGCTCTGCAACGTCTTTGCCTCACGCATAGTCTTTCCTCTCCTCCTTTTCTATTGTTTTGCAAGGGGTTGTAGGTTTAGGGTTTATATGATTATCAATGCCATGAAATGTGCTGTGGACATTATCAGTTGGTTGTACCAATGTGATCGTGTATTGTTGGTCCTTGCAAGTTTTATTTAAGTCTTAAACTGTTCTTGTAACATTGCAGAGCAGAGCTATGCATCATATATCAAAAGCTTTTACTGTGGCATGCTCAAAGTTGGAGAAAATTGGGAATGGTATGATCCTTGCGCCTTACCTGTTCTCTATATTACGCCTCTGTTTACCTGTTTCTCACATGATCGACAGTAAAAGTGTCTTATCCCCATGGAGGTATATGATTCCTGGTTAAAGAACTCGATGTCTTTAATGGCGTTGAGGTAAAAATCTTTGGCCAAATTTCTGTTGCTTTGCTAGCAAAATACTCCCATAAAACTATCAACTCATATAATTCTTTATGGTTTGCTATAGTTTACCTACTGAATCAAACATCTATATTTAAAAATGAACTTGAGATTAGCACGAGGCACTGCAAAATGAACCGATTTTAAAAATATACAACTATATTTACATCTCGTATGACTTTTTACCAGATCAGAAGATTAAGAGTTCACGCCGAGGAATCTGTATTTTTCCAGCTAATCTATAAAGATACAAAACTTTTGACAACCGACGGAGCCATTATTAGTCATTGAAACACTACCCCTCCTAGCGCCCCACCTGTCAGACTTTTTCTCATCAAACTTTTAACAACCGACGGACCTATCAGTCATTGAAATACTACCCCTCGCAGTGACCCAACCATTTAAACCTTTTTCATCAAACCCTCCGCCTCCCTCGTCCATGTCTGTAGTATGGAAACGTCGAGTTCTTAAGCAACACAGTCTCCGACCAACTATATGTTATGCAATTTTATTTTCTATTAAACGTGTGTGTCGCACTACGTGTTATGCAATATTGCTCGACATGCATATTCCAGAAAGAGGACCTTGGTAGATCTAAATATTACAGAACAATAAAGAGTGAGTTGCACACTACCAGAGAACCTCACATCCGCCTCCCTCATAGACCGCGGCACATTTTAGACCCAGTGCTAAGGGTGCATCAGCACCGGGTCCAACGGCTATGAGCGGGGGCGGCGCGCAGGGGTGGCAGGTTGAGCACATTAGCACCGGGTCTTGCACATCCAAATCTCATCATGCGTAAATTTTGAAAACACACATGTAAACCTTCGCAAGAAAGCCTTGTAATCAAATGACATGACTTCTCAAATATGCTTCTTGTGGTACCTTATTGGTTGTGGACAACTTCTCAAGCATTCAGCAAAAATTAAAACAATGATATCCAGTTGGTGAATGTAGCTCATTGTGAATCAATATTTGTTTCAAAAGCTTACCAATCATTCACAGATCAATTGAGTGATGGGTGTTGCTACGGAGCAAGCAGCAAGAACACTGACTTGCTTCCGTTTTCCTTGATAAGCCTGCTATCAGTTTGTGAACACTGCTGCTATTTACTCCAATTTTGTCACCCTCTCTACCATATGTTGTTACCTGGTATTGGTGATCAAAGGTGAACAGTGAGTATGGCAAAAAATTGTAGCATCACAAATGCACGACATAGGGATGCCCATCATGTTTGATAAAAGGCGCAAGTTAGCTTTGTACATGGTACTACTCATCTCTACTCCTAAAAGCTCTCTCTGAATGAACACGTCATCTATTGCCAAATGGTGAAAAATAAGTAAATCAGATTAATTAGTCCATTATTTAATAATGTAGTGCTAAGGTAAACACGTGTATTAATTAGTCTTAATAGATTCATTTCATGAATTAGCTAATTTATTTTATAATTAACCTATTTTAATATTTTTAATTAGTATGCAAGCATCCGTGACGGGAATAAATTTTTGTCCCTTCGATCTAAACCTCCCCTAAATTTACTATGTAGTATATGCCCATATTACTAAATGAACAAGTCCATGATGAGAGTTGGTCTAACATAACATTATAATAATATGGAGCACATCCAAATCCAAAGAACATTGACATACCAGCAACCTCACCTCTCGTCTTCTACCAGAGCTCCATCCCAGCACTGAATGGAACTTGAGTGCATCTTCATGCTCCATCCATTTTTATGCTACAAGCTAGCTAGTGAAGGAGCAGATCAAAATGCTCGTGATGTACCTGGTGAGATGAAGATAGCATATATCCGGTAACTGACTGCATCTAGTATGCACACGTGACTCCCCGAGGAAAAACTGAAACCTGACATTCATTGGTGAGGACGACCTCAACAACGATCCATGAATCCCGCAGCCATGGTCGTGAATCCCGCAGTCGCTCCTGCCACGAAGACCGCGGATCAAGCAGCGCCCTCCCCGGATTAATCATCGTCACGCTTGAAGCACGATGGCCATGGCATCTCTGCGGGCTGCGCTAGCTGGGTATGACCGAGGCTACAGATGTTCGATTACATCGGATGAAACAATCTAAACAAAGCTGGTTATTAGTAGAACGCCTCGATCCCCGACGTACCTGGATGATTCGCAATCACACAAACGTCCTGGATTTGCGTCGTCTGTCGTCGTCACCCGTTCTGGAGGGGCTTCTTAGTTCTTCCTCGCGACGCACCTCGGAGCCGCCATGGGGCGCCCCCGCGGGGAGGGGCGGCGCGGGTGGGAGCCGGCGGAGCAGGGGCGGCGCGGAGGAAGCAGGGAAGGGGAGGGGAGCGAGTGGCCTGCGGAGCAGTGGCGGCGCGGAGGAATTAGGGAGCGGAGGGGAACGTGGCGGCGGAGGGGGATGAGGCGCGTAGGGGTCGGGGCAGGGTTTGGGCGTTTGGCCGGAGGGGGCGCAGGGGTTGGGGGTTTGGGGGAGGGCGACGTTGGTCCAATGCAGGCGGAGGCGGGGATGGGAGTTATCACAGTCGTAGCATCGAATTTTCATGCATCCAGGAGGAGCGAGTTATCACAATTGTAGCATCGGATTTCCACAGATCCGGGCGGAGGAGATTTCCACGGATCGCAGGCGGAGGGGAGGATTGGCAGAGCGACGGAGTCTGCGGACGCGGTTTATAGGACATTTTTTCTCTTCCATCCTTAACTTCTTTCTTCTAACAGCAAAAGAAGTTAAATGGGGAAGTGATGACATGCAAGAGGAGAGACTATGACAATTAGAAAGCTCTTATTATATTACTAGTAAAGATGCACGTGCCACAGGCATGTTTTTTAAAAATCTGATAAATAAAAAATTATAATTATACAAAATTTAGTAAAATTAGTTGATTATTTATATTAATGATTAATGATGTGGACGTAATTTTATAAAACATGGTAAACAACAAATTTATATTCCAATCAATAATTTAGCAAGACACAGATAAAAGCCTAAACATACCACAGTTATTTTCATCCAGATTCAAAACGCATATGATAGGAAATGAGGGTAACCATAAAAAATAATAGAATCATAGTGACGTGACATGGTTCATTTATACTCCTAAATTAATTACGCATTGTTTATCCTCCTAATTTAATTATGCATAACTTTTTGACCTAAAATAATTACTCAAATATCATTCTAGTTAACCAAGTTTTTAGATCAACCCGCTTACCCAAAATATATACACCATCCCTACTCACCGGACATCGGCTTGACAAATGGAGCCAGAGTGAGCTGGCACCAGTGACTTGTAGCATAGACAACAATTTGTGATGTATTTTCAACATCAATAGAAGAGAGAAAAAAGTAACAAATAAGAAATTATATTTACAAAAGAATGGAAAAAAATACTTTTCCAGACTTTGTCCCTATTTGAGAGTAGTAATTTGGAATTTTCTAAAAATATATAATAAACGATAAGTCTACACTTACTCTTTTTTCAAATAAAAATAATTTTACACTTACAGAAAAGATATAGATATGGCAAAAAACAAATGAGAATATTATATTCTATAACCAGCAATTTAGCATCATATATTGAAATTTCTAGTAACACAAAAATATAACCCATTTAGAAAGGCGGGATAGCACATACTTTTAAATAATCTACTAAACAAAAACCTTGTATTTATATATCAACACATTCGGACCTCATATGCAATGGAACATCCTTGATACTAGTGGGGATTGAATCTGTCATGTCTGAGTATGATCCTGTATCACTCGTCGTACATTGAGACTAAAATAATCCTAAAAATAAAACATTTGCTTCCCAGATTTCATAAGAAAAAACAAATCAACAGCCATTTCCTATGTCGAAATGAATCCAAATTAGTCTAGAAATAATTTTAAAAATATTTACATCATCCAAAATTAGGAGGCTCAACATTCCAGTGTGAAATTTGTACATTCCATAAGCTTGAAATTAGATGAAGAAAACACCTTCTCCCTCTATACTGCAAAATCAAAGGCAGGCAATTATAATGTATCTCCAAATAAATCATGAACCCAAATTGGAATATCAAAAAGTCAATGCACAATTTAATCTACAAGATATGAGAAGCATACAAACTTAGCTATATAGCTTCATCCTAGTATACAAAAAATTACTAAGGAATACTTTAATGTAAAAGATTGATAAATCAAATAATATTTTACCAAAGTAGGATTAATATGTAACATATATGTAGCTGAATATCTGATTACCAAGCTTTTTTCCAGAATTCTTTTTAATCCCTTGCTTCCAGTATATAGCAAAATAGAGATGTTTTGGCGTAGGGCCAGAAAATTCTTAGCAAAACAAAATGTTGAAAATTTTAAAAAAGTTGAGCAGCCTGGAAGCCTACAGGTCGTATACATTGAAGATCTCTGGAGTCTATATTACCATTATCTAGCCTACCATTTTTCTCGTTCATTATTGTCTAGTTTATTACCTCAACTTCGATCTGCAGCATAATTGATAATCTCATCTAAAATAAGGGATTTCCTTATAATCTACATATAAAAGATCATGGCGTAGCCAGGAGACTGCACGGCCCGAGTCCTCGACACATCATCTGGGAAGCTGCGGACCCTATCCGCGGCCTGCTCGTACTCGGGGGAGGCCCTGGCCTCGACGGGCCCTCGTTCAAGACCTCCCAGCAGACCGTCTCCGGGCGAAGTGGCCACTGCCATATCCTCCGCGTTCACCGGCGACTATGCTGGGCTAGGAGGTTGTTGGCGGTCGTTACGACCTGATTTTAACTGCTTTTGACCATCAAAGTCTCGGGTAATAAATGACATATAGACATACTTTCATGCATTATTAGACGTATACTAATTATTTCCACGAGTCTTGGTGTTTATATGTGCTTTGAAGGATTATACCCAAAAGCGACATTAAATGGACAATTCGCCATTTGGGTTACAAATGGACTCTGGATTATCATGAGCACGAACAGTCTCAGAGGCCGAATTGGAGTAAGATTCCGTCGAGACGATTCCGTGGGACATATTGTTTGCATCATTCCGAGATTGGAGTAAAAAGATGCCAACCTCCAATAGATCAAGTGCTGACATCAGCACCCGATGTCAGCAGGCCCCACATGCGCAGCAGCAGCAGATGGCTAGGCGGCCAGGTGGTGCAGTGCCTACGCGCACACATGCGCAGGATGGCCAGCGGGCCCATGCTGCTGGGCCCCAGTGTTGGCGGTCGTTGCAACCTGATTTCGACCACCAATACTCGGGAATAAAAGAGAATATCTGTGACATTCCATGTATTTAGGATTATTTCTAATAAAATTCCACGAGTTTTGGTGTATTTCACTTGTGCATGTACAATAACGAGAAATAAATGCTATAGGGGTCGGAATTGACCGATTCGGCCGAACGATACGATTCGGCCGATTTCTAATAAAGCACAACCAGAGGCCGTCCACGTCAGTGATGACCAAACAACGACCGTGTATGACACGTGGACCACTGCCACATCACCTCTGGGCCGAACCAACACGAAGAACATAAAAAACAAGTAGCCTAGGAGGTCCGTGAGCAAGAGACGGTGCAAGGGGGGCAGGCCTAGGCCACAGGCCCAGTTTGGCCGAACAGAGGCGGTTCGGCCGAACCGCCACCAACTGTCAACCGCCATCAGGAACAAACCCTAGCCCTTGGGAAGCAAGGGCGGTGCATCCTGTGGTTCGACCGAACTCATCCGTTCGCCCGATCCATAGGATTCGGCCGAACTGGCCGGAGCACTGCCTCAGCTCCCTTGGCTGCCACTCAAGCTCCACCGCCATCACTTCACTATAAATTGGAGGTCTCGTGCTCAGCTTCAATACACACTCAAGCCAAGGAGCTCATATCCACTTTGTTCTAGTAGAGTTAGGATAGTTTAGTTGCGAGTTAGAGTTGAGTCGAGCTGTGCCTCGGAGGTTCTAGAGTCGTCTTCAGAAGCTCTAGTATTAGCTCTTGTATCTTTTCTATATCTTTTGTAGACTTTGAGCTATCAATATAGTTTATCTTTGTCATCTTGTCTGAGTTATTTATACATTGCCTCTACTTTATTTTAGTTGCAAGTATTTCATGTTTAGAATATAGTTGGTTGCAGTTCTTGTTCTTCTAGATCATGTTTAAGTTTTTGTCTTAACTGGTTCTTCAATTATGTTCAATATTACTGGTGAACTGTCACTGGGGTATTGATAGGGTTGATTGCTCTTGCTAGCAGAGTAAGTAGTTGTTTGATAATGTAGGAGTGGTTCCTAGACTAGATAGTAGCCTTGGATTGTCCCCGTTGCAACGGAGGTGGTAGTCGTTAGGTGGTGACAGCCCTAGACGGTCTTCGTAGTCCATCACGTTAGCCCCGGCCTGCAGGAGCCTCCAACGGTTATTGACAACACGCCTTCTCATCCCTTTCCGTGTGTTGTTGGTTCCATTTCCTGACGTTGAGACAATAGAGTTAACCTTGATCTCTTAGAGCTGATCTCTCAAGCCCTGTATCTCTAACCCCGAGTATTCCAGATAGACAAAGTACCTAGGAATCCTCATTCTCTTATTGTTGTCCTCTCAACTAGCTAATCCTTCTCTTTCTTATCCGAGCCACCCTTGAGCTATGTGTCACGGTATATCCACTCTTATCCAATACCGTTATCCCCTGTCTTGTTAGTAGTGTACCCTTCTCTGATAGTCTGAAATATTTGTTTACTAGTACTCTTGCCAAAGCTTCCCTATGGAAATATAAATTATGATACCTTAGATTACTCCCTGGTGAAGTGCTACAGCGGTAATTCTGTGTGCTTGTAGAATATTTATTTATTTTATTGAGGCATAAGAAAAACCACACAAACACTCCTTGCACCAGTATTGGGATTCACAATCCTGATATTGGATCGTAAGAAGTGTCAACAAGCATTTTCTAGCACCATTGCCGTGGTAGCATTTGGCTAGATTACTTTTAAACATTTATCTTGATTTATCTTAGTTGAGTATACCGCTACTCAAGCGGGTTTATCCTTGCTCTGTTTCGTTGGTCTTGTGAAGCAGAGCAGTGCGTGACTGGTTTCCAACTACCGTCAAACTATCAAGAAAATCCCGAGTCTCTTGTGAGAAAAGTGCGACCTCGTGTTGTACCTCCTCAGAAGCAACTCATTCCGATGAACCTAGTCCTGCACGTCGTTGACTCGGATTTATTGAGGATGGCATGCAAGATGGTCCACGAGTTCTCTGCTCCATCGAGTGAGAACGTGCGAGTCGGACCAGCTCCGCCAGTCGGAGATGGCAACTTCGAGCTCAATCCATCCCTCATCAACATGGTGTAGGCTAGCCCATTCTGCGGCAAGCCACATGAGGATGCCAACACACATCTTCAGCACTTCCTAGAGATTTGCAACACCTTCACCATACGTGGGGTAAGTATTGATGTCGTTCGCCTTCATTTATTCCCGTTTTCATTATTAGGCAAGGCAAAACAATGGTTTTATGTTTCCCGCGAAGCCATAGATTCACGGGATAAGTGCACTAGCGCATTTTGCTAAAATTCTTTCCGGTTGGGAAAACCAACGCCCTACGGAATAAAATTGCTAGTTTCCAGCAGTTAAAAGATGAAACAGTCTCGGAGGCATGGGAACGCCTTCAGGACTTACCCCACGTATGCAGAATTGGTTCATCATCCAAACATTTTACCACGGGCTTAAGAGCTCTACCGATGAGTATTTGGATGCTGCTGCTGGAGGTTCCTTCTTCTCGCTTGAGAAGAACCGTGCAAAGACCCTCATCCAGAAAATGGTCGAGAACCAAGCAGGTTGGACCGATGACCGTGCCCAACCACGGACCCGAGGAGTTCACCAGGTTGAAGCTCTGGACATGCTCGCTGCTAAGATGGACCTCTTGATGAAGAAGATGGAGGCTCCTGCTCAAGAAACAGTTCAAGCCATGGACGCTCACATGACGTGTGAGGTCTGTGGCAATGCTGGCCATTCGGGGAATGACTGTCCCAAAACGTGAGAATATGCCCTCTACGTCAACAACTCCAACAACAACGGGTACCGTCCGAACAACTACATCAATCAAAGCTGGAATTCACGCCCAAACCTCCCATTCGAGAGGCCTCAACAAGATAATAATTTCAAATCCAGCAATTTCAATAATCAGCCGTCGCTTAGAGATCTCGTGCTAGGCCAGGGAAAAATTTAAAATATTAGTACGAAGCTGGCTGCTAATGATAAAATCCTGGAAAGCATAGACTCTAGGTTGGATTCATTCTCTTATGCTATGAAAAATCAACTGAGCTTAAATAAAATGATAGAAACTCAAGTTGCTCAGTTGGCTATCGTTGTTCCTGTTACTGAATCAGGGAAGATTTCGGGGCAACATGAACCTCTCATTGAATCAGTTAAAGCTGTTACTACGGGATAGGGTAAGACATCTCGTAGTACGTTCCGTATTAACCATGCAAGTGACATCTCATCCGTCAAGGTAGAAATACCAAGGATGGCTTACATGCCAAAAGCTGCAAGAAAGGCGATCACCAAAACCCCTTTGGAAAGGAAGGAAGATCCCGGAGTGCCCACCATTCAGTGCACGATCTGGAATCATCGCATTGATGATGCACTGTGTGATCCGCGAGCCAGCGTCAACATTATGTCAAAGGTACTATTTATAAAGTTACGCTATTCCTCTCTGTCTCCTACAATCGCCCAGGTACAACTTGCAGACTCGACAATCCATTACCCCGAGGGAGTAATTAAGAATGTGCTAGTCCGAATTTGGGGGGGTACTACGTCCCTACGGATTTTGTTGTCCTTGACACGGGGAGCGATTACTCGTTTCCCCTTGTGTTGGGCCGGCCATTCTTGAATACTGCCTGGGCTAGGATCGATATGGAAACAAGAGAAATCTCGTTCCGCATTGATGGAAAGGCGATATTCTTTAAGTTCCGACCTTGCGAGGAGCAGAAGACGAAACTACTCACTCCGGAGCAGAAAAGAACCAAGTGTTTAATAAAAGCACTCCTAGTGGAGAGCTGGAAATAATCGATGGAGTGCAATTCAAGTGGGATGAGCTGACATGACCAATGAGGGCAAAAGAAATGGACATCCTCGTCAAAAGATACGAGGAGGAACAAGCCCTCTGGAATTCCCCAGAGGAGCCGATGTCACCGCCACCGCCACCAAAGAAGACCAAGAAGGTGTGGCAGAAGAAGGTTGCATCGTCTGAACCAACCACTTCGGGATCAGACAATGACAAAATCAACTAAAGATAGGAGGAGTCCCGCTCATGGACTTTAAACTCGAGCTCTCGCTGCGAGGAAAACTGGTATGTATCTCATGTTTCCCTTTCAAATTTTATTTTCCATCATTGCATTTGCATGTTTCTTTTTCCAAAATAAATGAACAACTTGTGCAATTAAAATTGAAAGAGAGTAGAAAACTGCAAGCATGGTAAAAATAAATGGGTACATTTTACAATTCTCATCATATTTACCATTTTCCAAAGTGCTCCATTTATTTGGTGAAGATTTCACCCTGGTGACTCGAAAAAACAAAAGAATTAGGAAACCCCCTGAGAGATTCTCCTTTTCCATTCAAAAGAAGACAAAAAAGAATGGAAAGGTTAGTCACAGGAAAAATCAGCAAGACAACACAGGTGGTCAAGGAAACCATGATTCACCTGTTAAGGTTGTCAAAAATAAACAAAAAGTGAAAAGATAAAAGGTCTTATTTGGAATTGTAGGGGCATCAAGAAAAAATGTGTCTCCTCCTTTCTCAAAAACCTTATTCTTGAACACAAATTTTACTTTGTAGGGCTGCAGGAAACTATGCAGCTAGACATTGACGATAGTATTTTGAGGGCAATTGACCCTTATCACACATATCTTTGGAAGTGGATCCCTTATAGAGGTAGATCTGGGGGAATTCTTAGTGGAATTAATCTAAATGTGATGGATGTGGGAGCTTTTCATGAAGGGAAGTACATCTTGCAATTAAACTTGTGGGATAAACAGTTAAAAATCAAATGGAATTTCCTAAATGTCTATGGATCTGCTCAACAACAGGAAAAGGATGAATTCTTGCAGGAATTGCACAGTTTTTGCAGCAATAATCAGGAACCATTCTTGTTGGGGGGTGATTTCAATATCATTAGATATTCATCTGAGAAAAATAAGGGAGGGATACATAAGCATTCTACTGAGTTTAACTCTATAATTACCAATCATGGCCTTGTTGATTTGCACATGGCTGGGGGCAGGTACACTTGGTCAAATAACCAAGATGTCCCAACTTTAGAAAGGCTAGATAGATATCTAGTTAGTAGTAACTGGGAAGCTTTGTTTCCTAGAGCTATGGTTCACAAACTTCCCAGGGAGGTTTCGGATCATAATCTGCTCATAATTTCCAATGGCATCAATATCCCTTTGAAAATTTTAACTTTTAGGTTTCAGCTTGCTTGGGTGAAACACCCTGAATTTCTGGATCGTATCAAAGTGTTATGGGAAAAACAGTGTCATGCTGAATCAGCATTTGACAGAATACAAATCAAATTAAAAAGTTTTAAGCAGTACTTCAAAGGCTGGGGATTTAATAATCAGGGTGAGACGAGAAAGAACAAAAGGGATATCCAGGAGAATCTACTTCTTCTGGAGCAAAAAGAAGAGGTTACACTTCTGTCATTCAGTGAGCTGCATGCAAAAATGCAATTACAAAAAGAAATGCTAAATATCCTGGAGGAAGAAGAATTATACTGGTATAAGAGATCGCATGGGAAATGGTTGCATGGGGGGGGGGGATAATAATACAAAATTCTTTCATACTATTGCTAATGGTAGAAAAAGGAAGAACACTATGTTCTCCTTGACCAGTGACAATGGAATTATTGAGGGGACTGATGACCTGTTAGAACATGCAACCAATTATTACAAAGACTTGTTTGGGCCAGGGATGGGTAATGCAATTCCTTTGGATCCACAGCTTTGGGATCAGAATGAATTAGTGACAAATCAAGAGAATGACTATCTCACCAGATCTTTCTCTGAAGCAGAGATTAAGACTGCTCTTTTCCAAATGGAAATTAACAAAGCTGCTGGTCCTGATAGTATTCCTATTGAATTCTTTCAAAAATGCTGGGAGATTATCAAAACTGACATAATGGAGATGTTTGATGAATTCTACAATAACAAGTTGAATGTGAGCAGAATTAATTATGGAATTATTACCCTCCTGCCAAAAATTGCAGATGCAGATAGGATTCAGCAATACAGACCTATTTGTCTGCTGAACTGTCTATATAAATGGATAACTAAAGTCCTAACCTTGAGAATTGATCCTGTTGCTGAAAGAGTAATTTTGAGAAATCAAACTACATTTATGCGGGGGAGGAACATAATGACAGGGGTTTTAGCCTTACATGAAATCATGCATGAGACAAAAAAAAGAGGGGAATGCGGGATTATACTCAAATTAGACTTTGAAAAAGGCTATGATAAGGTCAATTGGGACTTTTTGTTCGAAAGTTTGAAGATTAGAGGCTTCAATCAAAACTGGTGCAGTTGGGTGGAGCAAGTTGTTAAGGGAGGGACTGTTAGTGTGAAAATAAATGACAAGCTTGGCCCGTATTTTGTCAGCCATAAAGGTGTTAGGCAAGGCGATCCACTGTCACCCATTCTTTTCAATTTTGTTGCTGATTGCTTGGCAAGAATGGTCAGGCAGGCCCAACATAATGAAAGAATCATTGGGCTTGCTAGCAATCTAATCCCCAGAGGGGTATGTATGTTACAATATGCGGACGACACTATTATTTGTCTACAGGATAACATCGACATGGCAAGAAATATGAAACTCCTATTATATCTCTATGAAATTATGTCAGGCTTGAAAATAAACTTTGCCAAGAGTGAAGTGATTATGATCAACGGAGATTCTGAAAAACATAATATATATGCTGAACTTTTTAATTGCCAAATGGGGTGCTTTCCCATAAAATATTTGGGTGTTCCTGTGAGTCCTAGTAAACTACATGTGGCAGACTGGGCCTCTTTGGGTGAAAAAAATGGGAAAAAGCTGGCAGTCTGGAATGGCAATACCTTGCCAATTGCGGGTAGAACAACACTAATAAATTCTAGTCTTTCTAGTGCATTCATATACCACATGTCTATTTACTTACTCCCTCAAACCACGGTGAACTTGCTGGATAAGCAAAGAAGATCCTTCCTTTGGCAAGGCAATGGGCAAAAAAAGAAATACCACTTAATCAGATGGGAAAAAGTGTGTAAATCTAAAGATAAAGGTGGTTTGGGGGTTAAAGACATTAGAAAGATGAACATTAGCCTCTTGTGCAAATGGTTGTGGAAATTGGACAAGGAGAAGGGTATATGGTAGGACATAATTGAAGCCAAATACTTAAGAGGGAAGCTATTGGGTGAGGTCAAGCATAGGCTGGATGATTCCCCAATATGGAAAGACCTTCTTAAGCTCAGACACATTTATTTGAAAGGAAGAGCCCTGAAAGTCAAAAATGGAAAGAAATGCTTGTTCTGGAAAGATATTTGGATTAAGGACAAGCCTCTTTGCCTTATACTACCAGATCATTTTGATTTGAGCAATGATAAAGATATATCTGTTCATGACTTCCTTAGAAGGGATGGGAGAGTTCATTTCTCTAGATGGCTCAATGACATTTTATTTGAGCAATGGCTGGAGGTTCTAGAGGTGTATAAGTATGATTTTACCAATGATAATGATTTCATTTGCTGGAAGTGGTCAAAATCTGGGCTATTTGGAGCCGAAAATTTGGAAATTTTGAAAAGCTGAACTCAGCCTATATAACACTGCTGCCAAAAAAGGAAGAGGCCACAAGTATCAAAGATTTCCGTCCGATAAGCTTAGTTCATTCAGTGGCAAAACTAATCACAAAAATATTAGCCAACAGATTAGCCGGAAGGTTGGACCAAATGGTGTCTCCCAATCAGAGTGCATTCATCAAAGGTCGCTTTATACAGGACAATTTCATGCTTGTGCAACAAACTGCTCGCTACCTTCATCAACAAAAGCAAGCTCGGATCCTCCTTAAATTGGACATCACAAAGGCCTTTGATTCTGTATCTTGGCCTTTTCTTTTAGAGATCATGAGGCATTTGGGTTTTGGACCTATTTGGTGTGATATAATTAGTGGGCTTCTCGCATCTGCTTCCACACAAGTAATTCTCAATGGCAGCCCAGGGGAAACAATATGGCATCGGAGAGGACTTCGACAGGGAGATCCACTATCCCCAATGCTGTTCATTTTGGTCATGGATGTCCTGTGCTTCATGGTGAAAAAGGCTTCTGATGAAAGTTTGTTGCAGCCACTTGCCAGGCGAGCTTTGCAACACCGGATCTCGCTGTATGCTGATGATGTAGTGATCTTCCTACGACCTTCTGCTGGTGATATTGGCATGACACTGGAACTCCTTCAGCTTTTTGGAGATGCATCAGGGCTGAGAACTAATGTGCAGAAGAGCAATGTCTTCCCCATACAATGCTCTGAGGAGGATAACTCCATTATAGAGGATCATCTTCCATGCCAGCTCTCGAATTTCCCGTGCAAATACCTGGGGGTGCCCCTCTCCTTGCGCAAGCTCACAAAGCAACAAATCCAACCAATCATTGATAGGATTGCAGACCAACTCCCTGGGTGGAAAGCTGATCTACTCACAAGAGCAGGAAGAAAAGTGGTGGTTCAGTTTGTGCTCACCTCCATGTTGGTGTATTTAGCCATGGCAATGGATCTTCCTCCCTGGGCTCTCAAAGCAGTTGATAAAATTAGAAGGGCTTTTCTCTGGAGAGGCAGAAAAGAAGTGAAGGGTGGGCATTGCTTGGTGGCTTGGCCTAAAGTCACCCGGCCACCAGAATTGGGTGGGCTCGGCATATCTAATTTGCAGCAGATGTTGTGGGCTCTCAGGATGCGCTGGCTGTGGCTTGGAAAAACTGAACCAGACCGCCCATGGGCGGCCTTCCAAATCCAAGTGCATCCCTTAGTAAGAGCTTTCTTCGAAATGGTCATAATCTCAGAAGTAGGCAATGGAAAGAACACACTTTTCTGGACTGATAAGTGGCTGCAAGGTCAATGCCTTGCCAAGCTGGCACCTAATCTTTTCAGCTCTGTATCTACCAGGGGAAGGAAAAGGACAGTCTCTGATGCTCTTACTGGGTTGAGATGGGTTCATGATATCCAAGGGGCTACTACTGTAGCTGTTTTGGCAGAATATTTGAAAGTGTGGGATCTAACTTCTGAGGTGGCTTTGCAACCAGACGTGGAAGACTTGCATATTTGGCAATTTTCTGCGTCAGGATCATACTCTGCAAAATCAGCTTACGAAGGGCTTTTCATTGGTGCTGTACAATTCAGACCATGGGAGAGGATTTGGAAATGTTGGGCGCCGGAAAAATGCAAGTTCTTTATGTGGTTGGTGGCGCATGATAGGTGTTGGACAGCAGATCGCCTCGCGAAGAGGGGTCTCCCTCACCCTGATCGTTGCCCGTTGTGTGATCAAGCTGAAGAAACAATAAACCACCTACTAGTCTCCTGCGTTTTCGCTCGCCAAGTATGGTTTAGGATTCTTCAGAAGGTTGGCCTGCAAAATCGCTCTCCCAAGCCTGAAGACACATGTTTTGATGATTGGTGGGAAAGCACTAACATTGGAGTAGATGGTCAAGTGAAGAAGGGTCTCAATTCCATCATTATCTTGGTAGCCTGGTCTATTTGGAACCATCGTAACCGGTGCGTGTTTGATGGGATCCTTCCCAGCCTTGATGGTGTCCTAGTTTCTGTTAGAGATGAACTGCACTCTTGGAGCTTGGCTGGAGCTAGAGAGGTATCACATCTCCTCGCTCTAGTGCCAGCCAATGAGTGAGTTTTGGTCTAGGGTCAAGTTCGGTTTCAGTAGAGAGAGAATTTTCCCTTGTGTAGTGGGGTGTGGTGTGGTGTTGTACGGGTTTCTGTAAACCCCTTTTATTCTTCTTAATATAATGATACGCAGCTCTCCTGCGTGTTCAAGAAAAAAAAAGAAAAAAAAAACAAAATCTGGGCTATTTACTACTAAATCAGTGTATAATTACCTATCTGGGGGTAATTCGGGGCCTCATAACAAACACATTTGGAAAGCAAAAATTCCATACAAAGTGAAAATTTTCTGTTGGTTATTTGAGAATAATGCCATCCTGACCAAAGACAATTTGATAAAAAGAAGGTGGGTGGGAGACATAACTTGCAGATTCTGTGATCAAGTGGAAACAATAGATCATCTATTTTTCACATGTCCAACAGCAAAAGTGGCTTGGGGGATAGTGGGGATGTGTTTTGGGACCTACACTGTTCCTCAAAATGTTACTCAATACAGAAACTGGATTTCAAAATGGTGCCCTGGAGGGGGTGATCTATATCAATTTGGTTTCGCAGCTTTATGTTGGGTCATCTGGAAATGCAGAAATAAGGCCTGTTTTGATCACAAATGGATGAAGAATCCGGCTGAATTAATAATACACACTTGTTCTTTCATGACTTTTTGGGCAGGTTTGTACAAGTTGGAGCTGCAAGGCAAAATCCTTGATGGAGTCAAGATTATGTTGGCATGTGCCCATCAGGTCTTGGCGCGGCAGTCGGCAAGTGCTCCCCTTCTTCTCCCAGCGGCACCAGGCGACGTGGAGGGAGAGGATGAGCAGTAATCTGGAAGTTCGGGGGATGTCGTAGTAGACTGGAACTTGTTGTGTGTTGTGTTAATTTTTTGCCTATTATCCATGATGTAATCTTGACTCTGGGTACTCGGTGGTTTTAGCTTTCAGGCATCCAGGAATTCTGGATGGTTGAGAGTTCCGGTAGGTCTAGCTTGAATCAGGTTAGATTGTCCGGGAGCGAGCGCTGCGTTGTCTCTTGGGTCCTGTGTCTGAAATGGAAATGGGGCAGTGCCTCGTCTCGAAAAAAAAGTGCTCCATTTATTTCTTGTCATCACCAACCAACACAAAACATGTCCACCCCACATCACATGGCTGCACACTCATGAATAACCACAAAATATGGCAGAATGGAAGTGACTCCACTAATTTCCACTTTTGTCATCTCAAATTTGCATCTCACCTACCAAAAACCACCAAGGTGCCCATGCCCTAGTGTTGGACATAGACCAAATTTTTGTGCTGGTGGGAGGCAAAGTGGGCAGCACCCACATGCCTGGTTCGGGCGAACCAGCCTGGTTCGACCGAACCAGGGGATGCCCTCCCCATTTGCCTATAAATGTTGGCCTTTGCTTGTGTGAGACTTACACCAGTCAGTGATGGGAACCCGCTAGGGTTTATGCCCGATCTTTCAATGAGAGGCGTGGGGGATAACTAGATTGGAGGAGACGACGTTGGCGGCCCGACTACAGCCTTCCAAAGACTGCGCCTTAGCAACCGATACACCACCTCCTATGGATGCCGTGATCTTGTGGAAGCACGTCACCCGGTCCTGTCCGGCAAGCAATCGAAGAACTAGCAAGAACAAGTATCGAACAACTACTGAAATTACTAGATGGGAATGAAGTATTCAATCTAAAACTCAATCACAAACGAAGTGGGGTTCTGAAAACTCGAAGACGGGAGGCTGGACCAGCACGCGCGCTTACAAGCAAGTAGCAATGGCTAAACTTGATCTAAACAAAACCCCAAGTGTTCTTGGCGGCGGCTAAGGGGTATAAAACAAGGGAGGATGACCATAGGGGTGCTGAGGTCATCCTCCAACCCTAGGACGCGTCCATAATGGACTGTACATGATACACGGCCCATTGGGCCAAAATAAGATGGCGCAGCATCATGGGCAGAAAACATCCCTGAGAAAATAGACGATTCTGGACGACTCCGAAGAGATATGGATGTGCGGTCAGATCCGTTGGAAAGTAGACTTGATAAGCTTTCCGTGAAGTACTTGAACGCCCCAATCGGAGTCCGTATGCGACCGTGGTGTCCATCACAATTTGATGTTTTTCTGCAGTCCGAATCCAACCCGCGTGAATCCTTTTTCGTTCTCGATCCTCTCCATGATTCCTAAGCAAAACAAGAGTGAACAGGTCTCCACAGTCTAAATATGATGAACATGAACTTAGGAGTGAACTCACCTGATGATTAAGTTGTCTAGCATGAGCATGGGTAATAGGACCGGCAATGATGGGAGAAGATGGCATGGCTGTATCGTTGGCTGTATCGTTTTAATGCAACAACTTAGATTTTCGCAATTCAGGAAAACGATCCTTCCTCAAATGCAACCAAACTAAATCTCCAGGTTCAAATTTTAATTCCTTTCTACCTTTATCACCAGCAAGCTTGTATTTAGCATTCACGCGCTCTATGTTTGCTTTAGTTGTTTCATGCATTTTCAACATCAACTCGGCTCGTGTAGTAGCATCAAAATCCAATTTTTCAGATGATGGCAAAGACATTAAATCAATAGGAGCACGAGGCAAGAAACCATACACAATCTGAAATGGGCACATCTTTGTGGTAGAATGCATCGAACGATTATATGCAAACTCAATATGAGGCAAACAATCTACCCACATCTTAATGTTTTTCTTTAAAACAACCATTAACATAGTAGACAAAGTTCTATTCACAACCTCAGTTTGACCATAAGTTTGGGGATGACATGTAGTATAAAACAAAAGCTTAGTCCCCAATTTAGCCCACAATGTCTTCCAAAAATAACTAAGAAATTTAGCATCCCGATCAGACACAATAGTATTAGGCACACCATGCAAACGAACAATTTCCCGAAAGAACAAATCAGCAACATGAGAAGCATCATCAGTCTTACGACATGGTATAAAGTGTGTCATCTTAGAAAACCTATCAACAACCACAGACACACTATCACGACCCTTCCTAGTTCTCGGCAAACCCATCACAAAATCCATAGAAATATCTTCCCAAGGAGCACTAGGAACGGGTAAAGGCAAATACAAACCGTGTGGATTTAACCTTGACTTAGCCTTTTGACTTGTAGTGCAACGAGCAACGAATCTCTCCACATCTCTTCTCATCTTTGGCCAAAAGAAATGACCAGCAAGTATATCTTCCATCTTTTTGGCTCCAAAATGCCCCATCAAGCAACAACAAGCGAACAGAGCTAGCTGGAATGCATAGCTTGTTAGCTCTAAACACAAACCCATCACTAACGATGAATTTGTTCCATCCTTTCCCATCTTTATAATGCAGCAACACATCTTTAACATCAGCATCATTAGCATATAGGTCTTTAATTGTTTCTAATCCAAAGATTTTGTAATCAAGTTGGTTCAGCAATGTATATCTCCTAGACAAGGCATCAGCAATAACATTTTCTTTCCCTTTCTTGTGCTTAATAACATACGGAAAAGATTCAATAAATTCAACCCACTTAGCATGCCTACGGTTCAGGTTTTCTTGACTACGAATATGTTTCAATGATTCATGATCAGAATGAATAACAAACTCTTTGGGCCACAAATAATGCTGCCAAGTTTCCAATGTGCGAACAAGAGCATACAATTCTTTGTCATAAGTGGAATAATTCAAAACAGGCCCGCTCAATTTTTCACTAAAATATGCAACTGGTTTTCCCTCTTGTAGCAAAACACCACCCAATCCAATTCCACTAGCATCACATTCAAGCTCAAAAGTTTTATTAAAATCAGGAAGTTGGAGGAGAGGTGCATGTGTTAACTTATCTTTCAGCATGTTGAAAGCATTCTCTTGCTCTTTGTCCCAACAAAAAGGCACTCCCTTTTTTGTAAGCTCATTCAACGGTGCAGCAATGGTGCTGAAATTCTGCACAAAGCGTCGATAAAAACCAGCAAGTCCTAGAAAACTCCGCACCTATGTAATAGTCTTTGGTATAGGCCATCCCTGTATAGCTTGAACCTTGGCTTGATGAACCTCAATTCCCTGTGGAGTCACAACGTAGCCAAGAAAAGACACTCGATCGGTGCAAAAGGTGCACTTCTCAAGATTGCCAAACAAACGTGCATCTCGTAACTCATTAAAACAGCACACAAGTGATCAAGATGTTCAACCATGGATTTGCTGTAGATCAAAATATCATCAAAGTATACTACAACAAATTTCCCAATGAAAGCACGCAAAACCTCGTTCATTAATCTCATGAAAGTACTAGGTGCATTAGTTAACCCAAAAGGCATGACTAACCACTCATATAGACCGAACTTAGTTTTGAAAGCAGTTTTCCATTCATCTCCCAATTTCATACGAATCTGGTGGTACCCACTACGCAAATCAACTTTAGAAAACACAACAGCACCACTCAACTCATCAAGCATATCATCTAAACGTGGAATAGGGTGTCGATATCGAATGGTGATATTATTAATAGCTCTACAATCAACACACATACGCCATGTTCCATCTTTCTTAGGCACCAAAATAACCGGAACAACACAAGGATTAAGAGACTCACGCACATAACCTTTGTGGAGTAGCTCCTGCACTTGCCGCTGAATTTCTTTTGTTTCCTCCGGATCAATTTGGTGCTCAATCCATCGCATTGGTGGCAGCCCCGCTGGTATCTCACTTGGAAACACATCCGAATACTCCCGCAAAATGTTAGCAACAGCAAGGGGCAAAGATTGCTGCATATCGTGAAGTGAAATCAAAGCATCCTTGCACACCAACGCATAGGCAACAGAAGTAGAAGCAACCAATTCATTTATATCAGATTTAGTAGCAAGCAAGCAATGCCCTTTTAATCTTATCTCATCTTTCTTACTTTCAGCAGATTTGACAATTTTATTGTTCTCAGTTTTATCTTTTGCAGCTTTAGCAATATCATCACGCACAATAGCCTCAGGAGACATGGGAAGCAAAACAAGTTTCATATCATTGTGTATGAGAGAATATTGATTTGATCTACCATGATGTCTACAGTCTGTATCAAATTGCCATGGCCTATCTAGCAGAATATGACAAGCTTCCATAGGCACAACATCACATTCAACAACATCATGATATGAACCAATAGCAAAAGTAATTCGAACCAGCTTGGTTACCTTTACCTTACCGTTGTTGTTCAGTCATCGAATGTGGTATGGATGTGGATGTGGTTTTGTTGTTAGTGAAAGTCTCTCCACCATGTCGCTACTAGCCAAGTTGTTGCAGCTCCCTCCATCAATGATCAAGCGGCAGGAACGCTCTTTAATTACACACTTTGTTTGGAACAATGTATGCCGCTGATTTTGCTCTGCCTTCTCCATTTGTGCACTAAGCACACGCTGCACGATGAGGCTCTCATAATGCTCCGCATCTTCCGCACCAGTCTGTTCATCTAGTGGCTCGTCACTACCTGCATCGTTAGCCGCAAGCAAATCAAGTGTTTGTTCATCGAAATCACTAGCAGAGGAATACCCACCATCATTGTTAACCACCAAAACGCGCTTGTTTGGGCAATCACGCTGCACATGCCCATAACCCTTGCACCGGTGACACTGGATATCTCTTGTTATACCTGTAAAGGCAACTGAGGAAGTACTAACGGCTGGTTTTGTGGCAGATTTTGTTGCTGAATTTGCGGGAACAACACGTGTCTTGTCACTGGAAGGAGGCAGTGGTGCTGAACGACTGGGCGATGGAGTTGGGGGAGGTGCACGCCCGGTCAAGGAAGTAGTCGTGCGCTGCTGCCATGGTGCTGATTTTCCTGCAGAAACATTAGACTTTGCAACTGTACGTCGTCCCTGCACTTCTCTCTCAGCTTTACAAGCAATATGAAAACACTTTGTTATGCTGTTATAATCTTTATATTCAACAATGTCCCGAATTTCTCTATTCAGCCCTCCCACAAATCTAGCAATAGCAGGCTCCTCACCCTCCTCTATTTGACAACGCAACATACCCATTTGTAATTCTTGATAATATTCTTCTACACTTTTAGCACCCTGTCTCAATTGTTGCAACTTATATAATAGATCACGTGCATAATAGGAAGGAACAAATCTAGCCCGCATGACCCGTTTCAAAGCATCCAAGGTTTGTGGCATGTTGTTAGGATGATTCTTGCCATGTTCTATTCACCAAACAGAAGCAAAATCTGTAAACTCACTAGTAGCAGCCCTAACACGCGTAGCTTCAGGAAATTCATGACATGCAAATTTTTGATCAACAACAATCTTCCAAGTAATATAAGCATCGGGATCATATTTACCATCAAAAGGAGGTATCTTAAATTTAATCTTGCTAAAAGCATCATCATTACCATGTACCTCGCGTCGACGATGACCACCCATACCTCGGCGATTATGGAGTAGCCGGCGGCGAGCAGGATGCATTGTATCCGCACTGTATGCATTGTCGTCAAAACTTTCTTCCTTCTTATCAGTCTTGCTGCCGTCCTTCTTGTCATCTCCATCACGCCCGCTAGTGGTTTTAGCATGCATCTCATCAAATCGCCTCAAAAGTGCAGCAAGACTCTTATCCATACGAGCCACTGATGCCTCCATCTTTGTAAGCTTGTTATTGGTCACGATCTGTGAGGCTCCAATTGCCCCATCTTCTCATTCGTCACCAGCAAGTCATTATCAATCCCCTCGTTGTGCTTCTTCACCAACCTTTCAAAATATTGTATGACGCCCTTGGTGCGAGGAGACTGTGGGATCTTGTTACTGGGAGACCCATCACCATCACCTTCTGATCCTGTCATGGTTAAACAAACAGAGGCAACAAGAGAAACAGGTGAAGGTGCTCACTCTCAACCTGTGATACAAGCTCTTACGAATTCTTACTTTGCTCGACAGGAGGGCACGACTACCAACAAGTCTGCAAACCTGGAATGAAGTGTATCGGTGCCGCAGGAACAAGACCTGTAAAGCTGTAGTCGGATATGTGGAGCTATAGGTGGGCTAAAACAAGGAATAGCTAGCACCACGTTAGTTAAAACAAAGCAAGCTGAATAATTGTTCAACGACGGTACTGTGCTGGTCCTAGCCTAGACCGTGCTACAGACGTGAGCCTGGATACAAAGGAAGTCACAACGCACCACCGAAAAGCAATCACAATGATCAGCCCCTTTCTCTCGCCAAGGAGCTCATGGTGTAGTGGCAAAGGCCACTAGCTAGAAGGCTCCCACCCAGGGTTCAAATCTTGGGTGAGGCACATTAAACTTCAGGGGTCTCCCTTGGGGTATTTTCTTTCAAAAAAAGCCCCTTTCTCTCTTCTTTTTCTTTTGCTTCTTTTTTTTCTGTTTTTTTTCTTTTTCTTTCTTTTTTCTTTTTTTTTCAGGCGTCCTCAAAACTGAATATATGAACAAAGAGGATCCCAAACAGCCAATCACCACATAAACTTTTTCAGAAAGTACAGGTGTATTCCGGTAAAAAAAAGTACAATCTGATCTATTTTATGCACAATCTTGGAGAGGTCGAGTATGAATATGAAGTACTATTGTCTTCCCGGAACACGTCAATATATAAGCACAAAGCAACAGCTGCACGGTAAGGTAACACGAAGCAGCAAGCAACTCGGACTCCGAACCCGATTGCAACTCGATGTGGGGGTTCGGTTTGGTCTTCCTTTTCTCGCAGTTAGCCGATTCCTGGTTGGATTGGATCACCAATGAGTACGCAAATTCACCCAACACAGGAACCAATAGGTAGCGTACAGCCGTGACCGAAACGTCACAAGAACTCGAAACTCTAAACGACCAGAACTAAGACCAGCAACTTGACACGACCGATGCAACCGAAAACTCAACAAGCCCTAACTAAGCAGTACTAGCAAGGCTCAAAGGGTTTATAGGATGATGGTAAACTAATCTACTAATAATTTTTTTGGCTTTTGTGTACTGTAGGAAAAAAAAGATAGGGGGGAGGATTGGAATCTCTCACCGAACAACCTTGCTCTGATACCAACTGATGGGAACCCGCTAGGGTTTATGCCCGATCTTTCGATGAGAGGCATGGGGGATAACTCGATTGGAGGAGACGACGTTGATGGCCCGACTACAGCCTTCCAAAGACTGCGCCTTAGCAACCCATACACCACCTCCTGTGGATGCCGTGATCTTGTGAAAGCACGTCACCCGGTCCTGTTCTGCAAGCAATCGAAGAACAAGCAAGAACAAGTATCGAACAAGTACTGAAATTACTAGATCGGAATAAAGTATTCAATCTGAAACTCAATCACAAACGAAGTGGGGTTCTGAAAACTCGAAGACGGGCGGCTGGACCAGCACGCGCGCTTACAAGCAAGTAGCAATGACTAAACTTGATCTAAACAATACCTCAAATGTTCTTGGTGGCGGCTAAGGGGTATAAAACAAGGGAGGATGACCATAGGGGTGCTGGGGTCATGCTCCAACCGTAGGATGCGTCCATAATGGACTCTACATGATACACGGCCCATTGGGCCAAAATAAGATGGCGCAGCATCATGGGCAGAAAACATCCCGGAGGAAATAGACGATTCTGGACGACTCCGAAGAGATATGGACGTGCGGTCAGATCCGTTGGAAAGTAGACTTGATAAGCTTTCCGTGAAGTACTTGAACGCCCCAATCCGAGTCCATATGTGACCGTGGTGTCCATCACAAGTTGATGTTTTTCTGCAGTCCGAATCCAGCCCGCGTGAATCCTTTTCGTTCTCGATCCTCTCCATGATTCCTAAGCAAAACAAGAGTGCACGGGCCTCCACAGTCTAAATATGATGAACATGAACTCAGGAGTGAACTCACCTGATGATTAAGTTGTCTAGCACGAGCACGGGTAATAGGACTGGCAATGATAGGAGAAGATGGCGTGGCTGTATCGTTGGCGGTGATGTCCTCATCAGTCAGTTCTAAAAAAATTTCACCCAGAAGCTCTCTCTCTCTCTCTCTAGTTCTTGCTCAAGTTCTTGCTCAAGTTCTTCTCTAGTTCTTGCCCAAGTTTGGTTCATATGCATTGATAAAAACAACAAAAAATATTTTGCTTTGTTTGATCTTTGTGGTGCAACTTGAACGTGTTTGTGGTGGTTTCCAACACCCGCAAGAATGATTAACCTTTTGTGGTGGTTCTTCATCCCCGCAAGAATGACTGACCCTCGAATGACTGACTTGTTTTGTGTGTGAATCCCATATTTTCAGTCCTTCGAGTATTCATTTCGCTAACCTTTTGTAGGAAGCATGTCGAAGCTCTTCTCCGCTTTCTGACGCTCTGCCCGGCTGAGCAAGCGTTCGGGAGAGGAGGATGCTGGGAGCTCCCCAGCACTGTCCCGTGGCTCCAGCCGGATGGAGGTGGACGAGCCAGGAGCAGCCAGCTTGGGCAGAGGTTCTGCCTCAACCCTAGTTCAGCGGCTCTGGAGTGAGGACGACATCATCCTTCGGATGGACCGGGAGCGTGAAGCCTTCAACATGCTGCGCCTGAAGGAGTTCGAGCTCACTCATGTCTTCGGGCATGACCTGCTCATAAGAACGGGAACGATCAAAGAATTCCCATATGTGTTCGGAGCCATTGGCTGGAGCAACTTCTGGAGCGTCGATGAACCAGGTTCGTATCTTCTTACCATCTGAAAGGGAGGGTATTCGCTTTCGGTTTATCAACCAAGAGTATTTCTACTCTTGGAGGGATTTTAGAGTGGCTCTTGTGTAACACCCAAAAATAGCCCACTTAAAATTTTTAGTAATTTATTTGCTTTTTATTAAATTGTTCATAATTAATATAGGTTAAATAAATTATTTATGATTATTAAAATCAAATATAAGTTGTAGAAACATTTTTTTGTTGCATTCATGCTACTGCATCAAGTTTTGTATTGTTAGTGATTCAAATGAGGATTTAAATCTAATTTAAATTCGCGTTTGAATCACATCGTTTTGAGCTCTAGTATAGTTGTTTCGGCCTGAGTTCACTTCTACTCCCTAAACTCTTTCCTCGGTCCAACTCTGTCCCCCTCTTCTTTTACTCCGAACCAGCCCAGCAGCCCCCTCCTCCCTTGCGGCCCAGCTTCCAGCCCGACCCCCACAGCCACTCCCCCGCCCCCCCCCCCTCGCCAGGCCGGACCTGCACCCAAGCCGGCCCAGCTCGTCAACCACCCTCCCTCTCCCAGTACCAGCGGGCCCCGCCCGTCAGATCCCTCTCCCTCCTGTCGCGCGAGCTTTCCCTTCCCCTGGCGCACACCTCGCCACCTCGGCCGGCCACCCTAGCCCCACCACGCGCCCGTAGGCCACTCGCGAAGCTGCCACGAAACTTCCCACGCCGCTCCTTTCCTTAGCACCGTTCCCCACAAGGAAATCCCTCCCCGCATGGAAAGGGGCGATTCACCGCCGGTTGCCGCTGATCCTCACGGCTCGCACGCCGAGGGACCCCTGAGCCCTATAAAAGCCAAGCACCGTGGCCCTACCTCACCACCACACCTCCCCTTGAGCTCTCGATCCCCTCCAGCGCCCCATCACCTCTCCACGCCGCCGCCATTCCCTGAGCTCACCACCACGCCGTAGATCAGCTCCTGTGAGCGCGCTTCGGCCAATTGGACCGCAGGAATAGCTGCATGCCAAGGTGAGCCTCCTCTCGAGCCCAGTCCTGCTTTCCCCTAGGCTCTGTAGCCCCGCCGCCCATGCTCGCCGTCGCATGCCGACCGCCGGTCGCCGTCGAGCGCTGCTTGTGCAGCCTTCCCGACGTCCAGGACCCCCTAGTGCACTTGCCGTATCTCCTTGCACCTATAGCACCGAATCACGTCCCTAACCGAGCCCCGACGAGCGGGCTCCGCCTCGCTGGATATGGCTGCCCGCCAGCCGCCAATGCACGCCGCCTCCTCCTCGGCTTGAACCCCTAAGATGCACTCGCCACGCCACACCGAGGCCAAAGGACCTGATCCCGTCACAAACCGAGGCCTCTAGCACCCTCTAGGCTCTGCTCTGGCGAATCCCCGCTGCAATAGCCGGCGGCGCCACTGCTTTCCCCTTCCCGCCGGCGATCTTACACCCCCCATAAACCCGAGTTGTCGGATGTGCCTCCAACAGCCTAGATTAGAACCCCACGATACCCCTTTGCGTTTTAAATCCGAGGCGTCCAGATCTGATCCGAGGGCAGCGTACCGGTCAACTCCGGTCCACGCTGGCTCTTTTGTTAAAGAGCCGCTGCAAGTTTTGAGATTCAACCCGCAGTCCACGCCTATTCAAAAGTAATTACGAATAGGTCCCTGATTTTATGGAAAACCCCCTGAACATTTAAATAATAGTGCCCACCATCCTATTTAGCCATTTTCTCGGTTAGGCCCCTGTAATTTTATAAAAAAATTATGTTTAGGTCCTCGGTTTTTCACAGATAAGCCCCTGGAAACTTTTAAAACTTGCCAGCAGGTCCTTGTAACTTAGAATTGCCATATCTTTTCCGTTTTAGCTTTGATTAGAGTGATCTTCACGCTCTCGTGTTCGTAACGAAGCGTAGAATAATTCTAAAACCTTTAGTTGTACTGTTTCTACTGTTTGGTGTACTATTCTAATAGAATATAATTTGTTTGCATGTATTGGCTTGTGTGGATGTTTGTGTGGTGGTTCATGTCCAGTCGTTGAGCCTTTCACGTTGGACTTCGAGTACGAGGAGGACTTCCAGGGACAAGACTCACAGCAGTAGCCGCCTTTTAAGGAAGAAGGCGGGTCATAGCACGGACAATCCTTGCTACCTAACCACTTTGTATTAAATTATTTCATACTTGCATGTGTCATCTTGTACTCATGTATCTTTTTCGTTGAACAGGGCAATCTCCGGTTGGCTCAAATGCACCAACCGGAGCAATAATTTTATTCTTTTTGCAATCAACTCTAAGTTTTATTTATTCATCAAGCTAAGATTGGAAACAAAATATTTGTGAAGGGAAATAGTTCAGAGCACCCTAAACAATATTTGAAAGGAAATAAATGAAATAAACAAAGAAGTAAACAAATCTAATGGTGCTCTATCTAAAAAGGAAACGACCGTAAGACACTATTCTGCAGGTGGGTCGTAAAGGTCCGAGTGTCCCGTGGCTCTGGCAAGCCTCTTGATCTTGGCGCACAAACCCTTGCGGAGGACTTCCATCTTGTCCTCCGTCTCTAGGCGTGCCAGCTCCGCTTCCGCCACTTTCTCCTCCAGGTGGTTTATCCGCTAGCGTGCTTGTACTAGCTCCACCCGCAGGCTCTCCAGTGTGGGCGGTTTCTCCTCCTCCTCATTGGAGAACTCCATGTTTCCTGGTGGCCCCTTGATAGTTGGAGGCTGCCTGCGGTGCTAAACTCTTGGTTCCACCGTAGAGGAGTGGACTGGGAGGACTCTGTCAGTCCGAGCTCGTCCCAGTTCAGTGGCGGGACCAACACCTTGTCGTACCCTGTGGCGGTGCACTCGTCCTTGATGCTGAAATGGGGCGGACTAGCAGGTGTATAGTCCGGCGTCTTCGTGCCCTCCTCCTTCTTAGCACCGTTCCCCACAAGGAACCCTTGTGGAGGATGCCGACTTCGGGCGCAGCTACCCAGAAGTGGGGCGCCATGGCGATGGTGATCGAGGGGGCTTCTTGATCGCCTTGAGCGGTGCAAAGGCGTTGAACGTTGCTGACGGAGAGCGGCGTGGGGAGTTGGACCGCCTCATAGGACTGCGGGCATGCGCCCTTCCTCGCTGCCCATCGCCTGACAGCTCAACGTCAGCAACGCGGAACGCTTGCTCACGTCGGGGAGACTCGCCGATCCGGCTGGCGAGGCTAGATCCCTTGGTTGAAGATGTATATTTGGAGCTGGAGGAGGCCATGGTGGCTGTGTGTATGGGCAAGGAAGCTTGTAGATGGGATGAGGGAGTCGACACAAACCCCCTGGCTTTTATCGATGTTTCTCCCGATCGAAAAACGAGATTCCCGATGTTTCCCTCACGGATTTTGGGATAGGCTCAACTATAGATGAGTCCAGAGGCAAATATCCGCATGGAGGACCAGGGGGCCTAATTCGGCCAAACCCTAGCCTTCGGGCGAACTGGCCAATTCGCTCGAATTGGTTCAGTTCGGCCAAACCGGCCCCTGGGATGCAGCGTTGATCACTGTGAATGGGCCGTCCCATTTGCTTCTTAGTTTCCCATGACCGAAAAGTTTGACACGGGAATTGAAGACGAGGACCTTGTCTCCCGGCCTGAACGTTTTGACCTTAATCCTTTTGTCATGCCATCTCTTGGTCCGTTCTTTGTATAGCCGGGAGCTGTGGTATGCTCGTTCCCTCACTTCATCTAATTCTGCCAGCTAGATTTTCCATTTGAGGCCGGCTGCTGGAAGGTACATACCCCAATTCCTAATGGCCCAGTGGGCTCTAAACTCCATCTCTACTGGTAAGTGGCAGGTCTTGCCATAGACTAGTTGATATGGGGTCATTCCTATGGGTGTTTTATGGGCCGTGCGGTACGCCCAGAGTGCATCTGGCAGTTTATCCTTCCAGTGTTTGTCCATCTCATTTACGGTATTTTGCAGAATGTTCTTAATCTGCTTGTTTGAAGTTCCTGCTTGACCGCTAGTTTGGGGTGATAGGGTGTAGCTACGTTGTGCTGCACCCCCAAACTTGAGAGATACCTACGGAATGCTGAGTCGATAAAGTGGGAACCTCCGTCACTAATGACCATCCTAGGAACTCCAAAACGGGGAAAGATAATCTCATGAAACATCCGTTTTGCGCTCCTAGCATCGGCTGCCACACAAGGCAAGTCTTCCACCCACTTAGAGACGTAGTCTACCGCCATTAGGATGAATTTGCAGCCCTCTGAGTTCTACTTGGAGTTTGCTGGTTAGTGGCATTGCGTCTCTAGTGTTTATATTCTCGTGTTTCTGGCAACATGGGCACCTCATGACGAATGCCTTAGCATCTTCGTACATGCTGGGCCAGTAGAAACCACATTTCTAGACTTTTGCGTTGGTGCGAAATGCACAATAGTGACCCCCGTATGGAGCTGCATGGCACCTTTCCAGGATTTTATAAGCCTCGTGCGCTGGTATACAACGTCTAAGGAGTCCGTCACCACATATCCTGAAGAGGTACGGGTCGTCCCAAAGGTGGAGTCGGCTCTCATAAGCTAGTCTTTTCTTGTTTTCTCCAGGTGGGACATACCCGGTCACCATGTAGTTCACTATATTGGCATACCACGGGTTGGCTATGGTGACCTTAAGGAGCGTGTCGTCCCCCAAAAAGTCATCGATGGGAATATCGGACAGGACTTGCATTCGAGACAAGTGGTCAGCCACTGAGTTCTCTACTCCTTTCTTATCCGTTATCTCGATGTCAAATTCTTGTAGTAGAAGAATCCAGCGGATGAGTCTTGGTTTCACATCCTTTTTGGTTAATAGATACTTCAAAGAAGTGTGGTCTGAATAGACTATGACCTTGGCCCCGACTAGGTAGGACCAGAATTTGTCTATAGCAAACACGACCGCTAAGAGCTCCTTCTCTGTGGTTGCATAGTTGAGCTGGGGGCCTGTAAGCGTTTTGCTAGCATATGAGATAGCATAGTGCTTCTTGTCCTTGGTTTGGCCCAACACAACTCCTACAGCATAGTCGCTCGCATCACACATGATTTCAAATGGTAGATTCCAGTCGGGAGGTTGGATGATGGGAGCGGAAATGAGAGCTTTCTTGAGGGTGTGAAAGGCTGCGTAACACTCCTCATCGAAAACGAAGGGAGCTTCCTTGGCTAGAAGATTGGTTAAGGGCTGAGATATCTGGGAAAAGTTTTTGATGAATCGTCTATAGAATCTGGCATGGCCAAGGAAACTACGAATCCCCTTAACGTTTGTGGGAGGTGGAAGTTGCTCAATCACTTCTATCTTCGCTCGGTCAACCTCAATTCCACGTTCTGACACCCTATGTCCTAGAATAATCCCTTCTCGTACCATAAAATGGCACTTTTCCTAGTTTAGGACAAGGTGTTTCTCTTGACACCTCTAGAGGACCTTGTCCAGATTTTTCAGACATTCGGTAAAGGTCTTCCCGTAAACTAAGAAATCGTCCATGAGCACTAACATAATCTCCTCAATCATATCAGAGAAGATGGACATCATGCAACGTTGAAAAGAGGCAGGTGCATTACACAACCCGAAGGACATCCGCCGATAGGCATACGTCCCATAGGGGCATGTGAACGTGGTTTTACTTTGGTTATCTGGATGGATTGGAATTTGGTGATATCCAGAGTAACCGTCAAGGAAGAAAAAGATAGAGTGTTTGGCTAACCGTTCAAGCATCTCGTCTATGAACAGAAGGGGGAAATGGTCTTTCTTGGTGGCTTTATTGAGTTTACGATAATCGATACACATACGCCAGCCAATGACGGTGCACTGAGGGATGAGTTCATTCTTGTCATTGCACACAACCGTCATTCCTCCCTTCTTAGGAACGACTTGAACGAGACTAACCCATTGACTATTAGGAACTGGGTAGATAATCCTAGCGTAAAGGAGTTTGAGGACTTCCTTTTTCACAACTTCCCTCATGGCATTATTCAACCGTCGTTGAGGTTCTCGAGATGGTGTTGCCTCAGAATCGATTGGGATACGGTGGGTACAGAGATTTGGGCTGATCCCCTTTAGGTCTTGGAGAGAGTATCCTAAGACCGATCGATTCTTCTCCAGGATAGTGATGAGTTATTGGGTTTCTACTTCGGATAACTTATCACTAATGATCACTAGAGTTTGTTTGTCCTCGAAGTGGAAGGCGTACCTTAGTCCAGGGGGAAGAGGTTTGAGCTCGATAGGAGATGGTTTTGGAGTTTCGTTCGTGTCGAGCTTGATTGGTGGATGGGTTTCCTCTTCCTCTGAGAAGAATGGGATATCTTCTTCTGGAATGGGTGGTTCTAGGTCGGTCAGTGAGGTGGACATGGCCTGCTCTATGGTATCAGAATCGGGGTCTGCCTCTATTGGAGTGTTTAGGGAATGAGAATAAGAGATAGGGACAAGTTCCTTTCTGACCCTAAGTTCTATTCTCTGGTTCGTTGGTGTTTTCTCCAGAATCTTCATGATTGGCCTACCTATGAAGATGGAATGGGTGCTACTGGGTAGGTCGAAGATGTGGAAATCCATGAATAGCTCAGGGTTGTTAATCTTGACGGGTATGACCCGCAAGATCCCTAAACAGTCAAGGATTCTTCCTTAAGTGAACCTAAGTCATTTTTGAGACAATGACCAGGGTTCATCAGGGAGTTCGGTTCGTACCAACGAGCTAGAGATAATGTTAATTCCGAGGCTCGGGTCGTACCCGATTTCTTAGTTGTAACCCAGAATTTCACAGAAAATTCTTCTGACCTTCTTGGGCATTCTGACCACCTCAGATGAGGCTTCGGCCTCTTCTAGCCATTCCCGACTCATCACGGCAGAGAGATGTCCTACGTACTCCCTCTGATATTCCAGTTCTTCCTTGTCGGGAGGTTGATCCTTATACTCTACACGTTGTTCCAATGGGAAACTTGTTGCACTCTGATGGGATGGAAGAGCTGATAGATTTGGATTGAGAACATGTAGGCTCTTCAGGTTCGGGCTTCTTCTCTTCTTCATTGGGGAGTTCGTCATATACACCAGTGTTGGGAGTGTCATCCAGGATATGATCCAAGATTATCCTCGCTTCACTGGGAGTGAAATGAGAGAACGACCCTCCTGAAGCGGAGTTCAAGAAAGTGGTGGCTATGGGACAGAGGCCAAGGCTGAAGTGTTGTAGAATTATAGGTTATGATAAGCCTAGGTCTGGACCGGATGCCAAAATTTGCTTGAAACGAGCCCAGGCAGCTCCTAACGACTCTTCCTCTAATTGCTTAAAGGAAAGGATTTCGATTCAGAGGCTGGCTACATTGAGAACTGGGAAGAAATTTAGGCAGAATTTTTCTCTAAGGATTTCCCAGCTCCCTTCCATATTTCCGACAGACAGAGAGTACCATTTCTTTGCTCCTCCCGTTAATGAAAACGGGAATAGCTTCCATTTGAGCGTCTCTTGTGTCATGCCCGATATGGTGAGGCAAGAATAGAGTTGCTCAAACTCTCATAAATGCGCATAGGTACTCTCAGCATTCGTTCATGAGAACGTTTGCTCTCGAACCATGGCTATGAAGCCGGGACACAGCTCATAGCCGGGTGTGTGGATGGGATGTGATGATGGTGGAGGCTCCAAACAATTGCCCTTTGGAGCCAAATGTTGACGCAAGGTAAGAGTGGAATCCATGTGGTGGATGGTGGATAATGGGGAGACACGGACAACTTGGGTTTGGAATCAGAATAGCTACCGTTCCCCGGCAACGACGCCATAGAGCTTGTTGGCACTTCTTGTGGTCTACAGATAAATCTGCAAGCGGACGGATACCGATGTAGCTTTCACCCGGGAGTATTCCAAGGTATCGATTTCCACGGGGAACGAGAAGTGAACTAATTCTAAACTAAGTTGTCCAAGGGTTATGGAATGGGATGGATGAAGTGGACGACAACAACAAAGAGGGAAGAGAAGCGATGAGAGGGTAGAGTGGGTATGAGTGTGATATAGGTACTGTACTGATTAACTGAGCGGATCAGAGGGTACAGATAGATACTTGCTTCGGGACAATAGAACCTATGACACGTAGAAAGGGATGAGAAGGGGTGTCACCAATCCTACACTCTGGGATCCTGCAGGCCGAGACGAACGTGATGGACTACGTAGGCCGTATAGGGCTGTCACCACCTAATGGCTACCACCTCCGTAGACTCGGGGACAAACTAAGTTAACCTCAAGTATAGGCACCACGCCTACACTAGTCGGTTAATACTTATCTCCTATAGAAAGACAAGCACCCAAGCCAAGCAACCAGTATACAATTATACCAATCAACTAAGCATTGCACGAAGAACCAGCAAGTAAATAAAAGTAGAACTGACTGCTCAATTAATCAGGAAGAGATACAAGAGTTACCTGACACGACCCGGATGTCACTTGAAGCAGAGTTGGATCTGTAGAGGTACAACTGGAAGAGTGGCCGACACTCCGGCTCCTCTCCGGACGCTCACCTCTCCTCTCTCCCTATCTTCTAAGTATGAAAGTGGCAGAGCTGCACTAAGGAACTCCTCTCTTGTGTTGTGTACTTTTGCAGGTGATGGATGCCTCCTTTTATAGAAAGGAAGGGCGGTGGAAGAAGGAGTAGTGGCCACGGGACCTCAGGGGCGGTTCCAGGCCATTCGGGCGAAGATGCCGGGTTCGGCCGAAGGGGGTCGGTTCGGCCGAACTCCCCAGTTCGGCCAAACCACCCATTTGCACCGCCTCGGCCTCCAACACTCCAGATTTCGTCCCCAGGTCGGTTGTGGGTCGGTTGGGCTTCGGCCGAATCCTGGAAGTTCGGCCGAATGGGTCCGGGTGCCCGTCTGCCCTTGGATCCACCGCCTTTGTGCTGAGGTTGATCCTGATGGTCCACATATGCCCGTGGTCTTGGTAAATCACGTGTGTTTAGGTCCTGGTACGCTCCGGGAATGAGGGCGGTGTTCGGTCGAGTCATGAGACTCGGCCGAACGCACCGTTTTGGGTGGTTTTACCCCGACATTGGCAACTTGCCTCCTGGAATCACATAAACACAAAAACTTGTGGAAATGATCAGAAATAATGCCTATATCTATGGTGTGTGATTTCATTGTGTTTGTTTTATACTCGGTTGGAGGTCGGAAATCGGTTCGTAACGACCGCCAACAGCGTATAAGAACCGCAACTTGACTACATTGACGGGATGCATATCAGAACGTGGAAACACCATCATTGCTATCCACCAATGCATGAAACACAAGGTGGTGTTATGAATATTGTTAGTGCATGGTGTAGAACAATTTATGCTTCCCAAAATCTTTTTCCAGAACCCGTCCCGACTAAAACTTTTCAATGTTTTGGCATGCTCCAAAGAACAATGACTAGCAAAACCCAGAGCCATACTCAAATCCCTCCAAGAGTAGGAATACTCTTGGTTGAAAAATTGAAAGCGAACACCCTCCCATCCAGATGTGAGAGTCGAAAGAAATTCGAGGGTGAGGAGATACGAACCTTGTTCGTCGACACGCCAGAAGTTGCCCCAGCCAACGGCTTCGAAGACTTATGGGAACTCTTCGTCCATACCCGTTCTTACGAGCAGGTCCTGCTCGTAGACATGGGTATGCTCAAACTCCTTCAGGCGTAGCATGTTGAAGACGTTCCGCTCCCAGCCCATCCGGAGAATGATGTCACTCTCGTTCAGGAGCTGCCGTGTTGTGTGCGAGGCAAAGCCTCTCCCCAAGTCGGCTGCACCTGACTCGTCCACCTCCATCCGGCTTGAACCGCGGGTAGGGGCTGGGGAGCTCGCAGCATCGTCCGAGCGTTTGCTCAGCCGGGCAGAGCGACGGAACGCGGAGAAGATCTTCGACATGCTTCCTACAAAAGGTTAGCGCAACGACTACCCGAAGGACTGAATATATGAGGTTAGCACAAGTAAATCAAGTCAGTCGTTCGAGAGAGTTAGTCGTTCTTGTAGGGATGAAAACCTCCACAAAAGATTAGTCATTCTTGTGGGTGTCGGGAACCACCATAAACACGTTCAAGTTTCAGCACAAAGATCGAACAAAGGCAAAATATTTTTTGGGATTTTTCAGCAATGCAAGTGAACCAACTTGAGCAAGAACTAAAGAAGAACTTGACCAATAATTTGAGCAAGGAACTTGAGAGAGAGAGAGAGAGCTTCTGGTGCAAATTTTTTCAGAGTTGGATGGTGTGAAGAAGCTAGCAAGCAAGGGGTGGTATTTATAGGCAAGGGAGAGAGCTGGGGCTCATTCGGCCGAATGGCCTGGTTCGCCCGAACCAGTCCAATTCGCCCGAATGCCCCATGTGGGTGGTCTCTTTGTTGCCTCCCACCAGGACTAAAAATTGGCCTAGGTCCAACACTAGGGCATGGGCACTTTGGTGGTTTTTGGTAGGTGCGATGCAAAATTGACACGACCAAAGTGGAAGTTAGTGGAGTCACCCCCATGCTGCCATGTTTTGTGATAATTAGTGAGTGTGCAGCCATGTTGAGTGGGGTAGACATGTTTTGCGCTGGTTGGTGATGATGGTAAATAAATGGAGATGTTCTAGAAGGGGTAAAAGAGATGAGAATTACGTTTTACACCCACTGTAAATAAATTTCAGCACGTTGTCCATTTATTTTTACCATGCTTGCATTTTTCTACTCTCTTTCAAATTAATTACACAAGTGGTTCATTTATTTTGGAAAAATAAACATGCAAATGCAATGATGGAAAATAAAATTTTGGAAGGGAAACATGAGATACATACCGGTTTTTCTCTCGGCGAGAGCTCGTGTTTAAAGTCTGTGAGCGGGACTCCTCCTGTCTTCAGTTGATTTTGTCATCGTCAGATCCCGGAGTGAGTGGTTCGGGCGATGCAACCTTCTTCCGCCACATCTTTTTAGTCTTCTTCTGTGTCGGTGGCAGTGGGATCGGTTCCTCTGGAGAATTCCAGAGGGCTTGGTCTTCTTCGTATTTCTTTACGAGAAGATCCATCTCTTCTGCTTGCATTGGTCCTGTTGGCTCATTCCGTTTGAACTGCTCGACATTGAGTATTTCCAGCTCTCCATTGATGAGTGCCTTTAGGAAACACTCAGCGCTCTTCGGCCTCCAAGGCTCCAGATTTCGTCCCCAGGTCAGTTGTGGGTCGGTTGGGCTTCGGCCGAATCCTGGAAGTTCGGCGAATGGATCCCGGTGCCCGTCTGCCCTTGGATCCACCGCCTTTGTGTTGAGGTTGATCCTGATGGTCCACATATGCCCGTGGTTTTGGTAAATCATGTGTGTTTAGGTCCTGGTGCGCTCCGGGAATGAGGGTGGTGTTCGGTCGAGTCATGAGACTCAGCCGAACGCATCATTTTGGGTGGTTTTACCCCGACATTGGCAACCTGCCTCCTGGAATCACATAAACACCAAAACATCTGGAAATGATCAGAAATAATCCCTATATCTATGGTGTGTGATTCCATTGTGTTTGTTTTATACTCGGTTGGAGGTCGGAAATCGGTCCGTAACGACCGTCAACACCGGCAACGGCACCAGAAATGCTTGTTGGCACTTCTTACGATCCAATATCAGGATTGTGAATCCAGGTACTGGGGTAACGAGTGTTTTAGTGGTTTTTCTTATGGCTCAGTAAAATATATAAATATTCTGCAAGCGCATAGATTTACCGTTGTAGCACTTCACCAGGGAGTAATCCGAGGTATCGTAATTTATATTTCCGCAGGGAAGCTTTGGCAAGATTACTAGCAAATAGATATTCGAGACTATCATAGAAGGGAACACTACTAGCAAGACGGGGGATAAACGGTATTGGATAGGAGTGGTTATTCCATGACACACAGCTCAAGGGTGGCTCAGATAGGAAAGAGAAGGAATAGATAGTTGGGAGGACAACGAGAAGAGATAGAGGAATCCTAGGTACTTTATCTACCTATGTCACTCGGGCTTAGAGATACAGTGGCTGAAGAGCTAGTACTCAGAGATTAGGGTTAACTCTAATGCCTTAGTGTCGGGACAATAGAACCTATGACACGCAGAAAGGGATGAGAAGGGGTGCCACCAATCCTACACTCTGGGATCCTGCAGGCCACGACGAACGTGATGGACTATGTAGGCCGTATAGGGCTATCACCACCTAACGGCTACCACCTCCGTAGACATGGGGACAAACTAAGGCCACTGGCTAGTCTGGGAACCACTCCCACACTAGTCAACAACTACTTACTCCGCTAGCAAGAGCAAGAAAGCTTGTCAATACCCAGTGACAATTCACCACTAGAGCTAAGACAAGGGCAAAGTGATAAAGATAACTATATTGATTACTCAAAGTCTTACAAGAGGAAAAGGAAAAGATACAAGAGCTTATACCAGAGCTTCTGAAGACGACTCCGGAACATCCGAGGCACAGCTCGACTCAACTCTAACTCCCAACTAAACTATCCTAATTCTACTAGAAAGTAGTAAAATGAGAGCTCCTTGGCTTGTGTGTGTGTGTGTTACAAGTGAAATGCCACTGCATTTATAGGTGAACTAGGACGGTGGAGAGGAGTGGCGGCCAAGGGAACCAGGGGGATACCCCCTAGTGATTCAGGCGAATTACTTGGGTTCGGGCGAATCCTAGGATTCGGCCGAACCCTTGGATGCACCGCCATTTGCTCCCACGGCTTGGATTTGCCCCCGTTGGTCGGTTCTGGTGCTGGGGTCGGTTCGAGCGAATTGGGAGATTCGGCCGAACCGGGCCTGGCCCGTGGCCGGCCTCCCCAGCACCGCCTTTGGTCTTGGACCCCCCTGGGCTGGCTTCTGGTGATGGTCTTCGTGTTGATCTGGCCCAGGATGAGGTGGTGGTCGCCCACGTGTCATGCATCGTCATCTGCTTGGTCATTGTTGACGTGGACGACTCCTGATGTGGTGCACGGCTAAGGGGGGTAACCGGCCGAATGGAGTCGTTCGGCCGAATCAGTCAATTCCGACCCCTATAGCACGTATTTCTCGTTGTTGTACCTGCACAAGTGTAACACACCAAAACTCGTGGAACTCTGTTAGAAATAAACCTAAGTACATGGAATGTCACATATTTCCTCTTTTATTCCCAAGTATTGGTGGTCGAAAACGTGCCGTAATGACCGCCAACAACCATGGGGAGCACTAGTGTTATTCGTGGACAAGAAAGATGGGACACAGAGGTTGTGTGTGGACTATCGAGCCCTCAACGAAGTGACCGTCAAGAACAAGTATCCACTGCCAAGGAATGATGATCTGTTTGATCAGCTGAAGGGAGCTTGTGTGTTCTCTAAGATATTTCTTTGATCCGGCTATCATCAGATGAGAATCCGGTCGTCGGACATACCCAAGATGGCTTTCAGCACTCGGTACGGGTTGTACGAGTTCACGGTTATGTCCTTTGGATTGACCAATGCTCCTGCATACTTCATGTACCTAATGAATAGTGTGTTCATAGACTACCTCGACAAGTTTGTGGTGGTGTTCATTGATGACATTCTAGTCTTCTCCAAGAATGAAGAGGAACATGGAGATCATCTGAGGTTGGTGATGCAGAGACTCCGGGAACATCAGCTATATGCCAAGTTGAGCAAGTGTGAGTTCTGGTTGAAGCAAGTGGCATTCCTGGGACATGTGTTGTCCAATGGCGTTGTGGCGGTCGACCCGAAGGAGGATAACGATGTGTTGAGCTGGAACCCGCCTCGGGATGTCAGCGAGATTAGGAGTTTCCTTGGGATGGCCGGATATTATCGACGGTTCATCGAGGGATTCTCAAAGATTGCTAAATCCCTAATGGCATTATTGGAGAAAAATGCCAAGTTTGTCTAAACAAAGGAGTGCCAAACCAGCTTCGAGGAGTTGAAAAAGAGGCTGACAACAACACCTGTGCTAATTTTGCGCGACATAGCAAAGAGCTTCTCCATCTACTGTGATGCATCCCGTCTAGGACTGGGGTGTGTACTCATGCAGGATGGGAGAGTCATGGCATATGCATCAAGACAGTTGAGGAAGCATGAGCAAAACTACCCGACGCACGACCTGGAGTTGACAGCTGTAGTACATGCTCTAAAGATTTGGAGGCACTACTTGATTGGACACAAGTGTGACATCTACACCGATCACAAGAGCCACAAGTACGTCTTCACTCAGTCGGATCTGAATATGAGGCAGCGCCGATGGTTGGAGTTGATCAAGGACTATGATCTGGAGATTCACTACCACCCAGAGAAGGCTAACTTGGTGGGAGATGCTCTAAGTAGAAGGAGCTATATGAACAAGGTCAATAGACAGTGTCTGTCGGAAGAGCTCAGTCTGGAGTTTGAGAGGATGAATCTAGGATTCGTGGCTAGCATCATAGACATGGTAGTAGAACTGACTCTGGAACAGAAAATCCGAAAGGGACAGCTTGAGGATGAGAAGATCAAGGAGACCGTGGAGCATGTTGCCCTGGGAAAGGCCCCTAGTTTCCGAGTAGATGAACAGGGGACCTTGTGGCACAGGAAGAGGATATGTGTATCCGACTTGGCGCAGATCTAGGACACGATCCTAAGAGAAGCGTATGATTCAGCATACTCGATCTACCCGGGAAGTACGAAGATGTACAAAGACATCAATGAGAGATTCTGGTGGTACGGATTGAAGCGTGATGTGGCAACATATGTGGCTCTATGTGACACATGTCACAGAGTCAAGGCTGAACATCAGAGGCCAGCCGGATTACTCCAGCCCTTGAACATACCTGAATGGAAGTGGGAGGATGTTGGAATGGACTTTATCACCCGTCTACCTCGCACTCAGCGAGGATTTGACTCCATTTGGGTGATTGTGGATCGCTTGACCAAAGTGGCACACTTTCTTCTAATGAACTTATGAACACCACTTACACTAGGTTCAGACTGGCAGAGCTATATATGGAAAAGATTGTGTGTTTGCATGGAGTGCCAAAGAGGATAGTGTCTGATCGTGGTACTCAGTTCACTTCACATTTCTGACAGAAGCTGCATGAGTCTATGGACACTAAGTTGCAGTTTAGTTCAGCTTACCACCCCAAACAGATGGACAGACAGAGTGGACCAATCAGATTTTGGAGGACATGTTGAGGGCATGTGCTCTGCAGTATGGTGTTAGCTGGGACAAGAGTTTACCCTATGTTGAATTCTCGTACAACAACAGCTACCAGAAGAGTCTGCAGATGGCACCATTTGAGGTGCTATACAGTAGAAAGTGCAGGACACCACTATTCTGGAATCAGACTAGATAGAGTCAAGTCTTTGGGCTTGAGATACTCAGAGAGGCAGAGCGTCAAGTGCAAGTGATTAGACAAAACTTGAAGGTGGCACAATCCAGGCAGAAGAGCTATGCTGACGTTAGACGGAGGGATCTCACATTCGAAGTCGATGACTTTGTGTATCTCAAAGTGTCACCGATGAGGGGCGTGAAGAGGTTTAATGTCAAGGGCAAGCTAGCACCTCGTTACATCAGACCCTTCAAGATATTGGAACAGATGGGCGAAGTGGCATATCGGCTACCTGAGAAACTGGCCGGAGTGCACAATGTGTTCCATGTATCTCAGCTGAAGAAATGTTTGCAGGTACCTGAGGAGCAGATCCCGATAGATGAGCTGAATGTGTAGTAAGATCTCACCTATGATGAGTATACAGTCAAGATTTTGGAGGAGTCAAAAAGGGTGATGAGAAACAAGGTTATCCGGATGTGCAAGGTACAGTGGAACCGATACTCAAAAGATGAGGCGACGTGGGAAAGGGAAGAAGACCTCAAGGCCGAGTACCCACAGCTCTTCACATCTACATCCGAATCTCGAGGACGAGATTCATCTTAAGGGGGGTAGGTTTGTAACACCCAAAAATAGCCCATTTAAAATTTTTAGTAATTTATTTGCTTTTTATTAAATTGTTCATAATTAATATACGTTAAAAAAATTATTTATGATTATTAAAATCAAATATATGTTGTAGAAACATTTTTTTGTTGCATTCATGCTACTGCATCAAGTTTTGTATTATTAGTGGTTCCAATGAGGATTTAAATCTAATTTAAATCCGCGTTTGAATCACCTCATTTTGAGCTCTAGAATAGTTGTTTCAGCCTGAGTTCAGTTCTGCTCCCTAAACTCTTTCCTCGGTCCAACTCTGCCCTCTCTTCTTTTACTCCGAACCAGCCGAGCAGCCCCCTCCTCCCTTGCGGCCCAGCTTCTAGCCCGACCCCCATAGCCAGTCTTCCCCCCCAGGCCGGCCTAGCACCCAAGCCGGCCCAGCTCGCCAACCACCCTCCCTGTCCCACTGCAAGCGGGCCCCGCCCGTCACATCCCTCTCCCTCCTCTCGCCCGAGCTTCCCCTTCCCCCGGCGTACACCTCGCCGCCTCGACCGGCCACCCTAGCCCCACCCCGCGCCCGTGGGCCACTCTCGAAGCTGCCATGAAACTTCCCGCGCCGCTCCTTTCCTTTTTAGCACTGTTCCCCGCAAGGAGATCCCCTCCCCGCATGGACAGGGGCGATTCACCGCTGGTCACCGCCGATCTTCACGGCCCACACGCCGAGGGACCCCTGAGCCCTATAAATTCCAAGCACCGTGGCCCTAGCTCACCATCACGCCTCCCCTTGAGCTCTCGGTCCCCTCCAGCGCCCCCTCCCCACTCCACGCCGCCGCCATTCCCCGAGCTCACCGCCACGCCGTCGATCGGCTCTTGTGAGCGCGTTTCGGCCAATTGGATCGTAGGAATAGCTTCACGCCAAGGTGAGCCTCCTCTCGAGCCCAGTCCCACTTTCCCCTAGGGTCTCTAGCCCCGCCGCCCATGCTCGCCGGCGCATGCCGACCGCCGGTCGCCGTCGAGCGCTGCTTGTGCAGCCTTCCCGACGTCCAGGACCCCCCTAGTGCACTTGCCGTATCTCCCTGCACCTGTAGCGCCGAACCACGTCCCTAACCGAGCCCCGACGAGCGCACTCCGCCTCACCGGAGATGGCCGCCCGCCGATGCATGCCTCCCACGCCGCCTCCCCTCGGCTTGAACCCCTCAGATGCACTCGCCACGCCACCTTGAGGCCATAGGACCTGATCCCGTCCCAAACCGAGGCCCCTAGCACCTTCTAGGCTCTGCTCCAGCGAATCCCCGCTGCAATAGCCGGCGGCGCCACTGTTTTCCCCTTCCCTGTAACACCCTAAAATAGCCCTATTTAAAATTTTTAGTAATTAATTGATTATTTAATGTCATGCCCATAAGTAATATAGAGTAAATAAATATTTTCTAGAAATTAAAATCAAATATAAGGTGTAGAAACATTTTTGTTGCATTCATGCTGCTGCATTGAGTTTTGTATTGCTTGTGGTTCAAACGAGAGTTTAAATTTATTTAAATTCGAAATTGAATCACCTTGTTTGGAGCTCTAGAAAAGTTGTTTAGGTCCGAGTTCACTTCTGCCCCCTAAACTCTTCTGGTCCGTTTCTTTTCCGACTTCTCTTTCTTTTCCAGCCGGCTCAGCCACAAACCCAGCTTTCTCAGCCCAGCGCACCACCCCGCTCTCCCCCGCGGCCCACAGCTCCGCTGCGGCCCATCACCACTGCGCAGCCCGCTCGCTCCGCCAGCCCACTCCGCGGCCTGCCCTCCCGCACCGGCCCACACAGCCGCGCCGGCCCGCGTCCCCCGCCCCCATTTCCTTCCCTCGGCCCAGCACAACAACTCCCCTCGCCAACTTCCGGCCCAACTCGGCCCAATACTGCCCCCGCCGCTCCTTGCCACAAACACGTGGGCCCCGCCCAACAGTGTCGTCCCCAACCTCCGGCAGGCCGCACCCGAACCAAGCTCGAGTCGAGCTCGCTCGCGCCACCGCGGCCTGGCCCCTAAGCCCGCCTCCCGCGCCTATGTCCCCTCCCCTCGCACCTTCCAGGAAGGTCCGGCCGCCGCCCTTACCATAGATAGGCGCCCCTCTCCAAGGAATCCGATTCTCGCGAAAGGAAGGCGGAGCCCTACCGCCGCCGTCCCCCGATTCGTGGCCTGCACGCCAAGACCCTCCCCCCGGGGCTATATAAACAGAGCCGCCGAGCCCCAACGCCTCCACCAGTCCTTGCCCCGAGCTCCCAAGCCTCCCCCAGCACTCCCCACGGCTTGCGCCACCGCCATTAGCCGCCGTCGTCGATCCACGTCGGCGCCGCCTTCCGCTCGACGAGAACCCACCCAGACGCGTCGCAAGGAGGTAACGGAGCTAACCGATGCTTTCCCAATCCCGTTTCGCCTTGTTTCCAAGCCTAATGGCTCGCCGACCTTGCACAGCACCGCCGCGGCCGCCTGGATTCGTCGACTACCGTCTCTGTCGCTCCGACGTCGACTTGAACCCCATAGGTGAGCTCGCCAACTCCTCCTGAATCTGTAGGACCAAACCAAGCGTCGAATGGTAGTCCCTAGCTCTAGATCGCTCTCACTCCGGCGAGGAACCACCGCAAGACCAGCGGTGCCGCCATTCCCGTCGTCGCTGGCGGAACCCCCCTCGGCCGATCTGTTTAGAGCCGCCCGATCTACATCCAACGGTCCAGATCGATTTCGACCCGAGTCAAACCTCCCCTTACCGGTCAGCGTCGGACTTTTTGCCAAAGAGCCCCTCGGATTTTCCTAATCAACCCGCAGTCCACGCTAGTTCAGAAAGTAATTACATTTAGGTCCTTTTTCCACGTTTACACCCCTGATCTTTTGAATAATAGTGCGCGCTGTCCTGTTCTGCTAATTTCGCACATTAGCCCTCGCTCATTTAATCAAAATTACGTATAGGTCCTCGGTTTTTCTCAAATAAGCCCCTGGGAACTTTTAAACCTCGCCAGCAAGTCCGCAAACCTTAGAAACGCCATATCTTTCTCGTGTTAGCTCTGATTAGTATGATTTTTGCGCTCACGTGTTCGTAGCGAAGCGTAGAATATTTCTAGAACCTTCTTTTGTACTATTTCTACTGTTTGGTGTACTGTTTCTAATAGAATACTTTTGGTTGCATGTATTGTCTTGTGTGGATGCTTGTGCGGTGATTCGTGTCCAGTCGGTGAGCCGTTCGCTTTGGAGTTTGAGTACGAGGACCTTCAGGAGCCGGACTCGCAGCAGCAGCAGCAGCACTTTGAGGAAGGCAAGTTATAGCATGGACAATCCTTGCTACCTACTCACCTGTATTAAATTATTTCATACATGCATGTGTCTAATTTGATGTACCTATTAAGGTTGTACCTAGTCTGGTTTACCCTGTCCTTGTTTACCTCGGGTTTATTGCATATGGTTAGAACTTTGCTAGGCGCAGCTACTGTCACCTTTGTTTAACTATTAAACTTGTATTAACGGTCCACTTCAACTTTAACGTTAAAACTTGCTTTTTAGCAACATGGATCAGGGAGCTAGAGCATGTGCTGTGTGCTTTGCTCTAGTGTCTCCCTCTAAGGACCGGTTCTTAAAGCGGCAACCCAGGAGCTTGTCGCCACCACCAGAACTACAATGGCTCTGGTCTTGGACAAGTAGCTTGTACGGCTCTAGCTTGGCAGTGGTTACCGACGGGCCGACGGCGTTGTGGGAGGCAAGGCACGGGGTGTTTTCCCGATTCCACCGAGGACGGTAGCCTCGTCGGCTAGGTCCAGTTAGACCCAGTCCCGTGTTGGGAGTCTCAGCGATTCAGAACTCCGCACGTTGCGCATTGATGGGTGCGATACCCGCGCTCTGGACGCCATCGACCCCCTCATGGTGTGACTCCGTGGGCGTACGTCGATCTCGGTGCCTAAGGACTCACCACCTTGTAGTACCCCAGCGGCTACTGTCTTGTTAGGGGTGTCTTGTGAAAAGCCTCGTAGCGTCCCTATGCGATCACACCTCGGAAGTGTGGTTTAAGAGGTTTGGCCACCTCGGCATGGTTGGGTTTAAAGTTCGTTTGAGCTTTTACGCGACTGGTGGGTAAAGGGCGAAACCTCTGCAAAGTGTAAATCTATCATGATAGCCTTGCTCAGGGTCACGAGCGGCCTGGATCCTTTTTGATTAGAAGATGATGTTTATTTATGCTTAATGTCACTCACACCTTATTAATTGGGTTACAACTGGGATTTATACACTTGTAGTAACTTGGATAATGTTAAAATGAGCCAACTAAAAGTGCTAATGCAGTTAAGCCGTGTCTAGCCTTTTTGAGCCTTCATAACCCGTGCTATACTTGCTAAGTAATTATTTTACTTGCACTTGCTATTTATTCAACAAAATCCCGGACAGGTAACAGATTGGGATGTGCATGAGTCTGCTGCTGAGTTTCCAGAAGATCTACCGTACTACTAAGTTGTGTTCTCCCAGTCAGAGTCCCTGTGGAGTGCGGCTTCATTTAGAGAGAGTTTTAATCTTCCGCTGTATTGGTTAGTTTATTTATGATGCACTCTGATGTAAAACTCTTTTTATTCGAGTAATATATTCAGCATATGTTTACCATATTTGTTTGCTATATGTGTACTGTGACTTCCTGGGCACACATATGGCCATATTCGGGTTTCTGTGTAAATCCGAGTGTGACATTCTCGCTGGCGATCTTACACCCCCCATCAACCCAAGCCATCGGATCTTCCTCCAACCGCCCAGATTAGAACCCCCCGATACCCCTTCGTGTTTTAAATCCGAGCCGTCCGGATCTGATCTGAGGGCAGCGTATCGGTCAACTCCGGTCTATGCTGGCTCTTTTGTTAGAAAGCCCCTGCAAGTTTTGAGATTCTACCCGCAGTCCACGCCTATTCAAAATTAATTACGAATAGGTCCCTGATTTTATGGAAACTGTAATAGTGCCCGTTGTCCTGTTTAGCCATTTTCTCGATTAGGCCCCTATAGTTTTATACAAACTTATGTTTAGGTCCTTGGTTTTTCAAAGATAAGCCCCTAGAAACTTTTAAAACTTGCCAGCAGGTCCCTTTAACTTAGAATTGCCATATCTTTTCCGTTTTAGCTTCGATTAGAGTGATTTTCGCGCTCTTGTATTCGTAGTAAAGCGTAGAATAATTCTAAAACCTTTATTTGTATTGTTTCTACTGTTTGGTGTACTGTTCTAATAGAATATGATTTGTTTGCATGTATTGGCTGGCGTGGATGTTTGTGTGGTGGTTCGTGTCCAGCCGGTGAGCCTTTCGCGTTGGACTTCAAGTACGAGGAGGACTTCAAGGGACAGGAATCACAGCAGTAGCAGCAGCCACCTTTTGAGGAAGGCAAGTTATAGCACGGACAATCCTTGCTACCTACCCACTTTGTCTTAAATTATTTCATACTTGGATGTGTCTAAATTGATGTACCATTAAGGTTGTACCTAGTTTTGAATATCTTATCCTTGTTTACCTTGGGTCTCTGCATATGGGTAGAATCTTTGCTATGCGCAGCTACTATCACCAATATTTAATTGTTAATCTTGACTTCATGGTTCACTTTAACGTTAATAATAAAACTTGCTTTTAGCAACTTGGTTTAGAGAACTAGAGCATGTGCTCCGTGCTTTGTTTCTAGTGTCCCTCCATAAGGTCCTGTTCTTAAAGCGGCAACCCAGGAGCCTGTCGCCACCGCTAGAACTATTATGGCTCTGGTCTTGGTTAAGTAGCTTGTACGTCTCTAGCTTGCCAGTGGTTACCGGAGTGGCCGACGGCGTTATGGGAAGCAAGGTGCGGGGTGTTATTTGATTCCACCGAGGACGGTAGCCCCGTCGGCTATGTCTCGTTAGGCACAGTCTTGTGTTAGGAGTCCCTGTGGTACGGGAACTCCACATGTTGCACTCTTTATTTTTGTTGTTGGCATGAGTTGCCCGCGCTTCGAACGCCATTGACCCCCTCACGTTGCGCCCTGAGGGTCAGACAATCTTGGTGCCTAGAGTCTCACCACCTTGTTGTACCTTATCGGCTACTGTCTTGTTATGGTGTCTTGTGAAAAGCCTCGTAGCGTCCCTATGCAATCACACCTAGGAAGTGTTTATGTGCATGGTTGGGTGCAAAGTTCTTTTGAACTTTTACGCGATTGGTGGGTAAAGGGCGAAACCTCTGCCGAATGTAAATCTATCATGATAGCCTTGCTCAGAGTCACGATCGGCCTGGATCCTTTTTTATTAGAAGATGATATTTATTTATGTTTAATGTCACTTACACTTTATTAATTGGGTTGCAACTGGGTTTCATTCACTTGTAGTAACTTGGTTAATGATAAAATGAACCAACTAAAACTGCTAATGCAGTTCAACCGCATCTAGCTTTATTTTGAGCCTTCTTATACCCGTGCTATACTTGCTAAGTAAATCTTTACTTACACTTGTCATTTATTCAACAAAATCCTGGATGGGTAAACAGATTGGGCTGTGCATGAGTTTGCTGCTGAGTTTCCAGAAGATTTGCCATACTACGGAGTTGTGATCTCCCAGTCAGAGTCCCTGTGGATTGTGGCTCAATTTAGTTTGAGAGTTATAGTCTTCCGCTGTATTTGGTTAGTATTGGCACTTCTTACGATCCAATATCAGAATTGAGAATCCTGGTACTGGGGTAAGGAGTGTTTCAGTGGTTTTCTTTATGGCTTAGTAAAATATAGAAATATTCTGCAAGCGCACAGAATCACCACTGTAGCACTTCACCTGGGAGTATTCCGAGGTATCGTAATTTATATTTCCGCAGGGAAGCTTTGGCAAGATTACTAGTGAACAGATATTCGAGACTATCAGTGAAGGGTACCCAACTAAACAAGACAGGGGATAACGGTATTGGATCGGAGTGGATATACCGGACACACAGCTCAAGGGATACTCAGGTAAGGGAGAGAAGAGATAGATAGCTGGGAGGATAACGAGAAGAGATAGAGGACTCCTGGATTCTTTATCTACCTATGTCACTCTAACTTAGAGATACAACGGCTACAGAGCCAGCACTAGGAGATCTGGGATAACAATAATGTCTTAGCATCGGGACAAGGGAACCGGTGAACACACAGAAAGGGATGAGAAGGGGTGCCACTATTTCCCAACTGGGGAATCCTACGGACCGGAACTAACGTGATGGGCTACGAAGACCGAAAGGGCTGTCACCACCTCCCGGCTACCACCTGGAGTAGCCGCCAAGGGACCAGGGGGGTACCCCCTGGGATTTTGGGCGCCAGGGTCGGTTCGACCGAACCAGGGGGTTCGGCCGAACCCTTGGATGCACCGCCTTTGCTCTGGGTGGCCAGGATGAGCCCCTGGAGTCGGTTCTGGTGCTGGGGGCGGTTCGGCCGAAGGGTCCAGTTCGGCCGAACTGGGCCTGGCCCGTGGCCGGCCTCCCCAGCACCGCCTCTGGTGCCTGGACCCCCCTGGGCATCCTCCTGATGCATGACTTCGTGTTGATTTGGCCCAGAATGACATGGCATGGTCCAGGATGAGTTGGCGGTCGCCCACGTGTCATGTGATGTGTTCGCTTGGTCATTGTTGACGTGGACGACTCCCGGTGGTCTGCTCGGCTAAGGGGGGTAACCGGCCGAACGGAGTCGTTCGGCCGATTTGGTCATTTCCGGCCCCAATAGCACATATTTGTCGTAGTTGTACCTGCACAAGTGACACTCACTAAAACTCGTGGAACTTTATTAGAAATAAAACCTAAGTGCATGGAATGTTGCATATAACGTCATTTATTCCCGAGTATTGGTGGTCGGATTTGGGCTGTAACGACCACCAACAAGCTCCCCCAAGCTTAGCTCTTTGCTCGTCCTCGAGCAAAGATATAAACTTAGGCTCGGTGGATCAGGAGTTGCTACAATGTCATTTCTTTTGCAGGTAACTTTATAAACAACTAGTGCTCAAAAATACTTGAATCATAGGCAAAGTTTCAAATCACCTTTTTACCTATGGGGCTTATAGCAATCTCCTTATCTTGGGCGGTTGAAAGGATGAACAGTTTAAACTTAGTTTTATTCCACTCTACTCTTTTCGGGATCCCATCTCGGAGTTTTTCATAAGTTTTGAAAACTACAAATTGTTCCTCATTGGCACACTCAATCACTCAAGTGTATTTGAATCCTCACCAAAGGCTTGTGCCTTCTTTTCATCCTAACATTTAATATGGCTTTTTGTGTGGCTCAGGGACAAATGATGAAGGCATGCATGCATCTTATATTTTGCTAAGTCAAAGACCGGATCTCAGAGGAGACAAATCACATCTTAAGATCGAGACGTGCAAGTGTGTGGATATGAATGGAGTGGAATATGGTGGAATGGTGGAATGGAATATGGTGGAATGGAATATTGTGGAATGGTGGAATGGAATATGGTGGAACGCCTTGGATGAATTTCCCTCTCCTTGATTTATCTTCGAGGACTTGGGCTATCTTTTATTCTCATATTTTTGCCATGCCACTTGGCATGCTTTTCTTTTTCTCTTTCTTTTTGCCATGCTCTTTGGCAAGCTTTTCTTTTTCTCTTATTTTTGCCATGCTTCTTTGGCATGCTTTTCTTTTTGCATAGCCCATGTCTCTAACAAGAGTATTTGGAGAGGGAACTCATAGAACATGGAGCATTTATTTTTGTGGATGGATGATGTAAAATGTTTGCTAACTCCTAGTGTAGGAATTGCAAGTGAGAGGTGGTGTGTGTACGTGGGTCTCGATCTTTAAGAATATGAAAGCTTCACTCAAAGGTCACAACAATTTGACAAAGCTCACTAAGATAACAAGCAGCATATGAGTAGAAATTTTCAACTAAGCTTATCATATGCCTCTGGTAGCTATTTGACCAATGAGGAACTTGTTTTATTTTGAAAGCATAAACCTCCGAGATTTTCCCCGTACTAAAAGCAGAATAGAACTTAACCAAATTCTCACTAAATCAATCCCCACAACAACTTAGACTTGGAATAAAGCATGTGCTCCCACAATGTTTTCAGGATCATTTTTACTCATGCCAAATAATTCAAGCACAATCTAGCAACTAGTTGTAGCAAAGTACTTGCAAAATTAATGACAGAGCAACTATTCATCATTTCCAAGGTGAGAGGCATATGATTCATTCCATGCATAGTTGGGAGTTATTTTACTCAAGGGAAATATTGTTTAAGGGAAATATTTTTTTGGTATTTTCATTTTTTTAAATGCAAATTATCATGAAGGGAAATGAAAGGGAAATTAAATGATCAAAGTGCTGGATAAATCGGGACATACCTGGTGGGGGTCCTCCCCCAAGCTTGGACTTTCACTGGTAGGGGTTGAGCCTTGAGAGGTACTGGCTCAGCTGTTCCGCTTGCTCGTGGACGTCATGCTGGATGGACGCCACCATCCCGCTATTCTCTTGATGGTACTGAGAATGGCGGGCTAGCGTGTCTTGAATCTCTCGGGTACGGTCGTCGATGAGCTCGACTCGGTCGGAGATGTTGGACATGTCCCGGCCGTAGTCGAAGCGTGCGGACTGTGAGTATCCAGGGTAGTATGGCTGGGAGGCACTGTCGTACCCTCCTCCATACCGACTCCCGGACCACTCAGAGTCCGTGTCCTGGCCGTAGTCCCAACGTCCTGAGGTGAAGTAGTTCGGCTCCTGATGCTGCCCGGAGCCTCGTGCTCCGGACGTCCCAGCGCCGGTGTACATGTCGTAGGTGGCCTCAAAAGCGGAAGTGTGTCGGTGCGGCATTTGTGGTGCATCTTCCGGCTCCTGTGAGGTGGTGAGCCCAGCATCACGCCTGGCTCGTCCCCTCGTGACGGGTCCGTCACCTCCAACGCTGTGCCGAGCGGGCTCTCTCCAAGGTGGAGAGTCGTCCGACTCGGTCCTCAACTGGAGAGTTTGTTTCGGCGTGGTATACAACCTTAGTGATGCACAAGGCAAAGGCACTTCAGTTGTATAGCCACGGTAAATCATTGCCAGCGTTGCGTCAGGCGTCCGCCGTATCATGTAGGCTTGCACGAAGTGCTCGGCATCCACGATGGAACGCGCTGTCTCGATGTACGTGAGCCGGGCGCCTTGAAGGACGCCCAGGTGGTTAGCGAGGCGAGTGACTAGAGAAGTCATCGCCATGCTACCCGCACGAGAAATATGAGACAGCCAGTGACCAACCATGTCTTTCATAGGGGAATAGGGAATCTGCTTGACCATGGCAAAAAGAACCTGCAACTCGATAGTGTTGACAGGGCGCAAATCTGCCCGGGGAATACCGTCATAGACACCCAATGATGCATGAAACGCAAAGTGGGGTTATGTATGTTGTTCTTACGTGGCGCATGATAGTTGGTATCCCCCAAAATGTTTTTCCAAAATGCCACCCGGTCAAATCTTTTAAGCGCTTTGTTCGGGTCTAATGAACAACGGCTTGAAAATCCGAGACCTGGACTAAAATCCCTCCAAGAGCAGAAGAACTCTAGGTTGAAGAACCGAAAACGAATCCCCCCAGTTTCAGAAACCAAAGTCGAGAGGAATTCAAGGGTGAGCAGGTACGAACCTTCTTCGTTGATGTGCCAGAAATTCTCCCAGCCAATGGCCTGAAGGATTTCTGTAAACTCTACGTCCATCCCCGTGTCCCTAAGCAAATCTTGCTCAAACACACGGGTGTGCTAGAACTCCTTCAGCCGAAGCTCGTTGAAGGTGTTCCGCTCCCTTTCTGTTCTAAGGTTGATGTCACTCTCGCTCAGGAGCTGCTTGCCGGGGGCGTGGCATGGCCCCATCCCGAGCCGGCTGCTCCGTGCTCGTCCGTGTCCATCCGGCTCGAGCCTCGGGATGGAGCTGGGGAACTCCCAGCATCGTCCGATCGTCGGCCTAGCCGGGCGGAACGACGGAGCGAAGTGAAGAACTTCGACATGATTCCTGCAAAAGGTTAGTGCAACAACAACTACCCGAAGGACTGAATATATATGGTTAGCACAAGAAAATCAAGTCAGTCGTTCAAGATAGTTAATCATTCTTGCGGGGATGAAAACCACCACAAAAGGTTAGTCGTTCTTGTGGGTGTCGGTGACCACCACAAAATCGTCCAGAAATTCAGCACAAGGATCACAACAACAGCAAAATATTTTTGGGATTTTCTAGTGATGCAAGCGAACCAAAACTTGAGCAAGAACTTGGAGAGAACTTGAGCAAGCACAAGAGCAAAGGACTTGAGAGAGAGGGAGAGCTTCCTAGCAGAATTTTCAGAATGTATGAGTGTGTGAATGGTGCAAGGAAGCAAGGAAGCTTCGCCAGCAATTTATAGGCCGAGGGGAGGGGCATGCCCTAGTTCCCCCGAAGGCTCTGGTTCGCCCGAACCAGGCCTGGTGGCCAGGGCTCTCCCATGTGAGTGCAGCACTCACATGCCTTTATTTCCACTCCAAGTTTGTGTGGCCATCAATTCCCAAGGACATTTTTAGTGGTTTTTAGTGGTAGGTGAGATGGAAATGTGACATAACCAAAGTGGAACTTAGTGGAGTCACCCCCATGCTGCCATGTTTGTGATAATTGGTGAGTGTGCAGCCAATTTTAGTGGGGTAGACATGTTTGGTGCTGGTTGGTGGTGATGGTAAATAATTGGAGATGTTCTAGAAGGGATGAAAATGAAGAAAGTTACAAATTACACCCTCTCTAATTAAATTTCAGCATGTGTCCAATTATTTCTAAACAAGCATGCAAAATTTTCTACTCTCTCTCAAATTAATTACTCAAGTGGTTCATTTATTTTGAAAAGGGAAACATGCAAATGCAATTGAGAATTTAAAAATTGGAAGGGAAATATGGGATACATACCGGTTTTCCTCGCGGCGAGAGCTCAGCTTTTAAGTCCGCGAGCGGGACTTCTCCTGTCTTCAGTTGCTCTTGTCATCGTCCGGTCCCGGAGTGGATGACTCGGATGATGCAACCTTCTTCCGCCAGATTTTCTTGTTCTTCTTCTTCGGTGTCGGTGGCGGTGGGATCGGTGTCTCTGGAGAATTCCAGAGGGCTTGTTCTTCCTCGTATTTCTTTACGAGGAAATCCATTTCTTCTGCACTTGTCGGTATTGTCGGCTCGTTCCACTTGAGCTGCTCACCACCAAGTATTTCTAGCTCTCCATTAATGAGAGCCTTGAGGAAACACTCGGTGCTCCTCTGTTCCGGTGTGAGTGGCTCTGTCTTCTTCTCTTCCCGGGGTTGAAACTTGAAGTATGTCAACCTCCCGTCGATACGGAACGAGATTTCTCTCGCATCCATATCGATCCTAGCCCGGGTGGTGTTCAAGAATGGTCGGCCCAACACAAGGGGAAACGAATGCTCGTTCCCCGTGTCGAGGACAAGAAAGTCCACAGGGACATATCGTCCGTAGATCCGGACCGGTACATTCTCGATCACCCCCTCGGGGTAGCGGATGGTTGAGTCCGCAAGCTGTACCTGGGCAGTGGTAGGTGACAAAGTAGGGTAGCGTAATTTCTTAAATAATACCTTAGACATGATGTTCACGCTTGCCCCTAGATCGCAGAGTGCATCATCAATGCGACGATTCCAGATCGTGCACTGAATGATGGGCACTCCGGGATCTTCCTTCCTGTCTCGAGAGGTCTTGATGATCGCCCTTTTTGCAGCTCTCGGCAGGAAGGTCCATCTTGGTGTCAGCACTTGGATGCGTGCGACCTTCCCTGCGTGGTTAGTTCGGAAGACACTGCGAGGCATCTTACCATGCCTGGTAGTGATGGAATTCACTGTCTCGATGGAAGGTTCGGGTTGGCCCGGAATCTTCCCAGATTCAGTGACAGGAACAGCAGCAGCTAACTGAGCGACTTGAGTTTCTATCATTTTATTAAAGCCCAGTTGACTTTTCATAGCAGAAGAAAGTGATTCCATCCTAGAGTCTATGCTTTCCAGTGTTTTATCATTAGCAGCAAGCTTTTTATTGATGTTTTCAATTATTTTCATCTGGCCAAACACAAGATCTCTAAGAGACGGCTGATTATTGAAATTGCTGGAACTGAAATTGTTACCTTGTTGAGGCCTCTCAAAAGGGAGGTTTGGGCGCGAATTCCAGCCTTGGTTGCCGTAGTTGTTCGGTCGGTACCCATTGTTGTTGGAGTTCTTGACGTAGTGGGCATCTTCTCGCGTTTCGGGACAGTCATTCCCCGAATGGCCAGTGTTGCCACGGACTTCGCGGGTCATGCGAGCGTCCATGGCTTGCACCGTTTCTTGAGCAGGGGCCTCCAGTTTCTTCATCAGGAGGTCCATCTTGGCAGCGAGCATGTCCAGAGCTTCAACTTGGTGAACTCCTCGGGTCTTTGGTTGAGTCCGGTCGTCGGACCAACCTTGGTTCTCGACCATCTTCTCTATGAGGGCCTTCGCACGACTCTCCTCAAGAGAGAAGAACGAGCCTCCAGCAGCAGCATCCAGGTACTCACGGGCATAATTTCTCAGCCCGTGATAGAAAGTTTGGATTATGAACCAACTCTGCATACCATGGTGAGGACAAGCAGAAATATAGTCCTGGAGGCGATCCCATGCCTCCGGGACTGTTTCATCTTTTAACTGCTGGAAACTAGCTATTTTGTTCCGGAGGGCGTTGGTTTTCCTAACCGGAAAGAATTTTAGCAAGAAAGCGCTAGTGCATTTATCCCAGGTATCTATTGCTTCGCGGTTAGCATAAAACCATTGTTTCGCCTTGCCTAATAATGAGAATGGAAATAAACGAAGGCGAATGGCATCGATACTTACTCCGCGGATAGTGAAGGTGTTGCAAATCTCCAGGAAATGCTAGAGATGAGCATTGGCATCTTCGTGTGGCTTGCCGCAGAATGGGCTAGCCTGTACCATGTTGATGAGGGCTGGCTTCAGCTCGAAGTTACCATCTCCGACTGGCGGAGTTGGTCCGACACGTACATTCTCGCTTGATGGAGCGGAGAACTCACGGATCGTCTTAGTTGCCATCCTCGATGTAGCCTGGTCAACGATGGGAAGGACTGGGTTCGTCGGAAGGATTTGCTTCTGAGGAGGTACAACACGGGGTCGTACTTTCCTCACAAATGACTCCGGATTTTCTTGGAAGTTTGACGGTAGTTGGAATCCAGTCATGCACTGCTCTGTTCCACAAAGACCAACGAACAGAGCAAGGATAAACCCGCTTGAGTAGCGGTACTCAACTAAGATAGCTCAAGATAAAAGTTCAAAAATAATCTAGCCAAAGACTTCCCCGGCAACGGCGCCAGAAATGCTTGTTGGCACTTCTTACGATCCAATATCAGAATTGAGAATCCTGGTACTGGGGTAAGGAGTGTTTCAGTGGTTTTCCTTATGGCTTAGTAAAATATAGAAATATTCTGCAAGCGCACAGAATCACCGCTGTAGCACTTCACCTGGGAGTATTCCGAGGTATCGTAATTTATATTTCCGCAGGGAAGCTTTGGCAAGATTAGTAGTGAACAGATATTCGAGACTATCAGAGAAGGGTACCCAACTAAACAAGACAGGGGATAACGGTATTGGATAGGAGTGGATATACCGGACACACAGCTCAAGGGATACTCAGGTAAGGGAGAGAAGAGATAGATAGCTGGGAGGACAACGAGAAGAGATAGAGGACTCCTGGATTCTTTATCTACCTATGTCACTCTAGCTTAAAGATACAGCGGCTACAGAGCCAGCACTAGGAGATCTGGGATAACTCTAATGTCTTAACATCGGGACAAGGGAACCGGTGAACACACAGAAAGGGATGATAAGGAGTGCCACTATTTCCCAACTGGGGAATCCTATGGACCGGAACTAACGTGATGGGCTACTAAGACCGAAAGGGCTCTCACCACCTCCCGGCTACCACCTCCGTTGCGACGGGAATAAACTAAGGCCACTGACTACTCTAGGAACCACTCCTACACTAGGCAATGACTACTTACTCTGCTAGCAAGAGCAAGCAACCTTGTCAATACTCTTGGTGACAATTCACCTCCAGTATCAAGCAAGATCGAAGAACCAGCCAAGACAAAGAATTAAACAAGACTACAAGCACTAGAACTATAACTGACTATAGTCTAAACAAGATATATGCTGCAACTATGATAAAGTAGGAGCAAGATATAAATGACAAAGGCAAAGTGATAAAGATAACTATATTGATACTCAATGTCTTGCAAAAGGAAAAGGTAAAAGATACAAGAGCTTATATCAGAGCTTCTGAAGACGACTCCGGAACCTCTGAGGCAAAGCTCGACTCAACTCTAACTCCCAACTAAACTATCCTAACTCTACTAGAATGAAAGTGGAAATGAGCTCCTTGGCTTGGTGTGTGTTACAAGAGGGGGTATGGGGTCCTATTTATAGTTGCATAGGACGGTTGGGGCTGGAGTAGCCGCCAAGGGACCAGGGGGGTACCCCCTGGGATTTTGGGCGCCAGGGTCGGTTCGACCGAACCAGGGGGTTCGGCCGAACCCTTGGATGCACCGCCTTTGCTCTGGGTGGCCAGGATGAGCCCCTGGAGTCGGTTCTGGTGCTGGGGGCGGTTCGGCCGAAGGGTCCAGTTCGGCCGAACTGGGCCTGGCCCGTGGCCGGCCTCCCCAGCACCGCCTCTGGTGCCTGGACCCCCCTGGGCTTCCTCCTGATGCATGACTTCGTGTTGATTTGGCCCAAAATGATGTGGCATGGTCCAGGATGAGTTGGTGGTCGCCCACGTGTCATGTGATGTGTTCGCTTGGTCATTGTTGACGTGGACGACTCCCGGTGGTCTGCTCGGCTAAGGGGGGTAACCGGCCGAACGGAGTCGTTCGGCCGATTTGGTCATTTCCGGCCCCAATAGCACATATTTGTCGTAGTTGTACCTGCACAAGTGACAGTCACCAAAACTCGTGGAACTTTATTAGAAATAAAACCTAAGTGCATGGAATGTTGCATATAACCTCATTTATTCCCGAGTATTGGTGGTCGGATTTGGGCTGTAACGACCGCCAACAGTTAGTTTATTTATGATGCACTCTGATGTAAAACTCTATTTATTCAAGAATTTATTCAAGCATATGTTCTCTATTTATCATATTTGTTTGTTATATGTGTAATATGACTTTATGGGCACACATATGGCCGCATTCGGGTTGTCTTATATCTCCGACCGAGTCGACGTCCTCGACGACCGTACCCACAACATCGAGGGCACTCTCACACACCATTCTCAGTACCACCAAGAGAATAGCAGTGTGCTAGATTCTCTGAGGTATGATACCCAGTAGTAGACGGACCAGATGACTGAATTCTTCTCAAGGTTTCAGCCCTACCAGTGACAGAAAGACCCAAGCTTGAGGGAGGACTGTGACAACCATGATGTTAAGCATGGTAACACCAAAGATTAAGCCCTAAAGACAAGTTGAAGGTCACCAGTTTAAACTTTCCAAGGGAAGCAAATTTGAAAGGCAAATTTGGAGAAAATTTGGCAAATATGGAAAAATGAGGAGTTGATTGTGCCAAGCTAGGGAAATGCTTTTGATGGAGAGTTGGAAGATACTTATACCCAAAGTGTATGGTTAATTTTGAATCTTGGATGAAATTCAGTAAAAAGGAAAAATCTTTTGAACAACACCAATTAGTGTTGAGAGGGCAACTTGAAGTCAAGAGTTCAAACAAATTTTCAACTAGACTTTGGTCAAAAATCAGCAAAATACAAACTAGGAACTTGGCCCTATAGCATGAGTTGCTTCAAGATCAAAGAAAACAGTGTTCGCTATTTCAATTGGAGCACCAAAGCTTGAATCCTATACTGTTGTTGGGTCAATCGGTTACTGATGAACTGAACCCAGAAGTTCAGTCTAAACCGCCAATCTTCAGAGCAATCTTTCTCTCCAACGGTTGAGTTTGAGCACGGAATGTCTAAACAAGAATCTAAGCTTGATATCCCGGCTATAACTTTGCTTAAAGGAAGAGAAGCACTTTATATATGGGATCATGAACTGAAGCTCGAGTTTCAGAGCAAGAAAAGATGAGAGAAAAAAAAGAACAAACAGAAGAACGCCGGGCGGTCACGACAGCGCCGCCGCGGGTTCGCGCCGCCCTCGACCGTCGGCCAGCTTCGACCCTGCCACGTGCCAGCACCCAAGCAAGACAGCATGTGCACGGTGAAAAGAGATAGCCACGGTGAGTTTTCAAATAAGTACATTGACGTCTTCTTCTTCGCTCCCGCCACCGCCTTCGCGCCCACCATTCCCGTCACCTCTCTCTTGCCTCAATTCGTCGCCATCGTTGAGTCGCCGTTCAATTCCACTCACCCACATCACCACCGCCACACCAGCTACGCCCCCGACCAGCCCAAGCCTAGCCCCAACCGCCACAGTCGCCATTCACCGTCGTCTTCCACCTTCAGCCGTCGCCGACCGCGTCAAGGTGAGCTCTCGTGGGAAGCTATCTTAGCATGCCTTTAAGTTCAATCCAGTGCTCCAGCTAGACTCGTAGGATGCTCGCGAAGCTCCAGCGCCTATGCCAAGCTCTTGATTTTGTCCGTGCAAGCCGGAACGCCGGCGCAGCCGCAGAGCGCGGTCGTGCCATGAGGGTCACCATTGGGAGCTAGGCTCCGGCCCTCTAGCTTAGCTTGCGGTTAGTGCATCATGTAGAGGAAGTCATAGTGAAGCTTTAGCGCCAGAACAAGTCGCCAGAATCGTGGCCGACTAGCTGGCCGGCGAGCTCGTGCAGGGCGCCGCCGCTGTGCCCGAAGGGAGCCCCGGTATGGCCATCTCTGCTAGGGGTTAGACCCATGGTTGGACTCGTTGTGATGAGGCGAAGCCAATGGACTACCTCTCGTCGTCGGGAACCTCGCCGCCGGCGAGATCGGGCCGGTCGATCACCGCCGGGATTAGTTTAGAGCCGGGAGGGCCTATTTAATGGAATTTAACTCTTTCCGGGGGGTTATCAGTGAAAATACTATAGTGAGGCGCGGGAGGACCTGTTTGCGAGGATTTAATCTTTGTAGGGGGGTGTGTGTAAAGTTGATTTGTTTAGTTGTTTTCTTTTTGTTTAAAAATGTTTAAATCTAGTTTAAATATGTTGTTAGCTTATGAAACTAATTGTGTTAGCTTTGTTAGATTTTTCTCTATACATGAAAAATGATAACTTCTACAAAAGTAGAATTAAAAATTTAAGTTATTTAAATATGTTTCTTTAAAGCCTTTAAATAAATCTATAGAGTTTCTAAATAAATAAAAATATGATAAGGAATTTTATTTCATATTAAAAATAAACTACATTATTCAAGATAATATTATTTCTTATAGGAAAATAATTCAAGAAATTCTTTTAAAGGTTTCAAAAATACTTTTAATGGTTTTAAATATCAGAAAAATCCTTATAAGGTTTAATTGGGTGTTCTATTGTTGGCTTGCAACTTTATTGTGAAGGAAAGTTCTATAGCTAGCTTTTCTAAACTTTTGCGCCTTGCATTCATGGCATATAGATACCGAATACGTGGAGCCTGAGTTCATTGAGCTCCAACCCGAAGAAACTCAGGAGTACGAGGAGGTGATCATAGTGGAGCAAGAGCCTGAAGCCTCTACTGACGACACTAACCTCGTTACTGATCCAGGCAAGCACCGGAGCATCTACACCTATTGTTGTATCTATTATTTCATGTGTCCAAATTATTTCAGTACTTGCATTAAGTCCAGGAATTGTGATGAAACCTCTTTGATTGCTTGACAACCTTCACTAAGGATATCTTTGCCACCTCTTCAAATAGATCTTTCAAACTGGCTTAGTCAAGCTTAGTGAGTTCTACCAATGCAAACTTAGAACCAGTCGCTGTGATAATCACATAAAATTTTGGAGTTATACTTACTGAGTTGGGCGAGGATTTGTGAAGGCTTTGTTTATGGTTGAGCTTATAGGCTAGCCTCGTCCACCTATAAAGCTTTGGTCAAGGACTCAGTAGTTGTTGACCAGAGATCAAGTTTTGGACGTACTAATCACATACTGGAAGAATGGGGCCAGTAAACCGATGTAAGTCTGTCACACTAGAATTTGAACTATGGCTTGCCCAGTCAGAGAGAGGCAGTAGGTGGGAGTGTAGTCTAAAACTCATGAGTGGGTCAGGCCAGACGTGGGGGCGCTTATGGGGATGCACTTCTGGACCCTGGCAAGAATAGTTTCGATCTCTGGAAGTGATATGAGCAAAAGGATGCCATGTGCGGTTCGACGGTTCGCGCACGTGTCGTGTGATTAGGTCCTTACCCTGCAGGATGTAAAATTAGTCATGACCGTCGCACTTCTCGATATGAATACTGCTTGATCGCTGACAAACAATATAGTAAGATCATCAGAAGCAATGTGGTGATATTTTGGAAATTATCATATAGGATATTGGTTGTAAAATGTTATTTTCTTTCTAACTTAGAATTGAAGGATTCAACTATAACATGATTAAAATCTTGAAAGCATAAGGACAATGATTCAACTAATAAGCCCTTTTCGCAAAACATCAATGCCAGTCCACCATATAGCCTTGCATACTAGAGTCTTGTTTTTACTTATACTAAATTGTCGGGTAAGCCTTGCTGAGTACCCTCGTACTTGTTGGCGGTCGTTACGACACGTTTTCGACCACCAATACTCGGGAATAAAAGAGGTTATATGTGACATTCCTTGCATCTAGGTTTATATCTAATAAAGTTCCACGAGTTTTGGTGTGTTTCACTTGTGCAGGAAGAGTAACGAGAAATACGTGCTATAGGGGTCGGAAATGACCAATTCCACGTGTCAGTGATCATACGTGGCTTGCACGGTTGTTGCTGACGTGGACAACCCTCGGTTGCGCTCTGTGTCATGTATGGCTAGGGGGAGGGCCTATTTAATGGAATTTAACTCTTTCCGGGGGGTTATCAGTGAAAATACTATAGTGAGGCGCGGGAGGACCTGTTTGCGAGGATTTAATCTTTGTACGGGGGTGTGTGTAAAGTTGATTTGTTTAGTTGTTTTCTTTTTGTTTAAAAATGTTTAAATCTAGTTTAAATATGTTGTTAGCTTATGAAACTAATTGTGTTAGCTTTGTTAGATTTTTCTCTATACATGAAAAATGATAACTTCTACAAAAGTAGAATTAAAAATTTAAGTTATTTAAATATGTTTCTTTAAAGCCTTTAAATAAATCTATAGAGTTTCTAAATAAATAAAAATATGATAAGGAATTTTATTTCATATTAAAAATAAACTACATTATTCAAGATAATATTATTTCTTATAGGAAAATAATTCAAGAAATTCTTTTAAAGGTTTCAAAAATACTTTTAATGGTTTTAAATATCGGAAAAATCCTTATAAGGTTTAATTGGGTGTTCTATTGTTGGCTTGCAACTTTATTGTGAAGGAAAGTTCTATAGCTAGCTTTTCTAAACTTTTGCGCCTTGCATTCATGGCATATAGATACCGAATACGTGGAGCCTGAGTTCATTGAGCTCCAACCCGAAGAAACTCAGGAGTACGAGGAGGTGATCATAGTGGAGCAAGAGCCTGAAGCCTCTACTGACGACACTAACCTCGTTACTGATCCAGGCAAGCACCGGAGCATCTACACCTATTGTTGTATCTATTATTTCATGTGTCCAAATTATTTCAGTACTTGCATTAAGTCCAGGAATTGTGATGAAACCTCTTTGATTGCTTGACAACCTTCACTAAGGATATCTTTGCCACCTCTTCAAATAGATCTTTCAAACTGGCTTAGTCAAGCTTAGTGAGTTCTACCAATGCAAACTTAGAACCAGTCACTATGATAATCACATAAAATTTTGGAGTTATACTTACTGAGTTGGGCGAGGATTTGTGAAGGCTTTGTTTATGGTTGAGCTTATAGGCTAGCCTCGTCCACCTATAAAGCTTTGGTCAAGGACTCAGTAGTTGTTGACCAGAGATCAAGTTTTGGACGTACTAATCACATACTGGAAGAATGGGGCCAGTAAACTGATGTAAGTCTGTCACACTAGAATTTGAACTATGGCTTGCCCAGTCAGAGAGAGGCAGTAGGTGGGAGTGTAGTCTAAAACTCATGAGTGGGTCAGGCCAGACGTGGGGGTGCTTATGGGGATGCACTTCTGGACCCTGGCAAGAATAGTTTCGATCTCTGGAAGTGATATGAGCAAAAGGTTGCCACGTGCGGTTCGACGGTTCGCGCGCGTGTCGTGTGATTAGGTCCTTACCCTGCAGGATGTAAAATTAGTCATGACCGTCGCACTTCTCGATATGAATACTGCTTGATCGCTGACAAACAATATAGTAAGATCATCAGAAGCAATGTGGTGATATTTTGGAAATTATCATATAGGATATTGGTTGTAAAATGTTATTTTCTTTCTAACTTAGAATTGAAGGATTCAACTATAACATGATTAAAATCTTGAAAGCATAAGGACAATGATTCAACTAATAAGCCCTTTTCGCAAAACATCAATGCCAGTCCACCATATAGCCTTGCATACTAGAGTCTTGTTTTTACTTATACTAAATTGTCGGGTAAGCCTTGCTGAGTACCCTCGTACTTGTTGGCGGTCGTTACGACACGTTTTCGACCACCAATACTCGGGAATAAAAGAGGTTATATGTGACATTCCTTGCATCTAGGTTTATATCTAATAAAGTTCCACGAGTTTTGGTGTGTTTCACTTGTGCAGGAAGAGTAACGAGAAATACGTGCTATAGGGGTCGGAAATGACCAATTCAGCCGAACGACTCTGTTCGGCCGGTTACCCCCCCTCCCCCTAGCCGTACATGACACAGAGCGCAACCGAGGGTCGTCCACGTCAGCAACAACCGTGCAAGCCACGTATGATCACTGACACGTCATATCTGGGCCAAACCAACATGAAGACCACCTGGATCAAGTCATCCATGAAGCCCAGGAAGCAAAGTCGGTGCAGGGGGGCAGGCCTGGGCTTCCAGCCCAGTTCGGCCGAATCCATCCATTGGGAGTGGGAAATAATGCGGTGGGCCGAATCCATCCATTGGGAGTGGGAATCCATCCAGTTCGGCCACCCCCACTGCACAAACCGACCCACAACCGACTCCACAAGCAAATCAGGGCCGTGGGAAATAATGCGGTGCAAAATCAATGGTTCGGCCAAACTGTGAGACTCGGCCGAACTGACCAGTTCGCCCGAACCCCCCGGTTCAGTCGAACTGGCCGGGAGCGCTGCCTTGCGGTGCCTTGGCTCCTGCTCTTCCTCCGCCGCCTTCAAGTCCCTATAAATGCTGGCCTTCGCCCCTGGTTCAGGACACACACCACTTGGGAGCAAGTCTCCATTCCTCTCTTTCAAGATGTAGAGTTAGGCTAGTCCTGTTGGGAGTTAGAGTCAAGGTCGAGCTTCGCTCGGGGTTCCGGAGTCGTCTTTTGGAGTTCTTGTAAAGCTCTTGTATCTTTTCTTTTTCTTTATGCAAGACTCTGAGTATTCAATATATTATCTTCCTCATTTACTTGAGTTATTTGTTCCGCATCTATTCCTGGGATAATTGTGGAATGTCTAGCCTTGATTATAAGCTATTGTAGTCTGGCTCTAGAATATCTCTCCCTAGTTCTTTATCTCAGCTGGTTCTTCGATTATGCTCAAAGCATGGGGTTAATTGTCACTGTGGTATTGATAGGGTTGCTTGCTCTTTCTAGGAGAGTAAGTAGTTATTGTCTAGTGTAGGCGTGGTGCCCAGACTAGCTAGCGGCCTTAGTTTGTCCCCGAGTCTACGTAGGTGGTAGCCGTTAGGTGGTGACAGCCCTATACAGCCTACGTAGTCCATCACTTTCATCTCGGCCTGCAGGATTCCAGAGTGTAGGATTGGTGGCACCCCTTCTCATCCCTTTCTACGTGTCATAGGTTCTATTGTCCCGAAGCCGAGGTAATATAACTAGGAAAAGAACCATAGATGTCATTCTTCATGCTAGCTGTAATCTCTGCTGGAGATATCTTAAGGACAATGGAAGTATATAGGAATCCTTTCCTATCTCGCTGTCCTCCCACTAGCTAGACCGCTCTTCTATCTATATCATTTATCCTACACTTCTCCTTGTGTGTGTCAAATGAATATCACTCCTATTATATCCTTTACTCCCGCCTCATTAGCCGATACTTTAATTAGGAGTTCCATCCTTTAATAATCAATACTCTTTATCCAATGCTTCCCTGAGGAAATAAATACGATACCTAGGAATACTCCCGGGTGAAATGCTTCATCGGTATCCGTGTGCTTGCCAATTTATATCTGTGTCGTAAGAATACCAATAAACACTCCTTGCACCATTACCGGGATTGGCAATCCTGATAGTGGACCGTAAGAAGTGTCAACAAGCTTTTCTGGCGCCGTTGCCGGGGAAGCAATTGCCGAAAGATATTGATGATTGACATTGGTATCTACTAATTTAATCTACCACTAGCATTAGCGGGATCACCCCTGTTTGCTCGAGTTTGTTTCAAACAGGATGAAAGCAGAGAGCCCAGGGTGGGATCATGCAGGGTTTATCAATGTTTGCCCCTATCTACTACGATGAGCGCTCAATTTTTGAAAAAAGGAAAATTCTCATAGGTATGTGTTCATACATATACATATATATTGTATCATAACCATGTGTAGAATTGAAGAAAGGTCGTCGTCAAGAATGAAAAAGGAAATCAAATGTGATCGACGAAAGACGCTGCATCACCGCAATTCCATCTCAAATTATCGGTAATGACGAAGAAAAATCAAGGTATGTAAGATAGTCCCACTCATAGACTTTAAATTTTGAGTACCTTCTAGGAGGTAGCCTACACATTATCCTTTCAATTTTTGAAATATTCCACTACATATTTGCTTTGAATCACTCAATTTAAATTCATGCACTCCATCATCCCATTTTTTTCTCAAGCCCACTACATTTTTTCCATTCTTGCATTTGCATTTATCCGCCACATCATTGTTTTGCATTGAGAATAAAAACAAAAAAACTAAAACGAATAGAAACAAAATAAATATCCAGTGACGACTGGTATTAGGCCAAGGTGTATGTATGTCTACAAGCCTTGATTCAAGGCTGGTGGCCAAATTTCACCTGGCCTGGCCAGTTTTCGATCGTTCTTTGCGCTCTGCGCAAGAGAGGAGACGTGCTCTACGCCTCCGCTCCTTTGCCGCTCCACTTGCTTGTTTTTAGACCCACTGTTTCAATCCTCGCACACAAGCTGGTTCCGCGGCATTCCACGAGTTGGCATATTTGAGTGCCGAACCCTTTTGCCACACCCACGACCGTGCATCCTTGCACGACAACACCAACATGGAGGAGGACTCGGCCAATGACGTGCATTCACATCGGCGTAGTGCCATCACCATTGCATCAGTTTTGAAAGTCTTCATCATCATATGCCAACGGTATGCACACTCAGGTACGTGAAAAGGTTTTCTCTTTTTACCTAATTTAAAGCAAGGTCTACTAGTTTCCATATGCTTATCTCATGTGAATACTTCTTGATGCTTTCATGCTCTATCTATATATTATGGTTTGCTCTGGTTTGAATGTAATTATGTAAATATATTCATAAGCTCTTTAAATTAAGCATGGTGCTTAGGTTAATTTGCTTGCCTTAATCAAATATGGCATGGTGTCAAGTTTGATTGATGAACCTCTAGAGCAATACTTGTATCGATATTGGTTGCATGTATGGACTAACCCCTATAGAAAAATCATCAAATTTGAATGGGAAGTCCCCAAATCTACTTCGCACAGGAGATGAGGCACGACCATGGATACATTTCAAGCCCGGGGTGGAATAACGTTCTTAGGCATATACATGTCTTAGTACAATTATGAATAACCTGGAACAGGAAGTTGCATCATCCGAAGCATCCTCTCCATATCGAACGGTGACAAGAACAATCAAAAGAAGGAGAAGTCCCGCTCACGGACATAAAACACGAGCTCTCGCCGTGAGGTAAACCGTTATGTATCCTATGTTTCCCATTCCAAAATTTTAAATTTCATCATTGCATTTACATATTTCCTTTTCCAAATGTGAATCACCATTGCATTAGAATTAAGAGAAAACAAAAAGGAAATTTTTTGGGGACAGTGGGTAGTTCAGCCAATCTCTCAAGTTTGACCGAACCTACCCCTATGCCCAAATGTGCACTAACCTGCAGGGTTATGCCAAGGAAAAGATCAGAGGAGTATAGAGCTTGCTGGACCAAAGTTGATTTCTGACAAAGTTGAATTCGGCCAGAGGTCCGACCCTCGGTCGATCGCGTCAAATCTCTCGAAACTTGACCAACATTTGTCATCATCAACTACCAGCTCTCTCCAGCCCAAAACTTTGGCCAGGTACACTATTCACTTCCAAATCCTTTCTTCTTGTGCCAAATGCCCCGTTTGCAACATCCTTTCACCCAGCAATCAAAACATGCATCCCCATCTAGAGCAAATTTCGTGCAAACTCCACACTTGGTCAGTTCAGCTGAGGGTTTCACCCTTGACTAATCCTGACCTGCACCTTCTACCATGAATTTTTCCCCAGCCAGCACAAAAGCATGGTCTCCACCACTCCATATGCCCGCACATTTCATTCCATCACAATCATGGCAGCATGGGGTGTGATCCATTTAATCCTTTGGGTGTCATCCTGTCCACAAAATCTACCAAAGTTCCCATGCCTTAGTGCTGGACAAGGCTCCATGGCTTGCAAGTAGAGGTCACTAGGCTGAACATCACAGGGGTGGTTCGATCGAACTATGGTGTTCAGCCGAGTTCCTCCTCTTCCTACTTGCCTATGGAGGATACTCTGGATGCATGAAGGAAACTGGCTTCATTCAGGTTTGCACTTGTACATTCCTTGAGTACATCTCTCTCAATTCTATGCAATGCTTGGTTCATTTGCATGATTAAAAACACAAAAGCAACAAAGATATTTTCTTTTTTGTTGATCATTATGCTGCTTCCTTAAAACGTTTGTGGAGGTCTTAACTTACCCCACAAGAAAGACTAACATGCTATGGAGGTTAAAACCCTGCAAGAATGTCACACCCGGATTTACACAGAAACCCGAAATGCGGCCATATGTGTTCCCAGGAAGTCATTACACATATAGCGAACAAATATGATAACAGAATACAGTGCTTGAATAAAATAAATGGTTTTACATCAGAGTTTGACTCAAATAAATGAATAAAACAGTGGAAGTCTCATTATTAATTCTCTCTAAACGAAAACGAAGCCGATAACCCACGGGGACACCGACTGGTTGAGCACAGCTAGTAGAACGGCAGATCCTCAGGAAATTCAACAGCAATAGTACCATCTAATCCATCTGTTACCCATCCGGGATTTTGTTTAATAGCAAGTGTAAGTAAATGTCTTACTTAGCATGTACAACACGGATAATGAAGGCTTAAAAGAAAGGCTTGACACGGCTGTACTGCATTAGCAATTTTAGTTGTTTCATTTTAACATCATCATAATCACTACATTTACATGAATCCCAATTGTAACCCAATTAATATAGTAGAAGTGAACATTAAACGATAATAAATAACAGCATCTTCTAATCATAAAGGATCCAGGCCGCTCGTGACCCTGAGCAAGGCTATCATGATAGATTATACACTCTGCAGAGGTTTCGCCCTTTACCCACCAATCGCGTAAAAGTTCAAAGGAACTTTGCACCCAACCATGCGGAGGTGAATCAGACCTCACAGATCACACTTACGGAGAGACCAGAGCCATTATAGTTCCAGCGGTGGCGACAGGTTCCTGGGTTGCCGCTTTAAGAACCAGTCCTTACGGAGAGACACTAGGGCCAAGCACGAAGCGTACGCCCTAGCTCCTTGATCCATGTTGCTAAAAAGCAAGTTTTACCATTAACATTGAAGTGAACCATTAAGTCAAGATTAACAGTTAAGCAAAGGTGACAGTAGCTGCGCCTAGCAAAGTTCTACCCAAATGCAATAACCCAAGGTAATCAAGGTATAGGATAAACAAGCTAGGTACAACCTTAAAAGGGTAACAATTTAGACACATGCGTATGCAGTAGATAATGTAAGAGGTGTGTGTAGGTAGCAAAGATTGTCCATGCTATACTTGCCTTCCTCAAACTGCTTCTGCTACTGCTGGTCCTGCTCCTCGTAACCCTCGAACTCAAGCACATACGGCTCACTGACTGGACTCACGAAGCAACACACAAGCATCCACACAAGCCAGTACATGCAAACAATATTATTCTATTAGAACAGTACACCAATCAGTAAAAACAGAACAAAAGAAGTCTTAGAAACTAATCTACGCTTCGCTACGAACACGTGAGCGCGAAAATCACTCAAATCGGAGCTAAAAAGGAGAAGTTATGGCTTTTCTAAGGTTTAGGGACTTGCTGGCAAAGGTTTAAAAGTTCTAGGGGCTTATTTGTAAAAAACCAGGGACCTAAACATAATTTCATATAAAAACAGCAGGGCTAAAGCGTAAAATAACTTAAACAGTACCTCAGGTGCTATTTTTAAATAAGACAGGGGGTTTTCCATAAAATTCAGCACCTAAATCTAATAATTTTTGAATAGATCTGGACCGCGGGTTGATTTCCAAAAAGGGCAGGGGCTCTTTAGCAAAACTGCCAGCGCTGACCGATATGGACTGGTTTGACTCGGGGGGGGGGGGGGTAACTCGATCTGAACCGTGGAAAACGGATCGGACAGTTGGGATTCGATCTAGGGGAGGCGGTGTCGGCGGCGGCGGTGGCGGCGGCGCTGAGCCGCGGTGGCTTGCCGGCGAGAACGCGCGATCACGCTAGGGGGCTCGGTTTCACGCGCAGAAGGTACCTACAGATGCGGAGCAGCTCGGCGAGTTCACCAGGGGAAAACACGGCGACGACGGTGCGGCGGCGGCGGCGCTCGGGCAGCGGCGGTGCACGCGGCGACGACGCTACAACGCACGGGGATGGACGAGAAGGGGCTCGGGAGGTCCCATACCTCCACGCGACGGTGCTGGAGCAGCTTGCCGGGGCGGAACGACGACGGGCGGCGAGATCGACGGCGGCGGGCGGCTCGAACTCCGGACGGCGGCGCGAGCTCGGGCGGCGGCTGCTAGGGCTAGGGTTGGCGGCGCTGGTGCTGGAGTTTTGGGAGGTGGCGGCAGCCGCTATAAATAGGACGGGCGCAGAGGTGGCCCCGAGTCCTTGGCGTCCGCGGCAGGCCCCCCTGGTCGGAGTCTGGCTCAAGGCCGAGTCGGCCTGGCCGAAGGTCGGGGACGGACCCGACGGGCGGGTCCCGCTCGGTCAGTGACTGCGGGGCGGAGCTGGGCCGGCTCGGCTGGCTGGGCTGCGCGCTGGGCCGAGACGGGCAGAGGGAGCAGGTGCGCGCGCTAGGCCGCAAGCGCTGGCAGGCTGGGTAGCGGCGCTGGCGAGGGGAGGGAGGCGGAGCGGGCCAAGCTAGGCCGAAAGCGGAGCGTGGCGAGCTGGGCTGCTGCGGAGAGAAAAGAAAGAGGGGGCAAGCTCGGCCGAGGAAGAAAGTTGAGGGAGGGAAAACGGACTTGGGCTGTAGCAACTTTTCTAGGGCTCCAAACAAGACGATTCAAATTCGGATTTAAACAGAATTTAAATTCCAATTGAATCGCACACAAACAAAACACAATGCAGCCGGCATGAATGCAACAAAAATGTTTCTAACCTTATATTTAATTTTATTTTCTCCGAAATAATTTATTTCCCTTAGATAAATATGAACATTTAAATTAAATAAAAGCAAATTTATTACTAAAATTTTAAGCAGGCATTTTTAGGGTGTTACAAACCTACCCCCCTTAAGATGAATCTCGTCCTCGAGATTCGGATGTGGATGGGAATAACTGTGGATACTCTGCTCTGAGATCCTCTTCTCATACCACAATGTCCCTTGGTCATCCACTCGAAAACTAGGGGCTATTCCTAATGCCACCAGTTCCATGATCTCCTTGATCTTCTCATCTGCGAGCTGTCCTTTTTGGATCTCTTGTTCCAAGGTCGGTTCTACTGCCAACTCGGTGACGCTGGTCGCAAATCCCAGACTCATCCTCTCAAACTCTGAACTGAGTTCCTCCGGTAAGCAATGTCCTGTGATCTTATTCACGTATCTCCTTCTAATGAGTCCTTGATCAACTCTAACCAGCGATGTTGCCTCATATTCAGATCTGACTGTGTGAACACATACTTGAGACTCTTGTGGTCAGTGTAAACATCACACTTATGACCAATCAAGTAATGCCTCCAGATCTTCAAAGCATGCACCACAGCTGCTAACTCCAGATCGTGTGTCGGGTAGTTCTGCTCATGTTTCCTCAACTGCCTCGATGCATAAGCTACTACTCTGCCTTCCTGCATGAGTACACACCCCAAGCCTTGACGAGATGCATCACAGTAGATAGAGAAACTCTTGGTTACATCCGGCAACACTAGCACGGGTGCCGTTGTCAACCTCTTCTTCAATTCCTCAAAGCTAGCCTGACACTCACCTGTCCAGACAAACTTAGCATTTTTCTCCAATAGTGTTGTCATGGGTTTACCAATCTTTGAAAATCCTTCAATGAACCTCCGATAATATCCAGCCATTCCAAGGAAGCTTCTGATTTCACTCACATCCTTAGGCGGATTCCAACTCAACACATCACTAACCTTTTTCGGATCAACTGCTACTCCACCATTGGACAACACGTGACCCAAGAATGCTACTTCCTTCAACCAGAACTCGCACTTGCTCAGCTTGGCATACAACTGATGCTCACGAAGTCTCTGCATCACCAACTGTTGACGTAAAATCCGCACCTCACGCCAAGCACACAGCAAGCCGAATTAGCTGGCTTCAAACGTGACCCGGGCTTTTGAATCCGGAAGCGTGCCAGTCAGTTTGCCTGAAAACTAACAAAGGGATAAAACGTTTAGATCAAAACCTGGAACGTGCCGGGTGAGACCAGACAGTTCCATATTTGCGGCGTCGAAGCCAATCTTGAGAGACATATAGCTATGGACAAGCTATCTGTCGGCAGTTAGAACCTCATTCGGCAATCGGCAAGGCACGCAAGGAGCGCACTGCCGAATGCGTGACGTAAGCATGACGAAAGATCGGCTTTCAATCAAATGAACATTGTAACACGTACTCATAGCCGATTAACGAGAAACAGAGCATGATAGATAAATAAAAGGTGAAACATGATCATAAATTCGCAGTAAACGAAGAATGCATAGGCCGAAAGCAGCACCCGTCAAGCATGATAACAAACAAATTAATCCACCGCATGATACGACTTGTTTGTGACCACACCACTAATCAGATTAGACCAATCCACCGCATGATACAATCTAACCATGAAAAGCTAAAAGCATTCAATGTTTAGTTACGAACCCACAACACAGTCACGAATTTACATTAAAACAAGAATGCATAGGCCGAAAGCAGCACCCGTCAAGCATGGCAGCGAACGAGTTAATCCACCGCATGATACAACTCGTTTGAGGCCACACCACCAATCAGATTAGGTCAATCCACCGCATGATACAATCTAATCGTGAAAGGCTAAAAGCATTCATTGTCCAATGCAAACCCACGAACACACGTTCACTCGTGAGAGTTCTGCCGAATACGGCTATTTAGCCGAATCGGGGTCCATGGCGAAGGAACAAGCCTAATCGGTAAAGATAAATCTATCAGATCGAATCGAATTCTAATCCACCGGATGATTAGCTCTAAGACGACCCAAAAACCTGCATCTACCGCATGATACCCGGTTCTGTCAAGATCTACACAATGCCGACAAGCTTGAACCCGCGACACGTAGCAACCTAGATCGGTTTCGGATTCGGCTGTGAGGGGATAAGCCGTTGCACCGTAAAGCAGAGCCGATTCTAACCGATCTAGATTGGGCAAAGGTGTGTTGCATGAATTAAGCACATAGTAAAAGAGGAGCAACACGGGGTAACTTAATGAATCTGTTAGATCTTGCCGAAATCTAACAGAGCCGATAACTTGGTCCATACTAGATCTTAGCCCACCGCATGGCTCATGACCTAACAGAGGAACCTTCTTGAGACCACAACTTAAATCCACCGGATGATACTAAGCATGGTAACAAGACTACTTGCATCAAAGCTTAAATCCACCGCATGATACAAGGTTGCCGGTACTTACGGAGGTCGACGGATCGATGACTCCTCTCGAAGAACTCGACGACTCGACTAAAGGACTCGATGTTGGCACGGGGCCGGTTTGTTGTATGATTGATTCGATATATTCTTTTACAGCTGCCATGGGTTTATATTTATACCCAGGTCTTGATACAACTCCTAGTCGGACACGACTACAACACTTGTTTCTAAAAATAAATGACGAATCTTCGTGCCCATATTGCTTTCCTTGTTCGAACCGGCCTTTTCCTTATGTTGATCCACGTCATCATGTCTTCCCGAATGCTACCACTCTTTGCCTGCGGAACAATGCCTCTGCCGAATGATGACGCATTCCCGACCGCAGAGTATCTCTGCCGAACATTTCAGCCGAATGGCGACGCGTTCCCGACCGCAGAGCATCTTTGCCGAATGCTTCAGAAAAAACCCTTTTAGCCGAATGGCATCCTTCTACCAAATCCGGCCCACATGTCAGCCTCTTCCTGGTGCCAATTTTTGGTGTCAACACCAACCTCAGATGTTCTTCATGCTCTTCCTCATTCTTGGAGAAAACCAGAATATCGTCAATGGACACCACCACGAATTTGTCAAGATAGTCCATGAACACACTGTTCATCAAATACATGAAGTATGCCGGTGCATTTGTCAAACCAAAAGACATGACAGTGAACTCATATAGACCATATCGGGTTGTGAAGGCTGTTTTGGGGATGTCAGTCACTCGTATCCTCATCTGATGGTAACCGGATCGGAGATCGATCTTAGAGAACACACATGCTCCTTTCAACTGGTCGAAGAGATCATCAATCCTCGGCAGCGGATACTTGTTCTTGATGGTCACTTCATTCAAAGCTCGATAATCCACACACATTCTCTGGGTCCCATCTTTCTTATCCACAAACAAAACCGGTGCTCCCCAAGGGGAAGAACTAGGACGAATATACCCTTTTGCTAACAACGCCCTTAAGTTTCTCTAGTTCTTTTACTCCCATTCTATATGGCCTCTTAGCTATAGGTGCAGTACCAGGCTTAAGATCAATAACAAATTCAACTTCGCGGTCTGGGGGCATACCTGGTAACTCATCTGGGAAGACATCTGGGAAATCGCACACCACTTTGATGTCTTCCAGTGCTACACCCTCGGCTTGGTAGATCTGGTTGTGCTCCAAGGGACTAGCTGCTTGATACTCCACTTTCTCACCAGTCTTTGCTGTTAGCTGCACTGCTCTTTTGGAACATTGAATCACCCCATCATATCTGGCTAACCAGCTCATACCCAGAATCAAGTCAAACCCAAGGGTTTCTAGGACTATTGGGTTCACCACAAAGTCTACCCCCCTTATTGTGATGGTGATACAGGGGCAACGTAAAGTGGCACACTGTTCTCCCCCGGGTGAACTAACTACCATGGGGTTCCCCATAGGTTGCAAGATCATCATGTTCTTTTTCACGAAAGCAGCAGATATGAAAGCATGCGAAGCTCCAGTATCAAACAAAATAGTTGCGAGAGTCGAGTTGACATGGAACGTACCCACAACGGCATCCGTTGCTCCTTCTGCGGTTTCCACACCCATGTGGTTGACCTTGCCTCTTGCTGGGTTCTGCTGCTGATTCCCATTCTGGTTCTGCGGTTGCCCAACCCTCTGATTGTTGTTCTGACCAACGGCGTTCTGAGCCTTGCGAGGACAAGCGCTGGCATAGTGTCCCAGCTCACCACAACCAAAACACCTCGGAGCCGTAGGTGCATTGTTGGCCGGGTTGGGGCGTTGGACAGGACCATTCTGTGGCTGGTTCTGAAAACGCTGCTGAGGTGGTGCTGGGAGGTACTGGGGACGCTGCTGGTACTGGGGATGTTGCTGATACTGGTTGCGGTTCATCGAACCGGACTGTCCCTGGAAGCGCTGTGGAGTCACCATCTGCTGGTTTCCTTGCTGAGGATTGAAGCGGGGGCGAACATTGCTTCCTGACGGTGGGCCTTGAAGCTTCCTCTTCTTTTCCTCCATCTCGCGGCGCTTGCGCTCCAGCAGTAGTGCGCTATCCACCAGTTCTTGAAAGGTGGCGAACTTGGAGCACAGGAGCTGGTACTGGAGTGCATCATGCAGGCCATCTCGGAATCGGGTCTGCTTCTTCCTATCAGTATTCACGTCCTCTGGAGCATAACGGGCCAACTCAATGAACTTGTCACGATAAGCGGTGACACTCATACCTTCCTGCTTCAATGCCAGGAACTCCTTCTTCTTCAAGGTCATCAGCGCTTCCGGCACGTGGTGAGAGCGGAAGCTGTCGCGGAACTCCTGCCAAGTGATCTGATCACGATTGGGGTGAGCATACTGGTACGCATCCCACCTATCCAAAGCTGCTCCCTGGAGCTGTCTACTTCCATATAACACCTTCTCCCTGTCATTGCACTGTGCAATGTCCAGCTGCCTTTCCACTGCCTTGAACCCTAAGTCATCGTCTTCCAAGATCCAACTTTCAAATGGCGGACCAAGATCTTGCTCTCCAGGTAAACTTCAATCCCCTCAAGCATGTTCGGCAGTCTTCTTTCGATTTGCATTTTAAATTTCTTCTTATCCCCTTTCATTCTTGATAGGCCCTAGCTGCCGAAATCCTCATCCCTGTTGAGGAAAAATCTCCATCTTATTTCCTCGGTCCCGTAGGAGATTCAAATCCTTCTGAAATCATTGCGGCCGAATCTCAGCGGATCCCTTTTAAGATTTCACTGACAAAACCTCATGAGTGGCAAGACGCTTTCAAGAACTGGCCTTTGCCCCCAATCGCCGGATGGAGAAACTGGTATAAAAGGATGTCTGATGATAAAAGCCCTCAAACGCAGAATTGGGACAATCTTCGCATTTCTCATTGCTTGGAGCTATCCCTAGCTGAAACACCAAAGAATGAGAACCTTCTGATCGCAGCTTGCCACTTCTGGTCCAATGGTGCAAATGCTTTTCTTTTCGGCCATGGCCCAATGTCCCCTACCTTAGCCGATGTCTACATGATGACCGGCCTGAATGTTACAGGAACTGTGCATCCATATGACCATAAAGGTTCCTCCAAGCAGACAGGAGTAAGAACAGGGGTTGGATACAAGAGATATATCCAAAATCATATGTCTGATGGTCCTCTGACTGATGTCGAATACAGAGCTTTCCTGAACATGTGGCTATGCAGATCAGTCTTTTGTGGCAAAGCCAATGAGCCAACCTTGAATCATATCGTGATGGCCGAAGAGCTGGCTGCTGGAAAGGTCATCCCACTTGGGAAATATCTCCTGGGAAGTGTTTACCATATGCTCAACCAAACCACCCACCTGATGCACACTAGCAAGAAGATCCCCTGTGTCAATGGTCCCTGGTGGTTTGTCCAAATGTGGCTGCAATTATACATGCATCAAATTGTTGCTATTGATCTCAACAGCCGAGACTTCCCTTCAATCAATTATAAAGAAGGAGAAACCCGGAGAACCAAAGGTTGTCAAACTTATGGAGAAGCTGCCTCCACTGTACCTATCAACAAAAACATTGGTGAACTGTTTGAGCTCTTCTTCAGAGGTTTTGCCAATCCTCTTTGGTTCCCTTATTTGGACAATGACAATCTTACCCTCCCTTGCGAATTCAGCTTTGAGACTGGATGCATTGATGTACAATCTGTAGCAATTTTTAATGCCTTCATCCAGCCCTGCATCCTGCCAGCCGAATTCTGTGGAGGGAGGCTAGTCCAAAGCACTTATGAATTTTATCAGCCAAACATGATGGCTAGACAGTTGGGATGTGGCCAAGTGCCCCCTAGGCTATTCCTCCATGAATTCCTCAGGCCTAGGGAGATAGTTAAGGATTTCACAGAAACAAGAAGGATCTTCAACTATAAATGCTGTGGAACTATTTATGCACCTGATCCTTTTGTGCCAATAACATCTGCTCATCCTTCCTTCACTCTCTGGTGGCAAGAATTCCATGATCATATCTTCAACATGCCAATTCATCCCTTCTGTCTCGAATTAATGTCTGATTATCAGCCAACTGCAGAGGTAATATGCTCATTCCTTTATCTGCCTTAACAACATTAGTCCCAATTGATTCTGACTTTATTATTTTGCAGGACATAACACCTGCCCCTCTTGCCAGGGTAATTTTATACAAAACTGCAGGCCCAATCTCTGCTTTGGGGCACCAATCCCCTACTTTGGCTCAGCTGATGGCTAGACAAGCTTCTTCAGATCCAATACTCACTAGACCATCATCTGTCAAGAGGAAAACCCTCCTTATAGCTGCTCCCTCAGTTGTAAAGAAGAAAAGAACAAGTAGCAAAATCAAGGTCAGAGTCCTTCTTCTTTGACCATAATGCTTTTGGCGTTTTTGCTCAGCTTTATTTCCTTTTGATTTCAGGGTAGAGAACAACTGCTAGCAATCAGTGCAGGTCCTGCCGATGCTTCAATGATTGGTAAAATTTCTCACTATCTCATCTTTAAAGTTCCTTTCCATCGGCATTGATTCCTTTTCAGTTTCAGAGCAAATTTCAATAGACCCAATCTTGGAGAATTCTCCTTCTCATCAAGAACTAGCTTCAGCCTCTCTTGATGTTCCTCAACTAGAAGCCTCTCCTCCACCAACAGATCTTCCAAGCTCTCCTCAGCATGATATACAAGAATCTTTGCCTGAGCTCGAGCTGCCCTCTCTTTCCATCCAAGAGACCAGGAATGAGGTAGAGATAATTACCCAGTCTTCCAGTTCTTTATTCAATGGATCATCAATAATTCGGCAATATCTTTTTTCAGGAGAAAACCACTTCTTCACCCAGCTATTCATTTGCTGTGGATGATCTAGTTGCCGAACAAGGAGAAGAGACCTCTTCTGGTCCAACTTTATCAGAGGAGAACCAAGCAAAATTGAAGGAAATCCTCTCTTTTCTGCAAAAAGACACTCGGGAACAAGTTACCAATGCTGATCTTTTAAGAGATTTGCTTGAATCATTTGACCAAGATCTTCCTGCCGATATCAAGACTTCTTTAGATCCAATTTCCAGATTGGATGATCAGTTTATCGCAGTGAAGCAAGCTCTGAAGAATCAATCGGCTCAACCAGCCTTGGAGCAAAGGAGAACTTTGGTCAAGCAATCTGTAAAAGACCTGCATACTCAAGTTCAGAATGACAAGGAATCATTGATCAAACTGGAATCTGAACTTGAAATGAAGGAGATCAGAAAAGCTGCGCTCGAAGCCGAATTGAGAAATTTATCGGCCGAAATTGAAGCTGACAAGAAGAAGATAATCGAGCTTCCCAAGTTAACAGAGAGAAGGCGAAAGGAAGCCTTAGCAGCTCTGAACGAAGACAAACAACTCAAGGCGAAGCTGGCTGCTCTGACCAGAACCCAAGAAGCTGATAAAAACTTATTAGAAAACATTAGCAATATGATATCAAATGCCAAAAATGTAATCTCAAAGTTCTTGGGTATGTGAATTATGTTTGATAGCCGAATGTTTTATTAACCCTGTAATCTTGTCATCCTTTTAACTCTGTTTTCCTTCATTGTGGATGACTCATTCGGCAAAGTTGGCCATAATAGTACTTAGACCCGAAAACGCTTCAACTATGACATAGCCGAATCCCATCCAGTCAAAGCCGAATACGACTCGATAAGAATCCCAAACGACATGAGAACCGATCGGCTGGAAAATCTTTTCCACCTTCCGAACTCTTCGGAATATGCGCCACGATCTTTGGCCACGATTTCCTCTGCGGGTTCTATAAATAAACACCCAGGCAGCCCACAGTTTCTTCACCAAGTTCTTCGCCTTCCAAGTTCTTGCCGGCCCAAGCCATTCTTTTCCCCATCCACAGTCATTCCGAGGAACTTCCAATGGCCGACAACAACAGGAGGCGCCCGGCCGCCGATGAGGCCGAAGGAAGTCGTGCCGGCGCTCGCCGCAGGTGAGTAACTGCTTGCTTCTCTCTGTTCTTCTCGAGATTTCCTCCCTCTTTTTTGACGAATCTCTTTGTTCTTTCAGGGTAATCCAATGGATTGCCGGCGCTGGTGCGCCAGTTGCGGCTCCAGCCGCTGCTCCTGCGGCATCTTCGAGTTCGTCCAATCGATCTCTCGAATCGGACGACTACCGCTACACGGACGGCGATGCCCGCCGATTCAAGGCGGAGCGCGACGACTCTCGTCGCGAACTGGAGGCTATCTCCAAACAAGCCGGGATTGCTGACCTCGAATGGCAGCACGAGCGCAAGCAACTGCTCAAAGTCATTGATGGTGAGTCCTGCAATCTGCTCAATCTCAACCTTGTCCCCCAACTGATATTATTCTGCTGCCCCTTTTGTAAACTTGCAGCGCGTGATGCCGAACTCGATCGGCTGAAGGCGCTGGCGAATGAGCTGGCGAACAAGGTGAATGCTCCTGGGGACACACCAGAAGCTCGCCTCGGCGCGGTGGCGGGCCGCATCGATGAGGTGGCCTCGCACGGCATCCGTCTGGGCACTGCCGCAGGCCTAGTCGCCATGTCGACGCACACCAATACCGACTACTCCAGGCTACCGACCGGCTTCGCTAATGGTAACCCGGAGGAGATCGACGACATCGAGGCTTCCATAGATCGCCTTGATGCTCATGGCGCCGCCATTGCCGATTCCATTCATCCTCAGTCCGTTTTGAACAAGCTATTCCATTAGTCTGTACTAGGGATTTTATGGAATTTCGACAATAAAACTTATCTTTTGTGATCTTGCATGAACATCTGATGTAATATATTTTGTGCTAAGGGCAATACACTCAGTACTGGCCATTTTCCTTTTCTGTCAACATTTGTTCTGAAGGCGATTTCTTCCCGAAAATCGGCTGTTCGGCAAATTAATATATCAATCACCGATCGATTTCAACACTGGGAAAATACCTCTTCAAATATCTTCCATTTATAGCAGAAGCAAATTCTTCTCCCAATAATGTCTTCAAAATATATGCATTTCCAGGCACGCATCTAACCACTCTGAAAGGACCTTCCCAATTTGGAGACCACTTGCCGAATGCTGCATATTTGGTTCCAATCGGCAACATCGCTTTCCAGACTAAATCACCTTTTGTAAATTGCTTAACTTTCACCTTCTTATTGTAATACTTAGCAACTCGCATTTTGTTCTTCTCAATATTCTCCAAGGCCCTGAGACGAATCGTATGCAAATCTTCTAATTCGTCCATCATTAAATCATTATAATCTTTAGAACTCAAATCCTTTTGCAACTTTATTCTCCTTGAGTCTAATTGTATTTCCCATGGCAAGATAGCATGATGCCCATATACCAACTCATAAGGAGACGTCTGTGTAGCCCCATGTGGAGCCATTCGGTAAGCCCATAAAGCCTCATTGAGTACCGAATGCCACTTTCTCGGCTTCTGATCAATCTTCTTCTGTATAATTTTAATCATAATCTTGTTAGAAGCCTCTGCCTGACCATTAGCTTGGGCATAATAAGGAGAAGAATTTAACAATCTGATGCCCATACTCTCAGCAAAATCTCTGAATTCTGAAGATGTAAATTGAGTCCCTTGATCAGTGGTGATTGTCTGAGGAATCCCAAATCTGTAAATGATGTGTTCTTTGACAAATTCAACCATATTCTCCGACGTCACCTTCTTTAATGGAATTGCCTCAACCCACTTGGTAAAATAATCGGTTGCCAAAAGCACAAACTTATGCCCCTTGCTAGATGGAGGATTTATTTGGCCAATCAAATCTATTCCCCATCCTCTGAATGGCCATGGCTTGACAATGGGATTCAAAGCCGATGCCGGAACTCTCTGAATGTTTCCAAATTTCTGACAGTCTTGACATCCTTTATAATATTCAAAACAATCTTCCAACATCGTCGGCCAGTAATATCCAGTTCTTCTAATAACCCACTTCATTCGGTAAGCCGATTGATGTGCTCCACACAACCCATCATGTACTTCACTCATCAGCCTTTTTGCTTCTTCATGATTTAAGCAATGTAACAGCACTCCATCCAGGGATTTATAATACAAATTATTATCAAGAAGAACAAACTTTAAAGCTTTATACCTGAGCTTTCTAGAAACCTTTCGGGATGGATTCTCCAGATAATCGGCAATCTCTTTTCTCCAATCATCTTCTGCCAGATTACTCCCGAATGCATATACATCATTAGCAAAAACTTCTCGAAGCTCTTTATAACCTGATGCACTTTGGGCCAATCTATTTGCCTCTCCATTATCCCCTCTAGGAATGTGTTGTAGAATTACTGACCGAAAGCTCTTCAATATTTCTTTGCATTCTTCATAGTAATTCCTCAAGGTATCACTTTTGCACTCATATTCACCATTCAATTGCTTTATGACCAATTCTGAATCTCCAAAAATTTCAACCGCAATGGCCTTTGCTTCTTTCAAATATTGGAGCCCTTTGAGCAATGCCTCATACTCAGCTTGATTGTTAGTAACAGCAGATTGAATGGGAACAGCAAACTCAAATGTTTCTCCTTTGGGTGAAATTAATAAGATACCTGCTCCACCACCTTTGTTGCATGAAGATCCATCGAAGAATAACACCCAAGGAACAATGTTAAGCAAATTTATCGATGTATCATGATGTTCAGTAATGAAATCGGCAATAATCTGTCCCTTAACAGCCTTTGCCGATTCAAATCTTAATTCAAATTCAGACAAAGCTAAAATCCATTTGCCAATCCTTCCGTTCAAAATTGGCATAGACAACATGTGTTTTATCACATCAAACTTTGAATACACAATGCATTCGGCATGTAGTAAGTAGTGCCGAAATTTTGTACAGGAGTAGTAAACACATAAGCAAAGTTTCTCTATAGCCGAATACCTTGTCTCTGGATCCAGTAACTTTCGGCTAAGGTATGCAACCACTCTTTCCTTCCCTTCAAATTCTTGAATGAGGGCCGATCCAATAGTTTGGGCATCGGCCGCCACGTACAACTTGAAAGGCTTGTTCAATTGTGGAGGTACCAATACTGGTGGCTTCTTCATGTACTCCTTTATTTCATTAAAAGCCTTCTGTTGTTCGTCACCCCATACAAACTTTTGATCCTTTTTTATTTTCAACAGTGAGGAAAAGGGCAACACCTTTTGTGACAAGTTTGATATGAATCTTCTCACAAAGTTTATCTTGCCAAGCAGTGATTGTAGCTCTTTAAGATTAGTTGGAGGAACAATTTCATCAATTGCCTTCATGCTTTTCTTACCAACTCCTATTCCTCCTTCATGTATCAAAAATCCCAGAAACTCTCCAGCCGAAACTCCAAAAGCACACTTGTTCGGGTTCATCTTAAGCCCATGTTTCCTGGTACATTCTAGAGTTTTCCTTATGTCGGCCAAATGAGACTCATGATCCAATGACTTGATCACCACATCATCAATATATATTTCCACAATCTTGCCGATCAACTCATGAAAAATATAATTCATAGCCCTTTGATAAGTTGCACCGGCATTTTTCAATCCAAAGGTCATGACAACCCATTCAAACAACCCTATGTGTCCAGGACACCTGAAAGCTGTCTTTACTATATCTTCCAATGCCATATAAATCTGATTGTATCCTGCGTTACCGTCCATGAAACTGAGCACTTTGTATCCAGCAGCAGCATCAACCAATGAATCAGCAATAGGCATTGGATATCCATCCATGGGTGTAGCTTTGTTTAGGTCTCTAAAATCTATGCAAACCCTCATCTTTCCATTTTTCTTATAGACAGGAACGATATTAGAGATCCAATCCGCGTATTTACATGGCCGAATGAAATTTGCATCTAGTAATCTTTCAATCTCCTTTTTCACATCGGCCAACACTTCTTCCTTGTAGATTTTTCGGGGTGGTTGCTTGTAAGGCCTGTATCCAGGTTTGATTGGCAACCGATGCTCAACAATAGAACAGTCTAAACCGGGCATCTCCGAATAATCCCAAGCAAAGCAGTCCTTGTATTCCTTTAACAATGTCACCAACTTTTCTTTGAAAACCGAATCCAAGTTAGCACTGATAAATGTCGGCCTTGGCTTGTCACCATCTCCAATGTCCACTTCTTCTAATTTATCGGCCGACACAAATCCACGTCCTAATTTTCCATCAGTTCCATCAATTGGATTTTCCATCAAAAATTGCTATGAGAGCCGACTGCTTCGATCGGCTGTTGATCACTGCTGGCTGGTGCCACAGGACCTTCTCCCCAGTCTTTACTTGAGAAACAATCTATGCCTTGATACTCCCAGAAAGCTGGTTCCATATTTGCCACGCTTATTGAATCATCTGCTTGGACAATCTCCACCTCATCATCTATCCACTGAATAAGCTGTTGATGCATAGTAGATGGAATACAACAATTTGCATGAATCCAATCTCTTCCAAGCAGCAAGCTATATGCCCCTTTGCCCTCAATGACAAAGAAAGTCGTAAGCAGAGTCTTGGACCCAATCATCAGATCAACATGCACGCATCCCTTGGTGTCCGAAGGATTTCCAGCAAAATCATTTAGAATTATGCTCGTTGGTGTCAAATCTCTAGGGCCCATACCAAGCTTCCTGAATGTGGTATATGGCATTACATTGACAGCAGCTCCTCCATCGACAAACATCTTGGTCAATGGTTTGCCATTAACATATCCCTTCAAGTACAGTGGCTTCATGTGCCGATTCTGGGTTGGCTTCTCAAAAACAGCTTGTTTGTTCAACATTAATTGTGCCATTAACCCAAATTGTTCGGCATCATCTATATCGGGCAATATTTCTTCCTGTACAATTTGGTTAGCTGGAGCCATGAATTCATTCGGCAAGAAACATACCATGCATGTAGGAGCCAAATGACCATGTTCGTCAGGCCTGTCTTTTGGGAGCCATATCGATTTCATCCTAGGCCTTGCTTGCTTTAATTCTTGATTCCTCAGGCGTTGAACTCTTCTCTTCTGACTCCTTCTTAAACCAGGTGGGCACCATTGTCCTTCTTGCCAAACATAAGCATGATCTTTTTCTTCTTCACGATCAACCCACTCGTAATCAGCATGTCTCTTTCTTGGTTGATCATCAAAACGCCGATCATCACTAGGATGCACCCTACCAATTCTTTCATGGACAGATCGGCGATTGGCAACATTTTGCCTATGTTCGACATACCCATTATTGCACTCAGGACAGTTATTCCTCGTAGGCAGCTTTAAACCCTCGTTCCAACAGTGTCTGAAGAATGCACACCCCCAATGCGCACGTTCCTGCTCTCGAGCATACTCTTCTTGTTCTTCCTCAAACCTTTCTTCTTCGCGCCTTCTTTTCTCTTCCTCGTATTCACGCCTTTGAAAACGCTCCTTTTCTTGCTGGCGCTGCCATTTGTTGAGGAGAATACGTGTAGTAACTCTAGGTTTAAAGGATTCTCCCACTTCAAATCGGCTATTCGGGAGCCGAAGATTTTTCTGGCGAACCTGCTCAATTGTGATCTGCCGAGTGGGATCAACTGAACCATCCTGTCTTGCCTTCTTTGAGGTTAAAACTTTCAATCTTCCCTTTTCTGCAGATGGAACAGCATTCACCATATTAACCGAGAACCCGATCATGTTCTGAGGGAAAGGGTTACTGTCCAGTTTCATCTTGTTGTCGAATTTCAGATGTCCTTCCTAGATAGCTTTCTGAATCTTCATCCTAAAGACTCTGCATTCATTAATGGAATGAGAATTTCTATCATGAAATCCACAGTATCTCTTATCTTTCACTCCATCGGGCCGAAGCATAGAATGCCCCTCTGGCAATTTGATTCGGCCTTCTTTCACCAGAAACTCAAACAATTTGTCTGCCTTAGTCACATCGAAATCATATGTTTCCTTCATCTGTTTGATCCATCTCTGAGTCATTGTAACTGGTTCTTTGCTCCACACTATCTCTGCTGCAGCTATTTCCTCGCTATCTTCATACTCATCTTCTTGATCTGCTCTTTCAAGGAATTGGTTATAGATGTCAGCTACATCATTATTTTTAGCAAATCTGACATCTTTCTTGAAACCATATGCCTGGTTACTCATCAAGGCCAATCTGTGTGACAACTGGCCCAGATCATCAAACTCCATCCCGAACAGCTTCTCCCGAATAGCAGGCAGCATTCCAGCTACAGCCATACCAGCTAGTTGATCATCAGGTATGTTCAGAGAAAAGCACATACTCTTAGTTTCCCTAAATCTCCTGAGGAACTCTGTAGGTGTTTCATTATTCCTCTGCCTTAAGCTGGTCAAATCAACCAACTTTTTCTCGGTACTGCCAATGTAGTAATGAGCATGGAATTTCTGTTCCAGGTCTTTCCAAGTACAGATCGACTGAGCAGGCAAAGAAGCAAACCATGTAAAAGCTGGACCCGTCAGTGACAAAGGAAAGTATCTGATTCTAAAAGCCTCATCTGCCGAAGCCTCTCCAAGCTGCATCAGATATCGAGCTATATGTTCCACAGTACTTGTATCATCTTGTCCTGAGAATTTAGTAAATTCTGTAGGCACCTTGACTCTATTCGGCAATGATACCCTTTGGTACCATTCCGGGAAAGGAGACGAATACATGTACCCCTGACTTTTAGGCTTCAGACCGAATTGATTTTGCAATACATCGGTCATTTTTTGCACCATGAGGTCAATATTGGTATCTTGATTCCCTGGTCTTCCAGCAAGCATACCTGCAGTACCAACATATCCAGGATTCGGGAGAGCGTCGATAGCATTGTAATCCATAAACTCTGAATATCCGTTTCCATACAAATCCCTCTGCAGTCTGTTGTTCAAGGGAGATATCTTGTAAGCAGAAGCAGGCGGATTCCCTGTGGTGCCGAATGCCATATCACCGTATGTGCGAGTTTTCGGCAGTGCAAGCTGAGGATCTTGCCGAATCGGTTGTCCATTTGTATCTTTAGCACCAGAACCTCCAGTTTCATCAGCATTCCCTTTACCATGTGGTTTCTGAACTGGTGCTTGAACATTGAAGTATGTCGGACCACCCAATTGCCCATGTATCTGCTCGAAGGGTTTATCCACATGCTGACCAAAAATGCTTATCATTATATGCCGAAAACTGTTTAAGAACGCAGCATTGTGATTGGTCATTGTCTCTCCCAAAGCTTTGTATAACAAGCCCGAGAATCTCTCCCTCTCTTCTTCTTCAGTAAGATCAGATTGCCCAGGAAGGAGAACTCTTGGCAGATCAGACTTGAGAAAAGGTGCACCGCTCCTATTCTTGGCGAAAGACAGTAAACATTTGTTAATGAATTGGTTGGCAGCAACCTTTACCATCTGTTGATGTTCTTCAGACAACTCTTCCAAAGTGACATCCATGATGTCGCTCAACTCAGGCATCTTGAAAACTTGTGTGTGTCCCACCGAGCGTGCCAAAAAGTGTGTTGACGTAAAATCCGCACCTCACGCCAAGCACACAGCAAGCCGAATTAGCTGGCTTCAAACGTGACCCGGGCTTTTGAATCCGGAAGCGTGCCAGTCAGTTTGCCTGAAAACTAACAAGGGGATAAAACGTTTAGATCAAAACCTGGAACGTGCCGGGTGAGACCAGACAGTTCCATATTTGCGGCGTCGAAGCCAATCTTGAGAGACATATAGCTATGGACAAGCTATCTGTCGGCAGTTAGAACCTCATTCGGCAATCGGCAAGGCACGCAAGGAGCGCACTGCCGAATGCGTGACGTAAGCATGACGAAAGATCGGCTTTCAATCGAATGAACATTGTAACACGTACTCATAGCCGATTAACGAGAAACAGAGCATGATAGATAAATAAAAGGTGAAACATGATCATAAATTCGCAGTAAACGAAGAATGCATAGGCCGAAAGCAGCACCCGTCAAGCATGATAACAAACAAATTAATCCACCGCATGATACGACTTGTTTGTGACCACACCACTAATCAGATTAGACCAATCCACCGCATGATACAATCTAACCATGAAAAGCTAAAAGCATTCAATGTTTAGTTACGAACCCACAACACAGTCACGAATTTACATTAAAACAAGAATGCATAGGCCGAAAGCAGCACCCGTCAAGCATGGCAGCGAACGAGTTAATCCACCGCATGATACAACTCGTTTGAGGCCACACCACCAATCAGATTAGGTCAATCCACCGCATGATACAATCTAATCGTGAAAGGCTAAAAGCATTCATTGTCCAATGCAAACCCACGAACACACGTTCACTCGTGAGAGTTCTGCCGAATACGGCTATTTAGCCGAATCGGGGTCCATGGCGAAGGAACAAGCCTAATCGGTAAAGATAAATCTATCAGATCGAATCGAATTCTAATCCACCGGATGATTAGCTCTAAGACGACCCAAAAACCTGCATCTACCGCATGATACCCGGTTCTGTCAAGATCTACACAATGCCGACAAGCTTGAACCCGCGACACGTAGCAACCTAGATCGGTTTCGGATTCGGCTGTGAGGGGATAAGCCGTTGCACCGTAAAGCAGAGCCGATTCTAACCGATCTAGATTGGGCAAAGGTGTGTTGCATGAATTAAGCACATAGTAAAAGAGGAGCAACACGGGGTAACTTAATGAATCTGTTAGATCTTGCCGAAATCTAACAGAGCCGATAACTTGGTCCATACTAGATCTTAGCCCACCGCATGGCTCATGACCTAACAGAGGAACCTTCTTGAGACCACAACTTAAATCCACCGGATGATACTAAGCATGGTAACAAGACTACTTGCATCAAAGCTTAAATCCACCGCATGATACAAGGTTGCCGGTACTTACGGAGGTCGACGGATCGATGACTCCTCTCGAAGAACTCGACGACTCGACTAAAGGACTCGATGTTGGCACGGGGCCGGTTTGTTGTATGATTGATTCGATATATTCTTTTACAGCTGCCATGGGTTTATATTTATACCCAGGTCTTGATACAACTCCTAGTCGGACACGACTACAACACTTGTTTCTAAAAATAAATGACGAATCTTCGTGCCCATATTGCTTTCCTTGTTCGAACCGGCCTTTTCCTTATGTTGATCCACGTCATCATGTCTTCCCGAATGCTACCACTCTTTGCCTGCGGAACAATGCCTCTGCCGAATGATGACGCATTCCCGACCGCAGAGTATCTCTGCCGAACATTTCAGCCGAATGGCGACGCGTTCCCGACCGCAGAGCATCTTTGCCGAATGCTTCAGAAAAAACCCTTTTAGCCGAATGGCATCCTTCTACCAAATCCGGCCCACATGTCAGCCTCTTCCTGGTGCCAATTTTTGGTGTCAACACCAACCTCAGATGTTCTTCATGCTCTTCCTCATTCTTGGAGAAAACCAGAATATCGTCAATGGACACCACCACGAATTTGTCAAGATAGTCCATGAACACACTGTTCATCAAATACATGAAGTATGCCGGTGCATTTGTCAAACCAAAAGACATGACAGTGAACTCATATAGACCATATCGGGTTGTGAAGGCTGTTTTGGGGATGTCAGTCACTCGTATCCTCATCTGATGGTAACCGGATCGGAGATCGATCTTAGAGAACACACATGCTCCTTTCAACTGGTCGAAGAGATCATCAATCCTCGGCAGCGGATACTTGTTCTTGATGGTCACTTCATTCAAAGCTCGATAATCCACACACATTCTCTGGGTCCCATCTTTCTTATCCACAAACAAAACCGGTGCTCCCCAAGGGGAAGAACTAGGACGAATATACCCTTTTGCTAACAACGCCCTTAAGTTTCTCTAGTTCTTTTACTCCCATTCTATATGGCCTCTTAGCTATAGGTGCAGTACCAGGCTTAAGATCAATAACAAATTCAACTTCGCGGTCTGGGGGCATACCTGGTAACTCATCTGGGAAGACATCTGGGAAATCGCACACCACTTTGATGTCTTCCAGTGCTACACCCTCGGCTTGGTAGATCTGGTTGTGCTCCAAGGGACTAGCTGCTTGATACTCCACTTTCTCACCAGTCTTTGCTGTTAGCTGCACTGCTCTTTTGGAACATTGAATCACCCCATCATATCTGGCTAACCAGCTCATACCCAGAATCAAGTCAAACCCAAGGGTTTCTAGGACTATTGGGTTCACCACAAAGTCTACCCCCCTTATTGTGATGGTGATACAGGGGCAACGTAAAGTGGCACACTGTTCTCCCCCGGGTGAACTAACTACCATGGGGTTCCCCATAGGTTGCAAGATCATCATGTTCTTTTTCACGAAAGCAGCAGATATGAAAGCATGCGAAGCTCCAGTATCAAACAAAATAGTTGCGAGAGTCGAGTTGACATGGAACGTACCCACAACGGCATCCGTTGCTCCTTCTGCGGTTTCCACACCCATGTGGTTGACCTTGCCTCTTGCTGGGTTCTGCTGCTGATTCCCATTCTGGTTCTGCGGTTGCCCAACCCTCTGATTGTTGTTCTGACCAACGGCGTTCTGAGCCTTGCGAGGACAAGCGCTGGCATAGTGTCCCAGCTCACCACAACCAAAACACCTCGGAGCCGTAGGTGCATTGTTGGCCGGGTTGGGGCGTTGGACAGGACCATTCTGTGGCTGGTTCTGAAAACGCTGCTGAGGTGGTGCTGGGAGGTACTGGGGACGCTGCTGGTACTGGGGATGTTGCTGATACTGGTTGCGGTTCATCGAACCGGACTGTCCCTGGAAGCGCTGTGGAGTCACCATCTGCTGGTTTCCTTGCTGAGGATTGAAGCGGGGGCGAACATTGCTTCCTGACGGTGGGCCTTGAAGCTTCCTCTTCTTTTCCTCCATCTCGCGGCGCTTGCGCTCCAGCAGTAGTGCGCTATCCACCAGTTCTTGAAAGGTGGCGAACTTGGAGCACAGGAGCTGGTACTGGAGTGCATCATGCAGGCCATCTCGGAATCGGGTCTGCTTCTTCCTATCAGTATTCACGTCCTCTGGAGCATAACGGGCCAACTCAATGAACTTGTCACGATAAGCGGTGACACTCATACCTTCCTGCTTCAATGCCAGGAACTCCTTCTTCTTCAAGGTCATCAGCGCTTCCGGCACGTGGTGAGAGCGGAAGCTGTCGCGGAACTCCTGCCAAGTGATCTGATCACGATTGGGGTGAGCATACTGGTACGCATCCCACCTATCCAAAGCTGCTCCCTGGAGCTGTCTACTTCCATATAACACCTTCTCCCTGTCATTGCACTGTGCAATGTCCAGCTGCCTTTCCACTGCCTTGAGCCAGTCCTCTGCCTGCATTGGGTCGCTAGACTTGTTGAAGGTAGGAGGGCGTCCCTTCATAAACTCGCCCCTTTTATCTCTGGGCTGCACGTGGTGCTGTTGAGGCGGGTTCTGCTGATTCTGCTGCATCAGTGCTATGGTTTGCGCCATCTGCTGTGTCAGCTGGAGTTGCATCTGCATCATCTGCTCCATGGTGAGTGGCGGTGGTGGAGGTGGTGGGTTCTGATTCTGGTTGCTTCCACTGCCACCGGGGTTGCCTCTGGTGTTAACCATCTACCATAGCAAGATATCTCCCATCAGTATTCTTGTCAATCGGTAATAGATAACCCATGCTTGCAGATGGTGCATAAGAAGATAGCAGTACTTGGAGGGATATGATTCAGAGACATAGAGAGTAAGACAGAGGAAGTGCAAAGGAGATATATAACCCAACTATTTATTCATTAATATTCCTTAAACCTTATTCCAATCTCTAGATGGTGGTAGATTTGCGTCTACGCCCATCACACTCATTACAAAAATCCAAATCACTCATAACCATAATAACAAACCAACCAAGCACCTAAAAGCAAAGTTTCACACTGGACTCGACACACTAGGCTTAGACTCAACCGAAAAAGCGTGGACTAATCGATTCCCTATTACAGACTCATGGTAGCTCCCTAAGGGTCGACGATGGTGGTGCTGGCGGCGGTGGAACCGAAGCGTGGCCTCTTGCGCGGCGGGGACTCTGCATGGTAGTCTGGACTGCGCGGTGCGGGAGCTCCCAGCTGCTCCTCTAGTAGCAGCATTCTGGCCTGCAACTCGTGCAACTGCTACCTCAGCCTGTAGTTCTCATCAGAAGAAGCGTCCAGGTCGGTGTTGAGAGTAGCCACCATTCCAACAGCTGAAACGAACTGGGGGTCGCCGATGCCAGCTGTGGAGGCTATGGTGCAAGCTGTCTGTCCGCTCCTCCTGCGGGGGTGATACATGTCTGGACCATTGTGCACCTGATGCCAGAGCCTGTCACGGTAGGTGTAGTAAGCTTGACAGGCCGCGTCCAGTATCCCTACCTGCTGGGAGTCTCTGTCACAGAGAGCGAAGTGCGTCGTCTCAATCCTAGCAGCTCTCACTTGGTGATCCGGCCTACGGACGTGCAGCACCATCCTCCAGAAGGTCGGGAAGCGGGGGTGCGTCCACATCTCACTGTGGTACTCTGTGGCTACGTTTTGTGAACCATAGCGGGCATGCAGCATCCCCATGAGGCGCCGGTGGTAGTAGTTGTCGCCTCCATCCCGGACGTAGTCGTACATGGTCCACCTGGGTGGCTCCAAAACATCTGGCGCTGGCCGTACTGCAGGCACTGGAGGCTCCCCCTCCTCATTTGGGTCTTCGTCTGACTCCTCCCCCTCATCTGAAGGCTCAGAGTCGTCATCCCCACCATCATCATCATCAGGGTCTCCGGCAGCCTCTCCACCCTCTGCTGGTGAAGACTCCTCGTCGGGGTCGGAGAGCTCCCTCTCCTCGGGCTCTTCCTCTTCAGCGGGCTCTTCCTCCTCCGCGGGCTCCTCCTGCTGAGGCACCTCCTCCTGAGGCTCCTCCAGCTGCTGCCTCTCGAGCTCCTGCTGCTGCAACAGGAATGCCTCCTCACGCTTGTCCCTCCACACTCGGTAGGCGTCCTGGTATCTAGCGCCTAATGCCTCCTCAGGGATGCGTGGCGGAAGGTAGCCACAGGTTGTCTTGCGTGCGGTCAACTTCGTGCGAGCCATCCACTGCTGAAAAGAAGGAGGAAGCAGAGAGGAAAGAATGCCTAAGAATCTTTGCAATAGACAGAGGGGAGAGAAAACACAGCACCATTTTAAAGATAAACCAAACACAAATCTAAGTAGAATAGAGAGAGCAAGTATAAAGCAAAATCTAACCGACCATTCTAACTAGGCTGCGATCCTACAGTCAGCACGGCTCTGATACCAATCTGTCACACCCGGATTTACACAGAAACCCGAAATGCGGCCCTATGTGTTCCCAGGGAGTCATTACACATATAGCGAACAAATATGATAACATAATACAATGCTCGAATAAAATAAATGGTTTTACATCAGAGTTTGACTCAAATAAATGAATAAAACAGTGGAAGTCTCATTATTAATTCTCTCTAAACGAAAACGAAGCCGATAACCCACGGGGACACCGACTGGTTGAGCACAGCTAGTAGAACGGCAGATCCTCAGGAAATTCAATAGCAGCAGTACCATCTAATCCATCTGTTACCCATTCGGGATTTTGTTGAATAGCAAGTGTAAGTAAATGTCTTACTTAGCAAGTACAACACGGATAATGAAGGCTTAAAAGAAAGGCTTGACACGGCTGTACTGCATTAGCAATTTTAGTTGTTTCATTTTAACATCATCATAATCACTACATTTACATGAATCCCAATTGTAACCCAATTAATATAGTAGAAGTGAACATTAAACGATAATAAATAATAGCATCTTCTAATCATAAAGGATCCAGGCCGCTCGTGACCCTGACCAAGGCTATCATGATAGATTATACACTCTGCAGAGGTTTCGCCCTTTACCCACCAGTCGCGTAAAAGTTCAAAGGAACTTTGCACCCAACCATGCGGAAGTGAATCAGACCTCACAGATCACACTTCCGAGGTGTGACCGCATAGGGACGCTACGAGGCTTTTCACAAGACACCCTAACGAAACAGTAGCCATTATGGTACAACCTAGGCAGCATGACCCAAGGCACCGAGATTGACTAACGCTCATGTAGCGACACGAGGGGGTCAATGGCGTCCAAGCGCGGCAAAGAATATCAACAACAAAATAAATAGTGCAACATGTGGAGCCCCCGCCATACGGTGGCTCCCAACACGGGACTGTGCCTCACGGGGACATAGCCGACGGATACCCCGTCCTCGGTGGATCAAACCATACTCTCACCCATGCTTCCCATAACGCCGTCGGCCCGTCGGTAACTACTGTCAAGCTAGAGCCGTACATGTTACTTGTCCAAGACCAGAGCCATTATAGTTCCTGCGGTGGCGACAGGTTCCTGGGTTACCGCTTTAAGAACCAGTCCTTACGGAGAGACACTAGGGCCAAGCACGAAGCGTACACCCTAGCTCCCTGATCCATGTTGCTAAAAAGCAAGTTTTACCATTAACATTGAAGTGAACCATTAAGTCAAGATTAACAGTTAAGCAAAGGTGACAGTAGCTATGCCTAGCAAAGTTCTACCCAAATGCAATAACCCAAGGTAATCAAGGTATAGGATAAACAAGCTAGGTACAACCTTAAAAGGGTAACAATTTAGACACATGCGTATGCAGTAAATAATGTAAGTGGTGTGTGTAGGTAGCAAAGATTGTCCATGCTATACTTGCCTTCCTCAAACTACTGCTGCTGCTGCTGGTCCTGCTCCTCGTAACCCTCGAACTCAAGCGCGTACGGCTCACCGACTGGACTCACGAAGCAACACACAAGCATCCACACAAGCCAGTACATGCAAACAATATTATTCTATTAGAACAGTACACCAATCAGTAAAAACAGAACAAAAGAAGGCTTAGAAACTAATCTACGCTTCGCTACGAACACGTGAGAGCGAAAATCACTCAAATCGGAGCTAAAACGGAGAAGTTATGGCTTTTCTAAGGTTTAGGGACTTGCTGGCAAAGTTTTAAAAGTTCCAGGGGCTTATTTGTGAAAAACCAGGGACCTAAACATAATTTAATATAAAAACAGCAGGGCTAAAGCGTAAAATAACTTAAACAGGACCTCGGGTGCTATTTTTAAATAAGATAGGGGGTTTTCCATAAAATTCAGGACCTAAATCTAATTATTTTTGAATAGATCTGGACCGCGGGTTGATTTCCAAAAAGGGAAGGGGCTCTTTAGCAAAAATGCCAGCGCTGACCGGTATGGACTGGTTTGACTCGGGGGGGGGGGGGGGGTGACTCGATCTGAACCGTGGAAAACGGATCGGGCGGTTGGGATTCGATCTAGGGGAGGGGGTGTCGGCGGCGGCGGCGGCGGCTTGCCGGCGAGAACGCGCGATCGTGCTAGGGGGCTCGGTTTCACGCGTAGAGGATACCTACAGATGCGGAGCAGCTCGGCGAGTTCACCAGGGGAAAACACGGCGACGACGGTGCGGCGGCGGCGGCACGCGATGAGCAATGAAGGCGGCGGCGCTCGGGCAGCGGCGGTGCACGCGGCGACGACGCTACAACGCACGGGGACGGACGAGAAGGGGCTCGGGAGGTCCCTTACCTCCACGCGATGGTGCTGGAGCAACTTGCCGGGGCGGAACGACGACGGGCGGCGAGATCGACAGCGGCGAGCGGCTCGAACTCCGGACGGCGGCGCGAGCTCGGGCGGCGGCTGCTAGGGCTAGGGTTGGCGGCGCTGGTGCTGGGGTTTTGGGAGGTGGCGGCAGCCGCTATAAATAGGACGGGCGCAGAGGTGGCCCCAAGTCCTTGGCGTCCGTGTCAGGCCCCCCTGGTCGGAGTCCGGCTCAAGGCCGAGTCGGCCTGGCCGAAGGTCGGGGACGGACCCGACGGGTGGGTCCCGCTCGGTCAGCGACTGCGGGGCGGAGCTGGGCCGGCTCGGCTGGCTGGGCTGCGCGCTGGGCCGAGACGGGCAGAGGGAGCAGGTGCGCGCGCTAGGCCGCAAGCGCTGGCAGGCTGGGTAGCGGCGCTGGCGAGGGGAGGGAGGCGGAGCGGGCCAAGCTAGGCCGAAAACGGAGCGGGGCGAGCTGGGCTGCTGCGGAGAGAAAAGAAAGAGGGGGCAAGCTCGGCCGAGGAAGAAAGTTGAGGGAGGGAAAACGGACTCGGGCTGTAGCAACTTTTCTAAGGCTCCAAACAAGACGATTCAAATTCGGATTTAAACAGAATTTAAATTCCAATTGAACCGCACACAAACAAAACACAATGCAGCCAGCATGAATGCAACAAAAATGTTTCTAACCTTATATTTAATTTTATTTTCTCCGAAATAATTTATTTCCCTTAGATAAATATGAACATTTAAATTAAATAAAAGCAAATTTATTACTAAAATTTTAAATAGGCATTTTTAGGGTGTTACAAAGAACGACAAAACCTGAATAACTAAATGCTAAACCTTGATTCCATGGTCCTTCGGGTATTGTCGTTCTAACATTTTGCAGGCATCATCTCATGGTCTCTATTCCTAAAGACAATCAAGAACGTTCGGTACTCGAGCATTGGTGAGGCTAGGGACAACTCCCCTACCTTATCACATGTCTCGACACCGATGAAGGCCAAGTCAGAGATCACTGACACCGATGTTCCAAGCCAAGCTTTGGGGAGACAACACCCATGAGGTAAGTCCCAACCGTATCATTGCAAGTAGAATATTTGATTTGTTTTTGCTTTCATTTTAGTTTGGTTAATAAAAATACCAAAAATATTTACTTTTGAATAAATAACTCCCAACTATGCATGGAATGAATCATATGCCTCTCACCTTGGAAATGATGAATAGTTGCTCTGTCTTATATCTTACAAGTACATTGTTCGCAACTTGTTACTCTATTGGTGATTGAGTTATTTGGCATGAGTGAAAAAAATAAATCTAAAAACCTTGTGGGAGCATATGCTTTATTCCAAGTCTAAGTTGTTGTGAGGAATGATATGGTGAGAGTTGGTTGAGTTCTTGCTCTTGCTCTTAGTACGGTGAAAATCTCGGATGAATTTATTTAAAAAAAAATCTATGAAGTTCCTCATTGGTTGAAATTCCTTCCAAAGCCATATGATAAGCTTAGTTGAAAAACCTCTACTCATATGCTGCTTGTCATCTTAGTGAGCTTTGTCAAATTGTTGTGACCTATGGGAGGTACTTTTCATGCTTTTAAGATCGAGATTCACGTACACACCACTCTCACTTGCAAATTCCTACATTGGGAGTTAGCAAATATTGCCACCATCCATCCACAAAATAAAGGCTCCATGCTCCATGATCCCCTCCCCTAGTTATCCTTGAAAAGAGACATGGGCTATGCAAAAAGAAAAGCATGCCAAAGAGCATGGCAAAAAGAAATGAGAAAAAAAAGAGCATGCTAAAGAGCATGGCAAAAAGAAAAAATGAAAAAAAGCATGCCAATGGCATGGCAAAAAGAAGAGAAAGAAAGATAGCCCATGTTCTCAAAATAATTCAAGGAGAGGAAGAATCATCCCAAGGAGTTGTCCACCATATTCCACTCCACATGTTCCACACACTTGCAATTCTCGATCTAAAGGTGTGATTTTGTTCCCCAAAGGTCCGGTCTTTGACTTAGAAAAATTTAAGATACATGCATGCCTTCATTCATTGTCCCTGAGCCACACAAAAGCCATATTAGATTTTAGGATGAAAAGAAGGCAAAAGCCTTCGGTGAGGATTCAAATACCACTTGAGCGATTGAGTGTGCCAATTGAGGAACTAAATTTTAATTTTCTAAAAGTTTGAAAAACTCTGAGATAGGATCCTGAAAAGTGTGGGAGTGGAAGGACACTAAGTCAAGTTGTTCAACCTATAAACCACCCAAGACGAGGAGATTTCTATACGCCTCATGGGTAATAAGGTGAGTTATCACTTTGCCAATAATTTGAGTATTATAGAGTGCCAGTCATGCACATAAACTACTTGCAAGACACTGACATTGTAGCAACTCCTAATCCACCGAGCCCAAGTTTCTATCTTTCCTCGAGGACGAGCAAAGGTCTAAGCTTGGGGGAGCTTGTTGGCGATCGTTACGGCACGTTTTCGACCACCAATACTCAGGAATAAAAGAGGTTATATGTGACATTCCTTGCATCTAGGTTTATATCTAATAAAGTTCTACAAGTTTTGGTGTGTTTCACTTGTGCAGGTAGAGTAACGAGAAATACGTGCTATAGGGGTCGGAAATGACCGATTCAGCCGAATGACTCCGTTCGGCCGGTTACCACACCCTTAGCCGAACACGACGCAAAGCGCAACCGAGGGTCGTCCACGTCAGCAACAACCGTGCAAGCAACGTAGGATCACTGCCACGTCATATCTAGGCCAAACAAACATGAAGACCACCTGGATCAAGTCATCCACGAAGCCCAGGAAGAAAAGGCGGTGTAGGGGGGCAGGCCTGGGCTTCCAGCCCAGTTCGGCCGAATCCATCCATTCGGCAAAACCGCCCTCACTGCACAAACCGACCCACAACCGACTCCACAAGCAAATCAGGGCTGTAGGAAGTAATGCGGTGCAAAATCAATGGTTCGGCCGAACTGGCCGGGAGCGCCGCCTTGCGGTGCCTTGGCCCCTGCTCTTCCTCCACCGCCTTCAAGTCCCTATAAATGCTGGCCTTCACCCCTGGTTCTAGATACACACCACTTGGGAGCAAGTCTCCATTCCTCTTTTTCAAGATGTAGAGTTAGGCTAGTCCTGTTGGGAGTTAGAGTCAGGTCGAGCTTCGCTCGGGGTTCCGGAGTCGTCTTCTGGAGTTCTGGTAAAGCTCTTGTATCTTTTCCTTTTCTTTATGCAAGACTCTGAGTATTCAATATATTATCTTCCACATTTACTTGAGTTATTTGTTGCACATCTATTCCCGGGATAATTGTGGAATGTCTAGCCTTGATTATAAGCTACTGTAGTCTGGCTCTAGAAGTTCTCTCTCTAGTTCTTTATCTCAGCTGGTTCTTCGATTCTGCTCAATGCTTGCGGTGAATTGTTACTGGGGTATTGACAGGGTTGCTTGCTCTTTCTAGGAGAGTAAGTAGTTATTGCCTAGTGTAGGCGTGGTGCCCAGACTAGCCACTGGCCTTAGTTTGTCCCCGAGTCTACGGAGGTGGTAGCCGTTAGGTGGTGACAGCCCTATACGGCCTACATAGTCCATCATGTTCGTCTCGGCTCGCAGGATTCCAGAGTGTAGGATTGGTGGCACCCCTTCTCATCCCTTTCTGCATGGCATAGGTTCTATTGTCCCGAAGCTAAGGTAATAGAACTAGGAAAAGAACCATAGATGTCATTCTTCATGCTAGACGTAATCTCTGGTGGAGATATCTCAAGGCCAATGGAAGTATATAGGAATCCTTTCCTGTCTCGTTGTCCTCCCACTAGCTAGACCGCTCTTCTATCTATATCATTTATCCTAGACTTCTCCTTGTGTGTGTCAAATGCATATCACTTCTATTATATCCTTTACCCCCGCCTCGTTAGCCGGTACTTTAATTAGTAGTTACATCCTTGTTAATAATCAATACTCTTTATCCAATGCTTCCCTGAGAAAATAAATACGATACCTAGGAATACTCCCGGGTGAAATGCTACATCGGTATCCGTGTGCTTGTGGATTTATATCTGTGTCATAAGAATACCAATAAACACTCCTTGCACCATTACCGGGATTGACAATCTTGATAGTGGACCGTAAGAAGTGTCAACAAGCATTTCTGGCGCTGTTGCCGGGGAAGCAATTGGCGCAAGATATTGATGATTCACATTGGTGTCTATTAATTTAGTCTACTGCTAGCATTAGCGGGATCACCCCTGTTTGCTTGAGTTTGTTTCAAACAGGAGGAAAGAAGAGAGCCCAGGGTGCCCGATCATGCAGGATTTATCAATGTCTGCCCCTGTCTACTGCGATGAGCGCTCAATTTTTGAAAAAAGGAAAATTCTCACGGGTATGTGCTCATACATATACATATATATTGTATCATAACCATGTGTAGAATTGAAGAAAGATCGTCGTCAAGATTGAAAAAGGAAATCAAATGTGATGGACGAAAGACGCTGCATCACCGTAATTCAATTTTGAGTATGTGAGATAGTCCCACTCATAGACTTTAAATTTTGAGTACCTGCTAGGAGGTAGCCTATGCATTATCCTTTCAATTTTTGCATTATTCCACTAAATATTTGCTTTGAATCACTCAATTTAAATTCATGCACTCCATCATCCCATTTTTTCTCAAACCTACTGCATTTTTTCCATTCTTGCATTTGCATTTATCCGCCGCATCAATGTTTTGCATTGAAAATAAAAACAAAAAAAACTAAAACGAATAGAAACAAAATAAATATCCAACGACTACTGGTTTTAGGCCAAGGTGTTCGTATGTCTGCAAGCCTTGATTCAAGGCTGGTGGCCAAATTTCACCTGGCCTGGCCAGTTTTCGCTCGTTCTTTGCGCTCTGTGCAAGAGAGGAGACTTGCTCTATGCCTCCGCTCCTTTGCCGCTCCACTTGCTTGTTTTTGGACCCACTGTTTCAATCCTCGCACACAAGTTGGTTTCACGACATTCCACAAGTTGGCATATTTGAGTGCCGAACCCTTTTGCCACACCCACGACCGTGCATCGTTGCACGACAACAGCAACATGGAGGAGGACTCGGCCTACTACGTGCACTCACATTGACATAGTGCCATCACCATTGCATCAGTTCTGAAAGTCTTCATCATCATATGCCAACGGTATGCACACTCAGGTACGTGAAAAGGTTTTCACTTTTTACCTAAATTAAAGCAAGGTCCACCAGTTTCCATATGCTTATCTCATGCGAATATTTCTTGATGCTTTCATGCTCTATCTATCTATTCTGGTTTGCTCTAGTTTGAATGTAATTACGTAAATATATTCATAAGCTCTTTAAATTAAGCATGGTGCTTAGGTTAATTTGTTTGCCTTAATCAAATATGGCATGGTGTCAAGTTTGATTGATGAACCTCTAGAGCAATACTTGTATAGATATTGATTGATGGCTATTATATCCTTTACCCCCGCCTCGTTAGCCGGTACTTTAATTAGTAGTTAACTCCTTGTTAATTATCAATACTTTTTATCCAATTCTTCCCTCAGGAAATAAATACGATACCTAGGAATACTCTCGGGTGAAATGCTACATCGGTATCCATGAGCTTGCGGATTTATATCTGTGTCGTAGGAATACCAATAAACACTCCTTGCACCATTACCGAGATTAGCAATCCTGATAGTGGAGCATAAGAAGTGTCAACAGTACTCAATATACTACAATTGATGCAGAAGAGAAGGCAGGTCAAGCTTAGAGGTCTCCCGAAGGCCAAGAGACACGAAGGGTCTACGTGTTCTCTTGACAAAAATGCTTTATTGAAAAACTTAGGCCTTTACCACTATTGTATTTGCTAAGTCTTTTTACTTCAAAACTCAGAGTATCGTCTTTACTCTTAAGCAGTACACCTCGGTTTGTAATAACTATTACTCTTCTTTATATTTTTGTAAAGTTTGTAATGTCTGTTGAAAGCTTCCTGTGCAAGTGATCCTGTATGCATGGAGTTGTGCTCAGTAAGTGGTGTTTCGGATGCCTGTGGGTATCTGACAGATACCGGGTTTACACTGTTTCATATGCATTGAGTCCTTGACTATCATGGGACAGTGACTAGTGCATCTGAACCAGTTTAAGCTGAACGGTTCTGCCACAGCTGGTATCAGAGCCATGCATTAGGGAATCGATAGGCATTACGATTTTCAAAACCTTTTAAGACCCTAATTTACTAAGAAAAATAGTTGGGTGGCATTAAACTAACGAAGGTTTCTTTATATGTAACTTCTGTTAATAATTTACGAATCCTTAGTATGCACAATGTTTAAGGGTTCCATAAGGCAATGTTATGGAACATAGAAGTCTATGCCATTAGGTAGATGTTGATGGCCAGAGTGAATACATTGTCATGACGTATGCATCGTTGTTCATGCAACAAAGAATGCATGGGCGCTATTTCTATAGCAAATGGTAATGTATGGTTTTCTGCAGGTACTAACCACGAATCGAGTAGAGTACGATTTCCTATATTGGAGAAGAGCGTATACGATGCCACAAAAAGTCTAACTGTGAGTTATAAACGAAATCAGGCTGTAGGCAACGGTTTCATGTCAGATGCATTGCATCATCTTTAAAAAGTGTTTGGTTTTGGGTTTGGTGAGAGACGTTGATACTAATAAATTATACTCTGTGTACCTAATCCAGATGGCTAGTTCAAGCAACCATCGTGCTACTTTTGACGAGTCTGATTGGCTACACAGTGATTTTCTTGAGAAGCTGGGTTTTCCTTCGCTACTCTGGTAGGTCTTACAGGACTTAGGTTGTAAGGAACCCGTCAGTATGTGAGAAAAGAAATCGTGGATGCCTACAAGTATGAGTGCACAGTCTACTTGTACTTGCCAGCCAATGAGAAGTATCCCGAGTGGTCAACTACCTACTTCCAGTTTACGGGAGCAGAGTTTAGTGACACTATCCAGTCAGTCGCCTTGGAGGCACTGACCACTATTTGTGACAAGTATAAGCTGGATATTAGCACAACCACAGCCAGATACTTTCCCATTAGAGATCTTAAGGATACGGTTTGGAACCATCGTGTGAAGGCCCTGGAAAGGTCTACTAGGATAGAACATAACCTAGTGTTGGCCACATCAGTACAATACATGAAGGCTATGTTTGAATTGCACAAAGACCAGACTTTTGACTACCATGTGGGCAAGAAGAACATCACGGAAGCCAATGCGAAGGAGCACAACCTGAAGAAGGAGTTAAGAACAAGCCAGGATTCTCTCAAGAACCTTCATAGGAAGGTTGGTGAAGCCCAAGACTTGGTAGACGTTAGGAACCAGACTGTTGATATGCTTAGAGAAACCCTGGAGAAAGAGATTGAGAGCCTGAACACCGAACGTATGCTGCAGCTAGACCAAATTCTAGGTTTGGAAATCACTATAGAAGAACTCCAGGAGCAGTTGAATGCAGGCCATCTAGAAGATCCACCCTAGGCACCTGCTCTGGCACAAGAAGGTGAAGGGTTTGACGTAGATATGGAGGAGCATCATCCTCCCATAGTTGAAGCAGGAATTGAAGAAGAAGCGCTTAATGGGTTCGTTCCTGCCGGGGCTTGGCATCCCGATGAAAATGCTGGATGGATTTCTGATGAGAGTAGTACTGAGGAAGAAATAAAAATAGAAGAGCCTATGGTGGTGAACGAGGATGAAGAGGAAGAGCCCACAGAGATTCAGGGAGAGTCAGGCCTTGACTCCAGGGGTGCAGAGTTAGGAAGTCAGGGAGACAAGAACGAGATCACCTCTACCTATCATACGCTAGGGCATGTCTTGATGTCTGGGGATGAGGCAAAGCTGCAGGCTGCTATGGATAGGTTAGGCTTAAATAGTCAGGATCTGGGGTTGTACCCTTATGGAGGGTACTAGCTAGGAAAAGGAATGAAGTCGGTTAGGAGAGTGTTTTCTTTGAGTTTGTACAGTAAATAATGGCATCTGAACCTTTTTCTCATGCCAAGTGTGTAACAAAGGTCTGTTAATATCTTGATGTACCGAGCTGAATAAAGACTGTGTTGTATTTATCCTGATGTTTAGGTATGGTAGTGTCGATTGCGGGGAGAACGGGTGGTTGTAATACAAGTCTGTTAATATCCTGATGTACCGAGCTGAATAAAGATTGTGCTGTATTTATGTGAAAGTCATCTTGTACAAAGTAAGGATATAAGATTGTCTTACTTATCAGCTTATGTTAAAAAGTTTACAGTTAAGTATGGATAAGTGGGAAGGCTGGCATAGATTTTGACATAGTTTTGTTCCATTTTGTAGAAAATGAGCCAATTAGGTTCTGGACAGCCACAGGGTGGTAGGGGAAGCAATGAGGAGGGTCTTCCTAAGCCCCCTAACTTGGCCACCATTCTGGCTGGGTTAGCAGAGAGCATGGCCCAGAATCATGAGACTAATGCCCAGATGCTGGAGATCTTTGCTCAAGCATTTCCGGCCGGATCAGGTCGTAGACAAGAGCCAGAAGTCGGTGTCTCCTATGCCACATTCCTAAAGTAGACCCACCAATCTTCACCCAAGGAAAACATCCACTGGAAGCGGATGAATGGCTTCGAACATTAGAGCATAAGTTTCGTGCAATACCCCGCTGTATGAAAATCCTGAAGGCAGGATATGTCGCCTTGCAACTGCAAGGTCCTGTAGTCACCTGGTAGGCAAGTTATGTAGCCAGGCAACCCTTGGGCAAAGAAATCACCTGGACCGAGTTCAAGGAGGCGTTTCATGACCATTTTGTGCCTGATGGGTTGATGGAAATCAAGCCAGGAGAATTCCTGAACCTATGACAGGGTAACAGGAATATCCTTGATTCTACCAAAACTTTTGAGCATCTAGCCCAGTACGGTCCAGAACATGTTGATACTGACAAGAAGAAGGTACAATGCTACTATCGAGGGTTGAATGAGAAGATGCGGGAAAAGTTGTCCACCACTGTCTTTAATGAATGTAAGGTGCTTGTTAGCACCACTATACGAGTTGAAGAAAAGATGATGGCTCTAGAAAATTCCTTGAAGTGAAGGACCTCACCTGCGGGACCTAAGGGCAATGTTCCGCAGAGAGCAAGAGTGGTGTATCGGGCGCCAGCAAGGCCTGCTTTCAGGCCTCCTCAACAGCAACAAGGGATGGCGAGGCCACCCTATAATGCTCCGCATCCTGCTGCTCCTCAGAATTCAGGGGTCCGTAATAATGCTGGACCATCCAACCAGTAACCATGCTATAATTGCGGACGCCCTAGACACTTTGCTCGAGACTGCAAGTTCCCCAGGCAAGCGGGAAATTTCAAGGCACCTGCACCCGCACCAGCTCAAGGTTCAAACTTAAGGTTTGTCAAGAAGAAGCTGCTAAACACTAGGACTGGACGGGTTCATTTCATGAATGTTGAAGAAATCCAGGACGGAGAACCAGTGCTAGCAGGTATGTTTTCTATCAACAACCATCCAGCAGTGGTTTTATTTGATTCCGGTGCCACGCATACATTTATCGGTAATGTTTTGCTTTCAAGCATCGGTTAGAGATACAAGATTTAGACATTCAGTATGCTATCCATGCCCCCGGTGCTATTCAAACTACTTATCAGGTTGCCCACCGAGTAATCTTAGACTATGGTGGGAACAAGGTCATAGTAAATCCCTTGATCCTTGAAAACCAAGGGATTGACCTCATTTTAGGAATGAATTGGATGAAGCAGCAAAAGGTGTTAATTGATGTGAACAATCGAATCCTGCAACTTAAGGGACGGGGGAATGAGTCATTTTCAATCCAACTGCCAGAACATGAAAGGTTTAACAGGGCAGTGAACAAAATTGAGGCCATAGATTTAAAAGATATTCCAGTAGTATCTGAATATCCAGACGTATTTCCAGAAGATTTACCTGGATTACCACCAGATAGAGCTATGGAGTTCAGCATTGATTTGGAACCTGGAACAGCTCCAATATCTAGAAGGCCTTATCGTATGCCACCAAAAGAATTGACAGAGTTGAAAACTCAGCTGCAAGAATTGCTGGACAAGGGTTTTATTAGGCCCAGTTCCTCTCCGTGGGATGCCCAACAATCTTCGTCAAAAAGAAGGATCACACATTACGGTTGTGTGTGGATTACCGTCCTCTAAATGCGGTAACAGTCAAGAATAAGTATCCGTTGCCCCGCATTGATCTTCTTTTTGATCAACTAGTTGGAGCTAAGGTCTTTTCCAAGATTGATCTTAGATCTGGCTACCATCAAATCAAGATCAAAGCTTAGGATATACCCAAGACTGCTTTCTCCGCCCGCTACGGGTTATACGAGTATCTGGTGATGTCGTTTGGGCTAACCAATCCCCCAACACACTTCATGTATTTGATGAATTCAGTCTCCATGCCAGAATTGGACAAGTTTGTGGTTGTATTCATCCACGACATTTTGATATACTCTCCAAATGAAGAAGAGCACGCAAAGCATATCCGGGTTGTTCTTGAAAGATTGCGGGAACATAAATTCTATGCAAAATTGAGTAAATGTGAGTTCTGGTTAAAAGAAGTTCCATTTTGGCGTGGCTGTAGATCCGGAGAAGGTCCAAGATGTGCTGAATTGGAAGCCACCAACCACGGTACACAAAGTAAGGAGTTTTTTGGGGTTAGCCGGCTATTACCGCCGATTTATCCCAAACTTCTCCCGGATCGCAAAACCCATAATAGAGTTAGTAAAGAAGGAAGTTAAGTTTGAATGGACTCCAGAGAGAGATGAAGCATTCAACCTTTTGAAGAAAGTTCTAACCACCGCTCCAATCTTAACACAACCCAAATTGGAGAAGCCCTTTGATGTATATTGTGATGCCTCGGGAAAGGATTTAGGCTGTGTTTTGATGCAAGAGGGCGGGGTAATTGCGTATGCTTCTCGACAACTTTGACCTCATGAAGAAAATTACCCTACTCATGATTTGGAATTGGTAGCCGTGATCCATGCTTTAAAGATTTGGCGACACTATCTTTTGGGAAGCGTCTGCCATATTTATACAGATCATAAGAGCCTCAAGTACATATTTACTCAAACTGAGTTAAATATGAGGCAACGGAGGTGGTTGGAATTAATCAAGGATTACAATCTATAAATTCATTATCATCCCGGGAAGGCCAATGTGGTAGCAGATGCTCTCAGCCAGAAGGCACATTGTAATTGTATTACCACTCAGCATTGGGAGGCAACCTTATGTCAAGAAATGGAGAAGATGAACATGACCATGGTCGCACAAGGTACCCTAACCAATTTGGTTATCAGTTCAAATTTGTGGGATCAGATTATTGAAGCCCAGTCAAGAGATCGAGGTATGAACCATATTAGGTAGAGAATGACCAAGGGAGAGAAATTGTGTTTCAACCAAGATGAAAAATGAGTGCTATATTTCAAGGATAGGATTGTTGTACCCAAGAATGCGGATGTGAGAAAACAAATTCAGAAGAAGCTCATACGTCCAACTTCTCTATTCATCCTGGGAGCAACAAGATTTATCATGATTTAAGGCAGAGAATTTGGTGGACTAGGATGAAGAGAGAAATAGCTCGCTACATCTCTAAATGTGACATATGTCAGAGAGTCAAGGCAATTCATCAAAAGACATTTGGACTACTGCAACCATTGTCGATTCCTCAATGGAAGTGGGAAGATATATCCATGGATTTTATTGTAGGTTTACCTACAACGTCCAAGGGATATAATTCTATCTAGGTCATCATTTGTCGGCTTACCAAGTCAGCACATATATGAATAGAATTGTATCTCTGCATGGAATACCCAAAACCATAACTTCTGATAGGGGATCTCAGTTTGTTTCTCGATTTTGGGAACAACTGCATGAGGTTATGGGTACCACATTGATAAGAAGCTCGGCATATCACCCCCACACTGGAGGGCAGACAGAAAGAGTTAATCAAATTCTTGAAGATATGATGCGGGCTTGTGTCCTCACTTTCTCCAAACAGTGGGACGAATGTTTTCCATTGGCAGAGTTCTCTTACAATAATAGTTATCAAGAGAGCATTAAAATGGCACCATTTGAAGCTTTGTACGGGAAGCAGTGTAGAACACCTCTGAATTGGTCTGAATATATTTTCCTTTCCGCTTCATTGACCTTATGTCCATTCTTGTGGTATCTCGGGACGAGATTCTTTTAAGGGGGAAGGGCTGTGATAACCATGATGTTAAGCATGGTAACACCAAAGATTAAACCCTAAAGACAAGTTGAAGGTCACCGGTTTAAATTTTCCAAGGGAAGCAAATTTGAAGAAATTCAAATTTGAAAGGCAAATTTGGAGAAAATTTGGCAAATATGGAAAAATGAGCAGTTGATTGTGCCAAGCTAGGGAAATGCTTTTGATGGAGAGTTTGATGATACTTATACCCAAAGTGTATGGTTAATTTTGAATCTTGGATGAAATTCAGTAAAAAGGAAAAATCTTTTGAACAACACCAATTAGTGTTGAGAGGCCAACTTGAAGTCAAGAGTTCAAACAAATTTTCAACTAGAATTTGGTGAAAAATAAGCGAAATACAAACTAGGAACTTGGCCCTATAGCATGAGTTGCTTCAAGATCAAAGAAAACAGTGTTCGCTATTTCAATTGGAGCACCAAAGTTTGAATCTTGCACTGTTGTTGGGTCAATTGGTTACTGATGAACTAACCAAGAAGTTCGGTCTAAACCGCCAATCTTCAGAGCAATCTTTCTCTCCAACGGTTGAGTTTGAGCACCGAATGTCTAAACAAGAATCAAAGCTTGATATCCCGGCTATAACTTTGCTTAAAGGAAGAGAAGCACTTTATATGTGGGATCATGAACTGAAGCTCGAGTTTCAGAGCAAGAAAAGATGAGAGAAAGAAGAAGAAACAGAAGAACCCCGGGCGGTCACAGCAGCGCCGCCGCGGGTTCACGCCGCCCTCGAACGTCGGCCAGCTTCGACCCTGCCACGCGCCAGCACCCAAGCAAGCACACGGTGAAACGAGATAGCCACGATGAGTTTTCAAGTAAGTACCTTGCCGTCTTCTTCTTCGCTCCCGTCACCGCCTTCGCGTCCACCATTCCTGCCGCCTCTGTCTCGGCTCGATTCGTCGCCGTCGTTAAGTCGTCGTTCAATTCCACTCACCCACAGCACCACCGCCACCCCAGCTACGCCCCCGGCTAGCCCAAGCCCAGCCCCAACCACCACAGCCGCCATTCGCCGTCGTCTTCCACCTTCAGCCGTCGCCGACCACGTCAAGGTAAGCTCTCATGGGAAGCTATCTTAGCATGCATTTAAGTTCAATCCAGTGCTGCAGCTAGACTCGTAGGATGCTTGCGAAGCTCCAGCGCCTATGCCAAGCTCTTGATTTTGTCCGTGCAAGCCGGAACGCCGGCGCCGCCGCAGAACGCGGCCGTGCCATGAGGGTCACCGTGGGGAGCTAGGATCTGGCCCTCTAGCTCAGCTTGCGGTTAGCGCATTGTGTAGAGGAAGTCACGATGAAGCTTTAGCGCCAGACCAAGTCGCCAGAATCACGGCCGATTAGCCGGCCGGTGAGCTCGTGCGGGGCGCCGCCGTTGTGCTCGAAGGGAGCCCCGGTCCGGCCATCTCTACTAGGGGTTAGACTCGTTGTGATGAGGTGAAGCCAATGGACTACCTCTTGTCATCGAGAACCTCACCGCCGGCAAGATCGGGCCGGTCGATCGCCGCCAGGATTAGTTTGGAGCCGGGAGGGCCTATTTGATAGAATTTAACTCTTTTCGGGGGGTTATCAGTGAAAAGACTATAGTTAGGCACGGGAGGACCTGTTTGCGAGGATTTAATCTTAATCAGGGGGTTGTGTGTAAAGTTGATTTGTTTAGCTGTTTTCTTTTTGTTTAAAAATGCTGAAATCATGTTTATTTCACTATAATTTATTTAGGTATCCAAAAATTATGAAACTAATTTTGTTAGCTTTGTTAGATTTTTCTCTATACATGAAAATGATAACTTCTACAAAAGTAGAAATAAAAATTTAAGTTATTCAAATATGTTTCTTAAAGCCTTTAAATAGATCTATAGAGTTTCTAAATAAATAAAATATGATAAGGACTTTTATTTCATGTTAAAAATCAATTACATTATTCAAGATAATATTATTTCTAGTAGGAAAATAATTCAATAAATTCTTTTACTGGTTTCAAAAATACTTTTAATGGTTTTAAATATCATAAAAATCCTTATAATGTTTAATTGGGTGTTCTATTGTTGGCTTGCAACTTTATCGTGAAGGAAAGTTCTATAGCTAGCTTTTCTAAACTTTTGCACCTTGCATTAATGGCATATAGATATCGAATACGTGGTGCCTGAGTTCATTGAGCTCCAACCCGAAGAAACTCAGGAGTATGAGGAGGTCATCGTAGTGGAGCAAGAGCCTGAAGCCTCTACTGACGACACTAACCTTGTTACTGATCCAGACAAGCACCGGAGCATCCACACCTATTATTTTATCTATTATTTCATCTATCCAAATTATTTCAGTACTTGCATTAAGTCCAGGAATTGCGATGAAACCTCTTTGATTGCATGACAACCTTGATTAAGGATATCATTGCCACCTCTTCAAAAAGATCTTTCAAACTAGCTTAGTCAAGCTTAGTGAGTTCTACAAATGCAAACTTAGAAGCAATCACTATGATAATCACATAAAATTTTGGAGTTATACTTGCTGAGTTGGGCGAGGATTTGTGAAGGCTTTGTTTATGGTTTAGCTTATAGGCTAGCCTCATCCAACTATAAAGCTTTGGTCAAGGACTCAGTAGTTGTTGAAGAGAGATCAAGTTTTGTTTCGGCGTTGTGCTCAATAAGTGGTGTTTCGGATGCTCGCGGGTATCTGACGGATACCGGGTTTACACTATTTCATATGCATTGAGTCCTTGACTATCATGGGACAGTGACTAGTGCATCTAAACTAGTTATGCCTCATGTTGAAAGCTGAACGGTTCTGCCACAAGGACCCCCACCAGGTATGCCTCACGTTCCCATCAGCACTTTGATTTCGCATTTGTCATTTCCCTTTTCTATTTTCCTTCCAATTTTATCTTCATCTCAAAAATGAAAAGACCACAAATATTTGCGTTGAATAAAATCAACTCCCAACTATGCATGGAATGAACCATATGCCTCTCACTTTGGAAATGATGAATATTTGCTATGTCATTAATCTTGCAAGTGCTTTGTTTCAACTAGTCGCTCGATAGTACATGAGTTAATTGGCATGAGTAAAAATGAACCTGAAAATCTTGTGGGAGCACATGCTTTATTTCAAGTCTAAGTTGTTGTGAGGAATTATATAGTGATATTTGGTTGAATTCTTACTTTTGCTCTTAGTATGGTGAAAATCTCGGATGTTTTATGCTTTTAAAAACAAAATAAAGTTCCTCATTGGCTCACAATTCCTACCAAAGCCATATGATAGGATTAGTTGAAAACTTTGTACTCATATGTTGCTTGTTATCTTAGTGAGCTTTGTCAAGTTGTTGTGACCATTGTGAGGAACCTTTCAGGCTTTCAAGATCGAGATTCACATACACACCATCTCTCACATGCAATTCCTACAGTAGGAGTTAGCAAATATTTCCATCATCCATCCACAAAATAAATGCTCCATATTCTATGATTCTCTCTCCAAATATCCTTGAATAGAGACATGGGGCTATGCAAAAAGAAAAGCATGCCCAAAAGCATGTCAAAAATAAAGAGCAAAAGAAAAGCATGTCAAAGAGCATGGCAAAAATAAGAAATAAGAAAAGCATGCCAAATGGCATGGTAAAAATATTAACAAAAAAAAGATAGCCCATGTTCTCAAAAATAAATCAAGGAGAGGAAGAATCATCTGAAGGAGTTCCACTATATTCCATTCCACCATATTCCACTCCACATATTCCATACACTTGCACTTCTCGATCTAAAGGTATGATTTGATCCTCCTAAGGTCCGGTCTTTGACTTTGCAAAATATAAGATGCATGAATGCCTTCATCCATTGTCTCTAAGCCACACAAAAAGCTTGATTAGATTTTAGGATGAATGAAGTCACAAGCCTTTGGTGAGGATTCAAATACCACTTGAGTGATTGAGTGTGCCAATTGAAGAACAAATTTAAATTTTCAAAAAAAATTGTGGAAAACTCCGAGATGGGATCCTGAAAAGAGTAGGAGTGGAATAAAACTAAATCAAAACTTTTCAACCTTTCAACCACCCAAGACAAGGAGATTGCTATACGAGATGGTAAAATGGTGAGTTAATACTTTGCCGATGATTCAAGTATTTTAGAGTACTAGTTGTTTATAAAGATTACATGCAAGATACTGACATTGTATCAACTCCTTTTCCACCGAGCCTATGTCTTTATCTTTACTCGAGGATGAGCAAAGGTCTAAGCTTGGGGGAGCTTGCTGGTGGTCATTACAACCCATTTTCGACCACCAATACTCGGGAATAAAAGAAGTTATATGTGACATTCCATGTACTTAGGTTTATTTCTAATAAAATTCTATGAGTTTTGGTGTATTTCACTTGTGCAGGTACAATAACGAGAAATATGTGCTATAGGGGTTGGAATTGACCGATTCGGCCGAACGACACGATTCGGCCGATTATCCCCCCTTAGCCATAAATGATGCAAAGCACAACCGGAGGCCGTCCACGTCAGCGATGACCAAGTGACGACCGTGCAAGACACGTGGACCACCACCATAGAACCTCTAGGCCGAACCAATATGAAGAACATCAGAAACAAGCAGCCCAGGAGGTCCATGAGCAAGAGGCGGTGCAAGGGGGGCAGGCCTGGGCCACAGGCCCAGTTCGGTTGAACAAAGGTGGTTCGGCCGAACCACCACCAACTGTCAACCTCCATCAGGAGCAAATCCCAGTCATTGGGAAGCAAGGGTGGTGCATCTTGTGGTTCGACCGAACTGGGAGAGTATGCCCGAACTCATCCGTTCGCCCGAATCCACATGATTCGGTCGAACTGGCCGGAGCACCGCCTGAGCTCCCTTGGCTGCCACTCAAGCTCCACCGCCTTAACTTCATTATAAATTGGAGGCCCCGTGGTCAGCTTCAATACACACTCAAGCCAAGGAGCTCATATCAACTTTGTTCTAGTAAAGTTAGGATAGTTTAGTTGGGAGTTAGAGTTGAGTTGACCTGTGCCTCGGAGGTTCCGGAGTAATCTTCAGAAGCTCTAGTATTAGCTCTTGTATCTTTTCCATTTCTTTTGTTGACTTTGAGTTATCAATATAGTTTATCTTTGTCATCGTGTCTGAGTTATTTATACCTTGCCTCTACATTATTCTAGTTGCAAGTATTTCGTGTTTAGAATATAGTTGGTTGTAGTTCTTGTTCTTCTAGATCCTGTTTAAGTCTTTGTCTTAACGGTTTTGTGATTTTGTTCAATATTACTAGTGAATTGTCACTGGGGTATTGACAGGGTTGCTTGCTCTAGCTAGCAGAGTAAGTAGTTGTTGGATAGTGTAGGAGTGGTTTCGAGACTAGACAGTAGCCTTAGATTGTTCCCGTTGCAATGGAGGTGGTAGTCATTAGGTGGTGACAGCCCTATACGGTCTTCGTAGTCCATCACGTTAGTCCCGGCCTGCAGGAGCCTCCAACGGTTATTAGCAACACGCCTTCTCACCCATTTCTGTGTGTTGTTGGTTCCATTTCCCGACGTTGAGACAATAGAGTTAACCTTGATCTCTTAGAGCTGATCTCTCAACCCCTGTATCTCTAACCCCAAGTAATCCAGATAGACAAAGTACCTAGGAATCTTCATTCTCTTCTTGTTGTCCTATCAGCTAGCTAATCCTTCTCTTTCTTATCTGAGCGACCCTTGAGCTGTGCGTCATGGGATATCCACTCTTATCCAATACTATTATCCCCTATCTTATTAGTAGTGTACCCTTCTCTGATAGTCTCGAATACCTGTTGACTGGTACTCTTGCCAAAGCTTCCCTGTGGAAATATAAATTATGATACCTCGGATTACTCCCTAGTGAAGTGCTACAACGATAATTCTGTGTGCTTGCAGAATATTTATTTATTTTACTAAGCCATAAGAAAAACCACTGAAACACTCATTGCACTAGTACTGGGATTCACAATCCTGATATTGGATCGTAATAAGTGTCAACACCCAGCAGTCCCCATGGCGCAAGCCAACGGAGGCCACACGCACAGCGTGGCGCGACGAGCAAAGGCGCGGGAGCCAGGGCCCATGGCCCCATGCGTAGCAGCAGCGCTTGCACACCAGGAGCATGGACGCAACGCACAACAGTAGAGGGGTAGCGGGCCCACGCAAGCCAAGGCGCAGCGCGGGAAGCCGTGCCAGCAACGCGCACATGCGGCTGCCGCGCACAGCACAGACAGAGGAGCAGGTCGGGCCCGCCAGCCAGCGACGCTCGCGTAGGAAGGGAACAAGCGCATGCAGGAGGCGGTGCCACGCCAGACGCGTGGCGCTTGGCTATTGGCCGCTGGCCATGCCAACCGCTCTTGTAGGCTCGCATGCAGATGACGGTGCATGCAGGGACACGTGGCAGTTGCCGGTTTGCTGCTCAACTCCTCACGTGGACCACAGCCAAGGGAGAAAGCACAAATGCATGCAAGGTTCTCCACATCCCCAAGGCACCTCCACACTATAAATAGGACCCCCTCTACTCACTCGTAACACACACCACTTGGGAGCAAATCTCCAATCACTCTATTTCAAGATGTAGAGTTAGGCTAGTCTAGTTGGGAGTTAGAGTCAGGGTCGAGCTTCACTCGGGGTTCCAGAGTCATCTTCTGGAGTTCTGGTAAAGCTCTTGTATCTTTTCCTTTTCTTTATGCAAGACTCTAAGTATTCAATATATTATCTTCTGCATTTACTTTAGTTATTTATTATGCATTTATTTTGCAAGCAAGTGTAGAATGTCTAGCCTTGGTTATAAGCTGTTGTAGTCTGGCTATAGAAGTTCTCCCTAGTTCTTTATCTCAGTTGGTTCCTCATCCTTCGTGGAGCAGATGAGTATGTGGTTCCTAGACTATACAGTAGCCTTGGTTTGTCTCCATTGCAACGGAGGTGGTAGCCGTTAGGTGGTGTAGCCCTATACGGTCTTCGTAGTCCATCATGTTATTCCCGACCCACAGGAGCCTCCAACGGTTATTGGCAACACGCCTTCTCATCCCTTTATGCGTGTTGCTGGTTCCATTTCCTGATGCTAAGATAATAGAAATAGGAATAGAACCATACATATCCTTCTTCATGCTAGCTAGAATCCTTGCTGGAGATATCTCAAGCATTGGAAGTATATAGGAATCCTTTCCTATCTCGTTGTCCTCCCACTAGCTAGACTGCTCTTCTATCTCCATCATTTATCTTGGATTTCTCCTTGTCTGTGTCGTCTGCATATCACTCCTATCATACCCTTTACCCCCACCCTTGTTAGTCGGTGCTTTAATTTAGTAGTTGCATCCTTGTTTATTATCAATACTCTTTATCCAATGCTTCCCTGAGGAAATAAATACGATACCTTAGAATACTCCCGAGTGAAATGCTACATCGGTATTCATGCGCTTGAGGATTTATATCCGTGTCGTAAGAATACCAATAATCGCTCCTTGCACCATTACCAGGATTGACAATCCTGATAGTGGACCGTAAGAAGTGTCAATAGAGGCGGTTGTGCTAGAGGCGGTGCTGCTGCCACCGTCATGGTACCCGAGCCAGGCAACTGCTCGGACAACACCCAGCAATGAGAAGGGCTTCTGCTTCAGCGGTAGAGCCCAGTCTAGGGGCCTGCAACGCCTGCAGCCCGCTACCTGGGATCCCAAGAAAGTGCATGCTTGGCCGGTAAGGAACCCGAGTCTCCTCATAAATAAACACGGGATTCCTGGACCTCCGGCTTCTGCTGCTAATAAGACAAAGTTCAGAGACAAGGCACATGAGTAGGACAATTGATGAAAAGGCAAATGAATGCAATCAACTAGGTCAGAATGTAGCTCACTAACCTTCTTAGGGCAAGTGGAGCCATAGGCATTCCCCCAACCAGGGAACCGCTCACGGTGGAGCTAGGGACGTGAGTGTTGCGGCTCGAAGGCGTGGGCCTCCGACTCCCACCCTGTTCGCCTGAAGGGGAGCGGCTCCGACTGTTGCCAGCTGCTGCCCCGACTATCCCTTCCTTGACCGCCAGCGCGGGGAGGGGGGGGAGAAGGGGGCGCTCGACGGGGACCTACCTGAGGCCCTATCTCTGGGGGCACTAGGGACCATAGGCGGGGCGAAAGCCGGCACCTCAGTGCGTGCCCACTTGACCGTTGCAGCTTGCGCCTCAGACTCCTCGGAGGAGCGCCTCTTCGCCCATATTGATTCGGGGGCCTCCTCCTCGGCCACTCTCATCAGATTAGATGGGGATGGCCTCCACATCCATGTTGCGGTCATCATGGCCGCTGCTATCATTGTCATCATCATCGTCGTCATCATCATCATCATCCTTGCGGGCGTCAATCTCCGCAATGACCTCATCAAGGACCTCACTGTCACGGATGCGGCGAGCAATTTCCTGGTATCTCTTCTGGAGGCTGCGAAACATATCGGCGGTCTTCTTCTTCCTCTGTTGCTTTGCCGCGACCTGTGCTGCCTGGTGGGCCACGCTGGTGGCCCTCTCCTCAGCACTCTTCTTGACATGAGGATAAGACTTGTACCGTATGTTGGCGGTCGTTACAATCCAAATTCGACCACCAATACTCGGGAATAAATGAGGGTTTATGCAACATTCCATGTATTTAGGTTTTATTTCTAATAAAGTTCCACGAGTTTTGGCGAGTTCCACTTGTGCAGGTACAATGACACGAAATACGCCCTATAGGGAGCGGAATCGACCGATTCGGCCGAACGACTCCGTTCGGCCGGTTACCCCCTTAGCCGTGCATGCCACCGGGAGTCGTCCACGTCAACGATGACCATGCGATGACGACACATGACACATGGGTGACTGCCACCTCATCTCTGGGCCAGAAAGACACGAAGTCCACCACGAACAAGCAGCCCAGAGGGTCCAGGAGAGAGAGGCGGTGCAGGGGAGCGCGCTGGGCCGAAAAGCCCAGTTCGGCTGAACTCCTTGGTTCGGCCGAACCGACCCCAGCACAGCACCGCCTTCCAACAGCTGATCCAGGCCGTGGGAAGGTAAGGCGGCGCACCTGGCACTTCGGCCGAACTCCCTGGTTCCTTGGCCGAATGGCATGGCACCGCCTCCCAGTTCCTTGGCCGGTGCTCAACCTCCAAACCGACCCTGGCCACTATAAATAGAGGCCCTCCTTCACCTACAAAGACACATAACACAAGAGTAGAGTGCAGGTGAAGCACTGTTAGTTCTCCACTTGTATCAGTAGAGATAGGAAGGGAGGAGAGGTGAGCGTCCCGGAGAGGAGCCGAAGTGTCGGCCCCTCTTCCCGCTGTACCTCTACGGATGCGACTTCACTTCGAGTAACATCCGGGTCGTGTCTGGTAACTCTTGTATCTCTCTCTGATTAATTGAGCATTCAGTTCTTACTTTTATATGCTTGCTGGTTCTTCGTTCACTGCTTAGTTGATTGGTATAACTGTATACTGGTTGCTTAGCTTGGGTGCTTATCTTTTTATAGGAGATAAGTATTAGTTGACTAGTGTAGGCGTGGTGCCTATACTTGAGACTAACTTAGTTTATTCCCGTCGCAACGGAGGTGGTAGCCATAAGGTGGTGACAGCCCTTCCGGTCTTTGTAGCCCATCGCGTTAGTTCCGGTCCGTAGGATTCCCCAGTTGGGAAATAGTGGCACCCCTTCTCATCCCTTTCTGTGTGTTCACCGGTTCCCTTGTCCCGAAGCAAGTATCTATCTGTATCCTCTGATCTTCTCGATCAATCAGTAGAATACCTCTACCAGACTCGTACCCTCTCTACCCTCCTATCACTCCTCTTCTCTTTGTTGTTGTCGTCCACCTCATCCATACCATTCACTCCATTCCACCTACCTAGGACAACTTAGTTTAGAATCAGTCCACTTCTCGTTCTCCGTGGAAATCGATACCTTGGAATACTCCCGGGTGAAAGCTACATCGGTATCCGTCCGCTTGCGGATTTATCTGTAGGCCGTAAGGAGTGCCAACAAGCTTTCTGGCACCGTTGCCGGGGAACGGTAGCTGTTCTGATTCCGAACGCAAGTTGTCCGTGTATCCCACCACCATCCACCATCCATATGGATTCCACTCTCACCTTACGCAAACACTCGGCTCCAAGGGGCGCTTGTTTGCAGCCACCACCATCATCACATCCCATATCCACACCCGGCTATGAGCTACGTCCCGGCTTCATAGCCATGGTTCGTGAGCAATCGTTCTCAGGAACGAAGGTCGAGAGTCCATACGCGCATTTGCGCGAGTTTGAGCAACTCTGCTCATGCCTGACCATTGCGGGCATGACACAAGAGACACTCAAATGGAAGCTATTCTCGTTCTCATTAACGGGAGGAGCGAAGAAATGGTACTCTCTGGCTGTCGGTACTATGGAAGGGAGCTGGGAATTTCTCAAGGAAAAATTCTGCCTAAACTTCTTCCCAGTCTCCAAGGTAGCCAGTCTCCGAGCAGAAATCATTAACTTTAAGCAATTAAAGGGAGAATCATTAGGAGCTGCCTGGGCTCGTTTCAAGCAAATACTGGCCTCAGGACCGGACCTAATCCTACCAGAACCTGTTGTTTTACAACACTTCAGCCTTGGCCTCTGTCCCGTAGCCGCAACTTTCTTGGAATCTGCTTCAAAAGGGTCATTTTTTTCATTTGACTCCTAGTTAAGCGAGGATAGTCCTGGAGCGCATCCTGGACGACACTCCCTACACTGGAGTCTATGACGAACTCCCTGATGAAGAAGAGAAGCAGCCTAAACCTGAAGAGCCTGTACACCAACAATCCAAATCTATCAGCCCTTCCATTCCATCAGAACCCGATGCTCAATTCGAACCACAACCTTACTCTAGCCTGGACTACTATCCTCCACTCTACACCACTCCCTACGATTTTGACGATGGTCTATTCGATGACATCGACTGTGCCATACGTTTCCCACGGGGACAATGTGTAGAGCAAAAGGATCCACCACCCGACAAGGAAGCATTAGAATATCAAAGAGAGTACTTAGGCCGTCTCTCTGCCATCAAGAGTCGGGAATGGCTAGACGAGGCGGAATCCTCGACTAAGGTAGTTAAAATGACCAAGAGAATCCGAACAATCTTTTGTGAAGTTATGGGCATGGACAAAGAAATCGGGTATGACCCGAGCCTCGGAATCAACATAATCTCTAGCTCCTTGGTGCGAGCCCAACTTCCCGATGAACCATGGTCATCATCTCAGAAACATCTAAGGTTCATATCAGGAAGGGTCCTCGACTGTTTAGGGATCTTGTGGGTCATACCCGTTAAGATTAACGACCCTGAACTTTTCCTGGATTTCCATATCTTTGACCTACCTGAAAATTCCACTTATTCCATCTTTATTGGTAGGCCAATCATGAAAATCCTAGAAAATTCACCAATAATCCAGCTAGAGCTTAGGATCGGAGAAGAACTCGTCCCAGTCTCTTATTCTTATTCCTTGAGTACCCCAATAGAGACAGACCCCGATCCTGATCCAATAGAGGAAGTCATGTCAACAACTCTGGCAGACTTAGAGCAACCTTTCCTAGAAGAAGATGCCCAATTCCTTATGGAGGAAGAAGACATTCATCCTCCAATCGAGCCTAAGCCTCTTCCCTCTGGATTGAAGTGTGCTTCCCTCTTTAAGGATGAACACACTTCAGTGACCATCAGTGACAAACCCCGTGGAACCCAACCGACTTTCACTGTCCTGGAGGAAGATCGATCAATCTATGGATATTCAGTCCTAGACTTAAATGGGATTACTCCTAACCTTCATACTCATCATATCCCTATCTCATCTTATCTTGGGGTCGTAAGGCAATTGTCACGAAGATTCGTCTTTGATCGGGGAAAGACTAGATTCAAAGCCTAAAGCCATCATCTTCTCCTGTCATACTCCCAAATACGACCCTATGCACACAACTCCCACGAGTAAAGGGGATTCGTAGTTCCTTGGCCACACCGGGCTTTATAGGTGTCTCATCGAAAATTTCTCTCAAATAGCCCGGTCGTTGACCAATCTCTTGGCCAAGGAAACCCCTCTCATCTCTAATCAAGAGTGCTATGCTTCCTTTCACAACCTAAGAAAGCACTCAATTCTGCTCCCATCATCCGGTCTCGCGACTAGAGCATCCCATTAGAAATCATGTGTGATGCGAGCAATTATGCTGTTGGAGCTGTTGTGGGCCAAACCAAGGACAAGAAGCATTATGCTCACTGGCCCCTGCTCAACTACGCAACCACGGAAAAGGAACTCTTAGAAACTATGTTTGTTATAGACAAATTCCGGTCCTACCAAGTTAGGGCAAAGGTCATAGTCTATTCCGACCATACTGCTCTGAAGTATTTCTTGGCCAAAAAGGATGCGAACCCAAGGCTCATTCGTTGGGTCTGTCTCGGGTATAAGTCCCGTTTGATCTTTCCATCAGCGATTTTCTTACGGGGTGATACGCTCCTCAAAGCCACAACACTAGAGCCGTGGTATGCCACCATAGTTGACTTCATGGTGTTAGGGTACGTCCCATCAGGTGAAAATAGGAAAAGATTGGTTTATGAGAGCAGACACCACCAATGGGACAACCCGTATCTCTTCTGGATACAAAATGGACTCAGACGATGCATGCCTGCACCTGAGACACATAAAACCTGGGAGAGATATCATGGAGCACCTTCTGAAGGACATTATGGAGTGTTCAGAATAAAGGTCTGGTAATATGAAGCTAAGAAACTTAGCAAGAGATGCCCACACTGCCAGAAACACGGGAAAGAGACGCGAAGCCACTCACCAGTAATATTCAGTAGAAATCTTTGATGTAAGGGGAATAGACCCCATGGGTCCTTTCCCTAACTCAGAGAACTACGAGTTTATTCTGCTAGCCGTAGATAGCGTCTCTAACTGGGTAGAAGCCAAGCCCTATCGATCCGCAGCCACTAGGCACGCTGAGCAAATGACCCATGAAAACATCTTTCCTCGCTTTGGCGTCCCTAGGCTAGTCATAGGGGCTCCCATCTCATTGACTCCCGAAAATATCTAAGCTTGGGGGAGACGCATTTTATAGCCACACCTTCTCACCCCCAAACTAATGGTCAAGCAGAACATCAGCACTCACATCAAGAACATTCTGCAAAATCGTCAATGAGATGGGTGTGCAGCAGAGAGATAGGCTCACTGATGCACTCTGGGCATACTAGACCACTCTAGTTGGGCAAACTAGGACAATTCGGCCGAACCATGCTGGTTCGACCGAAGGACCCCTGTTTTGCCCCTTGAGCATCCATTTGGACCCTAGATCCTATCTCTATCCCATCTTGTCTTAGAGTCGCTAGGAAAATGTTGGGAAAGTTGCTTGTCAATCTCGAGTCAGAAACCATCCTCCATCACTTTCCCGAACACGACCAAGTGTTCACATTTCCCAGCCACCATCCTTGTCCAAAGACCTTTCCTCACCCAAGGGCTCCCTCTCCATAAGTATGACAAGTCCACTAATGAAGAAAGCCATGGAGGAGGGAGAAGAGAAACCCATGGTTGAAGAGCCTGAAAAAGAACTGGCACAAACCAGCCAGAAGTTGAGCAACCGGGATGAGAAGGTCACTGAAGGCGAGCCTTGGCAGATGGAAAAGAACAATGTCCTCTTCCAAGCATTCACAACCAAATTCAAGAGGCTCGCCAAAGCCACATGACATCTAGACCTTTACATCCATCTATAGAGTAGAAGTCGTGTGGTTGTATCTTTTAGAGCACCATTAGTTTCAATTTATTTCCCAATTCAATTTCCCTTTGCTCAAATCGTTGTTTAGGAGGTGCTCTAATTATTTCCCTTCCAACACATTTTGTTTCCAACCTTAGCTTGATGAATAAATAAAATTAGAGTTGAATGCAAAAAGAATAAAATTGTCGCTCCGGTTGGTGCATTTGAGCCAACCGGAGATTGCCCTGTTTAACAGAAAGATACATGAGTACAGGCATGACACAGTGGAGGAGCAGGATGAGGACGAGCAGGCCGACCAGCTAACTCAGTACCTTTCAAGGTTGAATCCCTACCAGTGAAGAGTCCAAGCTTGGGGGAGGACCCCCATCAGGTACGATCCGAATTACTCAGCACTTTGGTCATTCAATTGAAAATACTTCCTTTGAATAAACTCCCAACCATGCATGGAATGAAACATATGCCTCTCACTTTGGAAATGATGAATAGTTGCTCTGTCATTAATTTTGCTAGTACTTTGTTGCAACTAGTTGCTTGACTATGCTTGAGTTATTTGGCATAAGTAGAAATGAACCAAAAAACCTTGTGGGAGCATATGCCTTATTCCAAGTCTAGGTTGTTGTGGGAATTGATATAGTGAGACTTTGGTTGAATTCTATATCTGCTCTTAGTATGGTGAAAATCTCGAATGTTTATGTTTTCAAAAATAAAACAAAGTTCCTCATTGGTCAAAAATTCCTACTAGAGCCATATGATAGGATTAGTTCTAAACTTTCTACCATATGCTGCTTGTCATCTTAGTGAGCCTTGTCAAATTGTTGTAACCTTTGAGGGATCTTTCATGCTTTCAAGATCGAGATTCACAAACACTCCACCTCTCACTTGCAATTCCTACACTGGGAGTTAGCAAAACCATGCCATCATCCATTCCACAAAAATAAACTTCATGTTCTCTGATTCCCTCTCCAAATATCTTTGAAGTAGAGGCATGGGCTATGCAAAAAGAAAAAGAAAAGCATGCCAAGTGGCATGGCAAAAATATGAGAAAAAGAAAAGCATGACAAAAAGGCGTGGCAAAAAAAAGGGAATAAAAGATAGCCCATGCTCTCGAAAAATAAATAAAGCAGAGGAAGAATCATTCCATGAAGTTCCACCAAATTCCACTCCACATATTCCACTCCGCATATTTCACACACTTGCACTTCTCGATCTAAGAGTGTGATTTGATTCTCCTAAGGTCCGGTCTTTGACTTAGCAAAATATAAGATGCTTGTATGACTTCATCCTTTGTCCCTGAGCCACACAAAAAGCCAAATTAGATGTTAGGATAAAAAGAAGGCAAAGCCTTTGGTGAGGATTTAAATACACTTGAGCGATTGAGTGAACCAATGAGGAACAACTTATCTTTTCACAAAAGGGGTGAAAACTCCGAGATAGGATCCTGAAAAGAGTAGAGTGGAATAAAACTAAGTTAAACTATTCATCTTTTCAACCGCCCAAGATAAGGAGTTAGCTATAAGCCCCATAGGTAAAATGGTGAATTAATACCTTGCTAGTGATTCAAGTAATATTTGAGTACTAGTTGTTTATAAAGTTACCTACAAGAGAAATGACATTGTAGCAACTCCTGATCCACCGAGCCTAAGTTTTTATCTTTGCTCGAGGACGAGCAAAGAGCCAAGTTTTGGGGAGCTTGTTGGCGGTCGTTACAACCCAAATTCGACCACCAATACTCGGGAATAAATGAGGGTTTATGCAACATTCCATGTATTTAGGTTTTATTTCTAATAAAGTTCCACGAGTTTTGGCGAGTTCCACTTGTGCAGGTACAATGACACGAAATACGCCCTATAGGGAGCGGAATCGACCGATTCGGCCGAACGACTCCCTTCGGCCGGTTACCCCCTTAGCCGTGCATGCCACCGGGAGTCGTCCACGTCAACGATGATCATGCGATGACGACACATGACACGTGGGCGACTGCCACCTCATCTCTGGGCCAGAAAGACATGAAGTCCACCACGAACAAGCAGCCTAGAGGGTCCAGGAGAGAGAGGCGGTGCAGGGGAGCGCGCTTGGCCGAAAAGCCCAGTTCGGCCGAACTCCTTGGTTTGGCCGAACCGACCCCAGCACAGCACCGCCTTCCAGTAGCTGATCCAGGCCGTGGGAAGGTAAGGCGGCGCACGTGGCACTTCGGCCGAACTCCCTGGTTCAGCCGAACCGGGAGATTCGGCCGAACGGCATGGCACCGCCTCCCAGTTCCTTGGCCGGTGCTCAACCTCCAAACCGACCCTGGCCACTATAAATAGAGGCTCTCCTTCACCTACAAAGACACACAACACAAGAGTAGAGTGCAGGTGAAGCACTGTTAGTTCTCCACTTGTATTAGTAGAGATAGGGAGAGAGGAGAGGTGAGCGTCCCGGAGAGGAGCCGAAGTGTCGGCCCCTCTTCCCGCTGTACCTCTACGGATGCGACTTCACTTCGAGTAACATCCAGGTTATGTCTGGTAACTCTTGTATCTCTCTCTGATTAATTAAGCATTCAGTTCTTACTTTTATATGCTTGTTGGTTCTTCGTTCAATGCTTATTTGATTGGTATAACTGTATATTGGTTGCTTAGCTTGGGTGCTTATCTTTCTATAGGAGATAAGTATTAGTTGACTAGTGTAGGCGTGGTGCCTATACTTGAGACTAACTTAGTTTATTCCCATCGCAACGGAGGTGGTAGCCGTAAGGTGGTGACAGCCCTTCCGGTCTTTGTAGCCCATCACGTTAGTTCCGGTCCGTAGGATTCCCCAGTTGGGAAATAGTGGCACCCCTTCTCATCCCTTTCTGTGTGTTCACTGGTTCCCTTGTCCCGAAGCAAGTATCTATCTGTATCCTCTGATCTGCTTGATCAATCAGTAGAATACCTCTACCAGACTCGTACCCTCTCCACCCTCCTATCACTCCTCTTCTCTTTGTTGTTGTCGTCCACCTCATCCATACCATTCACTCCATTCCACCTACCTAGGACAACTTAGTTTAGAATCAGTCCACTTCTCGTTCTCCATGGAAATCGATACCTTGGAATACTCCCGGGTGAAAGCTACATCGGTATATGTCCGCTTGCGGATTTATCGGTAGGTCGTAAGGAGTGCCAACACCGTACCAGCCCCTACTTGGGAGACAGAAGGGAGCATTGCCAAGACAGAAGACAAAAATCAAAGTCAATAGGCAATCAAACTTACATTGGCTGGAGGATGTTCGGAATCATATGGCAAGGGGGAAGGATTCAACGCATCATTCTGCCTCGGCGGCAGAAGCAAGTCCAGCATCTTCTTGATGCGCTCTTCAGGAAGCTCGATGCCCTGCGCCAGTCGGTTCGGGTCTGTGGGGCCTGCATACTCCCACAAGCAGGTTGACTGAGCCCTAAGTGGTTGGATCCTCTGGTGGATCATGTTCTCGAATATGGTGGGCCCTCTCAAGCCAGCGCTCACCCGACGCTCGAACTTGGCGTTGACGGCCACCAGCTTCTTCTTGAACTTGCTGCGGGCCCCCCAACTCCACTCCTTGGACTTCACCATCGGCCTCTCGCTAGTGAATCTTGGGAAGGGGGTATTCGCCAGGTTTCGGATGTAGAACCACGTGGAACCCCAATCCCGGATAGAATCAAGAGGGGTATAGGACGAATAGCATACCTCCACAGTCTACCTCCGCTGTACGCCGCATCCTCCAACATGAGCGAGACCTTGGTCACGCTCGCCCTTCACCTTGCTAGGAATAGAAGATCTTGCGGAAGTAATCAACAAAAGGCCACATCCCCACGAATCTCTCGCTGGCGACGACGAAGCCGGCGATGTGAAGGATGCCCATTGGGGTAAGGTGCTGCAGCTCGATCCCCGAGTCCTCCAACAATCCGCGCAAGAACCGGTGTGCGGGGTACCCCAGGCCGCGCTCATGGAACGCGGAAAAGGTGACAATCTCGTTCGGCTTCAGAAAATCCTCGCCATGGGTAGGCAGCCTCCAATGGCACACCTCCTTTCGTGGAAGCAAGCCTTGCGTAACCAGCTCCTTAATGTCGTTGCTCTTCCAGATTGAAGCCTTCCAGTTTGACATCTCGATAGGAGAGGGCGGTGTTGATGAGGGCGCAAGAGGGAAGCTATGGCAATGGCGGCTGGAGAACTCGAGGCTCAAGGAAGGCGAAGGTGAGCTAGAAGATAGGAAATCACAAAAGAGGTAACAAATCCTTTCCTACTGTTCCTTTAAGTACGGCGATGAAAAGACCTGCCCTAGGCTAGGGCCCACCATGAATAGCCTAGGAGCAGTAAATCCGAGCCATTCCTCGAAGTAGCCGCCACGTCTCTTCGATTTCTCTGGTCCCATTACGACACTTGATAGTGTTGTAATGGGACTAGGTGCATTAAATTCTCTTTATCATGCTTCAGACAATGATGAGGACATTCTCCACTAAGACCCGCTTGCAAAGACGCAACAAAAATGGGCCAAGTGGCTCACTTGTAGTCGAGCGACGACCGTGTGAGCCTTTGAATAATCCCACCTTGCTTAGCTAGGGAGGAGGAAGTCACCTTAAAAGGGAGAGCCACCTTTCCCCTATTAGACTAGTCTTTTCAGGCGATTGGGCCTTTCCCTGAGAGGTGCATCGGAGTACAGTGCTAAGATTGCCGAGGCACAATAGGAGGCCCTAGGAGGGTTGTAGCCGGATCGGTGTGTCCTATTTTCGAATGCCAGTGCTAAGATTACGGAGGCCAGATCGTGTGTATCTGTAGCTGGATCGGTGTGTCTGGCATTTCATCCAATCCCACATGGGCCGGACTCAACATTTGGTATCAGAGCTAGGCCCTTGTTAAGAAAGGGAGAATGATGAGGACATCCTCCACTATTACCCGCTGGTAAAGACGCAACATAAATGGGCCAAGTGGCTCAGTTGTAGTCGGGCGGCGATCGTGTGAGCCTCTGAATAATCCCACCTTGCTTAGCTAGGGAGGAGGAAGTCACCTTAAAAAGGAGATCCATCCTTCCCCTATCAGACTAGTCTTCTGGGGCGATTGGGCCTTTTCCCCGAGGGGGTGCGCCAGAGTGCAGTGCTAAGATTGTCGAGGCAAAACAAGAGGCCCTAGGGGCGTTGTAGCCGGATCGGTTGGTCGTATTTTATGCTGTTGATGCTAAGATTATGGGGGCCAGATCGTGCGTATCTATAGCTAGATCAGTGTGTCGGCTTTTCATCCAATCCCACCTGGTCCGGACTCATCATTCGGCCGCGGAGGTCTTCAGCACCGAGCAAGTGGTCATCCACGGCTAGCGGCACGAACTCTTGCTGCCGAGTGTAATGCCATAGATGCCAACAAGGCGGGCCAGCTGTGAGGTTGGATATGACTCTGACTGTGGAAGTCAGGACCTGCCAACTGAACTCGGAGGAGGGAAGCACTCAAAATACATGACCACGGAGGTCAGAGCCTGCTAAAGGCATCATAAGATCCAAAGCGCTCGGCTCGCTTGACCGCGGAGGTCTGGGTCTGCTAAAGGCGTGAATGAGACGAGAGAGCTCAGATCAAACTATCTTGAAGGTCGGGGCCTGTCATGCATAGAACCCTAAAAACAAGTTCTCATGGCACCTCTGCCTCTGGACTTTAGGCGATCTCATCTACGGAGGATGAGATTCACTTGCCTGCTATTAACAAAGGCACTAACGAAAGGTTCGCGAAGAGCCTAAGTTGCCTGAACTTTTCACCTTGGGGAAAGGAAGAAGACGAGTCTCTGACAACTCGTTTGTCAAAAGTCTGCACGGCTCCAGACATGGTTGTCTTCACCTTTTGACCGAACCCGAACGAAGGCCTCATGAGCCAGGGTAGTTGGGACGGCCACTTTAGCGCCTCTAGCCGACCCATCCCCGAAAGATGGGCACGGTGTCCCTACGGTCAAGCTCGTTACTAGGCACAGGGAGAACCGCGGGGCATGAGCGAGTTCCCAAACCTCCTAAGCGCTAAGCTCGGCTAGAGGTTCGAAACAAATATAAGACGTCCTAAGCCATCGACTTGTCACTCTACTGCAAGAGGGCTCGGGGCGTAGGGATTAAGCACGAAGTCCCTAAAAAATAAAAAAAACATGCAGACGCTCGAAGCAGATGCAAACATAAAAAAACAAAACAAGACAAAGCTTTATTCCTTGAAAGTTACAAGGAACTGAGTCCCTGAGACAGGATAAAGATACAAAGGTCCATGACCATAAAAGAGTGCAAACTTATCAAAATTGCTCCCCTCAAGGGGGCAAGGGGCACAAGAAGATGAAGAGTCTGGCGAAGTTGGAACAACCATCAAGACAACCTCGCGGGACTCCTTCTTACACCGTCGAGCGGCGTTCCATCCATCCAAGGGGGAGTGCCTATGGAGGGAAGGAGCAGACAGCCCAGAAGGCATCAAAGAGGCAAGTATGGCACTATCGTCCACCTCAAGCCTCAAATCCTCCCTTGACATAAGCCCTCTGTCTTGACACCTTCAGCTCCAGCACACCATGCCCCGGGCTTGAGGAGGACCTTAAGGTATCTCTCTGATACCTCTCGGCCCCCTACTGCCTCATGATGGTGCGCAACTTGCCGACAGGGATGACTCCGTCGATTAAAGTTTCCATGGCAAGGTACGCCGTCACCTGAGCCAGCTAGAGGGAAGAACCAAGGGCTTCGACTTCACCGCCCAGCACAAATTGAGAGAGGCAGTTCAGCCAAGAAAGGCGAACCATCCTCGACCATGTGCAGGATGAGGAAGGCCTTGCCTTCCACCCGCTACCAGAAGCCATCTACTACACTCATCCTCTTCGTGGGGGTACTTCTTGCACCAAGACTACAAGTTCCGTTGGTCGGCACCCAATGGTGGAAGTGGACTCGAGGGAACCAAGCTTTCCTAGGCCACATGACTTGGAGATGGGAAGGACTTGACAAAAGAAGAAGCCCATGACCACTTATTTATAGGCCCTACCATTTCCACACTACTTATGGTAACGACAGTCTCCATTTCGTAAGAAGCGCATAGTGGGAGACCTTAATTGGGGAAGATGGCCGCCCACCTACCCCGGTCAAGGCCGGATCAATCCACTGCAAGGAGATCTTTGAAGAACGTGCTCTCAAAAGGCGCGTGCCGATTCAGATGACAGGATTGGAGGCTCACGCCACCTCCAGGCCACGTCAAGAGCCTAGTTAGAGGGAACTTGACAGACCATATGTCACACCCCAAAATTTTTGGATTTTGGGATGTGATTTGTTAGCATAATTAATACAATGATTTTCTCAATTTTCTAAAATTTTTGGGGCTTTATATAATTAACAGGGAATTTAGTACAGAAAAATAATTCAAAATAAAATAACATAGGTTATAATATTGAGTTCTTTGCATTCATGCCTGTTGCATTTAGTGGTTTTATGTGTGTAAAGTTTTCTAAAATGCGTTTAGAAGCCCAATGGGAATTTTCCAGAACTTTCTGGGATTTATTCCTATTTTTCTATAGCTAATTCCAATTTATGGAAGGTGATAAAATCTTTTTCATGAGTTCCAAATATTTTATTTGGGTTCCTCATGTCCAACTCTATCTCTGGAATTTTTCCTAGGATTTTTAGAATTTTTAGAATATTTTTTCATGGTTTTAATATCAATTCTGGACTTATCTGTAATTATTTTATAACGAGGAAATAATTATTCCGAAAATTAAAATCACCCTAAATATTAGTGGACCAGCCTTTGCCCAAAGTTGACCCAATTTTAGGCCAAATCCATCCCAACACTTTGTTGGGCCAAATTTCAAAGCCCATTCGCATTGGAATGAGGCAACCCACCTTTAGTCCCATATTGCTAATGAACCTGGAAGTGGGAGGTTTTCTCCCTATATATACGAACGACCTCTCCTCTGGAAAGGGCACACCATCGACTCCTTTACAGGGAGGCCCCTTTGTTTGGGATTCCCTAAGGTAGTCTTCTTCCACCATATCTTCCACTACTGCCCATTCTTCATCTCGTCGCCGCGTCGAGCCTTCCGTCGTTTTTGGCCTCAAGATTTTCGGTAAGACCCTCAGCGAATCTTGTAATTTTCTACCATATTCATTTAGTCTATACTCTGTCATAGAAAAGCCACTGCCTTTTGCACGTTAGCGCTCAGGTTCTTGTATAAAATTGCGTATAGGTCCTCGGTTTTTCATGAATAGGTCCCTAGAAGTTTTTAAACCTTGCCAGCAAGTCCCCGAACCTTAGAAACGTCGTAACTTTCTCGTTTTAGCTCCGATTAGTGTCATTCTTGCGCTCACGTGTTCGTAGCGAAGCGTAGATTAGTTTTAGAACCTTCTTTTGTTCGGTTTCTACTGTTTGGTGTACAGTTCTTAGTTGTATATTGATTTCTTGCTTGTTTAGCTGCATATTGTGCTCGTGTCGCGGGCAGAGGAACGTCATCAAGAGATTGCAATAAAAGATTGAAGACTCTGAGTAGCAGTATCTTTGTTGGATAAAGGAAAGTTGTAGCGTGGACAATCCTTGCTACCTAAACACACTTTTTACATTCATTTACTTTCATATGCATGTGTCTAAATTGATGTCCTATTAAGGTTGTACCTAGTTTGTGTACTCTTGTCCTTGTTACCATGAGATTATTGCATATGGATTGAATCTTTTCTATGCGCAGCTACTATTATTTAATTGTTAATCTTGACATAATGGTTCACTTCAACATTAATGATAAAACCTGTTTTTTAGCAACTTGGTTTAGGGAACTAGGGCATGTGTTGTGTGCTTTGCTCCAGTGTCTCTCCCTAAGGTCCGGTTCTTAAAGCGGCAACCTAGGAGCCTGTCGCCACTGCTAGAACTATTATGGCTCTGGTCTTGGTCAAGTAACTTGTACGGCTCTAGCTTGACAGTAGTTAACGATGGGGCCGACGACACTATGGGAAGCACTTATGAGAGTATGGATTGATCCACCGAGGACGGGGGTACCGTCGGCTATGTCTTGTCAGGCACAGTCCTGTGTTGGGAGTCCCTGTGGTATGGGAACTCCACACGTCGTGCTCTTTTACTCGTTGGCATGCGTGCCCGCGCTCTGGACGCCATTGACCCTCTTATCGCTGCGCCCTGGGAGTCAGTCAATCTCGGTGCCTTGGATCATGTTGTCTGTGTTGTACCATAGTGGCTACTATTTTGTTAGGGTGTCTTGTGAAAAACCTCATAGCGTCCCTATGCAGTCACACATCCGAATTGTTGATGTGCGTGGTTGGGTGCAAAGTTCCTTTGAACTTTTACGCGACTGGTGGGTAAAGGGCGAAACCACTCCAGAGTGTAAATCTATCATGATAGTCTTGCTTAGGGTCACGTGTGGCCTGGATCCTTTTTGATTAGAAGATGATGTTTATTTATGTTTAATGTCACTTTTACTTTATTAATTGGGTTACAACTGGGTTTCATTCACTGTAGTAACTTGGATAATGCTAAAATGAATCAACTAAAAGTGCTAATGCAGTTCAGTCGTGTCAAGCCTTCTTTTAAGCCTTCATACACCGTGCTATACTTGCTAAGTAAATGTTTTACTTACACTTGCCATTATTCCACAAAAACTTGGATGGGTAACAGATGGATCAGTGATTGAGATAGCTACTGAGTTTCCTGAGGATTTTCCATTACTTCTGAGCTGTGGTCAACCAGTCGGTGTCCTTGTGGACTTGAGGCTCTACCTGTCGAGAGAGTTAATACATAGACTTCCGTTGTGTTTTATTTAGGTAAACTCTGATGTAAACTATTTTATTCGAGCATATGTACTCTGATTTCCATATTTGTAAGCCGTATGTGTTCTGTGGACATCCTGGGCACACGTATGGCAGCATTCGGGTTTCTGTGTAAATCCAGGTGTGACACCGTAGGACACGAAGAAGCTCCGCGTCCCTCACCGAGTACACAAAATGACAAGGCAATCTCAGGGCCAAAAGAAGCCCGAATCCTCCGAATCTGCTTGGTGGAATGAAGACCACACCTAGTGGGTCCGGTCGCGTGAGCCCACAGACAACAGAAGATGACGACAAGGCAACTCTGACCCACTCAAAGGAGCCCTCCAGTCGAGTGCACATAGTACTCGGCTAGAGGCTCGGGGGGCTAGACCCACTAGGTTTGCTCGGCACAATCCTAGTGGAGAACCACCAACGAAGCTCAAGAGACCCCCATGGAGCAAAGCCCCAAGTGGGTCTCAGGGGCTACTATGGGATACCTGTACCAGGGGTACTTATCCCACAAGCATTAACACTAAGATACAAGACCAAGGAGAACACAAGCAACCTAGCCTTCTACATATTGGGGGACACTTGTCTCCGCCCCAAGCTGATTGGGGAGGCCCGTGGCGCCTCCTTGAGCGAGCCAGGAAGCACCACACTCCGTCCAAGTCAAGCCTGAACAAACCACTCAGTGCGCCTCCACCCATGTGGAGCCACGGGGCCCGCTGAGGGCGCATGGCTTTCCCCCAACCCGTTTTGGGAGGATGGAGAACACCTGTCAAGATGCATGCTGGCCCATGGTTCCTCGAGGGGCCAAGGCTGGCCATGTTGCGTCATCCATGTCCCAAGCCCAACGGTCAGGCACCCTTATCCAAGCAATGGGCCATGTGAGAGTGGAAGCCGGGACCTACTTGAGGTGACAATAGAGGGCTAGCCCATAGCCCCAGGCCTAGCGACAGGCCTGAATGGAAATCGGTGTCAAGCGCACATGCCCTAGTTGAGTACAGGCTTGACCCCCGATCCCTTGACACAGCTCGGGAGAAGAACATAGGGCGCTCGATCACATCAGTGCAGTACGACACTGGTTATCCCACTCCCACAAGGTAACATACCATAATGATGAGCCTGCCAGGTGGCTCTGACAAGCGCAGGGAGGTACAGTGCCAAGGCCAAGCCTCGGCCAGCTCGAAGTGACTCGGGCGAGGAAGTAGAGGAGGGCGGGCCCCATGGCGGGTCCCCCACGGCAGACACTCAAAAGCCGCTCAGAGGCACTCGGAAGCCCTCGACCCCTATTTTCTCCTCCTTTATCCTTGATTTCTAAATGTATCCGATCCCTTGACATATATAAGGGGAGAGGGGCCCTCAAAGAGCACAAGCAGCAAGAAGCAAGCACGTAGCTTTACACAGCTTTCCACAACCCAAAACACAACACTGTGCATATCATGCAAGCCACCCCCCTTGTAAGCCATGAGGCATCCAAGCTCAAGGAACACGATCACCCCACAATGGACGTAGGGACATTCATCCCGAACCAGTATAATCCCTTGTGTTTGCATTACCTACCATCGCACGCGGAGAGGCACCGAAAAGCAACAACAAATTAGATAGCCGGTGTGAGAAGCACCGACAACTGTGTTCCTTGCAACCTTGATTCTGTTTTTGGCATTCAAATAGCATGCTAAAATTATGTGATTATTTTTAGACTTTAGCTTTTCCATTTTGGTAACTGACCCCATCCTAAAATGTCAGGTAGAACAAATGGCGGAACAGCTTCGCAGAGCTATCAAACGGAAGGTGCCGGTAGGTGAACATGGTTTCGATGATGAATTTGACGACTAAGGAGGTTCCCTAAGAAGATGTGTCATGGGCATCTATCTGTTGGTTGCCTAAGGTTTCTTTTGGTGTTTTATGTAATGGAATTCATGTTTGGTATGTGGTAGATAAAGAACAATGGAATTCAGTATGTATGTAGTGGCGATGTAGTCAAGTACTCTGCTACTTTATGATGTGCAAGTCTGTGCAAATTACTGTGAGGTATGCTACGATGTTTTTCTAAGAAGGTAGGAAAAATTCTCGATTAAAACAAAGCAATGATTTCCATGTGATAGCTTAAGATTTTCTATGAAGTTAGGAAAAAAACCATGAGATTCGGAGAACAATTGAGCAATCTTCTGGTGTGGAGGGACTCACCCACTCATCTTCTCCATGGAAACAACCACCTTGTCTTCCATGCAGAACTACGGAGGGACTCACCCACTAATATGTGGGCCCCATCGGTGCTATGGCCCACATGATAGTGGCAGCGAATCCCTCGGCCATATTGCAGAGGATTTTCTTCCCTCGCCCGCATGCAAGTTGCCATTATGCCTCTTCACCAAAAAACGTCCCATCAATCTCGTGGGCTTTCTTCCTCACGAGGGTTTTCTTCCTTCCTTGCCGCCTACCTTCCACCCCTTCCATTTCTACCGCCACAGGCTCACCCACCTGTGTTGCGATGATGGCACAAAGGACGCACACCTCTTGCTCGTAGCCGTGCGACGCCAGTAGTCGCATCTCGCAAAGTCTATCATCCACATCGGCGCCTCCATCGAGCCGCCACTGCCCCTCATCCACCCCACACCCACGAAGGTGGGGCCAACATGCCGTGGAGGCGCGGGTCGAGGTGGACTTGGATCACACCGTCAATGTCAAAGTCCCATTCGTCCCAATGGGCTTCCTATCAAGTGATGCCCTTGCCCCGCCACCCCCCCCCCCAAGAAGGTAGGAACCATAGTAATCGCCGAAGCCTCATCATCGCATTGCAATAAGAAGGTGAGCCAAACCCTTTCCAGCATCTTTGTAGTCTTAGATTGGAGGTTTCACAGTCTCACTATATATGTTGCATTGATTGCATGAAGGTTCACATTTGATAGGTTCAATTTCTCTACATTCACACTTGCCAGAATCAATTTTGCTAGATTTGCAATTGCTAGATGCATCTCTTTTAAATTTCTATTACAATAATAAGATGCTAAATACAAAAGAGGTTCAATGCATGCTATGCTTTGTGGGTATAACAACATTTATTCATATTTTGGGTTCATGATCAGTGTATGAATGATTGCAATATTACGTTGTGCCTATACTTTTGGGTCACGGTCGGAGACATGGGGGCGTACAGGGAAATAATGTTGGGTCAGGACTTATAAATTTTGTTCCTAGTCTATGCTAGTCTTGGGAAATTGATATACAAACATTGCTAATTTCATAAAATTGCCACTAATAGTCAATGGGTCGTAACTAAATAGTACTATATATATTATATATATACAAATGATTATCTACTATAGATGATAAATGTTTTGGGTGCCAGCATATAATCTGTCAATGAGAAATGGTTTTGATGTAGCAAAAGAGCCGCCACTTGTACACCGAGGCTTGGCCCACAAATGAATCAGACACTGACATTGGTATCGACTCTATTAGCCTTCCAGTATTTTTGAATGAGGTGAGGGCAACACTACTAGTTTAGTTGAGATGGAGTAAATTTGATTTGAAATTGTATGTGCCTTATGTTCTGACCCAGATTTGCATGTAATTCAGTCAAAAGGAAAGAAGTATGAGCTGTGTTTCCCAAAGATCATATGCAAGATGATGCTAAATTATGCTAGCGATGAAGATGACTATGATGGACCTACTAAGTCTCTTCGTGCAGTGATAAATGCCATCTGTTTGGTTAAATTTTTTGGAAACATATTTTGCAACTGGCATGAATGCAGTTGATTGAGGACCTTGTGTAAATGCTTACCCCCTTGTAAAATGTCAGATTTTTCAAATGGCATAAGATCTTCGCATTGCAGTCAAGCGGAAGCACGAGAGGGGTGAGTTCTACACCCTGGAATCTGATCTGGACTGAAGCGGAGGATGAAGGGATGTGAACTGAAAAAGTAGATAGGATATCTTCTTCTTTGTCTTTTGTCTGCTGCTTTTGCTTCTGTGTTTCACACAGATGTTGGCAGTATGATGCTACATTAACACCAAGCAGATGTGTCTATGGTCTACTGAATTATGCTAACTTATATATGCTATATATATTATATTTGCTTTCCTTTTGTCGGTTGCTCTTGCTTTGTTTTTTCATGAGACTAATGTTGTTTGTACAAATTAGGACCAATCTTGCATAAATAACTAAAATCTTCACCAAAAATTATTTATTCAACACAAATTTTGGACGTATTGGTTCAATAAAAGTAGACATTGCAACCCCTAATTATGCAAAAAACTGTCGTTGTCTTGTCCATCTGAATTGACTGGAGCAACCACTCCATCACCAATGTAGGTGTCATCAGCATCATCGTTGTCTTCTTCTGGTATGTCTATGTGATCCGGTTCAGGCATGGGTATAGCAAGCTCAAGAAAAAAAGCATCAACACTTGTCCCTTCCATGTCTGCCCTCCTCCATGTTGACAAATCCTCATGGTGGTCCTAAACTGTAATATTTTCAACACCTAAAACAACCGAGTCCATATCAGTATCACCAACATTACTGTCAATGTCTTCCTCTCCTTCAGGCATGGCAAATAGGGCCCTAGGTTTCATTCTGAAGACGCTACACCAATTGTCTTTTTTTCCCGCTTTTGACATAGCACACTTGCTCCGCTTGTGTCGCCAGGATGTATGGATCAGCTGAATAGCGTAACAAAGAGCTATCAATATCGATAATCCCAAATTTATCTTTACTGTACCCTCTTGATTTGCTTCATGCTGGTCCCAGAACATCAAACCAGTTGCACTCGAATAATGTGACTTCTTGGGTTTTAGGAAAATCAAGGATGATGATTTTTTAATAACTCTGTACCATTCCATGCCACCATCACCCTTGACAACAACACCATTGTTCTGCTTTGTTAGATTTTACTCTACATGCAATGCCCAAAAATAGAAACCATTGATTGAGCACCTATTCTTCACGGTAACTCGACTATTAGGACCATGAGACAGAGAATAAAATCATATCATCTGCTTTCCCCTCTGCATGTAGCGTCCTGATCTACACTCACAAATGTTTCCATAATATGTTACGAACAAATTCAGATTACATGACTTAAATTAAGCTGAAATATATATGACTCAATTTTCACTCGAACCATCGTACAAAGTTTTCCTTATGCCTCCTTTCAACATTATGCGAGTTGGTTTTCGTCAATTCATCCTTATGCTCACTGCAACGATTTAGAAAAAATGAAATCGCAGTGAGGTAGTGTAGACAATGTATCAAAACTCCTCTAATTTACATTTCTTGCTTACTTTATCCATGAAATGGCCTAATCACAGGTTGATATTATGTAGTGCCTCATCATTGACAAGATATCGGAATCTAGTATCTCCATATTATGCTTAGAAGTAGTTTTCTTTTCGTATTGTCCATGCTCGCAAATACACTCAGACCAGCGGGTGGTTCATTAATACCACTCTTTTCTTGATGGTCTGGCCGATTAGGCTTCATACTAACACCTTCAAAGAACCGAGACCAGAATGTAAGGCACTCCTCAAAGATATACCCCTCTGCTATTGAACCCTCTGGGCACACTTTGTTCCTCACATATCCTTTGAGGGTACGTAGGTACCTCTCAACTGGATACATCCATCTATAGGAAGCAGAGCCTCCAAATTTAGCCTCCCAAGCAATATGAACTGGTAAGTGCATCATGATATCAAAAAATGCTGGAGAAAAAATCATCTCAAGCCGACAAAGAGTCTCTGCAATCGATTCGCTAAGTTCTTGCATCTCGGTCTCATCAAGCTCCTTTGAACATACCGAGATGAAGAACCTGCTGAGCTGGATCAATGGGATCACTACTTCTTCCAACAATATATGGCATACCACCAAGTGTAGGAGTTTTTTGTAATATAATATGGTAATCATGACTTTTAAGTCCAGAAACCTTGCGCGCATCGACATCAACACATCTCCTAATATTAGCGGCATAACCATCAGGCATCTTAACATCTTGTAGAAAATTGCACAGGATCTTCTTTTGAGAATCACCTAACATGTACAATGTTGGTGGCATATCGTATTTTCCTTTCTCATCCTGAACTAGATGTTGATCCTTCCTTATACCCAATTCTTTCAGATCAAGTCGAGCCTTCAGACTTTCCTTACTTTTACCTTCTAATTCGAGCAAAGTCCCAAGCAAGCTCTCACAAATATGCTTCTCAATATGCATCACATCGAGATTATGGCGTATAAGCAATGAATCACAATATGGAAGATCAAAGAAAATACTCTTCTTCCTCCAGTTGTGCCATCTAGTATCTTCATCACGCTGCTTCCTCTTCTTTGAAGTAGTGGCTCCAAAAATAACTTGGTCAAAACTCTCATACTGCTGCCAAACTTATTGACCACTGAGTGGTACTGGAGGGTCCCTATGCTCATGAGGACCATGTGTGTCTGAGGGACCGAGTGGATGGTCGCTTCCTAGTGATGAGTGATTGACAACATTGTGTGGACTGACGTTCTCCTTGGCTCAAGTATTGCAGATGTAGAATGTGGCTTGCTTTGCATTAGTGCAGGTGAAGAACAAGTGTGAAATGTTCACATGGTTTGGTTTGAGGGACCCAATGACCGATGGGATCAAGTGTGGTTCACATGGTGCAAGAATAGGCAAGGCAACGTGGAAGAAGATGATCTGAGCCGGTACATTGGGTGCGACCGAGTCAACGAACGAGGCAAGATCGAGTAGACCGTTTGGGCACCAGAGGTGAAAGGTTTGGCGTGCTCAAAGCTTGGCGTGGAGGCCGAACCAAGTACGCAGGGTTTGTTGGTTTGGCCACAAAACCAATGGAGGAGGGTTTCTTGGTTTGGGCCTCAAAACCAAGTCCGAAGACCTTGCGTGGGAAGCTGGTCTGATGGTTGGGAGAACCGGTCTGACCGGTTTCCCAAACCGGTCTGACCGATTTCAGTCTACACGTCGGGAAGCTTCGAAGCGGAGGACATGTGGCGTGATCGTGGAGGTTGTGTCGGAGGGAAGCAACTCCAGATGGATGCGTGCCCAGCCGGAGGAGAAAATATCTACAACTTCCAGTTTTACCCGTGAGGGCGTGTATCTTCTAATTAAGTTGTATGGGTAGTTGTGTCTTTAGTCGGCGGCCATATATACTCACCTTGTGGGAGTTGGCAGCCATCTCTTGGAACCCTAGTTCATTTGCTTTTTATTTTCCTAGGCTAGCCACGATCTTCATGGTGTGAGGAAGAGAGGAGAGGACTTCTCCACTTTGATTTTCCTCCACTTTCAAGTGGGTTGGATGAAGGGAGGAGGTTAGCCTTTGTAAAGAAGTTGACCTCGTTATGTGAAGAGAATTCTCGGTGTTCTTGCCTCTCTCACGTTTTTCCTTTTTGTGGTTTTTTGGGTGATTTTTGGGGAGATTTTCATTCATCCAATTTGAGGTCGTTTCCTTGTGGGATTTTATTGGGGATTCACTCATGGGTCTTTGTTGATCCTTCTCTAGTGATTTGACCCCCTCAAGCCTCGGGAAAAGTCTTCGATTTTGTGGATTTTGGTTGAACCCGAGAAAACAGAGTTCATGCCTTTGAATCTCGATTCCTCTTGATTCGGTGCATTTTGGGAGTTGATTTTGGATCCATGACTAGATCATGAGGTATCCCACCTATTCCCAAAGTCTCACTTGAATCCATGGAGCGAATCGGGAGATCGGTTGAGAATAAGATCGAGTTTTCCTCGCTGGCAGATTTTTCCCATGTTTGCGTGGGGAAACCGGTCTGACGGCTTTTGGGGCTGAAGGTCCCAAGTGTTGTTTTTCCTCCTTCTAGCCGTGTTTTGGTTAAGTGATGGCCTGGCTGTTATTTTGGAGTGCTTAGATCTCGTTTGTTCATGCTGCAGCTCTGAGTTTGGGTTTCTGGACGAAACCGGTCTGACCGGTTTGGGAAACCGGTCTGACCGCTTTTGGTCTGTGTGCTGCTTCAAGCTTTAAGTGTTGGTTTCCACTGTGTATTGATAGTTGAGTTGCTTGAAGACTTCTTCCTAGGTCCAGAAGTACTTCAGTGACTTCGTGGATTTGGCAAGAAAGTGAGTTGGTCGCTGTCGGAACTGATTTTGGGACATAGGCCGAGTTCACTTTTTCGAGAGTATTTTTATCGACTCCCATTCACTCCCCCCTCTCTGGTCGCCATTTCGATCCTTCAGCTCAACCTTGTTATTAAAGCTTACCTTGCTCCTTTCCCACCTATGGTTACTAGGCAAACATTGTTGATGCCCCATGTAGCAATGCTTTGAACCAAATTTTAACCACATGTAATTAGTGTCCTTGTGACAATAGGGACAAGCAAACCTCCCTTTGGTGCTCCAGACAGGTAACATCACGTAAGCAAGAAAATCGTTTATTGTTCAAAGTAACATGGCATGCAGTTTAAAATTGCGCTTCTCCTTGGCATCCCAGGTATCAACTCCATCATCCCAGAGCTTTTTGAGCTCATCGATCAGAGGCTGCAAATATACATCAATGTTAATTCCTGGAGATTTAGGCCCAAAAATTAGCATGGACATCATCAAAAAGGATTGTTTCAAGCACAACCAAGGAGGCAGGTTATAAGGAATTAGGATAACTAGCCATGTAGTGTATGTCATGTTCAACATCCCGAATGGATTGAAGCCATCTGATGCAAGTCCCAGCCTGACATTACGTGGATCACATGCAAATTCGTTATGGAACTTGTCATTCACATGCTTCCATGCCTTTGAGTTAGCTGGGTGTCGCGCTTTCCCATCTCGAACCAATTCTTCCTTATGCCAACACATATATGTTGATGTGGTCTAGTTCATATATAATCTTTGCAGTCGAGAAATCATTGGAAAATACCTCAGTATTTTACGAGGTAACCGTTTCTTCTTTAAAACAGCAGTGCCAACCTCGCCAGTCCCCTGTGAATCTGTAAATTTCCACCTACTCTCCTTACATGTTGGACAGTTGTCCATGTTTTCATAAACTCCACGGAATATCACATATTCATTGATACAAGCATGAATCTTTTGGTAGTCCAAGCCAAGGTCTCAAACCACCTTTCGAACTTTATCCAGGGTATCCGGGAGACAATGCCCTTCGGACAGCATAATAGAGAATAAGAACAATATTTGCTCCATTGCAGAATTGCTAAGACCACACATGCACTTAATATGAAATAGCCTGACAATGAAAGAAACCTTTGAAGCCTCCTTGCAACCAAGGTACAAGTCAATCCTAGCTTCTTCCATTAATTTGACAATTTTGTGTGCTCACTCATTTGGCTCCTCATTGTTTTCACCTCTGATTCAACCATGTATGGCGCCACTAATCAGAGAGGAAAACAAGTTAGTGGTGGCCTCCTGATCATCATGATCAACACCTCCATCCTCGTTGTCATCATCCACAACATCTAGAGCTCTATTAATAGGTTCAACAGCACGATGATGACGTTCTTTTTGCTTTTTTATGAAATTCTTGTCAAACCCTCTTTCAGACAAGTGGAATTCAACATGTTATTTTCCTTTATATGCCATGCAATGACATCTAGAGCATGGACATTGCACTTGCTCTCCTGGAAATTTGCGTTCATAGGTATCTTCAATAAACTTATCAAATCTGAGATGCCACGCATCATTATCTTCAGGCGGCAATTCCATCCAACTACAATCCTGATCACTTGCCATTGCAAAAAAAACACAAGATTTACAACTCCTAAACCATGTGTAAAAAGGGTGCTCGATCAGTATTAGATAATATAGTATTAAAATTAGATGTGTATATAAACTAAATAACAAACTCAAATTCCATGCACATGGATCTCATAATCGATTATGGCTTGGAGGATGGGATCCAAACTTTTTCCTGGTCGTTCTGGATTGAGAGATCCTGGAGGAGTACCATGTGGGGGTGGACTACATCCTCACACAACAACTCGTGCACTAGTGCAGGTTATCGCACTTGCAACCGTGGTTCCAGATGATCAAATCTTGGCAGCGTCACCCCCGGGGGATCGCGTGACGAAAATAAGGATGTGTTTGGGTTTTTTTTCTTCTTTAGGTCCAAGGATAGTTGGGTTACGATCGGACTTCCCTTGAGCATGAATGTGTCATATGTGTGCAGGCCATTATCTAGGCCCATAGACCATTGTACATGCCCACGATATCCCGGTGGCACCCACAAACCTATCTATAGCAACTAAATAGTTCTTTCCATTGCAACAGTGGTATATTGTTGCAATAGAATCTTCTCTAGTGCAACGATTTTGGTGTTCGATGCTATATCAACATCATGTTACCATGATTCGTGTTAGCGTCGCCATACCTCGTCGCCATTTGCAACATTTTTGATCCACATTGCAATACCAAATATTTTAGTCGATTGCATTTTCGTTGCTATATGACAGACTCTTTTGTGACACACGACACCACTAATAGTGACGTGTCATAATCATTGTGACATGAAAAACTATTGCAACCATTAGGAAAAAACGTGGTAATACCGTCGGCGCAATTGCGACACAAGTACATGTGTTGTCATACACCCTTTCGTATAGCAACTAACGCCATTTAAATTGCAACGATCTACAACTGGTCACAACATACCCCCCAATCACGGCCATTATCAACTATTGTCGCATTAAGCCCAATGTATAGCAACCAAAACCACCTGTTGCCATAAAAATCGATAGTAGCAGGTTCGAAACCTTGTAGTGTCAAACTTTTTTAGCAAGTCGGAGATTCCTTGTGGGCCATCTTTGAGTCGGCCCACAACCTTGTCAGATGTGGGCCCCAGTCGGCTGTCATCCCCTCTAGTAGTGGGTCTAGTAGTACTCGCATTCCACAGTTACGATCGTCATTATTGTCGTCATTTGCTCGTATATTTTCATTGCAATGTACATGTTGTAACGAACCGAATTTTTAGAATTGAGAATCTGACTCCATGTACCATTGTGATAGTCCCAGGACACATCGACTATCATGTACAGAACTCATTTCAGAATAATATAATTTCCATACATCAAAATCAGAGTACAACAAGGGTATTTACATAAAGATTATGAATTTGATACAAGCCCTTTGGGCTAAATGACAAGTAGAAACCCTGCAAAGCGGTAGCTAGGGCATCAATTCTTCATCTCCAATCTTCAGTTCTTCCCCACAGGCATCCTTGAGCAAAGCACGTAACCCTCCAAAGTAGCATCCATCAAAGTTGTTGCTGTCCCCTAAAAGCTCCAGAACTGTCCCCAAGGAAATGGGACAGGTCCACGTCACCAATCGTATGTGTAAGCTTTAAAGTGGCCTAATCTAGTATAGAAATATAGCAAGGAATAGGGTGTGTTTTCCTATGCGAAGCAGCAGCATTAGTATAGTAATATCCTCAACTCAACACCTATGAAAAAAATGGGTAATCCTTTCATCATAGGTCCCCGTTCTCCACACCAACTCCATCTCCACTCCCAGTCTGTGACAAGGAAGGCTCCCTCCCTTCCAAGTCAAAGATGTTCCTCACCTCACTCAAAATAGTTTAAAAGGGGGAGATAGAAATGAAATCTTAGGATACAAATCAGAATGAGCAGTTCATAGGGGTTGTCTATGATCGAGGACGTGGCTATACGTATAGTTTTACTATGCAGAGTTTGTACTCACGCGTGCGAGGTGCACCAAGAAGGTAGCAAGCCAACTGAGCCACACAACACCGAATGGATGTCTAGTAGTTACGACACCATCCTCCTTTTTCGGGCTTGGGTGCGTCCTCCCGTGAGAGGTCACCCCGGAACAATGAAGCACTCTCCCGGGGCCAGTCGGGGGCTAAAGCAAATCAGGGAGCAAAGGTCAACACCAGTCCCCCTTACATTGATACTCTATCCTCCTGCAGGCTTGGTACCGCACTTTCTAGGCTCGGAATAGGCCAACCCTCCTAATGGACACACTGTGTGCACGTTTACGTAGTCCCATGACACAGCTAGTGCGACCTGATCGTCAAACTGCTAAGGCGAGTTTCTTCCAGAAATGTGTATATGCCGCAATGGTCCGCCATCGGCACCCATTACAGGTATTGCCGCCCAAACTCATTTCAAATCATCAATGTACCCGCAACAGGTACTCCATCGGAGATGCCCAAGTGCAACTCCCCAGCATCCCCAATCCAAAGATTGGGTTGTTTCTCCCCTTCGCAAAATAGTTTTCAAAATCACCTTCTCCTTCCACCCGGTTTTAGCCACACACGCCAGGAGAGTTTGAAACTGTTTTCATCGCACAATGCAAGCTTCGCATAGCACAAGTGTATAGTGGAGTAGAATAGGGTAGCAAGGAATAAAAGGCATAAAATAAGGCTATGCAGGGTATATCATTATCATCATGCAGAATAAAGAGCTAGCAAACTAGTTGCAATATCTAATAGGAGTTCAAGATACGAATGGGCGTGGACCTAGAGATTGCTCTTCCTCCTTGTAGTAGTAGCTTGGGTTTTCTTGTTCACATCGGTCCTCGACAGATCCTAGAGACGTAAATAAAATAAATACCGAGGACCTACTTGCAAATAAACACCAAAACAGAACCAAGAAAGAACCAAACAACACCAAGGGCTACTCTAACGAGTAGAGCATGATTTTAGAAAAATAATGAAACTACGGTTAATTTATTATTAATTTTTGAAGTTTAAATCATTTTTTGATATTATTGAATTAATTCCAAAAATGAAAAACAGGCAATGACGTGGTAGCACCAGGACGTGACACATGTTGGCCAGTCAGCATTGTTGATGTCAGCATGTCATCAGTGGGTCCAGGTTTGCTAACGTCAACATGGTCCTTGCTGACGTCACCATTGACCTGGTCAATGTTGACCAGCCAACGGTCCAAGTCAGTAGTCAACGGGCCCACAAGTCTGCCTAACCAAGCCTATGGCGGGTGGGGCCCTCTGGTTGGTAGGCTAAAAGAAAATAAAAAGGAGAGGGGCACACTACATGGTTTTCCCCTTAATACAACAATGCACGAAATGTATTGCAATATGCCCTTTTTGGTTGCAATAGCCGCAGTTGCAACCAATGTTTTCCATAAAATGCTGTAGCTAAATGTCTCACTACATTAGCCTATAACGACGCATGTCTTTTTGTCGTTGCCAAAGTTTTTCTATTACAACACAATGAGGCGTTGCAACTAGCATCTAAGGACTCGCTCGTATTGGTTGCAAATTATGATATTGCGACGCATCTGGTGTTGCCAGAGGTTAAATTGCAGCCTACCCAATGTGTTGCAATTCATAAAATTGTGGCTTGCAAAGTATTATATTGGTACACTCTAGTTGTGGTTGCTATAGGGGGGAGCACCTCTATTGCCACTAAAGTGTTTTGGGTGCTATATGTGCTTCCCTCTATTACCACGTAGTTGATTTCGGTGCTATAGGCGGTGTCCTCTATTGCCACGAATGTTGTTTGGGTGCTATATGTGGTTCCCTCTATTACCATGAAGTTGATTACGGTGCTATAGGTGGTGTCCTCTATTGCCACGCATTAGGGATGGTTGTTATAGGTGGAACATTCTATTAATACCACAATTGTTTGGAGGCTATTGCCACGAGCCTTTGTGACACCGAATAGGATGGGTTGCGATACGATGAATTCTCTATTGCCACGAAAAGTGTTGTTGTCATACTTTTGTAGCTAGTGGCACATGTCTATTATGCCACGATCATTTATTTGTATCACTAATAATTTAAAACATATAATACAAGATTAATAATAATTATATATTTACCATTCATGAAACAAGATTCAACCATTCAATATAAAATTACATGACAAACGTAGTACTGAAATAGTAATAAGTTTGCAACAGCATATTGTTTCAACACATAGTAGGCTAATTTGATAAGAAATGAAGAACTTGATCAGCAAAGGGTGACTTCAAGACTATCTCATCACTTGATCAGCAAAGGGTGACTTCAAGAAGGTTACATCACTTGTTTGCTCCATTCGAACTGCCTTAGTTTGCTGAAAAGAATGAATAAAATTTTAAACCAGTGAAATAATAATACTAAAATAGCAAGAAATTCAACTCAACTTGGCAACTTGCGCAGTTCGTTTAGGTCAAGGTGGAATGAAGTTGGTTGTGACAGGACACCTATAGTTCAAAATGGAACTATATAGAGCAGAACCTATCAAAGGGAGAAGCATACTTGTTTAGCCACGTAATCCATGAGTTTTTGTTCAGTGAGATTTGAGCCAGCTTCCTCACTATGAAACCAATTGGTAGTAGCCCAACATCTTCATCTGGATAGCTGCATAGTGCAAACAGAAGGAACATCTAATGTGCCAGCTCTAAAATTCCCATCAACATGCAATACTAAAAAAAGAATCCTGATCATTAGAAATATATAATGTGCGGGTGTTTACTGGCGTTTCAGAAGATAAGCTCTGTGGGCCCAAGCTGGACCTAATAAATTGTATGCATTAGATAGAGAGGGAGCATGGTACTTTACATGATTGACATAAAAGATTTTTATCAGTATTTTATTCATATAGAGAGGGAGCAAGGCAGTGTGCAAGCTTCACGCTGGGAATTACACAGATGGATGAAAACTGATCATTGATAGACACCTCACCTACGAGATGCTACCATAAGAAACACGAAAACAGTTCAGTCACCTCAGAACACAAGCTGAAGACTCCTAATTTCTAAATATTGATCTGTATATTATAAACAAACCACTCCGTGGCAAACTGAAAATTCTATGTATGCTGAACTACCCCTTCAAAGCTCCTAAAGGTTGAAACTAAAAAAATGGAAAATCTCAAAATAATAACTGAACCTCTCTGGCCCTTCCGTTCTCATTTTCAATCGTGGAAACATATTTCACAAAGGGAGCAATTGTTGATGGATCAACTGAACACAATGAATAACTATGCTAATAAATCGATTATTTCCTCAATCCATCTGGCTGCTCTTCATCTATAGGATGGAAATAGATCAATGTATATACACAGTTGTTTAATGTCTTGGCCATGGGCATTTTGTCAAGCTCAAAGAAGGCATAGATTATTTTCGGATTAATCTTGGTCAACAAACAAATGAAGCATGCAGTAGGATATGAAATTTCCAGGCCAATCCAAGGTTTCTCTAGAAAAATAAACTGCAAGAATTCAGTCCACTACTTCGAAAAGTAACTCTGCAATGAAATCAAAGAAGAAAAAAGAAAAAAATAATAACATGTTATGCCCTCTTGCGGACAGGACTCGGCAAACCGCATGCAGGCTGAATTGAACATGCACTCAACACCAAACTGAGTAGGGACAAAAGACAACTATAAAATTTGGTAACAAGAGGATGTAAGTGCTATTATGACAATAAAAAGAACTTCTGGTGACTACTTGCAGCTACTGTGTTGTTTATTATAGTATACAAATGATAGTAGGGAAAAAAGTGATCCTTACTACGAAAGTGCATGCATGGTTAATTAATAACAAACCTTCTTTTGGTATGTTGACACATCACAAGCACCTTTTAGCGAGTCAATACCAAACAGTTATGAACAACATTGCAGTAAAAAGTAAAGGACTGCAAAAACATAAACAGAACAACCATGCATGGTAGTTCATCAAATTGCCTAAAAGCAAGAATTGAAAATTTCATGATGAAACTCGGTCCCGATCTTCATGACGTAAGATCTTGGACAAGATAACTGGTTGTAGGATAGCCAAGATAACTTAATGCAAGCAGCGATAACTAGTGCCAACTGGCAAATAAAACTCGAAGCCAACCACCGTCTTCAACAGGCAACCTGAATCGAGGATTCGCCCAACCACAATCTCAAAGAACCAACCTACACGGCCTGGAATCAAATGGACCAGGAGCACCAATTGGGAGCCGATGATGCGGCCGCTTCTGTAATCCCTCAAGGAACTCATAAGAGCAAAGGGGTAGAGATCACTCTCTGAAATTGTTAGCACACAGCTGAACAATATGGGGGTTCCATTTCATTATCAAAGTCTTCCAAATAGCTTCGATACATGGATTATTTATAGTAGGAACAACCCTCCTAGTTTGTTGTGAGTGCGCCTTGGAGTTTCTGGGGTTATGCATACTCAAAGGTCACCATGAACAGAAATCCAAATCCCGAGGAGCCTCGCGTGGCTGTTGGGGTTCTGTGCCGAATCCACTAATTCGATCATATCTCTTTATTGGGGAGTCCAATGGATATGACGTTTGTTTCATTGGAAACTAGACTTGAAGAGCATTCCATCAAGTACTTGGGGGCCTCCAGAGCCATCGGGAATTAGGAGTTATGGTCGAGTTAATTTACACGTCCGAATTGGTCCGAAGTGGTGGTCCGAAGTGATCCATCAGTGATCCTTGATTTGAACTGGAGATCCTTGGTCCGAGCTGGTATGTCTGTTTCTTGTTGCTTGTGTTGTTTCCACACATAGCAACACCTTCCTCTTTGGACACGTACCTAAGTACAACAAATGTGGAACATTTAGGTAGTAGAATATTATTATACATATTGAAGTTAATTTTAGCTAGGATTGAGTTCACCTTTTGTTGTAACATGTAAACATATCTTGGTGCATGCTCTCTTGGGTTTAGGTATGAATAAACTTGATTGGTGAAATCATCATCTTGGTCATCGAAATAATCATTATAGCTGAAGTGATGCTTAGGTGTTGTAGTTGTATTTATCTCTTCAAGTATAGAAAGGTATTTTTACCTGTAATAATACAATCCAAGTAGTAGCCTAGCCAACGGAAAATAGTAAGATTTTTATTCAAGTATAGCTTTCACCTTGTATGAACGTTCAATATTGAGAGTATTTGTTGAAGTCCTTGAGATGGTCTCATCATCCTCCCCTCCCTTGAAGAAAAGCCATCCTTGGCTTTTGTTTACTTGAAACTAATCTATAAAAAGCTTAGGGTGTATATATACAACACTTTCCATGATCAATCATTTTAGCTTCCTCATTTATTCTTTTGTAGGCCATACCCATGTGTGCATAATGATAACATGACATGTATGGGTTATACACTGTATTAGGATGAGCTTGAAACATCAAATTCACTTCAAGATCAGAAAAATATGGCACACAATATTTGTGATTCAGCATGTTTAATTTAAATTCGGCAAGCTTGTCACATGTTATGCACATAGCACAAACAAATAATTTATCAACAACATGTTCAACAATCAAATTGAAAGTAAACTTGTAGCTATGAACATTATTCAAAGATCTCATGGATGTTATCATAGACACATTTTGAAGCATTTCATTAATGTCAACGGGTTGATCAAACATAGTGTAACTCGAACAATTAGTAGAAGATTTCTTTGCAAATAATTCAGCATGAGTAATCAACTTGATATGGTGAAAACTATTGGCACGTAGAGCATCATAATGATCAATCAGAACCTGACAAGAATTATGCATGCTAGAACAATGGGCATTATTTTGGGAAAATTTGGCGGTCATGTCAACATGTGAATGAACCAAGCCAGCACAAAATTTTTGAGTAAGCTCAACTGAAATTGTAGTAGATCTTTTATCATGATTACTCTGCACATGTTCTTTAAAATTCAGATCTGAATTATTTTCATTACCTTTCATTTTTTATGTTTGCATATGTATTATGGGTTGCACTTCTGAATTTTTACCGCCCTTATCTTCATGCTTCATGTTTGTGGCAGCGGCAAATTGGTTTTGTAGAGTAGCAATCTTCTCACTTCTCACATCAAGTGATGTTGTGTGATGAGCAATCCTTCTCAGCTTCTTCGCAAACTTGCAAAGTTTTAGAGAGAAAACTAGAAGTATGGATGAGTGGATTAGATCCATAAACATCCTTATACCTCTTGCAATCAAACTCTCTCCTTTTTGTGGTGTATATCTCTCACTCGCATTGTGGATGCTCTCAATCTCACATTTTGTGGAATCACACAGCTCATTTTTATTTTCTCTTGCACTCAATTTGGCTATGTGGCTCTCATTCTCATATGGGTTTTGTTGCACAACTTGCTCTTCAATATTTGTAGAAGCAACTACATGAGCACTTTCATTCATGAATTCCTCGAATGAATTTTGACCAGCAAAGGCTGCAGTGGAACATCCAACTTTAGCAACTTCCAATGGCAATGGAACACCAACAATTTTAGTGGAATCATCAATATCAGTTATGCCTTCAGTTTGAACTTCATGAGGCACATTAGTACACTTCATTTCAACATCTTTGTCCAATAGTTTCTCACATGCTACTATTGACATCTCTTCCAAGCTTGGAACAACATCATTTTGCATCCAATGATCTGGTGGAACATGTTCAATTGGCTTTTGGACAGATTTATCAATCAAACTTGGTGATGCACTAGCAATATATTTCTTTTCCAAATCTTCTCTCAAACCAAACATTTGGTCCCTCTTTTCATTCAGATTATATGCAGCTCTAAAAATGGGTGTCGAGACACACTCTAAATATTGTAGTGGCACTGATTCATCACCTTGCTGCATATCACAATTATCAATAGCATTGGTGCACTGAATGTCACAAAAAATGGCACTAGCACAAGACACATAACTTGTAGGATGAATAACTCTTTCCATCTCAACCTCAGAAGATGTTTCTTTATTTTGTTGCTGAACAAAATTAGCACATTCACTTTTAGAATCAGCAGCAACCACCTCTCTCTTGCCTTCAATTACTTCTCTTGCTTGCAAATGATTGTGGCACTGCCCATTCTCATCTTCCTTTAATTGGTCACTCAAAATATCAGCTACTAAAGGAGAAATGGGTTCTCAATTTTTAGTACTTGGTGAGTGATGCCACCCATATTGTACGGTATCTTTCTCTTCTCGTGTGATATATGCAACAACTTCTCTTAATGATTCTTGTTCATAGTTCAAACAATCATTAGACATAACAAGATTAACTTATTTCCTCTCAGACTCAAAGTTCAAACTGAAATTCTGGACAGCCATAACACTAGGGTGAGTTGTACCATTAGAATTGGTAGAAAGATCAATCACCATGTCACCTCCAATCTCAACTCGTGGCACAAACTTGTCTTCCTGCTGCATAACAAAGTTCTTATTTTCAAAACACTTAGCATTATCATCAATTGATTCACAATTGGTGACATTAGATCCTTTCTTCTTGCATGATGTCTTTTTACTTCTAACAATAAATCGCAATTTATGCTTCAAATCTGTTTGTAACCTTGTTGCAATGTCTTAGCACAAATTAAGACACCTCGAAATCTTGTCTTGCTGCAGTTCTTTAATTTTTCTCTCTTCTTTCATTGCATATACCAAAATATTTTGCACACTTCTTGCATACTTTCCCTTGATTGCAGCGGCAATATTAGCATTGAGACCTCTCATAAGTACTCTTTTGCATCCATGTCATCAACAATATTTGCTCGATGCATAGCAAAAGATAGCTCATCATGATAAGACCGAACAGATTTACTTCATTGCATAATGTACTTCGAATGACGAATTAAAATTAGTTCATACTCATATGGAACAAACTCTTTTCTCATGGCTTTCTTCAAGTCTTCCCAACACTTGACAAAGTGCTTATGTGGACATTTCTTCCACCATTCATGAGCATAGTCTTAAAATTCAATTACAGCTCGTGACACTTTCTTTGCTTCTAAAAAATCTTGGAGTTCAAGTTCATACTCCATTCGCTCTTGCCAATCAAGAAATTCCTCTGGATCGGTACCTCCATGGAATGGAAGTCTTGTATACATTTGACCTGCCATAGTTAATGTCTACAAAAGAGCAAACATATGTGTGGAATAGGACAATATGTGGATCTCACAACCTCACCTTCTCTTACCAACCAAATCTCTTATGAATTCCCTGTAGATTACAGAAGTAGTACGTGTGGTGGTAAAAAGTGATGGTTAAGCGAATACACGATCGGCGTTCAGTTAACAGTGGCTTATTTGTGGAGCTTGGTAGGGGATAAAACACAAGGAGCAATCTGAATTCTAGTTGTTGTAAAGCTAAGTAGCAATTCAAGCTAGAGATCAAATGCCTAGTGCTGATCACAAGATATGGAATGATGTAACCAAAGCAACGCGCACACGAAAGAAAATTCAGATTTGCTGCAAACAAGGATTATGCTAAGGATGATTGATTTAAAGAGAATCACCTAGCAAAAATTGCACCAAAAGGATGATAGCCAACTGGTTACACAGCTTGATGTGAAGGTTCAATACTTGTGCATACCAACAATCTGATCCTTTCTCCTTTCTTTCCAACTTTTTTTTGCACTTTTTTATCAATCACAAATCATGATCAGATATAATACTTGCACAATTTAAGAACAAAAAAAATGCAACCAGCAGCTGAAATGATAGGATAAAAGTTTACGCAAAGGATAGAAATGGTTTATTACTTTTTTGTGGTAATTTTCAGACATATATGAAAAGGCAAAAAAGGACACGCCAAGGATAATATGATCAACAACTAAACAAAGACTCTAATGGACTGAAACTTAAACAAACTCACTAGATAAATAGATTGAAACAAAGGCTAAAACATAATTTTTTATGGCTTCTTGGTGGATAGGACTAAGGCACAAATATATGTAGCTAAAGGTAAAGAATCCTACCGTGACAACGCAGGCTCTGATACCAAATGATGAAACTCGGTCCCGATCTTCAAGATGTAGGATCTTGGACAAGATAATTGGCTGTAGGACAGCCAAGATAACTTGCTGGAAGCAACGGTAACTAGTGCAACCTGGCAAATAAAACTCGAAGCCAACCACCGTCTTTAATCGGCAACCTGAATCGAGGATTCCCCCAACCACACTCTCAAAGAACCAACCAACACAACCTGGAATCAAACGGACCATGAGCACCAATTGGGAGCCGATGATGCGGCCGCTTCTATAATCCATCAAGAAAATCACAAGAGCAAAGGGGTAGAGATCACTCTCTAAAATTTTTAGCACACAGCTGAACAATATGGGCGTTCTATTTCATTATCAAAGCCATCCAAATAGCTTCTATGCATGGATTATTTATAGTAGGAACAACCCTCCTAGTTGATTGTGAGTGGGCCTTGGAGTTTCTAGAGTTATGCATACTCAAATGTCACCACGAACAGAAATCCCGAGGAGCCTCACGTGGCTGTTGGGGTTTTGTGCAGTGTCCATTAATTTGATCGTATCTCTTTATTGGGGAGCCCAATGGACATGAGGTTTGTTTCATTGGAAACTAGACTTGAAGAGTACCTAGGGGCCTCCAGAGCCTTCGGGAATTAGAAGTTATGGTCGATTTAATTTGCACGTCCGAACTGGTCCGAAGTGGTGGTCCGAAGTGATCCATCAGTGATCCTTGATTTGAACTGGAGATCCTTGGTTCGAGCTAGTACGTCTGTTTCTTGTTGCTTGTGGTTTTTCCACATATAGCAACACATTCCTCTTTGGACACATACCTAAGTACAACAAATGTGGAACATTTAGGTAGTATAATATTATTATACATATTGAAGTAAATTTTAGCTAGGATTGAGTTCACCTTTTGTTGTAACATGTAAACATATCTTGGTGCATGCTCTCTTGGGTTTAGGTATGGATAAACTTGATTGGTGAAATCATCATCTTGGTCATCGAAATAATCATTATAGCTGAAGTGATGCTTAGGTGTTGTAGTTGTATTTATCTCTTCAAGTATAGCAAGATATTTTAACCTGTAATAATACAAACCAAGTAGTAGCCTAGCCAACGGAAAATAGTAAGATTTAGAATCAAGTATAGCTTTCACGTTGTATGAACATTCAATATTGAGAGTACTTGTTGAAGTCCTTGAGATGGATGTTGGCGGTCGTTACGGCTCGTTTTCGACCAGCAATACTCTGGAATAAAAGAGGATATATGCAACATTCCATGCACTTAGGTTTATTTCTAATAAAGTTCCACGAGTTTTGGTGTGTTCCACTTGTGCAGGTACAATAATAAGAAATATGAGCTATAGGGGTCGGAATTGACCGATTCGACCGAACAACACGATTCGGCCGGTTACCCCCCTTAGCTGAACACGACAACCGGAAGTCGTCCACGTCAACGATGACCAAGCGACAACCGTGCATGACACGTGAACGACCGCCACATCACTACTGGGCCGAACCAACACGAAGACCACCAGAATCAAGTCATCCACGAAGCCTAGGAAGCAAAGACGGTGTAGGGGGCAGGCCTGGTCCTCCGGCCCGGTTCGGCCTAATGCCCAATTCGCCCGAACCGCCCCCACACCAGGAAACGCCTCCAGGGAGCAAATCCAGGCCATAAGGAGCAAGGACGGTGCATCCAAGGGTTCGGCCGAATCCTTGGATTCACCCGAACCCTGGAATTCGCCCGAATCAGGGGGAACCGACCCTTGGCTCCCTTGGCCGGTACTCCTCCTCAACCGTCATTAGCCACTATAAATATAGGTGTCCATTCACTTGTAACACACACACTCAAGCCAAGGAGCTCTCATTCCACTCCTTTTCCTTTTGTAAGACTTTGAGTTATCAATATAGTTATCTTTATCACTTTGCCCTTGTCATTTATAGCTTGCTTCTACTTTATTCTAGTTGCATCTATATCGTGTTTAGACTATAATTAGTTGTAGCTCTAGTGCTTCTAGATCTTGATTAAGTCTTCTAAGCTGGTTCTTCAATCTTGCTCAATACTTGTGGTGAATTGTCACTAGGGTATTGACAAAGTTGCTTGCTCTTGCTAGCGGAGTAAGTAGTTGTTGACTAGTGTGGGAGCGGTTCCTAGACTAGCCAGTCGCCTTAGTTTGTCCCCACGTCTACGAAGGTCGTAGTCGTTAGGTGGTGACAGCCCTATACGGCCTACGTAGTCCATCACCTTCATCGTGGCCTGTAGGATCCCAGAGTGTAGGATTGGTGGCACCCCTTCTCATCCCTTGTTGTGTGTCATAGGTTCTATTGTCCCGACGCTAAGACATTAGAGTTAACCCTAATCTTGGAGTACCGGCTCTTCAGCCACTGTATCTCTAAGCCCGAGTGACATAGGTAGATAAAGTACCCAGGATTCCTCTATCTCTTCTCGTTGTCCTCCCAACTATCTATTCCTTCTCTTTCCTATCTGAGCCACCCTTGAGCTGTGTGTCACGGTATAACCACTCCTATCCAATACCGTTTATCCCCTGTCTTGCTAGTAGTGTACCCTTCTCTGATAGTCTCGAATATCTGTTTGCTAGTAATCTTGCCAAAGCTTCCCTGCGGAAATATAAATTACGATACCTTGGATTACTCCTGGTGAAGTGCTACAGCGGTAATTCTATGCGCTTGTAGAATATTTATATATTTTACTGAGCCATAAGAAAAACCACTGAAACACTCCTTACCCTACTACCTGGATTCACAATCCGGATATTGGATCGTAAGAAGTGCCAACAAGCATTTATGGCGCCATTGTCGGGGAAGCAATTGGCTAGATACTTTCAAACCTTTATCTTGAGCTATCTTAGTTGAGTATACCGCTACTCAAGCGGGTTTATCCTTGCTCTGTTTCGTTGGTCTTGTGAAGCAAAGCAGTGCATGACTCGTTTCCAACTACCGTCAAACTACCAAGAAAATCCTGAGTCCCTTGTGAGGAAAGTGCGACCCCGTGTTGTACCTCCTCAGAAGCAGCTCATTCCGACGAGCCCAGTCTTTCCCGTCGTTGACTTGGCTTCATCGAGGATGGCAAGCAAGACGATCTGCGAGTTCTCTGCTCCATCGAGCGAGAACGTGTGTGTCAGACTAGCTCAAGCCAGCCCTCATCAACATGGTGCAGGCTAGCCCGTTCTGTGGCAAGCCGCACGAGGATGCCAACGCTCATCTTCAGCATTTTCTGGAGATTTGCATCACCTTCACCATACGCGGGGTAAGCATTGATGCCATTTGCCTTCGTTTATTCCCTTTCTCATTATTAGGCAAGATGAAACAATGGTTTTATGCTAACCGCGAAGCCATAGATACTTGGGATAACTGCACTAGCGCATTTCTGCTAAAATTCTTTCCGGTTGGGAAAACCAACGCCCTCCGGAACAAAATTGCTAGTTTCCAGCACGTAAAAGATGAAACAGTCCCGGATGCATGGGATCGCCTCCAGGACTATATATCTGCATGTCCTCACCATGGTATGCAGAGTTGGTTTATCATTCAAACCTTTTACCACAGGCTTAGAAGCTCTGCCCGTGAGTATCTGGATGCTGCTGCTGGAGGTTCTTTCTTCTCTCTTGAGGAGAGCCGTGCAAAGGCCCTCATCGAGAAGATGGTCGAGAACCAAGGTTGGTCTGACGATCGAGCCCAACCTCGGACCCGAGGAGTTCACCAAGTTGAAGCTCTGGACATGCTCGCCGCCAAGATGGACCTCCTGATGAAGAAACTGGAGGCCCCTGCTCAAGAAATGGTGCAAGCCATGGATGCTCGCATGACTTGCGAGGTCTGTGGCAACACTGGCCATTCGGGGAGCGACTGCCCCGAAACGCGAGAAAATGCCCACTACGTCAACAACTCCAACAACAACGGGTATCGACCGAACAACTGCGGCAATTAAGGCTGGAATCCGCGCCCAAACCTCCCATTCGAGAGGCCTCAACAAGGTAACAATTTCAATTCCAGCAATTTCAATAATCAGCCATCACTTAGAGATCTAGTGTTTGGCCAGGGTAAAATCACTGAAAATATCAATAAAAAGCTTGCTGCTAACAATAAAATCCTGGAAAGCATAGACTCTAGGCTGGATTCCTTTGCTTCTGCTATGAAAAGCCAACTGAGTTTCAATAAAACGATAGAAACCCAAATTGCTCAGTTAGCTGCAGCCGTTCCTGTCAATGAATCGGGGAAGATTCCTGGGCAACCCGAACCTTCCATCAAAAAAGTAAATGATGTTACTACGAGACAAGGTAAGGTGTCTCATAGTACGTTCTGTACTAATCATGCAGGTAAGATCGTGCACATCCAAGTACAAATACCAAGATGGACCTACCTACCAAGAGCTGCTAAGAGAGCAACCACGAAGACCTCTCCGGAGAGGAAGGAAGATCCCGGAGTACCCATCATTCAGTGCACGATCTGGAATCGTCGCATTGATGATGCTCTCTGTGATCTAGGGGCCAGCATAAACATCATGTCCAAGGTATTATTTAATAAATTACGCTACCCTACTTTTTCATCTACAAATGCCCTTGTACAACTTGCAGACTCAACGATCCACTACCTTGAGGGGGTGATCGAGAACGTACCGGTCCGCGTTTGGGAACGTTATGTCCCTACGGACTTTGTCGTCCTTGACACAGGGAACGATTATTCATTTCCCCTTGTGTTGGGCCGGCCATTCTTGAAGACCGCTCGGTCTAGAATCGATATGGATGTGAGAGGAATCTCATTCCCTATCGACGGAAGATTGATATACTTCAAGTTTCAACCACGGGAAGAGAAGAAGACAAAGCCTCTCACACCGGAGCAGAAGAGCGCCGAATGTTTCCTGAAGGCACTCATCAATGGAGAGCTGGAAATACTCGGTGACGAGCAGTTCAAACGGAATGAGCCAACAGGACCAATGCAAGCAGAAGAGATGGATCTTCTTGTAAAGAAACACGAAGAAGACCAAGCCCTCTGGAATTCTCCGGAGGAACCGATCCCACCGCCACCAACACAGAAGAAGACTAAGAAGATGTGGTGGAAGAAGGTTGCATCGCCCGAACCACTCACTCCGGGATCGGACGATGACAAAATCAACTGAAGACAGGAGGAGTCCCGCTCACGGACTTTAAACACGAGCTCTCGCCGCGAGGAAAACCGGTATGTATCTCATGTTTCCCTTCCAAATTTTTTAATTTCCATCATTGCATTTGCATGTTTCCCTTCCAAAATAAATGAACCACTTGTGTAATTAATTTGAAAGAGAGTAGAAAAATTACAAGCATTGTAAAAATAAATGGATAATGTGCTGAAATTTAATTACATGGCTGCACAATCACCAATTGTTGGGGGCGATCATTAGGGGTACCCAAACCTATGGCATAATCACCGTTGTTAAACATTAAACTCATGCGCATAACCAAAAAAAGAGAAACAGAAATTAAGGCCCACGGCCCACCAACGAATGAAGGCCCAGTCAAGGCACCCCGCGGAGCGCCTCGACGCGCACCACAATCTCCGCTTCGCTCGAGGGAACCGACCCCTCGAGCGAATCGGAGAACTCCGCCTCGGTCGAGGCTTGAGGATCGAACCTCGAGCAACCCACTAAATGGGGAGTGCTCCGCCTCGGTCGAGACCCCCGCTCCAACAAACAATTAATGGCGCTCACCACCGCCGTGTATCCTAAGTCAAAAGACAAATTCTCGCCATACCGCCCTGACAGCCACGAACCCCCCATCGCATCTGCCAACTCCCGTCACTATGCTGCCGACCGAGGCTCTGTGCAGACAGGGCGCCGCTATGCGAACAGAGCCCGTCACTCCAACTCCCTGTGCTGCCAACTCTGATGACCCGAATCCCTCCACCAGGTGGGAGAGACCCTCGAGCACACAGCAGGAGAAGAAGAGAGGATGGCGGAGGCATGGCGGGCCATCCCAAACACTATGCGGCCATCCCTGGCGCTGTGCGCACACGTCGCCACTTTGCGCCCACGTCGCCACTGTGCGAACAGGGCCGGGTCACTCCAACACCCTGTGCTACCAACTCCCACAGTGGTTTCCCATAGAATGGGTTGTACTCTGGCATGGGAGACCCTCGAAATGGTGTACGGGCGAATCATTACCGCACGAAGGACAGCTCGGATCCTCGAAACCACTCCCAGGCGTCATCGACAGTACGAGAATCGATCACAAGAACCGCAATACCGCATAACAGTGGCCAAGGACAAAGAAGCACGCCCGACACCACTCCTACTACTGAGTAGCTCCTACGCCTGCACAGCAACACACGCCTGTAACCCTTCTCCTTGGCCTATAAAAGGAGATGGGGATCAATCGATCAAAAAGGGAGAACACATTCGCACACACTCCGAAAAACCATGATATTGGCATTCCGCCTCAATCATCCGGGACTTGGAGGTCTAGCCTCTTCTCCCAACCTGCTTGTATCCCCTACTACTTCCAGTCCGGTGCAGAATAATACATCGCACATACCACCTCGCTGGACGTATGGTCTTGCGACTGGAACCAGGATAAATCCTTGTCTCGCATTATCTTCTGCATCAACCATCAGGGGAGGGAACATAGCGCATTTCTGGTTGGTGTCGGGACCACGATTTCTAAACACCGACAGTGGTGCGCCAGGTAGAGGATTCGCGTTGTGATCAACCATTTCATCCACCATATCCCTTGACGGAACCCGAGTCGTACGCGACAATCTTTTTCCGATGCCGACATCGAACCAACTCCCCGCCAGATTCGAAATCCGGTTTGGTAATCTCGAGTTCAGGGCGACTGGTGATGGCTACAACATGCCGCTCCTGATGAGGAGCACCAGCATGGGCATGCCACCACCACTCCCGTCACCGTTACCACCACGCAAAAAGCGGTTGCGTCAACATGCGCGGCAAACGCGCGCGGAGCAACGTAGAGCGGCCCGCGCCGGCTCCCCCAAACGGGTTGAGTCCGGCATGACAAGGGCAAACAACACCGTCACAACGTCGCACTCGGCCAGGGATAACACGGACGATCCGTGGCGAATCCCCGGTGAGGCGCGCACCGCAACCGTGACCAATTCCTCATCAGTTGACACGGACATGACGCCATACGAGGATCTGCCAGGGCACCACTTGCTCTCAATTCGCAACCTCATAGCAACATCGCTAGACGACGACTACCATGACTCTGTCAACGAGGCACACGAGAGTGACCAAAGGCTCCCCGAATGGGACTACTCAGGGCTTCGCGATCGTGAGGCCTTTTTATCATTCCAGGCTGCGGCAGATTATTGCGTAACCTGCTCCGACGACTCTAGCGAGAGGGATTACGATCCCACCAGGGAGTGCTTCGTTGTCCTTCCGGGAACGGATGGCGGAGATGACAGGGCAGGAGAGCCAGCACACGCCAGGAATCACGAGCAGGCGCCTGACAACGTTATGCTTGCACAAGCACAACTAGCCTAAGTCCGTGAACTTGAAGCCAAGCTCGAGGAAGAATGCCGACAGGTCCGAGAGCTCCGGGCAACGCTTAAGGACAACCGTCATATGCGAGGCGCGCGTGCCAGGGAAGCCGGGCGCATTGGGCGAGCCCGCATCGAGGCTGATGATGATGTGGATGACCCACTCGCATTAGCCAGGGCAAACCAAAAGCTTATCGCTGCGGCGACCTTAATCCGAGCCATGCCAGAGCCCTCAACGCCCGAAGGCTGAAATCTGCGCCGAGAGGAGCAGCTCCTAATCGAGCAAGCGGCCGTGCAGCAAGCCGAAAGCTCAGCCTCTCGCATACGCAGTTCCGACGGCCCAAAAACTGGTGGAGCAACGCGGGAGCATGAGACATCGGCACAGACACCGTGAAGGGATAATCCAATGCCACCCCCGCCCTCGAATAAGGAAAAGGCACCCTCGGTGCACGAACGCATCGGGAGGAAGCCTCTCAAGGAGCGAATCCATGACACACACGGTGACGTCAGCGACGACGATGCTCACAACACCCTCAAAAGAAAGAGGCGGGATGGCACATCTCGCGGTTTCCACCCCCGCCGTGGAGGCCGCTACGACAGCGATGAAGACAAGAGCCCAATGCCAGAGCCCCCGGGAACCCGGGTGTTTGGCCGGGAGATCCGTGTGGCCCCGATCCCTGCACGTTTCAGGCAGCCGACAACTATCACCAAGTACTCGGGGGAGACGGACCCAAAGGTGTGGCTCAACGACTATCGCCTCGCCTGTCTACTGGGCGGCGCGACTGATGATGCCATGATCATCCGCAACTTGCCGCTCCAATTGGCAGATTCCGCACGGACATGGCTTGAGAACCTACCCACGAACCAGATTCACGACTGGAACGACCTCGTGAAGACATTCGTGGGTAATTTTCAGGGCACCTACCTCCGCCCTAGGAACTCGTGGGACCTTCGAGGGTGTCACCAAACATCCAATGTGATGCATCCGGCCCAGGCGTGGGGTTGGCCGAGGCCCAAGAAATTAAGGTTGCCCGGCACCCAACAGTTCTTAGGCACACCCACTCAAGGAAAGGCCCAATCTCCCTAAAAGACTAGTGTGATAGGGGAAGGGTGGCACTCCCTTTTAAGGTGGCTTCTTCCTCCCTAGATAAGCAAGGTGGGATTATTCAGAGGCTCACACGGTCGCCGCTCGACTACAACTTTGTCGCGTCTTTGCCAGCGGGTAACAGTGGAGGATGTCCTCATCATTCTCCCCTTCTTATCAAAGGCCCAGCTCTGATACCAAATGATGCATCCGGCCCAGGCGTGGGGTTGGCCGAGGCCCAACAAATTAAGGTTGCCCGGCCCCCAACAGTTCTTAGGCACACCCACTCAAGGAAAGGCCCAATCTCCCTAAAATACTAGTCTGATAGGGGAAGGGTGGCTCTCCCTTTTAAGGTGGCTTCCTCCTCCCTAGATAAGCAAGGTGGGATTATTCAGAGGCTCACACGGTCGCCGCCCGACTACAACTTTGTTGCGTCTTTGCCAGCGGGTAATAGTGGAGGATGTCCTCATCACAATGAGTCCCTTCGTGATTTCATCTGTCGCTTCTCCAAGCGCCGCACCGAGCTCCCAAGCGTCGGTGACTCCAAAGTCATCCACGCCTTCCTCAAGGGCACAACCTGCCTGGACTTGGTGCGCGAGTTAGGATGAAGTCCACCTACCAGTGTAAACGAGTTATTCTATGTCGCCACCAACTTTGCCTCCGACGAGGAAGTGGTTGGAGCCATCTTTGATGGTAGAAGGGGGAAGCGGACGGACAAAACGCCCGCGGAGGGCAGCAAGTCCAATGGATCCGCAACAAAACAAAGGCAAGGCAAGAAGGGGAAGAAGCCCTAAAAAGCCTCGCGCCGACAAGAGCGGACCGAGGACCCCGACGAAATCCTCGCAGTCGACCCGACTGCTCCCAAAGCCCCTCAAGCCCCCCCTCGAGGAGGCGGCATCTTTGATGACATGCTCAAGAAACCTTGCCCTTACCACAAGGGCGTCGTAACCCACACCCTCGAGCAATGCGGAATGCTAAAGAAATACTTCAACCGCGCCGCTTCGAAGGACGAAGGGGGAAAAAGGACACAGGCGACGGGAATGGCCAAGGCTTCCCGGAGGTGGAGAACGTCTTCTTCATCTTCGGGGGCCAACCGCGAACATGACCCCTCGACAGCGCAAGCGCGAGCGCCGAGAAGTATTCTCCATACACAAGGCGGGGCAATCTTACCTTGACTAGTCAGAGGAGACCATCTCCTTCAGTCGAGAAGATCACCCCAACTACATCCCAAATCCATGGCAATACCCACTTGTTGTTGATCCCATTATCGGTAACACCCGGTTCTCCAAGGTACTCATGGACGGAGGCAGCAGCCTCAACATCATGTATGTCTCATCTTTGGAGCTCATGGGCATCGGGAGGGACATGCTGCGCCCCAGCAAGGCGCCGTTCCATGGCGTTGCACCGGGAAAGCGAGTTCAGCCCCTCGGGCAGATCGATCTGCTAGTTTGCTTCGGTACCCCCGACAACTTCCGCAGAGAGACCCTGACCTTCGAAGTGGTGGGATTTCGGGGTGCATACCACGCCATCCTTGGCCTCCCATGCTATGCCAAGTTTATGGCCATCCCAACTATACGTACCTCAAGTTGAAGATGTCGGGGCCAAACGGCGTCCTCACCGTGGCCCCATCGTTCGAACATGCCTACATATGCGACGTGGAATGCGTCGAGTGCGCCGAGGCACTTGCCGATGACGAGGCTCTCCTCGCGAACCTAGAAATGCCTTTACCCGCTTTGGCTTTTCGCGTTAATGCCTTACGGATAGAAACACTTGGTCCCGGGAACTTGTATTGGCTTCTTGTTCTGCTGGTTGCTGTCATACACGGTGTGATAGACAAATTTCGATATCGAGTCCTTTAGTAACTCTTTACGTATTTATGTATCAAAATACTATTTTTGAAAGTAAGGTATAGAAGAACTCGAATTAAGACATATATATCGTAAATGAGAAAAGGTCCATACTGATATGAAAGAGGAACTTCATTCTAAATCATAAATATTCAGTCCAAATCAATTTTGGAGTAAGTATAGTAGTCATACAAAAGATAGATCAGTGAACAAATTTTTGGACAAAACAAAAGGTAAACTTCAGCTAATGTAAACCACCAGCTAACTTGAAGAATATGTCAAATTTAGTGCTGTGGCCTAGATGATTGTTGACATGTTTGGATGTTCCTTGAGGATAATCACACAAAGGTGAGGTAATCATAGTTTGATTGGTGCACTGCAATAAAAAAAATGAATTTCTTTAGTGGTAAAATGAAGAAAGCATAGAGTGCTAACAGATAACATGTAAGGCAATGTATAGATAGGAACTAATGAGTGCATACACTGAAACAATTCAAAGCATCTACTTTGCAGGATGGAAACCTGTAACTTGTAAAACAACAATCTAGCAAGATGTTGGCATCAGCATTTTGAGAGCATGAGTTAGCAGATAAAATGACAAACAAACATAATCTGCTATCAAGAAACCTGCAAAGATTATTATATGAATACATCGTAGTGTCAAGAAAATATTAATACCTTGTGAAATAATCCACATGCTAACAGATTCTGTCATGTGGGTGGAGCTAACTCGTTCCTATCGATGTTGAAGGCACTGAAAGGGTAACACAGAATTGTGTGAAACAATATCAGCAGAGGTTTGTTCAAGGGAATAAGGTATTAACTTGCCTTCAGCTAAGCGAACAGACTTTCTATGCAGAGTCACCGTCAGCCACCCATCATAAAAGAAATCAATTTCACTCATTAGGATTATCAATGGCAATAAAAGGGAATCCTTTTCTGAATACAAAATGTAAACCAGAGAGACTGTAAAACTTTGCTCCATGACACATGATCCAGCTATTATTACGACCTTTGTAATTGGGCAGGCGTATCCAATCATCCATGGTCCCTGTGCAACTCGAACGATGAAACTGTCACATCTGGTCAGGCAAGATAAAGCAGCACAAAATAAATCTGAAAGAAAAAACATATTTCCTATTAGTTGATATCTTTCTCATTTTCAATTAAGTTGATAGTAAATTATGTTCCTGTCACCTCGAATAGGCTAATGCATACATCTTTAAACTGAAAATCATATGCATATTTTTGTTCATTAAAATTCAGAGAACAACTTTTTCTTCACATTCCCAAACTTAGTCTACAATCATTGTTCGAACCTAGTCCTTGACCTGCACCTCAATTAAAATAGATGAACCTAATTGTTCAACTATTTATCACTTTTGATTATTCAGGCAAGTTCGCTAGCATACATTGCGCATATAAATTTCAGATATGTATCCTACCATGTTAGATATGTGGACAATGAGTAAGGAATGTGCACATTCAGTCACATAAACAATAAGATGGTGGGTTAAAGCTCGCTGGACAGTACTGCTTTGTTTCATCATTCCAACATCGACATGAACAGAACTACAGAAGACTGGTTGAAGATAATTTGCACTTGTAGCATCTATTCCTGAACTTTGAAATAATCTTTTCATTATCTTGATAGCCAGGTAAGACTTTATATTAACTGATTTAGACCTAACTGAAATTAATGTAGGCAATCGCTAAAGTTTGCATATAATCGGAAAGTGCTAAACTCCTTCAGACATCTCACATATTTAAGCTAGGACCAATGCACAAGAAGATCCATGGAACTCCACAGCACAGATCAAATCTTTATTTTTCTGGTGAAACAGAACGGAAACATGTCTCGCTAAATGTGGAAACCTGGGAAAAGATTATGCAAAGAAAATGATTACCTTTTTGTTGTGCTGAAATCAGGATCAATTCTACAACCTTGGTTGCTCATGATAGGACTAAAATCTTAGCAACTACCAACCTCAAATATTGAGCAAATAAGAGACACAATATATACAATCTGGTTTAAAAAAAGAACAGAACATAGTATAGCCAAAGGATTAGACAGGATGGAACCATCAGCTTTGTAATAATGCCAGGCGCACAACAAACATATTAATCCCCATCCCTCCAAACCACGGCAAAGACAAAATCGTGTGGCCATAATTTCCATGAGAACGCTTCTCCAAACCTTCTCAACAACCTCATGGAAATGGGTACTAAAATATCTATAAGGGCCATGCTGTTATGACCATAAAAAAAAGGCTTTGTATTGGCAGCCAACAAATAAAAGTAAGAAATTCAGTAGGCCATAATTCAGTGGATGTTCTGTGGTGGTTAGGAAACTATGGTATTGTTTTAGTTTCAATGACAAAGACTCCTACATGAAAGGTATATGAACCATGCATAAAACTTATTTCAAGACAACTAAGAGACAATCAAAAGATACGGAAGATCCAGAGTGGCCGGGGATCGGATGGCTCTAGATGTTGGCTTCTGTAGCCTTGAACTATTTATGCTTAGACATGGTGTATCCACAATTAGCATGTAGATGCTCTGAAATTAAAAAGAAAGATCCTCAGAACAATCAGGACACAATATGGTAAATGAGCAGATGGTACATAGAAATGTCAAAATAGTTCACGTAACACCATTCTTAAGTTCTTCGGTATTGCTTGGGTATTTCTGGAAAGGTAGCCGAGGAGGAGAAAAGCAGAAAACACATTGTTACATAGTCTAATCTTGTTTTCACAAATGTTGTTACCTTGGTTCAGCAGTTAATTAGGATATTGAGCATGATAGCTGTCTTTAAAATGGAAATAGGTAGTCAATCTGCTGCTGGCACAATATATCATCAAATGAATCTGATGCCTTTGGTAAGGAGATAAGAGATGAAAAATTATTGCAATATGTAAGGTACATAATAAGATGGCAAGTCTGGTTTTGGTAGTTCGTGTAATTCTTCTCCTCTCAACTATAGACCCAGAGAAGAAACAAATTGACTTCCGTGTATACAAAACTGGTAATTCAGAGATTTATTTCCCAAATTAGACTCACCTTCCAAAACAAAAATATAGAGGGAGTCAGGAAAATCCTTGCTAACCTGCACTGATCTGGCTTCAGAATGGCCATAATCAGGATTCAGATAGGAGAAGCATGTCTCTGCCTCATGATCTGGGTTCTTGAAATAGTTACAGCTAATCATTTTTTGTAAGAATGATTAAAAGATAATTATAGTATTAACAACAGGAAAGCTCTAAAATTGAGAAGAGTTGCAAGCATCGGCACACAGTAATAATGGAGGAGTGGGAAATCCATCATTCTTTGCATTAGAAGGGATGAATACAATATGAACAAATTCTAGGAGGCCTCGGATTAGGATCCGAGAGATTTGAGGGATCAGGCACAGTACGTCACGGTAGATCCTGGGCCGTAGAGTGCGTGACCTTCTCCTCATTGGCGGCATGCCCGCCTGCCTGAGCCGGCCGAGGTTCCTGATCCGGAGGCGCGCCTTCTTCCTGCCGGCGTCGAGGCTCTTGAGCAGGCCGGCGGAGCTGAGCTGCACCTACCGAAGCTTCCCCTGCGACACGGCCAGCGCGGTGAACGGCTGACCAAGGGCGGCGGAGATGTCGGCGAGGCTGGACACCCCGACGGCGCGCACCAGCTTGCGGAGCGTGCTCTTGAGCGGGCGGTAGCGGAGGCGGATGTGGTCAATGTCCTTGAGCAGGTGGGTGCACAGGAAGGAGGCGTCGGCCGTCTCGTGGTAGTAGACGGCGAGGAGGTCGACCACGCTGTGGTGGAGGCGGAAGGAGGAGAGGGCCGCGCGGACGCGGCGACGCCCGCGGCTGTCCGCGTGACGGCCTGCGATGCACCCATGCGCGCCCGGTCGAGCCCCAAGTCGGTGCATCGGCGGCGGTAGGCCGCGACCGCCAGACTGTGCGGTGCGGCTCCCACCCGCCCGCAGCCCTGCGCGGCGGCGGCGCCGCCTAGGCCCCAAGACGCCAGCGGCCTCCATGACGGCGGTGGCGCCAACAAGGGCAGCGGCTGGAGGGAAGGGCCGCCGGTGGGGAAGAGGAAGGGGGCCCCGGCCAGCAGGGGAAGGGCGGCGGCGCGGGGAAGGGGAAAGGCGGTGGGGACGGGCGGAGGGGGTGGAGGGGAAGGGAGGCGACGGGGCTGCGCGGGGGCGGCGGGGGTCGGAGGAGAGGGGAGGGGGCGTAGTGGCGCGAAGAGGGAGGGCGCCGAGGAGGCGGCGCCAAGAGGAGGGGAGGGGACGGCTGGCACCGGCGGGAGGAGGCGACACGGGCGGCTCAACGAGAGCGCGAGAGAGGAGGGAGGGGCGGGCGGCGTTTTCTTTGACGGAGGCCGCCGACGCCCACGCGAAGGGAGGGACCGGCACGCGCCGTGTGGGGCCCATGCGCGGAGCGAGCGCGCGCCGAGCGGCAGCCGCTGGATGGGCGGCAGCGAGCCGCGGGGGCCACGCGTCGCCTGCAGACGCGCAGTATGGGCGGATGCGGAGGGAATCCTTCCGCGATAAGAATCGCATCCCTCCCAGCGATTCAGAGCCAGAGGCTTCGGTATTGGGCGGCATTCGTCTCGTCCCTCTCCCCCCGTCTCCCTCGCGGTCGCGGCCCTCCCGCTCCCATTCGCCGCCGCCCCATCCATGGCTGCTCTGGCGCGCCCCTCCAAGATCCGGCGGCGGCGTCCTCGAGGCCGGCGCCTTCTCTTCTACCTCGACGCCGTCGGCCGCCCCTCCTCTTCTTCCTCGAGGCCGGCGGCGCCCCTCCAAGATCCAGCGGCGGCGTTCTCGAGGCCGGCGGCGCCCCCTCTTCTTCCTCGAGGCCGGCGGCCCCTCCTCTTCTTCGTCGAGGCCGGCGGCGCCCCTCCAAGATCCAGCGGCGGCGTTCTCGAGGCCAGCGGCGCCCCCTCTTCTTCCTCGAGGCCGGCGGCCCCTTCTCTTCCACCTCGACGCCGGCGGCAGCCCCTCCTCTTCTTCCTCGAGGCCGGCGGCGCCCCTCCAAGATCCGGTGGCGACGTCCTCGAGGCCGGCGGTGCCCCCTCTTCTTCCTCGAGGCCGGCGGCGCCTCCTCTTCTTCCTCGAGGCCGGCGGCCCCTTCCGCCGGTGAGCAACGCGCGTGGCTGCTCCTCTCCAATCGGCGAGCCTGGTGCCCATCAACCGGCGAGGACCTCGCCTGCCCCCTCCTGTACGTGTTGTCAAATACCAATTCCATGCTTGTGCACACCCAAACAAAAATTGGGGTTTGATTGCTTGTTACAATTCCAAAAGGAAATACCAAGCCATCCAAACAACAGCATTCGAATTTTGGCTCATTTCAATACCATGGCTGCATTGGTATTAAACTCAATTCAATGCCAAGCCTCCTAATATCTACATCCAAACGGACCCTAAAGGGGAATCGAAGAAATTGAATGGCAACGAGGGAAATGCTATAAATTTAGGTGGCATTGAAGAAAATTACTCGATAAGATTCTACCTTAGAAACGGGGAAGAGAACTGTTGGAAGGGGAGGCCGTGCACGGACTGACTACAGGACTACCCGGTTGGCGACGTGTGGTGGGCCAGCAACCAGCCTTATTATAGGAAAAAAAAAGAAGAATTGAGCATGCATCTGGCCCAAGCCCGCTCGGTGCAGTTGATGGGTCAGGTCGGGGGTTTTTCTAGACCGGGAGAAGGTCACTTCTTAAAACAAAGCCACACAAAAAAGGTACCATATTACCTTCCGTTTCAAGGATGAGAGAATATGATCAATTCGTTTAAGTTCTTTCAGGTCGGGGGTTTTTCTAGACCGGGAGAAGGTCACTTCTTAAAACAAAGCCACACAAAAAAGGTACCATATTACCTTCCGTTTTAAGGATGAGAGAATATGATCAATTCGTTTAAGTTCCTTCAGGTCGATTGCTTCCTTTTGGGTCTTTGATTCAGATGCTGCTGCATCAGACTCAGTTTCCACTGCAATGTACAAAACAGACACTCCTAGTGACCTTTTTTTTTCAAAGTAGGAATAAGAAACAACAGAAATCATAGATGCAGCTACGTTAAAAGTGAAGCAACATGTGATTTATGAATAACTTAGCAACTATTTCATGCATATGACCTTCTGCCCAACCATCAGTATTTTTCATTTTTGAAAATACGCAGGTATTTATCAAGCAATGGCCAACAGGTGAAGATAGAAGGATCTTTTGCATCAAAAGTTGCATCTACTATTTTGTTTCTGTTCTCACCTACAATAGCCAAGCCAAGAGGAATTGTAAAAAAACGCCAAGCCAAGCACTAACTAGGAAAATAGATCAAGTTAGCAATTCAGTTGCGGACTCTGCTGCCAAAGATTGCAAAAGCCTGTATAAACTGTCAAAATACTCTTCTTCATAAGTAGTGCTATTTTATCCACACCCTTGAAAGAAACGCTGTGCCATGAACGATAAAAGGACAACAACAAAACCTTCTACCCCAAGCAATTTATGTTAGACTTTGCCATAACCATGATCCATATGCTGCTGGTTTCTACGCACACCGCCAAAAGCCAAGAATGGAAGAGCTGTAGCCGTACCTACCAAAATTAGAAAAAATGAAAGAAAAAATACTGACAGTGGAACATGAAACTGGCAGGAACTATTTTTCATTGGGAAACCAGATTGTAAAACATTGGAGCAAACAGATGGGCGCGGAGCACAGCTTGCAGATTAGGCCAATTATCTGTAATTAAATTAACACAGATGTTCTTTAGAAATTATTACAGGTTTCAGGGATTTAAATTTGATGATGCTGTCATGGGGAAGATTGAGAATGACGATTCTTTTGTAAGAAGACTACTGATTTTGCAATATTAATGAGCTATTCTATAGATCGGAATATCACTTGTTTCTATTCATAAAGTTTATACAGTTGTTTCCACATGAATCATGATGAATCCGTGACGGATTTTTCTGTGCGTAATGTTGGTGGTAGATGTTTGATTCAGTAGGTAAACTATAGCAAACCATAAAGAATTATATCAGCTGATAGTTTTATGGGAGTATTTTGCTAGCAAAGCAACAGAAATTTGGCCAAAGATTTTACCTCAATGCCATTAAAGACATTCTTTAACCAGGAATCATATACCTCCATGGGGATAAGACACTTTTACTGTCGATCATGTGAGAAACAGGTAAACAGAGGCGTAATATAGAGAACAGGTAAGGCGCAAGGATCATACCATTTCCAATCTTCTCCAACTTTGAGCATGCCACAGTAAAGGCTTTTGATATATGATGCATAGCCCTGCTCTGCAATGTTACAAGAACAGTTCAAGACTTAAATAAAACTTGCAAGGACCAACAATACACGATCACATTGGTACAACCAACTGATAATGTCCGCGGGATGGAAGGGCTCAGGTAACAAAAATGTCCACAGCACATTTCATGGCATTGATAATCATATAAACCCTAAACCTACAACCCCTTGCAAAACAATAGAAAAGGAGGAGAGGACATACTATGCGTGAGGCGAAGACGTTGCAGAGCTGTGGCGCCTGGTAGATGGAGCCGTCAAGGATGTAGTAGGCAAGCATGGCGCTTGATTTCTCGGGGCTCTCCCGCTTCTGCTTCCGGATCACGAACAGGTGCGGCTCCATCACCTCGCTCAGCACGTACTCCATCCCGGTCATCTTCCTGCGAGCACCACAGCACACGGATCGAATACCAAAAGAAAAATTCTGGCGAATTGGTGGCGGACGGGGACCCAAGCTAGGATCATACGTGAGCTGGGACATGTCAAGGGGGTGGATTTGTCGCGAGCGGAGCGACTCGTTGTTGCAGGTGATGTCATAGAAGGGGGAGAGCGCGAAGTAGTCGAAGACGAGGTTGCGGTCGAGCGGGTAGGTGTTGAGCCACAGCTGGTCGCGAAAGCAGATCCCCGTCATGTCCGTGCCCGGCGGGGACGGGAGCGCACCCACGCCCTCGGTCCCCGGGGGCGGAGGAGGCTGCCCCGGAGAGGGCAGCGGCGTCGCCGACATCGCTCCGCTCGGGGACTCTCTGTATCCCTAGGAAGCGCCCTCGGAGTGAACGGGCTGCGACTTGCTGGCGGTGCCGAGCAAGGGCAGGTGGCGGCGGAGACGGGGAAAACTAAATTTACTCCCTTTCCTCAATCTCAATCTGGATTTGCGCGGCAAAAAAGATGGTACTAGCGAAATCGGAATGCCCCCCGAAAGGGGCATCGCCGAATCTAACTTCCTTGTTTAGATAGTGTATGAATAGGCCCGACTAAATCCTTGTATGGCTTCCTCTATTTCTCTATAAAAAGAAATATGACCAAGAGTGGTTCGAATGTATATAGAACGGATTTCTTTTTTTCTATTTCCCACTACTAGATAATGGGCATAAATTTCATGATAAGTCCCAAAAGATTCATATTGAACTTCAATCGGAACTTCTCTTGACCCAACGATGCGTTGATCTAGTTTCCATCGGAGCCACAAGGGACTGTTTAAACCGATCCGTTTCTGTCTATAAGCTCCCAGTGCATCATAGGAACTAGAAAAAAGGGGTTCTTTATCTTTCGTATACTTATAATAATTGTTATTATTGTAATTTACTTTTTTATTTGGATCGCTCGGGGGGGAGCGCTGCAGGAGAAGGCGCTTGCGCCGAACTTGAGATTAGCACGAGGCACTGCAAAATGAACCGATTAAAAAATATACAACTATATTTACATCTCGTATGACTTTTTTACCAGATCAGAAGATTAAGAGTTCAAGGCGAGGAATCTGTATTTTTTCAGCTAATCTATAAAGATACAAAACTTTTGACAACCGAAGGACCCACTGGTCATTGAAACACTACCCCTCCTAGCGAACCCACCTGTCAGACTTTTTATCATCAAGCTTTTGACAACCGACGGACCTATCGGTCATTGAAATACTACCCCTCCTAACAACCCCACCATTTAAACCTTTTTCATCAAACCCTCCGCCTCCCTCGTCCGTCTCTGTAGTATGGAAACGTCGACTGTCGAGTTCGTAAGCAACACAGTCTCCGACCAACTATATGTTATACAATTTTGTTTTCTATTAAACGTGTGTGCCACGCTATATGTTGTGCAATAATGCTCGACATGCATATTCCAGAAAGAGGACCATGGTAGCTCTAAATATTACAGAACAATAAAGAGTGAGTTGCATCCAAATCTCATCATGCGTAAATTTTGAAAACACACATGTAAACCTTTGCAACAAAGCCTTGTAATCAAATGACATGACTTCTCAAATATGCTTCTTGTAGTACCTTATTGGTTGTGGACAACTTCTCAAGCATTCGGCAAAAACTAAAACAAGGATATCCAGTTGGTGAATGTAGCTCATTGTGAATCAATATTTGTTTAAAAAAGCTTACCAATCATTCACAGATCAATTTTTTTTGCGGGTGATGGGTGTTGCTACGGAGCAAGCAGCAAGAACAATGACTTGCTTCCATTTTCTTTGATAAGCCTGCTATCAATTTGTGAACACTGCTGCTATTTACTCCAATTTTGTCACCCTCTCTACCATATGTTGTTACCTGGTATTGGTGATCAAAGGTGAGTATGGCAAAAATTGTAGCATCGCAAATGCACGACATAGGGATGCCCATCGTGTTTGATAAAAGGCGCAAGTTTGCTTTGTACATGGTACTACTCATCTCTACTCCTAAAAGGCGCAAGTTAGCTTTGTACATGGTACTACTCATCTTTCCGCCAAGTTAGCTGGGTATGACCGAGGCTACAGATGTTCGATTACATCGGATCAAATAATCTAAACAAAGCTGGTTATTAGTAGAACGACTCGATCCCCGGCGTACCTGGATGATTAGCAATCACACAAACGTCCTGGCTTTGCGTCGTCTGTCGTCGTCACCCGTTCTGGAGGGGCTTCTTAGTTCTTCCTCGCGACGCGCCTCAGAGCCGCCATGGGGCGCCGCCGCGGGGGGCGCCACGCCCCCGTGCTGGCCCCCCGCCACGGGGAGGGGCGGCGCGGACGAAGCAGGGAAGGGGAGGGGAGCGAGCGGCCTGCGGAGCAGTGGCGGCGCGGAGGAATTAGGGAGCGGAGGGGAACGTGGCGGCGGAGGGGGAACGAGGGCGTAGGGGTCGGGGGGTCTGGGGAGGCCAACGTTGGTCTGACGCAGGCGGGGGATGGGAGTTGATGGCAGCCGCAGGATGGTGCGGATGCGGTTGTCTAAGATAAGAGAAGAGATTTTTTCCCATCATCCTTAATTTCTTTCTTCTTACAGCAAAAGAAGTTGAATGGGAAAGTGATGACATGCAAGAGGAGAGGTTGTGACAATTAGAAAGCTCTTATTATATTATTATATTTTTCCCTTCCATCATTAACTTCTTTCTTCTTACAACAACAGAAGTTAAATGGAAAAGTGATGATATGCAAGAGGAGAGGCTGTGACAATTAGAAAGCAAGAGGTAATATTAGATTCTCCAACTGCTGTCATGTGAAACCATAACTAAATATTAGTGTTGGTTACTTAAATAATTTTTTGTTATCTATTTTTGCCTTGTACTCCCTCTGTATAGGATTTAGATATCGTTTTGGACAAAATTTTAGTCAAACATTAGGAATATAAATCACGAAAAACTTTTAAGTCAAGTTTGGAAATGTGAAAACCATATGAACAGATTTGTCTTAAAAATATTTTTATAAAAGTATACGTATATAATTTTTAATAAATATTTTTGTAAAAATAAGAAGTCAAAGTTATGTTTTGGAGACGTCAAAGTTATGTTTTGGAGACCGTGTCGTTGTCCAAAACGACATCTAAATCATATACGGATGGAGTATAAAAATGGATCCATTCTATTGTTACTCTTAGGCCTTGTTTGTTTGGGCTTCTACTGAGCGTGAAAATCACAGGACCGCTTTTAAATAGCAAATTTAATAGCTCCCTATCTCTACTACTAATAAAACCGAGCAGGAGAACCGCGACCGTGCGTCCGTCCTTCTGCTTCTCCCTTGCCTCCACGTGCGTTATGTTCCTGCCGTAGAAGCAAAATCCGACGTCTAAAATGGGTCCTCAATGGCTGGATCGCGACCCCCACGGTCCACGGGGCGACGTTCTGCCCTCGCGTGAACGCCGCCATCGTCCAATATGATTTTGACGATCCAGATGGCCTCCTGGATCCACTAAAAGCGCTCCCCGCCTAAACCCTTGCGTACAACCCCGGCCGCCACCCCATCCATCGATCGCCTAAACCCTCGCCGACTAAACTAGTGCTGTGAGTTCAGTTCGGCGATCGCCGGTGTCCGACCACGCCGGGACGACGAGTAGAAGCCAGCGGCGCCGCCTGCCTCTCCATTCGTCAGGTTTTGTCGTCCTTCCTTTATCTTTCTATCTTATCTTTAATCCTCCTTTGCACGCGTTCCAGAATCCAGAACCTGGACACCCCCACCCCGCCGCTCGAGTTTTGCCTATCTCTAGAACTCTAGATCGATCAATGGGAAAGGAGAATTCCACGAGCCTCGCCAATCAGCAAGAGGCCACTACCCTGCGTCTCACCGGTGAGATGGAGAGGGAGGCGGGAGGCCTACTTCGAGATCCGCCGCCACATCCTCCCCCTTGACCCTTCCCTTACCGGACCTTTGCGTCGCGCTCTCTGCCGGAAACCTCTGCGCCGTCCCGTAACTACATCTCGTAGTCCGCACGTGGGCGGGCACTGGGAGCTGTCCTCCCTGACTTCGTCTGTGTCCTCGGCCTCGTCCGTTCTGCCTTGCTCCGGTGCTCCAAAACCCCTGCTACCGCTAGCAAGATGAAGGAGCTCGGCCTCCACCCCTCCGCCTCCTACAAGGGCGTCAGCAGCCCAGGGAGCGGCGGCAAGGCAACACCCCCCGCGGAGGCCTGCCACGGTAGAGGAGCTGCCACAGTAGAGGAGCTCATGCGGTTGCACTGTTGCAGATGCACGCTTCGGCAGGGCGTCACCCAGTTTGTTATACCTACGAACAACATACTAAGCAATTCATCGATTGGGCTAAGAATGGTGAATGGTGTGCTGTCTGCTGTTCACTGCTGGATCAGGGAGGCAAGAGGCAAGGTGTATACTTTGAGGCAATTAAAAAAGTGTTGTTTCAGGTAGATTGTGATTCTGAATACTTCCTTTACTTCTAATATTTTTAATCACAGTACAACATATCACATTCCAATATCATATATAACTTCGTAGTATCTATTTTATGTGCCTGCCCAAGCCTGAACTGTCAACCAGCTTATCACAATTCACTCTACCAGTTCATGTTTCCCCAGTTAGTATGTTTTGGACAGGAATGACACAGGTGAGCCATTTCCTTTGTTTGCTCAATGCCTAGGCTTTGACCTTGTAAGTATGATTGTAAAATATTAAAGATAATCTGCTAGCTTATTACTTATTTTGAGTTTTCGACTATAAAATTAATATACTCATACGCTTGAGCAGTAACAGTAATGCAGTTTGAAACTAGAAGATTACCTCTGCTTGTCTGGTGTAAGGCACCGGACTACTGATATTCTGTTCCATGAAGACACAATGATTCCTATTCATTTTGCCAAAAGCAGTGGCAGTAATTGTTGGTTTCTTACGGTGCTAGGAAAATAATATCTTGGAGAAATTTGAGATTTGACTACATGAATCAAGCTTCTACTCATCAGTTTCCTAACTATTCTTTGGAGGTACAATTTTTCGAAGTCATCTGCTTCAAGCATCATGCTAAAACAAGTCTTTAATTTGCTACTGCTTGCTGGGGACGTTTAGAAAGACAGACTTTTTTTTGGTTCAGCTTCAGTGACATATAGAATGGCTGTCGTGGGCTTGCATGCACATATTACTGCATTAGCAAATACTGAAACTATATGATTTGCAGACCGGTTAAACTGATGTATTCTACGATTCAGATTGCTTCAGAGATGCCCTCAAACAGAGTGAAATTAATTTAAGGCTGGAGTAGAAAAATAAATTATGTAGTTTGGTTTTTAATGAGCAGGGTTCCATAGAGTAGTCAAAAGATGATGTTACAGGTATATGAAAGCATCATCCCTTGAACTGATTTTGTCTTGTTGTAATCAACATTTCTAAATTGTGGACATATTAACCACTCTGTCTTTCCCCATCTTCTGTATGGTGACCTGCAGTTGCATACGCCATCAGCTCCTTCCATGCCTAACAGCAACATGACGCTGTTCGCTGGTCTCACCTCTTCTGCTTGTTTTGTTTGATCAGTACAATAATCTGCCCACGACACATCTGTTCATGAGAAGGCTTTGTCAAGATGGATGTTCTTTTAACTTGCCCATCACGTGTTCGATAAAATGTTTCAAAGCAAATTCGCATATGAGGCTGATTGGAATGGAAACATTACTGATATTTATATTTTTCTCAGTTCAAGAGAGCATTGACTAGAGACATTTAGAGATTGTGGTGTTCTACTTTCTAGGAAGACCACTTCAAGGTATTCAGTTTCAGCTGGTTGTGTATACCATTTGTGCTTTTTCAGCAATTCTACCATTTGTGCTTTTTCAGCAATTCTACCATTTGTGCTTTTCAGCAATTCTTTTAATAGATGAGAGCTACAACTTTAAGAAGATGAGTCATGTATTACAGGAGCTGATCAGTTCTCTTTCATTTATGTTTTCAATCAGACTATCAGAGTGCAAATATTATTTACAACTCAATTTAATGTAAATGTTGTCTGCTTATATATCTATGATACATAAACAAGATATGCCATTCTTGTTGCTGCTTTCTCGTAGACATTGTGCAAACCAAATTTAGAAATGATTTGACAAATTAAGTATGTGTGATTCCAAGGATAGATATGCATATGGGTACTCAAAGAAGTGTATCAGTTCTTTTCTTGTTTTTATTGAAGAGTAGTAGATATGTTCATGTTCCTGTAAAAGTGCGCCATGGAAGTGCTAAAGAACTAATTGATTCAGGAAGTGGGCAATGCGTGAGCCGAAAGAGATTATGTGGAGGTCTAACTGAATTTACCGAGTAAGCCTATTTGATCAGCATGAAGGACATAGCAACATGGTAAAAAGAAGAGGAATGACCAATGGTGGTAGGTGCAGAAATTATGTTTACACATGCTATCTGTTAGTTTAATTATTTCTAACCATTTCGGTGCTGCATTAAATGGTTTATCCATTGACAGGATAGGAATGGCTCCAATTGAAAAATATTGAGTTAATCATGGTCGAGTTTTTTTTAAAAAAACAATGCTAACATTCATGCTTAGTGGAGCACAAATAAAACAATTGTTCTGGAATATGCAACAAGATGCTACACCATGATTTTGTTTCTGAAATGCACCAAAATTTTTGAAAATGCGAATGGGAATTATTAGGTTTGGGTGAACGGGGAAGATGCATGTTTCAGCAGTGCACCAACTAGCTTTTTAATCTGGTCACACATTAATTGAGAAGTTTGTATTATACCATCCATCCTTTAAGAAGAGCGGCATTGAAAAACTAATACAAAAAATATGACTACCGCTTGTCTGTCACATGGATTGCCTCGCTAAACAGAAATTGAGTTGGGAACAAAAAATGCATAGAGATTGATTCTAATATGCTTATTTTGACAAAACAAAATAGCTGAGTCAATTATAGGGATTTTTCAACTTCTCAATAGAAATACAGAATATTCTTGCTCCAGTATAAAAGAATAAGAATATGCTCAAACTAATTGTCCAGACCATCTCTATTTGAACACCAGATTAATATCTTTAGTGACACAGATGACTCCTGTCATGCTTGGTTTCATGGTAACTCATTCGCGGTCATGCACTATTGGAGAAACAAATCAGATGGATACATTCTGCAATTTTTTTTATGATGAAGTCCACTATACTTATTGAGGTCTTGTACATGTAGATGCACTACATCTCCGACAATACTGAGATAGCTGCAACGGGTGGCTAGAACTCATTTGCTCTTTGGTATTCATTATTCATTTGTTTCTGCGATGCAGTTTTACTCCTTGTGATGCTGCAATTAAATGTCTAACTGTAGGACATTCATGCTGAAACTGTCAAGAAGAGGTGTCGCACCACCAAGAAAGGGGGAGTATACTCACGCTCAATTGTTGGTGCCACTTTGAAAGTTTCCAAAAGAGAAGTGAGAAGCCTGACGTTGGTGTTCCTATAGAAGTATGGATAAAGGTCATAGAGCCTGCTCAATTGTTGGTACTGCTGTTTGTGAAGGGAAAAAAATCTGAATATTTAAATTCTTTTATTTGTACATTGTTGTCTCCCCTGAGACAGCTGTTACATAAATAGGCAAAAGTGTTATTTTTAGCTAACTAGGTTCAACAGAACAATTCAAATTATTTGTTCCCGTGCGTGGGGAAAAATATCATTAGTATGATTGGTTGTTTTGATGAGTTTCCATCCAGGAGTTTTTCTGAGTATTTCCTACCATCCAAGTTGTCGTCGATGATACTATTGTCATGGTACTTTGATATGTTTTCATCATTTTATTTTGTGATGTACACTTCTTATATGAATTAATTTGAATTTTTTTATTGACCCGTAACAGCGTACGGGCACTCACCTAGTTTATTTGAAAAAGGAATTGGCTTTTAAATTTGGTTTATAAAATGGGAACTTTTTAAAGCTTTTGTAGGAAAGTTTCTTGCAGCACCTGGTAGAAGCTTAAACAAATAGGTTCCCTTAAGATTACCACGATCATATTATTTAAGGTTGGTGCTTAATTTTATTATTTGTTTCTACCATGGTTGTGGGTATTTGGACCCTAAATCTTGAATGTGAGGGGAAGCTCCGGGACAGGAATATATGCAAAGGGAAATGGAGGGAGATGAAATATGCCTCAACTTGATTGGTTTGATGCAGGAATATGTAAGAAATAGTTTGGTTGCAATAAAATGGGATGCTAATTGGATGGAAATATTTAAGGAGTACCAACAGCTTGCCTATCGATTCTTATATGTTATAGCTAGCTTCGAAATTTGAAATGTTATAACCATCTTTCTTTACGCGGGTTTAATGATCAACGTTTGGGTTCTTATATTTGGATGCACACAACAGTTGATGAAGAAACAATGAATTTCAACCATACTAGAATCGTTTTCATTTTGAGTAGCACAGATTTCTAATATCCACTGCTATGTACATTTGATCTCAAGGATCATACATACATATATATATATATATATATATATATATACTGTCACATGATGTAAATAAATAATAATCTTTGTTTCTTTCCTACAATCAATGCGGCATCTAGTGACTAATGAAATTTGTGATTTATGTGCACGTGCAACGTGTCATGTTCCATAGAAAAATTGATTTATGTATTATATGTCATATGTAATTGTATAATAACTATTTACTTGAAATTTGAATGTGTTGCAATAGATTATGTGTTACAAACTCCATGATCCTAAAATTCCAAACAATATTATGAGAAAGTGTTACAACGTAAATGTGAATGTGTTACAACCTAAATGTGAAAGTGTTACAAGAGTGGAAAAAAATGTTACACGAGAGAACTACTGTAACACTTGAAAAATGTTTCATTAGATAAGTAATTGTGTTACAAAGTAGTAACACTTTTTTGGATGTAAAAGAACACTTATCTTGTGTTCCAATAGATTAGACAATAGTAACATTGAACATAGTAACACTACCATTATGTGTTACTAGGAGACTTAGTAACATATAAACTAAGTTATAGTAATGCAAGTTGGTGTTACTGTATCCATGTTCTATAGTAGTGGTCTCGCCATCATCGCATTGCAGGTGGATGAGAAGGATGCGGCCGGCAATGTGAAAGGAAGGCACGTTTTGGGGGAGGCAAAAAGGCAAGAGCAGGGCAGATCGACTTCTTCTGGAAAGCTAGAGACACCGCAGTTTGTTTCAATCCTGACGGCACGGACACGTGAGGCCAGGAAAGCAAGGACCCACGCAACCAAGGGCCCACACTGCTTCTGGTCACGTACTGTTGACTAGTTGGCCCCACCTATCGACGCACTGACCCTGGTCAAATGTTCGATGGTTCTTGACGGATCTTCTAATTTTGTATTTCGATTCTTAGAAGACAATGTATATATGTATAAATTTATCAATTGTTCTCCTATTGTCGTGGTTATTTTTCCTAACTTTTTATGAAATGTTGATCTATCTCATGGAAACCGTTCCTTACACTAATTTGTAAACAGACTTGCACATCATAAAGTAGTAGAATACTTGACTACATCACTGCATGTATACATAGATCGACAACTACTTTTGTTCTTTAGGTAGCACATAACTATAAACAATACTAAATGTTTGTTTACATAAAAAATTGGTAACCATGCTTTACCTCAAGTTGATTGGCAATCTCAAACAAGAGAAATTCATCCCTAGTGGCGTATTCCAATTGCTTGCGTGGCAAATAGCTCAAACCCTCTATAGAGTGTGGTTGAACCTCTTATCCTTCTGGAGAGGTAGGTCTAATACCACAACTCCCATCGTGTTGTGCGCCTCATGATGAATACTAGAGGTTCATAGCAGGTAGATCTTAATTTGCTCATTTTCTCAAATATCCTCCTTAAAGTATCAACTTGTAGCTCTTCAAGGACTTTAAACAGATTGGCATTAACATGCCTGGCCACTAGCTTCCCCATGTGAAGAAGAGAGTTCAGACGAAAAAGAATTTCATAAGGTACTGAAAAACCACTTGGGCAATCAACAAGAGGAACCACATTGGAGGAGGATTCAAACATATCCATCGCAGAAACGACCAATTTCCCTAATTCATCACTTCAACTTCAACAATGTAAGTACAACTTTTTGACCTCCTCTTTTTATTTAATGTTGTTGTTGAGGTATCTTACATTTATCGATGTAATTTCATTGCAATGTTTTTTTGAGTTTTATCCTCCGAGAATATAGAAGAAAAAACACCTGATTTGGACTAGAAATGCAGAATATAAACATGTTTTAAGTTTTGATCATGAATCAAAAAACATAATTAAGTATGTCACATGCCGACAGGTGGGTCCCACAAGTCAAACACAAAGATGAAAAAGCGCACACAAGGAAGTCACCTCCTCGATCGTCAGCGCGCTCATGGGTCGCGACCCTTGCGTGTGGGGTTTCTGTGTGGGCCCTTCGTGGTGGGCTCCACATGTCTACCGCATGTAGCGGGCGTCAACACGAGGACTACACACGTGTCAGCTGGGCCTCAAGATGTGTTTCCTAGTGGCGCCTTCGGTGGATACCTCCGGTCGGAGACACAAAGGACTATGCTTTCAAAGAGAGAAGATGGAAACAACTATTGTTATTGATCTTCAATAACTGTGTATCTGATTTCACATTTTTTGTATAACTAATGATTGTTGTTCACATTGTTACTTTTCGCATCCAACTAAAAAATGCAATCTGTCACAACTGTTGAGTGAAAGTTTGTGAGAATGTGGGTGGGATGATGACTAGCCTCATCTTATATATGATCATTCAAGTGAAATCCAATGAAGAGAGAAAGGTACCCACGTGTTGGTACCTTTTAAAGTTACAGTGTAAACATTAGAAGCATGGAGGTGTAAGGTGTGCTTAGACACAAAAGCACATTGCCAAAACACAAGTTTGTCATTGTGGAGCAGAGATTTGTACTCCAGTACGACCGTAACACGATGCACTAGATTACATGAGATAGATTATTGTTTTCTAAGAATTTAGAAAAAACTACCTGATTTGGACATCATATGTGAACTCTATACAAGTTTGAACTTTTTATAATGAATCAATGAAACAAGTTAAGGAGGTCCATCAAGAACTCAAGAACACTTCTGAATCTGGGGCCGATAGGTGGGCCCCGTAAGTCAAACACAAAGATGAAAAAGCGCACACGAGGAAGTCGCCTACTTGGTCGCTAGCGCGCTCGTGCATCACGACCCTTCAGTGTGGGGCCGATAGGTGGGACCCATCGAGACGTTGTGGTGTACGTGGCCAACCAGGCCGCGGACGACGTGGTGTGGCAAGTTCGCCCATAATTAAGGCTCAACAATATATTGTATAAAAATATGGAGGAGTTAAAATAACAAATAATTAGTACACTAATGGTAGTTGTGTTTCTCCCCAAGCTATGCTCCTCGCGTTCGAACCTCAGGAGCGACATCCTATTTTTTTGTCAATATTTTCCTATACATCAATATGTTGCACATATCAATTCGACAAGAAAAAAGTTTAGATCACCCCCTCACCTATGGGGGTTGGACTACATAACCCCCAACCTATGAAATGGTCTATATCACCCTCGGGCTTTCTAAAACCGGTCAAATTACCCCCAAAAGAAAATTTGAAAAATCATAGTAAATCACAGAAAAATCATAAAATGGAAAATCCAATTGTGTTGGAATTCAAAAGTGAACATATAATATGATATGCTTCAGTACATTTTTTGTTGTAGCTTTAGATCTATGTTTTTCTTCATAACTGTAAAAAAATGTACTAAAGCATATCATATTATATGTTCACTGTGTAGATATACTCATTTGCAGTCCAGCACAATTGAATTTTCCATTTTATGATTTTTCTGTGATTTACTATGATTTTTCAAAATTGCTTTAGGGGGTAATTTGACCGGTTTTGGAAAGTTCAGGGGGTGATATAGACCGTTTGATAGGTTAGGGGGTCATGTAGTCTAACCCTCATAGGTGAGGGGGTGAAATAGACTTTTTCCAATTCGACAAGATATAAACTTCAATTTCAATAATGTAAGTACAACTTTTGGACCTCCTCTTTTTATTTAATGTTGTTGTTGATCACCTAACCATATGTATGTGTTCCATGTAGCAAGCCAAGTCTGCATAATATGTTCAATGTCACTTTTTATTTGCCTTGAGTTCATACCATGTGGGGACTAATATAAGACAACGTTTTTTGGCAATGGGTAAGGGAGTTGTAAAGCTTAAAAGTTATTTTCGAACTAAGACTCAAATCAAAGAAATTCTCATTACCACCTACATCTTCATTTGAGAGTTTGAATAATAGTGTTTACTATTTCAAAAGTAACCAATTCTACATGCTATGGATTTTATGTGTTCATTAAGTAGTTTGAGGTATCTTACATTTTTTGATGTATTTTCATTGCAATATTTTTTTTGAGTTTTTTTTCTGAGAATATAGAATAAAAAATCACCTGATTTGGACTAGAAATGCAGAATATAAACATGGTTTATGTTTTGATTATGAATCAAAATACAAAATTAAGTACATCACATGTCGACAGGTGGGTCCCGCAAGTCCAACGCAAAGAGGAAAAATTGCACGCGAGGAAGTTGCCAGGTTGGATCGCGTTGAGGTTTTTTTTGTATTGGATTAATGAGGGATGTACTGATTAAATGCAACTAGATAAAGCTTCATATTTGAAATAGATCCACTTTAGGATTGGATTTCATAAATGTGGTTTAACTGAAAGGTCCAGGTTTGCATTGTGGGTAGAACTGTGTTGACTTCATCTAATCTGCCAATGAAAAATTCTAAATATTGCTTTGTTCCAGCAAAAGACCCACTGCATCTACACAGAGGCCTTATGTACTGCCGAAGATGCGCCGTTTGTAGACTATAAAGGCTGGCTAGCAACCTTGGATGAGGTAACATGATACTGTTAGTAGCTCTAGATTTCTTTCAGTAACACTTTGGTGATGTTTGGATTATTGGAAAAGAGAAGTGGGATAGGGAAATGAGAGGTGGGATAAAACTTTTCCTATGTTTGGCTTATGGGTTTGGGATAAGACATTGGTTTGGGTTTGGGATATGAGAGCATCATTTCCCACCATTTCATACCCAGGGTGGAACATGGGATAGGGTGGGATATGGTGTAGAAACTTGTGAAATTACTATTTTGCCCTTTGTTATGTTTTTTCTCATTGGCTCTCCATTTGTTTGGAAGGGGTATTTCCTCCAAAGGCCGAAGCCAGCTTTATAGATAAAACATAAGGAAATACTGGGATTACTAGTTTACAATGAAGTACACACCGCTAGAAGAGCAGCATCCAACAGACCCGTAACGGGACCCTCTAGGCCACGCGCCAGAGATAGGCAGAGACTACTCGCGAAAAACAAACTAAAGGGCCATGAGACCATTACAACATCGACTGGACCCAACCTTCTGCAGAGCTCACCACCAACGGCTACAGGAAAAACTCCAAACAACGCCTTCAGGAAGGCAAAGGCGCGACGATGCCAACATGTGGTTTTCACCACGGAGAGCTTCCACGAACCACCGTCTAACGAGACCCTACAAACAACACCCTCAAGAGGGAAGAGCAAACGCCGTTGCTCGATCCAACCCCTGGATCGAAGCTTACGCTTGAGGACCTCGGCCCGACAAGCCAAAGGCACCTGAACTGATCCTGCCCGCTTCCCTCCACCGCCCACCATCGCAGCCGCCGAAGCTCGCCACTAGGTTCCATATGCACCCAATAGCAACACCCGACACCTCGGGAAGGTTTGGGACCCTCGATGACCCCAAATCTTCTATCGTCCCCTCAATGAGATGGCACCATGCATCACAGAGTGAGATAGAGACCATGAACCCAGCGGCAGGGACATGATGGCGCTACGGGAGTGGCTTCGTTGGCGATGCGAAAATGGAGGCGGCATCACCGGCCAAGATGAAGTTGCAGGAAGGAGCCAGGACAAGGCCGGCGCCTCCCTAGGCATCGTCACCGTCGGGGAAACTCCACTGCCAGCCCCGACCCCGACCGGAGCCACGCGCCATGAAGCCAGGACACCGGGCCACCACCACGACGGTATCAGCTGCCACCCCCTGGCTGTTGGCGGTCCTTACGACATCTTTTCGACCACCAATACTTGGGAATAAAAGAGGATATATGTGGCATTGTATGTACTTAGGTTTATTTCTAATAAAGTTCCACGAGTTTTGGTGAGTTTCACTTGTGCAGGTACAACAACGAGAAATACGTGCTATAGGGGTCGGAATTGACCGATTCGGCCAAATGACAAGATTCGGCCGGTTACCCCCCTTAGCCGTATACGACATAAAGCACAACCGGGAGTCGTCCACGTCAACGATGACCAAGCGATGACGACCGTACAACCCACGTAGGATCACCGCCACGTCATTCCTAGGCCAAACAAACATGAAGACCACCTGGATCAAGTCATCCATGAAGCCCAGGAAGCAAAGGCGGTTCAGGGGGCAGGCCTGGGCTTCCAGCCCAGTTCGGCCGAATCCACCAATTCGGCCGAACCGCCCCCAGCACCAGAAACAGACCCTAGGGGTGCATCCTGGCCGTGGGAGTCAAGGCGGTGTAGATCCACGGTTTGGCCAAATTGGAGGATTCGGCCGAACCGGTGGATTTGCCCGAAGGCCCGGCACCGCCTCCCAAGCCTCCTTGTTTGCTACTCCACCTCAACCGTCATTGCAAGGTATAAATAGAGGGGTCAGTCACTTGTATCAAACACACACCAAGCCAAGGAGCTCTCTTTCCACTTGTTCTAGTAGAGTTAGGATAGTTTAGTTGGGAGTTAGAGTTGAGTCGACCTGTGCCTCGGAAGTTCCAAAGTCATCTTCAAAAGCTCTGGTATAAGCTCTTGTATCTTTTCCTTTTCCTTTTGTAGACTTTGAGTTATCAATATAAAGTTATCTTTATCACTTTGCCTCTGTCATTTATAGTTTGCTTCTACTTTATTCTAGTTGCATCTATATCATGTTTAGACTATAGTTCGTTCTAGCTCTGGTGCTTCTAGATCTTGTTTAAGTCTTTGTCTTAGCTGGTTCTTCGATCTTACTTGATACTTGAGGTGAATTGTCACTAAGAGTATTGACAAGGTTGCTTGCTCTTGCTAGTGGAGTAAGTAGTTATTGACTAGTGTAGGAGTGGTTCCTAGGCTAGCCAGTGGCCTTAGTTTGCCCCTGCGTCTGCGGTGGTTGTAGCCGTTGGGTGGTGACAGCTCTATACGGCCTTCATAGCCCATCACGTTCGTCTCGCCCTGTAGGATAGGCTCTGCTGTCCCGAAGTTAAGACATAGGTTTGACCTTGACCTTTGAGTGCTGGCTCTTCAGCCTCTGTATCTCTAACCCCGAGTGACATAGAGAGATAAAGTACCCAGGAATCCTCCATCTCTTCTCATTGTCCTCCCAGCTATGTATTCCTTCTCTTTCTTACCTGAGCCTCACTTGAGCTGTGTGTCATGGTATATTCACTCCTATCCAATACCGTTATCCCCCATCTTGCTAGTCGTGTACCCCTCTGTGATAGTCTCAAATATCTTTTTGCTAGTACTCTTTCCATAAGCTTCCCTGCGGAAATATAAATTACGATACCTCGGATTTCTCCCTGGTGAAGTGCTACAACGGTAATTCTGTGCGCTTGTAGAATATTTCTATATTTTACTGAGCCATAAGAAAAACCACTGAAACACAATCCTTATATTGGATTGTTATATTGGATCGTAAGAAGTGCCAACACTGGCAAAGTCACCCGTCACTCCGGTCAGCACCGGTGGGCCCGGGGTGCAAACCTAGGGGCCGAACCCCCCAGATTCGGCCGCCCCGGAGGCACCCAACCTGAGGTGGGCCAGAGCTGCAGCGACGGGCGGGCCGCGCCACACTGAGCCACCGGCCGCGTGACGACCCGACCAGGCGACCGCCGGCCGCGCACCGCACAGCCTGCCGCACGCGCCCCGCCTTGGTTACTGTTGGCGGTCGTTACAGACCAATTCCCGACCTCCAACCGAGTATAAAATGAACACAATGGAATCACACACCATAGCTATAGGGCTTACCACTAACAATTTCCACAAGTTTTGGTGATTGTCCATTGTGTAGGTACAAAATGGAGAAATATGAGCTATAGGGGACAGAAATGACCGATTCGACCGAACGACACAATTCGGCCGGTTACCCCCCTTAACCATACCCGACGCGGAGCACGATCGGGAGGCCGTCCACATCACCGACAATCGAGCAGTGACCGGACATGACACGTGGACCATCGCCACGTCGCCCTTGGGCCAAAAGAGCACCAAGAACACCAAGATAAGGCAGCCCAGAGGGTCCAGGAGGGAGAGGCGGTGCAGGGGAGCGCTGTTGGGCCAAAAACCCAGTTCGGGCGAACGGATTGGTTCGGCCGAACCAGCCCAAGGCATGTCCCCATGCAACCGACCCTGGAAACCGCCTCCTAGGGGCAAATCAAGGCTGTAGGAGCCTTGGTCGGTGCATCCACCGGTTCGGCCGAATCCTACAGTTCGGCCGAACCGGGATTTTTGCCCGAACCGACCTCCTACCGTTCCAGGGTTGCGTGGCTGCCACTCCTCTTCAAACCGACCCTGGGCACTATAAATAGAGGCCCTCCTTCACCTGCAAAACACACAACCCAAGAGAAGAAGAAGAGTAGGCGTCGCTAGGTTCTGCCACTCATTAGAAATAGGGAGAGAGGAGAGGTGAGCGTCCCGGAGAGGAGCCGGAGTGTTGGCCCCTCTTCCCGCTGTACCTCTACGGATGCGGCTCTGCTTCGAGTGACATCCGGGTCATGTCTGGTAACTCTTGTATCTCTCTCTGATTAATTGAGCATTCAGTTCTTACATTTATATACTTGTCTTGTTCTTCATTCAATGCTTAGTTGATTGGTATAACTGTATACTGGTTGCTTAGCTTGGGTGCTTATCTTGCTATAGGAGATAAGTAGTTATTGACTAGTGTAGGAGTGGTTCCTAGACTTGCCAGTAACCTTAGTTTCTGCCCGTCGCAACGGAGGTGGTAGCCGTAAGGTGGTGACAGCCCTTTCGGTCTTCGTAGTCCATCACGTTAGTTCCGGTGTCCTAGGACCCAAGGTTCAGGGTAACCGGCACCCCTTCTCATCCCTTTCTGTGTGTCGGAGGCTCTGTAGTCCCGAAGCAAGTATCTATCTGTATCTTCTACTCTGCTCAGTCAATCGGTAGAATACCCTTACCAGACCTGTACCCTCTCTACCCTCCTACCTCTTCTCTTCTCTCCTTGTTGTCGTCATCCACCTCATCCATTTCATTCATCCACTCCATCTACCTAGGACAACTTAGTTTAGGACTAGTACACTTCTCGTTCCCCGTGGAAATCGATACCTTGGAATACTCCCGGGTGAAAGCTACATCGGTATCCGTCCACTTGCGGATTTATCTGTAGGCCGTAAGGAGTGCCAACAGTTACGCCGGCCCAGGCGCCCGCGGATCTGACCGCCGCACGTCTAGCCGTCCCCGCTCGCACGCCCGGCTGCCGTCCCCGCGCGTGCCTGCCACAACGCCGTCGCCGGCCGTGCGCCATGAACGATGCCGCCACTAGATCCGCGCACCATCGCCGGAGAATCGCCTCGCCGTCGCCATCCCAGGGACCACCGGACTTCGGGCGACGTCCTCCGGCGGCGGTGAGGTGGAGGGAGGAAAGGGAGGAAGGCGGCGGTGGCGGCTAGGGTTAGCCGCTGAAGCCGCCCAGGGAGGGGGCAACGCGGGGGCGAGAGAGAGAGGCTTCGCTTGTGATGGAGTCGTAGTTCCATTTGGAAGGGGTATTTTAGTCATTAAATTGCAATTTCCTTTCCCTAACCTCCCTCGTACCAAACAAAGGAATGGAAAAAAACTAAATATCCATTTCCCTTACCCACCTTCTTTTATCCCAAAACATTTCAATTTCCGTAACCCAGATCATATCCAAACGCAAACTTTGTTCTAGAAAACTATTAGGCAAATAGGTTTGTTCCTTGTTTCAAGTGAAAATTTGTACTTATGAAGTATCTATGCAAAGAGGGCCTGATTGGTTGGGTACTAAAGATGCCAAACCGAAATCAACGCATGCCAAAATTTTTTGGCAGTTTAGATTTGGCATCAATCCAATTGGTTCCAAAATGTGGTAGCTAGAATTTTGGTCATCAATTGGTTTGATGCCAAATAAAAAACTCCAAAACAATTTGGCGTTCGCTGATTTTGGTTTGGCACATTTGGCCCTCTTTGCCCAGATTTTGGCATGCCCTGCTTTTGGTTTGGCACATTTGGCATTTTGGTGTTTTACAAATATCAAACTAATGTTTGATATTTTGTTTTACAAAACCCACATCTTGCATTTACAAATATCAAACTAATGCTAAAATTAATAGGGTAGGAACATCACCTTGGTGCTGGACTTGGTTTTGGAATGTGCCAATGTGCCAAATGTGGAATTTTTGATTTGGCATTTTGGTGTAACTAACTCCCTTATAAAATGTCAGCTTCGAGCCATGGCTGTGGTACTTCGCACAGAGGTGAAGCGGAAGATGCTTTGAAGCGAGTATTACACACTGGATTTTGACGAGGAATAAAGTGGAAGCTAACCCTCTAGTTTGTCTGATTCTCTTGTGTAGTTTGTCTGACGAAACAAGAAATGGCTTGTATATCTGGGACTTTTGGTAGGATCAGTAGTTGTGTTCGTGACCTCACCTGAATCAAGTTGAGTGTCCTTTTGCTACTTGTAAAATATACTACCTCTATTCTAAAATATACGTCATTTAGGACAAGCTATTTCGTCATATATTCAAGAACGGAGGGAGTATATGCAACCTTCTATTAATCACTATTGTATCTTTGCTGGTTGGTTTATGTTCTGATCAATTTGATATCTATTTGATCAAGAAACAAATTTATAATCTAGCTGGCCCTTTTTTTGTGTTTGGAAAAAATCAAAATAAAATCAAGAGAAGTGTGGAGGAAAAATGGCTCGTTTAGGGACGAAATTGTGCTTTGGTCGATAGTTCGAGGATGCGGCCTCCCCTGCTTTGGCGCTACCCTGTTCTTCTCCCCCTAGAACGTCGAAAAAACCCCAGCAAAACCCTAAGCCACCTCCATCGCCACATCCCTTGCCGCAGCTTGCCTAAGGATCCGAGCAACGACGATGGTTGGGCGCAAGCGGAGCGACCACATCTCCCGGAGGCAAGCGCACGACGAGCATGGGCGCTTCTCGCTGTCTCCGACAACCTCAGTGGCTCCATCCCCATGCTCGCTGGCAGCGTCGTGTCTTTCTCCAATCCGCCTCCCCTCGTCCATGGGGGCCATCGGCAAGCCACGGCACTGCAACCACCTCATTGCCGTCTGCAACCCCAGGCCCAAGCAGGGGGAAAGAGAAGGAAGCAGAAGAATATGTGGTAATTTTGCTACAGGGAAAGAGTTATTTTTGTTACTATGCTAGTTTTAGTGGGGTTTTTGCAATTGGGTCAATTCTCTTCTTATAATACAATGATCCAAGCACTATTTTAGTCAGCAATCTTTATGAACTTTGATCTATGATGATTAAGCAAATTTCTGTTCATGTGAAGATACTAAGCAAACTCCTAATTGATTTGAACACATCACTAATTTGTTCGGTGATAGTCTCAATTGCATTTTTCGAATGAATGCTTGCCTGCCAGGATAGTCTCTAGTGACATTGTGACATTACGATTGAATCACTTTTGCTAGATTCTCTTCTGCTAGGTTCACTGATGGTAGACCAAGAATCAATTTTGCTAGATTCACTGATGGTAGACCAAGAATCACTTTTGCTAGGTTTCCTGATGCTAGATAAAGGCTCACTTTTGGTAGGTATATTTACTGATGCTAGATAAATTTTTAGTTTCAATCAAATAGATAATTAAATTTAAAAGGTACAAAGAATGTAACAATCTTAATATTCCATTGTGGGTACATTTATGATATATTCTTGTAATCAGAGTAGTTAATAATAATTTAGGGCTGAGGTCCCCTTGTTCCTGAAATCAGATTAGTTACCACATACTTAATTTCTTGATTTAGTGAAATAATGTTAGACTTTGTGATCTCATGATAGGCGCCATTGCAAAAGAAGGACTGCGTTGTGGTGTTGCATGACTTGTGGGCCAACGATCCAAACAGTCTAAAACTAAAGAACCATTTGCAGATGTGGTAAGTTTGCTACAGTGAATGTGCATCTAGGCACTTATGTGTTGTGGTGATTTGTATGACAACATGATCTGTAAACTAACTTGTTTGTTTGAGTATATGAGTAGGGTTTATTCTTATGGAAATTCGTGTAATATATTTGTTGATAAGAATATACGCTCTCCATTGGTTCTAAATGATATAAAAGCAAGCAAGTGCATGTGATCCCATGTTACTAAGGTTGACAATGACAAGTGAATTGAGATGACAAATGAGGCAAGGATTTATACATATTGGTTGTCTCATTTAGAAGAGGCTTGTCAAAAGATATTAGGATGATTTATTTGAAGAAATTAGGATTTCTTTGGACATGGATTTAAATGAGGTATTCATGGTGATGCATAGCAAAGCCTAACTTAAAGTGGCAAGATAAGATGAAACGGATCAATCTAAATGGCTAGTGACGAGGTACTAAGCAAAGAGAAGGGCAAGATAGTCTTGCGCCAAGGAACTTTGCTAGGGTGAAGAATCTAGTATCGTGGTTTGGTCTCTAGGCATTAATCAAGCCTTATCTAGTGAAGCAATGCAATGCATCTAATCATTATTGAATCAAGTGTTGAAGTGGCTTATGAATTGGTAATGGATTCTCGATCATACACTTGGAAATTCTAAGTCACTAGCTGAAGTTGGATTTACTCAGTGAAAATGAAATGTTGTGAGCCCTCAAGTTGAGATTGATCAAGTATGGACCAATGAAGACATAGAAGCTCAAAAGGAGTTTTTTTATTATTTGTAATCTTGAGTATAAGTATACCGTACTATCAAGGGGGTGCAACATTAGTTGTTTGACAACACCAAAAGTGCTCATAGGTCAACCAATGTGAGAAATCCTTAAGAGAGAAGTCTTTTGAGACTTAGTTGTTGTGGTCCAAAACCAGTCTGACCGGTTTGGGTGCTTAGAGTGCTAACGACTAGTTTTGTTTGAAAATCGGTGTGACCGGTTTGGGAAACCAGTCTGACCGGTTTTCCACTGACATAACGGCTAGTTTCTAGAGAGAGGGGTATTTATACCCTTGGCCCTCTCCTTTGAGGGCTGCTGGTTCATTTGGCTTCTTGAGCGTCCAGAAAGACTTGGAGCACTAGCAAGCTCTCCCAAAGCATCTCTTTGTGAGATTGGTTGATATTGTTCATATCTTTGGGATTGGGCTGAGAGAGTGATCATGTGTGAGCTATAGAAAGCTAGAGAGAGCTAGCTAACTCAGTGAAGAGCGAATCAATAGCCTGAGCACTTTCGATTGAAGTCTAGCATCAATTGAAGAATTTGTTACTCTTGGAGGTAAAGCCTCCTAGACGGTTAGACGTCGCCGGTGAGCCACCAAGGTTGTGGTGTGCTATGGACAGTTTGTGAAGGCACGACCTAGCCTCCTTTGGGGAAAAGGTCACAAGTTAGTGGACCGAGGAAAGTGCTCGACCTTTGGGTCACTAGGGGCTTCCACAACAGAGGCGTAGAATTCACTTTGGTGAATCTGAACTTCGAGATACAATTCTTGGCATCTCTCATTTGGTTTGCCTCACATTGTTAAATTCTAGCATTCACATTTGCTTCTGCTTTGACCTACTTGGGTGTGCTTCTCTTGTGTGCAGGGACTTGGTGAACCTGCTAGAAATCATCTACAGAAGCATCTCACAAAGTTTGGTTCGTGCTAGAACTCGTAGAGGGGTTGATCTACATTATTGTGTTTCTCAGTTAGAAACCGGTCTGACCGGTTTGGAAAACCGGTCTGACCGGTTTTGCTTCTGACTTTGTTAAATTTCAGCAAAAAGAGTCAGAGTTTCCGGAGATTTTTGTGGAATCTCCGGACAAGTTTGGAGTTTCCGGACAAATCTTTAGAGTTTCTGGAGTTTGTAATGATAAATCTTTTTAAGTGTTGGATTTTTTAGAATCACCTATTCACCCCCCTCTAGGTGACATCAAGGTCCTTTCATACAGGGATTTGGGGTTTTTTGATGTTGTGCTAGTTCTAGTGGGGGTTTTTGTAATTGGATCAATTCTCCTCCTATAATACAATGACCCAGACACTATTTTTGATATGCTAGTGTAACACCCTAAAAATGCCTATTTTAAAATTTAGTAATTTAATTGCGTTTATTTAAGTAATGCTCATATTTATCTAAGGAAAATAAATTATTTTTGAGAAAATAAAATTAAATATAAGGTTAGAAACATTTTTGTTGCATTCATGCTGTCTGCATGGTGTTTTGTTTGTGTGCGGCTCAATGGGAATTTAAATTCTGTTTAAATTCGAATTTGAATCATCAAGTTTGGAGCCCTAGAAAAGTTGCAGCAGCCCGAGTTTGATTTCCCTCCCTGAACTTTTTCCCCGGCCGATTTTACTCCTCCTTCTCTTCTCCCCGCAGCGGCCCAGCTCCTCTCCTCGTCGCTTTCAGCCCAGCCGCGGCCCGCTCCATTTCCCCCCCGGCCCGTCTTCCCTCCCAGCTGCTCCGCCCGCCAGTGGCCCAGTCCGGCCCAGCAGCCCAGCGCAGCGCCCCCGCCTTCCTCCCCCGGCGCGGCCCAGCAGCCAGGCCGGCCCGCCTCACGCCCCCAGCCGCTGACCGAGCGGGACCCACAGGTCAGACTCGTCCCCGACATCGCGTCGGAGTCCGGCTCCGCCACGGCCACGAGCCGAGTTCGGCCCGGCCACGGCGCGCACGGCGAGGACCCCGGACTCTCCTCGGCCGCCCTTCAAATAGCCACCGCCGCCGTCTCACGACCCCATCAAACCCTAGTCGCCCTCGCTTGCGTTCCCCGCACAGCCGCTGCCAAAGCTGTCGCCGCCGGGCACTGCGCCGCCGTCGATCCGCCGGTCCAGCGCCGCTCCGGCCAAATTGATCGCCGGGGAAGCTTCCCTAGCAGGTAAGCTCACTCCTGAGGCCCTCCTTGCTCTCTCCCCCCTCTGCTGCGAGCTCGCCGCCACTACCCGAGCGTCGCCGCCGCCGCAGCTCGTCGCGCGCCACCCCCGCTGCTCCGCCACCGACGAGACCTACCCCGATCGACTCGCCGCGTCGCCCCGAGCCTGTAGCACCAGACCGCGCCCCGAACCGTGCCCCGTAGCTCGAGTTCCACCCTTCGCCGGCGATGCGCCGCCGCATCTGGCCCAGCGCCGCCGCCCGCCGCCGCCGGAACCCCCTGCCTTATTTAAAAATAGCACGCGAGGTTCTGTTTTGGTTAATTTGCGAATAAACTCTCCTATTTTAATATAAAATTATGTTTTAGCTCCTGAGTTTTTGCAAATAAGCCCCTGGAACTTTTAAAACTTTGCCAGCAAGTCCCCGAACTTTAGAAAAACCATATCTTTCTCGTTTTAGCTCCGATTTGAGTGATTGTCGCGCTCACGTGTTCGTAGCGAAGCGTAGATTAGTTTTTCAACCTTCTTTTGTTCTGATGCTACTGTTTTGTGTACTGTTCTAATAGATTAATATTGTTTGCATGTACTGGCTTGTGTGGATGTTTGTGTGTTGATGTGCGAATCCAGTCGGTGAGCCGTACGCGTTTGAGTTCGAGGGTTACGAGGAGCAGGACCAACAGCAGGAGCAGCAGCAACAGCAGTTAGACGAAGGCAAGTATAGCACGGACAATCCTTGCTACCTAAACACACCTTTACATTATTTACTGCATATGCATGTGCCTAAATTGTTCCTATTAAGGTTGTACCTAGTTTTGTTTATCCTATACCTTGATTACCCTGGGTTATTGCATTTGGGTAGAACTTTGCTAGGCGCAGCTACTGTCACCTTTGTTTGACTGTTAATCATGACTTAATGGTTCACTTCAATGTTAATGGTAAAATTTGCTTTTTAGCAACATGGATCAGGGAGCTAGGGCGTACTCTTCGTGCTTGGCCCTAGTGTCTCTCCGTAAGGACTGGTCCTTAAAGCGGCAACCCAGGAACCTGTCGCCACCACTGGAACTATAATGGCTCTGGTCTTGGACAAGTAACAAGTACGGCTCTAGCTTGACAGTAGTTACCGATGGGCCGACGGCGTTATGAGAAGCATGGGTGAGAGTATGGTTTGATCTACCGAGGACGGAGTATCCGTTGGCTATGTCCCCGTGAGGCACAGTCCCGTGTTGGGAGCCACCGTATGGCGAGGGTTCCACACGTTGCGCTATTTATTTTGTTGTTGATATTCTTTACCGCGCTTGGACGCCATTGACCCCCTCGTGTTGCGACATGGGCGTCAGTCAATCTCGGTGTCTTGGGTCATGCTGCCTAGGTTGTACCATAACGGCTACTGTTTCGTTAGGGTGTCTTGTGAAAAGCCTCGTAGCGTCCCTATGCAGTCACACCTCGGAAGTGTTGATGTGCGTGGTTGGGTGCAAAGTTCCTTTGAACTTTTACGTGACTGGTGGGTAAAGGGCGAAACCTCTGCAGAGTGTATAATCTATCATGATAGCCTTGCTCAGGGTCACGAGCGGCCTGGATCCTTTTTGATTAGAAGTTGATGTTTATTATTGTTTAATGCTCACTTCTACTATATTAATTGGGTTACAACTGGGATTTATGTGAATGTAGTGATTATGATGATGTTAAAAACAAACAACTAAAATTGCTAATGCAGTACAGCCGTGTCAAGCCTTTCTTTTAAGCCTTCATTATCCGTGTTGTATTTGCTAAGTAAGACATTTACTTACACTTGCTATTCAACAAAATCCCGGATTGGTAACAGATGGATTAGATGGTACTGCTGCTGTTGAATTTCCTGAGGATCTGCCATTCTACTAGCTGTGCTCAACCAGTCGGTGTCCCAGTGGGTTATGGTTATCGGCTTCGTCTTCGTCTTCGTTTAGAGAGAGTTAATAAAGAGACTTCCGCTGTTTTATTTAGTTATTTGAGTCAAACTCTGAAGTAAAACCATTTTTATTCAAGCATATGTACTCTGTTTATCATATTTGTTCGCTATATGTGTTCTGTGGACTTCCTGGGCACACATATAGTAGCATTCGGGTTTCTGTGAAAATCCGGGTGTGACAGCTAGTTAGAAATTTTGGTCATTATTGTGATCTTGTTTTTCTTTTGGAATTAAGGGCCCCGAACACAAGTTTTCAGTTGAGTTCGAGAAGATATTTTGTAGGTTGGTGATAACTTATGACAGCGATGATGAGGTTACCAGTAATCCAGTTTCTTCTGGTAGGGAGATGATGTTCCTAACCTTCAAGTGTAACATCAATGTGTTCCTTTCGATCTTGATTCTATTTTTGGCATTCAGGTAGTATGCTAAAATTATGTGATGCTTTTTGGACTTTAGCTTTTCCATTTTGGTAACTAACCCCATCCTAAAATATTAGGTACGACAAATGGTGGAACAGCTTTGCAGAGCTATCAGACGGAAGGTGTAGGCAGGTGAACACGGTTTTGATGTTGAATTTGACGACTGAGGAGGTTCCCTAAGAATATGTGTCATGGGCATCTGTAGCCTAAGGTTTCTTTTGGTGTTTTATGTAATGGAATTCATGTTTGGTATGTGGTAGATAAAGAACAATGGAATTCAGTATGTATGCAGTGGTGATATAGTCAAGTACTCTGCTACTTTATGATGTGCAAGTCTGTGCAAATTAGTGTAAGGTATGCTACGATGTTTTTTCTAAGAAAGTAGGAAAAATTCTTGATTAACACAAAGCAATGGTTTCCATGTGATAGCTTAAGATTTTCTATGAAGCTAGAAAAAAAATCCATGAGATTTGGAGAACAATTGAGTAATCTTCTGGTGTGGAGGGACTCACCCACTCATCTTCTCCATGGAAACAACCGCCTCGTCTTCTATGCAGAACTGCAGAAGGACTCACCCAGTGATTATGTGGGCTCCACCGGTGCTATGGCCCACATGATAGTGGTAGCAAGTCCCTCGGCAGTACCGTAGAGGATTTGCTTCCCTCACCCCCATGCAAGTTCACATTATGCCTCTTCACCAATAAACGTCCCATCAATCTCGCGGGCTTTCTTCCTCACAGGAGTTTTTGTTCTTTCCTCGCCGCCTACCTTCCACCCCTTCCCTTTCCGCCGCCACAGTCTCACCCAGCTGTGTTGCGACGATGGCCCAAAGGACACACACCTCTCACTCGCAGCCGCGCGATGCTAGTGGTCGCTTCTCGCGAAGTCCATCATCCACATCAGTGCCTCCGTTGAGCCGCCGCTGCCCCTTATCCACCCCACACACACGAAGGAGGGGCCGGCATGCTGTGGAGGCACGGGTCGAGGTGGACTTGGACCACACCATCAATGTCGAAGTCCCATTTGTCCCAACGGGCTTCCGATCAAGCGATGCCCTTGCCCTCCCCCCCAGGAAGGAAGGAACAATAGTAATCGCTGGAGCCTCGTCATCGCGCAGCAAGAAGAAGGTGAGCCAAACCCTTTCCAGCATCTTTGTAGTCTTAGATTGGAGGTTTCACAGTCTCACTGTATATGTTGCATTGATTGCACGAAGGTTCACATTTGATAGATTCAATTTCGCTAGATTTGCACTTGCTAGATTCGAAATTACTAGATGCATCTCTTTTAAATTTCTGTTACAATAATAAGATGCTAAATACAGAAGAGGCTCAGTGCATGATATGCTTTGTGGGTATAACAACATTTATTCATATGTTGGGTTCATGAGCAGTGTATGAATGATTGTAATATTACGTTGTGCCTATAATTTTGGGTCAGGGCTTATAATTTTGTTCCTGGTCTATTCTAGTTTGGGGAAAATTGATATTCAAACATTGGTAATTTCAAAAAAGTTGCCACTAATAGTCAATGGGTCGTTACTAAATAGTACTATATATATATCCAAATGATTATCTACTATAGATGATAAATGTTTTGGGTGCCAGCATATAATCTATCAATGAGAAATTGTTTTGATGTAGCAAAAGAGCTGCCACTTGTACACCGAGGCTTGGCCCACAAATGAATCAGACACTAACATTGGTATCGACTCTGTTGGCCTTCCAGCATGTTTGAATGAGGTAAGGGCAACACTACTAGTTTAGTTGAGATGGAGTAAATTTGATTTGAAATTGTATGTGCATTATGTTCTGACTCAGATTTGCATGTAATTCAGTCAAAAGGAAAGAAGTATGAGCTGTGTTTCCCAAAGACCAAATGCAAGATGATGCTAAATTATGCTAGCGATGAAGATGAATACGATGGACCTACTAAGTCTCTTCGTGAGGTGATAAATGCCATTTGTTTAGTTAAATTTTTTGAAAACATATTTTGCAACTGGCATGAATGCAGTTGATGACCTTGTGTAAATGCTTACCCCCTTGTAAAATGTCAGATTTTTCAAATGGCGGAAGATCTTCACGTTGTAGTCAAGCAGAAGCACAAGAGGGGTGAGTTCTACACCCTGGAATCTGATCTGGACTGAAGCGGAGGATGAAGGGATGTGAACTGAAAAAGTAGATAGGATATCTTCTTCTTTGTCTTTTGCCTGTTGCTTTTGCTTTTGCTTCTGTGTTGCACACTGATGTTGGCAGTACGATGCTACATTAACACCAAGCAGATGTGTCTATGGTCTACTGAATTATGCTAACTTATATATGCTATATATATTATCTTTGCTTTCCTTTTGTTTGTTGCTCTTGCTTTGTTTTTTCATGAGACTAATGTTGTGAGATACAAATTTAGACCAATCTTGCATAAATAATTGAAATCTTCACCAAAAATTATTTATTCAACACAAATTTTGGACGTATTGGTTCATTCCGAGGACACTGCACCAATTGTCTTTTTTCTCGCTTTTGACATAGCACACTTGCTCCGCTTGTGTCGCCAGGATGTATGGATCAGCTGAATATCCTAACTGAGAGCTATCAATATCGATAATACCAAATTTATCTTTACTGTACCCTCTTGATTTTCTTCGTATTTGTCCCGGAACATCAAACCAGTCGCACTCGAACAACGTGACTTCCTGATATTTAGGAAAATCAAGGATGGCGATTTTTTTAATCACTCCATGCCACCATCACCCTCGTCGACAACACCATTGTTCTATGTTGTTAGATTTTTCTCTACATGCGATGCCCAAAAATAGAAACCATTGATTGAGCACATATTCTTCACGGTAACTCGACTATCAGGACCATGAGACAGAGAATAAATCATATCATCTGCTTTTCCCTCTGCATGTAGCGTCCTTATCTACACTCACAAATGTTTCGATAATATGTTACAAACACATTCAGATTGTACGACTTAAATTAACCTAAAAAATATATGACTCACTTTTTGCTCGAACCATCATACAAAGTTTTCCTCGTACCTCCTTTGAACATTATGCGAGCTGGCTTTCGTCAATTCATCCTTATGCTCACTGCAACAATTTTTTTTAAAATGAAATCTCAGTGAGGTAGTGTAGACAATGTATCAAAACTCATCTAATTTACATTTATTGCTTACTTTATCCATGGAATGGCCTCATCACTGTTTGATATTATGTAGTGCCTCATCATTAACAAGACATCAGAATCTAGTATCTCCATATTATGCTTAGAAGCAGTTTTCTTTTTTGTACTGTCCGTGCTCGCAAATACACTCAGACCAGCAGGTGGTTCATCAATAGCGGTCTTTTCTTGACGCTCTGGCTCATTAAGCTTCGTAATAACACCTTCAAAGATCCGAGAACAGAATGTTAGGCACTCCTCCGTGATATACCCCTCTGCTACTGAACCCTCTGGGCACACTTTGTTCCTCACATATCCTTTGAGGGTACGTAGGTACCTCTCAACTGGATACGTCCATCTATAGGAAGCAGGGCCTCCAAATTCAGCCTCCCAAGCAATATGAACTAGTAAGTGCATCATAATACCAAAAAATGCTGGAGAGAAAATCATCTCAAGCCGACAAAGAGTGTCTGCAATCGATTCGCTAAGTTCTTCAATCTTGGTCTCATCAAGCTCCTTTGAACATACAAAGTTAAAGAACCTGCTAAGCTGGATCAATGGGATCACTACTTCTTCCGGGAATATATGACGTACCACAAAGGGTAGGAGTTTTTGTAATATAATATGGTAATCATGACTTTTAAGTCCAGAAACCTTACGCGCATTGACATCAACACATCTCCTGATATTAGCGGCATAACCATCGGGAATCTTAACACCTTGTAGAAAATTGCACAGGATCTTCTTTGGAGAATCACCTAACGTGTACAATGCTGGTGGCATATCGTATTTTTGTTTCTCATCCTGAACTGGATGTTGATCCTTCCTTATACCCAATTCTTTCATATCAAGTCGAGCCTTCTCACTGTCCTTACTTCTACCTGCTAAATCGAGCAAAGTCCCAAGAAAGCTCTCACAAATATTCTTCTAAATATGCATCACATCTAGATTATGGCATATAAGCAATGAATCCTAATATGGAGGATCAAAGAAAATACTCTTCTTCCTCCAGTTGTGCCATCTAGTATCTTCATCACACTGCCTCCTCTTCTTCAAAGTAGTGGCTCCACAAATGAATTGGTCAAAACTGTCGTACTGCTGCCGAACTTGTTGACCGCTGAGTGGCACTAGAGGGTCCCTGTGCTCAGCCTCGTTATTAAAGCTGACCTTGCTCCTTCTCCACCTGTGGTTTCTAGGCAAAAATCATCGATGCCCCATGTAGCAATGCTTTGAACCAAATTTTAACCACATATAATCAGTGTCCTTGTGACAATAAGGACAAGCAAACCTCACTTTGGTGCTCCAGCCGGATAACATCGCGTAAGCAGGAAAATCGTTTATTGTCCAAAGTAACATGGCACGCAGTTGAAAATTGCACTTCTCCACAGCATCCCAGGTATCAACTCCATCATCCCAGAGCTTTTTGAGCTCATGTATCAGAGGCTACAAATATACATCAATGTTAATTCCTAGAGATTTAGGCCTAGAAATTAGCATGGACATCATCAAAAAGGATTGTTTCAAGCACAACCAAGGAGGCAGGTTATAAGGAATTAGGATAACTGGCCATGTAGTGTAAGTCACGATCAACATCCCGAATGGATTGAAGCCATCTGATGCAAGTCACAGCCTGACATTACGTGGATCACATGCAAAAATATTATGGAACTTGTCACTCACGTGCTTCCATGCCTTTGAGTTAGCTAGGTGTCACGCTTTCCCATCTTGAACCAATTCTTCCTCGTGCCAACACATATACGTCGATGTGGTCTCGTTCTTATATAATATTTGCAGTCAAGGAATTAGTGGAAAATACCTCACTATTTTACGAGGTAATCGCTTCTTTTGTGTAGCAGTGCCAACCTCGCCAGCCCCCTGTGATTCTGTAAATTTCCACCTACTCTCCTTACATGTTGAACAGTTGTCCATGTTTTCGTAAACTCCACGGAATAACACACAGTCATTGATACAAGCATGAATCTTTTGGTAGTCCAAGCTAAGGTCTCGAACCACCTTTCAAACTTTATCCAGGGTATTCGGGAGACAATGCCCTTCGGGCAGCACAATAAAGAATAAGAACAGTATTTGCTCCATTTCAGAGTTGCTAAGACCACACATGCACTTAATCTGAAATAGCTTGACATTGAAAGAAACCTTTGAAGCCTCCTTGCAACCAGGGTACAAGTCAATCCTAGCTTCTTCCATTAATTTGAAAATTTTGTGTCCTGACTCATTTGGCTCCTTATTGTTTTCACCTCTGATTCCACCATGTATGGTGCCACTAAACAGAGAGGAAAACAAATTAGTGGTGGCCTCCCAATCATCATGATCAACACCTTCACTCTCGTTGTCATCATCCACAACATCTAGAGCGCTATTAATAGGTTCAGCAGCACGATGATGACGTTCTTTTTTGCTTTTTCACGAAATTCTTGTCAAACCCTCTTTCAACTAAGTGGAATTCAACATCTTCTTTTCCTTGATATGCCATGCAACGACATCTATAGCATGGACATTGCACTTGCTCTCCTAGAAATTTGCCTTCAAAGGTGTCTTCAATAAACTTATCAAATCTGAGATGCCACGCATCATGATCTTCAGGCGGCAATTCCATCCAACTACAATCCTCATCACTTGCCATTGCAAAAAAACCCAAGATTTAAAACTCCAAAACCATGTGTAAAAAGGGTGCTCGATCAGTATTATATAATATAGTATTAAAATTAGATGTGTATATAAACTAATTAACAAGCTCAAATTCCATGCACATGGATCTCATAATCGATTATACCTTGGTGGATGGGATCCGAACTTTTTCTCGGTTGTTCCGTATCAAGAGATATTGGAGGAGTACCACGAGGGGGGTGGACTACCTCCTCACACAACAACTCGTGCGCTAGTGTAGGTGATCGCACTTGCAACCGTGGTTCAAGATGATCAGAGCTTGGTAACGTCAACCCCGGGGGATCGCGTGACAACAATTAGGATGTGTTTGGTTTTTTTTCTTCTTTAGGTCCAAGGATAGTTGGGTTACGATCGGACTTCCCTCGAGCATGAATGTGTCGTATGTGTGTAGGCCATTATCTAGGCCCATAGGCCATTGTACAGGCCCATGATATCTTGGTGGCACCCACAAACACATCAATTACAACTAATAGTTCTTTCCATTGCAACAACGATATATTGTTGCAATAGAATCTTCTCTAGTGCAACGATTTTGGTGTTTGATGCTACATCTACATCATGTTACCATGATTCGTGTTAGCATCGCCATACCTCATTGGCATTTGCAACATTTTTGATCCACGTTGCAATATCAAAGATTTCAGTCGCGATGATTGCATTTTCATTGCTATAGGACAGACTCTTTTGCAATACACAACACCACTAATAGTGACATGTCATAGTCATGGTGACATTAAAAACTATTGCAACCATTAGGAAAACATGTGGCAATATTGTCGCCGCAATTGCGACACAAGTACATGTGTCGTCATACATCCTTTTGTATAGCAACCAACGCCATTAAAATTGCAACGATCCACAACTTGTCGCAACATGCCCCCCTATCGCAAACATTATCGACTATTGTCGCATTAAGCCCGATGTATAGTAACCAAAACCACCCGTTGCCGTAAAAATCGGCTTGGTAGCGCACTTGCTAGGCTCGGAACGGACCCAACCTCATAATGGACACATGGTGTGCACGTTTACATAGTCCCATGGTACAGCTAATACGACTTGATCCTTAAACTGCTAAGGCGAGTTTCTTCAAGAAATCCGTATCCGCCGCAACGGTCCGCCATCGGCACCCATTATAGGTTTTGCCGCCCAAACTCCTCATCTCAAATCATCTATGAACCTGCAACAGGTACTCCATAGGAGATGCCCAAGTGCAACTCCCCAGCATCCCCCAATCCGAAAATTGGGTTGTTGCTTGCCTTCGCAAAATAGTTTTCAAAATCATCTTGTCCTTCCACCCGGTTTTACCCACACACGCCAAGAGAGTTTGAAACTATTTTCATCGCACAATGCAACCTTCATGTAGCACAAGTATATAGTGGAGTAGAACAGGGTAGCAAGGAATAACATGCACAAAATAAGGCTATGCAGGGTCTATCATTATCATCATACAGAATAAGTAAAGCGCTAGCAAAGTAGTTGCAATGTCTAATAGGAGTTCAAGATTCGGATGGGCATGAACCTGGAGATTGCTCTTCCTCCTCGTAGTAGTAGCTTGAGTTTTCTGGTTCACCATGGTCCTCGACAGATCCTAGAGACGTAAATAAAATAAATATCGAGGACTTACTTGCAAATAAACACCAAAACAGAACCAAACGACACCAAGGCCTACTCTAACATGTAGAGCATGATTTTAGAAAAATAATGAAACTAGTTTCATATTTTTTTGAGCTACGGTTAATTTATTATCAATTTTTGAAGTATAAATCATTTTTTGAAATTATTTAATTAATTCCAAAAATGAAAACAGGCAGTGACACATGGCAGCACCAGGACGTGACACGTGTTGGCCAAGCAATATTTGACGTTGGCATGTCATTAGTGGGTCCACGTTTGCTGACGTCAGCATGGTCCTTGCTTACGTCGGTGTTGATCTGGTCAACGTTGACCAGCCAACGGTCCAAGTCAGTAGTCAATGGGCCCACAAGTCAGCCTAACCAAGCCTATGGAAGGTGGGCCCCTCTGGCCGGCAGGCTAAAAGAAAAGAAAAAGGAGAGGGGCAGCTTGGGCCGGTTTTGGGCCGATTTGGCCGGCTTGACCCACCAAGATGTTGGGCCTCAGCCTAGGAGGAACAATCTTTCATCCTGGGTTCACTACGGACGTGGTGGACTGGGTCCACAGCGAACCATGAGGGCGGCTCACGTGAGCCGAGTTCATGGGATCTGTTTGCGGCCGCGGCGGGATTCTCTATGGTGGCGGTGTTGCCGGTTGGTGTGCTCCCGCATGTGGTTGTCATAGCGCGCGCTCTCGGCGCGACGTCGTGCAGCTGCACGGCGGCGACCGCGCTCCATCGCATTGGCGTTCGCGGCGACGACTACGACGGTGAGGCCAAGGCTTGGCCTGGCTCGCGAGGGGAGAAAGGGGGCAGGCTTGGTTTAGCTTGGGCGGAGAGGAAGATGGTTCCGGTGAGCTCGGAGATTGGCCCACGGCGACGAAGGCCATGACTTGGGCCACAGAGCGGCGCAAGCACACATGCAGTGAGCCTCGGGCTTGCTCGCTTGGCGGCTATGGCACGCGCGGCTCGGCAGTCCTGGTGTGCGACGCATCCACGACGTCCGAAGGACTGCGGGGCGGATAGAGGGGAAAAGGTGGGGCTTGGCTTGGCCCACGGCAGCGGAGCGAGCTCCGGCGACGGTTAGGTGGTCCGGCGAAGGTTCACGACCGCAAGGCTGGTCTTTTCTTGGCTTTGGCACTTCATGAGCACGGGGCAAGCTCGTGTCTTGCCCACACTGCGGCCATGGCGAATGCGCGCGCGAGCCGGGTGCTCCCTATGCGCGGTGGCACCACGACAGCCATGGGACAACGAGGCATGGCGACAGCGGGGATACAGGCTAGGCGAGCGGCGAGGTCCCTGCATAAGAATCGACCGCGGCTTGAAGGCCGGGTCCCAGACGGGGGCTAGCACAACGGGGATCACTCATGGCCCCTCGTCCGGCAGCTCAACAGAAAGGGGAAGAGGGGCGAGCGGCGACAACTCACCTTCAGGGCGGCGGTGGAGTCGTGGCCATCTTGGTGTGAGCTCACAATGATTCGGGGAGGCGGCGTCTCCTTCTTCTCCATGCGTGGCGACGGTGCGTGGACGTCGGTGGCATTGAAGCTCTGGGTGGTGCTCGTAGTACTCTTCTTCACCTCCGGCGCCTCTTCCTCGGCTCCTCCTCCTCCTCTCTCTCTCTCTCTCTCTCCTAGGGCTAGCGGCGGCGGATGGATTGGGAGAAAACCCCAAAGGGGTGTGGTGCTAGGGTGGAAGGGAGCGCGACTGCGGGTATTAGTGGGGCAGCCGGGCTAGGGTTTGGCGCTGCTGGGTGGGCGCGGATGGCCATGGATCGGCGTTTGTGCCGTTGGTCACGTGGCGAGCATCCCACGCACGAGCGGCAGGTTTTAGCGCGGTGTGCCGGCAGCATGGGTGTGAGGCATGGGCGAGGGAGCGACAGAGAGAGCGACGTGGGAAGGAAGAAAAAGCTGATGGGTGGGCCCCGACTGCCAGCGAGGGAGAAAGAGAGGGAGTGGAGCGGGGGCACGCTGGGCCGGCGGGGCGAATGGGCCGATACGGCTGGGCTGGGTCGCGTAGGTTTAGGTGGGTTGTGTTAGGCCGGCGGGGTTAGGGTAGTTAGCGGGCTGGATTAGATTGGTTAGTGGGTTTGGGGCTGGTTAGCAATTAGCTTCGGGTCTAAGTTAGGGTTAGCAATTAGATAGGTTAGTTTAATTTATATTTGAATTTTGAAGTTCAAATATAAATCCACCCAATTAAGAACCAAATAAAACCAAGGAGAAGCAAATCACATTAGGATTAATTGTCCTTAATTTAAACTAAAAGCTCACAAATTTTATTTTACTAGGAATTGTTGATATGGCACAAGAAGGCAACCTTACGATTTCTAGCTAGTTATCAAGCATTGCATGAAATATTTTTGAATTCCACATTTTCTCAAACTTTTAACATTCCAGAAAAATCCGAGATGTTACACATGTATATTTATAATTTTTTTGGGAGGCTAGTATCTCTCCCTATATAATATAAATGCGAGGAGTGTTTGGTACGTCGGCTGACGTCATCAACCCCCTCGCTGACGTCCGGTTCTTCTCGCCACCAGTTCAGTTTGAGTCCGCCACCATCTAGAACATCAATTGTGACTCCAATGAGACTCCACAGATGGGATCTTGGGAGGAGAATGAATCAATAAAATCGAAGAGAGCTAGCACAAATCCGGGCGAAACCTAAAATTGAATGTCAACGCTTCAATGCCACTTAAATTTATAGCACTTCCTTCGTTGACATTCAATTTCTTCGATTCCCCTTATTACCACTACTTTAATTTTGTAATTCCCCGGATGCCATTTCCGTCGATGGCTGTTAACTTACTTGTTACTAACTCAATAGGCCCACAACCCCTCTTCCAATAACAGCTGGGCCCCACATATGGCCGGCATTATCTCCTTGATTCACCGGGGGTAGTCGCATCCCCTCCCAAGCCTTCACTTCTTTTCCCAAGTGCACTACTTCCTGCAACCCTAGGTCACCAAATCCAGCTTCCGGAGGGATTCACCAGAGAATAATGGGACCTCAATCCAGGCCAGCGAGCGGGCGAGCACTCCTTGGCTCTGGGCGGAGTGCCGCCGGTGGCCGGGCAAGCGCGGCCAGCTGGGTGGCGCCAAGCAGAGCGCCGCCGGCACGCGCGTAGGTGAGCAGGGCCTGGGCTGCACCCGAGCGGGGTGAGTACGAGCTCTACTGGCACGATTGTAGACAAGCCCGGGCTGGGAGGTCAGCATGCACAGCCTCCCATCTATGTTCTAAAAGCTGAGAAACTGAAACTCAACTCATTTTGCCCGTAACACCGCTATTGACAGCTCGTATCTAGGATTCGTCAGCTCTATGAGAGCCTATGTTCAAAGCATTGTGTTATGCAGAACATGGGTGATATATGTACTGTGCTGTGTATGCATGTCTGAGTGCTTGGATGGGCCACTTATGTCATGTCTCGACTCTCGGTTTGCAACTTATATATGTTGGATTTGTTCACCTCAAATAATATATATTATTTCATCAAGGATTTTTATTTACTCATGCGGCCATATATTATACACTGCTCATTGGTTACGCAACACAACAAGTACTTAAGCATCATTGACAAGTGTAATGGCATGCAAAGAATTAGACCAAATTTCACTACATTCTGTTGTCAGGGGCATAATTGTCTTTTCTACTCAACATAACAGCAACTTTAACAGCAAGTTCACGGTAATGGCATCCAGGAAATTGTAAAATTGAAGTAGTGGCAGTGAGGGGAATTGAAGAAATTGGATGGCAATGAGAAAAGTGCTACAAATTTCAGTGCCATTGAGGGAATTTGCTCAATCTTATCCGCTCAGCGCCTCAGCTTCTGGTCTCCACTCCAGCCTGCTGCTCGCCTGCTCCTCTCAAGCACAACTGCGATGATTCGTGAGGGATTGGGCCATGACCGCAACAGTTCGAGCTCGAGCAGAGAGGCAGCGGTGGGTGCAGGGTGCTCCAGCTCCACTGGGTGGCATTGCTCTTCTTTGACGATGCCTTGTCATCGCCCTAGCGGCAGCGTCTCCTTCTCCACTTGTCCGCTCCCTCAGCCCCATTCCTCACTGCTCCAAAAAGGGCAGATGGAGCCTAGAGGCATCGAGCAACATGTGGGAATGAATCCCCACATCGCCAACAAGCTGCATCATTGTCGGTCAGTCTGCAGAATAGGGGCATGCATGCTCTAATTTGTGTTGATTTTGCAGGTTGTGGTTTCGCCCAGATGTGTGCTAGCTTTCTTCGATTTTATTGATTCATTCTCCTCCCAAGATTCCATCTGGGTTGGTGATGTCAGCCGATGTACCAAACACTCCTTGCGTTTTTATTTGATAGAGGTACTAGCCTCTCTAAATAAATTATAAATATGCATGTGTAACATCCTGAATTTTTCTAGAACGTTAAAAGTTTGCAATAACGTGGAATTTAAAATTTTTTTCGTGCAATGCTTGATAACTAGCTAGAAAACGTAAGGTTGCCTTCTTGTGCCCTATCAAAAATTCCTAGTAAAATAAAATCTGTGAGCTTTTAGTTTAAACTGGTAGAGCCCACGTGCGGCACGCACGTGTATACAAAAGTCCAATACAAGTTAACATATGACACACAAAAATTGTGCTGCATCATAACCATTGATTGAGATGAAAGACCCAAGTAAACAAAACATACATAATAAAAGAAAATATTTGATATAATATAAAATATCTCTTAACTCCAACATGAGGGACTAACGCACATTGATAACTTTGAGCTTTCTCTTATAAAAAAACATGAAAAAGTGGTTTTAAAAAATCTTTGTTCAAATCTGATGATAACAAATATTTAGTTGGTTTGAAAAATAAAAGGACAACATTTTAGCATAATTGGGACAAATACACCAATCATGTTAGTACAAACAATATCACAATTCTGCATATGGAAAATCTACCACATTCTCTACTGTTGTCTAAAGTGAATACTCAAGACTGCAATATCCGGTACTGCTTCTGAAAGATGGTCCCTTGCAAGCTTCCAGCACTAACGAAATATTTCACCAGTGTGCTTACCTTCGTTTGAAAGGGATGAAAGAAAAATGAGAAGTCATAAAGCATGTTTGCTACGTCATGCAATTCAGTTAATGACATTGTAGTAAGAATTAAAGATGTACCAAGGAGAGTGGCTTCATTTTCAACTTGTACGGTGTCATGAATGCAATTATCAGAGCCTCAGATTCACTCATGCTCATTATTCTAAGTAGGCTCTTTCTGTAAGAATCATTATAGACGGGTCATTATAACTTGTAAGATGTTGTGAGAACCTTTTATCCATTTGGAAATATAAAAAGGCACGTATAGATGTAGGAACAAAAAAAAATATGTTTTCAAGCAATTATGAACATATACATCCGTTATCAGGACCATTGAAACATCAGAGAAGGAAGAAGACTAAAGTAGCCTAACAGTCCTAAGAGACTAAAGTATTCAATTAAAAAATAGATCGTAAGCAAGACATTAAAATGTAAGGATTACCCATAACTTGCCAAGTAACATTCCAAGCTTTCAACTACAGCTGAAAAAATATACCAGCATTAATCTAGAAATAAGGATTAATATGCAAACTTAAAATAAAGAGAAATTTCCTCCGATGGCAAAGAACCTTAGAGTTTCCCCAATCTACCACTGAAATTTGAGGAATGTTAGCAGAGGGGCAAAAAGACCACCATAGCATTCTGCTAAGTCCCACAATGGCGACCTGCCTGACCACAAGTGATTTTTCTAGTATCGTTGCCTTTGTGGTAATCACCCTATTTTCTTTATTTTATTATTTATTTTTAAGCTCTTATGTTTTGTTGCATATAAATAAAAAATTACCTCAAACAAGACCATTCAGCAATGTGATATGTATTTGGAAAGATAAGCTGGTGGACAAACTTGACTGCTGGAATTAGGTAATGACTTCGTACTCAAAATGTATTGTGGCATGAACACTTGGTATATCTGCTATTGTCAGGAATCATGTCAAATTACAAGGACTGAAGATTTCTATCCGTCAAAGAATAGCTTAGACTTGAAGCCAATGTATATTTAAATGGCACATTCGTCACCTCCCTACATATATAATTAATTAATTTGTACTGAGGCTCACTGACTAAAAAAATTATCTGCATTTCCTATTTAATTTCAGATATTGTTGATCAATGCCATGGTACATATGAGCATGGTAGGAGATGGGAAGTGGCAACACCAAAATTGCACAGTCTCTGACTAAAATCAAGGCATAATCATGTTCTAATAAGCTGTTTTTCCTAACACACAAATGAAAAGAAAAAATCATACACACACTGCAAGGATTCATTGGTGCCTCAACAAACCAAATTCAATTTTTCCTCACTCAACAAGTATACTTCGTCTCCCTGAGACAAATCATCGAGCACGTGGTGTGCAACAATGGACGCGCAACATAAACAAGAAATCAAGAAATATATACACATCCAATCAGATAGTTTCTCATTACAATGGAATAGATGTAGTACCTGGTAGAACCACTTTAAAATGGTAAATATGATGAGTCTCTCTAGGGTCTAATCTTGGCATCTTTCACCTCCCAAATTATGCAAGGAGCCTGTCTATTTATTTTTGCATATTTAAAAACTCAACAATGAACTTAGTGATGTAGCTATACAACATGTCACCAAACATGAAGCCAATTCGATGATACTTTTAATCCATCTCTAACCTTTCTAATTCACAAAACTAATATCCATCAAATTTAGAGAAAGACCTTTTTCAGCATACTTTTCAAAAGAAGACATACTGAAAATAGCAAAGGGGGATTATTACCTTTGGAGTAAGTCATAGATTTTAGGTCCAATGCCAGGCTGACATCCAGCAGATGTTCTCCAATCTCCAACTTTAAGTCTCGGTTGAAATCCTGCTATGAACCCAAATAAAATTGCAATTGCACACCTCACCAAGCACCTCCTTTAAAGCTGCTACTCTACCATGCCATTATCCTTCTCTCGATATGTATAAGCATGATCTTAGTTAATGGTGACTCAATTGTTCCATAATTAATGTTGGACTGATTTAAAGAATTTTTAGAAACCTAACCTCACATTGAGCCCTCTGTTCTGGCACCAAGCACAATGGAATAATTGCAATACTACATAATTTTGATACTAATGACCACCTCCATCAGCCTACTGCAAACAACTTAGCCACAAAGGTTTTTCTAAATGAATCAAAATATCCAATGAGATAAGAAACCAATATGCAATGCTGGAATTGGCAATCAGATAAGAAAATATCTGACCCCAGATCAGGTGGGATTCACATCAATGTGCCAAATCAGTCTGCTAGCCCTACAATTGAACTCCTCTCTGCTCGTAGTCAAGGATTGACAAAGAAACAAGAATTTGCAGCAGCCATCACTTACCCCATTCAAAGTTCATAAAGACCATATGCATGATACAGCACATGCAGAATAGGCTCAATTGAAATCTGCAAGAAAATAGGACAGGAAACAATTGCCCTCTAAATTGAATCTGTCTAAATAATGATTTAAATCAGACCAAGGGTGTGTTTAGTTCCCTTGAATTCCAAACGAAAAAGTCACATCGACATCACATCGAAACATTAAATATATCAAATGACGCATGCATGGAACATTAAATGTGGGTAAATAAAAAAACTAATTGCATAGTTTTGATGTACATGACGAGACAAATCTTTTGAGCCATAGTTAGATCATGGTAAGACAATGTTTACCACAAACAAACAAAAAGTGCTACAGTGTACTACAGTGTTCGATGTGACTTTTCTACCGACTTTTCACGAGAACTAAATACACCCCAAGATTCAGGACATATGTTTGATCCTTGAGAAACAACTCGATGGTTCCCTAAATACAAACCTTGACGTGTTTCTTAGTATTCAGGAGGAATTTTTTTTTTTCTCGAACACGCAGGAGAGCTGCGTATCTTTATAGTAAGAGGAAAATAGATGGTCCAATTACACAGGCAGCACCTCACCTTGGACCTAATGAGGGCTAAATAAAGGAAACTAGAAAGGTTATTACAAAAAAAGGATGATCTTAGGACCTGACCACTACACACCGTTGAGCCTAGATGAGCTCAACTGTCCTTCCTGGGAGCAAGGCAGCAAGTGCTTTAGCTCCCGAGAACATCCAGAGGAGGGACTCGTCTTTGAATGCTTGTAGTGCCTGCTGCAGATTTGGCGACACTCCCTCGAAGACACAGGTATTTCTTTGTTTCCATAGTATCCAAGCTCCGAGGATACATAGAGAGTTAAACCCCTTCCTGTGCTATTTTTGCACTCTCTTCCGAGACCTTCTCCACCAGTCAGCAAAGGATCGAGCCCTGTTGTTGGGTGTCAGGCGGGAAAGATTCATGGTTTGTAAGATTGAGAACCAAAACTGCCGCGCAAAAACACAGGATGTGAGGATGTGCTGAACATTTTCTTCTTCTTCATCACAAAGAGGGCAGCGCTCCGGATGGGGAAGACCTCTCTTCTGCAGCCTGTCCGCTGTCCAACAGCGATTTCTAATTGCTAGCCAAACAAAGGTTTTACACTTGCTTGGGGCCCAGGCCTTCCATAGCCTCTTCCATGGTTCCAAAGTGATGGAGCCAGCAAAGAAATTCCTGTAGGCTGATCTTGTAGAGTAGGTGCCTGACGCTTCAAATTTCCAATGATGAATAACTTCAGTGGTATTCAGCACCAAGTCAGAGATGGTGTCCCACAACTGAAGATAATCTACAATACCGTACCAGCCAAGTGCACTTTTAATATCTCTTACCCAGACCTGGTTCTGTAGAGCCTCACACACAGATCTTGTTCTTCGTATTTTCAGCGGCACACAACTAACAACATTTGGAGCAAGGTCTTCTAAACAGCAGCCATGTAGCCACCGATCTGACCAAAAAAGGGTGTTCTGACCATTTCCAAGTGTGGTGACGACTGATAGATCAAACATAGCAGTCGTGTTGGGGTGTACTGGCACCTCTAAACCAACCCATGATCGATCAGGCTTGGTCTTCTCAATCCAGAGCCAGCGCATTTGGAGTGCCCACCCCAAAATTTCTAAATTGTGAATGCTTAGACCACCCAGATCGATTGGTCTCATGACCTTCTCCCATGCCACTAAACAACTGCCCCCATTAATTTATTTTCTTCCCTTCCACAGAAAACCTCTCCTTATCTTATCAATTGCTCGTATGAACCACTTAGGAACTTTGATCGCCACCAGTAGGTAGATAGGTATAGCAGTAAGCACGAAGCGAACTAGAACCGCTCGACCAGCTAGTGTCATTAGGGAGGCTTTCCACCCTGGCAGCCTGTTGGCTACCTTTTCATTCCAAGGCAACAGATCACACCTTCTCAACTTCTTATCAGATATGGGTAAACCCAAATATGCGGTAGGGAACTGGATATTGTGCATTGTAATGTGTTATTGACTACTTCCACAATTTCGTCTTCACATCGGATAGGTATCACACAGCTCTTTTGTAGGTTGGTCCGCAAGCCCGAGACATCTCCAAAGATTTCCAGGAGAGTTCTTGTGAGTTGCAAGTCTGCTTCTTCAGGACGGATAAATAAGGCCACATCATCTGCATAAATTGACAGCCGCTGACGGCAGAGTGTAGAGGTAGCAGCAAGCCTTCCAACTCAGCCTTGACAAACAAGCTGTTCAAAACGTCCATGACCAAGATGAACAACATGGGAGAGAGAGGGTCTCCCTGGCGCAGACCTCGTTGGTGAGATATGAATTTCCCTGGTTCTCCATTCAAAATTATTTGGGTGGAGGCTGATTTAAGGAGGTTAGATAGAAGATTTCTCCAAATAGCACCAAATCCCAAGTGTGCAAGGATTTCAAGTAGGAAAGCCCATGTGACAGAATCAAAGGCCTTAGAGATATCAAGCTTCAAGAATAAACTTCCAATTTTTCGACGATGGAGTACCTTAATGGTTTGCTGTACTAACATGAAGTTATCATGGATACAACGGCCCTTGATAAATGCACTTTGGTTGGATGCAACCAATCTGTCCAAAAGAGGTGCCAGACGATTGGCCATCAATTTGGTTACAAGTTTTACAAAACTATGAACCAGACTGATAGGGCGAAAATTCTTTGCTTCCAGAGCTTCCACTTTTTTGGGAATTAGAGTTAGATAGGCTGAATTTAGGAGCTCCAATTTCCTCGCATCTCCTTGCTGAAGGCAGATTAGCGCTGCTGTGAAGTCAGCCTTGATTATCGGCCAACATGCTTTGTAAAAACGACCCGTATAGCCATCCGGCCCTGGTGCTCGGTCTGCTGGTAAAGATTGTATAGTTGCCCAGATTTCCTCTTCCGAAAAAGGATCATCAAGTGAAGATAAATCAATTCCACCACGGTGGAAGGCCGCTAAGTCAAAGGTAACAGATCTAGCACTTGCCTGTCCCAATATTCCATTGAAATGCTCATATAGGACTTGTTGTTTATCTTCCTGACTCGTATCTACCCGATCACCTGCCACTAATTTGGAGATGAAGTTCTTTTTCTTCCGGAAGGCAGCTTGTTTGTGGAAGAAGGACGTGTTTGCATCACCATCCTTCAGATAACGAACTCGAGAACGTAGGCGAGCGATTGTTCTTTCTAGTGAAGCGAGGGACAAGCAATGTTGTTTCAGTTTACATCTCAACCAGTGTTCATCGCTTGATAATTCACGATGATCCTGGGCCATCTCTAGGCGATGGAGAATATGTCAGGCTAGAGCAAGCTGAGACTTGATGTTTCCAACTTTCTTTTGACTCCAGGATTGAAGCGCCCTTGTTAGTCACTTTAACTTGATCGAACTGCAGCAAAGCTTTAGAAGACCTGACAGTTCATTGACCTAGTGGGTCAGGTCCATTGTGCTCTCGACCAACGTGTTGACAACCTACTATAACTGATGTGATACTACATATATGATATGCTAAATTTGCACATTTCTAGACCTAGGTGCCAGCAAAACAACTATGTGCTCAAGTAAAAATTCATTTGTTTTAACCAAGCATGCAAGTATATTCTTTTTCCTATCAGGTAACACTGGAAAAAACATATTTCCCCCAAAAAAATTTAAGGAACAAAATACTTTAAAATCACATCTGTAACACAGCTCACTGTCATGGGCCCCAGAAAGTCAAACTCTGCCCAAGATTCCACTTTGCACCAGCTCCAAATCCAAATCTCAGAAAACTAAGAGTAAACAGATAGACGAGTTAACGACGCAACCAAAGTAGGTTATATGCACCAAATACATCATCAAGATCCGTAACTACTCAACCTAGACATTGATATGGTAGATCTAGGGGATAGCCCGTAGAACCTATTCGTCGCCCTCCCTCAGGAGGCTCTAACTACTTCTAGGGTTCTTTTTGCTTGCCTTTAACTGATACAAAGATGCCTCTTTTACAGAGACGACTAACTTGACCCCTAAGCAAATGTCCAGACCAACTCATCTAACTTTATCTCCATCCTAACAAACCCTAGGTACTGTTCACGTACTACAGGAACCACTTGAACAGTACACTCTACCCTTGTGCTGCGTTAGATTAGTGGGCCCAGGCCTAGACCCCGTCCCACTACCATAACAGATATATACCTTTTGCAGATCTTAAAGTAACTAAGATTCCATTTGAAAAAAAAATAGAATAAGGCAGTAACTAATACCATGTTTGGGTACACAATTAATCTAAACTAATTAGGAGATAGAAGTGGTATTGAACAGTTTTTAGGGAACAACTACTTAACACAAGCTCAAAAATCTTCAATCGGAAGGACCATATATGAAATCAATCTTACACAATTACATATAATCCTAATAGTTCTTGATTACGATGCTTTTAACTCAAAGTAATAATCAGAATTTGGAATAACAGTGGTACCTGACCTATGATCATAGACAAGCCATTCTGCCCACTGATGCACTGATAAAATCCATTGCATCGGGTAGTGCCCACTGCAGATTGTAGACAGAATCCTACTGAGGTGCTTAGCTTAAGGTCTTTTCAGAATTTAGTAGACCTTAAACAGGATTAACTTTTCTAAGTTTTATAAATAAATGATCACGAAATAGTGGTTGTATATTGGACAAAATAGTGGTTGTATTACGAAATAAACGTTAACATGCAGCTGTAATGCATATCAATAAACGAACTCATAACACAGGTTAATACCTTTGACAATACCTTGACGAGAAGTACATAATCCCTTCCACTGCAACGTGACTACATGGTTACCCCCTAGAAAAAGACACTTCCAAAAAAGATTCAAAATTAACAGTAAGGCATATGCACTGTCGATTATCGTACCTAGGATCAAAATATTAAAATGGCTTTGCATCACATATTGGTTTCTCATAAATTTTGCATAAGATTTAATGCATGTTTTACCAGTCCATATTGCACCAGAAAAAACAACCAGAGATATACATGCAGCACATATATTTGAGTGAACCTAGTGACTAATCAGCTAACCATCTATTCCGTTATACGACACTACTGTTGTAAACCCTTTCTGTGACATTGCTGTCAAAACCTTCAGATTTGTTTGTTCCATCTCAATCTGAGCGATGAAAACACAAGCACTCATATAATGGAATTGAAGACAGAAAGGAATGATGTGGTCTTACTCCGGCGGGTCAGCTTCTCTAGATGATGTGGTAGCCGGATTCACGGCTCTGGATGATATCTACTGGTTTCAGGGTATTCCCATCTTCCCATTCTGAAGCAAGTCAGTAAAATTTCCAATCAAAAAATGAAACAGAAAGCAGTCTATACCTTTATTTAGCAGAAATATAAAGATAGAAAAATAGTGCAGATGGAAAATGAAAAGTAAGCATCACAAATCATAGGAACCAAAAAAAGAAAACCGGGAGTGATCAGGATTCCCTATTTCTCAATCCCGGCTTAAAACCTCAAACGAAGCCGCGGCTCCAACTTCAAAAGGGAAATCAAATAATCCTAGCCTTGTCAACCATCAGTCTAGCACCACAACCTCAAATGCATGGACTCTGCCTACACACCAGCCAACTATTAGTAACCCTCAAATCGATCTATAGGGAAATTAGCTGCATGGTAAAAAAAACAGAAACAGAAGTCCTAAAATTTATATCAGCACTATGAAGTTTCGAACACGAAATCTTTTGATACAGATATAACTAATAAATCTATAAAAGAGAAGTGCAGGTGACCCATAGAACATGAAAAAAAAATAAATTATGACTACCAAAAAACAAAACTACATGACAGGCCCTTTCAGGGACAACAAATGAATTACCGAAAATCCTATATTAACTTGCTGTAATATTGAAAATACCAGCGCATCATAAATCTCAATTATCAATAATAATAATATCATAAGGACAAAGAACATGCATGTTACACATATCTATGCAAGGCACAAGGAGCCAAAGCTAATATCAATCACTGAAAAGTAGCATATTGTAGGGCAGCTTCCCTAACAGCATCAGGAACCTCTGACTTGTTAGTAATCTTCTTCTGGATGACTTGGGTGGCGCCAACAATTGACATGGAGTATGGTTTCTTGGTGGTGTGGTGCTTCTTTTAGATAGCTTCACCATGAATGTCGTTTAAACACAAATAAAATATTAGTACATTACCACAAAGTTAGCAAATGCAAGCATAAGTCATCAGAAATAGAAAGCACATGAGCATTGCATAGATGATGGATGATCAGACAGATAAACTTCTGATGTGCCAGTCATATTGTGAAAAATAAGGATTTCAGATTACAGCAATTCTAAGTTTCTAACACATAGTCTCCAGCCCAAACATTTTTTTAACTAAAAGTTTCAATCAAGCTCCCTTCTGTCTTAAAGCATGAATAGGCTTACCTTAATCATACACAGGCAAATCCAACATTCAGAAATCAAAACCCATCACCTAGTCTGTACTGTGTAGAGTACAGAATCACAAGCAATGGTCGATGACCATTAGCAACATGCATAAATCAAATCCTCTGGGCATTTGATCTGCAAGCATGGAGTGGAAATCTACTAATCAATTGCAAGATCAAAGAAGAGATATTAGGATACGCTAAGCAAACTGGGTACGTTAAGATCAATCTCTGTTCTACTATGTTGAGGAAATACTAATAGAAATGTTAAGGAACTAACATAAGTGTTCTACTATCACCAAAATATAATGGGTTCATTAAGCGGCAGACAAAAAATTGCATCAGGCAATCTATCAAGCGAAAGAGAAATTGATAATGGAATGGCAGGTCAACGCTAAATCACTGAGTACATTTGCAATGAGGTTCGCTCTGCCAATAAGGCTACTGTTGGGACATTCCTACAAACAGGTGGTGAGCAGGCATACAAAAATGTTGCTAGCATTTGCCGTTGTAACATTGCAGGTGACGGGAGGGGAATTGGGCAGGGAAAGGCATGGAATATGTGGATCAGAAAGAGAGGCGACGGATCAATCAAAAAGAAGATGGATCAAGCGAAACAAACTTACGGATGGCTCGTACTTGTCATAGGCGGCGACTATTTGTGAACAGGTGAGGGGGTGACGTCTCGCCGTGGACCCGTGACCTTGTCTGGTGTCTAGTGTAGATGCGGCCGTCGAAAGGGGAGACGACGATGGCCTTGACGAGGCCACTGCCGGAGTGGAACCCGCCGAGCTCGCAGAGGTCGCGCCAGACGCGGACGTTGCGGGAGTTGGTGCCGGTGTAGAGGAGGTCCCCGACGGCGGCGAGGTAGTAGACGTGGCCGTCGACTTTGACAAGGGTTCCAAGGAGACCAATGCGGTGGGGGTTGGGGCCGCCGACGGAACCAAGGCCGGGATGCTGCGTCCAGGAGGACATGGCGAACGGCGACGCCGGCGCAGAGGTGGTGGTGGAGGAGGGACCAAGCATACCTGCGTAGGGTGGGCCCCCATGGAACAGGGGGCCTAGGGCGGCCGCCGCTGCCCATTGTGTCTCCTCTGGGCTGCCGCTGCCACCCACCGTGTCTCTGCCGGGCCGTCCTGTCTCCTCTAAGCACACGCTGTCGCCCGCCGCGTCTCCTCCGGGTAGCCACCGCCACATCCGCTGCACCCCACATGGGGCCTCGCTGCATGTTTCAAATAAAATAGAAGAGGAAAGAGCGATGTGTCTGGCCGGATGGCTCAGCGTGGAGAAGGGTAAAAGGGAGGGGAGAGCAGCATTTGGGGGCGCGGATTGCGCGAGAGACCGGCGAAGAGGGAGGAGAAGCAGATGCGCCGGGGCTAGGTGGGTACGGAGAAGATGGAAGGGCAACACTTGGGGGCGTGGATTGCGCGGCGGAGAGACCGGCGGAGAGGGAGAAGCGGATGCGCCGGGGCTGGGTGGGTACAGCGGGCGGGAAAGGAATTAGCGCGGTGAGAAAATATTTTTCATTTTGGCGGATTCACTACCGAACGTCATGTGTTAATCGTCATGTCGCCTTAAATTCTGGGAAACACCTGTCAATTGGGTCCGGTTAGAGAGGTGGGTAGGGATTTTCTTAGGTAAAAAGTGTTTCAATTCTTAAGGATCTTTATAGTGTGATTTGCTTCTCCTAGTGTGATTTGATTCTCCTTGATTTTCTTTGGTTCTTAATTGAGTGAATTTATATTTGAACTTCAAAATTCAAATATAAATTAAAGTAACCTATCTAATTGCTAACCCTAACTTAAACCCCAAGCTAATTGGTAACGAGGCCCAAACCCACCAACCAATCTTACCCAGCCCGCTAACTACCCTAACCCCGCCGGCCTAACCCAACCCACCTAAACCTAAGTGGCCCAGCCCAGCCCAGCCAGCCCATTTGCCTCGCCGGCCCAGCGGGCCCCCGCTCCACTCCCTCTCTTTCTCCCTCGCTGGTAGTCGGGCCCCACCCGTCAGCTTTTTCTTCCTTCCCACACTGCTCTCTCTCTTGCTCCCTCGCCCACGCATCACCCCCACGCGGCTGGCACATTGCGCCAAAACCCGCCGCTCACGCGCGCGATGCTCACTGCGTGGCCAATGGCACAGACGCCGATCCCTGCCTATCCGCACCTGCCCCGCAGCGCCAAACCCTAGCCCGGCCTCCCTACTAATACTCGTAGCCGCACGCCCCTCTCCCTAGCACCGCAACCTTTGGAGTTTTCTCCTGATCCATCCGTCGTCGCTAGCCCTAGTACAGAGAGAGAAGGGAGGAGGAGGAGCCGAGGAAGAGGCACCGGAGGTGAAGAAGAGTACCGCGAGCGCTGCCCAGAGCTTAAATGCCACCGACGTCCGCGCACCATTGCCGCGCATGGAGAAGAAGGCACCGCCGCCCCCGAGCACCGTGAGCTTGCACCGAGACGGCCACGACTCCACTGCTGCCCCGAAGGTGAGTCATCATCGTTGGCCCCTCTCCACCTTTCCGTTGAGCTGCCGGCCGTCGAGCCGTGAGTGATGCCCACCTTGCTAGCCCCCGTCTGGGACCCGACCTTCGAGCCGCAGCCGATTCTTTTGTAGGGACCTCACCGCTCACCTAGCCCGCAGCCCCACCGTCGCCATGCCTTGCCGTCCCATTGGCCGCAGCACGGGCAAGCCCGGAGCTTGCCCCGTGCTCGCGCGCCAAAGCTAAGCAAGGACTAGCCTTGTGGTTATGAACCTTCGCCAGACCACCTAACCGTCGCCGGAGCTCGCTCCGCCGCCGTGGGCCAAGCCAAGCCCCACCTTTTCCCCTCGATCCGCCCCGCCGTCCTTCGGACGCCGTTGATGCATCGCACACCGGGAATGCCCGAGCTGCGCGCGTGCCATAGCCGCCATGCCTGAGGCTCGCTGCACGTGTCATGGCATGCGTCGCCGTGGACCGAGCTCCGAGCTCACCGGAACCATCTTCCTCTCCGCCCGAGCTAAACTAAGCCTGCTCCCTTTCTCCTCTCATGAGCCAGGCCAAGCCTTGGCCTCGCCATCGCAGTCATCATCGCGAACGCCGATGTGTCGAAACGCGGTCACCGCCGTGCAGCCACGCGCCGTCGCGTCAAGAGCACACGCTACGACATCCACAAGCCGGAGCACACCAACCGGCCACACCGCCGCCGCATACGGATCCCATGAACCCGGCTCACGTGAGCCGCCCTCATGGTTCACGGTGGACCCAGTCCACCGCGTCCGTAGCGAACCCAGGACGAAAGCCTATTCCTTTGGGCCGAGGCCTAGCATCTGGTGGGCCGAGCCGGCCAAATCGTCCCAAAACTGGCCCATGCTGCTCCTCTCCTTTTTATTTTTCTTTTAGCCTACCGACCAGAGGGCCCCACCTGCCATAGGCTTGGTTAGACTGACTTGTGGGCCCATTGACTACTGACTTGGACCGTTGGCTGGTCAACATTGACTAGGACAATGCTAACATCAACAAACCCGGTCCCACTGATGACGTGTCACGTCCTGGTGCTGCCATGTGTCACTGCCTGTTTTTCATTTTCAGAATTAATTAAATAATTTTAGAAAATGATTTAAGCTTCAAAAATTAATAATAAATTAACTATAGCTCAGAAAAATATGAAACCAGTTTCATTATTTTTCTAAAGTCATGTTGTACACGTTAGGGTAGGCCTTGGTGTTGTTTGGTTCTTTCCATGTTCTATTTTGGTATTTATTTGTGTTGACGACCAAAATTGGCACGGACCGAGGGAAACCGGTCTGACCGGTTTGCCCAACTGGTCAGACCGGTATGGATCTGTAATTCGAGTAGGTTTAGGATTCTGAGTTTTGTCCCATATTGTAAGGGACAAGGCCGATTGAGAGATCCCCAATCGAATCTATCAATTACACTTTTATCTTTTTACCTTTCGCTTCCTTTACCCAACTTTTCCAACCTCATGTGCTGTCCTTCTTCTGTCTCCATGGCATGAGGAGGCGCCGTAGCTGGCCTGCCGAGCCTAGGGCAAACCAAGGTGCGCCTGCCCTGACGGGGTCCCTCCCGGGCGGACGTTCGTTGGTCTCTTGCCGGGCACCGCCGATGAGACCGGTCTGACCGGCCATCATACCGGTCTGACCGACCTGCGTGGAGGAGCAGCAAGGAGCACCTCCGTGCAGCGCACGTTCAAGTGCGATTCGTGTGTTGGCCCGAATTGACGCCAACACATTTTGGTGACTCCGCTGGGGAACGAAAATCAGGTTATCATGGCCGATTTGTCAAACCCTAGTGATACGACATCGTTTGAAGAACTACTTGAGGAATATCAGCAAGAATATGATAGAGCAGTTCAAAGTCTATTCTTGTCTTGCTACCGTAAGACAGGACAAGGAGTCATCAAGATTAAAGAGTGACAGCCACCATCGACCACCGCCATATTAAAGGAGATACAATCTTCCGGTACTATATCTACCCGTCTATCTGCTTATGTTAAATTTTTGATTACTTAAGAGGATAAGGTAGATTCAATTCCTGTCGATCAAGAGTTGGCTATTGTAAAGCTGACTAATGCTATTATTGATCCTTGCAACTTGCCAAATTGTGATGTTGTTGGTCAAGAAACAAATCGGCCGTCTCTAGCCGAAATTGTTGATCCAAAATCCCCTAGCATGAGCATAAAAAGTGTATCTAGTACTTCAACGCTCGGGGGGCAACAAAACAAAGGCAACGGTGCCGGTTGCATTGTAACCGGTCTGACCGGTTCTCAAACCGGTCTAACCGCTTCATCTAGGGTTTCACAAAATAAATTAAAACCAAAGATGATTAAACCTAAAAAACCCGAGATTGGTGTTTGGAAAACCATTGAATCCAAAGGCCGTCATAAGCATCAAAGAAAAAAGCCGAAGTATAACAAGAAACTTCCGGCTAAGTCTCAAAGACAAAAGATTGTCAATGATGCTAGTCGGTCTAAAAATTCCAAACAATCAAAATCTTCTCCTAGGGAGAAGTTCCATAATCGGAATCGGCAATGGAATAATTCTCACAAATCAATGTCGTTTCCACCATTTGGATTACTAACACCGATGCCATGGGAGTTTTGTTTTAATATGCCTTATTCTTATTCTCATTGGTATTATAATTCATATATGCCGGCTCTTCCTAGACATTTGTGTTCAGATTATATTACTTATAGGGAGCCGGTAATTAATAAGCCATCACCTATGCATAATGACCGTTTTGATCAAAAGAATCGGTCCACACAGAAAAATAACCGTAAGGTGAATAAACAAGTCTATCGTGTCAAAAAAGATGGAAGAGTAAATAAAAATCCAGATTTGACACTAGACATAGAAAAGCTGTGTATTGGAAAATCATCGGCTAGTTATGTTGATCAAATTGTCTCCAATGATAAGCATGTCGCAAATAATATAGCTGAGCAACAATCATGCTCGGCTGGGGGCAAGATGATCTCAAAGTTATTGGTTCTGAAGGAACCGGTCTAACCGGTGTTCCGACCGGTCTGACCGGTCATATCAAAAATTTTGGTAGAACTGCAAGCGTTACTCCAAAGAGTAAGGCGGTGAAGAAGAAACCAACCTTTGCTGAATTGTTACATAAATATCAGAAGATAGCCGAGCAAAAGCAAAGCAATCGGTTAAGAGATCAAAGTTGGTATTCATCATCACCAAGACAAAAGAAGCATCAACGGTCATCTCATTATTCTTCAACATTTATTCCGTCGATGCATGTGCCATGGAATGCGTATCCATGTATACCTAATTACAATTCATGGTTTTGGTATAATCCTTGGTCTTCTTTTTATAATTATCAATATTATGCTTCTGATGTACCAAGGAACTACGGTTGGTTGTCATGGCCATATCAAGATTTCAATTATTAGATGACCTGATCATTGAAGATTATTTTTTGGCATGCAAGCTTTGCCAAAAAACAATTTGCAAGTTGGTCCTTGGTATTTATTTTATTTATGTCTCTAGGATCTGTTGAGGACCGAGGTGAACCAGAAAACCCAAGCTACTACTACGAGGAGGAACAGCAATCTCCAGGTTCATGCCCATCCGAGTCTTGAAGTCCTATTAGACATTGCAACTAGTTTGCTAGCGCTTTACTTATTCTGCATGATGATAATGATATACTTTGCATAGCCTTATTTTATGCCTATTATTCCTTGCTACCCAGTTCTACTCCGCTATATACTTGTGCGACGCGAAGCATGCATTGTGCAATGAAAATAGTTTCAAACTCTCTTGGCATGTGTGGGTAAAACCGAGTGGAAGGAGAAGGTGATTTTGAAAACTATTTTGCGAACGCGAGCAACAACCCAATCTTCAGATTGGGGGATTCTGGGGAGTTGCACTTGGGCATCTACTACGGAGTACCTGTTGTGGGTACATAAATGATTTGAGATGAGGAGTTTGGGTGGCAATACCTATAATGGGTGCCGATGGCGGACCGTTGCGGCGGATACGCATTTCTGAAAGAATCTCGCCTTAGCAGTTTGAGGATTAGGTCGCACTAGCTGCGTCATGGGACTATGTAAGCTTGCACACCGTGTCTCCATTATGAGGGTGGGCCCGTTCCGAGTCTAGCAAGTGCGGTACCAAGCCTGCAGGAGGATATTGTATCAGCGTAAGGGGGACTGGTGTGGTCCTTTGCTCCCTGATTTGCTTTAGCCCCGACTGGCCCTGAGGGAGTGCTTCACAGTTCTGGGGTGACCTCTCATGAGAGGACAAGCCCAAGCCCAGAAAAGCGGGATGGTGACGTAACTACTAGACCTCCATTCGGTGTTGTGTGGCACAGTTGGCTTGCTACCTTCTGGGTGCACCTCGCACACGTGAGTACAAACTCTGCAGAGTAAAACTATACGTATAGCCACGTCCTCGATCATGGACAACCCCTATGAACTGCTCATTTTGATTTGTATCCTAAGATGTCATTTCTATCTCCCCCTTTCAACTGTTTTGAATGAGGTGAGGAGTAGCTTTGACTTGGAAGGGACGGAGCCTTCCTTGTCATAGACTGGGAGTGGAGATGGAGTTGGTGTGGAGAACAGGGACCTATGATGAAAGGATTACCCATTTTTTTCATAGGTGTTGAGTTGAGGATATTACTATACTAATGTTGCTGCTTCGCATAGAAAAACACACCCTATTCCTTGCTATATTTTTGTACTAGATTAGACCACTTTAAAGCTTGCGCATATATGGTTGGTGACGTGACCTGTCCTATTTCCTTGGGGACAGTTCTAGAGCTTTCAGGTGACAACAACAACTTTGATGGATGCTGCTTTGGAGGGTTACGTGCTTCGCTCAAGGATGCCTGTGGGGAAGTATTGAAGATTGGAGATGAAGAGTTGATGCCCTAGCTACCGCTTTGTAGGGTTTCTACTTGTCGTTTAGCCCAATGGGCTTGTATTAAATTCATAATGTTTATGTAAATACCCTTGTTGTACTCTGATTTTGATGTATGGAAATTATATTATTCTGAAATGAGTTCTGTACATGATAGCCGATGTGTCTTGGGACTATCACAATGGTACATGGAGTCAGATTCTCAATTCTAAAAATTTGGTTCGTTACAGCATGTACGTTGCCAAGAGAATATACGGGCAAATGATGGCAATAATGACGACCGTAACTTTGGGATATGAGTACTATTGGGCCCATTACCAGAGGGGATGACAGTCGACCTGGGCCCACATCTGACAAGGTTGTGGTCTGACTCAGAGATGGCCCACAAGGAATCTCCAAGTTGCAGAAGAAGTTTGACAGTACAAGGTTTCAGACCTGCTACGATCAATTTTTATGGCAATAGGTGGTTTTGGTCGCTATACACCGGGCTTAATGCGACAATAGTCGATAATGGTTGCAATAGGGGGGTATATTGCGACCAGTTGTGGATTGTTGCAATTTTAATGGCATTGGTTGCTATACGAAAGAGTGTATGACGACGCATGCACTTGTGTCTCAATTGCAGTGATGATATTGCCACATTTTTTCCTAATGGTTGCAATAGTTTTTCATGTCACAATGACTATGACATGTCACTATTAGTGGTGTCATGTGTCACAAAAGAGTCTGTCATATATCAACGAAAATGCAATTGTTGCGACTGAAATCTTTGATATTGCAACGTGGATCGAAAATGCTGCAAATGGCGATGAGGTATGGCGATGCACACACGAATCATGGTAACATGATGTAGACATAGCATCGAACATCAAAATCGTCGCACTAGAGAAGATTCTATTGCAACAATATATCATTGTTGCAATGGAAAGAACTATTAATTGCAATTGATGTGTTTGTGGGTGCCACCAGGATAACGTGGGCCTGTACAATGGCCTATGGGCCTAGATAATGGCCTGCATACATAGGACACATTCATGCTCGAGGGAAATCCAATCGTAACCCAACTATCCTTGGACCTAAAGAAGAAAAAACCCCAAGCACATCCTTATTGTCGTCACGTGATCCCCCGGGGGGTGACGCCGCCAAGCTCCGATCATCTGGAACCACGGTTGCAAGTGCGATCACCTGCTCTAGCACATGAGTTGTTGTTTGAGGAGGTAGTCCACCCCCCTCGTGGTACTCCTCCAGGATCTCTCGATCTAGAATGGCCGGGAAAAAGTTCGGATCCCATCCACCAAGGTATAATCGATTATGAGATCCATGTGCATGGAATTTGAGCTTGTTAATTAGTTTATATACACATCTAATTTTAATACTATATTATCTAATATTGATCGAGCACCCTTTTTACACATGGTTTAGGAGTTGTAAATCTTGGGTTTTTTTGCAATGGCAAGTGATGAGGATTGTAGTTGGATGGAATTGCTGCCTGAAGATAATGATGCGTGGCATCTCAGATTTGATAAGTTTATTGAAGATACCTTTGAAGGCAAATTTCTAGGAGAGCAAGTGAAATGTTCATGCTCTAGATGTCGTTGCATGGCATATCAAGGAAAAGAAGATGTTGAATTCCACTTGGTTGAAAGAGGGTTTGACAAGAATTTCATAAAAAAAGCAAAAAGAATGTCATCATCGTGCTACTGAACCTATTAATAATGCTCTAGATGTTGTGCATGATGACAACGAGGGTGAAGGTGCTGATCATGATGATCGGGAGGCCACCGCTAACTTGTTTTCCTCTCTGATTAGTGGCGCCATACATGGTGGAATCAGAGGTGAAAACAATGAGGAGCCAAATGAGCCAGCACACAAAATTTTCAAATTAATGGAAGAAGCTAGGATTGACTTGTACCGTGGTTGCAAGGAGGCTTCAAAGGTTTCTTTTATTGTCAGGCTATTTAATTTCAGATTAAGTGCATTTGTGGTCTTAGCAACTCTGCAATGGAGCAAATACTGTTCTTATTCTCTATTGTGCTGCCCGAAGGGCATTGTCTCTCGGATACCCTGGATAAAGTTTGAAAGGTCGTTCGAGACCTTGGCTTGGACTACCAAAAGATTTATGCTTGTATCAATGACTGTGTGTTATTCCGTGGAGTTTATGAAAACATGGACAATTGTCCAACATGTAAGGAGAGTAGGAAATTTACAGATTCACAGGGGACTGGCGAGGTTGGCACTACTGCAGAAAAGAAGAAGCGATTACCTCATAAAATACTGAGGTATTTTCCACTGATTCCTCGACTACAAAGATTATATATGAATGACACCACATCGAAGTATATGCGTTGGCATGAGGAAAAATTGGTTCGAGATGGGAAAGCGTGACACCCAGCTAACTCAAAGGCATGTAAGCACGTGAATGACAAGTTCCATAACAAATTAGCATGTGATCCACGTAATGTCAGGATTGGACTTGCACCTGATGGCTTCAATCCATTTGGGATGTTGAACGTGACATACACTACATGGCTAGTTATTCTAATTCCTTATAACTTGCCTCCTTGGTTGTGCGTGAAATCCTTTTTGACGATGTCCATGCTAATTTCTGGGCCTAAATCTCTAGGAATTAACATTGATGTATATTTGCAGCCTCTGATCAATGAGCTCAAAAAGCTATGGGATGATGGAGTTGATACCTGGGATGCCGAGGAGAAGCACAATTTTAAACTACGTGTCATGTTACTTTGGACAATAAATGATTTTCCTACTTACACGATGTTTTCCGGCTGGAGCACCAAGGGGAGGTTTGCTTGTCCTTATTGTCACAAGGACACTGATTACATGTGGTTAAAATTCAGTTCAATGCATTGCTATTTGGGGCATCGATAATTTTTGCCTAGAAACCACAGGTGGCGAAGGAGCAAGGTCAGCTTTAATAACGAGGCTGAGCATAGGGACCCTCCAGTGCCACTCAGTGGTCAACAAGTTTGGTAGCAGTATGAGAGTTTTGACCAAGTTATTTTTGGAGCCACTACTTTGAAGAAGAGGAAGCAACGTGATGAAGATACTAGATGGTACAACTGGAGGAAGAAAAGTATTTTCTTTGATCTTCCATATTGGGATTTATTGCTTATACGCCGTGAAGAATATTTGTGAGAGCTTGCTTGGGACTTTGCTCGATTTAGCAAGTAAAAGTAAGGACAGTGAGAAGGCTCGACTTTATCTTAAAGAATTGGGTATATGGAAGGATCAACATCTAGTTCAGGATGACAAAGGAAAATACGATATGCCACCAGCATTATACATGTTAGGTGATTCTCAAAAGAACATCCCGTGCAATTTTCTACAAGGTGTTAAGATGCCCGATGGTTATGCCGCAAATATCAGGAGATGTGTTGATGTCGATGGGCGCATGGTTTCTAAACTTAAAAGTCATGATTACCATATTATATTACAAAAACTCCTACCCTTGGTGGTACACCATATATTGCCTGAAGAAGTAGTGATCCCATTGATCCAGCTCAGCAGGTTCTTTAACTCGGTATGTTCAAAGGAGCTTGATGAGACCGAGAGAACTTAGTGAATCGATTGTAGAGACTCCTTGTCAGCTTGAGATGATTTTCCCTTCAGCATTTTTTGATATTATGATGCACTTACCCGTTTATATTACTTGGGAGGCTGAATTTGGAGGCCCTGCTTCCTATAGATGGATGTATCCAGTTGAGAAGTACCTACGTACCCTCAAAGGATATGTGTGGAACAAAACGTGCCCAGAGGGTTCGATAGCAAATGGGTATATCTTGGAGGAGTGCCTTACATTCTATTCTCGGTTCTTTGAAGGTGTCTTCTCCAAGAATGAAGAGGAACATGAAGATCATTTGAGGATGATGATGCAGAGACTCCGGGAACATTAGCTATATGCCAAGTTGAGCAAGTGTGAGTTCTGGTTGAAGGAAGTGGCATTCTTGGGACATGCTGTCAAATGGAGGAGTAGCAGTTGACCCGAAGAAGGTTAATGATGTGTTGAGCTGGAACCCGCCTCGGGATGTCACTGAGATCAGGAGTTTCCTTGGGATGGCCGGATATTATCGGCGGTTCATTGAAGGGTTCTCCAAGATTGCTAAACCCATGACAGCGTTATTGGAGAAAAATGCCAAGTTCATCTGGACAGAGGAGTGCCAAACCAGCTTTGAAGAGTTGAAGAAGAGGCTGACAATAGCACATGTACTGGTATTGCCCGACATAGCCAAGAGCTTCTCCATCTATTGCGATGCATCCCGTCTAGGACTGGGGTGTGTCCTTATGCAGGAAGGGAGAGTCGTGGCATATGCATCAAGATAGTTGCGGAAGCATGAGCAAAACTATCCAACACATGATCTGGAGTTGGCAGTTTTGGTGCATGCTCTGAAGATTTGGAGGCATTACTTGATTAGGCACAAGTGTGACATCTACACCGATCATAAGAGCCTGAGGTATGTCTTCACTCATTCAGAGCTGAATATGAGGCAACACCGATGGTTGGAGTTGATCAAGGACTATGATCACCGGCCATTGTCTGCCTGAAGAACTCAGCCGGGAATTTGAGAAGATGAGTCTGGGGTTCGTGACCAGCATCACAGAGATGACGGTAGAACCGACTCTTGAACAGGAGACCCCGGAAAGGGCAACTTGGGGATGAAAAGATCAAGGAGATTGTGGAGAATGTTTCCCTAGGAAAGGCCCCTGGTTTCCAAGTGGATGAACAAGGAACCTTGCGGCACGGGAAGAGGATATGTGTGCCCAATATAGCGCAAATCAAGGACATGATTCTAAGAGAAGCGCATGATTCGGCATACTCAATCCACCCAGGAAGCACCAAGATGTACCAAGACATCAAGGAAAGATTCTGGTGATACGGATTGAAGTGTGATGTGGCGACACATGTGGCACTATATGACATTTGTCAGAGAGTTAAGGCGGAACATCAGAGGTCAGCCGGATTACTCCAGCCCTTAAAGATACCGGAATGGAAATGGGAAGAAGTTGGTATGGACTTCATAATGGGTCTACCCCACACACAGCGAGGATTTGACTCCATTTGGGTGATTGTGGATCGCTTAACCAAAGTGGCTCACTTTCTTCCAGTGAAGACGACCTACACCGGAGCCAGACTGGAAGAGCTATATATGGAGAGGATTGTGTGCTTGCATGGAGTGCCAAAGCGGATAATATCTGACCGTGGTACTCAGTTCACTTCACACTTCTGGTAGAAGCTACATGAGTCTATGGATACTAAGTTGCAGTTCAGTTCAGCTTACCACCCCAAGACAGATGGACAGACAGAGCAGACTAATTAGATCCTGGAGGACATGTTGAGGGCATGTGCACTGCAGTATGGTGTTAGCTGGGACAAGAGTTTACCTTATGTGGAATTCTCGTACAACAATAGCTATCAGAAGAGTCTGCAGATGGCACCGTTCGAGGCTTTGTATGGCATGAAGTGCAGAACACCACTGTTCTGGAATCAGACTAGAGAGAGTTAAGTCTTTGGGCCTGAGATACTCAGAGATGCAGAATGCCAAGTGCAAGTGATCAGACAGAATTTGAAGGTGGCACAATCCAGGCAGAAGAGTTATGCTGATGTCAGACGGAGGGATCTTAGTTTTGCAGTTGGAGATTTTGTGTACCTCAAGGTGTCACCGATGAGGGGCGTGAAGAGGTTCAATGTCAAAGGCAAGCTAGCACCTCGATACATCGGACCTTTCCAGATACTTCAAAGGAAAGATGAAGTGGCATATCAGTTGGGACTACCCAAGAGATTGGCCGAAGTGCACGATGTGTTCCATGTGTCACAGCTGAAGAAATGTTTGCGGGTGCCTGAAGAGCAAATCCCGATAGATGAGCTGAATGTGCAAGAGGACCTCACTTACGAGGAGTATCCGGTCAGGATTCTGGAGGTGTTTGAGAGGGTGACAAGGAACAAAGTCATCCGGATGTGCAAGGTACAGTGGAGCCGACACTCGGAGGATGAAGCCACTTGGGAACGGGAGGAAGATCTCAAGACCGAGTACTCGCAGCTCTTCGCATCCACATCCGAATCTCGAGGACGAGATTATCTTAAGGGGGTAGGTTTGTAACACCCAAAAATTGCCTATTTAAAATTTTTAGTAATTAATTGGCTTTTACTTTAATTTGTTCATAATTAATATAGGTTAAATACAATATTTATGAATATTAAAATCAAATATAAGTTGTAGAAATGTTTTTGTTGCTTTCATGCCGCTGCATTTAATTTTTTTATTGCTTGTGATTCAAACGAGAATTTAAATTTATTTAAATTCAAATTTGAATCACCTTTTTTGGAGTCCTAGAAAAGTTATTCTTAGTCGAGTTCACTTTCCCCCCTGAACTTTTCCCTGGTCCGCTTTCTCCCCCCTACTCTTTCCCTGGCTCAGCCCAGCCCCCTCCCTATTTTCTCCCGCTCGGCCCAGCAACTCCCTTTCCCTTTTCCCCGCCTGGGCCTCCCTCCCCCGAGCCGGCCCAGCTCGCCGCTCCCGCGCACCCGCGGCACAGCTCCCCGGCCGGCCCAGCTCGCACCCACCCTTTCTCTCCCTCTCATCGCCCACCGACAGGAGGCCCCCACCTGTTGGGCCTTCCTTCAACCTCCGGTCCGTGCCCGAGCAGCTCCCGCCCGCATATCTCACCGCTCCGGCCGACTCTCCTAGCATCGCTCCGCGCCCGTGGGGCCCCAAGAAGCTTCCACGAAGCTTCTGCTCCCGCTCCTTCCCTCTTTCGCGTCGCCCACGTATGGAAATCACATCCCCCATATGGAAGGGGGCAATTCACCGCCGCCGCCGCGATTCGGGTGGCCCGCACGCTGATGCTCACCCCCGAGCCCTATAAAAGCCGGCCCCCGTAGCCCCAATGCCACACATCGCCTCGCCACGAGCCCTCGGGCATCCCAGCACCCCTCCCCTCGCTTTGCGCCGCCGCCGGGCTTTGGTCACCGACGGGCTCCATCACCGAAGCCACCTCGCTTCAATTCAACCGCTCCAGAGGTCTTGCGCAGTGGTAAACTTCGTCCCAAACCCCTCCCCATCCGTTTTTGCACGCCGTAGCCAGCCTCCCTGTGCTCGCCGTCGTCCTCCCCCCTGCTCACCGCCGGCAGCCCTCACCACCGCGAGTCCCTCGACTTGTACACCCTGGCCGAGCTCGCCATGTCACCCTGCATCCTTAGCACCAAACCAAACCCCAAACTGAGTCCCCTAGCTTGAGTTTGAGCCACGCCGGCGAAGCGCCGCCCTAGGGACTGCCAGCGCCGCCGTGCTCTCTTTGTCGCCGGCGATCGAACCCCCCTGGGCGAGCCACAGCCGTCCGATCGGCATCCCATAACCAGATTCAACCCCCACCCCTGAGTCAAATTAGGCCATACCGGTCAGCGTTGCTGACTTTGCAAAAGAACCCCTCCCTTTCCCAAGAATCAACCCGCGGTCCAGCTTAGTTCAAAACTATTTACGCGTAGGTCCTATTTTTAACAAATAACCCCCTGAGCTTTTGAGAATTCAAACCCGCGGTCCTGTTTAAGTACTTTTACGCATTAGCCCTCGGGTTTTAACGTGTAATTACATATAGGTCCCTGGTTTCTTCAAAATAAGCCCCTGGAACCTTTTAAAAATTGCTAGCAGGTCCCTAGAACTTAGAAAACCCATATCTTTTCCATTTTAGCTCCGATTAGTGTGATTTTCGCGCTCATGTGTTTACTCTTATCCTTTGATTACCTTGGGTTTATGCATATGGGTATATTTTGCTATGCGCAGCTACTGTCACCATTATTTAACTATTAAGTTTGACTTAATGGTTCACTTCAACATTAATGATAAAACTTGCTTTTTAGCAACATGGTTTAGGGAACTGGGGCATGTGATGTGTGCTTTGCTCCAGTGTCTCTCCCTAAGGTCCGGTTCTTAAAGCGGCAACCCAGGAGCCTGTCGCCACCGCTAGAACTATTATGACTCTGGTCTTGGCCAAGTAACTTGTACATCTCTAGCTTGCTAGTGGTTACCGGAGTGGCCTATGGCATTATGGGAAACATGGGTGAGAGTATGTCTTGATCCACCGAGGATGGGTGATCCGTCGGCTATGCCCCCGTGAGGCATAGTCCCGTGTTGGGAGTCCCTGCGACAGGGAACTCCACACGTTGCGCATTTGTTGGGTGTGATGCCCGCGCTCTGGACGCCATTGACCCCCCTATGGTGTGACTCCGTAGGCGTACGTCAATCTCGGTGCCTGTGCCATGCTGCCTGTGCTGTACCATAATCGGCCACTGTCTTGTTAGGGTGTCTTGTGAAAAACCTCGTAGCGTCCCTATGCGGTCACACCTCGGTAGTGTGATTTGTGAGGTCTGATCCCCCTCCGCGTGGTTAGGTTTTAAGTTCGTTTGAGCTTTTACACGACTTTTGGGTAAAGGGCGAAACATCTGCACAGTGTAAAATCTATCATGATAACCTTGCTTAGGGTCACGAGCGGCCTGGATCCTTTTTGATTAGAAGATGATGTTTATTTATGTTTAATGTCACTTATACTTTATTAATTGGGATACAACTGCGTTTTCATTCACTTGTAGTAATTTGGTAAATGTTAAAATGAACGAACTAAAAATGCTAATGCAGTTAAGCCGTGTCTAGCCTATTTTGAGCCTTCATACCATGCTATACTTGCTAAGTAATTATTTACTTACACTTGTCATTTTATTCAACAAAATCCCAGATGGGTAAACAGATTGGGCTGGGCATGAGTCTGCTGCTGAGTTTCTCGAAGATTTACCGTACTATTGAGCTGTGGTCTCCCAGTCAGAGTCCCTGTGGATTTGCGGCTCCATTAGTTGAGAGTTTATTAGTCTTCTGCTGTTATTGCTTAGATCATTCATGAAGCACTCTGATGTAAACACTTTATTTAAAGAATAATTTATTCCAGCATATGTTCTCTGTTTATCATATTTGTTCGCTATATGTGTACTATGACTTCCTGGGCACACATATGGCTGCATTCGGGTTTTTTTGTGAGAATTTGGGTGTGACATGTTAGTACAAAGCTTAATCGGTTAGAGCATCAATAAAAGAGTGCTATTAATGAACCACCCGTTGGTCTGAGTGTATTTGCGAGCATGGACAGTATAAAAAAGAAAACTACTTCTAAGCATAATATGGAGATACCAGATTCCGATGTCTTGTCAACGTTGAGGCACTACATAATATCAAACTATGATGAGGCCATTCCATGGATAAAGTAAGCAACACATGTAAATTAGATGAGTTTTGATACATTGTATACACTACCTCACTGAGATTTCATTTAAAAAAATTTGCTGCAGTGAGCATAAGGATGAATTGACGAAAGCCAACTCGCATAATGTTGAAAGGAGGCACAAGGAAAACTTTGTACGATGGTTCGAGTGAAAAGTGAGTCATATATATTTCAGCTTAATTTAAGTCGTAAAATCTGAAAGTGTTTGTAACATATTATAGAAACATTTGTGAGTGTAGATTAGGACGGTACATGCAAGGGGAAATCAGATAATATGATTTATTCTCTGTCTCGTGGTCTTGATAGTCGAGTTACTATGAAGAATAGATGCTCAATCAATGGTTTCTATTTTTGGGCATCGCATGTAGAGAAAAATCTAACAACACAGAACAATGGTGTTGTCGTCAAGGGTGATGGTGGCATGGAATGGTATGGAGTGATTAAAAAAAATCATCATCCTTGATTTTCCTAAAAACAAGGAAGTCACGTTGTTCGAGTGCGACTGGTTTGATGTTCCGGGACCAACATGAAGAAAATCAAGAGGGTACAGTAAAGATAAATTTGGGATTATCGATATTGATAGCTCTGTGTTACGGTATTCAGCTGATCCATACATCCTGGCGACACAAGCGGAGCAAGTGTGCTACGTCAAAAGTGGAGAAAAAGACCATTGGTGCAGCATCCTCAGAATGAAACCTAGGGCCCTGTTTGCCATGCCTGAAGGAGAGAAAGACATTGACAGTAATTTTGGTGATACTGATATGGACTCGGTTGTTTTAGGTGTTGAAAATATTACTGTTCAGGACCACCATGAGGATTTCTCAACATGGAGGAGGGCAGACATGGAAGGGACAAGTGTTGATGCTTCTGTTCTTGAGCTTGCTAAACCCATGCCTGAACCGGATCATGCAGACATACCAGAAGAAGACGACGACAATGCTGATGACACCTACATTGGTGACGGAGTGGTTGCTCTAGTCAATTCAGATGGACAAGATGATAGCGGTTTTTTCCATAATTAGGGGTTGAAATGTTTACTTTTATTGAACCAATACGTCCAAAATTGGTGTTGAATAAATAAGTTTTGGTGAAAATTTCAGTTATTTATGCAAGATTGATCTTAATTTTTTATCTCACAACATTAGTCTCATGAAAAAATAAAGCAAGGGTAACAGACAAAAGGAAAGCAAAGATTATATGTATATATATATATATATATATAAGGCTGTGTTTGGATCCTAGCGACTAAAGTTTAGTCCCTCAAATAAGTGACAATTAGTAGCATTAAATATAAACTAATTGCATAAGTCATATCTACTCCGCGAGACGAACCTAATAAGCCTAATTAACCTATAATTAGTACATAATTATCAAATTATTAATGTAGCATTACATTGTCTAATCATGGACTAATTAGGCTTAATAGATTCGTATCGTAAATTAGTCCTTGCTTATGTAATGCATTTTATAATTAATCTATATTTAATACTTCTAATTAGCATTTTCCATTCCATGTGACGGGACTAAAACCTTAGTCCTAAGAACCAAACACCCCCAAAGTTAGCATAATTCAGTAGACCATAGACACATCTGCTTGGTGTTAATGTAGCATCGTACTGCCAACATCAGTGTGCAACACAAAAGCAAAAGCAACCGACAAAAGACAAAGAACAAGATATCCTATCTACTTTTTCAGTTCAAATCCCTTCATCCTCCGCTTCAGTCCAGATCAGATTCATGGGTGTAGAACTCACCCCTCTCATGCTTCCGCTTGACTGCAACGCAAAGATCTTCCACCATTTGAAAAATCTATCATTTTACAAGAGGGTAAACATTTACACAAGGTCATCAATCAACTGCATTCATGCCAGTTGTAAAATATGTTTCCAAAAAATTTAACTAAACAAATGGCATTTATCACCTCATGAAGAGACTTAGTAGGTCCATCGTATTCATCTTCATCACTAGCATAATATAGCATCATCTTGCATTTGATCTTTGGGAAACACAGCTCATATTTTTTTCCTTTTGACTGAATTACATGCAAATCTAGGTAAGAACATAATGCACATACAATTTCAAATCAAATTTACTCCATCTCAACTAAACTAGTAGTGTTGCCCTCACCTCATCAAACATGCTGGAAGGCCAACAGGGTCGATACCAATGTTAGTGTCTGATTCATTTGTGGGCCAAGCCTCGGTGTACAAGTGGCGGCTCTTTCGCTACATCAAAACAATTTCTCATTAACCGATTATATGCCGGCACCCAAAACGTTTATCATCTATAGTAGATAATCATCTGGTGTTATATATACACACAATACTATTTAGTTACGACCCATTGACTATTAGTGGCAATTTTTTTTAAAATTAGCAATGTTTATATTTCCCTGGGCATCCCCCTGTCTCCGCCCCTGACCCAAAATTATAGGCATAACGTAATATTGCAATCATGAGCCCAAAATATGAATAAATGTTGTTATACCCAAAATTATAAGCACAACATGCATTGAACCTATTCTGTATTTATCATCTTATTATTGTAACAGGAATTTAAAAGAGATGCATCTAGCAATTGCGAATCTAGCAAAATTGAATCTGGCAAGTGTGAATCTAGTGAAATTGAATCTATCAAATGTTTACCCTCATGCAATCAATGCAACATATAAGTGAGACTGTGAAACCACCATTCTAAGACTACAAAGATGTTGGAAAGGGTTTGTCTCACCTTCTTCTTGCTGCTCGATGACGAGGCTTTGGCGATTACTATTGTTCCTTCCTTCCCGGGGGGTGGGGCGAGGGCATCGCTTGATCGGAAGCCCATTGGAATGAATGGGACTTTGACATTGACAGCGTGGTCCAAGTCCACCTTGACCCGCACCTCCAGGGCATGCCGTCCCCTCCTTCGTGGGTGTGGGGTGGATGAGGGGAGGTGGCAGCTCGATGGAGGCACCAATGTGGATGATAGACTTCGCGAGAAGCGACCGCCGACGTCGTGTGGCTGCGAGCGAGAGGTATGCGTCCTTTGGGCCATTGTCGCAACGCAGGTGGGTGAGACTGTGGTGGCGGAAATGGAAGGGGTGGACGGTAGGTGACGAGAAAGGAAGAAAACCCCGGTCAGGAAGAAAGCCCGCGACATTGATGGGACGTGTATTGGTGAAGAGGCATAATGACAGCTTGCACGGGGGCGAGGGAAGCAAGTCCTCTACAGTACCGCCGAGGGACTCGCTGCCACTGTCATGTGGGCCATAGTGCCAGTGGGGTCAACATATCAGTGGGTGAGTCCCTCCACAGTTGTGAATAGAAGACGAGGCGGTTGTTTCCATGGAGAAGACGAGTGGGTGAGTCCCTCCACACTTGAAGATTGCTCAATTGTTCTCCAAATCTCGTGGGTTTTTTTCCTAACTTCATAGAAAATCCTAACATATCACATAGAAACCTCTGCTTTGTGTTAATCAAGAATTTTTCCTACTTTCTTAGAAAAAACATCGTAGCATACCTTACACTAATTTGCACAGACTTGCACATCATAAAGTAGCAGAGTACCTGACTACATCACCACTGTATACATATTGAATTCAATTATTCTTTATCTACCTCATACCAAACATGAATTCCATTACATAAAACACCAAAAGAAACCTTAGGCAACCAACAGACAGATGCCCATGACACATCTTCTTAGGGAACCTCCTCAGTCGTCAAATTCATCATCAAAACTGTGTTCACCTACATGTACCTTCCGTTTGATAGCTCTGTGAAGCTGTTCCGCCATTTGTCATACCAGACATTTTAGGATGGGGTCAGTTACCGAAATGGAAAAACTAAAGTCCAAAAAGCATCACATAATTTTAGGATACTATCTGGATGCTAAAAACAGAATCAAGATCTAAAGGAACACTGTGATGTTACACTTGAAGGTTAGGAACATCACCTCCGTACCAGACAGAACTGAATCACTGGTAACCTCATCATCAATGTCATGAGTTATCACCAACATACATAATATCATCTCGAACTCAACTGAAAACTTGTGTTCGGGGCCCTTAATTCCAAAAGAAAAACAAGATCACAATAATGACCAAAATTTCTAACTAGCATATCCAAAATAGTGCCTAGATCATTGTATTATAGGAGGAGAATTGATCCAATTACAAAAACAACACTAGAATTAGCACAGTATCAAAAAAAACCCCAAATCCCTGTAGCAAACTTACCACATCTGTAAATGGTTTCTTCAGTTTTAGACTATTTGGATCGTCGACCCACGAGTCATGCAACACCACAACACGGTCCTTTTGCAATGGTGCCTATCATGAGATCACAAAGTCAAACATTATTTCACTGAATCAGGAAATTAAGTTTGTGGTAACTAATCTAATTTCAGGAACAAGGGGACCACAGCCCTAAATTATTTCTAACTACTCTTATAACAAGAGTCTACCATAAATGTACCCACAATAGAATATTAAGATTGTTACATTCTCTGTACCTTCTAAATTTAATTATCTATTTGATTGAAACTACAAATTTATCTAGCATCAGTAAATATAGCTAGCAAAAGTGATTCTTGGTCAACCGTTAGTGAATCTAGCAAAATTGATTCTTGGTCTACCATCAGTGAACCTAGCAGAAGTGAATCTAGCAAAAGTGATTCTTTATCTAGAATGTATTCAATCCTAATGTCACAATGTCACTGGAGACTATCCTGGCAGGCAAGCATTCATTCGAAAAATGCAATTGACACTATCACTGAACAAATCAGCGATGTCTTCACACGAACAAAAATTCGCTTAATAATCATAGATCAAAGTTCATAAAGATTGCTGACTAAAATAGTGCTTGGATCATTGTATTATAAGAAGATAATTGACCCAATTGCAAAAACCCCACTAAAACTAGCACAATAACAAAAATAATTTTCCATTTAGCAAACTTACCACATCTGCTTCCTGCTTCCTTCTCTTTCCCCCTGCTTAGGACTGGGGTTGCAGACAGCAATGAGGTGGTTGCGGTGCCGTCGATCCCCCCCCCCTCCCCCCCCCCCCCCCCCCCGTGGACGAGGGTAGGCGGATTGGAGAAGGACGTGATGCTGCCGGTGAGCATGGGGATTAAAATCTATAGCATGTGGAATTGGTTACTTTTGAAATAGTAAATAGTAAACACTATTATTCAAACTCTCAAATGAATATGTAGGTGGTAATGAGAATTTATTTGATTTGAGTCTTAGTTCAAAAATAACTTTTTAGATTTACAACTCCCTTACCCATTGCCCAAAAATGTTTTCTTATATTAGTCCCCACATGGTATGAACTCAAGGCAAATAAAAAGTGACATTGAACATATTATGCACACTTGGCTAACTACATGGAACACATACATATGGTTAGGTGATCAACAACAACATTAAATAAAAAGAGGAGGTCCAAAAGTTGTACTTACATTATTGAAGTTGAAGTTTATATCTTGTCGGATTGATGTGTGCAACATATTACTGTATAGGAAAATATTGGCAAAAAAATAGGATGTCGCTCCTGAGGTTCGAACCTGAGGAGCATAGCTTGGGGAGAAACACAACTACCATTAGTGTACTAATTATTTGTTATTTTAACACCTCCATATTTTTTATACAATATATTTTTGAGCCTTAATTATGGGCGAACTTGCCACATCACGTCGTCCACGGCCCTGTCGGCTACGCACGCCACAACGTCTCGGTGGGTCCTATGATGGGAAACGAAGAACACAAGCAAGAACTCGAAAGAAGCAGCTTTCAAAGGAAGTGACACTGCAGATGTATGATTTAGATCAAAAGTTGGGGTTCTACAAACCGATAACGGCGAAACTGTTCTCGACAGATTAATCTAAGCAAAACCCAAACCCTAATGTGGTGGCGGCTACTGATTATGTGAGGGTTGGGGCGTGCACAACCCCCTAACCACGTCCACAATGGACCCTAACATGATACACGGGCCAACAGCCCAAAAGATGGCGGCGCAGCACCCTGGTAGATTCTGGACGTCCACTTGTTTCGATGATTCCTGATGACTTAGAACGAATTTTGAGGTGGGACTGGATCCATTGGAAATCTTATCTCCTTACCCTTCCTAACATATATAGAACATCAAAAACTGAGCCCGTATGCGACCTGGGCGATGAATTTAGTGCGGGCTGCTCCTGGACTCCGAGGCGGACTCGAACTTGAGTTTCTTTGGGCCTCCACCTTGGGGACTCGAATCGGATTAGCCTTGGGCCTTCTTCTTGACTTGGAAAACCTTGTTGGTCTCCTTTTCCACCCCATGCACCCCTCATGGACATGTGTATGGGTGTCATGTCCTCATCATCCTATCTATCGACCCCACATAGAAGGGTCGCAACCCACGAGCGCGCTGGCGACCGAGTAGGCGACTTCCTCGCGTGCGCTTTTTCATCTTTGCGTTTGACTTGCGGGACCCACCTATCGGCCCCCAGATTCAGAAGTGTTCTTGAGTTCTTGATGGACCTCCTTAACTTATTTCTTTGATTCATTATAAAAAGTTCAAACTTGTGTAGATTTCACATATGATGTCCAAATCAGGTGGTTTTTTTCTTAATTCTTAGAAAACAATAATCTATCTCATGTAGTCCAATGCATCATGTTATGGCCGTATGGGAGTACAAAGCTTTGCTCCCCAGCAACAAACTTGTGTTTTGACAATGTGCTTTTGTGTCAAAGCACACCTTACACCTCCATGCTTCTAATATTTCCACTGTAACTTTAAAAGGTACCAACACGTGGGTACCTTTCTATCTTCATTGGATTTCACTTGAATGATCATGTGTACATATATAAGATGAGACTAGTCATCATCCCACCCACATTCTCACAAACTTTCACTCAACAATTGTGATAGATTGCACTTTTTTGGTTGGATGTGAAAAGTAACAATAATGTGAACAACAATCATTAGTTATAAAAAGGTTAAATAAGATACATAGTTATTGAAGATCGATAACAATAGCGTTTTGCGTCTTCTCTCTTTGAAAGCGTAGTCCATTGTGTCTTCGACTAGGGGGACCCACCGAAGGCGCCACCAGGAAACACATCTTGAGGCCTGGACGCCACGTGCATGACACACGTGTAGTCCTCTCGTTGACGGCCGCTACGTGCGGTAGACATCTGGAACCCACCACGAAGGGCCCGCACAGGAACCCCACACGCAAGGGTCACGACCCACGAGCGTGCTGACGATTGAGGAGGCGACTTCCTCGCGTGTGCTTTTTCATCTTTGCGTTTGACTTGTGGGACCCACTCTTGGCGGTCATTACGACCTGATTTCCGACCTTCAACTGAGTATAAAATGAACACAATGGATTCTTGCACCATAGCTATTGGGCTTATTTCTAACCATTTCCACAAGTTTTTGTTTTTATTTGATTCCAGGAGGCAATTAACTAAAGTTGATGGAAAACTACTCGAAACGATGTGTTTGGTCGAATCCCGAGATTTGACTGTACTCCGTCCCAAAGCCCGAAACGTGTCATGACATCTACCATAACACCGGGCTGGGTGGACTTTCATGATCAGCTGCAACACGAAGACGGTGGACCGAAACTCAACAAAGGCCCAAGTCCAACTCGGCCGAAGCCCACCAGTGCCCCCGAAGGCCTCCAACTCAGCCTGGACCCACAAACCGACGTACCAACCAACTTAGGAGGTGATCCAGCACATGAGGAAGGCAAGAGGCGGTGCAAGGGCAGTTTGGCCGAACACGTGGCATTCGGCCTAACCCCCAGTTCGCCTGAACCCCCCTGGTTTGGCCGAACTAGGGATGCCCTACCTTGAGCTCCCTTGGTAGCTACTCCATCTCCACCGACTTGATCCACCTATAAATGGAGGTCCTCGGCCCCTGCATACAACGCACAAGAAGAGAAGAGCTCATTAGCGAAGCGCTGCCACTCTTATACTTAGAAGATAGGGAGAGAGGAGAGGTGAGCGTGCCGGAGAGGAGCCGGAGTATCGGACTCTCTTCCACGTGTACCTCTATGCATGCGTCTCTACTTCGAGTAACATCCAGGTCGAGTCTGGCAACTCTTATATCTCTCTCTGATTAATTGAGCATTCGGTCTTACTTTTATATGCTTGTTCGTTCTTCATTCATTGCTTAGTTGATTGGTATAGTTGTATATTGGTTGCTTAGTGTTGGCACTCCTTACGGCCTACAGATAAATCCGCAAGTGAATGGATACCGATGTAGCTTTCACCCAGGAGTATTCCAAGGTATCGATTTCCATGGGGAACGAGATGTGAACCGAATCTAAACTAAGTGTTCCAAGGGTGATAGGATGAACTGGACGGCAACTAAGAAAAGGAAAGAAAAGCGATAGGAGGGTAGAGATGGTACGAGTTTGGTAACGAGGCTCTTCTGACTAACTAAGCAAGACAACTGCTACAAGTACTTACTTACATCGGGAAACGGAGCACCCAACACTCAGAAAGCGGTGAGAAGGTGTGTTGGTGAACAACTGCAGAAGGCTCCTATGGAATGAGCCGGACGTGGTGGACTACATAGGCTGTATAGGGCTGTCACAACCTAACGGCTACCACACAACCGTAGACTCAAATGCAGACCAAGCTAACCTCACGTCTAGGCACTGCGCCTACACTAGTCAGTTAGTACTTATCTCCTTAAGTAAGATAAGCACCCAAGCAAATAAACTAGTATACAATTATACCAAGCAACTAAGCATTGAACGAGAAACTAGCAAACAAATAAAAGTAAGAACTGAATCCTCAATTAATCAGAGAGAGATACAAGAGTTGTCAGACATGACCCGGATGTCACTCGAAGAAGAGCCGCATCCGTAGTGGTACAGGTGGAAGAGGGGCTGACACTCTGGCTCCTCTCCGGCACGCTCACCTCTCCTCTCTCCCTATCTTCTAAGTATGGAAGTGGTAGTGCTTCACTAATGTTTCTCTTCTCTTGTGTTGTGCTGTTGTAGGTGCTGGAGACCTCTTTTTTATAGCAAACAAGGGCGGTGGAAGGAGTAGCGGCCACGGGACCTCAGGGGCGGTTCCGGGCAGTTCAGCCGAACCATGCGGGTTCGGTCGAACTGGGGCCCATTTCCACCACCTCGACCCCCAACGCTCAGGATTTCACCCCCAGGTCGGTTGTAGGTCGGTTCTGGCAAACTAGGGGCTTCGGCCGAACCTGAGAGGCCGAACTGGCCCAGGTGCCCTTCTGCCCTTGGATCCACCGCCTTTGTGTTGGGGATGGTCAAGATGGTCCACCTATGCCCGGAATCTTGGTAAATCACATGTGTCCAAGTCCTGGTACGCTTGGGGAATGAGGGTGGAGTTCGGTCGAACCATGGGACTCGGCCGAACCCACCATTTTGGGTGGTTTTACCCCAACTTTGGTAACCTGCCTCCTGGAATCAAATAAACACTAGAACTTGTGGAAATGATTAGAAATAAACCATATAGCTATGGTGCATTGTTCCATTGCATTCACTTTATGCTCAGTTGGAGGTCAGAAATCAGGCCGTAACGACTGCCAACAAGCTCCCCCAAACTTAGATCTTTGCTCGTCTCGAGTAAAGAATTGAAATTAGAGCAAGAACTAAGGTAAGGGTTCTTTCATGAAATGAATGAATGCTTATTTGTTATTCCAAACCTTTCACCATACTTGTGGATTTGAAGTGGCTACTCCCTGGATCTTGGGCGGTTGATGAATGGAACGACTCTTACAACAAAATCCATCTTGGTCATCCTGCATCCAGGGTTTTCTAATTTTCACAAATAAATAACCCTTGTCCTTTCATCCTCTGATACTCTCTAGAGTCACTATTTCTTTTCACTCACTCTCTTTTGTATGTCTTCTTTCTCTCTCGGGTGGTGGTTTACTCAAGACATATATTTTTGTCGAGTCGAAGATTGGTTCCTGGAGATTGTGTCGGTCACCCATGATCAAATTGCAAGTGTGGAATGAAGAGCTCGTTGTCGGTCCTCAGCCTCATGACCCCTTTCTTTTTCTTTCCCTTTTGGGAATTTTTTTCTCTCTCTCTTTTTTTTCTTTTTTTTCTTTTGCATACTTCATGAGTCCTTTATTTGTTTTCTCATCATTTTTTTCAGGGTATCACCAAGGCATGAGGACTTCTAATGTGGCTCTAATGATAAATATTCTTGCAATTGATCTGGGCAACATGACTCAAATTCGACAAGACATCATACTAGACATGACAAGCTTTTCATAAGTGATATCTTAAGCAAATATGTGAAGTGGATGTATAGGTATATTGAAAGGATGAAAGGATAGGGTATGATTTTATATTTTCAAAATAAATTCACCCGAATACTTGAATGAACAAGAAGTTTGTTCTATCAAGTCATATCACATTCGTCAACAACTTAGACCAGGGGGTCCTAATATGAAAGATTTCCAAGCAGGGGGTACTGAGTTTGAAATAAGCAACAAGCATAATTCATGGCATGAAAGAAAATCGAGAACATTTCTTTTAGATGATTTGTGCAAGGTTGAAGTATTGAAACGTGGCAACACAGGAAAAACAAGGATTGAACGGGGGTAAGGAGTGCAAACCAGCGTGTGTGTGCGCATGAGGTGGATGAGCCGGGCTGGTTCGGCCGAACAAACCAGTTCGCTCGAACCAAATGGTTCGGCCGAATGGGTTGTTGTGCGCGTTCTCGTCCTGTTCCTCCCCTGTGTCATCCCTGTACTCATGTAACATCTGTTAAATTGAGCATTCTTTGACTGGCTCAATGGCACCAGTCAGAGCATTATTTTAGACAATTCAAACTAGGATTTTTTTATTTGATTCATCAAGCTAACTTTAGGAAAATGAATATTGGAAGGAAAATAAAGAGAGCACCTCCTAAACAATGATCTAAACAAAAAGGGAAATTGAATTGGGAAATAAATTTAAACTAATGGTGCTCTAAAAACTACAACCATAGGTCATCTAATCTGTAGGTGGATCAAACCAGATTTTGGGGTGTATGCTGTCGAGGTGGATTTTGCCCAGGAAGATTTGTTAGTTGAAAATTATGGGCAAAGGTTTAGGGCTAGCTTTAGTCGTCTAAAAACTCGATGGCATCTATATCCTCGAGTGGTGACAATTCTGGTTCTAAGAAGATCTTCAAGCGTTGCCCATTGACCTTGAAAATGTTTCCATCCTCATTTTGCAATGTAATTGCACCATGGGATGAAATGTTGATCACTGTGAATGGACCATCCCACTTACTCCTAAGCTTGCCTCGGCCGAAAAGCTTTACGCGAGAGTTGAAAACAAGGACCTTATCTCCCGGCTTGAATGTCTTGATCTTGAGGCATTTGTCATGCCACATTTTTGTTCGTTCTTTGTACAGCCGGGAGCTATGGTATGCTCTCTCTCTCTCTCTCATTTCGTCTAGCTCGGCCAGCTGAATCCGCCTCCTAAGGGTAGCTGCTGGGAGATCCATACCCCACTTCTTAATGGCCCAATGAGCTTTAAACTCCATCTCTACTGGTAAGTGACAGGTTTTGCCATAGACCAGTTGATATGGGGTCATCCCAATGGGTGTCTTGTAAGCTTTGCAGTATGCCCATAGTGCACCCGGGAGTTTCTCCCTCCAATGCTTACCCATCTCATTCACGGTCTTTTGCAAGATATTCTTGATTTGCTTATTCGATGTTTCTGCTTGAACGCTAGTTTGGGGGTGGTGGGTGTAGCTCCATTATGCTGCACCCCCAAACTTGAAAGATACTTACGGAAAATTGAGTCAATCAAGTGGGAGCCTCCATCGCTAATGACTATCCTAGGAACGCCAAAATGAGGAAAGATAGTTTCATGAAACATTTGTCTAGCGCTCTTGGAGTCTGCAGCAGCACAAGGCAGGGCTTCCACCCACTTAGAGACGTAATCTATGACCACCAGGATGAACTTATAACCCTCTGAATTGGGGAAAGGACCCATGAAGTCGATTCCCCAAACATGAAAGATTTATACTTGAAGGTTACTGGTGAGTGGCATGGCATCTCTAGTGCTTATATTTTCATGTTTTTGGCAATGCCGACACCTTCTGACAAACTCCTTAGCGTCCTCATACATGTTGGGCCATTAGAAACCACATTGCCAAACCTTAGCATTGGTCCTAAATGCACCATAGTGACCTCCATATGGAGCTACATGGCATCGTTCCAGGATCTTGTATACCTCATGTGCGGGTTCACACCATCTGAGGAGTCCATCACTACATATCCTGAAGAGATACGAGTCGTCCCATAGGTGGAGTTTGCTCTCATAAGCCAATATCTTCCTATTTTCTCCCGATGGAACGTACCCTGACACCATGTAGTTCACTATATTGGCGTACCACGTATCAGAGGTGGTAACCTTAAGGAGCGTGTCGTCCCATAGATAATCGTCTATTGGAAGGTCAGACAGGACTTGCATCCACGACAAATGGTCGGAAACTGAGTTCTCTACTCCTTTCTTATCTTTGATCTCAATATCAAATTCTTAGAGTAGAAGAACCCAGTGGATGAGTCTTGGTTTTGCATCCTTTTTGGTCAATAGGTACTTCAGAGCCTAATGGTCTGAATAGACTATGACCTTTGCCCCAACTAGGTAGGACCGGAATTTGTCTATAGCAAACACAACGGCTAAGAGTTCCTTCTCCGTGGTTGCGTAGTTGAGCTGGGGGCCAGTGAGCGTTTTACTAGCATATGAGATAGCATAGTGCTTTTGTCCTTGGTTTGGCCTGAAACGGCTCCTACGGCATAGTCGCTCGCATCGCACATGATTTCAAATGGTATGCTCCAGTCGGGAGGCTGGATTATGGGAGCGGAAATGAGTGCTTTCTTGAGGGTGTGAAAGGCTGCATAGCACTCTTCATCAAACACGAAAGTGGCATCCTTTGCTAAGACATTGGTTAATGGCCGGGATATCTAGGAGAAGTTTTTGATAAAGCGCCTATAAAACCCGGCGTGGCCAAGGAAGCTACGGATCCCCTTAACGTTTGTGGGAGGTGGAAGTTGCTCGATCACTGCTATCTTCGCTCTGTCTACCTCGATTCCACTTTCGGACACCGTATGTTCTAAGACAATCCCTTCTCGAACCATGAAATGTCACTTTTCCCAGTTCAGGACGAGGTGTTTCTCTTGACATCTTTGGAGGACCTTGTACAGGTTCTTTAAACACTCGATAAAGGTCTTTCTATAAACTAAGAAATCATCCATGAACATTTCCATAATCCCCTCAATCATATCAGAGAAGATTGACATCATGCAACGGTGAAAGGAGGCAGGTGTGTTACACAACCCAAAGGACATCCGCCGATAGGCGTACGTCCCATAGAGGCATGTGAACGTGGTTTTACTCGGGTCATCAGGATGAATTGGAATTTGGTGATATCCAGAGTAACCATCAAGGAAGCAGAAGAAAGAGTGTTTAGCTAACCGTTCAAGCATATCATCAATGAACGGAAGGGGGAAATGGTCTTTCTTGGTGGCTTTATTGTGTCTACGATAATCGATACACATACGCCAGCCAGTGACGGTGCGTTGAGGGATGAGCTCATTCTTATCATTGCGCATAACCGTCATTCCTCCCTTCTTAGGGACGACTTGAACGGGGCTAACCCATTCACTATTAGGAACTAGATAGATGATCCCAACATGAAGGAGTTTGGGAACTTCCTTTTTAATGACCTCTCTCATGGAATTGTTCAACCATTTTTGAGGTTCCCGAGATGGCGTTGCTTCAGAATCTATCGGGATGCGATGGGTACAGAGATTAGTACCGATCCCTTTCAGATCATGGAGAGAGTATCCTAAGACTGATTGATTCTTCTCCAGGACAGTGAGAAGCTGTTGGGTTTCTACATCGGATAGCTTATCACCAATAATCACTGGACTTTGTTTATCCTCAAAGAGGAAGGCATACTTCAGTCCAGGGGGAAGAGGTTTAAGCTCGATCGGAGATGATTTTGGAGTTTTGCTTGTGTCGAGCTCAATCGGAGGATGAATTTCTTCTTCCTCCGTCAATAATTGGAGATCTTCCTCTGGAATGGTTTCTTTAGGTCTCTCAATGAAGTTGACATGGCCTCCTCTATTTGATCAGGATCAGGGTCAGCCTCTACTGGGGTGTTCAAGGAATAAGAATACGAGACAGGGACAAGTTCTTTCCCGGCCCTAAGCTCTACTAGTTGGTTTGTTGGTGTTCTCTAGGATTTTCATGATTGGCCTACCGATAAAGATGAGAATGCGTGGAATCATTGGGTAGGTTAAAGATATGGAAATCTAGAAAAAGTTTAGGGTCACTAATCTTAACGGGTGTGACCCGCAAGATCCCTAAACAATCGAGGATCCTCCCTGAGATGAACCTTAGACGTTTCTGAGATGATGACCATGGTTCATCGGGGAGTCGTGCTCGCACCAAGGAGCTAGAGATGATATTGATTCCGAGGCTCGGGTCATAGCCGACTTCTTTGTCTATGCCCATAACTTCACAGAATATCCTTCTAATTTCTTGGGCATTTTGACGACCTCGGTTGAGGCTTCAGCCTCGTCTAGCCATTGCTGACTCATAACAGCAGAGAGACGTCCTAAGTACTCCCTCTAATATTCTAAATCTTCCTTGTCGGGAGGTTGATCCTTTTGCTCTACACGTCGTTCCAATGGGAAACTTGCTGCACTCCCGATATCATCGAATAGATCATCGTCAGAATCATAGAGAGTGGTGTAGAGTGAATCATAATGTTCCTGGCTAGAATAGGGTTGTGGTACGAAATGAGCTTCGGGTTCTAATGGAATGGAAGAGCTAATAGATTTGGATTGTGAATGTGTAGGCTCTTCAGGTTCAGGCTGCTTCTCTTCTTCATTACGGAGTTCATCAGAGATTCCAGTGTAGGGAGTGTCATCCAAGATACGATCCAGGATTATCCTCGCTTCACTGGGAATCAAATGAGAGAACGACCCTCCTGAAGCAGAGTTCAAGAAAGTGGTGGCTACGGAACAGAGGCCAAGGATGAAATGTTGTAGAACGATTAGTTCTGGTAAGCCTAGGTCTGGTCCGGATGCCAGAATTTGCTTGAAACAAGCCCAGGCAGCTCCTAACGATTCTCCATCTAATTGTTTAAAGGTGAGGATTTCGATTCAGAGGCTGGCTACCTTGGAGGCTGGGAAGAAATTTAGGCAAAATTTCTCTCTAAGGATTTCCCAGCGCCCTTCCATAGTACCGACAGACAGAGAGTGGCATTTCTTTGCTCCTCCCGTTAATGAAAATGGGACTAGCTTCCATTTGAGCGTCTCTTGTGTCATGCCCACTATGGTCAGGCACGAACAGAGTTGCTCAAATTCTCGTAAATGTGCATAGGGACTCTCAGCATTCATTCCTGAGAATGTTTGCTCTCGAACCATGGCTATGAAGCTGGGACGCAGCTCATAGCCGGGTGTATGGATAGGATGTGATGATGGTGGTGGCTCTAAACAATCGCCCTTTGGAGCCAAATGTTGACATAAGGTAAGAGTGAAATCCATATGGTGGATGGTGGGATACACAGACAAGTTGGGTTCAGAATCAGAAAAGATACCGTTCCCCGGCAACGGCACCAGAAAGCTTGTTGGCACTCCTTATGGCCTATAGATAAATCTGCAAGCGAACAGATACCGATGTAGATTTCAACCGGAAGTATTCCAAGGTATCGATTTCCACGGGGAACGAGAAGTGAACCGTCCAAGGGTGATAGGATGAAGTGGATGACAACTAAGAAAAGGAAAGAAAAGCGATAGGAGGGTAGAGAAGGTACCAGTCTGGTAACGAGGTTCTTCTGACTAACTAAGCAAGACAGCTGCTACAAGTACTTGCTTACGTTGGGAAATGGAGCACCCAACACTCAGGAAGGGGTGAGAAGGGGTGTTGGTGAACAACCGCAGAAGGCTCCTATGGAACGAGTCGGACGTGGTGGTCTACGTAGGCCGTATAGGGTTGTCACCACTTAACGGCTACCACACAACCGTAGACTCAAATGCAGACCAAGCTAACCTCAAGTCTAGGCACCGTGCCTACAATAGTCAGTTAGTACTTATCTCCTTAAGTAAGATAAGCACCCAAGCAAATCAACTAGTATACAATTATACCAAGCAACTAAGCATTGAACGAGGAACCAGCAAACAAATAAAAGTAAGAACTGAATGCTCAATTAATCAGAGAGAGATACAAGAGTTACCAGACACGACCCGGATGTCACTAGAAGCAGAGCCGCATCTGTAGAGGTATAGGTGGAAGAGGAGCCGACATTTCGGCTCCTCTCCGGCATGCTCACCTCTCCTCTCTCCCTATCTTCTAAGTATGGAAGTGGCAATGCTTCACTAATGTTTCTATTCTCTTGTGTTGTGCTTTTGTAGGTGTTGGAGACCTCTTTTTATAGCAAACAAGGGTGGTGGAAGAAAGAGTAACGACCACGGGACCTCAGGGGCGGTTCCGGGCAGTTCGGCCGAACCAGGCGGGTTCGGCCGAACTGGGTCAGTTCGGCCGAACTCCCCAGTTCGGCTGAACCACCCATTTCCACCGCCTCGGCCCCCAATGCTCAGGATTTCACCCCCAGGTCGGTTCGGGCGAACTAGGTGCTTCGGCCGAACCTAAGAATTCGGCCGAACTGGCCCCGGTGCCCTTCTTCCCTTGGATCCACCGCCTTTTGTGTTGGGGATGGTCAAGATGGTCCACCTATGACCGGGGTCTTGTTAAATCACATGTGTTCAAGTCCTGGTACGCTTCGGGAATGAGGGTGGAGGTCGGTCGAACCATGGGACTCGGCCGAACCCACCATTTTGGGTGGTTTTACCCCAACTTTGGTAACCTGCCTCCTGGAGTCAAATAAACACCAGAACTTTTGGAATTGATTAGAAATAAACCCTATAGCTATGGTGCATTGTTCCATTGCATTCACTTTATGCTTAGTTGGAGTTCAGAAATCAGGCCGTAACAACCGCCAACACTTAGCTTGGGTGCCTGCCTTTCTATAGGAGGTAGGTACTAGCCGACTAGTGTAAGCGCGGTGCTTAGACTTGAGGATAGCTTGGAGTGTTCCCGAGTTGGCATGGAGGGGGTAGTCGTTAGGTGGTGACAGCCCTATATGACCTACGTAGTCCATCACGCCTGGCTTGGTCCACAGGATCCCCTAGCATGGAGTTGGTGATACTCCTCATCCCTTTCTGTGTATCCCTGGCTCTGCTTCCCCATACAAGCATATATCTGTAGTGCATGTCTGTTCAGCTAGTCAAAAAAGGTCATTAGCACTAGACCCGTACCTTCTCTACCCTCCTATCGCTTTTCTCTCTTCTTCTCTATGTCACCCACTTCATCATACCACCCTTGGACAACTTAGTTTAGAATCGGTTCACTTCTCATTCCCCCGTGGAAATCGATACCTTGGAATACTCCCGGGTGAAAGCTACATCGGTATCCGTCCGCTTGCGGATTTATCTGTAGGACGTAAGGAATGCCAACAAGCTTTCTAGCACAGTTGCCGGGGAACGATAGCTGTTCTGATTCTGAACCCAAGTTGTCCATGTATCCCACCATCCACCATATGGATTCCACTCTTACCTTATGTTGACACTTCTTACGATCCAATATCATGATTATGAATCCCAATACTGGTGCAAGGAGTGTTTCAGTGGTTTTTCTTATGGCTCAGTAAAATAAATAAATATGCTATAGGCACACAGAATTACCGCTGTAGGACTTCACCAGGGAGTAATACAAAGTATCGTAATTTATATTTCCATGGGGAAGCTTTGCAAGAGGACCAATAAATAGGTATTCGAGACTATCAGAGAGGGGTAACAAGACAGGGGATAACGGTATTGAATAAGAGTGGATATATCATGACACACAGCTCAAGGGTGACTCAGATAAGAAAGATAAGGATTAGCTAGCTGGGAGGACAACGAGAAGAGAAAGAGGATTCCTAGGACCTTTGTCTATCTGGGTTACTCGCGGTTAGAGATACAGGCGTTGAGAGATCAGCTCTAAGAGATCAAGGTTAACTCTATTGTCTTAATGTCGGGAAACAGAACCAGCAACACGTAGAAGGCGTGTTGCCAACAACCGTTGGAAGCTCATGCCGGCCGGGACTAACGTGATGGACTACGAAGACGGTATAGGGCTGTCACCACCTAACGGCTACTGTCTTGTCACACCCTGAAATTTTTGGATTTAAGGATGTGATTTTGAAGAGTAATTAAATAAAGAATTTCTCATAATTTTAAAATTTTTCTCAACTTTATTTAATTAACAGGGAATTTAGTATAAGGAAATGATTATTTTCTATATTAAATTAAAGCAATATAGGTTTAATGTTGTTTGGCTTGCATTCATGCAAGTTGCATTTAGTGCCTTTGTGTGTGTAAGTTTTCTAAAATGCGTTTAGAAGGCTAATGGGAATTCTCCAGAGTTTCCTGGGATTTATTCCTATTTTTTCTATAACTAATTCTAATTTTTGGAAGGTGCTATAATCTTTTTCGTGAGCACCAAATATTTTGTTTGGGTTTCTCATGTCCATCTTTGTCTCTCGGATTTTTCCCAAGATTTGTGGAATTTTTAGAGTATTGTTCCTGGCTCAAGTGATTTATCTATGATTTTCTAGACATTTCTTTGCACTGGAAAATATATTCTAAAAATAAAAGGAATATCTAAAACCCTAATTCCTTTCCGGGCCGAATCTACGTGGCCCAAACCGCCCGACACCTCAAACCAGCATGTCTGGCTTGCTCCCCAACCCCCCTCCTTCCTGCTCGAGCCCAACCAAGCCCATCGGCTGCCGTCGCCTGAAGGCCAGGCTCGACATGGCAAAGCCGCCGCCAGTATTCCCTTGGCATCCATGCCAAGCCTTCCTCGGCCTCTGCGCCCTATAAAGGCCGCCACCCGAGCTTGCGCTGCCCTAGGCCTCCTGCCGCACCCTCCTTTCCTACCGTCGCCGGCCTTGGTCGATTCGCTTCCTCCGCCAACCTTCGGCATAAGCGGCCACCACCCCGAGCATCCCCAAGACGAGCCGCATCTCCTCCGCCCCTTCTCACAGCCGTTCATTCACCGGAGCTCGCCGCCCATTGGAGGACCTCACCACCGGTCACTGTCTCTGCCGCGGGTGCGATTCCGGCCACCAGCGCCGTCGGTGAGCAGCCCCATCGCGTTCCCCTCTCTCCTCTCTCGTTTGCGCTATGCGAGCAGGACACCTAGACCCCACCGTGCACCATGGACAGAGGAAGAAGAAAGCCCCGCCTCGTTTGCATTTAAGTCCCTAGGGTTCCTTGTTATCCTTATATGGATCCTTGTGTCCTGCGCAACTTACAGAAAACCCCCTACAGAGATTAGATCCCCACAACCAGATCCAAGCCCTGCGGTTTTATAAATCTAACCCCGAGAATAACTCGATTTTCATGCATTGTTCCCTGTGCCTTGCGAATCTCCTCTGCTACCCCTCAAAGGCTACGGTTATTCACGTATAGGTCTCTCCCACCTTGTTTAACCCATAGAATCCATGTTTTAGATCCGTTTAACCTCATTCTCATCATGTTGGGTTCGCGACAACTCAAACTACGTAGTAGTACTGATGTTCATCAAAATATGTATCTTTATAATTTAGTTTGGAATTAATTTGATTAAAATCTATTTAATTGCCTTTTCCTAATAAAAGCAAATTAGGGTTTACATATCGATTTTCTATAATACTTATTAATTTGGTTAATTCTATTTAATCATGTTTTCATAATAACATCTAATTAGAGTTATACCTCGGCTTTATAAAATAATATTAATTTGATTAATGGTTACTTTAACTAGCTTCTCTAATTAAAAACAATTTAGGCTCATACATCGGGGCTTACAAATAAAATTAATATGACTAATATTATTATAATTTATTTCTAATAATAATAACATGACTAGTTGAACACGAATAACAAAGTAATTTTTTTAATCGATATAATTTATACATCAACAATTGTAAATAAAATTTAATTGAGATTACTTCGGCTTTTCAAATACAAATATAATTTGAAATAATTATAATTATATTACATGGTATTTCTTTGAAATACTCTTTACGTTTATTTTATTAATTAAAATAAATTAAGCACCTAGTGTTTATCTCTCAGTCTATAAGTGAAATCTTTCGATAGGAGTACCTTCTTAACCGTAGCTTTGTTTTCAGCGATTCTTACGCTCGTGTGACCTTAAAACCAAGCCCTACTCTTTAGTGTGCTCTTTTCAAGATTTTCTCTTTGATTGGTGTATTGTTCTTAGTTGTATATTGTTTGCTTGCTTGTTTAGCTCTTGTTGTGCTCGATGATTGCTGCGAGTAGAGAAACGTCATAAAGATATTTCAAGACGAAGGAACACAGTTCGAGTGAACTGAAGATCAAAAGAGCAAGAGTTGAAGACTCTAAGTAGCGGTATCTCTGTTGGATAAAGGCAAGTATAGCACGGACAATCATTGCTACCTGAACACCCCTTTTATCATTTATTTTCATATGCATGTGCCTAAATTGATATACCTTTATGGTTGTACCTAGATTTGTATATCCTGTCCTTTGATATCCCAGGGTCATGCATATGAGTAGTTCTTTGCTAGGCACAGCTATTGTCACCAATTGTTCAACTGTTAACTTGACTTAATGGTTCATTTCAATGATGACTGTAAAACTTGCTTTTTAGCAACATGGTTCAGGGAGCTAGAGCATGTGCTTCGTGCTTTGTTCTAGTATCTCTCCGTAAGGCCTTGTTCTTAAAGCGGCAACCCAGCAGCCTGTCGCCACCACTGGAACTATTGGGCGTGATTGGAAGGCTGTAGATGCCTAACCTGACTCGCATCAATGGACCAGGCCCCTTCTAGCTAGGCTGCACGCAGCAACAACTCCATGATTGGTTGCATGCATACATGGATCCTGGGTGCTCAGAGTCCGTGATTGGTTGCCCATCTACATGCATGCCACCAGAGTATTCCAGACACGCCTATGCATGCTTGGTGCACCACGCGAGCCAGGCCCACTGGAAACGGATTGAAATTTCGTTTCCCCGTAGCCTGGCTGAAGGGAATGTCTTGCATCTTGGGAACTAGGCCCGATGGCGTGTCCAACCATCCAATCAAGCGTTAGTTGCATACGCCGAGCCTGGCTAGGCTAAATTCACCCATCCAATCACACCCATTATGGATCTGATCTTGGACAAGTAGCTTGTACGTCTCTAGCTTGCCAGTGGTTACCGAAAGGCGTTATGAGAAACATGGGTGAGAGTATGTATTGATCTACCGAGGATGGGAGATCCATCAGCTATGTCTCGTTAGGCACAGTCCCACGCTGGGAGTCCCTGCGATGGGGAACTCCACAAGTTGCGCATTGACCCCCTTATGGTGTGACTCCATACGCGTCAGTCAATCTCGGTGCATGGGCCATGCTGCCTATGTTGTACCATAAGCGGCTACTGTCTTGTTAGGGTGTCTTGTTGTGAACAGCCTCGTAGCGTCCCTATGCAGTCACACCCAATGAAGTGTGATGTTGCATGGTTGGGTGCAAATCTCCATTGAGCTTTTACGCGACCAGTGGGTAAAGGGCAAAACCTCTGCAGAGTGTAAATCTATCATGATAGCCTCTCTCAGGGTCACGAGCGGTCTGGATCCTTTTTGATTAGTGATTCCTTGATTAATATGATGTTTATTATGCTTAATGTACTTCTACTTTTATTAATCGGATTGCAATTGGGATTCATTTATTGTAGAATCTTGGATAATGTTAAAATGAATCAACTAAAAATGGTAATGCAGTACAGCCGTGTCAAGCCTTACTTTTGAGCCTTCATTACCCGTGTTATACTTGCTAAGTAAATGGTTTACTTACACTTGCCAATATTTGACAAAATCTCAGATGGGTAACAGATGGATAGTGAATGAGACAACTGCTGAGTTTCCTGAGGATTTTGATACTTCTAAGATGTGGTCAACCAGTCTGTGTCCCCGTGGACTTGAGGCTCTACCTGTCGAGAGAGTTAATAACTAGACTTCCGCTGTGTTTATTTATTTTATTGCGTTAAATTCTGATATAAAACCATTTTATTCGAGCATATTGTCACACCCCAAAATTTTTCAATTTTGGGATGTGAATTTTTAACGTCATTAATACAATGATTTTCTCAATTTTCTAAAATTTTCCAAGCATTATTTAATTTACAGAGAATTTATAACGAAAGAAAAAGATAATATTTATAAAATGTAAATAAATTGCTTTGTATGTTGCATTCATGCTGCTGCATTGAGTTTTGGTTGTGTGTAGTTCAAATAAGAATTTAAATCTAATTTAATTTCGAGTTTGAATTGCACTTATTAGAGCCATAGAAAAGTTGTTTAAGAAACAGTTCGCTTTTGGCCCCTGAACTCTCTCCCTCGACCTGTTTTCCCCCTCCTTTCTTTCCCTTGCAGCCGGCCCGGTTTCATCCCACCGCGGCCCATCCCCTCTCCTCTCGCGCGCATCGGCCCAGGTCGGCCCAAAACCGCCCCCCCTTCCCCGCGCGGCCAACCTCCCCTCGCAGCAGAAAGTCCGCCTGTGCTCCCCCAAGTTTTGGCCCGGCCTACTTATACCCCTCCAACTCCTCAGAGCAGCAACCCTCCGTGCTCTCGGCCCAAAGGCACGCAGCTCGGCCCAGTACATCCCGCAGCCAGCCGCACAGGTCTGCTTCCACTCCTCCAACTCTTTTCCCCAGCCCAACTTTTCCCTCCCACCGGCCCAACTCGTTGCCCCGGCATAGCTCTCGCCTTCGCTCCACCCGCACGCACCCCCTCGGCCCAGTCTCGCGCTCCGCGGCCAGTTTCTCCGCTGCCAGCCCACCGACCCGCCGGCCCAGCCGCGCGCCTCCCTGCTCGGCCCAGCCCCTCCGCTTTCGGCCCAAGACACCCCAGAGCCCAGCCGCGCTCGCCCTGCTGCTGCTGGCGCACAGCGCCGCCGCCAGGCCAGGCCTCGGCGTGCGCGCCGACGCCCCTCGGTGTTAGTGCCGCCTCGCCACCAGAGCTTGGCCGCGCCTCCCTCGCCCCTATATGAGCTGCTGATGCCGCCGCTCCTCAGCACCACACCACCGCCGCCCTCTCCTCTCTGCATAACGCCGCCGCCGCCATGGCAGAGCGCCGCCGCCCCGCCATTGCCGCCGATTCTTCGCCCCCGCTGCCGGTCGAGGCAAGCCGCCGCATCCACAGGCTTCCCCGCGTCGAGCCAGAGTTTCGCTGCCGCTTCAAGTCGATGTCCTGTCGCCGGAGCCCGCCGCCCACGGGAAGGACCGAGCCGCCGCCGTCCTCACCGGAATCCGGCCGCCTCGGTCATCACCGGCGAGGAACGCCGCCACCACGATGTTCCCCTCGATGAGCCGCACGCCACCCGCACCTCCTCGTCGCCTCTTCACCGCTGGAGGAGCCATGCCGCGCGAGCCCCTCGCCGCCGGCCATGGTCTCTTCCGTGGGCCGAAATCCTGCCAGCACCGTCCGACTCCGCTTCCGGTGAGCACATCCCTGCGACCCCCTTTCCCTCCCCTCTCTGTTGCGCATCACGCCGGAGCCTTAGCCCCACCCAATTGCCTTTGACGCCGACGAGCAGAGCCGCCGGCAAGACTCCCCTGCGCAAGGAAGGAGACAGCCCCTCTTTTGCGTTTAGGCCCCTGTTGAAACTCGTAATCTTTAGTAGTTTCCTTTGAGTCTATGCACGTTTACAGAGAACCCCCTGGAAGAACTCCCCTCCAACACATAAATCCCACCAAGCCTCTTTAACAGATCTAACCCCAACCTTTATCGGATTCGCGAGCACTATTTATAGTGTCTTGATCCAGTTATATGCTAGCCCCTCTAGTCTATGGTTAATCGCGAATAGGTCCCTGCAGCCATGTTTTAAGCATAGAATCCACATTTTAACTCCGATTCGATCCGTTTTTGTCACGTTAGATTCATATCAATTTAAACTACGCGTTAGCTCTGTTATTTGACATCTAAACCATTTCTGAATTTTGCTATTAATTTGACTAAAGATTATTTAAATGTGTCTTCTAATTAAAATCCAATTAAGGTTCATACTCGACTTTTTATATCAAATGTTAAATTGATTAATAAATTATTCAATATTCAATTTATTTCTGAATAAAATATAATTGCGTAATAACTCAGTTTTTCTAAATTAATATTAAATTGCTTAACGATAATTAAATCAGCTTTCTAATTAAAAGATGATTAAGGTGCAACTTCGACTTTTCATAAATAAATGTCAATTTGATTAATATTAACATTAATATGTTATGTATAATAATATGAATAGTTCAACACGGTTCATAAAATTTCTTCGATTAGATGCTCTCACATATTTTATTTCAGGTTAATATTTAATTTGGTATAATTTATACCTAAATAATTATAACTAAAATGTTATTAAGTTTTACCCCGGTTTAACAAATTCAAACATAATTATTTGAGATAATCTCTACTTATGATTTTCTTTGCTTAAAATCAATCAAGCATATAGTTGTGTCATTTAATAATTCGAATCTTCCGATAGTTGTATCTTTTCAACCGTTGCTCCGTTTTCAGCGATTCTTGCGCTCACGTGACCATCGAACCAAGCCCTACCCTTTAGCGAGCTCTTTTAAAGTCTTTCCTTTGATTGGTGTACTGTTCTTAGTTGTATATTGTCTGTTTGCTTGTTTAGCTACATGTTGTGCTCGATGTTTGCTACGACTAGAGAGAAGAACACGCTGCGAGTGCGATCGAGGAGAAGAGTTTCAAGATCAAGAGTTGAAGACTATGAGCATAATTATACTGGATTTGAGGCAAGTTGTAGCACGGACAATCCTTGCTACCTACTCACTTGTATTAAATCATTTCATACATGCATGTGTCTAATTTGATGTACCTATTAAGGTTGTACCTAGTCTTGTTTACCCTGTCCTTGTTTACCTCAGGTTTATTGCATATGGGTAGAACTTTGCTAGGCGCAGCTACTGTCACCTTTATTTAACTGTTAAACTTGTATTAACGGTCCACTTCAACTTTAACGTTAAAACTTGCTTTTTAGCAATATGGATCAGGGAGCTAGAGCATGTGCTGTGTGCTTTGCTCTAGTGTCTCCCTCTAAGGACCGGTTCTTAAAGCGGCAACCCAGGAGCGTGTCGCCACCGCCAGAACTATAATGGCTCTGGTCTTGGACAAGTAGCTTGTACGGCTCTAGCTTGGCAGTGGTTACCGACGGGCCGACGGCGTTGTGGGAGGCAAGGCACGGGGTGTTTTCCCGATTCCACCGAGGACGGTAGCCCCGTCGGCTAGGTCCCCTTAGACCCAGTCCCGTGTTGGGAGTATCAGCGATTGAGAACTCCGCATGATGCGCATGGATGGGTGCGATACCCGCGCTCTAGACGCCATCGACCCCCTCATGGTGTGACTCTGTGGGCGTACGTCGATCTCGGTGCCTAAGGACTCACCACCTTGTAGTACCCCAGTGGCTACTGTCTTGTTAGGGTGTCTTGTGAAAAGCCTCGTAGGGTCCCTATGCGATCACACCTCGGAAGTGTGGTTTAAGAGGTTTGGCCACCTCGGCATGGTTGGGTTTAAAGTTCTTTGAACTTTTACGCGACTGGTGGGTAAAGGGTGAAACCTCTGCAGAGTGTAAATCTATCATGATAGCCTTGCTCAGGGTCACGAGCGGCCTGGATCCTTTTTGATTAGAAGATGGTATTTATTTATGCTTAATGTCACTTACACATTATTAATTGGGTTACAACTGGGATTCATACACTTGTAGTAATTTGGATAATGTTAAAATGAACCAACTAAAAGTGCTAATGCAGTTAAGCCGTGTCTAGCCTTTTTGAGCCTTCATAACCCGTGCTATACTTGCTAAGTAATTGTTTTACTTACACTTGCTATTTATTCAACAAAATCCCGGACGGGAAACAGATTGGGATGTGCATGGGTCTGCTGCTGAATTTCTAGAAGATCTACCGTACTACTGAGTTGTGTTCTCCCAGTCAGAGTCCCTGTGGAGTGCGGCTTCATTTAGAGTGAGTTTTTAGTCTTCCGCTGTATTGGTTAGTTTATTTATGATGCACTCTAATGTAAAACTCTTTTTATTCGAGTAATATATTCAGCATATGTTCTTTGTTTACCATATTTGTTTGCTTTATGTGTACTGTGACTTCCTGGGCACACATATGGCCACATTCGGGTTTCTGTGTAAATCTGGGTGTGACACATATGTACTCTAATTTCCATATTTGTAAGATGTATGTGTTGTTTGGACATCCTGGGCACACATATGGCAGCATTCGGGTTTCTGTGAAAACCTGGGTGTGACATGTCTAGTCTAGGAACCACTCCTACACTATCCAACAACTACTTACTCTGCAGCAAGAGCAAGCAACCCCGTCAAGACCCCCGTGACAGTTCACCAGTAATGTTGAACAGGATCAAAGAACCAATTAAGACAAAGACTTAAACAGGATCTAGAAAACAAGAACAACAACCAACTATATTCGAAACACAAAATACTTGCAACTAGAATAAAGTAGATGCAAGGTATATATAACTCAGACAAGATGACAAAGATAAATTATATTGATAACTTAAAGTTAACAAAAAGAAAGGGAAAAGATACAAGAGCTTTACCAGAGCTTCTGAAGACGACCCCGGAACCTCCAAGCTACAGCTCGACTCAACTCTAACTCCCAACTAAACTATTCTAACTCTACTAGAACAAAGTGGATATGAGCTCCTTGGCTTGAGTGTGTGTTGATCTAGGGCTTGGACACTTGTATTTATAGTGGCTCATGGCGGTTGAGCTTGGGTAACCGCCAAGGCAACTTGAGGCGGTAGGAGGTCGGTTCGGCCGAATCCAGGGGATTCGGGCAGACGGATCTGTTCGGTCGAACCCCCTCTGGTTCGGCCGAAGCATTGGATCCACCACCTTGGATCCTGGATGGCTCAGATGTGCTCCCTTGGTCAGTTTGGCAGCTGGGGGCGGTTCGGCCAAAGGCACTTAGTTCGGCTGAACTGGGCCTGGCCTTGGCCGGCCTCCGCTGCACCGCCTCTGGTCCTGGACCTCCTGGGCTGACTTGTATTGATGTCATTCATGTTATTCTGGCCTGAAGATGAGGTGGAGGAGGTCCACATGTCAGGCCCGGTCACTGGTGACATAGATGGCCTCCCGGTTGTGCTTCGCGTCGTGTACGACTAAGGGGGTAATCGGTCGAATCGTGTTGTTCGGCCGAATCGATCAATTCCGACCCCTATAGCACGTATTTCTCGTTGTTGTACTTGCACAAGTGATTCACACCAAAACTCGTGGAACTTTATTAGCAATAAACTTAGATGCAAGGAATCTCATATATAACCTCTTTTATTCCCAAGTATTGGTGGTCGAAAATGGGTTGTAATGACCGCCAACATGCTCCCCCCAAGCTTAGAACTTTGCTCATCCTCGAGAAAAGATAGAAAGTTAGGCTCGGTGGATCAGGAGTTGCTATAATGTCAGTATTTTGCAGGTAATCTTTATAAACAACTAGTACTCTAAAATACTTGAATCATTGGCAAAAGTATCAACTCACCATTGTACCTATGGGGCATATAGCAATCTCCTTGTCTTGGGCGGTTGAAAGGTTGAGCAATTTTGATTTAGTTTCATTCCACTCCTACTCTTTTCATGATCCCATCTCGGAGTTTTCCACAATTTTTGAAAATTTAAATTTAGTTCCTCAATTGGCACACTCAATCACTCAAGTGGTATTTGAATCCTCTCCAAAGGCTTGTGCCTTCTTTCATCCTAAATCTAATAAAGTTGTTTGTGTGGCTCAGGGACAATGGATGAATGCATGCATGCATCTTTTATTTTGCTAAGTCAAAGACCAGACCTTAGGAGGATCAAATCATACATTTAGATTGAGAAGTGCAAGTGTGTGGAATATGCGGAGTGGAATATGGTGGAACTCCTTGGGATGATTCTTCTTCTCCTTGATTTATTTTCAAGAACATGGGCTATCTCTTTTTGCTCATATTTTTGCCATGTCATTTGACATGCTTTTCTTATTTCTTATTTTTGTCATGCTCTTTGGCATGCTTTTCTCTTTTTATTTTTATTTTATTTTTGCCATGCTCGTTGGCATGCTTTTCTTTTGCATAGCCCATGTCTCCATTCAAAGATATCTGGAGAGGGAATCATAGAACATGGAGCATTTATTTTGTGGATGGATAATGACAAAATTTGCTAACTCCCAGTGTAGGAATTGCAAGTGAGAGGTGGTGTGTATGTGAATCTCGATCTTGAAAGCATGAAAGGTTCCTCGCAATGGTCACAATAATTCGACAAAGCTCACTAAGATAGCATGTAACATATGAGTAGAAAGTTTTTAACTAGGCCTATCATATGGCTTTGGTAGGAATTCTGAACCAATGAAGAACTTTTATTTATTTTTGAAAGCATAAAACATCTGAGATTTTCACAATACTAAGAGCAAAAGTAAGAATTCAACCAAATCTCACTATATCATTCCTCGCAATAACTTAGACTTGAAATAAAGCATGTGCTCCCACAAGGTTTTCAGGTTCATTTTTACTCATGCCAATTAACTCAAGTACTATCAAGCAGCTAGTTGAAACAAAGAACTTGCAAGATTAATGACAAAGCAATTATTCATCATTTCCAAAGTGAGAGGCATATGGTTAATTCCATGCATAGTTGGGAGTTGATTTTATTCAAAGCAAATATTTTTTGTCTTTTCATTTTTAGATGGAAATAAAATTGGAAGGGGAATAGAAAAGGAAATGGCAAATGCGAATCAATGTGCTGATGGAAACGTGGGACATACCTGGTGGGGGTCCTCCCCCAAGCTTGGGTCTTTCAGTCACTGGTAGGGCTGAAACCTTGGGAAGAATTCAGTCATCTGGCCTGTCTGCTGCTGGGTATCATACCTCAAGGAATCCAGCACACTGCTATTCTCTTGGTGGTACTGAGAATGGCGTGCTAGAGTGCTCTCGATGTTGCAGGTACGGTCGTCGAGGACATCGACTCGGTCGGAGATGTAAGACAACTCCCGACCGATGTCGTAACCGATGGTAGTAAGGACAGAGAGTGCCGATGGTAGTAAGGATGGTATGTACTGTTGTAACCCCCCCCCCTATACCATCCCTGGGAATACTCAGAGTCCGTACTCTGAGCATAATCCCAGCGGCCCAAGGCAAAGTAATCCGGATCCTGGGATTGTCTAGAGCCTCCTGCTCCAGACGTCCCAGCACTGGTATAGTCCTCGTATGCCGCCTCGAAGGCAGATGTATGTCAGTGCAGCTGCAATGGTGAACTTGCTGGCTCCTACGAGGTGGCGAGCCCAGCATCTCGCCTGGCTCGCCCTCGGGTAACTAGCCTTGTGCCTGCAACACTGTGCTAGGCTAGCTGTCTCCGAGGAGGAGAGTCGTCCACACTGGAACTCAATTGAAGGGTCAGTTTTCGAGTAGCATACAACCTAAGCTTTGCAAAAGGTAGGGGAACTTCGGTTGTCTAGCCGCGATAAATCATGACAAAGTTCCCATCGAACGCCCGTCGTATCATATGACTTTGCACGAAGTGCTCGGCATCTACAATGGGGCGTGCTATCTCAATGTAATTCAGCTGGGCGCCCTCAAGAATGCCCAACTGGGTAGCGAGGGGAGTGACTAGAGAAGTCTCCGCCATACTACCTACACGAGAGGGATAAGACAACCAATCAGCAACCATGTCTTGAATAGGCGAAACAACAACTTTCATAACCATAACATAGAGCAAATGCAACTCAATTGTATTGACTGGACGCAAGTCGGATCTCAAGAACACTGTCATAGCCAACCACCGATGCATGAAACACAAGGTAGGGTTATGAATGTTGTTGGTACGGGGTGTCGTACAACTACTGTTCCTAGAAATCTTATGCCAAAAACCATCTCAACTAAACTTTCTCAAAGCTTTAGAGGGCTCTAAAGAACATCGGCGATCCAAAACCCAGAGCCACACTCAAATCCCTCCAAGACTAGAAATACTCTTGGTTGAAAAACCAAAAACGAATACCCTCCCTTTCAGATGAGAGCGTTGTAAGAAATTCGAGGGTAAGGAGTTATGAACCCGGTTCTTCGACGCTCCACAAGTTGGTCCAGCCAACGGCTTCAAACACTTCTAGAAATTCTTCATCCATACCCGTCCTTAAGAGCAGGTCATGCTTGAAGACACAGGTAAGCTCGAACTCCTTCAGGTGCAGCATGTTGAAGGCTTCATGCTCCCGATCCGTCCGGATGATGATGTCGTCCTCACTTAGGAGTCGCCGAACTGGGGTTGAGGCAGAGCCTCTGCCCAAGCTTGCTGCTCTTGGCTCATCCACCTCCATCCGACTAGAGCCACGGGACGGTCCTGGGGAGCTCCCAGCATCCTCCTCTCCCAGACGCTTGCTCAGCCGGGCAGAGCGTCGGAAAGTGGAGAAGAGCTTCGACATGATTCCTGTACAAGGTTAGTGAAACGACTACCCGAAGGATTGAAAATATGGGGTTAGCATAATCAAAACTAGTCAGTCATTTGAGGGTCAGTTGTTCTTACGGGGATGAAGAACCACAAAAAAGGTTCATCGTTCTTGTGGGTGTCAGGAACCACCACAAACACGTTCAAGTTGTAGCACAAAGATCAAACAAAGCAAAATATTTTTGTGGTTTTTATCAATGCGAGTGAACCGAACTTGAGCAAGAACAAGAGAGGAACTTGAGCAAGAACTTGACAGAGAGAGAGCTCCTGGTAGAAATTTTTCAGAGTGGGATGGTGCAGCAAGCAAGGAGGCAAGGGTGGCATTTATAGGCCAAGGGGGGCAGCCGGGCTGGTTCGGCCGAACCAGGCGTGTTTGGCCGAACTGGCCATGTGCAGCATGCTCGCCTTGCCTCCCACCAGCACAAAAATCTTTCATAGGTCCAACACTAGGGCATGGGCACTTTGGTGGTTTTTGGTAGGTAAGATGCAAAATTGACATAACCAAAGTAGAAACTAGTGGAGTCACGGCCATGCTGCCATGTTTTATGGTTATTGAAGTGGGGTGGACATGTTTTGTGGTGGTGGTGATGGCAAGAAATAAATGGAGCACTTTGGAAAAGGGTAAATATCATGAGAATTGCAAAATGTACCCAATTCAGCACAATCTCCATTTGTTTTTATCATGCTTGCAATTTTCTACTCATTTATTTTGGAAAGAAAAACATTGCAGATGCAATGATGGAAATTAAAATTTTGGAGGGAAAATATTGGCACTCCTTACGACCTACAGATAAATCGACAAACGGACGGATACCGATGTAGCTTTCACCCGGGAGTATTACAAGGTATCGATTTCCACGAGGAACGAGAAGCGAACTAATTCTAAACTAAGTTGTCCATGGATAGTGGAATGGAGTGGCTGAGGTGGATGACAACAAAAAAGAGAAGAAGAGCTATAGGAGGGTAGAGAAAGTACGTGTACTCTAATGACTAATCGAGCAGATCAGAAGGTATAGCTAGATACTTGCGTCGGGAAACGGAACCAACAACACGCAAAAAAGGAATGAGACGGCATGTTATCAATAATCATTGGAGGCTCCTACAGGCCGGAACTAACATGATGGACTACGATGCTCCTATTTGCATTCCTGATCAAATAACAATTTACAACCAATTATCAAAGTTGTATAACTCTAAAATGTTGCAACTGTCGATTGGCAACATTTCTATTCTACCATTTCAAATGGACAGTCGGTTGGAAAGGGACGGATTCAGGAGACCAGATCCCCACGGGCTCATCTGCCGTCCCACGCTCCCAGTTCGAGTCCTCAGGCTTCAGAATTGAATGATCTATTGAGGCCTCAGTATTACCTCTGCCACTGGCAGTCTCGTTGGTCAGCAACTCAGCATCAATCCCCATGGAGAACAGCCTCATACTGCTTTTGGCTGAACCTGTTCGAAATCAAACACCTCAAACATCAAGCGCCGCACGTCAGGCTTGCCATACACGGAGTAAGCAAGCCCAGTAGCGCTTGCTAGACAGAGGTTGTCGAAGGATTCCTGAGACATCGGTTGTGTTCGAATCTATTTTGCGCCGACTCCCCATAGATAACATAGTGGTGTAGGTGCTTGTCCCGCACGTATCATCCACAATACTTGTTCATCAACATCCTCCTATGCTTCTCCGCCAACCACCTGCCTGGTGCATCTAGATGCTTCATGAGCAGCCTCTCAGCCAGCACAAGATCCTGGCAACATGAATTCAACAGAATGTCTCAGAAAGAAATTCAGCAACATGAATTCCTATTTCAGTATGTATGCATCTTCGTTCTTTTTGCTGGTCAAAGATTTTTTTTCTGGGAACCTGATATGGAATGGGACTACAAAAATCAGCATACATGAATGTGAGAGGGGATTAGCTACTCCATTTCTCAAATATAAGGAAATTTAAATAGTATGTGAGATAGGGAAAAAGGTTTAAGAATCTGTCAGTATGATATTAAGTAGCAATTGGCTACATGAAAATAAAAATAGCCATGAAACCGAGGCAACCAGGAAAAGGAGATAGGCAATTCATTTTATTGCATTGCGTTGAGATACACATATGGAACAGCAGGGACCACAATCACGCTTGTATACAATCCTTGGAGAGAAGGAAATATCAGGAATGATCAAATTGGTAAACCATTTTGATTTATATAAATCTTTACCTTGTAAAAATGGAGAGCTTCACATCATGGAATGAACACATAGAGACAGGCCAATTGGTCTCATGTGGGGCAGATTCACGCCTCCGCTGCAGCAGGCCAACAATCCTCGTCTGTGCGCTCTGCCACCTCTAGCTGGAAAGGCGTGTGCACAACCTAGATCTATGACGTCACCTCTATTTGAGGATACGGGGAGCGAGCTCGGGTATGAACAATAATTGGCTGCTTCCTTCTCTCTTCCTCTACGAAAGGAAAAACCGAACATGTTAAGGTATGAGCTGCAATATTATTTTACAAAGAATGGTACAAGCAGAGAAAGCATGTTCAGCTAGAGGCTACTTCTATGATCAATAATTTTATGAATATTTGTGCTCAAGATCAATTGCTTCAAACTACAAAAAAAATGATGGATATAGTAGGATTTGTTGGTTACATCTACATATAACAGATACAAATGTTGTCTAGCTACATAGCTTCCAATTCTTGTGAAAGAATAAGCATGTGCATCATGTCCTAAAAAGAATGCATAAAAGTAGTAAAACTTCAGATATCAACTAATCATGTTTAGGATAAATTCCCTCAGTGTCTCAATTCGAAAATACCATATCACAGATATAATATTGTGTGCAAACAGAAAAACCTCAATTATATATAGTCTAGACTACTAAGAAGGAGCCAAGGGGCAAATCAGCGACCAAATCTCATGGAAACAAATTTGAGATACCGATTCGCCAGTGCTGCATGGAGTCACTCTGTCTGCTGGCCGCGAGGGGCACTGCGAGCTCGTGCTCAGTGTCACTCGTGTCTAGTACAAGTGATGGGCCCACATCGTACATTGCCATGTTGGACAACGGATATGGAAAGTTGCTCAGCTGATGCAGGGCCTCACCGTGCCATAGTCTGACTGCTCGCTGCTGCTGAGGAAGCTCACTGCAAAAGAAACCCAGGTATGATATGAAAAACAAATCAAATTTGAATCACAAAGCATATGAATTTGAAGCTGCAGCTGTCAAATACTGGCAACATAAAAACCACCCTTCTACAGCGCCTAATTGTTTTGAGATGTTCTTTCAGTCCACCTAAAAGAACCCCACCATCCTTCAATCTATCCCTCATTGTTGTTGTCAATGAACGTGGCTGTTCATGGATTTCTTTTCGCATGAAGTGGTCATAACTACCTTTTTTTTATTTGCTCAACTTCCATTTCAAGAACAGACAAAGCTCGTTGCACAAATGATGGCTTCTCTTTATGGGGGGTCAAACTTGAGGATAGACACACTGCCATCCTGCAATGCTTAAACCAATTAGGCATAGTAAAACGTAGCGAATTATATTTCTTGAACATAACATCACGCTGGCAGAAAATAAAGAATGGCGTTGATGATTATCGAGATCTAGAAATGGATGAACCTTCAATAAAAAAATACTGGCAACATAAAAACCAGGAACTGCATGTAAACTAACAAATAAGCCCTTTAACAATAGTACAATACCTTAATATGAACAATTTCATTATCTTCAAGAGCTAAATAGTTCTTCGTATGCTCTACAATAGCACATAGATCACTGGAGAAGAATAACTCTTTGGGCTTTCCATTTGTTGTTAAAGTTGACATCATGAAATGGTTTCCCATTTTGTTGGCCGCTTAATTCCTGAAAGACAAGCAACAATGTGTGTATCTTGTTAAGAATTTATATAGTATTATTAACACTTTCTTTAATGTTTTATGTTTACTATCATGCTGTTCTTGATCCCGTTTCCATAAATCATGAGTAGATTGCTTTGGTTGTTGGGCTATATATATGTAACCTGTGTTTCCATGGTTAATCAATCTACTAAGCATGCTATTTCCGCTATTACCAAAGGTATAATGATGTCATTTCGCTTACATTGACACCAAGTATCAGTGTGCTGTCTCATTTGTATGCGAACAATTCATTTGGATAGTGTGGACTTTTAAAGATAAGTGTGTAGGCTCCTTCAAACTGCCTCATGACTTCCATAACTTGGCTAAATCTCACATCACCTGAGGAAATGAAAAACAATGTAAAGAACTGTGAAAACTCAAATGGGTTCAGTCAGAAATTATTTATTCTGTAATGCACAATAAGCATTATTTCATGCCACCCGCCAAGTTTGTAGTGTGTTGTCTAAGAAGTCTCTACATGCTAGCAGAAAGTGCTTTTTAGCAAGGAGGAGGAGGCAATTGTATAGACCTAAAGCTTCCAAAGCAACCGAGGAGATCCACGTGATGGCGGCGGCGCCGGACCTAGCTGGTCCACGAGATGGCGGCGGCGCACGCGTCGGCGCGGGGTCGGGCGCCGATGTGGAGACGGCGGATGGGGGCGCGGGTTCGGGGCGCCGAGGTGGCGACGGACGGCGGCAGCCGCCGACCGCGTGGGGGAGGGGAAGGCACGGGGGAGAGAAGGCATGGGGGAGGGGGAGGCGTGGGGGGAGCGTGGGGTCAGCGTGACGAGGTGGCGACGGCAGCAGCCGCCGACCGCGTGGGGGTGGATGGGGGATGGGGGCGCGGGTTCGGGGCGCCGAGGTGGCGACGGACGGCGGCAGGCGCCGACTGCGTGGGGGAGGGGGAGGTGAGGGGGAGAGAAGGCGTGGGGGAGGGGGAGGCGTGGGTGGAGCGCGGGGTCGAGGCAACGAGGAGGCGACGGCGGCAGCCGCCAACCGCGTGGGGGCGGATGGGGGCGCGGGGAAGAGAAGGCGTTGGGGAGGGGGAGGCGCGGGGGATAGAAGGCGTGGGGGGAGGGAGGGAGATGTCGGATAGAATATTTACGGACGGAATGGATCGCACGGGGCAAACGGTGTAATAAACCTAAAAATACCCTTAGGATTTGTTGAGTGCAAAAATGTGGATTTCAAAATTTTTGGTGAATTGTTGTGCTTGCAAACCAATATTTAAAATTAATTCTATTGTGCTCCCAAATTCTTAACCAATTTAAATTTAAAAATTTAAAATTAATTTGAAGTGCTAAGGATGAAATAGTGTGATTTGGAGTTATTTGGATTTAATTGGATTTTTGGTTGGTTTGAATTCAAATTAGATTTGAATTCAAACTCTAACTATTTAAACTAATTGTCAAACTCATCTAACCCTGTTGGGCCAAAACCCGTAGCCCAAGTCCGAGAAACCCCCTCCAACTTTCTTTCCCGAGCCAGTGAACCAAGCGGCCCAGCCAGCCATTCGGCCCAGCTGCGGCCCAGTCTTTCTCCGCGTCCCCGCCGCGTCGCCCTTCTCCTTTCGCTGACGCGTGGGCCCGTGCCACTATTCCCCTTTCTTCCTCCTCCCTCCTTCTCTCTCTGCCCCGGCGAAAAGCAGAGCGCCGCGCCGAGCCACCCGTGACAAGCTCCGCGGCCCGTCTTGATTGCGCCGCGTGTCCACGGGCGCTCGAGCAACCCATCTAGCCGTCGAACCCCTGAAACCCTAGCCTAGTCCCTTAATAACCGACCCCCGGGGTCGTCTTCCTCCCCAAGATGCCGCCGCCCCTTCGGGGTTCTCTCCAGCCTGCGATCCGAGAGGGTGAGAGGAGAGGGAGCAGCCGAGGGTGTTGGGGAAGGTGGAGAAGCACCGGAGAAGAGGAAGAGGAAGCCGGAGCACTGTCCCCGCGTCGCCGCCGCCGAAGCCGACGCCGCCGTCCGCGGAGTCGCCGAAGAGGAGCCGGACCTGGGACGGGAGGAGGAGCACGAGCACCGGAGGAGCACCGCGAGCACTTCCCCGAGCTGCAGCGAACCCCTACTGGCCCCTAGGTGAGCGCCGCCGTGTCCTTTCCTTCTTCTTCTCCCCTGTCTCCGGCCGAGCGCCGCCGCCGCCGTTGCTAGCCCCCAGGGACCCGGTCTTCGAGCCGTGGCCATCGATCTTGTGCAGGACCCCCTTCGAGCCGCTGTCGCACCCGCAGCCGCCGTCGCCCGAGTAGCAGCCAAGGCCGTCGCGGCCGAGCTCCGCTCGCCGCGCGCGCACGCCGAGGCCGTGTCGCGGCCACGGGCAGCCGTGAACCCGCGCACGCGCACCCCCGCAACGCCCGCGACGTCGCGCACCAGCACGCGCTGGTGTCGCGCGTGCGAAACCCAGCCAAACCGAGCCGTCCGAGCCGAGTCTCTACCCGCGCGTCGCCGGCCGCCGTGGCACCATGGCCGCGCCGCCGCCGCTCGCTTCGGGAGCCCAAGCCGAAGCCAAGCCGAGCCCTTTTTCGCCCCGCGCGTGTTCACCAAACCCTAGCCGAGCTATTCCGGCCATCCTTGACCCGAGCCGAACCAATTCCGGCGAGATCCGCCGTCGACCGTCCCCGCCGGCGTGCTCTGGTGCGTGCCGCGCGCGCGTCGCGTCGCGCCGTTGCCACGCCACACGCTTGACCACACCAAGTCGCCACACAGCCACCCGCAGACGATCCCGAGTCGGCCACACCTGATCCCATACACCCAGCTCACATGAACCGCACTCACGGTTCACGGTGGACCTAGTCCACCAGAGCGGATCCAGCCACGCCACTTCGTGGGCCTAACGTTGAACTTTAAGTCTGGTTTGCACCCTTGAACTTTTCCGGCCCAGTCACTTTCGGCCCAATTCCAGCCCAGCCATCGTTTAATCTTTTTCTTTTTCTTTTAACCGCGCTGACGTATGGGGCCCACTTGTCATACATTGTGTGTCACTGACACATGGGGCCCACTGACCAGAGTTGACCCCGTTGACCGTTGACCCGTTGACCGCTGACCAGTCAGCGCTGACGTCAGCAGGGCCCACTGCTGACGTCATCCTAGGCGGACCCCACTGCTGACGTCATGCTGATGTCAGCAGGCTAATTTCTGTCCGTTTTTCTTTTTCAGAAATTATTTAATATTTTCAGAAAATGATTTAAAGTTGTAAAATTAATAATAAATCAACCGTAGCTCAGAAAAATATGAAACCAGTTTCTATATTTTTCAAAAAACATGATCTACGCGTTAGTGAAGAGTTTGGTGTTATTTGGGTCTTCTTTCATCGCTGTCTTAGTTTTTCCTTGCTAGTAGTCGCGCCTTATTTTATTTTTACGCAACCCTAGGAGTTCCGGAGAGTCAGGAGGAGCTGGACCACTACAACAACTGCTTTGACGAGGACGAAGACCTTTGCCCAGGTTCATGCCCGACCATCTCTGAAATACCTATTAGACATGCAAACTAGTATGCTAGCGCTTTACTTTACTCGCATGATAAACCTGCACTGCCTTTGTTATTATCCTGTTACCTTGCTACCTACTACTCACTGTATGAAATATGCTATGCTATGCATGTGTTGGGATGGTTGTGATTGATCCTCTTGGCATGAGTTGTGGGTGGTATGGGAGGAGTAGTGCAGCTAGGCGGTGTAAGCGAGTAATAACAACTCGATCGTTCGATCGAGGTGCTGAGGGGCTGCACTCGAGCAGTCCCTATGGGGTACCTGTTGCGGGTACATGGTTTCTTGGGGATTGGTACTCGGGGAGTACCTGAGGAGTTTGGGCGGCTATACCTGTTATGGGTGTCGATTGCTGACCGTTGCGGCGGATCGCTTATGACGCAGATACTCGCTTTACCGACAATTAAGGACCGAGTCGAGTTCCAACTTTGGACGTGGGAATACCGTGCTCACCATCTACCCAGTATGGGGAGGGTTCCAGCAAGCCTACTCTAGTGCGGCGCCGAGACTGTAGGAGAATCGAGCTTGATATGTGTAGGGGGGAATCGTTGCGACGTATTCTCCCTGATTTACCATGGCCCCCGACTGGCCCCGGTGGGAAGGTTTCACGACCCTGGGGCAGATGTTAGATCGGATGTTTCCCGAGCCCAGGGAGACAGGATTGGCGCCGTTACTGTTTAGGGTCTTTGCTGTGGGCTGTGTCTCAGGTTGGTTGCGGACTAGCCTTGCAGCCCGGATGGATTCCTGGAGTGCCACCTCTGCAGAGTGTAAACTATACGTATAGCCGTGTCCACGGTTATGGACGACCCATTTCTGATAAGTTCTGACTAGCATGGGAATCTGCTTTCTCATCTCATCCTTTGATTTGGGTTATGAGAGATTGGTCCAGCTGATGCTGTTGAGACAAGGTGGGGAGGGAGCTCACCGAGTTGACTAGAGAGAGAAAGGTGTTGGTGGATGATGTTTTGCGGGAACCTGCTGTGGCAGGACGAGCCCGATAGGAAAATGTGAGGCTGACGGTTGGATATGGGGAGTGGATGTGTGTGTGAGAGAAGGAGTTGGTGATGAGATGAATTTGGGTTATTGCTGCTGCTCGCATAAGAAAACCCTGGCTCAAACCTTGATTATTTCTATACCTTAGAATAGGCCACTTTAAAGCTTGCATCATATTATGGTTGGTGACGTGGACCTGTCCCATTTCCTTGGGGACAGACTTTGGGTTCTCAGGTGAAGACCCGACCACGAGTTCAACCAGGACGGGTGGTACTACTGAAGGGTGCGTGCTATGCTCAAGGATGCCTGTGGAGGAGTGGACCCTGATGTTCTAGCTACCGCTGCGCAGTTGTTTCTCATTGTCGATTTAGCCCACAGGGCTTGTACCAGACCGCTTTGTTTTATATATATGTCATGTAATGAATCTTTTATCGATGTATGGATGTGATATTCGACTGAGATGAGTTCTGTACGAGATAGCTGCTATTCCTGGGACTATCTCGAGGGTACAGGGAGTCGGATTCTCATCGTTGAGAATCCGGTTCGTCACAGACGGGGTAACGCATGGTCATGGTTCCCCAGGTCATTCTTATTAGGAGTAGAGATATCAACGACTTTTATGCTTTTCTGTCTAAGCACACCTTGCGTTACACCTCGCTGCATATAGGTTTTATGATGCACCTTTACAATGAACCAACACATGTCCAAGACAAATTTTGCTTCCTGTGGCGTCTTGAGGCCTGGCTGCAGCGTCTTGTGGCCTAGCCCCCGCCGGCGGTGGCCTGGCCGTGGCCGGCGGCAGCATGGCCATAGCCAGCTGCGTCCTGGCTGTGGCGTCTTGAGGCCTTGCCACGGCCGGTGGCAGCCGGGTTGTGGCCAGATGTGGCCTAGTTGCGGCGTCTTGTGGCCTGGCCGTGGCCAGCTGCGACCTGGGCCCGGCGTCTTGAGGCCTGGCTGCTGCCTGAGGCCCTGATATCTTCATCCATGATTTATCCAACTTTAGTATGTATGGTTGTTGTTTGGTTTTGAGCAGAGAATTCAATGAATTAATAAATAATATGACTTGTCTTTGCTGTCCATTTTGGGTCATTCATTCACAAGGGAGCTAAACTACTATTCGTAGAAGTCTGATATTCAACATCCCACCACATTCGTAGAATAATTCACTCAACAACACTAAACTACTGTAGATAGGTTGGATGTGAAAAGAAACACATGACAAAGACAATCATGAGTTCAAAAGACAATGAAATCTATAGGGCGAGCTCTCGAAATTGAACACACTTGTCATATACGTCTTTTCTATATGAAGGCGTATATCTTTGTGCCTCGACTGGTGGGACTCACCCTATGCACCAAGACAAAGCGTATTCTCCTTTGCCCGATAGGTGGGACCCACTGCATGCAGCAGGAGGAAAAACAATTTTTGGCTCAGCACACTCATTTTGTCCCAAAAAAAAATTCACCCTCTGCCCAGTAAGTTTCAGATACCGCCAAATTAATAACACTCAAATATCACGGCCTCATCCCCACTTCCCCAAAACCACCCGGCTCCGACCATTGTTATGAGATCTAGTATTCGGGAAGGCGAGGCGACAACGAAGGGAACGAGCAGGCCGGAGGGTGAGGATGGTTCCTCTCTGCCCTAGCGACTCCAACCATGTTAACTCCTTCCATGGCCCGCGATGGAGATCGCATGCCACTACGAAACGGGGTCGAACTCTTGGAAGCCGAAATTTTTGCCGAAAAGGGTATCATCAGGTGCGTATTTGCCTCTACACCTTCTAGGGTTAGCTGGCTTTCAGTAGAAAACAGTGTGCAATAGATACGTTGTTCTCCCTCCATGCAATCCATTTGATATACCTCTAAGCCCATCTAGGGTTCGCAATGAATTGATGTTGCCGGTGTCGTTATTTAATTTGCACATCTAAATTATAAAAATCACTCAATTAGGCAACAGGGATTTCGGTTAAGTCCGTGAGGTTTTGGCACTTGTTTGTCCATTAATTTCATTTGTTGTTTCCATGAACAATTACATACATGAGTAGTATACATATGCGCATAAATTAATTTTGTTATTTTCAACATCCTTCCATTGTTTCATCATGTCCTTAATCAGAACTATGTGTTGATATTTATGTTCACATGCAGGTCTATCTCAATCATTTCATTTCAAACAGAACCTAATTGTTGTTGTTGTTGTACAAATTACTGAGCTGAACAGGCATTGTGCTATTTGAGCACTACATATTTGTTTTCACATACTATGTATATGCATATAACTATATCTCAATTTTTCATGGTGGTGTTTAAATATTTTTTGTGCACAAATAGAAAATCTGAATTGACTGGTGAGGTGTGGAATATACTATCGAATGCCGCGGGTTAGGGGAAGAAGTTGTAGCATGCATCTCTGCTACATTGGACAAGGGTTTAATAGACCTTAACGCCATGACCGGTTTTAAAGAATCGCTTAAATATGGGCAGCGGGACTACATGTACTACATGAAGAGATATGAAGAAGATTATACCAGTACAACGTGTCTTCTAGAAATTAATAGCAAAAAAGATGTAGAGGAAATGTGTCATTACATGGAGGCAACCAAAGAAAATAAATTAAGGTTGGTGGTATCAAAAATTGATGTGTTGGGACAACATGTCAGCATAACACCCCTGAAACTAAATAGGCGGCATGGCCCTAATGCTAATGATTACGACGATGATTGTGATGAATACAAAGATTGGCTCCAAGAACAAGGCAAAGACTGTGGTATGTATGTTGCTTGTTCTACAATCCACATGAAGCCTTAACTACACATTTCACTCACATACCAATGTATGTAATTTGCAGGACTATACGATGTCTTTAAGCAAGAAAAAGTAAAAACATACTGAGAATGGTTATCTCATAAAGGACTTCTGAAAGAAATTAGTAAATCCTTTTTCCTTTTCGATTGCTGCATATTTGTGATGAAAATAGTGAACCTACTAAGTACAAGTGTTTTCAAATTTTTCAGTGGCTTATAGTCAAGCTCATGCTAAACCTACTAAAGTCATACACGCACGTGATGAGAGCAATGATAGCAGCATGACCCTGCCATCACAACATCCCTCACATGCTAGGAGACAAAACTAGACAAAAGGTTATGAAAGCTTTACACCTCCAAAAAGTTCACTCTGTTTTGTTCAATTGGATTGTTCAGTATTAAATGTTATTTTCTCTTATGTGACTGCAAGTAGGTGGCAAGAAAGTTGGTCGTGGAACATTGAAAGGCTTAGCTTCAGTTGCCAAGAGATCAAAATCTCATGGCAAGAAAACTAGAAATCAAAGTTGGGTGGCCCTGTAGAGATAATAGACGTATCTTTGTTAATGAGGTTGTTGTATCTGTGAGGATGAACTGTCCACTTATTGGAGTCAAATAGTGTAATGGTATGTCACTATCCACCGCATGCATCTTGTTAATGATATATAGCAGATGCGTTCCCTCTATTTTATTCGTACACAATGTTAAGATTGAATCATGCATGCATAACAAGTTTCCTTCCAACCAGGAAGTATAGGATTTTGAGGGCATTCATGATCCAAAGGAAAAGATATGGAAGATTGCCCAGAAACGCTACAAAGGTTGGTGAGCCAACTTGACTGCTACATACAAGGCATACGACAGTTATGAGGAGAAAATGACACATTACCCGACGAAATAAACATTTTGGAGTGGCACTATTTGTGCTAGTACTTTAGAACTACACCGTTCAGGGTACATTTTCTTCTTCTAAATTTAAGAACAACATTGGGAGTTACATAGTAGATTAGGTCAATCTTTCATCACTTAATTAACATCACTGGTTCACTCGTTGCAGAATTCCAGCCGCCAGAACTATGAGAATCGCGGGCGAAAGATTACCATCCATTCGGGGGGTTCGAAACCTTACTATCAGTGGAGTTTGGAACGGGTAAAGATTGGTTACAATATTCTCATCTTTCACTATCTACATAAGACAATCATATATTAATGCCGTGTAATGATGAAATCATAGTGAGATCCTGAAACTGGTGTTGAGCCAAGCCAGTTGGAACTTTGGAGGGCTACTCACTCCAAGAAAGGAAAATGGACAAGTGATATAGCCGAGAGTATTTATGTGAGTAGAAATTTGACCGTAACCTTGCCTGCACTCAACGCTCGTCTAATTTTGTATCAAACCATGGCCACGTATGGTTTTCAATCTTACAATTCTTTCTTTCCCTCAGGAATGTACAACCAGGAAATTATTATCTCTAGCAGATTTAGATCAATTGGGTGAAGAAGGAACACATAGTGTCACTTGTGATGTTGATAGGGAAGAGCAATGTTTCCAGGAAACAACATATGTCAAATCCAAGGTGTCACGTGGCCATGGTTACATATCGAATCCAAGTAGCAACAAAGTTATTCAGGAGAGGATGTTACAGGAGAGACTCGAGAAGGTCGAAGCACGAGAATGTGAGTTAGAAGAAAAACTCAAAAAGCATGAAGCCAATAAGGAACTCGAGAACAACAACAGAAACAATAAGACAAGAAATGCAAGGAGGGTTTGCAAAGATGATGGAGCCGTACAAACATATATTATTACGTTCATAGGTAACCAGAAGATTGGTGTACTTGTTTTGTTCATAACTTGACCAATGCAGCTAATATCTTACCTTCCCTCTTTTCAAATACGCAGAATACACCTCAATCCAACAATAGTACAGCTGAAGTTGAGGTTGTGGTCGATGAGGTTGGCATTGCTGCAACAACAGCATCGCCGAGTCAAGAAACAGCGAACAAGGTAACGACTATACTTGGTTGTGATTGACAAAATATATATTTATGTCTCTAATCTCTTGTTTGCCCTCTTTTACATTATGCAGACTTCTTCTGAAATCATCAACAACAATTCAAATGAAGTTGAAGTTGAACCTGCGAGGATTGAGGAAAACACTCACGCAACACCTGTAGTGCAGGATCCTGTACCAGCGAACCAGGTAACGACATCGAACAAGCTTTCTGATCATGATGCATGGTGTTGTGCATTGAATTAATACAGCTGACATTGTTCCAATAACTTTATAATCCAGACTGATCCACCAAGCACTGTGACAAAAGATAAAGAAAATATGGCACCTAACATCAATCAATCTACTGGCAGCGCTACAAAGAGACTGTTCAGTGAGAAAAAAGGTCAAAAAGGTGATGCGCCTGCTCCAACACCTCCCAGATGTATTGCTCCTCATGAACTACAGAAGGAGTACTATAAAACAAAATATGGCAAGAGGAGAGCACAAGAGGTACTACCTGGAGTTGTCATTTCATAATGCCATTAATATTTTCCACTTCAAATTCATATGTTGCTGCATATTCATTCGAAGACAAATTGGGTTTAGATGTTGTAATTGTCTAATTTGTTTACATTCAGATTGCCATAGAAGAAGCTCCACCGCCAAAAAAAGACTCAGGATCGGCCAACAAAGTCGCTATAGATAACAGGAAGAAACCTCCATTAAAACCTCGCCAGCAGTGAGGAAGATCATCAAGAGTGGGTTGTAGCGATGCGTAGGTTTTTTACAAACTTTGTAAATGTGAGTGATGAACAAGAGTTCTTACTTTATTGTGTTGATGATGAATATCCTGTTATATGACGACAAATGGTGGTCATTGTTGACACCAAATTTTGCACCGGTGATCAAAAGAAATGATCAGAGAATAATAGCAAGTGGAAGCCAATGGAAGCTGAAGTTGAGCTGATCTTCTCGGAAGCCAGTAGAGTCGATGAGCAAGAAGCCAGTCGATTTTGACGCACCGACAAAACCGGAGTTGATCGAAGACAAGTGCAGCTGATAGACATGAGATTGGTCGACATACGTGGCGGAGAGGCCACAATGAGTTCAACGTATTTTAGGATTTGCTTTGTTTTAGGAAAGTAATGTTTTCTTTTCCGTCAAGTTTAGTAGTTGTCGTGATCGACATGGAGTCTGTATCAGGGATTATAAATAGCGGCCTTGGGGCTACGAATAAAGATTGTCCACAAACCAATCAAACAAACATTTACACTTTTCGTATTGCAATTTACTTTTCAATCTAATTTCAGTAGATTCACGAGTTCTCCTGAGTATTCGCTGGGCTGCATCTCCATGACCTCTAGCACTGCTTGTAAGTTCCGCTTTTACCTAGTGCTCTCTAGGCTTTAACTATCGGGCGCATCGCTGTGGTTTCGTCTAGGTTTAGCATTAAGCATCCCGCTCTGCTTCGTTCTTTATCTGGTTGTTACACAAATTTATCGTAACTGTTAGATCATAGGTTTAAGTGAATCCGCTCCATTTTTATCTTGTTCTGACTGTTACACCAAGTTATCGTAGCTGTTAGATAAAGCGTATCCGATCCGCTTTTATCTAGATTTAATTATTGCAGAAGTTATTGTGATTGTTAAGTTTAGGATTAAGCGTATCCGCTCCACTTTACCTAGATTTGATAATTGCACCAAGTTATCGAACGCATATGTGAGCCGATCAGAATAGTCGATTTAGGTTGTTTTGCTCTATTCAGCCGATATGTTCAAAGTTATCGTTGTCTGTTAGATCTTAATAGATTTAACCTGTTATTTCTGTTAAGTTTTAGTTTTTATCACAATTTATCTAGTCTGACTTCGAGATCTAAATCGGCTATCGAGGTTTTAAGCACACAGCTGGTCAGGTTCTCGATTTTGGACAAACTATCAGATCAGCTATTTTAGCTGGTCTGGATCGAAGACATACGGTTCAAAATTATAGCCGATTTGTGAATTTATGCTACCTATCTTCCTTGTCATTTGCAGGTCAAATTGAGTGGCACGCCCTGAACCTCATGAGTACCGGCTCGTCCTCAGAGTGAAGCAAATCTCCGAGGCCGATCGTGTGTGTTAGCGCAGACTGTCATCGCCTGACTTTTTTGCATCAACAGTCATGAATGAAGGTTTGATTTCATAATGATTTGTATGTACATTCTGGGTTGCATCTGTTTATATTTTGAAAATCCTGTTGCATTAAAGAATCTGAAATTTGTGACGCCGGGCATCCAGCATGTAGCCTATGGTGACCAATATTTCGTTGTGCAATCCTCTACTCAAATAGCGACGAACCATAGTATGTTGTGATATACTATATTCATATAGCGACAAAAAAATCATCCGATGCGTTGTTAGTTGAGCATATAGCGTCGATCCTTACTTTGTTGCGACAGCCCGTACACATATAGCGTCGCCAAATGTCATTGCGCTATGGGTCTAGGATATAGCGACAACTAGCATTTCGTTGTGGCATCCAATATGCATATGACGACACAATTCCTAGCGTTGCGACATCTATCGAGCATATAGCGCCGGCAGCTAGCGTTACGATTTGGTTCAAGAATATGATGACGACCCATATTTAGTTGCGTGACCATCTACATGTATAGGGACGACAACTATTGTTGCGAATTGGTTCAAGCATACCCATATTTGGTTGTGTGACCCTCTACGTGTATAGCGACGGTAATTAGCATTGCGAACTGGTTCAAGCATATGGCGATGACCCATATTTGGTTGCGTGAGTCTCTATGTGTATAGCGACAGCACCTAGCGTTGTGATTTGGTTAAAGCATATGGCGACGGCTATGACTTCATTGTGTTATCCTACGTTGCTATTGCAACAACACAAGTGTCATATTGCTACACAATGCTTTCTGCAATAGCGCTTGTTTGCAACAGACCAACGTGGTCGCAATTACCACTATAGCAATGGCGCCTTTCGTTGCAATTACCCGTCTTGCAAGGCCACTGGTCGTCGCAACACTTCTTCTTTATAGTGACACCATTTGGTTAGCGTCGCAGCAACTTATTGCGACCGACCTTATTGCGACGCCCGGCGACGAAATCCACTGGTCGTTATACGTGGATATCGTGAAGAAATGACCCATATAGCGACCATTTTGAGGCGCCGCATAAGGTCCAAAATGCTGCAGTGTGATGAAGACGTGGCAGGCTACCTTTCGGAAATCTCGGGATATCTAAAGAAATCTATCCGGACAGAATTGCAAATTGTAATCTAGTAGGTTTAGATCAAAACCGACTTGTAAACCCTAGACTGTCACCATATATAAGGCGGCCTAGATCAACCCCTTGAGGAGAACACATCCATTGTAACCACAAAGCTCGTCCGAGCAACCTGATGCTTGACCGAGCACCAGCAATACAAGCAATCCACGGACACAGGACGTACGGTATTATACCTCTGGGTAGCCCGAACCTTTTTAAATCTTGTCTCATGTGTCACCTTCAAGCTACTTGTCACACCTGGATTTTCACAAAAACCCGAATGCGGCCATATGTGTGCCCAGGAAGTCATAGTACACATATAGCGAACAAATATGATAAACAGAGAACATATGCTGGAATAAATTCTTCATTAAATAAAATGTTTACATCATAGTGCTTCATAAATGATCTAAACAATAACAGCGGAAGACTAATAAAACTCTCAACTAATGGAGCCGCAATCCACAGGGATTCTAACTGGGAGCTCACAACTTAGTAGTACGGTAAATCTTCTGGAAACTCGGTAGCAGACTCATGCCCAGCCCAATCTGTTTACCCATCCGGGATTTTGTTGAATAAAATAGCAAGTGTAAGTAAACAATTACTTAGCAAGTATAGCACGGATATGAAGGCTCAAAATAGGCTAGACACGGCTTAACTGCATTAGCATTTTTAGTTGGTTCATTTTATTATTAACCAAATTACTACAAGTGAATGAAATCCGGTTGTAACCCAATTAACAAAGTATGAGTGACATTAAACATAAATAAGCATCATCTTCTAATCAAAAAGGATCCAGGCCGCTCGTGACCCTGAGCAAGGCTATCATGATAGATTTTACACTCTGCAGAGGTTTTGCCCTTTACCCACCAGTCACGTAAAAGCTCAAACAAACTTTAAACCCAACCACGCGGAGGTGGATCAGACCTCACAAATCACACTACCGAGGTGTGACCGCATAGGGACGCTACGAGGTTTTTCACAAGACACCCTAACAAGACAGTGTCCGATTATGGTACAACACAGGCAGCATGGCCCAGGCACCGAGATTGACGTACGCCTACGGAGTCACACCATAGGGGGGTCAATGGCATCCAGAGCGCGGGCATCTCACCCAACAATGCGCAACGTGTGGAGTTCCCCGTCGCAGGGACTCCCAGCACGGGACTGTGCCTCACGGGGGCATAGCCGACGGATCACCCGTCCTCGGAGGATCAAGACATACTCTCACCCATGTTTCCCATAACGCCGACAGCCACTCCGGTAACCACTGGCAAGCTAAAGACGTACAAGTTACTTGACCAAGACCAGAGCCATAATAGTTCTAGCGGTGGCGACAGGCTCTTGGGTTGCCGCTTTAAGAACCGGACCTTACGGAGAGACACTAGAGCAAAGCACGAAGCAAATGCTCTAGCTCCCTAAACCAAGTTGCTAAAAAGCATGTTTTAAAGTGAACCATTAAGTCAAGATTAATAATTAAATAATAATGACAGTAGCTGCGCATAGCAAAGATTCTACCCATATGCAATAACCCAAGGTAATCAAAGGATAGGAGTAAACAAACTAGGTACAACCTTAATTGGATGACAAATTAGACACATGCATATGAAAGTAAATGTATATAAAGAGTGTGTTTAGGTAGCAAGGATTGTCCGTTCTATAACTTGCCTTCCTCGAAGGGCAGCTGCTGCTGCTGTGGGTCCTGCTCCGGAAAGTCTCCCACGTACTCGAAGTCCAACGCAAAAGGCTCACCGACTGGACACGAATCACCATACAAGCGAGCACGCAAACCAATACATGAAAACAAATAATAATCTATTAGAACAGTACACCAAACAGTAGAAACAATACAAATAAAGCTTTTAGAAATATTCTACGCTTCAATACGAACACATGAGCGCGAAAATCACACTAATCGGAGCTAAAACGAAAAAGATATGGCTTTTCTAAGTTCTAGGGACCTACTGGCAATGTTTTAAAAATTCCAGGGGGCTAGTTTGTGAAAAACTAGGAGCCTAAACATAATTTCGTATAAAAACCCGAGGGCCTACGCGAGAAAGCGCCTAGCTAGGACTGTGGGTTCTATTTTTTGAAAACTCAGGGGCTTAAACGCGAAGAAAGGACCTAAAGGTAATTTCTCTTTGAACTTGGCCGGACCGTGGGTTGATTCGAGGAGAACCGAGGGGCGCTTATGCAAAACAGCGGTGCTGACCGGTATCCCTTGGGGTTGACCGGGGGTCTGGGCGGACCGGGATCGTTCGATCTAGATCGGACGATCTAGATTGGCTTGGGGGGAGGGCTGGCGAGAACAGGGGGGCGACGCCGCCTTGCCATGGGGCGGAGGCTCGCCGGAGCTCCCCCGATCTTGAGCTCTAGGCCACCATTTGAGGCGGAGTTTGGCCGAGGAGAGAGCGGCGGCCGCGGGGATCTCGCCTGGGTGCTTGGCGCCGGCGATGGGGCGGCGCTCCGGCCGGACGGCGTCGAACCGAAGCGGCGGGTCGTCGGCGACGTGGCGATCGCACTAGGAGGCGGGAAAGGAAAAGTGAAATGGCTCGGGGGGGGGGGGGGGATTCTTTACCGTGCGCGAGGGTCGGGGAGGGGTCAGCTGGGGCGGAGCGGCGCCGGGGTGGTGGATTGTCGGCGGCCGGGGTGGCGCGAGGGTCGGCGGCCGAGCTCGGAGAAAATGGCGGCGAGGTGCGGGGAGGCGCGCTGGAGGAGCTAGGGGTCGAGGGGAGGGCTTGATGAGTGTTGGGGACCCTCGGGGCCTCGCTTTTATAGCTCGGAGGGGGCGCGGGGGACCGGGATGGCACGTACGCCGGGAATGGAAGGTGCGGCGGCGGGGGATTTCTTTCCTTGTGGAGGCGCGGTGCGGGGTTAGGCAGGGTGGCCGGCCGGGGCGGTTCAATTCGCGCCGGAGGGGGAGGAAGGGAGCTCGGGCGCGGGGGAAGAAAAGGAAAGGGTGGGAGGTGGGAGAGAGACCTGACAGCTGGGGTCGCGTGGTCAGTGGCTCGTGGGGGGGGGGAACAGGCGCAAGTCGTGGGCCGGTTTGGGCCGAAAGGGAGCTGGGGCTTCCGCGGGGAGAAGGGGGAGAAGAGCGTTGGGCCGCGGAAAGGGAAGGTGGGCCGAGGGGGAGGAGGAAGGGGAGGTGCTGGGCTGCTTCGGGAAGGAGAGAAGAGGGAGCAGGCTCGGCCTAGGGGAAAAGTTGGACGGGCAGAAGTGAACCAAGGCCGAAACAACTATTCTAAAGATCAAACAAATACATTTCAAATTCGAATTTAAATTAGATTTAAATTCTAATTGAATTGCTCACAAACAAAACTCAATGCCGCCAGCATGGATGCAACAAATATGTTTTTACAACTTATATTTGATTTTAATTTCCATAAATAGTTCATTTAGCCTATATTAAATATGAACAACTTAAATAAATGCCAATTAATTACTAAAATTTTTAAATAGGTAAATTTTTGGGTGTTACACTACTCAACTCGGTGATCCTCCTCCTATAAATCTACCACTCGGGTACTCCCTAGTGGATTGACAGGTCTTAGATCTGACAGTAACGAGCATGGAAATCCTATCATATAATTATATATTTTCTTTTATTAAAAGAGGCGAATAAATGTAATTTTTGTTAAAAATATGAAGAGAAGTCAAATTAGACTCCATTAGAGATACTTCTAAGATACAAATTGAATTATATCGAACAGCTCGAGAAGTTAATTCATTAAAGACCTTTGATGGATCATTTTTAGTTTAGTAAAAAATAGCAAAACACATGTATATCCTTGCTATTGATAGGACTAAGGTACCATCAAAATTTCACTTACGATCTCATCTCTAACATTAGAAAACAGTTCGTATAGGTTCGTATTTTCTCAAAAGATGTTTATTTGACATGATTAGGAATTAGTTTTCGATTCAATATAGTAGCATAAAAAAGGCTTAGTGCAGTTGTTTTTTATCGACTTCCCTAAAGGCCCAAGTATCTTCGTGCTCAGGTTTGGGATCGCTTTTCAGAACATTTTTATTGATACTTAGATATTAGACAAAATCATTTAAAAACATAAAAAATAAAAAAGCACCGTAACTACCAAATAGTCAGTAGACGGCTTGGTAGACCTACAAGGTATGCTAGGTTGGGCATGGCACACCCAGTAGTATGGCCCAACACGACACATGTATGGAAAAACAAAAACAAAAAATCATTATCTTATTTTCCCAATCATGCCCTATCGTCAATATCTATACTTAGCCCATGTTTGGATCCACCCCAACTAAAAATTAGCTAACTAATTTGTATAATTTGTAGTGGTTTATTTTAGCTAGCTAAAGAGTACCTAGCTAAACATTAGCTGTGGGAGTTTGCTAGTTGAATTAATTGGACTATCCTATCATTCATTAATTATGGACAGAATGATGTGACGGTGAAAAGTTTCCATAAACAGGTGGGGGGTATTTTGGTCTTCAAACTCGTTTAGTCGCGTTTAGCTAGGTTCAACCAGCTAAAGGAATCTTGTACATTTTTGCATGCAACTAAAGTTTAACTGAGTTTTAGCTGCTCCCGTTTGGATCATTAGCAGCTAAAGTGGATCCGAACAGGGCCTTACCCATATCACATTATCATGCTTGATGGTTCAATGACTATGTCGCTCATCCTTATCAGCCAACGCCAACGGTTCAGGTCCCCCATTTGATCTCAAAATCTATGGTATATTTTGCAACTTGATAATTCTATAGATAACATGAGACAAGATTGTAGCCTCAAAGTCATGCATAATCCTGTTGATCTTCAGTTAAGCTTGTTGAAGCAAAAAACATAAAGTGTATGTTAAGGTTTACATGCTTCTCAAATTGGCATCATTTCTACCAGTAGCAAGTGGTAATGACAATTGTTGAAACGGTATTCTCAGCAATAATAAGTCACATTCATTGAGCGAAATATTTTTGTCAAAGTGGATGAAAGATTATTAATAGAGACTTTATAACCTTTCAAAAGCGCAGTGTAGACAGAAAGTATTTTTTATCATTTTTCAACTATTGTATGTATGTAAGCTTCTTTTATGAAAAAACGTTGTAGCTAATATCTATGAACTATTTGTATTGTAATTTATGCAAGTTTTGCATTTAATTGTTGATGAACAAATATTTTTGTGGGGTAATTTTCTAGAGTTTTTAGGATGGTGGAATAAGCTAAATAAAGAGGGGATACAAAATACCTAACGAGCAACATGGAATGATGATACCACTTGATGGAGGCGTTAGCCCGATCTTCTGTAAGGTAATGATAAGTCCCTTGGTGGAGATCTCAATGTTGATGATCCATGGCTTCTAATTAATCAGATTCGAACCCCTACAACCGCTTCACTACTGCTCCGTTGGTTATCAACCATGCACAACATGGTTGACCTCGCGCACGAAGGATTTCCTTGCATTCAATCGAGAACACAAACAAGAACAAAAAAACACAATCTGAATTTCAAGTATGAATGAAGCAAAATCAATTATGGAGTTAAAACTCATATAAGGAAAGGAATAATCGACACAATCGAGAAGAACAACAACGGGGTCCTATGGCATAGTGAAAGGACTTATCACCACAGTTACAATTAATCAACTCTGTTTTTCAAAGAAAAACTAAAACTAAATAAAATCCAAACCCTAATGTGATGGCAGCTACTGAATATATGCTCCTAGGGTCGATCTAGAGTTCGAGGGTCACGTCCCTAATGGCTCCAACATGATACACGGCCTAATGGCCCCAAAGTCGGTGTCACAACACCCTAACAAATTCTGGATGTCCTATTATTTTGGCTATTCCCGTTGACTCAGAAGAATTTTTGACATGAGACCGGAGCCATTGGAAAGCTTATATTGTTATCTTTATGTGCATATGTGGAATCAAAAACTAAACTCGTATGTAACATGGGCGACGATTTCGGTGTGCGCTGCTCTTGGACTCCGATGTGGACTCGAACTTGATTTGTTTTGGGCGTTGACATCTCAAACTATATAACCCTCGGGTCTCCTTCTCGGCTTGGATACCCTTACTCGTCTCCTCCATCTCCATGCCATTTTCCAACCATAGTCATATGCATGATGTCATGTCCTGGTCATTTCCTTTTCACATATTGCCTTTGTTGACATGTTACTATTTGATGTGGTCAAATGTGCGAGAGAGAAGATAATTGTGACTTGACACCTGATTACTGTTCTAGCAAGTAGCCATAGTAATGGTGCTAAGCGCATCTCCAGCAGCATAGGTGAATTTGGATACCTAAAACTTGTTTTGGTTATAGAAGAGAGAAGGTTTTCATGAGGTTTGTGTTTTTCTCCAGCAGGATGCCCAAAACTGGATACCTAAATTCTTTTCCAAGACTAATATGCAAATAGAGTCTTTCTCGAGGGCAAATAAACAAACTTGGCATCTCATCTTCTCCACGTATTGCATCCCCAGCTTCCATCAATCAAACCTAGGAGAAGAAATTCAAGCAGCGTTGAAGGGTAGAGGCGGCCAAGGGCTGCAGCTGTGGCTGAGCACACCCTCCCGCACCTGCCATGACAGAGTCGTCTGCGCTCCGTGGCAGAGCCCAGAGGCCACCAGCGGTTGCTGAGCTTGTCGGGCCACACCTCCCGTGCCAATGGCTGAGCTCATCCATTCGCGTCTCCCGTGGTGGAGCTTGCATGGCGGTAGCCGAGCTCGTTCTCCCGCTCTCCGCAGTGGATCTCGGATGCGTTGCAACGATGGAGCTAGCCCACCTGTGTGGCGATTCTAGAGATCGTCAGTGCGATGATCACCCCGTGAAAGGCAAATCAACAACAGTGGGTGTGAGGGCATGCGGGGACGAGCTCAGGGCTGAGGTCCGGTGGCCGACGGTGGAGCCATCAACGGAGAAAGCAACAAAGGCGTGGTGTGGAAAGCTCCGATAAGAGCATTGCAAGAAGACGGAGAGGAAGTTGACTGATGTCGCCAATTTTAGGGTATGATCTATTTTATCTGGTTAGATTGACATATTTGGAATGACAGAGAAATTTAGGTCATAGCCTAAAATAGTAAACCATAGAGGTATACTGTTGGAGCAGTTTTTAGACATTTTTAGATATTTTGATAGATTTTAAATATACAAACTCATTCTAGGTAAGCTGTCGGAGATGCTCTAATTAGTCCGATGCAATTTCCACGAGGAAGGATCGGACCAACAGAAATATATATAGCATCATGAGTTCTCGCTGTTCAGTGCAAGACTGCCAAGTAGAGATGGCAACAAGCACAAACCCACTGGTTTATCTCTGCCAAACCCATGCACATGAAGAATAAATTAGCCCGTTAAGAAATCCATGACCCGTCATGTGTTTAAAATTGTGCCCAAACCCATTCCCGCTAGGTTAATGGGAACCCAACGGGTCATGAAGCCAACATGCACCATCCATATATATATACAACACAACACCGTTCAAAATATATGCATGCAATATTCATGTAGACTAATAAAAATATATAGGATAATAAATGTTCAACTAACGTGACATAAAAATTAGTGGCCGTCATGACCAACGGGTCATAACAATTAGTGACATAACAATTAGTGACATAACAATTAGTGGCCGTCATGACCCGTTAAGAAATCCATGACCCGTCATGTGTTTAAAATTGTGCCCAAACCCATTCCCGCTAGGTTAATGGGAACCCAACGGGTCATGAAGCCAACATGCACCATCCATATATATATACAACACAACACCGTTCAAAATATATGCATGCAATATTCATGTAGACTAATAAAAATATATAGGATAATAAATGTTCAACTAACGTGACATAACAATTAGTGGCCGCACTTTATACTCACTAAATGGGCCAGGCCGGTATAAAAATTTAGGTGTATTATGGTTATGGACTGGTATATAAAATAGGCCGGTTAGAAAAACCTTCGGATACATCCAAATCCACATAATTCTCAAAAAAATCCAAATCCACGTCCGCAAATTTACTGGGTTTAGCTTTTTGGCCATTAACAAATTGTCACACCTAGTTTTATAAACAAAACCGAATGCAATCACTTATTTGCCGGAATCAGTTTAATCATACATGTGCCGACTTTATTATTGAATCAATGCCAATGTTTTTACATAACTATAAACAACATTACAAAATGGCCCGTGGTCTAAAAGAAAAGTACATAATTAAATCTTAGTTTTCAGCATAAGGGGTCTCCATCTCCACAGGAAGCTGACTGAGGGCACACCAGCCTAGAACAAAGCAGCTTGTCGAAGTCATCGTCTTCAACGCACTCGTCCCAGGACACTACAAGAATAACTCAGATCCGCACCCCTCATATGCCTCGGTGCACTCAAGATCCGGTGCTAATATAACGTTAGCACCGGGTGCGAAATTGGGGCGCCCTTGGGAACCCAACACCAACCGGTGCTAAAAGTCCTAGCACCGGTTGGTGTTACCAACCGGTGCTAAAGGCCCCGACCCTTCAGCACCGGGTCGTAATACCAACCGGACCCTTTAGCACCGGTTGGTGTTACGACCCGGTGCTAAAGGTCTTTTAGCACCGGGTCGTAACACCAACCCGGTGCTAAAGGGGGTGTCACATGCTACTACAAAACAAAAGAATCTTCTATCTCATCACACGTGCTTTGTAGGTGAGATGGTTAGGTGGGTACGCGCGAGCCAAGAGGTCATGAGTTCGAAACCCCGCAGCAACGCACATATTTTTTGGCAAATGGACACACCTTTACCACCGGTTATTTAACCTGGTGCTAAAGGTGGGTACCTTTAGCCTCGGAAACATAGCACCGGTTGGGAAACCCGGTGCTAAAGGGCTTTCCCAACCGGTGCTAATGTCTGTTTCTCCGGTAGTGGGAGTCTGTGTTGGGGGGATTGGCAGGGGGAGAAAGGAGGGGTGAGTACAACGAATTGTACTCCGTAAGTGTATTAAAAATATGACATGAGACTATTGTGAGGGCTTTTAGGTTTAACTCGCACTTAAGCAACAAAGTTCTTAATTTTAACCTTAAGTCCTTAGCACCTATTTACTAAGTAAAATCACCTTCTCCTCGAGAACCCAAACCTTGGAAATCCATCCAAGTCACCAACCATCCGAAATCCATCCGGTCCTCCTCGAAAATCCATCAGATCAACCAACCCTCGGAAATCCATCTGAGCCATCATCAACCAACCATCCTGAGCACCACTAATCCCGAAGAAGTCCAAGCCACTCTTGAACGTGAGCACAGCTGATATACCAGTTTTACACTCTGCAGAGGTTGCATACTTTTACCACGAGTCGTGGTACCCGTTTGCCGGGGTTTGCAAGGCCCATATCACCTTTCCAAGATGTGTGGCTGGGTTTCACTACAAGGCCTTTACAAAGAGTCCTCCCATGCGTATTAGCTCATAATGCACGCCATAGAAGCAATATCCCGTCTCTCCTCTGCTCCTAGACTAGGCAAGCCGTAGAAGTATCATTCCGTCCCAAATACCTATCCAGAGTAGAGAGCATAGAAGCCTTCTTCCGTCCCCAGCAGCTATGAAACTAATGTCCACACAGGTATCCCCTAATTAATTAATTAGACAGATCTAGAGCCATAGTAGATCTCATGGCTGCGCCGTTAAGCCGGGTTATAGGCTTCGAGAACCGGTCCTTAGAATCCGAGACCGGAACTAGCACAAACCCAGAATAACCAAATCAAAATATTGAATCATCATACCACTCGGTCTATCCGGCTCAGTTTCCCCAACTCAAGTTATATCACCGAGGTTTTCAACTTCCTCAACTTTATGTCCAGATCTTAAGTTAATTGCTTTCAAATTAACCCAAACCAACCCTGACAGCCAGGCTAAGCAGATACTATAACCAACCAAGGCTTCAAGGAATATATTAAAATTCTAGTGAACCCTAACATGGGATTCAAGTTAGATATAGCATGCAACTAAGGGTCTAACTAATTCTACTAAAGTAAAATAAAGTAGGGTGCTGGTTATGGTCAAGGGCACTTGCCGTTAGCTTGGTGATGATCCAAACTCTTGCTTCTCAAGATTCGCGTGCTGACCGTCTTCTAACCGCAACAAACACCATAGAAGGGAACAAACAACTATAAGAAAACAATACACCAAGCATTATGAAATACTTTATAAAGCACCTATTAAAAGATACAACACGTTTTAGGGAGCCAAGCCTAATTATCTATAGATCACAAGGGCTATTAGCAAAAAAGCTACAAGGCTCGGGAGATGAATAGATAAAAATAAAAGAAAGAACACTGCTGGAATTGTTGGTAGATAAGATGAACATTTATAGAATTGCTGCGCACATATATTTGAGGGAAAATGTGTGTATGACATCAGCATGATATACTGTTGATATCAGCAAGATGTATTTATGCGATCTGATGATAGGCTTACTGGCTTGTTCCTGTCTAAGTCAGGCACAAGCATGCAAGCTTAGATTAAATATGTATTTGCACTTGATTAATGGCATGTGTGCACGGTAATGTGCTTCTGAGCATACATGTTTAATCGAGATTTTGGTTGAGACATCATATATTCCCAGGGACTCAATAGATCGAGTACACACATGCATGATCTCCGACAAGGTGCAGCACACAGGTATGGCAGTATGTAAAATGAAAAGAGTGTGCCACAGGGGTGCTTCTCACCTGCCTGCGATGGTCGATAGCTGCTGATGGAGCAATGCAGGATGTTCGGCAGCGGCAGAGGTGAATGCCGACGATCAACAAGGAGGAAGCAGGGACTGGCGGCTTGAGATGGGTCCTGACATTGCGGCAAGGTCGGAGTGGTGACCAGCTGCGCTGCTTGCTCGCCGCAACGGCGCCGTTCTCTACCCTTGGACGAAATGGAGTGAGAGAGGATTTTGAGGAGTCGTAGTAGAGTCAGGGAAAGAATGGGAGTTCTTTTATAGGTGCAGGGAGCTCGGGAGATCAGATGCCGGATGATAGAGTTAACAACAACTGAATGCGTGGAACTTGTGTCACGGCCACTAGGTCAGCAGTTTGCATCTCGAGTGGTGGTGGAAATTAATAGACAAGCTAGTGCTAATTCAGTTCCACTAGTGATCTTTCAATGTCCACTTACGTGAACTTCAACTAGTAACAGAAACACTTGATCTTACGAGGAAGGAGAGATGGTTGATGCTGGGTTGTATATGGGATGGTTTAATGAATGATCATAATAATGCGAGGCAGGGAGATTAGGATCAGACAAGCCAGCTTAGCATGTGAATGACGTAAAGAAGTTTGAGTGACCAAATGCTGCTAACACATGCGTGGAAAAGGAACATGAGAGAGGAAGAGAAGAGACGTATGAGTGAGAGATAAATAGAATTTTAGTCCAACAAAAGGGTTAAGAATTGATTAATATGTATAAACTAGATTTAGACTAAACCAAAATTTGATCGAATTTTAAAACTTATATTAAACTCGTTTCTCAAACAAAACACAATGCAGAGCAGCATGAATGCAACTATGCAACATCCCGCACATTGATTGAAAAATTGTAAAAATATTTTCTCTACCTAAATTGACAATGAATTCAATGTTGGAGATTTTAGAAAAATAATAAAATTATTTAGTTTATTAGTGTTTTCTATTCACAACCCAAAATAGAATTTTTCACTACGTGAAAACCTTAAATAGGTAACGCGGCATTGGTAACGCGCGCACAAAGCCCGTTACAAGATACCTCATCAGTAACGGGCACCAGACAACAACCGTTACCGATAAGCCTGGCAGGCCCGGGCCCAACCTCTGCACAACAAAGCCCGTTACCGATTGCGACTTCTAGTAACAGGCATTGTTCGTGACCGTTACTAGTTGTTGTTGTAACGGACTTTAAATACGACCGTTACCAATAAGACAACTATCCGTAACGGTTGCTTCATGTCCGTTACGGGCAAGGACTAGTAGTAACGGGTGTTATGTTGGCAATTTAAAGACAGTTATCTTCTTCTTACTAGTTGTAATGGTATTAACTTTGGACATTTATCGCTCGTTACTAGAGTCGGAGCTCAATAATTAATTGCATCAGCTACAATACGTGGCTACAATGGCTATAGTGTCGTCGTCTCCACCCGCGGCTGCTGCTGTCGGCGCAGAGCAGCAGCTGGCGGAAACCCCTTCCTCCGTGCTGTCTTCCACCCGGCGCCGCGCCGCCGCATCCCTCCCGCGTCGTCGCCGCGGCCGCGACCACGCCAGCCGCGCGCTAGTCTACTAGCTAGCTCCACGACGCTGGGATTATCGCCGGCGCGCCGCCAGACCGCCGCCACCGCCTTTCCCGTCCTCCTCTCCTCCTTCCGCGGTATGGATTTTGCCCCTCTTCCTTTGTACTAGAATTCCCAGCTCATTCTCCACGTATTGTATATTTTGATGTGATTTAATTCTTAAAAAGCACCTCTATTGATCGAAGTTTTGTAGATGATGGCGGCTGATCGGGCATGGATGTACAGTCAACCCCGAGATTGGGAGACGTTCGTAAGAGCGGTCAACAATTTTCTTGATCAAGCGGAGGCGGACATGAGAAACAGGGGTGTGCCTACAATGTGTTGCCCGTGTTTGGATTGTGTCAACCAAAAAATGTTCAGACAATGGGACAATATTTTCCATCATCTAGTCACACGTGGATTCACACAGAATTACACGTGTTGGAACAAGCATGGTGAGGAAGGCCTTAATGAAGTTGAAGAAGGATGTCTTAATGAAGGTGAAGTGCGACGCCATGCTCAAGGTCTTAATGAAGGTGAAATGAGTGAATAATGACTTAACTCATTGATTTCTCGTTGTTACAGGGTAAACCGAAATGTTTTAACCCCTTGATTTCTCATTATTGCAGGGGAAGAAGAATGCGGAAATAATAACTTTGAGGAAGATGGAGCATTCCCACCTGTAGTGATGCGGCCTGAGCATATGACTGACCAGGAAGTTACGGGCTTCAATGATGAAGATGTGATGCCTCATGCCAACAATGTTGATCAAATGTTGAGAGACATTGAGTTTCAAGGCGTGTACACAACTTCTGAATTAGCGAGTCTGAAACAATTTGTCGAATATTCAAAGAAACCCCTATACCCTAGTTGTAAGATGTACTCTCGCATTTGTGGTGATCTCAAATTACTACAGCTTAAGGCAGGCCATGGTTGGACTGACAAAAGATTCAAACAACTATTGGATCTTCTAAAAGACATGCAACCAGAGGGAAATCAAGTGGTTGAGTCTGTCTATGCGGCTAAGAAGATAATCTGTCCATTGGGTTTAGAGGTTGAAAAAATCCACGCATGTAAGAACAGCTGTGTTTTGTTGCGGGGAGAATATGTGGACCTTGTCAATTTCCCAAAGTGTGGGTTCAGTCGATACAAGAGGAAAAAAAGATGGCGGAGATAATACCGATGACGGGGACGAGCCCGTGAATATCAGAGGCAGGAAGGGTAACCGAGGGGGTCCTGTGAGGGTGGCATGGTATTTCCCCATTATTTCCCGCTTTAAATGCATGTTTGCCACACGAAAGGAGGCCCAACTCTTGTGTTGGCATAGCCAAGGGTGAAAGAACAAGGACGATGGCAAGCATAGGCACCCCCAGACGCAGCACAGTGGGGTAACATTGATTCTCACTATGATTGGTTTGGCAGCGATTGCAGTAACATCTGGTTCGCCATGAGCACAGACGGCATGAACCCATTTGGTAACCAAATTTCAATGCACAGCACCTGGCCTGCTGTACTATCACTGTTGAACCTTCCATCGTGGCTATGCAAGAAACAGAAATACATGATGTTGTCAATCTTGGTCTCCGAGCCAAAGCAACCCGGTGACCGTATTGATGTGTACTTGAGGCCATTGGTTGACGACTTGAAGACACTTTGGAGGCATGGTGTGGTGAATGTTTGGGATGAGTTCAAGCGCGAGTACTTTACGTTGCATGCCATGTTGTTCAGCACCATAAACGACAACCCGGCCCACCGCAACCTCTCTAGGCAGAGTAAAAGGAGAGGTGAATCTTGCCTTCACTACTTGGATGAAACCTACTCATTGTGGCTGAAACACTCGAAGAAATTCGTATTTATGGGTCACCATTGTTTCCTCCCCAAGAGGCATCCATACAGGGCCATGGATTGTCAGTTTGAGGGAGAAAAGGAGAATCGAACGGCACCTCCGCATGTTTTCAGAATGGAAGTCCACTTGCAAGTCCAAGACATCAATACTATTGAGGAGTTACAAAAAAAGGCCACCCTTGGCAGAAAGAAAGAAGCGAGATGGTGAAGAAGAAGATGGGCAACAAGGGATAAGGAACAAGAAAGCAATACTATGGGAGTGAGAGTATCGGGAGATGTTGGATGTGCGTCATTCAATTGACAACATACACGTCAAGAAGAATTTGTGTGAGATCTTGTGTGGAACATTGTTACAACAGAGTGGGAAAGGAAAATATTATGAAAATGCAAGGGAGAATCTTAAAGATATGGGCATTAGGCCAGACCTTTATGCAGAGCAAACATACACGGGGACGGACTTTCACGTAGCGGCAACCACATTGTCAAAGATGGAGAGAAAAGAATTCTGTGAGTTTTTGCATGGTTTGAAAGTACCTTCAGGCTACTCATCCAACTTCAGGCTACTCTTCCTGTTGCACTTAGAGGTATCAAGACAGTACAGGTTCGCGAGGCTGTCATGAGCGTGTGCTTTTTCTTCAATGCAATACAATAGAAGGTGATTGATGAGGTTGCACCATTCGAGATTGAGAAAAGGCATTTCGAGACCCTATGCATGCTTTAAGCTACTTTCCCACCATCATTCTTTGATCTCATGGTCCATGTAATAGCACATCTTGCAAAGGAGATCTTCTACCTTAGCCCGTCTTACCTTCACCAAATGTTTCCATATGAGAGGTTCTATGGCTTCCTCAAATCATTGGTACATAACCAGACATTTCCGGAGGGAGCCATGGTTCTTGGCTAGGGTACCATCAAAGCAGTGGAGTGGGCCATGGATTATATGGACCCCCAAAACCCATTGGTGTGCCTCGTTCACGACATGAAGGTAGGCTTGTAGGTGTTGGGACCTTGGGCAGAAATTCAATCACTCCGGGTCAATATTCCTTCTCCAAGGCTCATTTCACCATGCTACAACAGACCTCAGCAGTTACAATGTATGTAAACGAGCACATGCGACACCTATGTGAAGCTAATCCTAACCATAGTGAGCCTTGGGTTGCAAAGAAGCACATGCAAGGCTTTAACACTTGGCTCCGAGATTATGTCCAGAATGCCAACACTGCTATAACCGATGATCTGATAAGAAAATTAGGAGTGGGGCCATTATTCACTATCACAACATATCAAGCATATGATATCAATGGATACACGTTCTACACCATGAACCAGGATGACAAGAGCATGTATCAAAACAGTGGTGTGCGTATTGATGCCGTTGACAATGACATGGTGACAGACACATATTATGGTCAAATCGAGGAGATCTGGGAGCTGAACTATGTAGGATTCAAGGTACCCTTGTTTCAATGTCGATGGGTCAATGGGAAGAAAGGTGTGACCAAGGACAAATATGGGTTGGTTAGTGTTGATCTATGGGTCTTTGGTTACAAAGACGAACCGTTTGTCTTCGCTAAGGATGTTCAACAAGTGTTTTATGTACCCAACCTTGTAAAGAGGAACTGGTATGTGGTTATGCCTAAAAAAAAGGATTGTAGGGGTTGAAAATGGTGTTGAGGAGGAGGAATACAACCAGTTTGATGAAATTCCAGCCTTTGACACTTCATACATGCCCCGACTCTTGGAAGACGATAAAACACCATACTTGCAAACCGACCATCAAGAAACAATCAATGTCCATAAAGGAAGGAAAAAGAAAGTTTGATGTATGTATTGGTGGAATTTGTAATATATGTCCTGGAATTTGTAATATATTGAATTTGTAATATATGGAATTTATAATATATGTCCTGGAATTTGTAATATATGTACTGAAATCAAGTGTCCTAGAATTTCAATACCAAAATCATATAACAGCCAGAGCATATTATATGTGTTATGTGTATTGGTGGAATTTCAATCCTTCTGTAATATATGTTCAATTCAAGTTTCAAGTGTCATGGATTTTGTAATATATAAGTTTAATTTGTGCTGAATTTTGTTTGATGTAGACAATTGTCAAATTTTTTGAGAACAAGTGTTCAGAAGTTTATTTTGTGTATCAGAAGTACATTTTGTGGATAAATTTTATTCAGAAACACAGGTTGAGAAACATCTCATAAATTTGTCTAGGGGATGCTCATAAATTTGTTCAGAAACATCTCATAAATTTATTCAGAAACATCTCATACTAGATCATATATAGCAGAGCATACTAGGTTCAATTATATAACAGGTTCACAAACCAGATCAATTATGAGTGAACCAGAGCATACTTCCTTGTTCACAGACATTACATGCATCATAGTTACTAATTAAGTACTACATACATAGGGGCACAAGGACAAAAGGATATATGCCAGTTATCACTTTTTATCTAACTCCAACTGCACATCCACAAGTGCATTTCTAAGTACTCCTTTTTTCACTTATGCTTCTTTGAGTTTTTCTTTGAGTTGTTTCTTGTTTTCTTTCGCAAGCACAAGCTTCACGGTCAGGCATTCCTCTTCTACTTTGAGATTTGCTACTTTTTCCTTTTCTTCTATGAGACATGCTTCCAAACATTTTGCCTTTTTTTCTGCAGCAGTTAGCTTCATTGTCAAATCCTTGTTCGCCTACCTAGCTTCATGGAGTTCTTACAAAGCCAAGTTGTACTTCTGTGCAACCTCATTCTTCAACTGACAAAGAAGACAAGAATCTTTGGTGTTCATCTGAAAATAAAACAGACAAGAATCACACAGGTTACAGAATCTATATGAATCACACAGCCAATTATTCCACACACATGAACTGCAGGTCACTGGCTCCAAATAAAATGCTGGATCTTCAGAATTCAGATACACAATAAAATGTATGATGCAAATGAGTTGTAACTAGCCACAGGTGAATTTAATTTACATTGCCTTGTGTCTGTCTACCTCAATCGAGAGACAATTTGTAGCTAGCCACAGAAGAAGATTTGATGAATCACACAGCCAATTATTTCACACACATGAACTACATAGCACAATTTGTATGAAGTATAGACATAAACACAATCCAGATTCACAATCCTAATTCTTGATCACAATCAGAGGCATTCCTAGGTCACAATTTGAATAAAGAGAATTTACTTTGCAACATTTCTAGTTTATCAAACACTAAACCCTAAACATAGTAGATTGAGGGAGGGAAAGAGTGCTCACCTCGCAGTGGTCAGCGCCGGAGTCACCGCCGGAGTCAGAAACTAGGTTGATGTGTTCCTCCTCTTTGGCCGGAGAGAGAGGGTGCCCCCAATGGTGAGAGCTCGGCGGCTCTACCCTCTTGGCTTTCACGCGGGCACGATTCCTCGCTGGAGCCGAAGCGGACTCCTCCTGGTGGACTCCTCGCCCGCCCGCTTGCCGCTAGATCCCACCCTTCGCCTCAAAGATGACCGCAACGGAGTTGTGGTCGCTCTCATCCGCCGCGGCTTCCACAGCGGCGGCCTTCGGAGAGCGAGGGTGCGCCAAGGAGGAAGCATCACCAAGTCCCTGGCGCAACGGCGTCGCCCTCCAGGTGCCCCACCCTCTCACGCGGGGACGACTCCTCCTCGCCAGAGCAGCGGCAGCCTCCCTTGCAGCAGCAGTGGCGGTGGCAGCGGCAGCTCTTGTTTGTCGCTTCACGCTTGCCCGGAGCCACCAGCCCTTCTCGTCGCACAGCTGGTCCACATGGAAGCCAGCCATCTCCTCACCGCTGGAAGCCGCCTGCGCCGCTGCTTGCCGCTCGTCTTCCCACTCATGCCGCTGGATTTGAGGAGTTTTTTTATGGAGGATTTGAGGAGGGCAAGAGATGACCCCTTTATCCCACTGATGCCGCTTTTAAGTAAAAATAAAAAACAAAAAGCCACAAAGACACAAAGACACAAAAAAAAATATGAAGAGGCCAGGGGTCGAGCCTGAGACCTTGCACTATTAGAGTGTAAAGCAATACCAATTGAGCTACTACTTCAATGGTGTTATTCAGAGGAAGGAAAGGTATACATACTAAATTCAGAATCAGTAACGGGCAAAGCAAAATGCCTGTTACGAATGAGTCTGAAACAGAGTCGACACCGAGTGAATTTAGAGGAACACTATCAGTAACCGGCTTTATCAAAGTGCCTGCTACGAGTCTGAAACAGAGTCGAAACTGTGTGACCTTTCCTTTGCTTGTTACCTTGATTACTATGCGCATTACTTCTCTTCCTCCCCTATCTCTCTATATAAATGCCTGCTGCTATCTCCCTTGCTTTCTCATCGTTCATTTTTCTCTCATCTCACCGCCGGAGGACTCGAGATCAGTACAGTGCTCCTCCAACCCTAGCTTGGCCGTTTCTTGCTTAGAGTGTTCTTCTTACTCTTGGATTTTGTTCTTTAATAATCTTGTATTTCTTTTGTTCAGATATCTTGGAAAGATCCGTCCAGTCATTCCTCTTCTTACTCGAGGTAACTCTGGCTCTCTATCCCCTTCTGATGTCACTGTTTTTTACTAGTTGTTATGACAAAAAAGTATTTTGTTCAGCAAAGATATCTGTTTCGCCTTAGTATATGCAAAGATGCCAAGTATTCTGTTGAGCTTAATAATTTTTTTTGACATCTGTTCTGTAAATTGTATAAAGATATGCGTGGAAGTATATGTTTGGAATTTGATTTTTCTTCTTCTTCTTATTTGGTCCCCTGTTCCTTCTCTTCTGATTTGATTTTTCTTTATTCTTCTTCTTACTTCTTCTTTAATAATCTCGGAGTTTTTTTGTTCAGATCGATCCGCCTTTGGAGCCGGCCAGTGATTCGATCATCTTCTTCTGTTAATCAAGGTAATGCTAATTTCTATCAATTGTTCTAGACTATATGCCCGTGATTCATCTTCTTCTTTAATATATTTGTGATGGTGATATTTGTGATAGACTATATGCTAGTAAAATTGTACTGATTTGTACTGATTTAGTTCATCAAATATATGTTGATTTGTATCTTGCTATTTGTACTGATTTAGTATACCCATAAATTTTAATTGTATTTGTCTGACCTAGAGGTTTTAGATGTCCTTTTGCTCTTAGCATATTGTTTTGATTTATAAAAAAACAATAGTAAACTAACTCATCAGATGCTTAGCAGATGCTTAGCTTTAAGGATCCATCAGCATTTATACGGGAGATGGTTCCCATTTGCCGCGATCAGAACACCTATCTTGGAATAGAAGAAGGTCCTTAAGAATGTCTTGTGTTAGCTTGATCTTGGTGCAATGTGGACAACAATAGGTTCATGATAACTGTTCGTGCTTTGGAGCATATTGTTGACTCCAACAAGGTTCAAGATTACCGTATTGCTCCTGATGCTACATAGAACCATGCATTTGTCCTTTGCCTTGATGCTGAAATGGCTCAGGAACTTCATGGTCGGTTTGTGAAGGTTGACAAGGAGACAATCTTCTTTGACTTCATCAAAAGTGTTGAAGTTCTGCCATTTTATGAAGATGTCAACCAGCACAAGAGGGTCCGCAGGTGCAACTGAAGGCTGCACATGAAGTCATCAGAAGTTTCTTTTGTTTATCTGCACTTAACATGGGATGATCATGTTTACATATGTGTATATATATGAACCTATATGTGGTCATAAGAAGTTTCTTTGATCTTTTGTGTATATATATGAACCTATATGAACTTTATTTATATGAATATATATGTAGTTTCATGTTTATCTATATGAAAGTGTTGAACCAATAATTTTGCATCTCAACAGTACAGATGCATAAATTTTGCATATTTATGAAATTTGCATAAAATTTGGAGTGGTTTCTTTTTTGAACCGTCGGATGTAGATCCAATGTACTATCTCTATCAGTAACGGTTACCAATGAGTCTGAAACAGAGTCATAACTGAGTGAATTCATCAACCACATAACTGCACTGAGTTAAAATTTGAAGGGTTGCCGTGTCTCTCTTCCTTTTGGCCGAGTCATAACCGTCAGATGCATAACTCCTTCCTTCCACTAACTTCCCCTATATGTACTAGCACTGTATCTGCCTTTCCCATCTTCCATTCATTTCTTTCACCGTAGCACTCGAGGAAGGTGTCTCTCTCTTGTTCCTCTTCTCGCCTATTTGTTCTTTTGGTCTTGATGTTCTTGTTCTGCTTCATTTCATTAGATGATGTCTTTGTTGACTTCTCTTCTGACCTTGGAAACAGACTGTCTTCCTCTTCATCTTCATAGTGCTTGTTCATCAACCAATCAGACATTTAATCTGGCTTGTTAATCTGCCTTTATCATATATATGTTCTTATTGTATCTGCCTTCTTCATGTTTAATCTCTTATTGATTAAAAATGTCACAGAAGACTTACATGTAGTTAACTAAAAAATTATTGGCTTGAGTACAAAACATATATTATAAAGCATGTTCAGATTTTAGGTTAATTTTTATGCTTGTAACATTTGTCACAGTAGGTTTTAGGTTCAGATTTTGCATGATCAATAGGCCACCATTGGTCATCAAGTTCACATTTTGAATCTTTTTGTTAATGTCTGTTGAATCTTTTTTTGTTTCTGGTTATTATTTATAGATGTTGCATTTGTCTGAAACAGCGTTTGTGAGAAACAATGTTCCGATGTTTCGTGACAACCTCACTTATCTCAGGATAGAAGAAGGGCCTCAAGAATGTCTTATGTTTGCTTGGTCTTGGGGCGATGTTGGCAACAATCGCTTTATGACCATTGTCCGTACATTGGAGGCAATTGTTGATTCAGAGAGGGTTAAAGAGTACCGTATTGCTACTGATGCTTTTAACAACTTTGCATCTCTGACCTGATCCTGCTAAGGCTACGTACCTTCATGGTCATTATGTTCAAGTTGGAGAGCAGACAATAGTTTTTCACTTTGTCAAAAATGTTCAACTGCTGCCTTTCAATGTTGGCATCAACCAACATGCAAGAGTGCGCAGGGGGAACTGATATGTGAAGATCAAGTTAGTGGATGCTTCCTGAAGATGAAGTTACTAGTTCAGTAGTTCATATGTGAAGTTAGTAGTGAGTAGTTTATAAGTATCTGAATTTCATGTGTTTCTGTTATGATATATCTGGACATATATGTAATTTAATTGAATGGTTGCATCTGAATAATTTGGATCTGATAAATTTGGTTAAAATTAGCAAAAAGTGCTTTGACTTTATGAACTTTATGAATTGTATGAAACTTTATATATATATATATGAATTGTGCATCTCAACAAATTTTCAACAATTATATGAGATTTCAAAAATTATATATATGAATTGTGCATCTCAACAATTTGGATGAAAATTTTTGAATTTTTCATCTGACAGATCAGATGCATAAATTTGTTTTATATGAATTATGCTTCTCAACAAATTTCCAACAATTATATTAACTTTATGAATTGTATGAAACTTTATATATATATGAATTGTGCATCTCAACAATTTTATGAAATTTCAACAATTATATATATGAATTGTGCATCTCAACAATTTGGATGAAAATTTTCAAATTTTTCACCTGACAGAATAGATGCATAAATTTTTTTATATGAATTGTGCTTCTCAACAAATTTCCAACAATTATATGAACTTTATGAATTGTATGAAACTTTATTTATATGAATTATGCATTAGAACAAATTTTCAACAATATATATATATGAATTGTGCATCTCAGCAATTTAGAAGAAAATTTTCAAATTTTTCATCTAACAGATGAGATGCATAAAAATTTTTTATATGAATTGTGCATCTCAACAATTTGGATAAAAATTTTCTGACAGATCAGATGCATAAAATTTTTTGGTTGAAATTTGCCTAAAATTTGCATATTTTGAGTAGTTTCTTTTTTTATATGGTTGCCTTGTTCAGCACAACCGTTAGATGCATATCCAACCACCACCGCCGCATAATTCTTCTGTGACATTTTCCCCACCAAACCCTAGCCACGGAGTCTCATCCCCCGACCCCGCATCATTTTCCCCGACTGCGTCATTTCCCCCCCCCCCCCACCAACCAGCAAACCCTAGAGGCGGCGCGGTGGCATCCACCACCAACGATGGCGCGGCGGCCACCCCGAAGACAGAGAGGATGACCCGGCGGCGCGGCGGATCCAGCGCTGCGACGGCGACCCAGCCACCTCAAGCAAAGTGGCGACGTGGATCCAGCACTGCGACGGTGACCCGGCCACCTCAAGCAATGCGACACTACAACGGCAACACAGTCACCTCAAGCAACGCGGCGCTGCGACTGTGACCTGGCCAACTCAAGCAACGCGGCAACTCGGATCCACCCCCTCCAGCAATGATGACGGCGAGTGGCAGAGGTCAGTGCTCCTCCAACCCCTGGCCACACCAACAGCCATACTGTTGTGGTTGCTGCTTCATCTAATGCTGCTCTGCCTACTACGCTGGTTCCCCCAATCTTCCTGTTACTTTGTTGTTGTTTAGGCTCAGTTCACCTTGATACAATAGTAATTTTATTTGGCATGGATACAGTAGCTAGATTACTCAGTATTTCTCTAACTGATTGCTTCATCTTCTTGTTGCATTGTTGTTATTCAATTCTTTAGTTCTGTGGTGGGTGCTAGGCTCCATAAGACTTTATTTGGGGCCGAAAAAATCCAACATAGCGGCATATGGTATTGTGGTTGTTGGCGGTCGTTACGGCATGTTTTCGACCACCAATACTTGGGAATAAATGAGGATATATGTGATGTTCCATGCACTTAGGTTTATTTCTAATAAAGTTCCATGAGTTTTGGTAAGTTTCACTTGTGTAGGTACAACAACGAGAAATACGTGCTATAGGGGTTGGAAATGACCGATTTGGCCGAATGACTCTGTTCGGCTGGTTACCCCCCTTAGCCATAAACGACGCAAAGCACAACCAGAGGCCTCATGCACAAACTTCACCTTGACGATGACAGAGCGGTGACGAAGCAAGACACGTGGGCTGATGACGTCACCGATCCGGGGCAACAAACACACCCAGCCAAGTGGAGCCAATCCAGACCATCTAGAGGCAATGATAGTGCATCGGAGGGCAGCTGGGCCTCGGGCCCAATTCGGCCGAAGCCTACAGTTTGGCCGAAGCATGGAAACATGCACAACCGCCTCAGCAACCGACCTAGGGGAGAGATCAGGGCTGTAGACACCAAGGCGGTGCCACGTGCCCGTTTGGCCAAATTGCGTGGTTTGGCCGAATCCATCCATTCGGCCGAACCAGCCGGGCACCGCCTCAAGGTGCCTTGGCTGGTGCTCTTCCTCTCACTTGTAAACACACACGAAGCCAAGGAGCTCTAATTTCCACTTCTCTCTAGTAGAATTAGGATAGTTTAGTTGGGAGTTAGAGTTGAGTCGAGCTGTGCCTCGGAGGTTCCAAAGTCGTCTTCAGAAGCTCTGGTATTAGCTCTTGTATCTTTTCCTTTTCTTTCTGCAAGACTTTGAGTTATCAATATAGTTATCTTTGTCATCTTATCTGAGTTATTTATATCTTGCTTCTACTTTAGTGTAGTTGCAAGTATTCTGGTTTAGACTATAGTTGTTGTGATCCTAGTTCTCCCAGTTCTAGATTCAAGACTTTGCCTTGGCGGGTTCTTCGTTTCTGCTCAATACTTGTGGTGAACTGTCACAGGGGTATTGACAGGATTGCTTGCTTCTGCTAGCGGAGTAAGTAGTTGTAGTCTAGTGTGGGTGTGGTACCTAGACTAGTCCGTAACCTTAGAATATCCCTGAGCCGGCACGGAGGTGGTAACCGTTAGGTGGTGACAGCCCTATACGGTCTTCGTAACCCATCACGCCTCGCTCGGCCAGTAGGATCCCCAAACGTGCAGGGTTGGAAGCACCCCTTCTGATCCCTTTTTGTCTGTCTCTAGTTCTGTGTCCCGAAGTCGAGGTTTCAGCTTATCTTGATCTGTTAGAACTAGTTCTCAACCCTTGTATTCTAACTCGAGTAACCCAGATAGACAATACCCAGGAATCCTCTATCTCTTCTCGTTGTCCTCCCAACTATCTACTCCTTCTCTTTCTTGCCTTAGTCTCCCTTGAGCTGTGTGTCACGGTATATACACTCCTATCCAATACCGTTATCCCCCATCTTGTTAGTCGTGTACCCTTCTCTGATAGTCTCAAATATCTGTTTGCTAGTACTCTTGCCATAAGCTTACCTGCGGAAATATAAATTACGATACCTCGGAATACTCCCTGGTGAAGTGCTACAGCAGTGATTCTGTGCGCTTGCAGAATATTTATATATTTTACTAAGCGATAAGGAAAACCACTGAAACACTCCTTGCCCCAGTACCGGGACTCATAATCCTGATATTGGATCGTAAGAAGTGTCAACAAGCATTTTTGGCGCCGTTGCCGGGGAAGCAATTGGCAAGATACTTTCAAACTTCTATCTCGAGCTATCTTAGTTAAGTATACCGCTACTCAAGAGGGTTTATCCTTGCTCTGTTTCATTGGTCTTTTGACGCAGAGCAGTGCATGACTGGTTTCCAACTACCATCAAACTTCCAAGAAAATCCTGAGTCTCTTGTGAGGAAAGTGCGACCCCGTGTTGTACCTCCTCAAAAGCAACTCATTCCGACGAGCCCAGTTTTTCCCGTCGTCGACACAGCTTCATCGAGGATGGCAAGCAAGACAATTTGTGATTTCTGCGCTCCTTCGAGCGAGAACGTGCATGTTGCACCAGTTCCACCAGTCAGAGATGGCAACTTCGAGCTCAAGCCAGCCCTCATCAACATGGTGCAGGCTAGCCCGTTCTGCGGCAAGCCACACGATGATGCCAACGCTCATCTTCAGCATTTTCTGGAGATTTGCAACACTTTCACCATACGCGGGGTAAGCATCGATGTCATTCGCCTTCATTTATTCCCATTCTCATTATTAGGCAAGGCAAAACAAAGGTTTTATGCTAACCGCGAAGCCATAGACACATGGGATAAATGCACTAGTGTATTTTTGCTTAAATTCTTTTCGATTGGGAAAACCAATGTCATCCGGAATAAAATTGCTAGTTTCCAGCAGTTAAAAGATGAAACAGTCTTGGAGGCATGGGATCACCTCTAGGACTATATATCTGCTTGTCCTCATCATGGTATGCAGAGTTGGTTCATCATCCAAACCTTTTACCACTGGCTTAGAAGCTCTGCCCGTGAGTACTTGGATGCTGCTGCTGGAGGTTCTTTCTTCTCTCTTGAGGAGAGTCATGCAAAGGCCCTCATTGAGAAGATGGTCGAGAACCAAGGTTGGTCTGATGATCGAACCCAACCTCGGACCCGAGGAGTACATCAAGTTGAAGCTCTGGACATGCTCGCTGCCAAGATGGACCTTCTGATGAAGAAAATGGAGGGCCCTGCTCAAGAAACGGTGCAAGCCGTGGACGCTCGCATGACTTGCGAGTTCTGTGGTAATGTTGGCCATTCGGGGAATGTCTGCCCCGAAACACGGGAAGATGCCCACTACGTCAACAACTCCAACAACAACAGATATCGACCGAACAACTACGGAAATCAAGGCTGGAATTCGCGCCCAAACCTCCCATTTGAGAGGCCTCAACAAGGTAACAACTTCAATTCCAGCAATTTCAATAATCAGTCATCTCTTAGATATCTAGTGTTTGGCAAGGGTAAAATCACTGAAAATATAAATAAAAAGCTTGCTGCTAATGATAAAATCCTGGAAAGCATAGACTCTAGATTGGAATCATTCTCTTCTGCCATGAAAAGTCAACTGAGCTTTAATAAAATGATCGAAACCCAAATTTCTCAGTTAGCTGTTTCTCTACCTTCGTGTGTAGCGGGGAAAATTACTGGGAAACCAGACAAGGCCATAGCAGAACCTCAAATGACCAACCCTCATGAATTCTATGACACAATTGTGCTGTCATTTCCCAGAAAATGTCACAAGCCGATGGTGGATGAACAATTCAGCAAATTTGTTGAGGTAATCCGAAAATTATATGTCAGTATCCCATTGCTTGAAGCTATGCAGGTTCCCACATATGCCAAGTATTTGAAGGACATCCTCAACAACAAGAGGGAAATGCCGACCATTGAGGTAATTAAACTAACCAAAGCTTGCAGTGCGGCCATTTTAAATGATCTCCCAGAAAAGAAGAAGGACCCAGGATGTCCCACCATCACATGTTCGATCGGGGAGCAACACTTCAACCATGCCCTGTGTGACATGGGAGCAAGAGTCAGCGTTATGCCCAAGGTAGTGTTTGATAAACTAAACCATACTTCCTTGTCCCCTACGACTATGTACTTGAAGCTAGCAGATCAATCGATTCGCTATCCCGCGGGAATAGCCGAAGATATTCCGGTGAAAATTTGGGAATTCTTCGTGCCCGTGGACTTCGTGGTACTTGACATGGAGGTCGACACCAAGACACCTCTCATTCTTGGCAGGCCGTTTCTGAGTAATGCCAATGCAAACATCGACGTCGGAGCCGGAGAAATCAGCTTGAACATCAATGGCAAGGAAGAGAAATTCACATTCAAGCCCAGGGTGGAGAAATGCTCCCAGGTATGCACCGATCCAATTCAAGATTTCACTGACCCGGAGCAGGTCAAGGTGGTTGTTTCCAAGCCATGGATGCAGCAACACTGGGAGAATGAAAGGAGATGTCCACCGCCACTGACACAGAAGAAGAACAAGAAGGTGTGGCAGAAGAAGGTTGCACCGCCCGAATCACCCACTCCGGGATCGGACGATGACAAAAACAACTGAAGACAGGAGGAGTCTCGCTCGCGGACTTTAAACATGAGCTCTCGCCGCGAGGAAAACCGGTATGTATCACATGTTTCCCTTCCAAATTTCAATTTCCATCATTGCATTTGCATGTTTCCCTTTCCAAAATAAATGAACCACTTGTGCAATTAATTTGAAAGAGAGTAGAAAAAAACTGCAAGCATGGTAAAAATAAATGGACAACATGCTGAATTTTATTTGAAGCAGGTGTAATTGGTAAACTTCTTCATCTTTACCCATTCTAGAACATCTCCATTTATTTACCATCATCATCAACCAGCACAAAACATGTCGAACCCACTCAACATGGCTGCACACTCACCAATTATCACAAATATGGCAGCATGGGGGTGACTCCACTAACTTCCACTTTGGTCATGTCAATTTTGCATCTTACCTACCAAAAACCACCAAAGTGCCCATGCCCTAGTGTTGGACCTATGAAAGATTTTTGTGCTGGTGGGAGGCAATATGTGCACGCAGCACATGGCCAGTTTGGCCAAATGCCCTGGTTCGGCTGAACCAGGCAATTCGGCCAAACCAGGCCGACTACCCCCATTTTGCCTATAAATGCCACACCTTGGCTCCTTGCTTGCTTCACCATCTCACACTAAAAAAAATTCTGCTCGAAGCCCTCTCTCTCTCTCAAGTTCTTGCTCAAGTTCTTCTCTAGTTCTTGCTCAAGTTGGTTCACTTGCATTGCTGAAAAATTACAAAATTATTTTGCTTTTGTTTAATCCTTGTGCTGAAAATTGAACGTGTTTGTGGTGGTTTCCGACACCCAGAAGAATGACTAACTATTTGTGGTGGTTCTTCATCCCCGCAAGAACGACTAACCCTCTCGAACGACTGATTTGTTTTACTTGTGCTAACCCCATATATTCAGTCCTTCGGGTAGTCATTGCGCTAACATTTTGCAGGTAGCATGTCGAAGATCTCCGCATTCCGTTGCTCCGCCGGCTGAGCAAGCGCTCGGACGATGCTGGGAGCTCGCCAGCCCCGTCCCACGGTTCAAGCCGGATGGAGGTGGAAGAGTCAGGGACAGTTGACTTTGGGAGAGGCTCTGCCTCGAAACCAACCCGGCAGCTCCTGAACGAGGGTGACATCATCCTCCGGACGGACCGGGAGCGGAACGTCTTCAACATGCTGCGCTTGAAGGAGTTTGAGCATACCCGTGTCTTTGAGCAGGACTTGCTCGTAAGAACAGGTACAGATGAAGAATTCCTAGAAGTCTTCGAAGCCGTTGGCTGGGGCAACTTCTGGCGTGTCAACGAACAAGGTTCGTACCTCCTCACCATCGAATTTCTATCGACTCTTTAATCTGAATGGGAGGGTGTTCGCTTTCGATTTTTCAACCAATAGTACTTCTACTCTTGGAGGGATTTGAGCATGGCTCTTGGTTTTGCCAGTCATTGTTCTTTGGAGCCTGCTAAAGCTTTGAAAAGGTTTAGTCGGTACGGGTTTTGGAAAAAGGTTTCTGGAAGCACCAATTGTTCTGCTCCACGCGCCAATAACATTCATAACCCCACCTTGTGTTTCATGCATCGATGGATGGCTATGATGGTGTTTCCGCGTTCGGATTTGCGTCCCGTTAATAAATTCGAGTTGCGGCTTCTTTATGCCATGGTCAAGCGAGTTGTTGTTTCTCCGGTTAAGGATATGGTTACCCATTGGTTATCCCATCACTCTCGTGTGGGTAGGATGGCAATGACTTCTCTAGTCACTCGCCTCGCTAACTAGTTGGGCGTTCTGGAGGGTGCCCGGCTCGCGTACAGAGAGACATCGCATTCCGTTGTGGATGCTGAACACTTTGTGCAAGGCCACATGATACGACGGGCACCCGATGCAACACTTCTGATGATTTACCGCGGTTATACAACCGAAGCGCCAATGTCCTGTGCAGAGCTGAGGTTGTATAACGCTCAGAAACTAACTCTTCAGCTGAGTACCGAGTCGGATGATTCTCCCCCTCAGAGAGAGCCCGCTCGGCACAGTGTTGCAGGCGGAAGACTATTCACCCACGGACGAGCCAGGCGTGATGCTGGGCTCTTCACCACACAGGAACCAGCAACTTCACCAACATAGCCACATCGACATACGTCTGCGTTCGAGGTGGCCTTCAGCGATTACACCGATGCTGGGATGTCAGGAGCAGGAGGCTCTGGACAATCCCATGACCCGGACTACTTTGCCCCGAGCCATTGGTACTACGCCCAGAGTACGGATTCTGAGTACTCCCAGGGGGGTTTGCAGGGGAGTACGATAGTGCCTCCCAGTCGTTCTTCCCTGGGCACTCTCAGTCTGCACGCTTCTCCACACCCAGCGGCTACGACATCGGTTGGTAGTTATCTTACATCTCCGACTGAGTCGACCTCCTCAATGACCGTACCCAGAACATGGAAGGCACTCTGGCACACAATTCTCAGTACCATCAAGAGAATAGCGGCGTGCTGGACTACCTATGGTATGACGTCAAGCAGCAAACGGATCAGATGATAGACTATTTTTCAAGGTTTCGACCCTATCAATGAAAGATCCAAGCTTGGGAGAGGACCCCCACTAGGTATGTTCTATGTCCCTTCAGCACATTGATTCTGCACTTGCCATTTCCCTTTTTATTTTATCTCCGTCTTAAAATAAAAACACCAAAATATTCCCCTTGAATAAAATTAACTCCCAACTATGCATGGAATGAACCATATGCCTCCTACTTTGGAAATGATGAATGGTTGCTCTGTCATTAATTTTGCAAGTGCTTTGTTGCGACTAGTTGCTTGATAGTACTTGAGTTAATTGGCATGAGTAAAAATGAACCTGAAAACCTTGTGGGAGCACATGCTTTATTCCAAGTCTAAGTTGTTGTAAGGAATGGTGTAGTGAGATTGTGGTTAAGTTTTACTTTTGCTCTTAGTATGGTGAAAATCTCGGATGCTTTGTGCTTTCAAAAATAAAACAAGTTCCTCATTGGTCAGAAATTCCTACCATAGTCATATGTTTAGTTTGGTTGAAACCTTCTATTCATATGTCTTAGTGAGTTTTATCAAATTGTTATGACCTTTGGGTGAAACTTTCATGCTTCTAAGATCGAGATTCACGTACACACCACCTCTCACTTGCAATTCCTACACTGGGAGTTAGCGAACATTGCCATCATTCATCCACAAAACAAAATGTTCCATGTTCTATGATCTCCTCTCCAAATATCCTTGAATAGAGACATGGGCTATGCAAAAAGAAAAGAATGCCAAAGAGCATGGCAAAAAGAAAGAGAAAAAGAAAAGCATGCCAAAGAGCATGGCAAAAATAAGAAATAAGAGAAGCATGTCAAGTGGCATGGCAAAAATATCAGCAAAAGGAGATAGCCCATGTTCTCGAAAATAAGTCAAGGAGAGGAAGAATCATCCCAAGGAGTTCCACCATATTCCACTCCATTCCACTCCACATATTCCACACACTTGCACTTCTTGATCTAAAGGTGTGATTTGGTTCCCCAAAGGTCCGGCCTTTGATTTAGCAAAATATAAGATGCATGCATGCCTTCATCCATTGTCTCTGAGCCACACAAAAGCCATATTAGATTTTAGGATGAAAAGAAGGCACAAGCATTTGGTGAGGATTCAAATACCACTTGAGTGATTGATTGTGCCAATTGAGGAACAAGTTACATTTCTCACAAAATTATGGAAACTCCGAGATAGGATCCTGAAAAGAGTAGAGTGGAATAAAACTAAATCAAACTGTTCAATCTTTCAACCGCCCAAGACAAGGAGATTGCTATAAGCCCCATAGGTAAAATGGTGATTTAATACTTTCCTAAAAGATTCGAGTAATTTTGAGCACTAGTTGTTTATAAAGATTACCTGCAACATATAGACATTGCAGCAACTCCTGATCCACCGAGCCTAGGTCTCTATCTTTGCTTGACGACGAGCAAAGGTCTAAGCTTGGGGGAGCATGTTGGCGGTCGTTACGGCACGTTTTCGACCACCAATACTCGGGAATAAAAGAGGATATATGTGACATTACATGCACTTAGGTTTATTTCTAATAAAGTTCCATGAGTTTTGGTAAGTTTCACTTGTGCAGGTACAACAAGAGAAATACGTGCTATAGGGGTCGGAAATGACCGATTCGGCTGAACGACTCCGTTCGCCCGGTTACCCCCCTTAGCCATACATGACGCAAAGCACAACCTGAGGCCTCATGCACAAACTCCACCTTGACGATGATAGAGCGGTGACGAAGCAAGCCATGGGTGCCGATGACGTCACCGATCCGGGGCAACAAACACAGCCCAGCCAAGTGGAGCCAATCCAGACCATCTAGAGGCAATGACGGTGCATCAGAGGGCAGCTGGGCCTCGGTCCCAATTCGGCCGAAGGATCGAGACATGCACAACTGCCTCAGCAACCGACCCAGGGGAGAGATCACGGTTGTAGGCACCAAGGCGGTGCCACGTGCCCGTTCGGCCGAATTGGGTGGTTCGGCCGAATCCATCCATTCGGCCGAACTAGTCAGGCACCGCCTCAAGGTGCGTTGGCCGGTGCTCTTCCTCCACGACCTCATGTCCACTATAAAAGCAGGGGTCCTCTCACTTGTAAACACACACCAAGCCAAGGAGCTCATTTTCCACTCTTCATTCTAGTAGAGTTAGGATAGTTTAGCTGGGAATTAGAGTTGAGTCGAGCTGTGTCTCGGAGGTTCCGGAGTCGTCTTCAGAAGTTCTGGTATTAGCTCTTGTATCTTTTCCTTTTCTTTCTGCAAGACTTTGAGTTATCAATATAGTTATCTTTGTCATCTTATCCGAGTTATATATATCTTACATCTACTTTAGTGTAGTTGCAAGTATTTCTGGTTTAGACTATAGTTGTTGTGATCCTAGTTCTCCCAGTTCTAGATTCAAGTCTTTGCCTTGGCGGGTTCTTTGTTTCTGCTCAATTCTTGTGGTGAAGTATCACTGGGGTATTGACAGGATTGCATGCTTCTGCTAGCGGAGTAAGTAGTTGTAGTCTAGTGTGGGTGTGGTACCTAGACTAGTCCGTAACCATAGAATATCCCTCAGCTGGCACAGAGATGGTAACCGTTAGGTGGTGACAGCCCTATACGGTCTTCGTAACCCATAACGCCTGGCTCAGCCTTTAGGATCCCCAAACGTGCAGGGGAGGCACCCCTTCTCATACCTTTCTGTGTATCTCCGGTTCTGTGTCCCGAAGGCAGTTGTTACGGCACGTTTTCGACCACCAATACTCAAGAATAAAAGAGGACATATGTGACATTCCATGCACTTAGGTTTATTTCTAATAAAGTTCCACGAGTTTTGGTATATTTAACTTGTGCAGGTACAACAACGAGAAATATGTGCTATAGGGGTCAGAAATGACCGATTCGGCCGAATGACTCCGTTCGGCCGGTTACCCGCCTTAGCCATACACGACGAAAAGCACAACCGGAGGCCTCATGCACAAACTCCACCTTGAGGATGACAGAGCGGTGACAAAGCAAGCCACGTGGGCCGATGACGTCACCGATCCGGGGCAACAAACACACCCCAAGCAATGACGGTGCATCGGAGGGCAGCTGGGCCTCGTGCCCAATTCGGCCGAAGCATGAAGACATGCGCAACCGCCTCAGCAACCGACCCAGGGGAGAGATCAGGTCCGTTGGCACCAAGGCAGTGCCATGTGCCCGTTCGGCCGAATTGGGTGGATCGGGCCGAATTGGCTGGATCGGACGAATCCATCCATTCGGCCGAACCAGCCGGGCACCGCCTCAAGGTGCCTTGGCTGGTACTCTTCCTCCACCACCTCATATCAACTATAAAAGCAGGGTTCCTCTCACTTGTAAACACAAACCAAGCCAAGGAGCTCTCATTTCCACTTCTCTCTAGTAGAGTTAGGATAGTTTAGTTGGGAGTTAGAGTTGAGTCGAGCTGTGCATCGGAGGTTCCAGAGTCGTCTTCAGAAGCTCTGGTATTAGCTCTTGTATCTTTTCCTTTTCTTTTTGCAAGACATTGAGTTATCAATATAGTTATCTTTGTCATCTTATCTGAGTTATTTATATCTTGCTTCTACTTTAGTGTAGTTGCAAGTATTTCTAGTTTAGACTATAGTTGTTGTGATCCTAGTTCTCCCAGTTCTAGATTCAAGTCTTTGCCTTGTTGGGTTCTTCGTTTCTGCTCAATACTTGGGGTATTGATAGGATTGTTTGCTTCTGCTAGCGGAGTAAGTAGTTGTAGTCTAGTGTGGGTGTGGTACCTAGACTAGTCCGTAACCTTAGAATATCCCTCAGCTGGCACGGAGGTGGTAACCGTTAGGTGGTGACAGCCCTATACGGTCTTCGTAACCCATCACGCCTGGCTCGGCCTTTAGGATCCCCAAACGTGCAGGGTTGGAAGCACCCCTTCTCATCTCTTTCTGTGTGCTACAGCGGTGATTCTGTGCGCTTGCAGAATATTTATATATTTTACTAAGCCATAAGGTAAACCACTGAAACACTTCTTGTCCCAGTACCGGGATTCACAATACTGATATTGGATCGTAAGAAGTGTCAACAGTATGCGCCGATGTGACGGTTGCCTTGATGGTGTTCTGCACCTGGCATCATAAAACGACGTGCACGACAATAGTTGTTGATCTCCACCCAACCCTCCACGCATCACTTATCAACGATCAATCCCCAGCACTGCATATGTTTTGCGCACCACCACGGAGGCACCTGCACGTAATCGAGAACATGACATATAAGAATATCACATGGAGCACGCTTCATCTCACAAAAAGTTAGTATTACTATTTAGCCTCATGAATTGCTCCCGTGTCAGCCTCACGTTTCTTGCCTCCAGTTTCTTCACCACCAGTCCTTCGCGCCGGCCTTTGTATGTCACGACGGCCTGGACGCGGGCCTCGTACATCATATCTGACACCAACTTGGTGCACGCTATGGCAGCCGTCTGAAGCGGTTGTACTGGTAGGTAAGAGGTACGAGTTATTACAGAGCATAAAACTTGGATGCAAGTTAGCAACACTAAGAGTTTTTGGAAATAAACAAGTTGTACTGGTAGGTAAGTCACACAGGCATGTTTGAACAAAAGTTTTGTCATCAAGAGACCACGTAGACCCTTCGTGTCTCTTGGCCTTCGTGAGCCTTTAAACTTTCTCCGGCTTCTCTTCTGCAACAATTATAAAATCTTGAGTACGAAGGTACTCAGCAAGACTTACCCGACTAACCAGTATAGTAATGGATTAAGACTCAGGTATGCAAGGCTATTTAGTGGACTGACAGTTGATATTTTGCATGAAAAGCTTACTAGAATGCGTCCTTATACTTTCAATATTTTAATTAGGTTTTATTTGAGCCTCTTAATCTAAAGTAGGATTAAAAATACCATTTTTCAAACAAGATTTCCATGATACTGCTCACAAATTCAACCATTGCTCATGATCACATTACTAAGTTGCTCATCAGCGATCAAGCGGTATTCATATCGAGAAGTGCGACAGTCATGACCAATTTTACATCCTGTAGGGTAAAGACCTAATCACACAACACGTGCGCGAACCGTCGGACCACACGCGGCAACCTTTCGCTCATATTACTTCCAGAGATCGAAACTATCCTTGCCAGGATCCGGAAGTGCATCCCCATAAGCGGCCCACGTCTGGCCTGACCCACTTATGAGTTTCAGACTACACTCCCGCCTACTGCCTCTCTCCGACTGGGCAAGCCATAGTTTCAATCCTGGTGTGACTGAGTTACATCGGTTTACTGGTCCCATTCTCCAGTATATGATTAGTACGTTCGAAACTTGATCTCAGGTTAACAACCACCGAGTCCTTAACCATTTTCAAGCATCAGACGATGCTATTTTATACATCTCATTCACAATCGAACCTTTCACACCCTCATCTGGCTTACAAAACAATCTCCATATTTTATGTGTCGCTATCATCGAAAATGATGCTATAAAAGCATGGTAAACATTTACTAAGCTTGGCTAAGCAAGTTTTATAATCTTTTTGAAGAGGTGGTGTAACACCCTAAAAATGCCTATTTTAAAAATTTAGTAATTAAATTATTTTTATTTAATTCTATGCTCATATTTATCTAAGGAAAATAAATTATTTATGATAAATAAAATTTAATATAGGGTTAGAAACATTTTTGTTGCATTCATGCCGACTGCATTGTGTTTTGTTTGTGTGTGGTTCAGTTGGAATTTAAATTCTGTTTAAATTCGAATTTGAATCGCTGCGTTTGGAGCTCTAGAAAAGTTTCTGCGGCCCGAGTCCGTTTCTCCTCCCTTAACTATTTCCCTCGTCCAATTTTAGCCCTCCTCTTTTTCTTCAGCAGCGGCCCAGCCCCTTTTTCCCCGCTTTCGGCCCGGCCCAGCGGCCTGTTTCCCCCTGCGTCCGGCCCAGCCCCGCGCCAGCCAGCCCGCCACCTCGCGGCCCGGCAGCACAGCGCAGCGCCTCGGCCTGCTTGCCTCCCGCTCCGCTCGGCCCGCCTAGCGGCCCAGCAAGCCAGCCCACTGCAGCCGACCGCAGCGCCCCAACTCCCAGCCGCTGACCCGAGGGCCCCGCGAGTCAGGTCATCCCCGACCTCGCGACGGAGTCCCCCTCGGCCACGTCACGCGACCGAGTCCGGCCGAGGCACGGCGCCCCCGCCGAGGTTCGCCAGGACTTTTCCTTCGGCCGCGCCATAAAGGCCGAGGCCCGCCGCCTTTCCCCCCCAACAAATCTGCGCCCAAGCCGCCCCACACGAGTTCCGCTCGGCCGCCGCCCTAACCGCCGCCGCCGAGATTTGCACCGCCGTGGACCCGTCGATTCGCCGTCGCTCCGACCAAATTGGCAGCCGGAGCAGCTTCGCGTGGTGGTAAGCGTGCTCCCGAGCCCCTCCTTGCTCTCTCCCTCCCCCTGCTGCGAGCTTCCCGTCGCCACCCGAGCGCCGCCGCCGCCATAGCTCATCGCGCGCCCCCTTCCGCTGCTCCGCCGTCGACTTGAGCCCCCTGGACGAATTCGCCGTAACCCCGCGCGCCCGTAGCACCACTTCCCGACCCGAACCGACGCTCCTAGCTCGGTTTCCATCTTCGCCGGCGATGCTCCGCCGCCTCCTGCTGGCGCCGCCGCCCCAGCGCCGCCGCCGCCGACGCCCCCCCCCTCCAGATCTAATCTCCATCGTCCAAGTTAGATTCGACGGCCCAGATCGAAAGCCAACCCGAGTCAACTCGGGTCAATACCGGTCAACCCCCAGTCAGCCGAGCCGTTTTTCAAAAGAACCCCTACCCTTTTTCAAAATTAACCCGCGGTCCAGATCTATTCAAAAATAATTACAATTAAGTCCCGATTTTTACAGAAAACCCCCTGCCTTATTTGAAAATAGTACCCGAGGTCCTGTTTTGGTTAAATTGCAAATAAACCCTCCTGTTTTTATATAAAATTATGTTTTAGCCCCTGAATTTTTGCAAATAAGCCCCTGGAACTTTTAAAACTTTGCCAGCAAGTCCCCGAACCTTAGAAAAGCCATAACTTCTTCGTTTTAGCTCCGATTCGAGTGATTCTCGCGCTCACGTGTTCGTAGCGAAGCGTAGATTAGTTTCTAAGCCTTCTTTTGTTCTGTTTTTATTGTTTGGTGTACTGTTCTAATAGATTAATATTGTTTGCATGTACTGGCTTGTATGGATGCTTGTGTGTTGATGTATGAGTCCAGTCGGTGAGCCGTACACGTTTGAGTTCGAGGGTTACGAGGAGCAAGACCAACAGCAGCAGCAAGAGCAACAGCAGCAGTTGGACGAAGGCAAGTACAGCACGGACAATCCTTGCTACCTATACACACCTTTACATTAATTACTGCATATGCATGTGTCTAAATTGTTCCTATTAAGGTTATTCCTAGCTTTGTTTATCCTATACCTTGATCTCCCTGGGTTATTGCATTTGGGTAGATCTTTGCTAAGCGCCGCCACTGTCACCAATGTATAACTGTTAATCTTGACTTAATGGTTCACTTCAATGTTAATATTAAAATTTGCTTTTTAGCAACATGGAACAGGGAGCTAGGGCGTATGCTTCATGCCTGGCCCTAGTGTCTCTCCGTAAGGACTGGTTCTTAAAGCGGCAACCCAGGAGCCTGTCGCCACCGCCGGAACTATAATGGCTCTGGTCTTGGACAAGTAACTTGTACGGCTCTAATTCAGCAGTGGTTACCGGTGGGCCACCGGCGTTATGGGAAGCATGGGTGAGAGTATGGTTTGATCCACCGAGGACGGGTTTCCGTTGGCTTTGCCCTCGTGAGGCACAGTCCCGTGTAGGAGCTTCCGTTTGGCGGGGGTTCTGCACGTTGCGCTATTTAATTCTGTTTCTGCATTACTTTTCTGCGATTGGACGCCATTGACCCCCTCGTGCTGCGGCACGGGCGTACGTCAGTCTCGGTGCCTCGGGTCATGCTGCCTAGGTTGTACCATAACGGCTACTGTTTTGTTAGGGTGTCTTGTGAAAAGCCTCGTAGCGTCCCTATGCAGTCACACCTCGAAAGTGTTGATGTGCGTGGTTGGGTGCAAAGTTCCTTTGAACTTTTACGCGACTGGTGGGAAAAGGGCGAAACCTCTGCAGAGTGTATAATCTATCATGATAGCCTTGCTCAGGGTCAAGAGCGGCCTGGATCCTTTTTGATTAGAAGTTGATGTTTATTATTGTTTAATGATTACTTCTACTATAATAATTGGGAATTGCAACTGGGATTCACATAATTGTAGTAATCTTGGTTTATGTTAAAAAGAATCAACTAAAATAGCTAATGCAGTACAGCCGTGTCAAGCCTTTCTTTTAAGCCTTCATTACCCGTGTTGTATTTGCTAAGTAAGTCATTTACTTACACTTGCCATTCAACAAAATCCCGGATGGGTAACAGATGGATTAGATGGTACTGCTGCTATTGAATTTCCTGAAGATCTGCCATTCTACTAGCTGTGCTCAACCAGTCAGAGTCCCTGTGGATTATGGTGTTCGGCTTCGTCTTCGTCTTCGTTTAGAGAGAGAGTTAATAAATAGTCTTCCGCTGTGTTATTTAGTTATTTTAGTCAAACTCTGATGTAAAACCATTTTAATCGAGCATATGTACTCTGTTTATCATATTTGTTATCTATATGTGTTCTGTGGACTTCCTGGGCACACATATAGAAGCATTCGGGTTTCTGTGTAAATCCGGGTGTGACAGATTGGTATCAGAGCAGTGCTGACTGTAGGAACGCAGCCTAGTTAGAACGGTTGAAAAATCACTAGGAGACCACCATGATTTTGTTTCAGATCATTTAGTTACGATTTTCAAAACCAGTGTTGTCGAGTCTTCTGTGAATCATGTCTTTGGGTGCTTGATTTTACTGTTATTATGCTTATGTTTGATTTGGATCTTTGTAATGATTGTGATGGTCATAGACGCAAGTCTATCTCCATCTAGTTATAGGACTAAGGTTTAAGGAATATTAGTGAATAAATAGTTGGGTTAGCTATCTCCTTTGCACTTCCTCTGTCTTACTCTCTATCATATCTTTCCAAGAACTGCTATCTTCTTATGCACCATCTGCAAGCATGGGTTATCAAATACCAGTTGGCGGGAATACTGATGGGAGATTTCTTGATATGGTAGATGGTTAACACCAGAAGCAACCCCGGAGGCAGTGGAAGCAACCAGAATCAGAACCAGAATCCACCACCTCCACCACCGCCACTCACTATGGAGCAGATGATGCAGATGCAACTCCAGCTGACACAGCAGATGGCGCAAACCATAGCACTGATGCAGCAGAATCAGCAGAACCCGCCCCAACAGCACTACGTGCAACCCCGAGATAAAAGGGGCGAGTTTATGAAGGGACGCCCTCCTACCTTCAACAAGTCTAGCGACCCAATGCAAGCAGAGGACTGGCTCAAGGCAGTGGAACGACAGCTGGACATCGCACAGTGCAACGACCGGGAGAAGGTGTTGTATGGAAGTGGATAGCTCCAGGGAGCAGCTTTGGATTGGTGGGATGCGTACCAGTATGCTCACCCCAATCCTGATCAGATCACTTGGCAGGAGTTCCGCGACAGCTTCCGTTCTCACCACGTGCCGGAAGCGCTGATGACCTTGAAGAAGAAGGAGTTCCTGGCTTTGAAGCAGGAAGGTATGAGTGTCACCGCTTATCGTGACAAGTTCATTGAGTTGGCCCGTTATGCTCCAGAGGACGTGAATACGGACAAGAAGAAGCAGACCCGATTCCGAGATGGCCTGCATGATACACTCCAGTACCAGCTCCTGTGCTCTAGGTTCGCCACTTTTCAAGAACTGGTGGATAGCGCACTACTGCTGGAGCACAAGCGCCGCGAGATGGAAGAAAAGAAGAGGAAGCTTCAAGGCACACCGTCAGGAAGCAATGTTCGCCCTCGCTTCAATCCTCAGCAAGGAAACCAGCAGATGGTGACTCCACAGCGTTTCCAGGGACAGTCCGGTATGATGAACCGCAACCAGTATCAGCAACGACCCCAGTACCAGCCACGTCCCCAGTACCCCTCAGCACTACCTCAGCAGCGTCCTCAGAACCAACCACAGAGTGGTCCTGTCCAACGCCCCAATCCAACCAACAATGCACCCACGGCTCCGAGGTGTTTTGGTTGTGGTGAGCTGGGACACTATGCCAGCGCTTGTCCTCGCAAGGCTCAGAACACTATGGGTCAGAACAACAATCCGAGGATTGGACAATCGCAGAACCAGAACGGGAACCAGCAGCAGAACCCAGCGAGAGGAAAGGTCAACCACATGGGTGCGGAAACCGCAGAAGGAGCGACGGATGTCGTTGTGGGTACGTTCCCTGTCAACTCGTCTCTCGCAACTGTTTTGTTTGATACTGGAGCTTCGCATGCTTTCATATCTGCTGCTTTCGTGAAAAAGAACATGATGATTTTGCAACCTATGGGAAACCCCATGGTAGTTAGTTCACCTGGGGGAGAACAGCGTGCCACTTTACGTTGCCCCTGTATCACCATCACAATAAGGGGGGTAGACTTTGTGGTGAACCCGATAGTCCTAGAAACTCTTGGGTTTGACTTGATTCTGGGTATGAGCTGGTTAGCCAGATATGATGGGGTGATTCAATGCTCCAAAAGAACAGTGCAGCTGACAGCAAAGACTGGAGAGAAAGTGGAATACCAAGCAGCTAGTCCCGTGGGACACAATCAGATCTACCAAGCCGAAGGTGTAGCACTGGAAGACATCAGAGTGGTGTGCGAATTCCCAGACGTGTTTCCAGATGAGTTACCAGGTATGCCCCCAGACCGCGAAGTTGAATTTGTTATTGATCTTAAGCCTGGTACTGCACCTATAGCTAAGAGGCCATATAGAATGGGAGTAAAAGAACTAGAGAAACTTAAGGAGGAATTAAGGGCATTGTTAGCAAAAGGGTATATTCGTCCTAGTTCGTCCCCTTGGGGAGCACCAGTTTTGTTTGTGGATAAGAAAGATGGGACCCAGAGATTGTGTGTGGATTATCGAGCTTTGAATGAAGTGACCATCAAAAACAAGTACCCGCTGCCAAGGATTGATGATCTCTTCGACCAGTTGAAAGGAGCGTGTGTGTTCTCAAAGATCGATCTCCGATCCGGTTACCATCAGATGAGGATACGAGTGACAGACATCCCCAAAACAGCCTTCACAACCCGATATGGTCTATATGAGTTCACAGTCATGTCTTTTGGTTTGACAAATGCACCGGCATACTTCATGTATCTGATGAACAGTGTGTTCATGGACTATCTTGACAAGTTCGTGGTAGTGTTCATTGACGACATTCTGGTTTTCTCCAAGAACGAGGAAGAACACGAAGAACATCTGAGGTTGGTGATGCAAAGACTTCGTGAGCATCAGTTGTATGCCAAGCTGAGCAAGTGTGAGTTTTGGTTGAAGGAAGTAGCATTCTTGGGTCACGTACTGTCCAATGGTGGAGTGGCAGTTGATCCGAAGAAGGTTAGTGATGTGTTGAGTTGGAATCCGCCTAAGGATGTGAGTGAAATCAGAAGTTTCCTTGGAATGGCCGGATACTACCGGAGGTTTATTGAAGGATTCTCCAAGATTGCTAAACCCCTGACGGCGTTATTGGAGAAGAATGCTAAGTTTGTCTAGACTGAAGAATGTCAAGTTAGCTTTGAAGAATTGAAGAAGAGGCTGACAACAGCACCTGTGCTAGTGTTGCCGGATATAACCAAGAGCTTCTCTATCTACTGCGATGCATCTCGTCTAGGTTTGGGATGTGTGCTCATGCAAGAAGGCAGAGTAGTAGCTTATGCATCGAGGCAGCTGAGGAAACATGAGCAGAACTACCCGACACACGATCTGGAGTTGGCAGCTGTAGTGCATGCTTTGAAAATTTGGAGGCATTACTTGATTGGACATAAGTGTGATATTTACACTGACCACAAGAGTCTCAAGTATGTGTTCACACAGTCAGATCTGAATATGAGACAACGTCGTTGGTTAGAACTGATCAAGGACTATGACTTGGAGATACATTATCATCCAGGGAAGGCCAACTTGGTGGCAGATGCTCTGAGTAGAAGGAGTTACGTGAATAGGATCACGGGACATTGTTTGTCGGAGGAACTCAGTTTAGAGTTTGAAAGGATGAGTCTGGGATTTGTGACCAGCGTCACCGAGATGGTAGTAGAACCGACCTTGGAGCAAGAGATCCGAAAAGGACAGCTCACAGATGAGAAGATCAAGGAGATCGTAGAACTGGTGGCATTAGGAAAAGCCCCTGGGTTTCGAGTGGATGACCAAGGAACATTGTGGTATGAGAAGAGGATTTGTGTACCAGATATAGTACAGATCAGGGATGCAATTCTCAGGGAAGCCCATGAATCGGCGTATTCAATACACCCAGGTAGTACCAAAATGTACCAAGATATCAAAGAGAGATTTTGGTGGTACGGATTGAAGAGAGATGTGGCCACATACGTAGCTCTATGTGACACATGTCAGAGAGTCAAGGCTGAACATCAGAGGCCAGCAGGTTTGCTCCAGCCCCTAAAGGTACCTGAATGGAAGTGGGAAGAAGTCGGTATGGATTTCATCACTGGCTTACCTCGCACTCAGAGAGGATTTGACTCAATCTGGGTAATCGTGGATCGTCTGACCAAGGTGGCGCATTTCTTACCAGTAAAGACCACCTACTCGGGAGCCAAACTAGCAGAGTTGTATATGGAGAGGATTGTGTGTTTGCATGGGGTACCGAAAAGAATAGTGTCAGATCGAGGTACCCAGTTCACATCGCACTTTTGGCGACAATTGCATGAGTCTATGGACACTAAGCTACAGTTCAGTTCAGCATACCATCCGCAGACAGATGGGCAGACAGAACGGACAAACCAGATATTGGAGGATATGTTGAGAGCATGTGCCTTACAGTATGGTGCCAGTTGGGATAAGAGTTTACCATACGCAGAATTCTCGTACAACAATAGTTATCAGAAGAGTTTGCAGATGGCACCCTTCGAGGCTTTGTATGGCAGAAAGTGTAGGACACCACTATTCTGGAATCAGACGGGAGAAAGTCAGGTATTTGGTCCTGAAATACTAAGAGAAGCAGAGCGACAAGTACAAATAATCAGACAGAATCTGAAAGTGGCACAATCCAGACAGAAGAGCTATGCGGATAACCGACGGAGAGATCTCAGCTTTGAAGTTGGAGACTTCGTGTATCTCAAGGTGTCACCCATGAGAGGCGTGAAGAGGTTCAACGTCAAGGGCAAGTTAGCACCTCGATACATTGGACCGTTCAAGGTACTTGGTCGGAAAGGTGAGGTGGCGTATCAGTTAGAGCTACCAGAGAAGTTAGCGGGAGTACATGATGTGTTCCATGTGTCTCAGTTGAAAAAGTGTTTGCGAGTACCTGAGGAACAGATTCCCATTGATGAGCTAAATGTGGAGGAAGATCTTACCTATACTGAGCATCCTGTCAGAATTTTGGAGGAGTCAGAAAGAGTCACCAGAAATAAAGTGATACGGATGTGCAAGGTACAGTGGAGCCGTCATTCAGTGGATGAAGCAACTTGGGAAAGAGAAGAAGATCTCAGAGCAGAGTATCCACAGTTATTCCCATCCACGTCCGAATCTCGAGGGCGAGATTCATTTTAAGGGGGGTAGGTTTGTAACACCCTAAAAATGCCTATTTTAAAAATTTAGTAATTAAATTATTTTTATTTAATTCTATGCTCATATTTATCTAAGGAAAATAAATTATTTATGATAAATAAAATTTAATATAGGGTTAGAAACATTTTTGTTGCATTCATGCCGACTGCATTGTGTTTTGTTTGTGTGTGGTTCAGTTGGAATTTAAATTCTGTTTAAATTCGAATTTGAATCGCTACGTTTGGAGCTCTAGAAAAGTTTCTGCGGCCCGAGTCCGTTTCTCCTCCCTTAACTATTTCCCTCGTCCAATTTTAGCCCTCCTCCTCTTTTTCTTCAGCAGCGGCCCAGCCCCTTTTTCCCCGCTTTCGGCCCGGCCCAGCGGCCTGTTTCCCCCTGCGTCCGGCCCAGCCCCGCGCCAGCCAGCCCGCCACCTCGCGGCCCGGCAGCACAGCGCAGCGCCTCGGCCTGCTTGCCTCCCGCTCCGCTCGGCCCGCCTAGCGGCCCAGCAAGCCAGCCCACTGCAGCCGACCGCAGCGCCCCAACTCCCAGCCGCTGACCCGAGGGCCCCGCGAGTCAGGTCATCCCCGACCTCGCGACGGAGTCCCCCTCGGCCACGTCACGCGACCGAGTCCGGCCGAGGCACGGCGCCCCCGCCGAGGTTCGCCAGGACTTTTCCTTCGGCCGCGCCATAAAGGCCGAGGCCCGCCGCCTTTCCCCCCCAACAAATCTGCGCCCAAGCCGCCCCACACGAGTTCCGCTCGGCCGCCGCCCTAACCGCCGCCGCCGAGATTTGCACCGCCGTGGACCCGTCGATTCGCCGTCGCTCCGACCAAATTGGCAGCCGGAGCAGCTTCGCGTGGTGGTAAGCGTGCTCCCGAGCCCCTCCTTGCTCTCTCCCTCCCCCTGCTGCGAGCTTCCCGTCGCCACCCGAGCGCCGCCGCCGCCATAGCTCATCGCGCGCCCCCTTCCGCTGCTCCGCCGTCGACTTGAGCCCCCTGGACGAATTCGCCGTAACCCCGCGCGCCCGTAGCACCACTTCCCGACCCGAACCGACGCTCCTAGCTCGGTTTCCATCTTCGCCGGCGATGCTCCGCCGCCTCCTGCTGGCGCCGCCGCCCCAGCGCCGCCGCCGCCGACGCCCCCCCTCCAGATCTAATCTCCATCGTCCAAGTTAGATTCGACGGCCCAGATCGAAAGCCAACCCGAGTCAACTCGGGTCAATACCGGTCAACCCCCAGTCAGCCGAGCCGTTTTTCAAAAGAACCCCTACCCTTTTTCAAAATTAACCCGCGGTCCAGATCTATTCAAAAATAATTACAATTAAGTCCCGATTTTTACAGAAAACCCCCTGCCTTATTTGAAAATAGTACCCGAGGTCCTGTTTTGGTTAAATTGCAAATAAACCCTCCTGTTTTTATATAAAATTATGTTTTAGCCCCTGAATTTTTGCAAATAAGCCCCTGGAACTTTTAAAACTTTGCCAGCAAGTCCCCGAACCTTAGAAAAGCCATAACTTCTTCGTTTTAGCTCCGATTCGAGTGATTCTCGCGCTCACGTGTTCGTAGCGAAGCGTAGATTAGTTTCTAAGCCTTCTTTTGTTCTGTTTTTATTGTTTGGTGTACTGTTCTAATAGATTAATATTGTTTGCATGTACTGGCTTGTATGGATGCTTGTGTGTTGATGTATGAGTCCAGTCGGTGAGCCGTACACGTTTGAGTTCGAGGGTTACGAGGAGCAAGACCAACAGCAGCAGCAAGAGCAACAGCAGCAGTTGGACGAAGGCAAGTACAGCACGGACAATCCTTGCTACCTATACACACCTTTACATTAATTACTGCATATGCATGTGTCTAAATTGTTCCTATTAAGGTTATTCCTAGCTTTGTTTATCCTATACCTTGATCTCCCTGGGTTATTGCATTTGGGTAGATCTTTGCTAAGCGCCGCCACTGTCACCAATGTATAACTGTTAATCTTGACTTAATGGTTCACTTCAATGTTAATATTAAAATTTGCTTTTTAGCAACATGGAACAGGGAGCTAGGGCGTATGCTTCATGCCTGGCCCTAGTGTCTCTCCGTAAGGACTGGTTCTTAAAGCGGCAACCCAGGAGCCTGTCGCCACCGCCGGAACTATAATGGCTCTGGTCTTGGACAAGTAACTTGTACGGCTCTAATTCAGCAGTGGTTACCGGTGGGCCACCGGCGTTATGGGAAGCATGGGTGAGAGTATGGTTTGATCCACCGAGGACGGGTTTCCGTTGGCTTTGCCCTCGTGAGGCACAGTCCCGTGTAGGAGCTTCCGTTTGGCGGGGGTTCTGCACGTTGCGCTATTTAATTCTGTTTCTGCATTACTTTTCTGCGATTGGACGCCATTGACCCCCTCGTGCTGCGGCACGGGCGTACGTCAGTCTCGGTGCCTCGGGTCATGCTGCCTAGGTTGTACCATAACGGCTACTGTTTTGTTAGGGTGTCTTGTGAAAAGCCTCGTAGCGTCCCTATGCAGTCACACCTCAGAAGTGTTGATGTGCGTGGTTGGGTGCAAAGTTCCTTTGAACTTTTACGCGACTGGTGGGAAAAGGGCGAAACCTCTGCAGAGTGTATAATCTATCATGATAGCCTTGCTCAGGGTCAAGAGCGGCCTGGATCCTTTTTGATTAGAAGTTGATGTTTATTATTGTTTAATGATTACTTCTACTATAATAATTGGGAATTGCAACTGGGATTCACATAATTGTAGTAATCTTGGTTTATGTTAAAAAGAATCAACTAAAATAGCTAATGCAGTACAGCCGTGTCAAGCCTTTCTTTTAAGCCTTCATTACCCGTGTTGTATTTGCTAAGTAAGTCATTTACTTACACTTGCCATTCAACAAAATCCCGGATGGGTAACAGATGGATTAGATGGTACTGCTGCTATTGAATTTCCTGAAGATCTGCCATTCTACTAGCTGTGCTCAACCAGTCAGAGTCCCTGTGGATTATGGTGTTCGGCTTCGTCTTCGTCTTCGTTTAGAGAGAGAGTTAATAAATAGTCTTCCGCTGTGTTATTTAGTTATTTTAGTCAAACTCTGATGTAAAACCATTTTAATCGAGCATATGTACTCTGTTTATCATATTTGTTATCTATATGTGTTCTGTGGACTTCCTGGGCACACATATAGAAGCATTCGGGTTTCTGTGTAAATCCGGGTGTGACAGGTGGCAAGGTTGTCTTTAATTAAGGATGTCATGCATACAAAATGGTTCCACACAATTCCTAGACATAATGCATATACCGAAATAGTTTGGACACATGAAATAATAAGTTAAAATAGTAGGTATAGATGCTCCGGTGCTTGCCTGGATTATTAACGAGGTTAAGATCGTTAGTAGCGACTTCGGGCTTTGGATTCACCATGATCACTTCTTCGGATTCCTGGGATTCCTTCGGCTGAAACTTGACGTATTCTGGCTCCATAAACTCGGTATCTACATGCCATGAATGCAATATGCAAGTTTTAGAAAACCTAGCTATACAACTTTCCTTCATGATAAAGTTGTAAGCCAACAATAAAAACACCCATTTAAACCTTATTCAGATTTTTCCTATATTTAAAACCATTTAAAAGCATTTTTAAACCTTTAAAAGAATTACTTAAATTATTTTATTTTGGAAATAGAATTATTCTAATTATATTAAAGTGTTACAATAATAAAATCCTTTCATTAAATTTATATATAAAACTCTTATTTATTTTTAATGAATATCTTAAAGAAGTGAATAAGAAAATACTATGAATTTTATTTTCTCTTAAATAGGTTCTGGTATTTTTAAAGCACAGAGATTAATATCACAAGATTAACAAAATTGGTTTCATAATTTTTGGAGCTCTATAGAATGTTTGGTGAATTTTGGGAGAAAGACAACATTTGGAAACTATTGAACAGAATAACCCTTGTATTTTTATGCATAACCTCCTAGCAGATTTTAAATTCTAACAAACAGGTCCTTGCTGTTCTATGAACATAATGGCTGCACAGAGCTAGGTTTAGAGAACACTGAGAGGTCGATCTCATTGTTGGCAAGTTTCCCAGCGATGGTGAAAGAAGCAAGCCGTGTTCTAGTGCGAAGCTATACTATGGGTAGGAGAATCCCCATGGGAAACGGACAGGAAGGTAAAGTTTGAGGGGGTCAGACATGGCGGCGAGATAGCTGAGGTGGTGAAAAGGGGTCTGGTGAAATGGTAGCAATTACGCGTCGAGCTGCTGCCCTAAGAGTATTTCCACTACCTTCTGATCATGATGCGCTAGAGAGCTGGGCTTCTAGGTGACCGGAGCTAGGCTCCCCACAGCGGCAGCCATGGCGGAACAGAAGACCATGGTGGCGCCGTTCCGGCCAAACTAAACTTGAACAAAATATAAGTGCTATACAAACATATTCACTAGGTGCTACTGATCAAAGCTGTGTACTTGAATTGAAAAGAAAGAAAGCAGAGAGAGGGGCGCCCTCTGAGGGTGGCTGTGACGGCGCTTCTGTACAGGGCAATGGTGATGGCCGGGCTCCGGTGATGATCGTCGATAAGAAGTAGCAAAATGGGGTCGTGATAGTGTGTTGAATCTATGGCTAAAAGTAATTTGATGGAGATTTAGTATGTTTGGAGAATTTCAGAGATGGGGTGGTGTTATTGTTCTGTTAACTGAAGAACTGACGAGCAGGAGCACGAACTGGGTGCTATATATAGGAAAAGTTACCGCCTCTTTGCATGGATAAGATAGCAAGGAGTGTTTTGCTGTAGGTGCATCTCATTGACACGTTAGAGATGTAAAGATATGAATGGTTTTTGATAGGGTGAAAGAGCAGGTCCTAATCTAGTTTGAATTTATCCATAGCCTGCAGCTTTGATTCAAAGCAAGGAGCTGCCGTGGTAATTCTTGTCCAACGTTTTGACCATAAGGTTATTCAAATGATATACTTCAACTTTTCTGTACAAACTTGGCTCGAATTTTGCTTCCAAAGAGAAGAATTCAAATCTGAATTTTTGAACTTTAACTGAATGGTAGGCTAGATTCAGAGTTTCAGAGACAACACTATGGTTGTGTCCTTTGATCTTTGGCCTTAGCTTCATATAGCAAAATGCCATTTGTTTGCAACTAAATATATATGTTTGGACTCACCAAACATCAGGCTGTGAACTGTTAAAAAAATTGACAATAAGTGTTGCATGAAATGTGAAGAAAATCAAGCTCAAAGTGGAGCCTTTATTACTGAAAGTTTGATTCAGTAATCTTTTACTGAATTTGTGAAGTTCCCTTTATTCTTTCAAACTTTGGGCTGCATTTAAATTACTTAAATCTAGTTTTCTCACAACTAGATTCATGTCCTTCTGTAGTCCATGGTATATAGATCCAAATTGATGTTGGACCTATGTTATGTTTATATAAAGAATTTCAAATGGCAAGTTCTCAAAAAAAATATGGCTATCAGCTCATAATTTGACCCTTTTTCTAATGATTGTTCCAAATTTATATTCTCTCATCCAAAATGTTTTGAATCACTTTTCCTGGACTTATGTAGTCAATTCCATATTTTTGAAACATTTTTACAGGTTCGACCTTAGTCAACCATAATAGGGTCAAAATTATAGAAGTGCCCTTATAATCCATCATTGAGGCTTAATCTTGTGCTAAACATTGCTTTAGAGTTGTCAATTACCATGAATGTCACACATAACTCCTGGCTCACATCTGTAGAAATCCTGGACATAAACGTTATGTTATTATTTGAAAAATGTCCAATGGATGTAATGTATTGAGAAATGTAGTTTAGGACTTACCCAAAACTCACTCAGGACCCGCTGCGCCTTGTCTGGAAAGATCCTGCCGTCCCAATCTGGTGCATCGGCACACTCGCGGTACCGGGCCCACGACGTCACCGGCTAAAGGCTCCCGGCAATCGTCTGCCCAGGGTAGTGAAGCTTGCAGAGGAGCCCCAGGATACCATTGGGCAGGCGGTCGTGAGTACCTGGGGCGATGACATCGAAGTTCATGAAAAAACGATTAAGACAAATGATTAGATTCAATTGTGATTTTCAAAAGAAACCGTGGTCATAACTGCAAATGTTACTTACCTTTTCCCGTCGGGTAGAATCATCGGTCGTTCCTCTAAAGGTATCGGCTGGTCCGGGAGCTTCTACGGTCCTCGCAGCCAAACAGTAGAGCCTTGCTCCTGCTCCACCTCCTCCTCGTGGCCCAAGGCAATCGCCTCAGGTACCTCATCCTCGTCCTCCTCCTGCTCCTGCTCCTCCTCCTCCTCCACCTCAGGCGAGGGTGACCTCCTACGAGGCACCCTCTTCCCCCTCCTCCCTCGAGCCGTGCCCGAGTCCTTAGCCTCGGCTACTGCAGCAGGAGGAGGAGCAGGCACCGAACTCGCTCCCTTCCGCCTCCGTCGAGTCGACCAAGAGGACTCACCATTGCCGCGAGATCTGCTGAGTACCTCCGTGAGCGACCTCAGTACACCTCCGCTGCGCCCCACTATCTTCGATCAACCGCCTGAAATTCAAAAAAGTAAACCAATCATTACATGTATTAGAAATTCAATATCACAATAATAAAATAAACAATAATAATTATAAAATAACATAATAAGGATCATACATTTATTAAAAATAATCATCATGGTCTGAAATAGCTGGATCATATGTCTCATCATCACTATCACGCATCTCTATATGATCAACGCCGTTCTTCAAAGGACCATCACTATCATCATCACTGTCCTCGCCCAAATGTAGCTTTTGAAGTAATTCTATGTCCTTGGCGTTATGAACATCATCTCCGACATCCTGGAGAGCGACACTTGAATTATCTCCTTCCATCACATATGTTAAGTCGATCGCGAAACTCACTGAAAGCCCAACTTCTTGAAAAAATTCCCCGACATAGGTATTTGGGTCTATGTTGTAATCTTCATTGTTTGGTACCTACAATCGTATCTCTTACGAACGCGAGACATCTAACTAGGTTGTGTGACACGGTTGTGCACAGTCTTGGCCTACTGCAATTCTCTTTACGGTACGGCTTCTTTGCCATATTTTTGCGTATCCTGTGGTAATAAGATGGAGGATCTTCTGAGAAAGAAGATCCTCCATCTCATTATAGTAGGAAACGCAAGAACATGGCAAAGAAGCCAGACCATAAAGAGAACTCCAAGAGACGAAGAAGGTACACAATATACATATGCTACGAATTAAATATGGGGGCATGGGGTTTTGCATATGCTCACATAGGGCTTGACGGCGGACGAGGCGGTGAAGTTCGTGTCGGTGCAGACAACGTGCAAACCGAGGACGGGGCGGTCGGGGCAGGGCCGACGGTGGGAAAAAGCCTGTCCTGCAAAAAAAAATAGTGGGTCACTTAAAAATTTCGGCAGCACCTCCCCTATAATGGGAGGTATCCAAAACCTAAAACCTGCAAGAAAACATCGACACAAAGGCCGCACAGACACGACGGCTCGATGGCCGCACAAACACAACGGCTCGATGGCCGTACAGACACAACGGCTCGATGGCCGGACATACATCTATCTATTGTGCTCACCTACGGTCGAGGGCGGAGCAGTTCGTGCGGCTGGAGGTCGTCGGGGCAGCCGAAGGTAGCCGAACGTTCGCGAACGTTCGGCTAGACGCGCGATCGAGCATGGTCAGAGGCGACCAAGGATGGTCAGCCGGGACGGGGGCAGCGTCGGGGGGGGGGGGGGGGGAGGGGCGGCCGGGACGGGGCTCCGGGACGGCGTCGGTGCCGGGAAGGTCGCCGGGGCGGGGCGGCGGCGCGTCGGAGGTCAACCGGGGCGGAGTCGGGGTGCGGGCGGCGGCGGCGTCGGGCATCGGGGACGGTCGCGGCGGCGTCAGGGGCGGCGGCGTCGGGGACGGCCGGGGCGGCGTCGGGCGTCGGGGGCGGGTGGCGGCGGCATCGGGCGTCGAGGACGGCCGGGCGGGCCCAGGGCGGGAGAGGCGCGGCGACGGCGGGCGGGAGAGGTGCGGCGGCGCGTCTGGCTCGGGAGCGGGAGCGAGGGAGCGTCTGTGCGATGGGCCGACCGGGCGGGGTGGGCCGGCTATGTGCCCGGGCCTTTGCCGTGAGCCAGATCTGGCCCACGGCAAAGGCCGGGGCTGTTTGCCGTGTGCTGGCCCATGACAAAGCTTTTGCCATGGGCCAGCACACGGCAATATTTAAATGTTCCACGTTTTCAAATTCCTGCCTAAACTACTCCAATATTTTATGTTTCAATTACTCTGTCACATTGTTTACGCTATATGATTTTATGCAAAAAAAATTGTTATTTCATGTGTTTCAATGATTATGACACAAAAAATTTTTACGGCAAAAAAATTAAAAATTATCAAACGGCTCGGAAAATTAACCCAAATTTGACACAAAGCAATCTAACATGTCTGCTGCATATGCAAAAAGTATTGAAGTTAAATCCAAATTTAAACTTGTATGGTAGCTTCGAAATGTGAACGCTTCATTCTCAACTCTATGAATCTTCTCCGTAGATGTTTGGAGTTCTATGCAGCGTACAAGATAACTTTCACGAATGCGTCTCAATTTTTTTACCACAGCCCGTATGCATGAAATCATGCGTTGACGACAAATCTTGAGATTTACGGACTCCGTTTGCTTTTTATATAATTTTAAAATAGTGCGTCCGCACGTTCGCGACTATGGTTCATGGGCAAATTGCTCAAAATTTCTTTGGATTTCCTAGATACGGCTTCGCATCGTGATGAATAACGTGAATATTATTTTTTGTTTCATTATATTCCAAGATTTGAGATACTTGTAGTTCATATTTGAATTATTTCCAAGAAATCTATTTAATGATGTTAAATAACTAAATATAGCAAAACGACCCAACAATACTCCAAATTCAAACATAGAGTTGACCATTAAGTACGTATATAGCAGAAAAATTTGGGAAGAGAAAAAACATTTTTTTTTGAGATATTTACCAAGTGCCAGCATAAAACACTTGGCAAAAGTATATATTTGCCGTGTGCCAGCACAAAGACACACGACAAACATATTTTATGCCGTGTGTAGTTTTTTGCCGTGTGCCTCCCTGGACGGGCACACGGCAAAGGTCAACGGCCGTCAACGGCGTGAACCTTTACCGTGTGCCAGATGTTAGGCACTCGATAAAGACGTGGCTGCGTTGTGTGCCTTAGGTTTGCCGTGGGCCGGCCGTGGAGACACACGGCAAAGGCTATGAAAGTCGTCTACCCGTTGGTTATCGTGTGCCACGTAGGCGGGACACAGTAAACACTGTCTTTGCCGTGTGCCCGATACTATGCACACGACAAAGGCTTCGGCACATGGCATATTCCTGTTTTTCGGTAGTGACGCGCTCGGCGTCGAACACCTGGGCGGCCGGCGGTGAAGACGATTCCACCAAATCCTAACTGACCGAGCGGGGAGCGCGCCAGGAGCCGAGCGGACGTGCAGTCTCGCGTGCGAAGCCGGGTGCGGAGCGCCGAGCGGATGAGCCGTCTCACGTGCGGAGCCGGGCGTGGAGCGCACGTCATCAGATTGCAGTTGAGCGGCAATCCGTGCGTAGCGCACCCTGGCGCGTGTGCGCCCCGGCGTACTGCGGCCTTGTTTAGATGGAGAATAGGGGTGAGGATTTGGGGGTTTGGGGTCACTTCGTAATAATTACGCCACTATATTATTTTGTTTGTATATGTAAAAAATATCTAAAAATTGATTAATTAGGCTCAAAATGTCCGTCTCGCAGAGTACAACAAAACCGTGTGGTTAGTTTTTTATTTCATCTATATTTAGTACTCCATGCATGTGCTAACATTTTGATGTGATGGGAATCTTCTTTTTACATGGGTGTGTTTAGTTCCTTGAAAAGAGGATGAAAATGGGGTGAAAAGTCACATTGGACACTGTAGCGTACCGCAGTACTTTTCGTTTGTTTGGGGTAAATATTGTGCTACCATGACCTAACTAGACTCAAAAGATTCGTTTCGTCGTGTGCATCAAAACCATACAACTAGTTTTTTTTATTTATCCACGTTTAATGCTCCATATCTGAGGAGGGAGATTTGATGTGATTTGATATGATAGGTGAATAGTGAAGTTTGGAGAGAGAAAGTTGGGAACTAAACACAGCCTTCTGTGTGCATCGTCTCGTCTCGGTCAATGGATCGCTGCCATTGCCAGCCGAGCAGCATCCGCGTGTACCCTGTCCGTCGTGGCGTGGCATCGTCATCCTCCGCCCACGTACTCTCTTGTCAGCTCGTCGTATCACCATTATTACTCCACTCCACTCCCCACGCACGCACTCTCTCATCGCAAGACGATGAGCACCCGCGATCAACGTCCGGCGGCTTGGGAGTGTGCCCCCTCCGGCCTCCATCCTGGCCGTCCGCTCCCACCGCTGGCCTCGGAAATCGTTCCCACCACCGCACTCGCCCCACCTAAACCCCGCAGCCCCATTCATCGTTTCCTCCGCCTCCCCCCTCTCAGCCACTCCCGACTCCCCGAGTTCCACACCCTCCCCCAACCGTCGCCTGGAGCACCCGAGAACCGCCCACGAGTTCCAAATCGTTGGCTCGCCATGGTGCGCCCGCGCCTGCAGAAGCGGGGCCGGCCCCGCGCGGAGCTCGGGGATGAGGCGGCCATGGAGGAGCCGGCGGCCCTGCTCCCGCTCGGCGCCGCCGTGGAGGTGCGCAGCGACGAATCCAGCTTCGCGGGCTCCTTCTACGAGAAAACCATCGTCGGCTACCAGCGCAGCTGCCTCGGCTACGCCGTGGCCTACTCCACGCTCAGCCGAAGCAGGGACGCGGGCTCGCCGCTGCGGGAGCTCGCCGCCGCTGGGGACGTGCGCCCGCTGCCGCCCCCCGCGCCGCCAAGGGAGTTCGCCGTGCACGAGATGGTGGAGGCATTCTGTTGAAACTTGCACTTGCCGCAGCCTCAGCCCAGACCGGTTTAGGGATCCGGTCAGACCGGATTTGCTAGGGCTTCAGTGAAAACCTAGAATCACCACCTCGGGAGGGACCCCGTCGGAGATGGCGCGTCTAGGGTTGCTCTGAGATCGGTCTGGCCACTCAGAACTTCCTTGAACGTCGTCGAGACAAACAAGGAAAGCAAGAGGGTAGGAAAAGCTAGGGTTTGAAGATAAAAAGTAGAAAAATAGTATTTGATCGATTGGATGATAGCTCTCAATCGGCCACGGCCTTTTATATTTATAGGGTGGGGAGGTCTTGCCCCGCAAGGAATCCTTTTACAATTTGGAAACGACTAGGACTCCTAATTCTACTCCAACTCGGAGTAAACCGGTCAGACCGGATAGAGAAACCGGTCAGACCGGTTTCGGCCATTGCCAGATCGGCTACAGCGAAACCGGTCTGACCGCTTTCCAGAACCGGTCTGACCGGTTGCCCCCGACCTGATAAGCAACTGCCAATTTTGGGTGCGAACATATGCCCCCCTGTTTTCTAGTAAATTTTATGCACTAGAAAATATGCTAAGGTCGATGTCACAGAATTCACCAGCCATTTTACTCTAAGGGCGATTTTCAACCATAAATCGGCCATATCCTATCAAGCACTTTGCCAAACACTTGGATAAAATTTCTTCAAGTATCTCCCATTGAGGGCTCTAGGCAGCTACTGTCCTTGCAAGGTCTCTACCATATAGGAATTTCCTGAACAAACCTTCACAATCTTGAAAGGACCTTCCCAACTTGGAGACCACTTGCCAAACTTGTTGCTTTTCAATCCAATGGGCAAGATCGTTTTCCAAACCAAATCACCTACCTGAAAAGATTTGAATTTCACTTTCTTGTTGTATGCTCTCGCCACTCGCCTCTTATCTTTTTCAATCTCTTCTAAAGCTTCCAAACGCTTGTCGGTCACTTCATCAATATTATGCATCATCAAGGCATAGTATGTATCAACATCAAGATTATTTTGCTTTGCAAGTCTATATGTGCCAAGATTCACCTGTACAGGTAAAACGGCCTCTTGACCATACACAAGCTCAAACGGAGTAACTTTAGTAGCACCATGTTTAGAAATACGATGAGCCCATAAAGCTTCAGATAATACCTCATGCCATCTTTTAGGATGATCTTCTACCTTCTTCTTGATGAGCTTTATCAAGGTCTTGTTGCTAGATTCAGCTTGACCATTGGCTTGAGCATAATACGGAGATGAATTGAGAAGTTTAATACCATAGGAAATAACAAATTCACGCACCTCTTTGGATATGAATGAAGTCCCTTGATCCGTAGTCAAAGTTTGTGGAATACCAAACCTATGTATAATATGTTCTCTAATAAACTCAATCACCTCTCTATGCGTCATATTCTTCAAAGGAACTGCTTCCGTCCATTTGGTAAAATAATCAGTTGCCACAATCACAAAACAATGACCCTTCGACGAAGGAGGATGAATCTTGCCAACAAAATCTAAACCCCATCCTCGGAAAGGCCAAGGCTTAATAATTGGATGCATTAATGCCGCAGGTACCAACTGAATATCCCCATGTTTCTACACTCCTCACATCCTTTGTAGTATTTAAAACAATCGGCTATCATATTGGGCCAATAGAAACAAGCTCGCCTAAGGAGCCACTTCATCTTGGGGGCCGATTGATGAGTACCACAAATTCCTTCATGAACCTCTGCCATAGCCAACCTAGCTTGGTCAGGACCCAAACATTTTAGAAGCAAACCATCAATAGTCCGACGATATAATTCATCACCATCAAGAATAAATTTAAGAGCCCACCGTCGGATTTTTCTGTCAACTGAATTGCTAGGATTTTGCAAATAATCCACCAAAGGCTTCCTCCAATCATCTACTTCGTCTCTATTAAAAACAGCGGCCGAAATAGACCCGGTCTCGGGATACCGGTCAGACCGGTTCTCCGAAGCGGTCAGACCGGAAAAACCGGTCAGACCGGTCTGAGGAAGCGGTGCGACCGGTTCCTCCAGAACAGAGCACTCGGCTTCTAAAAACATCGGTCTTCGTTCTTGAAAATTTCTTTTCTGAACGTTATAACCAGATGCTTGCTGAGCCAGAGCATTCGCCTTTGGATTTTTTTCTTGTGGTACATGACGAATTACAAACTCATTTAAGCAAGATATAATATCGAAGCATCTATCAAGATAGGCATTGAAAAAATCCATCTAAGCATTGACATACCTTACAAACTTGTTGTACCACCAGTAAAGAATCACCATAAGCTTCTACATGCTTTACTCCCATGTCATGAAAAATTTCCAATCCGAATGGAAGAGCCTCATATTCGACTTGGTTATTAGTACATTCATGATCTAATCGGTTAAGTGCTTCAAAAACAGCCCCATGTGGAGAAGTAATAACAATTCCAATATCACAACCACTTTTGCAAACCGATCCATCAAAATGCAATTTCCATGGGGTAAAAGTAACATACCCGACACTTAAATCAAGTTGCTTATCTACTCTATGTTCAACAATAAAGTCGGCCACTATTTGACCTTTCATTGAAGTTAATGGCTCACAATGCAAATCATATTCAACTAAAGCATTAGCCTATTTGCCGACTCTACCACTTAAAATTGGTTTGTGCAACATGTATTTGATTATGTCGGTTTGACATGCTACTACACAAGTACTTGGGAAAAGATAATGCCTCAACTTAGTACAAATATGATATAATGATAAACATAGTTTTTTGATAAAGGTGTACCTTGTTTCGGCATCCAATAATCTTCTACTCTCATATGCAACCACATGTTCCTTTCCTTCGGTTTCTTGAGTCAAAACACCTCCAATGACATCTTTCTCAGCCGCCACATACAACTTGAATGGAACCCCACTCTTGGGCGCTTGAAGGACGGGTGGCGGAGATAAATATTGCTTGATCTCATCAAATGCCTCTTGTTGTTTTGCTCCCCAAGTGAAATCAATGTCATTCTTCAACCGAAGTAAAGGAGTAAAGGCATTCACCATCCCGGACAAATTACAAATGAATCTTCTCAAGTAATTTACTTTCCCCAAAAACTTTTGCAAATCTTTCTTGCAAGTAGGAGCCTTCACATTGTTAATAGCTTCAATTTTTGTAGGATCTATCTCTATGCCCTTTTCATGCACAATAAATCCCAAGAACTTTCCAGCCGATACACCAAAAGCACATTTGAGTGGATTCATCTTCAAATTATATCGACACATTCTTTCAAATGCAAGCCTTAAATCAGCCAAATGAGAATCTACTCCAGCCGATTTGACAACAATATCATCGATATAAACCTCTACTATAATGCCAAGCAAGTCATGAAAAATCAAATTCATAACCCTTTGATATGTGGCACCAGCATTCTTCAAACCAAAAGTCATCACTACCCACTCAAATAGACCAACAAAACCCGGACATAGAAAGGCCATTTTGGCTATATCCTCTTCGGCCATAAATATTTGATTATAACCAGCATTACCATCAAGAAAGCTAAGAATTCTATGTCCAGATGCAGCATTAACAAGAAAATCGGCTATAAGCATGGGATATTCATCTTTAGGAGTAGCTCTATTGAGATCTCTAAAATCAATGCAAACACGAAGCTTTTTTGTTCCTTTCTTTTCAACAGGCCTAATAAATTTAGCATCTAGCAACCGATTGATTTCTTCTTTCACTCGGTCATAAATATCGAGATTAAAGTTTCTGCGAGATTGTTTAAAAGCTCTAAAACCAGGTTTAATGGGTAAACGATGATCAACTAAATCACGACTTAAACCAGGCATTTCATTGTAGCTCCATGCAAAACAATCAACATACTCCTTTAATAACTTTATTAACTCGGATTTAAACAAAGGGTCAAGATTCTTGTTTACAAATGTCGGCCTAGGTATAGTACCATCACCAATATCTACCTCCTCTAGAGGATCAGCCGACGTAAACCCTTGTCCTAACTTGCTTAACTCATCAAAATCTTCAATGGCCTCACACATATCGTTCTTATGCGCCCGATAGTGCTCACGCCTCTGCTGTAACCACTCTAGATTCGGATCCATCAAATCATAAGAGATGGTATAGCCAGATCTCCGATCGGCCTCATAACAGCAGTAGCAAAGCCATCTTTGGTGCAACCAATGATCTCACAATCAGATAAATCTAAACCAGATAAGCACTTAAGATTCTCATGACCATCCATAGTAGAACTATCGGCCACTGCAACACAAGCCGACGTATCTCCATGAACGACCTCTACTTCATCATCTATCCATTGAATTAAAAATTGATGCAAAGTAGAAGGCACACACTGGTTTGCATGAATCCAATCACGACCAAGGATTAAACTGTAATTACCTTGTGTCTCAGCGACGAAGAACGCAGTAGCCAAAGTCTTGCTTCCAATAGTGAGCTCCATAGAAGCAACTCCCTTGGCGCCCATAGGTTCACCTCCTCCAACGCCGCTGATGGTCATGTTGGTCTTGATCAATTCCTCATCTGAACCTCCCAGCTTCTTGAACAGAGAATACAACATCAAATTAACTATCGCCCCTCCATCCACTAGCATGCGAGAGATAGGCTTTCCATTGATATGACCCTTCATGTACAAAGCCTTCAGATGACTTTCAATAGCTTTAGGCTTCTGGAAAATAGCTTCCTTTGGCCCAAAATCAAAATGAGCGATGCTCTCCTCCGATAACACATAACCATCCATAGACATATGAATTACATTAAGCTCAAGATTCATACGCTCAGGAGAAGAACCATAATCAACAAGCTCTTCGTCGTCCTCTGAAGCAGATATCGATGATAACTTGCCATCACAAACCATAGGAGTAGGAGAAGAAAAACCAGGCGGCGCACCGGGCAAAGCGGTCTGACCGCTTTCGGCAACCGGTCTGACCGGTTCAACCAGTCTGACCGACTCCCCAACCGGTCTGACCAGTTCTATCTGGAAGTTGGTCTTGGCTCTCCACTCTTTCCCTTGTGGAATCATAGGCCTGTACTTGTTGAATGCCTTGTCTCTCTACATCTCTAGCTCTTTCTCCTTCATCTCTCGAAACCTCAAGCGCTGAAGCTTCCTCCTTTGAGTACGAGATAAACCGGGAGGACACCATCTTGGCAAAAAGTACTTGGAATTAGAACTACTTCCACTATCCTCATGATCATTAGCAGAAACAGATCCCTTCTGAATAGGTGTCTCAACCTTATTGTCTATGACAATCGGTCCTTTGCCACCATCTCCAAGGGGAACGTTCATCAACCCAATCTGAATAACATCTTGATTTGTAGTTCTCTCTGGGTCAATATCCATCTTATGCACCTCCTCCCACTGCTTTGGCTTGTAGACTTGCTTTATAGGAGATGCTGCCGATTTCCCAGGGAAACCGGTCTGACCGGTTTGTAAAACCGGTCTGACCAGTTGGGTCTGGTGACCCTGACCAGATTGGCGAAGTGCCAAATGGTCCTGTCCAGGCCTTGAGATTCTGTTCAATACTGGCCTTCGCGGTCCTCCCCATCCATGTTGGAAAGGCTGCTGATATGGTATCCACATCACTCCATTATTATCATAAATTGGACGAGGTGGATATGAACTTGATGCCTCCCATCGCGGAGCAAAATTTGGCTGAGAACACTCTTCTTGGTGTGGAGGCACTCTCATTCTCTTTTTTACTGGCCGATCGCTTGTAACGGCCTTTTGCTTGGAGTACTTGTCAAATAGCATATCAAAGGTGACCTTTGGCCTAAGAGTGCTCCCCTGATTCTTTGCAACATTGAGCTTCCAGTTTCCAATCTCCAGACGGCTTGCTTTAATCATCTTTGGACGGTTCTGGGGAAAACCGGTCTGACCGCTTTCCCCAACCGGTCTGACCGGTTTATCCTGCACAGGCTCAAACGGTCTCTGCTCGGCGGGAACGGACGACCCTTGTCCCCCATGTCCAGATGCTCTCACAGTAACCTTGAATGTCTCCCTGCCATCTGGAGTTGTCTCACATGCAACTTCTCGAATCAACTCTTTTCCCCTCAAATCTGGTTTTATTTCACCAATCACAACATTCTTCCCTTTGGTCGCTTCGGCTTGATGCGGCCGAACCAAAACCTTAGGCTGCTGTAAATCCATAGTATTGACAGGGAAAGGAGTTTTGTCCACTTGCATCTCATGAAATGTCAAACGACCTTCATTTATGGCCGATTGAACCTGTCGACGAAACACATTGCAATCATTAGTGGCATGAGAATAAGTATTATGAAACTTACAATATGCACGCCTTTTCAATTCGTCAAGTGGAGGCAATTTATGAGATAATTTAATATTTCCAGACTTAAGCAATTCATCAAAGATACGATCGCACTTGGAAACATCAAATGTAAACTTAACTTCTTCTTGCCGACCTTTGCTAGCCGGCTTAAGTGATGTACAAGAATAAGTTTTTTCTTTAGAGGGCCATACAAATTCAGCAACAAGTACTTCTTTATCACTATCACTTGAATTATCAGACTCATAATCAATCATATGAACATTGGAACGACGTGATCTAGAAGTATCTCTATCTTTTTCCTTATTCATTCGGTTTTCAACAACTAAAGCTCTAATTTGAACTTGTGCAACCGAAAGAAAATCAGAACCCTCTATTCTATCTCTTATGGATGACCTTAAACCCTTTAGGCAAATATCAGCAAGGTCTGTATCAGTGATTGACAAATTGAAGCAACAGTTCTTAGTTTCTTTAAATCTCTTAATCTAAGCAGAAACAGTTTCATCTCTACTTTGCCTAACCGATGTCAAGTCCGTCAATTTCAATTGCAAGCTCCCACTATAAAAGTGATCATGAAATTTACGCTCTAACATATCCCAAGATATAATAGAACCAGGAGCAAGCGAAGAAAACCAAGCAAAAGCGGTACCAGTCAAAGATAAAGAGAATAAACGCACTTTAAGAGCATTATATGTACCCGCTTCTCCCAGTTGAGCTATGTATTGACTAATATGTTCCCACGTGGTTCAGTCATCATCTCCACTAAAGTTAATTAAATTAGGCATACGCCAACCGCGTGGAAGAGGAAAATTATCAAACTCAGCATCATATGGTTTTTGATACAAATTTGTGTTACCAATATCAATACCAAGTTTAGTTTTTACCACATTAGCCAAATCTTCTCTAAATTTATTAAATTCAGCCCAGTTAGGATTATTTGGCTGTTGTGGTTGCACACTCTCCAAATTCATCTTATTTAAGTAGGGAGCAATCTTAGCTTGAGATAGCCTATAACTCTCAAACACATCATCAGGTATAACATTTCTTTGAGCAGTTGTGTTAACTGTTGTACTAAATTGAGGCTTAGCAGTACCCAAAGTATTAGTGTGAGCATAAACCATTGAATCAGGTAAAACAGAAAGCGGCATAGGTTGCTCATGCACTAATTCAAGCGCATTGGTCAGACCGGTCTGACCGGTTCCCTGATCCGGTCTGACCGGTTTGGCCATGTTTGGCCCGGTCGGTTGGAACGGCAGGGATTGACCAACGGAAAATTCAGGTGGCATACCATACATATATTTTTCAGTGTTAACATTAGGTATGGGTGACAAGCTAGGAAAAACTACCCCACTAGTATTAATTTTAGGAACGCTACTACTAGTTTCATTATTGTTAAAGCAAGCAGTAGTCCTATCTTTCTCAAGATCCTCTAATCGTTCTAAATGAGCAATATACGAGGCGAGTAATTCATCACTTTCTACACTATTTTTAGGAACTGTAGTAGGAGTTTTTTATGATTTACTTACAGTGGGTATTACCTCAACTTGATTGTCGTTTAACTTGATCGCCGGTAGCTCAAATTCTTTCAATCTTGCCACCTTGCCATGATGATCTTTCTTGACGCCAGCCAAAAATTGTGTCTTCATGTAATCTTGCAGCGCCTCAAATTTCTTCTGCTCCTTCGGAGTAAGATCTTCCAACGAAGCCGTGATGATGTTATCCATGTTGAGATCACATCGAGATCCCATCTTGACCGGGGTTAGATTGAACGGTTTTGAAAACCAGATCTTCTATAGTTCCCCAGCGGAGTCGCCAAAAGTATGTTGACGCTTTTCTGGTCAACACACACGAGCGCCGGATCGCGCAGCACCAGGAACTTGCACTTGCCGCAGCCTCAGCCCAAACCGGTCAGACCGGTTTAGGGATCCGGTCAGACCGGATTTGCTAGGGCTTCGGTGAAAAGACTGAAGAAGAGTGTTTCTTCTCAACCAACACAGCTAAGGAGCCCTAAAAATGTGAGTTATATGTCTTTACCACAATCTGTTAACTCTCTCAACGATAGCTATGATTATCATGAAGTTTTTTATTCCATGATTGCCTCTTACATTTGTAGATGCAAAAAAGGAAAATGATGGCTGATAAAAAAGTTAAGGGGCCCAGCAACCTTGCAACTGTCTCTGAAAAGCGTAAGTTTTGTACTTCCAATTTTCTTTGCTGCATGAACATCTATAGTTGGCTAACTACAACAATTTCACAGCCACTGAACCGAATAATGATGATGGCAAACATCTGAGTAAGAATGTAGGTCCTGGTTCTGTATTACTTTCGGAAGTTAATACAGTGACTTGCAGTAACTCGAGGCCACTAAAGGATGATAAAGGTACATGTACTACACTACTACTATTACAGAGAAATCAGTAACCCTTCATTGACTACATATTCATAGATCACATGCATTCCATTATTTTAGGTTCACAGGGAATTAGTGTATTTTTGAGAGAGGATAGTGATGCAGATGAGATCATACCAAGTGGAGTACCAATTGGAGCAGATAAATTTCACCAAGAGGATTATATAGGAGCAACACAACATGGTGCAACTAAAGTTACTGTTCTGATTGAGAAGTCAGTGCTATCTATCACTTCAACATTGGGCAATCCTGGTGAGGCACACATGTTCCCTTCAGAATCTTCAACTCAATGTGGAAGCAAGGCAGCCAATGCTGACAAGTCTGCAATAATCATGGAGCAAGGCACTGGTGAAGAATTTTGTCAGCAGTCTTCTGTTATGGATGATGATGCCAATGTCCATTTTCTGCCTTCATCAGAGAGTTGTAAAGATACTGGGGATAAAGATAACATGGATGCCATGGTGGAGTGTGTTGGAAGTGTTGTTCCAACTGAAAATGTCTCAAGTATGGGTGGTATGGGCAAGGCATATCAGCAAGAAAACACCTGTAACATGCCTGAAACTACACATGCCAGTGCTGATGGTCCGTGCTCAGCTATATACTCACCTGCATTCAAGAAATTCACAGCTCATGAGCAACATGGGGTGTCACAAGAGGATCACAGTTCAGCCATGATAGAGTTTGCAGCTGATGGTAGCCAGTCCATCGAGAATTCAGAAATAACACAGCTGTCTTCTATCGGTATGAACAACTATACTAAAGCAGAACAAGCTGATACATTGATTGATCCAAAAGATTCCGAGGGTACGCCAATGTCCAAGTTTGTTCCAAGCCGAACAGAAGGCTGTTGCCTGTCCTTGTTGCATAGATCTCCTGAAGTCTATCACAGCATCATGGATGATCGACCTACAAAATCGTTGGCCATTGAGAATCTTCCATTCATGAAGATCTCCCCCATGTGGGCACATATTGAGGCAATGGAAGTTTTCCGTAAAGTGCCGCAACAACCAAATTTTCATCAGTTCAAGCAGCATGTTCCAGAGCTCCGTGAAGGAAAGGTATTGGGTTTGATGCTCTCTTTTGCCAATCTGGCAGAAAGCATAAAGAGGCTCAGTATTCACGATGAGGATGCTCTTTTCAAAGAGAAGATGGAGGGCCTTTCTTCATTGGAGGCAGATGGTTTCGATGTCAGGCACCTGCGGTCACGGTTGGAAACATTGCTGCACATAAAGAATGGCCAAGCCGAGCTGCAGGGCGCGATTAAGGAGTTGGAGAAGAAGATCTCTCACAAAGAAATTGATCATAGCCACTGGGGCATACAAATTGGTGTGCTAACTATGACTGTCCGTCAGCTTGAACTGCAGGCCCATCTCTTCCGCTGCATCACGCAATCTGCTGTGTCGCAGAAGATGAACGATGCTTCTGAGATCATAAGGCTCAAAACAGAAGTCAGCGAGCTTAAGCGGTCATATCTTTCTGCGGAGCAGCGCTTCAGCAGTGCTGTCGCAGCACCGTGGTGAGCTTTCCTCCACGAAACAGCTAGCTCCAGGTTGCAAATATTAGTAAGAGCAAGTGGAGTGGAGAACTCCCAGGCCTTTTGTGTAAATATTTGGAAGGGCTGTCTGGGCCTAAACTGATAAACCTATATGCACGTTATGTTTATGCTGGAATGTCGCTATATCTGCGCTTTTTATGTGAAGTGTCATACGGTCTAGGCTAGTGTGTTCTGCATGTTCTGAGCGGTCCTATGACCCGCCGACCCTTGCACCTGTATTAAAGTGTAAAACTGAGCTGTTCTCTTTACATACTCTCTTTTTTATAACGATCTTCCAAATCCTTTGGAGTGGCTCTAAAATGAGCCGATGTGCTTGTTAGAAAATGAACCGACTCTTTCCCGTTAGGCCATTGCACGGTTATTTAGGTTAAAAACTAGTTAATCGACTCTTTTCCGTTAGGCCATTGCACGGTTATTTAGGCTAAAAACTAGTTAATCGAGTCAAAAGAGTTTTATGATGAAACTCCTCTCATATGTTATAAAACTCTCATTAACTCGTTATTTAGGCTAAAAACTAGTTAATCGAGTCAAAAACTCTGAGTTTTACGGTAATGAAACTTCCTTCCATATACTATAAAACTCTCCATAGCTCCTATGAAACCTTCAATAATTCTTTCTCAATATTAGTTTCCAGATAATTCTTTCTTAATATGGATAGTCTGTCTTGAAAAGGGGTCGAAAATATTATATACTATCAGCCAACAGGCTGATCAACATTTGGCTTATGCTGCTGCTGCTGATGATGTTTGTTGTTCAGCCAGCAGCAAGCAGCCAGCCAACAGCCAAACAAGGACAAAACAGCCACATTTAAATATTTAAATTTTGGTGCCAATGCACTAAAAAGATCCCAAGCAATCAACATGCACATTATTACTGTTCTACATACGCTTCATTACAAATCAAAGATCCATAAAACATCATTGTACTATCAAGTCGCAACAAATACCAGTACATAATTCAATGAACATGTCCGTAAATGGCCTTTCACATAACAGATAGTCTAAAATAACTGGATATACAACATAAGACACTACAAATACACATAACCATACAATATGATACAGACGCAACTAGCTGAATTCACGCTCAATCCATCCTCCTCTCGACATGCACCATGGCCTCAACAATTTCTGACAGCACCAGCATATACCCATATTAGCCAACCATTAATACAAGCTAATACTAAATGGTGAGCCATGAAATATGAAATGAATCCATAATCTATCTGTATGTAGGCCCAAATGAAAATCTAGATAGTTTTTTAGGGAGAAATTACAATTTCATATGCTACACACAAACTAAAACTTTTTCCAGTTTTCAAGGCCTAAAATTACATGCCTCCTTTCCATGCAGCCAGGAGCCCATGACCTGACTGGGTAAATAAGAGGCAGCTTATTATCAACAGGTAATACTTTAAGCTGGTAGTGTTGCCATGAAGCTAGGGTTTAATGGCATGGAGATGGAGGAAACAAAGAAAGCTCAAGTGCCAATGGGTTTCATCTCTTCTTAGGCCTGAAAAGCTATGGGAGTAGGCATAAACAACGGCAATCACAAAATTTTCTGGGAAGTACTGCTTCTTGGTCACCTCGACACAGGATAAACATTATATGCGACTGGGTGAAACAGAAATGGCAGTGGTAAATAGCATCAGTTCAGACACAGGTTCACGACCACTGGTAACAGAAATTGGCTTCAGTAGTTCGGCCAGTTAAGGAACGGTGTACTGACAAAGTAGCAACGCGTTTCTGTTGCATTATGTTGTTACAGAAAGCAAGTCGACAGCATAAAAGCAATAACAATCACGTAAAAATTTAAGCCATGCTTGAGTCCTAATTCTGACAGTTCTAGTAGTTACTTGAGATGCAAAAATCAGCCAACACTTCAAGAACTTGAGATGCAAAAATCAGCCAAGAAAGTACAAGACGCTATCAAAATAATTGACTGATAGGGTTGGTGAAACTCCCATACCTGTGCACTACATTAGCGAGACACCGACCGCGATCAAATCTCGCAGATTTTCCATTCTAGCAGTACTATTTTCTGTCACCCATGCAGACACATTGATATTGGCATTTGGATCTATGTCTTGTGCCGAACTTGCTTCTTCGCAGTCCAGTAAGAAATTGTGCAAAGCAAAGCATGCAATAATCATTTTGACTTGCTTATTTCTGTCATAAAATGATACTCCATCCAATATTTGCCAATTGTTCTTCGCCACCCCAAACCCTCGTTCCACAACATTGCGAAGGCAGGAATGGTGGTAGTTAAATTTCTCCTCTACACCATCCGCTCTTCTTCCAGCAAACACTTCAAGATGATACCTTGTATTCCGATATGGTGGCAAATAACCTTGACGCGGTGCATAACCGGAGTCCACGAGATAGTACCTACCTAAAAAAATAAGTGATGAGGACATCACCACGTTGCACATACATGAGCCGGACTCGTCTCCAAGTTACAAGTCGTCGTCATGTTGGACAACATCTTCGGTTCGGTTTCAGCTGACATGTCTGCACTTCAACTATAATTTCTCCTTCATACGATGTCCAAATAAGACATTCTTGGATGCGTTGGAATCGTGACGACGAGACGCTTCTTTTGGTTCTGGTCCTAGCTCCAGAGGATTCGTGGATCATACTGTGTGACCACGAAAAAGGTGCTGCGTCACTTGTTTTAGGCCTTTTCAGGCTTTGTATCGTGTTGGGCCTCTCAGCCCATGTTGTGGACGCCCCCTGGCGCGGCCTCAACCCTAGCTCGACCATAGACTATTAAATTCAGTAGCTGCCGTCATTTAGACTCGGGTTTTGCTTAGATTAATCTGTCGAGAACAGTTTTGCCGTTATCGGTTTGTAGAACCCCAACTTTTGATTTTAATTATACATCTGCAGTGTCACTTCATATTGAGAGCTGCTTCTTTCGAGTTCTTCCTTGTGTTCTTCGTTTCACAGGTGGGGATTAGCCTTCTTGGCAAGGTCAATCGTGTTGTGACACGGTTGATAACCAGAGGAGTCGTGGTGCTAAGATTGCAGGGTTTGAGTTGCTGACTTGAAGCCGGATTGGTGTGTTGCGTTCCGCCCCAAACGAGTTATCCATCGGCTGACGGAAGATCGGGAACCCTAGTCACCATCAATAAGGATCAGACACAACTATAGTGATACAACTATCATTGTAATTTTCAGCATTGAATCCATAAAGAAGCATACTAAAATGGTGGTGGATGTGGATACCTTGATGTCTCCATACATTCACTTAGAAACGACATGTCATGACTCGCCCCCGCCCTCCCCGCACCTATATATGTGAACCGCATTTCCATATATGCTATTGCTAGCACATTAAAGCTTGTCCATCCTTTTCTATTCAGGCAGTCCAAACGCGACTCACGATTAATTCTTGCGCGGACGTGAGTTCCATCTAAAGCGCCTATGCAACCATCAAAGAACGGTGAATATGGGATGAGACTTAGAACTAACTTTTGTGTAGCTCGGGTCCTTCGGAGTAATAGTTGTCTGTGCAAAGGAATACATGACATCTGACACATGACCCATCTATCTACTAATTGTGTCCAAAGAACGTTCAAACTTGTGTTTGATCTGTCTAGTACACTGTTGCATTGCCACAAGCCCAGAGGAACATACCTAAAGCCTCTATAGACTCTACCTCTTGTGTAGATTGCAGCCCATGATAATTAACTAAGTTGCAATGCAGCTCAAGGAATTCATCAAGATACATACGTAAGTTGGTGTAGCACTTTTCAGAGTTATGCAAATTCTTTTCAACCAATTGTCGACCAGTCACGTGTGGCAACGGGAGTGGAGGATCCACCACAGGAGCTTTACCACGGTTCCTTGTAGCTGCACATGCTGCAACAGCGGCTCCCAACCCCGCCAGGTAAATGATGGAGCTATTATCACTAGATGTATTACTGTTATTTGATTCTTCAGCACCTGACATCCTACATATAATAGCATACAAGCCATAAGATATAGGGAAGGGAAAAACAACATCATAAGTATGTTGTTGTGTGTTGGATGAAGCTAACTGTCAATTGAAGAAATAAAGCACCTATCAGCCAAAAACATACAGGTATAGAAAACATACAAGTGTCTTTGAAGTTATGTAGGAGTATGCACTTAACTACTTCAAGCAGGATTACCTAAAAGAACATTGAAGCAGGATGCTCCTACACCACATCACATTTCATAACCATTCCATTTCACAGATAGGAGGCACAGCAAGTACAGTATAGTGCAATGCGATAACATAGTTCAAGAAGTAGCCAAACAGGCAAAAACTAGAAATAACTGAACTATTACCTGATATTAATTTCAGAACAGTACAAGATTACTTTATGTGAGCAGCACCACAAGCTACAAGACTGGATGAAAAATAAGAGATGAGAGCCTGAGCTGTTGCTATGTGTCAAGTTATGATCAGATCAAGTAAATATGAAGTCCACAGGTCCATGAATACCTTTGCAAGCAGCCCCCAATTTCTTCCGTTCTGCTCCTTGGACTCCTCCCTCCAGGTTGGGTCTGCAACCAGTAAATATCAGTTTCATTGTGGATATACAATGGAACAAGCACTTATAATTTATTTCGGAAGGAAACGATAACATGTAAACATAGTTTAGGCCACTGGCCAAATTGCATCGACTGGACCAGCAAAGGACAGACATAAGTTCAACATCACTATTATAGAGCAGTTGTAATTAAAACATCGACTACTACAGAGCAGTTCAGATTAAAACATTCGACTCGACCAGCAAAGGACAAACAACCACCACTACTTGTTCTCCCAGTTGAAATTGATCCAACGCATGCGGCCCTCTTTGGTTTCCATCGTCGTGAAGGCCCTACGATTAAATGCATCCTTACACAGAAACAATGCTTTGTAAAACATATCAGACCCATTGCCGAAACCATCATCTTTTAATATCTACCTCACAAGGTCCATCTCCTCTTGCTCAGGCCTCAGACGTCTCTACCGTTTCTCCAATCGCCTGACTACGAAATCTTTGATCTCTCGGACATAATCTTCCAAGGTGGCAGTCATCTTCTTCGGAGGGCTGTCCACCGCCATGTCCCTGGAAGACCTTTTCAATGACGGACCAGCAACGGAGGCTGCCACGGGGTCCTGTGACATGTCTTGTGGACTGTCGTCGCTACCAACAGTCGGTGTTCTCTCACGGACACCACCGGCACAAACCAATGTACCCCTGTCTTGGGGTGTCCGGCCAAACAGAAAGGTAAGTTTCTCCAGGAAAGGCGGAGGATGGCCACGATTATTGTCTTCAGAACTATCCCCCTGCAGGTGGCAACATGCGCACATGGACATCAATATGGATATAGTAATATTCAGGTACTTGATTAATATTTATGTTCTGTAGAAAGTCATGGTATTTGAGAAGGTGAGAGGACATACCCCATCCGTGAGCTCCTAGTATGAGTCATCAGCTGAAACGCCGCCAGATGTCCAGTCACGGCCGATACCACTCTGGTTATGCAGCAGGAGCCAATTGTTGTGTTTCTTTCTCAAGGCACTCGGTTTGTTCTGTATCTGCTTTCTGTCAAATCTCTTTCCAATATCAGCTTCCATGCCTTGGTAAATTTGTTGCCATCCCACCCTAGTTGGGCCATGTTTGTTGAAGTTCAATAAGTTCTTTTTGACACAGCAGAGGTCCAGTAATTTTTTGGTACTGGCGTAGTCCCAATTTGCACGGTCATTGGCTATCTGTGTCCAGGTTTGGAATGTACAGAGTAATTTGGTATATACTAAGAAGCCGCACACGTAAACAAAACAAATAGAAGCACTAGTGGGTGATGAAGAAAACATTTGCCTTGTAGCTAGTCCTGGTGCATTTTGGACGCAAGTTGTAATGCCTGACTTCGGGTGGAGAGCACGGTGAAGTCGATGACAGTGCCACTGTGGGCACGGTTTCGAACCAACACAGAAAACTGCAACACAGAAAATTCAGTAAGCATGTAGTCACAAAATGGCAGAATAATTAGGTTACCTGTTCAGTTGTGCATGGAAAAAAGTGTATGCAATAACTACTAAGCGAAGAATAAATTCATCATGTGGTGATAACAGAATAATGAAACAACTTCCCTCTGAAAGTAAGTTGACCACCAAAAAGTTCATGATATGGGTGCTTACCACTAATGCAGCATTGCGCCAGATGCTGGCAATGGTAGCATGTTGAGGTCAAGAAGTAACAGGCCGCATAAAAAGCAAGCAGATAAATGTTAAATGTTAGTGAAGGAACCCACAAGCAGATAATGGAGAATGCTGAAATTAAGAAGTTCAACTTGCATATAATAATTTTCTATTGGTTTTCAAGTAAATAACATTTCAAAGTTTATCGGCAGATGTGACTCCAGAAGAATGGCACAAGCATGCACAAGGCAAATTTGGTGTAGTATATTAAAAAAATAGAAACAGAAAAGCATGCACAAGGCAATTTATCTAGACGAGATGCAAGACAAACCCATCTGAAACAACAATGGTTCCTTACCAACGATTCTTCAGAGACTAAACTAATACATCAAAAGCTAAAAAAAAATACCCGAATTGCATTACTGATATATGCTATTTGTGGTCACATCACACATGCTGATCATCAGAAGCTAAACTAATCTTGTCCAGAGGAAGATTGAACCTCCAAGGAACATACAGACATACATACATCAGATGCACTAAGGCACATATCAAGATTCTGAATTAGCAAGTAATATATAGTGCGTAATGAAAATTCTTCAATCAGGTAATTGATGCCCGTACACACTTCACTTTTCTATACTAGTTAATACCATGTGAAGGAATAAATTAACGATACATGCCTTCCCTTTTCTATACTGCGAAATGAAATACAAATATGTTCCTTCCGATTATCTGATGAACGTGAACCACATACATCCACACAAGTCTGCCTGATTTCATATTACAGTTTACCACATTTAAGTTGAGCAAAATCTAAGTAAGATTTCCAACTAGTCTTAAACCTGCTGGAGCAACAGCTCACAATTAGATTGTAACACCCCGCCCTCTAAAGCCGCCCCACACGGCCCTTCCGTGGGGCGTGCACGCATACACATAGAACCCTGCTTACACTTTCGTCCTCGCTTCGTGTAAAAGGGTTAACCCGAAGGTGCTATGGCTGGAAGACAAGAGCTTATAAGTTGCCTTCACCCTTGCTAAACTAGCAATGTGGCAACTAAACACATGCATCCTGCACTCACGGGCCACTACTGGACCATACAAACCGGGCCGGGTGTGACATACACCCCTCCTCAAAGAACCCGACGTCCTCGTCGGCGCAACTCACCCACACGGGCAAATGTCCAGAAACGTTCCCCCTTAGCGCACGACCGTACGTCTAGTGCCGGCGCTATAGTCCATGCCGTATGCCCTACCCGGGCCACATGCGCCATGCGCACTATGCCCGCACACTGACCCGTACGAGCAACCGCGAGGGTCGGCTCTGATACCATTTGTAACACCCCGCCCTCCAAAGCTGCCCCGCACAGCCCTTCCCAGGGGCGTGCACGCGTACATATAGCACCCTGCTTACATTTTCGTCCTTGCTTCGTGTAAAAGGGTTAACCCGAAGGTGCTATGGCTGGAAGACAAGGGCTTATAAGTTGCCTTCACCTTTGCTAAACTAGCGGCACTAAACACGTGCATCCTGCACTCATGGGCCACTACTGGACCATATAAACTGGGCCGGGTGTGACATAGATAGTAGCACAAGTCGTGCAATGTCTATCTGAACTATCACCTTCTGTATATTGCTAACCCATCATGGACACAAATGATGCGTGCTACTTTGCTCCTGCAACGACGACGCTTGAAAAGCCAATAGGCCACCAGCATCTGCTTCCTTCGCAGACATTCCAGCGGATGTACCACAACCTAAACAAGACAGCAAGCACATGTAGGCATCAGGGTAACCGACACCGCCCCGGCATCATGGCTAGCGCCGGAGCCATCCTAGCGGTCTCCCTCACTTGATCCAAGAAACTCCAGAAACCCTAGGACACTAGTGGAGGGGAAGGAAGGCAAGAAGCTTACAGGAGGGGACGGACACCGGGGGGGGGGGCGGGGGGGGGGGGGGGAGTGTGGAGCGCCGAGTGGTCGATACCGGAGGGGATTGCGGCATCGCCGCCGATGCTGCTGCCGTAGTGGATCGCGGCGTACTGAGTCACCGCCGCTGCTATTTGCTTCCACGTCTCGACGCGACGGCGGCTTCGAGACGAGATATGAGGAGAGTTACACAGCGGGCCTTGCTTCATGTTTTTTTTGTGGGATGGCCTTTCATCTGGCAGCCGAACGGCTGGGCTGCCCAGCTGGCTGATATTGATCAGACGAACAGGCCCTATGTCCTTCCTCTTTACATATGCTGGGAGTATTATATAATGTCCATGCGGCGAGAAGTGGATCGATGCATACACTCTCATGCTGTCTGAGTTTCTATTTTAATTCTTGATTACATGAACAATTGTTTCAATCGTGAGAGCAAATTGTTCTACCTTCATGAATATTTGTTATGTGTACTAGCTTTTTTCTTTCATTTGAAATTTTGTTCTTTCACACTATGAAACTTGATCGCTCACAAATATTTGTTCTGTACTTTTCTCTGAATTTAAGGTTAAGATGAAGAAAATAACAAGCCAAAATAGTAGCAACCACCACTACAAACACTTGCCTCCAAATCAAAGCGATGACCTCTAAGTGTGATCCGAAGCAGACTTACTAAATGCGTAGGTTAAACGCTCCTACGCTCTGAACCCTCAAACACACAAAAGTAAACAAACTTCACATCACATAACTACCAAACAAGAGCAGCGGTGCTTCTTTTTTTATATGTTTTAATTTACACAAGTAGACAATCAAACAAACACATTTCTGAAAACTACAGAAGTTGAAGTACTCCCTCCGTATAGGATTTAGAAGCGACAACGACACGGTCTCCAAAACGTAACTTTGACTTGTTATTTTTACAAAATATTTATTAAAAATAATATATGTATACTTTTATAATAGTATTTTTTATGACAAATCTATTCGTATGGTTTTCACATTTCCAAACTCAACAATTTAAAAGTTATTCGTGATTTATATTCTCAATGTTTGACTAAAATCTTGTACAAAACGAAATCTAAATCCTATATGGAGGGACATCTTTTTGTGCAATACATAAATTTTTTTTTTCATCAAAGTGATCTAAACCTTCTTTGAACAAGACTTTCTTGTTCTGACAACCAAACAGGAAAGACCAACTTAGAAAAATCATAACTGAAGTTCTACTAGCTGGAAAAATTTGTACCAAACATGACTAGAAAACTTGTGAAAAACACAACAGAGCTAGTAGATTTTGGGAACCATTAAGAACTGAAAGGATGCCTAAATCAGGGAAATCACAAAACAAATATTTTCCTGCAGTCAGCTTTGCACCATATCTCCGAAACTACTAGTCCAAAAATTTACCATCCACCGCTCCAAAGAAAGTTAAGGGAGTTATCTACAACCTTTATAACTATTCTCAAGACGAATAATCCCATTAAAATTGTCTAAAACTGAACAGATCGAAAACAGCTCTGAATATTGACAAAAAACAACAGCCATGAAAATAAGACTTAACTCATAAGTTACTCGGTGTAAAATCATGATTCTTTGTCTGAAGAGACGTCGGTCAGATTCTCTACAGAAATATGAATTTTCCACTAATTTACAGGATCACCAAAATTCGAAATCACAGAATTATGGATTGCTTAACCAGAAATTTCTGCACGTCATGGAAACGATCAATTCAACATTCCCCAATGGAACATTTGCCTTCCATCCATACCAACAAACGCTATTCCAACAATATCTATAAGTGCTACAGATGAGTAAGGCCTGACCAGGGGTTCCCCTTGAAGAGCACAGCAGGAAAATCTTGGAAAACAAGAGATGATGATCTAGCACTTCCTCACGATCCTATCATCCCCCTTGATCCATTTTTTTTGGTTGATTCCCCTATTGCCCACTCATTTATCCTTGATCCATGGCAGATTGGGAGTAGAAAGAACCAAATCAGATGGGGCAAAAATCACACAGGGCTAGGAGTAGAGGGCAACTTACCAGTATGTTGCTCCCTTCTCACCAATCTCTTCCACCGTGATTTCTCTAGGAAGCATAGGACAGGGAAGGTCACAAGAGGGTTGGCAGTCCTGCGCTGCTTTTTTTTAAGATGGGAAAGAAAGAACGGGAGGGGAAACGCAGGGGAAAAGGAAACGGACGACCTTTCAGTGGGTCTGTTACTGTGCATGGCTGACTGTAGCGATTCTTTACTCCCATTGGAAAAAAAATATAACTATGTTGACACGAAACCGCGCCAACAACAAGCACGCGGAGTAGCTCCTTGCTGCCCTTCCGCGCAAAGCGGTCAGACCGGTTTTGATAACCGGTCAGACCGGTTTCGCCGGCGGTGCCCGGCGAGAGACCAACGAACGCCCGTCCGGGAGGGACCCGTCAGGACAGGCGCGCCTTGGGTTGTTCTAGGATCGGCAGGCCACCTAGAACGCCTTCAATCGATATAGAGACGATGGAAGAACAGCATGACAATAGATTGGAAAAGTTGGGTAAAGAGATAAAAGTAATGCGGAACATAAAAAGATAAAAATAAAGATAAAACGATAAAAGATAGATTTGATAGATTCGATTGGTGATGATCTCTCAATCGGCCATAACCCTTTATATTTATAAGGTGGGGAAGTCGTACCCCTTTAGGTCGGTTTACAATACGGGATAAAACTCTAAAGTCCTAAACCTACTCCAACACGGGAGAAACCGGTCAGACCGGATAGGGAAACCGGTCAGACCGGTTTGGCCGTTGCCAGATCGGCTACAGTAAAACCGGTCTGACCGCTTCCTAGAACCGGTCTGACCGGTTGCCCTCGGCCTGATAGGCAACTGCCAATTTTAGTCGTCAACAAACTATACGACACGCTAGGGTTTGAATCCCCTCCTTATTCTTCACCGAACTTTATCTACTCGCTAGATTGGCGATTGATATCATTGATATAGCGTTTAGGACCTCTCGGTGCAGACACTGGCGGAACATAGGGCCTGTTTGGATCCACCAACTAAAATTTAGCAGCTAAAGTTTAGCTGCTAGGGATCCAAACGGGAGCAGCTAAAACTCAGCTAAACTTCAGTTGCATGCCAAAAGATACACGATTTTTTTAGCTGGTTGAGCCTAGCTAAACGCAGCTAAATGAGTTTAAAGACCAAAATACCCCTACATGTTTATGGAAATTTCTCACCGTCACATGATTCTGTCCATAATTAATGAATGTTAGGATAGTCCAATTAATTTAATTTACTGATGGATCAAAACATCCCCAGCTAAAGTTTAGGTAGGTACTCTTTAGTTAGTTAAAATAAACCACTACAAATTAGCTGGCTAAATTTTAGTTTGTGTGGATCCAAACAGAGCCATAGTGGGGGCGAAGCTGGGCTCCCACCCCTCTCTGGCCGTGAAAGTCTCTGCATGGTGTGTGCATGCATGCATTGCAAGGGCACCACCAGCTCCTTCTCACAGGATAAGATCCTATTTTCTGGTTTTAGTTAGCTATTTCTACTTAATAACCTTGCATTTGTGGGATGTATAATATACTGTACACATATAATTGAAATGGTCTCCGCTTATTTATTTTCACGTTCCGCCACTAGGTGCAGATGTAGTGGGTTTCTTGTTTGATTTCAAGAGAACATGAGTAAAACATGTAGATGCATCTAGGCTATGGATTGAGGATGGTTTCATACCTTGAGGGTTAATTGTTGTTGTTGGCGGCCATGGCGTCGTAGTGAGCTTGGTGTTTGTGCCCAACCGCGGACCCAAGGAGTCCACCAAGTTGAAGCTCTAGACATACTCGCTGCCAAGATAGACCTCCTGATGAAGAAGCCGGAGGCCCCCACTCAAGAAATCGTGCAAGCCATGGACGCTCGCATGACGTGCGAGGTATGTGGTAATGCTGGTCATTCGGGGAATGACTGCCAACAACAATGGGTATCGTCCGAACAACTATGACAATCAAGGCTGGAATTCACACCCAAACCTCTCATTTGAGAGGCCCCAACATGGTAATAATTTTAAATCCAGCAATTTCAATAGTTAGCCGTCAATTAAAGATCTTGTGCTGGGCTAGGTTAAAATTAATGAGAACATCAGTAAAAAGTTTGCTAGAAACGATAAAATCCTAGAAAGCATAGATTCTAAAATGTAATCGTTCTCGTCAGTTATAAAAAGTCAACTGAGCTTTAATAAAATGATAGAAACTCAAGCCACTCAGTTAGCTGCTTCTTTACCATCTTCTGTAGATGTTAAACCAGATTCGAGACTTGAAGCAAAGGCGCAAGATGCTCAGGGGCTTGTGGGATATACATCCCCGGGTACCCTCAAGATAGAAGATCGAGTCCTAGTAGAACTACTCGGAGAACTCCTACTCCAAGTAAAACTACTCATGTACTCCTACTAGGGCTCCCACATTGTAATCGACTAGGAGACTTACCATGTAACCTTGCCCCCTGGATATATAAAGGAGGGCAGGGGTCCCTAGTTCAGCATAAGATCAAGGCCTAAAACCACCCAATGAGGAGAATACAATATCCAAATCCATACAGGACGTAGGGTATTACGCTACTCTGGCGGCCCGAATATGTCTAAATCCTTGTGTGTTGTGTCTTCACGTTATCCATCAAGGGTCTTCGCGTTATCCATCAAGTTCCAGGTCCGACGATCCCCACAAATCTACTCCCTGGGATACCCCTAGATGGAGGCAGTCGCAATAAATCTTCGACACTGTGTGCCTTTATTCAGGCACACGGCAAACCTATATTTTTGTGATGTGCATTTCTATTTTGCCGAGTGTTTCTCGTATGCACTCGTGTCACACCCGGATTTTCACAAAAACCTGAATGCGGCCATATGTGTGCCCAGGAAGTCCACAGAACACATACAATGAACAAATATGATAATCAAAGTACAAATGCTCGAAATAAAATAGTTTACATCAGAGTATATCAATAATAATTATTATAGCTGAAGTCTATAACTCTCAACTAGCGGAGCCACAGTCCACAGGGACTCTGACTGGGAGAGCACAACTTAGAAGTACGGCGGGTCCTCAGGGAACTCAGCAGCAGTCTCCTGATCAGCCCAATCTATTTACCCATCCGAGATTTTGTTGAATCATGACAAGTGTAAGTAAACGAATACTTAGCAAGTATAGCACGGGTATGAAGGTTCAAAATAGGCTAGACACGGCTTAACTGCATTAGCATTTTTAGTTGGTTTATTTTAACATTTAACAATTACTACAAGTGAATGAAACCTGATTGTAATCCAATTAAATAAGTATAAGTGACAATAATCATAAACGAACATCATTTTCTAATAAAAAAGGATCGAGGCCGCTCGTGGCCTTGAGCAAGGCTATCATGATAGATTATACACTCTGCAGAGGTTTCGCCCTATACCCACCAGACGCGTAAAAGTTCAAATGAACCTTGCACCCAACCACGCACATCAACACTTTCGAGGTGTGACGACATAGGGACGCTATGAGGTTTTTCACAAGACACCCTATCAAAACAGTTGCCACTATGGTACAACACAGGCAGCATGATCCAAGGCACCGAGATTGACTGACTCTCAGGGCGCAGCGATAAGAGGGTCAATGGCGTCTAGAGCGCGGGCACGCATGCCAACAAGTACAAGAACGCGACGTGCGGAGTTCCCATACCACAGGGACTCCCGACACGGGACTGTGCCTGACAAGACATAGCCGACGGAACCCCCCCTCCGTCCTCGGTGGATCAAACCATACTCTCACGAGTGCTTCTCATAGCGCCGTCGGCCCCGTCGGTAACTACTGTCAAGCTAGAGCCGTACAAGTTACTTGACCAAGACCAGAGCCATAATAGTTCTAGCGGTGGCGACAGGCTCCTAGGTTGCCGCTTTAAGAACCGGACCTTACGGAGAGACACTAGAGCAAAGCACGAAGCACATGCTCTAGCTCCCTAAACCAAGTTGCTAAAAAGCATGTTTTATCATAAATGTTAAAGTGAACCATTAAGTCAAGATTAACAATTAAATAGTAATGACAGTAGCTGCGCATAGCAAAAATCTACCCATATGCATAAACCCAAGGTAATCAAAGGAACAGGGTAAAAAAACTAGGTACAACCTTAATAGGACATCAAATTTAGACACATGCATATGAAAGTAAATGTATGTAAACAGGTGTGTATAGGTAGCAAGGATTGTCTGTGCTATAACTTGCCTTCCTCGAAGTGCTGCTGCTGCGAGTCCTGCTCCAGAAAATCCTCACCGAGCTCGAACTCCAAAGCTAACGGCTCACCAACTTGACACGGAGCACCATACAAGCAAGCACGCGAACCAATACATGCAAACAAATAATATTCTATTAGAACAATGCACCAAACAGTAGAAACAATACATAAAAAGGTTTTAGAAATATTCTACGCTTCACTACGAACACATGAGCGTGAAAATCACACTAATCGGAGCTAAAACAAAAATGATATGGCTTTTCTAAGTTCTAGAGACCTGCTGGCAAGTTTTAAAAGTTTCCAGGGGCTTATTTTAAAGAAACAGGGACCTAAACATAATTTTGTATAAAAACTCAGGGGCCTACATGTGAAATTAACCTAAAAGGACGGCGGGTACTATTTTTAAAAGGAGCAGGAGTATTTTTGCAAAATCCAGGACCTAGTTGTGATTATTTTTGAACTTGGCTGGACTGCGAGTTGAATACCAGAGAGTAGGAGGGCTCTTTAGCAAAAGGGCACCTGCTGAACGGTACGCTTTGGTTTGACTAAGGCTCAGGGCGCATTGTGGGCCGTCCGATCGCGATGGGGTGACCCAGATCGACTCGGCGGGAGTGACCGGCGTGGGAAGGTTGGGGCGCGGCAGCGCCGCCGGTTGCCACGGCGGGGGCTCGCCGGAGCAGGGCCATCCCGGCGCTCCGGGGCTCCATTAGTGACGGGGATTGCACGGGGAGGGTGCTGGGAACGTGGCGAGTGCATCCTCGGGCCTCTCGTCGAGGGAGAGGTGGTGTCGGTGTGTGGCGACGGCGAACCGCGGAGGCTAGCGCTGGCGAGGTGGGTGCAGGTGTTACGGTGTAGAAAGGCGGACGAGAAGTGGCTCAGGGGCCTCACTACCTCAGCGCGGAGCGTGTGGAGCAGTCGGCCGAGGCGGAGAGGCACCGGGGCGGCGGCGGCGATGCTTGCTCGGGCGGCGGTGGGGAGCTCGGTAGAAAGGTGCTAGCGGGCAAGGAAGGCTCTAGGAGGCTTGATGGGGTGTTGGGGGCGCTGGTGGGGGACTTAAATAGCCCTGGAGCGCCCTAGGCGTGCGTGCCGAGGATCGGTGGAGGAGATCGGCGGCCGGCGATCTCCTGCCATGCGGGGATCGAGTTTCCAAGCAGGGAATGCGACCGGGGATGGAAGGTGCAGGCGGAGGAGCTTTGGGGAACCTTCGTGGGAGGCCCTCGGGTGCGGAGCGGGCCACATCAGCCGGCGAGCGTGGCGGAAATGGCGCCGGGGAGAGGGGAGAGTTCGGCGGGAGGAAGGGGACGGCTCTGCCAGGCGGGGCCCGTCCGGCAGTGGGGGGAGGGGGGAAATGGCGGTGCCGCGGCGGAGTGTGGGCCGCTGCTGGGCCAAATGCGCAGCTGGGTTGCGGGGGCGAGCTGCTGGGCCGGGGGAGTGGGCTGGCTTGGGAAAGGAAAGAATGAGGAGCAGAGTTGGACCGAGGGAAAAGTCTGAGGGGGCAAAAGTGAACTCGACTTGGAATAACTTTTCTAGGGCTCAAACAAAAGCAAATTAAATTCGAATTTAAATAGAATTTAAATTCCAACTTAATTTGCCAACAACTAAAACACAGTGCAGCAGCATAAATGCAACAAAAATGTTTCTACATCTTATATTTGATTTTAATATTTATAAATAATTCATTTAACCTATATTAAATATGAACAATTAAAATAAAAGCCAATTAATTACTAAAAATTTTAAATAGGCCATTAATGGGTGTTACAACTCGGCAAAGATTTTTTAAAAAATTATTTTGTTCTTCCAACCTTTTTGTGGTATATACATATTGTATGTTCAACTCTATGTTAATATTTGGTATTTTTTGGTTGTTTTTCTATATTTAGTTATTTTATTTTATTAAATGGATTCCTTGGAAATAATTCAAATTTGAACTATAAGTGTCTCGAATAATGTAATATAGTGAACCCAAAAATGATATTCACATTACCGATCACGTTGTGAAGCCGTATCTTGGAAATGCAAAGAAATTTTGAGCATTTTGCCCACGAACCATAGTCACGAACGTGCGGATGCATTGTTTAAAATTATATAAAAATCAAATGAATTCTAAAAATCCCAAGATTTGTAGACAACTCATGATTTCATGCATACTGGATGTGGTAAACAATTTAGAAGTGTTTGCACAAGTTATTACGTACGCTGCTTACAAATCGAAACATCTACGTACAAGATCCATAGAGTTAAGAAGGAGCCGTTCAGAGTTCGAAGCAAAATAAAGTTTGAAATTGTGTTTGACTTCAAAACTTTTTGTATATGTAATAGACAAGTTAGATTGCCTCGTGCCAAAATTTGTTTATTTTTTGGATCCGTTTGATAATTTTTTTTTGCCGTAAAACAATATCGTATCAAAAACATTGAAACACATGAAGTAATAGACTTTTTTTTGCATAAAATCATAAAACATGAATTCATGAGCCACTTTGGGAAGGTAAAGAATGTGACAAAGTAATTTAGACATCAAATATTGGAGTAGTTTAGCTAAAAATTTGAAAATGATAAAAATTGAACATTGTCGTGGGCCAGCACACGGCAAACAGCACAGGGCTTTGCTGTCGGCCATATCTAGACATGACAAAGTCGTGGGCACTTAGCCCAAAATCGCTCCCCCCTACCCACCCCGCCGCAGCCACAGTGCTCCCCCGCCCACGCGCCGCCCGCCTGCCCCGCCCGCGCGCTGCCTGCCCACCTCCGCCCCACCCCATCACCACTTGCTCGCCCGTCCGTCCCACACCATCGCCGCCGCCCGCCCCCGGCCAGTCCCCTACCCGTCCCTACGCCCGCCGCCCCTGCCTGTGGCTGACCCCGCCCGTAGTCGCACGCGTGCGTGCCTCCCAGACACGCATTCGCGCATCCCGGTTGCGCGTCCGCGTCCCCGGCCACGCGTTCACACCCCCAGCGGCCCCCGGCCGTTGCCCAGCCTTCTTCGACTTGACCCGGCCACCTTCGGCCACCCCGAGAGCCCTGCCCCCGGCCGTAGGTGAGATGTGTGTCCGACCATCGAGCCGTTGTGTCCGACCATCCAGCCGTTGTGTCCGGCTATGGAGTCGTTGTGTTCGACCTTCGTGCCGTTGTTTTCTTGCAGGTTTTGGATACCACCCAATGTAGGGGAGGTGCTGCCGAAATTTTTATTTCTCACTATTTTCTTGTTCTTTTCTGCATGAGAACCCACCGCCGGCCCAACACCGACTGCCCCTGTCGTGCCGTCCTCGGCTTGCATGCTCCACTACACGCCGTCGTCCGCCATCTGCAACGACACGAGCTTCACTGCCTCGTCTGCCATTAAGGCTTAGGTGAGCACATAAAAATGCCATGCCCTCCATATTTAATTCGTAGATTCTGCATATATATGATCGTATCTGTTTCGCATTGTCCACTTTGGACAGCCCAAGGATGCGCAGATGAGTTAGTTTCCATGCTTTATTCCGATCCGTGGTAGAGTTTTGGCATCATCTCCCCGCGGTTCTCCGGATACACAATTGGGACGTGTATTTGGAGAACAATTGGGAGGTGCTGTCGAAATTCTATCTTGGATCGGAGTAGGCCGTGAAAACTAACTCATCTACGCATCCTTGGGTGGGATTAGGACCTATATTAACATATTAGAAAGTGTAGGTATCGTGTATAAGTAAATGATTTTTATATTGCTCGCTAATATACAATAAAGGATGGATGACCATGCATGGATGTAAACGGGCTGGAAACCTGGGGTTGACCTCACCCCGGAGTGGATTAAGAAGACCGAGGCTTTCGTGGATCGAGCATTTGCAAAGGCAAAAGGAGCCAAGATGACATGGTGTCCCTGTAGGAGATGTGGAAACATGCGTCGACAAACAAAGCAAGACATGACACATCATCTTGGCAATTATGGATTTACGATAGACTACTCTCGTTGGACCTACCATGGTGAAACTGAGCGTAGTAGAGATGAGGCAGTGATACAATGCATCCAGGATCTTGATGCTGATGCTAGGGTAGGAGACATGCTAGATGACTTTCATGAAGCAAACTTCGACGAAGGACCTAGGGAGGAGGAGCCAGAGGCAACCACAAAAGTGTTGCCACTCCTTACGGCCTATAGATAAATCAGCAAGCGTACGGATACCGAAGTAGCTTGCACCCTGGAGTATTCCAGAGTATCAATTTCCACGAGGAACGAGAAGTGAACTTATTCTAAACTAGGTTGTCCAAGGATGGTATGATGGAGTGGGTGACGACAAGGAGATGGGAAGAAAAGCAGTAGGACAGTAGAGAGGGCACGAGTCTGATGATGATGTCCTCTTGATTAACTAAGCTATTCATGTACTACAGATAGATACTTGCATTGGGACACGAAACCAACAATACACAGAATGGGATGAGAAGGGGTGTTGCCAATAACTGCAGGAGGCTCCTACTGTCTGAGACTAACGTGGTGGACTACGTAGGCTCTATAGGGCTGTCACCACCTAATGGCTACCACACATCCGTTGAATTGGATGCAACCCAAGCTAACCTCAAGTCTAGGCACCACGCCTACACTAGTCAGTTAATACTTATTTTGTATAGAAAGATAAGCACCCATGCAAAGAAACTAGTATACAATGGAACCAGCAAGCATATAAAAGTAAGACTGATAATTAAATAATCAGAGAGAGATACAAGAGTTACCAGACACGACCCGAATGTTACTTAAAGCAGAGCTGTATCTGTAGAGGTACAGGTTGAAGAGGGGCCGGCACTCTGGCTCCTCTCCTCTCTCCCTATCTTTTAAGTATGAGAGTGGTAGCGCTTTGCTAATGAGTTTCTCCATTCTTGTGTGTTTTTGTATGTGCTGGAGGCCTCCATTTATAGCACGGAAGGGCAGTGGAAGAAGGAGTAGCGGCCACGAGACTTCAGGGGCAGTTTCGGGCACTTCGGCTGAACTCCGTGGGTTCGGCCGAAGTGGGTCGGCCGAGCCACCCATTTCCACTGCCTCAGCCTCCGATGCTCAAGATTGACTCCCCAGGTCGGTTGTAGGTCAGTTTGTGGGTTCAGGCAAACTAGGGTCTTCGGCCGAACTGGGACTAGGCCTCTACTGCACTTCGATCCACCGTCTTTGTGCGGGTGGCAGCCGTGATGGTCCATCCAAGCCCGATGTTCTGATGGATTGCATGTCTTTGTGTCATAGCACACTCCAATTTCAAGTATGGAGTCCGGTCGAATGTTACGATTCGATTGATCCCATCATCCCGGGTGGTTTTGCCTCAACTCTAGTCATTCACCTCCTAGAATCAAATAAACACCAAAACTTGTGGAAATGGGTAGAAATGAGCCTATAGCTATGGTGCATTGTTTCATCGTGTTCATTTTATACTCGGTTGGAGGTCAGAAATCAGGCCGTAACGACTGCCAACAAACTTCCCCCAACTTAGATCTTTGCTCGTCCTCGAGTAAATAATTGAAATTAGAGCAAGCAGAACTAAGGCAAGGGATATTTGATGAAATGAATGAATGCACATTGACTATTCCAAACCTTTCTCCATACATGTGAATTTGAAGTGGTTACTCCTTGGATATTGGGCGGTTGATGAAAGGAACGGCTCTTACAACAAGGTTCATCTTGGTCATCCTGCACTTAGGGTTTTCTAATGTTTTCACAAATAAATGACCCTTGCCCTATCATCCTCAATACTCGTGCTCTCTAGACTCACTTTTTCTTTTCACTCACTATCTTTGGTATGCCTTCTTTTTCTTTGTTTTGTCTCTGAGGTGGTGATCTTGTCAAGACACGTATTTCTGTCAAGTTGAAGATTTGTTCCTGGAGCTTATGTCAATCACCCTTGATCAAATTGCAAGTTTGGAATGAAGAGCTCATTGTTGGTCACCTCATGACCCCTTTCTTTTTCCTTCCCTTTTTTGGGATTTTTTTTCATCTCACATTTTCTTTTTTTCTTTCTTTTGTATACTTGGAATTTCATGAGTCCTTTATTTCTCCCATCATTTTTTCCAGGGTATCTCCAAGGCATGAGGACTTCTAATGCGGCTCTGATGATAAATTTTCTTGCAATTGGTCAAGGGGAACATGACTATCTCCAGGGACTCAAAATTTGACAAGATGTTGGCACTTCTTACGGCCTACAGATAAATCCGCAAGCGGACGGATACCGATGTAGCTTTCACCCGGGAGTATTCCAAAGTATCGATTTCCACGGGGAATGAGAAGTGAACTAATTCTAAACTAAGTTGTCCAAGGGTTATGGAATGAGATGGATGAAGTGATGACAACAACAAAGAGGGAAGAGAAGCGATGAGAGGGCAGAGAGGGTACGAGTCTGATAGAGGCACTCTACTGATTAACTGAGCGGATCAGAGGGTATAGATAGATGCTTGCTTCGGGACAATAGAACCTATGACACGTAGAAAGGGATGAGAAGGGGTGTCACCAATCCTACACTTTGGGATCCTGCAGGCAGAGACGAACGTGGTGGACTATGTAGGCCGTATAGGGCTGTCACCACCTAACGGCTACCAGCTCCGTAGACTCGGGGACAAACTAAGTTAACCTCAAGTATAGGAACCACGCCTACACTAGTCGGTTAGTACTTATCTCCTATAGAAAGACAAGCACCCAAGCCAAGCAACCAGTATACAATTATACCAATCAACTAAGCATTGAGCGAAGAAATAGCAAGTAAATAAAAATAGAACTGACTGCTCAATTAATCTGGGAGAGATACAAGAGTTACTAGACACGACGCGGATGTCACTCGAAGCAGAGCTACATCCGTAGAGGTACAGCTGGAAGAGGGGCCGACACTCCGGCTCCTCTCCGGACGCTCACCTCTCCTCTCTCCCTATCTTCTAAGTATGAAAGTGGCAGAGCTTCGCTAAGGAACTTCTCTCTTGTGTTGTGTGTGAAACCAGGCATGGGACACCTCTATTTATAGTGGAAAAGGACGGTGGGAGGCAGAGTTGCAGCCAAGGCACCTCAGGTCGGTGCCCGGCTGATTCGGGCGAATTTCCTGGTTCAGGCGAACCAGGGAGTTTGGCCGAACTGCCACGTGCACCGACCTTGAGTCCTATGGCCTGGATCCTTACTCAGGGTCGGTTTTGAGGCGATTCTTGGATTCGGCCAAATCCAATGATTTGGGCGAATTGGGCCTGGCCCACTGCTGCACCGCCCTTGTCTCCACCACATGTTGGTCCAGCTCTTGAGGCGGTTTGGAGGTCGGCACTTTGGTCTGGACTGAGTTGGAGGCTTTCCGGTGGACTGGTGGGCTTCGATCAGGTTGGACTCGGGCGTCTCCCGTCTTCTGGTCCACTGGGTTCATGTTGGCGGCAGCCGTGGCGGTCCATCCAAGCCCGGGTTCAAGGATGGAGTTCAGTCGAATCTCGATATTCGTCCGAACTCGTCATTCCATGTGCTTTTTGCCTCAACTTTAGTCATAAGCCTCCTAGAATCGAATAAACAACAAAACTTATGGGAATGATCAGAAGTAATCCCTATATCTATGGTGTGTGATTCCATTGTGTTTGTTTTATACTCGGTTGGAGGTCGGAAATCGGTCCGTAACGACCGCCAACAAGCTCCCCGAAACTTAGGTCTTTGCTCGTCCCGAGTAAAGAAATTGAATTAAGAGCAAGATTAAGATAAGGGTTCTTTTATGACATGAACACTGCCTATTGAATATCTCAAACTTTTCTCCATACCTGTGAGTTTGAAGTGGCTATTCCTGGATCTTGAGCGGTTGATGAACAAAACGACTCTTACAACAAAGTCCTCTTGATCATCCTGCATTCGGGGTTTTATGGTTTTCACAAATAAAATGGTCCTTGTCCTTTCATCCCTTATACTCTCAGCTCTCTTAATTTACTCCTTTTCACTTACTCCCTTTTGTGTATGTTCTTTTTCTCTCAGGTGGTGATCTTTTGTCAAGTCATGTACCTCTGTCAAGTCAAAGATTGGTTCCCGGAGCTCTCATCAACGCCCTTAGCCAAATTGCAAGTTAAAGATGGAGAGTTCATGTCGGTCCTCAGCCTTGTGACCCCTTTTCTTTATTCTTCCCTTTTAGGGAATTTTCTTTCCTCCTTTTTTTCATTTGAACTTTCACGAGTCCTTTCTTCTCTTCTCTTTTTTTCTTCAGGGTATGACCAAGGCATGAGGACTTCTACTACACTCTGATGATAGATGTACTTGCAATAGACCTGGGGCAATATGATCATCTCTGGGGACTATCTCAGGAATAAATTCTTAAGCATGTGTGTAATTGGAAGTAGTAGGCAGCATGAAAGGATAGGACATAGTTTATATTTTCAAAATTTAAATTCTCCCAAATGGAAAGGTGAACAAGTGGTTCATTTTATTGAGACATATCATATTTATCAACAACCTAGACCAGGGGGTCCTATCATGAAGGGTTTCACAGGCAAGGGATACTCAGTTAGAGACAAGCAATAGACAAGTTCATGGTATAAAGAAAAACCGAGAACGTTTCGTTTAGATGAGATGTGCAACTTCATAATTCGAAACATGACAACACGAGAAGATGGACAGGGGTAAGGAGTGCAAACCAGCGTGTAGGTGCGCGAAGGGGACGAACCGGGCTGGTTCGGCTGAACTGGTGGGTTCGGTCGAATTGCCCAATTCGCCCGAACCAACTGGTTCGGCTGAAGTGGCTCGGTGCGTGCTCCGTCGTGTCGGGTTGCTCCTACATCGTCCTGTACTCATGTATCTTTTTCGTTAAACAGGGCAATCTCCGATTGGCTCAAATGCACCAACCGGAGCAATAATTTTGTTCTTTTGCATTCAACTCTAATTTTATTTATTCAACGAGCTAACAAATGGAAACAAAATGATTCCAAGGGAAAACAATCTAGAGCACCCTAAACATGAATCTAAGGGACAATAAATGAAGGAAGGAATGAAGCCAAACTAATGAACTAACTAACGGTGCTGTAACTGAACTAGATGACCGCAGGACACTACTCTGCAGGTGGGTCGTAAAGGTCCAAGTGTCCTGTGGCTCTGGCAAGCCTCTTGATCTTGGCGCACAAGCCCTTGTGGAGGGCTTCCATCTTGTCCTCCGTCTCTAGGCGCGCCAGCTCCGCTTCCGCCACTTTCTCCTCCAGGTGGTTTATCCGCTGGCGTGCTTGTGCCAGCTCCACCCACAGGCTCTCCAGTGTAGGTGGCTTCTCTTTTTCCTCCTCGTCCTCCTCGTCGAAGAACTCCATCTCTCCCAGTGGCCCTTTGATAACCAGCTACTGCTGCACTGAACTCTGGGGTTCCGCTACGGGGGAGTGGACTGGGAGGACTCCATTGGTCCGAGCTCGTCCCAGTTCTGTGGCGGGACCAACACGTTGCCGTAACCCGTGGCGGTGCGCTCGCCCTTGATGCTGAAATGGGGCAGACTGTCAGGTGTATAGTCCGTCCTCTTCGTGCCCTCCTCCTTGACTGCAGGGAGCGCATAGTCCAGCACCCTTGTGGAGGATGCCGACTTCGGACGCATCTGCCCAGTAGTGGGGCGCCCTGGCGATGGTGAGCGAGGTGGCTTCTTGATCGCCTTCAGCGGTGCGATGGCGTTGAACGTCGCTGACGGAGAGCGGCGCGGGGAGTTGGACCGCCTCATAGGGCTGCAGGCATGCGCCCTTCCTCCCTGCCCATCGCCTGACAGCTCAACGTCAGCAACGCGGAACACTTGCTCATGTCGGGGAGACTCGCCGATCCGGCTGGCGAGGCTATATCCCTTGGTTGAATATGTATCTTTGGAGCAGGAGTAGGCCATGGTGGATGTTGCTAGGGGCGAGGAGTTTCTGTAGATGGGATGATGGAATCAACAGAAACTCTTGGGCTTTTATTGAGGCGTCCTCTGAACGAAAAACATGTTTCCCGACTTTTCCTTAGCGAGTTTCGGGATAGGATCAACTATAGATGTGTCTGGAGGTCAATATCCACATGTGGGGGTTAGGGAGGTTGATTCGGCCGAACCCTAGGGTTCGGGCGAATTGGCCAATTCGCCTGGATCCCTCTGGTTCGGCCTAATTGACCCCTGGGCTTCCTGATGTGCGGGCCAGGTTGATCCTCGCGTGTTTGGTCATGGGTGTGAAGGTTGCGGTGGTGTTGGGCCCAAAAAGGTTTGGATTTGAAGGATTTGGGCCGAGTTTCATGGATAGGGTTCATGGCTCTACGAACTTGATGACATCTAAGTCTTCGAGTGGCAGAGGCTCTGGTTTTAAGAATATCTTCAGCCACTGTCCATTGATCTTAAAGGTGTTTCCGTCCTCACTTTGCAGTGTGATGGCCCAATGAGATGCAGCGTTGATTACTGTGAATGGGCCATCCCATTTGCTTCTAAGTTTTCAATGACCGAAAAGTTTGACACGGGAATTGAAGATGAGAACCTTATCTCTCGGTGTGAACGTTTTGATCTTGATTCTCTTGTCGTGCCATCTCTTAGTACATTCCTTGTATAGCCGGGAGCTATGGTATGCTCGTTCCCTCATTTCATCTATCTCAGCCAGCTGAATCCGCCGTCTAAGGCCAGCTCCTGGAAGGTTCATACCCCACTTCCTAATGGCCCAATGAGCTTTAAACTCCATTTCTACTGGTAGGTGGCAGGTTTTGCCATAGACTAGTTGATATGGGTCATTCCTATGGGTGTTTTATAGGCCGTGCGGTATGCCCAGAGTGCATCTGGCAGTTTATCCTTCCAGTGTTTGCCCATCTCATTTACGGTCTTTTGCAGAATGTTCTTAATCTGCTTGTTTAAAGTTTCTGCTTGACCGCTAGTTTGGGGGTGATAGGGTGTAGCTACGTTGTGCTGCACCCCCAAACTTGAGAGATACCTACGGAATGCTGAGTCGATAAAGTGGGAGCCTCCATCACTAATGACCATCCTAGGAACTCCAAAACGGGGAAAGATAATCTCATGAAACATCCGTTTTGTGCTCCTAGAATCGGCGGCCACACAAGGCAAGGCTTCCACCTACTTAGAGACGTAGTCTACCGCCACTAGGATGAATTTGTAGTCCTCTGAGTTCGGGAATGGACCCATGAAGTCAATCCCCCAAACATCAAAGATTTCTACTTGGAGATTGCTGGTTAGTGGCATTGCGTCTCTAGTGTTTATATTCCCATGTTTCTGGCAACGTGGGCACCTCATGACGAATGCCTTAGCATCTTCGTACATGCTGGGCCAGTAGAAACCACATTGCCAGACTTTTGCGTTAGTTCGGAATGCACCATAGTGACCCCCGTATGGGCTGCATGGCATCTCTCCAGGATCTTATATGCCTCGTGCGATGGTATACAGTGTCTAAGGAGTCCATCACTACAAATCCTGAAGAGATACGGGTCGTCCCAAAGGTGGAGTCGGCTCTCGTAAGCCAATCTTTTCTTGTTTTCTCCAGGTGGGACATACCCGGTTACCATGTAGTTTACTATGTTGGCATACCACGGGTCGGTAGTGGTGACCTAAAGGAGCGTGTCGTCCCACAAAAAATCATCGATGGGAAGATCAGACGGGACTTGCATTCGAGACAAGTGGTCAGCCACTAAGTTCTCTACTCCTTTCTTATCTCTTATCTCGATGTCAAATTCTTGGAGTAGAAGAATCCAGCGGATGAGTCTCAATTTCACATCCTTTTTGGTTAAAAGGTACTTCAAAGCAGCATGGTCTGAATAGACTATGACCTTGGTCCCGACTAGGTAGGACCAGAATTTGTCTATAGCAAAGACGACCACTAAGAGGTCCTTCTTCATGGTTGCGTAGTTGAGCTGGGGACCTGTAAGCGTTTTGCTAGCATATGAGATAGCATAGTGCTTCTTGTCCTTAGTTTGGCCCAACACAGCTCCTACAGCATAGTCGCTCGCATCACACATGATTTCGAATGGTAGAGTCCAGTCGGGAGGCTGGATGATGGGAGTGGAAATGAGAGCTTTCTTGAGGGTGTGAAAGGCTAGAAGATTGGTTAAGGGCCGAGATATCTGGGAAAAGTTTTTGATGAATCGTCTATAGAATCCGGCATGGCCAAGGAAATTACGAATCCCCTTAACGTTTGTGGAAGGTGGAAGTTGCTCAATCACTTCTATCTTCGCTCGGTCGACCTCAATTCCACGTTCTGACACCCTATGTCCTAGAACAATCCCTTCTCGTACCATAAAATGGTACTTTTCCCAGTTTAGGACAAGGTGTTTCTATTGACACCTCTGGAGGACCTTGTCCACATTTTTCAGGCATTCGGTAAAGGTCTTCCCGTACACTGAGAAATCATCCATGAACACTTCCATAATCTCCTCAATCATATCAGAGAAGATGGACATCATGCAATGTTGAAAAGAGGCAGGTGCGTTACACAACTCGAAGGACATCCGCCGATAGGAGTACGTCCCATAGGGGCATGTGAACATGGTTTTACTTTGGTCATCTGGAATGATTGGAATTTGGTGATATCCAGAGTAACCGTCAAGGAAGCAGAAGAAAGAGTGTTTGGCTAAACGTTCAAGCATCTCGTCTATGAACGAAAGGGGGAAATGGTCTTTCGTGGTGGCTTTATTGAGTTTACGATAATCGATACACATACGCCAGCCAGTGACGGTGCGCTGAGGGATGAGTTCATTCTTGTCATTGCGCACAACCATCATTCCTCCCTTCTTAGGAACAACTTGAACAGGGCTAACCCATTCACTATTGGGAACTAGGTAGATAATCCCCTTCAGGTCTTGGAGAGAGTATCCTAAGACCGATCGATTCTTCTCCAGGATAGTGATGAGTTGTTGGGTTTCTACTTCGGATAACTTATCACTAATGATCACTGGAGATTGTTTGTCCTCGAAGAGGAAGGCGTACCTTAGTCCAGGGGTAAGAGGTTTGGGCTCGATAGGAGATGGTTTTGGAGTTTGTTCATGTCGAGCTTGATCGGTGGATGGGTTTCCTCTTCCTCTGAGAAGAATGGGATATCTTCTTCTGGAATGGGTGGTTCTAGGTCAGTCAATGAGGTGGACATGGCCTCCTCTATGGGATCAGGGTTGGGGTCTGCCTCTATTGGAGTGTTCAGGGAATGAGAATAAGAGACAGGGACAAGTTCCTTTTAGACCCTAAGTTCTATTCTCTGGTTCGTTGGTGTTTTCTCCAGAATCTTCATGATTGGCGTACCTATGAAGATGGAATGGTTGGTGCTACTGGGTAGGTCAAAGATGTGGAAATCCATGAACAACTCAGGGTTGTTCATCTTGACGGGTATGAATCGCAAGATCCCTAAACAGTCAAGGATTCTTCCTGAAAACCTGAGTCATTTTTGAGACAATGATCAGGGTTCATTAGGGAGTCGGTTCGTACCAATGAGCTAGAGATAATGTTAATTCCGAGGCTCGGGTCGTATCCGATTACTTGGTCGTAACCTAGAATTTCACAGAAAATTCTTCTGATCTTCTTCGGCATTCTGACCACCTCAGATGAGGCTTCGGTCTCTTCTAGCCATTCCTGACTCATCACTGTAGAGAGGCATCCTAAGTACTCCCTCTAATATTCCAGTTCTTCCTTGTCGGGAGGTTGATCCTTATACTCTACACGTTGTTCCAATGGGAAACTTGTTGCACTCCCAATGTCCTCGAATATATCACCGTCAAAATCATAGGGAGTCGTGTAGAGCGGCTCATAGTAGTCTAGGCTAGAATATGGTTGTGGTTCGAAATGAGCGTCAGGTTCTGATGAGATGGAAGAGCTGATAGATTTGGATTGAGAATATGTAGGCTCTTCAAGTTCGGGCTGCTTCTCTTCTTCATCGGGGAGTTCGTCATAGACTCCAGTGTAGGGAGTGTCATCCAGGATACAATCCAAGATTATCCTCGCTTCACTGGGAGTCAAATGAGAGAACGACCCTCCTGAAGCGGAGTTCAAGAAAGTAGTGGCTACGGGACAGAGGCCAAGGCTGAAGTGTTGTAGAATTATATGTTCTGATAAGCCTAGGTCTGGACCGGATGCCAAAATTTGCTTGAAACGAGCCCAAGCAGCTCCTAATGACTCTCTCTCTAATTGCTTAAAGGTTAGGATTTCGATTCGGAGGCTGGCTACCTTGGAAACTGGGAAGAAGTTTAGGCAAAATTTTTCTCTAAGGATTTCCCAGCTCCCGTCCATATTTCCGACAGACAGAGAGTACCATTTCTTTGCTCCTCCCATTAATGAAAACGGGAATAGCTTAGATTTGAGCGTCTCTTGTGTCATGCCTGATATGGTGAGGCAAGAGCAGAGTTGCTCAAACTCTTGTAAATGTGCATAGGGACTCTCAGCATTCGTTCCTGAGAACGTTTGCTCTCGAACCATGACTATGAAGCCGGGACGCAGCTCATACCCGGGTGTGTGGATGAGATGTGATGATGGTGGAGGCTCCAAACAATCGCCCTTTGGAGCCGAATGTTGACGTAAGGTAAGAGTGGAATCCATGTGGTGGACGGTGGGATACAGGGACAACTTGGGTTCGGAATCAGACTAGCTACCGTTCCCCGGCAACGACGCCAGAAAGCTTGTTGGCACTCCTTACGGCCTACAGATAAATCCGCAAGCGGATGGATACCGATGTAGCTTTCACCCGGGAGTATTCCAAGATATCGATTTCCACGGGGAACGAGAAGTGAACTAATTCTAAACTAAGTTGTCCAATGGTTATGGAATGGGATGGATGAAGTGGATGACAACAACAAAGAGGGAAGAGAACGATGAGAGGGTAGAGAGGGTACGAGTCTGATAGAGGCACTCTACTGATTAACTGAGCGGATCAGAGGGTACAAATATATACATGCTTCAGGACAATCGAACCTATGACACGCAGAATGGATGAGAAGGGGTGTCACCAATCCTACACTCTGGGATCTTGCAGGCCGAGACGAACATGATAGAGTACGTAGGCCGTATAGGGCTGTCACCGCCTAATGGCTACCACCTCCGTAGACTCGGGGACAAACTAAGTTAACCTCAAGTATAGGCACCACACCTACACTAGTCGGTTAATACTTATCTCCTATAGAAAGACAAGCACCCAAGCCAAGCAACCAGTATACAATTATACCAATCGACTAAGCATTGAACGAAGAACCAACAAGTAAATAAAAGTAGAACTGACTGCTCAATTAATCTGGAAGAGATACAAGAGTTACCAGACACGACCTGGATGTCACTCAAAGCAGAGCCGCATCCGTAGAGGTACAGCTGGAAGAGGGGCCGACACTCCGGCTCCTCTCAGGATGCTCACCTCACCTCTCTCCCTATCTTCTAAGTATGAAAGTGGCAGAGCTTCGCTAAGGAACTTCTCTCTTGTGTTGTGTGTGAAACCGGGCATGGGACACCTCTATTTATAGTGGAGAAGGACGGTGGGAGGTAGAGTGACAGCCAAGGCACCTCAGGTCGGTGCCCGGCTGATTCGGGCGAACCAGGTAGTTCGGCCGAACTGCCACGTGCACCGACATTGAGTCCTACGGCCTGGATCCTTGCTCAGGGTCGGTTTTGAGGCGGTTCTTGGATTCGGCTGAATCCAATGATTCGGGTGAATTGGGCCTGGCCCACTACTGCACCGCCCTTGTCTCCATCACGTTTTGGTCCGGCTCTTGAGGCGGTTTGGAGGTCGGCACTTTGGTCTGGACTGAGTTAGAGGCCTTCCGGTGGACTGGTGGGCTTCAATCGGGTTGGACTTGGGCCTCTCCCATCTTTTGGTCCACTGGGTTTGTGTTGGCGGTAGCCGTGGCAGTCCATCCATGCCCGGGTTCTAGGATGGAGTTCGGTCGAATCTCGGGATTTGGCCGAACTCGTCATTTCATGTGCTTTTTGCCTCAGCTTTAGTCATAAGCCTCCTGGAATCGAATAAACACCAAAACTTGTGAAAATGATAAGAAGTAATCCCTATGTCTATGGTGTGTGATTCCATTGTGTTTGTTTTATGTCATACCAGAACCTATGACATGCGGTTTGGAGGTCGGAAATCGGCCCGTAACGACCGCCAACACAAGACATTATACTAATCATGACAAGTTTTTCATAAGTGATCTCTCAAGCAGATATGTAAGTGGATGTAGAGGTATAAGGATAGGATGAAAAGATAGGGTATGGTTTTATATTTTCAAATCAAATTCTCCCGAATGATAGAGTGAACAAGAGGTTTGTTTTATCAAGCCATATCACATTCATCAATAACTTAGACAAAGGGGTCATAGTATGAAAGATTTCACAGGCATGTGGGTACTTAGTTTGGCATAAACAATAGACATAATTAATGGCATGAAAGAAAACCAAGAATGTTTCATTTAAATGATTTGTGCAAGGTTCAAGTATTGAAACATGGCAACACAGGAAAAACCAGAATTGAACAGGAGTAAGGAGTGCAAACCAGCGTGCATATGCGCGAAGTGGATGAGCCAGTCTGGTTCGGCCGAGCAGGCCAGTTCGCTCAAACCAAATGGTTCGGCCGAATAGGTCATTCTACGCGTTCTTGTCTCGTTCCTCCCCTATGTCATCCCCGTACTCATGTAACATCTGTTAAATTGGGCATTCTCTGACTGGCTCAAATGCACCAATCAGAACATTATTTTGGACAATTCAAACTAAGACTTTTTTATTTTGTTTTATTGGCAGAATAGCCATCGAGGTCCTCCAACTTTGGGCAAAGGGTCAACTTCGTCCCCAACTATCAAAAAGTCCAAAATCGTCCTCCAACTTCTCAAATCCGAGTCACTTTAGTCCCTCGTCCTAGCTGGCATGCCACGCAGGTGTTCCATGTCAGCAGCCCGCGCCTTAGGGTTCTGATGGCCATGGGAAAAGTCTTAATTGCCCTTTCATCTCTCATGCCCCTTCCTGCCTCCGATGACTCACCCCTCCTTCCCCTTTCAGCCTCCCACTGCCGATGAAAGAAAAGGGCACCGCCGCAGCCCACAGCCCCCAAATCAACACTGCCACCGCAGCCCCCAAATCCACACTGCCGCGCGCCGCCCCCAAATCGACAACGGCGCTGATGGCTCGTGGTGGTAGGCAGAGGAGCGGATTGAGGATGCCAGGTAGGGAAGCAACGAACCATGGAGGCGAGGAGTTCCGTAGACATGAAGAGATGGAGGTTAGACATTGATTTCGCCGCCAATTTGAGATTTGTGACTTTAATTGGTGTTGAAATTGGTTCCGTTCTATTGAATCCGCTTGTTCTTGGCAGCTCAAACGACTGCTCGATGAACACAAGGAGGGCATGGTGGTCAAGACAGGGATTACGTGCCGCCATGGTCAGTACCCAATACTTGCTTGCACTTGGTCTGGTACGGATGCTGGAAGACGGTTTTTGCAATGCTCAAATGTGGAGAATCCATGTGACTTCAAGCACTGGATTGATTCAGAATTTTTTGGTAGGCCAAAACAAGTAATTCAAGATCTGGTGTCTATGAATGGAAGTTTGTCTGAGCTCCTGGTGCATTTCCATGGGCAATGGGATGAGATGTTGGGTTCCAGACAGCAAGCACGACAAGAAATACGCAAGCTGAAAGCAATTATTACTGAACAACGTAGTTGCATAGGTATCCTGCTGTGTATTTCTATTGTAATGGCTTGTGCTCTTTGCCTGTTGTTTTAGGCATGTATGAATACAACCATGTAATGTTGGTGAATGCAATGAATTATGTGTCATATTTTCCCAGATTGCACAATGTCATTCGAGCAAAGTAACAGACTGCACAATGTCATATTTTCCCAGATTGCACAATGTCATACTAACACAATTGTCACATGTTCAATGTAGAAGATGCTAGAACAAAGGCAATGTCACAGGTTGGTTCAAACAAACACAAAGTACAATTTAAAGGCAGTACATCATCTGCTCAGACAATACAAATGCTATCCTGATTTTTTCTGTCCTACTCGTCTAGTTGATGTAGATTTAATCTTTGCAGTTGCTCGGCCGCTTGTAACATTAATGGTTGCTCTTGCTGAAGAGTTGTCACGTCCTGCATTTGTCTCAATGACAACAGAGGCACTTCCAGTAGCAGAGGCTGTTGCTTTAGACTTGGACGTCCCAAAGGACACAAGTCTCCTTTTATTACCAGTCTGCAAAACAATTGGAGTTATATCGATGTAATGGAATAATGCACAGACATTGAGCTTGCAATTATCATTTACTAACCTGAATAAATGATGAACCAGTTCGTTCACTATAATACAATCCATAGCCCTCGATTGCCTTTCTTTTAGTTGATTTTGTGCTAGAAGATGCAACTTGTCCCTTTTCTTTTGATGCAGGTTGACCCTTTCCTTTAGATGCTGCTGGTTGAATGGCCAGTGGTGCATTATTATCATGAGATGGTCCATTTGTATTCTGTGAGGTGGAGTTTTGCTGCTGAACAAATAGTGAATTAAGTTAGAGTCATTTCAGTATTATTGTGAGAAATAAAAAAACTGAATGGTGAAATGTGTAAACACCGATTTCTGGGGGCATCTGCTAGTGTTGTGTCCAGTGCCATTGCAACGGCTGCATCTAATCTTTGTGCCAACTCGAGAGGACTTAGTACTCGAGTTCACTCTTTCTGAAGGATCCATTCTCCTTTTTGTTTGTGGCCGGCCAGGCATCTTTTTCACTCTAGGAGGCAAAGGTCTAGGATTTGGAGAAACAGGCCATGCAGACTCATGCTCTACTGGTTGCAGGACATGCTGGTAAGTTGCTTTGTACTGGTCAATGGAGAAACAGGGATTTATGTAATTGTTGGGCTCATCTGACATAGTGAATAGAGCAGCACAAACATGTCGACATGGGAGACCTGACACTTGCCAATATCTACAGGAGCATGTCTTCTGTGCAAGATCAACTGTGAACCTCCATTTTTTGTCCCTCACTTCAAAACCAGTAGCACTATTCCATAAGACATGGCAATATTGTGTTCCATGCCTTATCTTGTTTAGCTTCCTGAGAATGTTGGGGCTTATTGCCATTGTCCATCTCTCACTATTACTCCTGTTCTCTTGGATCCTTCTAGTCACCATGATACGTATTTCTTCCAACATGGCTATGATTGGTTTAAATCTTGCATCTATAATCCAACTATTGAATGATTCACTGACATTGTTATCAACTGACTCACAATTGCTTCCAATCTTGAACCAAGCCCGGCACCAGTGTACTGGATCTTGTTTTTCCAAATCATTCCATCCTTTAGGTGTTTTTGCTGCCAGCTTGTTCCTGTAATAATTGAACATCATCCCATTGCTTGCCTTTGCAATCTTCCAAAATCTCTTCTGGTACTCTTGTAGCCTATGGTTTTTCCTCCAGTTTGCATAAATGTGTCGTGCACACATTCGATGCTCAGCCATTGGGAAAAAAGTGGTCAATTGCCTTCACCAATCCCTTCTGTTTGTCTGTAATGAACACCCATCCTTCAGCACGATAATGTATATTCAGATCTTTTAGCAGGTGGCCAAGAAACCATTTCCATGAACTTAAATTCTCATACTCCACAACAGCCCAAGCTATAGGATAAATCTGATTATTTCCATCTCTTCCAATAGCTGACAATACCTCTCCTTTCATAGGACCCTTTAGAAAGCAACCATCAAGTCCTATGACTTTCCTACATCCATCTGAAAAGCCCCTTCGACATGTATCCAGGCAAATATACATTCTATGAAAAACATTATCTTCTTCCTCGGGATCAAGGGCAACATGCACACTACTACCAGGATTACTATGCTGCAGCTCGAGAGCATAATCAAACAACATGGAATACTCACCACTTCGAGCATCCATTACCTTCTTGATAACTCTGACTTTTGCTCTTTTCACCATTGTCATTGAAACCGTCACACCCATATTTTTTGTATAGTTTCCTTCATTGCTCGAGCCTTCCATGCAGGGTTAGCCTTGATAGTGCTCTCATACTTGTCACATATTCTATTTGTAGATAACCTTTTGTTTTTCAAGACTGGGCAACATGCATGAGTCGGATTATATGTCACAATCTGAAACCAATCAGTCTTGGAGTTGTAGGAAGCATGTATAAGCCAGGGACAACCTTTCCATGAACAGACAGCCCTCAACCTCTTATTGTCATTCTTAGGAAACCTGATATTTACATTCATTTTCAGTGCATACCTTTCTATTGCATCCTTCAGTTCTTTCTTGCCTCTAAAGCACATGTCAAGAGCAAATTGAGGTGTATCTGCATAGCTATCAAATAGTGGGTACCTGCACTTCCTCCTCTTGGCATTAGTCTCACTGTCATTATCACAAGAGACATCTTCATCTGACTCAAAATATGGAAGGCCATCTCCCAATTCATTCACCTCAATACTATTGTTACATTCATTTCCTGTTGAAAGATCCATTGGAATTTCAGTGTCCAATATTATGTCTCCTTTCTTCTTTTTTGACATGTAAGCTTTGTAGCTAGTCCTTATCTCATTTGCTTCTTCATCCTCGTCAGATGTAAACCCTGTGGCTTCCCATTCCCTATCTAATTCATCTTCATTTTCATCTGCAGAATTCCTTTCATCCTCTTGTGTGGCTGCATCACCAAAATCTTCTACAGTTTGGTCACCAATGTGTGCATCTGTAGTTGGGGTTGGAGGATCTAAATGCATAACATTGTCATCTCTAAACAGATCAAAAACAGCTTCATCTCCAGCTGTATCATAACCTATAATGGTGGCTGCTGACATGGAACGCCTGCGTGGCATGCCAGCTAGGACGAGGGACTAAAGTGACTCGGATTTGAGAAGTTGGGGGACGATTTTGGACTTTTTGATAGTTGGGGGGACGAAGTTGACCCTTTGCTCAAAGTTGGAGGACGTCGATGGCTATTTTGCCTGTTTTATTCATCAAACTAATTTTGGGAAGATAAATATTAGAATGGAAATAAAGAGAGCACCTCCTAAACATTGATCTAAGCAAAAATTAAACTAATGGTGCTCTAAATGATACAACCGCAGGACATCTACTCTGTAGGTGGATCATAAAGGTCTAGATGTCCTGTGGCTTTGGAGAGCCTCTTGAACTTGGTGGTGAAGGCTTTCTGGAGGGTGTCAAACCAGGTTCCGGAGTTGATGGTGTCGAAGTGGATTTTGCCCAGGAAGATTGTTTTGTTGAGGATTATGGGAAAAGGTTTTAGGTCCAACTTTAGATCTCTAAAAACTCGATGACATCTAAGTCCTCGAGTGGTGGTGGCTCTGGTTCTAAGAAGATCTTTAGGCGTTGTCCATTAACCTTGAAAATATTTCCTTCCTCATTTCTCAATGTGATAGCTGTTGGCGGTCGTTATGGCCTGATTTCCGACCTCCAACCGAGTATAAAATAAACATAATGGAATCATGCACCATAGCTATAGGGCTTATTTCTAATCAATTCCACAAGCTTTGGTGAGTTTATGTTTTGCAGGAACTCAATCGCGAAAAATCTCGCTAGGGGGGGGGGGGGGTAAAAACCCCGGTTCGGCCAAACCTCCCGGTTTCGGCCCGAACCACCCCCCTTAGCCGACACATGAGCGTACAAGGCCTCGTCCACATCAGCGGTGACAAGGCGACGACCGTACATGACACGTGGGCCACCGCCACGTCACTTCATGGGCCAAGACACGTGAAGGACCTCAAGTTCAAAGCATCCAGAGCGGCCAAAGACAGAAGGAGGTGCACGGGGGCGGCCCGGAGGCCAGGCCCAGTTCGGCTGAACTGTGGGCCTTCGGCCAAACCGCCCCCAACGCATGAAACCTACACCAGGGAGAGATCTTGGCCGTAGGGAGCAAAGGCAGCAGATCCTGTGGTTCGGCCGAACCGGCCCTGCACCGCCGTGAGCTTCCTTGCATGCCACTCCTCTCCACCGCCTTCAGCCAGTTATAAATGGAGGTCTCGGGTCCCTGCATCAACACACAACACTTAAGATTAGGTATTAGCGAAGCTCTACCACTTGTATCAATAGAAGATATGGAGAGAGGAGAGGTGAGCATCCTGGAGAGGAGCCGGAGTGTCGGCTCCTCTTCCTGTTGTACCTCTACGGATGTGGCTCCGCTTCAAGTGACATCCGGGTCGGGTCTGGTAACTCTTGTATCTCTTTTGGATTAATTGAGCATTTAGTTCTTACTTTTATATGCTTACTGGTTCTTCGTTCAATGCTTAGTTGATTGGTATAACTCTATACTGGTTGCCTAGCTTGGGTGCTTATCTTTCTATAAATATTAGTCGACTAGTGTAGGCGCGGTGCCTAGACTTGAGGTTAACTTAGTTTGCCCCCGATTCAACAAACATGTGGTAGTCGTTAGGTGGTGACAACCCTATACGACCTTTGTAATCGATCTCGTTAGTCTCAGCCTGTAGGATCCCCCAGTGTGGAGCTGGTGGCACCCCTTCTCATCCCTGTCTGCGTGTCACTGGTGTCCATTGTCCCGGAGCAAGTATCTATCTGTATCATCTGATCTGCTCGATCAATCAGTAGAGTACCACTTTCAGACTCGTACCCTCTCTACCCTCCTAGTGCCCTTCCTATCTCTTTGTTGTTGTAATCCACTCCATCCATTCCGTTCATTCCACTCCATCTACATAGGACAACTTAGTTTAGAATTAGTTTACTTCTTGTTCCTCATGGAAATCAATACCCTGGAATACTCCTGGGTGAAAGCTACATCGGTATCCTTCCGCTTGCGGATTTATCTGTATGTCGTAAGGAGTGCCAACAAGCTTGCTGGCGCCATTGCCGGGGAACGGTAGCTGTTCTAATTCCGAACCCAAGTTGTCTGTGTATCACACCATCCCATCCACCATATGGATTCCACTCTTACCTTACACCATTATTCGACTCCAAAGGGCGATTGTTTGGAGCCACCACCATCATCACATCCTATCCACACACCCGGCTATGAGCTGCATCCCAGCTTCATAACCATGGTTCGAGAGCAAATATTCTCAGGAATGAAAGATGAGAGTCCATACTCGCATTTGCGAGAATTTGAGCAGCTCTGTTCATGTCTCGTCATTGCGGGCATGTCACAAGAGATGCTCAAATGGAAGCTATTTCCATTTTCCTTAACGGGAGGAGCGAAGAAATGGTACTCTCTATCTATCAGTAACATGGAGGGCAATTGGGAACTTTTTAGAGAGAAATTATGTTTATATTTCTTCCCAGCTTCCAAGATTGCCAGCCTGTGAATCGAAATTCTCACCTTTAAGCTATTAGAGGAGGAATCGTTAGGAGCTGCCTGGGCTCGTTTCAAGCAAATCTTTGCATTCGGACCAGAGCTAAGCTTGCCTGAACCTGTTGTTTTGCAACATTTCAGCCTTGGTCTATGTCCTGTAGCCTCCGATTTCTTGAACTCTGCTTCAGGAGGGTCGTTCTCTCACTTGATTCCCAGTGAAGCGAGGGTAATCCTGGATCGTATCCTGGACGATACTCCCTACACTGGAATCTATGATGAACTCCCCGGTGATGAAGAGAAACAGCCTGAACCTGAAGAGCCTACAATCTCACAATCCAAATTCATTAGCTCTCCCATTCCATCGGAACCCGAAGCTCAATTCGAACCACAACCATATTCTAGCCAAGATTATTATGACTCACTCACTCCCTATGATTTCGATGATGATCTCTTCAAAGACATCAGGAATGCAAAAAGTCTCCCATTGGGACGACGAGTAGAGCATAAGGATCAACCACCCGACAAGGAAGAACTCGAATACCAAAGGGAGAACCTGGAACGTTTCTCTGCGGTCATGAGTCGGGAATGGCTAGAAGAAGCTGAAGCTTCAACCGAGGTTTTCAAATTGCCCAGGAAAATTCGAAGAATATTCTGTGAAATCCTGGGTGGTGCTAGAGAAATTGGGTATGACCCAAGCCTCGGGATCAACATCATCTCTAGCTCTCTAGTTTGAGCCCAACTTCCTGATGAACCATGGTCAACATCTCAAAAACAACTAAGGTTCACCTCCGGAAGAATCCTTGATTGTTTAGGGATCTTACGGGTCACACCCATTAAGGTTAACGACCCTAGACTTTTCTTGGATTTCCATATCTTTGACCTACCCGATGATTCCACCCATTCTATCTTTATCGGTAGGCCAATCATGAACATTCTGGAAAGGGTGTCGAACAATCAGCTAGTAGAACTCGGGGTCGGGAAAGAACTTGTCCCTGTCTCTTATTCTCATTCCTTGAATACTCCAATAGAGGCAGAACCCGATCCTGATCCTATAGAGGAAGTCATGTCAACCTCGTTGACAGACTTAGAGCAACATATTCCAGAAGAGGATATTCAGTTCTTTGCGGAAGAGGAGGAACCTCATCCTCCGATTGAGCTCGATACATCCAAAACTCCAAAACCATCTCCAATCGAGCTTAAACCACTCCCTCCTGGATTAAAGTATGCTTTCCTCTTTGGAAACAAGCAAACTCCAGTGATCATTAGTGATAAGCTGTCGGACGTAGAAACCCAGTAGCTTCTCACTATCCTGGAGAAGAATCGATCGGTCTTAAGATATTCTCTCCAAGACCTAAAAGGGATTAGTCCAAATCTTTGCACTCATCGAATCCCGATCGATTTTGAGGCAACATCGTCTCGAGAACCCCAAAGACGGTTGAATAATGCCCTGCGAGAGGTCGTTAAAAAGGAAGTTCTCAAACTCCTTCAGGTTGGGATCATTTATCATATTCCCAATAGTGAATGGGTTAGTCCCGTTCAAGTTGTTCCTAAGAAGGGAGAAATGACGGTTGTGCGCAACGATAAAAATGAGCTTATCCCTCAGCGCACCGTCACTGGATGGCGTATGTGCATCGATTATCGAAAACTCAATAAAGCCACCAAAAAGGACCATTTCCCCCTTCCGTTCATTGACGAAATGCTTGAACGACTAGCCAAACACTCCTTTTTCTGCTTCCTTAATGGTTACTTTGGATATCATTAAATTCCTATCCATCCAGACGACCAGAGTAAAACCACGTTTACATGCCCCTACGGGACGTATGCCTATCGGTGGATGTCCTTTGGGTTATGTAACGCACCCGCATCTTTCCAACGTTGCATGATGTCCATCTTCTCGGATATGATTGAAGAGATTATGGAAGTGTTCATGGACGATTTCTCAGTTTATGGGAAGACCTTCACTAAATGCATGAAAAATCTAGACAAGGTCCTCCAAAGGTGCGAGGAGAAACACCTCGTGCTAAACTGGGAAAAGTGCCATTTTATTGTACGGGAAGGAATCGTTCTAAGACACCGGGTGTCAGAACGAGGGATTGAGGTAGACAGAGCAAAGATAGAAGTGATTAAGCAACTTCCGCCTCCAACTAACGTTAAGGGGATTCGTAGCTTCCTTGGTTATGCCGGATTCTATAAGCGCTTCATCAAAAACTTTTCCCAGATATCCCGGCCTTTAACCAATCTTTTAGCCAAGGATGCCCCCTTCATCTTTGATGAAGAGTGCTATGCTGCCTTTCACACTCTCAAGAAAGCACTCATTTCCGCTCCCGTCATCTAGCCTCCCGACTGGAACATCCCTTTTGAAATCATGTGTCATGCGAGCGATTATGCTGTAGGGGCTGTTTTAGACCAAACCAAGGACAGGAAGCACTATGCTATCTCTCATGCTAGCAAGAGGCTCACTGGCCCCCAGCTCAACTACGCAACCACGGAAAAGGAACTTTTAGCAGTTGCATTCGCTATAGACAAATTCCAGTCCTACCTAGTTGGGGCCAAGGTCATAGTCTATTCAGATCACGCTGCTTTAAAGTATCTTTTGACCAAAAAGGATGCGAAACCAAGACTCATCCGTTGGGTTCTTCTACTCTATGAATTTGACATTGAAATAAGAGATAAGAAATGAGTATAAAATTCAGTAGAAGACCATTTGTCTCGGATGGAAGTACCCTCGGATCTCCCTATAGATGATTATCTACGGGATGATATGCTCTTTAAGGTCACGGCTTTAGATCCGTGGTACACCAATATAGTGAACTATATGGTGTCGGGGTACGTTCCACCTGGAGAAAACAAGAAACGATTAGCTTATGAGAGTAGTCTCCATCTCTGGTATGACCCGTATCTCTTCCGGATTTGTAGCGATGGACTCCTCAGAAGATGCGTACCCGCACCTGAGGCATACAAAATCCTAGAGAGATGCCACTCAACACCATATGGAGGTCACTATGGTGCGTTCAGAACCAATGCCAAAGTTTGGCAATGTGGTTTCTATTGGCCCGACATGTACGATGATGCTAAGGCATTTGTCAGCAGATGCCCTCGATGCCAGAAACACGGGAACATCAACACTAGAGACGCAATGCCGCTCACTAGCAATCTCCAAGTAGAAATCTTTGATGTTTGGGGAGTGGACTTCATGGGTCCTTTCCCGAACTTGGAAGGTTGCCAGTTCATTCTAGTGGCAGTAGATTATGTCTCTAAGTGGGGTGGAAGCTTTGCCTTGTGTGGCTGCCGACTCTAGGAGCGTGAAATGAATGTTCCATGAAGTTATCTTCCCTCATTTCGGCGTTCCTAGTCATTTTGGCGTTCCTAGGATAGTCATCAACCGCCCAATACTGAGGAATAGCCACTTCAAATTCTCAGGTATGGAGAAAGGTTTGGAATAAGCAATATCCATTTATTCATTTCATGAAAGAACCCTTACTTCAGTTCTTGCTCTAGTTTTAATTCTTTACTCGAGGACGAGCAAAGATCTAAGTTGGGGGGAGCTTGTTGGCGGTCGTTACGGCCTGATTTCCGACCTCCAACCGAGTATAAAATAAACATAATGGAATCTTGCACCATAGCTATAGGGCTTATTTCTAATCAATTCCACAAGCTTTGGTGAGTTTATGTTTTGCAGGAACTCAATCGCGAAAAGCTCGCTAAGGGGGGTAAAAACCCCGGTTCGGCCAAACCTCCCGGTTTCGGACTGAACCACCCCCCTTAGCCGACACATGAGCGTACAAGGCCTCGTCCACACCAGCGATGACAAGGCGACGACCGTACATGACACATGGGCCACCACCACGTCACATCATGGGCCAAGACACGTGAAGGACCTCAAGTTCAAAGCATCCAGAGTGGCCCAAGACAGAAGGCGGTGCACGGGGGCGGCCCGGAGGCCAGGCCCAGTTCGGCCGAACTGTTGGCCTTTGGCCAAACCGCCCCCAACGCACGAAACCGACACTAGGGAGAGATCTTGGCCATAGGGAGCAAAGGCAGCAGATCCTGTGGTTTGGCCGAACCGGCCCTGCACCGCCGTGAGCTTCCTTGCATGCCACTCCTCTCCACCGCCTTCAGCCAGCTATAAATGGAGGTCCCGGGTCCCTGCATCAACACACAACACTTAAGATTAGGCATTAGCGAAGCTCTGCCACTTGTATCAATAGAAGATAGGGAGAGAGGAAAGGTGAGCGTCCCGGAGAGGAGCCGGAGTGTCGGCCCCTCTTCCTGTTGTACCTCTACGGATGCGGCTCCGCTTTGAGTGACATCTGGTCGTGTCTGGTAACTCTTGTATCTCTTTCTGATTAATTGAGCATTCAATTCTTACTTTAATATGCTTGCTGGTTCTTCGTTCAATGCTTAATTGATTGGTATAACTGTATACTGGTTGCTTAGCTTGGGTCCTTATCTTTCTATAGGAGATAAATATTAGTCGACTAGTGTAGGCGCGATGCCTAGACTTGAGGTTAACTTAGTTTGCCCCCGATTCAACGAATGTGTGGTAGCCGTTAGGTGGTGACAGCCCTATACGGCCTTTGTAATCCATCTCGTTAGTCTCGGCCTGTATGATCCCCCAGTGTGGAGCTGGTGGCACCCCTTCTCATCCGTGTCCACGTGTCACTGGTGTCCATTGTCCCAAAGCAAGTATCTATCTCTATCCTCTGATCTGCTCGATCAATCAGTAGAGTACCGCTTTCAGACTCGTACCCTCTCTACCCTCCTAGTGCCCTTCCTATCTCTTTGTTGTTGTCATCCACTCCATCCATTCCGTTCATTCCACTCCATCTACCTAGGACAACTTAGTTTAGAATTAGTTTACTTCTCGTTCCTCATGGAAATCGATACCCTGGAATACTCCTGGGTGAAAGCTACATCGGTATCTATCCGCTTGCGGATTTATTTGTAGGTCGTAAGGAGTGCCAACAATAACTCCATGGGATGATGTGTTGATCACAGCGAATGGTCCGTCCCACTTACTCCTGAGCTTGCCTCGATCGGAAAGCTTCACACAACAGTTAAAGGCTAAGACTTCATCACCCAGCTTGAACATCTTGATCTTAATCCATTTGTCATGACATCTCTTTGTTTGTTCCTTATATAGCATGGAGTTGCGATACACTCTTTCTCTCATTTCATCCAGCTTGGCTAGCTAAATCTGTCATTTCAGGCCGGCTGCTGGTAGATCCATACCCCATTTCCTGATTGCCTAATGAGCCTTGAACTCCATTCCTATTGGTAAGTGGCAAGTTTTGCCATAGACCAATTGATATGGGGTCATCCCAATGGGTGTCTTATAGGCTGTGTGGTATGCCCAGAGAGCATCTGGGAGTTTCTCCTTCCAATGCCTACCCATCTCATTGATGGTCTTTTGCAAAATATTCTTCATTTGCTTGTTAGATGTTTCTGCTTGGCCGCTGGTTTGGGGGAGGTAAGGTTTAGCTACATTGTGTTGCACCCCCAAACTGGACAGGTATTTACGGAAAACACGGTCAATGAAGTGGGAACCTCCATCGCTAATGACTATCCTAGGAACATCGAAACGGGGAAAGATGGTTTCGTGAAACATTCGTCTAGCGCTCTTGGAGTCTGCAGCAGTACAAACCAGGGCTTCCACCCACTTAGAGACATAATCTATGGCCACCAGGATAAACTTATAGCCCGTTGAGTTGGGGAAAGGACCCATGAAGTCAATCCCCCAGACATCAAAGATTTTTACTTGAAGGTTACTAGTGAGCGGCATGACATCTCTAGTGCTTATGTTTCCATGTTTCTGGCAACACCGACATCTTTTGATGAATTCCTTAGCATCGTTATACATTGTTATACATCATTATACATGTTGCTCCATAGTGACGTCCATACGGTGCTGAATGGCATCTCTCCAAGATTTTGTACACCTCATGTGCAGGTATGCACCTTCTGAGGAGTCCATCACTACATATTTGGAAGAGATATGGGTCGTCCCACAAGTGGAGTCTGCTCTCATAAGCTAATCTTTTCCTATTTTCTCCTGGTGGGACGTATCCTGACACCATGTAGTTCACTATATTGGCATACCATAGATCTGAGGTGGTGACCTTAAGGAGCGTGTCATCCCGTAAATAATCATTAATTGGAAGATCAGACGGGACTTGCATCCGAGACAAATGGTCTGCTACTGAGTTCACTACTCCTTTCTTATCCCTTATCTCAATGACAAACTCTTGGAGTAGGAGGACCCAGCGGATGAGTCTTAGTTTAGCATAATTTTTTGGTCAGAAGGTACTTCAGAGAGCATGATCTTAATAGACTATGACCTTTTCCCCAACTAGGTAGGACCAGAATTTGTCTATAGCAAACACAACTGTGAAGAGTTCTTTCTCCGTGGTTGCGTAGTTGAGCTGGGGGGCAGTGAGCATTTTGCTAGAATATGAGATAGCATAGTGCTTCTTGTCCTTGGTTTGGCCCAAAACAGCCCCTACGGAATAATCGCTCGCATCACACATGATTTCAAATGGGAGACTCCAGTCGGGAGGTTGGATAATGGGAGCGGAAATGAGTGCTTTCTTGAGAGTGCGAAAGGCTGCATAGCACTCTTCATCAAAAATGAAAGGGGCATCCTTAGCTAAGAGATTGGTTAATGGCCGGGATATCTGGGAAAAGTTTTTGATCAAACATCTATAGAACCCAGCATGGCCATGGAAACTACAAATCCCCTTAACGTTGGTGGGAGGTGGAAGTTGATCAATTACTTCTATCTTTGCTCTGTCTACCTCGACTCCACCATGAATGATCCCTTCTTGCACCATGAAATGACACCTTTCCTAGCTGTTTCTCTTGACATCTCTGGAGGACCTTGTCCAGGTTTTTCAGACACTCCGTAAAGGTCTTCCCATAAACTAAGAAATTGTCCATGAATACTACAATCATATAAGAGAAGATGGACATCATGCAACGTTGGAAGGAGGCAGGGGCGTTACATAACCCGAAGGACATTTGCCGATAGGCGTAAGTCCCATACAGGTATTTGGACGTGGTTTTACTCTGGTCATCTGGATGGATTGGAATTTGGTGATATCCAGAGTATCCATCAAGGAAGCAAAAGAAAAAATGTTTAGCTCACTGTTCAAGCATCTCGTCAATGAATGGAAGGGTCAAATGGTCATTCTTGGTGGCTTTATTGAGTCTATGATAATCGCTAAACATACGCCAACCAGTGATGGTTGTTGGCACTTCTTATGATCCAATATCAGGAATGTGTATCCCGGTACTAGGGTAAGGAATGTTTCAGTGGTTTTTCTTATGGCTTAGTAAAATATATAAATATTCTGCAAGCACACAGAATTACCGCTATAACACTTCACCAGGGAGTAATTCAAGGTATCATAATTTATATTTCTGTAGGGAAGCTTTGGCAAGAGTACTAGTAAACAGATATTCGAGACTAACAGAGAAGGGTACACTACTAACAAGACGGGGGATAACGGTAAAGGATCGGAATGGTTATACCATGACACACAGCTCAAGGGGACTCGGATAGAAGAGAGAAGGTGATGAGGACATCACTCCTATGGATACTCACAACAATCCTCCATTGATCGTTCAAGGTCCAATCACTAGAGCTCGTGCGCGACAATTGAATTTAGAGGTGAACTCGTTCCTAAGTACTTCTCTATGTGATTATGAGAATAGATTGCTACCTAATGATTATATTGTAATTAGGAACCATGAAGAGGACCGGAGGATAGTTGGAGAAGGGCTTCAAGATGGAGAGGACCATCAAGGGCGTGCAAGTCAAGATAGAGGCCCAAATCAATTCGACTTCGAGTCCACCTCGGAGTCCAGGAGTAGTCAGCGCTAAATCGGATGCCCAGGTCGCATACGGGCTCGGATTTGGATGTTCTCTATATGCTTGGAAAGCTAAGAAGATAATCTTTGCAATGGCACTGGTCTCATGTCAAAATTCGTCTGGAGTCATTGGGAATCGACGAAACAACTTGACATCTAGAATCTGTTTCGGCGCTGCGTCGTCGTATTTTGGTCTTTGGGCCGTGTATCGTGTTGAGCCCAATAGGGGCACGTCCAAGGGGGTCGACCATGACCCTAGACTCTTTAAAACAGTAGCCGCCACCCAAGTTAGGGTTTTGGGTTTTGCTTAGATCAATTCTGTCAAGAACAGTGTCACCGCTCGTCGGTTTGTGAGACCCCAACTTCGTGAGTTTAATCATACATCGGCAATTGTGTTGCAATCTTTCTCGTTTTTGCTTGTGTTCTTCGATTCGCAGTCAAGGATTAGCCTTCTGGGCGAGGACAACCGTGCAACGCCGGTTGATAACCTGAAGAGATGTGGTGTTGCGATTGCGGGGTTCGGAACGTGTGGTTCGGAAGCCGGATCGATTTGAGTCACGACTCCACCAAATCGAGAGTTATCAGAACCTTTCAGAAGATCGGGAAACCCTAGTTTCCCAGAAGAACATCAAGTTAGACAAGCCACTAGTGAGTTTAAGGACTTTGCTATTATTTGGTGGACTGGGGTAGTTGGCGATGGTAGAGCACCTACATCTTGGAATGAGCTTAAGGTGGCTATGCGTGATCGTTTTGTTCCTCCTTCATATCATAGAGATTTGCGTAAGAAATTGCAGCGTTTAGAACAAGGAGAAACTTCTGTGCAGGATTACTATGGTTCTTTGCAAAAAGGCATAATGCATTGTGGTATTGTAGAAGGGCCTGAGGATTCTATCTGTCGTTTTTATTCAGGGTTTAGGCATGATATTCAGGACATAATTGATTATAAGGACTTTAACACCATCGACCAGTTGTTTCGATATGTTATGCTTGCAGAAAAGGAGATTCAGGGGCGTGAACAGCAGGGCAAGAACAAGGTGGGAAGCACCTCCTACACGCCACGTGCAACTCCATCTTCGGGACTGCCCAAGCCAACTTTTCGAGCACCCCCACCAGCGAGCAAGCGATCCACACCTTCAACAGCTGCTGCACCATCACCGCCGCCACCATCTTCTGTACGTTCTTCGGATTCCGGTAAAAATTCTTTGCAGGAGGGCAGCAGGAGTACCACCTCGACACCACGTACTCCCAACATTCAGTGCCACCGTTGCCATGGGCTTGGCCACGTGCAGAAGGATTGCCCTAGTCAGCGGGCATACATTGCTACAGAAGATGGATACATAAGCACCTCCGACGTTGAAGATGATGAGGCAAATGATATTGATGAGGATCGTGGCATTGCATTTGGTAGTGAGGACACGACGGCCTTTAGAAACATCATTGTGCAGCGAGTACTCAGCGCACAAGTACAACAACCTAAGAAGATCCAACGCCATAACTTGTTCCAAATTTTTTTCGTCATCAACAACCGTCGCGCACGTGTCATCATTGATGGAGGTAGTTGCAATAATTTGGTGAGTTCTGATTTGGTCAAGAATCTTGGATTGGCCACACGCCCTCATCCCCATCCATATGGTATTCAGTGGTTTAGTGATGCGGGAAAAGCTAAGGTAACACAAACCTGTAGAGTTTCTTTTTCCATTGGTACCTATGCTGATTCTGTTGACTGTGATGTCGTACCTATGGATGCTTGTTCTATTTTATTGGGACGTCCTTGGGAATTTGATAATGATGCTATACACCATGGCAAAAGTAATAAATACACTTTCACACATAAAGGACAGAAAATTACTTTGCTACCTATGACACCTGCTGAAATTGTACAAGCTGATAATGACCGAGCTGCTAGTTTGCATGATAAGGAATCTGAAAATCAGCAAGTTGCTAAATCTATTTACCCACCTAAAAAGGATAAGTCTGCACCAACCTTTTAGGTCGAGGGAATTAAATTAAAGGGAGGAGTTATGCTCGCAATGAAATATGAACTTGCTGAACTTTCTGATGAAGATATGTGCTATGCTTTGGTATGCAAACGAGCTTTGTTTTCGCTTGATAATATTGCTAGCTCTTTGCCTCCTGTTGTCACTAACATTTTGCAGGAGTATGAGGATGTTTTTCCAGCTGAGTTACCACTGGGCCTGCCACCTTTGAGAGGGATAGAGCATCAAATTGATTTGATTCCCGGAGCCACATTGCCGAACCGTGCTGCTTATCGCACCAATCCCGAGGAGACTAAGGAGATTCAGCGACAAGTCCAAGAACTGTTGGACCGTGGGTATGTCCGTGAAAGCCTTAGTCCTTGTGTTGTTCCTGTGCTTTTGGTTCCCAAGAAAGATGGTACTTGGCGTATGTGTGTTGATTGTCGAGCTATCAATAATATTACCATTCGATATCGTCATCCTATTCCTAGGCTAGATGACATGCTTGATGAGTTGTGTGGTGCTATAATTTTCACAAAGATAGACTTGCGTAGTGGTTACCACCAAATAAGAATGAAACTTGGAGATGAATGGAAAACAACTTTTAAAACCAAATTCGGGTTATATGAGTGGTTAGTTATGCCTTTTGGTTTAACCAATGCACCTAGTACTTTCATGCGATTGATGAATGAGGTTTTGCGGGCTTTTATTGGGCGATTTGTGGTGGTTTACTTTGATGATATATTAATTTTCAGCAAGTCTTTGGATGAACATATGGAACACTTACGTGCTGTTTTTGATGCTTTGAGAGATGCACGTTTGTTTGCTAATCTTGATAAGTGCATCTTTTGCACCGATAGAGTTTCTTTCCTTGGCTATGTTGTTACTCCACAGGGAATTGAGGTGGATGCGATGAAAATTGAGGCCATTGAGAGCTGGCCGTTGCCCCAAACCATCACACGGGTACGGAGTTTTCTTGGTCTTGCAGGTTTCTATCGCCGCTTCGTCAAAGATTTCAGCACCATTGTTGCACCGTTGCACGAGTTGACGAAGAAAGGTGTGGTGTTTCATTGGGGAAAAGCACAAAAGGAGTCCTTTGCAACATTGAAGTACAAGCTTACGCACGCGCCATTGCTGCAACTTCCAAACTTTGGTAAGACTTTTGAGTTAGAATGTGATGCTAGTGGAGTTGGCATTGGAGGTGTTTTGATGCAACATGGTAAACCCGTTGCATATTTTAGTGAAAAGTTGCATGGTCTGGTTCTGAATTATTCTACGTATGATAAGGAATTGTATGCACTTGTACGTTCTTTAGAAATGTGGCGTCATTATTTGTGGCCTAGAGAATTTGTTGTTCATTCTGATCATGAATCGCTGAAGTATCTTCGCTCTCAAAATAATCTGAATCGTAGACATGCTAAGTGGGTTGAATTTATTGAAACTTTCCCTTATGTTGTCAAACACATGAAGGGGAAGGATAATGTGATTGCTGATGCTTTGTCTAGACGATATACTTTGCTGTCCCAACTTGATTGTCGGATTTTTGGACTTGAATCGATAAAAGAACAATATGCGCTTGACCCTGATTTTAAAGATGTGTTGCTGAATTTTAGAGAGGGACGTGCATGGAATAAATTTGTGGTTAATGATGGGTTCTTGTTTAGAGCTAACCGCCTATGCATTCCAGTTGGTTCCGTTCGTCTTTTGTTGTTATAGGAAGCGCATGGAGGAGGGTTGATGGGCCATTTTGGTGCTAAGAAGACCGCGGATGTTTTGGCCTCGCATTTTTTTTGGCCTCATATGAAGAGAGATGTTGAGAGGTTTGTTTCTCGCTGCTCCACATGTCAAAAAGCTAAGTCTCGCTTGAATCCACATGGGTTATACATGCCTCTTCTAGTTCCTTCTATTCCTTGGTCAGATATTTCTATGGACTTTGTTTTGGGATTGCCTAGGACTAAGAGGGGGAGTGATAGAATATTTGTTGTGGTGGATCATTTTTCTAAGATGGCACACTTTATACCATGTCATAAGAGTGATGATGCTATACATATTGCTGACATCTTTTTCAAAGAGATTATTCGTTTACATGGTATGCCGTCTACTATTGTATCAGATCGCGATGCTAAATTCTTGAGTCATTTTTGGCGGACTCTGTGGAACAAGTTGGGTACCAAATTATTGTTTTCTACTACTTGTCATCCACAAACTAATGGACAAACGGAGGTCGTGAACCGTACTTTGGGTACTATGTTGAGAGCTATTTTGAAGAAAAATTTGAGGATGTGGGAAGAATGTTTGCCTCATGTCGAGTTTGCATATAATCGAGCAACACATTCTACCACCAAGGTAAGTCCTTTTCAGGTAGTGTATGGTTTCAACCCTCGTGCTCCTATTGATATTTTGCCTTTGCCTACTAGTGAAAGGATTCATAATGATGCCAAGGAACGTGCTGAATTTATTTTGCAAATGCATGAAACAACTAAGCACAACATTGAAAAGATGAACGACAAGTATAGAATTGCTAGTATTAAAGGTAGGAAAGAAGTAAAGCTTGAACCGGGTGATTTAGTACGGTTGCACTTGAGAAAAGAAAGATTTCCAGATTTGAGAAAGTCTAAGTTGATGCCAAGAGCTGATGGCCCATTTAAAATACTTGAAAAGATTAATGATAATGCATATAAACTTGAGTGACCTCCCGAGTTTGGGGTTAGTCCCACCTTTAACGTTTCAGATTTGAGGCCAGACTTGGGAGAAGAGGATGAGCTTGAGTCGCGGACGACTCCAATTCAAGAGGGGGAGGATGATGAGGACATCACTACTATGGATACTCAAAACAATCCTCCATTGATCGTTCAAGGTCCAATCACTAGAGCTCGTGCGCGAAAATTGAATTTAGAGGTGAACTCGTTCCTAAGTACTTCTCTATGTGATTATGAGAATAGATTGCTACCTAATGATTATATTGTAATTAGGAACCATGGAGAGGACCGGAGGATAGTTGGAGAAGGGCTTCAAGGTGGAGAGGACCATCAAGGGCGTGCAAGTCAAGATAGAGGCCCAAATCAATTCGACTTCGAGTCCACCTCGGAGTCCAGGAGCAGTCAGCGCTAAATCAGACGCCCAGGCCGCATACGGGCTCGGATTTGGATGTTATTTATATGCTTGGAAAGCTAAGAAGATAGTATTTGCAATGGCACTGATCGCATGTCAAAATTAGTCCGGAGTCATCGGGAATCGACGAAACAATTTGACGTCTAGAATCTGTTTCGGCGCTGCGTCGTCGTATTTTGGTCTTTGGGCCGTGTATCATGTTGAGCCCAATAAGGGCACATCCAAGGGGGTCGACCACGACCCTAGACTCTTTAAAACAGTAGCCACCACCGAAGTTAGGGTTTTGGGTTTTGCTTAGATCAATTCTGTCAAGAACAGTGTCACCGCTCGTCGGTTTGTGAGACCCCAGCTTCGTGAGTTTAATCATACATTGGCAATTGTGTTGCAATCTTTCTCGTTTTTGCTTGTGTTCTTCGATTCGCAGGCAAGGATTAGCCTTCTGGGCGAGGTCAACCGTGCAACGCCGGTTGATAACCTGAGGAGACGTGGTTCTGCGATTGCGGGGTTCGGAACGTGTGGTTCGGAAGCCGGATCGATTTGAGTCACGACTCCACCAAATCGAGAGTTATCAGAACCTTTCGGAAGATCGGGAAACCCTAGTTTCCATCAGAAGGATTAGCTAGCTGGGAGGACAACGAGAAGAGATAGAGGTTTCCTGGGTACTTTATCTATTTGGGTTACTCGGGTTGAGAGGTATAGGAGTTGAGAGAGAAGTTCTATAGGATCTAGGTTAACTCTATTGTGTTAACGTCGGGAAGCGGAACCCACATCACGTAGAAAGGGATGAGAAAGGGTGTTGCCAATAACCGGTGGAGGCTCCTGCAGGCCAAGTCTAGACGTGATGGACTATGTAGGTCGTATAGGGCTGTCACCACCTAACGGCTACCACCTCCATCGACTCAGGGACAAACTAAGGCTGAGTCTAGTCTAGGTACCGCACCTACACTATCCAACAACTACTTACACCGCTAGCAAGAGCAAGCAACCCCGTCAATACTCTGGGTGACAATTCACCTCAAGTACTAAGCAGGATCGAAGAACCAGTTAAGACAAAGACTTAAACAAGAACAAGAAGAACTAGAACTAGAACTACAACTCAATATAGTCTAAACTTGCAACTAGAATAAAGTAGAGGCAAGGTATAAATAACTCAGACAAGATGATAAAGATAATTATATTGATTACTCAAAGTCTACAAAAGAAATGGAAAAGATACAAGAGCTAATACCAGAGCTTCTGAAGACGACTCCGGAACCTCCGAGGCACAACTCGACTCGACTCTAACACACAACTAAACTATCCTAACTCTACTAGAACAAAGTGGAAATGAGCTCCTTGGCTTGAGTGTGTGTTGAACCGGGGCTTGGACACTTGTATTTATATTGGGTCATGGCGGTTGAGCTTGGGTAACCGCCAAGGAAGCCAGAGGCATTCAGGGGTTGGTTCGGCCGAATGCTCCGGGTTCAGCCGAACTGCCAGGATGAACTGCCTCTGTTCTGGACACCTGGGATTGCGGCCTGGGGTTGGTTTGGAGCTTTGGGGCGGTCAGCCGAAGGCCCTCAGTTTGGCCGAACTGGGCTTTTGCCCCGGGCCATACCCCCGTACCGCCTCTCCTTCTAGGTTGCTCTGGCTGCCTTCTTTTGATGAACTTCATGTTGGTTTGGCCCAGAGGTGACGTGGCGGTGGTTCATGTGTCATGCTCGGTCACTGCTTGGTCATCGCTGACGTGGATGGCCTCCCGATTGTGCTTCGGCTATGGGGTGAGGACCATGTGTGTTTAAGGGACCGAGTGGGTGGTCGCTTCCTAGTGATGAGTGATTGACAATGTTGTGTGGACTGACGTTCACCTTGGCTCAAGTATTGCAGATGTAGAATGCGGCTTGGTTTGCATTGGTGTAGGTGAAGAACAATCGTGAAAGGTCTTTGCTGGAGCGGCCTCCCAGGAGTAGAGAGACAAGTAGGCTTGGTTCGAGGGACCCGATGAACGATGGCATCAAGTGTGGTTCACATGGTGCAAGAACAAGTAAGGCAACGTAGAAGAAGATCTGAGCCGGTACATTGGGAGCGGCCGAGTTAAGGAATGAGGCAAGATCGAGTAGACTGTCTGGGGCGCCGAAGGTGAAAGGCTTGGCGTGCTCGAAGCTTGGTGTGGAGGCTGGACCAAGTATGTGGGGTTTGTTGGTTTGGCCACAAAACTAGTGGAGGAGGGTTTCTTGGTTTGTGCCTCAAAACCAAGTCCGAAGACCTGGCAGTGGGAAGCCGGTCTGACTGGTTGGAAGAACCGGTCTGACTGGTTTCTAGAATCCAGTCTGATCAGTTTCCCAAACCGGTCTGACCGATTTCAGTCTGTGCGTCGGGAAGCTTCGAAGCGGAGGACACGCGGCGTGATCGTGGAGGTTGCGTCAGAGGAAAGCAACTCCAGATGGATGCGTGCCCAGCCGGAGGAGAAAATATCTACAACTTCTAGTTTTGCCCTTGAGGTCGTGTATCTTCTAATTAAGTTATAGGGGTAGTTGTGTCTTTAGTCGGCGGCCATATATACTCACCTTGTGGGAGTTGGCAGCCATCTCTTGGAACCCTAGTTCATTTGCTCTTTGTTTTCCTAAGCTAGCCATGAGCTTCATGTTGTGAGGACGAGAGGAGAAGACTTCTCCACGTCAATTTTCCTCCACTTTCAAGTGGGTTGGATGAAGGGAGGAGGTTAGCCTTTGTAAAGAAGTTGACCTCGTTATGTGAAGAGAATTCATGGTGGTAAATCCTTGTGTTCTTGCCTCTCTCACGTTTTTCCTTTTTGTGGATTTTCAGGTGATTTTTGGGGAGATTTTCGTTCATCGGATTTGAGGTCGTTTCCTTGCGGGATTTTGTTAGGGATTCACTCATGGGTCTTTGTTGATCCTTCTCTAGTGATTTGACCCTCTCAATCCTCAGGAAAAGCCTTCGACTTGGTGGATTTTGGTTGAACCCGAGAAAAGGGAGTTCATGCTTTTGATTGTCGATTCCTCTTGATTCGTTGCATTTTTGAAGTTGTTTTCAGAGCCATGACTAGTTCATGAGGTATCCCACCTATCCCGAAAGTTTCACTTGAATCCGTGGAGCGAATCGGGGGATCCATTGAAGATAAGATCGAGTTTTTCTCGCGGGCAGACTTTTCCCGTGTCTACCTAGGCAAACTGGTCTGACAAGTTTGCCAAACTGGTCTGTCCGCTTTTGGGGCTAAAGTTGTCAAGTGTTGATTTTCTTGCCTCTAGCCGTTTTTTGGTTAAGTGATGGCCTAGCTGTTATTTTGGAGTGTTTAGATCTCGTTTGTTTAGGCTGTAGCTTTGAGTTTGTGTTTCTGGACGAAACCGGTATGAGCGGTTTATGAAACCGGTCCGACCGCTTTTGGTCTGTGTGCTGCTTCAAGCTTTGAGTGTTGGTTTCCGCTGTGTGTTGAAAGTTGAGTTGCATAAAGACTTGACCCTAGGTCTAGAAGTACTTCAGTGACTTCGTGGATTTGGCAAAAAAGTGAGTTAGTCGTCATTGGAAGTGATTTTGGGACATTGGCTGAGTTCACTCTTTCGAGAGAATTTTTATCGGCTCCCATTCACTCCCCCCTCTCTGGTCGCCATTTTGATCCTTCAGGGGGGTGAATCATTTAATTCCGACCCCTATAGCATGCATTTTTTGTTATTGTACCTGCACAAGTGATACACACCAAAACTCATGGAACTTTATTAGATATAAACATAAGTGCATGGGATGTAGCATATGACCTCTTTTATTCTCGAGTATTTGTGGTCGAAAACATGCCGTAACGACCGCCAACAAGCTCCCCCAAGCTTAGACCTTTGCTCGTCTTTGAGCAAAGATAAAGACTTAGGCTCAGTGAATCAGGAGTTGCTACAATGTCAGTGTCTTGCAGGTGATCTTTATTAACAACTAGTACTCTAAAATACTCGAATCATCGGCAAAGTATTAACTCACCATTTTACCTATAGGGCTTATAGCAATCTCCTTGTCTTGGGCGGTTGAAAGGTTGAACAGTTTTATTCCACTCCTACTCTTTTCAGGATTCCATCTCAGAGTTTTCCACAATTTTTGAAAATTTAAATTTGTTCCTCAATTGGCACACTCAATCACTCAAGTGGTATTTGAATCCTCACCAAAGGCTTGTGCCTTCTTTCATCATAAAATCTAATAAAGCTTTTGTGTGGCTCAGGGAAAATGGATGAAGACATACTTGCATCTTATATTTTGCTAAGTCAAAGACCAGATCTTTGGGGGGAATATGTGGAGTGGAATATGGTGGTACTCATTGGGATGATTCTTCCTCTCCTTGATTTATTTTCGAGAGCATGGGCTATATCTTTTTCTTTTTCTTCATTCTTTTACCATGCCATTTTGCCATGCTTTTCTTTTTCTCATTTTTCTTTTCTTTTCACCATGCTACTTAGCATGCTTTTCTTTCTTTTTCTTTTTGCATAGCCCATGTCTCTTTTCAAGGATATTTGGAGAGGGAATCATAGAACATGGAGCATTTATTTTGTGGATGAATAGTGGTAAAATTTGCTAACTTCCTGTGTAGGAATTGCAAGTGAGAGGTGGTGCGTATGTGAATCTCGATCTTGAAAGCATGAAAGGTTCCTCACAATGGTCACAACAATTTGACAAAGCTCACTAAGATACCAAGCATCATATGTGTAGAAGGTTTTCAACATATGGCTTTGGTAGGAGTTCTGAACCAATGAGGAACTTTATTTTATTTTTGAAAGCAAAAAGCATCTAAGATTTCCACCATCCTAAAAGCAAAAGCAGAACTTAACCACAATCTCACTATATCATTCCTCCCAACAACTTTAGACTTGGAATAAAGCATGCGCTCCCACGAGGTTTTCAGGTTCATTTTTACTCATGCCAATTAACTCATGTACTATTGGACAACTAGTTGAAATAGAACACTTGAAAGATTAATGAGAGAGCAATTGTTCATCATTTCCAAAGTGAGAGGCATATGGTTCATTCCATGCATAGTTGGGAGTTAATTTTATTCAAAGCAAATATTTTTAGTCTTTTCATTTTGTATGGAATTGAAACTAGAAGATTAATAGAAAGGGGAATGGCAAATGCGACATCAAAGCGCTGATGGGAACGTGAGACATACCTGATGGGGTCCTCTACCAAGCCTGGGTCTTTCCATCACTAGTAGGGCTGAAACCTTGAGAAGAATTCAATAATCTGGTTCGTCTACTGTTGGGTTTCATACCTCAGGGAATCTAGCACACCGCTATTCTCTTGGTGGTACAGAGAATGGTATGCCAGTGTGCTCTCGATGTTGAGGGTATGGTCGTCGAGGACGTCGACTCGATCGAAGATGTAAGACAGCTCCCGACCGATGTCGTGACCACTTGGCATGGTGAAGCGTGCGGACTGAGAGTGCCCAGGGTAGTAAGGCTAGTACGTACCGTCGTACGCCCCTCCGTACCATCCCTGGGAGTACTCAGAGTCGGTACTCTGATCGTAATCCCAGCGGCCCAAGGCAAAGTAATCCGGATCCTGAGGGTGTCTAGAGCCTATTGCTCCAAATGTCCCAACACCGGTATACTCCTCGTATGCCACCTCGAAGGCAGACGTATGTTGGTGCGGCTGCGATGGTGAACTTGGTGGCTCCTGGGAGGTAGCGAGCCCAGCATCTCGCCTGGCTTGCCCTCGGGTAACTGGCCCTGTGCCTACAACACTATGCCAGGCTGGCTCTCTCCGAGGAGGAGAGTCGTCCACACTGTAACTCAATTGAAAGGTCAGTTTTTGAGCAGCATTGTCACACCCTAAAATTTTTGGATTTCAGAATGTGATTTTGAAGAATAATTAAATAAAGAATTTCTCATATTTTTAAATTTTTTCTCAACTTCATCCAATTTGCAGGGAATTTAGTACGGAGAAAACCACTTTCTAAATCAAATTAAAACAATACATGCCTAATGTTGAGTGCCTTGCATTCATGCCGGCTTCCATTTAGTGGCTTTATGTGTGTTCATTTTTCAAAAAATGCGTTTAGAAGCCTAACGAGACTTTTCCATATTTTTCTGGGATTTATTCTTATTGTCCTAGAGCATTTTGAAATTTTTGGAACATGCTAAAATCTTTTTGATGAGCTCTAAATATTTTAATTGGATTTCTCATGTCCCACTTAATCTCAAGGATTTTTGGATTTTTCGGAGCATTTTTTAGGGCTTAAATAATTTATCTAGAATTTTCTAGATTTATCTTTGCATTGGAAAATATATTCCAAAAATAAAAAGAATATCTAAAACCCTAATTCCTTTATGGGCCGGATCTAGCCCAATCCCAACCCAACCCAAATCCCCCTCCTCTCTCTCTCCGCTGTTGCCCGATTCGAGCTCCAAGAGACAGCCCAACTTGGCCTAGCTCGCCCCCGCTGCCATCCGGCCCAGTTTGGCCCAGCTCTCCCCGGCCCGTCTTCCTTCTTCCTCTGTCGCGCGGGCCCCAGGCACCAGCTCCCTCTTCCCCGCCGAGTCGGACTCAAGCTCGAGGGTGGGCCCGAGCCGCTCCTTCGCGCCTATAAAGGCCGCCGCCGAGCCCGTGCCCTAGCTGCTGCCGGCCGCCACTCCCCATCTCGCCCTCACCGCGTTTCGTGCAGCGCCACCGCCATGAGGAGGTCGCCATGAGCCGCCGTCAGAGCCGAGCGCCGCCGAACCTTGCCTCCCGTCAATTCGCCACGTCCGCTGCCGGTCGAGATGGGCCGCCGCCACCATTAGCTTCGCAAGGACAAGCCGCACCTCCGCCGCCCATTCTCCTGGCCACCCCACCGCTGGAGGTGCATCCACATGCTTCCACTGTCGGTGAGCAGCCCTTCGCGTTCCCCTCGTCCTCCTCCCTCTGTTGCACGTCACCTAGACCCCAACCCCTCCTCATCGCCGGCGAGCCGGCGTCCAGAGCCGCCGCGTCGGCCGTGGGAAGAAGAAGCTCATGGAGCTTTTTGCGGAAAACCCCCCAATGATTCGTGTAACCTCTCGTGCAGTTCCTGTGTTTTGCACGTTTCTCACAAAACCCCCTAGAGAATCCCACCCTTGCCCATAAATCCAACCCGGGCCGTTTTTTAGAGATCTAACCCTGAAGCTTGACCAAATTGCGAGCACTATTTGCTGTGTTGTTGCAATTCTTATCTGCTAACCCTCGGAGTCTATGGTTAATCACGTATAGGTTCCCGAAATCCTGTTTAACCCCTAGAACTGTGCGTTTTAACTCCTATTTAACTCGTTCAAGTTGCATTAGCTTCGTATAAACTCAAACTACGCGTTAGCACTCGCATCTACAATGCCATGTGTTCCTAAATTTTATTTAAATGATAATTTGACTAAAGATTATTTAAATGTCTTTTCCTATTAAAAATCTAATTTAGGTTTATACTTAGCTTTTAATGCTAATATAAATTTGATTAATATTTATCCAATTAGTTTTCTAAATAAAACTTAACTAGGTCATGCCACGGTTAAAAATAAACTAATTTGCTTAATGATTAACAAAATTGATTTTCTAATTAAAATCAAATTAGGGTTAAACTTTGAGATTTCTTAAATAATAGTTAATTTGATTAATATCAATATAAATGTGTTTTAAATAATAATATGACTAGTTCAACTTGAGATATAAAGTTATACGTTTAGATGACCTCACATGCTTTATTTCAAATAAATGTTTAATTGATATTATCTTTTATATAAGCAATTATGAATAAAACTTGATTAAGTTTTATCTCGTTTTACAAATTCAAATAGAATTGAAGCAATGCCAACAAAAGATGTTTCTCTGAAATATCTTTTATATTATTTTATTTAATTAAAATTAATCGAGCATATAGTCTTTTATTTTCTTTTATAATCCAAATCTTCCGATAGTTGTACCTTTTCAACCGTAGCTCCGTTTTCAGCGATTCTTGCGCTCTCGTGACTCTAGAATCAAGCCCTATCCTTTTTGCATGCTCTTCTAAAGCTTTTCTTTTGAATGGTGTATTGTTCTTAGTTGTTCTTGTTGGTTTGCTTGTATGTTTGTGCTTGATGATTGCTGCGAGTAGAGGAACATCATCGAGAGATTTCAAGAAGAAGGAACACAATTTGAGTGATCCGAAGATCAAAAGAGCAAAAGTTGAAGACTATGAGTAGTGGTATCTCTCTTGGGTAAAGGCAAGTATAGCACGGACAATCCTTGCTACCTATACACCCCCTTTAATCATTTATTTTCATATGCATGTGTCTAAATTGATGTACCTTTTAAGGTTGTACCTAGATTTGTATATCCTGTCCTTTGATACCCCAGGGTCATGCATATGGGTAGTTCTTTGCTAGGTGCAGCTATTGTCACCAATTATTCAACTGTTAACTTGACTTAATGGTTCACTTCAATGATGACCATAAAACTTGCTTTTTAGCAACATGGTTCAGGGAGCTAGAGCATGTGCTTCGTGCTTTGTTCTAGTGTCTCTCCGTAACATCTGGTTCTTAACGCGACAACTGTCACAACCGGATTTACACAGAAACCTGAATGCTGCCATATGTGTGCCCAGGATGTCCACAGAACACATACAGCTTACAAATATGGAAATCAGAGTACATATGCTCGAATAAAATAGTTCATATCAGAGTTTACCTAAATAAAACACAGCGGAAGTCTAACTCTCTCGACGGGTAGAGCCACAAGTCCACAGGGACACCGACTGGTTGACCACAGCTCAGAAGTATTGAAGATCCTCAAGAAACTCAGTAGCAGCAGACTCATTTACTCCATCTGTTACCCATCCGGGATTTTGTTGAATAATGACAAGTGTAAGTGAAACATTTACTTAGCAAGTATAGCACGGGTGTATGAAGGCTCAAAGTAAGGCTAGACACGGCTGAGCTGCATTAGCACTTTTAGTTGGTTCGTTTTAACATTATCCAAGTTACTACAAGTCAATGAAACCCAGTTGCAACACAATTAATAAAGTATAACTGACATTAAGCATAAATAAATATCATCTTCTAATCAAAAAGGATCCAGACCGCTCGTGACCCTGAGCCAGGCTATCATGATAGATTTACACTCTGCAGAGGTTTCGCCATTTACCCACCAGTCGCGTTAAAGTTCAAAAGAACTTTGCACCCAACCACGCACATCAACACTTCCGAGGTGTGATTGCATAGGGACGCTACGATACTTTTCACAAGACACCCTAACAAGACAGTAGCCGCTAAGGTACAACAAGGTGGTGAGACTCTAGGCTCCGAGATTGACTTACGCTTACGGAGTCACACCATAAGGGGGTCAATGGCATCCAGAGCACAGGCATCGCACCCAACAATGCGCAACGTGTGGAGTTCCCCATCGTAGGGACTCCCAACACGGGACTGGGTCTAACGAGACCTAGCCGACGGGGCTACCGTCCTCAGTGGAATCAAGAAACACCTCGCGCCTTGATTCCCATAACGCCGTCGGCCCCACCGGTAACCACTGGCAAGCTAGAGACGTACAAGCTGCTTAACCAAGACCAGAGCCATAATAGTTCTAGCGGTGGCGACAGGCTCCTGGGTTGCCGCTTTAAGAACCGGACCTTATGAAGAGACACTAGAACAAAGCACAGAGCACATGCTCTAGTTCCCTAAACCAAGTTGCTAAAGAGCAAATTTTATTATTAACGTTAAAGTGAACCATTAAGTCAAGATTAACAATTAAACATTGGTGACAGTAGTTGCGCATAGCAAAGATTCTACCCATATGCAAAAACCCAAGGTAAACAAGGATAGGATATTCAAAACTAGGTACAACCTTAATGGTACATCAATTTAGACACATGCATGTATGAAATAATTTAATACAAAGTGGGTAGGTAGCAAGGATTGTCCGTGCTATAACTTGCCTTTATCCAACAAAGATACCGCTACTCAGAGTCTTCAATCTTGTTCCTGCAATCTCTTGATGACGTTCCTCTGCCCGCAACAATCAACGCACGAGCACAACATGCAGCTAAACAAGGAAGCCAACAATATACAACTAAGAATAGTACACCAATCAAAATAAAAGATTTAAAAGAGTGTGCTAAGTGGAAGGGTCGAGACTAAGTTCTGGAGGAACGGACGTCCTATTGGTCAAGGATGTCTCGCCGGATGTTCGGGCTAGAGAACGGTGCACGTGAAGATTGTCGATGTGAGGGTTTGAGACTCGCTGTCGATGGATGTGTTGGCCTAATTCATCCAAAATATTGCTAAGACATCAAAAACTAGGTCTGAAAAGTTTGGTTGCTTAATTCCATACGTACTTTGTTTAATCACAAAATTAGGGCTTGATCAATTCTCGTCACCATCTGACATGGTCTGCTTGTTTATTTTATATCTCGAGTTCTAGACATCCGATTAACATGATTCCAGTTGGGTTAGCTTCATAATTTGAGAATATATCTTCTCAAAGAAAATCATGATTGTAGGGGCTACTGTCTAAAATCGACACATGATTTAGTGCACCTTTCAGAATCTGTTTTTGAGGGTGAAAATCTCCGCTGTGACTTATTGCTATCCTTCACCTCCCTCTGATAGCTTATATTAGAGGGCTTCGATCCTACAACAAGTTAAATAATACTTCTAACCATAATTCATGTCGATATGAGTCTATCGCAACGAAAACGAATTAAAACGAATCTAAAATGTGGAAACTCTGGACTAAACAAGATTTCTGATGCTTAAAACTAGCAGGGGCTTTTCTACGAAAGAGTATAGACTAAACGAATATGGTAGAAAATTACAAGAATGGGCAGTAGTTGAGGGTCTTACTGAAAATCTTGAGGCCAAAAAAGATGGAAGGCTCGGCGCGACGATGAGACGAAGAATGGGCAGTAGCGGAAGATATGGTGGAAGAAGACTACCTTAGGGAATCCCAAACAAAGTGGCCTCCCTGTAAAGGAGTCGATGGTGTGCCTTTTCCAGAGGAGAGGTGGTCCGTATATATAGGAAGAAAACCTCTCACTTTCAAGTTTATCAGCAATATGGAACTAAATGTGGGTCGCACCATTCCAATGCGAATGGGCTTTAAAATTGGGCCCAATAAAGTGAAGGGATGGGTTTGGCCTAAAATTGGGTCAACTTTGGGCCCAGGCTAGTCTACTAAGATTTAGGGTGATTTTAATTTTCGGAATAATTATTTACCTGGTTATAAAATAATTCCGGATAAGTACAGAATTGATATTAAAACCATGAAAAATATTCTAAAAATTCTAAAAATCCTAGGAAAAATTTCAGAGATAGAGTTGGACATGAGAAACCCAAATAATATATTTGAACCTCACGAAAAGGATTTTATCCTACTCCAAAAATTGGTATTTGCTCTAAGAAAAATAGGAATAAATGCTAGAAAACTCTAGAAAATTCCAATTAGGCTTCTAAACGTGTTTTTGAAAACTTTACACACATAAACCACTAAATGCAACTGGCATGAATGCAAAGCACTCAATAGAAAACAAAATTTTCCTATACTAAATTTCCTGTTAATTATTTAAAGGTTGGAAAATTTTAGAAAATTGAGAAAGTCATTGTATTAATTATGCTGATAAATCACATCCCAAAATCCAAAAATTATGGGGTGTGACAACAACCCAGAAGCCTGTCGCCACCACAGGAACTATTGTGGCTCTGGTCTTGGACAAGTAGCTTGTACGTCTCTAGCTTGCTACTGGTTACCGAAAGGCGTTATGAGAAACATGGGTGAGAGTATGTCTTGATCCACCGATGACGGGAGGTCCGTCGGCTATGTCTCGTTTGGCACAGTCCCGTGCTGGGAGTCCCTGCGATGGGTGTGATGCCTGCGCTACGAACGCCATTGACCCCCTTATGGTGTGACTTCGTAAGCGTCAGTCAATCTCGGTGCCTGGGCCATGCTGCCTATGTTGTACTATAAGCGGCTACTGTCTTGTTAGGGAGTCTGGTGAAAAGCCTTGTAGCGTCCCTATGCAGTCACACCAAAGGAAGTGTGATGTTTGTGTGGTTGGGTGTAAAGCTTCATTGAGCTTTTACGCGACCGGTGGGTAAAGGGTGAACCTCTATAGAGTGTAAATCTATCATGATAGCCATGCTCACGGTCACGAGCGGCCTGGATCCTTTTTGATTAGTGGTTCTTTAATTAAGATGATATTTATTATTGCTCAACGTTATTACTACTTCATTAATTGGGTTGCAACTGGGTTTCATCCACTTGTGGTAACTTGGTTTATGATAAAATGAAACAACTAAAAATGCTAATGAAGTACAGCCGTATCAAGCCTTACTTTTAAGCCTTCATACACCGTGTTATACTTGCTGAGTAATTGAGTTACTTACACTTGTCACTATTCAACAAAATTCTGGATGGGTAACAGATGGAGTAAATGAATCTGCTGCTACGGAGTTTCCCGAGGATCTGCCTTTCTTCTAAGCTATGGTCAACCAGTCAGTGTCCATGTAGGCTACGACTTCTCTTTAAAGAGAGTTAATAAATAGACTTTCGCTGTTTTATTCATTTATTTATGTTGAACTCTGATGTAAAACTATTTTTATTCGAGCATATGTACTCTGATTTTCATATTTGTAAGTTGTATGTGTTCTGTGGACTTCCTGGGTACACATATGACATCATTCGAGTTTCTGTGTAAACCTGGGTGTGACAAGCATACAACATAAGCTCTGCACAAGGTAGGGGGACTTTGGTTGTATAGCCACGATAAATCATCACTAAGTTCCCGTCAAACACCCGCATATCATGTGACCTTGCACGAAGTGCTCGGCATCTACAACGTAGTTTGCTGTCTCAATGTAATTCAGCTGGGCGCCTTTGAGAATGCCCAACCAGGTAGTGAGGCAAGTGACTAGAGAAGTCACCGCCACACTACCTACACGAGAGGGATATGACAACCAATGGGCAACCATATCTTGAACAGGTGAAACAACAACTTGCTTAACCACAGCATAAAGCAGACGCAACTCAACTGTATTAACCGGACGCAAGTCTGATCGTGGGCACACTATCATAGCCAGCCATCGATGCATGAAACACAAGGTGGGGTTATGGATGTTGTTGGTACAGGGAGCCGTACAACTAGTGTTCCCAGAAATCTTATGCAAAAAACTATCTCGACCGAACTTTCTCAAAGCTTTAGTGGGCTCTAAAGAACATCGACGATCAAAACCCAGAGCCACACTCAAGTCCTCCAAGAGTTGAAATACTCTTGGTTGAAAAACTGAAAGTGAATACCCTCCCTTTCAGATGAAAGCATTGTAAGAAACTCGATGATGAGGACATCACCGCCAACGATACAGCCACGCCATCTTCTCCTATCATTGCCGGTCCTATTACCCGTGCTCATGCTAGACAACTTAATCATCAGGTGAGTTCACTCCTGAGTTCATGTTCATCATATTTAGACTGTGGAGACCCGTGCACTCTTGTTTTGCTTACGATTCATGGAGAGGATCGAGAATGAAAATGATTCACGCAGGCTGGATTCGGACTGCAGAAAAACATCAACTTGTGATGGACACCACGGTCGCATACGGACTCGGATTGGAGCGTTCAAGTACTTCACGGAAAGCTTATCAAGTCTACTTTCCAACGGATCCAACCGCACATCCATATCTCTTCGGAGTCGTCCAGAATCGCCTATTTGCTCCGAGATGTTTTCTGCCCATGATGTTGCGCCATCTTATTTTGGCCCAATGGGCCGTGTATCATGTAGACTCCATTATGGACGTGTCATAGGGTTGGAGCACGACCCCTGCACCCCTGTGGTCATCCTCCCTTGTTTTATACCCCTTAGCCACCGCCAAGAACACTTGGGTTTTGTTTAGATCAAGTTTAGTCATTGCTACTTGCTTGTAAGCGCGCGTGCTGGTCCAGCCGCCCGTCTTCGAGTCTTCAGCACCCCACTTCATTTGTGATTGAGTTTGAGATTGAACACTTCATTCCCATCTAGTAATTTTAGTACTTGTTCGATACTTGTTCTTGCAAGTTCTTCGATTGCTTGCAGGACAGGACCGGGTGACGTGCTTCCACAAGATCACGGCATCCATAGGAGGTGGTGTATCGGTTGCTAAGGCGCAGTCTTTGGAAGGCTGTAGTCACGCCGTCAATGTCGTCTCCTCCAATTGAGTTATCCCCCACGCCTCTCATCACTCGGGCATAAACCCCAGCGGGTTCACATCACTCGAGGGTAAGGAGATACGAACCTAATTCGTCAACGCGCCAGAACTCATTCCAGCCAACGGCTTCGAACACTTCTGGGAATTCCTCGATCATCCCTGTTCTTACGAGTAGGTCATGCTTGTAGACACGAGTGAGCTCGAACTTCCTCAGGCGCAGCATGTTGAAGGCCTCACGCTCCCGGTCCTTCTGGAGGATGATGTCGTCCTCACTCAGGAGTTGCCGAATTGGGTTTGAGGCAGAGCCTCTGCCCAAGCTGGCTGCTCCTGGCTCATCCACCTCCATTCGGCTCGAGCCACAGGATGGTGCTGGTGAACTCCCAGCACCATCCTTGCTTGAATGCTTGTTCAGCTGGGCGGAGCGTCGGAACGAGGAGAAGAACCTCGACATGCTTCCTGCAAAAGGTTAGCACAATGAATACCTGGAGGACTGGAAATATGGGGTTAGCACAAGTAAAGCAAGTCAGTTGCTCAAGGGTCAGTCATTCTTGTGGGGATGAAAAACCTCCACAAAAGGCTAGTGATTTTTGTGGGTGTCAGAAACCACCACAAACACATTCAAGTAGCAGCACAAAGATCAACAAAGGGAAGTATTTTTTGTTGTTTTGTTTTTCTTCTTCCTCTTTTTTTTCCAATGCAAGAGAACCAACTTGAGCAGGAAATGAGAGGGAGAGAGAGCTTCTGAAGTGGATGATCACACAACTGAATAGGACAAGGAACTCTCAAGCAACCTAGGCAGCATTTATAGGCAAAGGGAGTAGGCCCCTGGTTCGGCCGAACCAGATTTTGTGGCATGGGCACTCCATTTGAGTGTAGCACCCACCTTGCTTCAATTCCACGCAAAGTTGATGCAGCCAGCACTAGGGTATGGGCACTTTGGTGGAGTTTAGTGGGTAAGATGCTCATTATGACATGGCCAAAGTGTACATTAGTGGAGTCACTTCCATGCTGTCATGTTTTGTGGTGATTGATGAGTGTATAGCCATGTGAAGTGGGGAGAGCATATTTTGTGCTGGTTGGTGAAAGGATGAAGTGAATGGAGCACTTTTGGAAAAGATAAAAGTGAATGCAAGTGGGTTTCAGCATTTACCAAAGTGGTTTAGTGATTAAATTTTCAGCTCCTCATCCATTTCATTAATCAAAGCAATTACCATGGGTGTTAACATATAAAATAATTTCTTGCTGCTCCCATTTTATTTCATGCACAAGTGATTCAAAAGTTTAAAAGAAAACATGCAAATGCAATGATGGAAAATAATTTTTGGAAGGGAAACATGATATACATACCGGTTTTCCTCGCGGCGAGAGTTCGAGTTTAAAGTCCGCGAGCAGGACTCCTCCTCTCTTCAGTGATTTCTGTCATCGTCTAATCCTGGAGTGGGTGGTTCGGACAATGCAACCTCCTTCCGCCACACTTTCTTGATTTTCTTCTGTGTTGGTGGCGGTGGATGTTTCCATTTGTTCTCCCAGCGTTGCTTCATAGTGGCAACGAGACTATCCATTGGTGGTTCGGGTGCTACTGCTTTGATCTGCTCGAGGTTATAAAAATTTTGATCTAAAAATGCACATACCAGAGAATATTGCTCCACCCTTGGCTTGAACACGAGTTTTTCTTCCTTCCCATTGATGTTCAAGTTTATCTCTCCGGCTCCTACATTGATGTTTGCATTGGCGGTGCACAAAAATGGTCTCCCCATAATGAGAGGTGTCTTCATGTCGACCTCCGTATCGAGCACCACGAAATCCACCGGTACGAAGAAATCCCGGATTCTCAATGAAATATCTTCGGCTATTCCCGCGAGATAGCGAATCGACTGATCAGCCAGCTGCAAATACATAGTTGTAGGGGACAAGGAAGTATAATTCAATTTATCAAACACTGCTTTAGGCATAATGCTGACGCTTGCTCCAAGGTCGTAGAGGGCATGGTTGAAATGTTGATCCCCGATAGAACACGCGATGATGGTACACTCTGGGTCGTTCTTCTTTTCTGGGAGGTTGTTCAGAATAGCTGCACTGCATTCCTCTGTTAGTTTAATTACCTCGGTGGTCGGCACTGGCCTTTTGTTGTTGAGGATGTCCTTCATATACCTTGCGTATGTGGGAACCTGCATAGCTTCAAGTAATGAAATATTGACATAGAGTTTTCAAATTACCTCAACAAATTTGCTGAATTGTTCATCCACCGTTGGCTTGTGACATCTTCTTGGGAATAGCATGTAACACCCTAAAATAGCCCCATTTAAATTTTAGTAATTAATTTACTCTTTATTATTAGTACTCATGATCAAGATAGGGTAAATGATTTATTTCTGGGAAGCTGATCTTGTTACCTTAGCTTGACCACTACTGTTCAACCATTCTAAGTGGTAGGGATTTGAAATTAGATGTGTTGGCAAGTTAAGCTTCTCTACCAAATCTGAACTCACCAAGTTGTTGCAACTCCCACTATCAATTATGGTGAGCACACGACAATCCTTGCCGATGAGGTACATGTGAAATAAATTCTTGCATTGGATCTTCTCTGCGTCCTCACGTTCCACCTGCGAACTCAACGTACGCTGCACAAGAGCCAAGTTACATAATCCCGCTGAAGCGGCAACCGAGTCAATTGCCTCACCCTCTTCATCCTCCAAATCTGCAACAATGTTAGTCACAAGAACTAAATCATCTTCAACATCACTAGCACTTATATATCCAGTACCATCGGGTGTAGTGATGAAAGTACGAACACTTGGGCAATCCTTCATGACATGTCCCATGCCCTTGCAGCGGTGACACATGATGCTTGCAGATTTACTCGATGAACTCTTGTCAGTAGAAATTGGTGTCTTGTTCTGTAGGGCCTGCATATTAGACACATTGCGTACCTCGGAAGCCGGTGCAGGAGCTGGTAGTGTCGAACGTGGTGGTGGCAAACGTGTACTTGCTGGAGGCGTGAAGGGCTTAGTGGAGGTGGTCTTGGTTCATCCCTGTAATTCTTTTTCTTCCAGCATAGCAAGCTGGAACAACAGGTTGGTGGTAGTGAAATCTTTATAGTGAACAATATCCTGATTTTCACGTCTCAAACCACCATAAAAATGACATACTTTATCTTCAGGATCCTCTACTACCTCGCAACCAACCATGCCCTTTTGTAACTCAGCATAATACTCCTAAACAGACATATTACCTTGTTCTAAACATTGCAACTTCTTACGCAAATCATGCTTATAAGAGGCAGGAACAAATCGATCACGCATGGCAAGTTTAAGCGCATTCCAAGAAGTAGGTTGTATGTTTAAAGAAGCACATCCTACCACTAGATTATTGCAAAATCCTTAAATTCACTAGAGGCTTGCCAAACCTTATGCTGATCAGGAACAAGATGGGAAGCAAATTTTTGTTCTACTATCATCTCCCAATCTAAATATTCATCCACATCATAACTCCCATAAAAAGATGGTATAGTAAATTTTACTTTGTCGTAAGGATCATCATTACCTTGATGGCGTCGGTTCCCGTTACCTCCCATACCTGTTGTATTTTTGTGAAGACGGCGACGACGTAGCGTCTCCGCTTGGGTCTTGATGGGATCAGGCTCACCATCAGACCCAAAGATAACATTATCATCGTCATCTTCATCATAGGGTTCCTCTTCTTTGGGCTTGGGGGTGGACTCAAGTTGTTGAACCCTTGTTGTCAGCGTGGAGACTCGCTTGTCCATGCCCTCAATTGTGTGACAGGCAGCCTTGACCTCCGTCATTAGCTTGCTCAACTCCTTGATGGAGAGGTCCTTCAGCACATTCGTTACCTACACCAACTAACTAGACAAAACTGGAATGTCGTCTGGCATGGTTAGTGACAAATGCCCTAGGAAATATGCAGTTTTCTTGGTGGAACTACACCCTCACACACGCCTTACCAAGTTCTTACCAATGCAAGCAGTGGATGGTACAACCGGTGGCTGGTTCGTGATACCTGTGAGGAAGTAGTACCAAGATCGCAAGGGTCCTTCGCTGTACTGACCTGAAGTAGTGTATGTGGAGCTTTGGGAAGGCACAATATGTAGCAAGGTGGAGAAAATATCGAATGCAGAATAGCAAAGTTCAATAAGTATCCAAAGTACAAGTCACAATTGTTGGCTTAGACGTGTCCTAGGCATAGCACAACAATATAGAACAAGGCACGATGAAAAAGCTCAAAGAACTATCAGAATGGCAGTTCTGTAATTATTGTACTAGGAGGTCTAAAAAGAAACTAGTAGGAATCACAATGGGCTCAACTTGTTGACTAGTGTCAATTTTCTTTTTTTTCTTTTTTTTTTTGATATTTTTCTCACAACCAGAAAGATCAGAAAAGGAACAACACAAATTTTCAGACCAAAGAGAGATGTAATGTGGCCTAGGGAAAATCAGAAAACTTCTTTGAAAACCCTCAAGAGACTTCACTGAATTTTTTAATTATCTTCCTGACTTTTTTTATTTTTTGGGTCACCTCCGAATTGAGTCACGAATTTGCTATAAAAAATTGAGCAAAAACGGAGCACCAAACGAAAAGTTATGCCTCAAGTTATGGTTTTCGAGAGGCACAAATCGACAGAAAGCGCGGCAACGGCTAGGGCATGCAAGATGAACCAAGAAGGGTTGCGATGCAAGGCGATGAACACACGGTGGCTCGTAACCTATCTAGGGCTTGCACGACAGGAGTTCACGCAAGGCGGCTAGCGAGGGCAAGTCGAGTTATGGGGTGGAACGATTTGTAATCTGGTAATGGTGGATGGGATAGTGGCAGAAATAAACAATTCACAGCAACAGGCGACTGAACTACGACGACGAACATGACCTAATACCAGCAACAAGACTCAACCATGGACACGAACTCAACAAAGCGAATCTGAAACGAAATTGCAAAGGCTAAAAGGGTACTAGGACAGTGAAATACGATGAAACAAATATTTTTGTAGGGCAATTTTCTGGACTATAGGACGAAGACACAAAACTAATCTAGGGTAAGTTTGATGGTAATACCTGAGTCTTTGATTACAACTTGATGGGAACTAGGGTGCCCGATCTTTCGTCAGGCGAAGGGTAACTCGTTTTGGGCGGAACGCAACACACCGATCCAGCTTCAAGTTAGCAAACTCAAACCCTGCAATCTTAGCACCACGACTCCTCTGGTTATCAACCATGTCACAACCCGGTTGACCTCGCCAAGAAGGCTAATCCCTACCTGTGAAACGAAGAACACAAGCAAGAACTCAAAAGAACGCAGCTCTCAATATGAAGTGACACTACAGATGAATGATTAAGCATGAAAGTTGGGGTTCTACAAACCAATGACGGTAAAACTGTTCTCAACAGAATAATCTAAGCAAAACCCAAGTCTAAACGACAGCAACTACTGAATTTATTAACCTAGGGGTGAGCTAGGGTTGGGGGCGCCGCGCCCACAACATGGGCCGAACGCCCGACACGGTACAAAGCCTGAAATGGCCCAAAATAGGTGGCGTAACACCTTCTCGTGGTCATACAGAATGATCTATGAGGCTTCTGGAGCTAGGACCAGAACCAAAAGTAGTGTTTCATCATCACGGTTCCAGCACATCTAAGAACACCTTGTTTGGACGCCGTATGAGGGACAAATTACAGTTGAGGTGCAGACATGTCGGCTGAATTCGAACCGTAGATTCTGTCTGACATGGCGACGACTTGTAACTTGGAGACGAGGCCGGCTCGTGTATGTCCAACATGGTGATGTCCTCATCACACGCCATCGATGAAGCGGAGAGGCTCGACGCGTCCACATCGTGGACCACGTTGAGCCGGAACCACCGGTTGTAGATGTAGTCCTCGACAACCTACTGGCTATAGTATCGGAGCACACCGTCGTAGACGTGGAGTATCAGCGTGGTGGCGGACTCGCCGACCCGGCACACCTGCATGATGGACACCCCCGCCATGCAGGAGGGGATGTAGCCATAGAGCCCTCGAACTGCCACGCTCCGGAAGAGTAGTAGTAACCCTAGAAACAAATAAATAAAACTAACCAACTACTAAGAAAGAAGGATTATTTTAAGTTTCAACCCTTTTTCTGAAAGAAGGATTATTACTGGACATGCACAAACACCTTAAATACCGTTGTCCTGATCTCAGTTCTTCGTTTGGTGTTGGTCTGAGGGTTGTAGGGCTTGTCAAAGGATAGCATCCACAGCCAGGGACGGACACGGGTAGAGCCCCCACCTTTAGTCCCGGTTGGTAAAAGTCATAGGGCTCTAAAGGCCCCCCTTTAGTCCAGCGTAAATGAACCTAGACTAAAGGGAGGGGGGCATGCCAGCACCAGCATGCAGACCAGAGAGTTTTTAGGAAAACAAAAAAAAAGTCAGGCAAGCAGGTCTGCCTACCCATTCCTTCTCGCTGGCGTTCGTTGCCGCCATTTCCCTGCTGGAGCTCCACCACCTACAGCTCCAACTCACTTAACACAAGTTCATTCACCACAAATTCATCTTTTCAAAATCATACAAATCAACTCAAACAATATTAACAGCATGCACACAAGTTCAATGTCATTCGAGTCACATAAGATTCTCCATCACAATCTGTACATGCATTCGATTTTGCAAAGAAAAAATCAAAAAATCCAACGCTCAAGAAAAACACAACACCTACCACTGCGCCGTTTCCCTGCCAGGGCCGCGGGCTGCCGCGCCGCGCTACCTGCAGCCATGCGTCGCCACGTTCCTGCAGCCGCGCACCACCACGTGCCTACAGCCGCGCCGGCCCCTAGCCGCCGCGCGCGCCTATGGCCCCGTGGTGCTTCTTCCCCCCATGAGGAGCTGACAGCCTTGGAGGCTGCAAGAGCTTTCCTGGAGAACCAAGCCAAGTTCCATGCTGAGAGCCTCTAGATTTGTGAGGACGCTTGCCATGGTAAATGTCCCAACGTATTTGTTCCAGCATCTCACTTAGTCCTGCAACTTTCCATTGACCGATGGCGCTTGGTCGAAAGAGCTCAGAACCCAGATGGAGGCACTGAAGACGGAGAAGAGGGAGCTAGTGACTGCCCTGGAGGAGTTAGAGCAGGTGCGCCGGGGCTTGGCGGCCACAGTGGACGAAGTGCAGATAGCGAACCTAGGTGAGCAGCGCCCATCCCAAAAAATAGGTCGTGAATCCTCTTTTTGACTGCGGCTAATGTTGTCATTTCTTATGCAGCGGTGGATGCGGAACTCACGACCACACAGGCCGCCCTTGGCAGGAATGCAGAATCCCTGGCCAAGGAGCTGGAGGAGCGTGACTCCCTTCGCGGGGACCTCGACCATATGCGCAACGTGGCACAACTGGTGGTCAGAGAGGTGTTTGGTGCACTGCCCGGGCCCAGTTAGTCCGTGGCCCAACTGGCAGAGAATGCCAATGAGCTTCAACGCCTGCTCCATGATGCCATGGTGTTCGCCGCCAATGGCGTGTAGACGTCAGTGGAGTCACACTATCCCAAACTTGACCTAGAGATGGTCTGCAGCCAATACGTAGAAGGCTGGGCCGGGGACGACCTGCAAGAGCTCGGAGCTCATCTGATGCCCCTCGCGAAGAAGGTGGCTGGGCAGGACACCATGGAGTGGGTGAGGGACGCTCGCCATTCGATGCAGGCGGCATAGGCGGCCCTCGAGCTTCACTAGGCTAGGGAGGTCGAGATGACTAGCAAGATCTCGTCGATCGGGGGCCGCGAGGATGCGACTCCAAGCGAGACAAAAGCCCTCGAGCATCAACAAAACTTTCCTTTGACCGATGGCGCCTGGTCGTCAGAGCTCAGAACCCAGGTGGAGGCGCTGAAGGTGGAAAAGACGGAGCCGATGACTGCCCTGGAGGAGTCAGAGCAGGTGCGCCGGGGCTTGGCGGCCACAGTGGACGAAGTGCAAATAGTGAACCTAGGTGAGCAGCGCCCATCCCAACAAATAGGTCTTGCATCCTCTTTTTTTCTTGGCTAATGTTGACATTTCTTATGCAGCGGTGGATGTGGAACTCACGACCACACAGGCCGCCCTTGGCACGTATGCAGAAACCCTAGCCAAGGCGGTGGAGGAGCGTGATTCCCTTCGCGGGGACCTTGACCAGCTGTGGGACGTGGCACAACTGGTGGTCGAAGAGGTGTTTGGTGCATTGCCCGGGCCCAGTCAGTCCGTGGCCCGACTGGCAGAGATCCCCGAGGAGCTTCAAGGCCTGCTCCATGACGCCATGGTGTTCACCACCAATGGCGTGCATACGTCAGTGGGGTCACACTATCCCGACCTTGACCTAGAGATGGTCTACAGCCCATACGCAGAAGGCTAGGCGGGGGACAACTTGCAGGAGGTCGGAGCTCGTCTAATGCCTCTCGCGGAGAAGGTGGCTGGGTAGGCCACCGTGGATTGGGTGAGGGATGCTCGCCATTCAGTGCAGGCGGCACAGGAGGCCCTCGAGCTTCACCAGGCTAGGGAGGTCGGGATGACGAGCAAGATCTCATCGATCGGGGCCCGCGAGGATGTGACTCCAAGCGAGACGAAAGCCCCCGAGCATCGACAGGCTAAGAACCAGGAGGAAGCTCTAGAGCTAGCATCAGGTCCCGCTCAGGAGCGAGCCCCCGAGCCCATGGAGGCCCAAAGTGATGAGGACATCACAAGGTCGGCTATGACCATACGCCATGATGTGTGTTCAATGTCATTTTCAGAAATATATAGCTGGATCAAAAAGAATGTTAAACGTACATGGAAGGCATGGAGGACCAAAGAAGTTGATTGGGGACCAATTCTAAGTATTCCCATGTTTCCCATCAGGCTACCACGTCACATTGGCCCAAGGAAGGAAAGAGACCAAATCCAACACGTTTTAGAAAGTCTGGATTCGGACTGCAGGAAAGTGCTGACTTGTGATGGCCACCACGACTTCATCCGGACTCCGTTTTGGGCGTTTAAGTACTTGATGGAAAGCTAATCAAGTCTACTTTCAGATGGATCTGGACTCACTTATATCTGTTTGGATGCGCCCGCAATCATCGATTTACCACAAAGACCTTTTCTGTCCACAATGCTGCGTCACATGAATTTGGGCCGATGGGCCGTGTATCAAGTGGGGCCCAATACTAATGTGAACCCACTAGGGTTTGCACCGGATCTTTCGATGAGAGGGGGATAACTTCGATTTAGACTGGAGTGATGTTCACGGCCCGACTACAACTGTCCAAGGACGCTGCGCCTTAGCAACCGATACACCAACTCCAGCGGTCGTCGCGATCTTGTGGAGCACGATCAACCAAACCACTAGGGTAATTCTTGCAAGCAATCGAATAACAAGCAAGAACAAGTAGAACAAGCAACTCAATTGCTAATATGGAGTTAATAACCAATCTGAAAAACACAGAGGTGGGGTTCCATAGACTCGAAGACGGGCGGCTGGACCAGCACGTGCGCTTACAAGCAAGTAGCAATGGCTAAACTTTCATCTAAACAAAACCCAAGTGTTCTTGGCGGCGGCTAAGGGGTATAAGACAAGGGAGGACGACCACAGGGGTGCTGGGGTCATGTTCCAACCCTAGGACGTGTCCATAATGGACTCTACATGACACACGGCCCATTGGGCCAAAGTAAGATGGCGCAGCATCATGGGCAGCAAACATCTCGGAGCAAATAGACGATTCTGGACGACTCCAAATAGATATGGATGTGCGGTCAGATCCGTTGGAATGTAGACTTGATAAGCTTTCCGTGAAGTACTTGAACACCCAAATCCGAGTCCGTATGCGACCGTGGTGTCCATCACAAGTTGATGTTTTTCTGTAGTCCGAATCCAGACTTTCCAAAACGTGTTGGATTTGGTCTCTTTCCTTCCTTGGGCCATTGTGACGTGGTAGAGTGATGGAAAACATGGAAATACTTAGAATTGGTCCCCAATCAACTTCTTTGGTCCTCCATGCCTTCGATGTATGTTTAACACTCTTTTTGATCCAGCTATATATTTCTGAAAATGACATTGAACACACATCATGGCATATGGTCATATCCGAGCATGTGATGTCCTCATCAGGCGCGTCCTAGGGTTGTGGGATGACCATAACCATGTCCTGGTCATCCTCCACCCTCTTTTATACTTCCGTAGCTGCCACAAACAGACCGGGTTTTGTTTAGATCAAGTTTAGCCATTGCTACTTGCTTGTAAGCGCGCGTGCTGGTCCAGCCGCCCGTCTTCGAGTCTTCAGAACCCCACTTCATTTGTGATTGAGTTTGAGATTGAACACTTCATTCCCATCTAGTAATTTCAGTACTTGTTCGATACTTGTTCTTGCTAGTTCTTCGATTGCTTGCAGGACAGGACCGGGTGACGTGCTTCCACAAGATCACGGCATCCATAGGAGGTGGTGTATCAGTTGCTAAGGCGTAGTCTTTGGAAGGCTGTAGTTGGGCCGTCAACATCGTCTCCTCCAATCGAGTTATCCCCCATGCCTCTCATCGAAAGATCGGGCATAAACCCTAGCGGGTTCCCATCAGGGTATCAGAGCAAGGTTTATCGGTGAGAGTTATCCAATTCTTTGCTGATTTTAATTTCCCATAGTCCAGAAAAGCCAAAAAAATAGTAGATTAGTTTACCTACAATACTATAAACTCTTTGAGCCTTTGCTAGTACTGCTTAGTTAGGGCTTGTTGAGTTTTCGGTTGCTTCGGTTGCGTCGAGTTGCTGGTCTTAGTTTAGTCCTTTAGAGTTTCGAGTTCTTGTCACTTTTTGTTTCGGAGTTCCTATCCAGCACGAAACAAAAATTGCTGCAGTTTCCGTGTCCAATCTCCAAATTCGGTGTTTTAGTATAATCTAGAAAGCTTAACTCGTGCTCTCTCCAACGCATCTGACCTTGGTCGAAAATTCCTTCTGAGCACTTCGCAATCGCCTTGGAGATCTGCGCATCTGGCTAGCTGAAATAAGAATTATAAATCTGTTTTGATAGGTGTTGTATGCTGCCATTTGTTTTGGTTATTACACCATCAATCAGAAGATTTTAGTGCGCCAAAAGAAAAGGAAAAGAAGAAAAAAGAGAAAAAAGAATAAAAAATAAAAAAAAGAAAGAAAGGGGTTGATCTGTTCATTATGAGTGTCCATTATTTTCAGTGGTGCGTTGTGACTTCCTTTGTGTCCAGGCTCGCATCTCTAGCAGGGTCTAGGCTAGGACCGGCACGGTACCACCGTTGAATGATTATTCAGCTTGCTTATTTTAACTAACGTGGTGCTAGCTATTCCTTGTTTTCAGCCCACCTATAGCTCCACATATACGACTACAGCTTGACAGGTCTTGTTGCTGCGGCACCGATACACTATCTTCGAGGTTATTGTCTTGTTGGTTGCCGTCACCTCCTGTTTTGCTTGGTAAGAACTTGTAAGAACTTGTTTTGAACAAGTTTAGTTTGAGAGTATTACAACCAACACATCTAGTAGTTGACAGGAGGATACATCTTATTTTTGTGTTTCTTGTTGTCTACTAATCATGGCAAGTGATATAGAGATTTTTGAGCAGTTGAAACTAGACCCTCATCTTCAGGATGTGATTCAACATTGGCCATTATATGCTGGTATGTTTGTTCCTGAAGCTTATATTGATTGGGAGCTTAAGTTAGATGCAGAATTTGATAGTTATGACTTGTCTGAACATGAAATGATTTTTGCTGCTTCTAGTACTTTAACAAAATATGCTTTGATTACATGGAAACATATTTGTAGGAACAATAGAGTTCCACAAACTTGAAAAGATTTTCAAATGCTTTTTCGAGATGAATATGTTCCTGAATATTATGCTGATTGTTTACTTACAAAATTGGACAAATTGAAGCAAGGTAGTAGGCCTGTCAAAGAATACTATCATAGCTTTAAGATTTGTGTCATGTTTGGTGGATTAGGTGAATGCAAGGAAGATGTTATGAGTATGTTCATGAAAGGTCTTAATTCTGAAATTCGAACCATGGTAATTAGCAAATCATACAACAATATTGCTTCATTGTTTTGGCTTGCCGTCAGTGCTGAAAAGGAGATTTTGTTATCTACGAATACTTGCAAGAATGATGTGACCCATGATATTAAAAACTTGTCCACTTTGCATGATTATCAAGAGCAACAAATAGTAGAAACCATTGTAGATTTACCTTTGTCACAAGATAATTACTTGTTGTTCCGTGTGATAAAGAGGACTTGTGTGTTGATGATTCTTTTACTCATATGCCACAAGAAGTGAAGAAGTGTGATTCTTTTGGTTTGGAACCATACAAATGTACTGAAGAAAAACTTTTTCATCCTATTACTTGTGCACAAGATGAACTGAAATTGATGTCTTCTTTAAATACCTTGGGTTATATTGAATTTGATATTCTTTGTGATCTAAAATGTTTAGAGGAGAAGCTTTTTGCATATTCTAAATTTTATGCTTGTCTAATCATACGTATCACTTTATTGGCAAGTATAATTGCAAAGGAGAGTATTTGGTGCATAAAGTTTATATTTGCTCTAATCTAAATTCTCTTTTTGGGCTGCAATACCATGATCAAATAGGGGGCTGCACTAACACTAATAATGTCTCGCAAAGTTTTCCTAGTGTTTCTCTTATTCAACAGGATCAACCCAAAGAAGGGGAGCATTCCTGGTTGTTGTCGGGCAGCATAGTTTTCGCTCCATATTCCAACTTCAAACCAAGAACTTCCGAATGCAACTGGAGCAAGTCGAGGACGACTTGCAACCAAGAAGGGGAGAATGATGAGGACATCACAAGCTCGGATATGACCATATGCCATGATGTGTGTTCAATGTCATTTTCAGAAATATATAGCTGGATCAAAAAGAGTGTTAAACATACATGGAAGGCACGGAGGACCAAAGAAGTTGATTTGGGACCAATTCTAAGTATTCCCACATTTCCCATCAGGCTACCACGTCATATTGGCCCAAGGAAGGAAAGAGACCAAATCCAACACGTTTTGGAAAGTGGATTCGGACTGCAGTAAAGTGCTGACTTGTGACGGCCACCACGACTTCATCCGGACTCCGTTTTGGGCGTTTAAGTACTTGATGGAAAGATAATCAAGTCTACTTTCAGATGGATCTGGACTCACTTATATCTGTTCGGATGCGGCCGCAATCATCGATTTACCACAGAGACCTTTTCTGTCCACAATGTTGTGTCACATGAATTTGGGCCGATGGGCCGTGTATCAAGCGGGGCCCAATAGGGGCGCATCCTAGGGTTGTGGGACGACCATAACCATGTCCTGGTCATCCTCCACCGTCTTTTATACTTCCATAGCCGCCACAAACAGGCCGGGTTTTGTTTAGATCAAGTTTAGTCATTGCTACTTGCTTGTGGACGTGCTTCCACAAGATCACAACATCCATAGGAGGTGGTGTATCGGTTGCTAAGGCTCAGTCTTTGGAAGGCTGTAGTCGGGCCGTCAACGTCGTCTCCTCCAATCGAGTTATCCCCCACGCCTCTCATCGAAAGATCGGGCATAAACCCTAGCGGGTTCCCATCACAAGGGGAAGAGGAAGTTGGCTCCGACCTGGCTGCATTCCACACTCCGATCGACCATGCTGAGCATCTCCAGTGCTGGTTCAAACGGAACCTGACTAGTGGGTCTCCAAAAATCGATGTTAAGCATTGTTCGTTACCTCTAGTGTGAGCAGCGACAGGTGGGGCCTAATCCATTTCTCTCTCCAACTTTCTCCACCCTCCGCTTGCCATACATTAATGGGCACGATCAGGACCATCCCAACTGCCCTTGCATTTTTTTACTCCTTGTGTTCGAACCGTGTTTGAGCGTCGAACTGAGGAATCTTTTCACATGGTTCAGATGCTCTAGTGTTGAAATCAATTTCTACTCATTCATCTCTCTTCTCATGGTTCGGTTTCACCCTGCAATGGAGCTTACCTGCAACTATAAAGTTTTGTAAGGTTGCACATGTACTTTATAAGGAATCATAAACTTTGGATAGTTTTGAAGTTTCTGTATGCTTAGTCATTTGATGTGCCGTAGGCCTGAGCTCTCCTTGGAGGAAGCGCTTCATGAGGCCACAGTCCTAAAAGAGATGCTTGACGGGGTAGCCATGGTTCGAGCATGGCCCCTCCATCATCTCTTGACATGGCCATTGTTTGGCTTGGTCGGCTTTTTAGCGCCGCGCTCCTCCACCGCGACGAGGTCCGATGAGGACATCACCGCCAACGATACAGCCACGCCACCTTCTCCTATCATTGCCGATCCTATTACCCGTGCTCGTGCTAGACAACTTAATCATCAGGTGAGTTCACTCCTGAGTTCATGTTCATCATATTTAGACTGTGGAGACCCGTGCACTCTTGTTTTTCTTAGGAATCATAGAGAGGATCGAGAACGAAAAGGATTCACGCGGGCTGGATTCGGACTGCAGAAAAACATCAACTTGTGATGGACACCACGATCGCATACGGACTCGGATTGGGGCGTTCAAGTACTTCCTGGAAAGCTTATCAAGTCTAGTTTCCAACGGATCTGACCGCACGTCCACATCTATTCGGAGTCGTCCAGAATCGTCTATTTGCTCCGAGATGTTTTCTGCCCATGATGTTGCGCCATCTTATTTTGGCCCAATGGGCCGTGTATCATGTAGAGTCCATTATGGACGCGTCCTAGGGTTGGAGCACAACCCCAGCACCCCTGTGGTCATCCTCCCTTGTCTTATATCCCTCAGCCGCCGCCAAGAACACTTTGGTTTTGTTTAGATCAAGTTTAGCCATTGCTACTTGCTTGTAAACGCGCGTGCTGCTCCAGCCGCCCGTCTTCGAGTCTTCAGAACCCCACTTCGTTTGTGATTGAGTTTGAGATTGAACACTTCATTCTCATCTAGTAATTTCAGTACTTGTTCGATACTTGTTCTTGCTAGTTCTTCGATTGCTTGCAGGACAGGACTGGAAGACGTGCTTCCACAAGATCATGGCATCCATAGGAGGTGGTGTATCGGTTGCTAAGGCGCAGTCTTTGGAAGGCTGTAGTCAGGCCGTCAATGTCGTCTCCTCCAATCGAGTTATCCCCCACGCCTCTCATTGAAAGATCGGGCATAAACCCTAGCGGGTTTCCATCAGACCTCACGCTTCTTCTTGTTGTTCTTCTTGCCCTGGGGGCGGCGTGATTGCCCCGCCTATTCGCCGCTGCAGGGGACAATGTTCTTGGAGCCAATTCCATCAACACCATAGAAATTAACACTACTTCTTTTAATGCCATAATTTTTTTTGAAATTCCCTCATTGCCACGACTTTAAAATTTTATCCCCTCAATGCCAATTCTATTAGGGATCTGTTAGATTCTAATAGAATCTTGCTAGATGGGGTTGTAGCATGAGGGTAAATACTATTTGTGCCCCAATTTCACTAACAAAAGGACTGACTTAATGGAAACCTTATCCCCTCCATCTGTCCATCTGGCTTCCCCACCCACCTCTCCCGTTCATCTCATCCCCCAAGGCACGTGCCCTCCATCTAACTCCGGGCGGTTGTGGGTCACTGGCACTCAGCATGAGGCTGGCAGGCGAGGGATTGGGGGCAAGGCTAGCGAGCGACTCGGGCCTTTGTGCCGTGACGCTACGAGGCCAGGCGATGGGGTGGCTGAGAATCTCGGATCACCGCTTTTAGGCCGGGTGAGCGTGCTCAGGACAGATGAGGATGGGTGCAAGCTTGCTCAGGGCAGAGTTCGATGACCTAGCCCTCGATGAAGCGTCTTGAGCACACGGTACTTGCAGAGAGCCTCAGCATGAGTCGGCTCCTCGACGGAGCGTATAATCATAGTCACGGCTACCACATTATGGCTCATGCGCGGGGAAGTAGGATGTGCTAGCCTCATCATGGAGCATCTGCTTGTTCACACGACGTGCACCTAAACAAGCAATGGTGGCATCCCTACGAGGTGTGCGGTGCTTGGCAAATTCCACGTGCTCTGCGTTGAAGCGGGCGTGCTCTGCTGCGAGGTCGGCTTCATGGGCTCGCACCCGCTCAGCCTTCTCGCGAAGGTATTCCGCCATCTCCTCTGGTGTGCGCTGTACTGGGGTTTCTGCTTTGTGAACCATGTTACATTCCCACGAGGGATAGTAATGGTCCGAGGAGTCTGTGGTGTTGGCAGTGCTTTCAGATAGTGCGGAGTACGCCAGCAGGTCGTGCACACAGCGTAGAGTAGTGTCCGTGACCCCAACGAAGGTCGGAGGACATGTGCCCAGCATGCAGTCTTTGAGCTCAGTTCAAAGATATTAGCGACATTCCTCATGCCATAGGGGAGAATGGTGCTTGGGTCCCAGAACTCATGCTCCAATGGCATGGGTTCCCCTCCAATGAGTTGGGATAGCACATTGGCCGGCGCGTAAAGAAACATGGCCTCCGTAGGGTCCGAGTCGGGCCCAAGGTAGGCGTCGACACGGTGAGCCAGGCTCTCACCATCGAGAGTGAGAGTGCCCTCCGTGCTGAGAAGCATGTCGTCTGGCATTGTGCCAGTCGGGAGCACGCTCTGCTCATTGAGGCGAAGGTGCCCAAAGCAATCTGCCACAAAATCGAGGCTTCCGAAGCGGATGCTGGGGATGGGCGGTGGTGCGAGCTGGAACTTGCCCGCGCCATGGTGGATGAAGTCTAGGATGCCGAAGCTAAGATGCTCCAGGATTGCTCCGTAGAGCAAGCTGAGGTCGTTCGGAGCCATCGAGGAACCGCTGGGGTTGAAGTAGTGCTGCTTCCCCCTACCTGGCACGCCAACTGTCAGTGCTTCGTACACCGGTGGTTTACTTACGCCGCGCTACCTCACGGCTCTTGATGGTAGACATCGCAGACATAGGGGAATCATATTGGTTCAGGCAATAGCGCTACGTCCAGTGCTCGACTTGTATTCCTTATGTTGGTTGCCTCAGGCTTACAATGGGGTGCTCATGTGCAAGTAAGTGTGCGTGTGTGTACGTTGCAAGAGTGTGTTTGACTTTGCGTGACGTGTTTTGTTATGCCCTTCTTGAGGGCCCCTTCCTCCTTATATATGTGTGGAGGTCGGTTACAAGCGGGAAAAGGAATAAGAGAGGAGGTCAGAAGGGTCTTGTGGGCCCTTCGGTCTTGCACTACTATCGATGGTGTTCCCCGACCTCGCATCGGTCAGTCGGAGGTCCTAGTTTGGTCACGATACACTTCTTGCCATGCCTTGTGCTAATAGAGTGGTTGGCACAGGATGATACTATGCTGCCCAGGGCTTTACAATACCCAACAATGTCATCTGCATGGATGCATATGTCAGTGTGCTTGCCACAGTATCCACTGTTTGGGAGTGGTTGGCCGTGTAGTAGGTTCAACCGTGGGGGGGCTCTTGGGGGGTGTACGGTCTCCAATCGTCAGAGTGTCGCGTGGTGATGTGAACCCGCTAGGGTTTGCGCCCGATCTTTCAATGAGAGGCGTGGGGGATAACTCGATTGGAGGAGACACCACCTCCTATGGATGCCGCGATCTTGTGGGAGCGCGTCACCCGACCACTAGGGCACCTATCCTGCAAGCAATCGAAGAATTAGCAAGAACAAGTATGGAACAAGTACTGAATTTAATAGATTGGAATGAAGTGTTCAATCTCAAACTCAATCACAAACGAAATGGGGTTCTGAAGACTCGAAGACGGACGACTGGACCAGCACGCGCGCTTACAAGCAAGTGGCAAAGGCTAAACTTGATTTAAACAAAACTCAATCTGTTTGTGGCGACTATGTGTGTATATGAGAGGGGAGGGGCACAACCAGGACGTGGTGGGGGTTGTGCTCCAACCCTAGGACGCGCCCCCATGGGCTCCAACACGATACACGGGCCAATGTCCCAAAATACGATGGCACAGAAATATGGGCTGAAAACGTCTTGGTACATATATGACGATTGTGGCCGACTCCGAAGAGATATGGAGGTGAGGTCAGATCCGTTGGAAAGTATACTTGATAATCTTTCCAGAAAGTAATTGAATGCCCAAAACAGAGTCCATATGTGACCGTGGCGTCCATCACAAGTTGATGCTTTTCTGCAGTCCGAATCCAGCCTCCAAAACATGTTAGACTTGATCTCTTTCCATCTTTGGGCACAAAGTGACGTGGTGGCCTGGTGGAGGACGTAAGGAACACTTGGACTTGGTTCTCAATCAACTTCTTTGGTCCTCCATGCCTTCTATGTGTGTCTAGCACTCTTTTTAATCCATGTATGTATTTCTGAAAATGACAATGAACACACATCATGACGCAACATCAATTCATCGGATGTAGCAATAATAATCATGATATAGGATTGATTCACCTTTTGTTTATAAGCCATTAATATAGTCATATCTGTGCTGGTGATGTCCTCATCACGTGGAGTCCCCCGACCTTGCCCATGAGGTCGGGGGTCAACATTGGTGGCAGCGTGGGCCTGCGCCTCTACCGTTGTTGTCTCGTTGTTGGGCCTGTGGCTTTGCCCTGATGTGGTAAGCCTGGTACTACCCATCACTTCGGAGCGGCTAGCCCGTACTATAAGTACAACAGAAAGCCTGGGAGGTGGCGTGGGCTCTTGTTTTTGGGTGATTTGACTTGGGGTAAATGCTGGTGGCACATCATGTCCAACTCCTCGAGTGGTTGGGATAGCCATGCCTTGGGATAAGGCTTGCTTCCCTTCAGTTGGGCGTCCTTGTGTTTGGACTAGGCAGTCCCCGCTCATGTCGGTTGGGGGATCGCCACGTGTCGAGGTCGGTGGCATCCCCGGTCGATCGGGGGGCGCCACGTGTCGAGATCGGTGGTGTCTCCCGATCGGTCCGGGGAGCCCCGCGTGTCGAGGTCGGTGGCGTCCCCCGGTTGGTCGGGGGAGCGCCACACATCGTGGTTGGCTTTGGTTTGTTCTTCCTTGTCAGGTCTTGGGGAGCACCCTGGTCACACGTATCCCACAGAAAATATTCTATATACAATAGAAATATGAATACAGATGTCCTTGAAGTAACTCTTTTATTTGATTTATTCACTGATATTAGGGATATACTTGTAGACCCTGTCTGAGATCTTGAAAAAAAAATTCTCATAATTGCCAAGCACAGCCTTTTCTGTAACTGAGGTTCTGAAGAATGCATAAGAAATCATCTGGATAGCAAAAAAACAGTTAGGCTTCTTTTGTACATTTGTCTAAAGTATTGCACGTGCACCTATGTTAGTATATTTAAAATACACTGCAAAATAGTTCAGCATGGACATATTTCAAAAACAAGGATACATTACAGAACTCTTATTGTACATTGGATGGAAATTGTAACTACAGTGCCCAAAATATCAAAAGCGATCTGCCGGGAGGATACAATAGAATGGTACGGAGTGCGTGTTGACGTTGTTCTTAATAAAAGGTACACAGATCTTAAAGCAACCAGGGCATAGAGTTGCAGCTGCAGCAACTTTAAGTTCTTTATTAACATAGGAAATCATCATACCAAACTAGAATATACGAAACGACGGCTCTGGGCTCAATCTCATGGATAGACCTCGAATACGCCTCGAGCACCAAACTGCTTGACCAACTTATAATCACTGAATCCTGCTTTCATGAACATCTTACGCCAGTCATTTTCATCGCGCTGCCGACCTTTTGAAACTGTCAACATTGCTATATCCATCAGAAGCTGGGTTTCTAACATTGGCCCTGAAGAAGAGCCAATCACTATATCTCCGACAAGAACTTTCCCTCCCTGTTCTCGTGAAGGAATCGCCTTCTTGCACTGAGCCAGAATCTTGACACATTCCTCGTCACTCCAGTGGTGCAGCACAAGCTTGCATGGAAAGATTTCAATACAGTTAGGTCATGGTTCTATCTTTATGGACATGAAAAAAGGCAAATAAATTTAAAATGAACATCACTAATTTGTCATACTCATTATAGCCACCATGGACAGCATGTGATTTGGTTTCCGAATTATACCTTAAGCATCACAACTTGAGCAGGTGGGACGAACTCGAACATGTCGCCTCCAACATAGTTAACAACACCATCGACAGGTATCTTCTCAATCACCTCTGGAAGATCCAAAACCGTGCACTTTATGTGTGGGAAAGCCTTCACAATGGCCCTTGCGGTGGTTCCATCCCCGCCACCGCAGTCTGTCAAAGATCTTCAAAAATGTCCCTGAATTGGCGCAACGCCATATCTATCCCAAAGTTATCATGGGATGCCAACGCTTCGTTTGCCAACTTGTGGTACTCTTCATCGATGCTCTCCATACTCTCATGGAACAGCGTTGCTCCATGCAGCTCCTTAAATGGTTGCGTCACCACGTCCTTCTTGAACCAGTCCGCGAGCCCCAGTGCTGCCTCGACACAGTGAGTCGATGTGGCAGCAAGCACCATAGATGAATGGTTGACGTGTCCATCATGTGGGATCCGATCAGCCAAGAGGTAGGACATGGGGCTTATGCAGTAGGCACTCTCCTCACCGGAATTGTCGACAGTGAAGAGGCCTGACGCGGCCAACATCCGCATGAGCCGGCGAAGGAATGGCAGCTTGATCGCAGGGAGTGATAGTGTGGAGATCAGGTCCGGCGCAGTGGCAGAACCTCCATTGCGGAAGATGGCCGTAGGGATGCCGAGCTGCACGGCACACCTGAGTGCCATGGATGTGAGGTAGTAGAGGCTGTGGCGCCATAGGTCAGCTTGCGCCTGCAGCAGCTCGGCGTCGGTGGGGACTGTTGTGGAAGGAGCCTGAGACGCCATTGATCTATCTTGCGAGGCTTATGTGCGTTTGAACGTGTGTTGTTCTTATGAGGTTCTACATCGTCATGATGCTCAGCGATGACAAATATATATAATGAGGCTGAGGCGCTGAGGTACTTCTAAAAGCAACAAATAATAATTTAACCTGGCGTGGATCACGCGGACAGCGATAATGCAATGGGCGCGGGTCCCTCTGCTCAGCTCTCTGGAAGATATATACTCCGTAGATGATAATGTACAGTACCCTGAAAGCTACCTGAGGATGGATATGATGATACATTTGACTTTAAAAACAAACAACCCCGACCGACCATGTGTTGTGCGAGTTGTCACGAGTGTGAAATGGTCAGGTCTGAACATTTTAACGTCCGTTTATGCATCGACACGCTCACCGGCCAGCCATTACTTTTCCGGATATATGTTTTCTTGAGAAATTTCCAGATATATGTTACTAGTACTAGTAAAAAAATTGAAAGCGACACTATGGCGTTATCTTTTATATAGGAAATTTTAATATATTTCCGCCACTTTCATTGTAAATATTTTTTGAAGTTCATAGTATCTATTTACCCCTGCTTTTAAACAAAACTAAATTTACTTGGCCTTGTCACATTATATCGTCGTCCTAGCTACCACCGTTGATGAGCGTGATAAAACACAGGCACTTTATTTAGATAAAAACCTAAAGCACTATTAGATCTACTAGAGCGGTGGAGCTTTTGACAAGAAGGATAAAATGTCGGTGGTCTTTGCAAGAAGGATAACCTGGCTCACCCCCTCGCGCACATGCACACTGGTTTGCACTTCGTACCACTGTCCATTTTTTCGTACTATCACATTTCAAATTTTAAACTTGCTTACATCACGTAAATGAAACGTTCTCGATTTCTTTCATGCTATGAACTATGCCTGTTGTTCATTTCAAATTAAGTATCCACATGCCTGTGAAATCTTTCATGTTAGGACCCCTAGTCTAAGTTGTTGATGAATGTGATATGTCTTGATAAAACAAACCTCTTGTTCATTCTATCATTCGGGAGAATTTATTTTAAAAGTATAAAATCATACCCTATCCTTTCATCATATCCATATTCCACTACTTTCATTATACATATATGCTTGAGAGATCATTCCTCAAGATGCTTGTCATGACTGATACAATGTTTTATCGAATTGTGTGTCCCTAGAGACGGTCATGTTTCCCCAGGTCAATTACAAGAATATCTATCATCAAAGTTGCATTGGAAGTCCTTGTGCCTTGGTCATACCCTGAAAAAAAAGAGAAGAGAAAAGAAGCGTCATGGTGGGAGCCTGAGTGGGGTTGCAAGCGCGAGGAAGATGAGGCGAGGAAGGCGATGGAAAGTGACAGGCGAGAAGGATGAAGGCGATGGATAGCGACTTCCTGCACGTAACGTGTGATCTCCGAAGAGCCCGGGGCCATTAAACCGAGTGAGGCCCACCACCAGTGCTACTTTGACCAATTTGACCTAGGCACCTCACCCCCAGGCGGTTCGGTATCCTTCGAGGAGAAGGAACCCGCCTTGAGCGCCATGGTCAATGTGCTCATCATGTCGTCGCTTGACACAGAGCAGGGATAGCATGACTTCCCCGTAAATCAACATGATTACGGAGAGGCGTGTGGCAGGCGACCGTGGCAGTGCCTCGATACGGAACCCCACCCGTCCCATCGGCTTGTTCAAACGAATGGCCTAGAAGACCCCGCCTCATAAGGCGCCTGACGCTTCGTCAGTCGTGGATTCATGGGCAGGTGACCCCGGGGTCCTAGGCTGCCCCGGAGATAGCCCGGGACAACTAGCCCGGGACGACGCGGACACATCCTGGGATACAAGTGGCACCCCAGATCTCAACGACGTTTAAGTCATGCGGGTCCCTCAGGCAGAGTGGAGCCAGACGCGTGCCGGGCGCCACGTTGACACCTGAGGTGGCAACCAGCCTCTATGCAAGGAAGGCTTGAACCAGCCTTCTACAATGGTTAAGCGAGCTGCTAGCTGATACATCTAGAAGAGTATCGTGTCAAGAGTCAGATGCTAGCTCTTATATGTCTATAAAACCCCACGCGACAGTCTCACATGATTTAGAGTTGAGTGCATGAGACTATCTGAGTATTAAACAAGTGATATCCGGTGATCCTTTCCGGTGACCATAAAATGATCATATCCGGTGATGATCACTGGAGCCAATAAGTGATCATATCCGGTGATCACAGGTGTCATACAGTAATCGTATCCGATAATGATCACCGGTGCAATAAGGTGATCACCAGATCATAACTTAATTCCATTGTGTGAGACTGTCAGGTTGCTCACCGGCACAAGTAGTGCGTTGGCATCACAATACCAATAGAATCTTACGTAAAGGTAAACTAAATGGTAATGTTGTCCCACCAGTCGGACCGGTGGGTGCAGTAGGAGAGGAACAAATGAACTCCATCTCACGAGAAATGTTGTCAAGGTCTCAGATCGATCCGCACATTTCACAACATCATATGTTTCATAAATAATTCAAGAATTCATGGGCCTTCTATGCACCATGAAGATGCCTAGACATACAACCATCGTAAACAGAGTATAATGAATGTTCTAACAAAACGAGAGTTAATAACTATGAAACCCAGCTCCACTGATATCCACTGCTACCATTGAACCATCTCTTTGATTAGAACCCCATGATATCACAAATCGCGCACGAAGAAGATGTAGATCACCAACCTTGTTCTGTTCAAGCAGAAAAAATAAAGATTAAGTCATCGTAAAGAGGAGTTTCTGAGCGAAGAATTGTATGATGCACCACCTCACCTACAAATCAGTCATCGAGCACATCTTTAGGGAGCTTTGTTGCCTACAAATGAAGAGGAATATTAGTGATAACTACACATGCCTCACAAAACGACATGTTGTCAGTTTTCATGAACCGAGAAATACCTCTTCTCTCAGGGGACATTTTCGCCGATTGTGACCCTCCTTCTTACAAAGCGTACATTTAGTCTTAGATTTGTTTTGACGGGTACTTGACTTGAGCTTTTTCTTTGGAGCCCCTCTGCTAGGCACTAGGATGGGATCTGAGACATCTATGATTCGCTCCGGGGCCTGTGACAGCACCGGTCCATACAGCCTCCAGGACCTGTGGCAGCACCGGTCCATACAGCCTGCATTGGTTTGCTCCTACACTTGGTAGGATCCGAGCAGCTTCCTTAGCAAGGACGTCTTTGAACCGCTCATATCCTTCAGTTGAAAGAGATGCTGCGAATGATGCAGCACGACTCATATTGCATAGTTCATGGTACCTCAGTAGGGATTCGGAATACTCGTACATGGTGCTCTTCCTTATCGGCGGAAATGCACTCTTCGCCCGCATTGTCCACCTATCCAAAACACAGCAGTCTGGAAGCTTGCGTTCTCCACGATAGCCCAATACAAAGAACATGTGTGAGCAGGGAACGCCAAGGATTGCAACTTACGACAAGAACAAGAGATCCCCCCCCCCAAATTGCCCTCTGCGTTCAATTCACATTTCACATAGAACCAAATGTCTCCTTTGTCCTTCCTGCTGACAATATACTCCTCTGTATCATTGCCATCTAGGATCTCAATCAGGTGACACTTGCTTGCTGCTGGTATGCTAAACTGCACTGTAAAAAACAGCATGTGTGAACCTTTTCTTCGCATCTATCTCAAGAATTGGATTATCTGGAGCTGTGAATGGCTCAGATTGCAAGGCAATTTTATCATGATCAGCCTCATTTCTATGCCTTGAAAGGCAGCTCTCATAGCTCTGTACCATTTGTAACAGTGTTATTTTAGGATTCAACTCCATCTGAAGCCTAGCGTTGAGGCTCTCACTATGTTGGTTGCTCCTAATTCTTAAATATCCCTTACCCACATGATACGCAGCACACCATATTTTCCTCAGTTCATACATCAGATAAATCCAAGAGTCTGTTGTAACCTCATACTCTACAAGGAATGCCAGCCATTTCTTCCCAATCTCTTCTATGGAGCAACAGTCATACATAAAGACCCTGAACACATCCTTCACTTTGTCATATTTAATATTACGCACAAGGTTATGCTCAATATGCCATCCACAAAGCCTATCCAATTTATTCGGCCACACAGTCCTTATTGCTCTCTACATAGCAAGGTCTCCATCAGTGATCACGGAAATAGGAAGCTTCTGAATATTAGCGTCCAAAAATGTTCTAAGCAACCATTCATACGATGCTGCATTCTCTTGAGAAATTATTGAACACCCAAAAACAACAGTGCGTTGATGATGATTCACCCCAACTAAAGGAACTAGGGGCACGTTGTACCGATTTGTTTTGTAGGTGCTATCAAATACAATGACATCACCAAATGCTGCATAATCAAGCAGGCATTGAGTATCACAAAAGAACAGTCCCACCAGATGTCCTTCCCATCAGTCATGCTCCTGAAAAAATTTAGGGTCTCTCAGTTCACGCTCCCTAAGGTGTCTGAGGACCGTTTGAACATCACCAACAGAAATTGACTCCTCCTTATCACGATGGAAGAAGTTGTACAAGTCCCGTTGTGTATAGCCAACTTTATCATACCCACCAAACTGCATTTCCTGAACTTCGTATATCAGGTATTTAGGGATACCAGTAATCTGCAACTCGAGATTTCTGCTTTCTGCTCATCGTCGATTCTTCGATGTGAAGGCAGCAGACAACTAAGGTCACTTGGCGCCATAGGATGGTTGTGTTCGTCAATGAAATCCTTCACAAACCACTGCCCCATGTTCTTATCTCGTGCAATCACAAATCTAGCAGGGCATCCAACATGAGTTATATTTCGTGGCCTGCGCTGTTTATCCTCCCTGATCATGTGCTTCGCTGCACGGAAACCCTCACGATTGCAATATAACTTCCTAAGGATCACGTGATTATGGCCAACGTCCCACTCAACATAGCCCTTCCTCACACTGAATCCTTTCTCAAGAGCATATGCATTGTAAAACTGAATTCCGTTATCTTCACTAGCGAACGTCGTCATAACAATTTGATTGTACTCCATCAAAGACCCAATATCCACCATATCCAGCAAGGACTCCTGCAGCCATCAAGAGCGTTACACAAATTAGATATCCACGTAACAAATTCACACCTTTTGTCACTCTGCCGCAAGTTGCCAGCTGATGAACACCGGCATATCAAGAAACGAAATTTGAGCCAACGGCGAAGTCCAACCTGCGGGATGTGGCCTGCTGGGAATGCCTGCTCAATTGAATCTGGTGCAGCGGCCGCAAGGGTGCGACGAGGTCGTGGAACACAACCGACAAGGTGAGTGATGGCGGCGGAGCATGGTTGCGCCGACTAGGGCACCCCCGCGTAGAGGCTACGAGCGGCAGAGTGCAGCAGGGGCTGGCAAGTGTAGGGCCGTCTCTCGTGCAGCAGGGGCTGGCAAGTGCACCCCCGCGTAGAGGCTACGAGCTGCTTAGGAAGGACATACCGCCACGGACGACGACACGAGCGAGCCAGCGTCAAGTGAGGCCGATGTGCGCTTCCTGCCTTCGCACCGACTGTTGGCGCTCCCCTCCGTGTTCGTCTTGGCACCTTGGAAGAGGCCGACAGCGGCGATGAAGGTGCCAGAACAGGGACGGGGACGTACGGCAATGCCCAATCCTACATTGCAGGGTACGCTGAAGACACACACGTGATTTTATTTGCTGGCGAATCAAGCAAATCTTGAGGAATCGTGATTACTTGAGGGCTTGAGGCTGAGGGTAGGAGATGCAAACCGGAAGGGGTAGGAGCTGTAAGAAGCTTTGCCCAATTCTCACTGCCCCCGTGACGAGTCACCTACCGCCCGCTCAATTTGCCGCACAAGGAGCTGCTTGCACTCGTGATTTCTATGGGATCTTGGGGTACTGAAATGTGCTTTGACTTTTTCTTTTTTGTTTCGAAGTTGATGGGTTGGGGAAGATGAAACGGAAGGAGAGGATAAGCATAGGAGTTTCGTTTCCATTTTTTTCCAGCTCTTTTCTCCTGCTGTTGGGACGACCAATATCCAAGAACCTACGGCCCCTACCATTTTTTATTACCAGGAGAAAGAAAAAAGAGATGATGCTCTATTTCTTCATGGTATAAATTCTGTATGTTTTTTTAAAGGTCTGTTTGGACCTATTCTCACTTTCTAGTCGTGTGTGAGCTTTCTGCAGAAATCAAATCCAGGGGAACTCAAGTAGTATTGACCGTCGATATTTTCAGGTATTAAGAGCTGATGGAAAAAAACAAAAACTTTGTGCTAGCATATTGTAAACTTGTTTTATGCTTATCATAGGAAAAAAAAGTAAATTAGTGGACAAACTTTACTTCTCTGCTGCTTGTTTGAGTTACTTCCTTGGTGTTCTATCTAGACCTTTTGACGTATTTATAGATAGTAATCCAAAAACTAGTTTTATCAAAATCAAATGATAATTAAGAATATTGATTTCACTCATGTTCCTACGTACCAACAACGGTAAAGACTAAAAAAATTGCATTAACCTGAAATCGGTCGCATATGTAATAATTTTTTTAAAATTGATAATTTTTTCTCATTGTAACGTACGGACATATTCCTAGAGAATGGTTCTAAGATTCGGTGGTCTATCCCGGACCTCTCAGGCTCTCACAGAAATATCTCTACAGCTTAATAAAAGCAAAGAGGAGAAAAAACGGTCGTCGGTAATTTTTTGGCTCCGCGGCTCCGCACCCCGTCATCTGCCCGCCCCGCTCCTTTTCTTTCCTTCCAACCGCCCGCCCCCGCTCCCCCCTCCCCCGACCGCGCACTCCCCTCCGCCATGCCCTCGCTCGCAGCCCCTCCACCGCCGCGATCCGGTCCGCGCCCCCGCTCCCGCAGAACCGCCCGCCCCTACTCTGCCGCGCCCTCGCTCCCCTTTCCCAACTTGTTCCTCCCCATCTCTGCCTCGCCGAGATCTCACCCACCCGCGCCCAGAGCCGCCGCCTCGCCCGCCCGCTGCGACCTCTGCCGCCACCGCCTCACCCGCCCACGGCCGACCTCCACTGCACCCGCACGCTGCACCTGCAGGGGGGCCCACGCCCGGAGCCGCCGCCTCGCCCGCCCGCGGTGCTTCACCTATCCAGATCTGCGCGGTCTCGCCAGTGATGGCGTGCATCAAGAGCGCGCGGCGTTGACGGCGATGGCGCCAGACGCACCATACCTCGTCCCCGTCACCGTGAGCGGCGCCGTCAACATGAGCTTCTCCGCGTCCGCCATTGTACTCTTCCTTCGAGTCTTTTGTTCATGGTGGGTAGTACTAATGATGTTTGTTTCATGAACAATTGAATGGCAACAGTTTCTTTTTATTGTTAATTTCTTATGCAGGGAGGGTTTACTTCAAGGAGTTCATAGTTCAGACTTCAGACTACGCTTTGTGAAATATTCCAAGACTACGCCTGAGAGTATTTATGGAACTACGAGTTAGGTAAATTTGCTTTGGTGTCTGATGTCTCATTAATTTGAATTCATATCTAATAACTACTGAATGGTTTTACTTTTTAGTATTCCTATTGAATCAGGCTTTCTAAGCTTGGGTTGCTTCTTGGGTTCTCTTTGTTAGGTTTCACTTATTGGACATGTCTATTTGATTTTATTGGTTCATGACTGAAAAGCTAGACGTGTTGGCCTCTTTACCTTATTCTCCACTCCAAAGTTTATCTTCTTTTCCATTGATATTTCTACTTTATTGGTTCATGACAGACAAGTTTTTGGATACTATCTATTTGTCTGTGCCGATATCGTCTCCCTTGGCGGCAGTGGCGATCGCCTGGTACAACTGCTTTCACCAGGTCAGTCTCGTGAGAGTGTTTTTAAGTCCAAATCTCAATCATTGTTGTGTTATTTTTCCATTCAGGGTTCTGGGTTGAAGTGCAGCACTAATATTCATGTGGTTCTGTTGACGACCAAAATTGGCACGGACCGAGGGAAACCGGTCTGACCGGTTTGCCCAACCAGTCAGACCGATTTGGATCTGTAATTCGAGTAGGTTTAGGATTCTAAGTGTTGTCCCATATTGTAAACCGACCTAAAGGGGTACGACTTCCCCACCATATAAATATAAAGGGTCATGGCCGATTGAGAGATATCCAATCCAATCGAATCTATCAAATCTACCTTTTATCGTTTTGTCTTTACTTTTATCTCTTTACTCTTCTCTTCCAACCCTACCATGCTGTTCTTCCTTCGTCTCTATGTCGATTGAAGGCGTTCTAGGTGGCCTGCCGATCCTAGAATAACCCAAGGTGCGCCTGTCCTGACGGGGTCCCTCCCGGACGGGCGTTCGTTGGTCTCTCGCCGGGCACCGCCGGCGAAACCGGTCTGACCGGTTATCAAAACCGGTCTGACCGCTTTGTGCGGAAGGGCAGCAAGGAGCTACTCCGCGTGCTTGTTGTTGGCGCAGTTTCGTGTCAACATATTTTGGCGACTCCGCTGGGGAAGAAATCTCTGGTTATCATGGCTGATTTATCAAGTGATTTGATGTCGTGTAAAGAGCTGATTGAATAATATTATCAAGAATATGACAGAGCAATTGAAAGGATATTCTTGTCTTGCTTCATTAAGACAGAACAAGGTGTCATCAAGATTAAATAGTTTCAGCCACCATCGAACATCGTCGTATTAAAGGAGATACAATCTTCCAGTACTATATCTACCCGTCTATCTGCCTATGTTAAATTTTTGATTTCTAAAGAGGATAAGGTAGATTCAATTCCTGTTGTTCAAAAGTCGGTTGTTGAAAAGCCGACTAATGATATTATTGATCCTTGCAATTTGCCAAATTGCGATGTTGTTGGTCAAGAAACAAATCGGCCGTCTCTAGCCGAAATTGTTGATCCAAAATCCCCTAGCCAGAGCATAGAGGCTACATCTAGCATTTCGACGCTCGGGGGGCAACAGAACAAAGGCAAAGGTGATGGTTGCAACACAACCAGTCTGGCCGGTGCCCAGACCGGTCTGACCGGTTCTCAAACCGGTCTGACCGCTTCACCTAGGGCTTCAAAAAATAAATCAAAACCAAAGATGGTTAAGCCAAAGAAGCCCGAGATTGGTGTTTGGAAAACCATTGAATCCAAAGGCCGTCATAACCATCAAAGAGAAAAGCCGAAGTATAATAAGAAACTTCCGGCTAAGTCCCAAAGACAAAAGATTGTCAATGATGCTAGTCGGTCTAAAAATTCCAAACAATCAAAATCTTCTCCTAGGGAGAAGTTCCATAATCGGGATCGGCAATGGAATAATTCTCACAAATCAATGCCGTTTCCACCGTATGGATCACCTACACCGATGCCATGGGAGTCTTGTTTTAATATGCCTTATTCTTATTCTCCTTGGTATTATAATTCATATATGCCGTCTCTTCCTAGATATTTATGTTCAGATTATATTACTTATAGGGAGCCGGTAATTAATAAGACATCACCTATGCATAATGACCGTTTTAATCAAAAGAATCGGTCCACACAGAAAAATAAGTGTAAGGTGATTAAACAAGTCTATCGTGTCAAAAAAGATGGAAGAGTAAATAAAAATCCAGATTTGACACTAGACATAGAAAAGCCGTGTATTGGAAAATCATCGGCTAGTTATGTTGATCAAATTGTGTCCAATGATAAGCATGTCGCAAATAATATAGCTGAGCAACAATCATGCTCGGCTGGGGGGCAAGATGATCTCAAAGTTACTGGTTCTAAAGGAACCGGTCTAACCGGTGTTCCGACCGGTCTGACCGGTCCTATCAAAAATTTTGGTAGAACTGCAAGCGTTACTCCAAAGAGTAAGGCGGTGAAGAAGAAACCAAGCTTTGCTGAATTGTTACATAAATATCAGAAGATAGCCGAGCAAAAGCAAAGCAATCGGTTAAGAGATCAAAGTTGGTATTCATCATCACCAAGAGAAAAGAAGCATCAACGGTCATCTCATTATTCTTCAACATTTATTCCGGCGATGCATGTGCCATGGAATGCGTATGCAAGTATACCTAATTACAATTCATGGTTTTGGTATAATCCTTGGTCTTCTTTTTATAATTATCAATATTATGCTTCTGATGTACCAAGGAACTAAGGTTGGTTGTCATGGCCATATCAAGATTTCAATTATTAGATGACCTGATCATTGAAGATTATTTTTTGGCACGCAAGTTTTGCCAAAAAACAGGGGGGCATATGTTGACGACCAAAATTGGCACGGACCGAGGGAAACCGGTCTGACCGGTTTGCCCAACCGGTCAGACCGGTTTGGATCTGTAATTCGAGTAGGTTTAGGATTCTGAGTTTTGTCCCATATTGTAAACCGACCTAAAGGGGTACGACTTCCCCACCCTATAAATATAAAGGGTCATGGCCGATTGAGAGATATCCAATCCAACCGAATCTATCAAATCTACCTTTTATCGTTTTATCTTTACTTTTATCTCTTTACTCTTCTCTTCCAACCCTACCATGCTGTTCTTCCTTCGTCTCTATGTCGATTGAAGGCGTTCTAGGTGGCCTGCCGATCCTAGAACAACCCAAGGTGCGCCTGTCCGGGGTCCCTCCCGGACGGGCGTTCGTTGGTCTCTCGCCGGGCACCGCCGGCGAAACCGGTCTGACCGGTTATCAAAACCGGTCTGACTGCTTTGCGCGGAAGGGCAGCAAGGAGCTACTCCGCGTGCTTGTTGTTGGCGCGGTTTCGTGTCAACAGGTTCATGTATCTTGAAAGGAAACGGAGCCTCAATGGCCCCAATCTTGGGGGTGTTGTCTTAAATACCCAGATTAGAGTAGCAAATAACTAGCAATGCTTCCAAAGACAGGAGTGGAAAACTAGCAAAGTTGATTCAGATTCAAAGTATTATTTTGCTCTATCGGAAAAGCAGAATATGTCTCATGTACATATCAGAGCTCTTTTCTTGGGGGATTTTCTTACTCAGGAATTTGCTTGATCTCGTTATTGTTAAGCTGACATAGTGCTCTACGTACATTACCTAAATTGATTTTAACACTCAACATTGTAAGATTTCAACCCTCCAGCACCTAAACTGACGTGATGCTTAATAAATGACAGGATTTTTTAGTTTACTATATGCAATTTATATCTTGGGAGGTTAAAAACAAGTGTGTATTTTTCAAAACATGTGCATGTATATTAAATTCTATGGAAGAGATGTACAATATTAAATCAGAATATACTTTGACTGACTGAACATTCTCTATAAGAAAAGTGTTATGATCCAATTGCAATGTACGTATGCATTACAGTAATTGCTCCAATTAGAAAATATTGAACTAACCACTGTTAGTTTTGTAGATCTTTTTGGTATGGTATTTATCTGATTCCTATATTTTATATACCTGTTTGGATAGACTGAATTACCGACAACAAATATTTTCATAAAAGAGCTGTAGGTTTTAGACAGTACTATTGAGAATCAAATATCTGAAAACTTCTGGGTATATCTGAGTTTATCTCCTTGCTTTAAGCTAACTAAGCATAAGACAATCTCAGAAATATAGCTACCAACATAACTAGGTAGCTGTAGTCATGAACTTCTGATGTAGATTATAGACTAGTTAATAGCCCGTGCGTTGCTACCGGCTGACATAATGATTAAATAAATACTCCCTCCATCCTAGAATCTAAATGTAGTTATATTCGGTGTGAAAGACCTCCCTTTGGTCCTCTGTGTTTCTGAATATCAGCAAGAACTTGGACTAATATATATCTACTCTTATATTAGCGTCATACTACTCTTGTTGGCTTATGTACTTTCTGCTTGTGCTTATTTATTTTGGGAAGTTAACATGTATCCAGTTGGGATCTCAATTAATATGCCAGGAATGATTGGCATAAGCATGGTGCTATGTCCGTGGAAGAAGCTATGAAGGTCCCAGGAAGAGCTTGTTTGCCAAGGCAGCATTTCTGGATCCTATCTCAAAGGTAGTTATGTTGCCAATCTGCTTGTTTCAGTAGTTTTTCCCTGTCATAGGCATACATGCATGGGTCTTCAGGGTGTGGGGGAAGGTGTGCGTTTCATTGTAGGAGCTAAGCCATCAGCCTAAGTCATTTAAAAAATTGTTTAAAAAAACGCTATCAGCCTAAGCAATGCAAGGGTACCGTGTTGCCTTAGCTATCAAGATCAGGATAGTTTTACACTCAGCTGTAACTGAATCACATAGTATTGCATACCTTTTTGCTGCCAAATGATGTCTGAAACTCTAAATTTGAAGTAAGAATATGATTTCTTGACTACTACCGAAAATACCTAGGCATGAATGCCTAGAGAAAAAGAATGGCATGTCCTTTGGTTATTATTTTGGATCTTTGGATCTTCTGATCTTTTGTATCTTTTTTGTGTCAATGTGTTTTTTTTTCTGTAGAATGTTCACAGTGCGAGTCAGCAAATGTCTAGTGACCGACGAGGAACATGAGGGTGTTGTTATTGCTCACCCAGCTTTTAAACTTTATTTTGTATTTTGTAACACTTTACAGATTCTATTGGATTTTTCTAATCCAACTATTAGTGAAGATCCACACGTGTTTACTTCTTTCAACTTCTCGTTGATTAAACGATGTGTCTCTTTAAAGTTATCAGCATTAATTTTTCAGTGCATACTACCTTGCTCCGTTCTATGATATGATCTTTTAGCAATGATCAAATGCTCTATTTTGACAGTGTTAGCGGTTCAGTGGAATTATTTGGCTAATGACAAGTCCAAGTACCTAATTTAGCATGCTTTATGTCCTTGCCATTTTACCTGTGTATAACTTTGGTTTGAGCACACAGGTCAATTCTTCATGTTTCTGTAATATTTCAAAGACCCCCAAAATTGATACATATATCCGTTAAACAGTATCAATGGACTGAGATTTTTCAGTTTCTTTGTGTTGTGTTGTGCAGTCCTACTACTACAGTGATCATTCTAGCAGATTCCCAAGCGCCTATGTTATCATCAGCAATTGTTGGTATAAATGTTGAGGTACTGCACTTATCTGTTTAAGTTACAGCTTATTGACTTTCACTGATGGCGCATTCTTTTTTATATCGACAATGCATTATGAACCTCTGATTTCTCTAATTAAGTAGCTCAACTCTATTTTACTTTGTAGATATACTCACATAATCTGCTGCATTTGCAAAGTAAAATCTGAAGAGTTCAAAAATAAATAATTAAGACAAAAGCAACTTTGAATCTTAGTGTCTAAATATATATTGGTGTGTTCCAAATCTGACCACTGCAACACACGTACAACCTGAAAACTATGGCTAACACACTAATTGAAGTTTTTCTTGTGTTCCCTAAATGTCTAAATGGAAAGCATACAGATTTTGCTCTATTGCCATATTGCCATGTGTATTCAACATATCCTTCATGATTGGTATTCAACATACCAACACACACACACACACACATATATATATCATTATATTGTTTAAGGCAATGCGCTTGACTTCATTGCTACGTGTAGTTACAAATATTTAATATGATGAAGATTGATGCACATAAAGATAGTTTGTTTTGTTCGTAGCAATGCATAGGCACATCACCTATGTTCACAAAAAGGGAACTTGGAAGCTTTTGCTTGCAATTCAGAACTATCCAACCTTTTGGAACATTGTGTTAACAACCAGATTGCTAGCAATTATTAAGAAAATTGTTAGTCATTGTGCAGAAAATCATGTAGAAAAGGTGATTAAAATGTACCTCTCTTGGACTATACTCCTCTGCAATCACCATTATACTGCTCAACTCTAAAAGTCATGAATATCTTGGATTGGAATTAGATGTCCAAACTTTCTTAATGAGAATGGTCAGATGTAGAGCGGATATGGCCATTTCTCGAGTTTTGGCATGAAATTCACTGCACCTGTTTTTGTGTGGTGTCGATTGTGATTACTACAACCTGTGTTCATTCAGACACATACTCTAGAAGGTGTCCACAATAAAAACTTGCTTTGTTTTGTGTTTCATCCAGATACATATCTGTTTATCTTGCCTGTTCAATTGCTCAGTACGAATTATTTTGTAGAAAGTGTTCAGTAATTATACACAGTTCTGAATCCAATCAAACACAACTGAAACAACATTTTTTTCTAAAATTATTGCAGTTAACAACCCTCTCAAGCAGTTCCCTGTGTTCTGCTGCTTCTTGTTAGCTCCTTATCGTGCCACATCTTCCCTCACACAAATACTCTAGAAGGTGATGGGATTGCTAGGTTAATTCTATTTGCTACATCTTTCTTAAGAGTTTGCTATTGTGCATCACATTTTTATATTAATCGGACCAGAGAACATGTGTTGCTCTCTACCGTTGATTTACTTACCTGAATAATACACATATTGTTGACATGAATAATACAATGCGATTTTGGAAATATAATTCTGAATAAATTTCTATTTGGCTTAGTCATAGAAATATAATTCTGAATAATTTATTGTCCGTAGCAACGCACGGGCATATACCTAGTACAAAATACTACTCCGTTCTAAATTGTAGGTCGTTTTGACATTTCTAGATTCATAGTTTTTGCTATGTATCTAGACATAGCGTATATCTATATTCATATCAAAATATATGAATCTAGAAAAGCTAAAACAACCTGGAACCTGTCAGATTAATTGGGCCTTGGCCCATTTAAGTCTCAATTAATCAAAGAATTAAAGGTCCACTAATAAATGCTAGGGAATTAAATCCCGGATGGAGAGTCAACGAGAATCCTAACCAACTTAAATAGTGGACCAATTGTGGACCACTTGTGAAGTTGGTAAAAGGAGATGGGCGTGCCACGCGCACGCGCTCGCTCGCCTCGCCGGGCCGTGGCCGTGACGAGACGAGTGACGTGACGCTCTGCGTGTGCTGTGTGCTGAACCTTTTGCCACAAATGACATTGATTGAGTCTTAAACGTTACCAGTAACTGCCGACTTGATGGCTGATAGTAACTAATGACGTTTAATGGCATTATTGGGCTGACCAATAACTGACGTCATTATGGCCATTGCTGCCTCATGTAGTGTCCAGGTTCATCCCCCTTCCTCCTCTGGTCGCCTATATAAGAGGGGCTACCTCCCATAGGCAGAACACACAAGGCACTCTCCCTCTCTGGTACTCCTTTCAGGAGACCTCTCTCTTCTTCCTGTTTTTGCTGCTCTCTTGCATTCCCAACGCAAGCCTTGCGCGCACACTGCTTGCGTGAGCAGTTGCCTCCGAACCTCCCTGTCTAGTGATCCTGCTCGGGATAGGCAGTCAACAAAGTTTTTGGGGAGCGTACGAGTACGCGCCTGCTCGCTGCTGTGAACGACTACTTCCTGGTGGCTAACTTCGTCAACCCGAACGACTACTTTTTGATGGCCAACTTCGTCAACCCGAACGACTACTTTCTGGTGGTCGTCTTCCTCATGTGAACGACTACGTCCCGGTGACCGTTCGAGGGACTCCACTGCATCAACTCGTCACTGCACCGAATTAGATCGACTACTTCGAGCAAGACCAGTCGAGGATGGTTAACACTATTCCTCCAGCTGGTGACGGCGCATCCGGTGCCTCCGGTACCGGCCCCGCCTCTGGGTACATCCTGAACATCCTTTTGTTCTTGTTTCGGTTTCTTATGTTGTTCATGTTATTTATGAGAATTAACTTGAACACTGGCACATGTTATGTTACCACTGGATCACTCAGTGTGTCGTGAATTTGTTGCTAATTTCTGGAATTAAAATATACCGAATGATGCCTAAATTTCTAGCATAACGTAGCAGCTGGAACAGATGTAGTAAGAAAATAATGTGGTTCCGACATTGTTGCGCTCCACGACGCGGCTCCGCCTTCCCTCCCTCCCTCCCGATGCGAATATTTCTCTCGCGTGGGCGTCGTCGCCACCTCTTGTTCCATCCACCCCCTCTCCCGCGCATCGACCCCGAGGTGACCCCCTCTCCGATCCAAATCCCTTCTTCGTTCCACTGCTCACCGCCCCGTGATCCGATCCTTCATCGCTCCCGCTGGCCGTGCTCTCTCCGGGTAATTTCGATGCTCCTTGCACTCAACATTCATTCAGCAAAAGGAGGGCTGCGTCTGCGCGGCCGCTTCGCTTGTCCGATACGGTTAGGATTTCCTTGCGCGGTATGTGATCGACCACTGGGCGTCAAATGGTTGTCCTCTAGAATTTCCTCTGGCTGTGTTTGATCGAGCTACAATTCCTTTGTATTAGGCGATTGTGGATCCGTTGGGATCTTTCAGATATTTCTTCAATGTTATTTTCTGTTTTCGATTTGCATTAGCGTGTAGAGTCAGTGCTAAAGGATGATGATAGCGCTTAATTTTATTAAATTATGAATATAAATCAGTGCATTTTTGTTAAGACGCCTAAATTTTGCAATGAGGTAGGGGGAATAGGTGGACATTTTTGGTAAATATATGTTGTACGTTCTTAGCATCTTGCCTTGGTTTTGTTTTGTCCAATTAGTTATCAGCTCAGCTGATTTGTCTCCATGAGTCTACAGGAACAGAAAACTCATGGACTCATGTCCCTAGTTTTTGAAACAGAAGATATTTTAATATATCACACTGTTCCAACTTCCAAAAAAAAATATTTTAATGGCATAGCTGCTGGTCGTTATGTGCAGCAGCTAGTTATTAAGTGCATTAGTACTGATGGCATTTTAGTAGCAGGATGCAGGGCATTTTGATTTCAGAGTCTTGTTTGCCTTGTTGCCTTTGTCTAGCTCCATATATGTCGCCACTTGTTTACTAGCCTTCAAGTGCACATGGCAAAGGCAGACTTATCTGCTATTTCTTTTGGCAATGCTAGTCGAAGGCATTATTGCCTTATGATTGTGTTTGTATTCCTTTGAACCAAGCAGCTTAATCTGATGGCTGTGGGCATACATAATCATCTTTGTATATTTTTACGCTATTATTGTCATATTATATATACACGTATTACTTTTCATAGAAAAACTTTTTGATGCTACTATGAATGAGTCTGCTTTATTTTCTTGTTCAAAATATTTCATGATCGATGTTTCAGGTATCCCACCATGGATGTGCCAAATAACTCTTGTCCTTCCCCAAAACTCCACACAAGGCTGAGGCTATGGGAGTTTGCAGACCGTTATGTATTTGAACCAGTTGATGGTCTTGCTGATCTGTTACTGTCAGTTAACCGGGTCAATGGATCAATGAATCTAGTGGAAGAGTTGCCACAGCGTGGCCCCTCTACAAACCCAAAAGTTCAAATAGTGTTTGGTGTAATAGGAGTGCTCAAACTTGCAGTTGGGACATGTTTTCTGGTGATAACTGACCGTGATTGTGTTGGATCGTACTTGGGACATGCAGTTTTTAAAGTGACAGGCCTAAGAGTTCTGCCCTGCAATAATTCCATTAGTGCTTCTGCTGAGCAAGTACGATAGTATTTATTTATTTCAATTACAATTTTTCTGCCTCTATTGCATTACTCATTCAACTAAGCTATCTACAGAAAAATGTGGAAACGGAATTTTCGGAACTCCTAGATGCTGCAGAGAGGACCATAGGCCTGTACTTCTCCTATGATTCCAACTTAACAGTAACGTAAGTATTTCACTTTAGTTTTGAAGGAAAATATTAAAATTCATTTTGATAACTCTTGTGTGCTAGAGAAGATTTCAAACAAAATATCCATGTGCATAGCAAATTTGGTAATTTGGATATGTTTTTTCTGTTGATTTACAGAATGTACACATTTAATATCATTTTCTCTAGAAACTGAATTGCACAATTGTTATATTTGTCCATTGTTTTGTAGTTCCCAGAGGCTACATGAACTAGGCGATGAATTCAAGTCACTTCCACTTTGGAGACAGGTTTGCTGCCTTTCTTTTTGGAATCTAGAGTCTTCTTAATTCTCTTAATTCTTATGATGACAATTCCAATCTTTTTTCCCTATAGGTTCTAGTTCGAAAGGTTTTTAGGCTAATGATCTACCTCTCCATTTGATTTCAGACTGCAATTTATTTTTGCCTTGCTGCAGTTACATATTGCATTAAAAAGTCCAAATGCAACTTGTTTCATTTGATTGATTTTGATATCTATTGAGATAACAGTACGAACAAATTGGTCACGAATATGATGCAGAAACATCAGTTGCTTTGGAGTTGAAAAATGGAAGGAAGAAACTTGTTATTATTGTTCTTTGCCATTGGGCCACAGAAGTATTTTATTTTGGTTGGTTGCTATTAATTTCTTAAATATTGCTGGTCACCACTATTTAAGAAGCTAATGCATGAAACCTACATTTGAGCACACATAGAACACACGCACTGTCATGTTGCAAACTGTCAGCAGCTCAAACATGGATTGGAGATTATCTCATCCTAAGTGAAGAGTGGACAAAATAAACCTTCAAGTGGTTGATTTTTGAAATGACCAATTTTACCATCTACAAATTATAGTAGGTGAGAACCAAGTGGTGGCTCAGTTAGTAGAGCCTCAAGTAGAGATGTCATCTACCTGGGCTTAAACCAGGGTGCTCGTAGCTTGCGTGAGTACCTCCCTGAGAACTGATTTTTATGAATTTTGTTGCTTGCCAGGGTGTGGTACTCCCCTCATCGAAGGCAGCTAGGGGCATGTATATAACTATCTGCTTTATTTCATTGTCCTCCAGAATATGTTCGGTTCTGAACAAGTAGCAAGTGTCAATGTTTTCACATTTATGTTTCCACATAATGAGATTTAGCTCTTAGGTTCTCAGGATACCATGCTACTAATGTTCTGCAAATTTGAATGCTGAACCAAAAGTAACTGTTCGTGACAGTAGTAAATATTCTTAAATCAAGTTAGAATTTTGATGGTATTGATCAGTGGCAATCCAAGCCATACGCCCATACTGTTAAGAATCAAGGTTTATTAAATATGCAATACTTTGAACATGCACAAGATTAATTGTTATCATTTATTTTTCAGGCAGAACCAAGATTTCTGTGGAATGGATACTTGTTGGAACCTCTTATTGAGAACAAAGTGAGACTAGGTTTCTATTTATGTAATTTCCAGTTTTAATGAATCTAAGTGCCACTAACTCTGAATCGCTTTTTCTCCCTTGACAGCTGCACCAGTACTTGTTACCAGTTATACAAGGAAGTATCCTTGGCTTGCTGTAACAATTTTGATGGCTTAGTATTTTAAAATGTAGTTCTATACTTTTATGTGGGTCATATGCCAATTTCGGTTGCTGCAACTTAACTAAATAACAGGTTTTCAGAGCATCCATGCAGAAGTTAGGTCAGAAAAGGTAAATGTGACTCTGATTGCAAGAAGGTGCACACGGAGGATAGGTGAGAATTACCAAGCATCAAAATAAGTTTGGTCACCAGTTTCCTTCCATCACGTTTTTCACAATATTGGATCAATTTGGACTTGTTTCCTAGTTCCTGAAGTTGTCTTCTTCGCTGAAGGTACTCGGATGTGGAGGCGAGGAGCTGATCCAGAGGGCTATGCTGCAAATTTTGTCGAATCAGAGCAGATAATGCAATCAAAAGGATTTACAGCATCATATGTACAGGTACATCTCTTCACATAATTTCAAAATGAATGTTTTGTAGTGTTTTCTGATTAAATGTTGTGGGCTTTTAGGGACCTTCTCATCGTTTTTGCCTTGTTATATGGTTTTATTATGGTAACCTGTTCGTGTTCTGTCAGCCTTCATAGTCAGTTATTATCTTACTTTTCATCCTCAAATAACTCAGTGAAAATTATTTGTTTTTTTTTTCAGATTCGAGGTTCTATGCCTTTTCTTTGGGAGCAGATTGTTGACCTGACATATAAACCCAGTTTTGATGTTGTAAGAGTAGAAGAGGCGGTAAGCTCCATCAGCTCATGGTCTCCAGAAACCTCTATCTCCAGTACCTTTAAATAACATTCACCTTCAGCGCACTTAGACTGCAAGGCAATTAAACTTTTTCCGATTCTTTTCGCTATATCTGTTCTGCAGGCTCGTGTACTTGAGCGACACTTTCATGATTTACAAAAGAAATATGGAGCTGTTGTAGCTGTTGATCTTGTCAATACAGTAAGTACTGAATTGTTGAACTTCAAACTGATGCTTTTGTTCGCAAAAATAAAAAAAACCTCAATTATGCTTCTGTCACTATTTATTCGTGGTTTTTTATATGGCAGTGTTGTTTTTCATGTGCAGATTAAATACTTGTTGATTCATTATTCATAAAAATAATCTGCCATATTTGTTCTGCATATTTCATTACTTGAAATGTAACTAGGTTATCCCCTTCAGCTTACGCTGCATATTCCAGTAGTCATCAATATTCATTTATAGATTTTCTTATGTTAATAATTATTCTTCCATATGCTTCTTTGTCAGCGCAACGAAACTAGTTGATGCTTTACTTATGATGACATCCAATTCTTATACCTTTCTAAATCATATTCAGCATGGTGGTGAAGGTCGACTCTATGAAAGATATGCGAAATCTATTGAACCTATACTCAGTGAAGATATAAGGTGACATTTGCCTGCCCGCACTGTCATTTCCTTATTGAAGTTTAGTGCTGCTAACTGTGCTATTTCCATTCATTGCAGATTCGTGCATTTGAACTTCAAACTGATGCTTTTGTTCGCAAAAATAAAAAAAACCTCAATTATGCTTCTGTCACTATTTATTCGTGGTTTTTTATATGGCAGTGTTGTTTTTCATGTGCAGATTAAATACTTGTTGATTCATTATTCATAAAAATAATCTGCCATATTTGTTCTGCATATTTCATTACTTGAAATGTAACTAGGTTATCCCCTTCAGCTTACGCTGCATATTCCAGTAGTCATCAATATTCATTTATAGATTTTCTTATGTTAATAATTATTCTTCCATATGCTTCTTTGTCAGCGCAACGAAACTAGTTGATGCTTTACTTATGATGACATCCAATTCTTATACCTTTCTAAATCATATTCAGCATGGTGGTGAAGGTCGACTCTATGAAAGATATGCGAAATCTATTGAACCTATACTCAGTGAAGATATAAGGTGACATTTGCCTGCCCGCACTGTCATTTCCTTATTGAAGTTTAGTGCTGCTAACTGTGCTATTTCCATTCATTGCAGATTCGTGCATCTGTGGTCATATTCACTTTGATCGCCTTTCTCAGCTCTACGATCAAATTGAGGATTATCTCAAGAAGCACAAGTGTGATATTTTAGTTGTTTTACTAATCTTCAGTTTTTAGCCTGCACTTTTGGTGTTATTTTTAGTCCATTGCACTTCACTCTGGTGTTTATTTCTGCAGTCACATATGTATCTTGATTTCTGACTTGGCTGCTAGTTGATAATGCTCTGTATTTAACATGTCAAAAAAGTCAATTAGTTCTCCATGCTTGTGGCAGAACGAGTGCAGTTGGCATGTGGTATTGTCTTAATTTTGTGCTTTAGTTTAGCAAAACAGATCTTCCTTTAGCAGTTCTTAGGTTTTGATATTCAGTCAACGCAGTGGAATACTATGTGTCTTTTGGTATATGCATCAATGGTTTGGTTTATCCTGTAAGATTAGGGAAATTTAATTGTGGATCTGAAATACATCATATATTCTGATGATATGCTGTACTTCGTTATAAAAGCATCATATTGATCTGTTCGCATGGTCTTACCAATATTTTTGGATAGGTACTTCCTGTTGAGTGATAAAGGCGAGAAAATTGAGCAGCAAACTGGCACTGCCAGAACAAATTGTGTCGATTGTTTAGATCGTACTAATGTAACTCAGGTACATGCTTCCAAGTTCAGATTCCTTATTTATTTATGGTTATCAACCATCGATTTTTGTCAATGAGAAACTTTGGTTGATACAAATTTCTCTGTTTGGCATCATTATCTATTGTCTTTTTGCAAACTGATAACAGTTACACTAGTCAGATGCAAAAGGTGTATATTATAGGAGAGAATAGTTTAGTGTCTTCCTCCAAACCCTAGAAGGGTGGGTAATATGGTAGTTGTACATGGGCCTCTAGATGGGCCTAACACATGGGCCCTATGGGCTACATATCTATACAACAACACCCACCCACCCTCCCCCCTCCCCCCCGTCTGAACTATCGACGCAGCGGAGTTCAAGACTGGACAACAAAGAAGGCAACAACACACACAGGCCCCCCCGCAGCCACAACTAGCCACCGGCTACGTTGAGGCCAAGGTTTTAAAACCTTGGTTGAGGCTGGATCGAAACTCTGAGAACGTCGAGGAGGGCAGATCCTTGGTGAAGATATCAGCGAATTGGGAGGTGGTCGGGACATGGAGGACCCCAACATCGCCGATGGCAAACCGGTCACGAACGAAGTGCAAATCGATTTCCACGTGCTTCGTCCGCTGATGCTGAACCGGCTTTGTGGAGAGTTAGACGGCGCTGACGTTGTCGTAGTAGACGAGCGTGCTCTTGACGAGGGGGCTATGAAGTTCAGCCAAGAGCTGTCGAAGCCAGGACGCCTCCGCCACGCCGTTAGCGACAGCCCGGTACTCCGCCTCGGCACTGGAGCAGGAGACAACTGGCTGTCGGTTGGACGACCAAGAGACAAGGTTGCCGCCTAGTAAGACAGCATAGCCGGAGGTGGAGCGGCGAGTGTCCGGGCACCCAGCCCAGTCAGCGTCGGTGTAGACGACCAACTTAGCAAACGGAGACCAGTGGAGGACCAGCCCGAAGTCAACAGTGCCACGAACATAGCGGAGAAGGCGCTTCAACGCAGCAAGATGTGACTCCCGGGGATCATGCATATAAAGACAGATCTGCTGAACCAGCAAGACTCCGGAAGGCAGCAGCAAGACTCCGGCCTGGTGAAGGTGAGGTACTGCAGGGCACCAGCAAGACTTCGGAAGGCAGTAGGATCAGCCACAAGATCTTCCATATCCGCAGACATCTTCGACTGAGTATCAACAGGAGTAAGGGCTTGCAATCTGACATGCCAGCCCGCGTCAGGATATCAAGAGCATACTGCCGCTGGTGAAGGAAGAGGCTAGAAGGACGGGTCTCCACAATGACTCCCAAGAAGTGGTGGAGCTGACTCAGATCCTTCATAGTAAACTCCTGCTGCAGGGATAAGATGATGCGTCGAAGCAACTGCGGACTGGAGGCGGTGAGGACGATATCATCAACATGGAGCAACAAATAAGGAGTCTCATCCCCATGCCGATAGACGAACAAAGAAGTGTCGGACTTGGCCTCCGTGAACTCCAATGTCACCAAGAACGTGGCAACCCGGGAGTACCAAGCCCGAGGAGCCTACTTCAGACCATCGAGAGACTTGTTGAGCCGACAGACCAGATCCGGACGACTGGAATCAACAAACCCCGCTGGCTGACTGCAGTAGACTGTCTCTAACAACGTGCAATGGAGAAAGGCATTCTTCACATCCAGCTGGTGCACCGGCCAAGAACGAGAGAGAGCAAGCGAGAGGACCGTGCGCACGGTAGCAGGCTTCACCACTGGACTGAATGCCTCATCATAATCCACACCAGGCCGCTGGGTGAAGCCCCGGAGAACCCAGCGAGCCTTGTAGCGCTCCAGAGTACCATCTGTGCGACGCGTATGCGTCCAAATCCACTTGCCGATCACCATATTGTAACCAGACGGACACGGCACGAGGTCCCACGTCTGGTTGACAAGAAGAGCCTCGTACTCCACTTCCATCGCACGACGCCAGTTGGGATCTGCCATGGCGTTGCGGACAGAAGAGGATACCGGAGAGATCCGTGGCTCACCATCTGTGGCAGAGAGAGCGGCAGGCCGAAGAACTCCAGCCGCCCGCCGAGTCACCATGGGATGAACATGACCAGGATCTCGATGGATGATCGGCGGGTGGTACACAGCGGGCTCAACACGAGAGTGAGGTGGTGGTGGTGGCAGCGACAGCTCTGGTAGAGGTGGCGGTGGAGGCGGAGCCGTCGAACGGCGCTCGAAGACGCGCACAGGATGCGCGTAGCGCGCGGGGGCCTCTGTGGCCGGAGCCGGGGAACCCGGTGCCGGTGCCGGCACCGAACGACATTGGTACACCTGCACCGGCTTAACGATGCGCGCGGGAGGTCCTGGGGCCGCGCGTGGAGCAGGAGGTGGTACCGGGGCCGCGCACGGCGCGGCGGCCGGCACCCGGGCCGCGCACAGCGTCGGTGCACCACGAAGACCTGCAGGAGAAGGACAGAAATGAATAGGTGGCTGAACCACCTTGTCAGAAAACAGAGACTCCAACTTAGGATCAGGAGAAGGCGAAGAGGAAGTGGAGTAGGGGAAATCCAACTCGTCGAAGACAACGTGTCGGGAGATGATGACACGGCGAGAAGTGAGGTCGAAGCAGCGGTACCCCTTGTGGTCAGGAGAGTAACCAAGAAACACACAACGTGTTGAGTAGGGCGCCAGCTTATGAGGAGCAGTGGCGGTGATGTCAGGGTAACATGCACAACCGAAGACACGAAGGTGCTCGTAGCTGGGAGGGGTACCAAAGAGAGCGTGATGTGGAGTGGGAGCAGGACAAGCAGAGGAAGGGAGACGGTTGATCAAGTAGGTGGCAGTGCGGAGACTCTCGACCCAGAAGCGCGAGGGTAGAGAGGCCTGGATCAGAAGGGTGCGCATGACGTTGTTCGTCGTGTGAATCATCCGCTCAACCTTGCCGTTCTGGGAAGAGGTGTACGGACAAGACATGCGGAGCTGAACACCCTGAGAGAAAGAAAGAGCGGGAGGCGTGGTTATCGAACTCACGCCCGTTGTCACACTGAATGGCCTTAATAGGGAGGCCAAACTGAGTGGACACCCAGGCAAAGAAGTGGACGAGAGTGGGGAATGTTTCAGACTTGGCGCGCAAAGGAAAAGTCCAAGAGTAGTGAGAAAAATCATCGACCACCACAAGATAGTATTTATTACCACCAATGCTTGGTAGGGACGTCCACAAATCACAGTGAACAAGATAAAAAACATGTGTCACATGCGACGAAGAAGAAGAAAAAGGTAGCCGAACATGATGACCAAGCTGACACGCATGACAAAGGTGCTCAGTTGGAGTCCTAGTACAAGAGATATCTGCACTACGGCTTAGCTGAGCCAAAACATCACGGTCGGGGTGACCGAGACGGCGGTGCCATGTGGTGGAAGAAGAAATCGTGGCGAATGCAGCTGACAAAGGAGTCGAAGACGGAGCAACGGAAGTTGGGAGACGAAGAGTGTAAATGGGCCCCGTGCTGTCACACCGAAGGAGCGGACGCCGGATGGCCAAGTCCTTCACAATAAGACCAGAAGTGTGAAATTCAACAGAACAAGAATTGTCAGCTGTAAATTGGCGAATGGAAAGAAGATTGTGAACCATTTGAGGAGCAACAAGAACATCGGAAAGATGAAAAGGACCAGGAACAGTACCCACGGAGGTGACAGGAAGACAAGACCCATCACCAACCATGATAGAAGAAGGACAAGAGGGATGTGGTGGTCGAACAGAAGAGAGGATACCAGCATCCGGAGTGGTGTGGTGGGTGGCACCCATGTCGGCAATCCACTCGATGCCGACTGGCGGTGTCAGCCCCATGGTGGCGAAGGTCTGCGCCAGGGCGGCCTGATCCCACCCGACAGGCCACGTCTGAGTGGGTGGCGTCCAGGGTGACACGAAGGAGCCAGCTGAGAGCATGGCGGCCGGCTGCTGGAGCTGAGGACAAGGACCCCCACCCGGACCCTGAAAGGGCCACATGGAGATGCTCCCTGACCATAGGTTGCTGAAGCATGGCCAGGGCATACCTCCTGGAGCAGTGGCGGGAGTGGGGGCTGGAGCCTGAGTTGACGTGCCCCGACGCCCCCCAGCAGTACCACCAGCACCATCTCCACGGCAGCAGCGGCGGCGGCGGCCGCGGTGGCGGCCGGGTCCCCCACGCCCGCGCTCAGGCCGTCCTCGCCCATGGCGGCGGCGGCGGCAGAGTCTGCGCCCCCCGCGCCCGCGCCCGGATCCGCCGCGCGCAGGGCTGCAGCGGCGGCGGGATCCGCGGAGGGGGGAGGAGGAGGCGGCGGCGGCCCAGTGGCCGCAAGCGCCAGGGCGGTGTCATGCGCGGCGGCCGCGCTCAGGGCAGCGGTCGCAGCAGGGGAGGACGGCGGCGGCGCGGGAGAGGAAGAGGAGCGCACGGCGCCGGCGTAGGAGAGGAGGGAAGGAGGAGAGGGGAGGGGAGGGTGGCGGCGGCAGCCGGTCGGCCATGGCAGCCAGCGGCGGCGGCAGCGCTAGGAGAGGATGGAGAGAGAGGCAACTGATACCATGTAGGAGAGAATAGTTCAGACTTCAGTGTCTTCCTCCAAACCCTAGAAGGGTGGGTAATATAGTAGCTGTACATGGGCCTCTGGACGGGCCTAACACATGGGCCCTATGGGCTACTATGGGCTACATATCTATACACCAACATATATGATCTTTTTGCACTACAACTCATATGGTTAGATGTATTGACATGAAAACTTGTTTAAATAACACCATTTGATAGGCTGCTTATGTGTCCTTTTACCTTCAAAGCTAGCATGATCTACAATGCTTTACTCGTTTTGATTTAGCCACAGAATTTGTACTATGGTGGTCTGTGGTTGACCAAACCATGCTATTTATGCAGCCATTACATGTCTCAACGTTGATAGGGTTATCTCAAATATGTCTACGCAGATAATATGAATTGGATCAACCCAAAAATATTTGCACTTTCATGTTGACATATCCTCTCCTGTTGGTCTATTATTATATCTCTTTGTTATTTTGTTTATCTGAACTCTGATAATTTTTGTAATGAGTAACAGAGCATGATTGGGAGAAAACTTCTGGAAAGCCAGCTCCAACGAGTAGGGGTTTTTGGTGCTAATGATACAGTCAGTGACTTTGCAGATTTTGATGCAAATTATAAAGTTTGTAAGTTTTGCAAATATTTATTAATCATGATTCTTATTAGTACTCGGGATATACATGTCCATGAACAATACTGCTCCATTTCAGTGTGGGCCAATCATGGAGATGCAATAAGCACTCAGTACTCTGGAACTCCTGCTCTGAAAGGAGACTTTGTTCGGTAATTTCTACAGAACTAATTCTACATTTGCTCTTTCTCAAGTGCATTTCAGTGTCGCCATTCTTTCCATTTGCCGTTCCTGCAAATTGAAGAAATCAATTTTATTTACCTTTGGTATCTTAGGGCAGTCCCAACCCATAGTGTCCATAAGTAGTGTCTATGATGGCATGTCAACAAGACACTACATTAAAAACTATATACTTCCCAACCATGATTTCTTAGAGGTAGTCATCAATAAATGCATCATCTCTCTTCTCTACCAATCATATTTTTTCTTCATCTATTATGAAGACACCACCATCTCCCAATGCAAAACTTGGTAGTGTCTAGTGCATAGGTTCTCGTGTTGAAACTGTATCTTGCATGAGAGCCAGTTTCTCTCTCTTTCTCTTCTCTCCCATATTTAATACAGTGCCACGTAAGCAAATAGTTCTATGTGGCAGCTCAATTAATGCTATGGAAACTATCCTACATAGAGGTTTTAGGTTTGGGACTGCCCTTAGCAGTGTTTTCCAATTTCACCTTGACACTGGCCACGGCTAAAGTAATTTACTATTTCTGCCTATGTGCACTGTTCACATCACTGTTGACAATACACTACCTGTTTAGTAGCTGGTTACTTCAGGGGCGGAGCCAGCCCTTGTTGTCGGGGTCAGCTGACACCGATGGAAATCTGCAATTCCTTCACTGAATCACTTTTCATTGTTCCTTGACCCTGTCATTTTAGTAGGGCTGACACCGAAAACCTTTTGAGCTTACTGCTCCGCTGGGTTGCTCACATGCCATTTCATCTTTGATTGAAAACAATCCAAAGAAACAACATATTTACTATGCATGAAACACATGGATGATGTACTGTGCGAAAAATATTCTGCTAATCACAAAGGTTACTGTTGTTGGAAAAGTATGTTGATGCATCCCAATGCTTGTTTTTATTTTCGAAATTATAGATTTTTCTGTGCAAGTGACCTGCTGCCTCAGTTTGTATTCTGTAACAGAAAAACTGCACTCATTCTTATGTTGTCCTTATTTTGTACTCGTTTTATCCATCAGGTATGGGAAGCGAACTACTCAGGGAATTTTAAATGATCTATGGAATGCACTTGCTAGATACTACCTAAACAACTTTGCAGATGGTACTAAGCAGGTAATTTGCTGCTTTTTTGTATATGCACGTGACTGGTTCTGGGATATAGCAAACCCTATGGAGTAAACTCGAGTCACTGTACCATTTCATTTTCCGCTCTCCAGTATATAGCAAACCCTATGCAGGCAACCCTTTTTCTTTAGGGGATGTCTAATGAGGGTAGTCTTTGAAGCGATATTGGCCGGAAATGCTCCAACTTTTGGAGATGTGCAAAATTCGATTTGGATCTGTTGGATCTAGTACCACTGGCATGTTCAGCCTTTCCTTACCTGCCCTTTCCTTCTTATTCATCTCTCACCTGCAACAAGGGATTCTACGAGCTGAACTTCAATTGTGCCTAGATACTGCCTCTTAATAAGTGATCCTAAAATAGCTAGGATGATCCTTTTGATTGAACCGCATTTTAAGCTAGGGCTTGGAGCTTGAGGATGATGGTCCTCCTTGTGAGGAAGCTACCATGGTCCACGGGCAAATCGGTGAAAGTTCCATGGTTCATGAGGACATTTAGACATGTCCCATGGAAATCAATTGGATGGCTCAAAACAGAATTTGCACATTTGCAAAAGATGGACCATTTCCACTAGATACACTCAGCAGTCTTTGTACCATTTTTTTTCTGGAGTCCAGTGTATAATGAACCCCATGAAGACGATCTTTTTTTCTGTAGGGGTCGTGTGAATGAGATACCTATACATTAATTTATGGTATAACTTTCTGCAGTAAAATCATTTGATCATCAGGATAAGAAAAGCTGGATAAAAGTGCAGCCATTCCTTACTATTCCGAAATTGTCTTTTATAGGATGCCATGGATCTTCTTCAAGGACATTACGTTTCCTCTGTTAGCCGGGACATAGCACCTCAGAGCAAAGCAGGACTTACGGAGAATTATATGGTGGGTGCAATTGACATTGCTTGAAATTACACTTTTACATGATGAGGTCACCATAATATTCCATAATGAAAATTACTCTCTACAAGATGATATCACCGTAATGGAGAATTAGCAAACCAGGACTTCCTAACTTTAAATTCCTTCAGTGTCTCCATACATCTTACCTCTCAAATAATTTTTTTGTTTAGTATTATGTTCATAAAAAAGGATTTATATACAAGGAATTAGCATGTGAGGTTTAGCAATTAACACATAAATAAGTAACAAACTTTTCTTAGAACAATTTAGCAATTGAGTCAACTTTCATCATATTCTGATTGTGGATACCACTCCTATTCGAAAATGTAAGATATTTAGGTTTGTCCTAAGCCAAACCTATTTAATTTGTACTAAGATATTTAGGTTTTTTAATTGATCAACATTTACAGCTTCAAATTAGTTTCATTAAATCCATAATGGAATATGTCTTGATATTGCAGTCATTTGGTATTCTAGATGTTAATATATTTTCCTGTAATCTTGGTCAAAGTTAGAGATGTTAGAGTTATGACAAAACCAAATCCTCTAATATTTTGGAATTGAGGGAGTACATGATAATAAAGGCTTTCTTGTTCGATGTTCCTTATGAAGCTAAGGTACATTCTTATTAGTTATCCATGTGCACTAGTAATCTCTGTGGTACACATAACATCCCCTTTGCAGGATTGGATACAATGCCCAAACATATTTTTTTGTTAATTTCTTTGTAGCACAATAATCTTTCAATTTGTGCTTTGCAGTCATTCCGCCTTGCTTTCGCATTGGTTTTGGTAGCTGTTTTCTTCATGATTATATCATTGAGACAAGGTAAGATTTATGACTGAAGACTGATTTCTTCATTCTTTTTTGAAAACGTGAATGATCAATCGGCCATAGTTGCATATTATTTCTTGACCTGCCATGATTAAGCCTCTCCTGAAGTTTACATGCCTTTCAGCCAGGCAGTGCTTATTGCTTTCACCCTTTTTTTTCTCTATCTACCATACAATTTCTTCAAAAATCAAATAAATAAAATGCAGTTTTCTCCAAGTCTCGCAGAAAGTTAATGGGAACTAATTGATATCCAATGGGCACTAGGTAAAAAGTTCATATGTAATAATCACCAAATGAATTTTGGATTAGTTTAGAGTAGACTTTTGACCTTTTACTGCTGTTCGGTATTAATGGGCAGATTATCCTTAATTAATTTCTACATGTTTGCTGAAGCATATTTTCACATTCACACATTGGAAACAATGGACAACTAACTACTTCGATAATATTGCAGCACGGAATGATGCTCGCCACTTGGTGCCGTCACTTATGGGGGCTGGTCTTTGCATCGCCATATCACGATATGTCAGAACCAATGGCCGTATGTTCTGCAATCGACCCCGTTTCTACCAGTCACGCCATTGATTGGTGCAGAGGGATCATTTCTATGTCAAGTGAGCTTGACAGCTTTTCGCAACACAAATTTTGTGAAGATTGTATTCATTTCATACTTTTGTAAAGAACTTGGCCTCCCCAATTTTGCTTAAATCCTGATATTCTTTACACGTTGCTGCATAATTTGCTTCTGTACTCGTAGTACCACCGAGTGATATATCTGGCTCAACCACCCATGATGGATGTCCTTCCCATCTTTTCCTCATGGAAGCAAATAGTGTCGTGACTCGAACTAGCTGATGCTTTGTGGCCTTTATTTTATTGCGGCGAACCAGTTGAAACTAATTACATCTGGAAGATCATTGTGTTGTTGTAATGTTGCTGTGAGAACTGTTTCCTGTTTGATGGTGTCGATTTCTAGGAGAAAACGTCTGGAGTTCTGAATTTCTGATTGCATTCTCGGTGCAGAAAACTGAAGACTATGAGATCCTCGGTGCGAAACAGGAGACCAGCAGCAAAACACACTATTTATCATTTACCTAGACTGCGGTGGACTCTGGTCAGATGCCCATTTGTTTTAAATGTGTTTGTTTTAAATATGTTCTTGTAGACACGTTAAGCACTACCAGAGAACCTCACATCCGCACCGGTTGGGAACAGGCTTTAGCACCGGACAATCCGGTGCTAAAGGGCACCGGGTAGCATAACCGGTGCTAAAGGGGGCCTTTAGCACCGGTTCTAAATACCAACCGGTGCTAAAGGCTCTGCCTACACAGCGGGGATAGGAGGGCATTTAGCACCGGTTGGTGTCTACAACCGGTGCTAAAGGGCCTGGATTTTATTTTTTTTTGTTACTTTTTGCAGCCGTCATGCATGTACGTTTATATATGTTTATATATATATTATGATATGTATTCAGCTGTCGTGCATGTACTACTATATGTTCATATTTGCTAGACATATAATCAAAATAGAAGACAGGTTCAAATTATCAGAGAGAATTTAAGAACGGTTCAGTCCAGGCAGAAGAGCTATGCAGATACAAGAAGGAGAGAATTAACTTTCGAAGTAGGTGATTATGTGTATCTGAAAGTATCTCCTATTCGAGGCTTGAGAAGGTTTAAGGTGAAAGGTAAATTATCTCCTCGTTTCATTGGACCTTTCAAGATTGTTGATAGAAAAGGTGAAGTTGCTTATCAATTGGAGTTGCCAGCCAGACTGTCAGATGTGCATGATGTGTTTCATATCTCTTAGTTGAAAAAGTGTCTTAGAGTTCCTGAGGAAGAATTACCCTTGGATGAGTTGGATGTGCAAGATGATTTGACTTATAAGGAATACCCAGCTAAGATTTTGGAAACTGCTGAAAGAGTTACTCGGAGTAAAGTGATTAAGATGTGTAAAGTTCAGTGGAGTCATCACGCAGAAAGTGAGGCAACTTGGGAAAGAGAGGATGAGTTGATGGCAGAGTTCCCTCAGATTTTCTCTAATCCGTCCGAATCTCGAGGACGAGATTCTCTTTAAGGGGGGTAGGTTTGTAACACCCTAAAATTCATCACAATTAAATTGTAGCAACCCTCTGAATTTTTCTAGGATTTATTAAGGCTTAAATAAATTTTCTAGAATTTAATTGGAATTTCTAGCCTTTTATTAATTTAAATATCACGTTAAATAATTATTTTAGTCAAAATAAGTTTTTGTTGCATTCATGCTGTTGCATATATTTTTGGTTGCTAGTAAATCAAGTTGGAATTTAAATTCTGTTTAAATTCGAATTTGATTTGCTTTTGTTTGAGTTTTAGAAAAGTTAAAACAGCCGAGTTCGTTTTTGCCCCTCGAACTTTCGGCCCGGTCCAAGTTTGCCCCCTTAACTTTCTCTCCCGCTCGCTTTTCCTCCCCGCGTTCTTTTCCTTTTTCCCCGGGCCGTTTTTCTCTTCTGTTCACTCGGCCCGTTCCGCTTTCAGCCCAACACCGGCCCGTCCCACTCCTCTCCCCGGCCCTCTCTCGGATGAGTCGCTGACGCGTGGGGCCCGGCCGTCAGGTTCTTCGTCCCCGAGCAGGACTCCTCGTCCGAGTCCCTCCCGCCGCCGCCTCCGACTCCGTCCGCCGCCATGTCCGGCCGGGACACGCACGCCTGCCAGGTCCCGCTCTGCATCTACTTAAGCGCGCGCCCGCCTTGCTGTTCCCCTCCAACGAAGTCGAGCCCTTGAACCCGAGCTGCCCGCGCCGCCGCCATCGCCGAGCCCGACCCGCCGCCGTTGATTCGTGCTGTCGCCGCCGCTCCTTCGTCGTGAAGCACACCAGTCGGTTCGTCTCGACCTCCTGCACCTATTCATCGCGTTCTTGATCGAAGTTTGGCCGCGCTCCGTGCTAAATCGCTCGTCGCCGTTCTCCAGCGCCGCCGGCCGCCGTTCACCGTCGCCCGCCGCCGTTCACCGTCGCCCGCCGCCGTTGTTGCTTGTGGTGGGAAACCAAGGCCGCCAGGAGTATCATCTCGTCGTCGTGCATCGATTCCGCCGCTTCTCGTCGAGGTTCGGCCGCCGAAGGTCCTGTTTCGGGTGAAGCCGAGCTCCGCCGCCGCCTTCCCTCGTCGCCGGCCGCCGTCGTTGCTCTCCCCTCGTCAAGGACCCCCGGGGTGAGTTCGCAATCTCCTCCTCTTGCTTTCCGTCCAAGTCCCGTCGAAGCTCGTGCACCGTAGCGCGGTTTCGAAGTTCTCCGGCGATGCTCCACCGCGTTTTGCTGGCGGCGCCGCCGTCTCGGCCGTCCCCGCCGACGAGCCCTCGCCCGATTTGTATCTGACCGTCGGATCGTGATCCAACGGCCCAAAATAGATCAAGCCTTGAGTCAACCCGAGTCATAACGGTCAGCCTTGGCTGTTTTATAAAGAAGCCCCTGAAGTTTTCTAAAATCAACCCGCGGTCCAAGTTAGTTTAAAAATAATTACGTTTAGGTCCTTTTTCTTCTGTTTTAGCCCCTGCAAGATTTAAAATTGTGCCCGAGGTCCTGTCTTTGTCTTTTTACATGAAAACCCTCGAGTTTTTATGTAAAATTATGTTTTAGCCCCTGGTTTTTCGCAGTTAAGCCCCTGGAAGTTTTAAAACTTTGCCAGCAAGTCCCTGAACCTTAGGAAAGCCGTATCTTTTGCGTTTTAACTCCGATTTTAGTGATTCTCGCGCTCACGCGTTCGTTGTCACGCGTAGATTAGTTTTGTGCTATTGTTTTCTTCTGTTGGAATTGCTTGGTGTACTGTTTCTTATTTGTTGTATTGTTTCCTTGTATGTGAATGTGTGATCCGATTAGGAAGCGACCCGTTCGAGGATTTCTCTGAAGAACCAACTGTTGGAGAAGGATTTGAGAAGCAACCGAGTTGGGAAGAAGGCAAGTGTATTATGTCATGCAAATGTCCTAATAATTATTAATTTCACCACCCATGAATGTGTCTTAATTTGATGGGTTCCTATTTAAGGATTTGCCTAGCCACTATATTTTTCCTGTCCCTGAAACTAGGTTATTTAATTAACTTTGATGGTAGATGATGCTTAGCTTGCTCAACTGGGATTGGTTAACTGAACCCATACTCTATGTTCCATTACTACCTTTTTAATCAATTAATGGACAAGATCATATCTTTTTAATTGGAACATGGAGAACCACCCAGGAAAACAGTACAACCATGAGTGCCATATGGCTCTGGCTTTGACTGACTAATTAGGTGCTCTAGTTTATGGTAGCTTTACTCGAAAGGGGCATGGGGGGCGGCGGTTGACGGGGTATAGCTCGGTCCTTTTGAGCTGTGGGCTTTGGTAAGAGACAGACCTCATTAGGGAGGGTTATGCTTTTCTTCTGAACCGGAAACCTTAGCGGGCTATCATTTATTAGAGTGCTTTTGTAAAGGTCTCATAGTGAAACCCAGTATTCGGTCCACGTGGTGTGGGAAGGGTACAATGCTTCGGCAATGGGAATCACGGCTTATGGTGAAAGTGTACAACCTCTGCAAAGTGTAAAACTGTTATAACAGCCGTGCTCACGGTTAAGAGCGGCCTGGACCCTTACATGATAATCATACTTGAACATGATCTAAATCGTGGTTATATGAATATGTTGGGAATACGACATTCATTAATTTGTGGGTGGTATATACTTTCATTTGCTAGTAAATAGTTGCTTAATAAAACTTGACCAACTAAAAGTGCTTACTGCAGTTTGGTCAGCCAACCTTTTTGCCTCAGCCTTGTATGTCATATTACATTTGCTGAGTACGTATGTGCTCATACTTGTTGCTTTTCTTTCTTTTATTGCATCTACTACATCCGGAATGCTACTCAGATTGGGGGAATTTTGAGGATTTCACTACTGATTTTGAGGAGTTCTAGGCGAGTCTCCCCCAGTCAATGCCTGTGGAGTTGGAGTCACTTTTGCTTCGTTAGATGAACGTTTATTTAAGTCTTCCACTATGACCTTTGTGTCAACTCTGATATTGTAATAATCGCACTATAATACTCTTTCGATGTGCATGGTTATGGATATTCACTTGTGACGTCTACCATATGTGTGTAAACTGATCCTAGCGCACATATGAGATGCACCTGGTTTTGCCTTTAAAACCGGGTGTGACAGAGGTGGTATCAGAGCTATGTTGACTGTAGGACGCAAGCCTAGATAGCAATGGTCATTCTCTAAGGATTATTTTGCTTAACTACTCTTGGTCTATCTATTCTTGGTTTAAATTGCTATTAATCCAGGTCATTGATAATTGTCTCCTCCTTGACTTTGTTTTCTGGTCTATCTTTTTCACCATCTCACCTGATTCTGATGTCTTTAGAACTGTTCTCACCTCTTTCTTGCTTAAACCATAGATGGTGCTGACAAGGCAAGGTGCTCGTAGATTGGCAAGCACTCTTTCCTCTTTTTCGTCGCATTCAGTGCGAGAAGAGGAACCGGAACCGGAAGAGATGGAAGTAATGGACGAAGAAGTTAACTCAAGAGGGAATGCTCCAGCTGGATCTGAAGGAAGTGAAGGACCCTCTCCGCCGCCTGACATGTGGGTAGTGACTATTCATCACCACGACGGAGGCAACAGTGGGTTCCCTATGATGCTTCGAATGCTCTTCGAGCGTCTGAATTACCCAGTGGAGATAGAATATTGTGTAAGAAGGAGGACACATCCAGATCACCCAGAGGACTGGGAAGTCGCTGTATACATCAGGGAGCCTGATTATGAGTTTGGAGGAACCAAAGAAGCTGCAGTGCATCATGCCATCGCCATCAGATCAACTTTCGAAGCTGGAATCCAGGATGCAGCCAGGAGGGCACTTTCTGTGCTTTGTCATGAAGAGGCTGCTGAAGTAAGTCACATTGCTTGGGCATATCTACCTCGAAGGCAGCAAGGCACTCCAACTGGGGTTGTACCACACCCGCCAAGTGTTAACTCCACACTCAACGTCCAGGTGGCGTTCACCCAGATGCTTGACGTGCACGCCGATGACACCTCAAGAGAACTACAAGAAGTGCGTGAGGAACTCGCTGCTGAACGAAGGAAGAACAAAAGGCTGATAGCTGAACTCAAGGGAGAAACACTTCCGCCATTGGATGAAGATGTAGAAGGGTTTTTGTGACATTCACCGCCCCGCTAGAGAGTGCTTGGTGGATCGTCTAGTTGCTTCACCCATACCTATTAAGATAGGATACCCTCTCTTTTGTTAGTTCAGTACGTTTAGAATCGTTGAGACTCGTGCGTAGCATGTGTTTTAGTTCTGTTTAGGGGTGTATGCTTCATGTTTGCTTTTGTGCAAAATGTGTGATTTGGATCTTTGTAATGATTGAACTTAATTGTGGAGTGATGACCACAATTGAGTAATTATTAAATAAATAAATTTAAGTTAGTTTTGGGTTATCTTGGTCTCTGATCTTAGCCCTTAACTATCAATTTATCCATACAATTGTACCCCTCTTATAAATCATGTTATGCGACAATCTGTTCTCGCCGCTGCATGATATCCTGGTACTGTCCGAATTGTTTCTGGAGTTTTAGAACTCCTAATGACATAAATCCAGTTGGGTTGGATTAAGGACTTGATAACCTAGGTTCTGGGAATTTTTCGTGATTTTTGGAGGTTCTGGCAGAGAGATATAATGGTTTTATTGGAGCAACCAAAATCTGTTCCGTGGTCCTGACACAGCTGTCTTGTTTATTTTATATCTCGAGCTACAAAACCCGATTGAGGTGATTCAAGTTGGGTTAGTTTCAGAATTTTACAGTCTACGTTCAGACAAAAGATCATGATTTTTGGATACACAGAATGAGAGTTACGACTGTTTAATTAGGACGAACAGATTCTGTTTCAGGATTTGATTTGCCCGTCATTGGCAACTAGTTCTACACTAACTCTTATCTGTTCATGATTTGAGTTATATCTTTTTACCACCCTCTGAACCTCATGTTCTAACCACCAGATGGTAAACACCAGGTCTGGAAGTGGAGTGGATCAACCACCGGTAAATCGTCAAGGACATGCCAACCCCAATCCAAATCCTCCGCCGAATCAAGCATCTTCAGCAATGGATCAGATCCTCGCCAACCAGACTTAGATTCTACAAGGCATGGCTAATACCTTGGCAGCCATGCAAGCACAGAACAACAACAACAACAACAACAACAACAACAACAACCAGCAGAGGGACAAGCACCGGGAGTTCATGAGTCACAAACCTCCTACCTACTCCCACTCTGCAGATCCACTTGATGCTGATGATTAGCTGAAGACCGTTGAGAAGAAGTTGGATATGGCTCAGTGCAATGACAGGGAGAAGGTCCTGTATGCCTCAGGTCGCTTGGAAGGATCAGCTTCAGATTGGTGGGATGCTTATCTTGCTGCTCATGCCACCCCTGATGCTATCACGTGGCAGGAGTTTAGAACCAACTTCAGGAGCTACCATATTCCTGCTGGTGTCATGAAGCTGAAGAAGAAGGAGTTCCTCTCACTCAAGCAAGGTGGGATGACCGTCAGTGAGTACCGGGATAAGTTCATTCAGTTGTCCCGTTACGCCCCAGATGAGGTGAAGGATGATGAGCAGAAGCAGGAGCGATTTCTGGAAGGATTGATTCCGCCGCTCCAATATCAACTCATGTCTCACACCTTCCCAACATTTCAGAAGCTGCTGGATAAGGCTATTGGCTTGGAGAGCAAGCGCCGTGAGTTGGGAGAGCAGAAGAGGAAGTTCATGTCCTCAGGACAGTCAAGCAGTAACACCCGCCCTCGTTTCCAGCAACCTCAACAGAACATGCCCGCTCGTTTTGGTGGGCAAGGGAGTAACTTTGTGCAGAGTCAGGGTCAGCGGTCAGCACCTCCACCGCAGCGTCCAGCATTTCAGCAGAACCGCCAAACCACCCCGACTCAGACTCCAGTGAAGACCCCTGCACCAGGCAGTGCCCCTACTCCCCGTACCTGCTACATTTGTGGAGATCCCAGCCACTATGCCCACAACTGTCCTAAGAAGAATGCTCAGACCCCTCAGCACCAGAGTGGCAGTGCACCTAGGCAGAATACCCCTCAGCAGCAGAACAGGAATGTGAATCTGACGCCCCAGAGCAACAAGGGCCAGCAGAATCAGATGCGGAGCAAGGTGAACTATGTTGCTGCAGAGACCGCACAGGAGTCCCAGGATGTGGTACTTGGTATGTTCCTCGTCAACTCAGCCCCTGCATCGGTTTTATTCGACTCTGGAGCATCTCATTCTTTTATTACTGCTCAGTACGTAGCTAAGTATAATATATCTATGGTCCCTATGAGAAATTCCATGTTAGTTAGCTCATCCGGTGGAAACATGAAAGCTAATTTTATCTGTCCCCGAGTTAATCTGAAAATAGTTGGGGTAGATTTTCCTGCTGATTTGATAATCCTGAACTCTGAGGGAATCGATGTCATCCTTGGAATGGGATGATTAGCTGCTTTTGATGCGGTGATTCAGTGTGCCAAGAGGTCCGTGTTGTTGACTAGCCCTCAGGGAGAGAAGATTGAATTCGGAGCCACACAACCCTCAGCTTCAACTTACTCAGTGAATCAGGCCAGTGGTGTTCCTTTGGAGGATATCAAAGTTGTTTGTGAGTTTCCAGATGTCTTCCCAGATGATTTGCTAGGTATGCCACCCGAACGAGACATTGAGTTTATTATTGAGCTTTTACCTGGTACTGCTCCTATTTCTAAAAGACCCTATAGAATGACTGTTAATGAACTAGAAGAACTTAAGAAACAACTTAAGGAATTGTTGGATAAAGGTTACATTCGTCCTAGTTCTTCACCTTGGGGAGCACCTGTCATTTTTGTGGGTAAAAAGGATGGTACTCTGAGGATGTGTGTGGATTATCGTTCATTGAATGGGGTAACCATCAAGAATAAGTATCCATTACCCAGAATTGAAGACTTATTTGATCAGCTGAAAGGAGCTAAGGTTTTCTCCAAGATTGACTTGAGATCTGGCTATCATCAGTTGAGGATCAGGCGTTCCGATATTCCTAAAACAGCATTCACCACCAGGTATGGATTGTACGAGTATACTGTGATGTCATTTGGATTGACAAATGCACCTGCCTACTTTATGTACCTGATGAATAAGGTGTTCATGGAGTACTTGGATAAGTTTGTGGTGGTGTTTATTGATGATATTCTGGTTTACTCTAAGAATGAGGAAGAGCACGAAGAACATTTGAGGTTGGTGTTGCAGACTCTTAGAGAGAACCAGTTGTATGCCAAGTTTAGTAAATGTGAATTCTGGTTGAATCAAGTGTCTTTTCTTGGTCATGTGGTCACTGAAGGAGGTATTGCAGTGGATCCAAGTAAAGTCAAGGATGTGTTGGAATGGAAACCTCCTACCACGGTCTCTGAGATCAGAAGTTTTCTAGGATTGGCTGGATATTACAGGAGATTCATTGAAGGCTTTTCTAAAATAGCGAAACCTCTTACTTCGCTATTAGAGAAGGGCAAGGAGTTTGATTGGTCAGAAGAGTGTCAGGCCAGTTTTGAAGAGTTGAGAAGGAAGTTGACTACAGCCCCAGTGCTTGCTATGCCAGATATTCACAAGAACTTTGATATCTATTGTGATGCTTCTCGTAGAGGTCTTGGGTGTGTGCTCATGCAGGAAGGCAGAGTTATAGCCTACGCATCCAGGCAGTTGAGGAAACACGAGCTGAACTATCCTACTCATGATCTGGAGCTTGCAGCTGTTGTTCATGCCTTGAAGATCTGGAGGCACTATATTCTAGGTAACAGATGTGAGCTGTATACTGATCATAAAAGCCTGAAGTACATATTTACTCAGAAGGATCTGAATTTGAGACAGAGAAGATGGTTGGAGTTGATCAAGGATTATGATCTAGGAATCAACTATCATCCTGGCAAGGCTAATTTGGTTGCTGATGCGTTGAGTAGGAAGTCACAAGTAAATACAATGTTTGGTCGCCAGTTACCAGCTGAGTTGCTTGCAGAGATGGAAAAGCTGAACTTAGGATTCCTGAATCAGACAGAAGGTGTGACAATGGAAGTTGAGTCTGCATTGGAACAGGAAATTCGGAAAGGTCAGCTTACTGATGAGAAGATAAAGGAAATCAAGGAAACCATGTTAGCAGGGAAAGCTCCTGACTTCACCGAAGATGATCAAGGTACAATTTGGTTTAGAAAGAGGATATGTGTACCGGATATCGAGTCTCTCAGAGAGCAGATATTGAGAGAAGCTCATGATTCTGCATATTCTATTCATCCTGGAAGCACCAAGATGTACCAGGATCTGAAGCAAAGGTATTGGTGGTATGGACTAAAAAGGGATGTGGCTGCCCATGTGGCATTATGCGATGTTTGTCAGAGAGTCAAAGCTGAACACCAAAGACCAGCTGGTTTGCTTCAACCACTCAAGGTGCCCGAATGGAAGTGGGAAGAAATCAGTATGGATTTCATTGTAGGATTACCCCGCACTCGAGGAGGATATGACTCCATATGGGTTATTGTGGATAGATTAACTAAGGTAGCTCACTTTATACCCGTTAATACTACATATACCAGTGCTAAGTTGGCGGAGTTATACATGTCCAGAATTGTTTGTCTCCATGGTGTGCCTAAAAAGATAGTGTCTGATAGAGGTACTCAGTTTACATCTAGATTCTGGCAAAAGTTGCATGAGTCTATGGATACAAAGTTGAATTTCAGTTCTGCATATCATCCTCAGACAGATGGTCAGACAGAAAGGACCAATCAGATTTTGGAGGATATGCTGAGAGCTTGTGCTTTGAAGCATGGAGGGAGTTGGGACAAGAGTCTTCCATATGCAGAGTTCTCGTATAACAACAGTTATCACGCAAGTTTAAAGATGGCACCCTTCGAAGCGCTTTATGGTAGAAAGTGCAGAACACCGTTGTATTGGAGTGAAACTGGTGAGAGTCAGTTGTTTGGTCCCGAGATATTGCAGGAAGCAGAAAGACAGGTTCAAATTATCAGAGAGAATTTAAGAACGGCTCAGTCCAGGCAGAAGAGCTATGCAGATACAAGAAGGAGAGAATTAACTTTCGAAGTAGGTGATTATGTGTATCTGAAAGTATCTCCTATTCGAGGCTTGAGAAGGTTTAAGGTGAAAGGTAAATTATCTCCTCGTTTCATTGGACCTTTCAAGATTGTTGATAGAAAAGTTGAAGTTGCTTATCAATTGGAGTTGCCAGCCAGACTGTCAGATGTGCATGATGTGTTTCATATCTCTCAGTTGAAAAAGTGTCTTAGAGTTCCTAAGGAAGAATTACCCTTGGATGAGTTGGATGTGCAAGATGATTTGACTTATAAGGAATACCCAGCTAAGATTTTGGAAACTGCTGAAAGAGTTACTCGGAGTAAAGTGATTAAGATGTGTAAAGTTCAGTGGAGTCATCACGCAGAAAGTGAGGCAACTTGGGAAAGAGAGGATGAGTTGATGGCAGAGTTCCCTCAGATTTTCTCTAATCCGTCCGAATCTCGAGGACGAGATTCTCTTTAAGGGGGGTAGGTTTGTAACACCCTAAAATTCATCACAATTAAATTGTAGCAACCCTCTGAATTTTTCTAGGATTTATTAAGGCTAAAATAAATTTTCTAGGATTTAATTGGAATTTCTAGCCTTTTATTAATTTAAATATCACGTTAAATAATTATTTTAGTCAAAATAAGTTTTTGTTGCATTCATGCTGTTGCATATATTTTTGGTTGCTAGTAAATCAAGTTGGAATTTAAATTCTGTTTAAATTCGAATTTGATTTGCTTTTGTTTGAGTTTTAGAAAAGTAAAAACAGCCGAGTTCGTTTTTGCCCCTCGAACTTTCGGCCCGGTCCAAGTTTGCCCCCTTAACTTTCTCTCCCGCTCGCTTTTCCTCCCCGCGTTCTTTTCCTTTTTCCCCGGGCCGTTTTTCTCTTCTGTTCACTCGGCCCGTTCTGCTTTCAGCCCAACACCGGCCCGTCCCACTCCTCTCCCCGGCCCTCTCTCGGATGAGTCGCTGACGCGTGGGGCCCGGCCGTCAGGTTCTTCGTCCCCGAGCAGGACTCCTCGTCCGAGTCCCTCCCGACACCGCCGCCGCCTCCGACTCCGTCCGCCGCCGTGTCCGGCCGGGACACGCACGCCTGCCAGGTCCCGCTCCGCATCTACTTAAGCGCGCGCCCGCCTTGCTGTTCCCCTCCAACGAAGTCGAGCCCTTGAACCCGAGCTGCCCGCGCCGCCGCCATCGCCGAGCCCGACCCGCCGCCGTTGATTCGTGCCATCGCCGCCGCTCCTTCGTCGTGAAGCACACCAGTCGGTTCGTCTCGACCCCCTGCACCTATTCATCGCGTTCTTGATCGAAGTTTGGCCGCGCTCCGTGCTAAATCGCTCGTCGCCGTTCTCCAGCGCCGCCGGCCGCCGTTCACCGTCGCCCGCCGCCGTTGTTGCTTGTGGTGGGAAACCAAGGCCGCCAGGAGTATCATCTCGTCGTCGTGCGTCGATTCCGCCGCTTCTCGTCGAGGTTCGGCCGCCGAAGGTCCTGTTTCGGGTGAAGCCGAGCTCCGCCGCCGCCTTCCCTCGTCGCCGGCCGCCGTCGTTGCTCTCCCCTCGTCAAGGACCCCCGGGGTGAGTTCGCAATCTCCTCCTCTTGCTTTCCGTCCAAGTCCCGTCGAAGCTCGTGCACCGTAGCGCGGTTTCGAAGTTCTCCGGCGATGCTCCACCGCGTTTTGCTGGCGGCGCCGCCGTCTCGGCCGTCCCCGCCGACGAGCCCTCGCCCGATTTGTTTCTGACCGTCGGATCGTGATCCAACGGCCCAAAATAGATCAAGCCTCGAGTCAACCCGAGTCGTAACGGTCAGCCTTGGCTGTTTTACAAAGAAGCCCCTGAAGTTTTCTAAAATCAACCCGCGGTCCAAGTTAGTTTAAAAATAATTACGTTTAGGTCCTTTTTCTTCTGTTTTAGCCCCTGCAAGATTTAAAATTGTGCCCGAGGTCCTGTCTTTGTCTTTTTACATGAAAACCCTCGAGTTTTTATACAAAATTATGTTTTAGCCCCTGGTTTTTCGCAGTTAAGCCCCTGGAAGTTTTAAAACTTTGCCAGCAAGTCCCTGAACCTTAGGAAAGACATATCTTTTGCGTTTTAACTCCAATTTTAGTGATTCTCGCGCTCACGCGTTCGTTGTCACGCGTAGATTAGTTTTGTGCTGTTGTTTTCTTCTGTTGGAATTGTTTGGTGTACTGTTTCTTATTTGTTGTATTGTTTCCTTGTATGTGAATGTGTGATGCGATTAGGAAGCGACCAGTTCGAGGATTTCTCTGAAGAACCAACTGTTGGAGAAGGATTTGAGCAGCAACCGAGTTGGGAAGAAGGCAAGTGTATTATGTCATGCAAATATCCTAATAATTATTAATTTCACCACCCATGCATGTGTCTTAATTTGATGGGTTCCTATTTAAGGATTTGCCTAGCCACTATATTTTTCCTATCCCTGAAACTGGGTTATTTAATTAACTTTGATGGTAGATGATGCTTAGCTTGCTCAACTGGGATTGGTTAACTGAACCCATACTCTATGTTCCATTACTACCTTTTTAATCAATTAATGGACAAGATCATATCTTTTTAATTGGAACATGGAGAACCACCCAGGAAAACAGTACAACCATGAGTGCCATATGGCTCTGGCTTTGACTGACTAATTAGGTGCTCTGGTTTATGGTAGCTTTACTCGAAAGGGGCATGGGGGGCGGCGGTTGACGGGGTATAGCTCGGTCCTTTTGAGCTGTGGGCTTTGGTAAGAGACAGACCTCATTAGGGAGGGTTATGCTTTACTTCTGAACCGGAAACCTTAGCGGGCTATCATTTATTAGAGTGCTTTTGTAAAGGTCTCATAGTGAAACCCAGTATTCGGTCCACGTGGTGTGGGAAGGGTACAATGCTTCGGCAATGGGAATCACGGCTTATGGTGAAAGTGTACAACCTCTGCAGAGTGTAAAACTGTTATAACAGCCGTGCTCACGGTTAAGAGCGGCCTGGACCCTTACATGATAATCATACTTGAACATGATCTAAATCGTGGTTATATGAATATGTTGGGAATACGACATTCATTAATTTGTGGGTGGTATATACTTTCATTTGCTAGTAAATAGTTGCTTAATAAAACTTGACCAACTAAAAGTGCTTACTGCAGTTTGGTCAGCCAACCTTTTTGCCTCAGCCTTGTATGTCATATTACATTTGCTGAGTACGTATGTGCTCATACTTGTTGCTTTTCTTTCTTTTATTGCATCTACTACATCCGGAATGTTGCTCAGATTGGGAGAATTTTGAGGATTTCACTACTGATTTTGAGGAGTTCTAGACGAGTCTCCCCCAGTCAATGCCTGTGGAGTTGGAGTCACTTTTGCTTCGTTAGATGAACGTTTATTTAAGTCTTCCGCTATGACCTTTGTGTCAACTCTGATATTGTAATAATCGCACTATAATACTCTTTCGATGTGCATGGTTATGGATATTCACTTGTGGCGTCTAGCATATGTGTGTAAACTGATCCTGGCGCACATATGAGATGCACCTGGTTTTGCCTTTAAAACCGGGTGTGACAAATTTAGATATTCAACTAGAGTTATATATTTGAACTGTATATTACAACTTAAGAAATCCGACTAGAGGAACGACTTGACGGCACATCCTGCAGGGGGAGATGGAATTCTCCGCGGGGATTAACGTCCCGAATCCATCCAATGAACCGTTCTGCAATTGCGTCTATTCTCTCTTGATCGAGTCTATCTTCTTCCAGCCTCATCATCTATAATTTGCAAATAATTGAAAATATTAATTCCATGGAATTAAAGACAACAATTGTGCAATTAATAATCATTTATAAAATAATTGCTTTACTTACAAATATAAATACCCGTCTATATTTAAATAATCATTTATTATAAAACAAAGTGTTTTTCTTATTAATACAAACATAGTAATTATTAAATGAAGCCCTATATTTCTAAATAATAATTTATTATAAAACAAAGTGCCTTACTTATTAATTTAAATTTAATAATAATATTATTTATTATAAATGAATCACATTATCATTAAATGAAGCCCTATATTTCTAAATAATATCATTTATTAAAAATCAATTGCTTTTTCTACAAATATAGTAAATGTATCAAATTAAAACCTGAAAATGTGTTACGTACCATAACATCATGGTGAGTCATCTTTTTCGTCGACCAATTGAGCATGTTATCACAAACATAGTATGCACATAGATTATTTCCCGACCCCTGTTGGCGACACTGTCGATCAAAAAATAAAGCTAAGTAAAATTCATATAATAGGTTAGCGGAGACCTACACGTACAAATTACTTGCTTACCGAAAAGTCGGTTTTCCATGTGAGTGTTTCATGGATCATACCAGGGTTATCTTGACGAAATTGATCCCACGCCCTGTGAACCAAAAAGTTGTGTTAAATCATTGTGAGTGTAAGGGCAGGATTGAGTTAAATGGGAAAATATATGTCACCTTGTAAACATGTCAATGATGTTCTAGTAAGCATATGTTGGAGACTTCAATGAATCAAAGACGTGGACGATACCTCGGTCAGGACACACTGTGATAGAATCCAGTGAAAACTGTATATATGTATACATTATAATGAGAAATAAAATTGAACGGCAATAGCATGGAGTCCATAAAATTTTGTATAGGCACTATAAGTAGATACATGTATAGGTACTCACCCGAAGTTGTACGGCAATAGTATGGAGTCGCAATAATTATATTTTTGGAGATACTTGTATAAATTTTGATATGTTTCCTCTGGATTCATCAAAATCATTTTGTCACTTATCTTTGTCGGGTCCATGTAACCAATGTCAAATATTCCTTCCCTCTGACATCTTTGAATCTCCATTCTGCATTGTTAAGCAATAAAGGGCGCGTCAGCAAAGATTAAATTTTTTTTTCAAGTGCCAAATGTAAATGAGAACAAAGCACTTGTACCCAATAGGCGACCAAAGACACGTCCATGATGTCTTGGCGGTACACCTCATATATATCCTTGAACTCCAACCAGAGGGTTTCCTCGCCATTGAAGAAATCTTGGTCCTTTACGCGAACTCCAAACATGCGCCTTTTGCTTCTTGATTGTTCCAAATACCACTGATGGAATCGGCGCATCTTTGTTTGTAGTGTGCTCTCCATTTCTGGACCGACTAAAGGCTGGCGAAGCTTAAATGGCCACCTGAACGATGTGCTCACAGGGATTTCTTTTTGTCCCGTGATTTCCTCTCTCGAGAGTCATGTCTCGGCCATTTGTCATTGCACGTTCAGCTCGTACTCAGATGCCAACGGGGGCAATGACTGCTGAGGTTGGTTGCCGAGCTGAGCAATAGGTTTGGACGCCGCCGCCTTCCTCTTCCCTTGAGATTTCAGTAATGAGTGGTCATAGTCTGATACTTGTGCCCTCTTCTGTTGTCCCCTAGTCAAATTTTGGAGGAAGGATTTTACCATGGTGGGTTCAATCTTCGGCTCTGGTTGTTTTCTCGTGAAAATTTGCCTCTTTATGTCTTCTTTAACCGAGGCATCGAGCTCTTCTTGAGTCTGCTCGTAAGCTTTTTTTGGTGGTGCAGGCTTCTCTTTGACCTTCCGTGGCTTCTTCTGTGGTGGAGGGCCAAGCTAGACAGTTTAGAGTGCTTCTTTGGTTCAGGCTTCTGCTACGGAGGAGACAGAGACTTCCGCCACGGAGGAGACGGAGACGGAGACGGGTTTGCGTCATGAGCTTCCAGAGAATCGTGATCCGGTGGACCTCTTGGAGACGGGGGATCTGAAGGAGACTTGGTGCTACCAGGTATGGCGATGTCTCGCTTGCTCCATAGAATGATGTCGTGATAACACTCCCTGAGTTTTGTTTCTCTGTCACCTCCGGCGATGTCAAGTTCCAAGTCATTCCATTGGTCAACGACTTGCTCCACCTCAACAGGTACGTAACCATGTGGAATCTCCATGCAATTCCATGTTTGACCTGGTTCCACTGGTTTGGTCATACCGTATGCGACCTGATAAAATAAGTACAAAGGAAGTTAGTAAATGAATAATATTTATGATGATATTTATGAAATATACAAACTAATGTCGCATACGTACCACCACAGATATGTTCTTCTGCCTCATGACAAGCTCACACGCAGTCCGTTGAGTTATTTCATGCACGGGGTAACGAACCGGTTCAGACTGAGGTGCAGGAATGTCTTTGTTGACACGAGATCGCGCCAACGAAGTCGCCGCTGCCTTGAAGCGAAATCGGTCAGACCGCTTTATGAAACCGGTCAGACCGCTTTTGACGGGGCGACGGTGAAAACCTAAAATCTCGAGCTCGGGAGGGACCCCGTCGGAGCTTGAGAGTCTAGGGTTGTTCTAGGGTCGGCAGGCCACCTAGAACGTCCTCAAACGTCATCGAGACGAGAGAAGAACAGAAGATACGGGGGTTGGAAGAGCTAGGGTTTGGAGATAAAAGTTATACGAAACATAGAAGGATAAATTGTATTTGATCGATTGGATTGGATGTTTCTCAATCGGCCTTGGCCCTTTATATTTATAGGGTGGGATGGTCTTACCCCGTTGAGTCGGTTTACAATATGGGATAAAACTCTAAAGTCCTAAACCTACTCCAACACGGGAGAAACCGGTCAGACCGGATAGGGAAACCGGTCAGACCGGTTTGGCCGTTGCCAGATCGGCTACAGTAAAACCGGTCTGACCGCTTCCTAGAACCGGTCTGACCGGTTGCCCTCGGCTTGATAGGCAACTGCCAATTTTGGTCATCAACATATGCCCCCCTGTTTTTTAGCAAAACTTGCGTGCTAAAAAATAACCTTCTGGACCAAAATTATCTAAGGACGATGATGAACAATACATCGGCCATATATAAGCTCTAAGGGCGATAAACATATTATCGGCCATACCTTGCTTTAACTCAAGTTGATGATGAAACAACTTGTTTTGGCTTCCATACCTGCTTGATTGTTGCTGATCTTGCTGGTATCACCTCTGCAAGTTGCTCCACTGATTCTTGTTTGTTCATTGACTGCTTCTGACATGACTTCACACCTTTGACTTTGTTCTGAAGCTTCTTTTGTTTCTGAGTAGCCCCTTTTTTTATATTTGGCCAAGAGCTCTTCAAAGCTCGGCCTCACTTTGTCTTTGATTTTCCCATGCTGACCGGTCAGACCGGTTCTATAACCGGTTAGACCGGTTTGTGCAGAACCGGCGTCCTTGCTCCTGTCTTGCCCCCCCGAGTGTTTGAGTCTTCAACTTGGACCGAGGGGTCTTTTCTGATGGCACCTTTGAACTCGTAGGCCTTTCCTCACCAATTATTACATTTTTCCCTTTAGCCTTTTCGGCTTGATGCGGCCCAATCAATACTTTCGGATTCACCAATTCAAGTGTGTGCACAGGAAAAGGGTTTTCATCAATTTGCATTACATTAATCAACAATCGTCCTTGATTTATGGCCGATTGTATTTGCCTACGGAAAACATTGCAATCATTGGTAGCATGAGAATAAGTATTATGAAACTTGCAATAAGCTCGCCGTTTCTGTTGACGTAAAATCCGCACCTCACGCCAAGCACACAGCAAGCCGAATTAGCTGGCTTCACACGTGGCCCGGGCTTTTGAATCCGGAAGCGTGCCAGTCAATTTTCCTGAAACTGACAAAGGGAGAAAAGATGTTTAGATAACACCTGGAACGCACCGGGTGATACCAGTCAGTTCCATATTTGCGGCTACGGAGCCAGCTTCGAACGACATATAGCTATAGAGAAGCTATCTGTCGGCGTTTAAAGCATCATTCGGCAATCGGCAAAAGCACGCAGGACGCGCACTGCCGAATGCGTGACGTAAGCATGACGAAAGATCGGCATTCGACTGAGTAGACATTGTAACTCATATTCGTAACCGATTAACGAGGAACATAACATGATAGATAAATAAAAGGGCGAAAACATGACCATAATTTCGTAATAAACAAGAATGCATAGATCAAAAGCACTAGTCTACCGCATGTCTAGGTACTTTTCAACCCGTCGAGCATGAAACAAGCAAGTTAATCCACCGCATGATACGACTTGCTTGGAATCACACCACCGACCAAGAATAGAGCAATCCACCGCATGATACACTCTAAACGTGGAAGGCTAAAAGCATTCTTTATTTAAAACAAAACCGTGAGCACGTTTCGCTCGTGGCGATACTGCCGAATACAGCTATATAGCCGAATCGGGTTCCATGAAGAAGAAACATGCCTCACTGGTAATGATAGATCTATCAGATCGAATCGAATTCTAATCCACCGGATGACTAGCTCTAAGACGACCCAAAAACCTGCATCCACCGCATGATACCCGGTTCTGTCAAGATCTACACAAGACCAACGAGCGTGAACCCGCAACACGTAGCAATCTAGATTGACTTCGAATTCGGCTATGGAAACGCAGTGCATTATGAGCTGGAAACCGAATCTAATCAACCTAGACTGGGCAAAAGAGTGTTGTAATGAATTAAACATAAAGGTAAAATCCAGAACAACACATGATAACTTAATGAATCTATTAGATCTTGCCAAAATCCAATAGAGCCGATAACTTGTTCCAAGCTAAAACTTAGCCCACCGCATGGCTCATGCTTTAACAATGGAACCTTCCTGAACCAGAGCCTAAATCCACCGCATGATACTAGGCATGGCGCAGGGTTGCCGATACTTACGGAGGTCGACGGATCGATGATTCATCTCGAAGAACTCGACGACTCGACTAAAGGACTCGAAGTTGGCACGGGGCCGGTTTGTTGTATGATTGATTGATTGATTGTCCTTACAATTACCATGGGTTTATATTTATACCCAGGTTTCGACACGACTCCTAATCGATTACGATTACATTTATTTATTTCCTAAAAAGATAATCGTCGGGGTACCGTATCCGTCTTGCATTCCAAGTTAAACCAGCCTTTTCCTTATGCTTGATCCACGTCATCACACATTCCCGAATGCCTTCCGCGGAACAGCTCTCTTGCCGAATGACGATGCGTTCCCGACCGCAGAACGTTTTTACCGAATGCTCGGGGAAAAAACTCCTTTGCCGAATGATACCTTTTCGACGAATCCGGCCCACATGTCAGCCTCTTCCTGGTGCCAATTTTTGGTGTCATCAGTTTCAACTCATCATTCGGCGGTATAGTATGAGAAAATTTCAGTTTCCCAGCCTTTGCAAGCTCATCAAAGATCTTATCACACTTAGATACGTCAAAAGTAAATTTTACTTCTTCGTGCCGATTTTTATGAGTCGGCTTGAGAGAAGAACAAGTGCTAGGTTCATCTTTAGATGACCATACAAATTCAGCAGCATAAACCTCTATACCCTCATCGTCTGAATAATCATAATTGACGGTATGAAAACCAAAACGATCGGGTTTGGGTTTAGAATCCTTACTTCGGCTTTCTTGAGCCAAAGCTCTTTGCAACACTTGATTAATGGCTAGAAACTCATAGCCCTCTAATCTTTCTTTAATATGAGATCTCAAACCATTAAGACATAATTCAGCAAGATCCTTTTCAGAAATAACCAAACTATAACATCGGTTTTTTGTATCTCTAAATCTTCTAATATATTCAGAAACAGGCTCATCACTCTTTTGCCTAACTGATGTTAAGTGATAAAGTCTCAATTCATTATCACTATTGTAAAAGTGTTCATGGAATTTTTTCTCTAATTGAGACCATGTATGAATGGAATTAGGGGATAATGCTGAAAACCATGAGAAAGCAGTACCAGATAATGACAAAGGGAACATTCGGATTTTTAAATGATCAAGATTACCATGAATACCCATTTGTGCATTAAATTGGCTAACATGCTCCCATGTAGTTCTACTATCCTCCCCAGTGAATTTAACAAATTCGGGTACCTTAAAATTGTGAGGATATGGTATAGTATCAAAACTCTCAGGATATGGTTTTTGACATACTAGAGTTTTATCTTTAAGCTCTACACCGAAAGTTTCTTTAAACATAATAGCCAAATCCCTTTTATATTTTTCAAGCATTTGATCATGATAAGGATCATTTGGCCTTTGCACACTAGAAGTAATATTATTCGGCGTATGATGTGGTACCTGGTTCGGCTGTACATACGGTACTTGTTGTGAATAAACATTGTTTGGCACTGCACCGTATGAATGACCTGAACTCTGGGGAGGTATAGGATAATATATAGTTGCATATGGAGGAACAAAATTACCAGCAAATCCATTTGTTCGGCTAGGATCAACCTGAACAGGAGGTACACTAGTAATTGGTTCAGGAGATGATTGATAAGCAACTAAAGTACCAGAACTGGTCTGACCGGTTGGAACCGGTCTACCAGAACCGGTCTGACCGGTTTGTACAACCGGTCTGACCGCATTGTTCAGACTGCGTTGTTCTGGAGCCGTTTGACCTTCGAAATAGTTCATCGGCATGCCAAATCGAGGCGTGGGTGTTGCCGATGATCTAGGAGGTATGACATTATCTTGTGAAGTACTAGCAACATCAAACTTAGGAGCATTACTATCATTTTCCAAAGGTTGCTTGCCTAACGAATTATCAATCATGTTTTGGACAGTAGCAATCATTTGTTTTTGACCATTGACTAATAATTGATTAATTTGCTCCAAAGTAACAGGTGGTGCTGTAATACTCACAGTGTCCTTTTCTTCATCATGCTCGTCTTCGCTTGAAACGAAGACCATCTCCTTGTCCTTGGAGATGCCGCCCTTCCGATTCTTGGAGAAGTGAGATAAAAACCACTGAGTGGCTTTTTCATCTGCTGCTGCTTTGCGTCGGGCTTCCTTCTCCTCACGGTCCTTCATGATGGCTTCATAAGCTTGACGATCCTCGGCCGATAATTCATCAACAATCAGCCTAGCAATGTTAGCAGGATCAACGTCACTAGGTTTTGGTAGACTAACCATAGTAACAGATCTCTTTGCTTTCTTCCCCAGCGGAGTCGCCAAAATATGTTGACATGAGATCACGCCAACGAAGTCGCCGCTGCCTTGAAGCGAAACCAGTCAGACCGCTTTATGAAACCGGTCAAACCGCTTTTGACGGGGCGACGGTGAAAACCTAAAATCTCGAGCTCGGGAGGGACCCGTCGGAGCTTGAGAGTCTAGGGTTGTTCTAGGGTCGGCAGGCCACCTAGAACGTCCTCAAACGTCGTCGAGACGAGAGAAGAACAGAAGATACGGGGGTTGGAAGAGCTAGGGTTTGGAGATAAAAGTAATACGAAACATAGAAGGATAAATTGTATTTGATCGATTGGATTGGATGTATCTCAATCGGCCTTGGCCCTTTATATTTATAGGGTGGGATGGTCTTACCCCGTTGAGTCGGTTTACAATATGGGATAAAACTCTAAAGTCCTAAACCTACTCCAACACGGGAGAAACCGGTCAGACCAGATAGGGAAACCGGTCAGACCGGTTTGGCCGTTGCCAGATCGGCTACAGTAAAACCGGTCTGACTGCTTCCTAGAACCGGTCTGACCGGTTGCCCTCGGCCTGATAGTCAACTGCCAATTTTGGTCGTCAACAGTCTTCATGGCCAGGTACGTGCTCTGTGGAAGCGTGACTGCATCGATGTTGTGGAGGGCTAAGAAGGGTCGCATTAGGATCTTGGAGAAGTACATGCTCTGTGCTGGCGGTTCCTGTGGCTTGTATCTGTAGCCATGCTAACTTCATTTGCCGCTCCGTCTCTACCTCTATTTCCTGTATCTTTGAGACCTGGGCGGCTACCGTTTCCGCTAGGTCCCTCACCCTCTGCTCATATTCCGCCTTCTTCCTCGAACGGCTCCTATAAGAGGCGCTGTCCTCTTTGAAACCTTTCTTCCATGGCACTATGCCTACGCCGCGCGTACGTCCAGGGTGCTCCTTGTTTCCTAAGGCATAGGTTAGCTCATCTCCTCTAGCAAATAGAGATTCTTCCATCTTCTCCCATTTCTCAATGCTGCCTTTATAACCTCCTGAACCCATTCTATGGGTGTACTTCCTATTACCGGCATTGTCAGCATTTCTAGCGGTCATACTTGACCATTCTTCGAAGTTTTTGTACTCCAAGAATGATTCCCAAGCATCATGAGTGATGGTTGGATGCTTCGTAGGATCCGGTGCTTCTCCGGTAATGAGATAATTCTTGTATAATTTTTTATTGTAATCCTGGAACATAATTGCCATGTTTTTCATTGTCCAATCCTTCAGTTGCTCTTCATGACTGCTAGGCCATTCGAAAATTCCTTTTAAGTCCGCCCATAGCATCTCCTTCTCAGTATTGGGCAACACGTGCGGCTCAGTAGGGTCCGTGGATTTCCATTTTCTGATGCTAATGGGCACGCGTTCCCGTAGAACAACCCCGCACTGAGATATAAATTTTTTGGCCACTTGTTTGTGCTCAACTGGCTCCCCATCGTCCTCCACTCGAGTGATGTGAAACTTCACATCCTTCAGCTTCTTAGTGGTAGATCATTTGGATTTCCTAGTTCTGGTTGTCGACGCAGAGGCGGGCTACATAAATTATATATCAATGATACAATATTAAATGAGATATACAATACATATTAAATGAGATGTATTGAGATATACAATACATATTAAATGAGATATATTTACACCTGACTAGACGTGGGCTCATTATTACTGCGTTCATCCACATTACGTTGTTCCACATTTTTGCTCCCTTGAGCAATACCCAGCACGTCTTCCATGTTTGGTTGCGGGTTATCTTCGGCATCGATACCAAATATTTGATTCATTAAGAACTGGTCATTATCCTCTTGCAAGGGTTCGCTAGGGTTGTTGTCCGCCATCTATAGGAATAAAAATAATTTGTAAGCAATAAATATAAATAAATATTGATAGGGGGTTTAGGGTTTAGGGGTTTAGGGTTTGGGTTTAGGGGTTTAGGGTTTGGGTTTTGGGGTTTAGGGTTTGGGCTAGGGGGTTTAGGGTTTAGGTTTTGGGGTTTATGGTTAGGGCTAGGGGGTTTAGGGTTTGGGTTTCGGGGTTTAGGGTTAGGGCTAGGGGGTTTAGGGTTTGGGTTTTGGGGTTTAGGGTTTGGGTTTCCGAGTTTGGGCTAGGGGGTTTAGGGTTTGGGTTTTGGGGTTTAGGGTTAGGGATAGGGGGTTTAGGGTTTAGGGTTTTGGGGTTTAGGGTTAGGGCTAGGGGGTTTAGGGTTTGGGTTTTGGGGTTTTGGGTCAGGGCTAGGGGGTTTAGGGTTTAGGGTTTAGGGTTTAGGGTTTTGGGGTTTAGGGTTTGGGTTTTGGGGTTTAGGGTCAGGGCTAGGGGGTTTAGGGTTACGGCTAGGGGGTTTAGGATTTGGGTGCGCGACGCGAAGGGGTTCGCGAATGGTGGGTGCGAGACGCGAGGGGGTTCGCGAAGGGTGGATGCGCGACTCGTTTGGGTTCCGGAAGGTTTGGGTGCGCGATGGTTTGGTTGCGCGACGCGAAGGGGTTCACGAAGGGGTTCGGGTGCGCGATAGGTTTTGCACATTTATCTAATGCACTAAGGTTAGAATTAAATATAAAGTCCCAATTATTACAAAAATTACACACAAAATATGCACATATACAAAATTATATATACAAACTTATATACAAAATTATATATAAGAATATATACAAAATTATACATACCTTTTTTACATATATAACAAATTAAATACCAAATTAAATAAAAAATTAAATACCAAATTAAATAACAAATTATATAACAATTTAAATATCTAATAATATAACAAATTAAATAACAAAATTAAACAAGAAAATGACCGAGGGCGACGGGCTGGGCGGCAGGCGACGGCGATGGCGGCGCGGACACAGGCGACGGGCGCGGGCGATGGCGGCGCGGACACAGGCGACGGGCGCGGGCAACGAGCCACGGGCGGCGCGGGCGACCGGCGACGGGGGCGGCCAACAGGCGCGGGAGCTGGACCGGCGGAGGAGGCAGCGACGAATGAGAGAAGTGAGTTGGGGAGGGCTGGCGGGCGGTTATATGGGGCGGGGCCTTTAGCACCGGGTGGAGGAAAGACCCGGTGCTAAAGGCTCATTAGCACCGGATCTTTCCTCCACCCGGTGCTAAAGGCCACCACATTAGCACCGGGTGGATACAACACCCGGTGCTATTGAGTCTTTAGCAGCGGGTCTGCTTACACCCGGTGCTAAAGAGGTGCCCAGGGGCGGCAACTGAAATCCAGGTGTTGGATCTACCCGGTGCTAAAGGTCTAGGATTTCAGTTGCCGCCATTTTTTCATCCAAATCAACAATTAGCACCGGGTCTTTTTCTTTATTCATAAATACAAATAAATAAATTGCTTTACTTACTAATAGTAATTATTAAATAAATAACACAAAGCTCTTTAAAATTGTTATAAAATTCTAGGAGTTACTAGAAAATATTAGAAATTAATATAAAATCCTAGAAAATCGTAGGAATTACCATTTGCTTTCATTTACTTTATTAATAAATAAAAATATAATAATTATTTCAAGAGATGAGTGTTTTACTTACTAATAGTAATTATTAAATGAAGCTCTTTATTTCTAAATAATAATTTTGTAGAAAACAAAGCCCTTTAAAATTATTATAAAATTGTAGAAAATAGTAGGAGTTACTAGAAAATATTAGAAAATAATAGAAAACTCTAGAAAATCGTAGGAATTATCATTTGGTTTCATTGATCGAACGTTGCTACATTTCACGAAAGATGGGCTTCGGGTGGTCATATCTTTTGATGGATCATATGTCAGAATGTTAAAAACTTATAAAACAAAGTGCTTTACTTACTAATACAAATATAGTAATTATATCAAACTAAAAACCACATAAAGGCATAACAAATACACGACATCATTTATATAAATATGAATTTCTAGAACATAGTGCAATTAAATTACACGGCATCATCGTTTACTCGGATACTAATAAACTTCCTCTTTACGAATGTTCCTTGATTGTGATCACACCGTAGATAGGGTGTCTCCTCCACCGCTAACAGGATGCTTGGGTCAGCAGCCATCGAGAATGGAGGCAGCCCATCGAGCATATCATAATCTTCATCCGTCTTGTCCTCAACTCCTACGATTTTTCTTTTTCCAGGAAGAACAATATGACGCTTTGGCTCGTCTTGTGGTGGGTTCAATTGCTTACCCACCCCTTTCTTATCCGCCCCTTTCTTTGGTCAGCTAGCCATGTGATGAGGACATCACTCCTATGGATACTCACAACAATCCTCCATTGATCGTTCAAGGTCCAATCACTAGAGCTCATGCGTGACAATTGAATTTAGAGGTGAACTCGTTCCTAAGTACTTCTCTATGTGATTGTGAGAATAGATTGCTACCTAATGATTATATTGTAATTAGGAACCATGGAGAGGACCGAGGATAGTTGGAGAAGGGCTACAAGGTGGAGAGGAACATCAAGGGCGTCCAAGTCAAGATAGAGGCCCAAATCAATTCGACTCCGAGTCCACCTCGGAGTCCAGGAGCAGTCAGCGCTAAATCGGACGCCCAGGTCGCATACGAGCTCGGATTTGGATGTTCTTTATATGCTTGGAAAGCTAAGAAGATAATCTTTGCAATGGCACTAGTCATCGGGAATCGACGAAACAAGTTGACGTCCAGAATCGCAGCCCTTCTCGGTTCATCTTGCATACCCTAACCGCCGCCGGGCATCCTGCCGAATTGAGCCTCCAGAGAACCACATCGTGGGCCTCCCGAAAACCATAACTTGAGGTACCTTCAGTAAAACGGGCATAACATTTCGCTCGGTGCTCCGTTTTGGCTCAATTTTTTACAGCAGCTTCGTGACTCCATTGTGAGGTGTCCGAAACTGGGCCTAGCCCTGTTTGCCCGACTCAGAAAATTCAGAAAAAATCAGTAAGATAAAGAAAAAAAATGATCAAGTTGTTTTAGGGTTTTCAGCGTTTGTTCCTGAATTTCCCTAGGCCGCATCTCACCTCAAAAAAGGGTGAAAATTTGTGTGCTTGGAGCTTTTGGTATCCCTGTTAAGAGAAAAATATAAAAAATATAGTTCAAAAAATAAAAAACTCGTGATTCCTACTAGCCTGGAGGTTTTGGACGGAAATTCTGAAAAGATTAAAAACGATTGCATAGAGTGCTGTTTTCCTTGTCCTGTGAGATTTTTCCATCATTTCTTGTTCCAACTTGTTGTGCTATGTCTACGACACGTCTAAGCCAGCAATTGTGACTTGTACTTTGTATACTTATTGAACTTTGCTATTCTGCATTCGTTATTTGCTACTCCTTGCTACATATTGTGCCTTCCCAAAGCTCCACATACACCTTCTGGACGGCACTGGTTTTTGACCCTTGCAATCGCGGACTACACGCCTTCCAGGCATCCTTTGCCTTGCTTGTCGGTAAGAACCTTGCAAGAGCTTGGTAAGACGCTTCCTTTGCTATGTTGAGAGCACGTAGTCGGATTATTAGGGATAACCTTCACTGTGTGTTCTTGTTTTGGTGCTTTTCGATGGCAGGAGATGACGCACTGAAGGCTCCCGCAGATTTCAGTGAATGTGTTAGTCGAGAAGAGCTAGAAGCTTCTCGTGACAAGATGGAAGAAACAATCAACAAGGCTGTCACTGACGCGCTCATCGCTATGAAGCTTGGCACCATGTTAGAGAGGATGGACCGACGGGTGTCCGAGCTTGCCGACAGAGTTGCTATAGTGGAGGCACGTCCACAGCCACAGCCACAGCCACAACAACAACCACCACCTCCACGTTTTCCAGATGACGCGGTGTTTGATGACAATGGTAATTATGATGAAGCAGCTACCAGAAACACACGACTACAACGTCGCCTTCGCCATAACAGGGTAGGTATGGGTGGCGCTCACCAAGGCAATAACAATCGTGATGACCCTTATGCTAAGATTAAGTTTACCATTCCATATTTTTCGGGTCATTATGATGCTGAGGGTTACCTTGATTGGGAGATGACAGTAGAACAAAAATTTTCTGCCCACCTTGTACCAGAAGAACATCAAGTTAGACAAGCCACTAGTGAGTTTAAGGACTTTGCTATTATTTGGTGGACTGGTCTAGTTGGCGATGGTAGAGCACCTACATCTTGGAATGAGCTTAAGGTGGCTATGCGTGATCATTTTGTTCCATCTTCATATCATAGAGATTTGCGTAAGAAATTGCAGCGTTTAAAACAAGGAGAAACTTCTGTGCAGGATTACTATGGTTCTTTGCAAAAAGGCATAATGCGTTGTGGTATTGTAGAAGGGCCTGTGGATTCTATCTGTCGTTTTTATTCAGGGTTGAGGCGTGATATTCAGGACATAGTTGATTATAAGGACTTTAACACCATCGACCAGTTGTTTCGATATGCTATGCTTGCAGAAAAGGAGATTCAGGGGCGTGAACAGCAGGGCAAGAACAAGGTGGGAAGCACCTCCTACACTCCACGTGCAACTCCATCTTCGGGGCTGCCCAAGCCAACTTCTTTTCGAGCACCCCCACCAGCGAGCAAGCGATACACACCTTCAACAGCTGCTGCACCATCACCGCCGCCACCATCTTCTGCACGTTCTTCGGATTCCGGTAAAAATTCTTTGCAGGAGGACAGCAGGAGTACCACCTCGACACCACGCACTCCCAACATTCAGTGCCACCGTTGCCATGGGCTTGGCCACGTGCAGAAGGATTGCCCTAGTCAGGGGGCATACATTGCTACAGAAGATGGATACATAAGCACCTCCGACATTGAAGATGATGAGGCAAATGATATTGATGAGGATCGTGGCGTTGCATTTGGTAGTGAGGACACGACGGCCTTTAGAAACATCATTGTGCAGCGAGTACTCAGCGCACAAGTACAAAATCCTGAGAAGATCCAACGCCATAACTTGTTCCAAATTTTTTTCGTCATCAACAACCGTCGCGCACGTGTCATCATTGATGGAGGTAGTTGCAATAATTGGGTGACTTCTGATTTGGTCAAGAAGCTTTGATTGGCCACACGCCCTCATCCCCATCCATATGGTATTCAGTGGTTTAGTGATGCGGGGAAAGCTAAGGTAACACAAACTTGTAAAGTTTCTTTTTCCATTGGTACCTATGCTGATTCTGTTGTCTGTGATGTCGTACCTATGTATGCTTGTTCTCTTTTATTGGGACGTCCTTGGGAATTTGATAATGATGCTATACACCATGGCAAAAGTAATAAATACACTTTCACACATAAAGGACAGAAAATTACTTTGCTACCTATGACACCTGCTGAAATTGTACAAGCTGATAAAGACCGAGTTGCTAGTTTGCATGATAAGGAATCTGAAAATCAGCAAGTTGCTAAATCTATTTACCCACCTAAAAAGGATAAGTCTGCACCAACCTCTGAGGTCGAGGGAATTAAATTAAAGGGGGAGTTATGCTCGCAATGAAATATGAACTTGCTGAACTTTCTGATGATGATATGTGCTATGCTTTGGTATGCAAACGAGCTTTGTTTTCGCTTGATAATATTGCTAGCTCTTTGCCTCCTGTTGTCACTAACATTTTGCAGGAGTATGAGGATGTTTTTCCAGCTGAGTTACCACCGGGCCTTCCACCTTTGAAAGGGATAGAGCATCAAATTGATTTTATTCCCGGAGCCACATTGCCGAACCGTGCTGCTTATCGCACCAATCCCGAGGAGACTAAGGAGATTCAGCGACAAGTCCAAGAACTGTTGGACCGTGGGTATGTCCGTGAAAGCCTTAGTCCTTGTGCTGTTCCTATGCTTTTGGTTCCCAAGAAAGATGGTATTTGGCGTATGTGTGTTGATTGTCGAGCTATCAATAATATTACCATTCGATATCGTCATCCTATTCCTAGGCTAGATGACATGCTTGATGAGTTGTGTGGTGCTATAATTTTCACAAAGATAGACTTGCGTAGTGGTTACCACCAAATAAGAATGAAACTTGGAGATGAATGGAAAACAGCTTTTAAAAACAAATTCGGGTTATATGAGTGGTTAGTTATGCCTTTTGGTTTAACCAATGCACCTAGTACTTTCATGCGATTGATGAATGAGGTTTTGCGGGCTTTTATTGGGCGATTTGTGGTGGTTTACTTTGATGATATATTAATTTTCAGCAAGTCTTTGGATGAACATATGGAACACTTACGTGCTGTTTTTGATGCTTTGAGAGATGCACATTTGTTTGCTAATCTTGATAAGTGCATCTTTTGCACCGATAGAGTTTCTTTCCTTGGCTATGTTGCTACTCCACAGGGAATTGAGGTGGATGCGATGAAAATTAAGGCCATTGAGAGCTGGCCGTTGCCCCAAACCATCACACAGGTACGGAGTTTTCTTGGTCTTGCAGGTTTCTATCGCCACTTCGTCAAAGATTTCAGCACCATTGCTGCACCGTTGCACGAGTTGACGAAGAAAGGTGTGGTGTTTCATTGGGGAAAAGCACAAAAGGAGTCCTTTGCAACATTGAAGTACAAGCTTACGCACGCGCCATTGTTGCAACTTCCAAACTTTGGTAAGACTTTTGAGTTAGAATGTGATGCTAGTGGAGTTGGCATTGGAGGTGTTTTGATGCAAGATGGTAAACCCGTTGCATATTTTAGTGAAAAGTTGCATGGTCCGGTTCTGAATTATTCTACGTATGATAAGGAATTGTATGCACCTGTACGTTCTTTAGAAATGTGGCGTCATTATTTGTGGCCTAGAGAATTTGTTGTTCATTCTGATCATGAATCGCTGAAGTATCTTCGCTCTCAAAATAATCTGAATCGTTGAATTTATTGAAACTTTCCCTTATGTTGTCAAACACAAGAAGGGGAAGGATAATGTGATTGCTGATGCTTTGTCTAGACGATATACTTTGCTGTCCCAACTTGATTGTCGGATTTTTGGACTTGAATCGATAAAAGAACAATATGCGCTTGACCCTGATTTTAAAGATGTGTTGCTGAATTTTAGAGAGGGACGTGCATGGAACAAATTTGTGGTTAATGATGGGTTCTTGTTTAGAGCTAACCGCCTATGCATTCCAGTTGGTTCCGTTCGTCTTTTGTTGTTACAGGAAGCGCATGGAGGAGGGTTGATGGGCCATTTTGGTGCTAAGAAGACCGCGGATGTTTTGGCCTCGCATTTTTTTGGCCTCATATGAAGAGAGATGTTGAGAGGTTTGTTTCTCGCTGCTCCACATGTCAAAAAGCTAAGTCTCGCTTGAATCCACATGGGTTATACATGCCTCTTCCAGTTCCTTCTATTCCTTGGTCAGATATTTCTATGGACTTTGTTTTGGGATTGCCTAGGACTAAGAGGGGGAGTGATAGCATATTTGTTGTGGTGGATCGTTTTTCTAAGATGGCACACTTTCTACCATGTCATCAGAGTGATGATGCTATACATATTGCTGACCTCTTTTTCAAAGAGATTATTCGTTTGCATGGTATGCCGTCTACTATTGTATCAGATCGCGATGCTAAATTCTTGAGTCATTTTTGGCGGACTCTGTGGAACAAGTTGGGTATCAAATTATTGTTTTCTACTACTTGTCATCCACAAACTGATGGACAAACGGAGGTCGTGAACCATACTTTGGGTACTATGTTGAGAGCTATTTTGAAGAAAAATTTGAGGATGTGGGAAGAATGTTTGCCTCATGTCGAGTTTGCATATAATCGAGCAACACATTCTACCACCAAGGTAAGTCCTTTTCAGGTAGTGTATGGTTTCAACCCTCATGCTCCTATTGATATTTTGCCTTTGCCTACTAGTGAAAGGATTCATAATGATGCCAAGGATCGTGCTGAATTTATTTTGCAAATGCATGAAACAACTAAGCACAACATTGAAAAGATGAATGACAAGTATAGAATTGCTGGTAGTATAGGTAGGAAAGAAGTAAAGCTTGAACCGGGTGATTTAGTATGGTTGCACTTGAGAAAACAAAGATTTCCAGATTTGAGAAAGTCTAAGTTGATGCCAAGAGCTGATGGCCCATTTAAAATACTTGAAAAGATTAATGATAATGCATATAAACTTGAGTTACCTCCTGAGTTTGGGGTTAGTCCCACCTTTAACGTTTCAGATTTGAGGCCATACTTGGGAGAAGAGGATGAGCTTGAGTCGAGGACGACTCCAATTCAAGAGGGAGAGGATGATGAGGACATCACTCCTATGGATACTCACAACAATCCTCCATTGATCGTTCAAGGTCCAATCACTAGAGCTCGTGCGCGACAATTGAATTTATAGGTGAACTCGTTCCTAAGTACTTCTCTATGTGATTATGAGAATAGATTGCTACCTAATGATTATATTGTAATTAGGAACCATGGAGAGGACCGGAGGATAGTTGGAGAAGGGCTTCAAGGTGGAGAGGACCATCAAGGGCGTGCAAGTCAAGACAGAGGCCCAAATCAATTCGACTTCGAGTCCACCTCGGAGTCCAGCAGCAGTCAGCGCTAAATCAGACGCCCAGGTCGCATACGGGCTCGGATTTGGATGTTCTTTATATTCTTGGAAAGCTAAGAAGATAATCTTTGCAATGGCACTGGTCGCATGTCAAAATTCGTCCAGAGTCATCGGGAATCGACGAAACAAGTTGACGTCCAGAATCTGTTTCGGCGCTGCGTCGTCGTATTTTGGTCTTTGGGCCGTGTATCGTGTTGAGCCCAATAGGGGCACGTCCAAGGGGTTCGACCACGACCCTAGACTCTTTAAAACAGTAGCCGCCACCCAAGTTAGGGTTTTGGGTTTTGCTTAGATCAATTCTGTCAAGAACAGTGTCACCGCTCGTCGGTTTGTGAGACCCCAACTTCGTGAGTTTAATCATACATCGGCAATTGTGTTGCAATCTTTCTCGTTCTTGCTTGTGTTATTCGATTCGCAGGCAAGGATTAGACTTCTGGGCGAGGTCAACTGTGCAACGCCGGTTGATAACCTGAGGAGACGTGGTGCTGCGATTGCGGGGGTCGGAACGTGTGGTTCAGAAGCCGGATCGATTTGAGTCACGACTCCACCAAATCGAGAGTTATTAGAACCTTTCGGAAGATCGGGAAACCCTAGTTTCCATCACCATGTCCTTTACATAAAAAAACTTGTGTGACATCTTTGGCTAGGACGAACGGTTCGTCTAGAAACTCAATCTTGTTTAGGTCCACTAACGTCATTCCATACTCATCAACTGTAACACCTCCTGCAGTCAGCTTCACCCATTAGCACTTAAACAGTGGGATCTTCAAAGGTCCGTACTCTAGTTCCCATATCTCCTCTATGACACCATAGTATGAGATAGTATTGCCATTGGTGTCTGTCGCGTCGATTCAGACTCCACTGTTTTGGTTGGTGCTCCTCTTGTCCTGGGCTCTTGCGTAAAATGTATACCCATTGATGTTGTATCTTTGGAATTTTAAGATCGTGGTTGATGGACCCCTAGCTACAATAGCTAGCTGTGCATCAGACGTTCTCGCAACCAAGCGGCGAAAGTACTATTGTGCATCCGCTGAATAAAGGCTGCAGACTTTGCTGGATTTTCGTCCTAGAGAATCTTCATGTGCTCCTCGATGTACGGAGCAACTAAGGTTTATTGTTGCAAAACTGTGAGGTGTGCTTTACGAAATGTCTCCATGTCCTTGATTACCATCGATCTTTTCCCTAGTGTGCCCTTTCCACCAAGTCTCCCCTCATGATGTGATTCGGGCACACCAATCGGCATAAGATCATTGACAAAGTTAACACAGAATTCAATGACCTCCTCTGTTTCGTATCCCTTTGCAATGCATCCTTCTGGACGAGAACGATTATGAACATACTTCTTTAGCACAGCGAAGAACCTCTCAAACAGGAACATGTTGTGTAGAAATACTGGGCCCAGTATACAAATCTCTTTGACGAGGTGAACCAATAGATGTGTCATAATATTGAAGAAGGATGGTGGAAATATCATCTCAAAGCTGACAAGACATTGCACCACGTAGTTCTGTAGCTGAACTAAATGGTCTGGATTGATCACCTTCTGAGAAATTGCATTGAAGAATGCACATAGCTACACAATGACTTTCCACACATTAACGGGTTGCACACCCCTGAGTATGACGGGAAGCAGCTATGTCATCAACACATGACACTCGTGAGACTTGAGGTTTCTGAACTTCTCCTCTTTCATATTTATTATTCCCTTAACATTGGAGGAGTAGCCCGACGGAAACTTGATATTGTTCAAGCATTCAAACATGTTTGCCTTCTCTTCTTTGCTGAGAGTGAAGCTGGCCGGATGCAAGTACTGGCGTCCTTTGTCTCTCTTTTCTGGATGTAGATCATTCCATTGTTTCAATCATTTCATCTCTTGTCGTGCTTCCAGTGTATCTTTTGGCTTCCCATAAGTACCCAGGAAGCTTATCAAGTTAGCGCAAAGATTTTTCGTCAGATGCATCACATCAATCGTGTTACGGACCTCTAAATATTGCCAATAAGGTAGCTCCCAAAAGATAGACTTTTTCTTCCACATCGCGGCATGACCATCGTCGCCAGTCGGAACAGGCTGGCTTCCGTCTCCCTTTCTAAACACCACTTGTAGGTCCTTTAACATATCAAATACATCTTGTCCACTCCGGTGTCTTGGCTTTGTACGGTGGTCCGCATTCCCCCCAAAATGCGGACATTTCTTTTGTAGCTCATGCTTCGTAGGAAGAAATCGACGATGACCCATGTAAACAACCTTCCTATAATATTTCAAATACATGCTTTCGGTTTCCTCTAAATAGTGAGTGCATGCTTTATATCCTTTGTTTGATTCTCCTGATAAGTTACTTAGTGCAGGCCAGTCGTTGATGTTTATGAAAAGCATTGCTCGAAGGTCAAACTGCTCCCGCTTGTCCTCATCCCACATGCTAACACATTCTTCCTTCCATAGCTGCAAAAGTTCATCAACCAATGGTCTTAGGTAGACATCAATGTCGTTGCCATGTTGCTTTGGCCCTTGAATAAGCACTGACATCGTAATGAACTTCATGCACAGCCAAGGGGGTAGGTTGTAGATACATAAAGTCACAGGCCAAGTGCTATGACTACTGCTCATTTCACCAAAAGGGTTCATGCCATCAGTACTTAAACCAAGCGTCACATTCCTCACATCAGCATCAAACTCTGGGAATGCTCTATCGATGTTCCTCCACTGGGATCCATCAGCGGGGTGTCTCAACGTGTCATCCTGCTTACGTTCTTCTTTGTGCCATCGCATTAGTTTGGCATGCTCTTTGTTCCTGAACAAACGCTTCAGACGGGGTATCGGAGGAAAATACCACATCACCTTCGCATGAATTTTTTTCTTACAAGGCTCCCCCACAACCTCACCAGGGTCATCCCGCCTTATCTTCTATCGTGTGCAACTGCAAACTGGACAACAATCCAAGTGTTTGTATTGTCCGCGATAGAGGATACAGTCATTATGACACGCATGTATCTTCTGCACTTCCATACCGAGAGGGCAAACAACCCGTTTTGCTTCATACGTTGCCGATGGCAATTCGTTACCCTTGGGCAGAATCTTCTTTACGAGTTTTAGTAGCTCATCGAAACCCTTATCAGTAACGCCATTTGCTGCCTTCCACTACAGAAATTCAAGTGTGATATCCAACTTCGTCAGCCCCTCTTTGCAATCTGGGTACAAGTCAGTTTTGTGGTCCCGCAACATGCGTTGTATCTTTTTCAGTTCCTTATCATTGCCCAAGTCTTTCTCAGCATCACGCAACATTTGCCCAAGTCCATCATTAGGGTCATCTTCCTGAGCATCATCTTCCTGAGAAGCATCTTCCTGATCGGCATCACCCATTGCAGCATCTGCAAAGGCCCCGTAGTATTCAGCCAATACCGGAATGTCGTTATCCACCTCATCTTCTTCATCTTCATCCATTAGAATTCCTCTTTCACCATGCTTCGTCCAAACAGAATAATTGCTCATGAAACCGTGCCTCATCAAATGCACCTGAAGAGCTCCTCTTTGTTTGTACGATTGTATATTTCGACAATTAGTGCATGGGCAGAACATGAAACCTGACGGCGTCCTGTTGGCCTCGGTGACATCGAGAAACCCCTTCAGGCCATCACAAAACGCCGTATCGTGATTGTCTCCGTACATCCATTGCCTATTCATATGCACTAGTAACCAATAACAATTATTTGTATAATTTAATATATAATATAATACAAAGGTAATATATAAGACAATACAAATTTAATATATAACTAAATATAAATTTAACATATAATAGATTACAAAGTTAATACATAAGACAATACAAACTAAACACATTTCTAAAACTATAATTAATTTATTCATTTTCTAAAACAAATATACTTCCATTAAAAAATAAATAAATATTCCAACTTTAAATAAATAACTAATAAATACAATACATAAGCTCTCACTCTCCACCATGAACACAAGCTCTCTCTCTCTCCCCACCATGAACACAAGCTCTCTCTCTCTCCACCATGAACACAAGCGCTCTCTCTCTCCAGGATGAACACAAGCTCTCTTTCCATTTTGATTCACAAATTTCTCTATTTCTAAATCATATAAACAATACAAGCTAATAAAAAACATAAGAGAATGAAAGAATGTACCTTGTAGTGCCCATTGGATGAGTGAAATCTTCACAAATTTTGAAAAAAAAATTGGCAGCACCTTCCCTGTCCCGAGCATAGCATGAACACAGCTCCAAGTGTTGATGCTGGCTCATTAGCATCGGGTCATGGCAAGACCTAGTGCTACTGCTCTCACATTGGCACCGGTTGCAGCCACCAACCGGTGCTAAAGGGCCTTGGCCACATTAGCAAGACCCGGTGCTAATGTGCTCAGCCTGCCACCCCTGCGCGCCGCCCCTGCTCATAGCCGTTGGACCCGGTACTGATGCACCCTTATCACCGGGTCCAAAATGTGCCACGGCCTATGAGGGGGGGGAGGGGGCGGATGTGAGGTTCTCTGGTAGCGAAGGAAATGTATCAGGATCCACATGAGACGAATTTGCGTCTACTATATAGAACTTTTCAAGTGGCGATACAGTTTTTTGGCGTTCTACTGATGAACATATGAAACATTTGAATCTCAAGTTTCAATATGAACTTATATTGATGGGTTCTTGATTCTGATAGCTAAACGACAATTTTCTTAATTAGACTGCATCTAGGTGGCAAGCATCTTTTGTGCATTTAAAAAAGACAACTAAATCATAGAAGCCCAGGCAACAACATCATTACAAAGCATATTAAAACGCACAAACAGAGTCATGCATGTAACAGAGTGATCAGGCTAGGTGGCAGGGGTAGACCTAGAAATAGAGTTAGCAATGTAGGTTAATCTGATGTATGTGTATAAATGGGCTGATTTGAAGCTACATGGGCAGGTATTTATTGTATACAACATGAAGCTAATGGAATTTATAGGCCAGATAACTTATCTTTTCGTGTTTGAGATCTGTGTTATAGTAGATGAATTGTTAAGATGAGATGGGGGTAATCCTAGATGAGATGGAGGGAAGTAATGTAACTCATCCAACCAATACCAAAATATTGAATTAGGCAACTCAAACTGTTGAATTAGGTTTCATAGATTATTGAATCAACTGTATGAAAATGATGTACAACATATCATGCGTGGGGCTTCCTCGGTGAGGCTGAGGAAAGTAAAGTAACTCATCTGACCCCCTAGTAAAATGTTCAATCGGGCAACCAGAAATGTTGAGTTGGTTTCCCGGGTTGTTGAATCAGATGTATGAAAATGTTGAATCGAGGAATATGAATTGTTGATTCGGGTTTTGTTGATTACTGAATCAAGTATATGAAATGTTGTGATGTGATCCAAATTCATTGCACAAGAAAAGGCCCATCGCCGGAGGCTTGGGCCGGAGCGAAGCGGCCCTGTGGTTTCTCTCAAGAGCGCACAGTTTAGTCCCGCCTCGACAATGCAACCAAAGACGGGCACATGAGGAGCCTATATAATAGACGTTTGCTCTTTGGTGAAAGATCATCCTCTTGTAAGCCGCCAATAGGCATTGTAAACACACACCCGATATAGTAAAGCGCTTATAACAAGTGGTACAGACGTATTCTAGCCCTGGTTGCAGATTAGGGTTCATGACGATCTTTCGCTGCTGGACTACAACACGCGGTTCTCGCTATGGCAAGTCAAGATGCGGGGAGTTCTGGTGCAGACTCATGACTACGATGAGGCACTGGAAAATTTCGGCAAGAGGAACGCCGATTGGAGTCCCGAGGAGAAGCGCAAGGATCTGAAGGCGCTCGCCCTAATCCAGCTTCATCTTCATAATGATATTTTGCAGGAGGTGTTGCAAGAAAAAACTGCTGCAGAACTATGGCTGAAACTGGAATCGATCTGTATGTCCAAGGATCTAACCAGTAAGATGCATATGAAGATGAAGTTGTTCACTCTGAAGATGAAGGAGGAGGATTCGGTGATGAGCCACATCGCTGACTTCAAGAAGATTGTTGCTGACCTAGTGTCGATGGAGGTGAAGTATGATGATGAGGACTTAGGTCTCTTACTGTTATGTTCATTGCCAAATTCGTATGCTAATTTTCGTGACACCATACTTTTTAGCCATGATGAACTCACCGTAAAGGAAGTCTATGAGGCGCTCCAGTACAGGGAGAAGATGAGAGGCATGGTGCAGTCTGACGGGACGTCATCCTCCAAGGGCGATGCTTTGCATGTGAGAGACAGACCTGAGCATAGATCTTCCAAAAATGGAAACGATGGTGCCAAGAGTTTTGATGGAAGAGGCCGCTCAAAGTCGAAAGCTCCTAATAATAAGAAGTTCAGTGCTTATTGCAAGCTCAGAAATCATAACATTGAGGATTGTAGGAAAGTTCAATACAAGGAGAAGAAGAAAAACTATTCTGATGGTAAGGTCTCTGTTGCTTCTGCTGCAGGTGATTCTAATTCAGGAGATTGTCTGGTAATATCTACCAGTTCTGTTTCTGGTAATGTTGAATGGATTTTGGATTCCGCATGTTCGTTTCATATCTGCACTAACAAAGATTGGTTTAGTTCCTATAAGCCTGTGCAGAACGGAGATGTTATGCGAATGGGAGATGATAACCCGCGTGAGATTGTGGGCATCGGCTCCGTCAGATCAAGACTGATGATGGCGTGAGTCGCACATTGATAAATGTGAGGTACATACCAGGAATGAAAAGAAATCTAATTTTGTTGAACACACTTGCCAGAGAAGGATTCAGATACACTGGTTTAGATGAACTTTTAAAGGTACCAAAAGGTTCTCTTGTATGTTTTCTAGGTGATCTCAATGCTTCAAATCTATATGTACTAAGAGGTTCTACTCTGCATGGTTCGGTTTCTGCAAATGTTACTAATTCTGAACCTAGTACTACTAACCTCTAGCATATGCGTCTAGGCCATATGAGTCACCTTGGTATGACAGAATTGATGAAGAGAAACTTGTTGGATGGCTGCACTTCGAGTAGCATGAAATTCTGTGAGCATTGTATTTTTGAGAAGCATAAAAGGGTAAAATTCAATACTTCAGTTCATACCACCAAAGGTACTCTTGATTATGTACATGCTGACTTATGGGGTCCTTATTGTGAGCCTTCTCTTGGTGGTGCTCATTACATGCTTACTATTATTGATGACTACTCTAGAAGGGTTTGGCCTTATTTTCTGAAACATAAAGATGATAACTTTGCTGCTTTTAAGGACTGGAAAGTTATGATAGAAAGGCAAACTGAAAGGAAAGTAAAATTGCTTCGTACCGACAATGGTGGAGAGTTTTGTTCGACTGCCTTTGATGACTATTGCAGGAAGGAAGGCATTGTGAGTCATCACACCATACCGTATACTCCTCAACAAAATGGTGTGGCCGAACGTATGAACAGAACCATCATATCGAAGGCCCGTTGCATGATGTCCAATGCACAGATGAGCAAGTGTTTTTGGGCTAAAGCTGCAAATACTACATGTTACTTGGTAAACCGATCGCCTTCTATTCCACTTAATAAGAAAACTCCCATGGAGGTATAGTCCGGTACGCCTGTTGATTATTCACATTTGAAAGTTTTTGGTTGCACTGCTTACGCTCATGTTGATAATGGAAAATTAGTGCCTAGAGCTATTAAGTGTCTTTTTCTTGGTTATGGTTCCGGAGTTAAAGGATATAAACTGTGGAATCCCGAAACAGGAAAGACTTTCATGAGCAGAAGTGTGGTTTTCAATGAATTTGTGATGTTTATTGATAATTTGTCCTCAGATAGTGTTCCAGATATTTCTGCTACAGAGGTGCAGCATATGCGCTTGTAGGTGGAGCATGTTGATGATGAGGTAGTTGTGCAGGTGGAGCCAGTTGATGACCAAGATAATGAGGTTGCTGATGATGGTGCTCATGATGATGTTCAGCAAACTCCTCCTATTTTATAGCAAGAGGAGGATTTACCTATTGCTCAACGCAAGTCTAAGAGAAGTTGTGGTCCTCCCAAACATCTCATTGAAGAATGTAATTTATCTTATTATGCTTTGAGTTGTGCTAAACAGGTGGAGAATGTTCACAAGCTAGCAACATATAAAGAAGTTGTTTGTTGTGGTGATTGTGAGAGCTGGATTTCAGCTATGCATGAGGAGATGCAGTCTCTTGAGAAGAACAGTACATGGGAGGTTATGCCTTTGCCTAAAGAGAAGAAGACCATCCGCTGCAAATGGATCTTCAAGAGAAAGGAGGGTTTATCTCCAAGTGAGCCTCCAAAGTTTAAGGCAAGGTTAGTTGCAAAAGGTTGCAGTCAGATTCCGGGTGTTGACTATAATGACGTGTTCTCTCTAGTTGTAAAACATAGTTCGATCCGTACTTTCTTTAGTATTGTTGCGTCACATGATCTCGAGCTTGAGCAGTTAGATGTGAAGACTGCGTTTTTACATGGAGAGCTAGAGGAGGATATATACATGGACCAGCCGGAAGGGTTCATAGTGCCTGGCAAGGAAAAGTTTGTGTGCAAGTTGAAGAGATCCTTGTATGGTTTGAAACAGTCCCCTCGTCAGTGGAACAAGAGGTTTGATTCATTTATGCAGTCACACGATTTTAAAAGGTCAAAATTTGATAGCTGTGTTTACATTAAACAGGTTAATGGATCACCTATATATTTGTTGTTATATGTTGATGATATGTTGATTGCTGCCAAGAGTCAGATTGAAATCACTAAGTTGAAAAATTGTTGAGTAGTGAGTTTGATATGAAAAATCTTAGTGCTGCTAAGAAAATTCTTGGTATGGAAATTAGTAGAGACAGAAAATCTGGTTTGCTATTTCTTAGTCAACAAAATTATATCAAGAAAATTCTTCAGCGTTTCAACATGCAAGATGCTAAAGCTGTTAGTACCCCTATTTCATCTCACTTTAAGGTGTCAGCTACACAGTGTCCTAGTATAGATTAGGAGATTGAATACATGTCAAGAGTTCCTTATTCTAGTGATGTTGGGTCTTTGATGTATGCCATGGGTTGCTCTCGTCTAGATTTGTCATATGCTAGGAGTTTGGTTAGTAGATATATGTCGAATCCTGGTAAAGAACATTGGAGGGCAGTTCAGTGGATTTTCAGGTACCTCAAAGGCACGGCAGATTCTTGTTTGAAGTTTGGAAGAACAGATAAGGGGCTAATTGGTTATGTGGATTCTGACTATGCTGCTGATATGGACAAGCGGAGATCACTTACTAGATATGTGTTTATTGTTGGCAGTTGTGCTGTGAGTTGGAGGGCTACGCTACAGACTGTTGTTGCTTTGTCAACTACTGAAGCAGAATATATGGCTATTTGTGAAGCATGCAAGGAATTGGTTTGGCTGAAAGGCTTATATCGTGAGCTTTGTGGAGTTGAATCTTGCATTACTTTATACTGTGATAATCAAAGTGCTATTTACCTTAATAAAGATCAGATGTTCCATGAAAGGACTAAGCATATTGATATCAAGTATTATTTTGTGTGTGATGTGTTCAAAGAAGGTATGCTAAAGGTATGCAAGATCAGTACTCATGATAATCCTGCTAATATGATGACAAAGTCAGTTCTTGTCGCTAAGTTTGAGCTTTGCTCAAGCTTAGTTGGCTTGACAGCTTAGCCCAAGTGGCTATTTGGCACTAGAAGTTTTGTTATTTATTGTGTTTAGGTCATGATTTGATATATGCTACAAGAAGGAATTTGTCTCAAGGTGGAGTTTGTTGTGATGTGATCCAAATTCATTGCACAAGAAAAGGCCCATCGCCGGAGGCTTGGGCCGGAGCGAAGCGGCCCTGTGGTTTCTCTCAAGAGCGCACAGTTTAGTTCCACCTCGACAATGCAACCAAGGACGGGCACGTGAGCAGCCTATATAATAGACCTTTGCTCTTTGGTGAAAGATCATCCTCTTGTAAGCCGCCAATAGGCGTTGTAAACACACACCCGATACAGTAAAACTTTTTACTGGCCGGCGCCCGTGGTTTTTTTCCTTCTACATTCGGAGGGTTTTCCACGTTAAATCTTGTGTCTTGCTGTGTTTTATTTCATTTTACTTCATCATTATTCACCGTCGCTTATAACATGAAAATGTTGATGTTTACAATGGAAGATTGGTGGGCTACAATGGTTGGGCTCGATGGGACTATTGGGTTGAAAGTTATAGTGCTTAACTATCTTGCAGAAGATGTATAGGAGCCCTCTTGCTGAGGTCTTGGATCCATGGATAACTTATACATCTTCCTAAAGGTGCAAACACTACCAGAATGCTTCACATCCGCCCGCCTCCTCCGCCTCGGCCATTTTTGGACCCGGTGCTGATGGGGCTTCAGCACCGGGTCCAACGGCTAGGAGGGGGGGCGGCGCTGCGGGGTGTCAGGGCAGACACATTAGCACCGGGTCGTGGATTTGATCACCTGTTGGACACTGTAAGTACTTTTTTGTTGCTTATAATTCAAAGTTTGAAAACAATAATTCCAATCTATGCTGACGCGGGCTTTATTTATTGCTTAACATATGCAGAATGGAGATTCAAAAATGTCGGAGATCCTCAATATATGACGTTGGTTTCGTGGATCCTCGAAGGATAAGTGAACAAATGATATTGATGAATCCTGAGGAAACATATGGAAACCTATGCAAGTATATTAAGAAACAAAATTACTGCGACTCCATACTAATCCCGTACAACATCGAGTGAGTACATACACAGGCTTCTTCTTATACTGTCTGTGTACTATTTCATTTCTGATTATAATGTATACATGTATACAGATTCCACTGGTTCCTAATAATATTGTGTCCTGACCGGGGTGTCGTGAACGTCTTTGATTCATTGCACACTCCAATAGAAAAACTACAGAACATCATGGACATGATGACAAGGTGATGTATATTTTCCCCTACTTAATTCACCCCTTACACTCGCAATGACTTAACTCAATTTTTGTGTTCGCAGGGCCTGGAATCAATTTCGTCAAGAACACCCGGGTATTCAACATGAAACACTAAAATGGAACATTGGCTTTCCGGTAAGCAAGTAATTTGTACATGTAGGCCTCGGCTAATATATTATATGAATTTTACTTAATTTCTTTTGGTCGATAGTGTGCCAAACAGGGGAAGGGAAATAATTTATGTGCATACTATGTTTGCGATTACATGTAGAATTGGGGACATAAAAAGCTTACACAACACGATATTATGGTACGTAATAATAAACACATTTCCATTATTATTAAGTGCACAATTATTGTTTCCAACTCGGCGGATTAAATATCTTTCAATTATTTGTAAATTATAGATGTTGAGCCTGAAGGAAGAGTCTCTAGAGCTAGAAAGAATTGACGCAATTGCAGAACAGCTCGTCGTATGGATATGGGACGAGGTCGTCAATCCCCGAGGAGAATTCCACATGCCACTGGAGGACGTGTCGGACAGTTCAACAAGTCGTCAATCTTAATTAAGTAGAAAATACAGTTTAAATATATATAACTCGAGTTAACATGCATGAATATCTACTTTTGTAATATATATGTCTTCTATTTTGATGAAATGTCAGCTAATATGAATATAGAGTCGGCCGAATATGCATTAGAATACACGTATTAGAATATATACGTATATATACGTATATAGACGTGCATGCATGACTACTGAAAAAAGCAAAAAAAAAAGAAATCCGGGGCCTTTAGCACCGGTTGCAGACAGCAACCGGTGCTCAAGGCCCTGCTAAAGGCGCTGCGGGGCAGACCCTTTAGCACCGGGTTGTGTCTGAAACCGGTGCTAAAGGGACCCTTTAGCACCGGTTATTCAACCCGGTGCTAAAGGGGTACCCCTTTAGCCTCGGAAGATCTGCACCGGTTGGGATACCCGGTGCTAAAGCCGGTTCCCAACCGGTGCAGATGTTGATCATTCTGGTAGTGAAGACAATTTATCTTCTAGTGTTTAAGATCTATGCTATAGTAGTTGATGACTAAGTTGAGCTGTGAGGGAAAATCTGTGTAGTTGGGAGGGAGAAGTAAAGTAACTCACCCGGCCACACCTTAAAATATTGAATCAGGTTGGTAACTCAACCGGCCAAACCTTAAAATATTGAATCATGTAACCTGAAATGTTGACTCGTGTTTATCGGATTGTTGAATCAAGTGTATAAAAATGTTGAGCGATGTGTTAGGTGAGGGAAAACTGGGTGAGGTGGGAGAGATACATAAAATAACTCATTCCACGACCCCATAAAATGTTGAATATGCAATCTCAAATGTTGTCTTAGGTTTCACAATATATATCAAGTGTATCAAAATATTGAATGATGTTCGTAGTGGGAGGTTGGTGGGATACAATGGTGGGATTAGATGGGTTGATTGAACCGAAAGAAACATTTTTTAACCATCTTACTGAAGATATATATAGGAGCCTCTGGTTTGGAAAGGGATTTAGTGCCGGTTTCCCAACTAGGACTATGAAACTAGTATTAAAGGTCACAGCCTTTAGTCCTGGGTATAGCAACAGAGTCTAAAGCCGCTTTTGTTGTGGGTGTAGCAATCGAGACTAAAGCCCCTTTAGTCCTCGGTTGTATTACGAACCGGGACTAAAGTTTTTTTTATTTTACTGTTTCCCTTTCCATTCAAATCTTTTTCATTTGAATTCTATTTTCATATATGAATGTACGTGTTCTACACTACTGCTATATGTCCATATATGTTTGTATATACGAATTGATACTTGTAAAAAATTATGAAAGGATCCGATAAATAATTTTTTTTGATCGGAATCCGATAAATAATTAACCGGAGCATAAGTACATATGGTCCAAAATGTATATACATAAAAGTTAGATATTATAATATTCCAAATATTTACTAGTCTTATTAGATTCCTTGCCATCCCACTAGCATTCAACCGGTGGCTTTACTCTTATGTACTCTTTCCCTTGGTTAGCTAATCCCACATCCACATAACCAAACAAAACAAGGTGATACCCCACGCGATGCGGTGGGAATTTCTTAAACAAAATTTTAAGGTGAAATTTGAACGTACAAACACTAAGATTATTGTATGGTAATATTTTTTTTTCAAACGGCATTATACATGATTTTAAGGTGAAATTTAAAATTAGAAAGACTAAGGTGATTGCCATGTCAACATTTTTTTGCAAACAACATTATACATGAAAATATGTTCATTTTGTTAAGAGATGACAACTCTTAAATGATTGATTATCCATGTATTTCTACTATGGGAATTTCGCAGCATTGTACTTGTAAAGACTAATAAATTGCATGCATGGATGCTATTGGTTATAGAAATCGGTGGAAGACCCCGCGTGATGCTGTAGGAATTTAACAAAATTTAAAATGAAAATTGAAAGTAAAAACACTAGGGTGATTGAATGTCAATATTCTTTTGCGAATGACACTATACATGATTTTAAGGTGAAATTTAAAAGTAGAAACACTAAGGTGATTGCATGGCAATATTCTTTTGCAAACGATATTATCCATGAAAACATGTTCATTTTATTGAGAGATGACGTCTCTTAAAATGATTGATCATCCATGTATTTCTACTATGAGAATTTGTAGGATTGTACTTGCACAGACTAATAAATTGAATGCATGGATGCTATTAGTCATAGAAAATCGGTGCAAGACATAAACAGATGGTTCTAGTGAATGATGACGTGTCGTATGATATAGTGGGTTTATGTATGACATGGATTTCTTGTATGTTGAGAGAAATAGAGTTAATGACTCTTAGTGGGGTACATATATAAGTTATATAGATATGATCAATAAAAAATTGAATGGATATGAACAATAAGAATATATGAATAATAAGGACATATGAATATTAAGAATATATGCAAAATATGAACACATGAATAAATGGCGTTTGAATAATAAGAGTAATATATTAATAAATCACAATATAACACAATCAATTTTTAAAATATTGTTTGCGTACCAAATTTTCCATATTAGTAAATGTTTTGGGGTCACCTACTAGAATGTGCATGAACTCGCACTACCAGAATGATCGACATCTGCACCGGGTGGGAAAGCCCTTTAGCACCGGGTTTCCCACCCGGTGCAACTAATCCGAGGCTAAAGGGGTACCCCTTTAGCACCGGGTTGAATAACCGGTGCTAAAGGGGCCCTTTAGCACCGGGTGCAGCCACGACCCGGTGCTAAAGGGCCTGCCCTGCAGCGCCTTTAGCAGGCCCTTTAGCACCGGGTCGTGGCTGCACCCGGTGCTAAAGGGCTTAGATTTTTTTTTTATTTTTTCCAGACGCCATGAATGTACTTTTGTTTTTGTTCTTGTTCTTCAAGAACAGAAAAGGAAAGAAGATGATGACCGATAAATAAGAGGAGAAAGGAAGAGATGAGTAGATAGCTCAAATTAGATTACAATATCCAAGATCTAACAGGGAAATTTGGATTACAACATTAGAGATCCAACAGAGAAATTTAATTACAAGACTCAAGATTCAACACTCAGCATTCCAATTTCAACCACGAGCACCTTCATTACAAGACTCAAGATTCAACACTCAGCATTTCAATTTCAACCACGAGCACAAGACCCACCAGCACGAGCGCGGCTTCTTGCGCCGCCCAGCAGCCAGCGCGCCGCCCACCCGGGCGCGGCTGCCTGCGCCGCCCGTGTGCCTGCAGGCCAACGCGCCAACCAGCCTGCCTTCTTGCGTGCCTGCAGGCCAGCGCCGCCTACCCTGCGCGCCTGCAGCGCCGCCCGCCAACCTGCCTGCAGCGCCGCCGCTCGCCGTCCGCCCGAGCGCGCCGCTGGAGAGGGAACCAAGAAACGAAGTGAGAAGAGGAAGGGAGAAGAAAAGAAGAGAAGGGGGCGAGGAGGAGGACCGGCGGTTTGGGGGAAGACGAAGTGCTGCGGGGGCGAGGGTCGGCGCGAGGCTATATAGAGCCGGGGCATTTAGCACCGGGTGCAGCCACGACCCGGTGCTAAAGGCCCCCCTTTAGCACCGGGCCTTCCCACCACCCGGTGCTAAAGGCCCTTTAGCACCGGGTCTGGCACACCCGGTGCTAAAAGGCCGTAACTGGCGCCAAACGAAAATTGGGGGCCTTTAGCACCGGATTTTAGATCAACCCGGTGCTAAAGGCCCCAAATTTTCGTTTGGCGCCAGTTTCCAAACCGGCCTTTAGCACCGGTGGCTACTATTTGGGAATCTTATAAATATAGTTTTTAATATATAGTTATTAATACTTGTTTTAATTCAGTTATTAATACCTATTAAAAATATATATTAAATAAGAAAATCTTATAAATTACTAGAAAATAAATATAAAATGCTAGAAAATCTTATAAATTACTAGAAAATCTTATAAATTACTAGAAAATCTTATAAATTACTAGAAAATGTTATAAATTACTAGAAAATGTTATAAATTACTAGAAAATCTTATAAATTACTAGAAAATCTTATAAATTACTAGAAAATCTTATAAATTACAAAAATTGATAACTAAAAGAAAGATTTTGGAACATTAAATGGTCTCAGATGAAAAAGTCATGAATACCAAAATTTCATATCTGATCAAGATCTACAATCTTTATTTAAGTCATTTTTGCATTTGAGAAAGTGGTGGTATACATTGTTCATTAATCCTAGATTCACTCGCATAATTTCTAAAACTTTGTTAGAGACTTGTCAAATTTGTACTACATGTTATTACCACTTCTGAAAATGACAAAATGACCTAAATAAAGATTGTAGATCATGATGAAATATGAAACTTTGGTATTCATCACTTTTTCATTTGACATCACCTAGTGTGAAAAAACCTTGGTTGTAGTTGTCATTTTTAATTCAAAATTTGGATTGTTCAAACACGAGAAGATTTTTCAAAATAATAACATTAATAAGTTTCATAACTTGATAGAGTATGATTTTAGGAATTTTTAGGAAGAAAAATGATCTTTTTTGAAGTTTGTACGAGGGAGAACGACTAGTTACAACTTTTATACATAGATTAAAAAGAAAAATTATTCTTGTTCATCCAGTGACCTCCCCTCCCACGGCCGAGCAGCATGAACACAGCGCCTAAGTGTTCAGCTGGCTCGGGCGGGGGAGGACATTAGCACCGGGTCGTGGCGAGACCCGGTGCTAATGTGCACCCTTTAGCACCGGGTGCAGCCACGACCCGGTGCTAAATGGCTCGGGCACATTAGCACCGGTTGCTGGTTGCAACCGGTGCTAATTGGTACACATTAGCACCGGGTCTCGCCACGACCCGGTGCTAATGTGTCCGCCCTGACACCCCGCAGCGCCGCCCCCGCTCCTAGCCATTGGACCCGGTGCTAAAGCCACATCAGCACCGGGTCCAAAAATGGCCGAGGCGGAGGAGGCGGGCGGATGTGAAGGATTCTGGTAGTGTCGCACACGTAGTATCGGCTTAAATTGTTGACATCTTCCTACCTCAAACACTTGCAAAAGTACATAGTATTTAGTTCAAACTAGAAAGTTATATCTGAATGCAGGTTCTTCCTTGAATTAATCTATGTGGTGTTGCCAGAACTTTCTCCAACACATGTGAACGAGAAGGAATAAATCGAATTTTCGGATGATCTCAAAGCAGCGGTGATAGAGGTATAGTCGGTTGATATTTTTTCAATAAAATACAGAGAAACTAAGAAAGGAAACAAATAATTTTCATTTGAATATTTGCCTTGAATAATTTTTCATTTGAATTCCTCGGTTGTTAAGAAAAGGAAGGAAACAATCCAGAATGGACGGGGAGTGGACGCGGGTGAGAAAATAATCTCAAATTTTGTGTGGGTCATGGGTAAAAAAAATTTAGGTTTTGGGAGAAAATCACTTTCTAACGTAAAAAAAATAGATCATCTCTTCTTTTCAAACCTTTGAGAGGGTGGTTGGGCCTCTAGAGAGGTATGTCTGGGGAAAACACCACACACCCAATAGAAGGTGATCTCGTGTATATATATATATATATATACCAGGTTATTTAGCTCCCTGCGTGCTAAATATTATTCAGCGCGCACGGCGCAGCCCTCGCCGGACTCCGGCCATTGGAAAATACTCCCTTTAGCGATTGGAAGTAAATATTCCAGGTTGATTTTTAATGTTGTTCTTTACTCACCCTGAATCCTCGGGAGGTACACGTAAAGCCACTGCTGGAATAATTCCTGAAAGCGACATGGACGGAGGCACGTGGTGCTGCGTTGCTAGATGTGCGTTGCGCGATCAGGACACGACGACGCAAAGGGCGGCGGCGCTGACCTACCGCAAATCGTTGTAATTTCTTAGGCCTTGTTGTTGAATTTGGGAGGTTGAATTCGGGAGTATCATGTCACTTCGTAATCATCGCGTCGCTGTAGCATTTCGTTTGTATTTGTGAAAAATTGTCCAAAAATTGATTAATGAGGCTCAAAATGTTCGTCTCGCAGAGCACAACAAAACTGTGTAATTAGTTTTTGATTTCATCTACATTTAGTACTCCATGTATGTTATATATATATAGGATCAGGTTATTTAGCTCCCTGCGTGCTAAATATTATTCAGCGCGCACGCGTGCAGCCCTCGCCGGACTCCAGCCATTGGAAAATACTCCCTTTAGCGATTGGAAGTAAATATTCCAGGTTGATTTTTAATGCTGTTCTTTACTCACCCTGAATCCTCGGGAGGTACACGTAAAGCCACTGCTGGAATAATTCCAGAAAGCGACATGGACGGAGGCACGTGGTGCTGCGTTGCGCGATCAGGACACGACGACGCAAAGGGCGGCGGCGCTGACCTACCGCAAATCGTTGTAATTTCTTAGGCAGATGTTGAATTTGGGAGGTTGAATTCGGGAGTATGAGGTCACTTCGTAATCATTGCGTCACTGTAGCATTTCGTTTGTATTTGTGAAAAATTGTCCAAAAATTGATTAATGAGGCTGAAAATGTTCGTCTCGCAGAGCACAACAAAACTGTGTAATTAGTTTTTGATTTCATTTACATTTAGTACTCCATGCATGTTATGACATGTTGATGTGATGGAGAATCTTCTTTTTACATAGTAAATTTAGGAGTTGCTTCTGACATCTAAACAAGGCCTTGGTTGAGGTAACAAAGAGCTATGGCGTGACGCGAGATGCCAGATGCGCGGTTCAATCACATCATTGTAGCGAGAGAAATTTCAGGGCAGGGTCATGGATGAGAGATTAGGGGCATTTAATAACACTAGCGCTGTTGCAGCTGGAAAGAGATTTCACGTTGCAATGTCTTCCGTACTCACGCATGTGTCGCCGAACTAGAAAAAACACTCGTAGCAGAACCAGCAGCGCTAAAATCGTAATAGTATTAGTTTACGTCATTTTAAGTTTTTCTAAGTATTTTTCAATTGACAAGAGGCGTCAAGAGTATTTTTCAAGTGTCAAGAGTATTTTCTAATTTACAAGAGGAGTATTTTTCAGTTTCATGAGTATTTGCAACTGACAAGAGCAGTATTGTTTTTAATGTAAAGAGCTTTTGTTTGCGATGTCAGGAGTATTTTCAATTGGTTTGAGAAGTATTTCTGATTGACATGAGTATTTAGTGAAGTTTTAATATATTTTCAAATGATAGGAGTATTTGTCAAGGGACAAGAGGTGTCAGAGTATTTTTTTTTAATGCCACTAGTATTTTTCAATTTACCAGAGGAGTATTTTTCAAATTTCACGAGTACTTGCAACTAACAAGACGAGTATTATTTTTTATAAATCTACAAAGTTTTGATTGAGATATCGGGAGTATTTTCAATTGAATAGAAAAGTATTTCTAATTGAAATGAGTATTTAGTGAAGTGTTAATATTTTCAAATGATAGGAGTATTTTCAACCGACTAAAGAAAATTTTTATTTAAATGTACGGAGTTTTTTAAATGTCAGGAGTTTTTTTTTTAACTGAATAGAGGAGTATTTTTCTTAGAAATGCGGACACCATTTGGATGTGTTAAAGAAAATAAATCCCAAATGTACAATAGAAAAATGACATCTTGGGTAGAATGATTGGCAAGACACGGTTGGTAGCCTCTTCAATTTTTAGATATGCATGGATCTGAGTCATCCGCTACTGATGTAACTTCTCGTTACCATGGTGTAGTTGTTGCAGAAAGAGTCCAGAGTTATATAAAATGAGCACTACCATGGACATAACTGCATGTTGCTAACCACATCAAGATGTAGAAATGTTCTTAGTTCCTGCTGATGCATTCAGATTTGTACAAAATAATCATGTTTATTTCTCGTTTAGCTTTGTTGTCACATTGGAGAACAGTAGCCCGCAGCTGATACCTCAGTGTGAAACTCAAGTACATAATTTAGGATAGATGCACAAAAAAAAACTCGTGGATGTGCTTCCACATCAAAACAGCAAACATGTCGAGAGGGCACTGAGATGTATATTGAAAAAATGGGCATGTGAAGGGCTGGAGACACAGAAGATCTAGAAAAGAGCATGCCGATCCGATAGGAAAAGAGCTACAGATTCATCTGAACCAGAACTGCATCTACCATTTTTTATTATACTATAGATCCTGCAGACGTGGATTAGTATTTGTATGCTACCTCCCACCACGGATATGATGGAATCACCTGCTTCCATTGTCAGTCCACGTTTATCGAGGCCTGCATCAAGAATTATTGGGATTTAAAATCAAACAAATTAATTTGAGAGTGGGGCTTGGGGGCAGGCACATGCATGGGGATAGACCTGAATGACCTGCTGTTGTCCTGCGTAACGACGGCTCTAGATATGGGGACCCGTGATTCCCCCACCGCTTAATCTTCATCGTCGTGCAGGTGGTGAGGCAAAATCGGGCTGCGCCATTGAGCCCGTCTCGCCGCTGTTGCCCACCTGAACAAGCCGTCACCATGGTCCTTTTAGTGGCGTCGCCGTTCCCGTGGCCGCGCGAGGACCTCTGCCGGGGCAAGAGAAGCTAGTGCCGGAACTTTCCACGACCCATCGCTTGAACGAAGGGAGAGGTTGACTGGGAGGACGCTCGAGCGGTCGCGGTTGCCGCTTTGAAAGAGCTGAAGCCGTTGAAAGAGCTGCTGCTAGATCTGCTGCCCCTACCGCCATCAGGTTTGCAACGCGATGCAGTAGGCCTCCGCGATGTGTCGTCGGGTGGATGAGGAAATAGAAATAATGCCGCTGGATTTGGGGAGGAAAACCATCCGTTATGTGCATTAATATAGCATTCACAAACTTTAATGGCTGCAGGGTGCGGGAGTAAATCGATGAAGTATTTATGGACGCCGGATTTTGGTTGGGTCACCGGACGTGAGCGGCGCTCCACCGAAGCGCTAAATATTATTCAACACCCTACAAGCTGAATAGTAGGGGGGTGTGTATATATATATAGCCAATATGACTTGTTATATAAGGAATACAATCAGGTATGCAAGTCAAGTATATGTACAGGCTATACATATCTAATACCCACCCGCAGTCGCAGCGGTAGGATCATGGACGCAAAGACTGGATTGAAAATCAGTGAACAACTGTACAGGCTACAGGCAGTCCTTTCATCATGATGTCAGTGAACTGGTGTGCCTAGGGGACGTGCAGCACGCAGACCTATCCCAGAGCCACCTTTTCGTGGATGAAGTGGATGTCAATCTTGATGTGCTTCGTGCAACAATGATGAACCGGATTGGCTGTCATGTAAACTGCGCTGACATTGTTGCAGTACACAACAGTCGTTGAAGCAAGCCAGACATGAAGCTCCTGAAGCAATTGGCAAAGCCAGCAGCACCAGCACTCGACGACAGCATGGGCGACGGCATGATATTCCGCCTCAGCACTGGAGCGGGACACCGTAGTCTTGGAAGACCAAGAAATCAGATTATCGCCGAGGAAGATCTAGTAGCCAGAAGTGGAGCGGCGGGAGTCAGAACCGCCGGCCCAGTCAACATCCGAGTAGGACCGGTGCCGATGTGGAGTCTAGAGGAGAGCATGCCCTTCACACGACAGAGTATGCGCTTGACCAAGGCGAGATGCGACTCGCGAGGATCATGCATGAAGAGGCACACTTGCTGGACGGCGTAGGCCAAGTCGGGGCGCATCAGCATAAGATACTGAAGGGCCCCAATGAGACTCCTGTACTCTGATGGGTCAGGAACTGGCGCCCTGTTTGTAGCTAAGAGCTTGGCGCGAGTGTCAACTGGGGTCGACTCAGAGTGACACTCAGCCATGCCCGCACACTGTAGAAGGTCCAGGACGTACTGGAACTGGGACAGGAGCAGACCGTCGGAGGAGCGAGCGACGGAGATGCCGAGGAAGTGATGCAGGTCACCGAGGTCCATCATGGTGAACTCAGAGTGAAGACGCTCGGTGAGGTGTTGCAGAATGGTGGGACGAAATCGTCGGGATGATGCCATCGACGTAGAGCGGCAAATACGCCAGTTGCTCTCCACTACAAGGAATACTAATATAAATGACGTACAATTTTCATCGTAGTAGAAGCCAAATTCGTCTTTAAAAAATTTCTATGACGAATTTATGATGAAAGGTCATTCGTCGAAAACGGAGCGTCAAGTTTGTTTGTCCAGGACAAAAAACATATTTCGTCATCAAACATGCTTCTATTCAATAACGAAAAAGACTTGTCGCCTGATTTTTGTCCCAAAAATTTGATCCACGTGGCACGGTCCACGCTGGCATCTGATGTGGATTGGTCAACGTGGCATGGTCCATGCTGGCATGTGCGGTGGCAGCTGATGTGGCGTCCAATGTTGCCAATTCCTGAAGACGACGTGGCATCTTCTGAATGGCCCACGTGGCATTTTCTGGTTCGACCAGGTGGCTAAATATTGTTGGTCCACGTGGCGCATTATGATTGGTCCACAAGGCGTGTTCTGGTTGGTCCATGTGGCGCATTCTGCTGGTCCACGTGTCCCATTCTGGTTGGTCCACATGGTGCGTTCTTGTTGGTCCATGTGGTGCATTCTGCTGGTCCACGTGTCCCATTCTGGTTGGCCCACATGGCGCGTTCTTGTTGGTCCACATGACCCGTTCTGGTTGGCCCACGTGGTGCGTTCTAGTTGGCCCACATGGCCTGTTCTGACTACATTTTTTCCAGTACAGCCAATAAAATAAAAAAACAGCCCTTACATAAAGCTCATATTATCCAATGTCACATCGTGAACAATATCACAACTACTGATCACAGTACGGTACGGTCTCGAATCCTACAACTTCTTCGACAGACAAATTCTAAATCTAACATGTCCGAACCAATCTAAACAACAACACATACTCTTTCATCTGTAATCCTTCATAATTGGAGATCATGCAACAGTTACTTGTCTTCAATTCCAAACTTTTTTGGGAAGCTGAGCATGTTTCTTATGTGCAATGTAAGGCATAGATGTAATAAGTATCAAGACATTTTAAATGTTAAATTAGAAGACCTAAACTGATTTTCCATTGAACTCAAAACGAAATGCCAATAACTGATGGTCCATTCAACAAATTTTTAATGTTACATTAGCACACCTAAACTGATGGTCCATTCATTCAAAAATTATTTTACTGCTATTTTGAAAATATTCCAAATTCCCCCAAGTTTATCGACCAAGCAATAATATTTCGGTCTCCCCAAATGAAAGTGAATTCGACCTAGACAAATACTCATTGTTCTGAATCATATCCAACAAGTGCTAGTAGCACCAGAAGCATGCACAAGCTTGATTTTACAGTGAAGTACGATAGAACTATGCACATCTGAGTTGTCTGGTGCAGGATATAGCAAGAGCAATAGTTGCATACCTGTCAAGAAGATTTAAGCATAGCTCCTCAAATTTAGCATTGGTAAGAGTTGTCTCAATATGATCCCACCCACAGTATCTGTATTAAAAGGCAAACTGAATGAAGCACAAATAATATTAGTATCTACTAACGGGAAGAAAGCAATGCTAAAAGATGGTTGAGTTGAAAGAACTGAGCTGATATTTGTTTGGTTCAGGGATGAAAGCTCCGTCTTTGCCTTTTCAGCTGCTTCTGTCAATCTCTACAGAGCTTGCTGCTTTTCTTGAAGCAAGTCAATACTATCATCATTCTTCAAGAGATTAGTGATAATTATAATTCTGCAGAAAAGGAAATTATCAATCAAGTATCAGTACTTTAGACTAGGATAAACAGTAGCACTAAGTAAAACCTGAACTCATTGTCTCACTTTACCTCTTGACCCTACTCCAATATATCCAGATAACATAATTGAGGAACCAGAAAATCAAGGCAGGCGAGCAAGCTATCGAATGTTGAATGCGATGCTGAATAACCATAATAGCCAATTACATGTATCTCTAAACTGTTGCAGGAATACCAAGTTACCAACAGAAGCATAGGCATAGCAAACTCACACGACTCACTAGATCAAGCATGGCATATTTCTAATTGACAATCATAGTAAACTGTTGCAGGCTAGAGATAGGTAGCTGACTAGCTGGCAATCTGATATGTATAAGCTAAACAGAGCACTAGAGTCTACTATGATTCCGAACCATTCAAACACAGAAGACTAGGCAGAGATGAAATCACTATAGAACTGCCCAAGACTTCATCAGTAATACTTCTTTACTTCAGAACAAATAAGCATGAGAGTAAGATTAATCTAAGTTACATTACTCCATTCCTTCACTGCAATCCATGAATAAGACACTTAAATTTACTCTGAGCCTTAACTTATGAGTTGGTTTACAGTTAATCCTGGACAATTTGAGATCCCAAATGATAGCAAATATTCAAAATATCCCTTAATTTTCAGCAAAATTTGGTATTCCCAAGAAGAATCAAATTATTTTAGTAATTCCTCTGTTACAGAGTCTATATCAGTGCCTACAGCTAGCAAAAATGCCGTGTTTCCGGCAGAGGACACTTAATGACTGACTTCCAAAATGCAAATCGCAATTCATACAAGTTTCATATACACAAGGGAGGAGGATAGATGGACCTGGAGAAGATGATGTCCTCTGACATGAGGTTAGCGTCCATGAGCAGCTGCTAGCTAGTGAGGGAACGCCATTGTGGCTAGGCAGGATGGCAGCGAGGGAAAGGAGGACCGGGGCGACCCAACGGCGGAGGCATGGGTCGGTCAAATGACCCCGACGACCTGGGCTGGGGGAGATCCAGCGGTCGCGAAGAAGGGGCTGGGGGGAGAGCCATGGAGGAGTGGAGGGGCCAGTGGCGGCATGGCGAGGTCGGCACAGCGGCGGCGAGATCAACGCGAACGGGATCTAGCATGTGCGGGGTCACCGCAGCAGATCCACGACAGCTGAGGGCGCCGGACGACCGGACTCCATCCTCGAGCAGATGTAGAGCGGCCGTGGCCGCGGGGTCTAGCAGGGAGGCGAGGAGAGGGAGTGGGCAGCGGAGCCGTGGAGGGGGACGGGGGAGGCGAGGAGAGAGAGAGAGAGAGAGAGAGAGAGAGAGCGGGCGGCGGAGGCATGGAGGAGGGGGGCGAGGAGAGGGGCGGCGGAGGCATGCAGGGAGCGGAGGGAGGCGAGGAGAGGGGCACGCGCTGGCGCTAGGGTTCCAGAAGCCCTATTTCATATTAACGGGAGCACAATCATAGCCATACGATCGAAATCGAACGACTAAAATCTGTTGGGTTGTGTGGGTTGAAACGGGCCTTTTTTTTCTTTTCTATGCTTAATGTTTTTCTTTTTCTTTTTTTATTTATTGAATCATTGTGAAGTAGCACATAAAAATAATTATCTTATATGCACCAACTTATTTTTTATATGTAACAAACTACATATATGTTGCCGTGTAGAAGTTTAAAAAATTTTGGAATTGATTTACTATTTTCTATATGTTAAATGAATATCTACGTGGTTATCAAAATTAATCTCAAATTGAACTACATGTGCACCTAATAATATACAAAAAAACTGCATAAAAATTAAAATTAGGCTCATATGTTCCATTCTAGTCCATGTCATAGAGATAGATGAAAAATTTAACTGTCTTCTAGGGACAATTCAAACTTCTTTCTCCAGATCACCACATAATAATTACAATAATATCCAAATTTTCTCAAAAAATTCTACAATTTCATATGACAACATACTTTTGGTCTATAAACTTGCCGTAAAACAATTAGATAGTTTTAGTGAAGTAAGAACATACATTGTTCACAATTGGATACATCTCTCACATAGTTTCTTATAACTCTAGTCTAACTTTGAGATTTAAGTAGCTCATTACATTTTCGAACTCATATGGAACTCAAACTTGGATAGAACCTTATGTTCACCATACCATTACAAAATATGAAGCTAGATAAACAATTGTTACAAAAAAATATGGTTTATCAATTCTCTTTCTGTGCAAGGAAAAAAGTTATATAAAACTTGATGAAAATGGAAACAAGTATGCAAACAAATGATATGACATGAAAGATCATGATTTTAGAAAAAAAAATTGGGAAAAACGACCAAATTTGGAGTTTCTATGATCAAGAAATACTAATTACAAATTTAAATTATAGATTAAAAAGAAAAAAGATGGTGCGGGGAGCAAGCTACGCGCGCCACGTGGCCCAACGCCCCCGTACAACCTGCTTTGGATCCGTGGCGAAGCAATTCAACAAATTGAGTGTTGCCACGTGGTCGCGAGATTTAGAATTGATATATAAATTACCGTCCTCACCTCAGCGTCATACTAGCAGTAGCCCAACCGGTAAGGCGCCAACTTCCCAATTAGGAGGTCGCGCGCACCCTTTTTCACCTTTTTTTCTTGGGCTGGAGCATCTTGGCTGGCGCGAAGCTGCGGGCCATGAAGAGAAAGATGGGCCAGCGCGACGCGCGCGAGATGGGCCACGAGTGGGGAGCTGCGCGGCAAGCTGGGCTGGCGCGGGTGTTGGGCCGACCGGAGGCGGGAGAGAGGGGAAAAGAAGGGAGTTGCTGGGCCGGGCTGAGGCGGCTTGGGCTGTGAGGTTAGAAAGGTTGGGCCAGCATGGGAAAGAAGGTAACGAAGGGGGAAAAAGCTGGCCGATGGAGAAAGTTCAGGGAGCAAAACCAAATTCTCTCCCAAAAAACTTTTCTAGTGCTCAAACAAGTGCAATTCAAACTCATTCTAATTTGAACTACCACCAAACAAATCTTAGTGCAACAACATGAATGTAACACGCAGAGCAAGTTATTTACTTTTCAAAAACATTTTTCTATTCTAAATCTCTGTAAATTAAATAAAGTTGAGAAAATTTTAAAATTATGGGAAATTCTTTATTTAATTGTTCTTCAAAATCACATCCTGAAATCCAACAATTTCAGGGTGTGACATAAGTTGACCCACAACCCTTGCATGTGGAATAGCGAGACCCATTCTACAGGTTGGACCTACTCATTTTACCATAGACCATCAGGACCTGCCAAACTGTGACGTTTGGCAATCATCACAAGTGAGTAATGTGAGTAACGTGTCGATGGTGAATTATTTTATGACGATACGAGACATTGTTTTATGACAATTTTATTAATTTCATAATGAATTTGTAGTGGTCAAGGGCAGTGATCACTAATCAATGACAAAATATATTTTTTCATCATAGATATGCATTCTTCAATGATGAATTTTGAAACCGTCACGAGCAAAATGTCATAGATATTAAAATTTCTACTAGTGGATCTCCCTCCTTGTAAACAAAGAGGGAGGTGTCCGAGGTGGAGGCCATGAAACCGAGCTGATGAAGAAACGTGGTGAACCGATGGTACCACGCCCGCGGTGCCCGCTTCAGGCCATACGGTGAGCGTTGCAGCAAACGGACGTGATCAAGAAACGTGGGGTCGACGAAGCCTAGAGGTTGCTGACAGTAGACAGTCTCCTCAAGGTGACTGTGGAGAAAGGCGTTCTTCACGTCCAGCTAGTGGATCGGCCAGGCACGCGAGGTAGCAATGCCGAGAACAGCCCAGATCGTCGTTGGCTTGACAACCGGACTGAAGGTCTCGTCATAGTCGATGCCGTGGAGCTGAGAGAAACCACGAACCACACATCTGGCCTTGTGGCGAGCGAGAGAACCGTTAGAATGGAACTTGTGCTTTAAGATCCACTTGCCCGTCACAACATTGGCGCCAGGCGGTCGTGGGACAAGGCGCCAAGTCCCATTATCGAGGAGCGCCTGGAACTTGTCAGTCATGGCGGCACGCCTGTGCGGGTCAGCCAGCCCACTCTGGTAGTTCGCCGGTATTGGAGAAATCGGGGAAGCCGAGGTGGAGAGGTTCCGGTACCGAACCTGGTCGATGGCCCCTGACTATGTGCTAGTCAGGGGGCACTACTGCTGCTGGATGGGGACCGACGCTGGTGCAGGGGCCAAAACAGACACTGGCGGTGGAGCAGCACGCGGGCGACGAGTGTAGACGGTGCGGATGTCCTCGTCCGACGACCCGGGCAATGGGCGCCACAGAGCTGCTAGAGGACGTCGGATCCCCAGGCACACATGGCCTAGGAACAGCAGGAGTCGGCAGCCAAAGGACCGGCTGACACTAAAGGATCGCCAGGTCATCGTGATCGTCCTGTAAAAGAGACTGTGAAGGGCGCGGCTGCTCAACATCCGTGGATGGAGCGACCGTAAGGGGCACCGGCTTGAGTTGACCAGACAGGGAGAAATTTAGCTCGGAGGAGGGCAGGCGCTGTGAGCTGAAGGGAAAACATGACTCATTGAAGACGACATGGCGCCAGATGAGAACCCGCCTCGAGGAGAGATCGAGGCAGCGGTACCCCTTGTGAGAGGAGGGGTAGCTGAGGAAGACCCAGGCAGTGGAACATGGAGACAGTTCATGTTTGGCTGTGGCAGAGGTGTTGGGATAGCAGAGATAGCCAAATACACGTAAGTGGGCGTAGTCGGGACGCTTGCCATAGAAGGGGGTGGGTTCGAAGATGGTGGAGCATGGTCTCCCTTTAAGGAGATAGGTGGAGCGGCCATGTGTGCGTGGATGAGGAGAGTGCGGCTGATGTTGTTGAGAAAACGGAGAGTGCGCTCGGCTTTCCCGTTCTGCGAGGAAGTATAGGGACATGAAAGCCAGAGGTGAATACCTCTAGAGGCAAAGAGGGAGGTGAGGGTGTTGTTGACGAACTCGGTGCCATTATCCGCTTGGATAGAGCAAACAAGGAGACTGAACTTAGTGAGAGTGTAGGCACAGAAATTGGCAATGTGAGTAGAAACGTTAGATTTTCGAACGAGAGGAAACATCCAACAAAAATGAGTGTAATCTTCTAGCATGACAAGGTAATAACGATAACCTGAAACACTAGCAAGAAGAAGCTCCATTCTGATGGACTTTTAACTTTGTTTGATTTTGAATCATACGAGACAAGCGAAGCTTGTTTCACAGGAGGACGCAAGATTTATTGGAACTCATACATACAGATGTGTGTGGACCAATGAGCACGACAGATCGAAGTGAATTCCAATACTTCATAACTTTCACTGATGACTTTACTAGATATGACTATGTCTACTTAACGAAGCACAAGTCAGAAACTTTTGAAAAATTCAAAGAGTTTCAGAGTGAAGTGGAAAATCAGCGTGGCAAGAAAATAAAGGCTTTGCGATCTGATCGTGGAGGCGAATATTTGAGCCACGAGTTTAGCACTCATCTGATGAGTTACGGAATTGTTCCACAACTTACGCTGGTTGGAACACCTCAGAGAAACGGTGTGTCCGAGCGACTTAGCCGGACTTTGTTGGACATGGTTAGATCAATGATGAGCCAGTCAGACCTATTGTTTATCATTAGGGTTGAAAGCGGTCGAACTCGGTCGGAATAGACCCCATATTGTTTTCACTTTTGTATTTTAATACAAAAACGAAAATGGTAGCAACCGAAAACGAACTAACGGGATATCGCCAACGAACGAATTCAGACGGGAACATGTCGAAAACGATCGGACACGGATAAAACAAAACGGAAACATCGACCCGTATAACCAAATCAAATACAATGATATACCAACAAGGCAACAACAACGCAACCATGCACAAATCACAATACACTTATACGCCATGACAAATTAGTGAAAGTCTAAATAAACACTAGCAAGAACGCACATTTAATAAAAAATTAAATTGTATAACAGACAATTGGCCGAAGACCGTATTGGTTATGAACTCGACTATTCCACGTAAGCGCGCGTTTTTTTACGGAGTGTTTCGTCAAGCATGGTTTGACGAAAATACTTAGTACCATCCTCTTGATGGAACAGAACATCAAACGCTGGCTTGAAGTCTTGAACAGGACTTTCATGTTGTCAATTTGTACCAACGCGTGATCTTGACATGAACGATTCACATGAACAGCAGCGCCTTTGTGCCAAACTCCAATCTGACGGACTGTCGGTGGCTCATACAGCTCGATCAGATGTTCCAAACGAAACTCTGTTTTCATGCCTGACTGTCTGAACGATGATCGATCTTCAGGTGGGTAGGTGAAGCTGATGTTTGTCTGAAGATACATGCTTTGAGCTACCACTGCAACGCAGCCACTTAGATGGATATGGATGATTTTGGCGGACTTTGGCGTGACAATGGAATCCTAAACCATAAGCATAATAATCATGTTTAATTAGTACGTTTCCATATTTAAGATAAGAGGATTTCCTTTTCAACCAATGATACTGTCTCTTTTCCATATGTCGTGTACTGGTTAGATTCAGATTATAGGTTTGTTGCCATTAAAAACATGTCCAGAAAAATTATACCTTCAAACAGACACCATCGAGCGTGACAATAACAATCTCTTTGGAACTGAATTCACCATCTCAAATTTACCCTAACAGTTAATTCTACTCTGCAGGCCATTGATGAGAAGATCAGATAGCTTTCTAACCACCATATTGTTTATTCAGAATTGACTTTCATAAATCTTTTTCTCTTGCAGACTCTACTATTTTGGGGGTGCTTTTCATCTAAATAGCCTTTCTTTATGTTTGTGCTTTGAGGAACAGGAACTTGGCGTAGAAAACTGCCAAAACTTGGCATATAAAACAGCCAAGGTGTTAGGTCCTCAGACATTTGGCAATTTTCTACACATTGACCTGACTAACAAAAAGTATGCCTAGCAGAGTCAGAATAATTTGGTTTATCAGTTCTAGGTTCAATACAAATACCCAATTAATATTTAATTGTATTGAACACCAGAATTCAAAATGCACCAATGGGTTTCTAGTACATTTACTTGAAATAGACAATGAATCATACAGTGGCCATTTAAAACATGTCCACATAAATTATGCCTTCAAACAGACCCCATCGAGCGTGACTGAATAACAATCTCTTTGGAACTGAATTCACCACCTCAGAGTAACCCTAACTGTTAACTATACTCTGCAGGCCATTGATGAGAAGATCAGATAGCTTTCTAACAGCCATATTGTTTATTCAGGAATTGAGTTTCAGAAAGCATTTTCTCTTGCAGACTCTACTATTTTTGGGGTGCTTTTCATCTAAATAGCCTTTCTTAGATTGACAACAGAAATTCAGTATGAATAATTAATATTCCCTTTATAATGTACCATAGTACATTTTGCATAAGTTGCAATAAGAGACATAATCATTTGTTCAGGCCAACTACATCACAGTATACTATATTCACCATACATCAAGATTCTAATACATCACGGTATACTATATTTTTTGTTCTTTTGCCTGTTGGGTCAATATCATTGTTTCTCTTAGCCAACACCCATCTATTGTTACGTGATACTCCCCAGGATAAAGCAACATATAACTGACCATGAGAGAACACAGGATCAGGAAGATAAATGCCAACATTTGAAATGGTTTTTCCCTGAGCTTTGTTAATGATCATTGTAATGCTGAGCCTTATTGGAAATTGTTTACGTTTGAATTTAAATGGAAGTGATATATCCTTAGAAGGGGATAATGGAATTCTAGGTATAAAAACCCTATTACCAGCATATTGACCATTAACAATCTCTGCATCAATAGCATTATCTTCAAAACCACGGACCATCAGTCGAGTACCGTTGCAAAGACCACTATGAGGATCAAGGTTATGTAGAAGAATAACAGGACAGTTTTTCTTCAATTTAAGCTCATGTGGAGGCAACCCATTAGGTGTGATTGAGTTGAGGAAATCCTATGATTAATTATTGATTGAGTCGTCTTCAACCGAGTCATGGCTGTAAAACACTTTTTCTTTACCTGGAAACAAGTGTATCATCCTAGCATTCAGCCCATCAACATGTTCATTCCTTGTAGAAATAATAGCACGTTGTCGCATATATAATGCATTGGAATAATTTTCACATAATTTTGGAAACACGGCCTGTATGAGTTTGTCAAGTGACTTGTCATCCTTGTATTCAATGAGAATATCCTCTGGTAACTGTACATAATCAGTTCCGTCTGTTGGTTCAGTACCATTTCCAATTCTCAATAAAAATTCTGCAAACCATATGTCAGTTTGTGCTCTCATGTTTTGCTTCAGGCTTATCTTTTTTATAATGTCCCATATGTAAGATCTTTGTAAGGTTGCATCAGTGATTTGGGCTCGTGTTCCACGTGGAACAACAGGTAGTACCTGTCTGAAATCTACTCCAAACACTATGACCTTACCACCAAATGGTTAATGACAGTCCATTATATCCTTCAAAGAACGATCAAGTGACTCAACTGCCTGTCTATGTGTCATTGCCACTTCATCCCATATTATCAATGACGCGCTGTTCCACTTTGCTTCGAAAATCCACAAACGGTATTATCAGAAATCTTAATTGGAATCTTGAATCTGGAATGTGCAGCACGACCACCATGCATAATAGATGCAGAAATGCATGAGGTGGCAGTAGCAATAGCAATAAGATTCATGGAACGAACCTTGACAAGCAAGGCCCTGTACAGATAGGTCTTTCCTGTACCACCTGGCCCATCAACAAAAAATACTTTTCCTCTTTGACTAATAACGTGATCAATAATGTCATTAAAACCATTTTTTTGTTTGGCATTCAATGTATCAATAATATTTAAATCAGCCTCATTTTTCTCTCCTCTGTTAATTCTCTATAATAGCCCCTTGATGTATCATCTAAAACAACAGAGAATAGTGTTAATATAGATATATAAAGGTCAAACAGTAATCATGAAAACTGGGGCAATAATAATAAATAAACTAATAAATACTTGATTTATCCAAATTTGGCAATCCATAATTTCTTATATCTTTGCCCATTGCGGCAACAATATCTGCTATGTCCCTCAGCACATATTGATTAACAGATGGTGAATTTCCATGAATACGTCTATAGTCTTATGCCATAGATTCAAAATGTTTTTCTCAGAGGCCTAGTATATCTGTATACTCACAAAATACCATAATTATTGCAAAAAGCCTCCTAAGAGCACAGGGCCTATCAGTCTCAACAAGGCCCAAAACCTCACATGCATTTCTGAATGTTAAACATAGATTTCCCCTAACAGTACGAAGGGATTCATAAGATGTTGCACCTCTTACGTGGTTTAGGAGTATTCTCAAGTAGTAGTGTTCTCCTTCTACAGGATTTGCATAAACCAACCTCCCAATCTGGAACCTCTGGGTCCTAGGATTCCAGAATTTTCCTGACTTGTTCCAAGTAAAATGCTCAGGAAATTCTCTATAAAGGTATTTTGGAGCATTTTCGTCTTTAGCATTCATTCTAAAATAATCTGTCAACATGGATATGTGAAAACATGCTCGCTTACCGACATCTTCCATATTTTCTTTGTCATTGAATGGAGCCATATGCATACCAAGAAGGTGGACCTGCATTTGTAGAACAGGTGGTGACATAGAGTACATTGGAAATCGACACAACCTATAAACTGCTTCTATAGCTGTTATGCATCTAGCATTTCTGTATTCCTTTATCTCATCTAGACCCACTGAAAAAGAAGCGCAGTCATGACCCTTATGTATGTACTGATACTCTACCGATTTTATACTTGAGCAAATCTCTACGTTAATATGGCAGTTGTATCGCATAAGTAGTTTTGGGTTATACGGGACTACCCATCTGCTGTCCAACCACTTGTTCCGCACGTGGACTTTGTGACCATCTTCTCTTCTTCTATAAACAGGATACACATCCCTGCCTTGCTGTGTTGAATCACAAAATTGACGAGGGTACTTAAAACGGCAATTACCATCAATCATGCATGGGCATTTTTATTGAGGTTACCACAAGCTAGGACCATGCATCATGTGTTGTATGACCAGTTGGTGCAACAGAGGATATTTATTCTCATCTGGAAGCTCAGAAGATATATGTTTATCGTAATCATCCGGTCCACTAAGTTTGTGACTCTTGTCCATAATCAATAGAAAGTGTTCATGTGGCAATCCCCTTTTTTGAAACTCAGTCACACGAGCCCAAGAAGCGACTTTCCCGAAGTGCTTTTTATTGATCAGAAAATCTTGAAGATCCAGTAGCTTTGCACGATATACCTTAGCAACAATATCGGGTCTATACTGAGCTGTTTGACCCGGCAATAATTGTTCTGTAATTTCCGACCTGTAAGGATTGCATGTCATGGTTATAAAATAGTCTGTGCGTCCATACCGTACACCAAAGCTATTCCATGTATGAACCTTGACTGTATATCTCTGTCACAACCCGGAAATTTTTACTTAGAATTATCCTTCTTACAACACGTGATGCACGAGCCTCCCCAACGGCAAGGGTGTCGAGAATTCCCTGTCTACCAAAAATATATTAAATTTATTAAAAAAATTGTATATATGATTATAATTAATATAAAAATATAATACCTGGTAAAGGTCTATTCGTATAGTAGCTTGGTTTTCTTGCTTTGAATGCCAATCCAAGCGCATAGATTCAACTTTCACATATATATCCACAATCCATTGTTGGAAGAGCCGTCAACCATAGAAAAATATCACAAATAATCCATTACGTATCCGCATAAGGTAACAATAATATTCACGAGCACTGACGTACAAACGTGACTTTATATTACCTGCATATTGAATCAGGAATATATCATAATTTATTTTTTTAAAAAATAAATATATTTAATGTAATTATGTTTCAACTACTAACTTTCATCATCGCAATCGTCACCAGCGCCACTGTCCATGTCCCCATTGATGTCATCATATATATCTGTAATCGTAAAACATTTGATTTAGCTTATATGTTAAGTATACAAACAGTTCACTAAATGAACAATATGACATACCTTCACCATCATGTTGGTTCTTTTTTCTTGTTCTTTTCGATACAACTGTCTTACGTCTTTTATTTGTTTGGCATGTTTTTTATCTTCACCATCTGAAAAAAAGTATTGAATAATCCTAGAACTGTAATAAAACAGTATAAAAATGATTTTTTATTACCAGGCTTTTTCCGGCTTCGTGTACTTTCTTTTTTGTCTAGGAAAACATTTTCCCGGTGTTTCCTCTAACAATTTTTTTTTGTCCTCCCAACCCGTCTCACCACCTGGATAGAAAAGAGGATAGGCCAATGGATCGTAACAACCATGATATGCCCGTATATAGTGAGCTTGTCCTGATTTGCCATATATCATAATTGATCTTCGGAATCTTTGAGTTTCATCATTACCATCGAACCAAATAGCAGCAACTTGTTCCATTGCAGGTGCATTATATCTCCTCTGGTCGACTGATATACTCGTATTGAGTTCAATATTGTAGCCGTCAATATTTTTCAATTCGCCTAGTGCTCTGAACGTCAAAACATAAGGATTATTGTTATCAACCAGTATACCAAGTACCTCTCTGATCAAATTTTCATCAAGGTGTGGTAATATCTTGGTTCTATGCGCAACTGCATATTCCGAGGATCCTTTGCGCCAGGTACCAGATATTCCAATTTGTGATATATCTGACCATGCACTTTGAATGTATACACACCAGTTCCTAATAAATATATATAATGATTAATTGCTTTAAAAAATATGAGTAGTATTTATAAATTATTTATATTTAACAATTACCTGCTGCATTAGCCAAATGTCGATCGATACGGGCACCAAAGCTGGTGAATGAGAAGTGAGAATTGAAATACCGGATATTTTTTCTAAAATATAATGCATTTTGTCTGTTTGGCTGCTAAATAATTCCTTGAGACGCGCCAGCACTTCAGGAACAAATATATTAACTCTTCGTTTTCTACAACAAAACGAATCATCTTCACCGGGAAACTTAATAGCACCATAAAATTCACAATTAGGGACCTTTCTCAACACATGGTGTGCACTTGGCAGGTCCTTATACACAAAATCATATGGATCGTCTATGATGATGGGAACGTCCGGGTCTCTGAATGTCTTGTATCATACAACTAAATTTTTTAAAAAACGTGTTAAACTAATAATTATGACAACATAAAAATGATTAAAAAATAGATTAAACAAATAATTATGGTAACCTTTGTTGTTATACACCCTAGCTTCATCATCTTCATAAATATCTTCAATGCATTTTTCAGGTTCATTACAATCCAAATCCTCCTCTACGGAATTAACATACAGTTAATAAACAGTTTAGAAAAATATATATCATGTGCATACAAAAAAAATATATAATACCATAAACTCCAAATCTTGGATCAGGTGGTTCCCAGATTACTCCATCAAAATCTGTGTTAACAATAGAACTCAAATATATTAAATATTTTTTATTTATGAGCACAAAATACCATTGGTGCCAATTCCAAAATTTGATTCAGGTTGTTCCAATAATCCTCCATCAAAATTTGATTTAACATTTGTTTCTGGCAATAATAAAATACTATTAATGAGACAAACTAAAATTCAACTAAATCAAATATTGTATCAGATTTACAAGCACAAAATACCATTGTTGTCACTTGCAATACAAGGTGCATTCAATAAATCTATTATTTCATGAGCAGGAGACCAAAACTGCGGAGTTTCAGTACCTATCAGACAAAAATTATGGAAATATCTATATTATACTGTAAATATATTTTAATCATATAGATTTCAAACCGCCGTATTGTTTATTCAGAAATTGACTTTCATAAATCTTTTTCTCTTGCAGACTCTACTATTATGTTAAATCATCTATATATGATTTTTTAATGCTATGTATCTTAGTGTCCAGCACCATAAATAAATATTCAAACCTGGTTGTGCAGATCCAAATTATATTTTAAAATTAACAACACCACCACAAATAAATATTTAAACCTGGTTGTGCAGATCCAAATGCATGCATCAGTTGATCCTTCTCCATACCTAAAAATAAAATAAATATATAATCCTTTATTTTTTAATCAAGTTTTTGTATTAAATGAAAGGCATAAAGGAGTGCTTGCTGTAGAGAGACATGATAGGGGGAAAACACCACACCAAAACATGGGGTGACCTCTCATATATATAGCCAATATGGCTTGTGTTACAAGGAAACAATCCTAGTACAAGGTAATCATATCAGCTATACAAGGTAAGCTACAATTAGCTATACAATTCCTAATACCCGCCCGCAGTCGCAGCGGGAGGAATGCGGACACAAAGACTGGACCGAAACTCCGTGAAGAGCTGTATTGGAGGGCCCTTGGTCATGATGTCCGCGAACTGATGGGCAGAGGGGACATGTAGAACCCGGACCTGTCCAAGTGCCACCTTCTCACGGACGAAGTGAATGTTGATCTCGATGTGCTTCGTGCGATGGTGGTGGACGGGATTGGCTGTTATATAAACAACGCTTACATTGTCACAGTAGACAACAGTGGCGGAAGCGAGTGAAACGTGAAGCTCCTAAAGAAGCTGTCGGATCCAGCAGCATTCGGCAACGGCGTGAGCGACAACACGATACTCGGCCTCAGCACTGGACTTGGACACCATGGTCTGTGGCTTTGAGGACTAGGAGATCAGGTTGTCACCGAGGAACACACAGAAGCTGGAGGTCGAGCGTCGGGAGTCCGGACAGCCTGCCCAGTTTGCGTCGGAGTAGGCTGTGAGGCTGTCCACGGAGTCAGTGCCGATGTGAAGGCCAGAGGAGAGCGTGCCCTTCACACAGCGAAGGATATGCTTGACCAGTGCGAGGTGAGGCTCGCGAGGGTCATGCATGAAGAGGCACACATGCTGGACTGCATACGCCAAGTCGGGTCGAGTCATGGGTGAGGTACTGGAGAGCACCCACTAGACTCCTGTAGTCAGAACTGTCGGAGGCCAACAGCGGGGCACCGTCACACGTCGAGAGCTTGGCGTGAGTGTCCACAGGGGTCACTGTAGAGTGACACTCAGTCATCTCGACACGCTGGAGACGGTCCACAGTGTACTGTCACTAGGACAGGAACAGGCCATCGGCAAAGCGCGTGACGGAGATGCCGAGAAAGTGGTGCAGATCACCAATGTCAGTGATATGCTGAAGCAGAGTCAAGGACAAGGCAGTCAGGATGATGTCGTCGACGTAGAGCAGCAGGTAGGTGATGTTGGTGCCCTCTTTGAGCACATAGAGGGACGTGTTGGAAGTCGAGGCGACGAAGCCGAGCTGACAAATGAAGGAGGCAAAACGCTGGTACCGCGCTCGCGGCGCCTGCTGGAGTCCATACAAGGACTTCTACAGGTGGCAGACATAGTCTGGAGCGGCGGGGTCGACGAAGCCAGGCAGCTGCTGGCCGTAGACAGTCTCGTCGAGGTAGCCGTGAAGAAAGACGTTCTTCACGTCAACCTGGTGAATGGGCCAGGCGCGGGAGGTGGTGATGCTGAGGACAGCCCGGATGGTCGCCAGTTTGACCACCGGGCCGAAAGTGTCATCGTAGTCGTTGTCGTGCTGCTAAGAGAAGCCGCGAACGACCCAACACGCCTTGTGCCGAGCAAGAGTACCGTCGGAGTGGTACTTATGCTTGAAGATCCACTTCCCAGAGATGACGTTGGCACCAAACGGGCGTGGAACGAGACGCTAGGTGCCGTTGTCCATCAGGGCCTTGAACTCATCGGCCATGGCAGCGCGCCAGTTCGAATCAGCCAGCCTACTGCGGTAGTTCAATGGAACTGGCGACGGGACAATGGCAGCAAGGCACTTGTACTGTATGCGTGAAATCACCCCGAACTGTGTATGGGTCATAGGTCGGGAGGGTTCCGGGCGGCAGCAGGTACAGGGGCGGGTGCCGGCGGCGCAAGAGGTGGTGCGGGCGCTCGAGGGTGATGAGTCTAGACGAGCATCGGTGCAGCGACGTCCCGGGGGGCCGTCGGTGGCGTCGGGAGGGATCCTGGCGGGGGCGCAATGCCAGGCCTGCCTAGAGATACAGGACCTGGCGGGGGCACGGGACCACACCCGAATGGTCTGGTGGGCTCGTAGGAGAGGGGCGCGGCTGCTCGACGTTCGCTGGAAATAGAGCGACCACTAGCATCGGAGGACGAGCTGCATGGTTAGTAGAGCAAGGCATAGTATGCACAGTATCATCAGGCAGGAAATCAAGGGATGAAGGGGCCGAAACAGGTGGAACATCTGCAAAAGGAAAACGAGACTCGTCTAAAACGACATGGCGAGATATAATGATGCGTCGGGTGGACAAGTCGAGGCAGCGATATCCCTTGTGAGCTGTAGGGTACCCGAGGAACACGCAGGCCACGGAACGGGGAGCCAGCTTATGTGCAGAAGTGGCCTGGAGATTGGGGTAGCAGAGGCACCCAAAGACTCGCAGGTGATCATAGCTGGGTGACTCGCGGTACAGACGTGTGTAGGGGACTTCACTTTGTATGCAGGACGAGGGGCTCCTGTTGAGCAGGTAGCAGGCGGCCGCAAGGGCCTCGGCCCAGTACAAGGCGGGCATGGACGCATGGAGCAGGAGCGTGTGCACGCAGTTGTTGAGTGTACGAAGAACACGCTTAGCCTTGCCGTTTTGTGCAGAAGTATACGGACACAAAAGACGTAACAGAGTGCCATGGGCCGCCAGAAACGTGGATGTGGCATTGTTGACGAATTCCATGCTGTTGTCAGCCTGAAAACACTTAACGGGAAGACCAAACTGAGTGTGAACGTCAACGACAAAATCAACAATAGTCTGATGGACGTTAGACTTGCGTCTGAGGGGGAAGGTCCAGCATAAGTTAGAAAAATCGTCCAAAATCACCAGGTAATATGAAAAACCAGAAATACTAGACACTGGTGAGGTCCAAATCACAGTGAACAAGCTCAAAAGGTCCAGTAGTATGCGAACTAGACAAAGTAAAGGGCAGACGTGTGTGCTTGCCAAGCTGACAGGAATGGCAAAGCGAGCGACGTGCTTTATTACATGACAGTAAACTATTTTTATTTAATCGAGCTACTGCTGCTGGAGCCGGGTGGCTGAGACACTGGTACCACAGGAAGCAGGAGGCGATGACAAGTGCAGATGCAGTGGGGGTGGAAGGCTGCAAGGTGTACAGATCCCCATCACTATTGCAGCAAAGAATCACGCGCACCACAGGAAGGAGCAGGGGTGGCGATGAGGGCGGTGGCGGCGGCGACCTTCTTCGTGTTGGTGAGGCGCAGCTCCTTAAGGGTGAGCTGGTCGCGCGTGTAGGAGAGGGTGAGGCTGGTGGCGGCGATGTGGTCAGCAGGGGTGACGAAGTCCTCCTTCAACCCACGGAGCAGATTGAGGACGAGGGTGGGGTCGGAGACGGCATGACCTGCGTCACGGAGCTTGTCGGCAGTCGTATTCACGCAGAGGCAGTAGTCATCGATGGAGTTGTCTCCCTATGTCAATGAATGGAATTCGTGGCTCGGGAAGATGGCCCACTGCGCCTTGTTCGCCTGGAAGAGGCCATCGATGGCCGCCCAGAGCTTGTGGGCGGTCTGGGTGGTGCCATCCATAGCCATGTCGAGGATGGCCTCGATGACAGAGCCGAAGATCCAACTCTTGACGCAGCAATCCTCCTGCTGCCATGCGGGATCGGTGGCGCGGGGCGGAGCAGAGCCGTTAATGTGGGAAAGCACGCTGAACTTGTCGCACATGGCGAGGAAGTGGGCGGACCAATTGCTGAAGTTGCCTCCCTTCATCTCCAAGATGGTCAGCACATGGTGCTTGACATTGACGGAGGCGATGGAGTGCACGAAGAGAGGTCCGACAACATCGCCCTGAGTCCCTGGGGAAGAGGGGCTACTGTCGGAGGAAAGGGTGGAGGAGTTGGATGATCCCGTGCCGGCGGACGTCATTGCAGCGCCCGTGCGTAGCAGGGGAAGGCAGAGCACTGCGGCCGGAAAGGACGGCGGCAGCGGTGAGGCGGGTGGAACCGCGGCCGAAGATGGCGGCGGCGGTAGGAAATTGAATCGGGGGAGCCTGAACTTGTGATACCATGTAAGATAGGGGGGAAACACCACACCCAAACAGGGGGTGACCTCTCATATATATAGCCAATATGGCTTGTATTACAAGGAAACAATCCTAGTACAAGTTAATCATATCAGCTATACAAGATAAGCTACAAATAGCTATACAGTTCCTAATACTTACCCTTTTTGCTCAAATCTCGGTCAAACGTAGTCATGTTTGCCCTCACCATCGTGTCTGCACTTGTTAGTATGGCCAATTCCTTCGATGCAGCTACACTGCGGTGATAACTTTCCAAAGCATGTGCACGATATCTATCCTTCTCTTCTTCCGTATACTCGTCGTATTTTTTACGAGGTTTCTTCACGACTTCTTTGGCTGTTCCAATAAATAATAATAAGATATTTTGGAAAAATTTAATGAGCCAATGATTATCTGTAAACACATCATGGGTTTCAGACTCACAAATTGTTTCATCCGTCGCCAATGCGCCGACCTTGTTCTTTCGACGATAATAATTATCCTTTGATTTAGCACTCCTTTTCTCCTTTTCTTCCTCAGGTAGACTGGCGTACTTCTCTCGTCTCCTCTGTCGAATACGTTATGCAGGGTCAAGATTCTTGTTCTCTTGTACGAATGAAAACCGTATCTGTTTGTTTATGAACGAATACACATCATCTGGCAGTTGCTGAATTTTCCCAACACCAGGCTCGCCTTGACCACTTGGAAAGGCCGGCCGACGGCGCCCCCGCCCTCACCGCCGCCGATGAGCAGAACGTGGTGCGTGGACTTCAAAGAACGTAACAAACAGATCACGGATTGACAGCACGTACATACAATGACTTGTATCGCAAAAGAATTTACTGAATCGAAAGGGATCGGATGAGCCAGCAGGGAGCAGTGCGCATCACGTACCTGCAGGCAATATCTCGGACTTCATGCTGAGGAACTCTCCGGCGCTTGCGCCGCCGCCGAGACGATTCCCCAGCTAGCTGCCGATGGTCGATGGAGAAGACGACGACCAAGGAAGCTGAGGAAGAAATTAAACCAACTTGATGATCGATCGACAGGGGGTGTGCAGTCTCAAGGGCTCGCCGACTTGGACAAGGTCGTGCCGACGCTGGTGTTCCACTTCAGCGGCGGCGTGGACACGACGCGCCACCGGAGAACTACTGGGCGCCGGTGGACAAGTCGACGGCCTCTGCATGAAGATTCTCCCAGGGTTCGGCACCAAACCAGAAAAAATCAAGAAACTACAATCAATGTTCATCAACTCATATATGAATAGGATACGCAGTATTTCTCTCACGTGTCGAGCCGTGTTCGTTTTAAGGTTGTGTTTGCCAGGAATATATTCTTTCTATAAATCATCTCGGATTGGAGAGGGACAAAGAGAATTTATGCAGCTTCCAGATCCGCATCTTTGATATGAATTTGCATGTGAAGATTTTATTTGGTAGGTGCTCGGTGCGGGTACAAATGGGTGGGTAACGTGAGCCATTGGTGAGAAAATAAAATCCAAAACAGAAAAAACCCTCTAGAAATCATGGTTTCACTTGGCGTAGGAAAAACTTTCGCATCTTTTATCCCCACCAGATCTGATATGTGGGTCCTTTGTGTGGCGTGGGTATAAAGTTTTTAGGTGAGAAAAAATTTCAATTCTACTGAATCATTTTAGTATAGATAGATAGGTCCATACAGACCAAACAACAAATACATATAACCCTTATTCAGCCTTGACACAACGACTCTTTAGTCTCACACACGGTCACACAGCCACATATGCACGTAGCACTCAGCAGGCAAACACAGCTGCACAGCCACAAGCACAAGCACAAGCACCAGCACCAGCACAAGCAGTCAAGTATCAAGATTACCACTCTACCAGACTCCCAGCTAAGCCTAACAGTAAGAGCACAAAAACTGCGAATAATACATCCAGATCGAGCAGCACATATATATGCTTGGACAGCATGAATGCTCGCCGGACTGCCGGAGCGGGCGGTGTGGCGGCCAGAGGCCCGAGCAGGCGGCACAGTGGCCGGAGGCCGGCACGGGTGGCGATAAGACTGGAATCGAGCCGCTGTGGCCGGAGGCCGGAGGGAACGGCGGCATGGCTGGAGTCGAGCGCGGTGCGGAAGCCTGTGGTGCGCGGCGGCGTGCCGGGCGACGGCGGTGGCGTACGGCCTGTGCCCTGTGATCCGTAGATAAGGCAGGCAGCCCAAGGGATGCATGGACTTGTCAATGGGCTAGGCCACCTCGTCGTGTACTTGTGTACGTGGGCTTTTACATTTGGACGTGTTAAAACGGGATATACCGTTTTTTTTGTATATACGAGATATCCCGATACAATACGGGATAAGCGAAAATGATCGGGATATCATCTAAACCGTTTCCGTCCCGATATCGTATTTAATATCCCGTATTTCGTACCGATTTCGTTTTTGTCCGAAAATATGAATTCGAGCGGGAGAAATATAGAAAACAGATCAAAACGGTACGGGATTTATCGAGACTATTTTCATCCCTAGTTATCATTTTGGGGTTATGCTCTAAAAACAGTAGCTTTCACACTAACTAGGGTGCCATCTAAGTCCGTGGAGAAGATACCATATGAGATATGGACTGGCAAGACTCTCGATTTGTCTTTTCTAAAAATTTGGGTTTGTAAAGCATATGTCAAGCAACTTTAGTCGGATAAGCTTACACCAAAATCAGACAAGTACGTGGGATATCCAAAGGAAACTATTGGGTATTATTTATACAACCGAACAGAGGGCAACATGGTTGTCGCTCGGAACGGTGTTTTTTTGGAGGAAGAGTTTCTCATAAGCGAGAAAAGTGGACAGAAGGTGTATCTTGAAGAAGTTCGAGATGAGCCTATGAGGCAAGACTCTACGAGTGATGCTCATCTAGCAGAACAAGTTGAGGCACATGTGGCAAGAGAAAAACCGCCACAACCACAAAAGTCAGAAAGGCCACGACGCGCAACTAATAGAATGAATCTCCTAGTTACGGGAGAGTGTGACATATTGTTGATGGACAAAAATGAGCCTAGGACCTATGCAGAAGTAACGATGGATCCAGATTCCGAGAAATGGCAAAGTGCCATGAGATCCGAGATACATTCCATGGGACACAATCATATTTGGAACTTGGTTGACCCGTATGATGGTGTGAGACCCATCGAGTGCAAATGAATCTTTAAGAGAAAGAGAGATGTGGACAGAAATTTTCACGTCCACAAAGCACGACTTGTTGTAAAAGATTTTTGACAAGTTCAAGGAGTTGACTACGATGAGACATTCTCTCCGGTAACGATGCTTAAATCTATTCGGATCATTCTAGCAATAGCTGCTTATTTCGATTATGAGATATGACAGATGTATGTCAAAATAGCTTTCCTAAATGGGAACCTGAATGAGGATGTATACATGATACAACCCGAAGGTTTTGTCGATCCAACTAATGCTGAAAAAATATGCAAGCTTCAGAAATTCATCTATGGATTATGTCACACCCGGATTTTCACAAAAACCCGAATGCGGCCATATATGTGCCCAGAAAGTCATAGTACACATATAGAGAACAAATATGATAAACAGAGAATATATGCTGGAATAAATTCTTCATTACATAAAGTGTTTACATCAGAGTGCTTCATAATTGAACTAAGCAATAACAGCGGAAGACTAATAAACTCTCAACTAATGGAGCCGCAATCCACATGGACTCTGACTGGAAGACCACATCTCAGTAGTATGGTAAATCTTCGGAAAACTCAGCAGCAGACTCCTGCCCAGCCCAATCTGTTTACCCATCCGGGATTTTGTTGAATAAATTGACAAGTGTAAGTAAACAATTACTTAGCACGGGTATGAAGGCTCAAAATAGGCTAGACACGACTTAACTGCATTTGCATTTTTAGTTGGTTCATTTGACATTAACCAAATTACTACAAGTGAATGATACTCGGTTGTAACCCAATTAATAAAGTATAAGTGACATTAAACATAAATAAACATCATCTTCTAATCAAAAAGGATCCAGGCCGCTCGTGACCCTGAGCAAGGCTATCATGATAGATTTTACACTCTGCAGAGGTTTCGTCCTTTACCCACCAGTCGCGTAAAAGCTCAAACGAACTTTAAACCCAACCACGCGGAGGTGGATCAGACCTCACAAATCACACTACCGAGGTGTGACCGTATAGGGACGCTACGAGGTTTTTCACAAGACACCCTAACAAGACAGTGGCTGATTATGGTACAGCATAGGCAGCATGGCCCAGGCACCGGGATTAACGTACGCCTACGGAGTCACACCATAGGGGGGTCAATGGCGTCCAAAGTGCGGGCATCTCACCCAACAATGCGCAACGTGTGGAGTTCCCCATCGCAGGGACTCCTAGCACGGGGCTGTGCCTCACGGGGGCATAGCCGACGGATCACCCATCCTCGGTGGATGAAGACATACTCTCACCCATGTTTCCCTAATGCCGTCGGCCACCCCGGTAACCACTGGCAAGCTAGAGACGTACAAGTTACTTGACCAAGACCAAAGCCATAATAGTTCTAGCGGTGGCGACAAGCTCCTGGGTTGCCGCTTTAAGAACCGGACCTTAGGGAGAGACACTGGAGCAAAGCACACAACACATGCCCCAGTTCCCTAAACCATGTTGCTAAAAAGCAAGTTTGAAGTGAACCATTAAGTCAAAATTAACAGTTAAATAATGGTGACAGTAGCTGCGCATAGGAAAATCTGCCCATATGCATAAACCCAAGGTAATCAAAGGATAGGAGTAAACAAACTGGGTACAACCTTAATAGGACATCAATTTAGACACATGCATATGAAAGTAATTGTATATAAAAAGTGTGTTTAGGTAGCAAGGATTGTCCGTACTATAACTTGCCTTCCTCGAAGGGCGGCTGCTGCTGCTGTGGGTCCAGCTCCGGAAAGTCCTCACCGAACTCGAAGTCCAAAGCGTACGGTGCACCGACTGGACACGAATCACCATACAAGCGAGCACACAAACCAATACATGCAAACAAATAATATTCTATTAGAACAGTACACCAAACAGTAGAAACAATACAAATAAAGGTTCTAGAAATATTCTACGCTTCACTACGAACACATGAGCGCGAAAATGACACTAATCAGAGCTAAAACGAAAAAGATATGGGTTTTCTAAGTTCTAGGGACCTGCTGGCAATTTTTAAAAGGTTTCAGGGGCTTAGTTTGAAGAAACCAGGGACCTAAACATAATTTCGTATAAAAACCCGAGGGCCTACACGTAAAAACAGCTATCTAGGAATGCGGGTTCTATTTTTAAAAAGGTCAGGGGGTTATTCGCGAAGAAAAGGACCCATATGTAATTATTTTACAACTCGAGCGGACCGTGAGTTGAATCTAGAAAAGGGAAGGGGTTCTTTAGCAAAAATGCCAAGGCTGACGGTTATCAGGACGTTTGAGCCGGGCTCGGATTGAATGTGGGCCGTCCGATTTAGATCAGACGGTGGTCAGATCGGGCGAGGGGGAGAAGTCGACGGTGGCGACCCGGACAGCGGCGCCGCCCGCGTCCATGGCGGGAGTTCGGCGGAGAAACCCCAATCTCGCACTACAGAGCTCCTAACGAGGTGGGGTTTGGCTCTAGAGCATCGGGGGGATGTGGGGAGCTGGGACTGGGGGTTATCGACGGGGATTAGGCGGCGGTGAGGGCTCTCGACGATGAACAGTGGCGGGCGGCTTGGGTGGAGGGTAAACAAGGAGACGAGGGTGTTGTTTGACCGATCAAAGGAGCGGGGAGATTCCTCACCTTGCTGCAAGGTCGCTCGGGGTGTTAAGGGGCTCGGAGCGGCGGCCGAGTGGGGAGAACTATGGCGGCCGGAGCTCGGCGGAGCTCGGGGCGGCAGTGCTGTGCGGGGAGAGTCGCTGGGGAGGTTTGGGTGGCTCGGTGGAGGATGGGTGTGATGCTGGGGCGTCGGGGCAGCTTTTATAGCTCAGGGAGGGGTCCTAGGCGTGCGTGCCACGCCGTGATTTGGGACGCCGGCGGCGGCGGAACTTGCCAAGCGGGGGGAAGTTTCCATAGGGGGAGTGCGCTCGGGAGGGAAGGCGATCATGGGGGAAAGGCAGTGGGCTCGGTCGGGGCCCACGGGGCGCGGGGCGAGGTTGTGTCGGCCAGCCGAGCGGCGGGGATCGCGCCGAGGAGAGAGGGCGCGTGGGCAAGAGGAGGGAGGTGATGCTGACGTGCGGGCCCGAGCTGTCGGCGAGAGAGTGGGGCGGGGGAGATGCTGGGTCGTTGGGCTGGGGAGGAGAGAAGTGGTGGGCCGAGCGGCGGGGGGGAAGGCCCAGGTGGGAGGGGGAAGGGGATTGGGCCGGAGAAAAAGAGAGAGAGGGGGTTGGGCCGGACCGGTAAGAAAAGTGGAGGGAGCTAAACTGAGCTTGGGCAAGAGTAGAGGGGGTTAAAGCGAGCCAAGGTTAAAGTTTGAGGAGCAAAAGCGGACTCAAGTGAAATTAACTTTTCTAGGACTCAAACAAATGCAAATTAAATTCGAATTTAAATTCGAACTTAACATGCCATCAAGCAAAACAAAGTTTAGCAGCATGAATGCAACAAAAAATGTTTCTACAACTTATATTTAATTTTATTATTCATAAATAAATCATTTAACCTATATTAATTATGAAAAAATTAAATAAAAGCCAATTAATTACTAAAAATTTTAAATAGGCAATTTTTGAGTGTTACAGATTAAAGCAAGCATCTCGAAGTTGGAGCCTTCGTTTTGATGAGGTAGTCAAAGGGTTTCACTTCCGGCAGAATGAAGAAGACGCTTGTATTTACAAGAAGGAAAGTGGGAGCTCTGTTGCATTTCTAATCTTATATGTGGATGACATATTGTTGATTGGGAAAAATATTCCTATGCTGGAATCCGTTAAGACTTCACTAAAAAAGTAGTTTTTCTATAAAGGACTTAGGGGAAGCTACATACATTTTGGGCATAAGGTTCTATAGAGATAGATCAAGCAGGCTTATTGGATTAAGTCAGAATACTTATATTGACAAGGTGTTGAAACGGTTCAACATGGAACAGTCCAAGAAAGGGTTCTTGCCTATGTTACATGGCATACACCTCAGCAAGACTTAGTGTCATTCGACGACTGATGAGAGGGAGCGCATGAGTAAGATTTCATATGCTTTGGCAATTGGATCTATCATGTACGCCATGATAAGTACTCGTCCAAATGTCTCATATGCTCTAAGTGTTATGAGAAGACACTAGTCTAATCCATGTGAAAGTCACTGGACAACATTGAAAAGCATTCTAAGTACTTTAGAAGGACTAAAGATGTGTTCCTAGTCTATGGAGGTGAGGAGGAGCTCATTGTAACAGGTTACACTGATGCTAGTTTCCAAATTGATCCAGACAATTCAAAGTCACAATCGGGATTTGTGTTCATGATAAACGGTGGTGCTGTTAGCTAGAAAAGTTCTAAGCAAGATACTGTGGCTAATTCTACAACGGAAGCCAAGTACATCACAGCTTCTGAAGCGACAAAGGAAGGTGTTTGGATGAGGAAGTTTCTCATTGAGCTTGCTCTGTTTCCCAATGCATCTAGCCCATTGGAACTCTATTGTGACAACAATGGGGGCAACTGCGCAGGCTAAGGAGCCTAAGAAATCACCAAAAGCACAAACACGTACTGCAGAAATTTTATCTTATCCGAGAGTTCATTAAACGCGGTGAGATAAAGATATGTAAAATACACACATATTTAAATGTTTTCGATCCTTTGACAAAGGCTCTTACACAGCCTAAGTCATAGAGATGGAGATGTCAAACTAATGATGTGGGCACATGTATGACATGGGGCTGGACTGACCAACTTGAGATCTTGTTGTATGTTTATCTCTTTTCACAACGCGTATGCTTTGTCCTAAGACCTGAGATTGTCGCATGTACTCAAGATGTGAATTTACCTACTTACGGACTATCAAACGCTATTCCGTAACCGTGTAGTCATAAAGGTGGTTTTCGGGTTTGTTAGGAAGCATACTGTGAGGCGTGGTCAATCATGATGGGATTTTCCCCTCTCTATACGAGAGAGATATCTCTGGGCCCCTCGAGTGATCGGATCAAGAAATGCATGGCCGTGCTAGGTTAAATGTTAACCTCTTAAAAGATATGACTCACAAGTTTGAGAAAGAGAGGTCGACTTGGAGTTAGACCAAATATCATGAGGCAAAGGAAATAGCTTGTACGTGATGTTGTAGCGGTTTGTCTGATATAATATTTACGTGCAAATGGGAGTTGACATGTCTTGCTAGAGGCCACTGTCAACTACTGGATCGAGTAGGAGTACTCGGAACATGTCTATGTGTGTGTGAACCCATAGGGTACGTCACACACTTAAGGGGTTTGGAACACTGAAAAACTCGTCTATGTGATTGTCTCTACTGCATGTGGGAGGCTGTTGGATATATGCCCAAGAGCCAATCGGATTGGACTCGTTTGTGGGCTTGATCCAAGAGGGATTAGGTTAACTGATGGGGCGCATGAGATGGCAGCCCATTAGTACAGCCTATATATGTGGGAGGGGGCAAGGGTCGAGGACATCTGTCGCCGTCACCCCAAACCCTAGCCGCCCTCGCTCGTCGCTCTCTCGCCGCGTGCCCCTGGTGCTGGCACACCGGCACACGATGTTCTATCCTCGTACGTGTGGATACCTCGGAGGTGCTGCGCTTGGAGCACAAGGATGAACCACACGTGCAGTACCAGATGGACGTGAGCAACTGCACGGCACGACCACTTCGACGTGTTTGTCTACATCGAGATGGTTCCACTGCATCTGTGCGTCTAGTGGTAACGATCCGTGATCTATAACTATTGTTGTTCCTGTTTTATGGGGAACTGTGCATTGTGCTAGCGTAGCCTCCTCGTTTCCCTCAAGTAATTTGTTGAAATTATGTGATAAGCTTACATGCTGTGTTGAGAGTTTTCATACAGTGTTTAAAAACAAGACCATGTTTTTCGTACTTTGTTCATAAGCATACTGCCTTTTATCTCACTCATGCATCATTGAGTTGTTTCCAATTGAGTTTATCAGCAATACTACTATTTTCAGTTTTGTTTTCTCGGTGGGGTTACCACATATACTGCATTCTTTAACATGTTAATGATTGGTTTATTCTTTTCAATAGAAAAAAGAAACAAACAAGGGAAAAAGACTTAATTTGCGTCGATTTCTAAAGGATGGAAATTGTTTGACTCTAGGGTATTTTTTGTGTTGATTGTTGCCTTCTTAATTATTGATTAAGATTTTTGATCAGTTTATGTGGTGTTTTTTCTGTATTAGGAATGAAAGCCCGCACATCATGTCATGTGCCACTTGGAGATGTTACTAACACTTCTATTGGTCGTCCTCCACTCAAGAGACAAAGAAATGGTAAAGCTACTGAATTAGGTGTAGATGGAGATACAAGTCTTTCTAATCAGCACAAAACACTGGGTAAGCCATTTCAGATGTTTTATAAAAGTCATCAAATTTTCCGTCAATTGTTGTGAATAGTATAGATATGTTTTTTGATCATATTATATGATGTTGCTGTATTAGGAATGGAAGCCCGCACACCAGGTCGTGTGCCACTTGAAGATGTTACCGATTCTTCTATTGGTTGTCCTCCTCGGCCTGTCAGCTCGAAGGCACTAATGTCGCTAGTGTTAATTGATTGATACTTGATTTCGATATCTGGTTTATTTCACATGCGTCGTTTTTCCATGTTTGTGCATTTCATATTTCCATGTTTGTGTAATTGTGTATTTGTATATTGTGTATTGTGTATTTCATATTCATATACAGTCTAGAGGATTGGGTTATTATATCTCGTGGAATATGTCTTCATATGCTATATCTTTCATTCTGTCTCTGTATTGACCAATTTTCTAGTATGTTATATCTTGGGTTATTTGGATTGGTACCATTGCAATTTTCAAAAGTTAGAGATATACCATTACGATTCACCTATTTAGAAACATACCATTATAACTCTTACGTCTTTGATTCCATTGAACCTGTCTTTGATTCCTTTGGACCCACCGGAGACCATCGTATTTTTGTATGACCCAAAATACCCCTGCTACCTCTCCTCTCCCCCACTCGCTGACGTGTGGGACCCGGACGTCAGGGTTATCTTCCACCTCCCGCCGTCCAGGGAGTCCGGTGCCGCGATGGCTGCCGGTGAGGACGAGCACGCGTGAGGCAGAGCTCACCCACAATGCCTGCGTGCGTGGCAAAGCTCGCCCCCGCCGGCACACGCGCGAGGCGGAGCTCGCCGCCGTGCCGCGCACGCACGAGGCAGAGCTTGCCCGCGGCGGCTGCGTGCCATGCCGCTGCTGCCATCCCATCCCCCGCCGGCCGCTCCGCCTCACTCCCTCCCTCCTCCTACTCCGAGCCTGGCGTGCGTGCATGGCCCTGGCGCCGGCGAACAGCTGCGACATCACATGGCGTGTCTCGGCCTCCGTGAACGGGTGTTTCCTATGGTGGCGGCGGCGGTGGGCGGCGATGACGGCGTCGAGGCTGGGGCCGACGTACACCATGACGAGGTGAAGCTCCCTCGTCCCGAGGCCACGCGTCACCTCCTGGAGGGCCTCCTGCAGCAGCAGCACCGCCGCCTCGGCCTCACCGGCGCCGCGACCTCTACTCCCGATTGTCGGTGCGGAGGTCGCGCACCTTTGAGATGGCGGCAGAGGGCAAGCTTGTCTCTTAGCGAGATGCGCGCACTCCACGTCGGTGGTGTGTAGCGAGCATCTCACCTTCCGTAAGGAAGGGAGGGCAGCTGACGGCGGCCATCTAAGGTGGCCATCGTGCCGGGGCGGCAGGAGGGAGGGAGTGAGGGGGAGCGGGCAGCGGGGGATGGGATAGCCCGCACGCCGGGCTCGGAGTTGGAGGAGGGAGGGAGGGAGGGGGAGCGACCGGCGGGGGATGGGATGGGATGGCGGTGGCGGCCTGGCAGCCGAGGATGGGGAACGAGGGAGGAAGGAAGGTTAGGAAGGGGATGACGAGTGGGGCCTACACCCGCGTGCCAGTATTTGTATACGCGTGCAGCTGGGCCCAAGGAGTCTTCATACGTATTATGTGGTATTTTTGTTAGAAACAAAGAATTGCGATGGTATGTTTCTAAATAGGTGAATTGTAGTGTTATATCTCCAACTTCTAAAAATCGTAATGGTACCGATCCAAATAACCCTTATATCTTCATCCCAAAGAATGTTTAGAAATTATTTTCGTATTCAGTATTTAGATGTGACAAGGATCACGAAATGCAAATTCTATCGCTACTGCTAGCATCCTATGAAATTATAACTTTTGGTAGATCTCATGATTAATTCTTGGAATCATTGTTATTATTATTATTTAAATATATAAATAGAATTTGATATCTTAAAGAGGGCGATCAATTTAGATGATGTTATAATTTATTTTGCGATGTCTCCATTCATCTGTAAGAAACAACTATTTTAGGAACAAATTTAAGTTTATGTCTTTCTACGGTATCCATGGAACATCAGAACGCAATGCCAAATAAGTATAATATCTATTCGAAATCATTGAGTGTTAGGATCATGGAAGGCCAGATTGGATAATGGGTATTCAAGTCTTGGTGACGGAAACATATAGGTGGCTGGGAATTGGACATCCAAGGAGATCAGTTTAGGCGCTGATGCAATATGATATGAACATAAGGGTGCCCATGCAACAACCTAGAGATAAATTGCTCAAAAGCAGGGACTCATGTCGTAATTTCATTGCATGCACTAATGGTCAACATGAATGATATCGAAGAATATCAGGGATTTACTGTAGTGGACTGGTACCAAGTTGTGTGTATGGTGTTAAAAACATCATTAAAGAACATTCCAACAACTTGCGCAGCGGTGTAACACCCTAAAATAGCCCTATTTAAGATTTTAGTAATTAATTTGCTATTTAATGAGATGCTCATAATTAATATAGGTTAAATAAACAATTTCTGAGAATTAAAATCAAATATAAGGTCTAGAAACATTTTTTGTTGCATTCATGCTACTGCATTGAGTTTTGGTTGCTAGTAGTTCAAATAAGAATTTAAATCTAGTTTAAATTCGAATTTGAATTGCTTTGATTTGAGCCTTAGAAAAGTTCTTTAAACTTGAGTTCGTTTTTGACCCTCCAATTATTCCTCGGTCTCCTTCCCCTCCCTCCCTCCTTTCTTTTTAAACCCAGCCAGCCCAGCACGCCACCTCGGCCCAGCATTTCTCCTCCCTCGCTTCGGCCCGTTCCGCGAGTCGGCCCACTTCCTCGCCCTGCCTCTGGCCTGGGCCAAGCCCACCACGGCAGCCGCTTCTCCCCACCATAGCCCATCAGATGCGGCCCACCGCTCCCACCTCCTCTCCACGTTGGCCCAGCACCGCACCAGCCCACGCCTCGCCCCCTCGAGCCGCTGACAAGCGGGCCCCGCCGGTCATCTCCTACCTCCAGCCGGACGCGCCCAAACCAAGCTCGAGTCGAGCTCGACTCGCCTCACCTCGGCCCAAGGCCCGAGCCCTACTCCCGCGCTGTGGGCCCTCCAGGACCTTCGCAGAAGCTTCCCGCACCCCGCCGTTCGTTTCTTGGCGCCGCTCCCCCCTTGGAAGGTCTCTCCCCACTTGGAAGGAGAGATCCACCGCCGGCCGCCGCCGATCTTCGTGGCCCACACGCCAAGGACCCCCCTGGGACCTATAAAAGCCAAGCCCCGCACCCCAAGCTCTCACCCAAGCCTTCTCCCCTGAACTCCTTAGCCCCAGCACCCCTCCTCGCACAGCGCCGCCGCCTTCCCTAGCCGGGCGCCACCGCCATTGAATTCTCCGCTCGTGGCCGCGCTCTGTGTTGGCACTCCTTATGGCCTACAGATAAATCCGCAAGCGGATGGATACCGATGTAGCTTTCACCCGGGAGTATTCCAAGGTATCGATTTCCACGGGGAACGAGAAGTGTACTAATCCTAAACTACAGAGCCTCCGACACACAGAAAGGGAGGAGAAGGGGTGCCGGTTACCCTGAACCTTGGGTCCTAGGACACCGGAACTAACGTGATGGACTACGAATACCGAAAGGGCTGTCACCACCATACGACTACCACCTCCGTTGCGACGGGCAGAAACTAAGGTTACTGGCAAGTCTAGGAACCACTCCTACACTAGTCAATAACTACTTATCTCCTATAGCAAGATAAGCACCCAAGCTAAGCAACCAGTATACAGTTATACCAATCAACTAAGCATTGAACGAAGAACCAGCAAGCATAGAAAAGTAAGAACTAAATGCTCAATTAATCAGAGAGAGATACAAGAGTTACCAGACACGACCCGGATGTTACTCGAAGTGAAGCCGCATCCGTAGAGGTACAGCGGGGAGAGGGGCCGACACTCCGGCTCCTCTCCGGGACGCTCACCTCTCCTCTCTCCCTATTTCTACTGTGTGGCAGAACCTAGCGACGCCTACTCTTCTTCTTCTCTTCTGTTGTGTTTGATACAAGGTGTATGCCACTGCTTATATAGGTGTCCTAAGGCGGTTTGCAGTGGAGTAACCACCAAGGGATCCAGGGGATATTCCCTGTTGATTCGGGCGAAGAGACCGGGTTCGGCCGAACAGGTCGGTTCGGCCGAACCCCTGGATCCACCGCCTTGGCTCTAGACGGCATGGATGCACTCCTGGAGGCGGTTGGTGCATTGGGGGCGGTTCGGCCGAACTGGTGGGTTCGGCCGAACTGGGCTTTCAGCCCAGAACACCCCCCGTGCACCGCCTCTTGCTCCTGGACCCCTTAGGCTGGCCTCTGGTGCTTGGGTTTGAGTTGATTCGGCCCAGGATGATGTGTCGGTGCTCCGGGATGTGTTGGCGGTCGTCCACGTGTCGTGTGTTGTCATTTGGTTGACGTGGACGGCTCCCACTGGCCTGTACGGCTAAGGGGGGTAACCGGCCGAATGTGTCGTTCGGCCGAATTGGTCATTTCCGACCCCTATAGCACGTATTTGTAGATATTGTACCTGCATAAGCAACACACACTAAAACTCGTGGAACTTTATTAGAACTAAAACCTAAGTACATGGAATGTTACATAAAGCCTCTTTTATTCCCGAGTATTGGTGGTCGAAGTTGGGTTGTAACGACCGCCAACAAGCTCCCCCAAGCTTAGCTCTTTGCTCGTCCTCGAGCAAAGATAAAAACTTAGGCTCGGTGGATCAGGAGTTGCTACAATGTCATTTCTCTTGTAGGTAACTTTATAAACAACTAGTACTCAAATTTTACTTGAATCACTTAGCAAAGTATTAATTCACCATTTTACCTATGGGGCTTATAGCAAACTCCTTATCTTGGGCGGTTGAAAGGATGAACAGTTTAACTTAGTTTTATTCCACTCTACTCTTTTCAGGATCCTATCTCAGAGTTTTCACCCCTTTTGTGAAAAGATAAGTTGTTCCTCATTGGTTCACTCAATCGCTCAAGTGTATTTGAATCCTCACCAAAGGCTTTGCCTTCTTTTTATCCTAACATCTAATTTGGCTTTTTGTGTGGCTCAGGGACAAAGGATGAAGGCATACAAGCATCTTATATTTTTCTAAGTCAAAGACCGGACCTTAGGAGAATCAAATCACACTCTTAGATCGAGAAGTGCAAGTGTCTGAAATATGCGGAGTGGAATATGTGGAGTGGAATTTGGTGGAACTTCATGGAATGATTCTTCCTCTCCTTTATTTATTTTTCGAGAGCATGGGCTATCTTTTATTCCCTTTTTTTGCCATGCCTTTTTGGCATGCTTTTCTTTTTCTCATATTTTTGCCATGCCACTTGGCATGCTTTTATTTTTCTTTTTGCATATCCCATGCCTCTACTTCAAAGATATTTGGAGAGGGAATCAGAGAACATGAAGTTTATTTTCGTCGAATGGATGATGGCATGGTTTTGCTAACTCCCAGTGTAGGAATTGCAAGTGAGAGGTGGAGTGTTTGTGAATCTTGATCTTGAAAGCATGAAAGATCCCTCAAAGGTTACAACAATTTGACAAGGCTCACTAAGATGACAAGCAGCATATGGTAGAAAGTTTAGAACTAATCCTATCATATGGCTCTGGTAGGAATTTTTGACCAATGAGGAACTTTGTTTTATTTTTGAAAACATAAACATCCGAGATTTTCACCATACTAAGAGCCGAAATAGAATTCAACCGAAGTCTCACTATATCAATCCCCACAACAACCGAGACTTGGAATAAGGCATATGCTCCCACAAGGTTTTCAGGTTCATTTCTACTCATGCCAAATAACTCAAGCATAGTCAAGCAACTAGTTGCAACAAAGTACTAGCAAAATTAGTGACAGAGCAACTATTCATCATTTCCAAAGTGAGAGGCATATGTTTCATTTCATACATGGTTGGGAGTTAATTGGTATTTTCAATTGAATGACAAAAGTGTTGAGTAATTTGGAACATACCTGATGGGGGTCCTCCCCCAAGCCTGGACTCTTCACTGGGAGGGATTCAATCCTTGAAAGGTACTGAGTCAGCTGGTTGGCCTGCTCGTTCTCGTCCTGCTCCTCCACTGTGCCATGACTGTACTCATGTATCTTTTCGTTAAACAAGGCAATCTCCGATTGGCTCAAATGCACCAACCAGAGCGACAATTTTATTCTTTCTGCATTCAACTCTGATTTTATTTATTCATCAAGCTAAGGTTGGAAACAAAATGTGTTGGAAGGGAAATAATTAGAGCACCTCCTAAACAATGATTTAAGCAAAGGGAAATTGAATTGGAAAATAAATTGAAACTAATGGTGCTCTAAAAGATACAACTACACGACATCTACTCTATAGATGGATTGTAAAGGTCTAGATGTCATGTGGCTTTGGCGAGCCTCTTGAATTTGGTTGTGAATGCTTGGAAGAGGACATTGTTCTTGTCCATCTGCCAAGGCTCGCCTTCAGTGACCTTCTCATCCCGGTTGCTCAACTTCTGGCTGGTTTGTGCCAGTTCTTTTTCAGGCTCTTCAACCATGGGTTTCTCTTCTCCCTCCTCCATGGCTTTCTTCGTTAGTGGACTTGTTATACTCATGGAGAGGGAGCCCTTGGGTGAGGAAAGGTCTTTGAACAAGGATGGCGGCTGGGAAATGTGAACACTTGGTCGTGTTCGGGAAAGTGCTGGAGGATGGTTTCTGACTTGAGATCGACAAGCAGCTTTCCCAACATTTTCCTAGCGACTTCGAGACAATATGGGATAGAGATAGGATCAAGGGTCCAAAAGGACGCTCAAGGGGCAAAAGAGGGGTCCTTCGGTCGAACCAACATGGTTTGGCTGAATTGTCCGCCCAAACTAGAGTGGTCTAGTTTGCCCAAAGTATTTTTATGGAGTCTATCTCTCTAGTGCATACCCATCTCATTGACGATCTTATTTGCAGAATGTTCTTGATGTGAGTGTTGGATGTTCTACTTGACCACTAGTTTGGGGGTGAGAAGGTGTGGCTATAAAATGCGGGGCCCCCAAGCTTAGATATTTTTGGGAGATGGAGTCAATGAGATGGGAGCCCCTATGACTAGCCCAGGACGCCAAAGCGAGGAAAGATGTTTTTATGGGACATTTGCTTAGCGTGCCCAGTGGCTGCGGATCGATAGGGCTTGGCTTCTACCCAGTTAGAGATGGGATCTACGGCTACCAAAATAAACTCGTAGTTCTCTGAGTTAGGGAAAGGACCCATGGGGTCTACTCCCCTTACATCAAAGATTTCTATTGAAAATTACTGGTGAGTGGCTTTGCGTCTCTCTCCCGTGTTTCTAGCAGTGTGGGCATCTCTTGCTAAATTTCTTAGCATTGCCAGACCTTTGTTTTGAACGCTCTATAGCGACCTTCATAAGGTGCTGCATGATATTTCTCCCAGGTTTTTATGTGCCTCAGGTGCAGGTATGCATCGTCTGAGTCGATCTTGTATCCAGAAGAGATACGGGTTATCCCATAGGTGATGTCTGCTCTCATAAACCAATCTTTTCCAATTTCCACCTGATGGGACGTACCCTAACACCATGAAGTCAACTATGGTGGCATACCACGGCTCTAGTGTTGTGACCTTGAGGAGCGTATCACCCCGTAAGAAAATCGCTGATGGGAAGATCAAACGGGACTTGTACCCGAGACAGATCCAACGGATGAGTCTTGGGTTCGCATCCTTTTTGGTCAAAAGGTACTTCAAAGCAGCATGGTCTGAATAGACTATGACCTTTGCCCCAACTAGGTAGGACCAGGATTTGTCTATAACAAACACAACTGCTAGGAGTTCCTTTTCCGTGGTTGCGTAGTTGAGCTGGGGCCAGTGAGCATAATGCTTCTTGTCCTTGGTTTGGCCCACAGCAGCTCCTACGGCAAAATCGCTCGCATCACACATGATTTCTAGTGGAATGCTCTAGTCGTGGTACTAGATGATGGGAGCGAAACTGAGTGCTTTCTTGAGGGTTTGAAAGGAAGCATAACACTCTTGATCAGAGACGAGAGGGGTTTCCTTGGCTAGAAGATTGGTCAGCGACTGGGCTATTAGAGAGAAATTTTCAATGAGACACCTATAAAGCCCGGTGTGGCCATGGAACTACGTATCCCCTTTACTCGCGGGAGGTGTACGCATAGGGTGATATTAGGGAGTATGACAGGGGAAGATGATGGCGTCTGGCTTTAAATCTAGTCTTTCCCCGATCAAAGACGAATCTCCGTGACAATTGCCTAGCGACCCCAAGATAAGATGAGATAGGGATATGATGAGTATGGAGATTAGGAGTAATCCCTTTGAAGTCTTGGATTGAGTGTCCAAAGACTGACCGATCTTCCTCCATGACCGTGAAAGTCTGTTGGGTTTCAATGTCAGAGAGCTGGTCACTGATGGTCACTGGAGTGTGTTCATCCTTAAAGAGGGAAGCACACTTCAATCCAGAGGGAAGAGGCTTAGGCTCGATTGGAGGATGAATGTCTTCTTCCTCCATAAGGATTTGGGCATCTTCTTCTAGGAAAGGTTGCTCTAAGTCTGCCAGAGTTGTTGACATGACTTCCTCTATTGGATCAGGATCGGGGTCTGTCTCTATTGGGGTACTCAAGGAATAGGAATAAGAGACTGGGACAAATTCTTTTCCGATCCTAAGATCTAGCTATTTTATTGGTGAATTTTCTAGGATTTTCATGATTGGCCTACCAACAAAGATGGACTGAGTGGAATTTTCAGGTACGTCAAAGATATGGAAATCCAAGAAAAGTTCAGGGTCATTAATCTTAACGGGTATGACCCGCAAGATCCCTAAACAGTCGAGGACCCTTCCCGATATGAACCTTAGATGTTTCTGAGATGATGACCATGGTTCATCGGGAAGTTGAGCTCGCACCAAGGAACTAGAGATTATGTTGATTCCGAGGCTCGGGTCATACCCGATTTCCTTATTAATGCCCATAACTTCACAAAAGATTGTTTGGATCCTTTTGGGCATTTTAACGACCTCGGTCGAGGCTTCCACCTCGTCTAGCCATTCCCGACTTATAATAGCAGAGAGACGTCCTAAGTACTCTCTTTGATATTCTAGTGCTTCCTTGTCGGGTGGTGGATCCTTTTGCTCTACACATTGTCCCCGTGGGAAACGTATGGCACAGTCGATGTCATCGAATAGACCATCGTCAAAATCGTAGGGAGTGTTGTAGAGTGGAGGATAGTAGTCTAGGCTAGAGTAAGGTTGTGGTTCAAATTAAGCATCGGGTTCTGATGGAATGGAAGGGCTGATAGATTTGGATTGTTGGTGTACAAGCTCTTCAGGTTTAGGCTGCTTCTCTTCTTCATCAGGGAGTTCGTCATAGACTCCAGTGTAGGGAGTGTCGTCCAGGATGCGATCCAGGACTATCCTCGCTTCACTAGGAGTCAAATGAAAAAACGACCCTTTTGAAGCAGAGTCCAAGAAAGTTGCGGCTATGGGACAGAGGCCAAGGCTGAAGTGTTGTAAAACAACAGGTTCTGGTAGGCTTAGGTCTGGTCCGAATGCCAAGATTTGCTTGAAACAAGCCCAAGAAGCTCCTAACGACTCTCCCTCTAATTGCTTAAAGGTAAGAACTTCGATTCGGAGGCTGGCTACCTTGGAAATTGGGAAGAAATTTAGGCAGAATTTCTCTCTAAGAGTTTCCCAACTCCCTTCCATAGTACCGACAGCCAGAGAGTACCATTTCTTCGCTCCTCCCGTTAATGAGAACGGGAATAGCTTCCATTTGAGTGTCTCTTGTGTCATGCCCGCAATGGTCAGGCACGAGCAGAGTTGCTCAAACTCGCGCAAATGCGCGTATGGACCCTCGGCCTTCGTTCCTGAGAACGATTGCTCACGAACCATGGCTATGAAGCCGGGACGTAGCTCATAGCCGGGTGTGGATATGGGATGTGATGATGGTGGTGGCTCCAAACAAGCGCCCTTTGGAGCCGAGTGTTGGCGTAAGGTAAGAGTGGGATCCATATGGATGGTGGATGGTGGGATACACGGACAACTTGGGTTCGGAATTAGAACAGCTACCATTCCCCGGCAACGGCGCCAGAAAGCTTGTTGGCACTCCATACGGCCTACAGATAAATCCGCAAGCGGACGGATACCGATGTAGCTTTCACCCGGGAGTATTCCAAGGTATCGATTTCCACGGGGAACGAGAAGTGTACTAATCCTAAACTAAGTTGTCCTAGATAGATGGAGTGGATGAATGAAATGGATGAGGTGGATGACGACAACAAGGAGAGAAGAGAAGAGGTAGGAGGGTAGAGAGGGTACAGGTCTGGTAAGGGTATTCTACCGATTGACTAAGCAGAGCAGAAGATACAGATAGATACTTGCTTCGGGACTACAGAGCCTCCGACACACAGAAAGGGATGAGAAGAGGTGCCGGTTACCCTGAACCTTGGGTCCTAGGACACCGAAACTAACGTGATGGACTACGAAGACCGAAAGGGCTGTCACCACCTTACGGCTACCACCTCCGTTGCGACGGGCAGAAACTAAGATTACTGGCAAGTCTAGGAACCACTCATACACTAGTCAATAACTACTTATCTCCTATAGCAAGATAAGCACCCAAGCTAAACAACCAGTATACAGTTATACCAATCAACTAAGCATTGAACAAAGAACCAGCAAGCATAGAAAAGTAAGAACTGAATGCTCAATTAATCAGAGAGAGATACAAGAGTTACCAGACACGACCCGGATGTTACTCGAAGTGAAGCCGCATCCGTAGAGGTACAGCGGGGAGAGGGGCCGACACTCCGGCTCCTCTCCGGGACGCTCACCCCTCCTCTCTCCCTATTTCTACTGAGTGGCAGAACCTAGCGACGCCTACTCTTCTTCTTCTCTTGTGTTGTGTTTGATACAAGGTGTATGCCACTGCTTATATAGGTGTCCTAAGGCGGTTTGGAGTGGAGTAACCGCCAATGGATCCAGGGGATATTCCCTGTTGATTCGGGCGAAGAGACCTGGTTCGACCGAACAGGTCGGTTCGGCCGAACCCCTGGATCTACCGCCTTGGCTCTAGACGGCATGGATGCACTCCTGGAGGTGGTTGGTGCATTGGGGGCGGTTCGGCCGAACTGGTGGGTTCGGCCGAACTGGGCTTTCAGCCCAGAACGCCCCCCGTGCACCGCCTCTTGCTCCTGGACCCCTTGGGCTGGCCTCTGGTGCTTGCGTTTGAGTTGATTCGGCCCAGGATGACGTGTCGGTGCTCTGAGATGTGTTGGCGGTCATCCACGTGTCGTGTGTTGTCGTTTGGTTGACGTGGACGGCTCCCGCTAGCCTGTACGGCTAAGGAGGGTAACCAACCGAACGTGTCGTTCGGCCGAATTGGTCATTCCCGACCCCTATAGCACGTATTTGTAGATATTGTACCTGCATAAGCAACACTCACCAAAACTCGTGGAATTTTATTAGAACTAAAACCTAAGTACATGGAATGTTACATAAAGCCTCTTTTATTCCCGAGTATTGGTGGTCGAAGTTGGGTTGTAACGACCACCAACACTCTGTCCGATTGACCGCTGCATCAGCTGCGCGTAAGGGTAAGGATCGCTCCGAGCCACTTCTCGCTTTCTTTTGGGTCTCGTAGCGCCACCACCATCTCACCGACGACCGTCGACCGCTGCTCGCCGTCGTCAGCCACCTCTGTCACGTTTTGGTCCACTTGAATCCCTTAGTAGCTTTCGCCATCGCACCCTGAAGCCATAGAGCCCTTCCGCACCCAAAACCATGGACCATAGCTCGGATTCGAGCAACACCGGCAGTTTCGCCGCCGCACGGGTCAGCGCCGCCGCGTCCCCGCTCGCCGCCGGCGACCAAACTTTCCCTAACTCACCCCAGCCGTTAGATCCGCAACCCACGGCCCGGATTAGATCTGACAACGGTCAGATACCGGTCAATACCGGTCAGCGCTGGCATTTTTGCAAAAGAGGTCCATGCCTAGTCAAAAATAATTATGTTTAGGTCTTGTTTTCTTCGAAAAACCCCCTGAGCTTTTGAAAAATAGAACCTGTCATCCTGTTGGGTTATTCTTACGTGTAGGCCCTCGTAGTTTTAAGCATAATTATGTTTAGGTCCCTATTGTTTCTCAAATAAGCCCCCAAAACTTTTAAAAACTTGCCAGTAGGTCCCTGTAACTTAGAAACCCCATAACTTTCTCGTTTTAGCTCTGATTAGTTTGATTCTCACGCTCATGTGTTCGTAGCGAAGCATAGATTAGTCTTAAAACCTTCTTTTGTTCTGATTCTACTATTTGGTGTACTGTTCTAATAGAATAATATTTGTTTGCATGTATTGGCTTGCGTGGATGCTTGTGTGGTGATTCGTGTCCAGTCCGTGAGCCTTTTGCGTTGGACTTCGAGTATGAGGAGGGTTTCCAAGAGCAGGACCAGCAGCAGTAGCATTTTGAGGAAGGCAAGTTATTGCATGGACAATCCTTGCTACCTATCCACCTTGTAATTATTTATTTCATACATGCATGTGTCTAAAATGACGTACCTTTAAGGTTGTACCTAGTATTGATTATTCTGTCCGTTGATTACCTTGGGTTTATGCATATGGGTAGAATCTTTGCTTTGCGCAGCTACCATCACCATTGTTTAATTGTTAAATTTGACTCAATGGTTCACTTTAACATTAATGATAAAACTTGCTTTTTAGCAACTTGGTATAGGGAGCTAGAGCATGTGCTTCGTGCTTTGTTCTAGTGTCTCTCCGTAAGGTCCAGTTCTTAAAGCGGCAACCCAAGAGCCTGTCGCCACCGCTAGAACTATTATGGCTCTGGTCTTGGTTAAGTACCTTGTACATCTCTAGCTTGTCAGTGGTTACCGATGGAGCCGACGGCGTTAAGGGAAGCAAGGCACGGGGTGTTTCTTGATTCCACCGAGGTCGGTCGCCCCGTCGGCTAGGTCTCGTTAGACCCAGTCCCATGTTGGGAGTCCTAGCGCTGGAACTCCACTCGTTGCGCATTGGTTGGCTTGCGTAGCCCGCACTCCGGACGCCATTGACCCCCTCACGTTGCGCCCTGAGGGTCAGTCAATCTCGGTGCCTAGAGTCTCACCACCTTGTTGTACCTTAGCGGCCACTGTCTTGTTAGGGTATCTTGTGAAAAGCCCCATAGCGTTCCTATGCAGTCACACCTCGGAAGTGTTGATGTGCATGGTTGGGTTTAAAGTTCTTTTAAGCTTTTACGCGACTGGTGGGTAAAGGGTGAAACCTCTACAGAGTGTAAATCTATCACGATAGCCTTGCTTAGGGTCACGAGTGGCCTGGATCTTTTTTTATTAGAAGATGATGTTTATTTATGCTTAATGTCACTTATACTTTATTAATTGGGTTGGAACTGGGTTCTATTCACTTGTAGTAACTTGGATAATATTAAAATGAACCAACTAAAAATGCTAATGCAGTTTAGCCGTGTCTACCCATACTTTGAGCCTTCATACACCCATGCTATACTTGCTAAGTAAATGATTTACTTACACTTGTCATTTATTCAACATAATCTCGGATGGGTAAACAGATTGGGTTGTGCATGAGTCCACTGCTGAGTTTCCAGAAGATCTTCCGGACTACTGAGTTGCGTTCTCGCAGTCAGAGTCCCTGTGGATTGCGGCTTCGCTTTGTTGAAAGTATTAGTCTTCCGCTGTATTCGTTAGTTTATTTATGATAAACTCTAATATAAACTCTATTATTCAAGCATATGTTCTCTATTTATCATATTTATTTGCGATATGTGTACTTTAACTTCCTGGGCACACATATGGCTGCATTCGGGTTTCTATGTAAATCCGGGTGTGACAAGCGGCATGTTGGTTCAGGTGTGAGTTGTCCATTCACATCACAATACAATGTGTACTGTGAGGCAAGAGTTCTGTTGCAAGTGTGCTGGAATAAGAGGCCTAGGTGCGCAGTTTGTTTTGAGGATTTGCAACTAGGTGGTGATGCTTTGTTCTTGCCATATTGTAGGCACGATTTCCACTACCGCTGCATCTTGGATTGGTTCAAGACAAACACTAATTGCCGAAATTTTAACCTACTTCCAAATGGTTATATGAATCTTCATGATACAATTGTATCTCCTCCTCCGGAAGGTGATGAGTAGAGTAGATGTGTCAATTGCACATTTAGTCTTGAGTGTCGTTTGCAACATTTATTTATATTTCCCTTTCAGTCATTTACTTATTTCCCTTTGGAATATTTACTTATAATTTCCTTTGGAATATTTCCTGTTGGAACTATGTATTGGGTTTGTCTAATATTACATGAGTTGATTCATAACCCAAGTTCTATGCTGGTTCTATAATTTTTGCATGTGATGCTCTTATGCAATAACGCTGCATCTCACGTGCACACAATGATGACCAATACACAGATCCAATCATGTTTCAATACACATCTCTAATCATATGCTTTACGAAGTTAGATGTGTATAGTTCATTATTGAGGGGAACCGAGAGGCTATGCTAGCACAATACAAAAATCGATAACCCCATAAACTGGAACAATAGTAGTTATAGATCACGAATCGTAACCACTAGACGCGCAGATGCAGCGGAACCGTCTCGATGGAGACGAATGCGTCGAAGTGGCAATGCCGTGTAGTTGCTCACGTCCGTCTGGTCCAACACGTGTGGTCCGTCCTTGTGCTCCAAGTGCAGCACCTCAAATGTATCCACACGTACAAGGATCGAATGTCCTACGTTGTTGTGCCAGCAACAAGGGCGCGCACGGCGATAGAGAGGCGAGCGGGCAGCGTCGGCGATAGGTGTCTCGCCCTAGCCTCCTCCCACATATATATAGGTCATACTAATGGGCTGCCATCTCATGGGCCCCATTAGTAAACCTAATCCCTCGCGAATCAAGCCCACAAATGAGTCCAATCTGATTGGCTCTTGGGCATATATCCAATGGCCTCCCACATGCACTAGAGACAATCACATAGACCAGTTATTCAGTGTTCCAAACCCCTTAAGTGTGTGATGTACCCTATGGGTTCACACACACATAGACATGTTCCGAGTACTCCTACTCGATCCAGTAGTTGACAGTGGCCTCTAGCAAGACATGTCAACTCCCATTTGCACGTAAAGATCATATCAGACAAACCGCCACAACATCACGTACAAGCTATTCCCTTTGCCTCATGATATTTGGTCTAACTCCAAGTCGACCTCTCTTTCTTGAACTTGTGAGTTGAATCTTTTAAAAGGTTAACATTTAACCAAGCATGGCCATGCATTTCTTGATCCGATCACTCGAGGGGCCCAGAGATATCTCTCTCGTATAGAGAGGGGCAAATCTCATCTTGATTGACCACGCCTCATAGCATGCTGTCACACCCGGATTTTCACAAAACCCGAATGCGACCATATGTGTGCCCAGGAAGTCCACAGAACACATGCAGCAAACAAATATGATAAATAGAGTACAAATGCTCAAAATAAAATAGTTTACATCAGAGTATATCATAAATATTTATTACAGCAGAAGTCTATAACTCTCAACTAAAGCGGAGCCGCAGTCCACAGGGACTCTGACTGGGAGAGCACAACTCAGAAGTACGGCAGGTCCTCAGGGAACTCAGCAGCAATCTCCTGATCAACCCAATCTGTTTACCCGTCCGGGATTTTGTTGAATAAATGGCAAGTGTAAGTAAACAATTACTTTGCAAGTATAGCACGCTTCTCTCAGGATCGTGTCCTTGATCTGCGCTATATCGGGCACACATATCCCCTTCCCGTGCCACAAGGTTCCTTGTTCATCCACTTGGAAACCAGGGGCAACATTCTCCACAATTTCCGTGATCGTTTCATCACTAAGTTGTCCTTTCTGGATCTCCTGTTCCAGAGTTGGTTCTACTGTCATCTCTGTGATGCTGGTCACGAACCCCAGACTCATCTTCTCAAATTCCCGGCTGAGTTCTTCAGGCAGACAATGGCTGGTGATCTTGTTCACATAGCTTCTCCTGCTCAGAGCATTTGCCACCAAGTTAGCCTTGCCAGGGTGGTAATGGATCTCCAGATCATAGTCCTTGATCAACTCCAACCATCGGCGTTGCCTCATATTCAGCTCTGACTGAGTGAAGACATACTTCAGGCTCTTGTGATCGGTGTAGATGTCACACTTGTGCCCAATCAGGTAATGCCTCCAAATCTTCAAAGCATGCACCACAGCTGCCAACTCCAGATCATGTGTCGGATAGTTCTGCTCATGCTTCCGCAACTGTCTTGATGCATATGCTACGACTCTCCCTTCCTGCATAAGTACACACCCCAGTCCTAAACGGGATGCATCGCAGTAGATGGAGAAGCTCTTGGCTATGTCGGGCAATACCAGTATAGGTGCTGTTGTCAGCCTCTTCTTCAACTCTATGAAGCTGGTTTGGCACTCCTCTGTCCAGATGAACTTGGCATTTTTCTCCAATAACGCCATAATGGGTTTAGCAATCTTGGAGAATCCTTCGATGAAACGCCGATAATATCCGGCCATTCCAAGGAAACTCCTGATCTCGCTGACATCCCGAGGCGGGTTCCAGCTCAACACATCACTAACCTTCTTTGGGTTGATTGCTACTTCTCCATTAGACAGCACGTGTCCCAAGAATGCCACTTCCTTCAACCAGAACTCACACTTGCTCAACTTGGCATATAGCTGATGTTCCCGGAGTCTCTGCATCACCATCCTCAAATGCTCTTCATGTTCCTCTTCATTCTTGGAGGAGACCAGAATGTCATCAATGAGCACCACCACAAACTTGTCCAGGTAGTCCATGAAGACGCTATTCATCAGGTACATGAAGTATGCCGGAGCATTGGTTAGTCCAAAGGACATGACCGTGAACTCATATAGCCCATACCGAGTAGTGAAGGCCGTCTTGGGTATGTCAGATGGTCGGATCCTCATCTGGTGGTAGCCCGATCGAAGATCTATCTTGGAGAACACACAAGCTCCCTTCAATTGATCGAACAGATCATCAATCCTTGATAGGGGATACTTGTTCGTGACCGTCACTTCATTGAGTGCTCGATAGTCCACGCACATCCTTTACATACCATCCTTCTTGTCCACGAACAACACTGGTGCTCCCCATGGTGAAGAACTAGGACGAATATACCCTTTTTCTAACAAAGAGCTTAATTCTTCCTTAAGTTTCTCCAGTTCCTTCACTCCCATCCTATATGGCCTTTTAGCTATAGGTGCAATGCCAGGTTTTAGTTCAATAACGAATTCAACTTCGCGTTCCGGGGGCATACCTGGCAGTTCATCTGGGAACACATCTGGAAATTCGCACACCACTCGGGTGTCCTCCGGGATTGCAGCCTCAGCTTGGTTGGCTTGATTGTGCTCTGAAGGACAGGTTGCTTGATACTCCACCTTCTCACCGGACTTCACTGTCAGTTGCAGATCTCTCTTGGCACACTGGATCAGTGCATCGTATCTGGCTAACCAGCTCATTCCCAAAATCAGGTCGAATCCGATGGACTCCAAGACTATTGGATATACCTCAAAGTCTACCCCCCTTATGGTGATAGTGACATGGGGACAACGTAAGGTGGCTCGTTGTTCCCCACCTGGTGAACTAACTAGCATGGTGTTTGACATGTGTCTTAGAGCCATTATGTTCTTTTTTCACAAATGCAGCAGATATAAAAGCATGCGAAGCTCCAGAATCAAATAAAACAATCGCAGGAGTCGAGTTGACAGGGAACATACCCACAACCACGTTAGTGGCACCTTCTGTGGTCTCGGCACCCATGGGGTTGACCTTGCCCCTGACTGGGTTCTGTGGGCCTCGGCCTGCTTGAGCTTGCTGCTGGTTCCCATTCTGCCCTTGCTGCTGTCAAACCCTCTGGTTGTTGTTCTGGCCTGCAGCATTCTGGACTCTACGGGGATAGGCATTGGCATAGTGCCCTGGCTCACCACATTGGAAGCACGCCCTTGGGCCCACCGGTACATTGTTGGCGTTGTTGGGACGCTGGACAGGCCCTTGCTGCACCTGGTTGCGCTGAGCCGGGGCATTCTGCAGCTGGTTCTGGAAGCGCTGTTGCTGCTGTGCTTGAGGGTACTGGGGGCACTGCTGGTTCTGGCTCACCATCTATTGGCCTTGGGGAGCAGTGAAGCGGGGGCGGTTTTTGCTCCCATACTGCTGGCCCTGGAACTTCCGCTTCTTCTCCTCCATTTCACGGCGCTTGTGCTCTAGCATCAGGGCGCCGTCCACCAGTTCCTGAAAGTTGGGGAACTTGGCGCACATCAACTGGTACTGCAGGGCATCCTGCAAGCCATCGCGGAACCGGGACTGCTTCTTCCTGTCTGTGTCCACGTCCTCTGGAGCATAGCGGGCAAGCTCAATGAACTTGTCATGGTAAGTTGTGACGCTCATCCCTTCCTGCTTCAGTGACAGGAACCCCTTCATCTTCAACGTCATCAGGGCTTCAGGCACATGGTGTGAGTGGAAACTGTCATGGAACTCTTGCCATGTGATCAGAGTACGATTAGGGTGAGCGTACTGGTATGAGGCTCACCAGTCCAAGGTTGGTCGTTGAAGCTGTCCTCCTGCGTACAGCACCTTCTCCCGGTCATTGCACTGAGCGATGTCGAGTTGTCGCTCCACTGCCTTAAGCCAATCCACTGCATGCAGGGGATCGGTTGCCTTGCTGAAGGTGGGCGGGCGTCCCTTCAGAAATTCGTCCCTCCTGTCACGGGGCGGCATGTTGTGCTGCGGCGGATTCTGCTGGTTCTGTTGCATCATGGCCATCGTCTGAGCCATCTGTTGCATCAGCTGGGTCTATGTGAGCATCATCTGCTCAATGGTGGGGGGTGGTGGTGGCAGTCCACTGGCACCGGCGTTGCTCCTTGTGTTCACCATCTATCATTAGCAAGAGATTCCCATAAGTTTTATTGGACAAAACCAAGTAACTCAGGTTTGGAACAGAAGTACTTGAGAATATTGATTGAACTGGTTAGGATAGAGCACAAGGTAGATAAAGAGCAAGTGAAGCAATTAACCCCTTCTATGTATTCAATAATATCCTTATGCCTTAATCCAAAATCTAGATGGTAGTAGACTTGCGTCCACGCCCATCACAATCATTACAAAAATCTAACTCAAACATAAGCATAATGATAATCAAACCAAACATCAAAAGACAAGGTTCACACTGACTCGACTCACTGGTTTTTGACTCGACTAGAAAGGAAAACGATGACTAATCGATCTTATTACGGACTCATGGTAAACTCCTAAGGACCCTGCTGGATGGTGGTGCTGGCGGCGGCAGATCCGAAGCGGTGCCTCTAGCGAGGCGGTGACTCTGCACGGTAGTCTGGGCTGCGTGGCGGTGGTGCTCCCATCATCTGGTCCAGCTGCTCCAACTCCTGAGGAGTCCCTCTCAGCTGCTCCCTTAGAGCAGCGATCTCATCAGTAGCTACCTCCAGGTCAGTGTTGAGGGTAGCCACAAGTGCCACGGTAGCAGCGAGCCGGGGGTGGTCGATGTCTCCGATGGGGGTGATGGTGCAAGCTGTCTCCCCACTCCTCCTGTGGGGGTACCACCTCTCTGGCCCGTCCTGGATCTCTGCCCAGAACCTGTCCCTGTAGTAGTAGAGGGCACGGCGAGCAACATCTGCTATCCCTGCCTCCTGGGTGGATCTCTCACTAGAGGCGTAGTGGATCGACCTCGTCTTGGCAGCTCTGGCTTCGTGGTCAGCTGTACGGATCCTTAGGGTAGTACTCCAGAAGGTGGGGAAGCAGGGGTGCATCCACCTCTCACTGTGGTACTCCATGCCCATGTTGCCTGTGCCGTTGTGGTAGCGGAGTATCTGCCTCAGGCGCCAGTGGTAGAAGTTGTCTCCAGCGTCTTTGACAAAGTCCTCCACGATCCACCTCTGTGCTGGTGTTGGTGGCTGAGGTGCTGGGGGCTCCTCAGGGTCATCACCACCGTATTCATCATCATCATCACCATCGCTGTCATCACCATCTGGGTCTCCGACAGCATTCCCACCACCTGGTTGAAATGGCTCGGGCTGCTCCTCTGGCTCATCAGCGTGCTCCATCTCCTCGTTCTCGGGCTCTCCCTGCTGCTGCTCCGCCTCTTCTTCTTCCTGCCTCAGACGCTCCTCCTCTTACATCTCTCCCCATTCCTAGAAAGCATCCTGGTAGGGGGCGCCAAAGTCCATCTCCGGAACACGGGGCGGAAGGTAGCCACAGGTGGACTTGCGGGCGGTCAGCTTTGTGCGAGCCATCTACTGCAGAGAGAAGACAAAGAAAATTTTAGAAAAACTTTACAGAGGACTGGGGTAGAGGAGACACTGAACACTATTTTGCAAAAGTCAACACCTTTATAAGTAAAATAGTGAAGACTGAACTTGGCTAATACCGACCATTCTATCTAGGATGCGATCCTACAGTCAGCACGGCTATGATACCAATCTGTCACACCCGGATTTTCACAAAACCCGAATGCGGCCATATGTGTGCCCAGGAAGTCCACATAACACATACAGCGAACAAATATGATAAACAGAGTACAAATGCTCGAAATAAAATAGTTTACATCAGAGTATATCATAAATATTTATTACAGCGGAAGTCTATAACTCTCAACTAAAGCGGAGCCGCAGTCCATAGGGACTCTGACTGGGAGAGCGCAACTCAGAAGTACGGCAGGTCCTCAGGGAACTCAGCAACAGTCTCCTGATCAACCCAATCTGTTTACCCGTCCGGGATTTTGTTGAATAAATGACAAGTGTATGCAAACAATTAGTTAGCAAGTATAGTACGGGTATGAAGGCTCAAAATAGGCTAGACATGGCTTAACTGCATTAGCATTTTTAATTGGTTCATTTTAACATTTAACAAATTACTACAAGTGAATGAAACCCGGTTGTAACCCAATTAAATAAGTATAAGTGACAATAATCATAAATAATCATCATTTTCTAATAAAAAAGGATCCAGACCGCTCATGACCCAGAGCCATAATAGTTCTAGCGGTGGCGACAGGCTCCTGGGTTGCCGCTTTAAGAACCGGACCTTACGGAGAGATACTAGAGCAAAGCACACAGCACGTGCCCCAGCTCCCTAAACCATGTTGCTAAAAAGCAAGTTTTATCATTAAGTTAAAGTGAACCATTAAGTCATGATTAACAAGATAGTAATAGTGAAAGTAGCTGCGCATAGCAAAGATTCTACCCATATGCATAAGCCCAAGGTTATCAAGGTACAGGATATACAGAACTAGGTACAACCTTAATGGGACACCAATTTTGACACATGCATATGAAAGTAAATGAATATAAAAGGTGTGTTTAGGTACCAAGGATTGTCCGTGCTATAACTTGCCTTCCTCGAAGTGCTGCTGCTGCGAGTCCTGCTTCAGAAAGTCCTCACCGAGCTCGAACTCCAAAGCTAACGGCTCACCGACTGGACACGAAGCACCATACAAGCAAGCACGCAAACCAATACATGCAAACAAATAATATTCTATTATAACAGTACATCAAACAGTAGAAACAATACATAAATAGGTTTTAGAAATAATCTACGCTTCACTACGAATACATGAGCGCAAAAATCACACTAATCGGAGCTAAAACGAAAAAGATATCGGTTTTATACGTTCTAGGGACCTGCTGGTAATTTTTAAAAGTTTCCAGGGGCTTAATTGAAAGAAAACAGGGACCTAAACATAATTTTGTATAAAAACCCGAGGGCTAATGCGCAAAAACGACTCCCTAGGACGGCGGGTTCTATTTTTTGAAAGTTCAGGGGGTTTTCCATAAAAATCAGGGCCTAACTGGAATTATTTTTGAACTAAACAGGACCGCGGGTTGATTTGCAAATAGTGGAGGGACTCTTTAACAAAAGAGCCATCGCGGTGTAGGATCTAGGATTACCGACTAGAGGGGGGGGGGTGAATAGGCAGTTTTAAAAACTTCAACCACAACACTAGAGAAATTTAATTACAACCACAAGGTGAATAAATTCTCTAGCTAAACTACGCCTATGTTGATGGTTTTGCAACCTAGGGTGACAAGATAAAGATCAATCTCTATGAATTTTAAATTGCTTCAAATAAATAAATCAAGATACAAGCAAGTAACAAAAGCAAAGAGACACAAAGACTTATCCCGTGGTGTCGATGACTTGCCGGTCACCCCTAATCCACGTTGAGATGGATTCAATGTTCAACCGCTCCTCTATCAAGTCTCCACTTGATGTATGAGCCGGCTAGAACCAATGAACCGCTCCAAATCTCGATTCCACTAAAGTTGCTCTTCACCGCTCCGGCAAGGTGAGCACAAGAACCTCTCACAATCAATTTCCACGGCAACTTCACAATCTTCTTGAAGTGCTCGGTGGAATCATGAGCTCCGAGCCGGCTAGGAGGCGGCAACCTCCAAGAGTAACAAATCAACCACGAGCTCGATGCAATGCACTAGAGTCTCTCAATCTCATAAAGAAATGCAATCCCAAAGCAAGTGAGTGAGAGAGGGGAGAAACAAGGGCTCTAGAATGAGTGTTCATCTTTTCAAAGTGCCAAGAGACCCCCCATGCCCGTGAGGGGTGAGTATATATAGCCCTCTCCCCAAAACTAGCCGTTGGGGAAAAACCCGTTCTGGATCGTGCACGGCGGACCGTCCGCATGGTCCACACGGACCGTCCGCGTTTGAATTACAACGGCTATGAAGCGCTATCAGAGTGTGTCAGAGTCGACCGTTGGGGCTCGGTGGACCGTCCGCCAAGCACCTGCGGACCGTCCGCCATCACCACGGACCGTCCGCCAGAGAAGGCCGGACCGTCTACTCGAAACAGCTCTAGCTCCTAGAGAAAATGAGTGGAAATACGGACCGTCTGCGACGCATCACGGACCGTCCGCGAGATCACTCCAAGTCAAAGCACGTGGGCCCCAGTACAGCAAACACAGTTGACAGTCCGCCAGCACCACGGACCGTCCGTCAACACTCCGCGGACCGTCCGACAACACTCCGCGGACCGTCCGCCAGACACGACAGGGCGGAGTTTCAACAGAATTTCAAAGTGCACCCTTCCAAGTTAGTCACCACAAATTCTAAATGCACTACATGCACATCAAAGACCATTGTGGCACTAATATTTCATCGAACCAACGACGTTGATCCCTCTTGATAGTACGGCTATGTAACCTATCAATCCGGTCATTTTTCACCCACTAATCGCCTCATGACCGGTCAAATTTAAAAGCCCTATCATATACCTTTGCCTTGAGCTTCCATAATCCCATAGCACACATGCTATCCACACATTGTCTTTTGAAGCTCATTCCAACTCTCGGGACTAACCTAATCTCATTATCTCAAATAAAATTGTTAGTCCACAAGGGTTGTCATTAATTACCAAAACACAATTAGGGGCCTAGATGCTTTCAATCTCCCCCTTTTTGGTAATTGAGGACAACCATAACAAAGGAGTGATAGAGTTAATTGTGAAACATGAAATTACTTACTCTTATTCAAAGAATTCCATATAGAAGATAGAGTAGATAAATTCATGTTTCAATAAAATAGAGAATGACTCCCCCTACATGTGTGTATGGATTCCTTGTGACAATTCAAACACATGTTGAATTAATATAAATTTTGCGAAGCATCCCCTACAACATGGATATCAAGGCAACAACAAACACATATATTGATAAAATCGAGCCTCAAATTCCATGCTCATGCAACAAGCTCCAAGCTGAGTCATTAAAATCCCGCGAGCCATTAAAATCAAACCACCATGAGATAGAGATGTAATAAATAGGTTCATGGCACAAACAAATAAAAAAAGTAGCACGCAAGCAATTAAGATTTAGCTTATTACATCCACACACATAGTTCATCTCACAAATGCCATAAAAGTAAATATGCAATGCAAAGTCCATGCTCATGCAACAAGCTCCAAGCTCCCCCTAGAGATCACATCACTCCAAGTCCTCCAAATCTCTCCCCCTTTGGCATCAAATACCAAGAAGGGACTAGTCATCTTGCGGTGGTGGAGGAGGTGGACGAGGATATATGCTGTAGAAGTGGTCACTGAAGTCGGTGAACGCCGTACTAAATGTAGCAAAAGACCCCTCAAGCTGAGTCTGGCGATCCACCATCTGCAGATACTGCTCTGACGTAGACAATCCATTAAATCTAGCAGTCAAGTTATCCATATCAGTGTGAAACCCCTGCTGCATACCCTGAAGCTGAGTCATAATAGGCTGATAAAACTGAGTGTTCATCTGCTACTCATAGGCATGAAACCTCTCATCAAATCGCTGCTGGAGGCCCTGCTGCATAGTATCAAACCCAGTAGCCATCTGTGCCCCAAAAGACTGAGCCATGCCATCAAAGTATGAAGTGAAGTATCCATCTGGAGGAACCCAAAAACCCTGTGGCTGCATAGGAGGAGGAGGAGTAGGAGGATGAGGCATCTCAGGCATACCCATATCAATATCCTCATGAGCTTCTGCCCCAACATTGGGCTCACCAGCATCATCATCAACATTGTCATAGGGGGTTAGTGCCCTTCTCAGAAAGTCCTTGGCATTAGCAAATGGCTGAAACCATTCGTGGCGAATCTCACAAGGACCATTGTACCCACACTTTTCCTTAATTAAGGACATGATATATGGTGCAAAATATATGTTGCCAGCTAGTGACATCCTCTTCTCATCCATCAGCTCAAAAATCATCTTGATAACATCAAATTTAGTCCCAGTCATAATGTAATGGATCACATTCCAATAATACTCTCGAATCTTATCTTTGTTCCCACTCTTAGGCATGAATGTGTATCGAATAATTCTATTAATAGCAGCGGGGTGATGCCTAAGCCCAGTGGGTGTGCCATGTTTAACTGGAATACCAATACGTGCAGGCTCATAGAATCTCTAGGATTCTTCAAAAAGATCTTGTCGATACACATCAAGACTGTCAGCACCATAAAAGTAGTCATAGTCTAATTTATTTGCTGCAGCAAACTCTCTAAAGGTAGCAGTGTATCTCGATTGGCCAGTCATCCACTCAACAGTTTGTGTCTCAAGATCTAGCTCAAAGGTGGCATAGAACTGTCGAATCAGTGTTTCATTCCAATTACAGTGATGCTCCATAAAATTTCTAAGCCTAAGTCTCTCAAGCAAGACAGCCACATGTTCTAGCACGGGTTTACTAGCAAGGTAAATAAAATCAATCCTCTTTTGAGCCCATAGAGTGCAACCAAGCAAGTGACCAAAGAAAGCATCTTCTTGAACTAAAGTATGGAAGAATTGATTATCTGTGTCACGATGCTGAGAGTAGGCATTGATGTTTCTTACCCTTGCATATTCTCTTGACTGCCAGACTTTCCTAGGAGCTGTGTGAGAGTGAATATCAATAATGTCTGGATGCAGACCAACCCCCCCTTGATGCAATCCTGCATCCTCCTCCACAATATATTCAGACTGCTGCCCCACAGAGGATTCTACCTCTGCATCACCTACATAGTCACTGTCATCGGGGTCGTCACTGCTAAGATCAACATCATCATCATCAACTCGACGTCTCTTGGACGGCCCATCATCACCCTTCTTCTTGGCCCCGCTCTTCTTGAAACGAGTAGTCAAAGTCTTGGCGAGCTTGCGAGCACTGTGGTAAGACAATCATTTGAGTCAATATACAAACATAGTTGGATAATATTTGATGAATGAGAGAATCCCAAAATACCCTGTCCATGTCCATCGCTCACAGTGCCTGGCGGACTGTCCGGCCAGTCACCGTGGAGAGTCCGCCAAGTATGGGCGGACGGTCCGCGACGTCCTGGCGGACGGTCCGCTGGGCACTGTTTCACGAAGAACATGAACAGTGATCCACGAACTTTCGATCCACAAATCTCAATATTTAACCAATGAAACTTGACCAAACTTTTGCCAAACCATCACTAGACCATATCCAACATATTCCCCAAGATAGATTTCCAAATCCATGGCCAAATTTCAGATCAGGAGCCCAAACCCTAGCCACATTCATCCTTAGATTCAAACCAAACGAGAGAGAAATCAATGAAAATACCCAGATGACATGATGAAGATCACTGTAGAGAGTCCGTGGATGTGCTCGGACCATCCGGGAAGCACTCCAATCAAGAGATCGAGGGAGAGCACTTTTTCTAGGGTTGGAGCAAGAGAGAGAGAGAGGAGTTGTTGAGGGTGACTTGCGAATGAGGGAGAGGGAGACAGCCCAAACCTTTTAGATCCCGTCGGGGGTGGGTCCCACGCGCTCAGCGCCTCGCAGATGGTCCGCCCGGTCACTACGGACCGTCCGACCCCCGGGAACACGAACCCCCCAAACCTTCTGGTAAATTTTGGGGTAATTACGGACCGTCCGCGGACCACTGGCGGACCGTCCGAGCTGGCGCGGACAGTCCGCGGTCCGTTGGCGGATAGTCCGTCCTGCTCATTCTTTTCAGCCCGAGATCCAACCTTTTGAACACTTATTGTGATGGATCCTTGGGGTTCATTGCTTGACAAAATGATGCATAATTTTACAATCATAGCAATCATGACATGGTGAGCATTAGGGTTAAAAAAATAAACATATGAATGCAAGATAAAAACAATATGCATAAGGATGCTCATGCTAGGGATCAAGCCACATTTGAGATATCAATGACATTCAACTCATTTCTTAATTTGCAAAACCGAGATTCATCCAATGGTTTTGTGAATATATCAGCCAATTGATCATCCGTGCCCACACCTTCAATTTTGATATCACCTCTGCTCACATGATCTCTAAGAAAATGATGCCAGATATCAATATGCTTGGTTCTAGAATGTTGAACCGGATTATTTGCAATCTTGATAGCACTTTCATTGTCACATAAGAGAGGAATTCCATTGAATTTCACACCATAATCAAGAAGTGTTTGCTTCATCCACAATAATTGAGCACAACAACTTCCCGCCGAAATATATTCCGCTTCGGCGGTTGAGAGAGCAACCGAGTTTTGCTTCTTTGAACTCCATGACACAAGTGAACAACCAAGAAGTTGACAACCACCGGAAGTGCTCTTTCTATCAACTTTGCAACCGGCATAATCCGAATCCGAATAACCAACCAACTCAAATTGAGCACCTTTTGGATACCAAAGACCAATATTTGGAGTGAATTTCAAATATCTCATAATTCTTTTCACCGCGGTCAAATGACATTCTTTAGGTGCGGCTTGAAATCTAGCACATATGCATACACTAAACATGATATCGGGCCTAGATGCGGTAAGGTAAAGCAAGCTACCTATCATGGATCTATAAAGCTTAATATCAACCGCTTTACCTCCCTCATCAAGATCAAGATGTCCATTTGTAGCCATTGGAGTCTTGATTGGCTTTGAATCTTCCATGCCAAATTTCTTCAAAATATCCTTGATATATTTAGATTGGCAAACAAATGTGCCTTCCTTAATTTGCTTGATTTGAAGACCAAGAAAGAAGCTCAACTCTCCAATCATGGACATCTCGAATTCCCTAGACATCATTTCTCCAAATTCTTTACAAAAAGATTCGTTAGTAGAACCAAAGATAATGTCATCAACATATTATTTGACAAATAAAAATATCATTGCCAATTTTCTTAGTGAATAGTGTAGTGTCAACCTTTCCAATTTTGAAACCCTTTGATAAAAGAAAATTCCTAAGCCTCTCATACCAAGCACGGGGTGCTTGCTTCAATCCATAAAGAGCCTTAGAGAGCTTATAAACATGATTGGGCAATTTTGGATCTTCAAAACCGGGAGGTTGTTCAACATACACTAGTTCACTAAGATCACCATTCAAGAAGGCACTTTTAACATCCATTTGATAAAGTTTTATGTTATGAGAGCAAGCATAAACAAGTAACATTATAATAGCTTCAAGTCTAGCTACAGGAGCAAAAGTTTCATCGAAATCCAAACCTTCGACTTGAGTATATCCTTGTGCCACCAATCTTGCCTTGTTTCTCACCACAATACCATCTTCATTTTCCTTGTTGCGAAAGACCCATTTAGTACCAATAACATTGTAGTTCTTGGGCCTCTCAACCAAATCTCAAACTTTGTTCCGGGTGAAGTTATTTAATTCTTCTTGCATAGCCATCACCCAATCCGGATCAACAAGTGTCTCATCTACACGTTTAGGTTCAAGAGAAGATACAAAAGAATAATGTTGACAAAATGAAGCAACACGAGATCGAGTTTGGACACCCTTACTAATGTCACCCACAATTTGGTCAATGGGGTGATCTTTGGCGACTTGGCCATGAATTCTTGGTTGAGTAACTTGATCTTGAGAAGATGTGGACGATGATGTAGTAGAGATCACTTCCTGATCTTCTTGAGGAGAGTCATTTGCACTTGCATTATCAATCACTTGATTTTAAGAAGATGATGCCATTTCTTGATTACTAACAATATGTTCCTCATCATCATCATCATCTTCTTCTTCTTCCCTTGGTCGAATATCACCAATATCCATGTTCTTCATGGCTTCTTTCAAACTATTCCCTCTCACATCATCCAAGTTATCTTTCTCATCTTGTGACCCATTTGTTTCATCAAATTAAATATCATAAGCTTGTTCAACAAATCCCTTGGACTTGTTGTAGACTCTATATGCCTTGCTACAAGATGAATAACCAAGAAAGAATCCCTCATCACATTTGCTTTGAAATTTAGATAATCGAGATACTTTCCTCAAGATATAGCATTTGCATCCAAATACTCTAAAATATGAAATATTCGGCTTTCTTCCAACAAGCAATTCATATGGAGTTTTGTTAAGAAAGTCATGACAATAAAGCCTATTTGATGAATGACAAGCGGTGTTAATAGCTTCGGCCCAAAATGAATCCGACACATTGTACTCGGCCAACATTGACCTTGCCATTTCAATCAAGGTCCTATTCTTTCTCTCAACCAATCCATTTTGCTCCGGAGTATATGTGGTTGAGAATTCATGTTTGATTCCCTTTTCATTGCAAAATTCCTCTACACGAGTATTCTTGAATTCACTACCATTATCACTTCTAACTTTCTTCAACTTGAGCTCAAACTCATTTTCGGCCCTAGTGACAAAGTTCTTGAAATGATCAAACACATCCGCTTTGTCATGAAGGAAGAATACCCATGTGAATCTTGAGAAATCATCCACTATCACAAGACAATAGCTATTCCCACCAATGCTTTTATATGTCGTAGGCCCAAAAAGATCCAAATGCAATAGCTCAAATATTCTTGTGGTAGACATGACACTCTTGGTTGGATGAGAATTTGTAACTTGCTTTCCGGCTTGACAAGAGCTACATAATTTGTCTTTTTCAAACTTTACATCTTTCAAGCCAAGGACTAGATCATGTTTGATTAGTTTATTAAGTTGCCTCATTCCAACATGACCTAGCCTTCTATGCCACAACCAACCCATGGAAGCTTTAGAAAATAAACAAGTTGGGAGATTTGTTTCTTTAGATGAGAAATCCACTAGATATAGACTTTCATGTCGAAACCCTTTAAAGATAGTTTCTTTTTCATCAAGAGAGGTTACTACAAAATCATTACTAGTGAAAGAACATCTATATCCATTATCACAAAGTTGAGCAATAGATAAAAGATTGAAATTCAAGGAATCAACTAGCAAGACATTGGAGAGTTTATAATCTTGAGAGATAGAAATGTCACCAATGCCTTGTACACCTCCATTGCTATCATCACCAAAGATAATATTATCAAAGTCAGAGATATCTTCATCAAGACATGAGAATATTTTCTTTTCACCGGTCATGTGATTTGTGCAACCACTATCAATCACCCAATGCCTTCCTCCGGCTTTATAATTTACCTACACAAAAGAATCACTTCCTCTTAGGTACCCAACTCTTGGGTCCTTCAATGTTAGTGATCATAGCTTTAGGCACCCAGATAGACTTTAGCCTTGTGCTATCCATAGACCTACCAACAAACTTGGCACACACAACACCCTTTGAATCTTTCTTAAGAATGTAAGATGGATCAAAGGATACGGTCTTCTTGCTCTTGCACTTGTGATTTGCATCAACCTTTGTCTTGCAAATGTGACATTTCTTGAATTTAGCTTCTTCTTGCAATGTCACACTTGATGGCACATAAGTGGTCCTCTTTGGAATGAAGGCCGACTTCCCTTGCTTGGGAAAATAACCAATACCATTCTTGTTCAATGTGAATTTTTGACTTGTCCAACAATGATTAAACTTGACTTGACTTCCAAACCATTTGGAAAGATCCTTGGACAAGCACTCCACTTCCTTCTTCAAAGATTCATTTTCCGATAATAGAAAAGATGCATCATTTGAATTTTTCTCACTAGTGCAAGAGATTATACTTGTGCTACAAGAAATGTTAGTAGAGCAAGACAAGCAAGTATTGCATTTATCATTGTTAGCAACTATTTTCCCTTTGGCCTCTTGCGTAAGGAGTGAGTTGTGAGCTTCCTTAAGCTCCTCATGCTTTCCCTTTAGAATTCCCAATGAAGTGTTGAGAGTACCATGGGATTCCTTTGGGTTGGCATGAGAAATCTTTAGCTCCTCATAGGATTTTTGAATTGAAATGTTTTTCAATTCTAAATCCTTCAACTTTTCTTTTTCCTTGCGCAATTTTTCATCGGATTTTATAACCAAATTAGCAAGATATGAAAGAGCATTATCACCACTATCATCATCACTATCACTATCACTCTCTTCTTCATCCATTGTTACCTTTGAAGTACTTTTTGCCATGAGGCAATGAGGCTTGGAGAAGAGAGATGGAGCTTCCTTGATGGTAATCCCGGCAAGACCTTTTGTTGGCTTGTCATCATCATCATCATCATCACTTGCATCGGAATCCCATTCAACAAAGTAGGCTTGCCCATTTTTCTCCTTCTTGTAATACTTCTTCTTCTTGTGGTCATTCTTCTTGTTCTTGTTCTTGCCAAACTTGTCTTCTTTCTTGTTTGGACAATTAATTGGATATATGTCCCTTTTCACCACAAGAGAAGCAATCTTTGTCTTCAAATGGATTTTTCCTTGAGAATTGGTTTTTCTTCCCAAACTTCTTCTTCTCAAGAATTTTCTTAAGCCCTCTAACAATAAGAGCCATCTCCTCATCCGAGTCTTCTTCTTTTTCTTCAAGATGAGTATCTTCTTGAGTAGCTTGAGCCTTGAGAGCAATGTTCTTCATCTCTTCATTTGTTGCTTGACCATGAGCTTTTTTTGAGATTGCTTGAAGATATCATGCGTGAGTACTTCACCAAGCACTTCCGTAGGAGTGTATTTCTTCAAATCTTCTCTCACTAGCATTGTAACAATTGTCTCATATTTTTCCGGGAGACTCCTAAGAAATTTCCTAGAGAAATCTTGATCCGGCACATCATAATCAAGACACTTTAGCTCATTCACAATCCCATTCAACCGATTGAACATGGTTGAAACGTCTTCATCCTTCTTCATAGTAAACTCATTCAATTTTCCTTGGAGTACATAGAGTTTGGCTTCTTTGACCGAGGATGTTCCCTCATAAATTTCTGCTAGCTTGTTCCAAACATCTTTTGCAACTTTAATACCCTTGACACGGTAGAATTGATCACGAGATAGAGCCTCATACAAAATGCACAAAGCTTCCTCATTAAGGTCCTCATTCTCAAGGTCTTTTTCGGTCTTGTTGTCTTTGTCTGGGATGACAAACCCGTCCTCAACAAATTCCCAAATTTTTCTTCCGGCCGTCCTTAGATAGGTAGTCATCCTAGTCTTCCAATAATCATAATCTTCCCCATCAAAGAAAGGAACCTTCCTTTGCTTCATTTTGCCTTCTCTAGCCATTTTAATCCTACTCCGGGATGATTAAATCCTTGATTAGGGAGTACTTAGCTCTGGTACCACTTGTAGGATCTAGGATTACCGACTAGAGGGGGGTGAATAGGCGGTTTTAAAAACTTCAACCACAACACTAGAGAAATTTAATTACAACCACAATGTGAATAAATTCTGTAGCTAAACTACGCCTATATTGATGGTTTTGCAACCTAGGGTGATAAGATAAAGATCAGTCTCTATGAATTTTAACTTGCTTCAAATAAATAAATCAAGATACAAGCAAGTAACAAAAGCAAAGAGACACAAAGACTTATCCCGTGGTGTCGATGACTTGACGGTCACCCCTAATCCACGTTGAGATGGATTCAATGTTCAACCGCTCCTCTATCAAGTCTCCACTTGATGTATGAGCCGGCTAGAACCAATGAACCGCTCCAAATCTCGATTCCACTAAAGTTGCTCTTCACCGCTCCGGCAAGGTGAGCACAAGAACCTCTCACAATCAATTTCCACGGCAACTTCACAATTTTCTTGAAGTGCTCGGTGGAATCACGAGCTCCGAGCCGGCTAGGAGGCGGCAACCTCCAAGAGTAACAAATCAACCATGAGCTCGATGCAATCCTAGTGCCACAATGATCAAATCCTTGATGCAATGCACTAGAGTCTCTCAATCTCACAAAGAAATGCAATCCCAAAGCAAGTGAGTGAGAGAGGGGAGAAACAAGGGCTCTAGAATGAGTGTTCAGCTTTTCAAAGTGCCAAGAGACCCCCCATGCCCGTGAGGGGTGAGTATATATAGCCCTCTCCCCAAAACTAGCCGTTGGGGAAAAACCCGTTCTGGATCGTGCATGGCGGACCGTCCGCATGGTCCACGCGGACCGTCTGCATTTGAATTACAATGGCTATGAAGCGCTGTCAGAGTGTGTCATAGTCGACCGTTGGGGCTCGGCGGACCGTCCGCCAAGCACCTGCGGACCGTCCGCCATCACCACGGACCGTCCGCCAGAGAAGGCCGGACCGTCTACTCGAAACAGCTCTAGCTCCTGGAGAAAATGAGTGGAAATACGGACCCTCCGCGACGCATCACGGACCGTCCGCGAGATCACTCCAAGTCAAAGCACGTGGGCCCCAGTATAGCAAACACAGTTGACAGTCCGCCAGCACCACGGACCGTCCATCAACACACCGCGGAGCGTCCGACAACACTCCGCGGACCGTCCACCAGACACGACAGGGCGGAGTTTCAACAGAATTTCAGAGTGCACCCTTCCAAGTTAGTCACCACAAATTCTAAATGCACTACATGCGCATCAAAGACCATTGTGGCACTAATATTTCATCGAACCAACGACGTTGATCCCTCTTGATAGTACGGCTATGTAACCTATCAATCCGGTCATTTTTCACCCACTAATCGCCTCATGACCGGTCAAATTTAAAATCTCTATCATATACCTTTGCCTTGAGCTTCCATAATCCCATAGCACACATGCTATCCACACATTGTCTTTTGAAGCTCATTCCAACTCTCGGGACTAACCTAATCTCATTATCTCAAATAAAATTGTTAGTCCACAAGGGTTGTCATTAATTACCAAGACACAATTAGGGGCCTAGATGCTTTCACGCGGACCGGAGTTGACTAGTACGCGGCCCTTGGATCGGATCTGGACGGCTCAGATTTAAAACGCGAAGGGGTATCGGGGAATCTAATCTAGGCGGTTGGTGGTGGATCCGACGGCTCTGGTGGATGGGGGAGAGTAAGGTCGCCGTCGGGGGAGGTTTCGCGGCGGTGCCGCCACTGCGCGCGTTAGAGCTCGCCGGACTTAGCTCGAAATCGAGCTGCAGGGCTCGGTTTGCGACGGGGATGGTACCTATGGAACTGGGGCGACGTGGCGAGCACAACTGGCTAGCTCAAGGCGAGGGGGAAACCACGCAAGGGGCTCTCGACGGCGAGCAGGGGCTGGCGGACTCCGGTGAGGGGTGCGCGATGCGGTGGTGACGCTAGAGGGAACGAGATCGAGGAGAAGCTCAGGATGGCACTTACCACTTGGCGAGGCCCGGGGCAGTGTCAAAGAATGTGGAGGGGCTCTGGAGCGGCGAGTCGACGGCGGCCGAAGCTCGGTCGGCGGCGCTCGAGCTTGGAGCAAGGGGAGGGTGTCGTGGGGAGCTCGGGGTGGTGGAGGGGGGGCGAGCGAAGGCTGGTGAGGGTTAAGGGGGCACTGGTGGGGGTTTTTATAGCCCAGGGGGAGCGGATCGTCAAGCAAGCCCGGGAATCGGCGGCTGGTGGTGATCCGTGGGGGGGGGGGGTTTCCATCGGGGAGGGTCTTGCCATGCATGGCGCGGCCGGGAAAGGAAGGGGATCAGGGGAGGAAGGTGCGGGGAAGGTGCCTGGGTGGGTCCAGGTGCGCGAGGAGCAGCGGGGACGGGCGGCCGGGCGGCGAGATTAGCGGCGGTGAAGGGGGGCGCGCCGGGCGCGAGGAGGAAGAACGGAGAAACCTGACGCGCGGGCTCGGGTTGTCAGGGAGAGAGAAGGAGGAAGGGGGAAGCGTGCGAGCTGGGCCGGCTCGGGGGAAGAGGGAGCGGGCCGTGCTGGGCCGGGGGAAAAAGAGGGGAGGGGTTGGCCTGCGCTCGGGGAAAGGGTTGGGGGAGCAGGAGCGGCCCGGGAAAGGAGTTGAGGGGGCAAAAATAGACATGACATGGTTTAACTTTTCTAGGGCTCAAACAAAGGCAATTCAAATTTAAATTTAAATAGAATTTAAATTCCAATTTAACTTGCCCACAAACAAAACACAGTGCAACAGCATGAATGCAACAAAAATATTTCTACAACTTATATTTGATTTTAATATTCATAAATAATTCATTTAACCTATATTAAATATGAACAATTAAAATAAAAGCCAATTAATTACTAAAAAATTTAAATGGGCCATTTTTGGGTGTTAGACATGCTTCCTGACAAACCCGGAAACCACCTTTATGACTACCCAGTTACAGAGTAGCATTTGATAGTCCCTAGGTAGGTCAATTCACTTCTTGAGTACATGCGACAATCTCAGGTCTTAGGACAAAGCATACGCGTTGTGAAAAGAGATAATCATACAATAAGATCTCAAGTTGGGTCAGTCCAGCCCCATGTCATACATGCGCCCACATCATTAGTTTGACATCTCCATGTCTATGACTTGTGAAACATACATGTGCTGATCAGATTAGGGACAACTTTAGAGTAGCCATACAAGTAAAAAGTTTCACAAACAATTCACATAATTGTTAATCATATACAAGTTGCATTTCATGGATATTCAATAAATAAACAATATGTCATAGATACAACACTATTGTCCAGTCACACTAGATCTAATCAAGATGATATCTAATACCCATAGCTCTCATGTGTGACTCATGCTAGGCTGTGGAAGAGCCTTTGTCAAAGGATCTGCAACATTTAAATCCGTATGCATTTTGCATATCTTTATCTCACCCCATCTAACAAATTCTCAAATGAGGTGAAACTTCCGTAGTATATGTTTGTTCTTCCGGTGATTCCTAGGCTCCTTAGCCTGCGCAATTGCCCCATTGTTGTTACAGTAGAGTTCCAGTGGGCTAGATGCATTAGGAAACACACTAAGTTCAATGAGGAACTTCCTCATCCAAACACCTTCCTTCGGCGCTTCAGAAGCTGCGATGTACTTGGCTTCTGTTGTAGAGTCGACCACAGTATCCTGCTTAGAACTTTTCCAACTGACAGCACCACCATTTATCATGAGCACAAAAACGATTGCGACTTTGAATCGTCTAGATCAGTTTGGAAACTTGCATCAGTGTAACCTGTTACAATGAGCTCCTCCTCACCTCCATAGACTAGGAACACATCTTTAGTCCTTCTGATGTACTTAAGAATGTTTTTCACCGTTGTCCAGTGACTTTCACCCGGATCAGACTAGTGCCTGCTCATAACACTTAGAGCATACGAGACATCTGGACGGGTACTTATCATTTCTTACATGATAGATCCAATTGCTAAAGCGTAAGGGACCTTACTCATGCGCTCCCTCTCATCAGCCGTCGAAGGACAGTAAGTCTTGCTGAGGTGTACACCATGTGACATAGGCAAGAACCCTTTCTTGGACTGTTCCATGCTGAACCGATTCAGCACTTTGTCAATATAAGTATCCTGGCTTAATCCTATGACCCTCCTCGATCTATCTCTATAGATCCTAATGCCCAGAATGTACGCTGCTTCCCCTAAGTCCTTCATAGAAAAACTATTTTTCAGTGAAGTCTTAACGGATTCCAGCATAGGAATATCATTCCCAATCAACAATATGTCATCTACATATAAGATTAGAAATGCAACAGAGCTCCTACTTTTCTTCTTGTAAATATAAGCCTCTTCTTCATTCTGACGGAAGCCAAACCCATTGACTACCTCATCAAAATGAAGGTTCCAACATCAAGATGCTTGCTTTAACCCATAAATGGATTTCTGAAGCTTGCATATTTTTTCCAGCATTAGTCAGATCGACAAAACCTTCGGGTTGTATCATATATACATGCTCATCCAGATTTCCATTTAGGAAAGTTGTTTTGACATCCATCTGCCATATCTCATAACTGAAATATGCGGCTATTGCTAGAATGATCCGAATAGATTTAAGCATCGCTACTGGAGAGAATGTCTCGACGAAGTCAACTCCTTCAACTTGTCAAAAACCTTTTGCAATAAGTCATGCTTTACAGACATGAACATTTCCGTCCATATCTCTCTTTCTTTTAAAGATCCATTCGCACTCGATGGGTCTCACACCATCAGGTGGGTCAAACAAGTTCCAAACTTGATTGTCTCCCATGGAATCTATCTCGGATCTCATGGCACATTGCCATTTCTTGGAATCTAGGTCCATCATTGCTTTCGAATAGGTCCTAGGCTCATCGTTGTCCATAAACAATATCTCGTGCTCTCCTGTAACTAGGAAATTCATTCTATTAGTCGCGCGATGTGGCCTTTCAGACCTTCATTGTTGTGGTGGTTCTTCTCCTCCCACAGGTGCCTCAACTTGTTCTGCTACATTAGCATCACTCTTATAGTCTTGCCTTGTAGGCTCATCTCGAACTTCTTCAAGATACACCTTGTGTCCACTTTTCTCGCTTTCAAGAAACTCTTTCTCCAAGAAAACACAGTTACAAGTGACAAACACTTTGCCCTCTGATCGGTTGTAGAAATAATACCCAATTGTTTCCTTTGGATATCCCACGAATATCCACATGTCTGACTTTGGTGTAAGCTTGTCTGACTGAAGTTGCTTGGCATATGCTTCACAACCCCAAATTGTCATAAAAGACAAACTAGGAGTCTTGCTAGTCCACATCTCATATGGTGTCTTATCCACACACTTAGACGATACCCTATTTAGTGTGAAAGCTTTTGTTTCTAAAGCATAACCCCAAAACGATAACGATAGGTCTAACTGGCTCATCATTGATCGAACCATGTCCAACAAAGTTTGATTACGTCGCTCAGACACACCGTTTCTCTGAGGTGTTCTAGGTGGCGTAAGTTGTGGAACAAGTCCGCAACTCTTCAGATGAGTGCTAAACTCATGGCTCAAATACTCTCCTCCATGATCAGATCGCAAAGCTTTAATTTTCTTGCCACGCTGATTTTCAACTTCATTCCGAAACTCTTTGAAATTTTCAAAAGTTTCTAACTTATGCTTCATTAAGTAGACATAGTCATATCTACTAAAATGATGAGTGAAAGTTATGAAGTACTGAAATCCACCTCTAGTTGTTGTGCTCATTGGTCCACACACACATCTGTATGCACGAGTTCCAACAAGTCTTGCGCCCTCCCAGGAAAACCAATGAATGGCATCTTGGTCATTGTTGGCACTTCTTACGATCCAATATCAGAATTGAGAATCCTGGTACTGGGTAAGGAGTGTTTCAGTGGTTTTCCTTATGGATTAGTAAAATATAGAAATATTCTGCAAGCGCACAGAATCACCGCTGTAGCACTTCACCTGGGAGTATCCCGAGGTATCGCAATTTATATTTCCGCAGGGAAGCTTTGGCAAGATTACTAGTGAACAGATATTCGAGACTATCAGAGGAGGGTACACGACTAGACAAGACAGGGGATAACGGTATTGGATAGGAGTGGATATACCGGACACACAGCTCAAGGAATACTCAGGTAAGGGAGAGAAGAGATAGATAGCTGGGAGGACAACGAGAAGAGATAGAGGACTCCTGGATTCTTTATCTACCTATGTCACTCTAGCTTAGAGATACAGCGGCTACAGAGCCAGCACTAGGAGATCTGGGATAACTCTAATGTCTTAGCTTCGGGACAAGGGAACCGGTGAACACACAGAAAGGGATGAGAAGGGGTGCCACTATTTCCCAACTGGGGAATCCTACAGACCGGAACTAACGTGATGGGCTACGAAGACCGAAAGGGCTGTCACCACCTCCCGGCTACCACCTCCGTTGTGACGGGAATAAACTAAGGCCACTGACTAGTCTAGGAACCACTCCTACACTAGACAACGACTACTTACTCTGCTAGCAAGAGCAAGCAACCTTGTCAATACTCTTGGTGACAGTTCACCTCCAGTATCAAGCAAGATCGAAGAACCAGCCAAGACAAAGACTTAAACAAGACTACAAGCACTAGAACTATAACTGACTATAGTCTAAACAAGATATATGCTGCAACTAGGATAAAGTAGAAGCAAGATATAAATGACAAAGGCAAAGTGATAAAGATAACTATATTGATACTCAATGTCTTACAAAAGGAAAAGTAAAAGATACAAGAGCTATTACCAGAGCTTCTGAAGACGACTCCGGAACCTCCGAGGCAAAGCTCGACTCAACTCTAACTCCCAACTAAACTATCCTAACTCTACTACAATGAAAGTGGAAATGAGCTCATTGGCTTGGTGTGTGTTTACAAGTGAAAGTGACCCTCTATTTATAGCTCCAAAGGTCGGTTGAGGCAGGGTAGCGGCCAAGGAAGCCAGGGGGGTACCCCCTGGGATTTCGGGCGAGGGGAGGCGGTTCGGCCGAACCGACCATCCCACCGTCTTTGCATCCAACGGCTATGCGCAGCTCCCTGGAGTCGGTTCTGTTGCTGGGGGCGGTTCGGCCGAAGGCCCCAGTTCGGCCGAACTGGGCCTGGCCCGTGGCCGGCCTCCCCAGCACCGCCTCTGCTCTGTGGGCCTTCTGGGCTGCCTCCTGGTGGTTGGCTTCGCGTTGTTCTGGCCCAGGGTGACGTGTTGGTCCTTCGGGGTGAGTTGGTGGTCGTCCACATGTCGTACGTTGTGTTCGGTTGACGTGGACGGCTCCCGCTGACCCGTACGGCTAAGGGGGATAACCGGCCGAACGGAGTCGTTCGGCCGATTCGGTCATTTTCGGCCCCAATAGCGTGTATTTGTCGTAGTTGTACCTGCACAAGTGTCACTCACCAAAACTCGTGGAACTTTATTAGAAATAAAACCTAAGTACATGGAATGTTGCATATAACCTCGTTTATTCCCGAGTATTGGTGGTCGGATTTGGGCTGTAACGACCGCCAACAAGCTCCCCCAAGCTTAGCTCTTTGCTTGTCCTCGAGCAAAGGTATAAACTTAGGCTCGGTGGATCAGGAGTTGCTACAGTGCCATTTCTTTTGCAGGTAACTTTATAAACAACTAGTATTCAAAAATACTTGAATCATAGGCAAAGTTTCAAATCACCTTTTTACCTATGGGGCTTATAGCAATCTCCTTATCTTGGGCGGTTGAAAGGACGAACAGTTTAAACTCAGTTTTATTCCACTCTACTCTTTTCAGGATCCCATCTCGGAGTTTTTCATAAGTTTTGAAAACTAAAAATTGTTCCTCATTGGCACACTCAATCACTCAAGTGTATTTGAATCCTCACCAAAGGCTTGTGCCTTCTTTTCATCCTAACATCTAATATGGCTTTTTGTGTGGCTCAGGGACAAAGGATGAAGGCATGCATGCATCTTATATTTTGCTAAGTCAAAGACCGGATCTCTGAGGAGACAAATCACATCTTAAGATCGAGACGTGCAAGTGTGTGGATATGAATGGAGTGGAATATGGTGGTGTGGTGGAATGGAATATGGTGGAATGGTGGAATGGAATATGGTGGAACTCCTTGGATGAATTTCCCTCTCCTTGATTTATTTTCGAGAACATGGACTATCTTTTATTCTTATATTTTTGCCATGCCACTTGGCATGCTTTTCTTTTTCTCTTTCTCTTTGCCATGCTCTTTGGCATGCTTTTCTTTTTCTCTTATTTTTGCCATGCTTCTTTGGCATGCTTTTCTTTTTGCATAGCCCATGTCTCTATCAAGAATATTTGTAGAGGGAAATCATAGAACATGGAGTATTTATTTTTGTGGATGGATGATGGAAAATGTTTGCTAACTCCCAGTGTAGGAATTGCAAGTGAGAGGTGGTGTGTGTACGTGGGTCTCGATCTTAAAGAATATGAAAGCTTCACTCAAAGGTCACAACAATTTGACAAAGCTCACTAAGATAACAAGCAGCATATGAGTAGAATTTTTCAACTAAGCTTATCATATGGCTCTGGTTGGTATTTTGACCAATGAGGAACTTGTTTCATTTTGAAAACATAAATTTCCAAGATTCTCCCCGTACTAAAAGCAGAATAGAATTTAACCAAACTCTCACTATATCAATCCCCACAACAACTTAGACTTGGAATAAAGCATGTGCTCCCACAAGGTTTTCAGGATCATTTTTACTCATGCCAAATAACTCAAGCACAATCTAGCAACTAGTTGAAACAGAGTACTTGCAAAATTAATGATAGAGCAACTATTCATCATTTCCAAGGTGAGAGGCATATGATTCATTCCATGCATAGTTGGGAGTTATTTTATTCAAGGGAAATATTGTTTAAGGGCAATATTTTTGGTATTTTCATTTTTGTAAATGCAAGTTAACATGAAGGGAAATAAAAAGGGAAATTAAATGATCAAAGTGCTAGATAAATTGGGACATACCTGATGGGGGTCCTCCCCCAAGCTTGGACCTTCACTGGTAGGGGTTGAACCTTGAAAGGTATTGGCTCAGCTGTTCCGCTTGTTCGTGGACGTCGTGCTGGATAGACGCCACCATCCCGCTATTCTCTTGATGGTACTGAGAATGGCGGGCTAGCGTGTCTTGAATCTCTCGGGTACGGTCGTCGATGAGCTCGACTCGGTCGGAGATGTAGGACAGCTCCCGGCCGTAGTCGAAGCGTGCGGACTGTGAGTATCCGGGGTAGTATGGCTGGGAGGCACTGTCGTATCCCCCTCCATACCGGCTCCCGAACCACTCAGAGTCCGTGTCCTGGCCGTGGTCCCAGCGTCCTGAGGTGAAGTAGTTCGGCTCCTGATGCTGCCCGGAGCCTCCTGCTCCGGACGTCCCAGCGCCGGTGTACATGTCGTAGGTGGCCTCAAAAGCGAAAGTGTGTCGGTGCGGCATTTGTGGTGCATCTTCCGGCTCCTGTGAGGTGGCGAGCCCAGCATCACGCCTGGCTCGTCCCCTCGTGACGGGTCCGTCACCTGCAACGCTGTGCCGAGCGGGCTCTCTCCAAGGTGGAGAATCGTCCGACTCGGTCCTCAACTGAAGAGTTAGTTTCAGCGTGGTATACAACCTTAGTACTGCACAGGGCAAAGACACTTCAGTTGTATATCCACGGTAAATCATTGCCAGTGTTGCGTCAGGCGTCCGTCGTGTCATGTGGGCTTGCACGAAGTGCTCGGTATCCACGACGGAACGCGTTGTCTCGATGTACGTGAGCCGGGCGCCTTGAAGGACGCCCAGGTGGTTAGCGAGGCGAGTGACTAGAGAAGTCATCGCCATGCTACCCGCATGAGAAATATGAGACAGCCAGTGACCAACCATGTCTTTCACAGGTGAATAGGGAATCTGCTTGACCATGGCAAAAAGAACCCGCAACTCGATGGTGTTGACAGGGCGCAAATCTGCCCGGGGGAATACCGTCATAGACACCCAACGATGCATGAAACACAAAGTGGGGTTATGTATGCTGTTCGTGCGTGGCGCATGACAGTTGGTATCCCCCGAAATCTTTTTCCAAAATGCCACCCGGTCAAATCTTTTAAGCGCTTTGTTCGGGTCTAATGAATAACGGTTTGAAAATCCGAGACCCGAACTAAAATCCCTCCAAGAGCAGAAGAACTCTTGGTTGAAGAACCGAAAATGAATCCCCCCAGTTTCAGAAACCAAAGTCGAGAGGAATTCAAGGGTGAGCAGGTACGAACCTTCTTCGTTGATGTGCCAGAAATTCTCCCAGCCAATGGCTTGGAAGATTTCTATAAACTCTACGTCCATCCCCGTGTCCTTGAGCAAATCTTGCTCAAACACACGGGTGTGCTCGAACTCCTTCAGCCGAAGCTCGTTGAAGGTGTTCCGCTCCCTTTCTGTTCTAAGGTTGATGTCACTCTCGCTCAGGAGCTGCCTGGCCGGGGGCGTGGCATGGCCCCATCCCGAGCCGGCTGCTCCGTGCTCGTTCATGTCCATCCGGCTCGAGCCTCGGGACGGAGCTGGGGAACTCCCAGCATCGTCCAATCGTCGGCCTAGCCGGGCGGAACGATGGAGCGAAGTGAAGAACTTCGACATGATTCCTGCAAAAAGTTAGTGCAACAACAACTACCTGAAGGACTGAATATATGTATGGTTAGCACAAGAAAATCAAGTCAGTCGTTCGAGATAGTTAGTCGTTCTTGCGGGGATGAAAACCACCACAAAAGGTTAGTCGTTCTTGTGGGTGTCGGTGACCACCACAAAATCGTCCAGAAATTCAGCACAAAGATCACAACCAAAGCAAAATATTTTTGAAATTTTCTAGTGATGCAAGTGAACCAAAACTTGAGCAAGAACTTTGGGAAGAACTTGAGCAAGCACTTGAGCAAAGAACTTGAGAGGGAGAGAGCTCCTAGCAGAATTTTTTCAGAGTATATGAGTGTGTGAGAGCAAGCAAGCAATGGCTAGCTTTTATAGGCCGAAGGGGAGGGCCTTGGCCAGTTCGCCCGAAGGCTCTGGTTCGCCCGAACCAGGCCTGTGGCCGGGGCACTCCCATGTGAGTGCAGCACTCACATGCCTTTGTTCCCACTCCAAGTTTGTGTGGCCACCAATTCCCAAGGACATTTTTAGTGGATTTTAGTGGTAGGTGAGATGGAAATGTGACATGACCAAAATGGAAATTAGTGGAGTCACCCCCATGCTGCCATGTTTGTGATAATTGGTGAGTGTGCAGCCAATTTTAGTGGGGTAGACATGTTTGGTGCTGGTTGGTGGTGATGGTAAATAATTGGAGATGTTCTAGAAGGGATGAAAATGATAAAAGTTACCAATTACATCCACCCTAGGTAAAATTTCAGCATGTGTCCAATTATTTCTAACCAAGCTTGCAAAATTTTCTACTCTCTCTCAAATTAATTACTCAAGTGGTTCATTTATTTTGGAAAGGGAAACATGCAGATGCAATTGAGAATTTAAAAATTGGAAGGGAAATATGGGATACATACCGGTTTTCCTCGCGGCGAGAGCTCAGCTTTTAAGTCCGCGAGCGGGACTTCTCCTGTCTTTAGTTGCTCTTGTCATCGTCCAGTCCCGGAGTGGATGACTCGGACTATGCAACCTTCTTCCGCCACATCTTCTTGTTCTTCTTCTTCGGTGTTGGTGGCGGTGGGATCGGCGTCTCTGGAGAATTCCAGAGGGCTTGTTCTTCCTCGTATTTCTTTACGAGGAAATCCATTTCTTCTGCACTTGTCGGTTTTGTCGGCTCGTTCCACTTGAGCTGCTCACCACCGAGTGTTTCCAGCTCTCCATTAATGAGAGCCTTAAGGAAACACTCGGCGCTCCTCTGCTCCGGTGTGAGTGGCTCTGTCTTCTTCTCTTCCCGGGGTTGAAACTTGAAGTAAGTCAACCTTCCATCGATACGGAACGAGATTTCTCTCGCATCCATATCGATCCTAGCCCGGGTGGTGTTCAAGAATGGTCGGCCCAACACAAGGGGAAACGAATGCTCGTTCCGCGTGTCGAGGACAACAAAGTCCACAGGGACATATCGACCCCAGATCCGGACCGGTACATTCTCGATCACCCCCTCGGGGTAGCGGATGGTTGAGTCCGCAAGCTGTACCTGGGCAGTAGAAGGTGACAAAGTAGGGTAGCGTAATTTCTTGAATAATACCTTAGACATGATGTTGACGCTTGCCCCCAGATCACAGAGTGCATCATCAATGCGACGATTCCAGATCGTGCACTGAATGATGGGCACTCCGTGATCTTCCTTCCTATCCGGAGAGGTCTTGATGATCGCCCTTTTTGCAGCTCTCAGCAGGTAGGTCCATCTTGGTGTCAGCACTTGGATGCGTGCGACCTTCCCTGCGTGGTTAGTTCGGAAGACACTACGAGGCATCTTACCATGCCTTGTAGTGACGACTTTCACTGTCTCGATGGAAGGTTCGGGTTGCCCCGGAATCTTCCCCGATTCAGTGATAGGAACAGCAGCAGCTAACTGAGCGACTTGAGTTTCTATCATTTTATTAAAGCTCAGTTGACTTTTCATAGCAGAAGAAAGTGATTCCATCCTAGAGTCTATGCTTTCAAGAGTTTTATCATTAGCAGCAAGCCTTTTATTGATGTTTTCAGTTATTTTCATCTGGCTAAACACAAAATCTCTAAGAGACGGCAGATTATTGAAATTGCTGGAATTGAAATTGTTACCTTGTTGAGGCCTCTCAAAAGGGAGGTTTGGGCACGGATTCTAGCCTTGGTTGCCGTAGTTGTTCAGTCGGTACCCGTTGTTGTCGGAGTTGTTGACGTAATGGGCATCATCTCGCGTTTCAGGGCAGTCATTCCACGAATGGCCAGTGTTGCCACAGACTTCGCAGGTCATGCGAGCGTCCATGGCTTGCACCGTTTCTTGAGCAGGGGCCTCCAGTTTCTTCATCAGGAGGTCCATCTTGGCAGCGAGCATGTCCAGAGCTTCAACTTGGTGAACTCCTCGGGTCTTTGGTTGAGTCCGGTCGTCAGACCAACCTTGGTTCTCGACCATCTTCTCTATGAGGGCCTTCGCACGACTCTCCTCAAGAGAGAAGAACGAGCCTCCAGCATCAGCATCCAGGTACTCACGGGCAGAATTTCTCAGCCCGTGATAGAAAGTTTGGATTATAAACCAACTCTGCATACCATGGTGAGGACAAGCAGAAATATAGTCCTGGAGGCGATCCCATGCCTCCGGGACTGTTTCATCTTTTAGCTGCTGGAAACTAGCTATTTTGTTCCGGAGGGCGTTGGTTTTCCCAACCGGAAAGAATTCTAGCAAGAAAGCGCTAGTGCATTTATCCCAGGTATCTATTGCTTCGCGGTTAGCATAAAACCATTGTTTCGCCTTGCCTAATAATGAGAATGGAAATAAACGAAGGCGAATGGCATCGATACTTACTCCGCGGATGGTGAAGGTGTTGCAAATCTCCAGGAAATGCTGGAGATGAGCATTGGCATCTTCGTGTGGCTTGCCGCAGATTGGGCTAGCCTGTACCATGTTGATGAGGGCTGGCTTCAGCTCGAAGTTACCATCTCCGACTGGCGGAGCTGGTCCGACACGTACGTTCTCGCTTGATGGAGCGGAGAACTCACAGATCGTCTTGGTTGCCATCCTCGATGTAGCCTGGTCAACGACGGGAAGGACTGGGTTCGTCGGAAGGAGTTGCTTCTGAGGAGGTACAACACGAGGTCGTACTTTCCTCAAAAGTGACTCCGGATGTTCTTGGAAGTTTGACGGTAGTTGGAAACCAGTCATGCACTGCTCTGTTCCACAAAGACCAACGAACAGTAGCGGTACTCAACTAAGATAGCTCAAGATAAAAATTCAAAAGTAATCTAGCCAAAGACTTCCCCGGCAACGGCGCCAGAAATGCTTGTTGGCACTTCTTACGATCCAATATCAGAATTGAGAATCCTGGTACTGGGGTAAGGAGTGTTTCAGTGGTTTTCCTTATGGCTTAGTAAAATATAGAAATATTCTGCAAGCGCACAGAATCACCGCTGTAGCACTTCACCTGGGAGTATCCCGAGGTATTGTAATTTATATTTCCGTAGGGAAGATTTGGCAAGATTACTAGTGAACAAATATTCGAGACTATCAGAGGAGGGTACACGACTAGACAAGACAGGGGATAACGGTATTGGATAGGAGTGGATATACCGGACACACAGCTCATGGAATACTCAGGTAAGGGAGAGAAGAGATAGATAGCTGGGAGGACAACGAGAAGAGATAGAGGACTCCTGGATTCTTTATCTACCTATGTCACTCTAGCTTAGAGATACAGCGGCTACAGAGCCAGCACTAGGAGATCTGGGATAACTCTAATGTCTTAGCTTCGGGACAAGGGAACCGGTGAACACACAGAAAGGGATGAGAAGGGGTGCCACTATTTCCCAACTGGGGAATCCTACGGACCGGAACTAACGTGATGGGCTACGAAGACCGAAAGGGCTGTCACCACCTCCCGGTACCACCTCCGTTGCGACGGGAATAAACTAAGGCCACTGACTAGTCTAGGAACCACTCCTACACTAGACAACGACTACTTACTCTGCTAGCAAGAGCAAGCAACCTTGTCAATACTCTTGGTGACAGTTCACCTCCAGTATCAAGCAAGATCGAAGAACCAGCCAAGGCAAAGACTTAAACAAGACTACAAGCACTAGAACTATAACTGACTATAGTCTAAACAAGATATATGCTGCAATTAGGATAAAGTAGAAGCAAGATATAAATGACAAAGGCAAAGTGATAAAGATAACTATATTGATACTCAATGTCTTACAAAAGGAAAAGTAAAAGATACAAGAGCTATTACCAGAGCTTCTGAAGACGACTCTGGAACCTCCGAGGCAAAGCTCGACTCAACTCTAACTCCCAACTAAACTATCCTAACTCTACTAGAATGAAAGTGGAAATGAGCTCCTTGGCTTGGTGTGTGTTTACAAGTGAAAGTGACCCTCTATTTATAGCTCCAAAGGTCGGTTGAGGCAGGGTAGCGGCCAAGGAAGCCAGGGGGATACCCCCTGGGATTTCGGGCGAGGGGAGGCGGTTCGGCCGAACAGGTCGGTTCGGCCTAACCGACCATCCCACCGTCTTTGCATCCAACGGCTGTGGGCAGCTCCCTGGAGTCGGTTCTGGTGCTGGGGGCGGTTCGGCCGAAGGCCCCAGTTCGGCCGAACTGGGCCTGGCCCGTGGCCGGCCTCCCCAGCACCGCCTCTGCTCTGTGGGCCTTCTGGGCTGCCTCCTGGTGGTTGACTTCGCGTTGTTCTGGCCCAGGGTGACGTGTTGGTCCTTCGGGGTGAGTTGGCGGTCGTCCACATGTCGTACGTTGTGTTCGGTTGACGTGGACGGCTCCCGCTGAACTGTACGGCTAAGGGGGATAACCGGCCGAACGGAGTCGTTCGGCTGATTCGGTCATTTTCGGCCCCAATAGCGCGTATTTGTCGTAGTTGTACCTGCACAAGTGTCACTCACCAAAACTCGTGGAACTTTATTAGAAATAAAACCTAAGTACATGGAATGTTGCATATAACCTCGTTTATTCCCGAGTATTGGTGGTCGGATTTGGGCTGTAACGACCGCCAACAGTCATCTTGCCTAGCAAACAAGCTTTGCATGTCTCGTATGATTCAAAATCAAACGAAGTTAAAAGCCCATCAGAATGGAGCTTTTTCATGTGCTTCTCACTTATATGACCCAAACGACAATGCCACATATAGGTAGGATTCAAACCATTCAACCAAGGTCTTTTAGCACTTATATTATAGATAGGTGAATCATTAAAATTTAAAATAAACAACCCATTCACAATGGATGCAAGAGCCACAAACATGCCAATGTTAGAGATCACACAACCATTGTTTTCACTCGCAAATGAATAACCATCCTTCATCAAACATGAAGGAGACACAATGTTTCGACTCAAACTAGGATCAAAATAACAATTATTCAACTCCATAATAAATCCTGATGGGAGGTGGAGTTGCACATCCCAATGGTCAAAGCAACAACTCTGGCATTATTGCCCACGCGGAAATCAACTTCGCCTCTTCCCACGCTTCTACTTCTTATTAGTCCCTGCATCAATTGCAAATATGAGCAACTGATCCGGTATCAAATACTCAAGAATTAATACAAGAATTAGCGAGGAAAATGTATGTAACATGAATGACAAGTGTACCTGATGTGAAAGTACTCTTACTACTGCCTTTCTTCAGAGAAGCTAGGTACAGCTTGCAATTCCTCTTCCAGTGACCATGTTCCTTACAGAAGAAGCACTCTTCATCTGCAGCTGGTCCAAGTTTAGCCTAGGGCGTTGGGTTTGGCTGGGAGATCACATCTTTAGCCTTGCCCTTCTTCTTCTTCCAAGATTTGCCCTTCTTAAAGTTAGGCCTGTTTTGGACCGCCATCACATGGCTGCTGCCAACACATTTCTTAATATTAGCCTCTGTTGTCTTGAGCATGCCACACAACTCATTCAAGCCCTTCTCCGCCCAATGCATATGGTAGTTTGAGATGAAGTTCCCAAAGCTAGACGGAAGTGATGCTAGAATAAAATTAGTGGCCAACTCTTGGCCAAGTGGGAAGCCTAGCTTCTCCAACCTCTGGGTATAACCAACCAACTTGATCACGTGTGGTCCTACCGCTGCTCCTTCTGCTAGCTTGGTCTCCACAAAGGCCTTCGAGACATTGAACCTTTCAGTCCTGGCCTGGGTTTGGAACATATCCTTAAGCGCCTCGATCATATCGTGCGCCCCATGGTTTGTCTCAAACTGCATCTGCAGCTTGGTGCAAGCAAGCATAATGCAACTCACTTCAAGATTGGCATCACATGCTTTCTTGTAAGCATTTTTCATAGCAGTAGTTGCATCTTCAGCAAGCTCTGGTGGTAATGGGGTGTCCAGAACTTCTTCCTTTTTTTTCTCAGCCCTGAGAACAATTCTCAGGTTGCGGATCCAATCTGCATAGTTCGTTCCATTCAACTTATCCTTCTCAAGGACCGAACGCAAAGAAAACATTGTGGTGCTAGGTGCCATTGATCTACAGTAGAAAATAATACAAAATACTAAGACAAAATATCCATGACAGAGTAAATCACATTTAAACAATTTAATAGAATATACTCCCACTAAAATCAATATCCCACCATTGATACTTAGTGATTCAGGACTCACAACTAACAAGTCCACTAGTGAGCTTTAGCATCACCGCTAAAAGACAGGGTAGATCGGTAAGCAACCCTTTGCTAATCATATCACATATGACTCCTATTGTTGGGTGACATCTCTATGTCTCGACGCCCAACCTTTATGCCCCAAGGTCCATTAACATATGGTGACAGGGTCCTTTATGCTAAAAGACAGGGTAGATCGGTAAGCAACCCTTTGCTAATCATATCACAATAAGAACGACATTCACATCGTAATGACATGGTATGGTCCATTAACATATGGTGATCTCTATCTCCATTGTACTATCCATCATGATGATCTCCATCTCCATGATCCATGTATGCCATCCTCCAGTCATGAGTCCTCCAAGAACTATCTAACGCACGCTAGTAAAATAAATTATACAACCGTGCAATAGATCATCACATGTTGGCACGCAGGTCATTACAACAATTTGACAATATATATGGCTCCAGCCATATTGCCCTACTCGCAACGCGCAGGTCATGATTAATTACATATATGCATCATATAAACATAGGGCCATACCGATCACATGAATCTGCAAAAATAACTTAGGCGATTCCGACGTCCAAACTTAAATCGTGGAAAACTCTATCTTCCCAGCCTTTTTTTCGTAAATCTAAATTCAGTGAAACTACAACTAGCAGTCAAAATCATGTGTAAAATTTTCTATAGATGAATGTTCATACAAAAATCGTTTCAATCTGAGGTCGTATGCAAAAGTTATGGCTGTTTTACGAACAACCTGATTTTCTCGCAAAACTCGGCCCGGTAATGGATCCAATCCACACCGCCGCACATCGTAATGCACCTGGCCATTGACCTAAGTTCGATTCAACCAATCCAATTGATCTGCATCTCACCATGCATGGGTTTACATGTATCAGTTAGCTCCGATGGCGGAATTCCGATCGGTAGGAGCAATTCCTTACACGACCATCATAGCAAAGATCACGAACCGATCAGAGACTCATCTACATCCAAGCATATCTCCATATGCACACAACCGAACCTATAATGAAACAGCTACAGCTCATTATACCACTGATGGGGAACCGAGAGGCTACGCTAGCACAATACAAAAATCGATAACCCCATAAATAGGAACAATAATAGTTATAGATCACGGATCATTACCACTAGACGCGCAGATGCAGCAGAACCGTCTCGATGTGGACAAACACGTCGAAGTGGCAGTGCGGTGCAGTTGCCCATGTCCGTCTGGTCCTACACGTGCGGTTCATCCTTATGCTCCAAGCGCAGCACCTCTGAGGTATCCACACGTACAAGGATGGAACGTTGTGCGTTGGTGTGCCAGCACTAAGGGCGCGCGCGGAGAGAGAGAGAGAGGCGAGTGGGCGTGTAGGGTTTGGGCGGCGTCGGCGATAGATGTCTCGCCCCTAGCCCTCTCCCACATATATATAGGTTGTACTAATGGGCTGCCATCTCATGGGCCCCATCAGTGAACCTAATCCCTCGTGGATCAAGCCCATAAGTGAGTCCAATCCAATTGTCTCTTGGGCATATATCCAACAATTATATTATGGATTTCTCTCTCGGAACAAATCACGATGTAACTATGTACTCTTTACTTGGTTTTTTCATCATAATCATTTTTTATCGACATGTGTTGAGTTAAATAAGATTTTTTATACGTGTATGTGGCACGTGCATACCTACTAGTAAGTCCATACAAGCAAAATGAGCTGATAAATGAGGAAAGAGTTTTGTTGTCCACTACCTTGTCTATGGCTTATAGCCTGTGCTCCAATGCAAAGCAACACTGATCAAAGTAGTATTAAATATCATATATTGTAAAGTTGTCTATTTAGTTGTCTATGTGTGTCAAATAGACAACAACCATCTAAACTGATGTACATGTCTTTATTGCTTTTGTGATTTTCGAATATTGATCTTCTGTGTTGCTCGTAACAGCTTATTGTATTATTAAGAGAAAGATCACACAAATATTTACGGATGATGGGTGTCTATTTCTTAACGAGAACCATGGGAGGGTTCACTAGTAGAAATGTTAATATCTATGACATTTTCCTCGTGACATTTTTGAAATATCGTCATTGAAAAAAGTATATCTATGACGAAAATTTGTGTTTCATCACGGATCGGTGGTGACTGCTCTTGGCCACTACGAATTTATGATAAAATTGACAAAAACATCATAAAGCAAACTATCATATCATAATAGAAAATTATCCTCATAAAAGGGCCCGGTTATCTTTTCTACATGACTGCCGTATGTAGTGATGGGTCCCCTTGGTCCACGCATTGGATAGGCTTGTTTTAAAGTGAAAAAAATAAGGTACAGAGGAGAATCGAACTTTGCAAATTAGAATCGTCCACACGTAGGATAGGCTTGTTTTAAAGTGGAAAAAAATAAGGCACGCGGAGAATCGAACTTGGTCCCAATGAATCACAAGTCTGTGCCTAACCTTTGGGCTACGGCTACTGTTTCATTGAAAAAGACAGCAAAAAAAGAAAGAAGAAATGGCTCGAACCTGCAACCTAGTGGAAGGGAAGTTTGCGCCTAACAATTAGGTTACAAGACCATTTGTGCAAGACGTCGGGATTGTTTTTTTATATGTTTTCCTCTATTGTTTTATTGAAAACTGCAGCAAAAAAAGAAAGGGCGGACAGAAGGCTCGAGCCTCAAACACACAACCTAATGGAAAGGAAGTTAGAGCCTTACCACTGGACTGTGACACCATTAGTGAAGGAGGCTGGCATTTGTCGGTAATTAAAGATGGATTTAAATTTATAAAGTTTCATAAGTTTCTATATGTCAACTTATTAATAAATAAATTGCCAAGTGAGATGATTCTTCCGCCAATTTATCAGTAATTAAAGATGATTTTAAATTTATAAACTTTCATAAGTTTCTATATGCCAACTTATTAATAAATAAATTGCCAACTGAGATTATTCCTCCGCCAATTTGTCGGTAATTAAAGATGAATTTAAATTTATAAAGTTTCATAAGTTTCTATATGCCAACTTATTAATAAATAAATTGTCAAGTAAGATTATTCCTCTTTTTGTATAATATTTAGAAACAAAAATATGGGAAAAAGAAATAAAGAATAAAAACACAAAAGTGGCAAAAAAGGGCTTTGAACCCGCGACCTTATAAATAGGAAGCGCACGGCTTACCACTACACCATGGAAGTATCTATCAGCAAATATGGATTTATTTTGTTTTTTAACGTTCTTTCACTCGCAAAATAGGCGATGGGCAAGGGAATCGAACCGAGACCTCAAGTTACACACAAGCGCAATATACCACTGCACCACTTAGTTGTTTCTTTTATCTGCATATTAATATATAAAGTGTCTGCTGAGAGGCTTTGCCATGGATCTCTGTGTGGGCACAAGGCCACGTGGTGGCGCCTCCTCGCTGCATGCACATTAACATTCATCTTTTCTCTTTTTAATCTAGAATTAAATTTTATAATTGGTACTTCTCCCTCATTTGAACTCCAAATTTGATGATGTTTCTTTCTGAATTTTTCTAAAATCATGATTTTTTGTGTTATAGTGTTTGTTTGTAAGTAAATTGCTATTTCTTGGACCTTTTACATATGGCTTGTTTTCATCTACCGAGTAGAGAATAGAAACAATATGTTTTGTATGAGAATTGGTAATGTAACTTCATATTTGATAATATTATGGTCAAAAAAAGGTTGTCTCCAAATTTAAGGTGCGTACGAATTAAAAAATATAACAAGGTATTGAAATCTCAAAGATTGACTTGACTTATAGAAAATTATGTGAGAGATGTATCAAATTACGAACAATATATGGTCTTACTTTATTAAAACTATCTAATTTTTATATGGCAAGGTTATGGACCAAAAATATGTTGTCATATCGATTTTTAGAATTTTTTGACCAAATTTGGATATTATTGTAATTATTATATGGTAATTTAGAGATAGAAGTTTCAATTTTGTCTAGAAGACAATTGAATTTTTCATCTATCTTCAAGACATGGGCTAGAATGGGACATATGACCCTAAATATTATTTTTTTGCAATTTATTTATCCTATTAGATGCACAAGTAGTATAATTTGGAATTTGTTTTGATAACCATCTATAAATTCATTTAACATATGAAAAATAGTAAATAAGTTACAAAAGTTTTGAAACTCATACAAAACAACACATACGCAGTCTACCACATTTACAAAAGGTGCTATAGTATATAAGACAAATACTTTCGCATGTTCCTTTACAAGGTCCTTTTTGTATTTCATTAGAAAATGATTTGGTTAAATGGGCCAAGAAACCTGGTCTGGGCTGTTTACTTTTAAGGCCCAACTGCTCCAAACCGTCAATCTACGATCCAACGACTCGATTTGAGTCCCATGTCCATAGAAACCTGGCTGCCTCTTGTAACCTAACCTCGCCATCCTCCTCCCCCTCTCCACCGCGCTCCCTGCGTGCCTCCCCTTCTCAGATCTGCCGTTGCCCTCCTCCCACCACTCTCCGCCCAAATCCACCGCCCCCCTCCCAGGGCCGATGCGAACCCCATGGTCCGCAGCACCCCGTTCTTCTCTCTCACCCATTCTCGAGCTCCTCGCAAGTCGTACCAACTCCTCTGCTCCCCCGCGGCGAGGGTCCCACATGGCCGACTCGTCTCCCTGGCCGTGCTAGCCGCGTTCCTGCTCGGCGCGCTCTGGCTGACGAGCACCCTCCACATCTCCAGGTCCGTGGAGCGCTGCCTCGCCGTGGAGGGTTCTGTGTGGCACGACAAGGAGTGCTTCTTCAACATCAGTGGACGGCCACCACGACCATCGTGGTTCTGGTGTTCGTAGCCGCGCTGTCCTACGGGGAGGCCGCACGCCTCCATGAACAAATGGTTAGTCACCCGCCGGCGCTTGCTTGCTTGCTTGCTTTTCCCCGCAGCGTTACCTCCCCCCCCCTCCTCTGTTGTGCTTTAGGTAGGGAAGAGGCGACAGTGGTGCTGCCTCCCCCAGATCATGTCTGTCACAGGACGCCGAGCGGTCAGGAAGGTTATGGTTACGACTAGGTGAGCTTGCCATGGGATCTGCAACATTTTGTTCCAATGTGTTATGCTTTCGTTGATCTCTAGATTAAGTCGGTATAATTGATGCCTTCTAGGCCCAACCCTCTGTATGGGTATTTTAGTTTGAGTTAACCGTGTACCTTGAAGGCTTTCATATTCCCTTTCCGCTTTTGGTTCTCTTGATACAATAAATGATAACTGTGATCATATACTTGTTAGTTTTTGCATAACATTCTTTGCACTATCAATCACATTATTTTTGTAGTAATAAGCTTGTGGTCTTGGGATCCTGTTGTTTGTGCTTTAACATGTCTAGCTAATGTTGCATCTAGCCAATCCAGTAATTAGATGAAAGGCACGGACTTAGTCCTTATGTAATCTCATATGACTCAAGATGGCAATGGGTACCCGAAACCTGCGTACCGATGGGTTTTACACGATTAGAGTGCGGGTACGGAAACATATCTTTACCCGCGGGTATACTAATGGGCAACATCATCTACCCATCGGGTAAGCGCATGCGGGTACGGGTACATACTACCCATACGGATACTCGTGGGTAAAATATACCCGACTATAATGTGCGATAAACTCATAATCTTACACATTGTTTGTAAATGGTGATTTAATATTGGTAACTAACTAATAATTTTATGACTTGTTATACTATTGGTGGGTTAAGAATTATCAATTATCATTTTTATTTACTCAAATTTGTTGGTGTATGAACTTTTTCATATGTCACATTTACAATTCTAGTAATTTATAGAGGGTATGATATCGGGTACGGGTTATCCGATGGGTAAAAAACCCGCGCGGGTGCGGGTATGGGCAAGAACTTGTACCCGCATGTGGGTATGTATTTTTTCGCGGGTAGGAGTAGAGTTCGCGGGTGCGGGTATGGAGTAGCACTACCCGGTGGGTACGTACCCGTTGCCATCTTGACATATGTCTCGATCAGTTTCATACTTTGAATGGAATACGTAAAGTGTACCATGAAGATTTAGTGCACATGAAAGGAAAGCTGCAAATTCGTTTGCTCATATGCTATTAGCACATATTCACTTTAATGAGGTCAAGAATAAGACATTGAGTTCAGGTCTTAGTTAGTGCAGCTGATCATCCTAGTCCAAAGTACTAATACGTTTTCTTTTTGCTTCTGTCAGTTTGCTTACAGCTACTGCAGATGGGTCCAAGCATTCGAGACATGTCTTACCCGGGCTAAATTTGAGGAAGTATGCTCAGATCCCTTTGACAGGTATATAACTGTTGCTGTTTCTATGGCTTAGATCAAAACGCATATGTGCATAGTTCTACTACATTATTTCACTGGTGTAAACTCAATCTTCTCATGCTTCTGATGCAGAACATGTGTTAGCTTGTAATATGATAGAATCTAGAGAAATAGATGCATAACAACTTTGAAGTTGATCCACATTTGTTGCAGTTTTCTTGATGGAAATTATGGAGGTTATTAAATGGGCTGACTAATGTGTAAGGCTGTTAGCACAGGGCTCATTTTATAGCTTTGGGAAATTACTACTAATATAGCATTTTAGTAAGTAAACTTCTGGTCAATCTTAGTTCCTTAATTGTTCTGGTCATTCTGAGTTCCGTGGAAGTCTTGGGTACAGTTATATCATGCTTTCTTTCATAGGTTGCAATAATATTTGAACATTGAACCAGCAAAGGTTGTATCTATGGTGCTCCTTGTAAGCAACCAGCGTTAGTCAACATGTGATCAACTGTATTAGTATCCCCCGGATGATCCATGTGTGTGGGTGGAAGGAAAAGATGTGGCAGGAGATTAATTTCTTCACGTAGTCGGGCACCAGCGTTGGATTGTAGGGCATGAAAGGGAAAAACTGACTCATCAAAGACAACGTCTCTAGAGATGTAGACGCGTCCCGTGTTCACATCAAGACATTTATAGCCTTTGTGGGATGAACTGTACCCAAGAAAAACGCACTGCTTAGAACGGAAAGCAAGTTTACGAGTGTTGTATGGTCTAAGATTTGGCCAACACGCGCATCCAAAAACTCTAAGAAAATTATAATCAGGTTTCTTGTGAAACAAACGCTCAAAAGGAGTAGAAAAATTGAGAACCTTAGAAGGAGTGCGATTTATAAGATAGGTAGCTGTAGCAAAGGCTTCATCCCAGAATTTCAAAGGCATAGATGCATGAGCAAGAAGAGACAAGCCAACTTCAACAATGTGTCTATGTTTACGCTCAGCTGGTCCATTCTGCTGGTGAGCATGGGGGCAAGAGACTAGATGTGTAACGCCGGTTTTGATAAAAAAAGAATTGAGTTTTTGATACTCTCCACCCCAATCTGTTTGAACAGCAACAATTTTTGTGTCAAACATGCGCTCAACCATATTCTGAAAATCATGAAATTTTTGGAAGACTTCAGATTTGAAACGAAGCAAATAAATCCAGGTGAATTTACTATAGTCATCAATGAAACTGACATAGTACTTATTTCTGCCAACAGAATTTGCGGCAGGACCCCATACATCTGAAAAGACAAGTTCTAGTGGTTTAGATGAAACACTAGAAGACACTGGATACGGAAGCTGATGGCTCTTAGCCTGTTGACAGGCATCACAGACAGAACTCTTATTTGTTTCACCTGAACATAAAAGATTATTGCTGCTAATGACTCTTTGAACTATCTGAAACGAAGGATGACCAAGGCGGTTATGCCACCGTTCAGGGGAGGATCTGGTGGCGCCAAAAACACCTTTCTTCAAGTACCCGTGAGGAATAGGATAGAGGCCATTCCTACATCTACCCTCGAGCAGAGTCCTCTTCGTTTCCTGATCCTTAACAAAAAACCGATTTGGATGAAATTCAAGGTAGGCATGATTATCAGTAGCAAGGCGATGAACAGAGATTAGATTCTTATTAGCAGTGGGTACATGAAGAACATGTTTAAGGAATAAATTGCGATTAGGGGTACTAATAACAGTATGACCAATATGACTAATGTTCATACCTGCACCATTCGCAGTCTGGATTTGATCCTTCCCTTTGTACTTCTCCCTCATGGATAGCTTCTCCAAATCTCCTGTGATGTGATCTGTGGCGCCGGTGTCAGTGTACCAATTTGTGTCAACACCATACCCATAGGTCGCTGACGACGCATTCTTTTGAGTTGATGTGTATTCCTCATCAAACCGGTACCAGCAGTCGAGCGCGGTGTGGCCGAACTTGTCGCAGACTTGGCACTGCGGCTTGTCGTCGTTGTAGTTGCCTCGTCCTCCAGCACCGCGCCCTCCAGGTGGACCACGGCCGCGACCCCCAGCGCGACCACGACCTCCTCCACGACCGCGCTGGTTGTAACTGCCGCGGCTGTTTCCTCCACGACCACGTTTGGCCGAGTTTGCAGATCCTTGGGATCCACCGCCGTGCATGAGCTCCATCCTGTGCTCAAAGCTTAACAGCTGAGAGATCAGATCTCCAACTGTTATTGGTTCAACCCGTGCTCCTACTGCCGTGATGACAGGATTGAATTCCTCATCAAGACCGGCCAAAATATATGTGACCAGTTCTTCATCTTCTATCCTCTTCCCAGCAAAATTCATCTCATCTGCAAGCTGTTTTATCTTCCCAACGTACTCAGTAATGGTCATGTTACCTTTCCGAGTCGTTGCAAGAGCGATCCTAGTGTTGATCGCCCGTGCGCGCGAGGCCGATGCATGCATCCCTTCAAGCGCAGCATACACCTTCTGTGGAGACTTGAGCGTCGCTACCTGCGACATGACTTCCCGTGATAGTGAAGTCATCAGGAAGCCGAGTACTTGCTGCTCCTGGGCCTTCCAGGCAGCGTACTCGGGGTTGAGCACCTTCTTCCCCTTGTCGTCATCCTCGGCTTCTAGTTCAACCGGCGGCGGGACGTTGGTGCCATCAACAAACCCGTACAGCTGCGCTCCTTGCAGCAGGGGATCAACCTGTGCCTTCCACAAGGTAAAGTTGTTCTTGTTCAACTTTTCGGTGATGGGAACACCGAACAGGGGAGACGCCAGGAGTGAGGCAAACGCCATGGATGACGAGCGCCTGGGTGTTTCGGCTAGATGTATTAGGAGGTGGCTCTGATTACCATGTAAGCAACCAGGATATTGAGGAAGCGTTCTCACCTCATCCGAGGCCGCGTACCTTTGTTAATATAGGAAGAGAATAGCCCTCTCCTTGGCTTACAAGAAACGACCAAAACATGCGCAGCACCTCTATCTAAATATGGTTACAACAAATCATATTCTATCTTTCCTAATCTATTTACTTGGCGCACAAGCTTTCTGGAGTTTCCTGATTTTGTTACATCATGAATATCTCATACTATCTAACACTCCTTATGAACAAGTGACCAATTTGTCCTATTTTTCGTGCACCATTTTATACATCTTTCTCTATGGTCCTTCATACAGTTTTGATGATATGGTGGAATTATCTCATTTTTAGGCAACTGCATGTTTTATTGACACAATTGAAACAATATATAAGTCCATGTTCTTATCATATCTGTTTCTTGTAGGCATCACATTCAACCTCGTTGAAGGCTTAAAGCAGTCTGATTGCAAATGCGACAATCTGGCATGATAGCAGCAAAACTAGGATTAAAAATGTAGTACTTGTTTTCTGTGATATATATGTATTTTACTTTGTGTCAATTATTAATGGCCAATTGCTGCTATATAAATAATTTTGGTCTTGGTTACTAACGTAGCATTGGATGCTATATGGACCTTATGTAAAGGCAGTAATGGCTACATTTTTCTTTTTTATGGGCTGTAATGGTTAAAATTTTTTTAAACACATGTTTTATTTTGGCCCACCAGGACACGCCACGTGAACCTACCGCAACGTAAACATTGATCACCAGATAAGGCCACATGGACCAACCATAGTGTGCCACATGGACTAACCACAATGCGCCACATGGACCAACCAGAACGCGACACGTGAACCAACCAGAACGCGCCACGTGGACCAACCAAAACGTGCCACGTGGACCAACCAGAACTCGCCACGTGGACCAACAAGAACACGCCACGTGGACCAACAAGAATGCGCCATATCGACCAATCTAAATCAGATGTCACCATGGACCGTGCCACGTTGACCAATCCACATCAGATGCCAACATGGACCATGCCACGTGGATCAGATTTTTGAAACAAAAATCAGGCGCCAAGTCTTTTTTGTCATTGAACAGAAGCGTGTTTGATGATGAAATATGTTTTTTCGTCCCAAACAAGCAAACTTGACACTCTGTTTTCGACGAATGACCTTCCGTCATAAATTCGTCATAGAAATTTTTTAAAGACGAATTTGGCCTCTACTACGACAAAAATTGTACGTCATACATATTAACATTTCTAGTGGTGATTGTTGGAAAATTAGGCTATTGCATGATTAAATTCTGAATTAAATTAAACATGACAACAACAAAACCTAGCGTGCAAATCTCTAACATAATAGTGACCATAAAGCACATCATCACGATCTTAGAAAATATGATGAAAGAACAAATCGGGTCACGGTGTACGTACTTAGGAGGCGCAGGCGTAGCCATGGTGATGTTGATGTTGCCGACGGGGCGCAGCAACCGGCGTCGCAGACAATGAGCTTTTGCAGTGCCGGACCGGGACGCAAGACGAGCCATGGCGAAGACCTCGATTAGTCGCGCGGAGCGCTTTCTAAAAATCTTATTCGTCCTCTCCCATTTCAGAATCACAAGGACTCCAGTTCGCCGGTGCACGCTAGCGCTTGGGGTGGAGTAGACTATGGAGGCAGTGTAGAAGCGAGAAATAGGAAAATTCTAACTCAAATAGATTTTCTTGAGAGATCCCAAGCCTAGGGCCTCCTTGTATATAGTAGTCTATGGTGTGTTTTTTATGAAGAGTTTATCCGTATTTATATGGAGGAAAACACACACGTCTTCATCTATTAGCAATAGGTGTACCCAACGCTAATGAACTTTTGAGATTTATTAAAAATTATCATTTATATGGGCCAGCCCATATATCTAACAAGGATATGCTGGGTTACGTGCAGGCGCGGACCCAACCACTAAAATCTAAACTTGCACGCAGTGGCATGTAATTGAGCACTGTTTTACTGTAGCAAGTGCTGTGTGCCGCTTTTTTTTTTGCTAGGTCCAACCGACTGGTTCTGGAAGCTCTGGCAATGCATACATAGGTAATTTTTATTGGAAGCAGGCCAACTGACAGTTCTATCGATATCGTGGCAAATCTTATCAAATAGGTCACGGAGGGGCAAATCTTACTATCATGACCACCGCTAAGATAAAAAAAACAACTATTGTGTTAATATGTAACGATCACAAACGATGCATCGAAAACCATGCATATAGATAATTTTTTTCTAAGAATACCCATACATGAAATTGCAAATGTAGGTACCCATTATCCAATCATCATTTCATGAGATCAGGAGGATTGCTGCATTCCATAGTAGTAATCGGCCCATGGGTCTCTAATCCTACGAAGCATATCCGTCTACATATCACAACAGTACTGCCTCACCACTGACTGTTGTTCCTACACACAAGTATGTTCAGGACTTCAGGTAGCCAAACAATCTTTAAGAGATTACCAGCAAAGCTGAAGTCCATTCCTAGTTCTTATAAAACTGTCCAAATAACTATACTACTGCAGTCGGCGAAGTTACCATCTGAGTATCTGACACCATCTTAGATACCATTTCAGTCACCCAGTGGGTCAGCGCCCACAGTGAACCCCTCGGGCTAGCGATCCTCTTTCCTCATGCCTCGAGATTCATGTACATGGCAATGTCATCCAGAATGTTGTCCAACAAAGCCTCAATCGAACACCAAGAAATGCTCTGCTGCCGCTGGCTAATGATCTCCGAGCTGCTAGCACCATAGGTAGAAGCATTCGTTGGCTTCAGCTTCAATTCATGCTCCTGATCAAAATCACCAGTTCCAAGTTCACTTCAGCTTCACCTATTCTGAGTTATGAGGCTTCCAAGAATAATTGGACATATTATACCCTTCTAATAATTACTACTATGTCAAAAACATTGATTAGCCATATGATTCTTCAATATTGAGTAGAGGATTAATAAACTGATGTGAAGCTGAATTTTAGCAAGCATATTTAACAGGGTGGCGTAAATTCAAGAGTGATCATAATAATATATAAATAAAACATAGCAAGTAATATTTTCCCTCAATGCTTTGAAAAATATGCTTTATAATCAAGAGAATGCTCAAGATGAACTAAATCGTAAAAATAACTTTTGAAGTAAACTGAATACTGAAGTCTATTAACTTATTTCACAAAAGCAGGCACATCCACTGTTCGATGCATATAAATCCTGGAAATTTAATAGAAATAAATGGTGTACTGCACCATCAATTAATACTACCAAATATCCTTTCTCAGTATTAAGTATGAAGGACAGATCAATAATTAAAATTCAAAATATGATATGATCGCAGACTACTGAAATGGGAATGGTGCATGACATGTTAGAGCTAAGACACTAATTTGGGCACATCATTTCTGTACTTAGGAAAGAGTTGTTAATATTTATTATGATAAAAACATTTTGTTCAAATATATGTAAAAACCTTATACATCAAGTATTCCTAATTTAGCATTCTGAATATTAGGAAAAGTGGACTCTAATGAATCATGGCAATGTTAAATTCGTTAATCATTCAAATCATCAGGCTTCTTGGATGCTAGTGCCCTAGCGTAGTTTATAACTGAATGATTGAGAAGTAGAACCATGCTGTGTTGCCATTTAAAATGTGAAACATAGAAGCCACGGATCTTCACCTATATGTGCAGGAACAGAAAGCCATGCATATTTTCATATCTGCAGCAAAGGACCTTCTCTCATCTCTCATTCCCCTTGTTTTCTTTAGGATATCAGTCAGCATATAGGAACCGTTTGGCTGGCTGGTGGCGGGTGGCTAGTGCTGATTTGTGCTGAGAGAAAAATACTGCTGGCTGGCTGGTGGCTGGTGCTGATTTGTTTTGAGAGAAAAGTGCTGCTGGCTGGTGGCTGATAAGCCAAACGAGCCATCTCCGCCCCCACACCATGGTCGAGGAGCTCGTGAACGGATATGGGATAGGATGTACAGATAAGAATGGTGAGAAGGGAAAAGGGAACCTGCTCAGGCACACCGTCGACTCGCATTACCGGTAGGATGTTGGGCCGTGGCTCCACGCGCCAATGCGCTACTTCCGTGATCGGCGCAGGGAACCACCACGTGGACGCCCCTCTTCCCAATCCGCCGTCGCTGCTGGGGCATCGGCGCCGCGCCACGCCGAGGGGGAGCCGGCCACCGCTACACCGAAGGGACCTGACGTCGCTGTCTGGCTGCCACGCAAAGGGATCCTTGCTTCAGCGCCGTTGCCCTTCCTTTGTTCCCTGCATCGACCGTGAAAGGGAAAGGAGAGTATGAATGAAAATGGGAGAGGGATGGGGCTAAGATCTGGTGGGCTCACTCATGTGGCGGGAGAGCCTCCGTCTCCTGCCCGCGCCCGCTCCGCACATGAGGAGGACGGAAACCTCAAGCAACTGTGGTGGGGAGACTGGATGGGACATCGGGCCGAGGGGGAGCCGGCCACCGACGCCACTGAGGGGTCCCAGCCTTCGCGCCGAGAGGGCCCTGACCGCTGCAACGCGAGGGCTCGCCGCCGCGTCAAGGGCGGTGCAGGCAAGCAGGTAGGGGTGGCGAGTCGGGAGGCGCGTGTGCCGAGCCGCGTCTGCCGTGAGGGGAGGAGGCGGCGGAGGAGAGAAAGGGGATCGGGGCAGATAGGGTTGGGCTGGAATTTTATTTGATGGCACAAGCGAGTAATTAAGTCAAACTTGAGGGGTATTTTTTTAAAAGAGACACGTGTCGGCACGCTAAGGACAGCGCGGTGCTGTGAAGCGCGTAGAGGAGGGAAAACATGGAAACGGACACGTGTCGGCACGCCAAGGACAGCGTGGTGCCGTGAAGCGCGGAGAGGAGGGCAAATAGGGGTGTCTTTTAATCAATCTGTTATTTGATGGCACAAGTGAGTAATTAAGTCAAACTTGAGGGGTATTTTTGGAAAAGAGACACGTGTTGGCGCGCCAAGGACAACGCGGTGCCGTGAAGCGCGGAGAGGACGGCAAACATGGAAAGGGACACGTGTCGGCACGCCAAGGGTGGGCACCCAAGATATCACAGATATTCTCATTTATCCTATATTTAAACTTGTTTTAGCATATGTTGCAATGACCCGTAAGGTTAACAATGAAGATGCGCAATATAGTGGAGTTGAATGTTATAAAACAAAAGACATGTGCTCTCTAGCTTCTAGAACCAGTGTCTTGATACCACAATTTCTTAAAACTATGTCCAAACATAAGTGAATCTTACTTGTCAATTGTGTCAGTTAATGATGCTTCAGGACGTCCTATTTACTGATATAGTGGCTTTTGTTCAAGCAAACAACTGAAACCATTAGCAAACTGAAACCTTTTCAGAGTAACGGGAACTCCCTCTATCCTAAAATAACACAACTCTTGCTTCCCGAGAAATTAATCAGTCTCAAATTTGACCAAATTTACAAAATAGTACTAATATTTATAAATAAGTATTATTAGATTATTCATGAAATATATTTTTTATACAAAACTACGTCGGGCTACCCGTGCGTTGCTACAGACATAAAAATAAATATCGATTTAATACCAGATACACGCCGGCCAACTAAGACACGCATATTCATTTATGATTCCTCATTGAAATCAGCAGCAAACAAAATCCTAATTTTGAAAAAAGTATAAACATCCATTGAAATATGTACTAAATGTTTTGCGAGAAATAAGCTCCATGCAACAAAAATATACTTTCAGCACACTGTGAGCCATTAGTGTCCAAACAATCAATCCAGATAACTAAGGACAACAAACTATTTATAGTGCCATATATAAAAAAACAAAACAATAATAATGTGAAGTGTCCCCTCGTTTGAGGTGACTTAAATGTGATACATTTATCAATCTCAGGAGGCTGATAACACATTTATTACAACAGATGGTTCAAAACCTTCACGGTGGTGGGCACTGAAGCGCCACTACCACGAGGATTAAAACTACAGACCAAACGAAAATGCCTACGAGGTCGTGGTCATTATTGAAGTCTTGTGCCATGCGAAACCTCCTGCGGGTGACCCAGATCCACAGGCAAGGTTGGGTGTAGAACGAACCCCTACTCAGCGTCTTTAGGCATAAAGTGTGGATCCTCCTCTATAAAAAATTAAGCAAGGGTGAGTACATACATACTCAGCAAGCTCAACCACACCCACGGAGGGGATATAAACAAATACGTACACAGGATTTAATCAAGGACAGGTTTACGGTTTATTTGCAGAAATGCTGAACAAACACATGTAGGGGTTTATTTTGTAAAAGGGCTTTTGAAAAACTTTTCTGGTATTAACAGCATCATAAATAGAGTAATTCAAAGTTCAAGGTTCAGTGCTACCGAACTCACCATCCGTCGTAGCCACTGCCAACACTTTCCAAAACAACTCTCACCATAAATCATATCCAAACCCAAAGGACTCATGAAGTGACCATAACACATCCAATACCGTGGACATGGCTATCCGGATAGGTTTTAACTCTATAGAGGTGTGCACAACCATAAGTAGGATACCGCAACACGAACACCTTAGTGCCGGTGCAGATCCTATCGAAGACATTACCCACCTTAGCTAAACTGGCTAGTCACCACAGAAGCAGCCAGGGGTCATCAACCTACCAACGAGGTCCTACCCAGGGTCATAACTCACAAAGATTGTATCCCCGTCTCCATGACCTTCTGTTGCTCACCAGCACACCTGATAACTAACAGTTTAACTAGTGGGATTTATGCTAAGCCGTTGCCGCATACAACGGTTGAGTGGTGGTATGGTAAAATGGGTTAGGCAAGATGACACATCAACTCATCCTTCTATCGACAAGACGGACATCTCCCACCATGCTCAACCACAAAGGTACGAGCTCACCTAAGAATTTCACACCAAAAATACCGTCAGTCTCATCCCACAATATTAACCATTTTATTTTCAAAACCCATTTCCTTTTTAAAAACACGCACACCATTATTTTGATAAACATTATGTGAATAGTATTTGATTAAAAAGTAACCACATCCTAAGCGGCACTAGCAGTGATTAACTTCCAAACAAATGTTCGGAAACTAATCTAGGTCATCAAGGAATAATCATAGCAATCAAGGAAATAGGTTGCATTTATAAAACTTGGATAAACATGCATCAAAGGGTGAGATTAAACTTGCCGTTCTCGAAGCCTTCAAGGAGCTCCTGCTTGGTGTGCTGGCCTTCGGGCTCTTCCTCGTAGTACTGCGCTCCTTCGGGCTCTTCCTCGTAGTACTGCACTCCTTCGGGCTCTTCCTCGGTCACAACGTGGTCTACGGCACACACAAACAAGCAAGCACACAAACAAATAAATAAAAGAAAAACAAAGGTTTTGATCGCCGAGCTCAGAGAAAGAGAGAATAGAGGATGAAAGGAACCTAAGGAGGGCAGGGTTATTTCTGGTTTTGTATTGTATGGCTTGGTTAAAAATATAGTGGGAAAGGGTATGGTTAATTTGGGATCATTTCAGATTAAAATGACGCGTCATAGTATATGGACGGGTGTTTAATAAAGAAAAGGACTTATTCGGAAAACTCCCAAAAAGTCCAGTGGCTCATTTGAAAAGTTTAGGGATATATTCGTGATGGTTTTAGAGTATTAAAGGGGCCTAATTGTGAATATATGGAGGTGGTAGGGTTTAAGGTACAATTAGAATAAGAACTAGGGTATTTTCTAAAGCTCAAGGGCCTATTAGGAAGGGGAGGGCCTTCTAGTAAGAGTACCAGAGAGAGAGGGGGGCTGAACCGCAGGTTAGAAAAGAAGGAACGGCAGGGGGTTATGGGAAAAATGTCCTCTCTTTCCTCTTGCGAAGAAGAGAGAGTAGGGGAGACGGCCGGCGGCGGCGGTCGCGCCGCCGATTCGGGCAGGGAAGGCGGCTGGGAATAGGGAAAAGAGAGAGGGGAGTGAGGGGAGTCGATTCCCATCCCCACCTTGTGCTAGGGTGGCTTGTGGAGGCAGTCCCACGAAAGGGGGCGGGCGGTGATGGCGATCGTGGTGACGGTGCGTGGGGCTGGTGGAAGGGATTGTGAGGCGGCGGAGAGGGGAAGTGGAGAGAGGGGAGGCTGGCAGCCCTTTTTATAGTCGCGGAGAGGGGTCAAGGTGGCGGGCCGATGAGAGGGGCCCTCAGGCGGCACCAGGCCGCCATTAATGGCAGGTCACGACACGGCTGGGGGAGGGGCTCGACGCGGCGGTGCTGTGGCTCAGCGATGGCGAGTGCACGGCATGGTGGGGCCGATCGTGGCAGCGGTGGGGGTCGGGCGGAGCAATGGTGAGCGGACTGGGGTCCAGCGTGCGGGGGCCAGGTGGTATTGTGGCTGCGATGTGGAGCTGAGGTGCGCGCAGCGCATGGCAGCAGCGCGCGTGCGCGGCGTGGAGCGCCGAGCGTGGCATTGTAGGACCTTAGGACCGGCAGTCCACCTAGGGGTACTTGAGTGGTTGATTTGTATGCGATGGATCATTAAGGGAGTAGCTTGATGGTACACAGCGCCTGAGCATGCGAGGTGTATGGCCTTGTCCCTTGGGGAGCGCCAAGTCCGTGTCGAGCGCCCAGCCGCCGAGCATGCAAGGTGTCTGGCCTGGTCCCTTTGGACGCTCGAGTCCGTCTCGAGCTCCCAGCCCCCGAGCATGCGAGGTGTCTGGCCTGGTCCTTTGGACGCACCGAGTCTGTGTCGAGCGCCCAGCCCCCAAGCATGTGAGGTGAGAGCCTTATCCCTTTGGACCCGCTGAGTCCGTGTTGAGCGCCCAGCCCCCGAGGATGCGAGGTGTCTGTCCTGGTCCCTTTGGAGTGCAGGGAATGTGTCAAGCGCCCAGCCCCCGAAAGCACAACCGGAAGCCATCCACGTCAGCAATGACCGGACGACGACCGTGCAAGACACTTGGACCATCACCACGTCACCTCTGGGCCAAAACAACATGAAGTACATCAACACAAGGTAGCCCAGGGGGTCCAGAAGCAAGAGGCAGTGTAGGGGGTCAGGCCTGAGCTGAAAGCCCAGTTCGGCCGAACCCCTAGCCTTCGGCCGAACTGCCCCCAACACGGGAAACCGACCACAGGGTAGGATCAAGGCCGTAGGAGCTCAAGGCGGCAGATCCCACGGTTCGGCTGAACTGGGGGAGTTCGACAAAACTGCCAGGAACCGCCTCCCAGCTCCCTTGGCCGATACTCCTCCTCAACCACCACTCCAAGCTATAAATAGAGGTGTCCACTTCACTTGTAACACATACTCAAGCCAAGGAGCTCATTTTCCACTTCTTTCTAGTAGAGTTAGGATAGTTAATCTGGGAGTTAGAGTTGAGTCGAGCTGTGCCTCAGAGGTTCCGGAGTTGTCTTCAGAAGCTCTGGTATAAGCTTTTGTATCTTTTTCTTTCCGTTTGTAGACTTTGAGTTATCAATATAAAATTATGTTTATCATATTGTCTTGTCATTTATAGTTGCTTCTATTTTATTCTAGTTGCTCTATTTCGTGCTTAGACTATAGTTAGTTGTAGTTCTAGTACTTTTAGATCTTGTTGAAGTCTTTGTCTTAGCTGATTCTTCGATATTGCTCAATACTTGTGGTGAATTGTCACTGGGGTATTGACAAGGTTGCTTGCTCTTGCTAGCGGAGTAAGTAGTTGTTGACTAGTGTGGGAGTGGCTCCAAGACTAGACAGTAACCTTAGTTTGCCCCTGAGTCTACGGAGGTGGTAGTCATTAGGTGGTGATAGCCCTATACGGCGTATGTAGTCCATCACGTTCGTCTCAGCCTGTAGGATTGGTGGTACCCCTTCTCATACCTTTTTACGTGTCATAGGTTCTATTATTCTGAAGCTAAGACATTAGAGTTAACCCTGATCTCTGAGTGCTGGTTCTTCAGCCACTGTATCTCTAAACCCAAGTGACATAGACAGATAAAGTACCTAGGAATCCTCTACCTCTTCTCGTTGTCCTCCCAGCTATCTACTCCTTCTCTTTCCTATCTAAGCCTACCTTGAGCTGTGTGTCACGGTATATCCATTCTATCGAATACCGTTATCCCCTGTCTTGCTAGTCGTGTACCCCTCTTTGATAGTCTTGAATACTTGTTTGCTAGTACTCTTTCCATAAGCTTCCCTGCAGAAATATAAATTATGATACCTCAGATTACTCCCTGGTGAAGTGCTATAGCAGTAATTCTGTGCTTGTAGAATATTTATATATTTTACTGAGCCATAAGAAAAACCACTGAAACGCTCCTTACCCCAATACCGGGATTCATAATCCTGATATTGTATCGTAAGAAGTGTCAACAAGCATTTCTAGCGCCGTTGCTAGGGAAGCAATTGGCTAGATACTTTCAAACTTTTATCTCGAGCTATCTTAGTTGAGTATATCGCTACTCAAGCAGGTTTATCCTTGCTCTGTTTCATTGGTCTTGTCGAGTAGAGTAGTGCATGACTGGTTTCTAACTACCGTCAAATTTCCAAGAAAATCCTGAGTCTCCTGTGAGGAAAGTACGACCCCATGTTGTACCTCCTCAGAAGCAGCTCATTCCGACAAGCCCAGTCTTTCCCATCGTTGACCTGGCTTCATCGAGGATGGCAAGCAAGACAATCCGTGAGTTCTCTGCTCCATCGAGCGAGAACGTGCGTGTCGGACCAGCTCTGCCAGTGGGAGATGGCAACTTCGAGCTCAAGCCAGTCCTCATCAACATGGTGCAGGCTAGCCGTTCTGTGGCAAGCCGCACGAGGATGCCAATGCTCATCTTCAGTATTTTCTGGAGATCTACAACACCTTCATCATACGCAGAGTAAGCATCGATGCCATTCGCCTTCGTTTATTCCCTTTCTCATTACTAGGCAAGGCAAAACAATGGTTTCATGCTAACCGCGAAGCAATAGACACATGGGATAAGTGCACTAATGTATTTTTGCTGAAATTCTTTCCGGTTGGGATAACCAACGCCCTCCAAAATAAAATTGCTAGTTTCCAGCTGCTAAAAGATGAATGTTGGCGGTCGTTACAACCCAACTTCGACCACCAATACTCAGGAATAAAAGAGGCTTTATGTAACATTCCATGTACTTAGGTTTTAGTTCTAATAAAGTTCCACGAGTTTTGGTGAGTGTTGCTTATGCAGGTACAATATCTACAAATACGTGCTATAGGGGTCAGAAATGACAAATTCGGCCGAACGACACGTTCGGCCGGTTACCCCCCTTAGCCGTACAGGCCAGCGGGAGCCGTCCATGTCAACCAAACGACAACACACGACACGTGGACGACTGCCAACACATCTCGGAGCACCGACACATCATCTTGGGCCGAATCAACTCAAATCGAAGCACCAGAGGCCAGCCCAAGGGGTCCAGGAGCAAGAGGCGGTGCACGGGGGGGGGGGGGGGGGGGGCGTTCTAGGCTGAAAGCCCAGTTCGGCCGAACCGCCCCCAATGCACCAACCGCCTCTAGGAGTGCATCCATGCCGTCCAGAGCCAAGGCGGTGGATCCAGGGGTTCGGCCGAATCGACCTGTTCGGCCGAACCCGGTCTCTTCGCCCGAATCAACAGGGAATATCCCCTGGATCCCTTGGCGGTTACTCCACTCCAAACCGCCTTAGGACACCTATATAAGCAGTGGCATACACGTTGTATCCAACACAACACAAGAGTAGAGTGCAGGAGAAGCACTGTTAGTTCTCCACTTGTATCAGTAGAGATAGGGAGAGAGGAGAGGTGAGTGTCCCGGAGAGGAGCCGAAGTGTCGGCCCATCTTCCCGCTGTACCTCTACGGATGCGACTTCACTTCGAGTAACATCTGGGTCTTGTCTGGTAACTCTTGTATCTCTCTCTGATTAATTGAGCATTCAGTTCTTACATCTATATACTTGTCTCGTTCTTCGTTCAATGCTTAGTTGATTGGTATAACTGTATACTGGTTGCTTAGCTTGGGTGCTTATCTTGCTATAGGAGATAAGTAGTTATTGACTTGTGTAGGAGTGGTTCCTAGACTTGCCAGTAACCTTAGTTTCTGCCCGTCGCAACGGAGGTGGTAGCCGTAAGGTGGTGACAGCCCTTTCGGTCTTCGTAGTCCATCACATTAGTTCCGGTGTCCTAGGACCCAAGGTTCAGGGTAACCGGCACCCCTTCTCATCCCTTTCTATGTGTCAGAGGCTCTGTAGTCCCGAAGCAAGTATCTATCTGTATCTTCTGCTCTGCTCAATCAATCGGTAGAATACCCTTACCAGACCTGTACCCTCTCTACCCTCCTACCTCTTCTCTTCTCTCCTTGTTGTCGTCATCCACCTCATCCATTTCATTCATCCACTCCATCTACCTAGGACAACTTAGTTTAGGATTAGTACACTTCTCGTTCCCCGTGGAAATCGATACCTTGGAATACTCCCGGGTGAAAGCTACATCGGTATCCGTCCGCTTGCGGATTTATCTGTAGGCCGTGAGGAGTGCCAACAATGAAATAGTCCCGGAGGCATGGGATCGCCTCCAGGACTATATATCTGCTTGTCCTCTCCATGGTATGCAGATTTGGTTTATCATCCAAACCCTTTACCATGTGCTCAGAAGCTCTGCCCATGAGTATCTAGATGTTGCTGCTGGAGGTTCTTTCTTCTCCCTTGAGGAGAGCCGGGCAAAGACCCTCATCGAAAAGATGGTCGAGAACCAAGGTTGGTTCGACGATTGAGCCCAACTTCGGACCCGAGGAGTTCACCAGGTGGAAGCTCTGGACATGCTCGCTACCAAGATGGACTTCCTGATGAAGAAACTGGAGGCCCCTACTCAAGAAACGGTGCAAGCAATGGACGCTCGCATGACTTGCGAGGTCTATGGCAATACTGGCCATTCGGGGAATGACTGCCCCGAAACGCAAGATGCCCACTACGTCAACAACTCCAACAACAACCGGTATCGACCGAACAACTACGACAATCAAGGCTGGAATTCGTGCCCAAACCTCCCATTTGAGAGGCCTCAACAAGGTAACAACTTTAATTCCAGCAATTTCAATTTTCAGCCATATCTTAGAGATCTAGTGTTTGGCTAGGGTAAAATCACTGAAAATATCAATAAAAACTTGTTGCTAATGATAAAATCCTGAAAAGCATAGACTCTAGATTGGAATCGTTATCTTCTGCCATGAAAAGTCAACTGAGCTTTAATAAAATGATCGAAACCCAAATTGCTCAGTTAGTTGCAGCCATTACTGTTACCGAATCAGGGAAGATTCCACGGCAACCTGAACCTTCTGTTGAAACGGTAAATGTTGTGACTACGAGATGAGGTAAGGCGTCTCATAGAACATATTGTGCTTGTCACGCAGGTGTAGTCTCACGAGTCCAAGTAGAAATACCACAAGGGGCACACCTACCAAGAGCTGCTGTCAAAGCCATCACGAGGACACCTCCGGCAAAGAAGGAAGATCCCGGAGTACCCATCATTCTGTCACACCCGGCCCAGTTTGTATGGCCCGGTAGTGGCCCATTAGTGCGGGATGCACATGTTTAGTGCCACATTGCTAGTTGAGCAAGGGTGGAGGCAACTTATAAGCCTTTGTCTTCCAGCCATAGCACCTTCGGGTTAACCCTTTTACACGAAGCGAGGACGAAAGTGTAAGCAGGGTGCTATGTGTACGCGTGCGCGTCCCTCGGAAGGGCTGTGCGGGGCGGCTCGTGGAAGGCGGGGTGTTACAAATGGTATCAGAGCCGACCCTCGCGGTTGCGCGTATGGGTCAGTGTGCGGGCATAGGGCGCATGGCGCGTATGGCCCGGGTAGGGCATACGGCATGGACTATGGCGCCGGCACTGGACGTACGGTCGTGCGCTAAGGGGGAACGTTCCTATACATTTGCCCGGTGGGTGAGTTGCGCCGACGAGGACGTCGGGTTCTTTGAGGGGGGGTGTATGTCACACCCGGCCTAGTTTGTATGGCCCGGTAGTGGCCCATTAGTGCGGGATGCACATGTTTAGTGCCACATTGCTAGTTGAGCAAGGGTGGAGGCAACTTATAAGCCTTTGTCTTCCAGCCATAGCACCTTCGGGTTAACCCTTTTACACGAAGCGAGGACGAAAGTGTAAGCAGGGTGCTATGTGTACGTGTGCGCGCCCCTCGGAAGGGCTGTGCGGGGCGGCTCGTGAAAGGCGGGGGTTACACATTTAGTGCGCGATCTGAAATCACCGCATTAATGATGCACTCTGTGACTTGGAAGCCTGTGAAAACATCATGTCCAAGGTACTATTTAATAAATTACGCTATTCCACTTTGTCTCCTACAAATGCCCAGGTACAATTGGCGGACTCGAGCCCTCCTCGTAAAGAGACGTGAGGAAGATCAAGCCCTCTGGAATTCTCCCAAGGAGCTGATCCCACTGCCATCAACATAGAAGAAGACCAAGAAGGTGTGGTGGAAGAAGGTTGCATCGTCCAAACCACCCACTCCGAGATCGGAAGATGACAAAATCAACTGAAGACAGGAGAAGTCCCGCTCGCGAACTTTAAACATGAGCTCTCGCCGTGAGGAAGACCGGTATGTATCTAATGTTTCCCTTCCAAATTCCATCATTGCATTTGCATGTTTCCCTTTCCAAAATAAATTAACCACTTGTGCAATTAATTTGAAAGAGAGTAGAAAATTACAAGCATGGTAAAAAAAATAAATGGAGAGCATGCTGAATTTTATTGGAATTGGGTACATTTTGTAACTCCCATCATTTTTACCCTTTTCCAAAGTGCTCCATTTATGTCCTGTCATCACCAGCAGCACAAAACATGTCTACCACACTCCACATGGCTGCACACTCATCAATTATCACAAAACATGGCAGCATGGGAGTGACTCCACTAACTTCCACTTTGGTCATGTCAATTTTGCATCTTACCTACCAAAAACCACCAAAGTGCCCCTACCCTAGTGTTGGACCTAGGCCAAATTTTTGTGCTTGTGGGAGGTGAAGTGGGTAGCACCCACATGCCTGGTTCGGCCAAACTAGGCCAGTTCGGCCGAACTATGGGGTGCCCTCCCCCTTGCCTATACATGCTGGCCATTGCTTGCTTGCTTCTTGCACCATCCCATTCTAAAAAATTTCCACCAGAAGCTCTCTCTCTCTCTCAAGTTCTTGCTCAAGTTCTTCTTTCGTTCTTGTTCAAGTTTGGTTCACTTGCATTGTTAAAATATCACAAAAATATTTTGCTTTGTTTGATCTTTGTGCTGAAACTTGAACGTATTTGTGGTGATTTCCGACACCCACAAGAATGACTAACTTTTTGTGGTGGTTCTTCATCCCCACAAGAACGACTAACCCTCACGAATGACTGACTTGTTTTGCTTGTGCTAACCCCATATATTCAGTCCTTCAGGTAGTCGTTGCGCTAACGTTTTGTAGGTAACATGTCGAATATCTTCTCCGTGTTCCGTCGCTCTGCCCGGCTGAACAAGCACTTGAACGAGGACGATGCTGGGAGCTCCCCAGCACCGTCCCATGGTTCGAGCCGGATGGAGGTGGATGAGCCAGGAGCGGCCAGCTTGGGCAGAGGCTCTGCCTCACACCTAGTTTGGCAGCTCCTGGACGAGAGCGACATCGTGCTCGAGATAGACTGGGAGTGCGAGGTCTTCAACCTGCTGCGCCTGAAAGAGTTCGAGCTTACCCGCGTCTTCGAGCAAGACTTGCTCATAATAACGGGTATGAATGAAGAATTTGTGGAGGTGCTCGAGGCCATTGGCTCGCTACTTCTGGCACATCAATGAACCAGGTTCGTACCTCCTCACCCTCGAGTTTCTTTTGAATCTTCCATCTAAACAGGAGGGTGTTCGTTTTTGGTTCTTTAACCAAGAGTACTTCTACTCTTGGAGGGATTTGAGCGTGGCTCTTGGTTTTGATCGTCGTTGTTCTTTAGAGCCCGCAAAAGCTTTGAAGAGGTTTAGTCAGGACAAGTTTTGGAAAAAGATTTCTAGGAGCACTAGTTGTTGGGCGCCCCGCACCAACAACATTGATAACCCCACCTTGCGCTTCATGCATCGGTGGATGGCTATGACGGTGTTCCCCCGTTCCGATCTACGTCCAGTTAATGTGGTTGAGTTGCGACTTCTGTATGCCATGGTTAAATGAGTTGCTGTTTCTCCTGTTTGGGACATGGTTACTCATTGGTCAACTTATCCCTCTCGTGTAGGTAGCTTGGTGGTGACTTCTCTAGTCACTCGCCTTGCTACCCAGTTAGGCCCTCTTGAGGGCGCTCAGCTGATTTACATAGAGACGCCACGCCCCGTTGTGGATTCTGAGCACTTTGTGCAAGGCCATATGATACGACAGGTGTTCGATGGGAACTTGATCATGATATATCGTGGCTATACAACCGAAGTGCACCAGCCTTGTGCAGAGCTGAGGTTGTATACCGCCCAAAAATTGACCCTTCGGTTGAGCACCAAGTCGGATGACTCTCCTCTTAGGAGAGAGCCGCCTCGGCACAGTGTTGCAGGCATAGAGCCAGTCACCCGAGGACGAACCAGGCGAGATGCCAGACTTGCCACCTCACAGGAGCCAGCAAGTCCACTATAGCAGCCACATCAATGCACGTCTGCATTCGAGGCAGCTTATGATGAGTACAACGGTGCTGGGACGTCTGGAGTAGGAGGCTCTAGACAATCCCAGGACCCGGATTACTTCGCCCCGAGCCACTGGGATTATGCTCAGAGTACGGACTCTGAGTATTCCTAGGGATGGTATGGAGGGGGGACGACAGTGCCTCCCACCCTTACTTCCCTGGGTACTCTCAGTCTGCACGCTTCTCTACACCCAGTGGCTACGACATCGGTCAGGAGTTGTCCTACATTTCCGACCGAGTCGACCTCCTCGACGACCGTACCAGGAACATCGAAGGAACACTGGCACGCCATTCTCAATATCATCAAGAGAATAGCGGCATGTTGGACTCTATAAGGTACGATGTCCAGTGGCAGACGGATCAGATGGCGGAATACTTCTCAAGGTTTCAACCCTACCAATGACAGATCCAAGCTTGCGGGAGGACCCCCACTAGGTATGTCCGACATTCCCTTCAGCATTTAGATTTTGCATTTGCCTTTCCCCTTTCTATTTTCCTTCCAATCTTAAATTCCATCTAAAAATGAAAAGACCAAAATTATTTGCTTTGAATAAAGTTAACTCACAACTACGCATGGGATGAAACTTATGCCTCCCACTTTGGAAATGATGAATAGTTGCTCTATCATTAATTTTGCAAATGCTTTATTTCAACTAGTTGCTTGATAGTGCTTGAGTTAATTGGCATGAGTAAAAATGAACCTAAAAACCTTGTGGGAGCACATGCTGTATTCCAAGTCTAAGTTGTTGTGAGGAATGATATAGTGAGATTGTAGTTAAGTTCTACTTCTGCTCTTAGTATGGTGAAAATCTTAGATGTTTTATGCTTTCAAAAATAAAATAAAGTTCCTCATTGGCTTAGAATTCCTACCAAAGACATATGATAAGCCTAGTTGAAAACCTTCTACACATATGCTGCTTGTTATCTTAGTGAGCTTTGTCAAATTGTTGTGACCATTGTGAGGAACCTTTCATGCTTTCAAGATCGAGATTCACATACACATCACCTCTCACTTGCAAATTCCTACACTGGGAGTTAGCAAAATTTTGCCATCATCCATCCACAAAATAAATGCTCCATGTTTTATGATTCGCTCACCAAATATCCTTGAATAGAGACATGGGCTATGCAAAAAGAAAAAGAAAGAAATGCATGCTAAGTAGCATGGCAAAAAGAAAAAAAAGGAAAAGAAAAAGGGAGAAAAGCATGCCAAAATGGCATGGCAAAAATATGAAGAAAAAGAAAAAGAGAAGCCCATGCTCTCGAAAATAAATCAAGGAGAGGAAGAATCACCCCAAGGAGTTCCACCATATTCCACTTCACATATTTCACACACTTGCACTTCTCGATCTAAAGGTATGATTTGATCCTCCTAAGGTCCAGTTTTTGACTTAGCAAAATATAAGATGCATGCATGCCTTCATCCATTGTCCCTGAGCCACATAAAAAGCTTTGTTAGATTTTAGGAAAAAAAGAAGGCACAAGCCTTTGGTGAGGATTCAAATACCACTTGAGTGATTGAGTGTGTCAATTGAGGAACAAATTTAAATTTTCAAAAATTGTGGAAACTCCGAGATGGGATCCTGAAAAAGAGTAGAGTGGAATAAAACTGAATAAAACTGTTCAACCTTTCAACCATCCAAGACAAGGATATTGCTATAAGCCCCATAGGTAAAATGGTGAGTTAATACTTTACCGATGATTCAAGTATTTTTGAGTACTAGTTGTTTATAAAGATTACATTCAAGACATTGGCATCGTAGCAACTCCTGACCCACTGAGCCTAAGTTTTTATCTTTGCTCAAGGACGAGCAAAGGTCTAAGCTTGGGGGACCTTGTTGGCGGTCGTTACGGCACATTTTCGACCACCAATACTCGGGAAGAAATAAGGCTAGATGTGACATTTCATGCACTTAGGTTTATTTCTAATAAAGTTCCATGAGTTTTGGTGTGTTTCACTTGTGCAGGTACAATAACGAGAAATTCGTGCTATTGCAGTTGGAATTGACCGATTCGGCCGAACGACACGATTCGGCTGGTTACCCCCCTTAGTCGTAATTGACACAAAGCACAACCGTAAGCCGTCCATGTCAGCAATGACCGAGCGATGACCGTGCATGACACTTGGACCATCGCCATGTCACCTCTAGGAAAAAACAACATGAAGTACATCAACACAAGGAAGCCCCTGGGGGCCAGAAGCAAGAGGCGGTGCAGGGGGGCAGGCCTGGGCTGAAAGCCCAATTCGGCCGAACCCTTAGCCTTCGGCCAAACCGCCCCCCAGCACGGGAAACCAACCCTAGGGCAGGATCAAGACTGTAGGAGCTCAAGGCGGTGGATCCCACAGTTTGGCCGAACTGCAGGAGTTCGGCCGAACCATGGCGGTTCGCCCGAATCACCTGGATTCAGCCGAACTGCCAGGAACCACCTGCTAGCTCCCTTGGCCGGTACTCCTCCTCAACCGCCACTCCAAGCTATAAATAGAGGTGTCCACATCACTTGTAACACACACTCAAGCCAAGGAGCTCATTTTCCACTTCTTTCTAGTAGAGTTAGGATAGTTAGTCTCGGAGTTAGATTTGATCGAGTTGTGCCTCGGAGGTTCCGGAGTCGTCTTCAGAAGCTCTGGTATATTTTCCTTTCTTTTTATAGACTTTGAGTTATCAATATAAAGTTATCTTTATCATCTTGTCTTTTCATTTATAGTTGCTTCTACTTTATTCTGGTTGCGTGTTTAGACTATAATTAGTTGTAGTTCTAGTGCTTCTAGATCTTGTTTAAGTCTTTGTCTTAGTTGGTTCTTCGATCTTGCTCAATACTTGTGGTGAATTGTCACTGGGGTATTGACAAGGTTGCTTGCTCTTGCTAGCGGAGTAAGTAGTTGTTGACTAGTGTGTGAGTGGTTCCTAGACTAGACAGTAACCTTAGTTTGCCCCTGAGTCTACCGAGGTGGTAGTCGTTAGGTGGTGATAGCCCTATATGGCATATGTAGTCCATCACGTTCGTCTCAGCCTGTAGGATACCAGAGTGTAGGATTGCTAGCTCCCCATCTCATCCCTTTTTGCATGTCATAGGTTCTATTGTCCTGAAGCTAAGACATTAGAGTTAACCCTAATCTCTGAGTGCTGGTTCTTCAGCCACTGTATCTCTAAACCCAAGTGACATAGACAGAAAAAGTACCTAGGAATCCTCTATCTCTTCTTGTTGTCCTCTCAGCTATCTACTCCTTCTCTTTCCTATCTGAGCCTACCTTGAGCTATGTGTCACGGTATATCCATTCCTATCGAATACTATTATCCCCTGTCTTGCTAGTCGTGTACCCCTCTCTGATAGTCTCGAATACTTGTTTGCTAGTACTCTTGCTATAACCTTCCCTACAGAAGTATAAATTACGATACCTCAGATTACTCCCTGGTGAAGTGCTATAGTGGTAATTCTGTGCGCTTGCAGAATATTTATATATTTTACTAAGCCATAAGAAAAATCACTACAACGCTCCTTACCCCAGTACCGGAATTAACAATCCTGATATTGGCTCGTAACATCCCTGATAAGAAAGCATGCCAAGTGGCATGGCAAAAATATGAGCAAAAAATAGATAGCCCATGTTCTTGAAAATAAGTCAAGGGGAGGAAGAATCATCCCAAGGAGTTCCACCACATTCCACATTCCACATTCCACTCCACATATTCCACACACTTGCACTTCTCGATCTAAATGTATGATTTGGTTCCCCAAAGATCCGGTCTTTGGGGAACCACACAAAAAGCTTTGTTAGATTTTAGGATGAAAGAAGGCACAAGCCTTTGGCGAGGAGACAAACACCACTTGAGCGATCCAGTGTATGTTGGCACTTCTTACGATCCAATATCAGAATTGAGAATCCTGGTACTGGGGTAAGGAGTGTTTCAGTGGTTTTCCTTATGGCTTAGTAAAATATAGAAATATTCTGCAAGCGCACAGAATCACCGCTGTAGCACTTCACCTGGGAGTATTCCGAGGTATCCTGGTACTGGGGTAAGGAGTGTTTCAGTGGTTTTCCTTATGGCTTAGTAAAATATAGAAATATTCTGCAAGCGCACAGAACCTTGTCAATACTCTTGGTGACAGTTCACCTCCAGTATCAAGCAAGATCGAAGAACCAGCCAAGACAAAGACTTAAACAAGACTACAAGCACTAGAACTATAACTGACTATAGTCTAAACAAGATATATTTGCTACTAGAATAAAGTAGAAGCAAGATATAAATGACAAAGGCAAAGTGATAAAGACAACTATATTGATACTCAATGTCTTACAAAAGGAAAAGTAAAAGATACAAGAGCTATTACCAGAGCTTCTGAAGACGACTCCGGAACCTCCGAGGCAAAGCTCGACTCAACTCTAACTCCCAACTAAACTATCCTAACTCTACTAGAATGAAAGTGGAAATGAGCACTTTGGCTTGGTGTGTGTTACAAGAGGGGGGATGGTGTCCTATTTATAGCTCCATAGGACGGTTGGGGCTAGAGTAGCCGCCAAGGGAGGTTGGATGGCGGTTGCGGCCGTTTCGGCCGGGGACGTCGGTTCGGCCGAACCCTGCTCTTCGGCCGAACGCAGGATCCACCGCCTCGGCCACCAAGGGCCAGGATGCAGCCCCTGGGGTCGGCCGAATGCACTGGTTCAGCCGAACCAGTGCATTCGGCCGAACTGGCCCATGCGCAACCTGCCTCCCACCAGCACAAAAATCTTGAATGGGTGCAGCACTAGGTCATGAAAATTTGGTGGTTTGTGTTAGGTGAGATGCAAAATTGACATGACCAAAGTGGACTTTAGTGGAGTCACCCCAATGCTGCCATGTTTGTGATAATTTGTGAGTGTGCAGCCAATTTTAGTGGGGTAGACATGTTTGTTGCTGGTTGGTGGTGATGGTAAATAAATGGAGATGTTCTAGAAGGGATGAAAATGATAGGAATTACCAATTATATCCATCCTAGGTAAAGATTCAGCATGTGACCATTTATTTAAACCAAGCTTGCAAAATTTTCTACTCTTTCTCAAATTAATTTCTCAAGTGGTTCATTTATTTTGAAAAGGGAAACATGCAAATGCAATTGAGAATTTAAAAATTGGAAGCGAAATATGGGATACATACTGGTTTTCCTCGCGGCGAGAGCTCAGCCTTTAAGTCCGTGAGCGGGACTTCTCCTGTCTTCAGTTGCTTTTGTCATCGTCCGGTCCCGGAGTGGATGATTCGGATGATGCAACCTTCTTCCGCCACATCTTCTTGTTCTTCTTCTTCGGTGTCGGTGGCGGTGGGATCGGTGTCTCTGGAGATTGTGGTTCGGATGCAACCACGTTGACCTGCTCCAGGTTATTGAAACTTTTAATTAAATCAGTGCATACCTGAGAGCATTTCTCCACCCTGGGCTTGAACGCGAACTTTTCTTCCTTGCCATTGATGTTCAGGCTGATTTCTCCGGCTCCTACGTCGATGTTCGCATTGGCGGTGCTCAAAAATGGCATTCCGAGGATGAGAGGTGTCTTCGTGTCGACCTCCATATCGAGCACCACGAAGTCCACGGGTACAAAGAATTCCCGGATTTTCATCGGAATATCTTCGGCTATTCCCACGGGATAGCGAATCGATTGATCCGCTAGCTGCAAATACATGGTTGTAGGGGACAAAGAAGAATAGTTCAGTTTGTCAAACACTACCTTGGGCATGACACTGACGCTTGCTCCAAGATCGCACAAGGCATGGTTGAAGTGCTACTCCCCGATCGAACATGCGATGGTAGGGCATCCTGGATACTTCTTCTTTTCTGGAAGATTGTTCAAGATAGCCGCACTACATGCTTTGGTTAGTTTAATTACCTCGGTGGTTGGCAGTGCCCTTTTGTTGTTGAGGATGTCCTTCAGATACTTGGCATATGTGGGAACCTGCATAGCTTCAAGCAATGGGATATTGACATATAACTTTCGAATTACCTCAACAAATTTGCTGAATTGTTCATCCACCATCGACTTATGGCATCTTCTGGGGAATGGTAGCACATTTGGTTCATAAAACTCGTGAGGGGCCACCTTTGCTTCCTTCTGTGGACTTGTCTTCTGTGGTTCTGCTGCGACCTCCTCTTCTTCGCTATCACTTTCTGTAGTGGCTGCCTTTTTACCTGCACTGTCAGGATATGGCGGGTCCCGAGTGGTCTTACCCCCTCTCGTGGTGACCGCTTTAACCTTTTCACGGGGGCAATTGTCTGGTTGCTCAGAGAATTTCCCCGCTACGGGTGAGGGCAAAGAAACAGCTAACTGAACAATTTGAGTTTCTATCATTTTATTAAAGCTCAGTTGACTTTTCATAGCAGAAGAAAATGATTCCATCATAGAAACTATGCTTTCCAGAGTTTTATCATTAGCAGCAAGCTTTTTATTGATGTTTTCAGTTATTTTTATCTGGCCAAACACAAGATCTCTAAGAGACGGCTGATTATTGAAGTTGCTGGAATTGAAATTGTTACCTTGTTGAGGCCTCTCAAAAGGGAGGTTTGGGCGCGGATTCCAGCCTTGGTTGCCATAGTTGTTCGGTCGGTACCCGTTGTTGTTGGAGTTGTTGACGTAGTGGGCATCTTCTCGCGTTTTGGGGCAGTCATTCCCCGAATGGCCAGTGTTGCCACAGACTTCGCAGGTCATGCGAGCGTCCATGGCTTGTACCGTTTCTTGAGCAGGGGCCTCCAGTTTCTTCATCAGGAGGTGAAGGTGTTGCAAATCTCCAGGAAATGCTGGAGATGAGCATTGGCATCTTCGTGTGGCTTGCCGCAGAATGGGCTAGCCTGTACCATGTTGATGAGGGCTGGCTTTAGCTCGAAGTTACCATCTCCGACTGGCGGAGCTGGTCCGACACGTACGTTCTCGCTTGATGGAGCGGAGAACTCACGGATCGTCTGGTTGCCATCCTCGATGTAGCCTGGTCAACGACGGGAAGGACTGGGTTCGTCGGAAGGACTTGCTTCTGAGGAGGTACAACACGGGGTCATACTTTCCTCACAAATGACTCCAGATTTTCTTGGAAGTTTGACGGTAGTTGGAAACCAGTCATGCACTGCTCTGTTCCACAAAGACCAACGAACAGAGCAAGGATAAACCCGCTTGACTAGCGGTACTCAACTAAGATAGCTCAAGATAAAAGTTCAAAAATAATCTAGCCAAAGACTTCCCCAGCAACGGCGCCAAAAATGCTTGTTGGGACTTCTTACGATCCAATATCAGAATTGAGAATCCTGGTACTGGGGTAAGGAGTGTTTCAGTGGTTTTCCTTATGGCTTAGTAAAACATAGAAATATTCTGCAAGCGCACAGAATACCCGCTGTAGCACTTCACCTGAGAGTATTCCGAGGTATCGTAATTTATATTTCCGCATGGAAGCTTTGGCAAGATTACTAGTGAACAGATATTCGAGACTATCAGAGAAGGGTACATGACTAGACAAGACAGGGGATAACGGTATTGGATAGGAGTGGATATACCGGACACACAACTCAAGGGATACTCAAGTAAGGGAGAGAAGAGATAGATAGCTGGGAGGACAACGAGAAGAGATAGAGGACTCCTGGATACTTTATCTACCTATGTCACTCTAGCTTAGAGATACAGCGGCTACAGAGCCAGCACTAGGAGATCTGGATAACTCTAATGTCTTAGCTTCGGGACAAGGGAAGCGGTGAACACACAGAAAGGGATGAGAAGGGGTGCCACTATTTCCCAACTGGGGAATCCTACGGAACGGAACTAACGTGATGGGCTACGAAGACCGAAAGGGCTGTCACCACCTCCCGGCTACCACCTCCGTTGCGACGGGAATAAACTAAGGCCACTGACTAGTCTAGGACCCACTCCTACACTAGACAACGACTACTTACTCTGCTAGCAAGAGCAAGCAACCTTGTCAATACTCTTGGTGACAGTTCACCTCCAGTATCAAGCAAGATCGAAGAACCAGCCAAGACAAAGACTTAAACAAGACTACAAGCACTAGAACTATAACTGACTATAGTTTAAACAAGATATATTTGCTACTAGAATAAAGTAGAAGCAAGATATAAATGACAAAGGCAAAGTGATAAAGACAACTATATTGATACTCAATGTCTTACAAAAGGAAAAGTAAAAGATACAAGAGCTATTACCAGAGCTTCTGAAGACGACTCCGGAACCTCCGAGGCAAAGCTCGACTCAACTCTAACTCCCAACTAAACTATCCTAACTCTACTAGAATGAAAGTGGAAATGAGCTCCTTGGCTTGGTGTGTGTTACAAGAGGGGGTATGGTGTCCTATTTATAGCTCCATAGGATGGTTGGGGCTAGAGTAGCCGCCAAGGGAGGTTGAATGGCGGTTGCGACCGTTTCGGCCGGGGACGTCGGTTCGGCCGAACCCTGCTCTTCGGCCGAACGCAGGATCCACCGCCTCGGCCACCAAGGGCCAGGATGCAGCCCCTGGGGTCGGTTCTGGTGCTGGGGGTGGTTCGGCCGAAGGCCCCAGTTCGGCCGAACTGGGCCTGGCCCGTGGCCGGCCTCCCCAGCACCGCCTCTGGTGCCTGGACCCCCCTGGGCTTCCTCCTGATGCATGACTTCGTGTTGATCTGGCCCAGAATGACGTGGCATGGTCCAGGATGAAGTGGCGGTCGTCCATGTGTCGTGTGATGTCATCACTTGGTTGTCGTTGACATGGACGATTCCCGGTGGCATGTACGGCTAAGGAGGTTAACCGGCCGAACGGAGTCGTTCGGCCGATTCGGTCATTTTCGGCCCCAATAGCACGTATTTGTCATAGTTGTACCTGCACAAGTGACACTCATCAAAACTCATGGAACTTTATTAGAAATAAAACCTAAGTACATAGAATGTTGCATAAAACCTCATTTATTCCCGAGTATTGGTGGTCGGATTTGGGCTGTAATGACTGCCAACAGTGTACCAATTGAGAAACAAATTTAAATTTTCGAAAATTGTGGAAACTCTGAGATGGGACCCTGAAAAGAGTAGGAGTGGAATAAAAAAACCAAGTTAAGTTGTTCAACCTTCCAACCACCTAAGACAAGGAGATTGCTATAAGCCCCATAGGTAAAATGGTGAGTTAAACTTTGCCAATGATTCGAGTATTTTTGAGTACTAGTTGTTTATAAAGTTACGTGCAAGAAAATTGACATTGTAGCAACTCCTGATCCACCGAGCCTAAGTCTTTATCTTTGCTCGAGGATGAGCAAAGGTCTAAGCTTGGGGGAGCTTGTTGGCGGTCGTTACGGCACATTTTCGACCACCAATACTCGGGAATAAAAGAGGATATATGTGACATTCCATGTACCTAGGTTTATTTCGAACAGAGTTCCATGAGTTTTGTTGAGTTAGACTTGTGCAGGTACAACAACGAGAAATACGTGCTATAGGGGTCAGAATTGACCGATTCGGCCGAACGACTCCGTTCGGCTGGTTACCCCCCTTAGCCGTGCACAACATCGGTAGTCGTCCACATCAATAATGACCAAGCAGATGACGATGCATGACACGTGGGTGACCGCCACCTCATCCTGGGCCAGATCAACACGAAGACCATCACCAGAAGCCAGCCCAGGGGGGTCCAAGACCAAAGGCGGTATTGGGGAGCCCGGACACAGGCGAGGCCCGGTTCGGCCGAATCTCCCAATTCGCCCGAACAGACCCCAGCACTAGAACCGACAAAGGGGGGCAAATCCAGGCCGTGGGAGCAAATGGAGGTGCATCCAAGGGTTCGGCCAAATCCTGGGATTCGCTCGAACCCGGGCAATTCACCCGAATCACCATGGCGTAACCCCCCTAGTTCCCTTGCCCGCCAGTCCTCTCCACCATCCTAGTTCACCTATAAATGCAGTGGCATTTCACTTGTAACACACACACTCAAGCCAAGGTGCTCTCATTCCACTTCTTTCTAGTAGAGTTAGGATAGTTTAGTTGGGAGTTAGAGTTGAGTCGAGCTATTCCTCGGAGGTTCCGGAGTCGTCTTCAGAAGCTCTGGTACAAGCTCTTGTATCGTTTTATTTTCCTTTTGTAAGACTTTGAGTTATCAATATAGTTATCTTTCTCACTTTGCCTTTGTCATTTATAGCTTGCTTCTACTTTATTCTAGTTGCATCTATATCATGTTTAGACTATAGTTAGTTGTAGCTCTAGTGCTTCTAGATCTTGATTAAGTCTTTGTCTTAGCTGGTTCTTCGATCTTGCTCAATACTTGTGGTGAATTGTCACCGGGGTATTGACAAGGTTGCTTGCTTTTGCTAGCGGAGTAAGTAGTTGTTGACTAGTGTGGGAGTGGTTTCCATACTAGCCAGTGGCCTTAATTTGTCCCCACGTCTATGGAGGTGGTAGCCGTTAGGTAGTGACAGCCCTATACGGCCTACGTAGTCCATCACGTTCGTCGTGGCCTGCAGGATCCCAGAGTGTAGGATTGGTGGCACCCCTTCTCATCCCTTTCTGCATGTCATAGGTTCTATTGTCCCGACACTAAGACATTAGAGTTAACCCTGATCTCTGAGTACTGGCTCTTCAGCCACTGTATCTCTAAGCCCGAGTGACAGGTATATAAAGAACCTTGGATTCCTCTATCTCTTCTCGTTGTCCTCCCAATTATCTATTCCTTCTCTCTCCTATCCGAGCCACCCTTGAGCTGTGTGTCACGGTATAACCACTCCTATCCAATACCGTTTATCCCATGTCTAGCTAGTAGTGTACCCTTCTCTGATAGTCTCGAATATCTGTTTGCTAGTAATCTTGCCAAAGCTTCCTCGCGGAAATATAAATTACGATACCTTGTATTACTCCCTGGTGAAGTGCTACAACGGTAATTCTGTGCACTTGCAGAATATCTATATATTTTACTGAGCCATAAGAAAAACCACTGAAACGCTCCTTACCCCAGTATCGGGATTAACAATCCTGATATTGGATCGAAAGAAGTGCCAACAAGCATTTCTGGCGCCGTTGCCGGGGAAGCAATTGGCTAGAGACTTTCAAACTTTTATCTCGAGCTATCTTACTTGAGTATAGCGCTACTCAAGCGGGCTTATCCTTGTTCTGTTTCGTTGGTCTATATATCTGCTTGTCCTCACCATGGTATGTAGAGTTGGTTTGTCATTCAAACCTTTTACCACGGGCTTAGAAGCTCTGCCCGTGAGTATCTGGATGCTGCTGCTGGAGGTTCTTTCTTCTCTCTTGAGGAGAGCCATGCAAAGGCCCTCATAGAGAAGATGGTCGAGAACCAAGGTTGGTCCGACGATCGAGCCCAACCTCGGACCCGAGGAGTTCACCAAGTTGAAGCTCTGGACATGCTCGCTGCCAAGATGGACCTCCTGATGAAGAAACTGGAGGCCCCTGCTCAAGAAACGGTGCAAGCCATGGATGCTCGCATAACTTGCGAGGTCTGTGGCAACACTGGCCATTCGGGGAGCGACTGCCCCGAAACGCGAGAAGATGCCCACTACGTCAACAACTCCAACAACAATGGGTATCGAGCGAACAACTACGGCAATCAAGGCAGGAATTCGTGCCCAAACCTCCCATTCGAGAGGCCTCAACCAGGTAACAATTTCAATTCCAGCAATTTTAATAATTAGCCATCACGTAGAGATCTAGTGTTTGGCCAGGGTAAAATCACTAAAAATATCAATAAAAAGCTTGCTGCTAATGATAAAATCCAGGAAAGCATAGACTCTAGGCTGGATTCCTTTGCTTGTGCTATGAAAAGCCAACTGAGTTTCAATAAAATGATAGAAACCCAAATTGTTTAGTTCGCTGCAGCCGTTCCTGTCGCTGAATCGGGGAAGATTCCGGGGCAACCCGAACCTTCCATCGAAAATGTAAATGCTGTTACTACGAGACAAGGTAAGGTGTCTCATAGTACGTTCTGTACTAATCATGCAGGTAAGATCGCGCACATCCAAGTACAAATACCAAGATGGACGTACCTACCAAGAGCTGCTAAGAGAGCAATCATGAAGACCTCTCTGGAGAGGAAGGAAGATCCTGGAGTACCAATCATTCAGTGCATGATCTGGAATCGTCGCATTGATGATGCTCTCTGTGATCTGGGGGCCAGCATAAACATCATGTCCAAGGAATTATTTAAGAAATAACGCTACCCTACTTTGTCAACTACAAATGTCCAGGTACAACTTGCAGACTCAACGATCCGCTACCCTGAGGGGGTGATCGAGAATGTACTGGTCCGCGTTTGGGGACGTTATGTCCCTACGCACTTTGTCGTCCTTGACACGAGGAATGATTATTCGTTGCCCCTTGTGTTGAGCCGGCCATTCTTGAACACCGCCCGAGCTAGAATCGATATGGATGCGAGAGAAATCTCGTTCCGTATCGACGGAAGATTGATATACTTCAAGTTTCAACCACGGGAAGAGAAGAAGACAAGGCCTCTCACACCGGAGCAGAAGAGCGCCGAGTGTTTCCTGAAGGCACTCATCAATGGAGAGCTAGAAATACTCGGTGGCGAGCAGTTCAAACGGAATGAGCTGACAGGACCAATGCAAGCAGAAGAGATGGATCTTCTCGTAAAGAAATATGAAGAAGACCAGGCCCTCTGGAATTCTCTAGAGGAAACGATCCCACCGCCACCGACACAGAAGAAGACTAAGAAGATGTGGCAGAAGAAGGTTGCATCGCCCGAACCACTCACTTCGGGATCGGACGAAAGACAGGAGGAGTCCCGCTCACAGACTTTAAACACGAGCTCTCGCCGCGAGGAAAACCGGTATGTATCTCATGTTTCCCTTCCAAAATTTTATTTTCCATCATTGCATTTGCATGTCTCCCTTTTCCAAAATAAATGAACCACTTGTGTAATTAATTTGAAAGAGAGTAGAAAAAATGCAAGCATGGTAAAAATAAATGAACAATGTGCCGAAATTTATTTACAGTGGGTGTAAAACGTACTTCTCATCACTTTGACCCCTTCTAGAATATCTCCATTTATTTACCATCATAACCAACCAGCACAAAACATGTCTACCCCACTCAACATGGCTGCACACTCAAAACATGGCAGCATGGGGGGCGGCTCCACTAACTTCCACATTGGTCATGTCAATTTTGCATCTCACCTACCAAAAACCACCAAAGTGCCCATACCCTAGTGTTGGACCTAGGCCAATTTTTAGTGCTGGTGGGAGGCAAGAAAGAGAGCACCCACATGGACCATTCGGGCGAATTGACCTGGTTCGAGCGAACCAGGCCATTCGGCCGAATGAGCCCCAACTCTCCTCCTTGCCTATAAATACCACCCCTTGCTTGCTTGCTTCATTCCACCTGCACACACTGAAAAATTTCCACCAGAAGCTCTCTCTCTCTCTCTCAAGTTCCTCGCTCAAGTTCTTGCTCAAGTTCTTCTTTAGTTTTTGCTCAAGTTGGTTCACTTGCATTGCTGAAAAATCCCAAAAAAAATATTTTGCCTTTGTTTGATCTTTGTGCTGAAACTTGAACATGTTTGTGGTGGTTTTCGACACCCACAAGAATGACTGATCTTTTGTGGAGGTTTTCATCCCCGCAAGAATGACTAACTCTCTCAAACGACTGACTTGATTTACTTGTGCTAACCCCATATATTCAGTCCTTCGGGTACTCATTGCGCTAACCTTTTGCAAGAAGCATGTCGAAGCTCTTCTCCGCGTTTCGTCGCTCCGCCCGGCTGAGCAAACACTCAGACGATGCTGGGAGCTCCCCAGCCCCATCCCGCGGTTCAAGCTGGATGGAGGTGGACGAGTCAGGGGCAGCCGACTTGGGGAGAGGCTTTGCCTCGCACCCAACCCGGCAGCTCCTGAACGAGAGTGACACAATTCTCCGGACGGACCGAGAGCGGAACATCTTCAACATGCTACGCCTGAAGGAGTTTGAGCATACCCGTGTCTATGAGCAGGACCTGCTCGCAAGAACGGGCATGGATGAAGAGTTTCCAGAAGTCTTTGAAGCTGTTGGCTGGGGCAACTTCTGGCGTGTTGACGAACAAGGTTCGTATCTCCTCACCCTCGAATTTCTTTCAACTATCACATCTGGACGGGAGGGTGTTCACTTTCGATTTTTCAACCAAGAGTATTCCTACTGTTGGAGGGATTTGAGTACGGCTCTGGGTTTTGCTAGTCATTGTTCTTTGGAGCCTGCCAAAACTTTGAAAAGTTTCACTCGGGACGGGTTCTGGAAAAAGATTTCGGGAAGCACCAATTGTTCTGTACCACACACTAACAATATTCATAACCCCACCTTGCATTTCATGCATCGGTGGATGGCTATGACGGTGTTTCCACATTCTGATTTGCATCCCGTCAATGTAGTCGAGTTGCGGTTCTTATACGCCATGGTTAAACGAGCTGCTGTTTCTCCGGTAAAAGATTTGGTTGCCCATTGGATGTCTCATCACTCTCGCGTGGGTAGCGTGGCGGTGACTTCTCTAGTCACCCGCCTTGCTAACTAGTTGGGTGTTCTGGAGGGCGCCCAATTTGCGTACTTAGAGATAGCGCGACCCGTCGTGGATGCTGAGCACTTTGTGCAAGGTCACATGATACGACGGGCGCCCGATGCAACGCTGGTTATGATCTATCGCGGTTATACAACCAAGGTGCCCTTGCCTTGTGCAGGACTGAGGTTGTATACCGCTAAGAAATTAACATTCCGGTTGAGTACCGAGGCGGATGACTCTCCTCCTCGGAGAGAGCTGGCTCGGCACAGTGTTGCAGGAGAGGGGCCAGTTACCCGGGGGCAAGCCAGGCGTGATGCCGGGCTTTTCACCGCTCAAGAAACAGAAAATTCACCAACGCAGCCACATCGACACACATCTGCATTCGAGGCAGCTTACGATGCATACGGAGGTTCTAGGACGTCTGGAGCAGAAGGCTCTAGACAACCCTAGGACCCGGACTACTTCGCCTCAGGCTACTGGGACTATGCTCCGAGTACGGACTCAGAGTACTCCCAGGGATGGTACAGAGGAGGGTACGACAGTGCCTCCCGACCATACTTCCCTGGGCACTCTCAGTCCGCACGATTCGCTGCACCCAGTGGCTACGACATCGGTCAATAGTTGTCTTACATCTCCGACCGTGTCGACCTCCTTGATGACCGTACACTGAGCATTGAAGACACCCTGGCACGCCATTCTCGGTATCACCAAGAGAATAGCGGTGTGCTGGACTCTATACGGTACGACGTCCAGTAGCAGACGGATCAAATGTCAGAATACTTTTTGAAGTTTCGACCCTACCAGTGAAGAATCCAAGCTTGGGGGAGAACCCCCATCCGGTATGTTCGATGTCCCTTCAGCACTTTGATCTTGCATTTTCCATTTCCCTTTCCATTTTATTTCCACCTTAAAATGAAAACACCAAAAACATTTCCCTTGAATAAAATAACTCCCAACTTTGCATGGAATGAACCATATGCCTCTCACCTTGGAAATGATGAATAGTTGCTCTGTCATCAATTTTGCAAGTGCCTTGTTTTCAACTAGTTGCTTTATAGTACTTGAGCTATTTGGCATGAGTTAAATGAACCTGAAAACCTCATGGGAGCACATGCTTTATTCCAAGTCTAAGTTGTTGTGAGGAATGATATAGTGAGATTTGGTTGAGTTCTTGCTTTTGCTCTTAGTACGGTGAATATCTCGGATGTCTTTTGCTTTCAAAAATAAAATAAAGTTCCTCGTTGGTAAAAAATACCTACCAAAGCCATATGGTAAGCTTAGTCAAAAATTTCGACTCATATGCTGCTTGTTGTCTTAGTGAGCTTTGTCAAAATGTTGTGACCTTTGGGTGAAGCCTTCATGCTTCTAAGATCGAGATTCACGTACACACCACACTCACTTGCAATTCCTACACTGGGAGTTAGCAAATATTGCCATCATCCATCCACAAAATAAATACTCCATGTGCTATGATCTCCTCTCCAAATATCCTTGAATAGAGACATGGGCTCTACAAAAAGAAAAGCATGCCAAAGAGTATGGCAAAAATAAGAAATAAGAAAAGCATGCCAAGTGGCATGGCAAAAATATGAGCAAAAAATAGATAGCCCATGTTCTCGAAAATAAGTCAAGGGGAGGAAGAATCATCCCAAGGAGTTCCACCACATTCCACATTCCACATTCAACTCCACATATTCCACACACTTGCACTTCTCAATCTAAATGTATGATTTGGTTCCCCAAAGATCCGGTCTTTGACTTAGCAAAATATAAGATGCAAGTAGGCCTTCATCCTTTGTCCCTGAGCCACACAAAAAGCTTTGTTAGATTTTAGGATGAAAAAAGGCACAAGACTTTGGTGAGGATACAAACACCACTAGAGCGATCGAGTGTACCAATTGAGGAACAAATTTAAATTTTCAAAAATTGTGGAAACTCTGAGATGGGACCCTGAAAAGAGTAGGAGTGAAATAAAAAAACTGAGTTAAGCTGTTCAACCTTTCAACTGCCTAAGACACGGAGATTGCTATAAGCCCCATAGGTAAAATGGTGAGATAAACTTTGCCAATGATTCGAGTAATTTCGAGTACTAGTTGTTTATAAAGTTACCCAAGTCTTTATCTTTGCTCGAGGACGAGCAAAGGTCTAAGCTTGGGGGAGCTTGTTGGCGGTCGTTACAGCACGTTTTCGACCACCAATACTCGGGAATAAAAGAGGATATATGTGACATTCCATGTACTTAGGTTTATTTCTAACAGAGTTCCACAAGTTCTGGTGAGTTACACTTGTGCAGGTACAACAACGAGAAATACGTGCTATAGGGGTCGGAATTGACCGATTCGGCCGAACGACTCCGTTCGGCCGGTTACCCCCCTTAGCTGTGCACAACATCGGGAGTCGTCCACGTCAACAATGACCAAGCAGATGACGATGCATGACACGTGGGTGACTGCCACCTCATCCTGGGCAAGATCAACATGAAGGCCATCACCAGAAGCCAGCCCAGGGGGGTCCAAGACCAAAGACAGTGCTGGGCAGGCCGGCCACGGGCCTGGCCCGGTTAGGCCGAATCTCCCAATTCGCCCGAACCGACCCCAACACCATAACCGACCAAGGGGAGCAAATCCAGGCCATGGGAGCAAATGGCGGTGCATCCAAGGGTTCGGCCGAATCCTAGGATTCACCCGAACCCGGGCAATTCGCCCGAATAACCAGTGGGTACCCCCCGGTTCCCTTGGCCGCCACTCCTCTCCACCGTCCTAGTTCACCTATAAATGCAATGGCATTTCACTTGTAACACACACACACAAGCCAAGGAGCTCTCATTCCACTTCTTTCTAGTAGAGTTAGAATAGTTTAGTTGGGAGTTAGAGTTGAATCGAGCTGTGCCTCGGAGGTTTCGGAGTCGTCTTCAGAAGCTCTGGTACAAGCTCTTGTATCGTTTTATTTTCCTTTTGTATGACTTTGAGTTATCAATATAGTTATCTTTCTCACTTTGCCTTTGTCATTTATAGCTTGCTTCTACTTTATTCTAGTTGCATCTATATCGTGTTTAGACTATAGTCAGTTGTAGCTCTAGTGCTTCTAGATCTTCATTAAGTCGTAGCTGGTTCTTCGATCTTGCTCAATACTTGTGGTGAATTGTCACTCGGGTAATGACAAGGTTGCTTGCTCTTGCTAGCGGAGTAAGTAGTTGTTGACTAGTGTGGGAGTGGTTCCCAGACTAGCCAGTGGCCTTAGTTTGTCCCCACGTCTACGGAGGTGGTAGCCGTTAGGTGGTGGCAGCCCTATATGGCCTACGTAGTCTATCACGTTCATCGTGGCCTGCAGGATCCCAGAGTGTAGGATTGGTGGCACCCCTTCTCATCCCTTTCTGTGTGTCATAGGTTCTGTTGTCCCGACGCTAAGACATTAGAGTTAACCCTGATCTCTGAGTACTGGCTCTTCAGCCGTTGTATCTCTAAGCCCGAGTGACATAGGTAGATAAAGAACCGTGGACTCCTCTATCTCTTCTTGTTGTCCTCCCAACTATCTATTCCTTCTCTTTCCTATCTGAGCCACCCTTGAGCTGTGTAACACCCTAAAATAGCCTATTTAAAATTTTTAGTAATTAATTGATTATTTAATGTCTTGTTCATAATTAATATAGGATAAATAAGCATTTTCTGGAAATTAAAATTTAATATAAGGTGTAGAAACATTTTTGTTGCACTCATGCTGCTGCATTGAGTTTTGCTTGCTTGTGAATTAAATTGGAATTTAAATTCTTTTTAAATTCGGATTTAATTTGCATTTGTTTGAGCGTTAGAAAAAGTTCTTTAGCCTGAGTCCACTTTTGCTCCCTGAACTCTCCCTCTGGTCCAACTGCGCCCCTTCCTTTCTTTCCCCTCAGCTCGGCCCAACCCGTTTCGCCTCCCGCGGGCGGCCCAAATTCCTCTCGCAGCCGAAAGTTTGCTTCTGCCCCCTCCACTCTTTCCCCGGCTCAACTTCACCCGTCCTCTCTTTTCTTTCCCCCGCGGCCCACAGCTTCGCTGCGGCCCATCACCGCTGCGCAGCCCGCTCGCTCCGCCAGCCCACTCTGCGGCCTGCTCTCCCGCACCGGCCCACGCAGCCGCGCCGGCCCACGTCCCCCGCCCCCATTTCTTTCCCTCGGCCCAGCATAGCAACTCCCCTCTCCAATTTTCAGCCCAACTCGCCCAACTGCCGCAGCCCGCTCTCCCTCTCTCTCCTCTCACTGCCGGACGGGCCCCGCATGGCAGGGCCGTCCCCTACCTCCGGCCGAACCAAGCTCGGTCGGGCTCGGGCCGCACCGCCGCCTCGGCCCAAGGCCTGAGCCACTCCCGCGCCGCCGTAGGCCTCGCAGAAGCTTCCGCGAAACTTCCCGCGGCCGCTCCTTTCCTTCCTCGCGACGCTCCTCGCTTGGAAAGCGGCCCCCAGAATGGAAGGCGATCGCCGCCGCCGCTGCCTCGACCTCGCGTGGCACGCATGCCAAGGTAGCCTCCATGGGGCTATAAAAGGAGGCCCTCCGCAGCCCTAGACCCCCACCACATCTCGCCCCGAACACCAAGCCCCACCAGCGCCTCTCCCCTCCCAAGCCGAGCGCGCCATTGGCCGCCGCGACCAATTTCCGCCGGTCGCCGCCCTCTGCTCGGCGAAGAGCCGTCCAGGAGCTTCGCCCAGGGGTAATGCAGCTATCCGCTCCATCTAACTCCCCTGGTTCCCCTAATTCGAGGCTAATCGCCGTCGTTCCCCTTTTTCCAGAGCCGCCCCTCACCATCGATCCACCGCGCTGACGCCGCTCTGTCCCGGTCAGCACCACCTCGACTTCCTTCGCGTGGTGGTAAGCTTCATTCCGAGCTGCACATTGCCCTCTCTCTCGCTCTCTAGCCCTTCGCGCACGCTCACCGGAGCCTCCCGGCCGCCGGTCGTCGTCGCGCTCCGCCATCGCTGCCTTACTGCCGAATTGTTCACCCTAGCCAGGTTCGTCGAGCCTCTGCGAGTCCGTAGGACCAAGCCGCGTCCAAAACCGACCCCCATAGCGTCGCACCGTCGTCACCCACCCTCGCCGGAGCCCATCTCCGCCGCTTGCCGTCGCAAGCCACCTCCGCCGCCTCTTTTGCCGAACAGAACCCTATAGGTGAACTTGTTGTGTTCCTGTGAGTCCGTAGGTGCAACCCGCTTCGCGAACGGAGGCCCCTGGCGTCAACTCACGTTTCGCCTGCGAGAGCTCCGCCGCGATTTGTGGCGGCGCCGCCGCACACCCGACCCCGCCGGCGTCCCCTTCCCCCGTAACGATCCTAGCCCTTAGATCTAGATCGGACGGCCGCCACGCGTCCCCGTTCCAAGTCAAACTTGAAGCATACCGGTCAACCCCGGTCAGCCGGGCGGTTTTGTTAAAGAGCCCCTGGATTTCTTTAAAATCAACCCGCCGTCCACATAGTTCAAAACTTAATTACAGTTATGCCCCTAGTTTACGAATAGGTCCCTGAGTTTTCTGTTTTTACCTCCCGAAGTCCAGCCGCGGCATTTTAAGGGTTTAGCCCTCCTGTTTTAATACGAAATTACGTATAAGCCCATGGTTTTGACAAATAAGTCCCTGGAAGTTTCTGAAACTTGCCAGCAAGTCCCTGAACCTTAGAAACGCTGTAACTTCCTCGTTTTAGCTCCGATTAGTGTGATTTTCATGCTCATGTGTTCGTAGCGAAGCGTAGAATATTTCTAGCTCCTGTTTTTGTACTATTTTCACCATTGGTGTACTGTTTCTAATAGAATACTCTTGTTTGCATGTATTGGCTTGTGTGGATGCTTGTGTGGTGATTCGTGTCCAGTCGGTGAGCCGTTGCCGTTGGAGTTTGAGTACGAGGACCTTCAGGAGCCGGACTCGCAGCAGCAGCAGCACTTTGAGGAAGGCAATTTATAGCACGGACAATCCTTGCTACCTACTCACTTGTAATACATTATTTCATACATGCATGTGTCAAATATGATGTATCCTTTAAGGTTGTACCTAGTTTTTCATTATCCTATCCTTGTTTACCTTGGGTTTATTGCATATGGGTAGAACTTTGCTAAGCGCAGCTACTGTCACCTTTATTTAACTGTTAAACTTGTATTAATGGTCCACTTCAACCTTCACGTTAAAACTTGCTTTTTAGCAACATGGATTAGGGAGCTAGAGCATGTGCTGTGTGCTTTGTTCTAGTGTCTCCCTCTAAGAACCAGTTCTTAAAGCGGCAACCCAGGAGCCTATCGCCACTGCTAGAACTATAATGGCTCTGGTCTTGGACAAGTAGCTTGTACGGCTCTAGCTTGATAGTGGTTACCGAGGGGCCAACGACGTTGTGGGAGGCAAGGCACGGGGTGTTTTCCCGATTCCACTGAGGACGGTAGCCCCGTCGGCTAGGTCTCGTTAGACCCAATCCCCTGTTGGGAGTCTCAGCGATTGAGAACTCCACGCGTTGCGCATTGTTGGGTGGATACCCGCGCTCTGGATGCCATCGACCCCCTTACGGTGGACTCCGTAGGCGTACGTCGATCTCGGTGCCTAAGGACTCACCACCTTGTAGTACCCCAACGGCTACTGTCTTGTTAGGGTGTCTTCTGAAAAGCCTCGTAGCGTCCCTATGCGATCACACCTCGGAAGTGTGGTTTAAGAGGTGTTGACGTAAAATCCGCACCTCACGCCAAGCACACAGCAAGCCGAATTAGCTAGCTTCACACGTGGCCCGGGCTTTTGAATCCGGAAGCGTGCCAGTCAGTTTGCCTGAAAACTAACAAAGGGACAAAACGTTTAGATCAAAACCTGGAACGTGCCGGGTGAGACCAGACAGTTCCATATTTGCGGCTATGGAGCCAATTTCGAACGACAAATAGCTACAGAGAAGCTATCTGTCGGCAGTTAAAGCCTCATTCGGCAATCGGCAAGGCACGCAAAGAGCGCACTACCGAATGCGTGACGTAAGCATGACGAAAGATCGGCTTTCAACCGAATGAACATTGTAGCAGATACTCATAGCCGATTAACGAGAAACAGAGCATGATAGATAAATAAAAGGGTGAAACATGATCATAAATTCGCAGTAAACAAGGAATGCATAGGCCGAAAGCAGCACCCGTCAAGCATGATAACAAGCAAGTTAATCCACCGCATGATACGACTTGTTTGAGACCACGCCACTAATCAGATTAGATTAATCCACCGCATGATACAATCTAACCGTGAAAAGCTAAAAGCATTCAATGTTTAATTACGAACCCACAACACAGTCATGAATTTACATTGAAACAAGAATGCATAGGCCGAAAGCAGCACCCGTCAAGCATGGCAACAAACAAGTTAATCCACCGCATGATACAACTCGTTTGAGGCCACACCACCAATCAGATTAGATCAATCCACCGCATGATACAATCTAATCGTGAAAGGCTAAAAGCATTCATTGCCCAATGCAAACCCACGAATACACGTTCACTCGTGAAAGCACTACCGAATGCGGCTATTTAGCCGAATCGGGGTCCATGGCGAAGGAACAAGCCTAATCGGTAAAGATAAATCTATCAGATCGAATCGAATTCTAATCCACCGGATGATTAGCTCTAAGACGACCCAAAAACCTGCATCTACCGCATGATACCCGGTTCTGTCAAGATCTACACGATACCAACAAGTTCGAACCCGCGACACGTAGCAACCTAGATCGGTTTCGGACTCGGCTATGAGGGGATAAGTCATCGCATCGTGAAGTAGAGCCGATTCTAGCCGACCTAGATTGGGCAAAGGAGTGTTGCATGAATTAAGCACATAGTAAAAACGAGGCAACACGGGGTAACTTAATGAATCTGTTAGATCTTGCCGAAATCTAACAGAGCCGATAACTTGGTCCATACTAGATCTTAGCCCACCGCATGGCTCATGACCTAACAGAGGAACCTTCTTGAGACCACAACTTAAATCCACCGGATGATACTAAGCATGGTAACAAGACTACTTGCATCAAAGCTTAAATCCACCGCATGATACTAAGCATGATACAAGGTTGCCGGTACTTACGGAGGTCGACGGATCGATGACTCCTCTCGAAGAACTCGACGACTCGACTAAAGGACTCGATGTTGGCACGGGGCCGGTTTGTTGTATGATTGATTGATTCTCTGATACCTCTATACAGCTGCCATGGGTTCATATTTATACCCAGGTCTTGATACAACTCTAGCCGGACACGACTACAATACTTATTTCTAAAAATAAATGACGAATCTTCGTGTCCGTATTGCGTTCCTTGTTCGAACCGGCCTTTCCCTTATGTTTTTCCACGTCATCACGCCTTCCCGAACGCTACCGCTTTTGCCTGCGGGACTATGCCTCTGCCGAATGACGACGCGTTCCCGACCGCGGAACGTCTTTGCCGAATGCTTCTGGGAAAAAACTCCTTTGCCGAATGGTATCTCTCCGACGATTCTGGCCCACATGTCAGCCTCTTCCTGGTGCCAATTTTTTGGTGTCAACACATGCCCCTTCAATTTCGGGATAAAGGATAATTTTATCTCGGAATTGACCAGAAGCACTCAACATTCCCAAGTTTAGCTCTGCTCGGCACCCGCTTTATCTTTTGAATCTTCAGAGCTCTCATCCGGATCCGAACCCTAAGTCATCGACTTCCAGGATTCAATCTTCAAATGGCGAATCAAGATTTTGCCCTCCAGGTAAGCTTCAATCCCCTCAAGCATATTCGGCATTCTTCTTTCGATTTGCATCTTAAATTTCTTCTCATCCCCTTCCATTCTTGATAGGCCCTGGCTGCCGAAATCCTTATCCCCGTTGAGGAAAAAGCTCCATCCTATTTCCTCGGCCCTGTAGGGGATTCAGACCCTTCCGAAATCATTGCGGCCGAATCTCAGAGGATTCCTTTCAAGACTTCGCTGACAAAACCTCATGAGTGGCAAGACGCCTTCAAGAACTGGCCCTTACCCCCAATTGCCGGCTGGAGAAACTGGTACAAAAGGATTCTTGAAGATAAAAGCCCCCAAACACAGAACTGGGACCATCTGCGTATTTCTCATTGTTTGGAGCTGTCATTAGCCGAAACACCAAAGAATGAGAACCTCCTGATTGCAGCTTGCCACTTTTGGTCCAATGGCGCAAATGCCTTTCTTTTTGGTCATGGCCCAATGTCTCCTACTTTGGCTGATGTCTACATGATAACCGGCCTGAATGTTACAGGAACTGTATACCCATATGACCATAAAGGTTCCTCCAAGCAGACAGGAGTAAAAACAGGGGTTGGATATAAGAGATACATTCAGAACCATATGTCTGATGGCCCTCTGACTGATGTCGAATACAGGGCCTTCCTGAATATGTGGCTATGTAGATCAGTCTTTTGTGGCAAAGCCAATGAGCCAACCTTGAATCATATCGTGATGGCTGAAGAGCTGGCTGCTGGAAAAGTCATCCCACTTGGGAAATACCTCCTGGGAAGCGTCTATCATATGCTCAATCAAACCACCCACCTGATGCATACTAGTAAGAAAATCCCCTGTGTAAATGGTCCCTGGTGGTTTGTCCAAATGTGGCTGCAATTATACATGCATCAAATCGTTGCTATTGACCTCAATAGCCGAGACTTCCCTTCAATCAATTACAAAGAAGGAGAAGCCCGAAGAACCAAAGGTTGTCAAACCTATGGAGAAGCTGCTTCCACTGTATCCATCAACAAGAACATCGGTGAACTGTTTGAGCTCTTCTTCAGAGGCTTTGCTCATCCTCTTTGGTTCCCATATTTGGATAATGACAATCTTACTCTCCCTTGCGAATTCAACTTTGAGACCGGATGTACTGATGTACAATCTGTAGCAATTTTCAATGCCTTCATCCAGCCCTGCATCCTGCCAGCCGAATTCTGTGGAGGGAGGCTGGTTCAAAGCACTTATGAATATTATCAGCCAAACATGATGGCTAGACAGTTGGGATGCGGCCAAGTGCCCCCTAGGCTATTTCTCCATGAATTCCTCAGGCCTAGGGAGATTGTCAAGGATTCCACAAAGACAAGAAGGATTTTTACTTATAAATGCTGTGGAACTATTTATGCACCTGATCCTTTTGTGCCAATAATATCTGCCCATCCTTCCTTCACCCTCTGGTGGCAACAATTCCACGATCATATCTTCAATATGCCAATCCATCCCTTCTGCCTTGAGTTAATGTCTGATTATCAGCCAACTGCAGAGGTAACATACTTATTCCTTCATCTGTCTTAATAACATTAACCCCAATCGATTCTGACTCTATTATTTTGCAGGACATAACACCTGCCCCTCTTGCCAGGGTAATTTTATACAAAACTGCAGGCCCAATATCTGCTTTGGGGCACCAATCTCCTACCTTGGCTCAGCTGATGGCTAGACAAGCTTCTTCAGATCCAATACTTACTAGACCATCATCTGTCAAGAGGAAAACCCTTTCTTTAACTGCCCCCTCAGTTGTAAAGAAGAAAAGAACAAGCAGCAAAATAATTGCACAGGTCAAATTTCTCCTTCCTCGAGTAAAAAATGCTAATTTCATTCTGCTCATTTTCTACTCCTTTATGATTTCAGGCCAAATCACAGCAATTGGCCATTAGCACAGAACCTGCCAATGCTTCAGTGATTGGTAAAATTTCTCACTATTTTGTCTCTAAAGTTCCTCTCCATCGGCATTGATTCTTTTTTCAGTTTCAGAGCAAATCTCAATGGACCCAATCTTGGAGAGTTCTTCTTCTCATCAAGAACCAGCTTCAACTTCACCTGATGTTCCTCAGCCAGAAGCCTCTTCCCCATCAAAAGATCTTCTAAGCTCTCCTCAGCATGACATACAAGAATCTTTGCCTGAGCTTGAACTGCCCTCTCTCTCCATCCAAGAGATCAGGAATGAGGTAGAGATAATTACTCAGTCTTCCCAGTTCTTTATTCAATGGATAATCATTAATTCGGCAATATCTCCTTCCAGGAGAAAATAACTTCATCATCCAGCTACTCATTTCCTTTGGATGATCTTGTTGCCGAACAAGTAGAGGAAATTTCTTCTAATCAGGCTTTGTCAGAAGAAACTCAGGCAAAACTAAAGGAAATCTTCTCCTTTCTGCACAAAGACATCCAGGATCAAGTCAAGGATGCTGATCTTCTGAGAGATATGCTTGAGCCCATTGAACAAAACCTTCCTATTGATATTCAAGCTTCTTTGGAACCAATCTCTCAATTGGATCAACAATTTGCTGCAGTCAGACAGGTTCTGAAAAGTCAATCTTTACAACCAGCTTTAGAACAAAGAAGAGCCATAGCTAAGCAATCCTTGAAAGATCTGTACATTCAAGCTCAGAGCAATAAAGAATTGTCAGCTAGACTGCAGCCAGCACTTGATCTGAAGAAAATCAGAAAAGCTGAACTAGAAGCCGAATTGAGGACTCTGTCAACCGAAATCGAAGCTGACGAGAAGAAGTTAGCCGAACTCCCTGATCTGACAGAGAGGATACGAAAGGAAGCATCGGCAATTCTAACTGAAGATAAACAGCTCAAAACGAAGCTCTCTGCTCTGATAAAAACCCAAGAAGCAGGCAAAAATCTTTTGGAGACCATTAATAGAATGATATCTGATGCTAAAGATGTAATCTCCAAGTACTTGGGTGTGTAGTTGTATTGAATATTTAATTAGCCGAATGTCTTATCAACTTTGTAGTTTCACCAATCCTTGCTTTCTTCCTGGCTTTATTGTGAACAACACATTCGGCAAAGCTTAGTCGTAACATCGTTAGACCCGAAAAACGACCTAACACAATACAGCCGAATCCAATTCAGTAGAACTGAACCCGATTCGGCATGAATCCCAAACGACATTGAAACTGCTCGGTTCGTGGGGCTTTCCACCTTCCGAAATTTTGGGATGTGCGCCACGATCTCCTCTGCGGGTTCTATAAATAAACACCGAGGCAGCCCACAGTTTTTCACCAAGTTCTTCGTCTTCCAAGTTCTTGCCGGCTCAAGTCATTCTTTTCCCCATCCACAGTAACTCCGAGGAACTTCCAATGGCCGACAACAACAGGAGGCGCCCGGCCGCCGATGAGGCCGAAGGAAGCCGCGCCGGCGCTCGCCGCAGGTGATTGGCTGCTTACTTCTCTCCATTCTTTTCGAGATTTGCCCTCTCCTTGACAAATCCCTTTGTTTCTTCAGGGTAATCCAATGGATTGCCGCCGCTGGTGCGCCAGTTGCGGCTCCAGCCGCTGCTCCTGCGGCGTCCAATTCCTCGAGTTCGTCCAATCGGACTCGTTCATCGGACGACTCCCGCTACTCAGACGGCGATGCTCGCCGATTCAAGGCGGAGCGCGACGACTCTCGTCGCGAACTGGAGATCATCTCCAAGCAAGCCGGGATTGCGGACCTCGAATGGCAGGCTGAGCGCAAGCAACTGCTTGAAGTCATTGACGGTAATTTCCGTAACTTGCTCAATCCTAATCCCATCCTCCAAATGATATTAATCTGTTATCTCCTCGCAACCTTGCAGCGCGTGATGCTGAACTTGATCGACTGAAGGCGCTAGTGGATGAGCTGGCGAACAAAGTGAACGCCCAAGGGGACACACCCGAGGCACGCCTTGGTGCGGTGGCAGCTCGTGTCGACGAAGTGGCTTCCCATGGCGTTCGCCTGGGCGTCGCTACGGGTCTCGTCGCTATGTCGACGCACACCGGCACTGACTATTCCAGGATGCCGGTTGGTTTTGCCAACAGCAACCCAGAAGACATCGATGATATTGACGCCTCCATTGATCGCCTTGATGGCCATGGTGCTGCCATTGCCGATTCCATTCATCCCCAGTCTGTTTTGAACAGGCTCTTTCAGTAGTTTGTACTAGGGATTTATGGAATTTCGGCAATAAAACTTATCTTTCGCATGAACTCTTGATGTAACATGTTTTGTGCTAAGGGCAATACATTCAGTACTGGCCATTTTTCTTTTTCTCCAATGTCTCTGTCAATTTCCTTCTAAAGACGATTTCTTCCCAAATATCGGCTGTTCGGCAATTTAATATATCAATCACCGATCGATTTCAATACTGGGATAATACCTCTTCAAATATCTTACATTTATAGCAGAAGCAAATTCTTCTCCCAATAATGTCTTCAAAATATATGCATTTCCAGGTACGCATTTAACTACTCTGAAAGGACCCTCCCAATTTGGAGACCATTTGCCGAATGCTGCATATTTGGTTCCAATCGGCAATATCGCTTTCCAAACTAGATCACCTTCTGTAAATTGCTTAACCTTCACCTTCTTGTTGTAATACTTAGCAACTCGCATTTTGTTCTTCTCAATATTCTCCAAGGCCCTGAGACGAATCATATGTAAATCTTCTAATTCATCCATCATCAGATCATTGTAATCTTTAGAACACAAATCTTTTTGTAATTTAACCCTTCTCGAATCTGATTGCATCTCCCACGGCAAGATAGCATGGTGTCCATACACTAATTCATAAGGAGATGTTTTTGTAGCCCCATGAGGAGCCATTCGGTAAGCCCACAACGCTTCATTGAGTACCGAATGCCACCTTCTTGGCTTTTGATCAATCTTCTTCTGTATGATTTTGATCATAATTTTGTTAGAAGCCTCTGCTTGACCATTAGCTTGAGCATAATAAGGAGAAGAATTCAGTAATTTTATTCCCGTACTTTCAACAAAATCTCTGAATTCTGAAGATGTAAATTGAGTCCCTTGATCAGTGGTGATTGTCTGAGGAATCCCGAATCTGTAAATGATATGTTCTTTGACAAACTCAACCATATTTTCTGATGTCACTTTCCTCAACGGAACTGCTTCAACCCACTTAGTAAAATAATCAGTTGCTAAAAGTACGAACTTATGTCCCTTACTCGATGGAGGATTTATTTGGCCAATCAAATCTATTCCCCATCCTTTGAACGGCCATGGCTTGATAATGGGATTCAAAGCCGATGCTGGAACTCTCTGAATGTTTCCAAATTTCTGACAGTCTTGACATCCCTTATAATATTCAAAACAATCTTCCAACATTGTCGGCCAGTAATATCCAGTTCTTCTAATAACCCACTTCATTCGGTAAGCTGACTGATGTGCTCCACATAATCCGTCATGCACCTCACTTATCAGTCTTTTTGCTTCTTCATGATTTAAGCAATGTAACAGCACCCCATCCAAGGATTTATAATACAAATTATCATCAAGAAGAACAAACTTTAAAGCTTTATACCTGAGCTTTCTAGAAACCTTTCGGGATGGATTCTCCAGATAATCGGCAATCTCTTTCCTCCAATCATCTTCTGCCAGATTATTCCCGAAAGCATATACATCATTAGCACACACTTCTTGAAGCTCTCTATAACCTGATGCACTTTGGGCCAATCTATTTGCCTCTCCATTATCCCCTCTAGGAATGTGTTGTAGAATTACTGACCGAAAGCTCTTCAATATTTCTTTGCATTCTTCATAGTAATTCCTCAAGGTATCACTTTTGCACTCATATTCACCATTCAATTGTTTTATGACCAATTCTGAATCTCCAAAAATTTCAACTGCAATGGCCTCTGCTTCTTTCAAATATTGGAGCCCTTTGAGCAATGCCTCATACTCAGCCTGATTGTTAGTAACAGCAGATTGAATGGGAACAGCAAACTCAAATGTTTCTCCTTTGGGTGAAATTAATAAGATACCTGCTCCACCACCTTTGTTGCATGAAGATCCATCGAAGAATAATACCCAAGGAATAATGTTAAGCAATTTTATCGATGTATCATGATGTTCAGTAATGAAGTCAGCAATAATCTGCCCCTTGACAGCCTTTGCTGACTCAAACCTTAATTCGAATTCAGATAAGGCCAAAATCCATTTGCCAATCCTTCCATTCAAAATTGGTATTGACAACATGTGCTTAATCACATCAAATTTTGAATGTACAACGCATTCGGCATTTAGCAAATAGTGCCGAAATTTTGTACATGAGTAATAAACACATAAGCAAAGCTTCTCTATAGCCGAATACCTTGTCTCTGGATCTAGTAACTTTCGGCTAAGGTATGCAACTACTCTTTCCTTCCCTTCAAATTCTTGAATGAGGGCCGATCCAATAGTTTGGGCATCGGCCGCCACGTACAACTTGAAAGGCTTGTTCAATTGTGGAGGCACCAATACTGGTGGCTTCTTCATGTACTCCTTTATTTCATCAAAAGCCTTCTGTTGTTCGTCACCCCATACAAACTTTTGATCCTTTTTTATTTTCAACAGTGAGGAAAAGGGCAACACCTTTTGTGACAAGTTTGATATGAATCTTCTCACAAAATTTATCTTGCCAAGCAACGATTGCAACTCTTTAAGATTAGTTGGAGGAACAATTTCATCAATTGCCTTCATGCTTTTCTTACCAACTCCTATTCCTCCTTCATGTATCAAAAATCCCAGAAATTCTCCAGCCGAAACTCCAAAAGCACACTTGTTCGGGTTCATCTTAAGCCCATGTTTCCTGGTGCATTCTAGAGTTTTCCTTATGTCGGCCAAATGGGACTCATGATCCAATGACTTGATCACCACATCATCAATATATATTTCCACAATCTTGCCGATCAACTCATGAAAAATATAATTCATAGCCCTTTGATAAGTTGCACCAGCATTTTTCAATCCAAAGGTCATGACAACCCACTCAAACAACCCTATGTGTCCAAGACACCTGAAAGCTGTCTTTACTATATCTTCCAATGCCATAAAAATCTGATTGTATCCTGCATTACCATCCATGAAACTGAGCACTTTGTATCCAGCAGCAGCATCAACCAACGAATCAGCAATAGGCATTGGATATCCATCCATGGGTGTAGCCTTGTTTAGATCTCTAAAATCTATGCAAACCCTCATTTTTCCATTTTTCTTATAGACAGGAACGATATTAGAGATCCAATCCGCGTATTTACATGGCCGAATGAAATTTGCATCTAGTAATCTTTCAATCTCCTTTTTCACATCGGCCAACACTTCTTCCTTGTAGATTTTTCGGGGTGGTTGCTTGTAAGGCCTGTAACCAGGTTTGATTGGCAACCGATGCTCAACAATAGAACGGTCTAGACCGGGCATCTCCGAATAATCCCAAGCAAAGCAGTCCTTGTATTCTTTTAACAATGTCACCAACTTTTCTTTGAAAACTGAATCCAAGTTAGCACTGATAAATGTCGGCCTTGGCTTGTCACCATCTCCAATGTCCACTTCTTCCAATTTATCGGCCGACACAAATCCACGTCCTAATTTTCCATCAGTTCCATCAATTGGATTTTCCATCAAAAATTACTATGAGAGCCGACTGCTTCGATCGGCTGTTGATCACTGCTGGCTGGTGCCACAGGACCTTCTCCCCAGTCTTTGCCTGAGAAACAATCTATGCCTTGATATTCCCAGAAAGCTGGTTCCATATTTGCCACGCTTATTGAATCATCTGCTTGGACAATCTCCACCTCATCATCTATCCACTGAATAAGCTGTTGATGCATAGTAGATGGAATACAACAATTTGCATGAATCCAATCTCTTCCAAGCAGCAAGCTATATGCCCCTTTGCCCTCAATGACAAAGAAAGTCTTAAGCAGAATCTTGGACCCAATCATCAGATCAACGTGCACGCATCCCTTGGTGTCCGAAGGATTTCCAGCAAAATCATTCAGAATTATGCTCGTTGGTGTCAAATCTCTAGGGCCCATACCAAGCTTCCTGAATGTGGTATATGGCATTACATTGACAGCAGCTCCTCCATCGACAAACATCTTGGTCAATGGTTTGCCATTAACATATCCCTTCAAGTACAGTGGCTTCATGTGCCGATTCTGGGCTGGCTTCTCAAAAACAGCTTGTTTGTTCAACATCAATTGTGCCATTAACCCAAATCGTTCGGCATCATCTATATCGGGCAATATCTCTTCCTGTACAATTTGTTTAGCTGTAGCCATGAATTCATTCGGCAGAAAACATACCATACATGTAGGAGCCGAATGACCATGTTCGTCAGGCCTGTCTTTTGGGAGCCATATTGATTTCACCTTGACCTTTGCTTGCTTCAATTCCCGATTCCTCAGGCGCTGTACTCTTCTCTTCTGGCTCTTCCTCAAACCAGGTGGGCACCATTGTCCTTCTTGCCAAACATAAGCATGATCTTCTTCTTCTTCACGATCAACCCACTTGTAATCAGCATGTCTCTTTCTTGGTTGATCATTAAAACGCCGATCATCACTAGGATGCACCCTGCCAATTCTTTCATGGACAGATCGGCGATTGACAGTTCCCTGCCTATATTCATCATACCTATTATTGCATTCAGGACAACTATTCCATGTGGGAAGCTTCAAACCTTCGTTCCAACAGTGTCTGAAGAATGCACACCCCCAATGCGCATGTTCCTGCTCTCGAGCATACTCTTCTTGCTCTCCCTCAAACCTTTCTTCTTCGCGCCTTCTTTTCTCCTCCTCGTATTCACGCCTTTGAAAACGCTCTTTTTCTTGCTGACGCTGCCATTTGTTGAGGAGAATACGTGTAGTAACTCTAGGTTTAAAGGATTCTCCCACTTCAAATTGGCTATTCGGGAACCGAAGATCTTTCTGGCGAATCTGTTCAATTGTGATCTGCCGAGTGGGATCAACTGAACCATCCTGTCTTGCCTTCTTTGAGGTTAAAACTTTCAATCTTCCCTTTTCTCCAGATGGAACAGCATTCACCATATTAACCGAGAACCCGATCATATTCTGAGGGAAAGGGTTACTGTCCAGTTTCATCTTGTTGTCGAATTTCAGATGTCCTTCCTAGATAGCTTTCTGAATCCTCATCCTAAAGACTCTGCATTCATTAATGGAATGAGAATTTCTATCATGAAACCCACAGTACCTCTTATCTTTCACTCCATCGGGCCGAAGCATAGAATGCCCCTCTGGCAATTTGATTCGGCCTTCTTTCACCAGGAACTCAAACAATTTGTCCGCCTTAGTCACATCAAAATCATATGTTCCCTTCACCTGTTTGATCCATCTTTGAGCCATTGTAACTGGTTCTTTGCTCCACACTATCTCTGCTGCGGCTATCTCCTCGCTATCTTCATACTCATCTTCTTGATCTGCTCTTTCAAGGAATTGGTTATAGATGTCAGCTACATCATTATTTTTAGCAAATCTGACATCTTTCTTGAAACCATATGCCTGGTTACTCATCAAGGCCAATCTGTGTGACAACTGGCCCAAATCGTCAAACTCCATCCCGAATAGCTTCTCCCGAATGGTAGGCAGCATGCCAGCTACAGCCATACCAGTCAGCTGATCATCGGGTATGTTCAGAGAAAAGCACATGCTCTTTGTCTCCCTAAATCTCCTGAGGAACTCCGTAGGTGTTTCATTATTCCTCTGCCTCAAGCTGGTCAGATCAACCAACTTTTTCTCGGTACTGCCAATGTAGTAATGAGCATGGAATTTCTGCTCCAGGTCTTTCCAAGTACAAATCGACTGAGCAGGCAAAGAAGCAAACCATGTAAAAGCTGGACCTGTTAATGACAAAGGAAAGTATCTGATTCTAAAGGCCTCATCTGCCGAGGCTTCTCCAAGCTGCATCAAATATCGAGCTATATGTTCCACAGTACTTGTATCATCTTGTCCTGAGAATTTAGTAAACTCTGTAGGCACCTTGACTCTATTCGGCAATGATACCCTTTGGTACCATTCTGGGAAAGGAGACGAGTACATGTACCCCTGATTTTTAGGCTTCAGACCGAATTGATTTTGCAATACATCGGTCATTTTTTGCACCATGAGGTCAATACTGGTATCTTGATTCCCTGGTCTCCCAGCAAGCATGCCTGCAGTACCAACATACCCAGGATTCGGGAGGGCGTCGATAGCATTGTAATCCATAAACTCTGAATATCCGTTTCCATACAAATCCCTCTGCAGTCTGTTGTTCAAGGGAGATATCTTGTAAGCAGAAGCAGGCGGATTCCCTGTGGTGCCGAATGTCATATCACCGTATGTGCGAGTTTTCGGCAGTGCAGGCTGAGGATCTTGCCGAATCGGTTGTCCATTTGTATCTTTAGTACCAGAACCTCCAGTTTCATCAGCATTCCCTTTACCATGTGGCCTCTGAGCTTGTGCTTGAACATTGAAGTATGTTGGACCACCCAATTGCCCATGTATCTGCTCGAAGGGTTTATCCACATGCTGACCAAAAATGCTTATCATTATATGCCGAAAACTGTTTAAAAACGCAGCATTGTGATTGGTCATTGCTTCCCCCAAAGCTTTATATAACAAGCCCGAGAATCTCTCCCTCTCTTCTTCTTCAGTAAAATCAGACTGCCCAGGAAGGAGAACTCTTGGCAAGTCGGACTTGAGAAACGGTGCACCACTCCTGTTCTTGGCGAAAGACAGTAAACATTTGTTAATGAATTGGTCAGCAGCAGCCTTTACCATTTGTTGATGCTCTTCAGACAATTCTTCCAAAGTAACGTCCATGATGTCGCTCAACTCAGGCATCTTGAAAACTTGTGTGTGTCCCACCGGGCGTGCCAAAAAGTGTGTTGACGTAAAATCCGCACCTCACGCCAAGCACACAGCAAGCCGAATTAGCTAGCTTCACACGTGGCCCGGGCTTTTGAATCCGGAAGCGTGCCAGTCAGTTTGCCTGAAAACTAACAAAGGGACAAAACGTTTAGATCAAAACCTGGAATGTGCCGGGTGAGACCAGACAGTTCCATATTTGCGGCTATGGAGCCAATTTCGAACGACAAATAGCTACAGAGAAGCTATCTGTCGGCAGTTAAAGCCTCATTCGGCAATCGGCAAGGCACGCAAAGAGCGCACTACCGAATGCGTGACGTAAGCATGACGAAAGATCGGCTTTCAACCGAATGAACATTGTAGCAGATACTCATAGCCGATTAACGAGAAACAGAGCATGATAGATAAATAAAAGGGTGAAACATGATCATAAATTCGTAGTAAACAAGGAATGCATAGGCCGAAAGCAGCACCCGTCAAGCATGATAACAAGCAAGTTAATCCACCGCATGATACGACTTGTTTGAGACCACGCCACTAATCAGATTAGATTAATCCACCGCATGATACAATCTAACCGTGAAAAGCTAAAAGCATTCAATGTTTAATTACGAACCCACAACACAGTCATGAATTTACATTGAAACAAGAATGCATAGGCCGAAAGCAGCACCCGTCAAGCATGGCAACAAACAAGTTAATCCACCGCATGATACAACTCGTTTGAGGCCACACCACCAATCAGATTAGATCAATCCACCGCATGATACAATCTAATCGTGAAAGGCTAAAAGCATTCATTGCCCAATGCAAACCCACGAACACACGTTCACTCGTGAAAGCACTACCGAATGCGGCTATTTAGCCGAATCGGGGTCCATGGCGAAGGAACAAGCCTAATCGGTAAAGATAAATCTATCAGATCGAATCGAATTCTAATCCACCGGATGATTAGCTCTAAGACGACCCAAAAACCTGCATCTACCGCATGATACCCGGTTCTGTCAAGATCTACACGATACCAACAAGTTCGAACCCGCGACACGTAGCAACCTAGATCGGTTTCGGACTCGGCTATGAGGGGATAAGTCATCGCATCGTGAAGTAGAGCCGATTCTAGCCGACCTAGATTGGGCAAAGGAGTGTTGCATGAATTAAGCACATAGTAAAAACGAGGCAACACGGGGTAACTTAATGAATCTGTTAGATCTTGCCGAAATCTAACAGAGCCGATAACTTGGTCCATACTAGATCTTAGCCCACCGCATGGCTCATGACCTAACAGAGGAACCTTCTTGAGACCACAACTTAAATCCACCGGATGATACTAAGCATGGTAACAAGACTACTTGCATCAAAGCTTAAATCCACCGCATGATACTAAGCATGATACAAGGTTGCCGGTACTTACGGAGGTCGATGGATCGATGACTCCTCTCGAAGAACTCGACGACTCGACTAAAGGACTCGATGTTGGCACGGGGCCGGTTTGTTGTATGATTGATTGATTCTCTGATACCTCTATACAGCTGCCATGGGTTCATATTTATACCCAGGTCTTGATACAACTCTAGCCGGACACGACTACAATACTTATTTCTAAAAATAAATGACGAATCTTCGTGTCCGTATTGCGTTCCTTGTTCGAACCGGCCTTTCGCTTATGTTTTTCCACGTCATCACGCCTTCCCGAACGCTACCGCTTTTGCCTGCGGGACTATGCCTCTGCCGAATGACGACGCGTTCCCGACCGCGGAACGTCTTTGCCGAATGCTTCTGGGAAAAAACTCCTTTGCCGAATGGTATCTCTCCGACGATTCCGGCCCACATGTCAGCCTCTTCCTGGTGCCAATTTTTTGGTGTCAACAAGAGGTTTGTCCACCTCGGCATGGTTGGGTTTAAAGTTCTTTGAACTTTTACGCGACTGGTGGGTAAAGGGTGAAACCTCTGCAGAGTGTAAATCTATCATGATAGCCTTGCTCAGGGTCACGAGCGGCCTGGATCCTTTTTTATTAGAAGATGATGTTTATTTATGCTTAATGTCACTTACACTTTATTTATTGGGTTGCAACTGGGATTTCATTCACTTGTAGTAACTTGGATAATGATAAAACGAACCAACTAAAAGTGCTAATGCAGTTAAGCCGTGTCTAGCCTTTTTGAGCCTTCATACACCCGTGCTATACTTGCTAAGTGAGACATTTACTTACGCTTGCTATTATTCAACAAAATCCCGGATGGGTAACAGATGAAGTTTCGTGAGGATCTTCCGTACTTCTGAGCTGTGGTCAACCAGTCGGTGTCCCTGTGGACTTGAGGCTCTACCTGTTGAAAGAGTTAGACTTCCGCTGTGTTTTAGGTAAACTCTGATGTAAAACTATTTTATTCGAGCATATGTACTCTATTTATCATATTTGTTAACTATATGTGTTCTGTGGACTTCCTGGGCACACATATAGTAGCATTCGGGTTTCTGTGTAAATCCGGGTGTGACAAGCTGTGTTTCACGGTATAACCACTCCTATCCAATACCGTTTATCTCTTATCTGTCTAGTAGTGTACCCTTCTCTGATAGTCTCGAATATCTGTTTGCTAGTAATATTGCCAAAGCTTCCCTGCGGAAATATAAATTATGATACCTCGGATTACTCCCTGATGAAGTGCTACAGCGGTAATTCTGTGCGCTTGCAGAATATTTATATATTTTATTGAGCCATGAGAAAAATGACTTAAACACTCCTTACCCCAGTACCTGGATTTACAATCCTGATATTAGATTGTAAGAAGTGCCAACACCAGCCCCCGAGTATGCGAGGTGTCTGGCCTGGTCCATTTGGACGCGCCAAGTCCGTGTCGAGCGCCCAGCTCCTGAGCATGCGACTTGTCTGGCCTAGTCCCTTTGGACGCGCCAAGTCCGTGTCGAGCACCCAGCCCCCGAGCATGCGAGGTGTCTGGCCTGGTCCCTTTGGAGGCGCCAAGTCCGTGTCGAGCGCCCAGCCCCCGAGCATGCGAGGTGTCTAGCATTGTCCCTTTGGATGCGCCGAGTCCGTTTCGAGCGTTGTCGACGATTTATGTCGAGCACGTCTGCTAGGGGGTACCCCAGGAAGTAGATTTGTGGGTCTCGCCGAGTTCTAGGAACGATAGTGCACGAACAACACAAAGATTTAGACAAGTTCGGGCCGTGAGTAGCGTAATACCCTATGTCCTGTGTGCTTGATTGTATTGCACGTGAGTTGAGTTCTATGGTCTCTGCCGAGCTAGGGACCCCTGCCGTCCTTTATATATCCCATAGGGTAGGGTTACATGGTAAGTTTCCTAGTCGGTTACAATATGTGAGTCCTAGTTGGATTACACGAGTAGTTCTACTAGGACTCGGTCTTCTATCTTGAGGGTACCCGGGGATGTATATACCACAAGTCCCCGAGCATCTTGCACCTTTGCTTCAAGTCTTGAATCTGCTTTAACATCTTTGAGTAGTTGGAGCTAAGTCCAAGACGCTCAAGCCTTCTCCGTAGAGTAGTTTACATTGGAGTGCATCTTTAGATGCACCCAATGGGTGTAGCCCCCGAGCCTCCTACTACTTTTTAAGTAATCGGAGGTTTCAAAAGCAGTCTTCTATCTTCATCTTGATTAGTTCAATGGCGTGCACCGAGTAGGTGCGCCCATTGGGTATAGCCCCTGAGCTTCGAGTGGTTTTGTTAAAACTAGTCGAAGATCTTGAATGGATCAACAATAGGCACAAAAAATGTGTACCCCTTGAGTGTAGCCCCCGAGCCTTGAAACGAATGGTTTACATTCGGTCCAAGGGTCAAGAACATAGTCTTCAAGTTGTTGTAATATGCAAGCACCGACTAGTTTAAAGTATTCGGTTGGCATTGTAAGGCCGCACCGTTTGAGTACCGACTAGCTCTAGTACTTGTCTTCATGTCTTGGCTTGTACTGTGAAGCCCCAAGCTTCAAGCGGCTGGTTGAAGCACCGACTAGTAAAAGTACTCAAGTGGTTCCATGGTCGTGTTATGAACATTCAACTGGTAACCCTGCAATTTAAATATATAGGATGAGTAGTATCCGATCTAGAAAAAGTAAATAATAACATTTGTAATGCATGTTTAAACTTGTTACATGTGGTAATGCATGTAAAGCATATTTTTAAATAAGCTGATAAAATTATTATAATAGCATATAAAGCATGTGGTAATGCATGTTTAAACTATTTAAGCTAATTGCTCTTGTTAGACTCGTAACCACTCGAGTGGTAGCCCTGTTACGTTTAAACACTTGGTCTCGCTTAACCAGTCCTTTTAAGGTGCATAGGTGTTACGAAGGAACCGAAGTTTCACAAATTAGGGTGCACGCTACTGAGCGGTTTGGTCGTTGAGAGTGCAGAGAAATAATAAAGCAGTCGGTTAGGACTTTTCTCCTGTAGGAGAGACCGCGCGAGGGTTTGTAACCCGTTGGCGAGATGTCAAGCGAGGTATTCTTTTAGAATAGTCGGCTCATGGGCAAGTATGTTTTTAAACAAGCTCATAAAATTATTATGTAGAAAATAATTATTAAATAAGACTTAGGTTGATGCGCGAATGATTGTCGATGAAGCCATGACGGTCAGCGATGGAACCGCGACGGTTGTTGTTGAAGTCGACTAGTCGGAGTCGAATCAGACTAGTTGTTGATGTCACGGTAGCCGACCTTGACTAGTTTACTAGTCGAGATGAGGTAGTCGAAGTAGTCGTGCGGCGAACCGGCGAGTTGATGCAGTCGATCTCGACTAGTTTTAACTAGTCGAGACGAGTAGTCGAAGTAGTTGTATCGTGAGTCAATGTAGCCGGATGTAGGCGTAGTAGTACTCGCGTACGTCTCTTGTTCGAACCAAGCGGGAAACTGGAGGTCTTCTGGTGTATCTTCGTGTGCGTGTAGCAAAACTCCACTAGAATAGATTAATTTAAGAAACAGCAGCATCAGCTTTTCTGGATCCTGATGCCTGCTGGTACTCCGTAGCTCCGTCTGGAGTTCCGAACTCGAGTAGTTTCTTGACTCGAACTGCAACTCTTCTGTCATAGCTTTTGATAGACTAGAGCTTCGGTCTTCTGCTTCGGACTTGCGAATACCTGAGCGAATCAAACTCGCTATCAACTCTATCTCGGACATGCGAATATTACAGAGTCGATGGTTCCTCCACTTTAATATCCATGAGTGCGCCAGTAAAATTTTTGCAATTCACAGTTGGACTTCCTGTGCCTTGTCTCGGTCGGCGTACTGGTCTCCGTCTTGGATTCGACGAGAAACAGAGTCTCCTCGCTTCGGACTCGGCGATAATCCTCGTTCGACTTCACAGTAAATTGTCGAATCAACAAAGTAAGGAACCACACGAAGTCGCCTAGTTGGTTGATGTTGATGATGATTGGTCCATCAAGCTCTTCCACTGATATTGCGATATGCTGCTGATGTTGAAGTTTGATCCCATCGCGCCTAATGTCGAGCATCAGCGAGTAGGCCCCACGGTGGGCGCCAAGTGTTGATGATTTATGTCGTGCACGTCTGCTAGGAGGTACCCCAGGAAGTAAATTTGTGGGTCTCGCCGAGTTCTAGGAATGATAGTGCACGAACAACAAAAAGAGTTAGACAGGTTCGGGCCGCGAGTAGCGTAATACCCTACATCATGTGTGCTTGATTGTATAGGACGTGAGTTGAGTTCTATGGTCTCTGCCGAGCTAGGGACCCCTCCCCTCCTTTATATATCCCAGGGGGCAGGGTTACATGGTAAGTTTCCTAGTCGGTTACAATATGTGAGTCCTAGTTGGATTACACGAATAGTTCTACTAGGACTCGGTCTTCTATCTTGAGGGAACCCGAGGATGTATATCCCACAAGCGCCCAGCCCCCGAGCATGGGAAGTGTTTAGCCCGGTCCCTTTGGACGCGCCGAGTCCGTGTCGAGCGCCCAACGCTTCAGCATGCAAGGTGTCTGGCCTGGTCCCTTTGTACGTGCCAAGTCCGTGTTGAGCGCCCAGCCCTCGAGCGTGCAAGGTGTCTAGCATGGTCCCTTTGGACACGTCGAGTCTGTGTCAAGCACCCAGCCTCCGAGCATGCGAGAAGTCTGGCCTGGTCCCTTTGGATGCGCCGAGTCTGTGTTGAGCATCCAGCCCCCGAGCATGCGAGGTGTGTGGCGTGGTCCCTTTGGACGCGCCTAGTCCGTGTCGAGCGCCCAGCCCCCGAGCATGCGAGGTGTCTGGCCTGGTCCCTTTGGACGCGCGGAGTCCGTGTCGAGCACCCAGCCCCCGAGCATGTGAGGTGTCTGGCCTGATCCATTTGGACGCACCGAGTCCGTGTCGAGCGCCCAGCCCCCGAGCATGCGAGTTGTATGTCCTGGTCCCTTTGGACGCGTCGAGTCCGTGTCGAGCGCCCAGCCCCCGAGCATGCGAGGTGTCTAGCCTGGTCCCTTTGGATGCGCCTGTTGGCACTTCTTACGATCAAATATCAGGATTGTGAATCCCGGTACTGGGGTAGGAAGTGTTTCAGTGGTTTTTCTTATGGCTCAGTAAAATATATAAATGTTCTGCAAGCGCACAGAATTACCACTGTAGTACTTCACCAGGGAGTAATCCGAAGTATCATAATTTATATTTCCGCAGGGAAGCTCATGGCAAGAGTACTAGCAAACAGATATTCGAGACTATTAGAGAAGGGTACACGACTAGCAAGACAGGGGATAACGGTATTGGATAGGAATGGATATACCGTGACACACAGCTCGAGGTAGGCTCATGTAAGGAAGAGAAAGAATAGGTAGCTGGGAGGATAACAATATGAGATAGAGGACTCCTGGGTACTTGTCTATCTAGGTTACTCGGGTCAAGAGGTACATGAGTTGAGGTAGAAATTCTACAGGCTCTAGGATAAATATAATGTCTTAATATCGGGAGGCGAAACCACCAACACGCGGAAAGGGATGAGAAAGGGTGTTGACAATAACGCCGGAGGCTCCTGCAGGCCGGATTTGGACGTGATGGGCTACGTAGGCCGTATAGGGCTATCACCACTTAACGACTACCACTTCCGTCAACCCAGGGACAGACTAAGGCTGAGTCTAGTCTAGGTACCACACCTACACTATCCAACAACTACTTACTCCACTAGCAAGAGCAAGGAACCCCATTAGTATTATCGGTGACAATTCACCTCAAATACTAAGCAGGATCGAAGAATAAATTAAGATAAGGACATAAACAAGAACAAGAAGAACTAGAACAACAACTCACTATAGTCTAAACACGACATACTTGCAACTAGAATAAAGTAGAGGTAGGTATAAATAACTCAGAAAAGATGGCAAAGATAAGTATATTGATAACTCAGAGTCTTACAAAAAGAAAAGGAAAATATACAAGAGCTAATACCAGAGCTTCTGAAGACGACTTCAGAACCTCCAAGGAACAGCTCGACTCAACTCTAACTCCCAACTAAACTATCCTAACTCTACTATAACAAGTGGAAAGACAGCTCCTTGGCTTGGTGTGTGTGATACAAGTGACTGACCCCTCTATTTATAGCTTGAGTAGGTCGGTTTGGAGTGGAGTGGCAACCAAGGGAACCAGGAGGTGGTTCCTCCTGATTCGGGCAAATCCTTGGGTTCAGCAGAACTGCCTAGTTCGGCCGATTCCTGGGATGCTCCGTTCTTTGCTCCCACGGCGTGGATGCACTCCTGGGGTCAGTTTCTAGTGCTGGGGGCGGTTCGGCCGAAGGCCAGGGTTCGGCCGAATTGGGCTTGTTCCATGGCCGGCCTCCCCAGCACCGCCTTTGGTCTTGGACCTCCCTGGGCTGTCTTCTGGTGATGTACTTCGTGTTGTGTTGGCCCAAGGATGAGGTGGCGGTCGCCCACGTGTCATGTGTCATCATCGCTTGGTCATTGTTGACGTGGACGACTCCCAATTCTGCTTTGCGTCGTATACGGCTAAGGGGGGTAACCGGCCAAATCGTGTCGTTCGGCCGAATCGGTCAATTCTGACCCCTATAGCTCATATTTCTTGTTATTGTACCTGCACAAGTGCAACACACCAAAACTCGTGGAACTTTATTAGAAATAAACCTAGATGGAAGGAATGTCACATATAACCTCTTTTATTCCCGAGTATTGGTGGTCGAAAACGTGGCGTAACGACCGCCAACAAGCTCCCCCAAGCTTAGACCTTTGCTCGTCCTCGAGCAAAGATAGAAACTTAGGCTCGGTGGATCAAGAGTTGCTACAATGTTGGTATCTTGCGGGTAATCTTAATAAATAACTAGTACTCAAAATACTCGAATCATCGACAAAGTATTAAGTCACCATTTTACCTATGGGGCTGTCGACGATTTATGTCGAGCAAGTCTGCTAGGGGATAACCCAAGAAGTAGATTTGTGGGTCTCGCCATGTTCTAGGAACGATAGTGCATGAACAACACAAAGATTTAGACAGGTTCGGGCCGCGAGTAGCGTAATACCCTACATCCTGTGTGCTTGATTGTATTGCACGTGAGTTTTGTTGTTCTGAGGGGGTCCCTGCTCCTCCTTATATATCCGGGGAGCAGGGTTACAAGTCAGTTACATAACTCTAATCGTATACAACAAGTAGTACTACAACAGGGTACTTTTGGGAGTCTCCTAACAGTAGACGACTAGTCTTTCCTAATCAACTACGTCGTCTTGCACCATAGCCGACTGGTTTAAAGTAGTCAGATTAAACCTTATTGAGTAGTTTTAATCCCATGAATGAGTGGCCCTAGGGATCCTGGTCCCACAAGCCCCCGAGCATCTTGCACTTTTGCTCCAAGTCTTGAATTTGCTTTAACAAAATCTCTAGACTAGTCGAGTAGTTGGAACCAAGCTCAAGACGCTCAAATCATCTGTGTAGACTAGTTTATATTGGAGTGCATCTTTAGATGCACACAATGGGTGTAGCCCCCGAGCCTTCGAGTACTTCTTGGGTAGTCAGAGGTTCAAAAAGCAGTCTTCTGTCTTCATCCCGAGTAGTTCAATGGGGTGCACCGAGTAGGTGCACCCATTGGGTGTAGCCCCCGAGCTTCGAGTAGTTTTGTTAAAACCAGTCGAAGGTTTTTATTTTGAATTGAACCAAAATTTCTAGAAAATAAAATCCCGGATATCCCGGTAACAGCCCCCGAGCTTTGAAGCAAATATATTTGGTTTAAAGATCAAGGAAATGTTTCAAAAAACCTACCATAATTCAAGATCTCCGAATATGCCATTGCTAGTGGCTTTAATTAGGGAAGTTATCCCTAAAAAAGCGGTCAAAATAACCCCATAGTACTGTATCAAACAGTAACCCCATCAAAGGTTATAAATTTTGAAGCGATAGGTCTTGATTCATTTCACTGTATTGGGCTGTTGCAATCACCATTTTCCTCATAGATCCTGATATTGAGCCCCCGAGCATTCAATCCTTGAGCTTTTAGCCCCCGAGCATTTCACATCCCTATCGCATCTCTTATAGCTGTTTGTCGCCCGTAGTCAAAAAATGGGTAGGAAACAAGGAGCAGCGAAGAAAGCTGGCGATGCTGGATCCGCGCAGCTGCCAGAGAAGAAATCCACAAGGAAAAAGGTTTCCTTGGTTGATCCAAATGTCCGTGTTGATTTCAAAGATCCCCCTTGCCCAGCCAATGCCTGGAAACAATGCACAGCCTCTACCAACGATCTGAATAATCTGGTAGAACAAGATTTTCTTCTTTCCCAGGCGACGTTAGAGTGGAAATCATGTTGGAAACAACCTTTCCCTACTGAGAACAATGAAGAAATTCCTCTCTTTATTTCATTCTGTGAGTGAGGTGTGGGTTTACCATTATCATCATTCATGAGAGAATTGCTTTCTTTCTACAAACTTCAACTTCACCACCTGAATCCGAATGGAGTTCTCTATATCTCTGTGTTTGTCCACGCAAGCGAGGCATTTTGTCACACCCCAAAATTTTCGAATTTTGGGATGTGAATTTTTAACATAATTAATACAATAATTTTCTCAATTTTCTAAAATTTTTTCAAGCTTTATTTAATTTTACAGGGAATTTGTAATTAAAAAAAAGTATATAAATAAAAATATTTGCGAAAGATAAATAAAATGTTGTATGTGTTGCATTCATGCCGACTGCATAGTGTTTTGTTTGTGTGTGATTCAATTGGAATTTAAATTCTGTTTGAATTCGAATTTGAATCGTCTCGTTTGGAGCTCTAGAAAAGTTGCGGCGGCCCGAGTCCACTTTTCCTCCCTTAACTATTTTCCTCGTCCGATTCTGGCCCTTCTATCTTTTTCTCCCGCAGCGGCCCAGCCACCCACGCCCCGCTTTCGGCCTGGCCCAGCGGCCTGCTTCGCCCGGCCTGCCGGCCTGCTCGCGCCCCGCCCCCGCACCGGCCCGACTCGGCCCAGCAGCCAGTCCGGCCCAGCCCCGCCAACGCTCGCGGCCCGCAGCGCCCCCTCCCCTCTCTGCTGACTGACGCGCGGGGCCCCCGTTTCAGCCCCGTCCCTGAGCTCCAGCCGAGTCCGGCTCGGCCCCGACCGCCGGAGTCCCGGTCGGCCACGGCACGGACGCCGAGGAGCCAGGACTCTTTCGGCCGTCCTTCAAATACCCGCCGCCCCGTCTCCCGAACTCCCCCAAGCCCTAGCCGCCCTAGCCCCCGTTCCCCGCACGGCCGCCGCCGAACCGCCGCCGCCGAGATCTGCGCCGCCGCGGATCCGCCGACTCGCCGCCGCTCGGGTCGAATTGACTGCTCCAGGAGCTTCCCCAGCGGGTAAGCTCGCTCCCGAACCCAGTCTAGCTCTGTTTCGTGCGCCGTAGCTCCGTCGTCGTCATCACCCAACCGCCGCCGCCGCTGTAGTTCGTCGCGAGCCATCTCCGCCGCACCGTCGTCGACGAGACCCCCCCTGGCGAGTTCGCCGTATCGCCCCGGTCTTGTAGCGCCAGACCCCATCCCGAGCCGTGCCCTGTGGCGTGAGAACGAGTTTCGCCGGCGACCTTCCGCCGCGCGCGCAGGCGGCGCCGCCGCATCGACTCACCGCCGGCGACCCTCCTCTCCCCGATCTAATCTGAGCCGTCCAAGTTGAAACCGACGACCCGGATCGAGTCAACCGAGCCAGGTCAAAGTTGACCGTAACGGTCAACTGAGTCAACCTGGACGTTTTTCAAAAGAGCCCCTGCCCTTTTTCAAAATTAACCCGCAGTCCAAATCTATTCAAAAATAATTACATTTAGGTCCTGATTTTTACAGAAAACCCCCTGCCTTATTTAAAATTTGTACCCGAGGTCCTGTTTTAGTTAAATTGCAAATAAACCCTCCTGTTTTTATATAAAATTATGTTTTAGCCCCTGAATTTTTGCGCCTGGAACTTTTAAAACTTTGCCAGCAAGTCCCTGAACCTTAGAAAAGCCATAACTTCTCCGTTTTAGCTCCGATTTGATCCGTTTTCGTTGCGTTAGACTCATATCAACTTAAACTCCTCGTTAGTACTGTTAATTGACATCTAAATTGTTTCTGAATTTTATTCAATATTAATTTGATTAAAGATTATTTAAATGTGTTTTCTATCTAAAATCCAATTAAGGGTTATACTCCGGTTTTTCAAATTAATGTCTACAAGATTAATATCTATTCAATTAGTTTTCTGAATAAAATATAATTAAGTTTCACTTCGATTTTTCATAAATAAATATTAATTTGATTAATAATTACTTAACTAGCTTTTGCTAATTTAAAAGCAATTTAGAGTCAACCTCCGGTTTTTCATAACTAAATGTTAACATTGATTAACATTAACATAAATATGATTTTGAATTATAACATTGATTTAAGCAACATGGTTCATAATTTATTCAATTAGATGCTCTCACATATTTTATTTCATGCTAATATTTAATTTGGTATATCATATACATAAATAATTATAAATAAAATGAGATTAAGTTTTACCCCGGTTTTACAAATTCAAACATAATTATTTGAGATAATCTCTATTTATGATTTACTTAAAATCAATCAAGCATATAATTGTGTCATTTAATAAATCAAATCTTCCGATAGTCGTATCTTTTCAACCGTAACTCCGTTTTCAGCGATTCTTGCGCTCACGCGACCATCGAATCAAGCCCTATCCTTTAGCGCGCTCTTTTAAAGCTTTTCCTTTGATTGATGTACTGTTCTTAGTGTATGTTGTTTGCTTGTATGATTGTGCCGATGATTGCCGCGAGTAGAGAAACGTCATCGAGCGAAGGAACACAAATCAAGTGCTGTCAAGCTTGAAGATCAAGACCGAAGACTAAGTGAATTCACCGGATTTGAGGCAAGTACAGCACGGACAATCCTTGCTACCTAAACACACCTTTACATTAATTACTGCATATGCATGTGTCTAAATTGTTGTCCTATTAAGGATATTCCTAGCTTTGTTTACCCTATACCTTGATCACCCTGGGTTATTGCATTTGGGTAGATCTTTGCTAAGCGCAGCTACTGTCACCAATGTTTAAACTGTTAATCTTGACTTAATGGTTCACTTCAATGTTAATGGTAAAACTTGCTTTTTAGCAACATGGATCAGGGAGCTAGGGCGTACATGTTTGGCTCTAGTGTCTCTCCGTAAGGACTGGTTCTTAAAGCGGCAACCCAGGAACATGTCGCCACCACTGGAACTATAATGGCTCTGGTCTTGGACAAGTAACATGTACGGCTCTAACATAACGGTAGTTACCGACAGGCCGACGGCGTTATGGGAAGCATGGGTGAGAGTATGGTTTGATCCACCGAGGACGGGTTATTCCGTCGGCTATGCCTCGTCAGGCAAAGTCCCGTGCTCCGCACGTTGCGCTATTTATTTTTGTTGTTGGCCTTCGTGCCGCGCTTGGACGCCATTGACCCTCCTATTCGGAGCGCCCTGGGAGTCAGTCAATCTCGGTGCCTTGGGTCATGCTGCCTAGGTTGTACCATAACGGCTACTGTTTCGTTAGGGTGTCTTGTGAAAAGCCTCGTAGCGTCCCTATGCGGTCACACCTCGGAAGTGTGATTTGTGAGGTCTGATCCACCTCCGCGTGGTTGGGTGCAAAGTTCCTTTGAACTTTTACGCGACTGGTGGGTAAAGGGCGAAACCTCTGCAGAGTGTACAATCTATCATGATAGCCTTGCTCAGGGTCACGAGCGGCCTGGATCCTTTTTGATTAGAAGATGCTATTATTTATTACTGTCTAATGTTTACTTCTACTTTATTAATTGGGGAAAACAACTGGGATTCATATACTTGTAGTAACTTAGGTTTATGCTAAAATGAATCAACTAAAATTGCTGATGCAGTACAGCCGTGTCAAGCCTATCTTTTAAGCCTTCATATACCCGTGTTGTATTTGCTAAGTAAGACAATTACTTACACTTGTCAATATTCAACAAAATCCCGGATGGGTAGCAGATGGGGTGAAAGAGACAACTACCGAGATTCCTGAGGATCGTCTGTATACTAAGCTATGGTCAACCAGTCGGTGTCCCTGTGGACTTGAGGCTCCACCTGTGAAGATAGTTAATATATAGTCTTCCGCTGTGTTTTAGGTAAACTCTGATGCAAAACTAGTTTATTTGAGCATATGTACTCTGTTTTACCACATTTGTAAGCTGTATGTGTTTTGTGGACTTCCTGGGCACACATACAGTAGCATTCGGGTTTCTGTGTAAATCCGGGTGTGACAGATTGGTATCAGAGCTATGCTGACTGTAGGACCGCAGCCTAGATAGTACTGGTCTTCTACTAAGGCTTATTTCGCCATACAACCCTTGTTTTCTCAATCCTTGATATTTTGATTCAAAAAAAAATGCTATCCTTGAGCATTTCCCCTCCTTGACAATTTCCCTGTTTGATCATTATATCCTTGGAAGTTTTATGCACTCCTTGATAATTTGCTTCTCACCCTTAACTTTGGAATTAATTACCTCCACCTTGTCTTGGTACATTTCTAATCTCCACCTTTGGTGTGTTTAACTCCTCCTTGTTCATTGCTTTACCTTGGTCATTCTCTCTCACCTTGAAATTTGATATTAACATTGCGAGTATCATTGTTTACTCAGTCATTCCTTAACACCATTACTATTTCACTCTTCCTTGTATTTCAAAGCATTGGCCCTTTGGATTCTTTCCTTGGCCTCTGATTCCAAAGTGCAAGTTCTGCTCTATCACTTTACTCTAAACTACCTAGATTTCCATATGGTCCTAACACATGCCCAAGTCACCTGGAGAGTGAAGATACCAGTCTACTAGAAGGAGTTCAAGACTGAGCGACTTCGGTTTCGAGACTACGTCGAACTCAATGCCAATACAATCAAGAAGTCGGTGCGAAGAAGGACTAAAGAGATAACCTTGCCTAGGAGGATTCCCTTGACCTTATTGACAACGTTTAGAGTCGCTTTTAAACTTGTGTGTTTAGCCTTGGTTGAGTGTGATTGTAATGCCTGTCCTTATGCCTTTGATTGATTTGGTTCTTTGTATTGAGTGTTGGTGTATTGTTGGTCTTCTACCTGCAATGACATCAGCTTCTTAACTGGGTTCTTACCTTCAAAGGCTTACTCCTCCTTCCTCACCTCCTTCTCCTTTTCCGCAATCCCTCCCCAGATGGAGAATCCCCTTGAAAGCAAAGCCGATAGTGCCTCTGGAAAGCAAATACCAGCTACTTCAATCCATCTCAAGATGGCAGAGCTTATAGAAGTACAAACACGGGCATTGCACACAATGGCTCAAGCTATGGGAGAAATCCAACAAGCTATGATGGAGCAAGCCATGCTTCTCAACGATTACCACAAAAGCAAGGAAGGAAACCGTAAGGTCTCACTACCAGCGTTCCCGTCATCACTCAACTGTGGGAAGCCCTTAGCCATGCAAGCAGAGGCTTGTGAGTTATCATCTCCCTTAGTTGCGGAGATGACCAATGTGGGAGTTCACCCAGGCCCAGTAAAAAGGCAAGTGGTAGGAGCATGGGATTGTCAACAGAACAAAAGGACTCATGGAGTTCCAGAGCTAGAAGGGAGGCTACAACATGAGGACACTAAGACTCCAGGAGGTTGTATATGTTGTGAACACCATGGCCTTCCATGCCCTCAAGTTGAAGCTAGCCTAATGACAACTGAGGCATATCATAGTTTCCGTTCAAATATCAACAAAGAACAGAGGGCAAACGCTAGGAGGTCAGCACCACAAAGAGTTACCCAAGCTAAAGGTAGTGCTCCAATTATGGGCCTTGAGGATTGGAGTATCACCATTAGAGAGTTTCAACCCAGGAAAGACAGTGGACCCAAGCAGCAAATAAGCGAAAGGAGCCGAGGAAAAGAGATACTTGTACCAGGGGCAAGTGGTGATAATTGTCCCAGATCCACTCAAACTCACGGATTCACAGATCAACACACCAAGCACCTGGAAGACATCCACACTCCACACCGCCACTACCTCGAGATGAATCCAGATGTACAAAACACTTCACTAGCAGGGAACACCATACCGAAAGTAGGCCGAGACGAAGTTTACGCTACCTTTTTGGTAAGAGAGGATACTACAAGCCAGTGTTACATCCGTAACAAGACAGGTAACCAGAATAGTAAGAGACCAGCCAAGAAGAGGGGTAGAGACGAATTCCAACCATATTCCCCAAACTACGAAAGAAAAGGACCACCAGCTGGTCAGTGGCCGATACCTCTAGAATTTGCTGCAACAGGCAGATGCTACCGTTGTGGCGAGGAAGGCCATCATGCGCACGCGTGTCGTTGGAGAACCAGATCATCAGCCCTAGTGACCACAGGGGGGCAGAAAGGTGTCGATGCATACAAGGTGTTGCGGGAGTAGGAGAACCTGACATGACAACACCCATAAGATAAGACTGTGCTAAGTGGAAAGGAAGTCGCCATAGACGGGGACACTCACGTCAAGGAAAAGCAATCCGGGAATCTACCTGGATGTACCTCAATAATCCGATCAGAGTAGTAGAAGTAGAATTTAGGGAAGTAACCACAAGGTGATTCATGGTATTTCTGTAGTCTGAAGGAATGTGATTCTCAAGTCCATGTAATGACCACCGATCTGAATAAAGTCTACAAGATGTTGGAAGTCACCCACCTAAAACCTTTTATTCTTGCTAGCCTTTCTTGTGAATCTCGGGACGAGATTCCTGTTAAGGGGGGTAGTTTGTCACACCCCAAAATTTTCGAATTTTGGGATGTGAATTTTTAACATAATTAATACAATAATTTTCTCAATTTTCTAAAATTTTTTCAAGCTTTATTTAATTTTACAGGGAATTTGTAATTAAAAAAAAGTATATAAATAAAAATATTTGCGAAAGATAAATAAAATGTTGTATGTGTTGCATTCATGCCGACTGCATAGTGTTTTGTTTGTGTGTGATTCAATTGGAATTTAAATTCTGTTTGAATTCGAATTTGAATCGTCTCGTTTGGAGCTCTAGAAAAGTTGCGGCGGCCCGAGTCCACTTTTCCTCCCTTAACTATTTTCCTCGTCCGATTCTGGCCCTTCTATCTTTTTCTCCCGCAGCGGCCCAGCCACCCACGCCCCGCTTTCGGCCTGGCCCAGCGGCCTGCTTCGCCCGGCCTGCCGGCCTGCTCGCGCCCCGCCCCCGCACCGGCCCGACTCGGCCCAGCAGCCAGTCCGGCCCAGCCCCGCCAACGCTCGCGGCCCGCAGCGCCCCCTCCCCTCTCTGCTGACTGACGCGCGGGGCCCCCGTTTCATCCCCGTCCCTGAGCTCCAGCCGAGTTCGGCTCGGCCCCGACCGCCGGAGTCCCGGTCGGCCACGGCACGGACGCCGAGGAGCCAGGACTCTTTCGGCCGTCCTTCAAATACCCGCCGCCCCGTCTCCCGAACTCCCCCAAGCCCTAGCCGCCCTAGCCCCCGTTCCCCGCACGGCCGCCGCCGAACCGCCGCCGCCGAGATCTGCGCCGCCGCGGATCCGCCGACTCGCCGCCGCTCGGGTCGAATTGACTGCTCCAGGAGCTTCCCCAGCGGGTAAGCTCGCTCCCGAACCCAGTCTAGCTCTGTTTCGTGCGCCGTAGCTCCGTCGTCGTCATCACCCAACCGCCGCCGCCGCTGTAGTTCGTCGCGAGCCATCTCCGCCGCACCGTCGTCGACGAGACCCCCCCTGGCGAGTTCGCCGTATCGCCCCGGTCTTGTAGCGCCAGACCCCGTCCCGAGCCGTGCCCTGTGGCGTGAGAACGAGTTTCGCCGGCGACCTTCCGCCGCGCGCGCAGGCGGCGCCGCCGCATCGACTCACCGCCGGCGACCCTCCTCTCCCCGATCTAATCTGAGCCATCCAAGTTGAAACCGACGACCCGGATCGAGTCAACCGAGCCAGGTCAAAGTTGACCGTAACGGTCAACTGAGTCAACCTGGACGTTTTTCAAAAGAGCCCCTGCCCTTTTTCGAAATTAACCCGCAGTCCAAATCTATTCAAAAATAATTACATTTAGGTCCTGATGTTTACAGAAAACCCCCTGCCTTATTTAAAATTTGTACCCGAGGTCCTGTTTTAGTTAAATTGCAAATAAACCCTCCTGTTTTTATATAAAATTATGTTTTAGCCCCTGAATTTTTGCGCCTAGAACTTTTAAAACTTTGCCAGCAAGTCCCTGAACCTTAGAAAAGCCATAACTTCTCCGTTTTAGCTCCGATTTGATCCGTTTTCGTTGCGTTAGACTCATATCAACTTAAACTCCTCGTTAGTACTGTTAATTGACATCTAAATTGTTTCTGAATTTTATTCAATATTAATTTGATTAAAGATTATTTAAATGTGTTTTCTATCTAAAATCCAATTAAGGGTTATACTCCGGTTTTTCAAATTAATGTCTACAAGATTAATATCTATTCAATTAGTTTTCTGAATAAAATATAATTAAGTTTCACTTCGATTTTTCATAAATAAATATTAATTTGATTAATAATTACTTAACTAGCTTTTGCTAATTTAAAAGCAATTTAGAGTCAACCTTCGGTTTTTCATAACTAAATGTTAACATTGATTAACATTAACATAAATATGATTTTGAATTATAACATTGATTTAAGCAACATGGTTCATAATTTATTCAATTAGATGCTCTCACATATTTTATTTCATGCTAATATTTAATTTGGTATATCATATACATAAATAATTATAAATAAAATGAGATTAAGTTTTACCCCGGTTTTACAAATTCAAACATAATTATTTGAGATAATCTCTATTTATGATTTACTTAAAATCAATCAAGCATATAATTGTGTCATTTAATAAATCAAATCTTCCGATAGTCGTATCTTTTCAACCGTAACTCCGTTTTCAGCGATTCTTGCGCTCACGCGACCATCGAATCAAGCCCTATCCTTTAGCGCGCTCTTTTAAAGCTTTTCCTTTGATTGATGTACTGTTCTTAGTGTATGTTGTTTGCTTGTATGATTGTGCCGATGATTGCCGCGAGTAGAGAAACGTCATCGAGCGAAGGAACACAAATCAAGTGCTGTCAAGCTTGAAGATCAAGACCGAAGACTAAGTGAATTCACCGGATTTGAGGCAAGTACAGCACGGACAATCCTTGCTACCTAAACACACCTTTACATTAATTACTGCATATGCATGTGTCTAAATTGTTGTCCTATTAAGGATATTCCTAGCTTTGTTTACCCTATACCTTGATCACCCTGGGTTATTGCATTTGGGTAGATCTTTGCTAAGCGCAGCTACTGTCACCAATGTTTAAACTGTTAATCTTGACTTAATGGTTCACTTCAATGTTAATGGTAAAACTTGCTTTTTAGCAACATGGATCAGGGAGCTAGGGCGTACATGTTTGGCTCTAGTGTCTCTCCGTAAGGACTGGTTCTTAAAGCGGCAACCCAGGAACATGTCGCCACCACTGGAACTATAATGGCTCTGGTCTTGGACAAGTAACATGTACGGCTCTAACATAACGGTAGTTACCGACAGGCCGACGGCGTTATGGGAAGCATGGGTGAGAGTATGGTTTGATCCACCGAGGACGGGTTATTCCGTCGGCTATGCCTCGTCAGGCAAAGTCCCGTGCTCCGCACGTTGCGCTATTTATTTTTGTTGTTGGCCTTCGTGCCGCGCTTGGACGCCATTGACCCTCCTATTCGGAGCGCCCTGGGAGTCAGTCAATCTCGGTGCCTTGGGTCATGCTGCCTAGGTTGTACCATAACGGCTACTGTTTCGTTAGGGTGTCTTGTGAAAAGCCTCGTAGCGTCCCTATGCGGTCACACCTCGGAAGTGTGATTTGTGAGGTCTGATCCACCTCCGCGTGGTTGGGTGCAAAGTTCCTTTGAACTTTTACGCGACTGGTGGGTAAAGGGCGAAACCTCTGCAGAGTGTACAATCTATCATGATAGCCTTGCTCAGGGTCACGAGCGGCCTGGATCCTTTTTGATTAGAAGATGCTATTATTTATTACTGTCTAATGTTTACTTCTACTTTATTAATTGGGGAAAACAACTGGGATTCATATACTTGTAGTAACTTAGGTTTATGCTAAAATGAATCAACTAAAATTGCTGATGCAGTACAGCCGTGTCAAGCCTTTCTTTTAAGCCTTCATATACCCGTGTTGTATTTGCTAAGTAAGACAATTACTTACACTTGTCAATATTCAACAAAATCCCGGATGGGTAGCAGATGGGGTGAAAGAGACAACTACCGAGATTCCTGAGGATCGTCTGTATACTAAGCTATGGTCAACCAGTCGGTGTCCCTGTGGACTTGAGGCTCCACCTGTGAAGATAGTTAATATATAGTCTTCCGCTGTGTTTTAGGTAAACTCTGATGCAAAACTAGTTTATTTGAGCATATGTACTCTGTTTTACCACATTTGTAAGCTGTATGTGTTTTGTGGACTTCCTGGGCACACATACAGTAGCATTCGGGTTTCTGTGTAAATCCGGGTGTGACACATTTTTAGGTATTAGACCTAGTCTACCTTTGTTCCGTACCTTGTACTACATCAAGCCCCAGCCAAATTTTCAACAAACAGAGGTAGTCGGCAGAGCCGGGATCTAGTTCCGCCAGAATATGCGCGCTAAATGGTTTGATATGCCTATCATGAACTCATGCGGAGATTGGACGGCCAAATGGTTTACCATTGGTGAGTTGATAGCATTATATATTCCTTTGTATCAATGACATTGCATATTTGTTTATCTGAGCCTTGCTTGAATCATTTCAATGCAGCAGGCAATCATAGTAAAAGTTGTCCAGAGAAAGATGGGCGGTACCCACGATATCTTTCTAACTGGAATTTACGTCTAATGCCTGAAGAGGTCAAAGAAGTACCTGCTTTGTTAAAGCGGGTAGAAGAGTTGAAGATCAAAGGTCTAACAGGTGTTGGAATCACCTTCAGCTTTTTAAAGCGAAGGATTCAACCACTTCAAGAGTGTTGTAATGTGGAATATGAATATGAAGGCATCACACATCCATTGCGGATGGTGCCTGAAGAACTCTCTGATGAAACAGTTATTATGCGATTGGATCGCTTATTTACTGGTGTCACAGAGAAACCAGTCATTGTCGGAGAGTACTAGAAATCAAGTCCTCCAGACCCTATAAGTAATTGTAGTGCTTTACTTCGGAAGCCGGTATTTGAAATAATATTTACTCGAGTTATTTTTAACAACCCAGGCCACGATGCTTGCTGATGATTTAACTGAAGAAGCTTGGAAGGACATCAGCAAGACTTCTTCCGAAAGAACATTGAGCGTCGAGGACATTCCCGACACTGCCGCTAAGGCTAATGAAGAATGTGTCGCCGATTCAGATGCGGACACAGCAGCGGTAGAGTCAAAACAAGTCGATGTCAAAGGTAAGCCCCTTATGCCTAGTCTTCCGATTAGGTAATGATATACCATAAGGTTAGAGTAATAATTTCTTGCAACTCACCACCACCGTGACAAGTTCCGAGCCAGAAAGCTCAAGGGTACCCCCAACAATCCCTGTCGGTGCGAAAATGAAGCGTTCAAGCTATTCCTTCATTAGTATTCCGAAGCCAATCATCAGGACTGCTCCAACTGAATTGGATCTTGGTGAGCAAGTCAAAGCACCCAAGCGCATCGTAAAACCACAAGGTTCGTCCACAACAAGTGCAATGATGAGTGGAATAACAAGGAGCACTACAAGCTCAAAAAGAAGTCTACCTATTCTGAAGAAATTCAGCTTCCAACCTCTAACTGCTCCGACACCTCTCATGGAGTAAGTAGAAAAAATATCTCTAGTCATTATTGAGTAGTTGTCTTCCTATCGAGTGTTCACGATTTGATATTGCTTCTTTATTTGGACAGATCTTCAACCAAGGCCTTTATAAAGGAAATTCAAGCCGATGATGTGGAGAAACAAACCGCTTTAGTTGATGATTGTGCCAGAGATCAATTGGCAGCAGCTGAGGTTGAAGAAACCATCAAGATCAACCTAGGTGGTGCCGACAAAAGTCGCGAGAAATCTGAAGCCGAAACTATTAAAAAGGGCGCTGAGAAGCCGGAGGTTCAAGAATCAATGGCGCTCATGGTAGTTGATAAGAATAATGAAGATCCATCAAGTAAGGTCCAAGAAACTACGAACATCACAGGATCTCCAACCACGAGACTAATTACACCTTCTGTTGCAAAGGTAAGCCATTATCCATTGATTCAGATCCTCCAAATTTGAATTCCATTTAGTGCCTTTGATTAACAATGACATGTAATCTGCAATCTTTGTAGTCTGGCGGAACAGGGGAAGTTGAGATGATTAAGAATGTAAATGTAAATGTCTCAGTAGCAGACGAAAGAATTGCAAAAAATGTAAGTAGTTTCTTGAGAAACATATACATTGCGAATAATAGAAGTTTGATTAATAGCTATATAATCCTATGAAAGGTTGTCGTGGAGGAATCAATGGATGAAGCTGCACAACTCTGGAACCACCTTCAAATTGCCCTGTTAGGGACTCTGAACTGGAATACTAGTAAATAATAGAGTAATGCATTTGATAACCACTATGATATAATGGCAGGCTTTAGTAGATATAGTGGAAACATGCTTTAGTAGATATAGTGGAAAAACCGGGTGATGCCAAACTGGCGGCACGTATTGAAGAACTGGAGGCGGATTTAGCCAATTTTTTCGAACAATGAGTGGAGTTGCAATTGGAGCATCAAAAGACGATTGATAAGCTCCACACTCAACTCCAAGCTCTTGGCGATGAAAGATCGAGGCTAGATGGCCGGTGCAGCAACTTGGTGAAGGAGAACAATAGTAAGTACTCTATTCTATGATAACCCATGTTATATTGGTAGTGTTACTTGATTTTGTTGTGTGTAACGACAATTGTTATGGGGCAGGATTAAAGAAGACTGTGAAAGAAGAAAAAGATAATGCCTCTGCATGGTACAAACTTTCACAGTCTTAGGCGGATGAAATTGCTCAATTGAAGCGTGCTGTGGAAGAGAGCGAGAGAAAGCTTGCTGAAGAGCAAAGGACCCGCCAGGACTGGGAGAATCAAGTCGTGGAAGCTGCAAAACTTACACAGTCCAAACAACAAGAAATTGACACATTGTTGATTGAGAAAAAACTCATGGAGGATGTTGTTGAACCAATCCTAAGGATGTTAACCCCGGAAGGTGCAGAAGTCAGCAGCCAAACGCTTGTGCAGCGGCTCTGTCAAGTGCCAGAGCAAGTATCAGAGTTCTGCAAATCAACTCCGAGGGAATGTACCAATAGACTATTAGCTCTAGTAAAAGCGCACAATACAGAGGCCAAGCTCGAGTTGAGGTATATGCCTCCTGGCGTGATGAAAGAACATTATGAAGCTTTAGTAGCGGAAACAGAGCCTATGGCAAATGACTTTGTCAATTCTTTGGAGTAGTAATCGAAATTGTAATTGGACATGCTTGTTTTGTAAATTTTGATGCTGCCAAGATAATTTGACTATTGTTAAGTAGTCTCTTTTCTTTTTTGGATGTCGGTGCCAAACATTTGTAGCTTATAAGCTGCCGAGTGTGTTTCCGAATTCAATCATTTCTGTGTATAAGTGTCTGTGGTCGTGATAATGTTCATAAAGTCTCAGTGAGACTAGGTAGGCTTGCTGGAACAAGTCTGAAATACTACGGTAGTAAATTATGATATGGTGCATGCCATGCCAGAGTAGTCGTACACCAAAGAAGAATGTCCATTGGTGAAAATTTTGACTATATTAATCTTGTTAAGATGTAATTGGTTGCTAGTGCAGAACCGTGGCATAATGTAGAGTACTGTTTGCTTAATCGCATAAAGATGTGGTACTGATGTACGCTATGCATGAGACTCGCATGAGTTCGTGTAATGCACAAAAAGTCTGACGTAGTCATCAAAGGACATAGAGCAGAACAGAAATTTGACCTTCCATTGAAGGAAAGGCATCAAGAAGACGAGACTATCGCCTACAACCGTGTGTTGGTTGGGGTAGCTCTACTAGGACTTTTGAAGCTTAGCGCCACTTTCATTTGTGTAAAAGAGGAAAGAGTCTTGGCTTTCTTGTTAAAAATGATAACTACTCTGAGTCTAGGCTTGTTAAGCGATAGGCTTTATACAGAGTCTCTCTGATGAGAATATAGTTCAAAAGATGAACCACAAATTCGTGGTCAAGGATATCACGATTTTATTGATCTTGTGATTATCAAAGAGTATAATAAAGTTTTACATAAACCCTTTCTATGGATAAAATTTCCGCAAGTGCTCAATGTTCCATACATTTGGCAGCTCATCTCCTTCTGGAGTTTGGAGGCGATACGTTCCAATTCCAACAACTTGTTTGACGAGAAAGGGACCTTTCCATCGCGACATGAGCTTATGTAAGCCGTCGGTCTTCTGCATGCGCCTCAAGACTAAATCTCCAACGACGAAAGAACAAGTTTGGACAGATCGCTGATGGTATCATCGTAAACCTTCGAGTGTTCTGGATAAGAGCTACCACTCGAGCTTCTTCAACACTATCAACATCTTGAAATCTTTCTTGCTGGATGATTTGCTCATCGTAATTTTCTAGTCGTGGTGCCTCCCAAAGGAGATCAGCAGGTATGACTGCTTCAAAACCATAGACCAAAAAATATGGTGGCTGTCCAGTTGCATGGTTGGGCTGTGTACGCAATCCCCATAGTACTGCGGGTAACTCCTTGGCCCATTTGCCTCCATATTTTTTCAAAGGATCATAGAGTCTGGGTTTTAATCCTTGTAGCAGTAAGCCATTAACCTTTTCAACTTGTCCATTGGCGCGTGGATGAGCCACTGAAGCATAGTGCGTCTCAATTGAGTACTTTTCACAGTAATTTTGAAATTTGTGCTTGTGAAAACTGATCCCAAGTCTGTTATGATCTCGTGTGGTACTCCAAACCTTTGAACAATTCTGTCAAAGAATTTGATCAAGTTGTCTGCCCGCGCGTTTACCAAGGGCTGAGCTTCAATCCATTTGGTAAATTTATCGATGGCTACAACGAGCCACTCGAAACCACCCGGGGCTTTGGTTAAGGGTCCAACGAGATCAAGGCCCCAACATGCGAAGGGCCAAGATAACGGAATTGTATTTAGTTCACGAGCCCGGACATGAGCTTGTCTAGCGAAGAATTGACAGCCTTGACATGTCCTGACGATTTCTTCGGCATCGGCTTTGGCAGATGGCCAGAAAAAATCAGCTCTGTAAGCCTTGCCTACCAAAGTTCGGGAAACTGCGTGGTTACCGCAAACACCGCTATGAATTTTCTGAAGCAGTGCTTTGCCGCAATCGGTTGTAATGCATTTAATCAGAACGTTGACCGAAGCCCCACGTCGATAAAGTGTGTTATCCACCACTACATAATTCGTAGCTCTACGTCTGATACGTATATGTTCTTTCTCCTCATCCGAAAGTTTATGATCTCTCAGATATTCAATAAATGGAATCATCCAATTGGAATCAATGACCATAACTTGTAGTTCTGGTTGTGGGTGGACTAAAGTGGTGTCCTCGAGTGCTTGCACTTTAATGGATGGTTGATGTAATTCATGAAAGAAGATTTCGGCTGGAACGTCTGCACATTTTGAGCCTAGCTTGGATAAAGCATCGACACTGACATTGTAGTCTCGAACAACATGATGGAATTCAAGGCCATAGAAGTGGTGCTCGAGTTTACGGACTTCTTTAACATAGGCATCCATTGTTTCTTTAGAGCTGTCCCAATCCTTGTTGACTTGATTGATGGGAACAGCAGAATCTCCATACACGCATAAACGTTTGATGCCAAGGGATGCGGACAAACGGAGTCTGTGTAACATTGCTTCATATTCTGCTTCATTATTAGTAACTTTGAAAAGAATTTGCAAAACGTACTTGAGTTGGTCACCTTTGGGGATATTAATAAGACACGTGCTCCGCCACCTTCTAGCTTTAGTGATACATCAAAATACATGACCCAATGTTCTGGGCGAGTAGTTGTTCTGAAGTATTGAAGTTCCATCCACTCGACCATGAAATCCGCGAGGGTCTGTGACTTGATGGCTGTTTGAGAGGCAAAGTCGAGATTGTATGCCGATATTTCTGCCTTCCATTTACATATCCATCCAGTGGCGTGGGGTTATTAAGAATTTCCCCTAAGGGAAACTTGGTCACCACGGTTATGTGGAAAGCCTGAAAGTAATGCCGTAGTTTCCTTGAAGTAATGAAGATTGCATAGAGTAACTTCTGTACATGAGGATAACGTATTTTGGAATTAGAGAGTACTTCACTAATGTAGTATACTGGCCGCTGTACTGGGAATGCATGGCCTTCTTCATTCCGGTCAACCACGATGACTGTGCTGACTACATGTGTAGTAGCCGCAATATATAGATAGAGGTGATCATCTTTGGCTGGAGCCACGAGTACTGGAGGAGTAGACATGTAGACTTTGAGTTATTCAAAAGCCTGACGTGCTTCTTCTGTCCAACTAAATTGGTCTCGGTTCTTGAGTAATTTGAAGAATGGAAGTCCCTTCTCTCCGAGTCATGAAATGAATCTGTTGAGGGATGCTATGCAGCCCGTGAGTTTTTGTACGTCCTTGATACTTCTTGGTGCTTCCATGTTAAGGATAGCAGTGATTTTGGAGGGGTTAGCCTCGATGCCTCTATGAATGACAATGAACCCGAGTAGTTTCCCTGAGGGAACACCAAAGACACATTTGGTGGGGTTTAGCTTCCAACGAAACGTTATGAGGTTATCAAATGTTTCTTGTAGGTGAGCAATGAGGTTCTGTGGTTCATTTGTTTTGACCACCACATCATCAACATATGCCTCTACATTAATGTCGATTTGAGATGACAAGCATTTTTGTATGGCTCGTTGATATGTGGCGCCAACATTCTTCAACCCAAATGACATTGTCGTGTAGCAATAAGCACCAAAAGGTGTAATGAATGAAGTGTTGATCTGGTCTTCCTTTTTCAGGGCAATCTGATGATATCCTGAGTAGCAGTCGAGGAAACAGAGGAGCGCACATCCAGCAGTGGAGTCTACGACTTGATCTATGCGTGGAAGACCCATGGGATCAGGGGGGCAATGTTTGTTGAGGTCTGTATAGTCAACACACATTCACCATTCATTATTGTTTTTCTTTTTGACTAGGGCAGGATTGGCCAACCACTCTGGATGGAAAACTTCTTTGATAAATCCTACAGCGAGTAGTTTAGCGAGTTCAGCTTTGATCGCATCACGTCTATCTTGAGCAAAGTGTCATAAGCGTTTCCTTTTAGGCTTTGCTTTTTCGTCAACTTTTAATTTGTGCTCGGTAAGCTCCCTAGGAACACCAGGCATATCAGATGGTTTCCATGCAAATATATCTTTATGATCACGAAGGAACTTGATGAGCGTGTTTTCCTATTTACAATCTAAGTTAGCCCCTATAAGAGCTGTTTTGGACGAATCGCCCATCTCAAGATCTATGGTTTTAAGCTGTACTTCTTCAGAGGGCTTGAAACTTGTGCTTGCGGGCTTCTTGCTTGGAACCTCCAGATCTTCTTGTTTAGACTTGTTAGCCAGTGCGAGTACATCCAACATCTGGATAGGAACTTGCGAGGTGGCAGCGAACTCTACTGCCTCCACATCGCAGTCGTGGGCAATCTTCATGTTACCTTGTAGGGAAAGAACTCCTTTAGGAGCAGGCATTTTGAGTACAAGATATACGTAATGCGGAATCACCATGAATCTGGCGAGGGCTAGACGCCCAAGAATCGGATGGTACGAAGTCTCAAAGTCAGCCTCTTTGAACTCGATGTACTCTGTCCTGAAATTGGCTTCTGTGCCAAAGGTCACTGGGAGTGTAACTTGCCCTAGAGGGATCGCCGCATTACCAGGCACAATGCCGTAGAATAGAGATTCAGTGGGATTTAGGTGTTTGGTGATATCAAGTCCCATTTTGGTGAAAGTTTTAGCGAAGATGACATTGAGTCCACTGCCTCCGTCGATGAGAACTTTGGTCAATCTGGCTTGTTCCACGACTGGATCCAAAACCAGTGGATATCTACCTGGGTTGGTGAAATTGGTCCACTAATCTTTCCTAGCAAAGATTATGGGAATTTCAGACCACTTGAGGTATGTCGGGGTGGCTGGTTGAATTGCCATGATCTCGCGGAGTGACAGTTTCTTTGCCCGCTTTGACTGATTTAAGGATTCACCACTCAACAGGACTGCTACGACATTTTGGACTTGTGGAAAACCATTGTCATGATTGTTGTCATCCTTGTCGTCTTTCTTGTCGTCCTCTTTGTCTGTCTTTGTTGGCCCCTGCTTATCAAATTCCTGTTTAAGGTGAAAGCAATCGGCCATCTTATGTCTTCCATTCGGATGATATGGACAGGGTCCATTCATCACTTTGTCAATAGAGACCGTATTTTTCTTTTGCGGGGGGCGTTCGACTGTTGCAACGGTGTTGTCTGGCTTGCATTTTTTGTTGTCGCGGTTGAAATCGCAGTTGTTGTCGTTGCGGCGGTCCTTGCCTCCCCTGTGATAGTTGTTGTCATTGTTGAGATTGTCGCGATGCCTGTCAAAGCGCTCGCGCTCACGATCGTCCTGATCGGCCCATTCAACTGCCACACGCCGCAATTCTGGGATAGTTGTTGGACGTCGCCTGCCAAACTCGCGATGTAATTCCCTAGTGTAGGGTCCATCATGGAAACAATCTATGACCTCACGGTCAATATGTCCACAATTGTCGCTCGTTTTTCGAAGAATCTTTTGATGAACTTGCACAGGGTTTCGCTCTTGTCCTGTTTACAGGCTGCTAATTCGAATCGGGTTCTAGGCCAGGATCACATTCCTTGGAAATTGGCTGTGAACTTTCTGGTGAGATCTTCCCAGAAGTCGATGGACCCGTGGTGGAGGCCCTCGAGCCACGTGAGTGGAGTAGTATCCATCATACTGGAGAAATAGCTAACTTTTACATCGTTGGATCCTCGGACCATCTGGATCACAGTCGAGTAGACTCTTAACCATTGTTCAGGGTCTTGTTTGCCCGTGAACTTCTCGATCCCAGTTGTCTTGAACTTGCTGGGTAACTTGATTTTCTTGCTGCGGCTAGAAAATGCGGGAAAGCCATCGTACTTGTCTGCTGGTGAACAATTACGTTCGCGGTGACCATCACTATGGTCGGAGTCATAGTGGTTTCTACGGCCATCCGAGCTGTGGCTTGGTGAATTGTTATGTTGTGATCGTCCGTGATTGTTGTCACAGTTTTTGTTATGGTCTCGTCCACGCGGTGGGCGATCTTCGTCACGATTGGCATCTCGATTGCACTGTTGACGATCTATTTCACATAAGTGATCACGATCATGGCCACGTGGAGGGCGATCGCAGTCCTAAGTGTGGTCACGAGGTAGTGGCCCGTAACGACGATCAAATTCCTCACGCCTTCGAAGCTCCGAGTTGATTTGGTTTGCTCTACTAGACTGTATTACCGAGTGAGCATCTCGGTTGGCGTTGATGTGGGAATGGAGGTCGCTATCACGGTTTGGCCCGTTGCGTGGCCTGTTGCCATCTTGAGGTCTAGCGTTGGGGACTTGTGCATTAACTTGTCTTCCAACTACTCCGCCCGATGGCTCTCGGGGAGCACGACTCGGGTGGGCCACTGCTGCGGGGTCATGTGGTGGCTTGTTGCCAGGACGTCTACCGCTTGAAGCGTGATGGCTTAATGCCGGACCGATGCTGATGTTTTCGCGGGCCGTCTCCAGGAGGGTCAGGACTTGCCTTATTTGCGGTGTTTCCGGCATTGACCTTACGATTTCTGCTGCAACGGAGATGTTCATTGGGGCGTCCTGAAGGACTGGTTAATCTCCAACCATTGCGAAATCCCTTGTAAGGTTTCGTGTTGCGTTTGCACGTATGGCTGCGTTAAGGCGCCTTTGCTTTCGCTTGGCGTTCCTTGCCTGCCTTGAGGTTCTCTGTTGCTCGGACTCTCCATTGGCAGTAGGTTCTTCTTCGGAGATGTCGCCGATCAGCTCACGATCGTATTGGCTGCCTTGATCACCCGAGCCGGCCATGAAGACTTGTCTGCCAGGATCCGGAGGAGTCTGTAGTAACAGAGTCGGGGGGTTGGAGAAGTTGTCCCAGTACTGTCGGAGGAAGAGGTAACGGAAGCTGTCCGACCGTCCTGGTAGGGTCGTTCTTCCAAGATTGTTGCAGCTAGCCTTGACTCGTTGTCTCGACAGGCTTCGGTAGGTATAGCACCAGGCCAGTGAACAACAAGTCCTCCTGGTGTTCTGGTTACTACAAGTCCTAATGGGAGGTACACGAGTGGTTCTTCAAGATCGTAGCTGGTCTTGAAGTGGGCATAGCAAGTTAAGCGTGCAACGTTATCTGGGTTGTCGCTCAGTAAAACCGTGAAATCATCGTCTTCGTAGTCCTTTGATGGCTCAAACGCCGGCTCAGAATTCTTGGTGCTTTCTACGGTTGAACTATCGACTTTTGGTACCTGTTCCCCCTGCTCCATGGTGTCGATCCATTTATATATAACCACGGCCTTAGGGGCTCGGAGCAGGATTTGATTTGGGGGGTTTTCCAATGGCGTAGCCATCTCGGAGTTCCCAACCCCTTCCATATTTGGAAGAGGGTTGTACCCGAAATTATCTGGAGTAGTCCTAGTCGTAGTTGGAGTTGAAATCGGGCCTGGATTCCTTTGAGGTTTCGCAATTGAGATCAAAATCGTCTCTGGATTGATTGTCGAGGCGGGTGCTTCGCAGAGTGACTCCCTTAGAGGCGCCTTTGTCGAATATGGCCCTGGATAATCAGCAAGAAAACTTGTAAAGTTACCTTTGCCATCAGCAACAAAGGTCCATGCGCCAATGATGAAAGCTGCACCCTCCTCAACGTTGTCGGTGATGAAGCTTTATCCCATCGCGCCTAATGTCGAGCTTCGGCGAGTAAGCCTCACGGTGGGAGCCAAGTGTTGATGATTTATGTCGAGCACGTCTGCTAGGGGATACCCCAAGAAGTAGATTCGTGGGTCTCGCTGAGTTCTAGGAACGATAGTGCACAAACAACACAAAGATTTAGACAGGTTCAGGCCGCGAGTAGCGTAATACCCTACGTCCTGTGTGCTTGATTGCATTGCACGTGAGTTTTGTTGTTATGAGGGGGTCCCTGCTCCTCCTTATATATCCGGGGAGCAGGGTTACAAGTCGGTTACATAACTCTAGTCGTATACAACAAGGAGTACTACAACAGGATACTTTGGGGAGTCTACTAACAGTACACAACTAGTCTTTCCTAATCAACTACGCCGTCTTGCACCATAGCCGACTGGTTTAAAGTAGTCGGATTAAACCTTCCTTATTGAGTAGTTTTAATCCAATGAATGAGTGGCCCTAGGGATCCTGGTCCCACAGGGCTTATTGCAATCTCCTTATCTTGGGCGGTTGAAAGGATGAATAGTTTTGACTCAGTTTTATTCCACTCTACTCTTTTCAAGATCCCATCTTGGAGTTTCCATAATTTTGTGAAAAATGTAAGTTTGTTCCTCAATTGGCACACTCAATCACTCAAGTGGTATCTGAATCCTCACCAAAGGCTTGCGCCTTCTTTCATCCTAAAATCTAATAAAGCTTTTGTGTGGCTCAGGGACAATGGATGAAGGCATGCATGTATCTTATATTTTGCTAAGTCAAAGACCGGACCTTAGGATGATCAGATCATACCTTTAGATCGAGAAGTGCAAGTGTGTGGAACATATGGAGTGGAATTTGGTGGAACTCCTTGGGATAATTCTTCCTTTCCTTGATTTGTTTTTCGAGAACGTGGGCTATCTTTTATTTTTCTCATATTTTTGCCATGCCTTTTGGCATGCTTCTCTTTTTCTCATTTTTCTTTTCTTTTTGCCATGCTACTTAGCATGCTTTTCTTTCTTTTCTTTTTGCCATGCTCCTTGGCATGCTTTTCTATTTTGCATAGCCCATGTCCCTATCAAGGATATTTGGAGAGGGAATCATAGAACATGGAGCATTTATCCTGTGGATGTATGATGGCAATGATTGCTAACTCCTAGTGTAGGAATTGCAAGTGAGAGGTGGTGTGTATGTGAAGCTCGATCTTGGAAGCATGAAAAGTTCCCCACAATGGTCACAACAATTTGGCGAAGCTCACTAAGATAACAAGCAGCATATGAGTAGAAGGTTTCAACTAAATTAAACATATGGCTTTGGTAGGAATTTCTGACCAATGAGGAACTTTGTTTTATTTTTGAAAGCACAAAGCATCCACGATTTTCACCATACTAAGAGCAAAAGTAGAACTTAACCACAATCTCACTATATCATTCCTTACAACAACTTAGACTTGGAATAAAGCATGTGCTCCCTCAAAGTTTTCAGGTTCATTTTTACGCATGCCAATTAACTCAAGTACTATTAAGCGACTAGTCGAAACAAAGCACTTGCAAGATTAATGACAGAGCAACTATTCATCATTTCCAAAGTGAGAGGCATATGGTTCATTCCATGCATAGTTGGGATTTAATTTTATTCAAAGCAAATATTTTTGGTCCTTTCATTTTTAAGATGGAAATAAAATTGGAAGGGAAATGCAAGATTTAAATGCTGAAGGGAACGTCGAACATACCTGGTGGCGGTCCTCCCCCAAGCTTGGATCTTTCATGGATAGGGTCGAAACTTTGAGAATTATTCTGCCATTTGGTCCATCTACCGCTGGACATTGTACCTTATAGAGTCCAGCATGCCACTATTCTCTTCATGGTACTGAGAATGGCGTGCCAGAGTGCCTTCCATGTTCCAGGTACGGTCATCGAGGAGGTCGACTCGTTCGGAGATGTAGGACAACTCCCGACCAATGTCGTAGCTGCTGGGTGTAGAGAATCGTGCGGACTGAGAGTGCCCAGGGAAGTACGGTTGGGAGGCACTATCGTACCCCGCTGCATACCACCCCTGGGAGTACTCAGAGTCCGTACTCTGGGTGTAATCACAGTGGCTCGAGGCGAAGTAGTCCGGATCCTAGGGTTGTCTAGAGCCTCCTACTCCTAACGTCCCAGCACCGGTGTACTCATCGTAGCTTGCCTCGAATGTAGACGTGTGTCGGTGTGGCTGCTGTAATGGACTTGCCGGTTCCTGTGAGGTGGCGAGCCCGACATCTCGCCTGGCACGTCCTCGGGTGAATGGCCCCGTGCGTGCAACACTGTGCCGAGCTGGCTCTCTCCGAGGGGGAGAGTCATCCCACTCGGTACTCAAATAAAGAGTTAGTTTCTGGACGGTATACAACCTCAGCTCTGCACAGGGCAGCGACACTTCGGTTGTATAACCACGATAAATCATCACCATTGTTGCCTCGGACGCCCATCGTATCATGTGGCCTTGCACAAAGTGCTCGGCATCCACAAAGTGCTCGGCATCCACAACTGGTTAGCAAGGCGAGTGACTAGAGAAGTCACTGCCACACTACTTACACGAGTATGTTGAGACAGCCAATGGGCAACAAAGTCCCAAACAGGAAAACCAATGCAACAGAAGCTAAGCATCAGAGCTTCATCTTTGCCACCACCACAGGCAGTCACTCGAGCGTAGCACAGCACCTCAATCATACCAACCATCGGCGTTGTTGTCGAAGTCAGACTCGTAACTTGCAAACCCTTGAACTGTTCCCAAGGGTTGGAACGGTTCCACGTCACCAGCCATTGATGTGCAAGCTTTAAAGTGGACTAGTCTAGTAAACAAATAATCAACGAAAAGCTGGTGTTTCCTAAGCAGCAGCAATAGAAGTTTGTAAAATAGTTTCCAACACCAACTCACTCTTCCACGGGCAATCCTGACAGAATAAGCTCCTGTCACACCCGGATTTACACAGAAACCCGAATGCTTCTATATGTGTGCCCAGGAAGTCCACAGAACACATATAGATAACAAATATGATAAACAGAGTACATATGCTCGAATAAAATGGTTTTACATCAGAGTTTGACTAAAATAACTAAATAACACAGCGGAAGACTAATTATTAACTCTCTCTAAACGATGACGAATACGAAGCCGAACTCCATAATCCACAGGGACTCTGACTGGTTGAGCACAGCTAGTAGAATGGCAGATCTTCAGGAAACTCAATAGCAGCAGTACCATCTAATCCATCTGTTACCCATCCGGGATTTTGTTGAATGGCAAGTGTAAGTAATTGTCTTACTTAGCAAATACAACACGGTAATGAAGGCTTAAAAGAAAGGCTTGACACGGCTGTACTGCATTAGCAATTTTAGTTGATTCTTTTTAACATAAACCAAGATTACTACAGTTATGTGAATCCCAGTTGAAACCCAATTAATATAGTAGAAGTAATCATTAAACAATAATAAACATCAACTTCTAATCAAAAAGGATCCAGGCCGCTCTTGACCCTGAGCAAGGCTATCATGATAGATTATACACTCTGCAGAGGTTTCGCCCTTTACCCACCAGTCGCGTAAAAGTTCAAAGGAACTTTGCACCCAACCACGCACATCAACACTTTCGAGGTGTGACTGCATAGGGACGCTACGAGGCTTTTCACAAGACACCCTAACAAAACAGTAGCCGTTATGGTACAACCTAGGCAGCATGACCCGAGGCACCGAGACTGACTTACGCCCGTGCCGCAGCACGAGGGGGTCAATGGCGTCCAATCGCAGAAAAGTAATGCAGAAACAGAATTAAATAGCGCAACGTGCAGAACCCCCGCCAAACGGAAGCTCCTACACGGGACTGTGCCTCACGGGGACATAGCCAACGGAAACCCGTCCTCGGTGGATCAAACCATACTCTCACCCATGCTTCCCATAACGCCGGTGGCCCACCGGTAACCACTGTTGAATTAGAGCCGTACAAGTTACTTGACCAAGACCAGAGCCATTATAGTTCCGGCGGTGGCGACAGGTTCCTGGGTTGCCGCTTTAAGAACCAGTCCTTACGGAGAGACACTAGGGCCAAGCAATAAGCATACACCCTAGCTCCCTGTTCCATGTTGCTAAAAAGCAAGTTTTACCATTAACATTGAAGTGAACCATTAAGTCAAGATTAACAGTTAAACATTGGTGACAGTAGCGGCGCTTAGCAAAGATCTACCCAAATGCAATAACCCAGGGTAATCAAGGTATAGGATAAACAAAGCTAGGAATAACCTTAATAGGAACAATTTAGACACATGCATATGCAATAATTATTGTAAAGGTGTGTTTAGGTAGCAAGGATTGTCCGTGCTGTACTTGCCTTCGTCCAACTGCTGCTGTTGCTCTTGCTGCTGCTGTTGGTCTTGCTCCTCGTAACCCTCGAACTCAAACGTGTACGGCTCACCGACTGGACTCATTCATCAACACACAAGCATCCATACAAGCCAGTACATGCAAACAATATTAATCTATTAGAACAGTACACCAAACAATAAAAACAGAACAAAAGAAGGCTTAGAAACTAATCTACGCTTCGCTACGAACACGTGAGCGCGAGAATCACTCAAATCGGAGCTAAAACGAAGAAGTTATGGCTTTTCTAAGGTTCGGGGACTTGCTGGCAAAGTTTTAGAAGTTCCAGGGGCTTATTTGCAAAAATTCAGGGGCTAAAACATAATTTTATATAAAAACAAGAGGGTTTATTTGCAATTTAACCAAAACAGGACCTCGGGTACTATTTTTAAATAAGACAGGGGGTTTTCTGTAAAAATCAGGACTTAATTGTAATTATTTTTGAATAGTTTTGGACTGCGGGTTAATTTTGAAAAAGTACAAGGGCTCTTTTGAAAAACGGCTCGGCTGACTGGGGGTTGACCGGTATTGACCCGAGTTGACTCGGGTTGGCTTGATCCGGACCGTCGGATTCGGTTTGGACGTTGGAGATCAGACCCAGGGGAGGGGTCATCGGCGGCGGCGGCGCTGGGGTGGCGGCGCTAGCAGGAGGCGGCGGAGCATCGCCGGCGAAAAGGGGATCTCGAGCTATGGGGCACGGGGCGGGGCACGGGCTGACTCTACAGGTCCGGGGCGACGCGGCGAGTCGATTGGAGGGGCTCTCGTCGGCGGGGAAGCGGCGGAGCGAGCTCGCGGCGGGCTATGGCGGCGGCGGCGCTCGGTTACGGCGGTGCAAAGCGGCGGCGGCTCTACGGTGCAAGATTGCTGCGGATTTCGGGCGCTACGGACGTGACACGACCACGTGAACTCGACAGGGTGGCTCTCGTCGGCGGGAACGCGGCAGCGGCGGCCGGCGACGACGAGCAGAGGCGGCGGGAAACCAAGGGCGACGGCGGCTCGAGTTGGAGGGAGAAGAAGGGCAAAGAGGGGCTCGGGAGCACGGGTACCTGCTGGAGAAGCTCCTCGAGCGGCTAAATCGACCCGAGCGGCGGCGAATCGATGGGTCTGCGGCGGCGCTAATCTCGGGCGGCGGCGGTTCAGGCGGCGGCCGCGCGGGGAACGAGAGCGGGGGCGGCTAGGGTTGGATGGGGTCGGGAGACGGTGGCGGCGTTCTTTTATGGGACGGCCAGGAGAGTCCCGGGGGGAAATCTTCGGCGTCCGAGCCGTGGTCGACCGGAACTCCGGCGCCGTGGTCGAGCCGGACTCGGCTGGAGGAGGGGGACGGAGCTGACACGGGGGTCCCGCGCGTCAGTCGGCGTGAAGAGGGGAGGGGGCGCTGCGGGCCGCGGGGCGCTGTGCTGGCAGGCTGCAAGCCGCGCCGGTGGGCCGGACTGGGCCGAGGAAGGGGAGGGCGAGCAGGCCGCTGGGTGGGCCGACTTGGTGCGCGGACGGAACAGGCCGGGGAGGCGGAGCTGGGCCGGAAGCGGCTGCGCGGGCTGGGGCGAGCAGGCCGGCCGCGGGCCAAAAGTGGGGCTGAGGGAGGTGGGCCGCTGCGAAGAGAAAAGAGTAGGAGGGCCAAAATTGGACGGGGGAGAAAGTTAAGGGAGGAAAAACGGACTCGGGCCGCAGAAACTTTTCTAGGGCTCCAAACGCAGCGATTCAAATTCGAATTTAAACAGAATTTAAATTCAAATTGAACCACACACAAACAAAACTCAATGCAGCCAGCATGAATGCAACAAAAATGTTTCTAACCTTATATTAAATTTTATTTCTCATAAATAATTTATTTTCCTTAGATTAATATGAGCATAAAATTAAATAAAAACAATTTAATTACTAAATTTTTAAAATAGACATTTTTAGGGTGTTACAAACCTACCCCCCTTAAGATGAATCTCGTCCTCGAGATTCGGACGTGGATGGGAATAACTGTGGATATTCAGCTCTGAGATCTTCTTCTCTTTCCCAAGTCGCTTCATCCACTGAATGACGACTCCACTGAACCTTGCACATCCGGATCACTTTATTTCTGGTGACTCTCTCTGACTCCTCCAAAATTCTGACAGGGTGCTCAGCATAGGTAAGATCTTCCTCCACATTTAGTTCATCAATCGGAATCTGTTCCTCAGGTACTCGCAAACACTTTTTCAGCTGAGACACATGGAACACATCATGTACTCCCGCTAACTTCTCTGGTAGCTCTAACTGATATGCCACCTCACCTTTCCGACCAAGTACCTTGAACGGTCCAATGTATCGAGGTGCTAACTTACCCTTGACGTTGAACCTCTTCACGCCTCTCATGGGTGACACCTTGAGATACACGAAGTCTCCAATTTCAAAGCTGAGATCTCTCCGTCGGTTATCTGCATAGCTCTTCTGTCTGGATTGTGCCACTTTCAGATTCTGTCTGATTATCTGTACTTGTCGCTCTGCTTCTCTTAGTATCTCAGGTCCAAATACCTGACTTTCTCCCGTCTGATTCCAGAATAGTGGTGTTCTACACTTTCTCCCATATAAAGCCTCGAAGGGTGCCATCTGCAAACTCTTCTGATAGCTGTTGTTGTACGAGAATTCCGCGTACGATAAACTCTTATCCCAACTGGCACCATATTGTAAGGCACATGCTCTCAACATATCTTCCAATATCTGATTGGTCCGTTCTGTCTGCCCATCTGTCTGCGGATGGTAAGCTGAACTGAAATGTAGCTTAGTGTCCATAGACTCATGCAATTGTCGCCAAAAGTGCGATGTGAATTGGGTACCTCGATCTGACACTATCCTTTTCGGTACCCCATGCAAACACACAATCCTCTCCATATACAACTCTGCTAGTTTGGCTCCGGTGTAGGTGGTCTTTACTGGTAGGAAATGCGCCACCTTGGTCAGACGATCCACAATTACCCAGATTGAGTCAAATCCCCTCTGAGTGCGAGGTAAGCCAGTGATGAAATCCATACCGACTTCTTCCCACTTCCATTCAGGTACCTTCAGGGGCTGGAGCAAACCTGCTGGCCTCTGATGTTCAGCCTTAACTCTCTGACATGTGTCACATAGAGCTACGTATGTGGCCACATCTCTCTTCAATCCATACCACCAAAATCTCTCTTTGATATCTTGGTACATCTTGGTACTACCTGGGTGTATTGAATACGCCGATTCATGGGCTTCCCTGAGAATTGCATCCCTGATCTGCACTATATCTGGTACACAGATCCTCTTCTCATACCACAATGTTCCTTGGTCATCCACTCGGAAACCAGGGGCTTTTCCTAATGCCACCAGTTCCACGATCTCCTTGATCTTCTCATCTGCGAGCTGTCCTTTTCGGATCTCTTGTTCCAAGGTCGGTTCTACTGCCATCTCGGTGACGCTGGTCACAAATCCCAAACTCATCCTTTCAAACTCTAAACTGAGTTCCTCCGACAAACAATGTCCCGTGATCTTATTCACGTAACTCCTTCTACTCAGAGCATCTGCCACCAAGTTGGCCTTCCCTGGATGATAATGAATCTCCAGATCGTAGTCCTTGATCAGTTCTAACCAACGACGTTGTCTCATATTCAGATCTGACTGTGTGAATACATACTTGAGACTCTTATGGTCAGTGTAGATATCACACTTATGTCCGATCAAGTAATGCCTCCAAATTTTCAAAGCATGTACTACAGCTGCTAACTCCAGGTCGTGTGTCGGGTAGTTCTGCTCGTGCTTCCTCAACTGTCTCGATGCATAAGCTACTACTCTGCCTTCCTGCATGAGTACACACCCCAATCCTAGTCGGGATGCATCACAGTAGATAGAGAAACTCTTGGTTATATCTGGCAACACTAGCACAGGTGCCGTTGTCAACCTCTTCTTCAGTTCCTCAAAGCTGACTTGACACTCTTCCGTCCATACAAACTTGGCGTTTTTCTCCAATAACGCCGTCAGGGGTTTAGCAATCTTGGAGAATCCTTCAATAAACCTCCGATAGTATCCAGCCATTCCAAGGAAACTTCTGATTTCACTCACATCCTTAGGCGGATTCCAACTCAACACATCACTAACCTTTTTCGGATCAACTGCCACTCCTCCATTGGACAGTACGTGTCCCAAGAATGCTACTTCCTTCAACCAAAACTCACACTTGCTCAACTTGGCATACAACTGATGCTCACAAAGTCTCTGCATCACCAACCTCAGGTGTTCTTCGTGCTCTTCCTCGTTCTTGGAGAAAACTAGAATATCGTCAATGAACACCACTACGAATTTGTCAAGATAGTCCATGAACACACTGTTCATCAGATACATGAAGTATGCCGGTGCATTTGTCAAACCAAAAGACATGACTGTGAACTCATATAGACCATATCGGGTTGTGAAGGCTGTTTTGGGGATGTCAGTCACTCGTATCCTCATCTGATGGTAACCGGATCGGAGATCGATCTTAGAGAACACACACGCTCCTTTCAGCTGGTCGAAGAGATCATCAATCCTTGGCAACGGGTACTTGTTTTTGATGGTCACTTCATTCAAAGCTCGATAATCCACACACAATCTTTGGGTTCCATCTTTCTTATCCACAAACAAAACTGGTGCTCCCCAAGGGGACGAACTAGGACGAATATACCCTTTTGCTAACAATGCCCTTAATTCCTCCTTAAGTTTCTCTAGTTCTTTTACTCCCATTCTATATGGCCTCTTAGCTATAGGTGCAGTACCAGGCTTAAGATCAATAACAAATTCAACTTCGCGGTCTGGGGGCATACCTGGTAACTCATCTGGAAACACATCCGGGAATTCGCACACCACTCTGATGTCTTCCAGTGCTACACCTTCGGCTTGGTAGATCTGATTGTGTCCCACGGGACTAGCTGCTTGATATTCCACTTTCTCACCAGTCTTTGCTGTCAGTTGCACTGTCCTTTTGGAGCATTGAATCACTCCATCATATCTGGCTAACCAGCTCATACCCAGAATCATGTCAAACCCAAGAGTTTCTAGGACTATCGGGTTCACCACAAAGTCTACCCCCCTTATTGTGATGGTGATACAGGGGCAACGTAAAGTGGCACGCTGTTCTCCCCCAGGTGAACTAACTACCATTGGGTTTCCCATAGGTTGCAACATCATCATATTCTTTTTCACGAAAGCAGCAGATATGAAAGCATGCGAAGCTCCAGTATCAAACAAAACAGTTGCGAGAGACGAGTTGACAGGGAACGTACCCACAACGACATCTGTCGCTCCTTCTGCGGTTTCCGCTCCCATGTGGTTGACCTTTCCTCTTGCTGGGTTCTGCTGCTGGTTCCCGTTCTGGTGCTGCGGTTGTCCAATCCTCGGATTGTTGTTCTGACCAATGGTGTTCTGAGCCTTGCGAGGGCAAGCGCTGGCATAGTGTCCCAGCTCACCACAACCAAAACACCTCGGAGCCGTAGGTGCATTGTTGGCTGGATTGGGGCGTTGGACAGGACCACTCTGTGGCTGGTTCTGAGGACGCTGCTGAGGTAGTGCTGAGGGGTACTGGGGACGTGGCTGGTACTGGGGTCGTTGCTGATACTGGTTGCGGTTCATCAAACTGGACTGTCCCTGGAAACGCTGTGGAGTCACCATCTGCTGGTTTCCTTGCTGAGGATTGAAGCGAGGGCGAACATTGCTTCCTGCCGGTGCGCCTTGAAGCTTTCTCTTCTTTTCTTCCATCTCACGGCGCTTGTGCTCCAGCAGTAGTGCGCTATCCACCAGTTCTTGAAAAGTGGCGAACCTAGAGCACAGGAGCTGGTACTGGAGTGTATCATGCAGGCCATCACGGAATCGGGTCTGCTTCTTCTTATCCGTATTCACGTCCTCTGGAGCATAACGGGCCAACTCAATGAACTTGTCACGATAAGCGGTGACACTCATACCTTCCTGCTTCAATGCCAGGAACTCCTTCTTCTTCAAAGTCATCAGCGCTTCCGGCACGTGGTGAGAACGGAAGCTGTCGCGGAACTCCTGCCAAGTGATCTGATCAGGATTGGGGTGAGCATACTGGTACGCATCCCACCAATCCAAAGCTGCTCCCTGGAGCTGTCCACTTCCATACAACACCTTCTCCCGGTCGTTGCACTGCGCGATGTCCAGCTGTCGTTCCACTGCCTTGAGCCAGTCCTCTGCTTGCATTGGGTCGCTAGACTTGTTGAAGGTAGGAGGGCGTCGCTTCATAAACTCGCCCCTTTTGTCTCGGGGTTGCACGTAGTGCTGTTGGGGCGGGTTCTGCTGATTCTGCTGCATCAGTGCTATGGTTTGCGCCATCTGCTATGTCAGCTGGAGTTGCATCTGCATCATCTGCTCCATAGTGAGTGGCGGTGGTGGAGGTGGTGGATTCTGATTCTGATTCTGATTGCTTCCACTGCCTCCGGGGTTGCTTCTGGTGTTAACCATCTACCATATCAAGAAATCTCCCATCAGTATTACCGCCTACTGGTATTAGATAACCCATGCTTGCAGATGGTGTATGAGAAGATAGCAGTACTTGGAAAGATATGATAGAGAGTAAGACAGAGGAAGTGCTAAGGAGATAGCTAACCCAACTATTTATTCACTAATATTCCTTAAACCTTAGTCCTATAACTAGATGGAAATAGACTTACGTCTATGACCATCACAATCATTACAAAAAATCCAAATCAAACATAAGCATAATAACAACAAAATCAAGCACCCAAGGACATGATTCACAGAGGACTCGGCAACACTGGTTTTGAAAAACGTAACTAAATGATCTGAAACAAAATCATGGTGGTCTCCTAGTGATTTTTCAACCGTTCTAACTAGGCTGCGTTCCTACAGTCAGCATTGCTCTGATACCAATCTGTCACACCCGGATTTACACAGAAACCCGAATGCTTCTATATGTGTGCCCAGGAAGTCCACAGAACACATATAGATAACAAATATGATAAACAGAGTACATATGCTCGAATAAAATGGTTTTACATCAGAGTTTGACTAAAATAACTAAATAACACAGCGGAAGACTAATTATTAACTCTCTCTAAACGATGACGAATACGAAGCCGAACTCCATAATCCACAGGGACTCTGACTGGTTGAGCACAGCTAGTAGAATGGCAGATCTTCAGGAAACTCAATAGCAGCAGTACCATCTAATCCATCTGTTACCCATCCGGGATTTTGTTGAATGGCAAGTGTAAGTAATTGTCTTACTTAGCAAATACAACACGGTAATGAAGGCTTAAAAGAAAGGCTTGACACGGCTGTACTGCATTAGCAATTTTAGTTGATTCTTTTTAACATAAACCAAGATTACTACAGTTATGTGAATCCCAGTTGAAACCCAATTAATATAGTAGAAGTAATCATTAAACAATAATAAACATCAACTTCTAATCAAAAAGGATCCAGGCCGCTCTTGACCCTGAGCAAGGCTATCATGATAGATTATACACTCTGCAGAGGTTTCGCCCTTTACCCACCAGTCGCGTAAAAGTTCAAAGGAACTTTGCACCCAACCACGCACATCAACACTTCCGAGGTGTGACTGCATAGGGACGCTACGAGGCTTTTCACAAGACACCCTAACAAAACAGTAGCCGTTATGGTACAACCTAGGCAGCATGACCCGAGGCACCGAGACTGACTTACGCCCGTGCCGCAGCACGAGGGGGTCAATGGCGTCCAATCGCAGAAAAGTAATGCAGAAACAGAATTAAATAGCGCAACGTGCAGAACCCCCGCCAAACGGAAGCTCCTACACGGGACTGTGCCTCACGGGGACATAGCCAACGGAAACCCGTCCTCGGTGGATCAAACCATACTCTCACCCATGCTTCCCATAACGCCGGTGGCCCACCGGTAACCACTGTTGAATTAGAGCCGTACAAGTTACTTGACCAAGACCAGAGCCATTATAGTTCCGGCGGTGGCGACAGGTTCCTGGGTTGCCGCTTTAAGAACCAGTCCTTACGGAGAGACACTAGGGCCAAGCAATAAGCATACACCCTAGCTCCCTGTTCCATGTTGCTAAAAAGCAAGTTTTACCATTAACATTGAAGTGAACCATTAAGTCAAGATTAACAGTTAAACATTGGTGACAGTAGCGGCGCTTAGCAAAGATCTACCCAAATGCAATAACCCAGGGTAATCAAGGTATAGGATAAACAAAGCTAGGAATAACCTTAATAGGAACAATTTAGACACATGCATATGCAATAATTATTGTAAAGGTGTGTTTAGGTAGCAAGGATTGTCCGTGCTGTACTTGCCTTCGTCCAACTGCTGCTGTTGCTCTTGCTGCTGCTGTTGGTCTTGCTCCTCGTAACCCTCGAACTCAAACGTGTACGGCTCACCGACTGGACTCATTCATCAACACACAAGCATCCATACAAGCCAGTACATGCAAACAATATTAATCTATTAGAACAGTACACCAAACAATAAAAACAGAACAAAAGAAGGCTTAGAAACTAATCTACGCTTCGCTACGAACACGTGAGCGCGAGAATCACTCAAATCGGAGCTAAAACGAAGAAGTTATGGCTTTTCTAAGGTTCGGGGACTTGCTGGCAAAGTTTTAGAAGTTCCAGGGGCTTATTTGCAAAAATTCAGGGGCTAAAACATAATTTTATATAAAAACAAGAGGGTTTATTTGCAATTTAACCAAAACAGGACCTCGGGTACTATTTTTAAATAAGACAGGGGGTTTTCTGTAAAAATCAGGACTTAATTGTAATTATTTTTGAATAGTTTTGGACTGCGGGTTAATTTTGAAAAAGTACAAGGGCTCTTTTGAAAAACGGCTCGGCTGACTGGGGGTTGACCGGTATTGACCCGAGTTGACTCGGGTTGGCTTGATCCGGACCGTCGGATTCGGTTTGGACGTTGGAGATCAGACCCAGGGGAGGGGTCATCGGCGGCGGCGGCGCTGGGGTGGCGGCGCTAGCAGGAGGCGGCGGAGCATCGCCGGCGAAAAGGGGATCTCGAGCTATGGGGCACGGGGCGGGGCACAGACTGACTCTACAGGTCCGGGGCGACGCGGCGAGTCGATTGGAGGGGCTCTCGTCGGCGGGGAAGCGGCGGAGCGAGCTCGCGGCGGGCTATGGCGGCGGCGGCGCTCGGTTACGGCGGTGCAAAGCGGCGGCGGCTCTACGGTGCAAGATTGCTGCGGATTTCGGGCGCTACGGACGTGACACGACCGCGTGAACTCGACAGGGTGGCTCTCGTCGGCGGGAACGCGGCAGCGGCGGCCGGCGACGACGAGCAGAGGCGGCAGGTAACCAAGGGCGACGGCGGCTCGAGTTGGAGGGAGAAGAAGGGCAAAGAGGGGCTCGGGAGCACGGGTACCTGCTGGAGAAGCTCCTCGAGCGGCTAAATCGACCCGAGCGGCGGCGAATCGATGGGTCTGCGGCGGCGCTAATCTCGGGCGGCGGCGGTTCGGGCGGCGGCCGTGCGGGGAACGAGAGCGGGGGCGGCTAGGGTTGGATGGGGTCGGGAGACGGTGGCGGCGTTCTTTTATGGGACGGCCAGGAGAGTCCCGGGGGGAAATCTTCGGCGTCCGAGCCGTGGTCGACCGGAACTCCGGCGCCGTGGTCGAGCCGGACTCGGCTGGAGGAGGGGGACGGAGCTGACACGGGGGTCCCGCGCGTCAGTCGGCGTGAAGAGGGGAGGGGGCGCTGCGGGCCGCGGGGCGCTGTGCTGGCAGGCTGCAAGCCGCGCCGGTGGGCCGGACTGGGCCGAGGAAGGGGAGGGCGGGCAGGCCGCTGGGTGGGCCGACTTGGTGCGCGGACGGAACAGGCCGGGGAGGCGGAGCTGGGCCGGAAGCGGCTGCGCGGGCTGGGGCGAGCAGGCCGGCCGCGGGCCAAAAGTGGGGCTGAGGGAGGTGGGCCGCTGCGAAGAGAAAAGAGTAGGAGGGCCAAAATTGGACGGGGGAGAAAGTTAAGGGAGGAAAAACGGACTCGGGCCGCAGAAACTTTTCTAGGGCTCCAAACGCAGCGATTCAAATTCGAATTTAAACAGAATTTAAATTCAAATTGAACCACACACAAACAAAACTCAATGCAGCCAGCATGAATGCAACAAAAATGTTTCTAACCTTATATTAAATTTTATTTCTCATAAATAATTTATTTTCCTTAGATTAATATGAGCATAAAATTAAATAAAAACAATTTAATTACTAAATTTTTAAAATAGACATTTTTAGGGTGTTACAGCTCCCGTCTCCAACTTCTAATCGATGGGAGAGCTCCCGCCCCTCCCATCTCATCGGCCATGCCGGGTCCTTAGTTGAAAAAAAAGGGAGAGGTAGATGTTTTAGTCACCAAAAACACTAATCAGACGAACAATTTATAGGGGTTGTCCATGACTGAGGACGCGGCTATATGTATAGTTTTAACTCTACAGAGTGTGTACACCTGGAATCTATGCGATGTGCACCCATCCGGGGATCAGCCAGATGAATAACACAACACCGAACGGAGGACTAGTAGTTACGGCACCATCCTGCTTTTCCGAGCTTGGGGTGCGTCCACCGCTAGAGGTCGCCCCGAAACTGTGAAGCACTCCCCCTAGGGCCAGTTGGTGACCAAACAAAATTAGGGAGCAAAGCTCAACACCAGTCCCCCTTACACCGAAACTCTATCCTCCTACAGGCTTGATACTGCACTTGCTAGGCTCGGATCGGGACCACCCTCATAATGGACACACAGTGTGCACGTTTACATAGTCCCATGACGCGGTTATTCGACCCGGTCCTCAAACTTTTGAAGCGAGATCTTCTCTCAAAATGCGTATCCACCACAGTGGTCTGCTAGTCGCACCCATTACAGGTATCGCCGCCAACTCCTCTTCATCAGAACAAATCGAACTTGTGCCCGCAACAGGCACTCCGTAGGAAGTACCCAAGTGTACTCCCCAAGCCCACAATCCGAGGATTGGGTTGTGGTACTCTCGCTTCAACAAAAGGGTTTTCAAATCCACCAACTCCTTCAGTTTTCACACTTACACCAAAACGGTTTAAAATACCCATTTTCCTCATGCGCATGCAAGCGAAGAAACATCAACAGTATACATATATGAAGTAGTAGGACAGCAAGGTAAAGGTAATTAAACAGGATATGCAGGGTTCACTATCTCAGGCATCGTGCGAGTAAAATAAAGCATAGCATACTATGAGCATGTCTAATAGGAGTTCAGAGAATGGATAGGTGTAAACCTTGTGACTCCTCATCGTAGTACTCGTCGAACTCCTGCTCCTCAGTCCCGACGTACGTCTCCGGTCCTCCTAAACATCGGTCCAAATTTAAATACCAAGACTACTAGCAAATCAACTCCAAACAAGAGCCAAGAAAGATCCAAACAACAACAAACTCTATTCTCATGCATAGATCATGATTTTAGAAAAATAATGAAACTGGTTTCATATTTTTCTGAGCTATGATTAATTTATTATTGATTTTTGATGTTTAAAACCATTTTCAGAAATTATTTATTAATTCCAAAAATTAAAATAACAAACATGACACGTGGAAGCACCGGGGAGCGCCATGTGTCCGCTAGTCAGCACTGATGACGTCAGCATAACGTCATGCTGATGTCATTAGTGGGTCCGGGGTCTGCTGACGTTAGCGTGGGCCCTACTGACATCAGCGATGACTTGGTCGACGTTGACTAGTCAACGGTCAAGGGCACGGGGACAGCGAGCCCACTAGTCAGTCTAACAGGGTCTATGGCACGTGGGGCCGGTAGTCAGCGGTCAAAAGGAAAACAGAAAAAGGGCAGGGCAAGTTGGGCTTGATTCGGGCCAAAAGTGGCCAGCTCGCCCAACAGGAGCTGGGCCACGGTCCAGGAAGCGCTGGGCTTCCGGCCCATGAAGCTTCGGGTGTGGTGGACTTAGTCCACCATCTGCTGAGTCTACGGTTCATGTGAACCAGGCGCACGGGATCAGGATGTGGTCGACTCCGGATCTTCTGCGGCAGCGGGTGACGGGGCTTGGTGTGGTCCGGCGTAGGTGAAGGCAGAGGCGCGCTCCGGTGCGCGACGTCGCGGCGCTTGCCGATGGTGACCGTGGCCACTCCATGACGGTGGTGTGACGTGGTTCAGCCAGTGGCGAAGGGGAAAGGGCTCATCTTGAGTGGTTGAAGGGAAAAGGGCTCGTCCTGGGTTCGTGAAGCTAAAGGCAGGAGAAAGGGCGGAGTTTGGCCAGCGGGGCGGCGCTCCGACGGCGGCAGGGCGAGCACCGGTGGCGACTAGACGCTCCGGCGAGGGCTTGTCATGCACGAGGAGAAGGAAAAAGGCTCGGCCTTGCAGGGCGTTAGGCACCCGCATACATGAGTCAAGCCATAAGCTTGTCTGCGACGCGGCCATGGCGTGGCTCGCGCGAGCGGGGCGGTCCCGGTGCGCGGCGGCCATAGGAAAGTGGGGCGGTGACGGCATGTTTACGGGAAAGGCTCAGCGGCGATGAGGTCCTGCACAAAAGGCACGGCGCGAAGGTCAGCTCCAAAGAGGCTAGAAATGGCGGCGGTCACGGCTCGACGGCTGGAGCTTCACAGGGGCACAAGGGAGGGCAGTGATGGCGACTAACCATGGGGCGGCGGTGGAGTCATGGCCGGCTTGGTGAAGACTCGCGGAATGGCGGGGCTCGCAGTGCTTAGGGACGGCGTCTCCTCCTCCTCACGCAGCGGCGGCGGCTCGAACTCGATGACGCGGACGGCGGCGACTCCTCGGTGTCTCCTCTTCGTCTTCCCCGTCTCCTTCCCCTCCTCTTCTCTCCTCTACTCCGAGCGGCGGTGGCGGTGGCTTGGTGGAAACCCCAAAGGACTGAGAGGCAGCTAGGGTAGGGAAGAGCGGCGGCGGCGGCTATTTGAAGGGCGGCCGCTAGGGCAGCCGAGGTGCGGGCGTGGACGCGGATGGCTAGATTGGCGTCTGTGCCATGGACACGCGGCACCTATCGCGTGCAAGAGTGGTGCCCCTTGTCGCGGAGCGATGGCAACGCGGCTTGGGCGCGGAGGCGAGCGCGATGGAGAGAGCAGCGTGGTGGGAGTGGCTGGAGGAAGGGGAAAAGCCTTCCAGGTGGACCCGGTGTGGCAGAGAGAGGATGAGGGAGAGGGGGCGCGAGGCGGTTGCTAGGCCAGCGGAGTGAGTTGGGCCGGCTCGGCCTGGTGGGGTGAGCGGGACGGGGTTAGATAGGTTAGCGGGCTAGGTTAGGTTAGTTAGCGGGTTTGAGCCCAAGTTAGTGTTAGGGGTTGGTTAATTAGTTTGGCCAATGTTAGTATTCAAATTTGAATTTGAACTAGTTCAAATTCAAATGCTCAAACAACTAAACTCCAAGAAAACCAAATAAATCCCAAAATCACACTAAGTCAAAAATACACCTTAATTCCCTTTTAATGTTTAATTATTCTAGGAATATAGGAGGGAAACAAGAAGACACTCTTATGATTTTCTATCTAGCATTCAAACTACGAAACTTTTGAAATTTCATATTTTGCACAATAACATTCTGTATAAAAATACGGGATGTTACAGTCTTCCCCCCCCCCTCACGAGAATCTCGTCCGCGAGATTAAGAACTTACTCTGGTACGAAGAGGTGAGGGTACTTCTCCTTCAAGTCTTCTTCCTTTTCCCATGTTGCTTCTCGTTCAGTATGATTACTCCACTTAACCTTGCAGAAGGGAATGTTTGTCCTCCTAGTCTCTTTTACGGCCCTGTCTAGAGTCTTGGTGGGGTACTCCATGTACTCAAGTGTGTCTTGCAAGACCAGGGCCTCTGTTGGCACTTCTTCTTCAGTTACTCGGAGACACTTTCTGAGCTAAGACACATGGAACACTGGGTGCACTCCGGCTAGCGACTTGGGTAGCTCGAGCCGGTATGCCACTTTACCAACTCTCTTCACAATTCTGATCCCACAAACCTTGGGGCTAACTTGCCATTGACATGGAATCTCTTGGTTCTGTGAAGCGGACACTTTGAGGTACACGTGATCCCGAACCTCGAAGGTCAGCTCTCTTCTTCTCTTGTCAGCATAGCTCTTCTGACGGCTCTTGCGATCTTCAAGATGTCACGGACCTTAGCCCCATTCTCCTCGGCCTCAACGATGGTTGCTGGGCCAAAGAGGGTTCATTCTCCAACCTCTGACCACATCTGTGGTGTTCTGCATTTTCTGCCATAGAGTGCCTCAAACGGTGACATCTGCAGACTAGCCTGATGGCTGTTGTTGTATGAGAACTCTGCATAGAACAAGCTCCGCTTCCAATCACTGTCATAAGTCAGTGCACAAGCTCTCAACAGATCTTCAAGTATCTGGTTCACTCTTTTTGTCTGGCCATCTATTTGAGGATGGAAGGTGGTACTGTACTTTAGACTGCTACCCATAGCGGCGTGCAAGCTCTGCCAAAATTTGGTGGTGAACTGAGGTCCTCTATCAGACACAATGCTCCTCAGGGCTCCGTGGAGTCTCAGAATGTTGCTGATGTACAGGTCTGCTAGCTTGCTTGCTGCATAAGTGGCCTTCACTGGAATGAAGTGTGCTACCTTGGTTAGGCGGTCTATGATAACCCAAATGGAATCGTTCCCGTTCTGAGTCCGAGGTAAACCCACTATGAAGTCCATACAGATATCATCCCACTTCAAAACTGGTACTTCCAAGGGTTGTAGTAACCCTGCAGGACGTTGATGCTCGGCCTTAATTCGGTTGCACGTGTCACATCGGGCTACGTACTCGGCTATATCCGGTTTCATGTCCTTCCACTAGAAGCAACCCTTCAGGTCCTGGTACATCTTGGTACATCCTGGGTGGATAGAGTACCTAGAGTTGTGGGCTTCCGTCAGGATCCTCTGTCTGATGTTCTCGATCTGTGGTACACATATGCTATCCTTCAGCCACACGGTGCCCTGCTCATCAATGCGGTAGTCAACTGCAAGTCCTCTCTGCATCAACTTGACTAAATCTTTGATCTCTAGGCAATCCTTCTGAGCTTGCCTGATCTGATCTTCCAAATCATACTTGATCCTCAACTCATTCAACTGCCCCGCTTCAACTATTTCTAACCTCAAACTCTCCAACTCTTTATGCAGCTCAGGTCGTTCTTGCTGAACCATCAAGTTGTTGCAATAGCTCTTCCTGCTCAAGGCATCTTCCACTACATTCGCCTTTCCTGGGTGATACTCAATGTTCAGATCATAATCCTTGATCAGTTCTAGCCATCTTCGCTGCCTCATGTTCCATTCTAACTGGGTGAAGAAGTATTTCAGACTCTTATGATCTGTGTATATGTCGCACTTGTTGCCAATCAAGTAGTGCCTCCATATCTTCAGAGCATGCACTACGGCTGCTAACTCCAGATCGTGAGTAGCATAGTTCTCCCCATGCTTCCTCAGCTGCCGAGAAGCATAGGCAACTACCTTGCCATCTTGAATGAGAACACACCTGAGGCCTTGCCTCGAGGCATCACAATAGACCACAAATTCCTTTCTGACATCAGGAAGGGTGAGACCTGGGGTGGTTGTCAGTCTTACTTTGAGTTCCTGGAAACTGGCTTCACATTTTTTTGGCCAAACAAACATCACGTTGTTCTTCAGCAACTCTATCATTAGCTTCGCGATCTTGGAGAAGTTCTCAATGAATCTGCGGTAGTAACCCGCCAGACCAAGGAAACTTCTGATCTTTGTGACGTTCTTCGGTTGCTGCCAATCAGACAGTGCCTCAATCTTTTCTGGATCCACTACCACACCCTCAGCTGTCACACCCCAAAATTTTTGGATTTTGGGATGTGATTTGTCAGCATAATTAATACAATGATTTTCTCAATTTTCTAAAATTTTCCAACCTTTAAATAATTAACAGGGAATTTAGTATAGGAAAATTTTATTTCTAAATTAAATTAACAAAATGTAGGTTTGTAACACCCTAAAATGCATTTCTTAAATTTAGTAATTAAATTATTTTTGATTAAATGTGCTCATAATTAATATAGGTTAAATAAATTATTTATGAATACTAAAACAAATATAAGTTGTAGAAACATTTTTGTCGCATTCATGATGCCTGCATTGAGTTTTGGTTGTGTGTAGTTCAAACTAGAATTTAAATCTGATTTAAATTCGCATTTGAATTACTTTTGTTCGAGCGCTAGAAAAGTTGTTTGGTCGAGAGTTCGCTTTTGCTCCCTAAAGTCCTGGCATGTTCTCCATTTGCTCCTCCAACTCTTCAGCCCGGCTCGTTTTCTTCATCCAACCGAGCTGGCCCAGTCCCTTCCTTCCTACCCCGCGTCGGCCCAACTTTTCCTCTCTCGCGGCCCAGCTCTCAGCCAGCCCAACCCACGGTGCCTCCCGCCCTCCGCTTGGGCCGCCCGCTCCAGACCACCGGCCCACCCTTCCTTTCACTCCGCTCGGCCCAGCTGGCCCAACCCGCCGCCGCGCGCCGCCAGGCGCTGTGCGCCGCCGCCAGGCTCCGCCTTGGCGTGCGTGCCCCGACCACCTCGGCGCCCGAGCCCCACTGTACCTCCCTAGGGCCTATTTAAGCAGCCGCCCCCGCCGCCTCTCAACCACCCATAACGGCTCTAGCCCCGCAAAGCTCGCAGTGCTGCTGCCAGTGCTCCTCCGAGCCAAGCTGCCGCCGGCATTCACCGCCCTGATTCGCCGCACCCCGGAGCCCTTAGAGCAAGCCACCACCCGCGATGACCTTCCCGACAACGAGACGAAGCGTCGCCGCCAATCCCTGTCGCTGTTCCGCCGCTGGAGGAGCCTCCCCGCGTGAAGGCCTCGCCGCCGGCCGCCTCTTCCGCCGTCGGCCAAAATTCTGGCTGTGCCGCGCGTATCCGCCGATGGTGAGCATACCAACGCATTCCTCTTTGCCTCCTCTCGCGTTTGTGCACCCTGCCCAGGACCCCTACCCACCGTAGCGCCACCGAGGAGGATGACCAGAGCCGCCGGCCATGGCGCAAGGAAGCTCATGGAGCTTTTGCGCAAATCCCCCTAAGGAAACATGAAACCCTTATATGTATTATTTGTGTCCTTGCAGTCTCGTCCAAGCCCTACGCTTTTGTAGATCTAACCCTGAAGATTGCCTTTTTTGCGGCTACTTTTCGCTGAGTCCTGCGAAAATCCTCTGCTAGGCCCTGCGGTCTAGGGTTAATTACGATCAGATCCCTACAACCATGATTTAAGCATAGATTCCGCATTTTTGCTCCGATTTAATCCGTTCCTGTTGCATTAGATCCATGTAAACTTGAACTACGTGTTAGCAATGATATTTACCATGCTATTTATCTCTGAAATTTTATTTAATATTAATGTGATTAAAGGCTATTTCAATGCATTTTTCTAATTAAAATATAATTAAGGTTTAAACTCAGTTTTCATGTTAAATATTAATTTGATTAATATTATTCAGTCAATTTTATAAATAAAAGATGACTAGGTTATATCTCGATTTTCATGTTTATGACAACTAGCTTTTCTTACTAAAAGCAACCTAGAGTTAAACTTCGGCTTTTCATAAATTAGTATTAATGTGGTTAATATCAACATAAATATGTTTCTATCCTAATATTGATTAGTTCAACACGATTAATAAAATTATTCGAATAGATGCTGTAACACCCTAAAAATGCCTATTTTAAAAATTTAGTAATTAAATTGTTTTTATTTAATTCTATGCTCATATTAACCTAAGGAAAATAAATTATTTATGATAAATAAAATTAAATATAAGGTTAGAAACATTTTTGTTGCATTCATGCTGGCTGCATTGAGTTTTGTTTGTGTGTGGTTCAATTGGAATTTAAATTCTGTTTAAATTCGAATTTGAATCATTTAATTTGGAGCTCTAGAAAAGTTTCTGCGGCCCGAGTCCACTTTTCCTCCCTTAACTTTTTCCCTCGTCCGATTTTGGCCCTTCTTCTTTTCTCTTTCGCAGCGGCCCAGCCACCCACGCCCCGCTTTCGGCCCAACCCAGCAGCCTGATCCGTCCGCGCCGGCCTGCCACCCGCTCCTGCTCGCAGCCCAGCTACGGCCTGCTCGCGCCCCGCTCCCGCACTAGCCCGACTTGGCCCAGCAGCACAACGCCCCGCTTTCAGCCTCGCGGCCCAACAACCAGCCACCGCAGCCCGTCGCCTCGCCGACTGCCAGGTGGGACCCGCCTGTCAGGCGTCTCCTACCTCGCGACGCGTCCTTCTCCTCGCTTCGGTGTCCGACCCGGACGCGGCGTCGGAGTCCAGCTCGGCCACGGTCCGGACTCCAGGGGTGCCCGGATTTCTCCTCGGCCGCCTTCAAATACCCGCCGACCTCTCCCGACCTCCCTGTCCCGAAAACCCTAGCCCTAGTCTCTCCGCTCGAGCTCGCGCCGCCGCCCGGAGTCGAGGCCGCCCGCCGCCGTCGATCTCGCCACCCGTCCTCGTTCCGGTCCGGCGAGTTGCTCCAGCGCCTTCGCGTGCAGGTAAGGAACCTCCCACGCCCCTTCTTGCTCTCTCTCCCCCTCTGTCGCAAGCCCGCCGCCGCACCCGAGCGCCGCCGCCGCCATAGTTCGTCGTGCGCCGCCGCTACTGCTCCGCCGCCGACGAGGGCTACTCCGGTGAACTTATTGCGTCGCCCCGAACACGTAGCGCCAACTCTCGTCCCGAATCGTGCCCTCTAGCGTGATTCCGCCCCTCGCCGGCGATGCGCCGCCGCACCCGACCGAGCGCCGCCACTCGACGCACCGCCGCCGACGACCCCCTTCTCCTGGATCTGATCCCTGCCATCCAAAGTAGATCCAACAGCCCAGATCGAAAGCTAACCGGAGTCAACGCGGGTCCATACCGGTCAACTGAGTCAACCGTGGACGTTTTGCAAAAGAACCCTTGTCCTTTTTCGTAATTAACCCGCAGTCCAAATCTATTCAAAAATAATTACAATTAAGTCCTGATTTTTACAGAAAACCCCCTGTCTTATTTAAAAATAGTGCCCGAGGTCCTGTTTTGGTTAATTTGCAAATAAACCCTCCTGTTTTTATATAAAATTATGTTTTAGCCCCTGAGTTTTTGCAAATAAGCCCCTGGAACTTTTAAAACTTTGCCAGCAAGTCCCTGAACCTTAGAAAAGCCATAACTTCTTCGTTTTAGCTCCGATTTGAGTGATTCTCGCGCTCACGTGTTCGTAGCGAAGCGTAGATTAGTTTCTAAGCCTTCTTTTGTTCTGTTTTTATTGTTTGGTGTACTGTTCTAATAGATTAATATTGTTTGCATGTACTGGCTTGTATGGATGCTTGTGTGTTGATGTATGAGTCCAGTCGGTGAGCCGTACACGTTTGAGTTCGAGGGTTACGAGGAGCAAGACCAACAGCAGCAGCAAGAGCAACAGCAGTAGTTGGACGAAGGCAAGTACAGCACGGACAATCCTTGCTACCTAAACACACCTTTACACTATTTACTGCATATGCATGTGTCTAAATTGTTCCTATTAAGGTTGTACCTAGTTCTGTTTATCCTATCCCTTGATTACCCTGGGTTATTGCATTTGGGTAGACCTTTGCTAAGCGCAGCTACTGTCACCAATGTTTAACTGTTAATCTTGACTTAATGGTTCACTTCAATGTTAATGGTAAAACTTGCTTTTTAGCAACATGGAACAGGGAGCTAGGGTGTATGCTTCATGCTTGGCCCTAGTGTCTCTCCGTAAGGACTGGTTCTTAAAGCGGCAACCCAGGAACCTGTCGCCACCGCCGGAACTATAATGGCTCTGGTCTTGGTCAAGTAACATGTACGGCTCTAGCTTGACAGTAGTTACCGACGGGCCGACGGCGTTATGGGAAGCATGGGTGAGAGTATGGTTTGATCCACCGAGGACGGAGTGTCCGTTGGCTATGTCCCCGTGAGGCACAGTCCCGTGTTGGGAGCTTCCGTATGGCGGGGGTTCCACACGTTGCGCTATTTATTTTGTTGTTGATATTCATTACCGCGCATGGACGCCATTGACCCCCTCGTGTTGCGACATGGGCGTAAGTCAATCTCGGTGCCTTGGGTCATGCTGCCTAGGTTGTACCATAACGGCTACTGTTTTGTTAGGGTGTCTTGTGAAAAGCCTCGTAGCGTCCCTATGCAGTCACACCTCGGAAGTGTTGATGTGCGAGGTTGGGTGCAAAGTTCCTTTGAACTTTTACGCGACTGGTGGGTAAAGGGCGAAACCTCTGCAGAGTGTATAATCTATCATGATAGCCTTGCTCAGGGTCAAGAGCGGCCTGGATCCTTTTTGATTAGAAGTTGATGTTTATTATTGATTTAATGTTCACCTCTACTTCATTAATTGGGAATTGCAAACTGGGATTTACTTAATTGTAGTAATCTTGGTTTATGTTAAAATGAATCAACTAAAATTTGCTAATGCAGTACAGCCGTGTCAAGCCTTTCTTTTAAGCCTTCATTACCCGTGATGTATTTGCTAAGTAAGACAATTACTTACACTTGCCATTCAACAAAATCCCGGATGGGTAACAGATGGATTAGATGGTACTGCTGCTATTGAATTTCCTGAAGATCTGCCATTCTACTAGCTGTGCTCAACCAGTCAGAGTCCCTGTGGATTATGGTGTTCGGCTTCGTCTTCGTCTTCGTTTAGAGAGAGTTAATAAATAGTCTTCCGCTGTGTTATTTAGTTACTTTAGTCAAACTCTGATGTAAAACCATTTTATTCAAGCATATGTACTCTGTTTATCATATTTGTTATCTATATGTGTTCTGTGGACTTCCTGGGCACACATATAGAAGCATTCGGGTTTCTGTGTAAATCCGGGTGTGACAGATTGGTATCAGAGCAGTGCTGACTGTAGGAACGCAGCCTAGTTAGAACGGTGGAAAAATCACTAGGAGACTACCATGATTTTTGTTTCGGATCATTTAGATACGTTTTTCAAAACCAGTGCTGTCGAGTCTTGTGTGAATCATGTCCTTGGATGCTTGATTTTACTGTTATTATGCTTATGTTGATTTGGATCTTTGTAATGATTGTGATGGTCATAGACGCAAGTCTATCTCCATCTAGTTATAGGACTAAGGTTTAAGGAATATTAGTGAATAAATAGTTGGGTTAGCTGTCTTCTTGCACCTCCTCTGTCTTACTCTCTATACCTCTGAATCATATCTTTCCAAGGCATGGGTTATCTAATACCAGTTGGCGGGAATACTGATGGGAGATTTCTTGATATGGTAGATGGTTAACACCAGAGGCAACCCCGGAGGCAGTGGAAGCATCCAGAACCAGAACCCACCACCTCCACCACCGCCACTCACCATGGAGCAGATGATGCAGATGCAACTCCAGCTGACGCAGCAGATGGCGCAAACCATAGCACTGATGCAGCAGAATCAGCAGAACCCGCCCCAACAGCACTACGTGCAACCCCGAGATAAAAGGGGCGAGTTTATGAAGGGACGCCCTCCTACCTTCAACAAGTCTAGCGACCCAATGCAAGCAGAGGACTGGCTCAAGGCAGTGGAACGACAGCTGGACATCGCACAGTGCAACGACCGGGAGAAGGTGTTGTATGGAAGTGGACAGCTCCAGGGAGCAGCTTTGGATTGGTGGGATGCGTACCAGTATGCTCACCCCAATCGTGATCAGATCACCTGGCAGGAGTTCCGCGACAGCTTCCGTTCTCACCATGTGTCGGAAGCGCTGATGACTTTGAAGAAGAAGGAGTTCCTGGCATTGAAGCAGGAAGGTATGAGTGTCACCGCTTATCGTGACAAGTTCATTGAGTTGGCCCGCTATGCTCCAGAGGATGTGAATACGGATAGGAAGAAGCAGACCCGATTCTGTGATGGCTTGCATGATACACTCCAGTACCAACTCCTGTGCTCTAGGTTCGCCACTTTTCAAGAACTGGTGGATAGCGCACTACTGCTGGAGCACAAGCGCCGCGAGATGGAAGAAAAGAAGAGGAAGCTTCAAGGCACACCGTCAGGAAGCAACGTTCGCCCTCGCTTCAATCCTCAGCAAGGAAACCAGCAGATGGTGACTCCACAGCGTTTCCAGGGACAGTCCGGTTTGATGAACCGCAACCAGTATCAGCAACGACCCCAGTACCAGCCACGTCCCCAGTACCCCTCAGCACTACCACAGCAACGTCCTCAGAACCAGCCACAGAGTGGTCCAGTCCAACGCCCCAATCCGACCAACAATGCACCTACGGCTCCGAGGTGTTTTGGTTGTGGTGAGCTGGGACATTATGCCAGCGCTTGTCCTCGCAAGGCTCAGAACGCCGTTGGTCAGAACAGCAACCAGAGGATTGGACAACCGCAGAACCAGAACGGGAACCAGCAGCAGAACCCAACGAGAGGAAAGGTCAACCACATGGGTACGGAAACCGCAGAAGGAGCAACAGATGTCGTTGTGGGTACGTTCCCTGTCAACTCATCTCTCGCAACTGTTTTGTTTGATACTGGAGCTTCGCATGCTTTCATATCTGCTGCTTTCGTGAAAAAGAACATGATGATCTTGCAACCTATGGGAAACCCCATGGTAGTTAGTTCACCCGGGGGAGAACAGCGTGCCACTTTACGTTGCCCCTGTATCACCATCACAATAAGGGGGGTAGACTTTGTGGTGAACCCGATAGTCCTAGAAACTCTTGGGTTTGACTTGATTCTGGGTATGAGCTGGTTAGCCAGATACGATGGGGTGATTCAATGCTCCAAAAGAACAGTGCAGCTGACAGCAAAGACTGGTGAGAAAGTGGAATACCAAGCAGCTAGCCCCGTGGGACACAATCAGATCTACCAAGCCGAAGGTGTAGCACTGGAAGACATCAGAGTGGTGTGCGAATTCCCAGACGTGTTTCCAGATGAGTTACCAGGTATGCCCCCAGACCGCGAAGTTGAATTTGTTATTGATCTTAAGCCTGGTACTGCACCTATAGCTAAGAGGCCATATAGAATGGGAGTAAAAGAACTAGAGAAACTTAAGGAGGAATTAAGGGCGTTATTAGCAAAAGGGTATATTCGTCCTAGTTCATCCCCTTGGGGAGCACCAGTTTTGTTTGTGGATAAGAAAGATGGGACCCAGAGATTGTGTGTGGATTATCGAGCTTTGAATGAAGTGACCATCAAGAACAAGTACCCGCTGCCAAGGATTGATGACCTCTTCGACCAGTTGAAAGGAGCGTGTGTGTTCTCTAAGATCGATCTCCGATCCGGTTACCATCAGATGAGGATACGAGTGACAGACATCCCCAAAACAGCCTTCACAACCCGATATGGTCTATATGAGTTCACAGTCATGTCTTTTGGTTTGACAAATGCACCGGCATACTTCATGTATTTGATGAACAGTGTGTTCATGGACTATCTTGACAAGTTCGTGGTAGTGTTCATTGATGACATTCTGGTTTTCTCCAAGAATGAGGAAGAGCATGAAGAACATCTAAGGCTGGTGATGCAGAGACTTCGTGAGCATCAGTTGTATGCCAAGCTGAGCAAGTGTGAGTTTTGGTTGAAGGAAGTAGCATTCTTGGGTCACGTACTATCCAATGGTGGAGTGGCAGTTGATCCGAAGAAGGTTAGTGATGTGTTGAGTTGGAATCCGCCTAAGGATGTAAGTGAAATCAGAAGTTTCCTTGGAATGGCTGGATACTATCGGAGGTTTATTGAAGGATTCTCCAAGATTGCTAAGCCCTTGACGGCGTTATTGGAGAAAAATGCCAAGTTTGTCTGGACTGAAGAGTGTCAAGTTAGCTTTGAAGAATTGAAGAAGAGGCTGACAACAGCACCTGTGCTAGTGTTGCCGGATATAACCAAGAGCTTCTCTATCTACTGCGATGCATCTCGTCTAGGATTGGGATGTGTGCTCATGCAGGAAGGCAGAGTAGTAGCGTATGCATCAAGGCAGTTGAGGAAACATGAGCAAAACTACCCGACACACGATCTAGAGTTGGCAGCTGTAGTACATGCTTTGAAGATTTGGAGGCATTACTTGATTGGTCATAAGTGTGAAATTTACACTGACCACAAGAGTCTCAAGTATGTGTTCACACAGTCAGATCTGAATATGAGGCAACGTCGATGGTTAGAGTTGATCAAGGACTACGACTTGGAGATTCATTATCATCCAGGGAAGGCCAACTTGGTGGCAGATGCGCTGAGTAGAAGGAGTTACGTGAATAGGATCACGGGACATTGCTTGCCGGAGGAACTCAGTTCAGAGTTTGAAAGGATGAGTCTGGGATTTGTGACTAGCGTCACCGAGATGGCAGTAGAACCGACCTTGGAACAAGAAATCCGAAAAGGACAGCTCACAGATGAGAAGATCAAGGAGATCGTGGAACTGGTGGCATTAGGAAAAGCCCCTGGTTTTCGAGTGGATGACCAAGGAACATTGTGGTACGAGAAGAGGATCTGTGTACCAGATGTAGTGCAGATCAGGGATGCAATTCTCAGGGAAGCCCATGAATCGGCATATTCGATACACCCAGGTAGTACCAAGATGTACCAAGATATCAAAGAGAGATTTTGGTGGTATGGATTGAAGAGAGATGTGGCCACATACGTAGCTCTATGTGACACGTGTCAGAGAGTCAAGGCTGAACATCAGAGGCCAGCAGGTTTACTCCAGCCCCTGAAGGTACCTGAATGGAAGTGGGAAGAAGTCGGTATGGATTTCATCACTGGCTTACCTCGCACTCAGAGGGGATTTGATTCAATCTGGGTAATCGTGGATCGTCTGACCAAGGTGGCGCATTTCCTACCAGTGAAGACCACTTACTCAGGAGCCCGACTAGCAGAGTTGTATATGGAGAGGATTGTGTGTTTGCATGGGGTACCGAAAAGGATAGTGTCAGATCGAGGTACCCAGTTCACATCGCACTTTTGGCGACAATTGCATGAGTCTATGGACACTAAGCTACAGTTCAGTTCAGCTTACCATCCGCAGACAGATGGGCAGACAGAACGGACAAATCAGATATTGGAGGATATGTTGAGGGCATGTGCTCTACAATATGGTGCCAGTTGGGACAAGAGTTTACCGTACGCGGAATTCTCGTACAACAACAGCTATCAGAAGAGTTTGCAGATGGCACCATTCGAGGCTCTGTATGGCAGAAAGTGTAGGACACCACTATTCTGGGATCAGACGGGAGAAAGTCAGGTGTTTGGACCTGAGATACTAAGAGAGGCAGAGCGACAAGTACAGATAATCAGACAGAATCTGAAAGTAGCACAATCCAGACAGAAGAGCTATGCAGATAACCGACGGAGGGATCTCAGCTTTGAAATTGGAGACTTCGTGTATCTCAAGGTGTCACCCATGAGAGGCGTGAAGAGGTTCAACGTTAAGGGCAAGTTAGCACCTCGATACATTGGACCGTTCAAGGTACTTGGTCGGAAAGGTGAGGTGGCATATCAGTTAGAGCTACCAGAGAAGTTAGCGGGAGTACATGATGTGTTCCATGTGTCTCAGTTGAAAAAGTGTTTGCGAGTACCTGAGGAACAGATTCCGATTGATGAGCTGAATGTGGAGGAAGATCTTACCTATACTGAGCATCCTGTCAGAATTTTGGAAGAGTCAGAAAGAGTCACCAGAAATAAAGTGATCCGGATGTGCAAAGTTCAGTGGAGTCGTCATTCAGTGGATGAAGCGACTTGGGAAAGAGAAGAAGATCTCAGAGCTGAATATCCACAGTTGTTCTCATCCACGTCCGAATCTCGAGGACGAGATTCATTTTAAGGGGGGTAGGTTTGTAACACCCTAAAAATGCCTATTTTAAAAATTTAGTAATTAAATTGTTTTTATTTAATTCTATGCTCATATTAACCTAAGGAAAATAAATTATTTATGATAAATAAAATTAAATATAAGGTTAGAAACATTTTTGTTGCATTCATGCTGGCTGCATTGAGTTTTGTTTGTGTGTGGTTCAATTGGAATTTGAATCATTTAATTTGGAGCTCTAGAAAAGTTTCTGCGGCCCGAGTCCACTTTTCCTCCCTTAACTTTTTCCCTCGTCCGATTTTGGCCCTTCTTCTTTTCTCTTTCGCAGCGGCCCAGCCACCCACGCCCCGCTTTCGGCCCAACCCAGCAGCCTGATCCGTCCGCGCCGGCCTGCCACCCGCTCCTGCTCGCAGCCCAGCTACGGCCTGCTCGCGCCCCGCTCCCGCACTAGCCCGACTTGGCCCAGCAGCACAGCGCCCCGCTTTCAGCCTCGCGGCCCAACAACCAGCCACCGCAGCCCGTCGCCTCGCCGACTGCCAGGTGGGACCCGCCTGTCAGGCGTCTCCTACCTCGCGACGCGTCCTTCTCCTCGCTTCGGTGTCCGACCCGGACGCGGCGTCGGAGTCCAGCTCGGCCACGGTCCGGACTCCAGGGGTGCCCGGATTTCTCCTCGGCCGCCTTCAAATACCCGCCGACCTCTCCCGACCTCCCTGTCCCGAAAACCCTAGCCCTAGTCTCTCCGCTCGAGCTCGCGCCGCCGCCCGGAGTCGAGGCCGCCCGCCGCCGTCGATCTCGCCACCCGTCCTCGTTCCGGTCCGGCGAGTTGCTCCAGCGCCTTCGCGTGGAGGTAAGGAACCTCCCACGCCCCTTCTTGCTCTCTCTCCCCCTCTGTCGCAAGCCCGCCGCCGCACCCGAGCGCCGCCGCCGCCATAGTTCGTCGTGCGCCGCCGCTACTGCTCCGCCGCCGACGAGGGCTACTCCGGTGAACTTATTGCGTCGCCCCGAACACGTAGCGCCAACTCTCGTCCCGAATCGTGCCCTCTAGCGTGATTCCGCCCCTCGCCGGCGATGCGCCGCCGCACCCGACCGAGCGCCGCCACTCGACGCACCGCCGCCGACGACCCCCTTCTCCTGGATCTGATCCCTGCCATCCAAAGTAGATCCAACGGCCCAGATCGAAAGCTAACCGGAGTCAACGCGGGTCCATAGCGGTCAACTGAGTCAACCGTGGACGTTTTGCAAAAGAACCCTTGTCCTTTTTCGTAATTAACCCGCAGTCCAAATCTATTCAAAAATAATTACAATTAAGTCCTGATTTTTACAGAAAACCCCCTGTCTTATTTAAAAATAGTGCCCGAGGTCCTGTTTTGGTTAATTTGCAAATAAACCCTCCTGTTTTTATATAAAATTATGTTTTAGCCCCTGAGTTTTTGCAAATAAGCCCCTGGAACTTTTAAAACTTTGCCAGCAAGTCCCTGAACCTTAGAAAAGCCATAACTTCTTCGTTTTAGCTCCGATTTGAGTGATTCTCGCGCTCACGTGTTCGTAGCGAAGCGTAGATTAGTTTCTAAGCCTTCTTTTGTTCTGTTTTTATTGTTTGGTGTACTGTTCTAATAGATTAATATTGTTTGCATGTACTGGCTTGTATGGATGCTTGTGTGTTGATGTATGAGTCCAGTCGGTGAGCCGTACATGTTTGAGTTCGAGGGTTACGAGGAGCAAGACCAACAGCAGCAGCAAGAGCAACAGCAGCAGTTGGACGAAGGCAAGTACAGCACGGACAATCCTTGCTACCTAAACACACCTTTACACTATTTACTGCATATGCATGTGTCTAAATTGTTCCTATTAAGGTTGTACCTAGTTCTGTTTATCCTATCCCTTGATTACCCTGGGTTATTGCATTTGGGTAGACCTTTGCTAAGCGCAGCTACTGTCACCAATGTTTAACTGTTAATCTTGACTTAATGGTTCACTTCAATGTTAATGGTAAAACTTGCTTTTTAGCAACATGGAACAGGGAGCTAGGGTGTATGCTTCATGCTTGGCCCTAGTGTCTCTCCGTAAGGACTGGTTCTTAAAGCGGCAACCCAGGAACCTGTCGCCACCGCCGGAACTATAATGGCTCTGGTCTTGGTCAAGTAACATGTACGGCTCTAGCTTGACAGTAGTTACCGACGGGCCGACGGCGTTATGGGAAGCATGGGTGAGAGTATGGTTTGATCCACCGAGGACGGAGTGTCCGTTGGCTATGTCCCCGTGAGGCACAGTCCCGTGTTGGGAGCTTCCGTATGGTGGGGGTTCCACACGTTGCGCTATTTATTTTGTTGTTGATATTCATTACCGCGCATGGACGCCATTGACCCCCTCGTGTTGCGACATGGGCGTAAGTCAATCTCGGTGCCTTGGGTCATGCTGCCTAGGTTGTACCATAACGGCTACTGTTTTGTTAGGGTGTCTTGTGAAAAGCCTCGTAGCGTCCCTATGCAGTCACACCTCGGAAGTGTTGATGTGCGAGGTTGGGTGCAAAGTTCCTTTGAACTTTTACGCGACTGGTGGGTAAAGGGCGAAACCTCTGCAGAGTGTATAATCTATCATGATAGCCTTGCTCAGGGTCAAGAGCGGCCTGGATCCTTTTTGATTAGAAGTTGATGTTTATTATTGATTTAATGTTCACCTCTACTTCATTAATTGGGAATTGCAAACTGGGATTTACTTAATTGTAGTAATCTTGGTTTATGTTAAAATGAATCAACTAAAATTTGCTAATGCAGTACAGCCGTGTCAAGCCTTTCTTTTAAGCCTTCATTACCCGTGATGTATTTGCTAAGTAAGACAATTACTTACACTTGCCATTCAACAAAATCCCGGATGGGTAACAGATGGATTAGATGGTACTGCTGCTATTGAATTTCCTGAAGATCTGCCATTCTACTAGCTGTGCTCAACCAGTCAGAGTCCCTGTGGATTATGGTGTTCGGCTTCGTCTTCGTCTTCGTTTAGAGAGAGTTAATAAATAGTCTTCCGCTGTGTTATTTAGTTACTTTAGTCAAACTCTGATGTAAAACCATTTTATTCAAGCATATGTACTCTGTTTATCATATTTGTTATCTATATGTGTTCTGTGGACTTCCTGGGCACACATATAGAAGCATTCGGGTTTCTGTGTAAATCCGGGTGTGACAGATGCTCTCACATATTTTATTTTAACTTAATATTTTAACTGGTGTAATTTACACTTGAACATTGCATTTAAAATATAACTAAGTTTACCTCATCTTTTCTAAAGGGTAAAATATAATTTGTATTCAATATATATATACATGATTTTGCTTAATTAAAATAAATGAAGCACATAGTCTTATATTTTCTTTTATATAATCATAATCTTTCGATAGTTGTATCTTCTCAACCGTAGCTCCGTTTTCAGCGATTCTTGCGCTCTCGCGATCCTAGAATCGAGCCGTATCCTTTAGTGTGCTCTCTTTAAAGCTCTTCCTTTTATTGGTGTATTGTTCTTATTTTGTGTTTGTTTGTCTACTTGTATGCTCGTGTCGTTGATTGCTACGACTAGAAGGAACACGCTTCGATTCCCATCAAGGAGAAGAGTTTGAAGATCAAGAGTTGAAGACCATGAGTAATTATAATGGATTTAAGGCAAGTTATAGCATGGACAATCCTTGCTACCTACTCACCTTGTATTAAATTATTTCATACATGCATGTGTCTAATTTGATGTACCATTAAGGTTGTACCTAGTTTGGTTATCCTATCCTTTGATTGCCTTGGGTTTATGCATATGGGTAGATCTTTGCTATGCGCAACTACTATCAGTATTATTTAACTGTTAATTTTGACTTAATGGTTCACTTCAATATTAATGATAAAATTTGCGTTTTAGCAACTTGGTTTAGGGACCTAGAGCATGTGCTTCGTGCTTTGCTCTAAGGTCTCTCCATAAGGTCCGGTTCTTAAAGCGGCAACCCAGGAGCATGTCGCCACCGCTAGAACTATTATGGCTCTGGTCTTGGTTAAGTAGCTTGTACGTCTCTAGCTTACCAGTGGTTACCGGTGGAGCCGACGACGTTATGGGAAGCAAGGCACGAGGTTTTTCTTGATTCCACCAAGGACGGTAGCCCCGTCGGCTAGGTCTCGTTAGACCCAGTCCCATGTTGGGAGTCTCTGCGATGGGGAACTCTGCATGTTGCACATTGTTGGGTGCGATGCCCGTGCTCTGGATGTCATTGACCCCGTTATGGTGTGACTCCGTAAGTGTAAGTTAATCTCGGTGCCTAGAATCTCACCACCTTGTTGTACCTTAGCGGCTACTGTCTTGTTAGGGTGTCTTGTGAAAAACCTCACAGCGTCCCTATGCAGTCACACCTCGGAAGTGTTGATGTGCGTGGTTGGGTGCAAAGTTCTTTGAACTTTTACGCGACTGGTGGGTAAAGGGCGAAACCTCTGCAGAGTGTAAATCTATCATGATAGCCTTGCTCAGGGTCACGAGCGGCCTGGATCCTTTTTATTAGAAGATGATGTTTATTTATGTTTAATATCACTTATAATTTATTAATTGGGTTGCAACTGGGTTTCATTCACTGTAATAACTTGGATAATGTTAAAATGAACCAACTAAAAATGCTAATGCAGTTAAGCCGTGTCTAGCCTTATTTTGAGCCTTCATATAACCGTGCTATACTTGCTAAGTAATTGTTTACTTACACTTGTCATTTATTCAACAAAATCCCGGATGGGTAAACAGATTGGGTTGTGCATGAGTCTGCTGCTGAGTTTCCAGAAGATTTGCCATACTACTGAGTTGTGATCTCCCAGTCAGAATCACTGTGGATTGCGGCTCCATTTAGTGAGAGTTATAGTCTTCCGCTGTATTGGGTTAGTTTATTTATGATGCACTTTTATGTAAAACTTTATTTAATGAAGAATTTATTCAAGCATATGTTCTATGTTTATCATATTTGTTTGCTATATGTGTACTATGACTTCTTGGGCACACATATGGCCGCATTAGGGTTTTTGTGAAAATCCGGGTGTGACATCAGCTGTCAAGACATGACCCAGAAATGCAACATTTTCCAACCAGAACTCGCACTTGCTAAACTGGCCATAGAACTAGCTCTACCTGAGCTTCTCTAGCACAGCCCTCAAATGCTCTTCATGCTCTTCGGCTGTTTCGGAGTAGATCAGAATGTCATCAATGAAGACAATGACAAACTTGTCTAACTCCTCCATGAACACCTTGTTCATCATGTTCATGAAGTAAGCTGGTGCGTTTGTGAGTCCAAAGGGCACTACGGTGAACTCATACTGTCTGTATCGGGTCACAAAGGCTGTCTTCGGAATCTTCATCTAATAGTAACCAGATTGGAGATCAATCTTGCTGAAGTATGTGGCCCTCTTCAACTGCTCCAGCAAATCATCGATCCTGGGTAACGGGTACTTGTTCTTGATAATGACGGCATTCTGAGATCGGTAGTCGACGCACAATCTCGTGGACCCATCCTTCTTGCGAACGAATAGTACCGGGGAACCCCATGGTGATGCACTAGGCCTCACATGGCCTTTCTCAATCAGTTCCTTCAACTGTTTCTTCAGCTCCTCCAATTCTTCTGCAGACCTGCGGTAGGGATGCTTGGCGATCAGAGCGGTTCCTGGAATCAAGTTTATCTCAAACTCAACATCCCGATCTGGTGGTAACCCAGGTATGTCATCAGGGAACACATCTGGGTACTCACACACTACCAGGACTTGCTCCAAGGTCTTTTGTGCCATATGACACATCATCTGAGCTCCCCTCTATTATAGAGGGGCTATCTCTACCTTTCCACTGCTAGGGTGCTGTAGTATCACAAGCTGGGGCGAACACTGAATCACGCCCTTGTGTGTTGTCAGCCAATCCATTCCGAGAATGACATCTATCACATCCGACTTCAGCACGGTCAGATCTGCCAGGAACTTCTGTCCTCTCATGATGATCTCAACATCTCTACACATGTTGGTGCATCTGATTTCACCTAGCGGTGAGCTAGTGACTATAGGTCTAGGACGAGGTATCATAGGGAGAGACTTTTGTGCAACAAACTTTGAGTAAATATAAGAACCATGTGCACTAGAATCTAATAAGACCAATGCTTTAGAACCATTAATAATGAACTCACCAGTCACGACGTCTGGTGCCTCCCTGGCCTCCTCCTCTGTGAGGTGGTTTAGCTTCCAATGGGTGCCAGAGGGGCAGCCCTGTTTTTGAGGGGGCTTCCCTCCAAGCGCTGGGGTCTTGGCAGGAGTCTGGAAGTCTCGCTTCTTCAGCGGGCAGTCGTAGGACTTGTGCCCGGGCTGGTGGCAACTGAAGCTGGCGAACGGTGCATTGCGCGGGGTCCTCTATGCGGACTACTGGGGCTGCTTCCAGGTACTGCCTCCAGGGTTCGAGTAGCTTGTGTTGCGGTTCCCTGTGAACTGGCTACTGCCTCCTTCGTACCCACGGTTGGTCTGACTGGGTCCGGAGCAGAAGTTGCTCCTCATCAAATTGCTCTGCCCACTCCTAGGGCGTTGCTGGGGCTTGTCACGAGAGTAGGAGTCTGACGGCTATTCTTGGCCCGCATGCGGTCCTCGTGACCTGTCGTCTCCTTCTCGACTGCGATGGCGCGATTCACCATGTGGCGGAGGGACTTATGGTCGCTCCCAGCCACAATCTGGCGAATCCCATGGTGGAGTCCCCTATGGAACATAACTTTTTCTCATTGGTGTTAGTCTCATCAGGAGCATACCTTGCCATCTTCATGAAGTGGCGCTCATACTCCTCGACACGCATGGTGCCCTGAGTCATGGTACGGAACTCCTGGGCCTTATGGATGAGCACCTGCCTCGGCACGTGCTGCTCACGAAAAGCCTCACAGAACTATAGCCAGGTGATGGTGGCAGGGTTCGGGTGTGAGTCACAGTACCCGTCCGACCAAGACTTGGCAGGACCCTCGAGCTAGTGGGCAGTGATTGCCACACTCTCTTCGTCGGTGCAGTTAGTGAGGTCGAGCTTAGTCTCGATTACCTTCAGCCAGTCATCCGCATCAAGAGGGTCATCGGAGTAGCTGAAGGTTGGGGCCTTCAGGTGGATCAACCTCTCGATCTCGTGGGACAGATCATCAGGATGCGGCGCATTGCGATTGCCTCCATTGTTCTACTGGTTCAGGATGGTGGCCTCTGCTTTCACCTGCAAGAGCTGAGTTTGGCCAGCCATCACCTCCGCCAAGTTGGGCGGCGGGGGTGGTGGGTCCTGCCGCTGGCGATGGTTTCTGCCTATCCTGTTCTGCTGTGGTGGTTCAGCCACATCCTCCTGCTCCTCCACCAGAGCATCTTCCCGCGCTTCCTCACCGATCAGGTTTGGCTGGGGCGCGATGATGCCACGGCCGCGTCTATGACCATGGCCAGGGGCGGGGGCTGCTATAGGAGCCCGGCCTCACCCACGGCCATGGCCTCGTGCGGTGACAACTTGTTCTTCCTCTGCAGCTTTCTCAAAGAGCGCGGCCAAGCGGTTTGACCTCCTTACCGACATCGTTCTGAATTGTGGTGAGGAAAAAGTTAGCGAGAGTTGAAATCTCTTGAACGGTTATGAGCAGAGTCCCAGCGCAAGCATGAGAAGACGATTTTTACTACTCAATATGAACATCGAGAAGAACCAAGCAAAACGAAAAGAACCAGTCACTCAATCAATTAACACAGACATCAGTATTAGTACAACGAGTAATCTCAGGATGGGGTACATCTAACATGGGGGTACATGGACATCTCATGAAATGACAACATCTGCCAGAACATGCTCTCGACTCATGGATACAGACTCATAAGGACTACTCCTAGCTTACATTTCTACTTCTACCATGACCATGAAACTCAAGTCCTACTCGGTGCGGGCTCTCTTGTTGGTAACCACTGTCCGCTCCTCCTCGGTGTGCTTCTCCGTGAAGATTCCCTCAAGCAGCTTGTGAGCGGCCTTGACCTCCTCGGTCTCCACTGGTGTAGGCATGCTCTAATAGGGGCACTTGTGCCACTCGAGCTCCGTGGAGTACAACTTGAAGTCCTCCCTAAGTAGCGGCTGACGCTTTGGGGGAACCTCGTTGAGGAGATCCTGGATCTCGACGACTCTGAGGGCATCTGCTACTTCCCAAGTCAGCTGAGTCCTCATGGCCTTGTCCCTGTAGTAGATAGCGGCAAGCGTCAGGTTGGTGATATTGGCGATGTTGTGTGTGTTGTCTTCCTCCAGCTTCATGAGGCATTCCTCAGCCTTGTGTAGAAGGTATGTGCCCACCACATACCTGTCCTTGCGACTCTCCAGCTGATCCTTCAGCTTGCCTACCTCGGTTCAGGTTGAAGTTATCCTACCTTCACCGACGGTTCTCTTCCTCGATGCACAGCAGGTTCTCCTCAGCGTACAGCTTGGTACGCGTGGCCTCGAGCAGCTTGGCCTACTCGGCGTCGAAGTCGGCGACTCGCTCCCTGAGTCGGCTGCTCAGGACGTCGACAGCGTACTAGCTGGTCCAGCACTCGTGCATCAGCTGCTGGTTGAGAAGGACACCAGCTAAAAGCGAATCGTGCAGGCAAGTCGTCTCCTTCTCTAGGTTGACAGTGTAGAGGTCCAAGTCGAGGAGGTAACGCCTGGTGGTCTGGGCGACTCCGTCCATCTCGAGGAAGGGAGCCTCCTCCATCGAGGTCAGCAGCGCGTTAGGGTCCTCTACCCCTCGAGGGAGAGGGGAAAGAGCCTGAAGCTCGTCTCACGGAAGGCCTAGTCCCAGTGCTGAGTCATGAGCTTCCTCAGCATATTTCGAGCTGTGGCCTGCACCGCGGAGTCCACCGTGAGTCCCTCGGCGTGAACCACGCCTCCGAGGAAGTCAGGGGCTGTCGGAGTCTTGGTGACGATGAGTGTGGCCATGGCATAAACCGAGGCATGATCACCGACCATGGTCGCACTGTAGTGGGCTCGCCCTCCACTCATGCCCATCTTCTCAAGCATGCGGTCCAACCACTGCACCTATCCCACACATGGGGCATGGCACATCTCCAACGAGATGACCTCAGGTATCGGCTCCATCTCTGCAATGTCACGCGAGAGTAGTCAGCGCAGGTAAGTTAGAATTTTTCAGGGTATGAGACAGAAGTAATATAGTGAATAGAATCATTCAGACTTCTTAATTTCTAACGTCCATTCTAGGGGTGCATGCTACGGTCAAATATGGATCTGATACCAAATGAAACGAACTAGATTTTCCTTACCAAAAATCTGACTCTGTACCGTCGTGATAGTCCCAAAATGAACAGCTATGATGTACAGAACTCATTCTAGAAGTTGTCACATCCATACATTGATAAAATAGTACAATATTAAGATTATTACATCTCCCAACATAGAGAGTACGGGGTACAAGCCACTTGGGCTAATTGACAGAAGGAAAACCAACGCAACAGAAGCTAAGCATTAGGGCTTCATCTTCGCCGCCACCACAGACAGTCACTCGAGCGTAGCGCACCACCTCAATCATACCAACCATCGGCATTGTTTTCGAAGTCAGACTCGTAACCTGCAAACCCTTGAACTATTCCCAAGGGTTGGAACAGTTCCACGTCACCATCCATTGATGTGCAAGCTTTAAAATGGACTAGTCTAGTAAACAAATAATCAAGGAAAAGATGGGGTTTCCTAAGCAGCAGCAATAGAAGTTTGTAAAATGGTTTCCAACACCAACTCACTCTTCCACGGGCAATCTTGAAAGAACAGGCTCCCATCTCCAACTTCTACTCGATGGGAGAGCTCCCGCCCCTCCCATTCCATCGGCCATGCCGGGTCCTTAGTTAAAAAAGGGGAGAGGTAGAAGTTTTAGTCACCAAAAACACTAATCAGACGAACAGTTCATAGGGGTTGTCCATGATCGAGGACGCGGCTATACGTATAGTTTAACCTCTGCAAAGTGTGTACACCTGGAATCTATGCGATGGGCACCCATCCGAGGATCAGCCAGATGAATAACACAACACCGAATGGAGGACTAGTAGTTACGGCACCATCCTGCTTTTCTAGGCTTAGGGCGCGTCCTCCGCTAGAGGTTGCCCCGGAACTGTGAAGCACTCCCCCGGGGCCAGTCGGGGGCCAAAGCAAATCAGGAAGCAAAGGTCAACACCAGTCCCCCTTACACCACAACTCTATCCTCCTGCAGGCTTGGCACTGCACTTGCTAGGACCGACCCTCATAATGGACACACAGTGTGCATGTTTACATAGTCCCATGACGCGGTTGTCTGACCCGGTCCTCAAACTGTCGAAGCGAGCTCTTCTCTCGAAATGCGTATTCACCACGGTGGTCGGCTAGTCGCACTCATTACAGGTATCGCCGCCAACTCCTCTTCATCAGAACAAATCGAACTTGTGCCCACAATAGGCACTCCGTAGGAAGTACCCAAGTGTACTCCCCAAGCCCTCAATCCGAGGATTGAGTTATGGTATGGTCGCTTCAACAAAAGGGTTTTCAAATCCACCAACTCCTTTAGTTTTCACACGCACACCAAAATGGTTTAAAATACCCATTTTCCTCATGCGCATGCAAGCGAAGTAACATCAACAATATACATATATGAAGTAGTAGGACAACAAGGTAAAGGTAATTAAACAGGCTATGCAGGGTTCATCATCTCAGGCATCGTGTGAGTAAAATAAAGCATAGCATACTACGAGCATGTCTAATAGGAGTTCAGAGAATGGATAGGCATCAACCTGGTGACTCCTCGTCATAGTACTCGTCGAACTCCTGCTCCTTAGTCCCGACGTATGTCTCCGGTCCTCCTAAACATCAGTCTGAATCTAAATGCTGAGACTATGTTGGCACTTCTTACGATCCAATATCAGAATTGAGAATCCTGGTACTGGGGTAAGGAGTGTTTCAGTGGTTTTCCTTATGGCTTAGTAAAATATAGAAATATTCTGCAAGTGCACAGAATCACCGCTGTAGCACTTCACCTGGGAGTACTCCGAGGTATCGTAATTTATATTTCCGTAGGGAAGCTTTGGCAAGATTACTAGTGAATAGATATTCGAGACTATCAGAGAAGGGTTCACAACTAAACAAGACAGGGGATAACGGTATTGGATAGGAGTCGATATACCGGACACACAGCTCAAGGGATACTCAGGTAAGGGAGAGAAGAGATAAATAGCTAGGAGGACAACGAGAAGAGATACAGGACTCCTGGATACTTTATCTACCTATGTCACTCTAGCTTAGAGATACAGCGGCTACAGAGCCAGCACTAGGAGATCTGGGAAAACTCTAATGTCTTAGCATCGGGACAAGGGAACCGGTGAACACATGGAAAGGGATGAGAAGGGGTGCCACTATTTCCCAACTGGGGAATCCTACGGACCGGAACTAACGTGATGGGCTACGAAGACCGAAAGGGCTGTCACCACCTCCCGGCTACCACCTCCGTTGCGACGGGAATAAACTAAGGCCACTGACTAGTCTAGGAACCACTCCTACACTAGGCAACGACTACTTACTCTGCTAGCAAGAGCAAGCAACCTTGTCAATACTCTTGGTGACAATTCACCTCCAGTATCAAGCAAGATCGAAGAATCAGCCAAGACAAAGACTTAAACAAGACTACAAGCACTAGAACTATAACTGACTATAGTCTAAACAAGATATATTTGCAACTAGGATAAAGTAGAAGCAAGATATAAATGACAAAGGCAAACTGATAAAGATAACTATATTGATAACTCGAAGTCTTACAAAAGGAAAAGTAAAAGATACAAGAGCTATTACCAGAGCTTCTGAAGACGACTCCGGAACCTCCGAGGCAAAGCTCGACTCAACTCTAACTCCCAACTAAACTATCCTAACTCTACTAGAATGAAAGTGGAAATGAGCTCCTTTGCTTGGTGTGTGTTTACAAGTGAGGTGCGACCCTCTATTTATAGCTCCAAGGGTCGGTTGAGGCAGGGTAGTGGCCAAGGCAACCAGAGGCGGCAGAGAGGCGGTTCGGCCGAATTCCTCGGTTCAGCCGAACTGCCCAGTTCGCCCGAACCGAGGGATGCACCGCCTCGGCCACCAAGGGCTAGGATGCAGCCCCAGGGTCGGTTTGGCAGCTGGGGGCGGTTCGGCCGAACCCCCCAGTTCGCCCGAACTGGGCCAGAGGCCCAGGCCCGCCCCCTTGCACCACCTCTGCTCTGTGGACTCCCTAGGCCGGCCTCTGGTGGTGTACTTCGTGCTGTGTGGGCCCAGGTTGATGTGGCGGTGCTCCGGGATGAGTTGGTGTCGTCCATGTATCGTTTGTCGTATTCATTTGGTGCTCGTTGATGTGGACGACTCCCGGTGGCATGCACGGCTAAGGGGGATAACCGGCCGAACGGAGTCGTTCGGCGGATTCGGTCATTTTCGGCCCCAATAGCGCGCATTTGTCGTAGTTGTACCTGCACAAGTGACACTCACCAAAACTCATGGAACTTTATTAGAAATAAAACCTAAGTACATGGAATGTTGCATATAACCTCATTTATTCCCGAGTATTGGTGGTCGGATTTGGGCTGTAACGACCGCCAACAAGCTCCCCCAAGCTTAGCTCTTTGCTCGTCCTCGAGCAAAGATATAAACTTAGGCTCGGTGGATCAGGAGTTGCTACAATGTCATTTCTTTTGCAGGTAACTTTATAAACAACTAGTCTTCAAAAATACTTGAATCATAGGCAAAGTTTCAAATCACCTCTCTACCTATGGGGCTTATAGCAATCTCCTTATCTTGGGCGGTTGAAAGGACGAACAATTTAAACTCCATGTTATTCCACTCTACTCTTTTCAGGATCCCATCTCGGAGTTTTTCATAAGTTTTGAAAACTACAAATTATTCCTCATTGGCACACTCAATCACTCAAGTGTATTTGAATCCTCACCAAAGGCTTGTGCCTTCTTTTTTCGTCCTAACATCTAATATGGCTTTTTGTGTGGCTCAGGGACAAAGGATGAAAGCATGCATGCATCTTATATTTTGCTAAGTCAAAGACCTGATCTCTGAGGAGACAAATCACATCTTAAGATCGAGACGTGCAAGTGTGTGGATATGAGTGGAGTGGCATATGGTAGAGTGGTGGAATGGAATATGGTGGAACTCCTTGGATGAATTTCCCTCTCCTTGATTTATTTTCGAGAGCATGGGCTATCTTTTATTCTTTTATTTTTGCCATGCCACTTGGCATGCTTTTCTTTTTCTCCTTCTCTTTGCCATGCTCTTTGGCATGCTTTTCTTTTTCTCTTATTTTTGCCATGCTTCTTTGACATGCTTTTATTTTTGCATAGCCCATGTCTCTATCAAGAATATTTGTAGAGGGAAATCATAGAACATGGAGCATTTATTTTTGTGGATGGATGATGGAAAATGTTTGCTAACTCCCAGTGTAGGAATTGCAAGTGAGAGGTGGTGTGTGTACGTGGGTCTCGATCTTTAAGAATATGAAAGCTTCACTCAAAGGTCACAACAATTTGACAAAGCTCACTAAGATAACAAGCAGCATATGAGTAGAGGTTTTCAACTAGGCTTATCATATGGCTCTGGTAGGTATTTTGACCAATGAGGAACTTGTTTCATTTTGAAAGCATAAATCTCCGAGATTTTCCCCGTACTAAAAGCAGAATAGAACTTAACCAAATTCTCACTATATCAATCCCCACAACAACTTAGACTTGGAATAAAGCATGTGCTCCCACAAGGTTTTCAAGATCATTTTTACTCATGCCAAATAACTCAAGCACAATCTATCAACTAGTTGAAGCAAAGTACTTGCAAAATTAATGACAGAGCAACTATTCATCATTTCCAAAGTGAGAGGCATATGATTCATTTCATGCATAGTTGGGAGTTATTTTATTCAAGGGAAATATTGTTTAAGGGAAATATTTTTGGTGTTTTCATTTTTTTTAAATGCAAACTATCATGAAGGGAAATGAAAGGGAAATTAAATGATCAAAGCGCTGGATAAATCGGGACATACCTGGTGGGGGTCCTCCCCCAAGCTTGGACTTTCACTGGTAGGGGTTGAGCCTTGAAAGGTACTGGCTCAGCTGTTCCGCTTGTTCATGGACGTCGTGCTGGATAGACGCCACCATCCCGCTATTATCTTGATGGTACTGAGAATGGCGGGCTAGCGTGTCTTGAATCTCTCGGGTACGGTTGTCGATGAGCTCGACTCGGTCGGAGATGTAGGACAACTAGTCGAAGCGTGCAGACTATGAGTATCCGGGGTAATATGGCTGGGAGGCACTGTCGTACCCTCCTCCATACCGACTCCCGGACCACTCAGAGTCCGTGTCTTGGCCGTAGTCCCAGCGTCCTGAGGTGAAGTAGTTCGGCTCCTGGTGTTGCCCGGAGCCTCCTGCTCCGGACGTCCCAGCGCCGGTGTACATGTCATAGGTGGCCTCGAAAGCGGAAGTGTGTCGGTGCGGCATTTGTGGTGCATCTTCCGGCTCCTGTGAGGTGGCGAGCCCAGCATCACGCCTGGCTCGTCCCCTCGTGACGGGTCCGTCACCTGCAACACTGTGCCAAGCGGGCTCTCTCCAAGGTGGAGAATCGTCCGACTCGGTCCTCAACTGAAGAGTTAGTTTTGGCGTGTGTTGACACCAAAAATTAGCACCAGGAAGAGGCTGACATGTGAGCCGGATTTGGTGGAAGGTATCATTCGGCAAAGGAGTTTTTTCCCCAGAGGCATTCGGCAAAGACGTTCTGCGGTCGGGAACGCGTCGCCATTCGGCTAGGAGGTTTCCTCTGAAACGTTTGGCAGAGATACTCTGCAGTCAGGAATGCGTCATCATTCGGCAAAGGTACTGTTCCACAGGCGAAGAGTAGTAGCATTCGGGAAGACATGATGACGTGGATCAACATAAGGAAAAGGCCGGTTCGAACAAGGAAAGCAATATGGGCACGAAGATTCGTCATTTATTTTTAGAAACAAGTGTTGTAGTCGTGTCCGACTAGGAGTTGTATCAAGACCTGGGTATAAATATAAACCCATGGCAATTGTAAAGGGACGAATCGAATCAATCACACAACAAACCGGCCCCGTGCCAACATCGAGTCCTTTAGTCGAGTCGTCGAGTTCTTCGAGAGGAGTCATCGATCCGTCGACCTCCGTAAGTACCGGCAACCTTGTATCATGCTTAGTATCATGCGGTGGATTTAAGCTTTGATGCAAGTAGTCTTGTTACCATGCTTAGTATCATCCGGTGGATTTAAGTTGTGGTCTCAAGAAGGTTCCTCTGTTAGGTCATGAGCCATGCGGTGGGCTAAGATCTAGTATGGACCAAGTTATCGGCTCTGTTAGATTTCGGCAAGATCTAACAGATTCATTAAGTTACCCTGTGTTGCTCTGTTTTACTATGTGCTTAACTCACGCAACACACCTTTGCCCAATCTAGATCGGCTAGAATCGGCTATACTTCATAACATGACGAATTATCCCCTCACAGCCGAAATCGAAACCGATCTAGGTTGCCACGTGTCGCGGGTTCAAGCTTATTGGCATCATGTAGATCTTGACAGAACCGGGTATCATGCGGTAGATGCAGGTTTTTGGGTCGTCTTAGAGCTAATCATCCGGTGGATTAGAATTCGATTCGATCTGATAGATTTATCTTTACCGATTAGGCTTGTTCCTTCGCCATGGACCCCGATTCGGCTAAATAGCCGTATTCGGCAGTGCTCTCACGAGTGAACATGTGTTCGTGGGTTTGCATTGAACAATGAATGCTTTTAGCCTTTCACGATTAGATTGTATCATGCGGTGGATTGATCTAATCTGATTGGTGGTGTGGTCACAAACGAGTCGTATCATGCGGTGGATTAACTCGTTCGTTGCCATGCTTGACGGGTGCTGCTTTCGGCCTATGCATTCTTGTTTCAATGTAAATTCGTGACTGTGTTGTGGGTTCGTAACTAAACATTGAATGCTTTTAGCTTTTCATGGTTAGATTGTATCATGCGGTGGATTGGTCTAATCTGATTAGTGGTGTGGTCACAAACAAGTCGTATCATGCGGTGGATTAATTTGTTTGTTATCATGCTTGACGGGTGCTGCTTTCGGCCTATGCATTCTTTGTTTACTGCGAATTTATGATCATGTTTCACCCTTTTATTTATCTATCACACACTTTTCTCGTTAATCGGCTATGAGTACGTGTTACAATACTCATTTGGTCGAAAGCCGATCTTCCGTCATGCTTACGTCATGCATTCGGCAGTACGTTCCTTGCGTGCCCTGCCGATTGCCGAATGAGGTTTTAACTGCCGACAGATAGCTTCTCTGTAGCTATTTGTCTCTCGAGATTGGCTTCAACGCCGCAAATATGGAACTGTCTGGTCTTACCCGGCACGTTCCAGGTTTTGATCTAAACGTTTTGTCCCTTTGTTAGTTTTCAGGCAAACTGACTGGCACGCTTCCGGATTCAAAAGCCCGGGCCACGTTTGAAGCCAGCTTGTTCGGCTTGCTGTGTGCTTGGCGTGAGGTGCGGATTTTACGTCAACACACTTTTTGGCACGCCCGGTGGGACACACACAAGTTTTCAAGATGCCTGAGTTGAGCGATATCATGGATGTCACTCTGGAAGAGTTGTCTGAAGAACATCAACAGATGGTAAAGGTTGCTGCCAACCAATTCATTAACAAATGTTTACTGTCTTTCGCCAAGAACAGGAGTGGTGCACCTTTTCTCAAGTCCGATCTGCCAAGAGTTCTCCTTCCTGGGCAATCTGATCTTACTGAAGAAGAAGAGAGGGAGAGATTCTCGGGCTTGTTATACAAAGCTTTGGGAGAGATAATGACCAATCACAATGCTGCGTTCTTAAACAGTTTTCGGCATATAATGATAAGCATTTTTGGTCAGCAAGTAGATAAACCCTTTGAGCAGATACATGGGCAATTGGGTGGCCCGACATACTTCAATGTTCAAGCACCAGTTCAGAAACCACATGGTAAAGGGAATGCTGATGAAACTGGAGGTTCTGGTGCTAAAGATATAAATGGACAACCGATTCGGCAAGATCCTCAGCTTGCATTGCCGAAAACTCGCACATACGGTGATATGGCATTCGGCACCACAGGGAATCCGCCTGCTTCTGCTTACAAGATATCTCCCTTGAACAATAGGCTGCAAAGGGACATGTATGGAAACGGATATTCAGAATTTATGGATTACAATGCCATCGACGCCCTCCCGAATCCTGGGTATGTTGGTACTGCAGGCGTGCTTGCTGGGAGACCCGGGAATCAAGATACCAGTATTGACCTCATGGTGCAAAAAATGACCGATGTATTGCAAAATCAATTCGGTCTGAAGCCTAAAAATCAGGGATACATGTACTCGTCTCCTTTCCCTGAGTGGTACCAAAGGGTATCATTGCCGAATAGAGTCAAGGTGCCTACAGAGTTTACTAAATTCTCAGGAAAAGATGATACTAGCACTGTGGAACATATAGCTCGATATCTGATGCAGCTTGGAGAGGCTTCGGCGGACGAGGCTTTCAGAATCAGATACTTTCCTTTGTCACTAACGGGTCCAGCTTTTACATGGTTTGCTTCTTTGCCTGCCCAGTCGATTTGCACCTGGAAAGACCTGGAACAGAAATTCCATGCTCATTACTACATTGGCAGTACCGAGAAAAAGTTGGTTGATTTGACCAGCTTAAGGCAGAGGAATAATGAAACACCTACAGAGTTCCTCAGGAGATTTAGGGAAACAAAGAGTATGTGCTTTTCTCTGAACATACCTGATGACCAGCTGGCTGGTATGGCTGTAGCTGGCATGCTGCCTGCCATTCGGGAGAAGCTATTCGGGATGGAGTTTGATGATCTGGGCCAGTTGTCGCACAGATTGGCCTTGATGAGTAACCAGGCATATGGTTTCAAGAAAGATGTCAGGTTTGCTAAAAATAATGATGTAGCTGACATCTATAACCAATTCCTTGAAAGAGCAGATCAAGAAGATGAATATGAAGATAGCGAGGAGATAGCCGCAGCAGAGATAGTGTGGAGCAAAGAACCAGTTACAATGACTCAAAGATGGATCAAACAGATGAAGGGAACATATGATTTTGATGTGACTAAGGCAGACAAATTATTTGAGTTCCTGGTGAAAGAAGGCCGAATCAAATTGCCAGAGGGGCATTCTATGCTTCGGCCTGATGGAGTGAAAGATAAGAGGTACTGTGGTTTTCATGATAGAAATTCTCATTCCATTAATGAATGCAGAGTCTTTAGGATGAAGATTCAGAAAGCTATCCAGGAAGGACATCTGAAATTCGACAACAAGATGAAACTGGACAGTAACCCTTTCCCTCAGAATATGATCGGGTTCTCGGTTAATATGGTAAATGCTGTTCCATCTGGAGAAAAGGGAAGATTGAAAGTTTTAAACTCAAAGAAGGCAAGGCAGGATGGTTCAGTTGATCCCACTCGGCAAATCACAATGGAACAGATTCGCCAGAAAAATCTTCGGTTCCCGAATAGCCGATTTGAAGTGGGCGAATCCTTTAAACCCAGAGTTACTACACGTATTCTCCTCAACAAATGGCAGCGTCAGCAAGAGAAAGAGCGTTTTCAAAAGCGTGAATACGAAGAGGAGGAAAGAAGGCGCGAAGAAGAAAGGTTTGAGGAAGAACAAGAAGAATTCGCTCGAGAGCAGGAACGTGCGCATTGGGGGTGTGCATTCTTCAGACACTGTTGGAACGAAGGTTTGAAGCTTCCTACATGGAATAATTGTCCTGAATGCAATAGTAGATATGATGAATATAGGCAGGGAACTGTCAATCGCCGATCTGTCCATGAAAGAATTGGCAGGGTGCATCCTAGTGATGATCGGCGTTTTAATGATCAACCAAGAAAGAGACATGCTGATCACAAATGGGTTGATCGCGAGGAAGAAGAGGATCATGCTTATGTTTGGCAAAAAGGACAATGGTGCCCACCTGGTTCGAGGAAGAGCCAGAAGAGAAGAGTACAGCGCCTGAGGAATCAAGAATTAAAGCAAGCAAGGCCTAGGGTGAAATCAATATGGCTCCCAAAAGACAGGCCTGACGAACATGGTCATTCGGCTCCTACATGTATGGTATGTTTTCTGCCGAATGAATTCATGGCTCCAGCTAACCAAATTGTACAGGAAGAAATATTGCCCGATATAGATGATGCCGAACAATTTGGGTTAATGGCACAATTGATGTTGAACAAACAAGCTGTTTTTGAGAAGCCAACCCAGAATCGGCACATGAAGCCACTGTACTTGAAGGGATATGTTAATGGCAAACCATTGACCAAGATGTTTGTCGATGGAGGAGCTGCTGTCAATGTAATGCCATATACCACATTCAGGAAGCTTGGTATGGGCCTTAGAGATTTGACACCAACAAGCATAATTCTAAATGATTTTGCTGGAAATCCTTCGGACACCAAGGGGTGCGTGCATGTTGATCTGATGATTGGGTCCAAGACTCTGCTTACGACTTTCTTTGTCATTGAAGGCAAAGGGGCATATAGCTTGCTGCTTGGAAGAGATTGGATTCATGCAAATTGTTGTATTCCATCTACTATGCATCAACAGCTTATTCAGTGGATAGATGATGAGGTGGAGATTGTCCAAGCAGATGATTCAATAAGCGTGGCGAATATGGAACCAGCTTTCTGGGAGTATCAAGGCATAGATTGTTTCTCAGGTAAAGACTGGGGAGAAGGTCCTGTGGCACCAGCCAGCAGTGATCAACAGCCGATCGAAGCAGTCGGCTCTCATAGTAATTTTTGATGGAAAATCCAATTGATGGAACTGATGGAAAATTAGGACGTGGATTTGTGTCGGCCGATAAATTAGAAGAAGTGGACATTGGAGATGGTGACAAGCCAAGGCCGACATTTATCAGTGCTAACTTGGATTCGGTTTTCAAAGAAAAGTTGGTGACATTGTTAAAGGAATACAAGGACTGCTTTGCTTGGAATTATTCGAAGATGCCCGGTCTAGACCGTTCTATTGTTGAGCATCGGTTGCCGATCAAACCTGGATACAGGCCTTACAAGCAACCACCCCGAAAAATCTACAAGGAAGAAGTGTTGGCCGATGTAAAAAAGGAGATTGAAAGATTACTAGATGCAAATTTCATTCGGCCATGTAAATACGCGGATTGGATCTCTAATATTGTTCCTGTCTATAAGAAAAATGGAAAGATGAGGGTTTGCATAGATTTTAGAGATCTGAACAAGGCTACACCCATGGATGGATATCCAATGCCTGTTGCTGATTCATTGGTTGATGCTGCTGCTGGATACAAAGTGCTCAGTTTCATGGATGGTAACGCAGGATACAATCAGATTTATATGGCATTGGAAGATATAGTAAAGACAGCTTTCAGGTGTCCTGGACACATAGGGTTGTTTGAGTGGGTTGTCATGACCTTTGGATTGAAAAATGCCGGTGCAACTTATCAAAGGGCTATGAATTATATTTTTCATGAGTTGATCGGCAAGATTGTGGAAATATATATTGATGATGTGGTGATCAAGTCATTGGATCATGAGTCTCATTTGGCCGACATAAGGAAAACTCTAGAATGTACCAGGAAACATGGACTTAAGATGAACCCGAACAAGTGTGCTTTTGGAGTTTCGGCTGGAGAGTTTCTGGGATTTTTGATACATGAAGGAGGAATAGGAGTTGGTAAGAAAAGCATGAAGGCAATTGATGAAATTGTTCCTCCAACTAATCTTAAAGAGCTACAATCGCTGCTTGGCAAGATAAACTTTGTGAGAAGATTCATATCAAACTTGTCACAAAAGGTGTTGCCCTTTTCCTCACTATTGAAAATAAAAAAGGATCAAAAGTTTGTATGGGGTGACGAACAACAGAAGGCTTTCAATGAAATAAAAGAGTACATGAAGAAGCCACCAGTATTGGTGCCTCCACAATTGAACAAGCCTTTCAAGTTGTACGTGGCGGCCGATGCCCAAACTATTGGATCGGCCCTCATTCAAGAATTTGAAGGAAAGGAAAGGGTGGTTGCATACCTTAGCCGAAAGTTACTGGATCCAGAGACAAGGTATTCGGCTATAGAGAAACTTTGCTTATGTGTTTACTACTCCTGTACGAAATTTCGGCACTACTTACTACATGCCGAATGCATTGTGTATTCAAAGTTTGATGTGATAAAACACATGTTGTCTATGCCAATTTTGAACGGAAGGATTGGCAAATGGATTTTAGCTTTGTCTGAATTTGAATTAAGATTTGAATCGGCAAAGGCTGTTAAGGGACAGATTATTGCCGACTTCATTACTGAACATCATGATACATCGATAGATTTGCTTAACATTGTTCCTTGGGTGTTATTCTTCGATGGATCTTCATGCAACAAAGGTGGTGGAGCAGGTATCTTATTAATTTCACCCAAAGGAGAAACATTTGAGTTTGCTGTTCCCATTCAATCTGTTGTTACTAACAATCAAGCTGAGTATGAGGCATTGCTCAAAGGGCTCCAATATTTGAAAGAAGCAGAGGCCGTTGCAGTTGAAATTTTTGGAGATTCAGAATTGGTCATAAAGCAATTGAATGGTGAATATGAGTGCAAAAATGATACCTTGAGGAATTACTATGAAGAATGCAAAGAAATATTGAAGAGCTTTCGGTCAGTAATTCTACAACACATTCCTAGAGGGGATAATGGAGAGGCAAATAGATTGGCCCAAAGTGCATCAGGTTATAAAGAGCTTCGAGAAGTTTTTGCTAAAGACGTATATGTATTCGGGAATAATCTGGCAGAAGATGATTGGAGAAAAGAGATTGCCGATTATCTGGAGAATCCATCCCGAAAGGTTTCTAGAAAGCTCAGGTATAAAGCTTTAAAATTTGTTCTTCTTGATGATAATTTATATTATAAATCCCTGGATGGAGTGCTGTTACATTGCTTAAGTCATGGAGAAGCAAAAAGGCTGATGAGTGAAGTACATGATGGGTTGTGTGGAGCACATCAATCGGCCTACCGAATGAAGTGGGTTATTAGACGAACTGGATATTACTGGCCGACAATGTTGGAAGATTGTTTTGAATATTATAAAGGATGTCAAGACTGTCAGAAATTTGGAAACATTCAGAGAGTTCCGGCATCGGTTTTGAATCCCATTGTCAAGCCATGGCCATTCAGAGGATGGGGAATAGATTTGATTGGCCAAATAAATCCTCCATCTAGCAAGGGGCATAAGTTTGTGCTTTTGGCAACCGATTATTTTACCAAGTGGGTTGAGGCAATTCCATTAAAGAAGGTGACGTCGGAGAATATGGTTGAATTTGTTAAAGAACACATCATTTACAGATTTGGGATTCCTCAGACAATCACCACTGATCAAGGGACTCAATTTACATCTTCAGAATTCAGAGATTTTGCTGAGAGTATGGGCATCAAATTGTTAAATTCTTCTCCTTATTATGCCCAAGCTAATGGTCAGGCAGAGGCTTCTAACAAGATTATGATTAAAATTATACAGAAGAAGATTGATCAGAAGCCAAGAAAGTGGCATTCGGTACTCAGTGAGGCTTTATGGGCTTACCGAATGGCTCCACATGGGGCTACACAGACGTCTCCTTATGAGTTGGTATATGGGCATCATGCTATCTTGCCATGGGAAATGCAATTAGACTCAAGGAGAATAAAGTTGCAAAAGGATTTAAGTTCTAAAGATTATAAAGATTTAATGATGGACGAATTAGAAGATTTGCATATGATTCGTCTCAGGGCCTTGGAGAATATTGAGAGGAACAAAATGCGAGTTGCTAAGTATTACAATAAGAAGGTGAAAGTTAAGCAATTTACAGAAGGTGATTTAGTCTGGAAAGCGATGTTGCCGATTGGAACCAAATATGCAGCATTCGGCAAGTGGTCTCCAAATTGGGAAGGTCCTTTCAGAGTGGTTAGATGCGTGCCTGGAAATGCATATATTTTGAAGACATTATTGGGAGAAGAATTTGCTTCTGCTATAAATGGAAGATATTTGAAGAGGTATTATCCCAGTGTTGAAATCGATCGGTGATTGATATATTAATCTGCCGAACAGCCGATTTTCGGGAAGAAATCGCCTTCAGAACAAATGTTGACAGAAAAGGAAAATGGCCAGTACTGAATGTATTGCCCTCAGCACAAAATATACTACATCAGATGTTCATGCAAGATCACAAAAGATAAGTTTTATTGCCGAAATTCCATAAATCCCTAGTACAAACTAATGGAATAGCTTGTTCAAAACGGATTGAGGATGAATGGAATCGGCAATGGCGGCGCCATGAGCATCAAGGCGATCTATGGAGGCCTCGATGTCGTCGATCTCCTCCGGGTTACCATTAGCGAAGCCGGTCGGTAGCCTGGAGTAGTCGGTATTGGTGTGCGTCGACATGGCAACTAGGCCTGCGGCAGTGCCCAGACGGATGCCGTGCGAGGCCACCTCATCGATGCGGCCCATCACCGCACCAAGGCGAGCTTCTGGTGTGTCCCCAGGAGCATTCACCTTGTTCGCCAGCTCATTCACCAGCGCCTTCAGTCGGTCGAGTTCAGCATCACGCGCTGCAAGTTTACAAAAGGGGCAGCAGAGTAATATCAGTTGGGGGACAAGATTGAGATTGAGCAGATTGCAAGACTCACCATCAATAACTTCGAGCAGCTGCTTGCGCTCGTGCTGCCATTCGAGGTCAGCAATCCCGGCTTGCTTGGAGATAGCCTCCAGTTCACGACGAGAGTCGTCGCGCTCCGCCTTGAATCGGCGAGCATCGCCGTCCGTGTAGCGGTAGTCGTCCGATTCGAGAGATCGATTAGACGAACTCGAAGATGCCGCAGGAGCAGCGGCTGGAGCTGCGACTGGCGCGCCGGCGCCGGCAATCCATTGGATTACCCTGAAAGAACAAAGAGATTCGTCAAGAAAGAGGGAGGAAATCTCGAGAAGAATAGAGAGAAGCAAGCAGCTACTCACCTGCGGCGAGCGCCGGCGCGACTTCCTTCGGCCTCATCGGCGGCCGGGCGCCTTCTGTTGTTGTCAGCCATTGAAAGTTCCTCGGAGTTACTGTGGATGGAGAAGAGAATGACTTGAGTCGGCAAGAACTTGGAAGGCGAAGAACTTGGTGAAGAAACTGTGGGCTGCCTAGGTGTTTATTTATAGAACCCGCAGAGGAAATCGTGGCCAAAAATCGTGGCACGTATTCCGAAGAGTTCGGAAGGTGGAAAGGATTTTCCAGCCGATCGGTTCTCATGTCGTTTGGGATTCTTATCGAGTCGTATTCGGCTTTGACTAGATGGGATTCGGCTATGTCATAGTTGAAGCGTTTTCGGGTCTAAGTACTATTATGGCCAACTTTGCCGAATGAGGTACCCACAATGGAGAGAAAGCAAAAATTGGTGAAACTGCAAAGTTGGTAAGACATTCGGCTAATTAAATATTCAATACAATTACACACCCAAGTACTTGGAGATTACATCTTTGGCATCAGATATCATTCTATTAATGGTCTCCAAAAGATTTTTGCCTGCTTCTTGGGTTTTTTCCAGAGCAGAGAGCTTCGCTTTAAGTTGTTTATCTTCAGTTAAAATTGCCGATGCTTCCTTTCGTATCCTCTCTGTCAGATCAGGGAATTCGGCTAATTTCTTCTCGTCAGCTTCGATTTCGGCTGACAGAACCCTCAGTTCGGCTTCTAGTTCAGCTTTTCTGGTCTTCTTCAGATCAAGTGTTGACTGCAGTCTAGCTGACAATTCTTTGTTACTCTGAGCTTGAGTATGCAGATCTTTCAAGGATTGCTTAGCTATGGCTCTTCTTTGCTCTAAAGCTGGATGTAAAGATTGATCTTTCAGAGCCTGTCTGACTGCAGCAAATTGTTGATCTAATTTAGAAATTGGCTCTAAGGAAGCTTGAATGTCAACGGAAAGATTGTGTTCAATGGGCTCGAGCATATCTCTCAGAAGATCAGCATCCTTGACTTGATCCTGGATGTCTTTGTGCAGAAAGGAGAAAATTTCCTTTAGTTTTGCTTGGGTTTCTTCTGATAAAGTCTGACTAGAAGAAATTTCCTCTGCTTGTCCGGCAATAAGATCATCCAAGGGAAATGAGTAACTGGGTGATGAAGTTATTTTCTCCTGGAAAGAGATATTGCCGAATTAGTAATTGTCCATTAAACAGAGAACTTGGGAGACTGGGAAATTATCTTTACCTCATTTCTGATCTCTTGGATGGGAAGAGAGGATGGCTCAAGCTCAGGTAAAGGTTCTTGTGTATCATGCTGAGAAGAGCTTGGAGGGTTCTTTGATGGAGATGAGGCTTCTAGTTGAGGTACATCAGGTAAAACTGAAGCTGGTTCTTGATGAAAAGAGGAGCTCTCCGAAATTGGATCCATTGAAGCTTGCTCTGTGACTAAAAAAAGTTAGTACCGATGAAAAGAGTTTTTAAAAAAAAAGGACAGGATGGTGAGAAATTTTACTAATCACTGAAGCATCGGCAGGTTCTGTGCTAATGGCCAATTGCTGTGATTTGGCCTGAAATCATAGAGTAGAAAAATGAGCAGAATGAAATTAGCATTTTTTACTCGAGGAAGAAGAAATTTGACCTGTGCAATTGTTTTGCTGCTTGTTCTTTTCTTCTTCATAGATAAAGGGGCAGTTAGAGAAGAAATTTTTCTCTTGACAGAAGGTGGTGCAGCAAGAGTTGGATCCAGGTTGGCAGGCCTAGACATTATTTGAGCCAAAGAAGGAGAGTAATGCCCCAGAATAGATATTGGGCCTGCAGTATTATATGTGATTATTCTGGCCAGAGGGGCAGGGACTATGTCCTGCAAGATAACAGAGTTAAAGGTCGATGAAAGAGGATGTCAGTGGAAAAACAAATGGATTGTAAGCATGTTTACCTCTGAATTCGGCTGATAGTCAGGCATCAAATCAAGGCAGAGAGGGTGGACTGGTACATTAAAGATGTGATCATGGACTTCTTGCCACCAAAGAATAAAAGAAGAATGAACAAGTGCTGTTGGCACAAAAGGTTCAATCTGATAGATGGCTGCACAACACTTATAATCAAAAATTCTTCTTGTTTCTGTGGAGTCTTTGATGATCTGCCTAGGCTTGAGGAATTCGTGAAAGAATAATCTTGGGGGCACTTGGCCACATCCTAATTGCCTGGCTACTATATTCGGCTGGTAATATTCATATGAACTTTGAACCAGCCTTCCTCCACAAAATTCAGCTGGTAAGATGCAAGGCCGAATAAAGGTGTTAAAAATTGCTGTGGACTCTACATCTATGCATCCAGTCTCGAAGCTGAATTCACAAGGGAAAGTGAGACTGTCGTTGCCCAAGTATAGGAACCAGAGGGGATTGGTAAAACCTTTGAAGAAAAGTTCAAACAATTCTCCAATGCTTTTGTTGATAGCAATAGTGGAGGCTGCTTCCCCATAAGTTTGACAGCCTTTGGTGCTCTGGGCTTCTGTTTCCTTGTAATTGACCGAGGGAAAGTGTCGGCTGTTGAGGTCAATGGAGACAATTTGGTGCATGTACAATTGCAGCCACATCTGGACGAACCACCAGGGACCATTGACGCAAGAAATTTTCTTGTTGGTGTGCATCTGATAAATGGTTTGGTGGAGCATGTGATAGACACTTCCCAAGAGATATTTCCCGAGAGGGATAAGTGTGCCTGCAGCCAGATCTTCAGCCATTACTATGTGATTCAGAGTTGGCTCATTGGCTTTGCCGCAGAAAACAAATCTGCACAACCACATATTCAGAAAGGCCCTGTATTCAACATCAGTCAGAGGACCATCATGCATGTAAGTCTGGATGTATTTCTTATAGCCGACTCCAGTCTTCACCCCTGTCTGTTTGGAAGAACCTTTGTACCTGTATGGGTGTGTTGTCCCTGTAACGTTCAGGCCGGTTATCATGTAGACATCGGCCAGGGTTGGAGTCATTGGTCCATGACCAAAAAGAAAGGCGTTCATGCCGTTGGACCAGAAATGACAGGCTGCAATCAGGAGATTTTCATTCTTGGATGTTTCGGCTAGGGATAGCTCCAAGCAATGAGAAATACGAAGACTGTCCCAGTTCTGCGTCTGAGGGCTTTTATCTTCAAGAATCCTTTTGTACCAGTTTCTCCAGCCAGCGATTGGGGGCAGAGGCCAGTTTTTGAATGAATCCTGCCATTCGTGAGGTCCCGAAAGTGAAGTTTTGAAAGGGATCCTTTGAGACTCGGCCGCAATAATTTCGGAGGGATCTGGATTCCCTGAAGGGCCCAGGAAGAAAGATGCGGATTGCTCCTCCGTAGGGGTCAGGATTTCAGTGGTCAGAGCCTATTGAGGATGGAAGAAAAGCGATTCGGGGATTCAAAATGCAGCTTGAAAAGAGTAATGCCGAATATGATTGAAGAAAACGAAACTTACTTGAAGAATTTGATCCTGGTTCGCCATTTGAAGATCGGAGCTTGAAAGATTCGATGAACTAGGGTTTGAGTTTGAGAACACACTCTGAGGATTTGGGGAGCAGAAAACGGATGTCGAACGGACTCAGCCTGGAAATGTTGGGGATTCCTGGTCAATTCCGAGATAAAAGTATCCTTTATCCCGAAATTGAAGGGGCATGTGTTGACACCAAAAATTAGCACCAGGAAGAGGCTGACATGTGAGCCGGATTTGGTGGAAGGTATCATTCGGCAAAGGAGTTTTTTCCCCAGAGGCATTCGGCAAAGACGTTCTGCGGTCGGGAACGCGTCGCCATTCGGCTAGGAGGTTTCCTCTGAAACGTTTGGCAGAGATACTCTGCAGTCAGGAATGCGTCATCATTCGGCAAAGGTACTGTTCCACAGGCGAAGAGTAGTAGCATTCGGGAAGACATGATGACGTGGATCAACATAAGGAAAAGGCCGGTTCGAACAAGGAAAGCAATATGGGCACGAAGATTCGTCATTTATTTTTAGAAACAAGTGTTGTAGTCGTGTCCGACTAGGAGTTGTATCAAGACCTGGGTATAAATATAAACCCATGGCAATTGTAAAGGGACGAATCGAATCAATCACACAACAAACCGGCCCCGTGCCAACATCGAGTCCTTTAGTCGAGTCGTCGAGTTCTTCGAGAGGAGTCATCGATCCGTCGACCTCCGTAAGTACCGGCAACCTTGTATCATGCTTAGTATCATGCGGTGGATTTAAGCTTTGATGCAAGTAGTCTTGTTACCATGCTTAGTATCATCCGGTGGATTTAAGTTGTGGTCTCAAGAAGGTTCCTCTGTTAGGTCATGAGCCATGCGGTGGGCTAAGATCTAGTATGGACCAAGTTATCGGCTCTGTTAGATTTCGGCAAGATCTAACAGATTCATTAAGTTACCCTGTGTTGCTCTGTTTTACTATGTGCTTAACTCACGCAACACACCTTTGCCCAATCTAGATCGGCTAGAATCGGCTATACTTCATAACATGACGAATTATCCCCTCACAGCCGAAATCGAAACCGATCTAGGTTGCCACGTGTCGCGGGTTCAAGCTTATTGGCATCATGTAGATCTTGACAGAACCGGGTATCATGCGGTAGATGCAGGTTTTTGGGTCGTCTTAGAGCTAATCATCCGGTGGATTAGAATTCGATTCGATCTGATAGATTTATCTTTACCGATTAGGCTTGTTCCTTCGCCATGGACCCCGATTCGGCTAAATAGCCGTATTCGGCAGTGCTCTCACGAGTGAACATGTGTTCGTGGGTTTGCATTGAACAATGAATGCTTTTAGCCTTTCACGATTAGATTGTATCATGCGGTGGATTGATCTAATCTGATTGGTGGTGTGGTCACAAACGAGTCGTATCATGCGGTGGATTAACTCGTTCGTTGCCATGCTTGACGGGTGCTGCTTTCGGCCTATGCATTCTTGTTTCAATGTAAATTCGTGACTGTGTTGTGGGTTCGTAACTAAACATTGAATGCTTTTAGCTTTTCATGGTTAGATTGTATCATGCGGTGGATTGGTCTAATCTGATTAGTGGTGTGGTCACAAACAAGTCGTATCATGCGGTGGATTAATTTGTTTGTTATCATGCTTGACGGGTGCTGCTTTCGGCCTATGCATTCTTTGTTTACTGCGAATTTATGATCATGTTTCACCCTTTTATTTATCTATCACACACTTTTCTCGTTAATCGGCTATGAGTACGTGTTACAATACTCATTTGGTCGAAAGCCGATCTTCCGTCATGCTTACGTCATGCATTCGGCAGTACGTTCCTTGCGTGCCCTGCCGATTGCCGAATGAGGTTTTAACTGCCGACAGATAGCTTCTCTGTAGCTATTTGTCTCTCGAGATTGGCTTCAACGCCGCAAATATGGAACTGTCTGGTCTTACCCGGCACGTTCCAGGTTTTGATCTAAACGTTTTGTCCCTTTGTTAGTTTTCAGGCAAACTGACTGGCACGCTTCCGGATTCAAAAGCCCGGGCCACGTTTGAAGCCAGCTTGTTCGGCTTGCTGTGTGCTTGGCGTGAGGTGCGGATTTTACGTCAACAGCGTGGTATACAACCTTAGTGTTGCACAAGGCAAGGGCACTTCAGTTGTATAGCCACGGTAAATCATTGCCAGCGTTGCGTCAGGCGTCCGCCGTATCATGTGGGCTTGCACGAAGTGCTCGGCATCCATGACGGAACGCGCTGTCTCGATGTACGTGAGCCGGGCGCCTTGAAGGATGCCCAGGTGGTTAGCGAGGCGAGTGACTAGAGAAGTCATCGCCATGCTACCCGCACGATGAATATGAGACAGCCAGTGACCAACCATGTCTTTCACAGGTGAATAGGGAATCTGCTTGACCATGGCAAAAAGAACCCGCAACTCGATGGTGTTGACAGGACGCAAATCTGCCCGGGGGAATATCATCATAGACACCCAACGATGCATGAAACGCAAAGTGGGGTTATGTATGCTGTTCGTGCGTGGCGCATGACAGTTGGTATCTCTCGAAATCTTTTTCCAAAATGCCACCCGATCAAATCTTTTAAGCGCTTTGTTCGGGTCTAATGAACAACGGCTTGAAAATCCGAGATCCGAACTAAAATCCCTCCAAGAGCAGAAGAACTCTTGGTTGAAGAACCGAAAATGAATCCCCCCAGTTTCAGAAACCAAAGTTGAGAGGAATTCAAGGGTGAGCAGGTACGAACCTTCTTCGTTGATGTGCCAGAAATTCTCCCAGCCAATGGCCTGGAAAATTTCCGTGAACTCTATGTCCATCCCTGTGTCCCTGAGCAAATCTTGCTCAAACACACGGGTGTGCTCGAACTCCTTCAGCCGAAGCTCGTTGAAGGTGTTCCGCTCCCTTTCTTTTCTAAGGTTGATGTCACTCTCGCTCAGGAGCTGCCTAGTTGGGGGCGTGGCATGGCCCCATCCCGAGCCGGCTGCTTCGTGCTCGTCCGTGTTCATCCGGCTTGAGCCTCGGGACGGAGCTGGGGAGCTCCCAGCATCGTCCGATCGTCGGCCTAGCCGGGCGGAACAACGGAGCGAAGTGAAGAACTTCGACATGATTCCTGCAAAAAGTTAGTGCAACAACTACTACCCGAAGGACTGAATATGTATGGTTAGCACAAGCAAATCAAGTCAGTCGTTCGAGATAGTTAGTCGTTCTTGCGGGGATGAAAACCACCACAAAAGGTTAGTCGTTCTTGTGGGTGTCGGTGACCACCACAAAATCGTCCAGAAATTCAGCACAAAGATCACAACAAAAGCAAAATATATTTGGGATGTTCTAGTGATGCAAGTGAACCAAAACTTGAGCAAGAACTTGGGGAGAACTTGAGCAAGCACTAGAGCAAAGAACTTGAGAGGGAGAGAGCTTCCTAGCAGAAATTTCAGAATGAGCAAGTGTGGGAGAAGCAAGCAAGCTTGCACCAGCTTTTATAGGAAGAGGGGAGGGGCATGCCCTGGTTCGCCCGAAGGCTCTGGTTCACCCGAACCAGGCCTGGTGGCCAGGGCACTCCCATGTGAGTGCAGCCCCCTCCTTTGCTTTGATTCCACGCCAAAATGTGTGGCCACCAAATTTTTAGGTCATGTGAGTGGAGCTTAGTGGTAGGTGAGATGGAAATGTGACATGACCAAAGTGGATTTTAGTGGAGTCATCCCCATGCTGCCATGTTTGTGATAATTGGTGAGTGTGCAGCCATTTTTAGTGGGGTAGACATGTTCGGTGCTGGTTGGTGGTGATGGTAAATAATTGGAGATGTTCTAGAAGGGATGAAAATGATAAAAGTTACCAATTACATCCACCCTAGGTAAAAATTCAGCATATGACCATTTATTTAAACCAAGCTTGCAAAATTTTCTACTCTCTCTCAAATTAATTACTCAAGTGGTTCATTTATTTTGGAAAGGGAAACATGCAAATGCAATTGAGAATTTAAAAATTGGAAGGGAAATATGGGATACATACCGGTTTTCCTCGCGGCGAGAGCTCAGCTTTTAAGTCCGCGAGCGGGACTTCTCCTGTCTTCAGTTGCTTTTGTCATCGTCCGGTCCCGGAGTGGATGACTCGGACGATGCAACCTTCTTCCGCCACATCTTCTTGTTCTTCTTCTTCGGTGTCGGTGGCGGTGGGATCGGCATCTTTGGAGAATTCTAGAGGGCTTGTTCTTCCTCGTATTTCTTTACGAGGAAATCTATTTCTTCTGTACTTGTCGGTTTTGTCGGCTCGTTCCACTTGAGCTGCTCACCACCGAGTATTTCCAGCTCTCCATTAATGAGAGCCTTAAGGAAACACTCGGCGCTCCTCTGCTCCGGCGTGAGTGGCTCTGTCTTCTTCTCTTCCCGGGGTTGAAATTTGAAGTAAGTCAACCTTCCGTCGATACGGAACGAGATTTCTCTCGCATCCATATCGATCCTAGCCCGGGTGGTGTTCAAGAATGGTCGGCCCAACACAAGGGGAAACGAATGCTCGTTTCCTGTGTCGAGGACAACAAAGTCCACAGGGACATATCGTCCCCAGATCCGGACCGGTACATTCTCGATCACCCCCTCGGGGTGGCGGATGGTTGAGTCCGCAAGCTGTACCTGGGCAGTAGTAGGTGACAAAGTAGGGTAGCGTAATTTCTTAAATAATACCTTAGACATGATGTTGACGCTTGCCCCCAGATCACAGAGTGCATCATCAATGCGACGATTCCAGATCGCGCACTGAATGATGGGCACTCCGGGATCTTCCTTCCTGTCCGGAGAGGTCATGATGATCGCCCTTTTTGCAGCTCTCGGCAGGTAGGTCCATCTTGGTGTCAGCACTTGGATACGTGCGACCTTCCCTGCGTGGTGAGTACGGAAGACACTACGAGACATCTTACCATGCCTGGTAGTGATGGAATTCACTGTCTCGATGGAAGGCTCGGGTTGTCCCGGAATCTTCCCCGATTCAGTAATAGGAACAGCAGCAGCTAACTGAGCGACTTGAGTTTCTATCATTTTATTAAAGCTCAGTTGACTTTTCATAGCAGAAGAAAATGATTCCATCCTAGAGTCTATGCTTTCCAGAGTTTTATCATTAGCAGCAATCCTTTTATTGATATTTTCAGTTATTTTCATCTGGCCAAACACTAGATCTCTAAGAGACGGCTGATTATTGAAATTGCTGGAATTGAAATTGTTACCTTGTTGAGGCCTCTCAAAAGGGAGGTTTGGGCGTGGATTCCAGCCTTGGTTGTCGTAGTTGTTCGGTCGATACCTGTTGTTATTGGAGTTGTTGACGTAGTGGGCATCTTCTCGCATTTCGGGGCAGTCATTCCCCGAATGGCCAGTGTTGCCACAAACTTCGCAGGTCATGCGAGCGTCCATGGTTTGCACCGTTTCTTGAGCAGGGGCCTCCAGTTTCTTCATTACGAGGTCCATCTTGGCAGCGAGCATGTCCAGAGCTTCAACTTGGTGAACTCCTCGGGTCTTTGGTTGAGTCCGGTCGTCGGACCAACCTTGGTTCTCGACCATCTTCTCTATGAGGGCCTTCGCACGACTCTCCTCAAGAGAGAAGAACGAGCCTCTAGCAGCAGCATCCAGGTACTCACGGGCAGAATTTCTCAGCCCGTGATAGAAAGTTTGGATTATGAACCAACTCTGCATACCATGGTGAGGACAAGCAGAAATATAGTCCTGGAGGCGATCCCATGCCTCCAGGACTGTTTCATCTTTTAGCTACTGGAAACTAGCAATTTTATTCCGGAGGGCGTTGGTTTTCCCAACCGGAAAGAATTTTAGCAAGAAAGCGCTAGTGCATTTATCCCAGGTCTCTATTGCCTCGCGGTTAGCATAAAACCATTGTTTCGCCTTGCCTAATAATGAGAATGGGAATAAACGAAGGTGAATGGCATCGATACTTACTCCGCGGATGGTGAAGGTGTTGCAAATCTCCAGGAAATGCTGGAGATGCGCATTGGCATCTTCGTGTGGCTTGCCGCAGAATGGGCTAGCCTGTACCATGTTGATGAGGGCTGGCTTTAGCTCGAAGTTACCATCTCCGACTGGCGGAGCTGGTCCGACTCGTACGTTCTCGCTTGATGGAGCGGAGAACTCACGGATCGTCTTGGTTGCCATCCTCGATGTAGCCTGGTCAACGACGGGAAGGACTGGGTTCGTCGGAAGGAGTTGCTTCTGAGGAGGTACAACACGGGGTCGTACTTTCCTCACAAATGACTCCGGATTTTCTTGGAAGTTTTACGGTAGTTGGAAACCAGTCATGCACTGCTCTGTTCCACAAAGACCAACGAACAGAGCAAGGATAAACCCGCTCGAGTAGCGGTACTCGACTAAGATAGCTCAAGATAAAAGTTCAAAAATAATCTAGCCAAAGACTTCCCCGGCAACGGCGCCAGAAATGCTTATTGGCACTTCTTACGATCCAATATCAGAATTGAGAATCCTGGTACTGGGGTAAGGAGTGTTTCAGTGGTTTTCCTTATGGCTTAGTAAAATATAGAAATATTCTGCAAGCGCATAGAATCACCGCTGTAGCACTTCACCTGGGAGTATTCCGAGGTATCGTAATTTATATTTCCGCAGGGAAGCTTTGGCAAGATTACTAGTGAACAGATATTCGAGACTATCAGAGAAGGGTACACAACTAAACAAGATAGGGGATAACGGTATTGGATAGGAGTGGATATACCGGACACACAGCTCAAGGGATACTCAGGTAAGGGAGAGAAGAGATAAATAGCTGGGAGGACAACGAGAAGAGATAGAGGACTCCTGGATACTTTATCTACCTATGTCACTCTAGCTTAGAGATATAGCGGCTACAGAGCCAGCACTAGGAGATCTGGGATAACTCTAATGTCTTAGCATCGGGACAAGGGAACCGGTGAACACACAGAAAGGGATGAGAAGGGGTGCCACTATTTCCCAACTGGGGAATCCTACGGACCGGAACTAACGTGATGGGCTACGAAGACCGAAAGGGTTGTCACCACCTCCCGGCTACCACCTCTGTTGCGACGGGAATAAACTAAGGCCACTGATTAGTCTAGGAACCACTCCTACACTAGGCAACGACTACTTACTCTGCAAGCAAGAGCAAGCAACCTTGTCAATACTCTTGGTGACAATTCACCTCCAGTATCAAGCAAGATCGAAGAACCCGCCAAGACAAAGACTTAAACAAGACTACAAGCACTAGAACTATAACTGACTATAGTCTAAACAAGATATATTTGCAACTAGGATAAAGTAGAAGCAAGATATAAATGACAAAGGCAAACTGATAAAGATAACTATATTGATAACTCGAAGTCTTACAAAAGGAAAAGTAAAAGATACAAGAGCTATTACCAGAGCTTCTGAAGACGACTCCGGAACCTCCGAGGCAAAGCTCGACTCAACTCTAACTCCCAACTAAACTATCCTAACTCTACTAGAATGAAAGTGGAAATGAGCTCCTTTGCTTGGTGTGTGTTTACAAGTGAGGTGCGACCCTCTATTTATAGCTCCAAGGGTCGGTTGAGGCAGGGTAGCGGCCAAGGCAACCAGAGGCGGCAGAGAGGCGGTTCGGCCGAATTCCTCGGTTCGGCCGAACTGCCCAGTTCGCCCAAACCGAGGGATGCACCACCTCGGCCACCAAGGGCCAGGATGCAGCCCCAGGGTCGGTTTGGCAGCTGGGGGCAGTTCGGCCGAACCCCCCAGTTCGCCCGAACTGGGCCGGAGGCCCAGGCCCGCCCCCTGCACCACCTCTACTCTGTGGACTCCCTGGTCCGGCCTCTGGTGGTGTACTTCGTGCTGTGTGGGCCCAGGTTGATGTGGCGGTGCTCCGGGATGAGTTGGTGTCGTCCATGTATCGTTTGTCGTATTCATTTGGTGCTCGTTGATGTGGACGACTCCCGGTGGCATGCACGGCTAAGGGGGATAACCGGCCGAACGGAGTCGTTCGGCGGATTTGGTCATTTTCGGCCCCAATAGCGCGTATTTGTCATAGTTGTACCTGCACAAGTGACACTCACCAAAACTCGTGGAACTTTATTAGAAATAAAACCTAAGTACATGGAATGTTGCATATAACCTCATTTATTCCCGAGTATTGGTGGTCGGATTTGGGCTGTAACGACCGCCAACAGACTACTAGAAAATGAATTCCAAACAAGAGCCAAGAAAGAGCCAAACAACACCAAACTCTATTCTAATGCATAGATCCTGATTTTAGAAAAATAATGAAACTGGTTTCATATTTTTCTGAACTACGGTTAATTTATTATTGATTTACGAAGTTTAAAACCATTTTCTAAATTATTTATTAATTCCAAAAATTAAAATAACAAACTTGACATGTGGCAGCACCGGGGAGCGCTACGTGTCTGCCAGTCAGCACTGCTGACATCAGCATAACATCATGCTGACGTCATCAGTGGGTCCGGGGTCTGCTGACTTCAGCAGGGCCAGCGTGGGCCCTGCTGATGTTAGTGTTGATTTGGTCAATGTAGACTAGTCAACGGTCAAGGTCAGGGGGTCAGCAGGCCCACTAGTCAATCTAACAAGGTCTATGGCAGGTGAGGCCCGGCAGTCAGCGGTCAAAAGGAAAAAAGAAAAAGGGACGGGCGAGCTGGGCTTGTTTCAGGCCTAAAGTGGCCGACTCGCCCAACAGGAGATGGGCCACGGTCCAAGAAGCACTGGGCTTCCGGCCCATGAAGCTTCGGGTGTGGTGGACTTGGTCCACCATGCGCCGAGTCTACGGTTCACGTGAACCAGGCGCACGGGATCAGGATGCGGCCGACTCCGGATCTTCTGCGGCAGCTGGTGACGGGGCCTGGTGTGGTTCGGCATGGGTGAAGGCAGAGGCGCACTCCAGTGCGCGACGTAGCGGCAAGAGCCGCTGGTGACCGTGGCCACTCCACGACGACGGCGCGGCGCGGTTCGGTCGGCGGCGAAGGGGAAAGGGCTCAGCTTGGATGGTTGAAGGGAAAAGAGCTAGGCCTAGGTTTGTGAAGCCAAAGGCGGGAGAAAGGGCAGAGTTTCGCCGGCGGGGCGGCACTCCAAAGGCAGCGGGCCGAGCACCGGCCATGACTAGACGCTTCGATGAGGGCTTGGCGAGCACGGGGAGAAGGAAAAAGGCTCGGCCTTGGCCGCAAGGCTCGGCCTTGTGGGGCGATGCGCACGCGCGTACGCGAGTCAAGCCATAAGCTTGTCCGCGACGCGGCCATGGTGTGGCTCGCGCGAACCGGGCGGTCCTGTTGCACGGCGGCTATGGCGACCATAGGACGGCAGGGCGGCGACGGCGTGTTTGCGGGAAAGGCTCAGCGGCGACGAGGTCCTGCACAAACGGCATGGCACGAAGGCTGGCTCCACAGAGGCTAGAGGCGACGGCGATCACGGCTCGATGGCTGGAGCTTCACAGGGGCACAAGGGAGAATGGCGACGGGGAGTCACCATGGGGCGGCGGTGCAGTTGTGGCTGGCTTGGTGAAGACTCGCGGAACGGTGGGGCTCACGGTTCTAGGGAAGGCGTCTCCTCCTCCTGGCGCGGCGGCGTCGGCTCGAAGTCAACGACGCAGACGACGATGACTCCTCGGCGTCTCCTCTTCATCTTCCCCGTTTCCTTCCCCTCCTCTTCTCTCCTCTACTCCGAGTGGCGGTGGCGGTGACTTGGGGGAAACCCCAAAGGGGTGAGAGGCGGCTAGGGTAGGAAAGAGCGGTGGCGGCGGCTATTTGTAGGGCGGCCGCTAGGGCAGCCGGGGTGCAGGGTGCGGGCGCGAACGGCTGGATTTGCGTCCGTGCCATGGACATGCGGCGCCCCTTGTCGCGGAGCGATGGCGACATGGCTCAGGTGCGGAGGCGAGCGCGAGGGAGAGAGCAGCGCGGTGGGAGTGGCTGAAGAAAGGGGAAAAGCCTACCAGGCAGGCCCGGTGTGGCAGAGAGAGGATGAGGGAGAGGGGGCGCGACGCAGTTGCTGGGCCAGTGGAGCGAGCTGGGCCGGCGGAGCGAGCTGGGCCGGCTCGACCTGGCGGGGTGAGCGGGCCAGGGTTAGAGAGGTTAGCGGGCTAGGCTAGGTTAGTTAGTGGGTTTGAGCCCAAGTTAGTCTTACGGGTTGGTTAATTAGTTTGGCAAATGTTACTACTTAAATTTGAATTTGAACTAGGTTCAAATTCAAATGCTCAAACAACTAAACTCCAAGAAAACCAAATAAATCCAAAAATCACACTAAAGCAAAAATACACCTTAATTCCCTTTTAATGTTTAATTATTCTAGGAATTTAGGAGGGAAACAAGAAGACACTCTTATGATTTTCTATCTAGCATTCAAACCACGAATTGTTTTTGAAATTCCACATTTTGCACAATAACATTCCGTATAAAAATACGGTATGTTAAATAGCGCCCAGCCCCCGAGCATGCGAGGTGTTTGCCCTGGTACCTTTGGACGCGCCGAGTCTGTGTCGAGCGCCCAGCCCCCGAGCATGCGAGGTGTCTGGCCTGCTCCCTTTGGACGCGCCGAGTCCATGTCGAGCGCCCAGCCCCCGAGCATGCGAGGTGTCTGGCCTTGTCCATTTGGACGCGTCGAGTCCGTGTCGAACACCCAGCCCCCGAGCATGCGAGGTGTCTGGCCTGGTCCCTTTGGACGCGCCGACTCCGTGTCGAGCGCCCAGCCCCCGAGCATGCGAGGTGTCAGGCCTGGTCCCTTTGGACACGCCGAGTCTTTGTCGAGCGCCCAGCGCCCGAGCATGTGAGGTGTCTGGTCTCGTACCTTTGGACGCGCTGAGTACGTGTCGAGCTCCCAGCCCCCGAGCATGCGAGGTGTGTGGCCCGGTCCCTTTGGACGTGCCGAGTCCGTGTCGAGCACCCAGCCCCCAAGCATGCGAGGTGTCTGGCCTGGCCCCATTGGACGTGTCGAGTCCATGTTAAACGCCCAGCCCCCGAGCATGCGAGGTGTCTAGCCTAGTCCCTTTGGACGTGCCGAGTCCGTGTCGAGCGCCTAACCCCCAAGCATGCGAGGTGTCTGGCCCGGTCCCTTTGGACGCGCCGAGTCCGGGTCGAGCGCCCAGCGCTCGAGCATGCGAGGTGTCTGGCGTTGTCCCTTTGTACGTGCTGAGTCCGTGTCGAGCGCCCTGCCCCCGAACGTGCGAGGTGTGTGGCCAAGTTCCTTTGGACACGCCGAGTCCGTGTCGAGCGCCCAGCCCCCGAGCATGCAAGTGGCTAGCCTGGTCCCTTTGGAGGCGTCGAATCCGTGTTGAGCGCACAGCCCCCAAGCATGCGAGGTGTCTGGCCTGGTCCATTTGGACGCGCCGAGTCCGTGTCGAGCGCCCTGCCCCCGAGCATGCGAGGTGTCTAGCCTGGTCCCTTTGGACGTGCCGAGTCCGTGTCGAGCGGCCAGCCCCTCAGCATGCGAGGTGTCTGGCCTAGTCCCTTTGGACGCATCGAGTTCGTGTCGAGCGCCCAGCCCCCAAGCATGCGAGGTGTCTGGCCTGGTCCCTTTGGACGCGCCGAGCGCCCAGCCCCCGAGCATGCGAGGTGTGTGGCCTGGTCCCTTTGGACGCGCCATGTCCGTGTCGAGCACTCAACCCCCGAGCATGCGAGGTGTATTGCATGGTCCCTTTGGACGCGCCGAGTCCTTTGAAAAAGGAAGCTTATCTCGTCAGCCAATTTCGGAACCAATGGATTGCGGATCACCAATCCCACGGACTTTGTCCGTCAGTTTCGAAGGCGTTAGGGTAGACATCCGTCACCTTATAAATACACCACACGGGCGCTGTCATCATCATCCTCCTAATCGCGCTGCACCCTTCGCATTCTGCACAGTAGCCATTGCGCACTCATAGCAACCTGAAACTCGCCGCACTCCAGAAACTGGGTGGGTTCGGGTGGGTCCTCAGATCAGATCTGAGTCGCACGTTGCAGGCTCTGACCGGAGTAGTTAGTGGCCACTTTCTTGAGCCCGAAGGGGAACTTGTTCCCTGAGTGATCCAGCGCCCGCTCGGACATGGCGATGCATTCAACGAGAGTGTCGCTGATGTGATCCAACCCGGTGACGATCTCGTCGGGTGGTGGGACTCGGCATCGGGGAAGCAGATCTGGGATCCGATCCCAGTGGCTGAGCTGCTCGACCTGCTGCAGGAGCGGGCCGACAACGTCGAGGGAAGCCCTGGAGCTTGGCGAAGCAGAATCCTCCGGCGACGGGTCGTCGCTGGCAGAACTGGAGCTGCTTGAGTCAGCGAAGAAGCTCACGCCCGGGAGGTGCTTGGCGATGAGTTTATATATGGCTATAGTAATGGGCTTTTGGGCATGGCCATAAAGGCATGCCGAGTCCGTGTCAAGCGCCCAACCCCCCAAGCATGCGAGGTGTCTGGCCTGGTCCCCTTGGACGCGCCGAGTCCATGTTGAGTGCCCAGCCCCCAAGCATGCGAGGTGTCTGGCCTGGGGTCCCTTTGGATGTGCTGAGTCCGTGTCGAGCGCCCAGCCCCCGAGCATGCGAGGTGTCTGGCCTGGTCCCTTTGGACGCGCCGAGTCCGTGTCGAGCGCCCAGCCCCCGAGCATGCGAGGTGTCTAGCCTGGTCCCTTTGGACGCGCCAAGTTCTTTGAAAAAGGAAACTTATCCCGTCTACCAATTTCGAATCCAACGAATTGCGGATCGCCAATCCCGCGGATTCCGTCCCTTCTGTTTTGGAGCCGTTAGGGTAGACATCCATCGCCTTATAAATACGCCACACCGGGCACCGTCATCGTCATCCTCCTCATCGCGCCGTACCCTCCGGGAAGCCCCCGAGCTTGGCAAAGCAGAACCCTCCGTCGACGGGTCGACGCTGGCTGAACTCAAGCTGCTTGAGTCAGCGAAGAAGCTGATGCCCGGGAGGTGCTTGGGGCTATCCTTCATGCTTGCCGAGAAGGTAACGCCAGATTGATCTACCATCAAGCTAACTGGATTGAAAAACTCAACAATCATCCCAACCTGGCGCGCCAACTGTCGGACCTTAGGACCGGCAATCCACCTGGGGGTACCTGAGTGGTTGATTTGTAGGCGAGGGATCATCGAGCGAGTAGCTTTATGGTACACAGGAGGCACTGATTTAGACAGGTTCGGGCTATCCGAAGGTATAATACCCTACGTCATGTGTCGGTGTTTGTGTTTATGTTTGTATTGTTGGAATTCAGCTAAGCTTCAGGAAGCAAGGACGAGCAAAGGGTTACAGGATGGCGTATCTCCTCATGGAGTTGCCCTAGGGTTTACAAGTTGGTTTCAATCTAAACCTACTGGATTACATCTAACGAATATATCTGAGTCGGTTACAACAAGATATCCCCAGATATCCAGCCATGCCACCTGCCGTGTCTTCATCAAGCTTGTTCATCAAGTCAGGGATTTCTTGTGGGCCGCCTAGGGGTCAGCCCACAACCTTGTCAGATGTGGGCCCAAGTCGGCGTAGTCTCCTCTGACAGTGGACCCAGTGGTACCCATATCCCACAAGCGTGGAGCAAGCTGGCGGGCAGGGAGAGGTGTGACGTAGGGGCTGGCGTGGAGGAGAGATGGCGGCCGGCAGTCGGCAGTGGGGTGGCAGTGCGCACGGCGCCGGGAGAGAAAGAGAAGAAAGGAAGGAAGGAGTGAAAAGAAAAGAGAAAAAAGAAAAGTGAAAAGGGGAGGGGAAAAGAAAAGAAAACGAAAAAGGGAGAGGAAGCGAGATTCGCGTCGGGATGCCGGCGACGGTGGAACGCAAGCGGCCCGAGAGCGGATGGTGCGGGATGGGATGGCGGGGCGGGAAAATGAGGAGGGAAAGGGCTCATCTTTGATGTCGGGAGCTCAGCGGAAAAACATTTTAAAAACTTTTATGCGAGTGTTTTTACGAGTTAAATTTTACGGACGTTATATAATGCAAAATCAACACAAGCATATCAGTTTAGCAATGTTAGGTGGCGCTCCATGATATAACCAATTCTATTTTTATATCGTTTTCTATGATGTGGCAATTTACTTAAAATTATAGATATGATGGTATAATTCAGCTAGCAATAGTACATAAAACAAAAATGAGGATTAAACAAAATATTCTAGAAAACAGATATACTAATATGGTGCTGGGAAAATAAGGGTTCAAACCGTAGTAGAGTCAATTCAGGGAGCACACTCAGCACGCGTAGCCGATTCGCATGCATGATTGGTGCGCGGTTTCTGTTGCCAGGCCGATGCTATATCTGCTGCAAAGAATCTGTACGTGATTTTTGTTACCATAATTCACGTGGAGCTTAGTGTTTGAACAAAGAAAAGCCTCCATGTCCTGAGCCAGGCCGATAACACGTTGAGCAGAAAAACAGTAGGAACACATAATATTTTTAGATGGAAAAATATAGGATTAACTTGAAAAGACATCATCTATTAATGGACCAGTTCAAAGGGCACACGAGTTCATCATAGTTCCATCCATTCATAAAAAAATTAATAATAAGCAACAATTCATTTTACAGTATATGGATGACCACACCATCACCCAGTTTGATAATTGGAAAGTTGACAGGAACGTAACAAAAACACAGAATGTTTAGGGCAGAGCACTTTCCCCCTTTTGTTTGCTTCAGAAGACCACATTTGCTCTTTCATCACCACCAGAACCTTGTCGCATTGCTTCCCATCGTACACCCTCATCATCTTATTTGTTTATGTATTCTTCCCAGCAACAGGTCAATCTTCACGGCCAATGCAAAGCACAAGGGGTGATGCTTCAATGTGTAAAGTTGCCATATCAACAATTCTAAGCATCTTGCTAAGGGAATTATCTCTCATGTATATTCCAAACACATAGGTAACTAACAAGAGGCTTGACTACGTATCCTAGAACTATCTTATTTGACATGAGTACAGAACATGTACCGCTGAAGAAACGGAACCGATAAGCATTTTGCTAATAGAACTGCCAAAAGGATCCTTCTGTTGTGATTCAGTTCTCTGAATCGTATGGGCTAGAACATATCAGCACGCAAGAAGGATAAAAGTTCACAAAACAGGAAAATTGTACTCAACTGTAGAGGCCTTACCATGAATCCAACTGGAACTGACATAGGAACTTCCCTGGCGACGAACAATGGTCAATTACTGCTGTTATAGGAACTCCCCTGACGACGAACCAAGTAGCGATCATCGCATCACCTATAGCAGCATCACAATTGAGCAAGGGAGTTAGAGAAATAGAGTGTGTCCTCCACTTACGAGCCTTGCAAAGCATCCATAAGGAGAGACAACAAAGCACATTGTATTGTTCATGGTTCACGGACCACGAGAACGAAGAAACACGCGATGCAACGAGGAAGATGGATCTCACAAAACAAATATATAAGATATTAAATAGGCATGATAAAATGGTCTCGGTCAGGACTCCAGGGCAAGGCAAGTAGTGGGTAGGTAGGTGCTCACCGTAGCAGGTGATGGCACTATATGTCGTGTTTGTGCTGTGTGCGTTGTGTGTATTGTTCTGTAGGGGTTTCTTTACCCCTCTTTCATCTTCGGATATAATATACACAGCTCTCCGGAGTGTTGGAGGAAAAAAAACATATTGAAAAGTATGGAAAAAAACACATCGACAGAAAACAAATACCACAATCAGAAGTCTAAGTGGTCAGGATTATAGGAGCATTGTCTAAAACCAGAAGAATGCTAGACGAACCTATTGCAAATGCACCATAAGATTGTCACTAATTCAGAGCATCCAGACCTAAATGGAACGGAATAAACAAGGGATCTCAATAAACAAACAAACACCATGCAGTAAGTTGAGAACCAAGGGAATAGAGTAACGCTTCAGAATGGTATTCACTATTTCGTGGAAAGGACATTTTACAATTCTGAATATTAAAACACGGGCTTCTAATAAGTACCGAGAGCGCTTGATCAAGCAAGAGAACTGTATGAATACACTACCAACAGCTACAACCGGCCAAACATGCAAACCTTAACTAATTAACTAATACGACCAGCAATTATGGCCTAATCATTAGTCCTGTAGTATGAAAGCAACGTTTTTTACATTCACAAGGACACAATATTCTGTTGTTGCAAATCTAATTCAAGAGATGGTTAGTGGTCACCTTCTATTGCTGCTGAAGGACGGTAGAATAGCCTCATGCTGCAAGGTTGAATTGAGCTGTGTCGGCCTGCTGCTTGCCTAGCTGATGCCCAGAGCCTCGTTGTTCCTGTTACTTACCTGCATGAGCTGAAACACAGAGAAGAGCACGAGCTGCACTGCAGCTACTAATCTGAAAATGAAACGCTGCCGCTGACCTAACTAAGGATAAAAGACAATATCATTACATAAAGGACAGTGCATTAAAAACAACGAGAGTATTATTATTTCAATATACTTCATCGTGAATTTGAAGCCATTTCAAAAATCCGTAAGCCATCAATTCCACATGTAGAGCTGTAATTTAAAAGGAGAATATAAGAATTCATGACATTTGCTCACCATCAAGCTCTTGCATGATAGTTGGAGGCTTCAAAGTAATATGGCATAAGAACATCGCTATACAGAAAAGGAGCAGAGATAACTAAAAACAGAAACTCTTTTCAGTATCCATAATGCTCAAATGATCAGTCTGTTGAGCCGATCAAACATACTTGTTATTCAGCCAATGGTAGCAATCAGTGGTTATTCAAAAATTCGGGGAACAATGCACAAAAAGAAATAGAAATAGAGACCAGCAATGCAGCTGGGGAGGCACTATCTCCTTGTCACCCCATTGATAGAAATCAAAAGGAAAGCCGGATAGAGCGTGTAATAAACAATTTTAATTGGATTGGATTTACTGGCAACATGATATTATGTCATGGTAGTTCAAAACAAAACAATTTCATCTTTCCATGTTTGTCCCATTACAGTTTGTTTAAACATTCAAAACCACTTTATATATTTCTCAATATTACACTAAACATGCATAATAATGGAAAACTAAGCTGCAGCAACATGTAAATATTTTGCGAGATATTTGGCGCCCTAAAAGCAACACCATCCACTTATGGTGTTTCTGTACTGTATAACCAGGCAACCCAAGATAGTTTAAATTCCTAGATAAATTTTTACTAATATTTTTTGACTTTAAAACCAGTTAATTTTCGATAGTCTTGGCCTGGGTCTGGATTTTCTGCATCTCATATGAGCCTCTCAAGTTTCAGAAGAATTAACAAGTCAAAATTTCCAACTGACTCATTGTGTAGAGAATTGCATACGGTAACAAAAAGAAATAGGCATAAAAAGGATCAAATTATTACAGACCTTAGTGGCTAGCTACTTCCAAGAAGCCTTAGGTTTGGTTTACTTGAAAACAACAAAAAATGTAATCAGCAAAATATTAGTCAAACTGTGTTGCTAATTCAATTTTGCCCTACTGGTTATATACAAAAATGAATGGGAGAAAACAAAGCAAAGGTCTAATATCCTATTTTTCTTGTAAAGTAGATAAATGGAATTTTAAAAAAGCCATGTAGAAAACGTCTTACCAGATATCACCATATCCTTGTGCTGCTTGGAACAAATGCACCATTGTGTCCCCAATGTCCCGATCTAACATGCTGGATAATTGAAAGAAGCACAGTCAGATCTGAACCTGCGGCAGTGACATATATATTCGAACTCTAAAATTTCAAGCATACATATAAGGTAGATATGAACCTGCGGCAGTGACATATAGTGTGACATCTCTAAATACTGTAAACGTGGCTGGTAATAGAAATTAAACATAGGAAAAGTAAAAAATAGTTTGCAGCTAATAAAGTAGAAAGGGAAGGGGTAAATGCATTCCTCACCTTTCTTGCACTATCTGCCAATCAAATACATATGCAGGGTTCACATGTGTCAGGTGAATCTTTCTATTGACATATACCTTCTGTTTTACCTAAAATAGTAGAGAGAAACATAATGTAATAATTCTAGCAGTGCTATTGCTTGAAGAAATACTGTAAAAAATAAAAGTGAAGGTAGAATGCTGCTATAAATACATTTCTCAAATACCTTAGCAATGTATAAAACTCTGAAAGTCGTAGAATAGATCACACCATACGCCTCTGCAGTAGTAATTTCTTAGGCAATCATACATCTATTTGTGATTAAGCACCCAACATGGATCATAAATGGTGTACCTCATTATTCGGAGCTCCTGCCTGTCGAGATGCAGATGTCGCTGGGCAACTACGCATCTTCTGTTGTTCAAATCGACCTGCAGTGGTGGATGACGACATCATGGGCATGAAGAGGGGATAATTAACTATTTGTCATCCTTACGAAAGTCACTCCTTCAAATGGGACCTTTAGAATGACACCTACATATTTGCCACTCCTCTACAAGCTGAGCAACGTATTTGCCATTTTTGCTGATGTGGCAAGCCACGCCTGCGCGCCAACGTGGATGGAGCATACGAAACGACCGTAATACCCATGTGTTTCTATGCGTTAGCCATCCATTCTCCTCTCTATTGCCACTGACGTGTGGGCCCCGCATGTCAGGATCATCTTCAACCTCCCACCTACATCTGTGGCCACCGACGCATCCCTCCTCCTCAATGCCGCCTGGCGCTGGCGTGTCCACGCCCTCGCTGCGCAGCAGTAGCAGCAGTCGCCCCCGCTCGCGGAGCTGGAGCGCGTTTGCCGCATCGGGAGCGGCGCCGGTGGGACCGTCTGGCTAGTGCGCCATCGTGGCACGGGCCGGGAATACGCGCTCAAGGTCCTCTACCACGACGACGCGGTGCGGTGCCAGATCCCTCCGTGGTGCACTGCCACGGTATGTACGAGCGCGGCGGGGAGCTCCAGATCCTGCTCGAGTACATGGACGGCCGACTTCGGCGTGGGGTGGATCCTAAACCAGACCATGGACCCCTGCAACTCCTCCGTCGGCACCATCGCGTACATGAGCCCCAAGTGGATCAACATCGACCTCAATGACGGCAACTAACGGCTACGCCGGCGACATCTGGAGCTTCGGACTCAGCATTCTCGAGTTCTACCTCGGCAGGTTCCCCTTTGGGGAGAACCTCGGCAGGCAGGGGAACTGGGCCGTGCTCATGGTCACCATCTGCTACTCCGATCAGCCGGAGCCGCCGCCCACCACATCGCTAGAGTTCTAGAGATTTATCAGCCGCTGCTTGGGGACGCCCATCGGGCTGCGTCCGCCGTCGGGCGGATGCTGGGTTGGGATCAGCACGAGCGCCATGGAGTAGTGGCCCCCGTCACGGCGGCGCGCGAGCGAGCGCACGTACTTGGCGATGCGCCCGAGGAGGCGTGCCAGCGCGGCAGGGCAGGTGTGATGGGAACTAGGGTGCCCGATCTTCCGTCAGGTGAAGGATAACTCGTTTTGGGTGGAGCACGACACACCAATCCGGCTTCAAGTCAGCAAACTCGAACCCTGATATCTTAGCACCATGACTCCTCTGGTTATCAACCGTGTCACAACCCGGTTGACCTCGCCAAGAACGCTAATCCCTACCTGCGAAACAAAGAACACAAGCAAGAACTCAAAAGAAGCAGCTCTCAAAGGAAGTGACACTGCAGATGTATGATTAAGATCAAAAGTTGGGGTTCTACAAACCGATAACGGCGAAACTGTTCTAGACGGATTAATCTAAGCAAAACCCCAAACCCTAATGTGGCGGCGGCTACTAATTATTTGAGGTTTGGGACGTGCATAACCCCCTAACCACGTCCATAATGGACACCAACATGATACACGGGCCAACAGCCCAAAAGATGGCAGCGCAGCAACCTGGCAGATTCTGGATGTCGACTTATTTCGATGATTTCCGATGACTCAGAACGAATTTTGAGGTGGGACTGGAGCCTTTGGAAATCTTATCTCCTTAGCTTTCCAAGCATATGTAGAACGTCAAAAACCGAGCCCGTATGCAACCTGGGCGATGAATTTAGTGCGGGCTGCTCCTGGACTCTGAGGCGGACTCGAACTTGAGTTTCTTTGGGCCTCCACCTTGGGGACTTGAATTGGATTAGCCTTGGGCCTTCTTCTTGACCTGGAAAACCATATTGGTCTCCTTTTTCTCCACCCCAGGCACCCCTAATGGACATATGTATGGGTATCATGTCCTCATAGGTGTCTGATCTTCCGTCAGGTGAATGATAACTCGTTTTGGGCGGAGCACGACACGCCGATCCGGCTTCAAGTCAGCAAACTCGAACCCTGAAATCTTAGCACCACGACTCCTCTGGTTATCAACAATGTCACAACCCGGTTGAACTCGCCAAGAAGGCTAATCCCTGCCTGTGAAACGAATAACACAAGCAAGAACTTGAAAGAAGCAGCTCTCAAAGGAAGTGACACTGCAGATGTATGATTAAGATCAAAAGTTGGGGTTCTACAAACCGATAACGCTGAAACTGTTCTCGACAGATTAATCTAAGCAAAACCCCAAACCCTAATGTGGCGGTGGCTACTGATTATATGAGGGTTGGGATGTGCATAACCCCCTAACCACGTCCATAATGGACCCCAACATGATACACGTGCCAACAGCCCAAAAGATGGCGGCGCAGCACCCTGGAAGATTCAGGACATCCACTTATTTCGATGATTCCTGATGACTCAGAACGAATTTTGAGGTGACACCAGTGCCTTTGTAAAGCTTATCTCCTTAGCTTTCCAAGAATATGTTGAACGTCAAAAACCGAGCCCGTATGCGACCTGGGCGACGAATTTAGTGTGTGCTGCTCCTGAACTCCGAGGCGGACTCGAGCTTGAGTTTCTTTGGCCCTCCACCTTGAGGACTCGAATTGGATTAGCCTTGGGCCTTCTTCTTGACTTGGAAAACCATGTTGGTCTCCTTTTTCTCCACCCCATGTACCCCTAATGGACATATGTATGGGTGTCATGTCCCCATCAGGGTGTGTGCACGGCCCTGCTCCGGCGGTTGTGTCACGCCAGCTTGAGGATCTCGAGGCGGTGCTTGGCCACGGAGATGCCCATGCTCATCGGCTCCAGCCGCGCCACCGACAGCCACGCCTGCCAATTCGTCCCGTGCGGGTCATCGTGGTGGGAGCCGGCCAGAACCAACGGCTGCGGTTTGAGGAGGAGGGATGCGTGGGTGGAAACGGATGTGGACGGGAGGTTGAAGATGGTCCCGACATGTGGGGCCCATAGGTCGGTGGCAAGAGAGAGGAGAATGGATGGCTAACACACAGAAACACAGGGGCATTACAGTCGTTTCACATGTTCTATCCACGCTGGCACGCGGTTGTGGCTTGCCATATCAGCAAAAATGGCAAATATGTTGCTCGGCTTGTAGAGGAGTGGCAAATATATAGGTGCCATTCTAAAGGTCCTACTTGAAGGAGTGGCTTTCTTAAGGATGGCAAATAGTTAATTATCCACATGAAGAGGGCCGGCAGATAGCAGTGGACTTCGTGGCAGCGACACATCACCTCTACAGCATGCGCCCGGATCCGGCCTCCCCCATGCCGCATCGGGCCGCTCGGCGTGTCAACGCTGAAGCCCCCCACCGCGCCGCTACTGCTTGTGGCGCCAAGTCTACTCCCCCGCCCTGCACGACACCACTCCTTGCTCTGCGCGCCGCCGCCGCCGCTCCTCGCTGCCACCATGGGTAGCTCTCCACCATGAGGGGCGAGCGGAGGTGGAGGAGAGGGGCAGCAAAAGGAGAGCAATGGAGATCCAGGAGAGGGAGAGGGTGTTAGCAAATAATGTGGAAAACAAGATCGAACACGAAACACGATTTAACGTGGAAAAACCCTTGCGGGAAAAAACCACGGAAGACAATCACTATTGAGGAGAGTTTACAAGTAGGGATGATACATGGCTTATCTGTCTTGCCTTGTCTTGTCTTGTCTTGTCTTACCGTCTACATAGGCTTACATATATATAGGCGGCTAACGCACTCGTACTTGGTTGCGTTGCCAATGTGGGACTAAACTGTGCACTCCTGAGAGAAACAACAGCACAATGGGCCTCCGCTTCGCTCTGGCCCAAGCCTGGCCTATATCGTGGATGTGAATTTGAAACATATCCAACAAACTCCACCTTGAGACAAATTCCATCATGTAGACGAATAATAAACCTCCATATTCAAATCTTGAATACCAATGTCCATCGGACAAATAAGATCACTTGAGTATTCTCCCAACACTTGAGCAAATAACCAATAGGTTCAAACACACACAGCTATCAACAAAGCAGACGAACAATCTGGGCCTTCAACAAATTCATAATCCCAGCAAAAGTCTGAGTCTGTGCAACTGGCCTCGGGAAAATAAATGGCAATAATGCTCAATCATTAAACGACATAAAGTCGCAATATCACCTGTGGTATTAAATAAATATCCAGTGAAGAACTCAATTACTGCTCCATTCAAACACGGTTCAGATGTGGGCATAAATGTGCAACCAACGGTATAAACTTCTGCAATAGACCTGAGCGGACGTCTCCACCTTGAACAACAAACGTACTGAATGCTAGTACAAAACGTTGTAGTATCTATGCAGTAACTTTGACTAAATCCTTCAACATGAGCAAAGACAGCAATAAACGTACTGCTTCCGCAATACAAAACACTGTAGTATTTAGTCAAACAAAAAACTCCTCTGTTGCACTTGAAATCCTCCACCTCGAACTCAATTCAAAGCAAAACCTTCACATTTAATTAACCAACTCCATAGGAGTAAAAGGTACCACTAGGCTGACATGAACGATGTTGTCAAAACATCAAATGAATTAACTCAAAGTGATCAAATAGTAATCCCAATATCTCCTCAAAATCTCAATATCTCAGCAGCAGAAATCATATTTCAAAGAAGTCATGTGAAAGAAATAACCAGAAGAAAATAATCTGCAGTAAATAATCTAGAAACGTTACTGTGTAACTCTAGCAATAACCTGCAGCCTTATGTACACTTCCTGTGTACGTCCAGCGAGCAACTCTGGAAATCCTCTGGTATATCTTTATGTGTGCGCCTAGCACAATTCACTTCTAATCTTTTTCCACTAAACAGCAGTCGACGCTCTGCCTCTTCTCGATCCGCGTGCAAGCAACAATCTTTTTCCTCCCAGTGCAGACGGAGCGACACAGAATTAATTCCTCTGCCGAACAACGCAGTGGCGGCGGCGCGACGCAATAACAGGGGTGAAACCCTATTTTTTTACGCGATCTCGTACCAAGCTCTGATACCACTTGTTAGCAAATAATGCGGAAAACAAGATCGAACACGAGACACGATTTAACGTGGAAAAACCCTTGCAGGAAAAAACCACGGAAGACAATCACTATTGAGGAGAGTTTACAAGTAGGGATGATACATGGCTTATCTGTCTTGCCTTGTCTTGTCTTGTCTTATCTTACCGTCTACATAGGCTTACATATATATAGGCGGCTAACGCACCCGTACTTGGTTGCGTTGCCAATGTGGGACTAAACTGTGCACTCCTGAGAGAAACCACAGCACAATGGGCCTCCGCTTAGCTCTGGCCCAAGCCTGGCCTATATCGTGGATGTGAATTTGGAACATATCCAACAGAGGGAAGGGATGGCCGCTGCGGCCTCCCTGGGCAGTGAAAGGGAGCAATCGAGATCTAGGAGAAGAAGAGGAAGGGGGAGAGGCAGTGCGCGGAGACGACGGTGTGGGTGACGAGAGGTGCTTGTAATTTTTTGTATGAATTTAGTTAAATCTAGAACGGTTTACTTTTGAAGAAGTGAGAGTTGCGTGCATTTTGGTACCGAGTAATAGCGTCGGGAAAGTAAGGCCTCTAGAGCCTCAACCTAATGTTTGTTACAAATGAAATCATGGCATTAGTGCATTACCGCAGTCACTCATCATGTATGTTTCATGCGTGGCTTAGCCCGTGAATGCCTCCAGGTGCAGCAGCTGGAGGATTAAAACTCGGGGCCTGTTGATAACCTCTTCTAATGGAAGAGTTAGGTCCGATGTGTGACGGGGGAGATTGTTAGGTTTAGTCATACATCGAAAATCGATGATGGAGGAGCACAACATAAAAGGCGGGGGCAGTCCTCACCTATCAAGCTAGTCTTTTGGGTTGAGTTAGGCCTGAATCTTACTAGTTGAAGCTCCGTTGGACCTGGGCTTCATGTTGCGCTGGCCCGTGGGTGCAGCGGCATGCACGGCACGGGCCGAATCCGTTGCGCGTCTCTAACGACGCGCAATGGAATTCCGCCTAGGCCACAATACCTACGGGCCAGCGCAACATAAGCCCAGGTCCAACAGAGCTACAACCAACAATGCTCAAGCCTAACTCAACCCTAAAGACTAGTCTGATAGGTGAGGATTGCCGACGCTTTATATGTTGTGCCTCCCCATCATCAATTTTCGATGCGGGACTAAACCTAACAATCTCCCCCGCTACACATCGGACCTAACTCTTCCATCACAGACCATGTGATCTCAATAGAAGAGGTTATCACAGGCCCTGAGTTTAATTCTCCAGTGACAACACTCAGAGACGTTCACGGGCTAAGCCCAGTGACGTTAACAGGAGGGAATTGGTTAATCCGATGGACATTGGTATTCAATATTTGAATATGGAGGTTTATTATTCGTCTATAGGAGAGAATTTGTCTCAATGTGGAGTTTGTTGGATATGTTCCAAATTCACATCCACGATAAAGGCCGGGCTTCTGCCGGAGTGAAGAGAAGGCCCGTCGCCGGAGGTTTGGGCCGGAGCGAAGTGGTGCTGTGTTTTCTCTCAGGAGCGCACAGTTTAGTCCCACCTCGGAAACGCAACCAAGCACGGTCTTGTGAGCCGCTTATATATATGTAAGCATATGTAGATGGTAGGGTAAGACTAAGACAGATAAGATATCTTAGATGAGCCATGTATCATCACTACTTGTAAACTCTTCTCAATAGTAATTGTCTTCCGTGGTTTTTTTTCGTAAAGGTTTTTCCACGTTAAATCGTGTCTCATGTTCGATCTTGTTTTTCGCATTATTTGCTAACAAGTGGTATTAGAGCCTGGTATGAGATCACGTGAAAAAAAATAATTAGGGTTTCGTCCCTGTTTATTGCGCGCCGCCAGCCGGATCAATCTGCGATTGTCTACCTCGTGCAAGACTCGTCGACATGGAGTTTAAGACGGAATCTGATTCCGTATTTGCCAGAGGCTGCAGACCAATCCCCAAGAAGCTACCAGAAGGTTTTCTTAGCTTTGCTGAATGTACACGGAGTTGTACACAAGGCTGCAGGTTATTGCTAGGTTTACACAGTAACATACCTAGATTATTTTCTTCTAGTTATTTCTTTCATATGACTTCTTTGATATATGATATGATTTCCTCTGCTGAAACATATTGAGATTTTGAGGAGATATTGGGATTATTATTGGATCACTTTGAGTTAATTCTTCTTGATGTTTTGACAACATCGTTCATGTCACCCTAGTGGTTTCTTTTACTCTTATGGAGTTGGTTAATTTAAAGTGAAGGTTTTGCTCTGAATTGAGTTCGAGGTGGAGGATTCCAAGTGCAACAGAGGAGGTGTGTTTGACTAGATACTACATCGTTTTGTATTGCGCAAGCAGTACGTTTATTGCTGTCTTGGCTCATGTTGAGGGGTTTAGTTCAAAGGTTTAACTCCATTGGTTGCACATTTATGCCTACATCCGAACCGTGTTTGAACGGAGCAGTAATTGACCATGTCATAGAATTTAGTTTATTCTACAATTGGTAAGTTTACGGTACGTGATGGATACACGTGCTAGTTGCTCTTGCAAGAGCATTGTTTTACCAAAGTTTAGTGTTCCTGATGGAGCATATATTATTCCATGAGATGAGTTCTTCACTGGATAGTTATTTAATACCACGGGTAATATTGCGACTTTATGTCGTTTGATGATTGAGCATTATTGCCATTTTTTAGGTCAGTTGCACAGACCCAGACTTTTGCTGGGATTATGAATTTGATGAAGACCCAGATTGTTCGTCTGCTTTGTTGATAGTTGTGTGTGTTTTGACCTATTGGTTATTTGCTCAATTTTTACTTCCTATGAAGTGTTGGGAGAATACTCAAGTGATCTTACTCATATGCTAGTCTTTTGGGTTGAGTTAGGCCTGAATCTTACTGGTTGGAGCTCCGTTGGACCTGGGCTTCATGTTGCGCTGGCCCGTGGGTGCAGCGACACGCATGGCACGGACCGAATCCGCTGCGTGTCTCTAACACAATGGAGAGTTTTAGGTTATCACCAGCCGGCCTTGCTCACCGCGTGTCCAGGAGACCCATGTTTGGCTCTCCACGAAATGGACATATGCGCGTACGGCAAAGCGCGCGTCCCGCCCTAGTATACGACTTCAAAGAAAATGCTTTAGTTCTCATGTTGGCATGATTTTAGTAGACAAACACTGCTAATTCTGCAACCAGAAAGTATGAAATAGTGCTTTAGTTGAACCTGGAGCATTAATCAACATAAACTCGAACGCATTTATCTACCGAATTTTGGATCGTGTGCCATCAGCGGCTGAGGTCCCCTGGAATTTTAGAGGAGATCAAACATATGTATATGATATAGGACATGTACCCCGAACCAAAGTTTTTAAATTCAAAACCACGAAAAATTCATCAAATTCTTGCCCAATTCCAATCTAGTTCTCTAAAATATCCTTCAATCAATCAATTTTCGAAATTCAGCCTCGGCTAAAATCTCATCTCTAAACTCGAATCCTGGACCCAAACCGCGGGCGGCGGATATGGCCACGTCGTCCGTTAGCCCGATAACCATAGGATCCGCCGAGGACGACAAGTGGACCGTCCGATCGGGGTGATTGCGGGTCTCGTGCCCGTTAGTCTGTAAACCCGAGCGCTCGCAAATGCTCTCGAATCCGGTTATTCACCTGTCGGCTGCCGCACCCTCTGCCCCTCTGGGATCCAGTCTCCGCCCGCAGCAGAGCTCGTTGTTCCCTCCTCCGACCTCCTGCCGCATCGGCGCCGCCGGTCCGGCTCTCCGTTCTGTGTCGCGTCGCCCACCAGCGCCTACTCCGGGCGTCGGTGTGCATTCCCCTCTACCGTGCGCAAGGACCCGGTGCGGCTCGTCACCACGAGGTACTGTCTCTCCCCGCTCGATCTCCTTCTAATGCTCAACAAGGCGCCGCGCGGTGGTCCAACCCCGCTTTGAGCAGAGCGGGAGGCGGATACCCATGCGGCGAGACCGCAGCGGCAGAACTCCAGTGAGAAGCGGCGGCGCCATCTGTGTGGAGAACTGGGAGAGAAGATGTCGATTGTTCAGCTACGTCCCCATGGAGGCGGCGATATACAGTACACCACCTGCGTGCAGTTGCACGGCAACAACATGCGAACTGAAGCAGGCGTGGCGTGGGCAAGGCCACCCTCCAACGCGAGACCACCATGTTTCCGCATGTTGCAGGTGAGCCCGAGTTCCAACAAATCAGATATGATGCTGCCTACTCCCCCTTCGATCTCCTCATTCCTCCCCTAAACAAGCTATCCAGCCATGTCGTCTTCAGAAAATTGTAATTTTGGGACTCGAAGCTATGGGTTTCACAGTTTTGTCATTCCCAACATCGTCTTCGTAAAAATAAGTCTCGAAACGTTGTCCTCTTATTTTTCGTGACATTAGGTATATTTTTCTTCTTTTTTAATCAAAATACATGTATTTTCTACCTTAAACGACGCTGACTGCTGACTGATGGGCTGCCGGAATATGCTCGTCGGTGAGAAAGATTCGCCTCCTGGACGCTAGTCAAATTAAATTCATCGTGATGACCTAACGAGCTCACCAAAAGATTCCGTCTCATCCAGATCACGCCGCCACCAAACCTGCGCCAGATAACGAGGTAGCCACCGGTGCTAGTTCGCCGCTGAGCCTCCATTAAAAACTGCGTCAGAAAGCAGTAGTGGAGTGCTCGGCGTTCGTGCTCTCGGATCTCGGCGGAAATCATCGGCAAGTGAGGTGAGACCGCGCGGCGGAATCCCCGGTCCGAGCGACCCAACATGCGGCCACGGGTGGTGCTTTTCGGGGACTCCATCAACAAGCAATCCTTCAAGTCCGGTGGATGGGGGGCCTCTTCGCGCGCCAGGTACGCGCGTGTTCCTCCCTGGCGGCGCCGGCGCCGACCGTCGTGAACTGACCGTGTGTGTGCTGGGGCTTGGGCCCGGGCGCGGCTGGCCGTACAAGCGTGATACGGAAACACTTGTCATCGGAAGGAGCGTGTGCTCTTTCATTTTCTGTCCTAACCTGACGTCGGGCATATTATTTGGTCCTGTTTTTATGCGTAGTCATGTCCCCTATAAATGGTCCATTGTTTGGTTCTGTTTGGAGTAGCAGGTTAAACAATGCGTCTCACTTGCATGTGATAAAGTTTAGAAAAAAGTCATTACTCTTAAACCGAGCATCCAAATTAAACTCCGATCGCACCATAATATTTATTGTGATAAAATCTTCAAAATAAGATCTCACTCGACTATATTTAGATGACATTTTTTGCGAATATTTTTTATCAAACTAGCACAAATGAGTCAACGTTGCGAACAAATTGTTGCACGTGGAGAACAGTAGAATCCACGCTGCGAACAAATTACTGCACATAGAGAACAAATTAGTCCACATTGCGAACAAATTACTGCACACGAAAAACATATCAATCTGCATTGCGAATAAATTACTACACATAGAGAACAAATTAGTCCATATTGCGAACAAATTGATGTACATGGAGAACAGTTGCGAACAAATTACTGCACATGGAGAACAAATCAGTCCACACTGCGAACAAATTACTGCACATGGAGAACATGTAAGTTCACATTGTGAACAAATTATTGCATATGGAGAACAAATGAGTTCATATTGCGAACAAATTGATGCACATGGAGAACAGATAAATCCACGTTACGAACAAATTACTGCACATAGAGAACAAATCAGTTCACGTTGCGAACAAATTACTGCACATAGAGAACAAATGAGTCAACGTTGCGAATAAATTGCTGCACGTAGAGAACATAAAATCCACGTTGCGAACAAATTAATGCACATGGAGAACAAATATATCCACATTCCGAACAATATACATATATAAATACATGACGAACAAGTTAGTATAAAAAAATAAGAGTACAGAAAATAAATATAAATAAATAGAATAGAAAATAAAAAATATATAAATTAATAGATATAGAAAAAGTAAGTAAATAATAAAAAAACTAATATATGGGTCTCTATTGGACTTATTGTGGTACTTCGCGCAGCCCAAAACCTTAATGGTCGAAGAAGTCAACTGATCGAGCCCACCCGTCCGCGCGCACGTCAGATTGTTGCGTTCCGTTGGGGCCCAGCCCTTTGATCAGGCGGACGAGGTGTTGCGCGGGTTCAGCGGGTACACCCCGCGTTGGCGCTCAAGGTGCTGCCACGGGTCATGGAGGGTGGGCTTTCAGATAGGAAATACATCTATTTTTATTACAAAAATTGGAAACAGATTTTGATTTTACTGTAAACTACCGTTCTCGCTGAATTAGCTGAAACCATTTACATTGTCGCTTGTCGCAGAGATCAGGGACGGTCCCTGGGGTTGGCCTGGTTCACGCTCCGATTTCGCTACTTCCAGCACATTTTCGGGCATCGTTTTTTGAGCAAGCGTGCGAACTGGCTCCCATCTTCAACGAGTTTGTCGATCGTATGAGCTTGGATGGGGATCGGAGTTCTTGTAAGCTGCTTTGTCTAGGCAAGTTTGGAATCCTAAACTGGATTATTTTGATACCAATGTAGGATATCTCGTTTCCGGCATGCACACCAAATGCTCGATCATTTACCTCTATGAAATGATGTGGTTATTCGAGTTACTGAGCATTTAATAACCGCACAATAAAAATTTTCTGGAGATTTTGATCCTATGCGGGCACAAGTTTAAGTATATGCCTCTTTAATCATAATGTTTTTTCTGCACACACAGAAACTTCATTATACATATGTTATACGTATTAATTAATATTCCACATGAGTAATTATTGAAAAAGTTCTTAAGCATCGACCAACAGCTGGAGGTAGGTTGTCATAATGAAACATAGATTCTATGTTTTCACTGATATTATTTGTGTTACTGTTGACGTAAAATCCGCACCTCACGCCAAGCACACGGCAACCCGAATTAGCTGGCTTCACACGTGGCCCGGGCTTTTGAATCCGGAAGCGTGCCAGTCAATTTTTCTGAAACTGACAAAGGGAGAAAAGATGTTTAGATAACACCTGGAACGCACCGGGTGATACCAGTCAGTTCCATATTTGCGGCTACGGAGCCAGCTTCGAACGACATATAGCTATAGAGAAGCTATCTGTCGGCGTTTAAAGCATCATTCGGCAATCGGCAAAAGCACGCAGGACGCGCACTGCCGAATGCGTGACGTAAGCATGACGAAAGATCGGCATTCGACTGAGTAGACATTGTAACTCATATTCGTAACCGATTAACGAGGAACATAACATGATAGATAAATAAAAGGGCGAAAAACATGACCATAATTTCGTAATAAACAAGAATGCATAGATCAAAAGCACTAGTCTACCGCATGTCTAGGTACTTTTCAACCCGTCGAGCATGAAACAAGCAAGTTAATCCACCGCATGATACGACTTGCTTGGGATCACACCACCGACCAAGAATAGAGCAATCCACCGCATGATACACTCTAAACGTGGAAGGCTAAAAGCATTCTTTATTTAAAACAAAACCGTGAGCATGTTTCGCTCGTGGCGATACTACCGAATACAGCTATATAGCCGAATCGGGTTCCATGAAGAAGGAACATGCCTCGCTGGTGATGATAGATCTATCAGATCGAATCGAATTCTAATCCACCGGATGACTAGCTCTAAGACGACCCAAAAACCTGCATCCACCGCATGATACCCGGTTCTGTCAAGATCTACACAAGACCAACGAGCGTGAACCCGCAACACGTAGCAATCTAGATTGACTTCGAATTCGGCTATGGAAACGCAGTGCATTATGAGCTGGAAACCGAATCTAATCAACCTAGACTGGGCAAAAGAGTGTTGTAATGAATTAAACATAAAGGTAAAATCCAGAACAACACATGATAACTTAATGAATCTATCAGATCTTGCCAAAATCCAATAGAGCCGATAACTTGTTCCAAGCTAAAACTTAGCCCACCGCATGGCTCATGCTCTAACAATGGAACCTTCCTGAACCAGAGCCTAAATCCACCGCATGATACTAGGCATGGCGCAGGGTTGCCGATACTTACGGAGGTCGACGGATCGATGATTCCTCTCGAAGAACTCGACGACTCGACTAAAGGACTCGAAGTTGGCATGGGGCCGGTTTGTTGTGTGATTGATTGATTGATTGTCCTTACAATTACCATGGGTTTATATTTATACCCAGGTTTCGACACGACTCCTAATCGATTACGATTACATTTATTTATTTCCTAAAAAGATAATCGTCGGGGCACCGTATCCGTCTTGCATTCCAAGTTAAACCAGCCTTTTCCTTATGCTTGATTCACGTCATCACACATTCCCGAATGCCTTCCGCGGAACAGCTCTCTTGCCGAATGACGATGCGTTCCCGACCACAGAACGTTTTTACCGAATGCTCGGGGAAAAAACTCCTTTGCCGAATGATACCTTTTCGACGAATCCGGCCCACATGTCAGCCTCTTCCTGGTGCCAATTTTTGGTGTCAACACATGCCCCTTCAATTTCGGGATAAGAGGTAACTTTATCTCGAAATTGACCAGAAGCACTCAACATTCCCAAGTTAGTTCTGCTCGGCACCCGTTTCTCCTTTTGAATCTTCAGAGCTCTCATCCGGATCCGAACCCTAGGTCATCGACTTCCAAGATCCAATCTTCAAATGGCGGACCAAGATCTTGCTCTTCAGGTAAACTTCAACCCCCTCAAGCACATTCGGTATTCTTCTTTTGATTTGCATCTTTAAATTTCTTCTCACCTCTTTCTATTCCTGGTAGGCCCTAGCTGCCGAAATCCTTATTCCCGTTGAGGAAAAAGCTCCATCCTACTTCCTCGGCCCTGTAGGGGATTCAGATCCTTCCGAAATCATCGCGGCCGAATCTCAGAGGGTTCCTTTCAAGATTTCACTGACAAAACCTCATGAGTGGCAAGACGCCTTCAAGAACTGGCCTTTGCCCCCAATTGCCGGCTGGAGAAATTGGTACAAGAGGATATCTGATGACAAAAGCCCCCAAACACAGAACTGGGATCATCTGCGTATCTCTCATTGCCTGGAGCTGTCATTAGCCGAAACACCAAAGAACGAGAACCTTCTGATTGCAGCTTGCCATTTTTGGTCCAATGGTGCAAATGCTTTTCTCTTCGGTCATGGCCCAATGTCTCCCACTTTGGCCGATGTCTACATGATGACCGGCCTGAACGTCACAGGAACCATACATCCATATGTCCACAAAGGTTCCTCCAAGCAAACAGGAGTAAAAACAGGGGTTGGATACAAGAGATACATCCAGAACTATATGTCTGATGGCCCTCTGACCGATGTTGAATACAGAGCCTTCCTGAACATGTGGCTATGCAGATCAGTCTTCTGTGGTAAAGCTAATGAGCCAACTCTGAATCATATCGTGATGGCTGAAGAGCTGGCTGCCGGAAAACTCATCCCACTCGGGAAATACCTCCTGGGGAGTATCTACCATATGCTCAATCAAACCACCCAGCTGATGCATACCAGCAAGAAAATCCCCTGTGTCAATGGTCCCTGGTGGTTTGTCCAAATGTGGCTGCAGTTGTACATGCACCAAATCGTCGCTATTGATCTCAACAGCCGAGACTTTCCTTCAATTAATTACAAAGAAGGAGAAACTCGGAGAACCAAAGGTTGTCAAACCTATGGAGAAGCTGCTTCCACTGTATCTATCAACAAGAACATCGGTGAACTGTTTGAGCTCTTCTTCAGAGGTTTTGCTCACCCTCTTTGGTTCCCATATTTGGACAACGACAACCTCACTCTCCCCTGAGAATTCAGCTTTGAGACTGGATGCACTGATGTACAATCTATAGCAATCTTCAATGCCTTCATCCAGCCCTGCATCTTGCCAGCCGAATTCTGTGGAGGAAGGCTGGTTCAAAGCACTTATGAATACTATCAGCCCAACATGATGGCTAGACAGTTGGGATGTGGCCAAGTGCCCCCTAGGCTATTTCTTCACGAATTTCTCAAGCCCAGGGAGATTGTCAAGGATTCCATAGAGACAAGAAGGATTTTCACTTACAAATGCTGTGGAACTATCTATGCACCTGAGCCTTTTGTGCCAATAATATCTGCCCATCCTTCTTTCACCCTTTGGTGGCAAGAACTCCATGATCATATCTTCAACATGCCAATTCATCCCTTCTGTCTCGAGTTAATGCCTGATTATCAGCCAACTTCAGAGGTAATATGCTCATCCCTCATTTGCCATCAATAATATTAACCCCAATTGATTCTGATTCTGTCATTTTGCAGGATATAACACCCGCCCCTCTTGCCAGGGCGATCTCATACAAAACCGCAGGCCCAATATCTGCTTTGGGGCACCAATCTCCTACCTTGGCTCAACTGATGGCTAGACAGGCTTCTCTAGATCCAACACTTACTAGACCATCATCTATCAAGAGAAAAACCCCTCTTTTAGCTGCCCCCTCAGTTGTAAAGAAGAAAAGAACAAGCAGCAAAATCAAGGTCAGAGCCTTCTTTCCTTAACCATAATGCCATTGGTATTTTGCTCAGTTTTATCTCTTCTTGGTTTCAGGCCAGAACACAGCAACTAGCAATCAGTGCAGATCTTGTCGATGCTTCATTGACTGGTAAAATTCTACCACTTTATTCTTTTAATTTCTTTCTCATCGGCACTCATTCTTTGTTAACCGCAGAACAATCCTCAATGGTCCCAATCTTGGAGAGCTCTTCTTCTCATCACGATCCATCTTCAGCTTTGCAACTTCTTCCTCAATCAGAAGCATTATCTCCACCAAGGAATCTTCCGGCTTCTCCTCAGCAAGATACACAGATTCTTTCCATTGAGCCTGAGAGGCTTCTTTCCCCCATTCAGGAAGCCAGGAATGAGGTAAACATAATCATTCACTTTTTCTACTTTTTTATTCAGCAGATTATTATTAATTCGGCAAGACCTTTTTTCAGGAGAAATCCATTTCATCATCCAGCTATTCTTTTGCTGTGGATGACTTGGTTGCCGAACAAGGGGAAGAGACATCTTCTGGCCAAACTCTGTCAGAAGAAAATCAAACAAAGCTGAGAGATATCCTTGCTTTGCTGCACAAGAGCATCCAAGATCAAGTTAAAGATGCTGATCTCCTAAGGGATGTACTGGAATCCATTGACCAAGAGCTTCCTGATGATATCAAAATCTCTTTGGAACCAGTTTCTCATTTGATTCAACAATACGCTGCAGTAAAGCAGGCTCTGAAAAACCAATCTTCTCAACCAGCTCTGGAACAGAGGAGATCCATAGCCAAACAATCCGTGAAAGACCTGCATACTCAAGCTCAGAACAGCAAAGAATTACTGACCAAACTGGAATCTGAACTTGAAAATAAGAAGGTCAGGAAAGCTGCACTTGAAGCCGAATTGAGAGATCTATCGGCCGAAATCGAAGCTGATGAGAAGAAAATGGCTGAGCTTCCCAATTTGACAGAGAAGATACGAAAGGAAGCTTCAGCAGCTCTGACTGAAGAAAAACAACTCAAGGCAAAGCTTGCTGCTCTGGCTAGAACCCAAGAAGCTGACAAAAACTTATTAGAAAATATTAGCAATATGATATCGGATGCTAAAAATGTAATCTCAAAGCACTTGGGTTTGTAATTGTAACAAACAGTCGATAGCCGAATGCTTTATCAATCTTGCAATCTTGTCATTCCTTGACTCTGCTTTTCTCCATTGTGGATAACTCATTCGGCAAAGCTGGCTATAACAGTGTCAGACCCGAAAACGCTTCAAACACGACATAGCCGAATTTCACTCAGTCAAAACCGAACACGACTCGGCAAGAATCCCAAACGACATGGAAACCGATCGGTTGGAAAATCCTTTCCACCTTCCGAACTCCTTGGCATATGCACCACAATCTTCGGCCACGATCTCTTCGTTAGTTCCATAAATAAGAACCTTGAGCACTCCTAACCTTCTTTCAACCCGAGCTCTCTGCTAGCCTGAGTCTCTTCCTCTTCCAGCACAGTAACCTCCAAGAAACCCTGATGTCTAACAACAGAAGACGCCCGGCTGTCGACGAAGCCGAAGGGAGCCGCGCCGGCACTCGTCGGAGGTGATGACCGTCTGCCTCTCCTTATCCTTTCCTCCAGATTTTGCCTTATTCTCAACTTCCTCAATGGAACCCCGCTACTGCCTTGACCGCGGCTCCGGCTGCAGCGGATGACTCTTCGGAGTCATCTAGCCGATCCTCAAGGCCCAACTGGGATTTGCCCTATTCGGATAGCGATGCCCGTCGATTCAAGCAGGAACGTGACGACATTCGGCGTGAGCTGGAGGTCATCTCCAAACAAGCCGGGATCGCAGATCTAGAGTGGCAACACCAGCGCAAGCAGCTGCTCGAGACCATCGACGGTAATTTCTGTGGTTTGCTTAACTTCAATCTGGCCTTGGACTAACCCACCGTTGCTTCGTAATTTTACAGATCGCGACGCTGAACTCGATCGGCTGAAGACGTTGGTCGAGTCTCTGGCAAACAAGGTGAATGCTCCTGGGGACACGCCAGAAGCTCGCCTCGGCGCAGTAGCAGGCCGCATCGATGAGGTGGCCTCACACGGCATCCGTCTGGGGACCGCCGCAGGCCTAGCCGCCATGTCGACGCGCACTGGCGCTGACTACTCCAAGCTACCGCCCGGCTTCGCCAACGGCAATCCGGAGGAGATCGATGACATTGAGGCCTCCATAGATCGCCTTGATGCTCATGGCGCCGCCATTGCCGATTCCATTCATCCCCAGTCTGTTCTGAACAGGTTGTTTCATTAGTTTGTACTAGGGATTATGGAATTTCGGCAATAAAACTTATCTTTTGCAGTCTTTATGTGATGACTCTGCCAAACTCATCTTTTGTAATATATTTACACTAAGGGCAATACGCTCTGGTATTGGCCATTTCTTCTTCTGTCAATTTTTTGTTCTGAAGACGGCTCCTTCCCGAATACCGGCTGTTTCAGTCATTCTGACATTAAATATTTCAATCAGCGATCAATTTCAATACTAGGATAATATTTCTTCAAGTATCTCCCATTGATAGCAGCAGCAAACTCCTCTCCTAGTAAAGTTTTCAGGATATATGCATTTCCAGGCACGCATCTGGCCACTCTGAAAGGACCTTCCCAGTTTGGAGACCACTTGCCGAATGCACTGTATTTAGTTCCAATCGGCAATATTGCTTTCCAAACCAAATCTCCTTCTGCAAATTGCTTGACTTTCACCTTCTTGTTGTAATATTTAGCAACTCGCATTTTATTTTTCTCAACATTTTCCAAGGCCCTGAGACGAATCATATGCAAATCTTCTAATTCGTCCATCATTAAATCATTATAATCTTTAGAACTTAAATCCTTTTGCAACTTAATTCTCCTTGAGTCTGACTGCATCTCCCATGGCAAGATAGCATGATGTCCATATACCAATTCATAAGGAGACGTCTGTGTAGCTCCATGTGGAGCCATTCGGTAAGCCCATAAAGCCTCATTGAGTACCGAATGCCACTTCCTTGGCTTCTGATCAATCTTCTTCTGTACAATTTTAATCATAATCTTGTTAGAAGCCTCTGCCTGACCATTAGCTTGGGCATAATAAGGAGAAGAATTCAACAATTTGATGCCTATACTTTCAGCAAAATTTCTGAACTCTGAAGATGTAAACTGAGTTCCTTGATCTGTGGTGATTGTTTGAGGAATTCCAAATCTGTAAATGATATGTTCTTTAACAAATTCAACCATATTCTCTGATGTCACCTTCTTTAATGGAATCGCCTCAACCCACTTAGTAAAATAATCGGTTGCTAAAAGCACAAACTTATGCCCCTTGCTAGATGGAGGATTTATTTGGCCAATCAAATCTATTCCCCATCCTCTGAATGGCCATGGCTTGATAATAGGATTCAGGACCGATGCTGGAACTCTTTGAATGTTTCCAAATCTCTGGCAATCTTGGCATCCCTTGTAATATTCAAAGCAGTCTTCTAGCATTGTGGGCCAATAATACCCAGTTCTCCTGATAACCCATTTCATTCGGTAAGCCGATTGATGTGCTCCACACAGCCCATCATGCACTTCACTCATCAGCCTTTTTGCTTCCTCTCGATTTAAGCAATGTAACAGCACCCCATCCAAGGATTTATAATATAAATCATCATCAAGAAGAACAAACTTTAAAGCTCTATACCTGAGCTTTCTAGAAACCTTTCGGGATGGATTCTCCAGATAATCAACAATTTCTTTTCTCCAATCATCTTCTGCTAGATTACTCCCGAAAGCATATACATCATTAGCAGAAACCTCTTGAAGCTCTCTATAACCCAAAGCACTTTGAGCTAATCTGTTCGCCTCTTCATTGTCTTTCCTAGGAATATGCCGCAGAATTACCGACTGAAACTCCTCTAAGATTTGCTTGCATTCTTCATAGTAATTCCTTAAGACATCGCTTCTGCACTCATATTCGCCATTTAGTTGCCTTATGACTAGTTCTGAATCTCCAAAGACTTCAACTGCAATGGCCTTTGCTTCTCTCAAGTATTGAAGTCCTCTGAGCAACGCTTCATACTCGGCTTGATTATTAGTGACAGTAGGTTGAATAGGAATAGCAAATTCAAATACCTCTCCTTTTGGCGAAATTAACAAAATACCTACTCCACCACCTTTGTCACATGAAGATCCATCGAAGAATAATACCCAAGGAGTAATTTCAAGCAAATTAGCTGATGAATCGCGATGTTCAGTAATGAAGTCAGCAATAATCTGTCCTTTAACAGCTTTTGCCGATTCAAACCTTAACTCAAATTCAGATAAAGCTAAAATCCATTTGCCAATCCTTCCATTCAAAATTGGCATAGACAACATGTGCTTTATCACATCAAATTTTGAATACATAATGCATTCGGCATGTAGCAAGTAGTGCCGAAATTTTGTACAGGAGTAGTAAACACATAAACAAAGTTTCTAGGTAGCCGAATACCTCGTTTCGGGATCAAGCAATTTTCGGCTAAGGTATGCAACTACCCTTTCCTTTCCCTCAAATTCTTGTATGAGGGCCGATCCAATAGTTTGGGTATCGGCCGCCACGTACAACTTAAAAGGCTTGTTCAACTGTGGAGGTACCAATACTGGTGGTTCTTTCATGTATTCCTTGATTTCATCAAAAGCCTTTTGTTGTTCGTCACCCCATACAAATTTCTGACCCTTCTTGACTTTTAGCAGTGAAGAGAAAGGTAACACCTTCTGCGATAAATTTGATATGAATCTTCTCACGAAATTAATCTTACCAAGCAATGACTGTAATTCCTTAAGATTAGTTGGAGGAGCAACTTCATCAATGGCTTTCATACTTTTCTTGCCAACTCCTATTCCTCCTTCATGCACCAAAAATTCCAGAAATTCTCCTGCCGAAACTCCAAAAGCACATTTATTCGGGTTCATCTTGAGCCCATGTTTCCTAGTGCACTCTAGAGTTTTCCTTATGTCGGCCAAATGTTCTTCATGATCCAATGACTTAATCACAACATCATCAATATATATTTCCACAATCTTGCCGATCAACTCATGAAAAATATAATTCATGGCTCTCTGATAAGTCGCACCAGCATTCTTCAAACCAAATGTCATGACAACCCATTCAAACAACCCTATATGTCCTGGACATCTGAAAGCTGTTTTCGCTATATCTTCCAATGCCATAAAAATTTGATTGTACCCTGCATTACCATCCATGAAACTAATCACTTTATATCCAGCAGCAGCATCAACCAACGAGTCAGCAATAGGCATCGGATATCCATCCATGGGTGTAGCTCTGTTCAGATCTCTAAAGTCTATGCAAACTCTCATCTTCCCATTTTTCTTGTACACAGGAACAATGTTAGAGATCCATTCTGCATATCTGCATGGCCGAATAAAATTTGCTGCTATTAATCTTTCCACTTCTTTCTTTACATCGGCCAACACTTCATCTTTGTAGATTTTCCGGGGTGGTTGCTTGTAAGGTTTATAACCAGGCTTGATCGGCAACCGATGCTCAACAATGGAACGATCCAAACCAGGCATCTCCGAATAATCCCAAGCAAAGCAATCTTTGTATTCTTTTAACAACTCAATCAACTTTTCTCTGAAAACCGAATCTAAGCTAGCACTGATGAATATCGGCCTTGGTTTGTCACCATCTCCAATGTCTACTTCTTCTAATTTGTCAGCCGACACAAATCCATGTCCTAGCTTCCCGTCAGTCCCATCGATTGGGTTATCCATTAAAAATTACTAAAAGAGCCGACTGCTTCGATCGGCTGTTGATCACTGCTGACTGGCTCAACAGGACCTTCTCCCCAGTCCTTGCCTGAGAAACAATCTATGCCTTGATATTCCCAGAAGGCTGGTTCCACATTAGCCACGCTAATTGAATCATCTGCAGGGACAATTTCCACTTCATCATCTATCCACTGAATAAGCTGCTGATGCATAGTAGATGGAATACAGCAATTCGCATGGATCCAATCCCTTCCAAGTAGCAAGCTGTATGCCCCTTTGCCTTCAATAACAAAGAAGGTTGTAAGCAGAATCTTAGACCCAATCATCAGATCTACATGTACACATCCTTTGGTGTCCGAAGGATTTCCAGCAAAATCATTCAAAACGATACTTGTCGGTGTTAAATCTCCAGGGCTCATGCCAAGTTTCCTGAATGAGTTATATGGCATCACATTAACAGCAGCTCCACCATCAACAAACATCTTCGTCAGTGGCTTTCCGTTGACATATCCTCTTAAGTACAGTGGCTTCATGTGCCGATTCTGGACTGGCTTCTCGAAAACAGCTTGCTTATTCAATACCAATTGTGCCATTAACCCACATTGCTCGGCTTCATCCACTTCTGACAATATCTCCTCCTGTATAATTTGATTAGCTGGAGCCATGAATTCATTCGGCATGAAACATACCATGCATGTAGGAGCCGAATGGCCCGATTCGTCGGGTTTGTCTTTTGGACGCCATATCGATCTCAACCTGGTTCCTGCTCGTTTCAACTCTTGATTCCTCAGGCGCTGGATTCTTCTCTTCTGGCTCCTTCTTAAACCAGGTGGACACCACTGTCCTTTTTGCCAGACATACTCACGATCTTCTTCTTCAGCATGTCTTTTCCTGGGTTGATCATCGTTCTCATATATTTTTAGACGCCGATCATCACTAGGATGTATCCTTCCAATTCTTTCGTGGACGGATCGGCGACTGGCACCATTTTGCCTACATTCAATAAATACATTATTGCATTCAGGACAGTTATTCCATGTAGGCAGCTTTAAACCTTCGTTCCAACAGTGTCTGAAGAAGGCACAATCCCAATGTGCACGTTCTTGTTCTCGGACATATTCCTCTTGTTCTTCCTTATACCTTTTTTCTTCGCACCTCCTCTTCTCCTCCTCGTATTCACGTCTCTGATAGCGTTCTTTTTCTTGCTGACGCTGCCACTTATTGAGGAGAATGCGCGATGTGACTCTGGGTTTATAAGATTTCCCAATTTCAAATCGGCTATTCGGGAAGCGAGACTTTTCCTGCCGAATCTGTTCGATCGTGACTTGCCGACTAGGATCGACTGAGCCATTCTGCTTCGCTTCTTTCGACGTCAGGACTCTCATCTTTCCTTTTTCTCCAGATTCGGCAACATTCACCATATTGATTGAGAACCCAATCATGTTCTGAGGAAACGGGTTATTGTCCAACTTCATCTTATTGTCGAATTTCAGATGCCCTTCTTGGATAGCTTTCTGAATCCTCACTCTAAAAACCCTGCATTCATTGATGGAATGAGAATTTCTATCATGGAATCCACAGTACCTTTTATCTTTCACTCCATCAGGCCGAAGCATAGAATGCCCCTCTGGTAGCTTGATCCGGCCTTCTTTTATAAGATAGTCAAACAGTTTATCTGTCTTAGTTACATCAAAATCATAGGTGCCCTTATTCTGTTTAATCCACCTCTGATTCACCATGACTGGTTCTCTGCCCCACACTATCTCTGCTGCAGCTATCTCCTCACTATCTTCATATTCATCTTCTTGATTTGCTCTTTCAAGGAATTGGTTATAGATGTCAGCTACATCATTGTGTTTAGCAAATCTGGCATCTTTCTTGAAATCATATGCCTGGTTACTCATTAAGGCCAATCTATGTGACAACTGGCCCAGATCATCAAACTCCATCCCGAATAGCTTTTCCCGAATAGCAGGCAGCATGCCAGCTACAGCCATACCAGCTAGCTGGTCATCAGGTATGTTTAGAGAAAAGCACATGCTCTTTGTTTCCCTAAATCTTCTGAGGAACTCCGTAGGTGTCTCGTTACTCCTCTGCCTTAAGCTGGTCAAATCAACCAACTTTTTCTCGGTACTGCCGATGTAGTAATGAGCATGGAATTTCTGTTCCAGGTCTTTCCAAGTACAAATTGACTGAGCAGGCAAAGAAGCAAACCATGTAAAAGCTGGACCCGTCAGTGACAAAGGAAAGTATCTGATTCTGAAAGCTTCATCTGCCGAAGCTTCTCCGAGCTGCATCAGATATCGGGCTATATGTTCCACAGTGCTAGTATCGTCTTGTCCTGAGAACTTAGTAAACTCTGTAGGCACCTTGACTCTATTCGGCAATGATACCCTCTGGTACCATTCTGGGAAAGGAGACGAGTACATGTACCCCTGATTTTTAGGCTTCAAACCGAATTGATTTTGCAATACATCGGTCATTTTTTGCACCATGAGATCAATATTGGTATCTTGATTCCCTGGTCTTCCAGCAGGTATCCCTGTAGTACCACCATACCCGGGATTCGGGAAAGCGTCGATAGCATTGTAATCCATGAACTCTGAGTATCCGTTCCCATACACGTCTCTTTGCAACCTGTTGTTCAGAGGGGATATCTTGTAAGCAGAAGCAGGTGGATTTCCCGTGGTGCCGAATGCCATATCACCATATGTACGAGGTTTCGGCAATGCTTGCTGAAGCTCTTGCTGAATCGGCTGTCCATTCGTGTCTTTGGTTCCAGAAACTTCAGTTTCTTCAATACCTTTACCATGACGTTTTGGGACCGATGCTTGAAAATATGTTGGTCCTCCAAGTTGTCCATGCGCTTGCTCAAAAGGTTTATCCACGTGTTGACCAAAGATGTTGACCAATATGAGCCGAAAACTGTTCAGGAATGCAGCATTATGATTGGTCATTGTTTCTCCTAAAGCCTTGTACAACAAGCTAGAGAACTTCTCCCTTTCTTCTTCTTCAGTAAGATCAGATTGTCCTGGCAGAAGAACTCTTGGCAGATCTGACTTGAGAAACGGTGCACCACTCCTATTCTTAGCAAAAGACAGCAAGCATTTTTTGATGAACTGATCTGCAGCAATCTTCACCATTTGTTGATGTTCATCAGACAATTCTTCAAAAGTGACATCCAGAATGTCTTTTAATTCAGGCATCTTCGAAGCTTGTGTCCCACCGGGCGTGCCAAAAAGTGTGTTGACGTAAAATCCGCACCTCACGCCAAGCACACAGTAAGCCGAATTAGCTGGCTTCACACGTGGCCCGGGCTTTTGAATCCGGAAGCGTGCCAGTCAATTTTCCTGAAACTGACAAAGGGAGAAAAGATGTTTAGATAACACCTGGAACGCACCGGGTGATACCAGTCAGTTCCATATTTGCGGCTACGGAGCCAGCTTCGAACGACATATAGCTATAGAGAAGCTATCTGTCGGCGTTTAAAGCATCATTCGGCAATCGGCAAAAGCACGCAGGACGCGCACTGCCGAATGCGTGACGTAAGCATGACGAAAGATCGGCATTCGACTGAGTAGACATTGTAACTCATATTCGTAACCGATTAACGAGGAACATAACATGATAGATAAATAAAAGGGCGAAAAACATGACCATAATTTCGTAATAAACAAGAATGCATAGATCAAAAGCACTAGTCTACCGCATGTCTAGGTACTTTTCAACCCGTCGAGCATGAAACAAGCAAGTTAATCCACCGCATGATACGACTTGCTTGGGATCACACCACCGACCAAGAATAGAGCAATCCACCGCATGATACACTCTAAACGTGGAAGGCTAAAAGCATTCTTTATTTAAAACAAAACCGTGAGCATGTTTCGCTCGTGGCGATACTACCGAATACAGCTATATAGCCGAATCGGGTTCCATGAAGAAGGAACATGCCTCGCTGGTGATGATAGATCTATCAGATCGAATCGAATTCTAATCCACCGGATGACTAGCTCTAAGACGACCCAAAAACCTGCATCCACCGCATGATACCCGGTTCTGTCAAGATCTACACAAGACCAACGAGCGTGAACCCGCAACACGTAGCAATCTAGATTGACTTCGAATTCGGCTATGGAAACGCAGTGCATTATGAGCTGGAAACCGAATCTAATCAACCTAGACTGGGCAAAAGAGTGTTGTAATGAATTAAACATAAAGGTAAAATCCAGAACAACACATGATAACTTAATGAATCTATCAGATCTTGCCAAAATCCAATAGAGCCGATAACTTGTTCCAAGCTAAAACTTAGCCCACCGCATGGCTCATGCTCTAACAATGGAACCTTCCTGAACCAGAGCCTAAATCCACCGCATGATACTAGGCATGGCGCAGGGTTGCCGATACTTACGGAGGTCGACGGATCGATGATTCCTCTCGAAGAACTCGACGACTCGACTAAAGGACTCGAAGTTGGCACGGGGCCGGTTTGTTGTGTGATTGATTGATTGATTGTCCTTACAATTACCATGGGTTTATATTTATACCCAGGTTTCGACACGACTCCTAATCGATTACGATTACATTTATTTATTTCCTAAAAAGATAATCGTCGGGGCACCGTATCCGTCTTGCATTCCAAGTTAAACCAGCCTTTTCCTTATGCTTGATCCACGTCATCACACATTCCCGAATGCCTTCCGCGGAACAGCTCTCTTGCCGAATGACGATGCGTTCCCGACCGCAGAACGTTTTTACCGAATGCTCGGGGAAAAAACTCCTTTGCCGAATGATACCTTTTCGACGAATCCGGCCCACATGTCAGCCTCTTCCTGGTGCCAATTTTTGGTGTCAACAGTTACTTTGCACTTTGCATATTCTAACAAAAATAATTGTGTTGCATGCATGAGCAAGTGTTGGATGATCCCTGTTATAAAGGCATTGCAAACGTGGAGAGGGAACCATTCTGCCTGCCAATTTAAGAAATGGATTACTAATTTCAACAGGAAATATGAAAACATGTACTCTCTCGTAGTATTCGTAAGAACGCATTCTACCCAGTTTTGTTGAATGCTCCTTTCTTCAAAAGTTAGCAACTGCCGGTTCAATCATGTGAATTCTGTGATCTTTTTTTACCAGCTTGTGATCATCATCACATTATATCAGTTGTGTTTATTGGCTACCAGTAATAGGTGATTGCGGTATATGAAACAGTGATATTCAGTATTAATGGATTATTTACTGTGATCATATCATACATTTTAACTCTAAATCATGTCACAAAGTTCAGAAATTTTCCTCAAACCTGTTGCTACCTGGATTGGCTGCTTGCAGGGCTACAGCCATCCACTCCATTCCTACTCCGGCAAAGCAAGGCCTGGTCAACTATTTCCTTTTACTATTTGTGGCTACACAACCGTCTGTTTTTCGGTCACTCCTGACTTCCAGTTTTTCTAACTTGCTATTTGGGAAAACAAATACAAGAACCCAACTTCTGCAAGTTGTAACGTTCAAAGAAAAATGATCATTTGAAGAAAATGATGCTAGCCATAAACAACTTCTGTCTATTGACTTTGAGAAGCATAGTTTGATGTTCATTCAAAATTTTTTCTTCATACGGCTTTTGTTTCTGGTTGCTATCCTCTAGATAAGTATTTTGCAGAACCTAACGTCCTTTCGTTTTGCTGAACCCGACATTAATTTAGTTTGAATTCGCAAGCAAAGCAATTATTTTTTTGTCCTCCCACTGTCTTGCATCTTCTCTGTTTCTCCATCCAATTGAAACAATCATGGACCCAATCAAATCACTGGTCAGCTCACAGGATGGCGCGGCAACGCCATGCCAAGCGGTTTCTAGTTAATGCTATACTAGAAGATATGCTCGTACGTTGCTACGGGTAATAAAATATAAATAGTATGATAAATTGGTCATGGACATTAAGTAGAAATTGAGCGGTACATTTTGGTGTCATACTTTTTCCATGCACATGACCAATTTATCATACTATTTATATTTTAGTACCGTAACCGGGCATTTCACCGGTAGCCATCACACGACAGATAGATGCATTGAAATGTTGGAAACAAACCAAGATCAGTGAGAGCAACGACCCAATGCTGTGAAGCCTGGCTGAAAACTGGCAATGCAAATAAACCCTGTGGCTAACCTGAATCCCCCTCCTCTGACCATAGTGATGACCCATGCCGTGCTCCATCCTCCAGACATCATGATATTTTAAGTTAATTTCTCTCTCCTGTCGACTGATTACAAATGGTCAAGAGAAATATTGCTTGCTATGACAAGTGAGATATCTTGACCATTTTGTTGTCAGTGAAGCGTCCTGAAATATTCACTTTGGCTGAACATGCAGATGCTTTAACTGTATCACCTGAAGGATAATAGCAGATTATTTGTGATAGTTCACAGGCTCTAGGAGCAATTCAAGCTTACCAAGTGGAATGTCATTTTCTAGTTACTAACGACAATGGATAAAATTCATCAACCTTGTTTAGTTTGTCTTAAGGCCCATCAGACGACAGTTCGCAACCATGGTTAGCATTAGGTAAATGCAAGTACGTTGAAACTTGGAACCTCTCTTGTTTGAGATCAGTTGTTGGTCCAGAAATTAAAAATCCAGCTAATTGGACAGATCAACACCTCTGTAGCTCTGTTCGTAAAAGGAACTGATAGGAACTGATCTCACAGCTCATTCGAGCTGAATGAGGGCAAGCCAGCGCACCGTGCCAACAAATCATTTAATTTTTAGAAAGAGAAGAGGAGATAATCTGAAAAGTTCATCGTCGAAATGGTGTGATTCATTGATGCAGAACGTTTCATTTGACATTCAAATAATGTTGTTTTCGCTTGATCTGATTTCTTCCTTTGCAGAAATGGTGCGCTGCTCCATCAGAAGTTCAGAACCACCATGGCTGTATGCTACAGGCAGGACACCAGATCACCTGGATACAAAGCTCTATGTGGTGATTAAGGTAATTTTATTCTCCTTCCGACAACTATAAATTGGGATCATCTACCACAGAAGCTAAACAAACCATAACAAAGCAACTTCGGCAACCTGCCATTAAGTCCTCTGCTTCCAAAGCAGACGTCTCATCTCTAGCTCGACTTCTCTCGTCAAGTCGTCATCGTGATCGCTACTCGGGAGTCTGCTTACTGGTAGTAGTACTGTCGGTGTGACAGAGCATGGAGCCATGTATAATGTCATTCGGTGTTCTCTTGCAGTTTATCAGGATTTTTTTTCTTCTGGTAAACTACCAATCAGGAACATTTTAATAATGGAACATGTCCCTTTTGCCTGTCAAATCAGTGCTTTAGTAGTAGAGGATTATTAGATTAAGAGTGGCAGTAACAAGTATACTACATCCATACAACAGCAAAAGAAAAGCACTCGTTCTATACTATCATCACCGCTTGTCTTCTGCTAAAATATTACTCCACGCTAATCAATCAGTAATCACCTGCAGTATATGCAGTCATAAGCTGGGAGTCTGTGACTGAGCCATCCCTTGCCTCTCGTCTGAGCTCTCTTTGAGCTTGAGAACAGCATGGCCTAGAGGGGGGGTGAATAGGCCTGTTTAAAAAATTCCTGCAAAAATCCTCCGAAAACTGTCAGAAAGTCGGATGATCCGACACAGTCTCGGATCTTCCGGCCAGGAAGATCCGACACTGTACAGGATCTTCCGACTAGGACAGAAACCCGGAAGATCCGATGGAAAGCCGGATCTTCCGACAGGCAATTCAAGTATACTTCGAGATTTGAAAACTAATGACCTTTTGACAATTCCACTTGAATACAAAGCTCACAAATGATGTATGGAACCTTCTATATATGATCAATATCAGAGTATAGCCACAAATAAGTAGATCGGGACAAATCAAGATATAGAAACAATATGAACAAGAATGAAAGTGGAGACAAAGGATTTTCTACCGAAGTTCACTCCACAAAGGAGCTACGTCTCCGTTGAGATGCTCACAAAGAGCCGGGCTGTCACACTAACCCCAAGTCTCTCCCAATCAACCACAAAGGAGGATTGAGTTACTTACTATGTGCTCCCACGAAGAGATAGGGTAATACAAACTTCCGGGACTCAAACCACAAGAGAATGGGAGTTCACCGGCACCTCTAACCGTCTAGGAGCAAGCTCCAAGAGTAACAAACGTGAATCGACGAATCCAAGTGCTTCAAGTGCTTGAGAGATGAACTAGTTGAGGGAGCTCAAGATGGCACTAGGTCTCACACCTCAAATCTTCTCTCTCACTCAAACCCTAGTTGAAACTTTGAAGAATCAAGCTTTGGAAGAGAGTAGAGAGGGAGTGAATGCTCAAGTGGGAGTTTGTCTCGTGTTAGGTCAGTGTGGGCAGCAGCAGTGAATGAGGGGGGGTGTGGGGTATTTATACCAACCCCCCAAAATATGACCGTTATGTTCACTGCGAAGGGGTACCGGATCTTCCGACAATATGTCGGATCTTCCGATAAGCAACAGAACCGAGTCAGAAAAACTCCAGTGAAGTTCCGGGGGCCGGATCTTTCGACCAGGTGTTGGATCTTCCGGGCGACCCCGGAACTTCCGGCCCAAAGAGATCTCAAGATAGAGCCAGCCGGAACTTGCAGTCGGATCATCCGGCCAGGGCCCGGAACATGTACGCAGGACTCTTCAGAGGCTGAAAAACGACTAAGTCATGTAAGTTCCGACCAGGGTCGGATCTTCCGGCCAGGAAAAATTCCAAGGCCGAGCGGCCCGGAACTTCCGGTCGGATCTTCCGGCGTAAGTTCCGGCAGAGCAGGAAAGGAGTTTGTGAAGTGTTTTTGTGGCTTTAAAGAATTTGTCATCTCAAGCAAAGCACTTTGAGCAACTAGAATTCATCAACTACGTCCCCCTTGATAGTACGGTGGTCCTATACTCAATTTCAAAAAGGAAAATAGAATTTAAATTGCCAATTGAGTCTTCCACCATATCAAAAAGAATTGGGGTACTTCCTTTTGTGCTATCTTTCTCTTTATTTCATTTTATCCCTGCACAACTCAAGCACAACATCATATCCGAATTTCTATTGCCATTAATCACCAAAATAGATTAAATGCCTAGATGCACTTTCAATCTCTCCCTTTTTGGTGATTGATGACAATACAAATTTGGGTGCATAAAAGGAATAAAATACATGTAGTAGCTCCCCCTCAATTTGTGCATGGTGTGATAAAATCATCGTGATGCATATGACAAGATATTCACAACAATAAAGTGAGAAATAACATCACATCATCCATAAGCATTTCATAATAATAGATAACGAGATCCACATCACACTAGCAATAACCAAATTAAAGTCTTACAAATAAAATTCTCGCTTGGCACACCATCCATAACACAAATTCAAGTCTTACAAGTTCACAAGCTCACAAGAATAAAATAAAAGATAGATAAATGATAGATGGCATAAGGCCCAAATTCACTCCCCCTTTGTCATCAAAGACCAAAAAGGGAGCTACTCGTCCTCGTCGTCGTCGTCGCCATCATCATCACCATCATCATCACCATCATCATCTTCTGCACTCTTTTTGGAGGTTGAGGTCTTCTCACTTGACTCAACCTTCTTGCTAGGTTCGGCCTTGAGAGCTATGGTCTTGACTTCGGTTTGTTGGATAGACCTTGTCACATCCAAGCTATTCATTTCATGATATTGCAACTTGTTGAGTAGCTCCATAGGCACCATTGTCTTGAACTTGTCATTTTCTCTAATCATTGTGGCAAGCATTGGGTTCTTAGGTGCGTATGCTCTAAGCAATTTCTTTGTGACCTTGTTCTCGCCCCAATCATTGCTTCCAAGCATCCTAATTTCGGTGACTAGGAGCTTCAATCGATCATACATTTCTTGCAAGGACTCATCCCTCTTCATGACGAAAGCTTCTAGTTCTCCTTGTAGGAGATCCACCTTGCCTTCCTTGACTTCTTCCGATCCTTCATGAGCCATTCGAAGAGTGTCCCATAGCTCTTTGGCACTATCGATTCCTCTAATCTTGTTGTACTCATAAGTGCTTAGAGCACTCCTAAGCACGGTCACGGCTTGAGAGTTGCGGAAGATGTCGTATTCTTGTTCACGACTTGGCGTTGCACTCTTGTCAACACCTATATTCACAATAGTCCAAAGAGATGGATGAAGACCATGCAAGTAAATTTTCATATCATCACTCCATCGGGCATAGTCAATCCCATTGAATTTGGGGACTTTGCCCATTGGAATGGATGAGAAATTAAGATTAGAAGGGTCAAAAGATTTGTTAGAAGAAGATGTCTCATATCGATAAGACACCGAGTGAAGTCCGTCGAGAGCGTCTCTTTCTCGTATCTTCTTCTTGAAAAGCTTTTGTGCCTCTCTTTCGGCCTTCTCCTTGATCTTCTTCCTTATCTTCTCCCTTCTTTGCTTTTTCTTTTCTTGTTCATCCAAGCTCTCATCAACATCGCTAATGTTGAATTCATCATCGCTTGAGCTTGACTCAACGGGCGTCGGAAGTTTATCTTTGTGGGCGGAAGCCATCTCGGATACATCTCCCATACCGGCCATAGTGTTTTCCCTTAGCGGTTAAGCCTAAACAAGGGATTAGGCTCTGATACCAATTGAAAGGACCAACACTAGGCCTAGAGGGGGGGTGAATAGGCCTGTTTAAAAAATTCCTGCAAAAATCCTCCGAAAACTGTCAGAAAGTCGGATGATCCGACACAGTCTCGGATCTTCCGGCCAGGAAGATCCGACACTGTACAGGATCTTCCGACTAGGACAGAAACCCGGAAGATCCGATGGAAAGCCGGATCTTCCGACAGGCAATTCAAGTATACTTCGAGATTTGAAAACTAATGACCTTTTGACAATTCCACTTGAATACAAAGCTCACAAATGATGTATGGAACCTTCTATATATGATCAATATCAGAGTATAGCCACAAATAAGTAGATCGGGACAAATCAAGATATAGAAACAATATGAACAAGAATGAAAGTGGAGACAAAGGATTTTCTACCGAAGTTCACTCCACAAAGGAGCTACGTCTCCGTTGAGATGCTCACAAAGAGCCGGGCTGTCACACTAACCCCAAGTCTCTCCCAATCAACCACAAAGGAGGATTGAGTTACTTACTATGTGCTCCCACGAAGAGAGAGGGTAATACAAACTTCCGGGACTCAAACCACAAGAGAATGGGAGTTCACCGGCACCTCTAACCGTCTAGGAGCAAGCTCCAAGAGTAACAAACGTGAATCGACGAATCCAAGTGCTTCAAGTGCTTGAGAGATGAACTAGTTGAGGGAGCTCAAGATGGCACTAGGTCTCACACCTCAAATCTTCTCTCTCACTCAAACCCTAGTTGAAACTTTGAAGAATCAAGCTTTGGAAGAGAGTAGAGAGGGAGTGAATGCTCAAGTGGGAGTTTGTCTCGTGTTAGGTCAGTGTGGGCAGCAGCAGTGAATGAGGGGGGGTGTGGGGTATTTATACCAACCCCCCAAAATATGACCGTTATGTTCACTGCGAAGGGGTACCGGATCTTCCGACAATATGTCGGATCTTCCGATAAGCAACAGAACCGAGTCAGAAAAACTCCAGTGAAGTTCCGGGGGCCGGATCTTTCGACCAGGTGTTGGATCTTCCGGGCGACCCCGGAACTTCCGGCCCAAAGAGATCTCAAGATAGAGCCAGCCGGAACTTGCAGTCGGATCATCCGGCCAGGGCCCGGAACATGTACGCAGGACTCTTCAGAGGCTGAAAAACGACTAAGTCATGTAAGTTCCGACCAGGGTCGGATCTTCCGGCCAGGAAAAATTCCAAGGCCGAGCGGCCCGGAACTTCCGGTCGGATCTTCCGGCGTAAGTTCCGGCAGAGCAGGAAAGGAGTTTGTGAAGTGTTTTTGTGGCTTTAAAGAATTTGTCATCTCAAGCAAAGCACTTTGAGCAACTAGAATTCATCAACTACGTCCCCCTTGATAGTACGGTGGTCCTATACTCAATTTCAAAAAGGAAAATAGAATTTAAATTGCCAATTGAGTCTTCCACCATATCAAAAAGAATTGGGGTACTTCCTTTTGTTCTATCTTTCTCTTTATTTCATTTTATCCCTGCACAACTCAAGCACAACATCATATCCGAATTTCTATTGCCATTAATCACCAAAATAGATTAAATGCCTAGATGCACTTTCAATCTCTCCCTTTTTGGTGATTGATGACAATACAAATTTGGGTGCATAAAAGGAATAAAATACATGTAGTAGCTCCCCCTCAATTTGTGCATGGTGTGATAAAATCATCGTGATGCATATGACAAGATATTCACAACAATAAAGTGAGAAATAACATCACATCATCCATAAGCATTTCATAATAATAGATAACGAGATCCACATCACACTAGCAATAACCAAATTAAAGTCTTACAAGTAAAATTCTCGCTTGGCACACCATCCATAACACAAATTCAAGTCTTACAAGTTCACAAGCTCACAAGAATAAAATAAAAGATAGATAAATGATAGATGGCATAAGGCCCAAATTCACTCCCCCTTTGTCATCAAAGACCAAAAAGGGAGCTACTCGTCCTCGTCGTCGTCGTCGCCATCATCATCACCATCATCATCACCATCATCATCTTCTGCACTCTTTTTGGAGGTTGAGGTCTTCTCACTTGACTCAACCTTCTTGCTAGGTTCGGCCTTGAGAGCTATGGTCTTGACTTCGGTTTGTTGGATAGACCTTGTCACATCCAAGCTATTCATTTCATGATATTGCAACTTGTTGAGTAGCTCCATAGGCACCATTGTCTTGAACTTGTCATTTTCTCTAATCATTGTGGCAAGCATTGGGTTCTTAGGTGCGTATGCTCTAAGCAATTTCTTTGTGACCTTGTTCTCGCCCCAATCATTGCTTCCAAGCATCCTAATTTCGGTGACTAGGAGCTTCAATCGATCATACATTTCTTGCAAGGACTCATCCCTCTTCATGACGAAAGCTTCTAGTTCTCCTTGTAGGAGATCCACCTTGCCTTCCTTGACTTCTTCCGATCCTTCATGAGCCATTCGAAGAGTGTCCCATAGCTCTTTGGCACTATCGATTCCTCTAATCTTGTTGTACTCATAAGTGCTTAGAGCACTCCTAAGCACGGTCACGGCTTGAGAGTTGCGGAAGATGTCGTATTCTTGTTCACGACTTGGCGTTGCACTCTTGTCAACACCTATATTCACAATAGTCCAAAGAGATGGATGAAGACCATGCAAGTAAATTTTCATATCATCACTCCATCGGGCATAGTCAATCCCATTGAATTTGGGGACTTTGCCCATTGGAATGGATGAGAAATTAAGATTAGAAGGGTCAAAAGATTTGTTAGAAGAAGATGTCTCATATCGATAAGACACCGAGTGAAGTCCGTCGAGAGCGTCTCTTTCTCGTATCTTCTTCTTGAAAAGCTTTTGTGCCTCTCTTTCGGCCTTCTCCTTGATCTTCTTCCTTATCTTCTCCCTTCTTTGCTTTTTCTTTTCTTGTTCATCCAAGCTCTCATCAACATCGCTAATGTTGAATTCATCATCGCTTGAGCTTGACTCAACGGGCGTCGGAAGTTTATCTTTGTGGGCGGAAGCCATCTCGGATACATCTCCCATACCGGCCATAGTGTTTTCCCTTAGCGGTTAAGCCTAAACAAGGGATTAGGCTCTGATACCAATTGAAAGGACCAACACTAGGCCTAGAGGGGGGGTGAATAGGCCTGTTTAAAAAATTCCTGCAAAAATCCTCCGAAAACTGTCAGAAAGTCGGATGATCCGACACAGTCTCGGATCTTCCGGCCAGGAAGATCCGACACTGTACAGGATCTTCCGACTAGGACAGAAACCCGGAAGATCCGATGGAAAGCCGGATCTTCCGACAGGCAATTCAAGTATACTTCGAGATTTGAAAACTAATGACCTTTTGACAATTCCACTTGAATACAAAGCTCACAAATGATGTATGGAACCTTCTATATATGATCAATATCAGAGTATAGCCACAAATAAGTAGATCGGGACAAATCAAGATATAGAAACAATATGAACAAGAATGAAAGTGGAGACAAAGGATTTTCTACCGAAGTTCACTCCACAAAGGAGCTACGTCTCCGTTGAGATGCTCACAAAGAGCCGGGCTGTCACACTAACCCCAAGTCTCTCCCAATCAACCACAAAGGAGGATTGAGTTACTTACTATGTGCTCCCATGAAGAGAGAGGGTAATACAAACTTCCGGGACTCAAACCACAAGAGAATGGGAGTTCACCGGCACCTCTAACCGTCTAGGAGCAAGCTCCAAGAGTAACAAACGTGAATCGACGAATCCAAGTGCTTCAAGTGCTTGAGAGATGAACTAGTTGAGGGAGCTCAAGATGGCACTAGGTCTCACACCTCAAATCTTCTCTCTCACTCAAACCCTAGTTGAAACTTTGAAGAATCAAGCTTTGGAAGAGAGTAGAGAGGGAGTGAATGCTCAAGTGGGAGTTTGTCTCGTGTTAGGTCAGTGTGGGCAGCAGCAGTGAATGAGGGGGGGTGTGGGGTATTTATACCAACCCCCCAAAATATGACCGTTATGTTCACTGTGAAGGGGTACCGGATCTTCCGACAATATGTCGGATCTTCCGATAAGCAACAGAACCGAGTCAGAAAAACTCCAGTGAAGTTCCGGGGGCCGGATCTTTCGACCAGGTGTCGGATCTTCCGGGCGACCCCGGAACTTCCGGCCCAAAGAGATCTCAAGATAGAGCCAGCCGGAACTTGCAGTCGGATCATCCGGCCAGGGCCCGGAACATGTACGCAGGACTCTTCAGAGGCTGAAAAACGACTAAGTCATGTAAGTTCCGACCAGGGTCGGATCTTCCGGCCAGGAAAAATTCCAAGGCCGAGCGGCCCGGAACTTCCGGTCGGATCTTCCGGCGTAAGTTCCGGCAGAGCAGGAAAGGAGTTTGTGAAGTGTTTTTGTGGCTTTAAAGAATTTGTCATCTCAAGCAAAGCACTTTGAGCAACTAGAATTCATCAACTACGTCCCCCTTGATAGTACGGTGGTCCTATACTCAATTTCAAAAAGGAAAATAGAATTTAAATTGCCAATTGAGTCTTCCACCATATCAAAAAGAATTGGGGTACTTCCTTTTGTGCTATCTTTCTCTTTATTTCATTTTATCCCTGCACAACTCAAGCACAACATCATATCCGAATTTCTATTGCCATTAATCACCAAAATAGATTAAATGCCTAGATGCACTTTCAATCTCTCCCTTTTTGGTGATTGATGACAATACAAATTTGGGTGCATAAAAGGAATAAAATACATGTAGTAGCTCCCCCTCAATTTGTGCATGGTGTGATAAAATCATCGTGATGCATATGACAAGATATTCACAACAATAAAGTGAGAAATAACATCACATCATCCATAAGCATTTCATAATAATAGATAACGAGATCCACATCACACTAGCAATAACCAAATTAAAGTCTTACAAATAAAATTCTCGCTTGGCACACCATCCATAACACAAATTCAAGTCTTACAAGTTCACAAGCTCACAAGAATAAAATAAAAGATAGATAAATGATAGATGGCATAAGGCCCAAATTCACTCCCCCTTTGTCATCAAAGACCAAAAAGGGAGCTACTCGTCCTCGTCGTCGTCGTCGCCATCATCATCACCATCATCATCACCATCATCATCTTCTGCACTCTTTTTGGAGGTTGAGGTCTTCTCACTTGACTCAACCTTCTTGCTAGGTTCGGCCTTGAGAGCTATGGTCTTGACTTCGGTTTGTTGGATAGACCTTGTCACATCCAAGCTATTCATTTCATGATATTGCAACTTGTTGAGTAGCTCCATAGGCACCATTGTCTTGAACTTGTCATTTTCTCTAATCATTGTGGCAAGCATTGGGTTCTTAGGTGCGTATGCTCTAAGCAATTTCTTTGTGACCTTGTTCTCGCCCCAATCATTGCTTCCAAGCATCCTAATTTCGGTGACTAGGAGCTTCAATCGATCATACATTTCTTGCAAGGACTCATCCCTCTTCATGACGAAAGCTTCTAGTTCTCCTTGTAGGAGATCCACCTTGCCTTCCTTGACTTCTTCCGATCCTTCATGAGCCATTCGAAGAGTGTCCCATAGCTCTTTGGCACTATCGATTCCTCTAATCTTGTTGTACTCATAAGTGCTTAGAGCACTCCTAAGCACGGTCACGGCTTGAGAGTTGCGGAAGATGTCGTATTCTTGTTCACGACTTGGCGTTGCACTCTTGTCAACACCTATATTCACAATAGTCCAAAGAGATGGATGAAGACCATGCAAGTAAATTTTCATATCATCACTCCATCGGGCATAGTCAATCCCATTGAATTTGGGGACTTTGCCCATTGGAATGGATGAGAAATTAAGATTAGAAGGGTCAAAAGATTTGTTAGAAGAAGATGTCTCATATCGATAAGACACCGAGTGAAGTCCGTCGAGAGCGTCTCTTTCTCGTATCTTCTTCTTGAAAAGCTTTTGTGCCTCTCTTTCGGCCTTCTCCTTGATCTTCTTCCTTATCTTCTCCCTTCTTTGCTTTTTCTTTTCTTGTTCATCCAAGCTCTCATCAACATCGCTAATGTTGAATTCATCATCGCTTGAGCTTGACTCAACGGGCGTCGGAAGTTTATCTTTGTGGGCGGAAGCCATCTCGGATACATCTCCCATACCGGCCATAGTGTTTTCCCTTAGCGGTTAAGCCTAAACAAGGGATTAGGCTCTGATACCAATTGAAAGGACCAACACTAGGCCTAGAGGGGGGGTGAATAGGCCTGTTTAAAAAATTCCTGCAAAAATCCTCCGAAAACTGTCAGAAAGTCGGATGATCCGACACAGTCTCGGATCTTCCGGCCAGGAAGATCCGACACTGTACAGGATCTTCCGACTAGGACAGAAACCCGGAAGATCCGATGGAAAGCCGGATCTTCCGACAGGCAAGTCAAGTATACTTCGAGATTTGAAAACTAATGACCTTTTGACAATTCCACTTGAATACAAAGCTCACAAATGATGTATGGAACCTTCTATATATGATCAATATCAGAGTATAGCCACAAATAAGTAGATCGGGACAAATCAAGATATAGAAACAATATGAACAAGAATGAAAGTGGAGACAAAGGATTTTCTACCGAAGTTCACTCCACAAAGGAGCTACGTCTCCGTTGAGATGCTCACAAAGAGCCGGGCTGTCACACTAACCCCAAGTCTCTCCCAATCAACCACAAAGGAGGATTGAGTTACTTACTATGTGCTCCCACGAAGAGAGAGGGTAATACAAACTTCCGGGACTCAAACCACAAGAGAATGGGAGTTCACCGGCACCTCTAACCGTCTAGGAGCAAGCTCCAAGAGTAACAAACGTGAATCGACGAATCCAAGTGCTTCAAGTGCTTGAGAGATGAACTAGTTGAGGGAGCTCAAGATGGCACTAGGTCTCACACCTCAAATCTTCTCTCTCACTCAAACCCTAGTTGAAACTTTGAAGAATCAAGCTTTGGAAGAGAGTAGAGAGAGGGAGTGAATGCTCAAGTGGGAGTTTGTCTCGTGTTAGGTCAGTGTGGGCAGCAGCAGTGAATGAGGGGGGGGGGGTGGGGTATTTATACCAACCCCCCAAAATATGACCGTTATGTTCACTGCGAAGGGGTACCGGATCTTCCGACAATATGTCGGATCTTCCGATAAGCAACAGAACCGAGTCAGAAAAACTCCAGTGAAGTTCCGGGGGCCGGATCTTCCGACCAGGTGTCGGATCTTCCGGGCGACCCCGGAACTTCCGGCCCAAAGAGATCTCAAGACAGAGCCAGCCGGAACTTGCAGTCGGATCATCCGGCCAGGGCCCGGAACATGTACGCAGGACTCTTCAGAGGCTGAAAAACGACTAAGTCATGTAAGTTCCGACCAGGGTCGGATCTTCCGGCCAGGAAAAATTCCAAGGCCGAGCGGCCCGGAACTTCCGGTCGGATCTTCCGGCCTAAGTTCCGGCAGAGCAGGAAAGGAGTTTGTGAAGTGTTTTTGTGGCTTTAAAGAATTTGTCATCTCAAGCAAAGCACTTTGAGCAACTAGAATTCATCAACTACGTCCCCCTTGATAGTACGGTGGTCCTATACTCAATTTCAAAAAGGAAAATAGAATTTAAATTGCCAATTGAGTCTTCCACCATATCAAAAAGAATTGGGGTACTTCCTTTTGTGCTATCTTTCTCTTTATTTCATTTTATCCCTGCACAACTCAAGCACAACATCATATCCGAATTTCTATTGCCATTAATCACCAAAATAGATTAAATGCCTAGATGCACTTTCAATCTCTCCCTTTTTGGTGATTGATGACAATACAAATTTGGGTGCATAAAAGGAATAAAATACATGTAGTAGCTCCCCCTCAATTTGTGCATGGTGTGATAAAATCATCGTGATGCATATGACAAGATATTCACAACAATAAAGTGAGAAATAACATCACATCATCCATAAGCATTTCATAATAATAGATAACGAGATCCACATCACACTAGCAATAACCAAATTAAAGTCTTACAAATAAAATTCTCGCTTGGCACACCATCCATAACACAAATTCAAGTCTTACAAGTTCACAAGCTCACAAGAATAAAATAAAAGATAGATAAATGATAGATGGCATAAGGCCCAAATTCACTCCCCCTTTGTCATCAAAGACCAAAAAGGGAGCTACTCGTCCTCGTCCTCGTCGTCGCCATCATCATCACCATCATCATCACCATCATCATCTTCTTCTTCATCCTCATCAATAGCGGGAGCCTTGCCCTTGCGACGCTCCTCATCTGTCTCGGGCTCACTGATGTATTCTTCTTCCTCTTCCTCAGATTCTTCAATATCAACCTCCTCTTCTTCTTCCTCTTCCTCTTCCTCAACAATATCCGCTTCACCTTGTCCTTGGGAGTGAGAAGCACCAAAGACAAACTCTTGAGAATAATCCTCCCATGGATTTTCAAAAGAGGGTGGAGGAGTAACTTCCCGGAGTTGATGAACCGGAGAGTGTGGCATGTTTAACTTGTCAAGAAGCTCCTTATGGCGCTTATCCGCCATATATCTATCATGCTCAGCCCGCTTCTCTCGCTCATGGGATCTCTTAACTTCATGCTTGCACATGTTGAAGCAAGAGAACATGCCTTGAAGAAGGAAATCCAACTTGCTCATTTTTTCCTTTGGGAGCAAATGAGGGGCCACTCGAGGAAGTTGGACCACTAGATGGAGGAGCTTGGGAAGATGTAGCACCTCGAGATGATGGAGTTGGAGCACCATGATAAGGCTTAGACTTGATCTTCAAAAGTTGAGAAATCTTGCCTTGAGGGGATTTATAAGCTTGATGGATCTTGTCAGTCAATATGTTTACCCCAGTGACATGTATAATCATGTGAAAGATGTATGGGGCATAGTGACATCCACTAGAGGCATCATGTGAGCAATAAATAATTTCATTCCAAATGAAATTAAAAACCTTGAACTTGGGCTTCCCGGGGGCCATCTGAAATAGCAGATTCTTGGCCCTCTTGGAGATGTTGTCCGCATCTCCTGCTCTTGGATACATGGTCCCTCTAAACAGTTGATTCAACAACTTATAGAATGGAGAGAGTCCCTTGTACTTTCCAAAAACAACCTCACCATAAGCATGATCATACATGATGGCTAGCTTAGTGTCATCCAAAATTCTCCCAAGATGAAGATCGATCTTGCTGCGATCATTGCTTGTGTGGGCATAGGCGGTCTCCTCAGCAAGCCCAAACAAACTAGCAAACTCATGTAAAGATATGGAAAGGCGTTTACCACATAGAGTCCAATGCATCTCATACCTCTCTTCATCTACCCAAAGAGTGGCATAGAACTGGGCGATAACTTCCTCATTATAGGAGCACTCAAAGGCCATAATCTTGTCCAAGTCCATCTCCACACACCTCTTGTATACATCATCAACAACTGGCTTGAGTGGTGGTGGAAAGCTCTTCAGGTATTTCTAGTCGACCCAATACATGGGAGTGCAAATCCGGGTCGTCTTCAAAATTACGGACTCATACCAGTCTGCCTGGTGTGCAACCCAAAACCTAGGATCACCCCTGAATGACTTGTACTGAATGCTCCTGGGATCCTCATGTGTACTGAGTCTGAGTGGCTTCATGCTGTTCTGTGCCAACCTGAAGTTGACCACTGCACTGTCTTGTGCGTGTCTGAAGGGAATGGCAGTGCTGATGAAGTTCTGAGCGAGAAAAGATATATCAATGTCATCGTTGTACTAACTCCCTGGTCCTTCTCCTTGATTGGCCCTCTTAATTCTGGGGCGAGGAGGAATCTTGCGCCCCGGCACACTGGATTGGGCTCTTCCGCGAACAGAACGGGAAGTTGTTTCCTTCGATGTCCTCTTGCCCTTGCCAATTTCTCTAATCTCCCCATCTGAAGCAGTATCCGAATCAGATGATGAACCACTTGGAGGATGAAACGAGCTCTTGGTGCGACTTGTACTTGGACGCACTGTCAAAGATGTGGTCTTTTTCTGTGTAACCTTTTCTTTAACCATCTGATAAGATAGAAGAAAATATGTATTTAGAGAGAGGATCAAAGATTTGCAACTAAGTAGACAGAATAGAACTCGACTCAGTCGGATCTTCCGGCCCTGAGTCGGAAGATCCGGGGGTCCGGATCTTCCGACTCACCGTCGGATGATCCGACAGAGTCGGGTCGAACCCTAACTACTTAGGAACAGGAGATTTAGCCCACCAAACTTTGTGAAATCATAGGGAAGTGTTCTAGACATGTATAAGAGATGATTGACCAAGGGGAAAACAACTAGAACCTCCTACATTGATAGATCGGGCGATGGGGATTTTGAATCAATACCGTTGAGATTTCCCGCGAAAACTCCGGAAGATCCGATGGAGATTGAGTCTTGGAGAGTTGGGGAATCAAATGATGTCACTCGATGAAGAAATCCACGGTCCAATCTCCAAATCGCCGTATGGGGTCGAGAGAGAGGGAGCAAGGGGACGTTGGTGGATAAAGAGAGGAGGAATAGAAGGTAACGGTTCGGTCCAGATATATATATCGCGCACAGGCCGGAAGATCCGACGACGAGCCGGAAGATCCGACCGAGACAGAACCAGAGAGACCAGAGCGGATGTTCTGAGAGTTCCCAGGTCCGGAAGATCCGACAGAGAGTCGGAAGATCCGACCGGGTCGGAAGATCCGAAAATTCTTCGGAGAGAGCGATTTGAGACAGAGCCACCCGGAACTTCCAGGGGCAAGTTCCGGGGGTATGTCGGAAGATCCGGGGGTCCAGAAGAGATATGACATAAAGATGATTTTGCAAGATGAGATTTGATTGAAGATTTTGAGAGAGCTTGCTTATGAACTAGTAAGACACTTGTCCCAAAGTTGATCAGCAACAAACAATCAATAAATTAACCATGATCAACTTGAGACAAGATGTGATCCAACGATCACAAGATCAAATATTTTGAAATACTCACACAAAACTAAGATAAAACAATTTTTCTCCTAGTCTAGGCATCAAACAATTGTGTATGCAACAAGTCAAGCCAAGTTACGAGAATCCAAAATATTTAGCTCACTCCTCAAGGAACAAAACCTTTGCTCATCGAGAGGCTTGGTGAAGATATCGGCTAATTGTTTTTCGGTTCCTACATGGCATATGGCGATATCTCCTTTGGCTTCATGATCTCTAAGGAAGTGGTGTCGAATGTCTATGTGCTTGGTTCTTGAGTGTTGAACGGGGTTGTTTGCAAGTTTTATGGCACTCTCATTGTCACACAAAAGTGGGATGTTTTTGAACTCACAACCAAAGTCCCTCAAGGTTTGCCTCATCCAAAGTAGTTGAGCACAACAAGCACCGGCTGCAACATACTCGGCCTCGGCGGTGGATAGCGCAACGGAATTTTGTTTCTTAGAGCTCCAAGACACCAAAGACCGACCAAGAAATTGGCAAGTCCCCGTTGTACTCTTTCGATCTACCTTGCAACCGGCATAATCCGAATCGGAGTAGCCAAGTAGATCAAAAGTGGAGCCCTTGGGATACCACAAGCCAAGGTTTGGAGTATGCACTAAATATCTAAAAATTCTCTTAACAGCCATTAGATGACATTCCTTAGGATTGGCTTGAAATCTTGCACACATGCACACACTAAGCATAATATCCGGCCTAGATGCACAAAGGTAAAGCAAGGAACCAATCATGTAGCGATATACCTTTTGATCGACGAATTTGCCTTCCTCATTTAGATCAAGATGACCATTCACCGGCATAGGGGTCTTGATTGGCTTAGCATTGGCCATGTCAAACTTTTTGAGCATATCACTTGTGTATTTGGTTTGACATATGAACGTGCCATGCTTTAGTTGCTTGATTTGAAATCCGAGAAAGAATTTCAATTCCCCCATCATTGACATCTCAAATCTCTTGGTCATTATCCTACTATACTCTTCACAAAAAGTTTCATTAGTAGAACCAAAGATTATATCATCAACATAAATTTGACAAACAAACAAATCTTTGTCTAGTTTCCTAGTGAAGAGAGTAGAATCGGCTTTGCCCATTACAAAGCCATTCTTGAGAAGAAAATCCTTAAGGCATTCATACCATGCTCTAGGTGCTTGCTTAAGCCCATAGAGCGCCTTATGGAGTTTGTAGACATGGTCGGGGTGCTTGGGGTCTTCAAATCCCGGTGGTTGCTCCACATATACTAGCTCCCCGAGAGGCCCATTCAAAAATGCACTCTTCACATCCATTTGATACAACTTGAAGTTGTGATGAGATGCATAGGCCAAAAGGATACGAATTGACTCAAGCCTTGCCACCGGAGCATATGTCTCACCAAAATCAAGCCCTTCAATTTGAGTAAAGCCTTGAGCAACCAACCTAGCCTTGTTTCTTGTGACAATGTCATTTTCATCTTGTTTGTTCCGGAAAACCCACTTGGTGCCAATCACATTTTGCTTGGGTCTTGGGACCAACTCCCATACTTTATTTCTTGAAAAGTTGTTCAACTCTTCTTGCATTGCAATAACCCAATCCGCATCTCCAAGAGCTTCTTCTACCTTGAGAGGTTCCAAAGAGGAGACAAACGAGTAAAATCCACAAAAATTTGCTAAACGTGAACGAGTGGTTACCCCTCTTTGGATGCTCCCTAGAATGTTGTCAACGGGATGATCTCGTTGAACACTTTGATGAACTCTTGGATGTGGGAATGTTGATTGACGTTGGATGGGTCCATCACCATCTTCTTCATGAGGTATCTCAACATCTTGAGCATCTTCACCTTGAGCTCCCCCTTGATCAATGCCTTGGTCATGATCGTCACCATGATCTTGGACTTGATCTTGTGATGAGCTTGGTGGTTCAACTCTTGTTGATGGTGACGGGTCGATGTTGAACATGATTTCCGGATCTTGGTCTTGTTCTTCATCTTCATTTTGAGGCTCTTGGGGCTTCACTTCTCCTAAACTCAAGTTCTTGATAGCTTGATTTGGCGGGACTTCATCTACAAGGTCATTTATAACTTGCTCTACTTGAGAGCCGTTTGATTCATCAAATTTTACGTCTACCGTGATCTCAACACAACCGGTGGCTTTGTTGAAAACACGGTAGGCGTGTTCGTTAGTACCATAACCAAGTAGAAAGCCTTCATCAACCTTAGGTGCAAACTTTGAGCTTTTGGTTTTCTTGTTAAGAATGTAACATTTGCAACCAAAGACTCGAAAGTAGTGCACCTTTGGTTTGTTACCGGTTAGGATCTCGTATGGAGTCTTGTTCAAGTACTTTTGAAGATAGAGACGGTTAGTGGCATGGCAAGCCGTGCTAACCGCCTCGGCCCAAAAGTTATCCGGAGTCTTGTACTCATCAAGCATGGTCCGTGCCATCTCAATCAAAGTCCTATTCTTCCTCTCAACAATGCCATTTTGTTGAGGTGTGTATGGCGCGGAAAACTCATGCTTGATTCCTTCTTCATCAAGAAACTCTTCAACATTTGTGTTCTTGAACTCCGTCCCATTGTCACTTCTTATATGCTTGATCTTCAACTCAAACTCATTTTGAGCTCTTCTAATGAATCTCTTGATGATTGTTTGAGCTTCACTCTTGTCTTGCAAAAAGAAGACCCATGTGAAACGGGAAAAGTCATCTACAATGACAAGTCCATACTTGTTCCCGCCAATGCTAACATAAGCAACCGGTCCAAATAAATCCATATGAAGTAACTTGAGTGGTCTTGAGCTAGTCAAAATGTTCTTGGGTGGATGTGGAGCGCCAACTTGCTTCCCGGCTTGACAAGCACTACATAATCTATCTTTCTCAAAAACAACATTTGTTAGTCCTAGGATGTGTTCATCCTTTTGAAGTTTGGCCAAGTTCCTCATCCCAACATGAGCTAGCCGGCGATGCCAAAGCCAACCCAAGCTAGATTTTGCCACTAAACAAGTCTTCGGTTCCACTTTACTAGTTGTGAAATCAACTAAGTAAAGTTTTCCCTTGAGTCGACCCGTAAAAGCAATAGAGGAATCCTCCCTTCTTAGGATACTCACACCCTCGTTAGTAAAGAGACAATTGTAACCCTTCTCACAAAGTTGTGAGATGGACAACAAGTTGTATCCTAAAGAATCAACAAGATAAACATTTGAAAGAGATGAGTCTTGTGAAATAGCTACTTCACCTTGACCTATGACATCACCATGATTGTTGTCACCAAATGTGATCTTCTCAACGGGTGAGTCATATTCTTGTAGCTTCGCAAACATATTCCTTTCTCCGGTCATATGATTTGAACATCCACTATCCAATAACCACGAAGGTCCACCGGAGGAATATGCCTACAAAACAAGTTTTAGGCCTTGGACTTAGGTACCCAAAATTGATTGGGTCCTTGAGAGTTAGCTTTAGACATTTTAGGCACCCACACACTTCTCATCATTTTCCTAGCGTGAGCACCTATATACTTTACCACCATCTTTCCATTTTGGTCCCAAGTGACCATGTAGTCGATGGAGTAGTTTGGTGATGGTTTGTGCTCAATGACCTTCTTTTCTTTCTTGGTCTTGATCTTGACATTTTGAGTGGATACCTTTTTCTTTGGCAAGGACTCCGTGGGTCTTACCACCCCATGAGCCGCATCCATTAGTTCACCTAGATAGGTCCCCTTGGTGAACAATGTCACATCACGATCATTTACCCTTTTTGTGCCATTTGCCTTTCCTCCTCGAGTGTATCCAAGCCCATCCTTGATAGTACCATATCTACCGGCTTTATATGCCGGTTGGGTTTCGAATACACTCTTGTTCTTACTTTGATCTTGGCCAATGGCATTGGTCAACTTTTGGATTTGAGCATCTTTAGCCTTGACTTTCTCTTCTAGCTTTGAAATGTTAGTTGCACAAGCATCCAAATCAATTTTATAACATCTTGAGCAACCTTCACTAGTAGAGCCACTTGAGTCAAGAGTTGTTTTGGAGTCGTTCTTGACACTTTCCCAAAGTGAGCTAAAATTGGCTTCTAGATCTTTGTATTTGATCTCTAGGCTTGAATGCCTTTCTTGAAGCTCATTTTTAGCATTCTTTAGGTTAGTGAGAGAGTCATTTGTCAAAGACAAGTTCTTTGACATCCTCTCCCGTGAGTCATTGACTTGAGATAACTCACTAGCCAACTTCTCAACCTTGAGTTTCTCCTCAACTAGAGCCTCTTCTAGGACAAGGTTCCTCTCCTTCTCAAGGATGAGCAATTCTTCTTGCCTTTCGAGACTCTCTTCTCTTTTCCCAATTTTCTCTAGTAGTTTTTTAATAAATTTGTAACCGTCTTTACCAAACTTCTTTATCATGTTTTTCTCATATTCGGCTTCTTCATTATCTAGTTCATTTTCAATGTTACTAGATGATGATAGAGTGGATGGAGAAGGTGGTGTGGTGTCAAGTACCTTGGTCCCTTGAGCCATGAGGCACATGGGAGCTTCATCATCGCTCTCATCAATGTTGTTGAAGAGTCTTGAGGTTGATGTAGGAGCATGAATGGCACAAGTGGCCATTTCTTCATCACCGGAGTCGTCACTTGATGAATCCCAACCTTCACCAACATGAGCGCTTCCAAACCTTTTCTTGTACTCTCTACTCTTCTCCTTGTATTTCTTGTCTTTGACATCGGCCTTGTCCTTGAGCTTCTTGTTATCCTTGTCATTCTTCTTGTGGGGACAATCGGCAATGAAGTGACCTTTCTCCCCACACTCATAGCATCTTCGTTGAGAGAAGCTCTTCTTTTCACCTCTTGCCTTCATGAATCTCTTGAAGTTTCTAACCATCATAGCGGTTTCTTCATCGGTGCTCTCATGATCATTTGAATCTTCACTCTTTTTGGAGGTTGAGGTCTTCTCACTTGACTCAACCTTCTTGCTAGGTTCGGCCTTGAGAGCTATGGTCTTGACTTCGGTTTGTTGGATAGACCTTGTCACATCCAAGCTATTCATTTCATGATATTGCAACTTGTTGAGTAGCTCCATAGGCACCATTGTCTTGAACTTGTCATTTTCTCTAATCATTGTGGCAAGCATTGGGTTCTTAGGTGCGTATGCTCTAAGCAATTTCTTTGTGACCTTGTTCTCGCCCCAATCATTGCTTCCAAGCATCCTAATTTCGGTGACTAGGAGCTTCAATCGATCATACATTTCTTGCAAGGACTCATCCCTCTTCATGACGAAAGCTTCTAGTTCTCCTTGTAGGAGATCCACCTTGCCTTCCTTGACTTCTTCCGATCCTTCATGAGCCATTCGAAGAGTGTCCCATAGCTCTTTGGCACTATCGATTCCTCTAATCTTGTTGTACTCATAAGTGCTTAGAGCACTCCTAAGCACGGTCACGGCTTGAGAGTTGCGGAAGATGTCGTATTCTTGTTCACGACTTGGCGTTGCACTCTTGTCAACACCTATATTCACAATAGTCCAAAGAGATGGATGAAGACCATGCAAGTAAATTTTCATATCATCACTCCATCGGGCATAGTCAATCCCATTGAATTTGGGGACTTTGCCCATTGGAATGGATGAGAAATTAAGATTAGAAGGGTCAAAAGATTTGTTAGAAGAAGATGTCTCATATCGATAAGACACCGAGTGAAGTCCGTCGAGAGCGTCTCTTTCTCGTATCTTCTTCTTGAAAAGCTTTTGTGCCTCTCTTTCGGCCTTCTCCTTGATCTTCTTCCTTATCTTCTCCCTTCTTTGCCTTTTCTTTTCTTGTTCATCCAAGCTCTCATCAACATCGCTAATGTTGAATTCATCATCGCTTGAGCTTGACTCAACGGGCGTCGGAAGTTTATCTTTGTGGGCGGAAGCCATCTCGGATACATCTCCCATACCGGCCATAGTGTTTTCCCTTAGCGGTTAAGCCTAAACAAGGGATTAGGCTCTGATACCAATTGAAAGGACCAACACTAGGCCTAGAGGGGGGGTGAATAGGCCTGTTTAAAAAATTCCTGCAAAAATCCTCCGAAAACTGTCAGAAAGTCGGATGATCCAACACAGTCTCGGATCTTCCGGCCAGGAAGATCCGACACTGTACAGGATCTTCCGACTAGGACAGAAACACGGAAGATCCGATGGAAAGCCGGATCTTCCGACAGGCAATTCAAGTATACTTCGAGATTTGAAAACTAATGACCTTTTGACAATTCCACTTGAATACAAAGCTCACAAATGATGTATGGAACCTTCTATATATGATCAATATCAGAGTATAGCCACAAATAAGTAGATCGGGACAAATCAAGATATAGAAACAATATGAACAAGAATGAAAGTGGAGACAAAGGATTTTCTACCGAAGTTCACTCCACAAAGGAGCTACGTCTCCGTTGAGATGCTCACAAAGAGCCGGGCTGTCACACTAACCACAAGTCTCTCCCAATCAACCACAAAGGAGGATTGAGTTACTTACTATGTGCTCCCACGAAGAGAGAGGGTAATACAAACTTCCGGGACTCAAACCACAAGAGAATGGGAGTTCACCGGCACCTCTAACCGTCTAGGAGCAAGCTCCAAGAGTAACAAACGTGAATCGACGAATCTAAGTGCTTCAAGTGCTTGAGAGATGAACTAGTTGAGGGAGCTCAAGATGGCACTAGGTCTCACACCTCAAATCTTCTCTCTCACTCAAACCCTAGTTGAAACTTTGAAGAATCAAGCTTTGGAAGAGAGTAGAGAGGGAGTGAATGCTCAAGTGGGAGTTTGTCTCGTGTTAGGTCAGTGTGAGCAGCAGCAGTGAATGAGGGGGGGTGTGGGGTATTTATACCAACCCCCCAAAATATGACCGTTATGTTCACTGCGAAGGGGTACCGGATCTTCCGACAATATGTCGGATCTTCCGATAAGCAACAGAACCGAGTCAGAAAAACTCCAGTGAAGTTCCGGGGGCCGGATCTTTCGACCAGGTGTCGGATCTTCCGGGCGACCCCGGAACTTCCGGCCCAAAGAGATCTCAAGATAGAGCCAGCCGGAACTTGCAGTCGGATCATCCGGCCAGGGCCCGGAACATGTACGCAGGACTCTTCAGAGGCTGAAAAACGACTAAGTCATGTAAGTTCCGACCAGGGTCGGATCTTCCGGCCAGGAAAAATTCCAAGGCCGAGCGGCCCGGAACTTCCGGTCGGATCTTCCGGCCTAAGTTCCGGCAGAGCAGGAAAGGAGTTTGTGAAGTGTTTTTGTGGCTTTAAAGAATTTGTCATCTCAAGCAAAGCACTTTGAGCAACTAGAATTCATCAACTACGTCCCCCTTGATAGTACGGTGGTCCTATACTCAATTTCAAAAAGGAAAATAGAATTTAAATTGCCAATTGAGTCTTCCACCATATCAAAAAGAATTGGGGTACTTCCTTTTGTGCTATCTTTCTCTTTATTTCATTTTATCCCTGCACAACTCAAGCACAACATCATATCCGAATTTCTATTGCCATTAATCACCAAAATAGATTAAATGCCTAGATGCACTTTCACTCCCTTGTAGAAGTTCCTGGTCCGCCACACCAGCACGAGCGCGACGGCGACGGTGGCTGCGGTGATGATGAGGAACGCCTTGCGGAAGCACTGCACGCCGATGCAGGTCTTGTCGCCGCCGTCCAGTGTCCCGCCATGCTGCCTCGCTGCCTCGACGTCGTAGAGCGCCCCGGTGACGCGGACGTTGAGCACGTAGGCGCCGATGGGGCTGGCCACACGGACTCGAAGTTGTAGAGCGTGGAGTAGTAGTTGAGCCCGAACACCTCGAATATGATGCGAACAGCAGCGGCCACTGTGCGCCGAAGCAGAAGCTGATCACCACCGATGCCGCGTACAACGACTGCGTCACGCCGAAGGCGATGAGCAGGTGCCCCATGCAGACGCAGGAGAGCAGCAGGAGCACCAGCGTGAGCACGAGCGGCCGCGGGAACTTGTACCGCGCCAGGAAGATCTCCGACGCGAACCCGGAGGTCACGCGCCCGGCATAGTTTCAGATGTTGATCAGGGTCACGAAGGTGTTGATGCTCTTGGCCGGGTAGCCCAGGGACTTACCAATCTGCCCCATGTTGTCGATCATCATCAGCGTGCCGCCGATGCCGTAGATTGTGGCCAGGAACAGCACCACCCAGCATGTCCATGCTCATCAGCGCCTGCAAGATCGTGTAGTCCTCCCCCTGCGCCGGTGGGTTGAACATGTGGTGCAGCCACGACCACCAATGGCTCTTGGGCCGCGGCGGCGGCGCCAGCGTGGTGCTCTGCCTCATCTTGGGCGTTGATGGGGGCTCGATGGCGGCAGCTGGTGGTGGTCTGTGGACGGCCACCATGGAGGACTCGCGGAGGGAGTCTTGGAGCTCCTACTGGATCTTGTACTCCTTCTTGACGACGACGGCGAGGGGAAGAGGACGAGGAGCGGCGTGGGAGAAGCTGACCTGCTTCTGCATGACGATCATGATGAGGAGTAGGTCGCGAGCACGATGGAGATGTGTAGAGGAAGCAGAAGAAGGGGTAGCGCTGCCGTCTTGCCGCCGGGGCGCGGCCGGGAGGAGCCGGCGCCCCGTGAAGATTGCAGCGTCGTTGGGCGGCATTTGCACGGCCTTGCGCGGTGTTGGGCGGCGTTGGGCTTCGGGGGTAAAGTAGCGGAGTCTTGAATGCGTCGTGGGAGGGGAGGTTTTGGAGCCGAGGTGGGGGATCTCGTCGTCTCGATCGTGCAAACGTGGGCCGACGATCACGGCGGCGGTTGGAGCGCGGGGCCACGGGGATGGATCGCAAGCATGGAAAAAAAAGGCGGTGCGATCGTGATCCAACGGAGGGACGGAGGCAGTACCATTTGGTGAATAACGCAGCTGCTTGTTCTTTTTAGTAGTAGAGATTTGACCCATCTTTCTTCCTTTTATTCTTTCTTTCCTTCCCTTTGGCAGCAGCAATCCAGCCCAATAACTACCGGGCTGCTTTTTCTTTAAACATTCTCAGCCCAAGAGAGCCCAGCAGCCCTTCTGCATCTCCTGCCTTCTTCCTCCTCTCGCTGCTACAGCAAAGCCCCGATGCCGTAAGGCTCCCCGCTGCGGACACCGCCGGAGCGCCGCTCCTCCCTCCTCGACCTAGCGGAGCGTAGGATCCATCCTGTCGTCGATTGGGTTGGTTCCGTCGTATCTCTGTAAGTAACCCACAGCGCCCGCCGCTCCCCCCTCGGCCTAGGGTTGGATTCCCCATTCAGTATGCTAGCTGTTGGTTCGTGTCCCGCTACCAATCCCAATCTATACCCCGTTCATTAGGATTTTCTTCTGCTTCAGTGCTCAAGACGGGCTCCCTGGTGACTGATTAAGGTTTGTTTCCCAAAGATTTCGGAGGTTGCCCACCATGACGAGTCCGCCCAGGGTGAGCATGGAGATCACAGACGAGGTGCTCAAGAGCATGGAGGTCGGCCTGGCCTTCCGGGACTACGTAAGTAGCCTCTCTTACTTTTCACTCCAATTCATCTGCTTGACCATGGCGGGGTAAACATGACACTGTTGCCACCTAATAAGTGGTGAAAGTGGCGTGAGATCAAGGAACCTTATATCTTCAGTGCTAACGAAATTGATGCGATTGTTTGAAGTGGCATTTGAAATTCAGCAAGGTAGGACATAATGCAGCTTAATGGTTGAACAGAAAACACTGGATTTTACTTCGCTGCCCCAGCTCTGAGATAATTAGTGACTCCTTCACCTTCTCTTTCCAGTTTCTCTCGAATTTCTCATTCAAAGTCCAGCAAGATTGCCATAAACTGACAAATTCTTTGGTTCGAGACACGTGTCGACCCAACCAAAACTTTGTGATGCCTAACTTGGACAAAAGAGTGGTGTTTGGACTGCAGTGATGCCAAAATTTACTGCATTTGTGATTCTGACATGCAGGACTCAATTATCATCTAATATTTCTTATACTATAATATAGCAAAGGGGCACCTCTTTCTTTTAGATTTCATAGCAGGGAAAACAATTGTGCAAACAGATTACAAATTGTATGTGGTTGTGGTTTATGAAATGCAATCCTTTGATGTTAGATAATCCAAAAGCTCAGCATTTAATGCTAAAGATTAGGTGCCGCCACCACACCAAAACCATGGCTATTTGCACAGCAAAAGTTTTGGCAGGAAAATGGCTTCCATTTACAAATGAACTTGTGGACAATTGGACATTGGCAAAGGGGGCACCAATTTTGGCAACAATCAAAACAATAGCGAAATTTATCTGATATTACCAAACTTGGTAATGTTCACAGGGCTCCAAACCAAATAGCTCTCAGGATTCCTATGGTGGCGCAGTACCAGACGGCTGCTGGTCCCTTCCCTTCTTTCTTCCTGCCGCTCCTCGCGCCGCCACAGTGCCGCTCCTCCTTCAGCCTAGCAGAGTAGCGATCCATCCATCCCAACCCAGATCCGGTTCCTGGTTCCGTATCCTGGTGAGCACTCCTTCCTTCGCTTGAACGGAATCTGTTGTTCTTGGGTTCGATTCCCACTTACCTTGTCACAGATTTGCTTGCAGCTATACAGATACCAATCTGAATCCATTCATCCTGGTCTCAATTTTTGTTTCTTCTGTTGGTGAGCTTGGATAGATCCAGTTGTTCTCTGGGTTGGATTCCCACTCAGTTTATTGTGGATTTGTTCGCTGCTACCAATCTGAATCCATCCATCCATGGTATGATCAGGTTCTTCTTCGGTGCTTAAGGCTGTATCCTTGGTAGCCGAACGATTAAGGTGCGGGTACAGTTTATTTTTTAAAGATTTTGGGGGAGTGCCGCCATGACGAATCCACCCAGGGTGAGTATGGAGATCACAGACGAGGTGCTCAGGAGCATGAAGATGGGGCTGGTCTTCCAAGGCTATGTAAGCCTCTGTTCTTCACCCAAATCACTTGCTGGAATCACCTGCTGGAATCCCTAGGTGTCCAAGACGATTTTTTTGTTCTTTTGAGAAATCAGCACTAAGTTTGTAATTGAGCTAACTTACTTATCTGGCTTGGATTTTCAGTTTAGATTACTGTAAAAATGTAAATGCAAAGGGCTTGGGAGATGCATTGGATCTTATATACTGCCCAATGGCTTTAACCTTACTAATCGGGTTAGCATATGCGGTGGCCTGGTGGAATTGGGGTTCATGTACTTTAGCTGTACATGCAGTTTTGTTGATACAACTCTAGCAAGACGAGTCGAATAAAGTGCCCTTGTTATCATGTGGAACAGATTAATTTTTCAGTAGGCATGACTGATAAATGTTTTGACTTGTATCTTGGATGCATCCCTTTCAAATGTACATATGTTTTTATGTTAATGATGGTCCACTGTAGTCATTTGATTCTTTTGCTATACTGTAACTGTATTTCAGAATGGCAGAATTAGTTCTATGGATTTTCACAGCAAGGCTACGAACTATCTCGTGACAGCCAGTGATGATGAATCAATCCGCCTGTATGACACTCAAAATGCAGTGTGAGTGTGAACAATTACGCTTTGTCTTCTGAATTTTGTTATTGTAAGTAAAGAGGGTGACTGCACATTCTTTTTCTAGCCTTAAAGGATGCAGTTTTTAAATTCTAGTGATTGTTTTACCTGTTGAATTTCCTATTTTCATTTCTTAAAATAAAACTGCACTAATACACATTCTCATTTTTATCTTTATTAGTTTGTTTTATAGTTTTGAAACTCATGTTTGACTACAGTATTTAACAAGAATCTTCATTATATTACAATGATTCACTACCATTTGCAGTGATTTTATTTTTGCACTCGGTACTATTTCTTCCTCTGTGATATGTATTTGATTTCGCACTCATTTAATTTTTCAGATGTTTGAAGACTATTAATAGCAAAAAATATGGGGTTGAACTTGTGTGCTTCACTGATAACCCAACTCTTGTCTTATATTCATCAAAAAATGGATGGGATGGTAAGTCTTGTTTTTATGTCAATATAGGAGTGATTTATGTCATAATACTGAGACGAAGTAAAAATGCAGAGTCTCTGCGTCTACTCTCACTGAATGATAACCGGTTTGTTAGATATTTTAAAGGCCACCTTGACAGGTATGCCATGCTAACTTTGAATAAACTGTAGTCAATATTTCAGTTGTGCAGCCAATGGAGGATGCTAATTTTCTCTGTCTTGTCCAGGGTTGTTTCTATCTCATTTTGCTCTGATAAAGAAAATTTTCTCTCTGGTTCACTTGATCAAACCGTTCTCTTATGGGATCAGCGTGCTGAAAAATCACAGGTAACATTAATGATACTGTACATATAATGTGCTAGTGCTATGAGATGAACTCGATTCTGCTCTGCCATCCACTCATGCCAACCTAACAAACTGTACTTTTGGATGAAGAAAAATACTTTGGTTTTCTCTTATTACTTGTTCCCTGTTAAACCACCTGGAACCCAAACTGTAATGTTGTGGCAACAGAATCATTAACCCTTCTAGTTGCCTACATCCTGTATTTTCTTTTTATTTTGTGGAATGATGAATATTGGATTCAAGACATTCCTGTAGAAGTAAAAGAATAATATGTTGGGCACGGCCAATTTGTACTGAAATGAAATATGTAACATCTATTCCCTTCAGTCCAGAATATAAGTTGTTTTAGGATTTTGCTCCCCGAACCATTTTAACTTTGAGAATTGATATATAAAAGTGTATGTAGACTGTGATCAAGGGCCTCTAGCTGAGTTGGTTAGATGGTCTCAGTAGCACTCCTCGGGTCCTGGGTTCAACTCCCCGTCGGAGCGAATTTCAAGCTGGGCTTAAAAAAATCCCCTCGTTTGTCACCACACCAAGGCACAGGTCAAGGCCCGGCCCAGGTCGTAGCCGTGGTTGGTTTGGGCCCTCCTACCGGGGGTAGTTGCAATGGTCGTCAGCCCGGTAGATCGTCTCACAAGGGTTACGGGCCCCTGTGTAAGGGTGCGGTAGAGGTTCGGGGGTTTTCTCGACTTGCATGAGAAGGTCTTCTCTCTTAGCAAAAAGCCCGGGGGCTGTCTTACCCCCGCAGGTCAAGTTTTTTTTTCATATTGATGCTACTAGCTTTATCATGAAATTTCCTTTGTAATATATTATATTTTTTGTTTAAAGTAACCTATTTTCTTAGAAATTCCTTGTCAAAGTTTGTTGGGGACCATATCATGTCTTAAATGACTTGCACTTTGCAAGAGGGAGTATTGCCCCCATTACAATAAAACAATGCATACCTTGTAAACGACTAGTGAAGTTCCTTGCCTCTCAAAAATACTTTTAACACCTTTCTCTTCCGAGCATTGGTTGGCATTACAGTTGTACAGAACATCGCTGACTAGCAAAATCACCTTATGGATTTTTCAGGGCTTACTGCGTGTGCAAGGGAGGCCTGCAGTTTCATATGATGATCAGGGCATGGTATTTGCAGTTGCCTATGGTGGTCACATAAGAATGTTTGATGCTCGAAAATTTGAAAAGTTAATTGCAATTAGTGTATTATTTCACCTTTATTGTTGAACCCTTCTAATTTATTACAATTCGTAGGGGCCTTTTGAGATCTTTGCTGTTGGTAATGATGATTCAGAAGCTCATGTCATAAAGTTCAGCACTGATGGCAGGCGGATTCTTTTAACCACCAAGGCTGGGCGTGTTCATGTGATAGATTCATTCCATGGCAACAGCGTAAGCATGCAACCTACTTGATTTTGTATGTGCAAGCTAAGACTAGTAAAGTACTAAAGTGTGAGTCTTGTGAATCTTTCTTTCTTTCAGATTGCATCCTACCATGTGAAACCAGTAGTAACCAATTCAACGCTGGAGGCATCATTCAGTCCTGATGGAAACCACATCATATCTGGTTAGAAACCTCTCCTTATTGCCCTTCACGATCATTTCATCCTCTTCTACTTAGCTATTCAATTCTTCTCTTGCAGGCTCTAGTGATGGTAGTGTTTATGCCTGGAATGTTAGGAGTGGAAAGGTATGGAAGAATGTGATGTTGATATTGAAATTACTTATGTGTTGTATCTTTTTGACCGGTGCATGGTAATGCTTGGACATGTAGGTTGCACGCTGGGGCAGCGCAGATAATGAACCACCACTCGTAAGGTGGGCGCCAGGATCCTTGATGTTCGTGACAGGATCATCAGAACTGTCCTGCTGGGTTCCAGATCTGTCCAAGCTGGGATCCTTTACCATAACCAAGTAGATGTAAATGATAATAGGTGGACTGACCTTGCAAGTTCCGCTTGTCTCCGTAGATTTCTGACACAGTGGAACGGGGAATTGAGCAGAGTATGATCTAGCTGAGTTTTTTATTATTTAATAGTGTGCGGTGTCGTGGAAACCGGATTTTTTTTCATCATATTCTATAGTAGGCGGAGGCGGTTCTAGTCAGTGAACCACCTATCAGCGACTACCGTAACAGGTTTACGGTGCCGATTCCTGGTAGTCGATAAGGAACGACAAACCATCCACAAATAATGTTCATCACCAGGCCAATGCCTGCTGTGTGAAGATTGCCCCTCGTCCCTTCGTCCTCATAATTCTTTAACTGCTTCATCTGTTGACTGAAGCATCATCAGCAGGCAGTGGCCTGGTGACAAACATCATCATTGCCTTTCACTGTTGCCATTCCCAGTGATGATCAGATTTTAACTATCTCGAACTGGATCGGGATTCTTGTAGGCTTTTTTAGCATCAGCAATAAACTTGTTCCACTTTTGCATTGTTTATTGTCAGCGTACAGCTAGTTCTGCTGGATTGCACACACACACCCTACTGTCCTTGTTCTCGGCCTCTCGCCGGCAGCCATCCTCGGGCTTTCGACTTTCCCTTGCGCTCAGATGAGATACAGGGCCAAAGCTATACACCCACAGGGAAGGGTGGTAGTATTGGGACGTCTAACTTTAGATCTTCAGCTAATTCAGGATATTAAGAACTTAGGGGATCTTTTTTTTTTTCTCTTTCATCCATATTAGTAGATGGTGTAATCAGGCAGCTCATGTAATTGCAAGGTTAGCTGATCAGTTCGGTGTAATGAACCTCCGGAGATAATTCAGGAAATAATTTGTAACTGTTAGTTAAATTAATGCCTCTTTGATATACAAAAAATGCTGCCCCTTCAAAAAAAAAGTAAGGAGATATAAACAAGTTTTATCTTCATTGAGATATTGGTTGGCCGCTTGGGTATAAAATATAATCTTTAGAAAGTAGAGTGTCTATTGTAGTGTAACTTTTCTGTTTGGCTCTTTAAATTTGGTTTAGGGGTTTGTTTTCTTTAAAATATTTGTTTAGGTTAGTTGTCTTAAGATATAACACGAAGACCTATGCATAGGGATTCTATCTTATTATTGCGTTAATATGAAATTTTAACTTTCAATGAAGTGACATGACCATACGTTGGGAGCAGTGTAAGTGATCTTTTTTTTTGATCAACTGTATAAGTGATCTTTAAACTCCAGTTAGAGTAACACCATGCAACAGTTGAAGGATGACGAATTGGGCTTGGGCCCTGTCCTTTGTTTCTACTCCCTCCGTCCCAAGCATTCAAATACAAAAATAGCATAACGACTAAAAGACATCTATACCCCTCATTTTATAATACCCACCAACTCTCCACCCACCCTACCAACCCATTTAGTTTTATCCTATCTCTAAAAATGATTACATTTGGTACGATATTTGAACCTTACAGATGCTTACATATTGGGACGGAGGGAGTACTTTTTGTTTCGTTTTTATCACATAAGCATTTAGAAAGCACAGCAGAGCTGCAACAGAACTCTGCAGGGTATAGATTTTGTGGAACTACCTATTTCTATGCTCTGAATGAACGCAACATGTGCTGCATTTCTAGATTGACGACGGACGTGTGAAATTCATGGCAAAATGCTGGAAGCTCTACACAAGGTGGCGACGTGCCAACGGGGAACACGTTACAGCCGCCGGCTATTCTTCATTGGGAGTCGCTAGATAACCATATCTTCGCTGAGCATACAGGAACTTGCCATGATATTTAAACTGCAATAATATACAGATGCCGCTGGGGAGACAGCGAAGACAGGATTACTTCCATGTTGCTATTTTCAGGTAATCTAAAATGCTTGTGAGGAAACTTCTGATCTCTGATCGCCGTCAGCTGTCACCTGGACTTGTGCAGCATATTGCAGGTTCCAAAGAACCTCTTCGATGGATGGTCGGGTCGAGGACTCGGCGGATATGCATTTGATCATGATGGAAACCACCATGGACAAGGAATCCTGTGATGAAGTGCCGATTACAACTGGATCCAGAACTTCCTCACGCTCTCCGTGGCTTGATATTGACACAACCTGCGGATACAGTCTAATGTTAGATTTAAGGTCATTTTCCCCGGTACCTGTACTGGTATGATCAGACATTCAGAGCAATGATCATGCTGGACTTCACACAGAAGGCCAAACTTAGATTGGGTCATCCTTTTCAGTAAATGAAAAAAAAATGCAGCTCAAGATGATTACAGGTATTTTGCATGTCCTACTTCAAAGTTCAAACTGTGAAGATGAACAGGATGATGCAGAATGAAGTCAAATTGCGACCGGAGGATAGGTAATTTATGTACTTAAATTGCCTAAAAAATCATCATGTAAATAAGCTACCTACTCAGCCCTAAGCAAATCTTGAAGTATTGATGCATAAAACTTTATAGCATAAAGTATGAAGGGGAAGATACCAAATCATTTAAAACAAAAGGACCGCCTTTTTCATGTAGTTTCGGGCCCATAAGTACTTCCAGTATAATACAACCAAAGGAGTAGACATCATCCTCCGAATCTTCCCTACAAGAAAACACAGATATATGTTACAATTTTTGAATTGGATCAATATTAGTTAAGGTACTCATGAACACTATAACCAGATGTCATCTCTTTTTTCTATTTCAATGCATTTGGTGAATGGAATGAACTCTTCACTAAAATTTATGTTTTGCCTGTGCATCTAAAATCAAACTAGGCACAATTGGAATATGCATACAAGATCAAGTCTAGCTGCATTTATATAGCTGGACTTACATTTCTGCAGCATTGTTTCGTAAGTATCTTTTCCCTTCTACTACCTGCAAACAAGCATCAAGTAATTTTATACTAAAATACAGGACTGACTACCCTTGAAGTTGCTTTGTTAACATTTAATAAATACGTGAAGAGAGAAAGGAGCAACGTTCATTCGGAACGGCAAGCCCACCTCATGTTTGTATATCTTCTCTGTGATTATCGATAATCCATAGTCGCTTAACTTTCCCATAAGATGTTCATCAAGCAAAATACTAGAAGACTTTAGCCGATTATATAAGGAACCAGGAATTATTCCTGTATGTAGGAAATGAACAGCCTTAGCTATGCCAATCAGCACTTGCAACCTATCACACCACTTTAGGGTCTTCTCTGGACTACAACCTGACAAGAAAGAAAGTGCAATGTAAATAATAAATTGGCCCCCAAAAAATTTCATTTCTTCATTTAAGTTTACTTCTTATTTAAATTTAGGTTATTACCAGAAAGATAAGAAGAGAGAGTTCCACCAAGCACATATTCATATACAAGAAATACCCTCTTCACACTTGATTCATCAACTGCACTATCAATGCAGTGCCCCAACAGGCAAACCAAATTTGGGTGGCGAAGCTTTGCAAGGAGATCTAAGCGAAGCTTTAGATTCCTGATCGAATATCGCTGGTGTAATGCCAAACATCTTATGGCAATCAGGGTGCCATTCTCTAGTTTTCCCTTGTATAGCTGAAAATAATATAAGTTGTGAAAAATGGAAGTAGGCGAAATGGAAGTAGACAAAATGCTATCATACTACTATGACCAATATTTCTACTTTGTTGCGATAAATACTGATTAAACCATACTCAATATTGAAGAACAGGACATTATTAAGTATTAAATAAATGTATCACATTTATGTAAAAAAATGAATCTTATAAGTATGCCAACAAACCTTTCCAATTGCTCCCTCGCCTAAAAATGCTGACCATTCAAAGCTTTTTGTCGCTTCCTTGAGTTCCTCTAAAGAAAATATGCGATATGATGGCTGTATTTGTGTTCCTAACTTGACAGCTTGAGATATGCACCCTGCAATGAAGGGGGAGTTATACAAATTGACAAAGAAAACAGGCATAAATCCTCTTATATGAGTATTATAATTAAGATACCAGGATTCATGCATGGAAGAAGAATGTGAGATTCCGTGCCAATACAAAGTACAATCATTATGTTATTATTCAAATCTACAAACAGAATAATGCAATATTGAACAATTCTATGAAATGGCAAGTTAACAATTTGAAACACCAAAACTATGTAACATTTGCTCATCCAGACATAACCTAACTCAGGAGAAATGGACTATTTAATTCCTTTTCTGTAAACAGATATACAGTCACGGTCATAAAGTTTAATAACTGACAAAAGGGGGTCCTTATAAAAGGTAAACTACCAGACATATTGTAATGCGCCAAAATCTTGAGAACTCTTACTTGCATTCACTAATAATTCTGAGGACATTCCTGAAGTGGAATTATCTTGTTTATGCTTTTGCAGGAACTGTTGTTCCACGAGAACTTTCTGACAGCTTCTTTTGTTTGAAGCCATTAACACCAGAGAAAGCAAAAGCACAATGAACAAAATGCCAACAACAGTGACTACAAGTCCAACATCCTTGTTTGATCCTCTCCCCTTATTAGATTGTTGGCAATATTTAGCTTCATGTTGGTGAGCAGGGTCAGCACTAAAGCAATTCCCATCAAACTTAACGACCTTGTTATTCATATTGCCATTCAGACAATCAGGCAGATCACCTGTGAGTCGGTTAGTGGACAGATCTACAAAGCCCAGTGTGCTGCTGCATGTTAAGCTACTTGAGAGTGATCCACTAAGCATATTTGCCGCCAAGTTCAGATAGCTGATGTTGGGGAGAGCAAAGAGCTCTTCAGGAGGACTCCCAGCAAGAAAGTTGAATGAGAGATCAAGGTGCTGGAGCCGGTTCAACTGACCAAACTGCTTAGGGATTTCACCCTTTAGTGAATTCTTGCTGAGTAAGATTGTTACCAATGCTGTAGGCATCTCAGGAAGCTCTCCATCCAACTCATTGTCCCTTAAATCCAGCATCTCAAGTTTATTTAGGTTGCCTAAAATTGGAACATCCCCTGAGATGCTATTCCCAGCAAGCGCAAGCTCCGTAAGCATGACAGCTTTGCCAATTGATGCTGGTATGGATCCCTTGAGATGGTTACTCTGCAACCGAAGAACAGTGAGGTTTGAGAATGAGTCAAGCCAGTCTGGCACACTTACATTGAAGTAGTTGCCATCCAATGTCACGGTATGGAGCTTCGACATGACTGACAGCTTCGGAGGAATTGATCCATAAAGAAAATTAGAGCTCAAATCAAGCACTTCAAGCGAAGACAAGCGGTGGATCTTATCTGGGAGGGGACCCCATAGGCCCAAAGACACCAGGATAACAACCCTCAAGGTAGTCAACCTTGCCAATGTAGTAACAAATGAATCAAGGACGAAGGTTTCTGAAAGGGTGACATTAGGAATAGAATAGCCACTGAACTTTGGTGGCTTGGTGATCCTGTCACCGATTATCTTAAGCTCAGTGATGTCATTTCCCTCACAGGTCACAGCGAGCACCGCTGTAGGCTGAGTGTAGCAGGGATCGCTGCTTGGGTTGCCCCATGCTTCCAGCTGCCTGGGGTACTCCAGCTGCTTCCTGAGCTGCTGCAGCAACTCGCTCTGTGAAGACTGTTCACTTCTTGGGAAAAGCATAAAACAGGTTGTGGCCATGATAAGGATGCTAAGGCGCCAAGCCATTGGAGTTCAACTAGCTCTATATTTTCTGGATTGGCTTGGTATCTTGGTAAACTTTATCACATCAAAACTGGAATGGTCAGAATTTCAATGATGATTTCCTTGCGCAACCGAATGAAGCGGAAAGGCCCAAGGTGGAGCACTGTAGTTGCACAATGATCCCTCTGAGGAACTTGCCTTGCTTGCTACAAAAAAATTCAGTTTCCTGGAGAAGATTATTTTTTTAGCCCAAATTGGAAGCAACAAAGAGTAATAAAAAAAGTAAAGGAAAATCTGTCAGTAATCTGACTCATATCCGTGTCTTATCATTAAAAAAAAATCCACATTGGGTGCCGGACGGAAGAACTTCACTTCAGAGGAAACAAGGCAACAGTGGCCGTGTTTCTTTAGAGACCAATAATTAAAGATATTAAATAAAGTTATATTACAAAAGAGATTATTTTGTGAGACCTATTTAACGAGGCCTTTGACCGCAAAATTAGTGGACGATTACTGTAGTATTACGGTAGCAGAACATAGATTAATTAGGCTCGTTAGATTCGTCGCACAAAGTTACGTCCATCCTTAAAAAGATTTTAGGATAGAAAAGATTAATTTTGGAAATTTTTGGCCGGGAGGTGAAGAAACACGGCCAGTATTTTGCTTCCATGTGTTCAAATAAAAAACATTTGCTGTAGCCCAAATCTGCTGGGACCTGACAAAGAAAATGACAGACAGAGTCGCAGGCAGAGCATTAATGGCTGTGTTTAGTTACCTGGGCCTTGTTTAGATCCCAAATTTGGGCTCTATGTATGGCTGTGTCACTTCATAATCATTACGTTACTGTAGCATTTCGTTTGTATGTGTGAAAAATTGTCAAAAATTGATTAATTAGGCTCAACATGTTTGTATCGTAGAGTACAATAAAACTGTGCAACTAGTTTTTTATTTTATCTACATTTAGTACTCCATGCATGTTATGACATTTTGATGCGATGAGAATCTTCTTTTTGCATAGTGAACTTTAGGGTTGGAATTTGGGATCTAAACAAGGGCTTGAATTCCAAAGCTTTCCGTACCATCGACATCACATCAACGTCACATCGAAACATTAAATATAGCAAATGACACATGCATGGAACAGTAAACGTGGGTAAATAAAAAAACTAATTGCATAGTTTTGATGTACACGACGAGACGAATTTTTTGAGCTAGTTAGGTTATGATAGAACAATGTTTACCACGAACAAATTAACAAAAAGTGCTACGGTGCGCTGCAGTGTCTTATGTAACTTTTTCACCGTCTTTTCACCTCATCTAAACACAGCAGTTGACGGGGACTTGATGAAAGAACGGTAGCAAACAAGACACAAATCTGAGCTTGCAAGCAATAACTGCAGCAAAACATACCAACAAGCGCAGTAGGCTTGACGGTAAAACAAAACCGCTGTAAAGCGAAAGAAGAAACCCAGCAAACTCGACGGTTTCGGGGGGGACGAGGGTTTACCAAGCCGAAAGTCAAGCAACTCCGAGTTCAAGCTAGGAACTACTCACTCAGGCACATAACTTCAAAGAAACGCGAGAAGGAGGGGGGGGGGGGGGGGGGGGGTGGGGTGGGTTGGGAGGGGTTGGTTGGAGAGAGTTGGATATTTCATTATCTTGAGACCAAATCACACCGTAGCACCAGCGTAGAGAAGGCGCCAGGAACCAAACGGCGCAGAAGAGAAACGGCATTCGGAATTCAAATGCAGGAAGAAAGAGATTTCTGACCTGCACGCAGCGAACCCAGGAGGCAAGAGCAGCCGAGCCACCGCAGCTCCCTGGAAAACGCGAGAAGCTCGCCAACTCACTTCACAGCCTGAGCCCGGCCAATGCATCCAAGAAACCCCAACATTCTCTCCCCATTCTTCCTCAGCACTAGCAAGCCGCCGCGGCAGACAAGAACAGGACCAGCAGGGTAGGGAGGGAAAGAGGGAGAGCACGGACCCAGCCGCAGTGCACACGGGACCCGATCTGTCACCTACGCGGCTGCTCACACTCCCGCAGCGGCAGGCGGCGAGCAGTAGCGGTCCTGCAGGAGGACATTAATGGGCCCTGCACGGCGACCGGTGGGCGACGCCAGGCGCCAGCGCTACCGCTGCCCGCGCCTCACCTTCATTTCACTCACCTCACCCTTGGACGAGTAATCAAGCGCACGCACCGATCCAGCCATCCTCCATTGCTGCTGTTCCTCAGCCACGAAGCAGTAAAAGTTAAGCCGCCGGCACTGGGGCAGCGGAGTGGTTGGGCGTGGCAGGCTGGCGCGGAAGCAGAGGCGCGGGCGGGGTGTAACGGGCCAAGGCCAAAGCGCCCGCAAAGCGAGCTGGGGAGATGTTTTTAGCTGCGGACGGGGCGAGGTGGGGGCCGTGCCGCCCGGCGGCTTTGAAGTTTTGACCGGTGGTGGCTGTGGCTGGCAAGCTCACGCTGGTGGGTGGTGAAAGTGAAGCCGAGCACTACGCTAGACCAGGGATTAGCCCTTATCTTCGGTGGTGTTTGAATCTGGTGCTAAAGTTTAGCGCTTTAAATAAATAATAATTAGATGTATTAAATATAAACTGATTATAAAACTAATTACATAAGTTATGTCTATTTCGCGAGATGAACTTAACAAGTTTAATTAAGCTATAATTAATACATAATTATCATATGTTTACTGTAGCATTGCATTGTCTAATCATGATATAATTAGGCTTAATATGTTCGTCTCACAAATCAGTCTTTGTTTATGTAATGGGTTTTAATTAATCTATATTAATACTCATAATTAATATATTTATATCCGATGTGACAGTGCTAAAGTTTAACGGGAAGGAAACAAACAGGCCCATTGTATTTTGGTACTATAACATCACAGTAGCATTTCGTTTGTATTTATGAATAATTGTCCAAACATTGATTAATTAGGCTCAAAATGTTCGTCTCGCAGAGTAGAACAAAGTTGTGCAATTAGTTTTTGATTCAATCTATATTTAATACTCCATGCATGTGCCGACATTTTGATGTGATGGAAATCTTCTTTTTGCATAGTGAAATTTTGGAAGTAAACAAGGCCTTAGTTCAAAAAAGAGCCCCTAAATTCTACTATGCAAAAAGAAGATTCTCATCACATCAAAATACCGGTACATGCATAGAGTACTAAATGTAGATGAAATTAAAAACTAATTGCACAGTTTATTGTACTTTACGAGACAAACATATTGAGCCTAATTAATCAATATTTAGACAGTTATTCACAAATACAAACGAAATATTTTGTTTGCAGTGCTAAATTTTAGCACGGTACTGTCGACCATTAATTAAGGGTATTAATCAAAAGCAATTTACAAAATTACCTCCACAACCCCTGTGCTAATTGACGAGACGAATCTAATGAGGCCTCCGACCACGTGAGCAGAGGATGGTACTGTAGCATTACTGTAACAAATTATGAATTAATTAGGCTCATTAGATTCGTCGCGTAAAGTTACACTCATATGTAAAAAGATTATGTAAATAGACTTTATTTAGTACCACATTCATGTAAGATTCCTTTTAGCGGAGGAACCAAACGAAGCCGTTACAGTTGCGCATTTACGACGTTTTGCCAACTTTGACATCTCCAATTCAGGATCTGGTGTTTGGATCCAAGAAGCTAAAATTTAGTCACTTAAATAAATGATCATTAGAAGTATTAAACATAAATTAATTATAAAACTAATTGCATAAATCATGTCTATTTCGCGAGACGAACCTAATAAGCCTAATTAACCTATAATTTGTACATAATTATCACATATTTATTGTAGCATCACATTTTCTAATCATGGACTAATTAGGCTCAATAGATTCATCTCGCAAATTAGCCTCCGTTTATGTAATGAATTTTTAATTAATCTATATTTAATACGTCTTATTACTATCCTTCTATCCTATGTGACGGGACTAATTTTTAGCGGAAGGATCCAAACGCCCCTTGGCCCTTGTTTAGATTCAAATTCCACCCCCAAATTCCACCATGCAAAAAGAAGATTTTCATCGCATCAGAATGTCGGCACTTGTATGGAGTACTAAATGTAGATGAAATCAAAAACTAATTACATAATTTTGTTGTACTTTACGAGATGAAGATTTTGAGCCTAATTAATCAATATTTGGACAATTATTCATAAATACAAATAAAATGCTACAGTGACATATTTATATTGTTTTGTAAAATTTAAACATCCAAACTTCGTATCTAAACAAGCCCTTGGCCTAGCAGGTGGCTAGGCGGCCGCGGTGGGATCCCAATCCACGGAGCGGGGACGTTTCGGATATTCCGCGCGGTCCCGCGGTGTCTCGTCGTCGGTGTGGGGGGTGGGATTCGCTGGAGCGGTGTAGTTTAGCGGTTAGATCTGGATGGGTTTGATTGATCAGGTAGGTTTACCTGACAAAACACCGCTCTGTCCTTGTATTTTCTCGACCATGGATGGGCAGGGCGCTATCAAGTTATTCGTGGTGTTCGATTCCGGGGCCAATAAGTTTTCAATTTGTTTTTTTAGTAAAATGGTAGCCTTTTCCTTGTCGTTTTATTTCTCACTTCAAACACTAGTATGATTATCAAACCAGACGCATTTCGACAGCTTTCATTTTAGTAGGGAATTATAGCAGGAACTTTAGGGTTGATGTTATTTTCTCCTCTAAATTCTAAAGTGTTTCTTTTGTTGTTTGGGTCTAAGAAAAAATGTTCCAACCGTTACATCTTTCATGTACGGAAAAAGGGGATAACTACCTATCTGTCAACATCTTTTCAAGGTAAAAGCCTAATCCAATTTTATAATGTTACAGATATTGTTCTTTACTACTTCATGTATTATCCTCACATGTTGTATATGTCTGGAACTTTGAAGTAGTGTACAACATGCGAAAATAATATTTGGCCCATAGTAAAATATCTTCTACAACATCAGAAAATCTACCATATTTTTTCTCCTAAAACTATGAAACATTTTCAAACATCATATAGTAATGTTTGCAACATAATAAGGGCCTGTTTGTTAGAGCTCCATCTGATTCTGATTCTCTATGGGAGCTGATTCTCTGAGAGAAGTGATTCTATAGCTGAAAGTGATTCTCTTTAATTCCTAACATAAACTATCAAAATCAAGATAGAGAATCACTTCACAGAATCAGGAGAAGCTACTTTTTTCAGCTCACAGCCCCTTAGTTCATTTCAGAGAATCGCTTGTCAGAATCAGCAGAGAATCAATTCTCGCTAGAAAACTGTTTGACAGCGCTCCTCCTAAATTCACCAGAGAATCAGCTCTGAGAGCTCTACCAAACAGGGCCTAAGCCAATATATGTAACATATTTTCTCCTAAATTTTTGTCAACCTATAAATAAAAAATCTTGAGAAAAAAGCCATGCGTATATAAAGGCAGAACATTTATACGGAATCATCATGTTTCATGTTAATGGGCGTGTGTACTATTTTCATTTTATAGGTAGGGGAGACGTGAGTAAGGAGGCTAACCGGACGAAAACAAAGCTTTCCCGCGTTAACCATGCGGTAGCCGCGCACATATGCGCCCACATGAAAAGCCGGAGAGCCCGACGATGTCTGACTGCGGTCGTTGGAATTCGCTGGTGACTACTCAGCCCTTGTTAACAAGTTTCAAACTTTGAAACGCCAAAGTTTAGAAAGTAACGTAAATACGACACTGTAGTATTTTATTTATATATGTGAATAATTATTCAAATATTAATTAAGTAGGTTCAAAATGTTCGTCTCGTAAAGTACAATAAAACTGTGTAATTAGTTTTTAATTTCATCTACATCTATTACTCTATGTATGTGCCGATATTTTGATGTGATGAAAATTTTCTTTTTATCTAGTGAAATTTAGAGGTAAAATTTGAGAAATAAACAATGCCTCGTTCTCCTCCGATTCCCGCGAGATCAAGGCCAACTTGGGGAAGATACTACACGGCAGCAACTACCGTGCAAGTAGCTGGAGAAATATTTTTATTCTTCTTTTTTATACTTCTACGCATGCCTCGAATGAATCCAGCAGTAAGGCCTTGTTTAGTTCTTAAATTCCACCCCAAATTCTACTACACAAAAAAAATTTCTATCACATCAAACTGTCAGAACATGCATGGAGTACTAAATGTAGCTAAAATCAAAAATTAATTGCACAGTTTTGTTGTACTTTACAAGATGAACATTTTGAGCCTAATTAATCAATGTTTAGACAATTATTCACAAATACAAACGAAATGATACAGTGACAAAGTCCCAACTTTACATCATCAAAGTTGGGAACTAGGTCTAAGCATGATCAGCTCATACTTCAGGTTTTCATTTCTTTTTTTTTGGCGAGGTCCATTTCTTCAGCGTGAATTAACCCATGTAAGGGGTGTTTGGATCCTTGCAACTAAAACTTTGACCGTGTTTCTTTGGTGGGGGAAATTTTTTACAGACACGTTTGACAAATAATTAAGAGTATTAAATAAAGTCAGTTTACAAAACTACCTTCACAACCTTGGACTAATTCACGAGACAAATCTAATGAGGCCTTTGACCGCACGACTAGAGGATGATTACTTTAGTATCACTATGGTAAATCATAGGTTAATTAGGCTCATTAGATTCTTCGCATAAAGTTACACTTATCCTTAAAAAGGTTTTGTAAATAGACTTTATTTAATACTTCATGCGTATAAGATTCCTTTTGGAAACATTTTTGCCAAAAAGCAAAGAAACACAGGCCAAAGTCCTAAAATAGATGTGCTAAACTTTAGAACTACGGTTTGGTTCCTAGTACTAGGAGGACTAAAGCTACATTAATGAACTGCTCAAATACCGTTGTACCCTTCACTCTTCCCTCCACCCGCTACCCCTTGGCGCGCTCTACTCTTTCCTTCGCGCGCTCTTCTTTTTCGTTCGCGCCACCCTGTGCTCACCCGCCAGCCGCTGCCTCCTTCATTTCCCACGCAACAACACCAGTACAATAAAATCCGATTATTACATCACAAGCTCATATAAGTTTACAGTTCATAAAGTTCATGTAATTCAAAAATTCAATTATTACAGCACGAAAGCAACGGAATCTAGTTCCTATTAAACAGTCCATCTGCTACCCAATGTCTAAACTCATTCATGTCTTGGTCTTCATCTCCAGCATGACCATTTCTTTGAGAAGGAGATGCATCAGGTTTCACAGATGGGACATAATTTTCACCTTTGTCACAACATAGCAAAGTCATCATCTTCTATATTGCTCTCTCTAATGAAGTTGTGAATTGCCATGCATGCTAGGATAATTTTGCTTTGCTTCCACATTGGATAACTAGGTATTTTATTCATAAATTCTCCACTTATTTTGAGAACTCCAAAACTCCTTTCGATGACATTACACAATGAGTGACAGTAGTTGAAAAGTTCTTTTCTACCTCTTAGCATGGGGCCTTGACGAAATTTAGGAAGATGATACTTTGTCCCCTTGTAAGGTGCTAGATAACCCGGCCGGTTAGGGTACCCTGAGTCCACAAGATAAAATTTGCCTGCACATAGAATTGAGAGAACATATTTCAACTCATATTAAGCAAACAGAGAAAGCACATTTTGAGTTCATTGTAATACCTTCAGGGGGGATGTGGATACTTGTCCCCATACTTTTCAATTGCATATTTGAAAACTCTCATGTCATGTACTGAACCAGGCCAGCCAGCAACCACAAAAGTGAATCTCATATCGAAGTCATAAATGGCCAGCACATTTTGAGTTGTGATACCCTTTCTTCCGGTATGTTACACCAGTTGGTTTGTTGGAACTACTACGGGTACATGGGTACCATCTATTGCTCCTATGCAATTGTCAAAGAATGGAGAGAACCGTGCAGATTGCAACCTACTGTGCACAGTCCTAAATTTAGGGTCTACAGGCTTGGATGTTGTCGGCTGCTAGCTTGTCCACAGCCCTCAATACCCTATCAAACTTCCTACTACAAGTTTCTTTTGACCTTTTGAACCTATCATCAGCCTATCTCATACACTGATCCGTCCCACACATGAACAAAAACAGGCCTAATGCCTCTAGAGATGACATTTTCTTTGTAGATTTCAATCCATAGGACTCAACAAGCACATTATGCAATGAATAAAACACTTCCCTATTCACTCTAAAATTCTGATAGCAGTATGTCCTACTAGTAAGTGAACTCATAAGCCATTCATAACCAGATTCTACAGGTTGTCTATAATCTTCTTTGTTCCAGTATGTCTCATAGTGATACATAACAGCAAATGCAGCAGCCAATGCTATTGCCATCCTCTTTTGGCGACATTTCCTGACATATGCACTGACCCGTTCACCCATTCTCTTGTCTTCTTCCTGTCCAAGAAGAAAAAAATTAGTATCACAGTAAACCAAACTAGAGTATACAAATAGAGATAGTAAACACAAATTTAACATACAAGAGAAATTAACATAGATAACATAGAAGACACACACAGAGTAACATAGATAACATGGTTCAAGGGTTCACACAAATTTAACATACATAACATGGTTCAAAGCACTCTGGCATAGGCAAATTCTAAAGTTCAACCAGAGAAATTAAACATACAAGACACACACATGTGCCTATCACTCTAGCATTTCACTCTAGTCTTGCACTCTAGCCACTCCAATCTTTCACATATCTCCTTAACCACCCAAGTCTGACTGCATCAGTAGTGAATTCACTAAACACTGTCCTGTTGTATTCTTCCTTGAACAAAAGCGTAGCAACATAGAACTCATCTGAATCCTCTGTTACTCCACATGCCCTGACTTGGTCCAAGTGCTTTGCTATGTCCTCCTTCCTCTGCTGCTCTTTCTGTTCCTTGAGGTCCACAATGTGCTGTTGTATCTCCTTGTCCACTAAGACTTCCTTGCTTGAACCAACTTGCATAGTTTGTATCAAATTGTTCATACACTTTATCATTGGACTCTTACTCTTCTTCTTTGGACTGCTTGCTGTGTCTGTGCTGCTGGTTGTCCTCTTTCTATTGTCTGAAGTTACACAAGGGGTCATGATTGGATCTTCGTCCTCCTCCTCATCATTATCATCTTCCTCATCAGCACCAGCAAAGGGACCCCACTCATCTTCACCAGGTATGCATGCAGTACTCCCATCAACATAGGTTCCATGAAACATTTCATACAATTGGTCAATATAAGTGGGCATGCCCCATTTGGACTTCTTTGACGTAAGCGTCCATCGTCTCTTTAGAGGCGTCCCAATCTTTATTGACTTGGTTGATAGCGACAGTAGAATCACCGAATACAACAAGTCATTTGATACCAAGCGATGCGGCCAGGGTGGAGCCCATGCAGCATGGCTTCATACTCTGCTTCATTGTTAGTGACTTGAAACATAATTTGTAAGACATACTTGAGCTGATCACCTTTGGGAGATATGAGTAGTACACTGACTCCTCCGCCTTCCAGCTTCAACGATCCATCAAAGTACATGCCTCAATGCTCCGGGCGAGTAGTTGCCTTGGAGTATTGTATCTTTGTCCACTCGACGGTGAAATCAACAAGGGCTTGAGACTTGATGGTCATCTGGGGAGCAAAGTCGAGGTGATATGCTGCAATTTCTGCCTTCCACTTGCATATACGTCCAGCCGCGTCAGGATTGTTGAGGAATTCGCCCAACGGGAACTTGGTGACAACAGTTATGTTGAAGGCCTGGAAGTAGTGCCTTAGCTTCCGCGAGGTGATGAAAATCACGTAGAGTTGCTTCTGGGCTTGAGGATAGCGAATCTTGGACTCGTAGAGTACTTCGCTGATGCAGTAGACTGGCCTGTGTATTGGAAATACATGGCCTTCTTCTTGTCATTCGACCACCATAACTGTACTGACCATGTGTGTAGTGGCTGCGATGTACAGATATAGATGATCGCCTTCTGCTGGTGCTGTTAGCACTGGAGGAGTAGACAAATAAGCCTTGAGTTGTTCAAAGGTTGTGTTTGCCTCTTCAGTCCATATGAACTGGTCTTGCTTCTTAAACAGCTTGAAGAAAGGTAAGCCTTTTTCTCTAAGTCTTGAGATGAATCTGTTCAAGGCGGTGATACAGCCTGTAAGCTTCTGCACATCCTTTACATTCTTCGGTGCTTCCATGTTAAGGATGGCCGTAATTTTTGTTGGATTTTCCTCGATGCCTCTATTACTGACCATGAATCCCAACAATTTTTCTGCTGGTATGCCAAAGACGCACTTAGTCGAGTTCAGCTTCCATCGGAACTTTCTGAGGTTATCAAAGATTTCATGTAGGTCAATGATGAGGTTCTCTGGCTTTCTTGTCTTAACGACTACATCATCAACATATGCCTCTGCATTGCGCCTGATTTGTGTTGTCAAGCATTTTTATATGGCTCGTTGATATGTGGCTCATGCGTTCTTCAATCCGAAGGACATAGTTGTGTAGCAATATGCACCGAAAGGAGTGATGAACGAAGTCTTGATCTGGTCTTCCTTCTTCAGGGCTATCTGATGATACCCTAAATAGTAGTCGAGGAAGCAGAGTAGTGCGCATCCAGCAGTGGAGTCCATGACTTGATCAATGCGCGGGAGACCCATAGGATCCTTTGGGCAGTTTGTTGAGATCTGTGTAGTCAACACACATCCACCACTCGTTGTTGTTCTTCTTTCTGACCAAGACATGATTGGCCAACCACTCTGGATGGAAGACTTCTTTGATAAAGCCAGCCGCGAGTAGTTTGGCGATATCTGCCTTGATTACGTCGCGTCGATCTTGAGCAAAACATCGTAACCGCTGCTTCTTGGGCTTCGCGTTCTTGTCAATATCAAGTTTGTGCTCGGCAAACTCCCTAGGAACACCAGGCATATCAGATGGTTTCCAAGCAAATATATCTTTATTATTTTGGTGGAACTTGAAGTTGACATCTTCCTATTTACAATCTAAGTCCACCACTATAAGGGCAGTATTGGACAAGTCACCCGTCCCTAGATCTATAGTTTTAAGCTGTACTTCTTCGGAGGGCTTGAAGCTGGTGCTGGCAGACTTCTTGCTGGGTACCTCCAGGTCTTCCTCCTTCGACTTCTTGACCAAAGCGAGTACTTCCAGCATATGGATGAAGACTTACGAGGTAGCGGCAAACTCCACGGCTTCCACGTCACAGTCATAGGCCATCTTCAGGTCTCCCTTTAGGGCAAGTACTCCTTTAGGAGTGGGCATCTTGTGAACGAGGTACACGTAGTGCGGAATCACCATGAACTTGGTGAGGGCTGGTCTCCCAAGGATCGCATGGTACGAAGTCTCAAAGTCTGCCACTTCGAACTTGATGTACTCGGTCCTGAAGTTGGCTTCTGTCCCGAAGGTAACTGGTAGTGTGACTTGACCTAGAGGGATTGCAGCATTGCCTGGTACAATGCCGTAGAACGGGGACTCTGTGGGCTTCAGGTACTTGGTGATGTCAAGCCCCATCTTCTTGAATGTATTCACAAAGATGACATTGAGCCCACTGCCTCCGTCAATGAGTACCTTGGTCAGTCTGGCTTGTGCCACTACTGGATCCAGGACTAGTGGGTATCTTCCTAGATTGGCGAAGTTGGTCCACTGATCCGCTCTGGAGAACGTGATAGGGACTTCTGACCACTTCGGGTATGTTGGGGTGGCTGGTTCAATCACCATAATCTCGCAGAGGGTTAGCTTCTTGGCCCGCTTCGACTGGTTTAGTGATTCGCCGCTGAACAAGACTGCTACAACGTTCTCAACTTGGGGGTAGCCATTGCCAGGATCTTTGTCGTCCTTGTCCTCCTTCTTCTTGTCGGCCTTGTCATTCTTAGGGGTTTGCTTGTCGAACTCCTGCTTCCAATGAAAGCACTTCGCCATCGTGTGCTTGCCGTTGGGATGGTAGGGGCAAGGGCCGTTCATGACGTCTGCTGCTGAACAGTTGTTGTGAGTAGGGCATTGAACTGCCGCGACTATATTGTCTGGCTTACGCTTCTTGTTGTCGTGATTGAAGTCACAATTGTTGGAGTGATCGTTGCGACGATCGTTGCTGTCCTTGTTGTTATTCTTATTGTCGCGATGCCTGTCAAAGCGTTCGTGTTCGCGGTCGTCTTGATCGGCCCACTCAGTGACTATTCACCTTAGTTTGCTGATGTCTTCGGGGCGTCGTCTTCCAAACTCACGGTGTAGTTCTCTTTTGTAGAGGCCATCGTGGAAGCAGTCGATGACCTCACGATCAGAGATATCTATGATCGTAGCTCTTTTCTCAAAGAACATCTGGATGTACTTGCATAGGGTCTCTCCTTTTTCTTGCTTGCAAGCTGCCAATTCATAACGGGTTCTGGGTCGTGCCCAGGTTCCCTGGAAGTTGACGGTGAATTTCCTGGTGAGGTCATCCCAGGAGTCGATGGACCTGGGGAGGAGGCCCTCGAGCCATGTTAGAGGTGTAGCATCCAACATGATGGGAAAGTAGCTGACTTTGATGTCGTTGGAGCCTCCCGCAATTGGGATTGCAGTCGAGTAGATCCTCAGCCATTGTTTAGGGTCTTGCTTGCCCGTGAACTTCTTGATTCCAGTCGGCTTGAACTTGCTTGGCCATTGGATATCATTGATGCGCTTGGAGAAAGCTAGGAACCTATCATACTTGTCCCTCGGCGAGCGATAGTCCCGGTAACTAGAGTTGCTATGGTTGGAGTCGTACTGTCAACCTTGGTTCCCCTCGTTTTATCGCGGTCGATCGTTACGCCGGGGTCATCTTGGTTGAAGTGTCGAGGACGATCTTGATCGCGTGGATTATCACGTTCTCGTGGACGGTCGTTGTCCCAGGGATGGTCACGATCACGTGGTCGGCCGTTGTCGCAAGGACGATCTTGGTGGCGTGGGCGATCGTGGTCGCGAGGGCGATCTTGATCGTGTTGGCGAGGAGGAGGTCTGTAGCGGCGGTCGTATTCTTCACGTCAGTGTAGTACTGACTCAACGTGTAGCTGTCTACTCATCTGGATTACAGAACGAGCATCACGATTGGCGTTGATGGTGTTGCGAAGATCTCCGTCGCATGGTTGTTGGCGGTCGTTACAGCCCAAATCCGACCACCAATACTCGAGAATAAATGAGGTTTTATGCAACATTCCATGTACTTAGGTTTTATTTCTAATAAAGTTCCACGAGTTTTGGTGAGTGTCACTTGTGCAGGTACAACTACGACAAATATGTGCTATTGGGGCCGGAAATGACCAAATCGGCCGAACGACTCCGTTCGGCCGGTTACCCCCCTTAGCCGAGCAGACCACCGGGAGTCGTCCACGTCAACAATGACCAAGCGAACACATCACATGACACGTGGGCGACCGCCAACTCATCCCGGACCATGCGACACGTCACTCCTGGGCCACTACAACTCGAAGACCACATGGATCAGAACAACTACAGAGCCCAGGAGGCAGAGGCGGTGCATGGGGGCAGGCCTGGGCCTCCAGGCCAGTTCGGCCGAACAGGGCGGTTCGGCCGAACCGCCCCCAGTGCACAACCGCCTTCCAGGGGTGGATCTTGGCCGTGGGAGCCAGAGGCGGCAGATCCCACGGTTCGGCCGAACTGGCCAGTTCGGCCGAACCGGGGAATTCGGCCGAAGGCCCGACACCGCCTCCCTGGCTGCCTTGGCCGTTACCCTACCTGAACCGACCCTGGAGCACTATATATAGGACCTTACACTTCACTTGTAAACACACACAAAGCCAAGGAGCTCATTTCCACTTTCATTCTAGTAGAGTTAGGATAGTTTAGTTGGGAGTTAGAGTTGAGTCGAGCTTTGCCTCGGAGGTTCCGGAGTCGTCTTCAGAAGCTCTGGTAATAGCTCTTGTATCTTTTACTTTTCCTTTTGTAAGACATTGAGTATCAATATAGTTATCTTTATCACTTTGCCTTTGTCATTTATATCTTGCTTCTACTTTATCCTAGTTGCAAATATATCTTGTTTAGACTATAGTCAGTTATAGTTCTAGTGCTTGTAGTCTTGTTTAAGTCTTTGTCTTGGCTGGTTCTTCGATCTTGCTTGATACTGGAGGTGAATTGTCACCAAGAGTATTGACAAGGTTGCTTGCTCTTGCTAGCAGAGTAAGTAGTCGTTGTCTAGTGTAGGAGTGGTTCCTAGACTAGTCAGTGGCCTTAGTTTATTCCCGTCGCAACGGAGGTGGTAGCCGGGAGGTGGTGACAGCCCTTTCGGTCTTCGTAGCCCATCACGTTAGTTCCGGTCCGTAGGATTCCCCAGTTGGGAAATAGTGGCACCCCTTCTCATCCCTTTCTGTGTGTTCACCGGTTCCCTTGTCCCGAAGCTAAGACATTACAGTTATCCCAGATCTCCTAGTGCTGGTTCTGTAGCCGCTGTATCTCTAAGCTAGAGTGACATAGGTAGATAAAGAATCCAGGAGTCCTCTATCTCTTCTCGTTGTCCTCCCAGCTATCTATCTCTTCTCTCCCTTACCTGAGTATCCCTTGAGCTGTGTGTCCGGTATATCCACTCCTATCCAATACCGTTGTCCCTTGTCTTGTTTAGTTGTGTACCCTTCTCTGATAGTCTCGAATATCTGTTCACTAGTAATCTTGCCAAAGCTTCCCTGCGGAAATATAAATTACGATACCTCGGGATACTCCCAGGTGAAGTGCTACAGCGGTGATTCTGTGCGCTTGCAGAATATTTCTATATTTTACTAAGCCATACGGAAAACCACTGAAACACTCCTTACCGCAGTACCAGGATTCTCAATTCTGATATTGGATCGTAAGAAGTGCCAACAAGCATTTCTGGCGCCATTGCCGGGGAAGTCTTTGGCTAGATTACTTTTGAATTTTTATCTTGAGCTATCTTAGTTGAGTACCGCTACTCAAGCGGGTTTATCCTTGCTCTGTTTGTTGGTCTTTGTGGAACAGAGCAGTGCATGACTGGTTTCCAACTACCGTCAAACTTCCAAGAACACCCGGAGTCACTTGTGAGGAAAGTACGACCCCGTGTTGTACCTCCTCAGAAGCAACTCCTTCCGACGAACCCAGTCCTTCCCGTTGTGACTCCAGCTTCATCGAGGATGGCCGGCAAGACGATCCGCGAGTTCTCCGCTCCATCAAGCGAGAACGTGCGTACCGGACCACCTCCGCCAATCGGAGATGGTAGTTTCGAGCTAAAGCCAGCCCTCATCAACATGGTACAGGCTAGCCCATTCTGCGGCAAGCCACACGAAGATGTCAATGCTCATCTCCAGCATTTCCTGGAGATTTGCAACACCTTCACCATCCGTGGAGTAAGTATCGATGCCATTCTCCTTCGTTTATTTCCATTCTCATTACTAGGCAAGGCAAAACAATGGTTTTATGCTAACCGCGAAGCAATAAATACCTGGGATAAATGCACTAGCGCTTTCTTGCTAAAATTCTTTCCGGTTGGGAAAACCAACGCCCTCCGGAACAAAATAGCTAGTTTCCAACAGCTAAAAGATGAAACAGTCCCGGAAGCATGGGATCGCCTCCAGGACTATATTTCTGCTTGTCCTCACCATGGTATGCAGAGTTGGTTCATAATCAAAACTTTCTATCACGGGCTGAGAAATTCTGCCGGTGAGTACCTGGATGCTGCTGCTGGAGGCTCGTTCTTCTCTCTTGAGGAGAGTCGTGCGAAGGCCCTCATAGAGAAGATGGTCGAGAACCAAGGTTGGTCCGATGATCGGACTCAACCAAAGACTCGAGGAGTTCACCAAGTTGAAGCTCTGGACATGCTCGCTGCCAAGATAGACCTCCTGATGAAGAAACTGGAGGCCCCTGCTCAAGAAACGGTGCAAGCCATGGACGCTCGCATGACCGGCGAAGACTGTGACAACACTGGCCATTCGGGGAATGACTGCCCCGAAACGCGAGAAGATGCCCACTACGTCAACAACTCTAACAACAACGGGTACCGACTGGACAACTACGACAACCAAGGCTGGAATCCGCGCCCAAACCTCCCTTTTGAGAGGCCTCAACAAGGTAACAATTTCAATTCCAGCAATTTCAATAATCAGCCGTCTCTTAGAGATCTTGTGTTTGGCCAGATGAAAATAACTGAAAACATCAATAAAAAGCTTGCTGCTAATGATAAAACACTGGAAGCATAGACTTTAGGATGGAATCATTTTCTTCTGCTATCAAAAGTCAACTGAGCTTTAATAAAATGATAGAAACTCAAATTGCTCGGTTAGCTGTTTCTTTGCCCTCACCCGTAGTGGGGAAATTCTCTGGGCAGCCAGACAATTGCCCCCGTGAAAAGGTTAAAGCGGTCACCACGAGAGGGGGTAAGACCACTCGGGACCCGCCATATCCTGACAGTGCAGGTAAAAAGGCAGCCACTACAGAAAGTGATAGCGAAGAAGAGGAGGCCGCAGCAGAACCACAGAAGACGAGTCCACAGAAGAAAGCAAAGGCGGCCCCTCACGAGTTTTATGAACCAAATGTGCTACCATTCCCCAGAAGATGCCATAAGCCGACGGTGGACGAACAATTCAGCAAATTTGTTGAGGTAATTCGAAAGTTATATGTCAATATCCCATTGCTTGAAGCTATGCAGGTTCCCACATATGCCAAGTATCTGAAGGACATCCTCAACAACAAAAGGGCACTGCCAACCACCGAGGTAATTAAACTAACCGAAGCATGTAGTGCGGCTATCTTGAACAATCTTCCAGAAAAGAAGAAGGATCCAGGATGCCCTACCATCGCATGTTCGATCGGGGAACAACACTTCAACCATGCCCTGTGCGATCTTGGAGCAAGCGTCAGTGTCATGCCCAAGGTAGTGTTTGACAAACTGAACTATTCTTCTTTGTCCCCTACAACCATGTATTTGCAGCTAGCGGATCAATCGATTCGCTATCCCGCGGGAATAGCCGAAGATATTCCGGTGAAAATCCGGGAATTCTTCGTACCCGTGGACTTCGTGGTGCTCGATATGGAGGTCGACACGAAGACACCTCTCATCCTCGGGAGGCCATTTCTGAGCACCGCCAATGCAAACATCGACGTAGGAGCCGGAGAAATCAGCCTGAACATCAACGGCAAGGAAGAAAAGTTCGCGTTCAAGCCCAGGGTGGAGAAATGCTCTCAGGTATGCACTGATTTAATTCAAAATTCCAATAACCTGGAGCAGGTCAACGTGGTTGCATCCGAACCACAATCTTCAGAGACGCCGATCCCACCGCCACCGACACCGAAGAAGAAGAATAAGAAGATGTGGCGGAAGAAGGTTGCATCATCCGAGTCATCCACTCCGGGACCGGACGATGATAAAAGCAACTGAAGACAGGAGAAGTCCCGCTCGCGGACTTAAAAGCTGAGCTCTCGCCGCGAGGAAAACCGGTATGTATCCCATATTTCCCTTCCAATTTTCAAATTCTCAATTTCATTTGCATGTTTCCCTTTCCAAAATAAATGAACCACTTGAGTAATTAATTTGAGAGAGAGTAGAAAATTTTGCAAGCTTGGTTAGAAATAATTGGACACATGCTGAAATTTTACCTAGGGTGGATGTAATTGGTAACTTTTATCATTTTCATCCCTTCTAGAACATCTCTAATTATTTACCATCACCACCAACCAGCACCAAACATGTCTACCCCACTAAAATTGGCCGCACACTCACCAATTATCACAAACATGGCAGCATGGGGGTGACTCCACTAAAATCCACTTTGGTCATGTCAATTTTGCATCTCACCTACCACTAATTCCACTCACATGACTTAAAAATTTTGTGGCCACACATTTTGGCGTGGAATCAAAGCAAAGGAGGGGGGCTGCACTCACATGGAGTGGCCAGGCCACACCTGCCCGGTTCGGCCGAACCAGGCCATTCGGCCGAACCAGGGGCCTGCCCCCCCTCGGCCTATAAATGCTGGTGCAAGCTTGTGAGCTCCTCACACACTCATTCACTCAGAAAAATTCTGCTAGGAGCTCTCTCCCTCTCTCTCAAGTCCTTTGCTCTAGTTCTTGCTCAAGTTCTCGCTCAAGTTTTGGTTCACTTGCATCACTAGAAAATCCCAAAAATATTTTGCTTTTGTTGTGACCTTTGTGCTGAAATTCTGGACGATTTTGTGGTGGTCACCGACACCCACAAGAACGACTAACCTTTTGTGGTGGTTTTCATCCCCGCAAGAATGACTAACTATCTCGAACGACTGACTTGATATATATTCAGTCCTTCGGGTAGTTGTCGTTGCACTAACTTTTTGCAGGAATCATGTCGAAGTTCTTCACTTCGCTCCGTCGTTCCGCCCGGCTAGGTCGACGATCGGACGATGCTGGGAGTTCCCCAGCTCCGTCCCGAGGCTCGAGCCGGATGGACACGGACGAGCACGGAGCAGCCGGCTCGGGATGGGGCCATGCCACGCCCCCGGCCAGGCAGCTCCTGAGTGAGAGCGACATTAACCTTAGAACAGAACGGGAGCAGAGCACCTTCAACGAGCTTCGGCTGATGGAGTTCGAGCACACCCGTGTGTTTGAGCAAGACTTGCTCAGGGACACGGGGATGGACGTAAAGTTCACAAAAATCATCCAAGCCATTGGCTGGGAGAATTTCTGGCACATCAACGAAGAAGGTTCGTACCTGCTCACCCTTGAATTCCTCTCGACTTTAGTTTTCGAAACTGGGGGGATTCGTTTCTGATTCTTCAACCAAGAGTTCTTCTGCTCTTGGAGGGATTTTAGTTCGGGTCTTGGATTTTCAAGCCGTTGTTCCTTAGACCCGAACAAAGCGCTTAAAAGATTTGACCGGGTGGCATTTTGGAAAAAAGATTTCGGGGAATACCAACTGTCATGCGCCACGCACGAACAACATACATAACCCCACTTTGCGTTTCATGCATCGTTGGGTGTCTATGACGGTATTCCCCCGGGCAGAATTGCGCCCTGTCAACACCATCGAGTTGCGGGTTCTTTTTGCCATGGTCAAGCAGATTCCCTATTCACCTGTGAAAGACATGGTTGGTCACTTGCTGTCTCATATTTCTCGTGCGGGTAGCATGGCGATGACTTCTCTAATCACTCGCCTCGTTAACCACCTGGGCGTCCTTCAAGGCGCCCGGCTCACGTACATCGAGACACCGCATTCCGTCGTGGATACCGAGCACTTCGTGCATGCCCACATGATACGGCGGACGCGTGACGCAACGCTGGCAATGATTTACCATGGATATACAACTGAAGTGCCTTTTCCCTATGCAGCACTAAGGTTGTATACCACGCCAAAACTAACTCTTTAGTTGAGGACCGAGTCGGACGATTCTCCACCTTGGAGAGAGCCCGCTCGGCACAGCGTTGCTGGTGACGGACCCGTCATGAGGGGACGAGCCAGGAGTGATGCTGGGCTCACCACCTCACAGGAGCCGGAAGATGCACCACAAATGCCGCACCGACACACTTCCACTTTTGAGGCCACCTACGACAAGTACACCGGTGCTGGGACGTCCGGAGCAGGAGGCTCCGGGCAACACCAGGAGCCGAACTACTTCACCTCAGGACGCTGGGACTACGGCCAGGACACAGACTCTGAGTGGTCCGGGAGTCGGTATGGAGGAGGGTACGACAGTGCCTCCCAGCCATATTACCCCGGATACTCACAGTCCGCACGCTTCGACTACGGCCGGGAGTTGTCCTACATCTCCGACCGAGTCGAGCTCATCGACGACCGTACCCGAGAGATTCAAGACATGCTAGCCCGCCATTCTCAGTACCATCAAGAGAATAGCGGGATGGTAGCGTCCATCCTGCATGACGTCCACGAGCAAGCGGAACAGCTGAGCCAGTACCTCTCAAGGCTCAACCCCTACCAGTGAAAGTCCAATCTTGGGGGAGGACCCCCACCAGGTATGTCCCGATTTATCCAGCACTTTGATCTTTTAATTTCCCTTTCATTTTCCTTCATGATAATTTGCATTTAAAAAAATGAAAATACCAAAAATATTTCCCTTAAACAATATTTCCCTTGAATAAAAATAACTCCCAACTATGCATGGAATGAATCATATGCCTCTCACCTTGGAAATGATGAATAGTTGCTCTGTCATTAATTTTGCAAGTACTTTGTTTCAACTAGTTGCTAGATTGTGCTTGAGTTATTTGGCATGAGTAAAAATGATCCTGAAAACCTTGTGGGAGCACATGCTTTATTCCAAGTTTAAGTTGTTGTGGGGGTTGATATAGTGAGAATTTGGTTAAATTCTATTCTGCTTTTAGTACGGGAAAAACTCGGAAATTTATGCTTTCAAAATGAAACAAGTTCCTCATTGGTCAAAATACCTACGAGAGCCATATGATAAGCTTAGTTGAAAATTTCTACTCATATGCTGCTTGTTATCTTAGTGAGCTTTGTCAAATTGTTGTGACCTTTGAGTGAAGCTTTCATATTCTTAAAGATCGAGACCCACGTACACACACCACCTCTCACTTGCAATTCCTACACTGAGAGTTAGCAAACATTTTCCATCATCCATCCACAAAAATAAATGCTCCATGTTCTATGAGGTCCCTCTCCAAATATTCTTGATAGAGACATGGGCTATGCAAAAAGAAAAGCATGCCAAAGAAGCATGGCAAAAATAAGAGGAAAAGAAAAGCATGCCAAAGAGCATGGCAAAAAGAAAGAGAAAAAAAAGAAAAGCATGCCAAGTGGCATGGCAAAAATATGAGACTAAAAGATAGCCCATGTTCTCGAAAATAAATCAAGGAGAGGGAGTTTCATCCAAGGAGTTCCACCATATTCCATTCCACAATTCCACCATATTCCACTCCATTCATATCCACACACTTGCACGTCTCGATCTTAAGATGTGATTTGTCTCCTCAGAGATCCGGTCTTTGACTTAGCAAAATATAAGATGCATGCATGCCTTCATCCTTTGTCCCTGAGCCACACAAAAAGCCATATTAGATGTTAGGGTGAAAAGAAGGCACAAGCCTTTGGTGAGGATTCAAATACACTTGAGTGATTGAGTGTGCCAATGAGGAACAATTTGTAGTTTTCAAAACTTGTGAAAAAATTCCGAGATGGGATCCTGAAAAGAGTAGAGTGGAATAAAACTGAGTTTAAACTGTTCGTCCTTTCAACCGCCCAAGATAAGGAGATTGCTATAAGCCCCATAGGTAAAAAGGTGATTTGAAACTTTGCCTATGATTCAAGTATTTTTGAGGACTAGTTGTTTATAAGTTACCTGCAAAAGAAATGACACTGTAGCAACTCCTGATCCACCGAGCCTAAGTTTATATCTTTGCTCGAGGACGAGCAAAGAGCTAAGCTTGGGGAAGCTTGTTGGCGGTCGTTACAGCCCAAATCCGACCACCAATACTCGGGAATAAATGAGGTTTTATGCAACATTCCATGTACTTAGGTTTTATTTCTAATAAAGTTCCATGAGTTTTGGAGAGTGTCACTTGTGCAGGTACAACTACGACAAATATGTGCTATTGGGGCCGGAAATGACCAAATCGGCCGAACGACTCCGTTCGGCCGGTTACCCCCCTTAGCCGAGCAGACCACCGGGAGTCGTCCACGTCAACAATGACCAAGCGAACACATCACATGACACGTGGGCGACCGCCAACTCATCCCGGACCATGCGACACGTCACTCCTGGGCCACTACAACTCGAAGACCACATGGATCAGAACAACTACAGAGCCCAGGAGGCAGAGGCGGTGCACGGGGGCAGGCCTGGGCCTCCAGGCCAGTTCGGCCGAACAGGGCGGTTCGGCCGAACCGCCCCCAGTGCACAACCGCCTTCCAGGGGTGGATCTTGGCCGTGGGAGCCAGAGGCGGCAGATCCCACGGTTCGGCCGAACTGGCCAGTTCGGCCGAACCGGGGAATTCGGCCGAAGGCCCGGCACCGCCTCCCTGGCTGCCTTGGCCGTTACCCTACCTGAACCGACCCTGGAGCACTATATATAGGACCTTACACTTCACTTGTAAACACACACAAAGCCAAGGAGCTCATTTCCACTTTCATTCTAGTAGAGTTAGGATAGTTTAGTTGGGAGTTAGAGTTGAGTCGAGCTTTGCCTCGGAGGTTCCGGAGTCGTCTTCAGAAGCTCTGGTAATAGCTCTTGTATCTTTTACTTTTCCTTTTGTAAGACATTGAGTATCAATATAGTTATCTTTATCACTTTGCCTTTGTCATTTATATCTTGCTTCTACTTTATCCTAGTTGCAAATATATCTTGTTTAGACTATAGTCAGTTATAGTTCTAGTGCTTGTAGTCTTGTTTAAGTCTTTGTCTTGGCTGGTTCTTCGATCTTGCTTGATACTGGAGGTGAATTGTCACCAAGAGTATTGACAAGGTTGCTTGCTCTTGCTAGCAGAGTAAGTAGTCGTTGTCTAGTGTAGGAGTGGTTCCTAGACTAGTCAGTGGCCTTAGTTTATTCCCGTCGCAACGGAGGTGGTAGCCGGGACGTGGTGACAGCCCTTTCGGTCTTCGTAGTCCATCACGTTAGTTCCGGTCCGTAGGATTCCCCAGTTGGGAAATAGTGGCACCCCTTCTCATCCCTTTCTGTGTGTTCACCGGTTCCCTTGTCCCGAAGCTAAGACATTAGAGTTATCCCAGATCTCCTAGTGCTGGTTCTGTAGCCGCTGTATCTCTAAGCTAGAGTGACATAGGTAGATAAAGAATCCAGGAGTCCTCTATCTCTTCTCGTTGTCCTCCCAGCTATCTATCTCTTCTCTCCCTTACCTGAGTATCCCTTGAGCTGTGTGTCCGGTATATCCACTCCTATCCAATACCGTTATCCCTTGTCTTGTTTAGTTGTGTACCCTTCTCTGACAGCCTCGAATATCTGTTCACTAGTAATCTTGCCAAAGTTTCCCTGCGAAAATATAAATTATGATACCTCGGGATACTCCCAAGTGAAGTGCTACAGCGGTGATTCTGTGCACTTGCAGAATATTTCTATATTTTACTAAGCCATACGGAAAACCACTAAAACACTCCTTACCCCAGTACCAGGATTCTCAAATCTGATATTGGATCGTAAGAAGTGCCAACAATGGTCTTCCACCGTCTTGGCTGCGACCACATCCTCCATCTTGGTTCTGACCACGGCCAGCGTCTTGACCGCGTCTGCGGCCTCCTGTCGTGGCAGTGGACGCCTCGCGTGGAGCACCCACCGCGGCTGCGGTGCGTCTGCTTTTCGATGTGTGGTGGCTTGAGGCAGGGTTTGCCGGGTTGACACTTTTGCGCGCCGTTTCCAGGAGCATGAGTACTTGTCTGACTCCACGAGTGTCGGGCATGGCCCTGTTGAGTTTTTCTGCCACGGTGATGTTGAGTGGCACTTTTTGGAGTACTGGCTAGTCTCCGATCATGTCGAAGTCTTGTGCAAGATTGCACATCGCATCAGCGCGTAGGGCAGCGTTTGAGCGCCTCTGCTTGCGCTTGGCGTTCCTCGGTTGTCGGGAGGTTTTTTGCTCCTCAGTTTCTCCGTTGGTAGTATGTTCTTCCTCGGAGATGTATGTTATGAGCTCACGGTCGTACTGGGTGCCTTGGTCGTCGTTGCCTGCCATGAACACCTGTAGACCAGGGTCTTGATCACTGAGGGAGAGAACGATCTGGGTGGTAGAGAAGTTGTCGCTCGAGCTCTCTATTGAGGTTTTAAGAGAAGTAGTCTTGCCGTCTTGGTAAGGTAGATCCTCTCGGATGACCGCGACATGTCTTGACTCGTTATCCCGGTAGGTGTCAGCTGTGATCGCACCGGGCCAGTGAACAACGAGTCCACCTGGTGTCCTGGTTACGACTAGTCTTGACAGGAGACAAATGAGTGGTTCCTTCAACTCGAAGCTGGTGTTGAATTGTGCGCGACAGTGTAAGCGCGCAATGTTGTCAGGAGCGTCGCTCAGTAGGATCGTGAAGTCATCTTCGTCGTTGTCCTTCGATGGCTTATGAGCCGGCTCGAAGTTCTTGCAATGATACACGATCAGGCTGGGCTCTTGACTTGAGGTCTTGTAGATCTCCGTGGATTGTATCTGCTGATATATAGCCGCGGAGTTGGCGAGTCCGAACGGGAACCGATCCGGGGGGTTTTCCGATGGTGTAGCCAACTCAGAATTCCCTGCTCCTTCCATAATTTGAAGCGAGTTGTACCCGGACTCGACTTAGAGAGTCCCGGTCGGAGTTGGAGTCGAAGTCAATGTCAAACTCAAGGTCACGATGCGTGTCGGAGCCGAGGTCGAAGTCGAGGCTGAAGTAGTCATCAAGTTTTGTTTCTTGACGAGGTCGCAGAGCGGCTTTGGTGGAACCGCCGTCATCGAGTACGGGCCCGAGCAATCCACAAGGTGGCTTGCAAATTTGCCATTGCCTAATGCGATGAAAGTCCTCGATGCCGCAGGTGTTGAAGTTGGTTGATCCCATTGCGCCTAATAGCGAGCTTCCAGCGAGTTGCCCCATGGTGGCCGCCAAGTGTCGAAGATTTATCTCGAGTACGTCTGTCTAGGGGTATCACAGACAGTAGATTTGTGGGTCTCGCCGAGTTCTAGGAACGATAGTGCACACTCAACACAAAGATTAAGACAGGTTCAGGCCGCAAATTGCGTAATACCCTACGTCCTGTATGCTTGATTGTATTGTACGTGAGGTTGAGTTGTTTAGGAGGGGTCCCTGCTCCGCCTTATATATCCGCGGAGTAGAGTTACAAGTCAGTTCCATGATCCTAGTCGTATACAAACAGGGAGTACTACAATATGGTACTTTGGGGAGCCTCCTAACAGTACACGACTAGTTCTCCTAGTCAACTACGCCGTTTTGCACCGTAGCCGACTAGTTTGGAGTAGCCGGGTAAACCTTCCCATAGCCGAGTAGTTTAATCCTGTAAATGAATGGCCCTAGGGATCCTGGTCCCACACACATGTCAGACATTGATATGAAAAAAACATAGGCATAACTGATCAATATGAAGACAATAGTACCTTGCAATTATATTTCCACCACTTTTCACTATGTCCATCTATACCTCCATCTTCATTGCTGCCCAACCCCATATCTTTCATATGTTGCTTGATCCAGTTTTACATGTATCTGCACTGACTGAATCTGTTCCTGAATTGCATGGGTTGCAGCCAAAGTCCATTTTGGTTATAAAATTTCTCCTGAATATCCTTCACTACATATACTTTCATTTGGAGATTAGGGCAATTACCTGCCCTAATCTGTTCTAGAGCTAGATCCCAGAATACGTGTGTGTTGTACTCAACGGTCCAATTGGCCTTGTCAAATTCATTCCAGAGCAAGAACATAAATTAGCTACGGCTAGAACATTTCAATTGACTACCACAATCAGCCATCAAGAAGACAAGATAGTTGAGTGTATGAAAGATTTACCGAGCTGTTACCTGCGTCTTCTTCATCACCAACCGACCTTGCACGGCCAGCCGTCGATCTTGGCCGCCTTCCGCGCGCCAGAGGCGGAGTCGAGCTGCAACCGCGGCCGCGGTGCTGGCCTTCTCCCACCACCACCACCACGGCCTCGACCACGGACAGCTAGGCCTTCGCTTCCTTGAACAGGGTCGGAACCGCCACCACCACCACTCAGACGAGGAGGCAAGAAGGGTGGACGGCTGGATCTGCCCAGCCCTCCACCGAACTGCAGCATCGCCGTGAAGGATCCGGCACTGGCATTCAGATCTAGGTTGGAGAGGTCCGACCTAGGGGGAACCGCGAGATACGGGTTGTTCCCATGGATCTCTTCGTCATAGGAGCCGCCCACCGAAAATGGGAAGGGAAAGCTAGCATTGGATGAACTCCCCTGAGAAAAGTTGGATGAGCGCCCACCTCCTTCCATTGCTTCGGTGGAGGACTGCGGGGGAGGACACGGGAGAAGGCAGGTGGATTGTGGCGTCAGTATGAGCAGTGGATGGCGGTGGCAGAGGTGGAGCGCGGCGTCGGTGGAGAGCGGCGATGCGGTGGCGACGGAGGTGGAGCGCGGCATCAGCGGAGAGCAGTGGCGGCGGATGCAGAGAGGGCGTGAGAGAGGCGACGCGAGAGAGGAGGCGAGAGAGATGGGTTTCGGTGGAGGATAAGGCTCGGGTGGGGAGAACGAGGAGGGGCAGTGGGTGGAAAGATGAAGTTTTAAACCCTTTTAGAACCAAATTTGGTGCTAGAATGAGTACCCCATTTTAGACCCTTTTAGTCCTTGGTGTTTGGTTCTTTATAACCTTTTAGTCCTAATTTTAGCACTTTTAAGGTTTAGCACTAGGAACCAAACACCCCTAAGTTGTTGTCAATTGGTTTAATGAATTTCTAGTACAAATGAACACTTCCTTAGGTGAAAATACGAGACACATTTTGTTTTGACTTGATCTCAAGAACAGACTTTGGCCATTGTCTTCTCACAAAATAAGCCCTTACGGCTACAAACTAAAACAATGTGAAAGTATTTGAAATATCTAGCTGTATAATTTTATAATCCAATATACTTATAATTCAACTAATTTTTGGCAAGATTCACAAAGTTAAACCTTTTTAAAATGATATACACATCATACATGTTTAAATTCTTTCACTTATGGAGCGAGAGATTCTAATCGTTCCGGTCTCGTTGAGAAGTTCAAGGCAACATGTGTGATGTATGTCTACTACCATGGCATCTTCACACCCTGCAAATCCCTGCAATATGAGTTTTTTTTAAAAAAAATCGGCATCTACGACTGCTCAATTAAGTTTTTCATAAAATATAGTAGGTGAATCTAACACGACTTGATCTACTAAGGCCTTGTTTAGTTTCTGAAATTGGGAGTCAAATTTTGGGTTGTTGGAGTGCGTGTGCTACTGTAGCATTTCGTTTGTATGTGTGAAAAATTATCTAAAAATTGATTAATTAGGCTCAAAATGTTTGTCTCGGAGAGTACAACAAAACTGTGCAATTAGTTTTTTATTTTATCTACGTTTAGTACTGCATGCATGCTATAACATTTTGATGTGACAGGAATCTTCTTTTTGCATAGTGAACTTTGGGGTGGAAATTTGGGATCCGGCTAAAGCATACTGTATCTGTGAGCAAATATGAAGCGTCCCCTCGAAAGAGAGAACTTAATGTGATACAAATACCAGTCCCAGGATGCTGGTTCACATTATTACAACAGATAGTTCAGTACAAAAGCAACGTTACGGGAGACGGTGGCATTGCAGGGCCACGACAAACAGAACTAACGCTAAGCTCCAGATAAAAAGGTTGATAACGTAGAGGTCTTCATCAGAGTGGCAACGCATGCGGCTTCCAGCGGGTGACCCTAACACACAGGCAAAGGTTGGGTGCAGAACGAACCCCACTAGACGAGATCCTCAGGCACAAAGTCCGGGTCTGCCTCTGCAACAGATTAAGCAAGGGTGAGTACTTACGTACTCAGCAAGTGCGACCACAACCACGGAGGGGTATAACAGAAGTATGCAAGTATTGTAACAAGGAAGGCTCATGGTTCATTTAGCAGCAAAGCAATTTTTATTACACATGCATGGGGTTGGTTTTCGCAATGGGTTTTCACAAATATTACTTTTTTACAAGTAACAGTAAACGTAAATACTTTTTCGTACAAGACTTTGTTGCTACCAGATTCCCCATCTGTCGTAGCCTATGCCCAAAACATTCCTCAGCTCAGACAAACCAACACTTTCTTACACCAAAACAGGGGACTAGTGAAGTGACCAAGCCGTAACTCGCCCAATACCGTGGACACGGCTATCCGGATAGGTTTTAACTCTGCAGAGGTGTACACAACCACAAGTAGGCTACCACAACAAGAACACCTTAGTGCCAGTGTAGCTCCTATCAAAGCCATTACCCACCATAGCTAAACTGACAGGTTACCACAGACGCGACCAGGGGTTAGCAACCTACCAACGAGGTTCCAACCAGGGGCATACCTCACATAGACCGTATCCCCGGCTCCATGGCCCTCTGTTGCTCACCAGCACACCACATAACCAGTAGCTCAACTAGTGGGATTTATGCTAGGCCGTTGCCACACACAACGGTCGAGTGGTGGTACCGAAAAACGGGTTAGGCTAGATGACACATCAACATCATCCCAAAACTTGTGACAGGATAGACAACTCCCACCATGCTCAACCACAGAGGTTAGAGCTCACCTCGGCATTTCACACAAGAAATACCGTCTGTCTCATCCCACACGGGTTCTCATTTTGTTTACACAAATCCTCTCTTTTATTTTAAAGCACGCACACGGTTGCTTTTGTAAACACCAAATATTTGTCATGGGTATAATGGTAAAATGTTCCTAAGCATTTCTAGCAGTGACTAATATTCAAACAGAACATTGTCATATTTAAATATTAATCTGGGTTGTCAAGGAATCAGTCATAGCAATCAAGGTATGGCTATCCAACTGGGTTTAGCAGTAAAATCATGCAAGTTTTATAAAACAGGCCATGGGTTGTGTTTATAAAAACTGGGACAAAAACATGCATCAAAGGGTGGGATTGCACTTGCCGTTCTCCCAACCCTCGGGGGATTCCTGCCCGGGGTCTTGGTCTCCAAGCTCCTGCTCGTAGCACTGCTCCTCCTCGAGTCCTTCCTCGTTCACAGCGGAGTCTACGGCACACACAAGCAAACACCCAATAAATAAAAGAAAAAGCTTTTATTGAGCTCGGAAAGAAAGGACGGAAAAAGAGGGCGAAAGATGATGACACGATTATTTTTGAGCATGGACTGGTTGGATTAGGCGGAATTATATTGGTGAATATTGTGGTGGAGTTTGGGGTCAAACGGGATTAATTTGGCGCATGAAATGACGGGTTTAGTGGGGTTTAGGGGCTGTTTTAAAGGAATAAGGACCTTTCTGTAATTATGGGAAAGCTCAGGGGCTTCGGGCAAAATAAATAGAGAGAGGGGGAATAGTGATCGTTGGACTGCGGGTTGATTTGGTGAAAGTGCAGGGGTTTATGTGTAAAGTGTCAAAGAGAGAGGGGGGGTTTAAGTTTGGACTGCGGGTTCGAAAAGAGGAAAAGGCAGGGGGTTACGCGCAAAAGCGTCTTTCTTCTTCGCGAAACAGTGCCAGGGGGGGAAGCGACGGCGGCGGGCTGTCCGGCCAAATCACCGGCGGTAGGGGCGGCGGCGATGGACGGGAACAGGGGGAAAAGGTGGTGCGGTACAAGACGAGTCCACCCGTGGTCCTACCTCGGGCGGAGGTGGTCAGCGGCGAGCTGTCCACGAGAGCAGGCGGCGGCGGCGGCTCTGTAGGTGGTGGCGGCGGCGCTATGGTGGCGGAGGGGCTCGATTGGAGGGCGGGTGAGTACGAGATGGTGGAGGGGGTGCTCGCGATCCCTTTTATAGACGCGGAGGTGGGCTGCGGAGGTGGGCCGACGAGAGGGTAGGTCGGGCGGCGTTAATGGCGTCCGGCGTTCGGGGGCGGAGATGGCCGGCGAGTTTGTGGTACGGGTGGCCCCGTGCTTGGCGTTTGTGATTGTCGCGACGTGGCGTGCGCGTTCGAATGAGTGTGGCCGCAGGCGAGGACGGTGGTGGCGTGCCGGGGCGGTGCGGCGGTCGGTGATGGCGTGCGCGCGGCGTGGGGGTGCTAGGACAACGGCAGGACCGGGCGGCCGGAGCGGTGGCGACCGGGGTGGTGTGCGCGACGAGCGGCACTGCAGAGATGCGGGCGGGTCGGCCGGGTGTCGGTCGCAGCGGCGGCAGTGGTGGGGTCGCACAGGGTGGCGGCACGGCGGCGACGAGCTCGGGAGCAGAGGGCGAGCGGTGGTGGCGGTTGCGGAGGCGGGGAGGCACGGCAGTGGTGGTCGGCACGACGCCGGTGGCGTGCGGGGGAACGGAGGTGGGGTCGGCGGTCGGCGGAGCAGAGCAGAGCGGCAGCGCCGGTGAGCTGGGCGTGGCGCGTTGGTGCGGCGACGGGATGACGGCGGCTGGTGGTGGCGTGCACGTGCGTGGCGAATGTGCAGCAGACGGTGATGGTGGCAGTGTTGTGGCGGGGACGGCGACGACGAGCTCGGGCCGGAGTGGCGAGCAGAGCAGCAGCGGCGAGCGGAGCAGAGTACTCGGGGCAGGGGGAAACAGAGGAAGGAAAAAAAAAAGAGGAGAAGAGAGAAGGAAAAAGAAAGGAAGAAAAAGGAAAAAGAAGAAAAAGAGAAAGGGGGGAAAAGAAAAAGGGGAAGGGAAGTGGCGGGATTCGCGGATGAAGGACGACGGGCGGTCGACGACGGTCGGCCAAAGTCGATAGGGTTCGGCGGTCGACCCAAGGGCGGACGACGCGGGATGGGACGGAAAGGAGACGGTGATGCGATGCGGACAGGGAGAGGGGGGGAGAAACGACAGGCGAAGAGGATTCGGCGGAAAGGGAGCTCGGGCGGAGAAAAGATTTTGAAACAATTTTACCGGGTGAGTTACTTAGGTGGTTTTCCCAGAGATTAAAACGCGGGTGTTACAAACCTACCCCACTTAAAGAAATCTCGTCCTCGAGATTCGGCTGGTTCCTAAAAAGGTGGGGAAACTCTTTCTTTAGGGCATCTTCTCTTTCCCACGTAGCTTCTTTTACACTGTGTCTGCTCCACTGTACTCTGCATATCCGTACTTCGGAGTTCCTGGTTTTCTTTGTGACGGTGTCCATGATTTTGACCGGTATTTCCTGATAACGTAGATCCGTCTGTAGGTCTATTTCTTCTTCCGGTATGTGTTCTTCTTCAGGTACTCTCAGGCATTTTCTCAATTGTGAGACATGGAATACTGGGTGGATGTCTGACATGGCTTTGGGTAACTCCAATCGGTAGGCCACTTTTCCAACTCTCTTTCACACCGGGTATGGTCCGATATACCGAGGGGCTAATTTCCCATGGACTTGGAATCTGCGGGTTCCCCGGATGGGTGAAACTTTGAGATAAACGAAATCTCCTGGATTAAACTCCAGTTCTCGTCTCTTCTTGTCGGCGTAGCTTTTCTGTCTGGATTGAGCTGCTTTCAACTTCTCCCTGATTTCGGCTACCTTCTCTTCGGCTTCTTTTATGAGTGCGGGTCCTACTAATGTACGCTCTCCTACTTCTGACCACATTAAAGGAGTCCTGCACTTTCTCCCGTAGAGGGCTTCAAACGGGGACATGCCCAAGCTTGCCTGGTAACCATTGTTGTAGGAGAACTCTGCATAGGGTAAGCTCTGTTCCCAATCTTTACCATAGGTAAGGACACATGCTCTCAGCATATCCTCCATGATTTGATTTACTCTTTCTGTCTGGCCGTCGGTCTGTGGGTGGTACGCGGAGCTGAAATCCAATTTGGTGCCCATAGCTTTATGCAAACTTTTCCAAAATCTCGAGGTGAACTGGGTTCCTCGGTCCGAAACAATTCTACTGGGCACTCCATGCAACTTCACTATGTTTTCCACATATAGTTTGGCCAATTTCTCTCCACCATAATTCGTCCGTACAGGTAAAAAGTGGGCGACTTTAGTGAGTCGGTCCACTATTACCCATATAGAGTCATGTCCCTTCTGTGTTCTGGGTAGGCCTACCACGAAGTCCATTCCTATCTCATCCCATTTCCAAACTGGAATAGGCAAGGGTTGTAATAAACCTGTGGGTTTCTGGTGTTCGGCCTTAATCCTTTGGCAGGTGTCACAATGGGCGACAAATTGAGCTATGTCAGCTTTCATTCCTCTCCACCAATAGTTCTGCTTTAAGTCCAAATACATTTTGGTGGATCCTGGGTGAATGGAATATGGCGAGTTGTGGGCCTCGTCCATGATTATCTGTCTAAAGTTTCCTTCCTTAGGCATACAAATCCTATCTTTATACCACAGCGTTCCCTTACTGTCGACTCTAAAGTCTGGTGCCTTATTTTCTCCGGTATGCTTGCAGATCTGCACTAAATCTTTGTCTGTTCCCTGGGCTTCTCTGATCCGATCTTCCAGAGTGGACTGGATTGTCAGTTGGTGGCTAGCATTCTGGGGGACAATGTGCACATTTAACCGTGCCATTTCTTCTTGCAGGTGGGCACTCTTGGGTTTGTAGGATTTCCGGCTCAGGGCATCTGCCACTACATTAGCCTTGCCAGGGTGGTAATGAATTTCCACATTGTAATCTTTAACTAATTCTAACCACCTTCTCTGTCTGAGGTTCAGGTCTGGTTGGGTGAAAATATACTTTAAACTCTTATGATCCGTGTATATTTCACACTTATTCCCGATTAGATAGTGTCTCCAGATTTTGAGTGCGTGCACCACGGCTGCAAACTCTAAGTCATGCGTTGGGTAATTCTGCTCATGAGGTCTAAGCTGTCGGGAGGCATATGCTACAACCTTCCCATCTTGCATGAGGACACATCCTAATCCTTGGCGGGATGCGTCGCAGTATACGACAAAATCTCTGCGGATATTTGGTAGGGTTAGAACTGGGGCTGCAGTCAATCTTTTCTTCAACTCTTGGAAGCTCTTTTCACAAGACTCGGTCCAAACAAACTTCTTCTCCTTCTTGAGCAGTTCTGTCATGGGTCTAGCTATCTTGGAAAATCCTTCAATAAACCTCCGGTAGTACCCAGCTAAACCAAGGAAACTTCTGATCTCACTCACATTGGTTGGTTGTTGCCAATTTGAGACTGCCTCTACCTTCTCAGGGTCCACTGCTACTCCTTCTGCGGTCAGAATATGGCCAAGGAAGGCTACTTTTTCCAGCCAGAATTCACACTTGCTGAATTTGGCGTAGAGCTGGTGTGCTCTCAACTTTTCCAACACTACCCGCAGGTGCTGTTCATGCTCTTCGGCGCTCTTGGAGTAGATGAGTATATCATCAATGAAGACTACGACAAACTTGTCTAACTCATCCATAAATACTTTGTTCATAAGGTTCATAAAATAAGCCGGTGCATTGGTGAGTCCAAATGGCATCACTGTGAACTCATACTGCCCATATCGGGTGACAAATGCGGTTTTTGAGGTGTCACTCTCCTTAATTTTCAGTTGGTGATACCCAGTCCTTAAGTCAATCTTGGAAAAGTACTTGGCTCCTTTCAGCTGATCAAAGAGATCATCAATTCTGGGGAGTGGGTATTTATTCTTGATAGTGACATCATTCAGTGCACGATAGTCGATGCACAATCTCATGCTCCCATCTTTCTTTCTTACAAAGAGTACCGGGGCTCCCCAAGGGGATGTGCTGGGTCTGATAAATCCCATTTGTTGCAACTCTTCCAGTTGTTTCTTTAACTCTGCTAACTCTGATGCTGCCATCCTATAGGGTCTCTTGGCTATAGGGGAGGTTCCCGGGACGAGTTCAATAGCAAACTCTATGTCCCTGTCTGGTGGCATTCCGGGTAGAACTTCAGGGAAAACATCAGGATATTCTCTGACTACTGGGACTTCTTCTATGGTCGTTGTTTCCATACTAAAGATCATAGGATCTGGTCCACTTCCTTTGGTGTGACAGGCTACTTGTATTCCATCTGGGTTGGTTAGGTGCACTACCTTGTCAGCACAACCTATGAGACCATTGTGTTTGCCTAACCAATCCATTCCAAGGATCACATCAATTCCTTTGGATTCTAGTACCACTAGGTCTGCTAGAAACTCTACCCCACTTAAAAGGATCCGTACCCGCGAACAACCTAATTGGCACTTAATATCACCTCCAGGTGTTCGGGTTAGTAGGGGTGTCTTTAGTAGTACTGTAGGTATTTTGTGCTTTTCCACAAAACTTGATGATATGAAAGAATGCGATGCCCCAGAATCAAATAGTATTGTTGCCAAAACTGAACTGACTAGGTACTCACCGAGTACTACTCCTTGTGCTCCTTGAGCTTCCTGCGCGTCGATGTGGTTGACGCGGGCTCGTCCGTATGACTGCTGGGTGTTGTTGTTGTTGTTGTTGCTGCCGGTGTTGGTGCTGCGGACGGGTACACGGTTGGCTCCAGACACTGGTGGCTTGGGTCCATTCACTGAGTTGGAGTAGACTGATATCGCAGGCTTGCTCCTAGGGTAGGGGCAATCAGCGATGTAGTGTCCGGTCTCACGGCAGTTGAAATAGGCCCTTGCATTGCTGTTGCTGGCTGTGGCCTGACTGACTTTGCTCTGCGGTGGCTTCGAGGTGTTCTGGCTCTTGAACTGGTTGTTGGGAGCCTGGGAGCTCGCAGCCTGAAATTGGGTTCTGTACTGTATGGGAGCCTGGGGTCTAGGTGCAGCATAACCGGAGCTCCTGGGTTTCTGCGAGCGGTCCATCTGACGGTTCTTGCTTTCCAAGAACTTGCGCTTGTTCTCTTGCCTTGCCTCCATTTTGGCCTTTTCTGTGACAATGGCCTTGTTCATCAGTGTGTTGAAGTCAGGGAAACTGTGGGTGACTATCAGGGCTCGAAGATCTGGGTGTAGACCTCTGATGAAAGCATCCTGCCTTTTTGCATCTGTCTTCACTTCATCTGGTGCATAACGGGCTAGCTCAGTGAACTCATGGGTGTACTCTTCCACGGTCTTGTTCCCTTGCTTCAGCGCACGGAACTCATCAGCCTTGCGCCTCATGGTGGCGTCGGGGATGTGGTAGCGGCGGAACTCTTCTTCAAACTCCTTCCAGGTGATCGCAGACTCGTCTGGGGAAGCTGCACAGTAAGCATCCCACCAAGCTAAGGCAGTTCCAGTGAGCTGGTGGGAGGTCAGCAGAACTTTGTCACGGTCTCCACATCCAAATGGTTCCAGCTTTCTCTTGATAGTTCTCAGCCAGTCATCTGCTTCCAAGGGGTTGCTGGACCCTCCAAAGGTGGGCGGCCTGGTTCTCAGAAAATTGGTCAACTTGTCACCCGCATTGGGTCTACGGGCTGTCTCCTGACGGCGGCTGGCATTCCACACATTTTGCATGAACAGAGTGTGGTGGTACAAAGCTTGTGCCAGGTTGAAATCTGGTGGGAGTGGGGGCATAACAAAAGATCCCTCATTCTGACTTCCGGGATGGCCTGCTTCTGGTCCGCCTCTTACAGGCGCTTGCCCTTCAGGTTGGTTCTCTCCCATAGGATCCTGCTGATCCACTTCCTGGTTCTCAGGATTCTCTCTTCTTCCTTCTGGTTGATCTCCCCTAGCGGGAGGGACGCGTCTCTGAGAGGCGCTAGCACGAGTGTTCACCATCTGCAGGTTGAGCAAGGCCTTCGTGAGATTGGGTTAAAATGATGTTTAGGTTGATTAGTTCGCATTTTTTTAAAAAAAAACAGAACAGCACACAAGCTAACAAGCAAACATGCAAGGTTTCATTCCAACAGCTGAAGGATACAACACTTGGGGGGGGGGGGTTACAACAAGGCTCGCACTTCAGGGCGGGGATACCGGACAAGGTAGGGAAACTACTGCTAGGGATACAAGGGTTCTCTGGACCAAGCTGGCTTCATTCCCAACGGAGCGCTTGGCTCTGGGCCTACTCGCGGGGCGAGCTTTCCTCTGGTGGTGCAAGTCGAGCCTGCTCAGCCTCGGTCAAGGTCCCATTCTCCCGAGGCGGCTCGGTCGGTCCTTCTTCGGTGGGTGGTGGTCCCGCGGGGATCCCTGGTAGTATGGGATGGTTCCCCACAAGTTCTCCCCATGCCATGATCGGTGTCCCAAGTAGGACATGGGGTTCTCCAATTGCCGGAACAGGCGTACCACTTCTGGTCCAATCCTGGATACGCAGGTCCCGCGCCTGCCGGAGGCTTTCTTGGGCGACGGCCTCATTGCTGATGGCAGCAGCGGCTCTTGCTTCAGCCTGGGCCACCTGGACTTGGTGCATGCGGACCGAAAATTCTGCTTGTTCAGCCCGGGCGGTCTGTTCTCTCAGGCGTTCAGCTTGCTCGTCAAAGAGTTGGTCCAAGGAATTGAGGTAGGTGACCACTTGGTACAAAAGGGGTTCCTCTTAACGGCGCTGCTCCAAGTTCCTTATGCGGGCTCGCCAGACTGCACTTCTGACGACTGGCGGGAAGTACCTCATTGGAGTGGGGACCAGGTGCCTTTCAAAGATTCCACACATGAAGCAGAGGGCTTTCCTGAGAGCCAAGGGGTAGGTGTCCTGGTGCCTGAATCCTGTGGCGGTCGTACGCCATGCCTCGACAGGGTGGAGGTCACTCTTGGCGACAACAATGACCACTCTGCAGCGTTGGGTCCCATGGTGCTCATACTCCCTGCTGTAGTACCTTGGGCGTTCTGGTACACCAAGGCGTTCCAGCGCGGGGATCAACAGGCTAGCGAAGCCCGGTGTGACTGGGCAAACTCCCTGGGTCCATTCTTGTTCCGCCATCTGAAATCAGGGGAAAAACAAAAACTGAACAGGTGCAGGATAAAAGATGACCTTTATTGCATAACATGGTGGGGTACAAAGATCATGGATACATCGAGGCTAAGCTGGTAGTGCTATTGGAAACAACAGACTCTACTCTAGGGAAGGCTAAACTAAGTGCTAATCGACTCCAGACAGACTCGGCGCTTCTTCAGAGGGAGCTGATACTCTGGCACCTCATCTTCGGTCTGTGTGCCTGCATCCATGTGGGTCATTTCAGGTTCATCTTCCAACAACCCTCTTTCTCTCCTGTATGCTTCCAGGTTATCCAAATACTCATAGTAGGCCTGGCATCTAGTCTGGTGAGTGGCTAGGGAGCTGACAGCCTGTGTGGCCGTCACCTTCTGTACCTCCAGTTCTTCCTTTGTTTCTCCTAGCTCTCTCTTTACCTCTTCTAGTTCCTTCTCTGCCTTCTCGGCTCTGCCGATCTGGTGCCTCAGCTGTCCCGATGTCTCTCGGTACAGCCTGTCCAAGCCAGTGAGGTAAATGGACATGTGGGACACAGTGTCCTCCATATCTTCATCTCTCCCAAGGTTCCTCATCTGGGCAATCCATTCGCGTCCTCCACTTTCCAGGGGTGGGGTAAATCCTAGTGCTGTTCCCACGAGGTACTGCCTGTAGAGCTCGCGGAGGCACATCAAGGCTCTTCTTGCGGCTTTGCGGTAGGCATTAGGACGGTCGTAGCCGGTGGCGTGAACAAACCAAGGTGCCACTTCCTTGTACAGTGAGCTTCTCCCCGCAAAGATGAACATCCGGCACCGACGGGTACCATTGGTGGTGCACTCCCGGTAAAAGTACTCGGGGGTCTCTGTGACTCCAACGTGCTCCAGGCTGAGCAGCAGCAACTTGGGGAGGCCAGGTTCTGCGGGGCAGACTCCTTCGCCCCAACCCTCGTCAACCGGCTGGGCCATCTGGAACAAGTCAAAAAGCCGTCGGTGAGTACTTGTGTGGGGGAAAGGATTAGGCAAGAACAAACTGGTGAGAGAAGACTAGGTAGGGTCAAGATCCTAGGGGTACGTCCTACGGCCAACCTATCGGCTCTGATACCACCTGAAGCGTCCCCTCGAAAGAGAGAACTTAATGTGATACAAATACCAGTCCCAGGATGCTGGTTCACATTATTACAACAGATAGTTCAGTACAAAAGCAACGTTACGGGAGACGGTGGCATTGCAGGGCCACGACAAACAGAACTAACGCTAAGCTCCAGATAAAAAGGTTGATAACGTAGAGGTCTTCATCAGAGTGGCAACGCATGTGGCTTCCAGCGGGTGACCCTAACACACAGGCAAAGGTTGGGTGCAGAACGAACCCCACTAGACGAGATCCTCAGGCACAAAGTCCGGGTCTGCCTCTGCAACAGATTAAGCAAGGGTGAGTACTTACGTACTCAGCAAGTGCGACCACAACCACGGAGGGGTATAACAGAAGTATGCAAGTATTGTAACAAGGAAGGCTCATAGTTCATTTAGCAGCAAAACAATTTTTATTACACATGCATGGGGTTGGTTTTCGCAATGGGTTTTCACAAATATTACTTTTTTACAAGTAACAGTAAACGTAAATACTTTTTCGTACAAGACTTTGTTGCTACCAGATTCCCCATCTGTCGTAGCCTATGCCCAAAACATTCCTCAGCTCAGACAAACCAACACTTTCTTACACCAAAACAGGGGACTAGTGAAGTGACCAAGCCGTAACTCGCCCAATACCGTGGACACGGCTATCCGGATAGGTTTTAACTCTGCAGAGGTGTACACAACCACAAGTAGGCTACCACAACAAGAACACCTTAGTGCCAGTGTAGCTCCTATCAAAGCCATTACCCACCATAGCTAAACTGACAGGTTACCACAGACGCGACCAGGGGTTAGCAACCTACCAACGAGGTTCCAACCAGGGGCATACCTCACATAGACCGTATCCCCGGCTCCATGGCCCTCTGTTGCTCACCAGCACACCACATAACCAGTAGCTCAACTAGTGGGATTTATGCTAGGCCGTTGCCACACACAACGGTCGAGTGGTGGTACCGAAAAACGGGTTAGGCTAGATGACACATCAACATCATCCCAAAACTTGTGACAGGATAGACAACTCCCACCATGCTCAACCACAGAGGTTAGAGCTCACCTCGGCATTTCACACAAGAAATACCGTCTGTCTCATCCCACACGGGTTCTCATTTTGTTTACACAAATCCTCTCTTTTATTTTAAAGCACGCACACGGTTGCTTTTGTAAACACCAAATATTTGTCATGGGTATAATGGTAAAATGTTCCTAAGCATTTCTAGCAGTGACTAATATTCAAACAGAACATTGTCATATTTAAATATTAATCTGGGTTGTCAAGGAATCAGTCATAGCAATCAAGGTATGGCTATCCAACTGGGTTTAGCAGTAAAATCATGCAAGTTTTATAAAACAGGCCATGGGTTGTGTTTATAAAAACTGGGACAAAAACATGCATCAAAGGGTGGGATTGCACTTGCCGTTCTCCCAACCCTCGGGGGATTCCTGCCCGGGGTCTTGGTCTCCAAGCTCCTGCTCGTAGCACTGCTCCTCCTCGAGTCCTTCCTCGTTCACAGCGGAGTCTACGGCACACACAAGCAAACACCCAATAAATAAAAGAAAAAGCTTTTATTGAGCTCGGAAAGAAAGGACGGAAAAAGAGGGCGAAAGATGATGACACGATTATTTTTGAGCATGGACTGGTTGGATTAGGCGGAATTATATTGGTGAATATTGTGGTGGAGTTTGGGGTCAAACGGGATTAATTTGGCGCATGAAATGACGGGTTTAGTGGGGTTTAGGGGCTGTTTTAAAGGAATAAGGACCTTTCTGTAATTATGGGAAAGCTCAGGGGCTTCGGGCAAAATAAATAGAGAGAGGGGGAATAGTGATCGTTGGACTGCGGGTTGATTTGGTGAAAGTGCAGGGGTTTATGTGTAAAGTGTCAAAGAGAGAGGGGGGGTTTAAGTTTGGACTGCGGGTTCGAAAAGAGGAAAAGGCAGGGGGTTACGCGCAAAAGCGTCTTTCTTCTTCGTGAAACAGTGCCAGGGGGGGAAGCGACGGCGGCGGGCTGTCCGGCCAAATCACCGGCGGTAGGGGCGGCGGCGATGGACGGGAACAGGGGGAAAAGGTGGTGCGGTACAAGACGAGTCCACCCGTGGTCCTACCTCGGGCGGAGGTGGTCAGCGGCGAGCTGTCCACGAGAGCAGGCGGCGGCGGCGGCTCTGTAGGTGGTGGCGGCGGCGCTATGGTGGCGGAGGGGCTCGATTGGAGGGCGGGTGAGTACGAGATGGTGGAGGGGGTGCTCGCGATCCCTTTTATAGACGCGGAGGTGGGCTGGGGAGGTGGGCCGACGAGAGGGTAGGTCGGGCGGCGTTAATGGCGTCCGGCGTTCGGGGGCGGAGATGGCCGGCGAGTTTGTGGTACGGGTGGCCCCGTGCTTGGCGTTTGTGATTGTCGCGACGTGGCGTGCGCGTTCGAATGAGTGGGGCCGCAGGCGAGGATGGTGGTGGCGTGCCGGGGCGGTGTGGCGGTCGGTGATGGCGTGCGCGCGGCGTGGGGGTGCTAGGACAACGGCGGGACCGGGCGGCCGGAGCGGTGGCGACCGGGGTGGTGTGCGCGACGAGCGGCACTGCAGAGATGCGGGCGGGTCGGCCGGGTGTCGGTCGCAGCGGCGGCAGTGGTGGGGTCGCACAGGGTGGCGGCACGGCGGCGACGAGCTCGGGAGCAGAGGGCGAGCGGTGGTGGCGGTTGCGGAGGCGGGGAGGCACGGCAGTGGTGGTCGGCACGACGCCGGTGGCGTGCGGGGGAACGGAGGTGGGGTCGGCGGTCGGCGGAGCAGAGCAGAGCGGCAGCGCCGGTGAGCTGGGCGTGGCGCGTTGGTGCGGCGACGGGACGGCGGCGGCTGGTGGTGGCGTGCACGTGCGTGGCGAATGTGCAGCAGACGGTGATGGTGGCAGTGTTGTGGCGGGGACGGCAACGACGAGCTCGGGCCGGAGTGGCGAGCAGAGCAGCAGCGGCGAGCGGAGCAGAGCACTCGGGGCAGGGGGAAACAGAGGAAGGAAAAAAAAAGAGGAGAAGAGAGAAGGAAAAAGAAAGGAAGAAAAAGGAAAAAGAAGAAAAAGAGAAAGGGGGGGAAAAGAAAAAGGGGAAGGGAAGTGGCGGGATTCGCGGATGAAGGACGACGGGCGGTCGACGACGGTCGGCCAAAGTCGATAGGGTTCGGCGGTCGACCCAAGGGCGGACGACGTGGGATGGGACGGAAAGGAGACGGTGATGCGATGCGGACAGGGAGAGGGGGGGAGAAACGACAGGCGAAGAGGATTCGGCGGAAAGGGAGCTCGGGCGGAGAAAAGATTTTGAAACGATTTTACCGGGTGAGTTACTTAGGTGGTTTTCCCAGAGATTAAAACGCGGGTGTTACAAAATAGCCATCTTTATTTTGGTGCCAAATCAGAACTGCTTGCTATCTGCTAGGCAAGAGGCGACAGGCGACAGGCGTCTTTGGAATTTTTGATCCTGGACGCCTTTTCGGCGAAGCCTGTTTAGATCCCAAATTCCAATCCCAAAGTTTACTGTGCAAAAAGAAGATTCCCATCACATCAAAATGTCATAACATACATGGAGTACTAAATGTAGATGAAATCAAAAATTAGTTGCACAGTTTTGTTGTACTCTACGATACGAACATTTTGAGCCTAATTAATTAATTTTTGGACAATTTTCACACATACAAACGAAATGCTACAGTGACGCAATGATTACGAAATGACACTATACTCCCAAATTTGACCCCCAAATTTGAGATCTAAACAAGGCCTAAGTGTGCTCTGTCTCTATCTCCTTTTGAGGAAATCACGCCGTGTTTCTTTTCCCCAAAATTTTTTTCATGACGAATCTGGATGCATGAAGTATTAAATAAAGACTATTTGTAAAACTTTTTTAAGGATGAGTGTAACTTTACATGACGAATCTAATGAGCCTAATTAACCCATGATTTAATACAGTAATGCTATAGTAGTATCCTCCAATCATATGGTCAAAGGTCTTATTAGATAGGTCTCACGAATTAAGCCGAGATTCTGTACGTAGTTTTGTAAACTGACTTTATTTAATACCCTTAATTAGTGATCAAACGTGTGTGAAAAATTTTCACACTCCAAAGAAACACGATGCTAGCTGCCCTCGCCGTATATATCCTTTTCTGAAAATCTTCAAGGCAATGATGATGTGCCAAATCCAATCATTTGTTCCTCAAAAGTAGTATGAGCCATAGCACATGATCTTGTACTACCAGCTAATAGTGAATCAGTTAGCACTCCGTGGGTTTTTGGATATACCCAGTATATATCAGGTTGTAAGTTGTAACAGACAACTTTTTTATTGTTCTAGAATCCAAAATGACTACTGTCAAGGTTAACTGAAAAGGTGTCTCGATTGATTTAGGCCCTGTTTATTTCTATTGGGCTACAGTTTAGTCAAGGGCTACGAATTAAGCCCTCGAATGGAGGGCTAAAATTTAGCCTTTTTGCTGTTTGCATACATGGGCTAAAATTAAGTCTAGTGGTGTACATAAGACTATTTTACCCCTCGTTACTGGTGGGGGAAGAGAGAGAAAGGGGTAACACTTGTCTTTTGGAGAGAAAGGATCATTTTTAGCCCTATTTAGCCCATCTTTGAGGGGCTAAAGGGCTAATGGAGGCTAAAGTTTAGTCTTTCCCTTTTGGCCCGCATGTTTGCCGTTTGGTTCTTCATGGGCTAAAAAAAGGCTAAAAGCGTTGAGCTAAAGTTTAGGCCCATGAAAACAAATAGGGTCTTAGACTTATCAAAATATCACGCACTCACATTGGAGCTGCTCTTGGTAGGCGAGAGGAGAGTAGGCCTTGTTTAGATGTCGAATTTGGGAGTTTGATGTCACTTCGTAATCATTGCGTCACTGTAGTATTTCGTTTGTATTTGTGAAAAATTGTCCAAAAATTAATTAATTAGGCTCAAAATGTTCGTCTTACAGAGCACAACAAAACGGTGTAATTAGTTTTTGATTTCATCTACATTTAGTACTCCATACATGTTATGACATTTTGATGTGATGGAAAATCTTCTTTTTTATAGTGAATTTGGGAGTTGCTTTTTGGAACTAAACAATGCCGTAGTTAATTTTCATGAGGCGGCCAGAGCCAGATAAATGACTAGGCTAACTGTACGTAGTACTGCTTTTTCTTAAGATGTACTCCGTACCGATGATGAGCATTTGTAATTGTAATCACTCTGTCAATCACAATAATAACGCAATAAACATCCTTACGGGCAACGGAGTTGCCACCGTACCGTGCTCCGTACATATGGTACAGAAACGTGCGCCCGGTTCTTTCTTCCTAAGGGCTGCAGCTTTGGTACTGCACGTAACAGAATTCTCCGAGTGTCACCTGCACCTAGGACAAACTTGGTTTCAACCATTGATTGGTAGGTCTCAGTAATTACCGGACAAAAAAATGTAACTCTTATGAAATTATTTCAACTTTAACCAAATTTATAACAAATAGCACATATAAATTAGTATGAAAATATATTCATGATTAGTCTAGTGATATTTATTTTCAATCATAAATATTACTATTTTTCTATAAATTTGATTAAATTTTAATAATTTGACCTCTCGAGACGTGGAAGTTGTTTTGTTTCAAAGACAAAAGGAGTACATGCACATCAATTGTCTATTTGTCCTTGTATCGCAGTGGCAGCAATGTACCATTACAGATGCAGAAAGGTGGTGTAGTAGCTTCGAGACCCAATACGTAACGTTGTACTCATCGTTGTACATGGAGACAGTGCCAGTACCAACGTTGGGTCCCATTGCTCCAACAATGCCATGTGCATGGACGCACGGGCATGCATAGAAACGGACACCCAGAGGTATCCAGACATTAACCAAGAGGCTAATAATTCTGAACCAATCAAACAGGTGCCTTATGGACACGAGCCAATTACTTCAGTGTTATAGAAATTAAAATGACTTTCCTCCGTATCATAGATTTTTCTAAAAAAATTTCAGTGTCACGGCTTCAAAATTTTCCCTCAATACTATTTTCGTCTGGAAGGTGTTATGTTGATGTTAAGTGGCCATGTAAAATACACATTTACCCCTCTAGTGAAATGAAGTAAACTTGGTTACCTTTATGTGACGACGTTTGAATGCACGATGGGTTTGGGTTAGAGATACAAGTAACTATCATCATTTTCTTGTTTGGACACATTGGGTTTATGTTTGGGTTAAATCAGAAAAAGAACATATATAACTCTGTCTCTGCTACTAATAAACTTACGCTAAGTAGTCGCGTTGTTAAACTCACAAGGTGGTTCTGCTTCCTATGCCCTCCATAGTGTGGCGCCGACGCATGAGCATCCATCCACTTCGTTCACGTGTCCCACGATCATCGTCCGATTTTCCTGTCTATGGTGATATCAGACAGGGTCTACAAATATATCACTAACATCAATGAAGAAATAAAACAAAAGAGTTACTTCAAGGACATCTGTATTCGTATTTCTATTGTATATAGAATATTTTCTATAGTTCATTATTGGCCATGAAGTGCCACAAGAGCAGACAAAAACAAGAATACAACGGACAAAAGCTTTTCTTTTGTATTATTTTTGAAAATACTAGACTCAAACATCCGCATCTAATGGTGTCGATTTCACAGCAGGATGAGTTGAATCAGCTTTCGTTAGAAAGTACTAACTTGTGGCCAGAACTAATCAGTTACTCCCTCCAAAGTCGTTTCGGACAGCATTTAGCATATCAAGGAATGATTAATTAGATCAGTCTTAGAGGAGGTTTTATAGAGAGTTTCATGACATTTAAATGTGTTGTGCCTGCCGCGGTTTTTTCACGTGTCCCACGATCATCGTCCGATTTTCTTGCCTTTTATCCACTCTCCGATCCTGTAATCCAATTCTTTCCATCATTTTAATGCCCTGATCCGTAATACGCTCCCTTCCGTCCTCCTCTCCATGTCACTTCCTGGCTATCACGGAGGGCGCAAGGCGCCTATCCCAATCACCCTCCCTTTCCTGCTAAGGCGTTCTTCAATGGTAGGAGCAGTACTTAGCTTTAAACACTCTAAGGGCTCTTTCAATGATCTGGTTCTTAGCACATAGCTCATAAAATAAATGACCCCCATAATCATCCTCACATAATCTTGAAGTACATGTACGAGACTATCTCTTTTGATCAAGAGCCATTAGAGAAAACCTAAGCTCACACAGGGTCAGCAGGAAGGACGCTGTCACCCTGGCCTGGTCGTTTTTCTTTGCCAATTCTGAGCCAGCCCGCTCTTTCACTCTCCTATCTGCACCTGCGCCGCACATCATTTCCCTGCCCTCGATCTTTTCGTTTGGCTGGTGGCTGGTGACCACCCCCACCCCTAGCTAGCTAAATCACTTAACAAACTACCTACATGTCTGAAAAATAAAGGTGGTGAGCCTCTCATTCGTCTTCGGCGCTCTCCGAACCGTGCGGGAAGGTTTCTGTTCCGGATTGTAATCCTTAATGAAAAAATAGCTCCATGGTTCTATTTTTTCTATTAGTTCCCCATCAATTTCCATGTACAGTATGTTGTTTTAGATTTTCTCCAGTGAAGTTCCACCGTCACGCAGAAGTGCATGGCACCGCCGTATGTTCGTCGTCGAAAGCTGCTAAGGGAAGGAAATGAACCTACACCCTCAGATCTAAAATAGGTGGCCTAAATTAGATTGAGTAGATATATACTCTTCATGTAGACCCGGGTTCACGTACCGTGTACAATGTACACACATAGTTCAAGTTCCTGGCCTGCCTGCTGGTCCACAAAACCCAGACCAAGTTCACGGAATAAATTTGCATGGGTGAGTACTTGAGGTTTGGAGGGCTATCATTTTGGTTCCTATCCATGTAATGCTCACCATGTTAGTATTAATCTCGACCAGTTGGGCCCAAAGGCCAACTGGGCCCTTGGTCAGCTCCCTGATCGGGGGAGCCCAACCCACTAGGGTTACGGGCCCCGTCGTGCAGCATTATATAAGGAAGCTGGGGACCACCGAGACAAGATGTCAGAGCATTTCTCCACAAACCCTAATACCCGATCGAGAGGTGCTGTCAGCGGCGGGATGCTCCGCCACCACCCACACCATCGCCGCCGCCCTTGACGATGACGACCTTACACTGCACGTCACTGCCCTTGAGCAGATCTACACCGACAGAACGTGAACGCGAAAGGCAAGCAGTTACATGGTTCATTACAAGTACATCACACACAACACATACACACGAAGAGCACATCTTTTATCAATCAAAGTAGTACCCGACTAGATCTACTGCTAGAGATCCGAGATTTGGTTCTTAACACACCATGCTTAAAAGATGCACGTATGCATAAGCATGCAGATGTATTTAGATAGGGTTGTGCGCCTGTGCGTGATCACTCATGTGCTTGAACCCTAAAACCAGATCAAGCCAAATAAAGGATCCATGCATGCCTGAGTGAGGCTTCACTAGCCATGGTAATTTAATATATGGTAGCCTACAGTGGTGTGCACCATTGAAGTAGTTAGCATAATGGGCAGATCGTCGGAAGTTCGTAGCTTCTGTACTCCGTAACTCTGAAGGCATATATAGCAGTTAGCAGCTAAGAAAAAACTGAGTGGTTAGAACCTTTTAATCATGTTCCTTTGTAACCACTTTTTTTAGGAACTGATTAATACCAAGATATCAGTTCGTTGTAGCAAAGTTTGTTGGTCACCAGACTCAATTGCCCCTATCCTTGCTTAGTACCTCGATGCCACGCTTAAGATTAATTCTTTCACCCTTAGCCAATTCAAGTCTCACACCATCATTGCATCACAATAAATCCACTTTGAAAACCATGATCTTTGCTTGAACATTTGATTTCATATCAATATTATGACCAAGTAATTTTTTAGCTTTCTTTATTATACCAAGTACTTGGTCAACTTCTCTCTTGTTTATAAATACCCATCCATATGACCAAGCAACCTATTATTCCAATTCACATGAATTCATCGTTACTTTTGATCACTTATCTATTATCATCAATACATATTGATTTATTCTATTTCTTCCACATAATCTCCTTTTTCACTATCCTTCTCCTTATTGATGACGTGATCGAAGAAGCTTCCACATGAACTTTTTCTTGAACAACTAAGCTCTTGATAACCTTCTTATCAAAGTTGTAATTTTGATCAATCCTCGTACAACTTTTAGCAAGCAAACCAATATTAATCACTCCTCGTGCAACTTTCACTTTCTTTAATTTAGAAAGCAAACCAATATTGATCAATCCTTTTGCAACTTTCACTTTCTTTGATTTAGCAAGCAAACCACCAATGTGACCATACCATTGCAATACACTATGTCTCTTTTGTTTATTTCCATCTTTGTGTAATACCCCGGCCCATTAGTATTCCGGTTTCGGCCTATTCTTGGCCCGAGTGTCCTATTCTGGTGGAATTAGTCCCACCTTGATAGTCTAAATAGGTTCAGGCCAGTTTGTAATCCTTCTTCGTTCCAAACGTAGCTCCTTCGGGTTAACCCTTTTACACGATGTGAGGACGAAAATGTAAGAGATGTGTTGTGCGTATGCGGGCTCGCCCCTTGGAAGGGCCGGGGCGTAACTAGATTTTGGATGCGGGGTGTTATAGATGGTATTCAGAATTAGTACTTTCGCTGGACATGTGCATGCATATTGGCCCGTGGTGGAGATATGGCATGGCCATGGCAATGAGGAGAGATCATGTATATTTGGATCTTCTACGGCTCCCACCTCTGTTTCGGCACCGGCTCCTAGAACATTATCCTGTGGGTTTTGACCCATTCCCTATAAATCCCGCTCTATATCCAACAGATATATTTGTCTCCGTGAAAGCGATAAGCTGCTTCATGTGACATGAGCTTGTCATATCTTTACTCTTACATGCTTCATGTGACATGAGCTTGATGTTTTCATTTACAATAAAAGTCTATCCAAAACTCAACAAACTCATTACTCTCTTAATTGTTTTATGTCATTCAATTCAATCACCAAAACCAACAAGGGGCCTAGATGCACTTTCAACCTTGGACTATGTTGCATCAAATGTCCTCCAAAGCATAGGGCACATTGTGAGTTGTGACCCAGGCGTTATTTGATGACAATATTTGGGGACATCAATTGGGATAGAATAGCTTGCAATTGGGAGTTGTAGATCACACATGCATTACAACGGATACGATGCACGGAGCATGATAAATATTGCATGAGGACATCAATCCATATATTTGAGCCATGTTTGAGTTCATATACAAATGTTAGAATTTTAAATTAATTTGGACAAATGCAGCAAAAACATATTATTATTATGACATCTTGAAAACAATAGGTAAAGACCCAAAGAGGAAACTTTTGAAGATATGAGAAAGGGCATTTGAACTTCTTCAGCCATGCAGCATCTCACAAACAAAATTGCAAAGTTCTTTTTTTATTATTGAACCAAAACCTGAAAAACTACACGAAACACATGTGACTTCCAGCCTTAGACCAACTAAACAACATCATAGTAAGCTATACAAAATGATGAAAATATTATTTAACATGCAATGAACCATGGATCACTTGCACAGTCACTCCAGCCTAAACACTACTCAATGCCATCAAGCAACACAAATTTGAAATGTTATGGTCATTTGTTACATTGGCTAAACCATTGTCTGAAGCCCAAACTCTAGGGTTAAGTTGAAAATTTATACCAAAAAGTAAAGGTTATCATGCTCCCGCTGCCCATCCAAATTGATTCCTCATTGACCTCGGCGCTAGCAGGAAGCCACTACACGACTCCTCCTATTGTGATCTACAAGTGCATGGAACATCTTGCTGGATAATGGTGATGTCGCTTGAGCATGCCATGGAGGATCTGGGAAGGGCAGGCATCACGCGTGGAGATGGGCTTCTCCTTTGACTCTAAACCGACAGGTGGTCATGTAGCGTCTGTGTCGCCATGCAGCGTCACGGCGCGGTGGCCCCAGCCACCCCCTCACCTGGTGGCTACGAGCTTGCCCCTTTCCTGGTCTAGAAGAGTCGTGTTCGCTCGACATCAGTGTTTGTTGCGACAATGAATGGGAAAGGAACGAGAAAATCGATTCCGATTGAGTTAAATCTGATTGCCACACTTCTTGGTTCGGGCAATAAGAACTCAATTGGAGGCATTAGAACTCGATTTGGTTATGGGTTGATTTGGATGGGTGACCGAGGTCGCTCGATCCAGCACTCCTCCAATTACCCGTGCAAGTGATGACTGTGTGGTCACCCAACCAGCGGCACAACCACGCGATGACCTGGCGGCACGACCATGGACACCCAAGCGGCCAAAGCCTTGTGCACTTGTTCGCTGGCACACCCTCACCCGAACGAGTGGCACCTGCTTATCCCGAGCCTGACTCTAGCTAACCATTCCGGTTAGATTCGTGGGAAGCTGGATGAAGGAGAAAAAAAGGTTTTCGTTAAGTGGGCCTGTTGGAAAATAGAGGCACAAAGGGTATTTCCTCTTGCACTATAACCTATTCTAGTGATGTTCTCTTAAAATTTAATAGATCTCTAGTGTAATTGGTATTGATGGCATAAATTTTTGAAACTGTTGGTACGTATTCTCTCAATTGTAATACGAACCAGCAGTGTAAAATGCAAATCGTCTCTCTCGATCCTTTCCAAAAGCTCCCCTAAAAGGAAGGCTAGGCCCTGCTTTTATAGGGGGTTACAAGGTCGTTATTTTACAATAATACCCTCTTGTCGTGTCCCAATTGCAAGCTATTCTATCCGTACTTTACAATATTTGGGGACGGGCAAAAGGGTAATTTCCTATACAATGTCGTACACCATTTTACTTCCTATTCTAACTAAAGGATAACCACTAAGTTGATTCGCTCCGCAATACCTTCGAACCCTGAGCTTCACGACCTTTCTTGTTTGCTTGACCATTCACCACATTACCGAAGCCTTGTAATGACGAGCGAAGGTGACCTTCCGCTTAAAGGCACTCGAAACATTCCCTGCTGACCTTCGCTCCAGACGACTCGGAACCATAGCGTACTTACATGGGTCAACAATCATCGACTTGCCCTTCCAAACCTCCGAGGATGTCGAAGGTCCTGTGCCTATGCGTCTTCCGTTGTTCTGTTTGAGGATAACCTTCGATTCATTCAGAGAGAACCTCTCTTCCCGCTTCTCTTGTGCCAGCTCCTACTGACCATTCCAGAGGTGCGGTTCTCAGAAATCCATAACCCCAACAAAAACCATGACATTAATGGAACTTCAAAAAAAAATAACAATGAGAAAGGTTACATTTATTGGCTCTATGGAGAGATGAGGCCCAAGAGAACGAAAAATACTATTTCACCATGATGCATTAGGAAAGACGATGAACAAATAAAGGGTCTCTTTGGTGCAGCTCTTTACCGCTCCAACTTGGCTCCTCAGCCACTATAGTAGTACTGTGTGTCAGTCTGCAGCAGTGGCTCCTTAGCTGAGGGGGGCCTGGCACCCCCACCCCCACTCTAATTTTTTTCGAGAATACAACTATTTCTGAGTTGTAAGGTGATTGGAAATGATGTGCTCCAATGTATCCCTCAGAGTAGCACTTCTATTTTCAATTCAGTTGCATGCGCGCCAACAAATTTGGGAACAACCCTAGCCACTAGAGACTACCACTTCATTTTATTTTTTTCAATCCGCAAGCATGCATCCAACAAATATGTTCAAAATAAACTTGGTAGCTGAATATAGACGCATCCCTCCCTAAACTGGGTTTAATTCTAACTCCCACATGATAAAAATGTAAAATGTCTTGTAAAGAAACTAATCCTATTTGACCGATACATTGCTAGCATCAGGAAATAGAATAATCGTGAATTCTGGGTAACCGGCCAAGTTGCTAAATTAGCTAAAGTAGTGATAAATTCTGACAATAAAATAGATTCTAATATCTAGTGAAAATCCATCTAGGGAGAGAGTATATAAAAATAAGTTAGCTAATGAAGAGATTAAAGAGGGATAGGATTTACAATGGTAGATGAATTTTTGCGAGATTATTTGGTATGAGAAGGAATTGGCTGCATCAATTAGTACTGATCATATTATTACAGTCTACGATCTTACTGTTAGTCGTAGAGCTAAATTTAAGTTGATAGTTATATATATATTTTTTAAGACTTGTAAAATATGTTATTATTATATACATGACTAAAATAAGTTGATATGGCTATGGGTTCTACTTTGTTTTATCCATTACCCCCTATACTCAAATTCTGGCTCCGCCCCTGCAGTTGCAGGGAATCCATTTTTTACTCACACGCTGAAAATCAACCGGAAAGAAAGGAAGCGGGAGCTGATCAAAATAGCTCGTCCCGCTCCCAGCTAGTAGAGATACAGGAGCCGCGGCGCCAGAGTTCCTAGGAGCCGCACAAAAGGCCGCCAGTATTGGACTCTGTATGACAGGCTAGAAGTGGGCCTTCGTAGCCCAATCGACGCTCTGCATGACACCTATTTACTCTATCTAAAAAACTATTTATTACAAACGAAACCATCTTAAATTTTATGAATTTATAAAAAATATAAATATTTAACTCTTTATGATATAAAATTAATAAGTAGTGAGTAAAGTGCAACCGTAAAAAATAACATATTAATATTATTTCAAAAAACATAATTATTAATAAATATTTTAATTAAACATATAAAATTAAATAGTATTTAAATAAATATATAAGTATTAAGTAAGAAATAAAGAAATTAACATATAATTTGACCATTAAGTATACTATCCTTTTAAAATTAATATGATTAGCCATATTAAAGCTAATTAAACTTAATATTTATGTACATTAGTATTATTAACATTAATACCAGTAGCACAAAGATGAATTTTGGATACATCATTAGTAATATTAAATTAATATCATTAGTGATTTATATAACTTTTAAATAGTTTAAATGGTGCATATTATAACATTAAAGTTAATATTATTTTGTTATTAGTAATTAATCATATTGATAACTTTTGGATAGGTGTTTTCCTATCAATTAAGGATTATATGGATATTGTTGTTGTTATTATTATAAGTTAAAAAATATAGTTTGGTAAAATTAGTGTTCCCATAATACATAGGAAAATGTTCTTTAAAAAAAAGCAATATTGGGAAAATGAACTCTCGGAGACTTGAAGTTAGGGTATGTTTGGATTGGCTTAAATAGTAGTGCTAAAGTTTAGCACCCAGCACCTCTCTTCTAGCTAATAATTTTTCATAATTTTTGAGTCTTCTAAAGTTTAGCACTACCCAAATAATACTCCTGTTTGGATAGATTAGAGCTGAAGTTTAGCATTTTTATCCATTACCACTTTTATAAATTAGCACTTGGATGCAAATAGGCCCCTAGAGCAACTCCAGCAACATGCCCTACTTGATGTCCCTATATTTTTAAGTAGGGGATGTCCCTACTTTATAGGCTCTAAATTTTGCCCACAACTCGAGCAATAGCCCTTACTTCTAAACCTTTATTTTGACGTAGGACGTGTTGGTCAGTTGGTCAACTTTATTATTATTATTATTATTATTATTATTATTATTTATATTTATTCACTTTCCTACATATGGTATGCGACGGAGATCAGCCCCGGCATGGCAGATCCCAAGCTCGATGTGGTGGAGCTCGAGCTTGGGGCACCAATGGCAGATCCCGGGGCGACGATTGAGATCGGTTTTGATGTGGCATATTATGCAGGAACACGGGGATAGAATAGAGAGAGAGAGAGAGTGAGGGAGTATAGAAAATCAAGGAAGAAGTTCATTTTTGACCATCAAACTATTGTCGAAGTTTGGTTTTGGCCATCAAACTCCAAACCGGGTATTTTTGACCATCAAACTATGAAAACCGGACAACTCTGGCCCTCTAGCCGGTTTCAAATGTTATTTTTCCAATATATTATTTTCAAAGAAATAAAATAAAATATGGTTTAATATCAAAAAATGCATAACTTAATTCATTTTAAATCAGAAAAATATGAAATAGACACCAAACAAATTTTAAAAATATAATCTATCATTAGTAAGATATTTAAATCTATTTGGATCTTATTTTTCCTTTTGGTAGTATTTTACTTCTTGTGGGCATGCACATTATTTATTAAAATCATCTTTTTGTGTTATATTTGACAAGATATTGGCCAAAATGATCCAGCAAACTTCGGTTACATATAACAGCTCCGAAGGCAACACAATCACCACAAACGCCATGCTCCACCATATATAGATTCAATTTAGATATTACATGGCTAATCCTTTAGTTTATTTTGACCGTGTAACTAGGTAATATGTTTCAGACAAAAGGAGCTGCTCAAGCATTATGCAATTAATTAATCATGTAATATACATAAAGTAAAGCATAAAATGATAATTTAACTAATTACATGTCATGACTATGAGCAATAAAACACTAGAAAATGAATAAATAAGATCCAAATAATTTGAAACAGCGTTCCAATAGATTGACTATATTTTTAGAAAAAAGTCGGCGTTGGTTTCATATTTTTTAATTTAAAATGAATTAGTTAAGCTTTTTTGGAGATTAAATCATATGTTATTATTTTTATTAAATGCATATATTGTCAAAACCACCTGTGAAACCAGCTGGAGGGCCAAACCTGTCTGGTTTTCATAGTTCAATGGTCAAAAATACCCGGTTTTGAAGTACGATGGCCAAAACCAGACTTCCGTAATAGTTCAATGGTCAAAAATAGACTTCGTCTGAAAAACAAGTAGTCCTACTCCACCCATGGAAGAAGGGCCGGACAAAAAGTAGAGGCCTTCAGGCTCTCCGCATTCATGTTCCTCTCTCTCCTTCCTCTAAAAGAAATATTTTATCCTAATCATAGAGATTCTTTCCTCTATCTCAATTTTACCACACCCATCTCTCCTCTATACCAACTACCACATCGTGTGGGACCATTTTCTTTCTTTTTTCCTTTCCTCTCTCCTTTCCCTTTTCTCTCCCTCTGTCTCTCCCACCCGCCTGCCTGCGCCCCCCTAGGCCCCTCCTCCCACCTTCCCTCGCCGTTGCCGCACCCCTCCCCTCTGAAAGCATCTAGGCCCTTAAATTGTGTTTTGGTAATTAATGACAATCATGGTGGACTAACAATTTCATTGAGATATGAGAATAGGTTAGTCCTCGGGATTGGATGAGCTCTAGTGGTGTGCTGTGCTCACGGTTCATATGCTATGGAACAAAAAAAGGTTCAAGGCAAAGGTATAACATAGGGTATTTCAATTTTACTGGTCAAGCGGTGTTTAGTGGATGAAAATTGACCGGATTATAGGCTACATAGCTGTACTATATAGAGGGATCAATATCGTTTGCTTGACGGTTCCTTAATATCACTTTGCTCAAACTATTGGATTGCATGCATGAGAGCTAACATCGTTTGAGAATGTGGGAAAGATACAAAATGGAAACATTGATTTTTCTGACTAATGGCGGACGGTCTGCCTCGCTTGGGCCGGATTGTCTGGGGGGGGGCGTACAGTCCACGGCCAGCTTGGCGGACGGTCCGCCGGTATACTAACTCGCGTGAAAATAACTAAGTCCCAAATGGCTCCACGAAGGATTTTGTGAGGCGGACTGTCCGGCGTCTTGTGGCAGACGGTCCGCAGGCAAAATTCTATGAGGCGGACCATTTTCGCGGATTGTTTACATAGAGACGTTTCCGAGCGTTTGAGAGAACTTTTGTGAGGCGAACGGTCCGCGGGCAAAAGTTTGAGTTTTGGCCGATTGATTTTAGTGTGGGGCAGACGGTCCGTGCCTGATGGGAAGACGATCCGCCAGTCTCTAACGGTCACTTCTAACACACCTCTGACACACATTCTAGCCGTTGGAACTCTGAGGCAGACGGTCCGCCAGTTGTACTGTAGACGGTCCACCAGCTGCACTGTTTCAACGTAACGGCTAGATTTCGAGGTTGGGAGTATAAATACTCCACCCCCGGGCTTGGGGAAGCTCTCTTGGCACATTTGAAAGCTTTCTTGACATACTTGAGTATTCCCCCACCTCTCTCTCACTCACTTGGCTTAGTGGTTGCATCTTTGTAAGATTGAGAGCATTCTAGTGCATTGCATCAAGTGTTTGAGCTTTTTGGCAAGAACAAGAACAAGAAAAATGATTCCAAGTAAAAGAAGTACTATAAGAGGGAGAAGAACGGGCAAGCCTACTTCGTTGAATGGGATTCCGATGCATGTTCCGATGAGGATGAAGATGAAGTCAAGCCCTCAAAGAGTCTTGCCGGAGTTGCAATCAAGGAAGCTCCATCGCTCTTCTCCATGCCATATTGCCTCATGGCAAAGGGTACTTCAAAGGTAATGATAGAAGAAGAAGAAGAATATCAATGATGTCATCATGAACTCCTGCTCCCCCTTGATGCATGCCTGCATCTTCATCAACCACAAAGTCTTGCTGTGGTCCCATAGAAGATTCAACCTCTGTCTCTCCCACATAGTCACTGTCATGAGAATCATCATCGTCAGAACTTGAGACCGTACGACGTCTCTTGGAGGACCCCTCATCTCCTTTCTTAGTCATCCCCTTCTTGATTCTACCGGCCAGTGTTTTGAGGACCTTGCGACCACTGTCATGAATTAATCATTTGAGTCAATACAATAATACAAATGAATTATATATAATGAGTGAGTTAGCCTAAAGATACCCTGTCCAATTTAGTTGCTGACAGTGCCTGGCGGACTGTCCGACTGGACACCTCGGACAGTCTGACAAGTACGGATGGACAGTCACAAGTACGGTCGGACAGTCCGACGTGCCCCCTCAGACGGTCCGCGCGGCACTGTAGTCGCAACGAACATGAACATGGGTCCAAAAAATTTTGATTCTCATATCTCATCAAATAACCAATAATTTCCAACCAAACTTGTGCCATATCATCACAAGACCATGACAAACATATTCCCCAAGATGTATCCCTAAATCCATGGCCAGATTTTAGATCAGAACATTAAACCCTAACCATGTTCATCCATAGATTCAACCAAAACGAATAGTGAATCGATAGAAATACCCGGATGACATGATGGAGGATCCTGTAGAGAGTCCGTAGATGTTCTCAGACCGTCCGGGAAGTGCTCAAATCAAGAGATCAAGGAAAGGGCTCTTTTCACCACCAAGAATGAGAGAGAGAGAGAGGGTATGGGTGAAAGTGACTCGTGGTGAAGAAGATAGGGGCTGCCAAACCTTTTAGATCCCGTCGGGGGTGGGACGAAGTTTTCACGCACACCTCAGACTGTCCGAGGTCCTGGGTCGGACAGTCCGACCCTCTAGAAAATCAACTCCCGGAGCTACTGAGTGATTCTGCGCAATTTTTGGACAGTCCGCGGGCTAGTGGCGGACGGTCCGCGGTCCATTGGCGGATAGTCCGACCGTCACTGATTTTTCTACCCGAGAACTATCCTTTTGGCACTTGTTTTGATGGATCTTTTGGGGTTCATTCCTTCAACAAAGTGATGCATAACTTTCACAATATAACAAAGAATGATAAGAAATGCATTCATGTATAAGAACCATGTTAGATAAACACAAAGCAAGACCAATAAGCACACACACATGCTAGACCTCAAGCCACATTTGAGAAGTCAATGACATTCAATTCATTTCTCAACTTGCAAAACCGAGATTCATCCAATGGTTTTGTGAATATATTAGCCAATTGATCATCCATGCTTACTCCATCAATCTTGATATCACCCTTGCTCACATGATCCCTAAGAAAATGATGCCGGATATCAATGTGCTTGGTTCTAGAATGTTGAACCGGATTATTTACAATTTTGATAGCACTTTCATTGTCACATAAGAGAGGAATTCCATTGAATTTCACACCATAATCAAGAAGTGTTTGCTTCATCCATAACAATTGAGCACAACAACTTCCCACCGAGATATATTCCGCTTCGGCGGTTGAAAGAGCTACCGAATTTTGCTTCTTTGAACACCATGAAACAAGTGAACATCCAAGAAGTTGACAACCACCGGAAGTGCTTTTTCTATCAACCTTGCAACCGGTATAATCCGAATCCGAATAGCCAACTAATTCAAATTGAGCACCTTTTGGATACCAAAGACCAATATTTGGAGTGAATTTCAAATATCTCATGATTCTTTTCACGGTGGTCAAATGACATTCTTTAGGTGTGGCTTGAAATCTAGCACACATGCATACACTAAACATGATATCAGGCCTAGATGCGGTAAGATAAAGCAAGCTACCTATCATGGATCTATAAAGCTTAACAACAACCGGTTTACCTTCCTCATCAAGATCAAGATGTCCATTTGTAGTCATAGGTGTCTTGATTGGTTTTGAGTCTTCGATACCAAATTTCTTCAATATATCCTTCACATATTTAGATTGGCAAACAAATGTGCCTTCCTTAAGTTGTTTGATTTGAAGGCCAAGAAAGAAACTCAATTCACCAATCATAGACATCTCAAATTCCATGGACATCATTTCTCCAAATTCTTTGCAAAAGGATTCGTTAGTGGAGCCAAAAATGATATCATCAACATATATTTGACAAATAAAAATATCTTTTCCAATTTTCTTAGTGAAGAGTGTAGTGTCAACCTTTCCAATTTTGAAGCCCTTCGACACAAGAAAATTCCTAAGCCTCTCATACCAAGCATGAGGTGCTTGCTTCAATCCATAAAGAGCTTTGGAGAGCTTATAAACATGATTTGACAGCTTATGATCTTCAAAACTGGGAGGTTTCTCAACATACACTAGTTCACTAATTTCACCATTTAAGAAGACACTTTTGACATCCATTTGATAGAGTTTTATGTTGTGAGAACAAGCATAAGCAAGTAAAATTCTAATTGCTTCAAGTCTAGCTACGGGAGCAAAGGTTTCATCAAAATCCAAACCTTCGACTTAAGTGTAGCCTTGAGCAACCAATCTTGCCTTATTTCTTATCACAATACCATCTTCATTTTCTTTGTTGCGAAAGACCCATTTAGAAACAATGACATTATAGTTCTTGGGCCTCTCAACCAATTCCCAAACTTTGTTCCGGGTGAAGTTATTTAATTCTTCTTGCATGGCCATCACCCAATCCGGATCATCAAGAGCTTCATCTACACGTTTAGGGTCAAGAGAGGATACAAAAGAATAATGTTGACAAAATGAAGCAACATGAGAGCGAGTTTGAACACCCTTACTCATGTCACCCATAATTTGATCAATGGGGTGATCTTTGGCGACTTGACGGTCTTGAGAAGATGTAGATGGCGATATAGTAGAGACCAATTGCTCATTGTCTTGAGAAGAATCATTTATGTTTGAATAACCATTTTCTTGATCTTGAGATGATGATGCATTCACTTGAGTTGAGATAATTTGTTCTTCATCAACATCTTCTTCTTCTTCTTCTTCTTCTTCTCTTGGTCGAATATCACCAATATCCATATTCTTCATGGCTTCCCTTAGACCATCACCTCTCACATCATCAAATTTATCCTTTTCATCTTGAGAGTCATTTGTTTCATCAAATTGAACATCATAAGCTTCTTCAACAAATCCCTTGGATTTATTGTAAACTCTATAGGCCTTGCAACAAGATGAATATCCAAGGAAGAACCCTTCATCACACTTGCTTTGGAACTTGGATAACCGAGAACCTTTCCTCAAGATATAACATTTACACACAAACACCCGAAAATATGAGATATTGGGCTTTCTTCCAACAAACAATTCATAAGGTGTCTTGTTGAAGAACCCATGACAATATAATCTATTTGAAGAATGGCAAACGGTGTTGATAGCCTCAGCCCAAAAAGAATCCGACACATTATATTCGGCTAGCATTGATATTGCCATTTCAATCAATGTCCTATTCTTTATCTCAACCAATCCATTTTGCTCCGATGTATATGTGGTTGAGAATTCATGTTTGATTCCCTTTTCATTGCAAAACTCTTCCACATGAGTGTTCTTGAATTCACTACCATTGTCACCTCTAACTTTCTTCAATTTTTGCTCAAATTCATTTTCCCCTCTAGTAATAAAGTTCATAAATATATCACATACATCAGCTTTATCATGAAGAAAGAATACCCATGTGAATCTTGAGAAATCATCCACAATCACAAGACAATAACTATTGCCACCAATACTTCTATATGTTGTGGGCCCAAATAATTTCATATGCAATAATTCAAAAGGTCTTGTGGTGGACATAACACTCTTGGTTGGATGAGAGTTGGCTACTTGTTTGCCGGCTTGACAAGCACTACACTATTTGTCCTTTTCAAATTTTAGATCTTTCAAACAAGAACTAGATCATACTTAATCAATCGCTTGAGTTGTCTTATTCCAACGTGACCTAGCCTTCTATGCCATAACCAACCCATAGACGCTTTAGAGAATAAGCAAGTAGAAAGATTTGCCTCTTTAGATGAGAAATCCACTAGATATAAGCTATCATGTCGAAATCCCTTGAAAATTGTTTCCTTTTCATCAAGGGAGGTTACTATAAATTCATTGCTAGTGAAGGAGCATCTATATCCATTATCACAAAGTTGAGCAATAGATAATAGGTTGAAATTCAATGAATTAACTAGCAAGACATTGGATAGCTTATAATCTTGAGAGATAGATACATCACCAATGCCTTTAACATCTCCCTTGCTATCATCTCCAAAAGTGATATTATCAAAGTCGGAGATATCTTCATCAAGGCATGAGAATATCTTCTTTTCACCGGTCATGTGGTTTGTGCAACCACTATCAATTACCCAATGTCTTCCTCGGGCTTTGTAATTCACCTACACAATAAAATCACTTCCTCTTAGGTACCCAACTTTTCTTGGGTCCTTCAATGTTAGTGATCAAAACTTTAGGCACCCAAATAGATTTTAATCTAGTGTTAGCCATAGAACGACCAACGAATTTAGCACACACAACACCCTTTGAATCTTTCTTAAGAATGTAAGATGGATCAAAGGATACGGTCTTCTTGCTCTTGCATTTGTGATTCACATGTACTTTTGTCTTGCAAATGTGACACATCTTGACTTTGGCTTCTTCTTCCAACGTCACATTTGATTTGACAAACGTGGTCTTCTTGGGGATGAAAGCCATTTTCCCTTGCTTGGGCACATAATCACTGCCATTCTTGTTCAATGTGAATTTTTGACTTGTCCAACAATGATTGAACTTGACATGACTTCCAAACCACTTGGCAAGATCCTTGGACAAGCAATCCACTTCTTTCTTCAAAGATTCATTTTCCAATAATAAAAGAGACACATCACTAGAATCTTTTTCACTAATGCAAGAGCTTGTGCTTGTGCTACAAGAGAGGTTAGTTGAACAAGACATACAAGTTTTGCATTTATCATCGTCAACAATAGCTTTTCCTTTGGCCTCTTGCGCAAGGAGTAAGTTGTGAGCTTCCTTAAGCTCCTCATTCTTTCCTTTGAGGATCCCCCGCGACGTGTTGAGAGTGTCATGTGATTCCTTTAGGTTGGCATGAGAAGTCTTTAGCTCCTCATAGGATTTTTGGACTGAAATGTTTTTCAACTCAAAATCCTTCAACTTTGTCTTTTCCTTGCGCAATTTGTCACCGGATTTTATAAGCAAATTTGCAAGATCCATATAAGAAAGTGCATTATTATCACAAACATCATCATCATCATCATCACTTTCTTCTTCTTCTTATATTATTACCTTTGAAGTACCCTTTGCCATGAGGCAATATGGCTTGGAGAAGAGCAATGTAGCTTCCTTGATTGCAACTCCAGCAAGACTCTTTGAGGGCTTGACTTCATCTTCGTCCTCATCGGAACTTACATCGGAATCCCATTCAACAAAGTAGGCTTGCCCATTCTTCTCTCTCTTGTAGTACTTCTTTTTCTTGTTCTTGTTCTTGCTAAATTTGCCTTCTTTCTTGTTTGGACAATTTATTGATATATGTCCAATTTCTCCACAAGTGAAGCATTATTTTCCTTCAAATAGATTCTTCTTTGAGAACTGATTCTTCTTCCCAAATTTCTTTTTCTCAAGGACCTTCTTGAGCCCTCTAACAATAAGAACCATCTCCTCATCTGAGTCTTCATCAATTTCTTCATGATTGTTCTCTTCTTGAGTGGCTTTGGCCTTGAGAGTGATGTTCTTCTTCTCTTCACTTGTTGATTGACCATGAGCTTCTTTTTGAGATTGCTTGAATATGTCATGTGTGAGCACTTCACCAAGCACCTCCGTGGGAGTCAAGCTCTTCAAGTCTTCTCTCACAAGAAATGTGACGATTGTCTCATATTTCTCTGGGAGACATCTAAGGAATTTGTGAGAGAAGTCTTGATCCGGCACATCAAAATCAAGACACTTGAGCTCATTCACAATATCATTCAACCAGTTGAACATGGTTGAAATGTCTTCATCCTTCTTCATTGTGAACATTAAATTTGCCCTTGAACACATAGAGCTTGGCTTCCTTGATCGAGGATGTTACTTCATATATTTCTGCAAGCTTGTACCAAACATCCTTGGCAATTGTGAGACCCTTGACATGGTTGAATTGATCAAGTGATAAGCCCTCATATAAGATGAACAAAGCTTCCTCATTGAGATCTTCATTCTCTAGATCGGTTGGTGTTTTGCTATTCTTGTCTAGAATGACAAACCCATGTTCCAGAATATTCTAAATCTTTCTGCCGGCTGTTTTTAAATAGGTTGTCATTCTAGTTTTCCAATAATCATAATTTTCCCCATCAAAGCAAGGTGTCTTCTTGTGCTTCATTTTGTTCTCTCTAGCAATTTAATCCCACTCCAAGATGGTTAAATCCCTCAATTAAGGAGTACTTAGCTCTGATGCCACTTGTAGGATCTAGGATTACCGACTAGAGGGGGGTGAATAGGCGGTTTAAACTTCAATCACAACACTAGAGAAATTTAATTAGAATCACAAGGAAAATTAAATCTCTAGCTATTCTAAGCCTATGTTGAGGGGTTTGCAACCTAGCATGACAAGATACAATGCAAGTTCTAGATAGATAACTTGCTCAAACTAAATTGCTCAAAGTAACCAACAATGGAGAACTCACAAACAAGAGACAAGAAATTATCTCGTGGTGTCGATGACTTGCCGGTCACTCCTAATCCACGTTGAGATGGATTCAATGTTCAACCGCGTCTCTATCAAGACTCCTCTTGATCTCTAAGCCGGTTAGAACCAAAGAACCGCTCCAAATCTCGAGTTCACTAAAGTTTCTCTTCACCACTCCGGTGAGGTGAGCACAAGAACCTCTCCCACCAATCTCCGAAGGCAACTTCACCATCTTCTTGAAGTGCTCAATGGAATCACGAGCTCTAAGCCGTCTAGGAGGCGGCAACCTCCAAGAGTAACAAATCAACTCACTCTCTTGATGAGTACCTAGTGCCACAATGATCAAATCCTTGATGCAATGCACTAGATGCTCTCAATCTCACAAAGAAATGCAATCTCAAAGCAAGTGAGTGAGAGAGGAGAACAAGGGCTCTAGTATGTCAAGAAAGCTTCCCAAACTGCCAAGGGACCCTACATGTCCGCGGGGTTGAAGTATATATAGCCCTCTCCTCAAAACTAGCCGTTACGTTCAAAAATGCGGGGAAAACGGCCACCATGGACTGTCCGACCTGCACCCTCGGACTGACTGCGTTCAAAACTCAACGGTCACAACGCGCAGTCAAACGTGTGTTAGAGATGACCGTTGGGCAGGTCGGACTGTCCGACCCGCACCCACGGACTATCCGAGACCACCTCGGATGGTCTGACCCCATGGAGCATCAAAAACCGTCTCTGTCTAAATCCAAGCTATTGTACGGACCGTCCGATCCCAATCTTGGACCGTCCGACAATCAGCGCACAGCTCGCCAAGTCAACACACATGGGCCCACGGTCAACTCAAGTCTTCGGACAGTCCGACCAACACCCTCGGAATGTCCGACAGACGTTCGGATTAGTCTGAACGAAATTTTCCAAAGATTTTACATATTAATTTGATTCTGATTTCTCGGACTGTCCGAGCCAGAGTTGCGGACAGTCTGACCAGTCTCGAGAGAACTGGATTTGCACAAGATTTTCAACAGAGCCTTTTCCATATTGGTGACCACTCATCTAAATGCACAACATGCAAGTCAATGATCAAAGTGGCACTATTGACACATCAAGCCAATGACGTTGATCCCTCTTGATAGTACGGCTATCTAGCCTATCAACCCGGTCATATTTCATCCTCTAATCTTCTCATGACCGGTCAAATTTAAAAGCCCTATCTTATACCTTTACCTTGAGCTTCCCATGATCCAAAGCATTCCTGCAATTCACGTGTCATTTCTTGAACCTCATTCCAACTATCGGGACTAACCTATTCTCATTATCTCAAATGAAATTGTTATTCCACAAAGGTTGTCATTAATTTCCAAAACTCAATTAGGGGCCTAGATGCCTTCAATCTCCCCTTTTTGGTAAGTGTCCTTTTAGGGTGGTTGGGAGGTACCTCTAGGTACCTCTTGGTACCTCTCAAAATTAATTGCATTAGATAATTTTAATCCCGGAAGGGTAAGAAGGTCATTTGTCCACCCAACACCCCCTCCCCACCAGCCCACCGCCAGCCCGCACCAAGGATGAACCCCAAACCGCACGCATTGCCTCTAGCCACCCGCGCCTCCTTAGTGACCAAGCCGCCGCCGCCGCTGCCAACTCCCTACACTCGCCGTCTCCCTCGCCGTGGCTCTCGGTCGTTGTCAACGGCCCTACACTTGCCAGCCCCTGCCACACTCCGCCGCCCGTAGCCTCTACGCGAGGTGCCCTAGTCGGTGCAGCCGTGCTCCGCCGCCATCGCCCACCTTTCCGGTTGTGTTCCACGACCTCGTCGCGACCTTGCGGCCACTGCACCAGTTTCAATTCAGCAGGTTGGACTCCGCCGTTCGCTCAAATTTCGTTTCTTGATATGCCGGTGTTCATCAGATGGCAACTTACGGTAGACAGTGACAAAATGTGTGAATTTGTTACGTGGATATCTAATTTGTGTAACGCTCTTGATGGATGCAGGAGTCATTGCTGGAGATGGCGGATATTGGGTCTTTGATGGAGTACAATCAAATTGTTACGACGACGTTCGCTAGTGAAGATGAAGGAATTCAGTTTTACAATGCATATGCTCTTGAGAAAGGATTCAGTATGAGGAAGGGCTATGTTGAGTGGGACGCTGGCCATAATCACGTGAACCTTAGGAAGTTATATTGCAATCGTGAGGGTTTCCGTGCATCGAAGCACATGATCAGGCAGGATAAGCAGCTCATGCCGCGAAATATAACTCGTATTTGATGCCATGTTAGGATAAGCAGCGCAGTGGTTTGTGAAGGATTTCATCAACGAACACAACTATCCTATGGCGCCACGTGACCTCCGTTGTCTGTTGCCTTCACATCGAAGAATCGGCGATGAGTAGAAAGCAGAAATTCTCGAGTTGCAGATTACTGGTATCCCTAAATACCTGATATACGAAGTTCAGGAAATGCAGTACGGTGGGTATGATAAAGTTGGCTACACACAATGAGACTTGTACAACTTCGTCCATCGTGATAAGGAGGAGTCAATTTCTGCTGGTGATGCTCAAATAGTCCTCAGACACCTTAGGGAGCGTGAACTGAGAGACCCTGAATTTATTTTCAGGAGCATGACTGATGGGCAAGGACATATGGTGGGACTGTTCTGGTGTGATACCCAGTGCCTGCTTGATTATGCAGCATTTGGTGATGTCGTTGTATTTGATAGCACGTACAAAATTAATCAGTACAACGTGCCCCTAGTTCCTTTAGTTGGGGTGAATCATCATCAATGCACTGTTGTTTTTGGGTGTTCAATAATTTCTCATGAGAATGCAACATCGTTTGAATGACTGCTTAGAACATTTTCGGACGCTAATATTCAGAAGCATCCTATTTCCGTGATCACTGATGGAGACCTTTCTATGCAGAGAGCAATAAGGACTGTGTGGCCGAATACATCACATAGGCTTTGTGGATGGCATATTGAGCATAACCTTGTGCATAATATTAAAGATGACAGAGTGAAGGATGTGTTCAGGGTCTTTATGTATGATTATTGCTCCATAGAAGGGATTGAGAAGAAATGGCTGGCATTCCTTTCAGAGTATGAGGTTACAACGGACTCTTAGATTTATCTGATTTATGAACTGAGGAAAATATGGTGTGTTGCATATCATGTGGGTAAGTGCTATTTAGGAATTAGGAGCAACCAACGGAGTGAGAGCCTCAACTCTAGGCTTCAGATGAAGCTGAATCCTAAAATGACACTGTTACAAATGGTGCAGAGCTATGAGAGCTGCCTTTCAAGGACGTGCAGAAATGAGGCTGATGATCATAAAATTGCCTTGCAATCTGAGCCATTCACAACTCCAGATGCTCTGATTATTGAGATAGATGCGAAGAAAAGGTTCACACCTGCTGTTTTTTACAGTGCAGTTTAGCATACCAGCAGCAAGCAAGTGTCATCTGGTTGAGATCCTAGATGGCGATGATACAGATGAGTATGTTGTCGCCAAGAAGGACAAAGGAGACATCTGGATGCAGACGGTAATTTGGAGGGGATCTTTTGTTCTTGTCGTAATTTGCAATCCCTCGGCCTCCTCTGCTCACACATGTTCTTTGTATTGGGCTATCATGGTGAACACAAGCTTCTAGACTGCTGTGTTGTGGATAGGTGGACAATGCGGGCGAAGAGTGCATTTCCGCCGATAAGGAAGAGTACCATGTATGAGTATTCTGAAACCCTACTGAGGTACCGTGAATTACGCAATATGAGTCGCGCTGCATCATTCGCAGCATCTCTTTCAACTGAAGGATATGAGCTGTTCAAAGCCGTCCTTGCTCAGGAAGCTGCTCGGATCCTGCCAGATGTAGGAGCGAACCAAGGCAGGCTGTATGGACCGGTGCTGCCACAAGCCCCGGAGGCTGATTGTGAAGACATCATAGATGTCTTGGATCCCATCCTAGTGCCTGGCAGAGGGGCTCCGAAGAAAAAGCTCAAGTCAAGTTCCAGTCAAAACAAATGTAAGACTAAATGTACGCTTTGTAAACAGGAGGGTCACAATCGGCGAAAATGTCCCCTGAGAGAAGAGGTATTTCTCGGATCATCAAAACTGACAACATGTCATTTTGTGAGGCATGTTTAGTTTTGACGAATATTCCTCTTCATTTGTAGGCAACAAAGCTCCCTGAAGATTTGCTCGATGACTGATTTGTAGGTGAGGTGGTGCATCATACAATTTTTTCCTCTTCTTCGCTCAGAAACTCCTCTTTACGATGACTTAATCTTTATTTTTTCCTCTTGAAAAGAGCAAGGCTGGTGATCTACATCTTCTTCGCGCGCGATTTGTGATACCATGGGGTTCTAATCAAAGAGATGGTTCAATGGTAGCAATGGATATTGGTGGAGCTGAGTTTCATAGTTATTAACTCTCCTTTTGTTAGCACATTCATTATACTCTGTTTACCATGGCTGTATGTCTAGACATCGTCATGGTGCATAGAATGACCAAGAATTCCTAAAATATTTGTGAAACATAGGATGCCGTGAAATGTGCGGATCGATCTGAGACCTAGACAGCATTTCTCGTGAGATGGAGTTCACTTGTTCCTCTCCTACTGCACCCACCGGTCCAACTGTGGGACAACATTACCGTTTAGTTTACCTTTACGTAAGATTCTGTTGGTATTGTGATGCCAATGCACTACTTGTGCCGGTGAGCAACCTGGCAGTCTCGCACAACAGAATTCGGTTACGATCCGGCGATCACCTTATTGCACTGGTGATCATCACCGGATATGATCACTCTACCGATCAACACCGGATATGATCACTGTATGGCACCTGTGATCATCACTGGATGTGATATGGTCACTGTATGGTCACCGCGTTCTGGGCACCGGGAAAGGACTTGGCGCCCTTTTAACTTTTTTCTCCTGATAAGGGATGGACGCCTAGTTTCCCCTCGCAACTGGACATGTTCTTAATCAAACTCGGCGGGTTTACAAGACAAACTCTAGTCGGCCATGAGCCGTTTACAAATAAAAAGACATAAACTGCCTACGTGGTAGTACACGGGTCGCTACAGTAAGGTCTGCAGCCCAAGTGACACCAGTCTAGTCTACACGGACCTCTCGTTGGCTTTCTTGTGGCATCACACCTACTGAGGAACCTTGTGCGGCCACATCGCTGGTAGAGGGCGGCGTTCGTGTTACCCTTGGTGCTCAGACTTACCCTAGGGGACATCATTCGCTAGCTTCCTGGCGAAGTTGACCCCCATCCCAACGACGTTGAGCTTCACCCCCGTTGCTCTCGTCAAGCGTCTGCTTCGCCGCTCGCTAGCTTTCTTCTGGCATCAGGCGTGCGCTCCTGCGCATCGCCATGGCTACTTTGTTCCCACTCAAGAACAGATCAGGAGGATAGACTTTGGGCACCACATGCTGGTGGACTCAAGTACACTACAGTGGCAAGCCAGGATGAGGCGTCTATTTATAGGCGCGAAGGGCTAGCTACTGTCCGCTCATGACCCGCTAGCAGCCGGGGCACATATGTGCAGTCATTGATTGCACTTTTGACCGGCATGCCTGGTAAACGGCTTTCCTGCATTGTCGTCAGGCGCCTGTTGATTCACGAGTGCTCGATAGATTGGCCTGTCCCGAGGAGAAGGCGGGCTTCCACCTACCTTTCCAGACAACATGTTGTCCGACTTCCTTTTTTTTGATTTGGCTCCTTCTGATGGAAGCATGCTTCGCCTTGACTCGCTTATACTAACCAACCCAACGCTTGGGGGCTACTGTACATAGGAGAGAGAAGGAAGAGTTTCATGGTATATGAGAGTAACCGTGTACTAAAACTGTGCACTAAGACTGGCCTTACTGTTTAGTTTACCTTTAGGTTATATTCCAACGCACTAGTTGGACCGTGAGCAACCTGATAGTCTTTCACAACGGACTTAAAGTTACGATCAGGTGATCACCTTATGGCGTCGGTGATCACCGGATACCACTTGTTTAATAGACAGTCTCATGCACTAAACTCTAAATCGTGCGAGACTGATGCGTGGGATTTTATTATAGAGATAAGAGCTAGCAACTGGCTTAACGAATGGACAAGGCTAGTTCAAGAGATAGCCTTCCTTGGACGGAGGCTGGTTGCCGCCTTGGGTGTCAACGTGGCGCTCGGCAAGCGTCTGGAGCCGTTTTGCCTGAGGGACCTGCGTGCCTTAAACGTGGGGGTGCCACCTGTATCCTGGGATGTCTCTGCGTCATCCCGGGCTGCCTCCGGGGCAGCCTAGGACCCCGGGGTCACCTGCCCATGAGTCCACGTCTGATGAAGCGTCAGACGCCTTATGAGGCGGGCTCTTCTGGGCCTTTCGTTTGAACGGGCCGATGGGATGGATCGGGGCCCGTATCGAGGAGGTGCCACGATCGCCTGCCGCACGCCTCCCTGTAATCATGTTGGTTTACAGGGAAGTCAATGGTCTCACCGGACAGTGTAACACCGGACGGACCTGAGGCTCTATCAGGTGATCTAAACGTTCTAAGCAGAAAATGTATCACCGAATGGACCTGAGGCTATATCCGGTGCTCTCAACGGTCTCATCGGTGAAAGCTAACAAGATCTACTAGCGTGGCAGCACATGAATTATAGGAGTGCAACAACAAGCACAGCAGCCGAGGCTAAGTAGAAGACGCATTAGAGCATTTCCATTTACACTTATTTTGAAAGATTTCAGTAACAAAATACAATCGGCCATGAGCCGTTTAAAAGAGCAAATGTATAGGGGGTATCCACAGAATGGTATATGCTACAAGTTCAAACAATTTGGTTCACATGAACTCGTCGCTAGTTTTCTTCTAGCATCATACCCGCTAAAGGACACTTACACGACTGGAGTGTTGGAGAGGAGCAGCATTCAAGATTCCCTCGGCGCTGAACTTTATCCTGGTCCTGCCGGGGTGGATCTCTGTCTCCTCCTTTTGCCAAAAATGCTAGTGCTGCTCTCGCTCAACATCTCCTTTACCATCGTCGAGATCTGGGGGTGCCACCTGTATCCCGGGATGTCTCCGTATCATCCCGGGCTAGCCGTCCCAGGCTGCCTCCAGGGCAGCCTAGGACCCCCTGGTCACCTGCCCTAAAGTACACGTCTGACGAAGCGTCAGACGCCTTATGAGGTGGGCTCTTTTGGGCCTTTCGTTTGAACGGGCCGATGGGACGGGTCAGTGCCCGTATCAAGGCACTGCCACGGCTGCCTGCCGCACGCCTCTCCATAATCATGTTGATTTACGGGGAAGTCGCGCTATCCCTGATCCTTGTCAGGCGGTGGCATGATGAGCACATTGACCATGGCGCTCAAGGCGGGTTCCTTCTCGCTCGAAGGATACCGAACCGGGGGCTGGTGGTGGGCCTCACTCTGTTTAATGGCCGCGGGCTCTTCGGATATCATGCGTGACGTGCCGTGAGTCCCTCTCCATCGCCTTCGTCCTTCTCGCCTATCACTTTTCATCGCCTTCGTCTTCCTCGCTCTTGCAACCCCACTCAGGCTCCCACCATGACGCGCAAAGGCCAAGAGAGCGGCCCCTGGGTCCTAGACTTCACCCCGTCCACTGTGGATGGAACGGCGGTGAGGAGAGCAAGGGGCCTGGACCCCGCCTACACCGTGCTCCGCACTGGCACGGCCTTCCCCGACTGCCGTGGATGGAGGGAGATCGTGGTCTTCCTCTCCTGCCTGGCGGTGGGGCTCCTACCCCCGTTCTTGCCCTTCTTTAGGGCGGTGCTCGAGGCCTTTAGCTTCCATCTGGTTCACATGCAACCCAACGGCTTTATGATCCTGGCAATCTTCACACACTTTTGCGAAGCCTTCGTCGGGGTCCAGCCGTCGGTGGCACTCTTCTGCCACTTCTTCTAGGTGTGCCGGGTAGGGCCGGCGTCACTTGGTCCAGGCGTGAATGCCATCCCCCGCACGGTGGGCGGGTGCTACTTTTGGATCCGCCAGGCGAGGCGCGACTTCATCCCCTTGACCCTCTGCGGCAAGTGGGAGAACTGGGAGCGATAATGGCTGTACATGGAGGTGGACTCTACGGCTCCCCGGCTCCGTATCCCGGCAGGCCCGCCCAGAGTTATCTCTGCCGGGGCGGATCCGGCACCGGTGATGGGTGCGGCGTGGGACATGGTCTTGGCAAGGATCACCGATCTCTGGGACCGGGGCTTGACGGGCACGATGGTGGCACTGGACTTCTTCTGCCGGTGGATCGCCCCGCTACAAGCCCGTCCGCACCCGGTATGGTTTTACTGTCACACCCGGATTTACACAGAAACCCGAAATGCGGCCATATGTGTTCCCAGGAAGTCATTACACATATAACGAACAAATATGATAACAGAATACAGTGCTCGAATAAAATAAATGGTTTTACATCAGAGTTTGACTCAAATAAATGAATAAAACAGCGGAAGTCTCATTATTAATTCTCTCTAAACGGAAACGAAGCCGATAACCCACGGGGACACCGACTGGTTGAGCACAGCTAGTAGAACGGCAGATCCTCAGGAAATTCAACAGCAGCAGTACCATCTAATCCATCTGTTACCCATCCGGGATTTTGTTGAATAGCAAGTGTAAGTAAATGTCTTACTTAGCAAGTACAACACGGATAATGAAGGCTTAAAAGAAAGGCTTGACACGGCTGTACTGCATTAGCAATTTTAGTTGTTTCATTTTAACATCATCATAATCACTACCTTTACATGAATCCCAATTGTAACCCAATTAATATAGTAGAAGTGAACATTGAACGGTAATAAATAACAGCATCTTCTAATCATAAAGGATCCAGGCCGCTCGTGACCCTGAGCAAGGCTATCATGATAGATTATACACTCTGCAGAGGTTTCGCCCTTCACCCACCAGTCGCGTAAAAGTTCAAAGGAACTTTGCACCCAACCACGCACATCAACACTTCCGAGGTGTGACTGCATAGGGACGCTACGAGGCTTTTCACAAGACACCCTAACAAAACAGTAGCCGTTATGGTACAACCTAGGCAGCATGACCCAAGGCACCGAGATTGACTGACGCTCATGTAGCGACACGAGGGGGTCAATGGCGTGCAAGCGCGGCAAAGAATATCAACAACAAAATAAATAGCGCAACGTGTGGAGCCCCCGCCATACGGTGGCTCCCAACACGGGACTGTGCCTCACGGGGACATAGCCGACGGATACCCCGTCCTCGGTGGATCAAACCATACTCTCACCCATGCTTCCCATAACGCCGTCGGCCCGTCGGTAACTACTGTCAAGCTAGAGCCGTACATGTTACTTGTCCAAGACCAGAGCCATTATAGTTCCAGCGGTGGCGACAGGTTCCTGGGTTGCCGCTTTAAGAACCAGTCCTTACGGAGAGACACTAGGGCCAAGCACGAAGCGTACGCCCTAGCTCCCTGATCCATGTTGCTAAAAAGCAAGTTTTACCATTAACATTGAAGTGAACCATTAAGTCAAGATTAACAGTTAAGCAAAGGTGACAGTAGCTGCACCTAGCAAAGTTCTACCCAAATGCAATAACCCAAGGTAATCAAGGTATAGGATAAACAAAGCTAGGTTCAACCTTAAAAGGGTAACAATTTAGACACATGCGTATGCAGTAAATAATGTAAGAGGTGTGTTTAGGTAGCAAGGATTGTCCATGCTATACTTGCCTTCCTCAAACTGCTGCTGCTGCTGCTGGTCCTGCTCCTCGTAACCCTCGAACTCAAGCGCGTACGGCTCACCGACTGGACTCACGAAGCAACACACAAGCATCCACACAAGCCAGTACATGCAAACAATATTATTCTATTAGAACAGTACACCAAACAGTAAAAACAGAACAAAAGAAGGCTTAGAAACTAATCTACGCTTCGCTACGAACACGTGAGCGCGAAAATCACTCAAATCGGAGCTAAAACGGAGAAGTTATGGCGTTTCTACGGTTCGGGGGCTTGCTGGCAAAGTTTTAAAAGTTCCAGGGGCTTATTTGCAAAACTCAGGGGCTAAAACATAATTTTATATTAAAATAGGAGGGTTTAATCACAAATTAACCAGGACAGGACCTCAGGTGCTATTTCTAAAAAGGACAGGGGGTTTCCTGTAAAAATCAGGACCTAACTATAAATACTTTTGAATAGATCTAGACAGCGGGTTGATTTCCAAAAAGGGCAGGGGCTCATTAGCAAAACGGCCGCGGCTGACTTGGGTTGACGGTTACGGTCAACTTTGACCCGGGGGCTGACTCGATCTGAGCCGTTGGATCTAACGCGGGCGGCTCAGATTGGATCTGGGGAGGGGTTGTCGGCGGCGGTGCGACGAGCGGCGGCGCTGGGGTGGCCGCAGCGGAGCATCGTCGGTGAGGAGCGGCGTTTGCGCTATGCGGCTCGGTTTTGGACGCGGCTGGGTGGTACGGGTGCGGCGCGACGCAGTGAACGCGACTAGGGTGACCAAGTCGACGTCGGCGCGGCGGTTGCGGCGGACGACGAGCAATGGCGGCGGCGGCGCTCGGCGACGGCGGCTCGACACGGTGGCGGCGCTACAGAGCACGGGGAAGGACGGGGAGGGCCTCGGGAGATCCCTTACCTCCACGCAAAGGTCCTGGAGCAGCCGGCCGAGGCAGAATGATGGTGGGCGGCGAGATCGACGGCGTGCTCGGTGGCGGCGCGAACTCGAAGGCGGCGGCGGCTATGCGGGAAACTCGAGCGGAGGCGGCTAGGGTTCGATGGGGGTCGTGGGGCAGGGCGGCACAATTTATAGGCCGGCCGCGTGGCCCCGGGTGGACCTCGGTGTGCGCGCTTGTGGCCCCGGGGTCAGACTCGGGCTTGCGGCCGAGCCGGACTCCGGCGCCGCGAAGGAGACGGAGATGACGCGCGGGGCCCGCGCGTCAGTGACAAGGCGGCGTGAGGCGGGCCGGCCTGGTGGGCCGAGCTGGGCCGCGGCGTGAGGGGAGAGCGGGCTGGCGTGGGAGCGGGGATAGGAAACGGGCCGGCGCGGCTGGGCCGAGCGGAGCAGGCCGGACTGGGCCGCGGGGAAAAGGAGAAGGGAGCTGGACCGGGCTGGAGAGAAAAGAAGAGGGCGCAAGTTCGGCCAAGGGAAAAGATTAGGGAGGGAAAGTGGACTCGGGCCAAAACAACTTTTCTAGAGCTACAAACAATGCGAATAAAATTCGAATTTAAAGAGGATTTAAATTCCAATCTAATTCACAAGCAACCAAAACACAATGCAGCAGCATGGATGCAACAAAAATGTTTCTAACCTTATATTTGATTTTATTTTGCCAAAAATTATTTATTTACCCTATGTTGAGCATGGGAACTTTAATAAAAAGCACATTAATTACTAAAATTTTAAATAGGCCTAAATTAGGGTGTTACAAACCTACCCCCCTTAAGATGAATCTCGCCCTCGAGATTTGGATGTCGATGGGAATAACTGTGGATACTCTGCTCTGAGATCCTCTTCTCTTTCCCAAGTCGCTTCTTCCACTGAATGGCGGCTCCACTGAACCTTGCACATCCGGATCACTTTATTTCTGGTGACTCTTTCTGACTCCTCTAAAATCTTGACAGGATGCTCAGTATAGGTAAGATCTTCCTCCACATTCAGCTCATCAATCGGAATCTGTTCCTCAGGTACTCGCAAGCACTTTTTCAACTGAGACACATGGAACACATCATGCACTCCTGCCAACTGCTGAGGTAACTCTAGCTGCTAAGCTACCTCACCCTTCCGTTCCAGTACCTTGAACGGTCCGATGTAGCGAGGCGCTAACTTACCTTTAATGTTGAATCTCCTTACTCCTCTCATAGGTGACACCTTGAGGTACACAAAGTCATCGACCTCAAAGTAAAGGTCTCTTCGTCTGACATCTGCATAGCTTTTCTGTCTAGACTGTGCCATTTTCAAATTTTGTCTGATCATCTGCACTTGTCGCTCTGCCTCTCTTAGTATCTCAGGTCCAAATACCTGACTTTCTCCCGTCTGATTCCAGAATAGTGGTCTCCTACACTTTCTGCCATACAGAGCCTCGAATGGTGCCATCTGCAAACTCTTCTGATAGCTGTTGTTGTACGAGAATTCCGCGTACGGTAAACTCCTGTCCCAACTGGCACCATATTGTAGAGCACATGCTCTCAACATATCTTCCAATATCTGATTTGTCCGTTCTGTCTGCCCATCTGTCTGCGGATGGTAAGCTGAACTGAACTGTAGCTTAGTGTCCATAGACTCATGCAGTTGTCGCCAAAAGTGTGATGTGAACTGGGTACCTCGATCTGACACTATTCTTTTCGGTACCGCATGCAAACACACAATCCTCTCCATATACAACTCCGCTAGTCTGGTGTAACAACCCTAAAATTTCCTATAGGTTTTGTTGAGTGCAAAAATTCGAATTTAAAAATTTTTGGTGGAGTTGTGTGCATGCAAACCAACATATAAGAGTGTCTTCTATTTGCTCCCTAAATTCTTAGGCAATTTAAATTCAAATTTAAAATCAATTTGAAGTGCTAAGGATGAATTAATGTGATTTGGATTTATTTGGATTTATTTGGATTTTTGGTTGGTTTGAATTCAAATTCTAGATTTGAATTCAAACTCTAATTGGCTAAACTAATTTCCAAATCCTATTCCTGTTCGTGGGCCAATTTCCCGAAGCTAAAGTCCAAGAAGCCACCCTGAACTCTTCTCCCGAGCCAGCAACCCAAGTAGCCCAGCCGGCCTTTGGGCCCAGCTCGGCCCAACTCTTCACCGCGTCGCCGCCGCGTCGCTCTCTCTCTCTCACTGACGCCGGGACCCCACCTGTCAGCCTTTTCGTCTCCCCCGCGTCATCGTCTTCCTCCCGCGCGCCGCTCTCTCTCTTCCGCGCGCCGCCCGTGACCCAACTGCCCGAGCTCCGTGCGGCCCGACGCGATTGCGCCGCGTGTCCGCAGCCGCTCGAGCACCCCTATCTCGCCGTCCGTGCCCAGCGAAACCCTAGCGCCTATCCCCTATAAATCGCCCCGCCGGCCGCACTCCCTGTTCAAGCCGTCGCCGCCCCATTGGGGTTCCTAGATCCAATTCGAGTGGGGGAGAGGGAGGAGGAGGACCAGGGGAGGGTCTGAGGAGGAGAAGAGGGAGAGAAGAGAAGCCGAGGCCCCTTCCCCGCAGCGCCGCCGCCGAAGTCGCCGCCGCCACTCGTGGACCGCCATCTCCAGGCCAAACCAAGGAGCGAGAGGAAGCGCACGAGCACCGCCGGACTGCGTCGAGCCTTCCCCGAGCTGCAGCGTACGTCTACAAGGCCCGTGGTGAGCTGTCGTCGTCGATCCCCTTTATCGTCTCTGTTTCCGGCGGAGCGCCGCCGCGCGTGCTCGCCGTGCCAAGCCAAGCCTTCTGTGTGCCAGCCTTCGTGCTGTGCAGTCTCTTTTGCAGGATCCTAAGCCGCTAACCCTTTTGCAAACCGCCGTCGTTTGTCCCCCGCAGCCGGGGCCCGCCGCGGCTGAGCTCTGCTCGCCGTGCGCGCGAACGCCGAGGCCGTGGTCAGCCACGTGCCCGCGCACGAGCACCTAACCGAGGCTCAGCAGTCGCTGGATGTCACGCGCGCGCAAGCTAACCCCTCTTCCGAGCGCTTTTGAACCTAAACCCGAGCCGCCGTTGCGCTCGCCGGCGTTCATGGTCGAGCCGCCGCTGTCCACGTCGGGAGGGCCCGATCCGAACCCAACCCAAGCCTTGTTCACCATGAGCGTGTTCGCCTAACCCTAGCCGAGCTTTTCCAGCCGTTCTTGAGCCCAGCCGAGCTGTTTCCGGCGATAACCGCCGTCGACCATCGCCGCCGGCGCGTTCCAGTGCGCGCCGCGCGCGCGTCGCGTCGCGCCGTGGCGAAGCCACACGCTGGACCACACCAAGTCGCCACACAGCCGTGCACAGACGATCCCAGTTCGGCCACACCTAGATCCCATGCACCCGGCTCACGTGGACCCATCTCACGGTGCACCGTGGACTCAGTCCACCAGGCCAGATCCAGCAGCCGCCCCTTCGTCGGCCGAATCTCGCAAGTTAAGTCTGTTTAGCCCCCTTGAACTCTTCCGGCCCAATCGCTTTCGGCCCAATTCCAGCCCAGCCATCGTTTATTCTTTTTCTTTTTCTTTTAACAGCGCTGACGTATGGGACCCACCTGTCATACTCTGCGAGTCACTGACACATGGGGCCCACTGACCGTTGACCCGTTGACCCCCGTTGACCGTTGACCGGTCAACGCTGACGTCAGCAGGGCCCACTGCTGACGTCACCCTAGGCGGACCCCACTGCTGACGTCAGCATGACGTCATGCTGACGTCAGCAGGCTAATTATTTGTCTGTTTTCTTTTTCGGAAATTATTTAATATTTTCAGAAAATGATTTAAACTTCGAAAATTAATATTAAATCAACCGTAGCTCAGAAAAATATGAAACCAGTTTCTATATTTTTCTAAAAACATGACCTACGCGTTAGTGTAGAGTTTGGTGTTATTTGGGTCTTCTTTCGTCGCTGTCTTAGTGTTTCTTTGCTAGTAGCCGCGTCTTATTTTATTTTCGCGCAACCCTAGGAGCTCCGGAGAGTCAGGAGGAGCCGGTCTACTTGAACAACTGCTTTGACGAGGACGAAGACCTTTGCCCAGGTTCACGCCCGACCATCTCTGAAATACCTATTAGACATGCAAACTAGTATGCTAGCGCTTTACTTTACTCGCATGATAAACCTGCACTGCCTTTGTTATTATCCTGTTACCTTGCTACCTACTACTCACTTTATAAATATGCTATGCTATGCATGTGTTGGGATGGTTGTGATTGATCCTCTTGGCGTGAGTTGTGGGTGGTTTGGGAGGAGTAGCGCAGCTAGGCGGTGTAAGCGAGTAAATAACAACTCGATCGTTGATCGAGGTGCTGAGGGGCTGCACTCGGGCAGACCCTATGGGGTACCTGTTGCGGGTACATGGTTACTGGTTACTTGGGGTGGGTACTCGGTGAGTACCTGAGGAGTTTGGGCGGCAATACCTTTGATGGGTGCCGATTGCGGACCGTTGCGGCGGATCGCTTGTGATGCAGATACTCGCTTTACCGAACAATTAAGGACCGAGTCGTGCCCCCACTTTGGACTTGGGAAATACCGTGCTCACCATCTACCCAGTATGGGGAGGGTTCCAGCAAGCCTACTCTAGTGCGGCGCCGAGACTGTAGGAGAATCGAGTTTGATATGTGTAGGGGGGATTCGTTGCGGCGTAATCTCCCTGATTTACCACGGCCCCCGACTGGCCCCGGTGGGAAGGTTTCACGACCCTGGGGCAGATGTTAGATCGGATGTTTCCCGAGCCCAGGGAGACAGGATTGGCGCCGTTACTGTTTAGGGTCTTTGCTGTGGGCTGCGTCTCAGGTTGGTTGCGGACTAGCCTTGCAGCCCGGATGGATTCCTGGAGTGCCACCTCTGCAGAGTGTAAACTATACGTATAGCCGTGTCCACGGTTACGGACGACCCATTTCTGAGAAGCCCCGGCTAGCATGGGAATCTGCTTTCTTACCTCATCCTTGATTCGGGTTATGAGAGATTGGTCCAGCTGAGGCTGTTGAGACGAGGTGGGGAGGGAGCTCACCGAGTCGACTAGCGAGTGAAAGGTGTTGGTGGATAATGATTTGCGGGAACCTGCCGTGGCAGGACGAGCCCGATTGGGGAAATGTGAGGCTGATGGTTGGTTTTGGGGAGCGGATGGTTGTATGTGTGTGAGCAGGAGTTGGTGATGAGATGAATTTGGGTTATTGCTGCTGCTTGCATAAGGAAACCCCTAGCTTAAACCTTGTTTATTTCTATATCCTTAGAATAGGCCACTTTAAAGCTTGCATCATATTATGGTTGGTGACGTGGACCTGTCCCATTTCCTTGGGGACAGACTTTGGGTTCTCAGGTGAAGACCCCGACCACGAGTTCAACCAGGACGGGTGGTACGACTGAAGGGTGTGCGCTACGCTCAAGGATGCCTGTGGAGGAGTGGACCCAGTTGTTCTAGCTACCGCTGCGCAGATGTTTCTTATTGTCGTTTTAGCCCAGAGGGCTTGTACCAGACGCTTTGTCTTTATATGAGTCATGTAATGAATCTTTTATCGTTGTATGGATGTGATATTCGACTGAGATGAGTTCTGTACGAGATAGCTGCTATTCCTGGGACTATCTCAAGGGTACAGGGAGTCGGGTTCTCGTCGGTGAGAATCCGGTTCGTCACAGTTGGTATCAGAGCCATACTTAACCGTAGCGCGTAACCCATAGAACGGAAACTTAGGACAGAAGCTCTAACTGAGTCCTCTATTCTATATGAAACCCCTTGGACTATTTGAAAACTATATAAGTACACCCCATCTATTTACAAAACTTTTACCCTTACCTTACCTTACTAACTTGCTAACTTACTAACAACCCACTAACTGTCTGGCAGATGGAAGGAAGATCAGCAGATGAACGACGGGAGATCAGGACCACAGGAGCAGACTGTGGAGGTTTGGCAGTGCTACTGAGGGAGGTACTGCGTACAGTGGGGATAGATGTGGACAACGTCTTCTACGAGGGATGGACCTACGGACCTGGTGAGGGAGTGCACACCCGGTTGCAGATGGTTGTACCCAACATCCCTGGACGACCAAGGTCACTGATGCTACGAGCAGCTACCAGCGAGAGCACTTTCAGTCGGGCAGTGCAGACTATAGCTATGAGGATACTCCGACTTGCCACACTTGTGCACCAGAGTCAGCTCAGCCACACTCGTTTCCGGTACCTACCGCGAGCTCTTGAAGATCCGACAGACAGAGACGCAGTCAGCCTGCAGGCTCACGCAGCAGACCGAGAGCGGAACGTGACTCTGCGGACCTCAGTTCAGTGCATGATAGAGCAGGAATACTTGAACATTGGCCTGGAAGAGAAAGTTGCCAAGCTGAAAGAGAGGGTATGGAAGCAGGATATCCAGCTGATGGAGAAGGACAACAGGATCGCCTTACTTGAGGAGCAACTCGGAGCTAAAACAAGGGAAGTCAGAATCTTGGAGTACGAAGCTCGCAACAATAGGCAGTTGGCAGGACTGATCCGAGCAACTCACCATGCTCGAGATGTCCGCCTGGAAGATCAGCTCACAGAAAAAGACAAGGAACTAGCAGCCAAGGAAGAAGAGATAGAAGGTCTGAAGGAAGAAGTATACTGGTTGGACAGTCTCAACTCAGAACTCCAGGAAGAGGTGGATAGCTACAAAGAGAAGAGTGGACGGAACTACCAGCTGATGAAGTACCTGAGTCTTCAACAGATTATGGAAAAGGATGAAGCTCGAAGGACCCTTAGTAGTTGGGTAAGATCAGACAGGAAGAGGGTAGCAGAAATGATCGCAGTGAACCAAGGACTACCAGAAGAACGCAGAGTTGAACCCAGAACAGAGAACTACAGAGTTTCACCAAGCCGAGTTGAGCCGATACCACCACCTGAGGCTCGAACCTTTACTCCCGAGATGACAAGACTGAGACAAGAACTGGCACACTTAGAAAAGCAGTTGACAGAACCTGAGATGGACATAGTGAGGTTGGCAGCGCGCCTCACGGACACCCACCAAGACAACAGGCAGTGATCAAACAGCAGACAGAGACTGAGGCTGTGAGGTTGGCAGCGCGCCTCACAAGCACTTTCAGCCGTATGAGACAGATGCAGTAGACAGTATCAGCAGATGTCAGCAGGTGATGAGAGTTGTATCTATCTTCATGAGTAGGTGTTTAGACTTAGCAGATCATGACCACCTTTTGGCTCAGCCACGATGTAGCATTCGCTTAGATGTACTAATCCTCAAGGTTCCAGGAGTTGGCCTCGGGATAGTACTCATGTCTAGGGTGTAATGCTGTAATGATTGATCGATCTTGTTGGCTGTTCTTGCAGTTTATTGATGTTCATCTTGAGTGTACTTTAGTGTTGAGTCTATTTCATGTGTGCAGCTCCTACTCTAGTTACGCTAACCTAACCCTTACCGACCGCCACTAAATCTGCTTTATGGAAAAATACAGCAAGATGTCGATCCGAAGATCCAACCGACTGCTTGCACGTTTTGAGGAAGCTGAGCAAGAAGAGGCAGCAATGGCAGATAGAGGCAGAGGACGTGTCAGAGGTCGTGGTCGCGGAAGAGTGACAGTTGCAGTTGGAGGCAGAGGTCATGGACGCGCAGCAGGCGTGCTCCAGCCCGAGAACAACGCACCAGGTGGAGAACAAGAAGTGGAAATGGAAGAACCAGCAGTGGAACCTCAGCAGAACCAGCAGAATAACCAGCAACCACCGCCACCGCCTAACTTGGCAGAAGTGATGACTACTCAAACACAGCTGATGCAACAGATGGCACAGGCCAACACACAGATGATGCAAGCTATGCAACAGATGCAGGGAAATCAGAACCAGAACCGTAAGGGACACCGTGAGGAAGACCTACAAAGGAAGATTGAAAGGTTCATCAGGCTGAAAGCACCCACCTTCGACTACTCGGACGAACCACTCGATGCACACGACTGGTTGCGTACCATCGAGACGAAGCTGGACCTGACAGACTACACCGAAGAGGAATGTGTGGCCCTTGCGGCACACCAACTTGAAGGAGCAGCAAAAGCGTGGTGGGAGAGCTACTGTGACTCTCACGCAAACCCAGCTCAGATCACCTGGCTAGAGTTTTGTGAAGCTTTCAAGGAGTACCACATACCAGAACAAGTCATGGTGCATAAAGCAATGGAATTCAGGACAATGACCCAAGGAAGTTTGTCTGTAGCTGAGTACGCTCAACACTTTGCTAAGATGTCAAGGTACGCTCCTGAAGACGTCAACACTGAGAAGAAGAAGCAGTTTTGGTTCCAGCGTGGTTTACATAGAGGTCTGAGGACAGCACTCGCAGCGAGTTCACACAGGTCACTAAGAGAGTTGATTGACAGGGCTATCGCAATTGAGAAGGAAAGAGTGGGACTTGAAGATACCTGGCGAGAGAAGAAAAGAAAGGCTGAACAGTTGCACAACCACCGACTAAGTCAGAGGCCGAGGAGTGGCCAAAGCAACATGCTCAGGAGAAGCTTTCAGCAGAGCAACAGCCAAGGAAGCTCAGGGTTTAACAGAAACAGTTACCAGGGTAACCGAGGCAGTAACAACAATAGTTTTGGCAGCAGAGGTAACAACTACAACAGCTTTGGTAACAGAAACAACAGCTACTCAAGTCAGGGAAACCCCAACTGGAAGCCGAACAACACACCCAGAATTGGTGGAGGGACCACAGTGGTCTGTTTTGCTTGTGGGAAGCCCGGTCACAAGTCCTTTGACTGTCCGGAGAAGAAGAACAAACAAACCCCAGCCAAGGCACCGGCACCTGGAGGACAGGACAGGCAGCCAACAACAGCACAAAGGGGACGCCTCAACCACTTGACAGAGGAAGAAGCCGAGGACGCTCCCGACGTTGTGCTCGGTGAGTTTTTAGTAAATGGCATTCCAGCTTTGATATTGTTTGACTCTGGAGCAACTGGATCTTATATCTCGACAAAGTTTGTAAGAGAGCAGTCACCCCCAACAATACCTAAAGCTAGACCTATAGTCACTACTTCTCCTTTAGGAGAGCTTAGGTGCACTTTAGAGTGCCCCGCGGTTAGACTGATGATAGGAGGCCAGGAGTTCGAAGGAAACCTGACAGTCCTGGAATCGGATGGAATTGACGTGATACTAGGAATGGATTGGCTTACAGAGCACAAAGGAATAATCAGTTGCTCACCCAGAACAGTTGAGTTGACACACCCTAGTGGAGTCAAAGTAACAGCAGAGCCGCAAAGAAGAACAGGGAAGAGATCCAGAACATGTATTCTGAGACAGTTGGTATACTCCATTGAGAAACAGACGATCGAAGAAGTACCTGTAGTATGTGAGTACCCGGACGTGTTTCCCGAGGAACTACCAGGACTACCACCAGACCGAGACGTAGAGTTCATAATCGAACTACAACCAGGCACAGGGCCTATTGCCAAGAGACCGTACAGAATGTCAGTGGAAGAGCTAGAGGAACTCAAGAAGCAGCTGAAAGAGATGCTTGAAAGCGGTGTGATTCGACCAAGTGCATCCCCATGGGGATCGCCAGTGTTGTTTGTGAAGAAGAAAGATGGGTCAATGCGCATGTGCGTAGACTATCGATCCTTGAACGCAGTGACGATCAAGAACAAATACCCACTACCTCGAATTGATGATTTGCTAGATCAGTTGAAGAAAGCCAAGTACTTCAGTAAGATTGATCTGAGATCGGGATACCACCAAATGAAGATTAGAGAAGGTGACATTCCCAAGACAGCTTTTGTAACTCGGTACGGGCAGTACGAGTTCACCGTTGTGTCTTTTGGATTGACCAACGCACCTGCTTACTTCATGAACATGATGAACAAGGTATTCATGGAGGAACTAGACAAGTTCGTAGTGGTGTTCATTGATGACATACTAGTTTACTCAGAAACAGCCGAAGAACATGAGAAGCATCTGAGGATTGTACTAGAGAGGCTGAGGCAGCATCAACTCTACGGAAAGTTCAGCAAATGTGAATTTTGGCTGGAGAAAGTAGCCTTTTTGGGTCACGTGTTGACAGCTGAGGGCGTAGCAGTCGACCCAGAAAAGATTGAGGCAGTAGCAGAATGGAAGCAGCCGAAGAGTGTCACGGAGATCCGAAGCTTTCTGGGATTGGCAGGATACTATAGAAGATTCATTGAGAACTTCTCCAAGATTGCCAAGCCAATGACCGAACTACTCAAGAACAATGTCCCATTCGAGTGGACGGACAAATGTGAAAGCAGTTTCCAAGAACTCAAACACAAACTCACTACAACCCCAGTATTGACCCTGCCAGATATTCGCAAAGATTTCGTAGTCTATTGCGATGCTTCAAGACAAGGTTTGGGATGTGTTCTGATGCAAGAGGGCAAAGTTGTTGCCTATGCATCGAGGCAGCTGAGGAAACATGAGGAAAACTACCCCACACATGATTTAGAACTGGCAGCAGTGGTACATGCATTGAAGACCTGGAGGCACTATCTGATTGGCAACAAGTGCGATATCTACACAGATCACAAAAGTTTGAAGTATTTCTTCACCCAATCTGAACTGAACATGAGGCAAAGAAGATGGTTAGAACTGATCAAAGATTACGATTTGGAGATACACTACCATCCTGGCAAAGCCAACGTAGTGGCAGATGCCTTAAGTCGAAAGAGTTATTGCAACAACCTGATGATAGCAGAAAGTCAGCCAAAACTAGCAAAAGAGTTGTACATGCTGAAACTCGAGCTAGTAGAAGAAGGAAAACCCCAGGAAATGAGGGTGAAGTACAACCTAGGAGACCGTATCAAAGAAGCACAAGGAAAGTGTCCAGAAATCCAAGAAGTAAGAGAGGATATTCAATGAGGAGTAGCACCTGACTTCCGGATAGATGAAGCAGGGACAGTATGGCTGAAAGACCGTATCTGTGTACCACAGAACGAGGAAATCAGGAGAACAATTCTCTCAGAAGCTCACGAGTCCAAGTACTCGATACACCCAGGATGCACTAAGATGTATCAGGATCTGAAGGATAAATTCTGGTGGAAGAAAATGAGGGAGGACATAGCAGAGTATGTAGCCAAGTGCGACTCTTGTCGAAGAATCAAAGCAGAACATCAAAGACCAGCAGGACTGCTGAAACCACTAGAAATTCCAATGTGGAAATGGGAAGATATCAGCATGGACTTCGTAGTTGGCCTACCCCGCACTCAGAAAGGGAATGATGCCATTTGGGTCGTAGTTGATCGACTGACAAAGGTAGCTCACTTTATACCTGTCAAAAGCACACACTCAGTAAGCAAACTAGCAGAGCTATACATAGACAACATTCTCAAGCTGCATGGGGCACCAAAAAGTATTGTGTCAGACAGAGGACCCCAATTCACAGCTCAATTCTGGCAAAGCCTACATCAAGCCATCGGAACGACCTTGGAGTATAGCACAACATACCACCCCCAGACAGATGGGCAGACCGAAAGAGTGAACCAAGTTCTTGAAGATTTGTTGAGGGCTTGTGTTCTAGCATACAGCACAGACTGGGAGAAGAATCTGCCTTATGCAGAATTCTCCTACAACAACAGCTACCAGGCCAGCCTACAGATGTCACCCTTTGAGGCACTTTATGGCAGAAAATGCAGAACACCTCTAATGTGGTCAGAGGTGGGAGAACGAACATTCTTTGGGCCTGATATGATTGAAGAGGCAGAAGAAAATGTGGCCAAGATCCGAGAGCACCTGAAGGCAGCTCAGAGCCGACAAAAGAGCTATGCAGATAAAAGGAGACGAGATCTGGAGTTCGAAGTAGGAGACTTCGTCTACCTAAAAGTGTCACCCCTCAGAGGGCATAAGAGATTCCAAGTGAAAGGAAAGCTAGCACCCCGTTTTGTTGGACCATACCAGATACTGGAGAGAGTAGGAAAGCTAGCCTACAAGCTAGACCTACCAGAGGAACTAGCGGGAGTACACCCAGTGTTCCATGTGTCTCAGCTGAGAAAGTGTCTGAGAGTACCAGAACATAAGGTCAAGACAGAGGCATTAGACCTACAAGACACCTTGGAGTACCTGGAGTACCCAGAGAGGATACTAGACAGACCAGTCAAAGAGACCAGAAGCACAGCTATCCCGTTTTGCAAAGTACAGTGGAGCAATCACTCAGAAAGGGAAGCCACTTGGGAAAAGGAGTCAGTGCTGAAGGAGAAATACCCCCACTTGTTTAAACCATAGGTAATCACAAATCTCGAGGACGAGATTCTTGTGAGGGGGGGAGACTGTAACAACCCTAAAATTTCCTATAGGTTTTGTTGAGTGCAAAAATTCGAATTTAAAAATTTTTGGTGGAGTTGTGTGCATGCAAACCAACATATAAGAGTGTCTTCTATTTGCTCCCTAAATTCTTAGGCAATTTAAATTCAAATTTAAAATCAATTTGAAGTGCTAAGGATGAATTAATGTGATTTGGATTTATTTGGATTTATTTGGATTTTTGGTTGGTTTGAATTCAAATTCTAGATTTGAATTCAAACTCTAATTGGCTAAACTAATTTCCAAATCATATTCCTGTTCGTGGGCCAATTTCCCGAAGCTAAAGTCCAAGAAGCCACCTTGAACTCTTCTCCCGAGCCAGCAACCCAAGTAGCCCAGCCGGCCTTTCGGCCCAGCTCGGCCCAACTCTTCACCGCGTCGCCGCCGCGTCGCTCTCTCTCTCTCACTGACGCCGGGACCCCACCTGTCAGCCTTTTCGTCTCCCCCGCGTCATCGTCTTCCTCCCGCGCGCCGCTCTCTCTCTTCCGCGCGCCGCCCGTGACCCAACTGCCCGAGCTCCATGCGGCCCGACGCGATTGCGCCGCGTGTCCGCAGCCGCTCGAGCACCCCTATCTCGCCGTCCGTGCCCAGCGAAACCCTAGCGCCTATCCCCTATAAATCGCCCCGCCGGCCGCACTCCCTGTTCAAGCCGCCGCCACCCCATTGGGGTTCCTAGATCCAATTCGAGTGGGGGAGAGGGAGGAGGAGGACCAGGGGAGGGTCTGAGGAGGAGAAGAGGGAGAGAAGAGAAGCCGAGGCCCCTTCCCCGCAGCGCCGCCGCCGAAGTCGCCGCCGCCGCTCGTGGACCGCCATCTCCAGGCCAAACCAAGGAGCGAGAGGAAGCGCACGAGCACCGCCGGACTGCGTCGAGCCTTCCCCGAGCTGCAGCGTACGTCTACAAGGCCCGTGGTGAGCTGTCGTCGTCGATCCCCTTTATCGTCTCTGTTTCCGGTGGAGCGCCGCCGCGCGTGCTCGCCGTGCCAAGCCAAGCCTTCTGTGTGCCAGCCTTCGTGCTGTGCAGTCTCTTTTGCAGGATCCTAAGCCGCTAACCCTTTTGCAAACCGCCGTCGTTTGTCCCCCGCAGCCGAGGCCCGCCGCGGCTGAGCTCTGCTCGCCGTGCGCGCGAACGCCGAGGCCGTGCTGCGGCCGTGGTCAGCCACGTGCCCGCGCACGAGCACCTAACCGAGGCTCAGCAGTCGCTGGATGTCACGCGCGCGCAAGCTAACCCCTCTTCCGAGCGCTTTTGAACCTAAACCCGAGCCGCCGTTGCGCTCGCCGGCGTTCATGGTCGAGCCGCCGCTGTCCGCGTCGGGAGGGCCCGATCCGAACCCAACCCAAGCCTTGTTCACCATGAGCGTGTTCGCCTAACCCTAGCCGAGCTTTTCCAGCCGTTCTTGAGCCCAGCCGAGCTGTTTCCGGCGATAACCGCCGTCGACCATCACCGCCGGCGCGTTCCAGTGCGCGTCGCGCGCGCGTCGCGTCGCGCCGTGGCGAAGCCACACGCTGGACCACACCAAGTCGCCACACAGCCGTGCACAGACGATCCCAGTTCGGCCACACCTAGATCCCATGCACCCGGCTCACGTGGACCCATCTCACGGTGCACCGTGTACTCAGTCCACCAGGCCAGATCCAGCAGCCGCCCCTTCGTGGGCCGAATCTCGCAAGTTAAGTCTGTTTAGCCCCCTTGAACTCTTCCGGCCCAATCGCTTTCGGCCCAATTCCAGCCCAGCCATCGTTTATTCTTTTTCTTTTTCTTTTAACAGCGCTGACGTATGGGACCCACCTGTCATACTCTGCGAGTCACTGACACATGGGGCCCACTGACCGTTGACCCGTTGACCCCCGTTGACCGTTGACCGGTCAACGCTGACGTCAGCAGGGCCCACTGCTGACGTCACCCTAGGCGGACCCCACTGCTGACGTCAGCATGACGTCATGCTGACGTCAGCAGGCTAATTATTTGTCTGTTTTCTTTTTCGGAAATTATTTAATATTTTCAGAAAATGATTTAAACTTCGAAAATTAATATTAAATCAACCGTAGCTCAGAAAAATATGAAACCAGTTTCTATATTTTTCTAAAAACATGACCTACGCGTTAGTGTAGAGTTTGGTGTTATTTGGGTCTTCTTTCGTCGCTGTCTTAGTGTTTCTTTGCTAGTAGCCGCGTCTTATTTTATTTTCGCGCAACCCTAGGAGCTCCGGAGAGTCAGGAGGAGCCGGTCTACTTCAACAACTGCTTTGACGAGGACGAAGACCTTTGCCCAGGTTCACGCCTGACCATCTCTGAAATACCTATTAGACATGCAAACTAGTATGCTAGCACTTTACTTTACTCGCATGATAAACCTGCACTGCCTTTGTTATTATCCTGTTACCTTGCTACCTACTACTCACTTTATAAATATGCTATGCTATGCATGTGTTGGGATGGTTGTGATTGATCCTCTTGGCGTGAGTTGTGGGTGGTTTGGGAGGAGTAGTGCAGCTAGGCGGTGTAAGCGAGTAAATAACAACTCGATCGTTGATCGAGGTGCTGAGGGGCTGCACTCGGGCAGTCCCTATGGGGTACCTGTTGCGGGTACATGGTTACTGGTTACTTGGGGATTGGTACTCGGTGAGTACCTGAGGAGTTTGGGCGGCAATACCTGTTATGGGTGCCGATTGCGGACCGTTGCGGCGGATCGCTTGTGATGCAGATACTCGCTTTACCGAACAATTAAGGACCGAGTCGTGCCCCCACTTTGGACTTGGGAAATACCGTGCTCACCATCTACCCAGTATGGGGAGGGTTCCAGCAAGCCTACTCTAGTGCGGCGCCGAGACTGTAGGAGAATCGAGTTTGATATGTGTAGGGGGGATTCGTTGCGGCGTAATCTCCCTGATTTACCACGGCCCCCGACTGGCCCCGGTGGGAAGGTTTCACGACCCTGGGGCAGATGTTAGATCGGATGTTTCCCGAGCCCAGGGAAACAGGATTGGCGCCGTTACTGTTTAGGGTCTTTGCTGTGGGCTGCGTCTCAGGTTGGTTGCGGACTAGCCTTGCAGCCCGGATGGATTCCTGGAGTGCCACCTCTGCAGAGTGTAAACTATACGTATAGCCGTGTCCACGGTTACGGACGACCCATTTCTGAGAAGCCCCGGCTAGCATGGGAATCTGCTTTCTTACCTCATCCTTGATTCGGGTTATGAGAGATTGGTCCAGCTGAGGCTGTTGAGACGAGGTGGGGAGGGAGCTCACCGAGTCGACTAGCGAGTGAAAGGTGTTGGTGGATAATGATTTGCGGGAACCTGCCGTGGCAGGACGAGCCCGATTGGGGAAATGTGAGGCTGATGGTTGGTTTTGGGGAGCGGATGGTTGTATGTGTGTAAGCAGGAGTTGGTGATGAGATGAATTTGGGTTATTGCTGCTGCTTGCATAAGGAAACCCCTAGCTTAAACCTTGTTTATTTCTATATCCTTAGAATAGGCCACTTTAAAGCTTGCATCATATTATGGTTGGTGACGTGGACCTGTCCCATTTCCTTGGGGACAGACTTTGGGTTCTCAGGTGAAGACCCCGACCACGAGTTCAACCAGGACGGGTGGTACGACTGAAGGGTGTGCGCTACGCTCAAGGATGCCTGTGGAGGAGTGGACCCAGTTGTTCTAGCTACCGCTGCGCAGATGTTTCTTATTGCCGTTTTAGCCCAGAGGGCTTGTACCAGACGCTTTGTCTTTATATGAGTCATGTAATGAATCTTTTATCGTTGTATGGATGTGATATTCGACTGAGATGAGTTCTGTACGAGATAGCTGCTATTCCTGGGACTATCTCAAGGGTACAGGGAGTCGGGTTCTCGTCGGTGAGAATCCGGTTCGTCACATCTGGCTCCCGTGTAGGTGGTCTTTACTGGAAGGAAATGCGCCACCTTGGTCAGACGATCCATGATTACCCAGATTGAGTCAAATCCCCTCTGAGTGCGAGGTAAGCCAGTGATGAAATCCATACCGACTTCTTCCCACTTCCATTCAGGTACCTTCAGGGGTTGGAGCAAACCTGCATGTCTCTGGTGCTCAGCTTTGACTCTCTGGCATGCGTCACACAGAGCTACGTATGTGGCCACATCTCTCTTCAATACGTACCACCAAAATCTCTCTTTGATATCTTGGTACATCTTGGTACTACCCGGGTGTATCGAATACGCCGTTTCATGGGCTTCCCTGAGAATTGCATCCCTGATCTGCACTATATCTGGTACACAGATCCTCTTCTCATACCACAATGTCCCTTGGTCATCCACTCGAAAACCAGGGGCTTTTCCTAATGCCACCAGTTCCATGGTCTCCTTGATCTTCTCATCTGTGAGCTGTCCTTTTCGGATCTCTTGTTCCAAGGTCGGTTCTACTGCCATCTCGGTGACGCTGGTCACAAATCCCAGACTCATCCTCTCAAACTCTGAACTGAGTTCCTCCGGTAAGCAATGTCCCGTGATCTTATTCACGTAACTCCTTCTACTCAGAGCATCTGCCACCAGGTTGGCCTTCCCTGGATGATAATGAATCTCCAGGTCGTAGTCCTTGATCAACTCTAACCAACGACGTTGCCTCATATTCAGATCTGACTGTGTGAACACATACTTGAGACTCTTGTGGTCAGTGTAGATATCACATTTATGACCAATCAAGTAATGCCTCCAAATCTTCAAAGCATGCACCGCAGCTGCTAACTCTAGATTGTGTGTCGGGTAGTTCTGCTCATGTTTCCTCAACTGCCTCGATGCATAAGCTACTACTCTGCCCTCCTGCATAAGCACACATCCCAAGCCTTGACGAGATGCATCACAGTAGATAGAGAAACTCTTGGTTATATCCGGCAACACTAGCACGGGTGCCGTTGTTAACCTCTTCTTCAATTCCTCAAAGCTAGCCTGACACTCACCCGTCCAGACAAACTTAGCATTTTTCTCCAATAGTGTCATCATGGGTTTAGCAATCTTTGAAAATCCTTCAATGAACCTCCGAAAATATCCAGCCATTCCAAGGAAGCTTCTGATTTCACTCACATCCTTAGGCGGATTCCAACTCAACACATCACTAACCTTCTTCGGATCAACTGCCACTCCACCATTGGACAACACGTGACCCAAGAATGCTACTTCCTTCAACCAGAACTCACACTTGCTCAGCTTGGCATACAACTGATGCTCATGAAGTCTCTGCATCACCAACCTCAGATGTTGTTGGCACTCCTTACGGCCTACAGATAAATCCGCAAGCGGACGGATACCGATGTAGCTTTCACCCGGGAGTATTCCAAGGTATCGATTTCCACGGAGAATGAGAAGTGGACTGATTCTAAACTAAGTTGTCCTAGGTAGATGGAATGAAGTGAATGGTATGGATGAGGTGGATGACAACAACAAAGAGAGAAGAGGAGTGATAGGAGGGTAGAGAGGGTACAAGTCTGGTAGAGATATTCTACTGATTGATCGAGCAGATCAGAGGATACAGATAGATACTTGCTTCGGGACAAGGGAACCGGTGAACACACAGAAAGCGATGAGAAGGGGTGCCACTATTTCCCAACTGGGGAATCCTACGGACCATAACTAACGTGATGGGCTACAAAGACCGGAAGGGTTGTCACCACCTTACGGCTACCACCTACGTTGCGACGGGAATAAACTAAGTTAGTCTCAAGTATAGGCACCACGCCTACACTAGTCAACTAATACTTATCTCCTATAGAAAGATAAGCACCCAAGCTAAGCAACCAGTATACAATTATACCAATCAACTAAGCATTGAACGAAGAACCAGCAAGCATATAAAAGTAAGAACTGGATGCTCAATTAATCAGAGAGAGATACAAGAGTTACCAGACACGACCCGGATGTTACTCGAAGTGAAGTCGGATCCGTAGAGGTACAGCGGGAAGAGGGGCCGACACTTCGGCTCCTCTCCGGGAAGCTCACCTCTCCTCTCTCCCTATCTCTACTGATACAAGTGGATAACTAACAGTGCTTCGCCTGCACTCTACTCTTGTGTTGTGTGTTTTGCAGGTGAAACCGGGCCTCTATTTATAGCAGGGAAGGATGGTGGAGGTAGAGTAGCAGCCAAGGCAGCTGGGAGGTGGTGCCGGGCTGTTCGGGTGAAATCCCCGGTTCGGCCGAACTGCCCAGTTCGCCCGAACCGGTGGATCCACCGACTCAAGCCCCTACGGCCTGGATTGCTCCCTGGGAGTCGGTTTCCAGCCGGGGTCGGTTCGGCCGAAGGCCAGAATTCGGCCGAACTGGGCCGAAGGCCCAGGCCTGCCCCTGCTGCACTACCTTATCCTCTGGACCTCCTGGGCTGGGTTCTGGTGCTTGGCGTTCGTGTCGAATTGGCCCAGGGTGACTTGTCGGTCCTTCGGGATGAGTTGGCGGTCGTCCACGTGTCGTATGTTGTCGTTTGGTTGACGTGGACGGCTCCCAGTGGCTTTCTTGGCTTAGGGGGGTAACCGGCCGAACGGAGTCGTTCGGCCGAAACGGTCATTTTTGACCCTTATAGCACATGTTTCTCCATTTTGTACATGCACAGAGGACAATCACCAAAACTTGTGGAAATAGTCAGTGGTAAGCCCTATAGCTATGGTGTGTGTCCCCATTGTGTTTGTTTTATACTCGGTTGGAGGTCGGAAATCGGTCTGTAACGACCGCCAACAAGCTCCCCCAAACTTAGATCTTTGCTCGTCCCGAGTAAAGAAATTAAAACATGAGCAAGACTAAAGTAAGGGTTCTTTTATAATCATGAATACTTGCATATTGAGTAATTCAAACCTTTCTCATACCTGTGAATTTGTAGTGGCTACTTCCCGGATCTTGGGCGGTTCATGAATGGAACGACTCTTACAATAAGGTCCTCTTGCTCATCCTGCATTCGGGGTTTTCTGGTTTTCTCAATTAAATGGCTCGTCTCCCTTCATCCCTGACACTCAGCTCTCTGGAGCTCTCTCCTTTCACTCATTCTCTTTTGTATTTCTCTTTGTCTCTTAGGTGGTGGCCTTGTCATGTCGAGTATTTCGGTCAAGCCAAAGATTGGCTCCTGGAGCTTCTCATCACTGCCCTTGGTCATGTTGCAAGTTAACGATAGAGAGTTCATGTTGTTCCTCAGCCTTTTTGACCCCCTTTTTTTTCTTTTCTTTTCCCTTTTTGGGACTTCTTTTTTTTTCTTTGGACTTTCATGAGTCCTTTATTTCTCTCTTTTTTTTCAGGGTATCATCAAGGCATGAGGGCTTCCACTACACTCTGATGATAGATTTGCTTGCAACAGACCTCAGACAATGTGATCCAGTCCAAGAACACAACTTTCAACAAGACTTCATACAGAAGATGACAGGTTTCAGGAGTAAACTCTCAAGCATATGTGGTATTTGTGGACAGGATGAAGGGATAGAGCAGGATTTTCATCTTTTCATAAATTAAATTCTCCCGAATGTTGGTGTGAACAAGTGGTTCATTTTATCGAGTCATATCACAAACATCAACAACTTAGGTCAGGGGGGTCCTATCATGATGAATTTTTCACAAGTACTAGATACTGAGTTTGAAATAAACAACAGGCAGCAATCATGATATAAAGGAGAGACCGAGTTCGTTTCGTTTATGTGAGGCATGCATTTTCAATTTTTCGAAACGAGACAACACAGGAAAGTAAACAGGGGGGAAGAAGGTGCAAACTCACGTGCAGGTGCGCGAGAGGGGGCAGCCGGGCTGGTTCGGCCGAACCGGTCAGTTCGCCCGAACTGGCCAGTTCGCCCGAACTGCCTGGTTCGGCCGAACTGGCCCCCGGGGCTCGGTTCGTCGTGCCATGCGTTCCTGTGTCATTCCTGTACTCGTGCAACTCTCTGTTAGACAGGGCATTCTCCGGTCGGCTCAAATGCACCGACCGGAGCGACAATTTTATCTTCTTTCTTGCAAACAATTCAAACTTTATTTACTCAACGAACTAAGATTGGAAACAAATATTTGGAAGGGAAATTTCAGAGCACCCTAAACATTGATCTAAACAAATAAATGAATCGAGCAACTAGCAAACCAAACTAAACCAACGGTGCTCTATCTAAAAACGGAACGACCGCGGGACACTACTCTGAAGGCGGTCCATAGAGATCTTCGTGTCCCGTGGCCTTGAAAAGCCTCTTGAGCTTTGCGCACAGGGCCTTGCGGAGGAGCTCCATCTTTTCCTCCCATTCCATGCGTGCGAGCTCGCCCTCCGCCACCTTCTCGTCCAGGTGGTTGATCCTCTGCTTTGCCAGTGCCAGTTCCTCCTTCAGGCTCTCCACGGTGGGTGGCTTCTCTTCCTCTTCTTCATTGTCCTCCTCATCGGAGAACTCCATGTCCCCGGGCAGCCCTTTGATGGATGGGGGCTGCCTGTGGCGCCGGACTCTGGGGTGGCGCCGTGGCGGAGAGGACTGGGATGAGTTTGCTAGCCCCAGCTCGTTCCGGTTGAGCGGCGGGACGAGGACTTTTCCGTACCCTCCTCCCGGGATGCGTTCTCCCTTGATGACGAAACACGGTGGGCTTTCCGGCGTGTAGTCCGGCTCCTCTCCGGCCTTCTCCTTGGGCAGCAACAACGCCAAATCTGACACCCTCGAGGAGGATATTGACCTTGGGCGTAGCTGCCCTTCGTTCGGCCTTGGTGATGGCAAACGAGGCGGTTTCTTGATCCCTTTCAGTGGGGCGAGGAGCTCGTTGAGTGCTGAGCGGTGAGGGGAGTTGCCGCGCCTCACCGGGCTACGTCCCGGCGTCCTCCCCCGGTGCACGTCTCCCGCTGCGTCGACGTCGGAGATGCGGAAGGTGTGCTCCTGCCGGGAGGAGTTGTCGTTCCGGCTACTGCTGCTCGTGCCCTAAGCCGATGATGTGCCCTTGGAGGAAAAGGAGGCCATGGTGGCTGTGTTCTATGGGATGGAGTTGGCTTAGATGAGATGGGAAACGTCGACAGAGAGTCTCTGTTTTTATCGGGGATTTCAGATCGGAAAAACGGAGTTTCCCGACGATTCCCTCGCGACTCTCAGGATATTTTTAATTGCAGATGTATCTGGGCGAGCGTATCTGTCCCTGGGGCCTGGGAGGCCAATTCGCCCGAACCAGCTGGTTCGGCCGAACTGGGCCTGTTCGCCCGAACAGGTCCCTGGGCCCCCAGGTGCGTGGCCCGGATCGTGGTTCGAGGTTTTGGTCATGGGAGATTCGGGTCGAGGAGGTTTTCAAGGTTCAGGAGGTTTTGGCCCAGAAGGATTTGAAGATGACGGATTCGGGCCGGGGTTCCACGGACGGGGTTCAGAGTTCTATGAACTCGACGACGTCTAATTCGTCGAGTGTCGGAGGTTCTGGTTCTAGGAAAATCTTCAACCGCTGTTCGTTAACCTTGAAGGTGTTTCTGTCCTCGCTTTGCAAAGTGACGGCCCCATGAGATGCAGCATTGATTACTGTGAATGGGCCGTCCCACTTGCTCCTCAATTTCCAGTGACCGAAAAGTTTGACACGGGAGTTGAAGACGAGAACCTTGTCTCCCGGCTTGAACGTTTTGACCTTGATTCTCTAATCATGCCATCTCTTGGTCCGTTCTTTGTATAGCCGGGAGCTGTGGTATGCTCTCTCCCTCATCTCATCTAGCTCGGCCAGCTGGATCTTCCGTTTGAGGCCGGCAGCTGGAAGGTCCATACCCCACTTCCTAATGGCCCAGTGAGCTCTAAACTCCATTTCTACAGGTAGATGACAGGTTTTGCCATATACTAGTTGATATGGGGTCATGCCTATGGGCGTCTTATAGGCCGTGCGGTAAGCCCAGAGTGCATCTGGAAGTTTATCCTTCCATTGCTTGCCCATCTCATTTACGGTCTTTTGCAGAATATTTTTGATTTGCTTATTGGAAGTTTCTGCTTGACCGCTAGTTTGGGGGTGATACGGTGTGGCTACGTTATGCTGCACCCCCAAACTTGAGGGATACTTACGGAAGGCTGAATCTATGAAGTGGGAGCCGCCATCACTAATGACTATTCTAGGAACGCCAAAATGGGGGAATATAATCTCATGAAACATTCGTCTCGCGTTCTTAGAGTCAGCAGCTAAGCAAGGCAAGGCTTCTACCCACTTAGAGACGTAGTCCACTGCTACTAGGATGAATTGACAACCCTCGGAGTTTGGGAAGGGACCCATGAAGTCTACTCCCTAGACATCGAAGATTTCTACTTGAAGATTGCTAGTGAGTGGCATTGCGTCTCTAGTATTGATGTTCCCGTGTTTCTGGCAGTGGGGGCACCGCATGACAAAAATGCTCTCGCATCCTCATACATGCTGGGCCAGTAAAAACCACACTGCCAGACTTTAGCATTGGTCCGGAATGCACCGTAGTGTCCTCCGTACGGGGCTGCGTGGCATCTCTCCAGGATTTTATAAGCCTCATGTGCGGGTACGCACCTTCTGAGGAGTCCGTCGCTACAAATCCTAAAGAGGTACGGGTCGTCCCAAAGGTGTAGTCGGCTCTCATAGGCTAGCCGTTTCCTATTCTCTCCAGGGGGGACATAACCCGTTACCTTGTAGTTTACTATGTTGGCATACCACGGATCACCAGTGGTGACCTTAAGGAGGGTGTCATCCCGTAAGTAGTCGGCGATTGGGAGATCGGACGGGACTTGCATCCGGGACAAATGGTCAGCCACTGAGTTCTCTACTCCTTTCTTATCTTTTATCTCAATGTCAAATTCTTGGAGTAGAAGAATCCAGCAGATGAGTCTCGGTTTTGCATCCTTTTTTGTCAGAAGGTACTTCACAGCAGCGTGATCTGAATAGACTATAACCTTGGCCCCGACTAGGTAGGACCGGAATTTGTCTATAGAAAATACGACTGCTAAGAGCTCCATCTCCGTGGTTGCGTAGTTGAGCTGGGGGCCAGTGAGCATTTTGCTAGCATACGAGATAGCATAATGCTTCTTGTCCTTAGTTTGGCCCAACACAGCTCCTACAGCATAGTCGCTCGCATCGCACATGATTTCGAATGGGATGCTCCAGTCGGGAGGCTGGATGATGGGAGCGGAGATGAGTGCCTTTGTGAGGGTGTGAAATGCGGCATAGCACTCCTCATCAAAAACGAAGGGGGCATCTTTGGCTAAGAGATTGGTCAAGGGCCGAGATATCTGGGAGAAGTTTTTGATGAAATGCCTATAGAATCTGGCATGGCCAAGGAAGCTGCGGATCCTCTTAATGTTTGTGGGAGGTAGAAGTTGCTCGATCACTTCTATCTTCGCTTTGTCTACCTCGATCCCACGTTCTGACACCCTATGTCCTAGGACAATCCCCTCTCGCACCATAAAATGGCACTTTTCCCAGTTCAAAACAAGGTATTTCTCTTCACACCTCTGGAGGACCTTGTCCAGATTTTTCAGACATTCGGTAAAGGTCTTTCCGTAAACTGAGAAATCGTCCATGAACACTTCCATAATCTCCTCAATCATATCGAAGAAGATAGACATCATGCAACGTTGAAAAGAGGCAGGTGCGTTACACAACCCGAAGGACATTCGCCGGTAGGCGTACGTCCCGTAGGGGCATGTGAACGTGGTTTTACTCTGGTCTTCTGGGTGGATAGGAATTTGGTGGTACCCAGAGTAACTGTCAAGGAAGCAGAAGAAAGAGTGTTTGGCTAACCGTTCAAGCATCTCGTCTACGAACGGAAGGGGGAAATGGTCTTTCTTGGTGGCCTTATTGAGCCAACGATAGTCAATGCACATACGCCAACCAGTAACAGTGCGCTGAGGGATGAGCTCATTTTTGTCATTGCGCACTACCGTCATTCCTCCCTTCTTAGGAACGACTTGAACGGGACTAACCCATTCACTATTGGGGACAGGGTAGATGATCCCCGTGTGAAGGAGTTTGAGAACTTCCTTTTTCACGACCTCTCTCATGGCATTGTTTAACCGTCGTTGAGGTTCCCGAGACGGTGTTGCTTCAGAATCGATTGGGATGCGATGAGTGCAGAGATTTGGGCTAATCTCTTTCAGGTCTTGGAGAGAATATCCTAAGACCGATCGATTTTTCTCCAGGATAGTGATGAGTTGCTGGGTTTCTACCTCGGAGAGTTTCTCACTAATGATCACTGGAGTTTGCTTATCCCCAAAGAGGAAAACATACCTAAGTCCAGGCGGAAGAGGTTTGAGCTCGATTGGAGATGGTTTTGGAGTTTCGTTTGTATCAAGCTCAATTGGAGGATGAGTTTCCTCCTCCTCCGTAAAGAATGGAATATCCTCTTCTGGAATAGGTTGCTCGAGGTCTAGCAAAGAAGCTGACCTGACTTCCTCTAACGGGTCAGGATCGGGGTCTGCCTCTATTGGAGTATTCAAAGATTGGGCATAGGAGACAAGGATAAGTTCTTTACCGATCCTAAGCTCTACTAGCTGGTTTATTGGTGCTTTTTCCAGAATCTTCAAGATTGGCCTGCCTATAAAGATGGGATGTGTGGTAGTGCTAGGTAGGTCGAAGATGTGGAAATCCATGAAGAGTTCAGGATCATTGACCTTAACGGGTGTGACCCGTAAGATCCCCAAACAGTCCAGGATTCTTCCTGAAGTAAACTTAAGTCGTTTTTGAGAAAATGACCATGAATTATCAGGGAATTCGGTTCGCACCAAAGAGCTAGAGATTATGTTGATTCCGAGGCTCGGGTCGTACCCAATTTCTCAGTCAAGGCCCATGATCTCACAGAATATCCTTTTGGTTTTTCTGGGCATTTTGACCACCTCGGTCGAGGCTTCGGCCTCATCTAGACACTCCCGACTCATGATAGCAGAGAGACGTCCCAGGTACTCCCGCTGGTATTCCAATTCTTCTTTGTCAGGGGCCTGATCCTTTTGCTCTACACATCGTTCCCGTGGGAAACTTGTTGCACTCCCGATGTCTTCGAATAGATCATCGTCAAAATCGTAAAGAGTGGTGTAGAGTGAATCATAATGGTCTGGGCTAGAATATGGTTGTGGTTCGAAATAAGCTTCAGGTTCTGATGGACTGGAAGAGCTAATGGATTTGGATTGGACTGGTATTGGCTCTTTAGGTTCAGGTTCAGGCTGCTTCTCTTCTTCATCGGGGAGTTCATCATAGATTCCAGTGTAGGGGGTGTTGTCTAGGATACGGTCCAGGACTACCCTCTCTTCACTAGGAACCAAATGAAAGAACGACCCTCCAGAAGCAGAGTCCAAGAAAGTGGTGGCTACGGGACAGAGGCCCAGGCTGAAGTGTTGTAAAACAACGGGTTCTAGTAGGCTTAGGTCCGGTCCTAAGGCCAGTATTTGCTTGAAATGAGCCCAGGCAGCTCCTAACGATTCTCCCTTTAATTGCTTAAAGTTAATGATTTCCGCTCGGAGACTGGCTACCTTGGAGACTGGGAAGAAGTTTAGGCAGAATTTTTCCTTGAGAACTTCCCAGCTCCCGTCCATAGTACTGACAGCCAGAGAGTACCATTTCTTCGCTCCTCCCGTTAATGAGAACGAGAATAGCTTCCATTTGAGTGTCTCTTGTGTCATGCCTGCAATGGTCAGGTATGAGCAGAGTTGCTCAAACTCGCGCAAATGCACGTATGGACTCTCGGCCTTCGTTCCTGAGAACGATTGCTCACGAACCATGGCTATGAAGCCGGGACGTAGCTCATAGCCGGGTGTGGATATGGGATGTGATGATGGTGGAGGCTCCAAACAAGCGCCCTTTGGAACCGAGTGTTGGCGTAAGGTAAGAGTGGGATCCATATGGATGGTGCATTGTGGTGGGATACACGGACAACTTGGGTTCGGAATCAGAACAGCCACCGTTCCCCGGCAACGGCGCCAGAAAGCTTGTTGGCACTCCTTACGGCCTACAGATAAATCCGCAAACGGACGGATACCGATGTAGCTTTCACCCGGGAGTATTCCAAGCTATCGATTTCCACGGAGAACGAGAAGTGGACTGATTCTAAACTAAGTTGTCCTAGGTAGATGGGATGAAGTGAATGGTATGGATGAGGTGGATGACAACAACAAAGAGAGAAGAGGAGTGATAGGAGGGTAGAGAGGGTACGAGTCTTGTAGAGATATTCTACTGATTGATCGAGCAAATCAGAGGATACAGATAGATACTTGCTTCGGGACAAGGGAACCGGTGAACACACAGAAAGGGATGAGAAGGGGTGCCACTATTTCCCAACTGGGGAATCCTACGGACCGGAACTAACGTGATGGGCTACAAAGACCGGAAGGGCTGTCACCACCTTACGGCTACCACCTCCGTTGCGACGGGAATAAACTAAGTTAGTCTCAAGTATAGGCACCACGCCTACACTAGTCAACTAATACTTATCTCCTATAGAAAGATAAGCACCCAAGCTAAGAAACCAGTATACAGTTATACCAATCAACTAAGCATTGAACGAAGAACAATCAAGCATATAAAAGTAAGAACTGAAAGCTCAATTAATCAGAGAGAGATACAAGAGTTACCAGACATGACCCGGATGTTACTCGAAGTGAAGTCGGATCCGTAGAAGTACAACGGGAAGAGGGGCCGACACTTCGGCTCCTCTCCGGGACGCTCATGTCTCCTCTCTCCCTATCTCTACTGATACAAGTGGAGAACTAACAGTGCTTCGCCTGCACTCTACTCTTGTGTTGTGTGTTTTGCAGGTGAAACCGAGCCTCTATTTATAGCAGGGAAGGACGGTGGAGGCAGAGTAGCAGCCAAGGCAGCTGGGAGGCGGTGTCGGGCTGTTCGGGCGAAATCCCCGGTTCGGCCGAACTGCCCAGTTCGCCCGAACCGGTGGATCCACCGACTCAAGACCCTACGGCCTGGATTGCTCTCTGGGAGTCAGTTTCCAGCCGGGGTCGGTTCGGCCGAAGGCCAGAATTCGGCCGAACTGGGCCGAAGGCCTAGGCCTGCCCCTGCTACACCGCCTTATCCTCTGGACCTCCTGGGCTGGGTTCTGGTGCTTGGCGTTCATGTCTAATTGGCCCAGGGTGACTTGTCGGTCCTTCGGGATGAGTTGGCGGTCGTCCACGTGTCGTATGTTGTCGTTTGGTTGACGTGGACGGCTCCCGGTAGCTTGCTTGGCTTAGGGGGCTAACCGGCCGAACGGAGTCGTTCGGCCGAAACGGTCATTTTTGACCCTTATAGCACATGTTTCTCCATTTTGTACCTGCACAGAGGACAATCACCAAAACTTGTGGAAATTGTCAGTGGTAAGCCCTATAGCTATGGTGTGTGTCCCCATTGTGTTTGTTTTATACTCGGTTGGAGGTCGGAAATCGGTCTGTAACGACCGCCAACAGATGTTCTTCATGCTCTTCCTCATTCTTGGAGAAAACCAGAATATCGTCAATGAACACCACCACGAATTTGTCAAGATAGTCCATGAACACACTGTTCATCAAATACATGCCGGTGCATTTGTAGACCATATCGGGTTGTGAAGGCTGTTTTGGGGATGTCAGTCACTCGTATCCTCATCTGATGGTAACCGGATCGGAGATCGATCTTAGAGAACACACATGCTCCTTTCAACTGGTCGAAGAGATCATCAATCCTCGGCAGTGGATACTTGTTCTTGATGGTCACTTCATTCAAAGCTCGATAATCCACACACATTCTCTGGGTCCCATCTTTCTTATCCACAAACAAAACCGGTGCTCTCCAAGGGGAAGAACTAGGACGAATATACCCTTTTGCTAACAACGCCCTTAATTCCTCCTTAAGTTTCTCTAGTTCTTTTACTCCCATTCTATATGGCCTCTTAGCTACAGGTGCAGTACCAAGATTAAGATCAATAACAAATTCAACTTTGCGGTCTGGGGGCATACCTGGTAACTCATCTGGAAACACATCTGGGAAATCGCACACCACTCTGATGTCTTCCAGATCTGGTTGTGCTCCAAGGGACTAGCTGCTTGATACTCCACTTTCTCACCAGTCTTTGCTGTCAGCTGCACTGCTCTTTTGGAACATTGAATCACCCCATCATATCTGGCTAACCAGCTCATACCCAGAATCAAGTCAAACCCAAGGGTTTCTAGGACTATTGGGTTCACCACAAAGTCTACCCCCCTTATTGTGATGGTGATACAGGGGCAACGTAAAGTGGCACGCTGTTCTCCCCCGGGTGAACTAACTACCATGGGGCTCCCCATAGGTTGCAAGATCATCATGTTCTTTTTCATGAAAGTAGCAGATATGAAAGCATGCGAAGCTCCAGTATCAAACAAAACAGTTGCGAGAGTCGAGTTGACAGGGAACGTACCCAAAACGACATCCATTGCTCCTTCTGCAGTTTCCACACCCATGTGGTTGACCTTGCCTCTTGCTGGGTTCTGCTGCTGATTCCCATTCTGGTTCTGCGGTTGCCCAACCCTCTGATTGTTGTTCTGACCAACGGCGTTCTGAGCCTTGCGAGGACAAGCGCTGGCATAGTGTCCCAGCTCACCTCAACCAAAACACCTCGGAGCCGTAGGTGCATTGTTGGCCGGGTTGGGGCATTGGTCTGGACCATTCTGTGGCTGGTTCTAAAGACGCTGCTGAGGTGGTGCTGGGAGGTACTGGGGACGCTGCTGGTACTGGGGACGTTGCTGATACTGGTTGTGGTTCATCGAACCGGACTGTCCCTGGAAGCGCTGTGGAGTCACCATCTGCTGGTTTCCTTGCTGAGGATTGAAGCGGGGGCGAACATTGCTTCTTGACGGTGGGCCTTGAAGCTTCCTCTTCTTTTCCTCCATCTCGCGGTGCTTGTGCTCCAGCAGTAGTGCGCTATCCACCAGTTCTTGAAAGGTGGCGAACTTGGAGCACAGGAGCTGGTACTGGAGTGCATCATGCAGGCCATCTCGGAATCGGGTCTGCTTCTTCCTATCAGTATTCACGTCCTCTGGAGCATAACGGGCCAACTCAATGAACTTGTCACGATAAGCGGTGACACTCATACCTTCCTGCTTCAATGCCAGGAACTCCTTCTTCTTCAAGGTCATTAGCGCTTCCGGCACGTGGTGAGAGCGGAAGCTGTTGCGGAACTCCTGCCAAGTGATCTGATCACGATTGGGGTGAGCATATTGGTACGCATCCCACCAATCCAATGCTGCTCCCTGGAGCTGTCCACTTCCATATAACACCTTCTCCCTGTCATTGCACTGTGCAATGTCCAGCTGCCTTTCCACTGCCTTGAGCCAGTCCTCTGCCTGCATTGGGTCACTAGACTTGTTGAAGGTAGGAGGGCGTCTCTTCATAAACTCGCCCCTTTTATCTCTGGGCTGCACATGGTGCTGTTGAGGCGGGTTCGGCTGATTCTGCTGCATCAGTGCTATGGTTTGCGCCATCTGCTGTGTCAGCTGGAGTTGCATCTGCATCATCTGCTCCATGGTGAGTGGCGGTGGTGGAGGTGGTGGGTTCTGATTCTGGTTGCTTCCACTGCCACCGGGGTTGCCTCTGGTGTTAACCATCTACCATAGCAAGATATCCCCCATCAGTATTCCTGTCAATCGGTAATAGATAACCCATGCTTGCAGATGGTGCATAAGAAGATAGCAGTACTTGGAAGGATATGATTCAGAGACATAGAGAGTAAGACAGAGGAAGTGCAAAGGAGATAGATAACCCAACTATTTATTCATTAATATTCCTTCAACCTTATTCCAATCTCTAGATGGTGGTAGATTTGCGTCTACGCCCATCACACTCATTACAAAAATCCAAATCACTCATAACCATAATAACAAACCAACCAAGCACCTAAAAGCAAAGTTTCACACTGGACTCGACACACTAAGCATAGACTCAACCGAAAAAGCGTGGACTAATCGATTCCCTATTATAGACTCATGGTAGCTCCCTAAGGGTCGACGATGGTGGTGCTGGCGGCGGTGGAACCGAAGCGTGGCCTCTTGCGCGGCGGGGACTCTGCACGGTAGTCTGGACTGCGCGGTGCGGGAGCTCCCAGCTGCTCCTCTTGTAGCAGCACTCTGGCCTGCAACTCGTGCAACTGCTGCCTCAGCCTGTAGTTCTCATCAGAGGAAGCGTCCAGGTCGGTGTTGAGAGTAGCCACCATTCCAACAGCTGAAACGAACTGGGGGTCGCCGATGCCAGCTGTGGAGGCTATGGTGCAAGCTATCTGTCCGCTCCTCCTACGGGGGTGATACCTGTCTGGACCATTGCGCACCTGATGCCAGAGCCTATCACGGTAGGTGTAGTAAGCTTGACGGGCCGCGTCCAGTATCCCTGCCTGCTGGGAGTCTCTGTCACTGAGAGCGAAGTGCGTCGTCTCAATCCTAGCAGCTCTCACTTGGTGATCCGGCCTACGGACGTGCAGCACCGTCCTCTAGAAGGTCGGGAAGCGGGGGTGCGTCCACATCTCACTGTGGTACTCTGTGGCTACATTTTGTGAACGATAGCGGGCATGCAGCATCCCCATGAGACACCAATGGTAGTAGTTGTCGCCTCCATCCCGGACGTAGTCGTACACGGTCCACCTGGGTGGCTCCAAAACATCTGGCGCTGGCCGTACTGCAGGCACTGGAGGCTCCGCCTCCTCGTCTGGGTCTTCGTCTGACTCTTCCCCCTCGTCTGAAGGCTCAGAGTCGTCATCCCCACCATCATCAACATCAGGGTCTCCGGCAGCCTCTCCACCCTCTGCTGATGAAGACTCCTCGTCGGGGTCGGAGAGCTCCTCTCCTCGGGCTCTTCCTCTTCAGCAGGCTCTTCCTCCTCCGCGGGCTCCTCCTGCTGAGGTGCCTCCTCCTGAGGCTCCTCCAGCTGCTGCCTCTTAAGCTCCTGCTGCTGCAACCGGAATGCCTCCTCACGCCTGTCCCTCCACACATGGTAGGCGTCCTGGTATCCAGCGCCTAATGCCTCCTTAGGGACGCGTGGCGGAAGGTAGCCACAGGTTGTCTTGCGTGCGGTCAACTTCGTGCGAGCCATCTACTGCTGGAAAGAAGGAGGAAGCAGAGAGAAAAGAATGCCTAAGAATCTTTGCAATAGACAGAGGGGAGAGAAAACACAGCACCATTTTAAAGATAAACCCAACACAAATCTAAGTAGAATAGAGAGAGCAAGGATAAAGCAAAATCTAACCGACCATTCTAACTAGGCTACGATCCTACAGTCAGCACGGCTCTGATACCAATCTGTCACACCCGAATTTACACAGAAACCTGAAATGCGGCCATATGTGTTCCCAGGAAGTCATTACACATATAGAGAACAAATATGATAACAGAATACAGTGCTCGAATAAAATAAATGGTTTTACATCAGAGTTTAACTCAAATAAATGAATAAAACAGTGGAAGTCTCATTATTAATTCTCTCTAAACGGAAACGAAGCCGATAACTCACGGGGACACCGACTGGTTGAGCACAGCTAGTAGAACGGCAGATCCTTAGGAAATTCAATAGCAGCAGTACCATCTAATCCATCTGTTACCCATCCGGGATTTTGTTGAATAGCAAGTGTAAGTAAATGTCTTACTTAGCAAGTACAACACGGATAATGAAGGCTTAAAAGAAAGGCTTGACACGGCTGTACTGCATTAGCAATTTTAGTTGTTTCATTTTAACATCATCATAATCACTACCTTTACATGAATCCCAATTGTAACCCAATTAATATAGTAGAAGTGAACATTAAACGGTAATAAATAACAGCATCTTCTACTCATAAAGGATCCAGGCCGCTCGTGACCCTGAGCAAGGCTATCATGATAGATTATACACTCTGCACAGGTTTCGCCCTTCACCCACCAGTCGCGTAAAAGTTCAAAGGAACTTTGCACCCAACCACGCACATCAACACTTCCGAGGTGTGACTGCATAGGGACGCTACGAGGCTTTTCACAAGACACCCTAACATAACAGTAGCCGTTATGGTACAACCTAGGCAGCATGACCCAAGGCACCGAGATTGACTGACGCTCATGTAGCGACACGAGGGGGTCAATGGCGTGCAAGCGCGGCAAAGAATATCAACAACAAAATAAATAATAGTGCAATGTGTGGAGCCCCCGCCATACGGTGGCTCCCAACACGGGACTGTGCCTCACGGGGACATAGCCGACGGATACCCCGTCCTCGGTGGATCAAACCATACTCTCACCCATGCTTCCCATAACGCCGTCGGCCCGTCGGTAACTACTGTCAAGCTAGAGCCGTACATGTTACTTGTCCAAGACCAGAGCCATTATAGTTCCAGCGGTGGCGACAGGTTCCTGGGTTGCCGCTTTAAGAACCAGTCCTTACGGAGAGACACTAGGGCCAAGCACGAAGCGTACGCCCTAGCTCCCTGATCCATGTTGCTAAAAAGCAAGTTTTACCATTAACATTGAAGTGAACCATTAAGTCAAGATTAACAGTTAAGCAAAGGTGACAGTAGCTGCGCCTAGCAAAGTTCTACCCAAATGCAATAACCCAAGGTAATCAAGGTATAGGATAAACAAAGCTAGGTACAACCTTAAAAGGGTAACAATTTAGACACATGCGTATGCAGTAAATAATGTAAGAGGTGTGTTTAGGTAGCAAGGATTGTCCGTGCTATACTTGCCTTCCTCAAACTGCTGCTGCTGCTGGTCCTGCTCCTCGTAACCCTCGAACTCAAGCGCGTACGGCTCACTGACTGGACTCACGAAGCAACACACAAGCATCCACACAAGCCAGTACATGCAAACAATATTATTCTATTAGAACTGTAACAACCCAAAAATTCCTATAGGTTTTGTTGAGTGCAAAAATTCGAATTTAAAAATTTTTGGTGGAATTGTGTGCATGCAAACAAACATATAAGAGTGTCTTCTTTTTTGCTCCCTAAATTCCTAGGCAATTTAAATTCAAATTTAAAATCAATTTGAAGTGCTAAGGATGAATTAGTGTGATTTGGATTTATTTGGATTTTTGGTTGGTTTGAATTGAAATTCTAGATTTGAATTCAAACTCTAATTGACTAAACTAATTTCCAATTCTTCTAACTGTTCGTGGGCCGAATCCCGCAGCTCAAGTCCATCTTTCACCCCTGAACTCTTTCCCCGAGCCAGCGAACCAAGCAGCCCGGCCGGCCTTTCGGCCCAGCAGCGGCCCACTCTTCCTCCCCGCCGCGTCGACTCCGCGTCGCCGCCTCTCTCTCACTGACCGCCGGACCCCACCTGTCAGCTTTACCTCTCTCCTCGCGTCGTCTTCCTCCCCGCGCCGCGCCTCTCTCTCTCTCTCTCGCGCGCGATCGCCCGTGACTCCAACCACCCGAGCCGTGGCGGCCCGTCGCGATTGCGACGCGTGGCCCTGGCACGGACGCCAAGCCACCCTAGCCGTCCAAGCCCGAACCCTAGATCAGCCGCCGCCCTATAAAACACCCCCGCCGGCCTTCTCCCTGTTCAAGCCGCCGCAGCCCCGTGGGGGTTCCCAGATCCATTTCGAGGGGGAAAGGAGTGGGGAAGGGAGTCGAGGAAGCCAGTGGAGGGGAAGCCGAGGGAAGAAGAGAAGCCGGTCGCCTTCCCCGCGTCGACACCGAGCACCGGAGCGCCGCCGTCCGTGGACTCGCCGACGAGGAGCCGGACCAGGGACGAGAGGAAGCGCACGAGCACCGCCGGACTGCGTCGAGCCTTCCCCGAGCTGGAGCGTACGTCTACAAGGCCCGTGGTGAGCTGTCGTCGTCGACCCCCTTTATCGTCTCTGTTTCCGGCGGAGCGCCGCCGCGCGTGCTCGCTGTGCCAAGCCAAGCCCTCTGTGAGCCAGCCTTCGAGCTGTGCAACATCTTGTGCAGGTTCCCGAGCCGCTAAACCCCTTTTGCAACCCGCCGTCGCTCGATCCCCGCAGCCGAGGCCGCCGCGGCCGAGCTCTGCTCGCCCCGCGCGCGAACGCCGAGGCCACGCGCGGCCGTGGGCGACCACGAGCCCGCGCGTGTGCACCCAGGTGCGTTCCAGCAGCTGCTGGAGCCGCACACACACTCGCTTGACCCATTCCGAGCACTTTTGCGCCAAAGTCCCGTGTCGCCGTCGTGCTCGCCGGCGTCCATGGCCGAGCCGCCACTGTTCGCGTCGGTGAGCCCGAACCTAACCCAATCCTAGCCCTTTTTCTCCCCGAACGTGTTCGCCAAACCCTAGCGCATCTAACCCGACCGTTCTAGACCCAAGCCGAGCCATCTCCGGCCAGTTCCGCCGCGGACCGTCGCCGCCGGCGTGCTTTAGAGTGCGTCGCGCGCGCGTCGCGTCGCGCCGTGGCCATGCCACACGCAGACCACACCAAGTCGCCACACAGCCGCGCACAGATGATCCCAGTTCGGCCACACCCAGATCCCATGCACCCGGCTCACATGGACCTATCTCACGGTGCACCGTGGACTCAGTCCACCAGGCCAGATCCAGCAGCCAGCCCTTCGTGGGTCGAATGTTCGCAATTAAGTCTGTTTGACCCCCTTGAACTCTTCCGGCCCAATCGCTTTCGGCCCAATTCCAGCCCAGCCATCGTTTATTCTTTTTCTTTTTCTTTTAACAACGCTGACGTATGGGACCCACCTGTCATACTCTACGAGTTACTGACACATGGGGCCCACTGACCAGAGTTGACCCGCTGACCGTTGACCGTTGACCCTGTTGACCGGTCAACGCTGACGTCAGCAGGGCCCACTGCTGACGTCATCCTAGGCGGACCCCACTGCTGACGTCAGCAGGCTAATTAATTGTCTGTTTTCTTTTTCGGAAATTATTTAATATTTTCAGAAAATGATTTAAACTTCGAAAATTAATAATAAATCAACCGTAGCTCAGAAAAATATGAAACCAGTTTCTATATTTTTCTAAAATCATGATCTACACGTTAGTGTAGAGTTTGGTGTTATTTGAGTCTTCTTTCGTCACTGTCTTAGTGTTTCTTTGCTAGTAGTCGCGTCTTATTTTATTTTCCGCGACCCTAGGAGCTCCGGAGAGTCAGGAGGAGCCGGACTACTACAACAACTGCTTTGACGAGGACGAAGACCTTTGCCCAGGTTCACGCCCGACCATCTCTGAAATACCTATTAGACATGCAAACTAGTATGCTAGCGCTTTACTTTACTCGCAAGATAAACCTGCACTGCCTTTGTTATTATCCTGTTACCTTGCTACCTACTACTCACTTTATAAATATGCTATGCTATGCATGTGTTGGGATGGTTGTGATTGATCCTCTTGGCGTGAGTTGTGGGTGGTTTGGGAGGAGTAGCGCAGCTAGGCGGTGTAAGCGAGTAAATAACAACTCGATCGTTGATCGAGGTGCTGAGGGGCTGCACTCGGGCAGACCCTATGGGGTACCTGTTGCGGGTACATGGTTACTGGTTACTTGGGGTGGGTACTCGGTGAGTACCTGAGGAGTTTGGGCGGCAATACCTTTGATGGGTGCCGATTGCGGACCATTGCGGCGGATCGCTTGTGATGCAGATACTCGCTTTACCGAACAATTAAGGACCGAGTCGTGCCCCCACTTTGGACTTGGGAAATACCGTGCTCACCATCTACCCAGTATGGGGAGGGTTCCAGCAAGCCTACTCTAGTGCGGCGCCGAGACTGTAGGAGAATCGAGTTTGATATGTGTAGGGGGGATTCGTTGCGGCGTAATCTCCCTGATTTACCACGGCCCCCGACTGGCCCCGGTGGGAAGGTTTCACGACCCTGGGGCAGATGTTAGATCGGATGTTTCCCGAGCCCATGGAGACAGGTTTGGCGCCGCTACTGTTTAAGGTCTTTGCTGTGGGCTGTGTCTCAGGTTGGTTGCGGACTAGCCTTGCAGCCCGGATGGATTCCTGGAGTGCCACCTCTGCAGAGTGTAAACTATACGTATAGCCGTGTCCACGGTTACGGACGACCCATTTCTGAGAAGCCCCGGCTAGCATGGGAATCTGCTTTCTTACCTCATCCTTGATTCGGGTTATGAGAGATTGGTCCAGCTGAGGCTGTTGAGACGAGGTGGGGAGGGAGCTCACCGAGTCGACTAGCGAGTGAAAGGTGTTGGTGGATAATGAATTGCGGGAACCTGCCGTGGCAGGACGAGCCCGATGGGGAAATGTGAGGCTGATGGTTGGTTTTGGGGAGCGGATGGACGTGTGTGTGAGCAGGAGTTGGTGTTGAGATGAAATTGGGTTATTGCCGCTGCTTGCATAAGAAACCCTGGCTTAAACCTTGTTTATTTCTATATCCTTAGAGTAGGCCACCTTTAAAGCTTGCATCATATTATGGTTGGTGACGTGGACCTGTCCCATTTCCTTGGGGACAGACTTTGGGTTCTCAGGTGAAGACCCCGACCACGAGTTCAACCAGGACGGGTGGTACGACTGAAGGCTGTGCGCTACGCTCAAGGATGCCTGTGGAGGAGTGGTCCCTGTTGTTCTAGCTACCGCTGCGTAGATGTTTCTTATTGTCGTTTTAGCCCAGAGGGCTTGTACCAGACGCTTTGTCTTTATATGAGTCATGTAATGAATCTTTTATCGTTGTATGGATGTGATATTCGACTGAGATGAGTTCTGTACGAGATAGCTGCTGTTCCTGGGACTATCTCAAGGGTACAGGGAGTCGGGTTCTCGTCGGTGAGAATCCGGTTCGTCACAAGAACAGTACACCAAATAGTAAAAACAGAACAAAAGAAGGCTTAGAAACGAATCTACGCTTTGCTACGAACACGTGAGCGCGAAAATCACTCAAATCGGAGCTAAAACGGAGAAGTTATGGCGTTTCTACGGTTCGGGGGCTTGCTGGCAAAGTTTTAAAAGTTCCAGGGGCTTATTTGCAAAACTGAGGGGCTAAAACATAATTTTATATTAAAACAGGAGGGTTTAATCGCAAATTAACCAGGACAGGACCTCGGGTGCTATTTCTAAAAAGGATAGGGGGTTTCCTGTAAAAATCAGGACCTAACTGTAAATACTTTTGAATAGATCTGGACCGCGGGTTGATTTCCAAAAAGGGCAGGGGCTCATTAGCAAAACGGCCGAGGCTGACTCCGGTTGACGATTACGGTCAACTTTGACCCGGGGCTGACTCGATCTGAGCCGTTGGATCTAACGCGGGCGGCTCAGATTGGATCTGGGGAGGGGTTGTCGGCGGCAGCGCGACGAGCGGCGGCGCTAGGGTGGCCGCAGCGGAGCATCGCCGGCGAGGAGCAGCGTTTGCGCTACGCGGCTCGGTTTTGGACGCGGCTGGGTGGTACGGGTGCGGCGCGATGCGGCGAACGCGACTAGGGTGACCAAGTCGACGTCGGCGCGGCCGTTGCGGCGGACGACGAGCAATGGCGGCGGCGGCGCTCGGCGACGGCGGCTCGACGCGGTGGCGGCGCTACAGAGCACGGGGAAGGACGGGGAGGGCCTCGGGAGATCCCTTACCTCCACGCGAAGGTCCTGGAGCAGCCGGCCGAGGCAGAACGACGGCCCCGGGTGGACCTCGGCGTGCGCGCTTGTGGCCCCGGGGTCGGACTCGGGCTCGCGGCCGAGCCGGACTCCGGCGCCGCGAAGGAGACGGAGCTGACGCACGGGGCCCGCACGTCAGTGACGAGGCGGCGTGAGGCGGGCCGGCCTGGTGGGCCGAGCTGGGCCGCGGAGTGAGGGGAGAGCGGGCTGGCACGGGAGCGGGGACAGGAAATGAGCCGGCGCGGCTGGGCCGAGCGGAGCAGGCCGGACTGGGCCGCGGGGAAAAGGAGAAGGGAGCTGGACCGGGCTAGAGAGAAAAGAAGAGGGGGCAAGTTTGGCCGAGGGAAAAGTTTAGGGAGGGAAAGTGGACTCGGGCCAAAACAACTTTTCTAGAGCTCCAAACAATGCGAATCAAATTCGAATTTAAAGAGGATTTAAATTCCAATCTAATTCACAAGCAACCAAAACACAATGCAGCAGCATGGATGCAACAAAAATGTTTCTAACCTTATATTTGATTTTATTTTGCCAAACATTATTTATTTACCCTATGTTGAGCATGAGAACTTTAATAAAAAGCACATTAATTACTAAAATTTTAAATAAGCCTAATTTAGGGTGTTACATTTACACCGGGGATGATGATAGCAGCCGCATCGTTAGCGGTGCTGCCTTCAACCCTGACTATGCGGCGGTGGTGACATGGCTGAGTCGGGTGCTGGAGATCAAGGACCCGGCCCTAGCTATGCTGTCGAAGACGATCCTCGCATTGTGCGACGATCATGCGCGCCACGTGATCCTCGCCGAGATGCCGGCAACCGACGAGGAGGGCCTGGTGCCGGCCACTGGTGCGTCCGCCGAGCCGGATGGGAAGGGGAAGTGCACGCGCTCGCCCTCCCCACTAGTGGTGGTCGTCTCTACTTTGCCATCCCCCGCGTCGTCACCACCGGACGGAGACCCTGGACAAGGGAGCTCCGTCGCAGTGGGCGGGCCCGCCACGGCGAAGCGCATCCGCGTCATGCCACCGGGGTGGCGGTTCACTGGCCTCGGGCCCAGGTGAGTGACACTTCTTCGATTCATGCTACACCACCTAGCACCTCCTTTTGCTGATGTAGTCATCACGGCCTCACAGGATCTTATTTCCGCAGGAGTTCCCCTGCCCCTGTGACTGCAACAAGGGGCAAGGCGTCTTCTTCCACCGTGACGGCCGCTCCAACACTTCCCGCGGCGGCCGGAGAGGAGGCGTCGCTTGCGATGACTCCTCCCTCAGGCATTGAGGGCCAGGAGCAAGTGGCCGCGGTGGGAGCGGCCACGGCTTGGAGTCCCCCGATGGTCGTCTTGTCGCCTGATGCCGGCGCGGATTGGTCTGTTGGCCGCGCGGCTATATCGCCTTCATCACCGGTTCTGGTCCATATCCCCGCGGAGGCACTGGATCTGCGGCCTTTCTTGGTGCCCCTGGATCTGATCCAGGCTGCGCTGGATTCGGCCCTGGCTTCCCTACAGGCGTCGGCCGTGATCGGGGCCGCCTTGCCAGGCCACGACGTGACCTCATGGGAGGACGAGGTGCGCCTCCAGTACGAGCAGATTCAGCTGTTGGCCATTGACCTGTATGGCAGGGAGGAGGGCTTGGAGGTGATGGAGGCATGGACTGATCGGGAGCTCGGCTCATTGCCAGAGCGAGAGCGCGATCTTGCACATCACGTCTGCCAGGTGCGGGAGCGCAAAGGCAGGAAACGCTCCGGTGTCGGGAGGAGGCGGTCTCCGTCGAGGCCGCTACTGCTGCCGCCATCTCCGAGCGGGTGGTGGAGGCCAATCGGAAGGCCAGTGAAGGGATAGCTGCCGCCCGATTGGGAGCGGCGGACAAGGTTCAGAATGCCCGGAACGCCCACGAGGCTAAGCTGCAGGAAGTACGGGTGGCAGTGGAGGCTCAACTTCGAGAGGCGCACCGCAAGGCGGAGGAGGCTGACGATCGCGCATCCGCTGCCTTGGCAAGAGCGGTCTCCGCCGAGGCTCAACTCGCCGAAGCCATTGCGGAGTACCATTCACTGTCGGAGTTGCACGCCGTTCGGGGGAGCGTGTTGGGCCTCACCCGTGAGCTCCAGGTGATGCTACAACGCTCGAGGTCGGCCTGGGAGCTGGCGGGCTTTGGGCAACTGAGTCTTCCTCCCCGGGGCATCGACAACAGCCCCGAAGGGCTCATGCCCCAGCTGAAGGAGATCACCGCCCACCTGAAGGGTCTGGGCGATGCTATCCAGGTGGCCGCCGTGGCAAGCGCCCGCGATCTAGCCTCGCAAGCGGTGGAGCACACCCTGGCCATCCTCAAGAGCCGGCTCCCCAACATGCCCCTGGAGGAGGCGCGGATGGGCATCATACTCGGGGACGAGGAGGCTGCCCGCGAACAGGTCAGGTACCTGTATGCGACATGGTGGCCATGTTCGCCCCAGATGGGGAAGGTGCACCCCTAGCGGGAGGAGGCAGCGGCGATGATAGAGCTGATGACAACGACGATGAGGAGGTGGTTCCCGATGACGACGACCACGAGTAGGGCCATTTTATTTCTGTTCCTTGGAAGAACCGGTCGGCATCGTGTAAAAAACTTGATTGGAGGGCCTTGCCTTACCCTTTTTGCTAGGCGTTAACAGCCATCCGTGGGTGTCTGTCCAGACAATAGACATCTCCATTGTCTAGACAATGTTGTAGTTGAACACCCTTTATGTCCTGCATTGCAAGTTCATTTATGGTAATAACAACAATGCATGTGTTGCAAGTTTTGAGTAGAATGTTGTGAAGTACATGAACATTTACTCACCCCATCCATATAAGGATATGGCGTTTCATCAGTATCTGAATACTCACCGTCCATATCAGGATAAGGCATTTCAGGGTCATTTGAATACCAACCATTCACTATGTAGAGATGGCAATTCCTGGTCCCATGCTCACTCAATGGTGGGAGGTATTACAACTCTGCACTTCCTTTGTATCCTCGATTAGCCAAATATGACACAATACGGTGGTAATTAAGATTGAACGGCTTTAAAATGTAATCTGACTCAGTATGTCACAACTGTCTTTGTACTTCTGTAGATCAGAATAAACCTCCTTCACATTGTGAACCTTACATTTCATCACCACCTTTTGCAAGTATTATGGACTAGACAGATTAAGATGATTTGACACAACAACTATTCATTCTTGCAAAATAAAACGTCATTTACCGGGGGATTCTCGTTGTCGCATAAGACGCGGAAGTTACTCCGTGACATAGAGATAATACCATCTTGTTCCTGAAAGTGCAAACATTTGAGGCGTTGACATAGTTGTATATATAGTGCAAAATATAATTTAATATCTGACCATAGTTACCTTGACTTTCTTCTTGCCACGAGCCTTGTCCTGCAAGTTGCATGACAAAAACAGGATGTAACACCCAAAAATTGCCTATTTAAAATTTTTAGTAATTAATTGGCATTTATTTAATTTGTTCAGAATTAATACAGGTTAAAGAATTATTTATGAATATTAAAATTAAATATAAGTTGTAGAAACATTTTTGTTGCATCCATGTTGCTGCATTTATTTTTGTATTGATTGTGGTTCAAATGAGAGTTTAAATTTATTTAAATTCAAATTTGAATAACCTTGTTTGGAGCTGTAGAAAAGTTGTTAGGCCCATAGTTCATTTTTGCCCCCTGACGATTCTTCTCGGCTCGCTTTCACTCCCCACACTCTTCGGCCCAGCGCTAACTTTTACCCCTCCGTTTCCTCCCCCTCGGCCCAGCAGAACACCGCGCCTGGCCCAGGCTTCCCCATTGCCCGCTCAGCCCAGCTCCAGCAATCAGGCCCAGAGCGGCCCAAACTCGCTGTCCCGCTCCCTCTCTCCTCTCGGCCACTGCCAGGAGGGCCCCGCTTGTCAGGACCTTCCCCTTCCTCCGTTCGCCCGCCCCCGAGCCGCCCCCTCTCCCCGGCGCCAATCCCACCGCACACGCCGGTCGCCCCGGCCTGCCCGCGCCCCACGAGCCCCCGCAGCACCTTCCACGAAGTTTCCACCCCGCTCCCCTTCCATCCCGAGCAAGGAAGGCAGCCCCCCCTTAGGAAACTCCCCCCCCCCGATCGTCGGTCGCCGCCAATCTTGCGACTTGCCAGCCAAGCACCCCTCCCGAGCCTATTTAAGCAACCCCTGCTGCACCCTAGAGCCTCACCAACCCGCGCAATTGACTCCCGAGCCCCCAACTTCTCCCCCACGCTTTGTGCCGCCGCCCGAGCTCACAAGCTCCGCCGGCCGCCGACGACCCACCGCTTCGACGCTGCTTGCCCCGGCCGACCCCGCCCTGACCTTCTTCACGTGGTAAGCACCGCGCCAAGCCCTCCCGTGCCCCTTCTTGCGCGCTCCTGCGTCTGTGCCTCCTCGCTGGAATGCGACACCCGCCGGCCGTTGTCATCCGTTGCTTAGGTGCTGTCCCAGCCGCTGTAGAGCCTTCGGTTGAACTCGTCATGCTCCCAGCTTCCCCCCCAGGATAGATCCCGTCGCCAATGGAGCCCAGACGCGCTAGATCGGCTTCGCTCCGGTGAGTCTCCGCCGCCCGAGAACAGCGCCGCCACGTTCCAGCTTTCCCCGCCGGCGAGCTCTCGCCCAGGACCAATCTCGGCCACTGGATCTTAATCCAACGGTCCAAGATCCGAGTCACCCCGGTCAATACCGGTCAACTCCTGTCGATGCCCGCACTTCTGCAGAGTAGCCCCTCCAAGATTTGAATTAGAACCCGCCGTCCACCTCAGTTGAAAAGTAATTGCAGTTAGGTCCTTTTCTTCTCGGAAAACCCCATGAGCTTTTGAGAATTCGAAACCGCAGTCCTGTTTAAGTATTTTTACGTGTTAGCCCTCAGGTTTTAATGCGTAATTACGCATAGGTCCCTATTTTATTTCAAATACACCCCTGGAAACTTTAAAAAATTGCCAGCAGGTCCCTAAAGCTTAGAAACCCCATATGTTTTCCGTTTTAGCTCCGATTAGTGTGATTTTCGCGCTCATGTGTTCGTAGTGAAGCGTAGAATATTTCTAGAACCTTTATTTGTATTGTTTCTACTGTTTGGTGTACTGTTCTAATATAATATTATTTGTTTGCATGTATTGGTTTGCGTGCTTACTTGTATGGTGATTCGTGTCCAGTCGATGAGCCGTACACTTTGGAGTTCGAGTATGTGGAGGACTTTCCAGAGCATGACCCACAGCAGCAGCAGCAGCAGCTGCCCTTCGAGGAAGACAAGTTATAGCATGGACAATCCTTGCTATCTAAACACACTTTATACATACATTTACTTTCATATGCATTTATCTAATTTAATGTCCTATTAAGGTTGTACCTAGTTTGTTTACTCATATCCTTTGATTACCTTGGGTTTATGCATATGGGTAGATTTTGCTATGCGCAGCTACTGTCACCATTATTTAACTGTTAATTTTGACTTAATGGTTCACTTCAACATTAATGATAAAACTTGCTTGTTAGCAACATGGTTTAGGGAACTGGGGCATGTGCTGTGTGCTTTGCTCCAGTGTCTCTCCGTAAGGTCCGGTTCTTAAAGCGGCAACCAAGGAGCCTATCGCCACCGCTAGAACTATTATGGCTCTGGTCTTGGTCAAGTAACTTGTACGTCTCTAGCTTACCGGTGGTTACCGGTGGGGCCGACGGTGTTAGGGGAAGTAAAGCGCGAGGTGTTTTTTGATTCCACCGAGGACGGTAGCCCCGTCGGCTAGGTCTCGTTAGACCCAGTCCCGTGTTGGGAGTCCCTACGATGGGGAACTCCTCACATTGCGCATTGTTGGGTGTGATGACCGCGCTCTGGATGCCATTGACCACCTTATGGTATGACTCCGTAAGTGTATGTCAATCTCGGTGCCTAGAGTCTCACCACCTTATTGTACCTTAGTGGCTACTGTCTTGTTAGGGTGTCTTGTGAAAAGCCTTGTAGCATCCCTATGCAATCACACCTCAGGAGTGTTGATGTACGTGGTTGGGTGCAAAGTTCTTTTGAACTTTTACGCGACTGGTGGGTAAAGGGCGAAACCTCTACAGAGTGTAAATCTATCATGATAGCCTTGCTCAGGGTCACGAGCGGCCTGGATCCTTTTTGATTAGAAGCTGATGTTTATTTATGTTTAAAGTCACTTATACTTTAATAATTGGGTTACAACTGGGTTTCCTTTATTTGTAGTAAATTGGTTAATGTTAAAATAAACCAACTAAATATGCTAATGCAGTTGAGCCATGTCTAGCCTATTTTGGGCCTTCATACCCGTGCTATACTTGCTAAGTAATTGTTTACTTACACTTGTCATTTTATTCAACAAAATCCCGGATGGGTAAACAGATTGGGCTGGGCATGAGTCTGCTGCTGAGTTTCCCGAAGATTTACCATACTACTGAGCTGTGGTCTCCCAGTCAGAGTCCCTGTGGATTGTGGCTCCATTAGTTGAGAGTTTTATTAGTCTTCCGCTGTTATTGCTTAGATCATTTATGAAGCACTCTAATGTAAACACTTTATTTAATGAAGAATTTATTCCAGCATATGTTTTCTGTTTATCATATTTGTTCGCTATATGTGTACTATGACTTCCTGGGCACACATATGGCCGCATTCGGGTTTTGGTGAAAATCCGGGTGTGACAGATTGGTATCAGAGCCATGCTGACTGTAGGATCACAGCCTAGTTAGAACGGTTGGCAAATCTTAGGAGACCACCATGATCATGTGTTATATGCCGTCTAGTTTCACTTTTTCAAAACTTCAATCCAGTCGAGTTGTGTGAATCATGTCTTTAGGTGCTTGAAATGATTGTCATTATGCTTATGCTTGATTTGGATTTTTGTGATGATTGTGATGGGCGTAGACGCAAGTCTACTACCATCTAGATGCAGGACTTTAGTGATTAAATAGAGGGGGGGGTATTCATTTCTCTTGCTCTTTCTCTATTTAAGCCCTCCATCATAACAAATTGGTAAACCTCTGGAGCCATAACCATTGGAGTTTTTATGAGAATTATTTATTAATGATAGATTGTGAACACAAGGAGCAACCCCGGTGCCAGCGGACTGCCGCCACCACCTCCCACCATTGAGCAGATGATGCTCACGCAGACCGAGCTGATGCAGCAGATGGCCCAGACGATGGCGATGATACAGCAGAACCAGTAGAATCCGCCGCAACACAACATGCCGCCCCGTGACAAGAGGGGTGAATTCCTGAAGGCCACCGACCCCCTGCAGGCTGATGATTGGCTCAAGGCTGTGGAGAGACAGCTCGACATCGCCCAGTGCAACGACCGGGAGAAGGTGCTGTACACCGGAGGACAACTCCAGGGACCGGCATAGGACTTGTGGGACTCGTACCAGTATGCTCACTTCGACCGTACTCAGATCACCTGGCAGGAGTTCCACAGCAGCTTCCGCTCCCACCATGTGCCAGAAGCTCTGATGACCCTGAAGAAGAAGGAGTTCCTGGCACTGAAGCAAGAAGGGATGAGTGTCACCGCTTATCGTGAAAAGTTCATCGAGTTGGCCCGTTATGCTTTGGAGGACGTGGACACCGACAAGAAGAAGCAGTCCAGGTTTCGTGACGGATTGCAAGATGCACTGCAGTACCAGCTGATGTGCATCAGGATCCCCAACTTCCAGGAACTGGTGGACGGTGCTTTAATGCTGGAACACAAGAGCCGTGAGATGGAAGAAAAGAAGAGGAAGTTCCAGGGCCAGCAGATCAGGAGCAGCAGCCACCCTCGTTTTGTTCCTCCTTAGGGCAGTCAGCAGATGGGGAGCCAGCACTGCTTCCAGAGTCAGCAAGGCCCGTTCAATCGTGGCCAGTACCAGCAGCGCCCCCAGTACCCTCAGGTGCCACAGCAGCAGCATCCTCAGAACCAGCTGCAGAAGGTCCCAGCTCAGCGCCACCAGATGTAGTAAGGTCCCGTTCAGCGCCCCAACCCCGTCAACAACATGCCAGTGGGTCCCAGAGTGTGTTATCACTATGGAGAGCAGGGGCACTATGACAATGTCTGCCCCAAGAAGACCCAGAACGCCACCGGCCAGAACGACAATCAGCGGGCTGGACTACCGCAGAATCAGCAGCAGGGTCAGGCCAACCGTGCTCCGCAGAACCCCGCCAGAGGAAAGCTCAACCACACTGGGGCGGAGACCGTTGAGGGAGCTACTAATGTGGTAGTGGGTATGTTCCCTGTCAACTCCACCCCTGCGACTATTTTGTTCGATTCCGGAGCTTCTCATGCTTTCATATCTGCTGCATTTGTGAAAAAGAACTTAGTGGCATTACTGCCCATGAAGAATGATATGCTAGTTAGCTCACCAGGAGGGGAATAGCGCGCCACTTTACAATGTCCCCGTGTTACTGTCACCATAAGGGGGGTAGACTTCGAGGCACACCCGATCGTCCTGGAGTCTATTGGTTTCGACCTGATTCTGGGTATGAGCTGGCTAGCCAGATATGATGCAATGATCCAGTGCGCCAGGAGGACTACAATTGACAGCAGCATCCGGAGATAAGGAGGAGTACTAGGCAGCCAGTCCATTGGAGCACAATCAAGTCAATCAAGCTGATGGTGCAGCTCCCGCCGACATCAGGGTGGTGAGCGAGTTCTCGGATGTGTTTCCTTAGGAATTGCCAGGTATGCCCCTGGAACTTGAAGTTGATTTCATTATTGAACTTAAACCTGGCACTGCACCTATAGCTAAAAGGCCATATAGAATGGGAGTGAAGGAGCTGGAGAAACTGAAGGAGGAATTAAGCTCCTTGCTAGCCAAGGGGTATATTTGCCCTAGTGCTTCACCATGGGGAGCACCAGTATTGTTCGTGGACAAGAAGGATGGGACACAGAGGATGTGTGTGGACTATCGAGCCCTCAACGAAGTGACTGTCAAGAACAAGTACCCGCTGCCAAGGATTGATTATTTGTTTGATCAGCTGAAGGGAGCTTGTGTGTTCTCCAAGATAGACCTTCGATCGGGTTATCATCAGATGAGAATCCGGTTGTCGAACATACCCAAGACGGCTTTCACTACTCGGTATGGGTTGTACGAGTTCATGGTCATGTCCTTTGGACTGACAAATGCTCCTGCATACTTCATGTACTTGATGAATAGTGTCTTCATGGACTACCTTGACAAGTTCGTGGAGTGTTCATTGATGACATTCTGGTCTTCTCCAAGAATGAAGAGGAACATGAAGATCATTTGAGGATGGTGATGCAGAGACTCCGGGAACATTAGCTATATGCCAAGTTGAGCAAGTGCGAGTTCTGGTAGAAGGAAGTGGCATTCTTGGGACACGTGCTATCCAATGGAGGAGTAGCTGTTGACCCAAAGAAGGTTAATGATGTGTTGAGCTGGAACCCGCCTTGGGATGTCAGCGAGATCAGGAGTTTCCTTGGGATGGCCGGATATTATCGGCGGTTTATTGAAGGATTCTCCAAGATTGCTAAACCCATGACGACGTTATTGGAGAAAAATGCCAAGTTCATCTGGACAGAGGAGTGCCAAACCAGCTTCGAAGAGTTGAAGAAGAGGCTGACCACAACACATGTGCTGATATTGCACGATATAGCCAATTGCTTCTCCATCTACTGCGATGCATCCCGTCTAGGACTGGGGTGTGTACTCATGCAGGAAGGGAGAGTCGTGGCATATGCATCAAGACAGTTGCAGAAGCATGAGTAGAACTATCCGACACATGATTTGGAGTTGGCAGTTGTGGTGCATGCTCTGAAGTTTTGGAGGCATTACCTGATTTGGCACAAGTGTGACATCTACACCGATCACAAGAGCCTGAAGTATGTCTTCACTCAGTCAAAGCTGAATATGAGGCAATGCCGATGGTTGGAGGTGATCAAGGACTATGATCTGGAGATCCATTACCACCCTGGCAAGGCTAACTTGGTGGCAGATGCTCTGAGTAGGAGAAGCTATGTGAACAGGATCACCGGCCATTGTCTGCCTGAAGAACTCAGCAGGGAATTTGAGAAGATGAGTCTGGGGTTTGTGACTAGCATCACAGAGATGACGATAGAACCGACTCTTGAACAGGAGATCCGGAAAGGACAGCTTGGTGATGAACAGATCAAGGAGATTATGGAGAATGTTGCCCTAGGAAAGGCCCCTAGTTTCCGAGTGGATGATCAAGGAACCTTGTGGCATGGGAAGAGGATATGTGTGCCCGATATAGCGCAGATCAAGGACACGATCCTAAGAGAAGAGAATGTTTCGGCATACTCAATCCACCTAGGAAGCACCAAGATGTACCAAGACATCAAGGAAATATTCTGGTGGTACGGATTGAAGCGTGATGTGGTGACACATGTGGCACTATGTGACACTTGTTAAAGAGTTAAGGCTGAACATCAGAGGCCAGCCAGATTACTCCAGCCCTTGAAGATACCAGAATGGAAATGGGAAGAAGCTGGTATGGACTTCATAATGGGTCTACCCCGCACACAGCGAGGATTTGACTCCATTTGGGTGATTGTGGACCGCTTGACCAAAGTGGCACACTTTCTTCCAGTGAAGATCACCTACACCGGAGCCAGACTGGCAGAGCTATACATGGAGAGGATTGTGGCATGGAGTGCCCAAGCAGATAATGTCTGACCGCGGTACTCAGTTCACTTCACACTTCTGGCAGAAGCTGCATGAATCCATGGATACTAAGTTGCAGTTTAGCTCAGCTTACCTCCCCCAGACAGATGGACAGATAGAGCAGACTAATTAGATTCTAGAGGACATGTTGAGGGCATGTGCACTACAGTATGGTGTTAGCTGGGACAAGAGTCTACCCTATGCGGAATTCTCGTAAAACAACAGCTATCAGAAGAGTCTGCAGATGGCACCATTCGAGGCTTTGTATGGCAGGAAATGCAGAACACCACTGTTCTGGAATCAGACTGGAGAGAGTCAAGTCTTTGGACCTTAGATACTTAGAGATGCAGAACGCCAAGTGCAAGTGATCAGGCAGAACTTGAAGGTGGCACAGTCCAGGCAGAAGAGTTATGCTGATTTCAGTTTTGAGGTTGGAGATTTTGTGTACCTCAAGGTGTATCCAATGAGGGGCGTGAAGAGGTTCAATGTCAAGGGCAAGCTAGCACCTCGATACATCGGACCTTTCCAGATACTTGAAAGGAAAGGTGAACTGGCATATCAGTTGGTACTACCCGAGAGATTAGCCGGAGTGCACGATGTGTTTCGTGTGTCACAGCTGAAGAAATGTTTGCGGGTGCCTGAAGAGCAAATCCCGATAGATGAGCTGAATGTGCAAGAGGACCTCACTTACGAGGAGTATCCAGTCAGGGTTCTGGAGGTGTCTGAGAGGGTGACAAGGAACAAAGTCATCCGGATGTGCAAGGTACAGTGGAGCCGACACTCGGAGGATGAAGCCACTTGGGAACGGGAGGAAGATCTCAAGACCGAGTACCCGCAGCTCTTCGCATCCACATTCGAATCTCGAGGATGAGATTCATCTTAAGGGGGTAGGTTTGTAACACCCAAAAATTGCCTATTCAAAATTTTTAGTAATTAATTGGCATTTATTTAATTTGTTCATAATTAATATAGGTTAAATGAATTATTTATGAATATTAAAATTAAATATAAGTTGTAGAAACATTTTTGTTGCATCCATGTTGCTGCATTTATTATGTATTGATTGTGGTTCAAATGAGAGTTTAAATTTATTTAAATTCAAATTTGAATCACCTTGTTTGGAGCTATAGAAAAGTTGTTAGGCCCATAGTTCATTTTTGCCCCCTGACGATTCTTCTCGGCTCGCTTTTACTCCCCACACTCTGCGGCCCAGCGCTAACTTTCCCCCCTCCCTTCCCTCCCCCTCGGCCCAGTAGCACACTGCGCTTGGCCCAGCCTTGCCCCTCGCTCGCTCAGCCCAGCTCCAGCAATCAGGCCCAGAGGGGCCCAAACTCGCTGCCCCGCCCCCTCGCTCCTCTCGGCCACTGCCAGGAGGGCCCCGCTGGTCAGGGCCTTCCCCTTCCTCCGTTCGCCCGTGCCCGACCTGCCCCCCTCCCCGGCGCCAATCCCGCCGCACACGCCGGCCGCCCCGGCCTGCCCGCGCCCCACGAGCCCCCGCAGCACCTTCCATGAAGTTTCCACCCCGCTCCCCTTCCATCCCGAGCACGCCCGAGCAAGGAAGGCAGCCCCCCGCCCCCGATCGCCGGCCGCCGCCGATCTTGTGACTAGCCGGTAAAGCACCCCTCCCGAGCCTATTTAAGCAACCCCTGCCGCACCCTAGAGCCTCACCAACCCGCGCAATTGACCCTCGAGCACCCCAGCTTCTCCCCCACGCTTTGCGCCGCCGGCCGCCGACGATCCGCCGCTTCGACGCCGCTCCGCCCCGGCCGACCCCGCCCCGACCTTCTTCGCGTGGTAAGCACCGCGCCAAGCCCTCCCATGCCCCTTCTTGCGTGCTCCTGCGTCTGTGCTTCCTCGCCAGAATCCGACACCCGCCGGCCATCGTCATCCGTTGCTTAGGTGTTGTCCTGGCCGCCGTAGAGCCTTCGGTTGAACTCGCCATGCTCCCTGCTTCCCCCAGGCCAGATCCCGTCGCCAATGGAGCCCCGACGTGCTAGATCGGCTTCGCTCCGGTGAGTCTCTACCGCCCCCGAACAGCGCCGCCTCGTTCCAGCTTTCCCCACCGGCGAGCTCTCGCCCAGGACCAATCTCGGCCACTGGATCTTAATCCAACGGTCCGATTAGTGTGATTTTCGCGCTCATGTGTTCGTAGTGAAGCATAGAATATTTCTAGAACCTTTATTTGTACTGTTTCTACTATTTGGTGTACTGTTCTAATATAATATTATTTATTTGCATGTATTGGTTTGCGTGCCTTCTTGTATGGTGATTCGTGTCTAGTCGATGAGCCGTACACTTTGGAGTTCGAGTACGTGGAGGACTTTCTAGAGCATGACCCACAGCAGCAGCAACAGCAGCCCTTCGAGGAAGGCAAGTTATAGCACGGACAATCCTTGCTACCTAAACACACTTTATACATACATTTACTTTCATATGCATGTGTCTAATTTAATGACCTATTAAGGTTATACCTAGTTTGTTTACTCATATCCTTTGATTACCTTGGGTTTGTGCATATGGGTAGATTTTGCTATGCGCAGCTACTGTCACCATTATTTAACTGTTAATTTTCACTTAATGGGTCACTTCAACATTAATTATAAAACTTGCTTTTTAGCAACATGGTTTAGGAACTGGGGCATGTGCTGTGTGCTTTGCTCCAGTGTCTCTCCGTAAGGTCCGGTTCTTAACGCGGCAACCCAGGAGCCTGTCGCCACCGCTAGAACTATTATGGCTCTGGTCTTGGTCAAGTAACTTGTACATCTCTAGCTTGCCAGTGGTTACCGGTGGGGCCGACGGCGTTAGGGGAAGTAAGACGTGAGGTGTTTCTTGATTAAACCGAGTGATGAGGACATCACCGCCAACGATACAGCCACACCATCTTCTCCTATCATTGCCAGTCCTATTACCCGTGCTCGTGCTAGACAACTTAATAATCAGGTGAGTTCACTCCTGAGTTCATGTTCATCATATTTAGACTTCGGAGATCCGTGCATTCTTGTTTTGCTTAGGAATCATGGAGAGGATCGAGAACGTAAAGGATTCACGCGGGCTGGATTCGGGCTGTAGAAAAATATCAATTTGTGATGGACGCCATGGTCGCATGCATACTTGGATTGGGGCCTTCAAGTACTTCACGGAAAGTTTATCAAGTCTACATTCCAACGGATCTGACCGCACATCCATATCTATTCGGAGTCATCTAGAATCGTCTATTTGCTCCGAGATGTTTTCTGCCCATGATGCTGCGCCATCTTATTTTGGCCCAATGGGCCATGTATGATGTAGAGTCTATTATGGACGTGTCCTAGGGTTGGAGCATGACCCCAGCACCCCAGTGGTCATCCTCCCTTGTCTATACCCCTTAGCCGCCGCCAAGAACACTTAGGTTTTGTTTAGATCAAGTTTAGCCATTGCTACTTGCTTGTAAGCGCGCGTGCTGGTCCAGCCGCCCGTCTTCGAGTCTTCAGAACCCCACTTCATTTGTGATTGAGTTTGAGATTGAACACTTCATTCCCATCTAGTAATTTCAATACTTGTTCGATACTTGTTCTTGCTAGTTCTTCGATTGCTTGCAGGACAGGACCGGGTGACGTGCTTCCACAAGATCACGACATCCATAGGAAGTGGTGTATCGGTTGCTAAGGCGCAGTCTTTGGAAGGCTGTAGTCGGGCCATCAACGTCGTCTCCTCCAATAGAGTTATCCCCCACGCCTCTCATCGAAAGATCCGGCATAAACCCTAGCGGGTTCCCATCAGTTGGTATCAGTTTCTTAGTGCACAAATGGAGAAGGCAGAGCAAAATTAGCGGCATACATTGTTCCAAACAAAGTGTGTAATTAAAGAGCGTTCCTGCTGCTTGATCATTGATGGAGGCAGCTGCAACAACTTGGCTAGTAGCGACATAGTGGAGAGACTTTCACTAACAACAAAACCACATCCACATCCATACCACATTCGATGGCTGAACAACAACGGTAAGGTAAAGGTAACCAAGCTGGTTCGAATTACTTTTGCTATTGGTTCATATCATGATGTTGTTGAATGTGATGCTGTGCCTATGGAAGCTTGTCATATTCTGCTAGGTAGGCCATGGCAATTTGATACAGATTGTAGACATCATGGTAGATCAAATCAATATTCTCTCATACACAATGATAAGAAACTTGTTTTGCTTCCCATGTCTCCTGAGGCTATTGTGCATGATGATATTGCTAAAGCTGCAAAAGATAAACATAAGAACACTAAAATTGCCAAATCTGCTGAAAGTAAGAAAGATGAGATAAGATTAAAAGGGCATTGCTTGCTTGCTACTAAATCTGATATAAATGAATTGGTTGCTTCTACTTCTGTTGCCTATGCTTTGGTGTGCAAGGATGCTTTGATTTCACTTCACGATATGCAGCAATCTTTGCCCCCATCTGTTGCTAACATTTTGCTGGAGTATTCGGATGTGTTTCCAAGTGAGATACCAGCGGGGCTGCCACCAATGCGAGGGATTGAGCACCAAATTGATCTGATTCCTGGTGCATCTTTGCCTAACCGTTCAGCATACAGAACAAATCCGGAGGAAACAAAAGAAATTCAGTGGCAAGTGCAAGAACTACTCAACAAAGGTTATGTGCGTGAGTCTCTTAGTCATTGTGCTGTTCCGGTTATTTTAGTGCCTAAGAAAGATGGAACATGGTGTATGTGTGTTGATTGTAGAGCTATTAATAATATGACCATTCGATATCGACACCCTATTCCACGTTTAGATGATATGTTTGATGAGTTGAGTGGTGCTGTTGTGTTTTCTAAAGTTGATTTGCGTAGTGGGTACCACCAGATTCGTATGAAATTGGGAGATGAATGGAAAACTGCTTTCAAAACTAAGTTCGGTCTATATGAGTGGTTAGTCATGCCTTTTGGGTTAACTAATGCACCAAGTACTTTCATGAGATTAATGAACAAGGTTTTGCGTGCTTTCATTGGGAAATTTGTTGTAGTATACTTTGATGATATTTTGATCTACAACAAATTCATGGTTGAACATCTTGATCACTTGCGTGCTGTTTTTAATGCGTTACGAGATGCACGTTTGTTTGATAATCTTGAGAAGTGCACCTTTTGCACCGATCGAGTGTCTTTTCTTGGCTATGTTGTGACTCCACAGGGAATTGAGGTTGATCAAGCTAAGGTTGAAGCTATACAGGGATGGCCTATACCAAAGACTATTACACAGGTGCGGAGTTTTCTAGGACTTGCTGGTTTCTATCGCTGCTTTGTGCAGAATTTCAGCACCATTGCTGCACCATTGAACGAGCTTACGAAGAAGGGAGTGCCTTTTCGTTGGGACAAAGAGCAAGAGAATGCTTTCAATATGCTGAAAGATAAGTTGACACATGCACATCTCCTCCAACTTCCTGATTTTAATAAAACTATTAAGCTTGAATGTGATGCGAGTGGAATTGGATTGGGTGGTGCTTTGTTGCAAGAGGGAAAACCAGTTGCATATTTTAGTGAAAAATTGAGCGGGCCTGTTCTGAATTATTCCACTTATGACAAGGAATTGTATGCTCTTGTTCGAATATTAGAAACTTGGCAGCATTATTTGTGGCCCAAAGAGTTTGTTATTCATTCTGATCATGAATCATTGAAACATATTCGTAGTCAAGGAAAACTGAACCGTAGGCATGCTAAGTGGTTTGAATTTATTGAATCTTTTCCTTATGTTATTAGGCACAAGAAAGGGAAAGAAAATGTTATTGCTGATGCCTTGTCTAGGAGATATACATTGCTGAACCAACTTGATTACAAAATCTTTGGATTAGAAACAATTAAAGACCTATATGCTAATGATGTTGATTTTAAAGAGATGTTGCTTCATTGTAAAGATGGGAAAGGATGGAACAAATTCATCGTTAGTGATGGGTTTGTGTTTAGAGCTAACAAGCTATGCATTCCAGCTAGCTCCGTTCGCTTGTTGTTGTTGCAGGAAGCGCATGGAGGTGGCTTGATGGGGGCATTTTGGAGCCAAAAAGATGGAAGATATACTTGCTGGTCATTTCTTTTGGCCAAAGATGAGAAGAGATGTGGAGAGATTCGTTGCTCGTTGCACTACATGTCAAAAGGCTAAATCAAGGTTAAATCCACACGGTTTGTATTTGCCTTTACCCGTTCCTAGTGCTCCTTGGGAAGATATTTCTATGGGTTTTGTGATGGGTTTGCCGAGGACTAGGAAGGGTCATGATAGTGTGTTTGTGGTTGTTGATAGATTTTCTAAGATGGCACACTTTATACCATGTCATAAGACCGATGATGCTTCTCATGTTGCTGATTTGTTCTTTTGGGAAATTGTTCGTTTGCATGGTGTGCCTAATACTATTGTGTCTGATCGTGATACTAAATTTCTTAGTTATTTTTGGAAGACATTGTGGGCTAAATTGGGGGACTAAGCTTTTGTTTTCTACTACATTTCATCCCCAAACTTATGGTCAAACTGAGGTTGTGAATAGAACGTTGTCTACTATGTTAAGGGCTGTTTTAAAGAAAAACATTAAGATGTGGGAAGATTGTTTGCCTCATATTGAGTTTGCATATAATCGGTCGATGTATTCTACCACAAAGATGTGCCCATTTCAGATTGTGTATGGTTTCTTGCCTCGTGCTCCTATTGATTTAATGCCTTTGCCATCATCTGAAAAATTAGATTTTGATGCTACCACACGTGCCAAATTGATGTTGAAAATGCATGAAACAACTAAAGCAAACATAGAGCGCATGAATGCTAAATACAAGCTTGCTGGTGATAAAGGTAGAAAGGAATTAAAATTTGAACCTGGAGATTTAGTTTGGTTGCATTTGAGGAAGGATCGTTATCCTGAATTGCGAAAATCGAAGTTGTTGCCTCTGGCGGATGGTCCCTTTAAAGTATTAGAGAAGATTAATGATAATGCATACAAGCTCGAGTTGCCTGCAGATTTTGGGGTTAGTCCCACATTTAACATTGTAGATTTGAAGCCATATTTGGGAGAGGAAGATGAGCTTGAGTCGAGGATGACTCAAATGCAAGAAGGGGAGGATGATGAGGACATCACCGCCAACGATACAGCCACACCATCTTCTCCTATCATTGCCAGTCCTATTACCCATGCTCATGCTAGACAACTTAATCATCAGGTGAGTTCACTCCTAAGTTCATGTTCATCATATTTAGACTGTGGAGACCCATGCACTCTTGTTTTGCTTAGGAATCATGGAGAGGATCGAGAACGAAAAAGATTCACGCGGGCTGGATTCGGGCTGCAGAAAACATCAACTTGTGATGGACGCCACAGTCGCATACTGACTCAGATTGGGGTGTTCAAGTACTTCACGGAAAGATTCTCAAGTCTACTTTCCAACAGATCTGACCGCATGTCCATATCTATTGGGAGTCGTCCATAATCGTCTATTTGCTCCGAGATGTTTTCTGCCCATGATGTTGCGCCATCTCATTTTGGCCCAATGGGCCGTGTATCATGTAGAGTCCATTATGGACGCGTCCTCGGGCTGGAGCACGACCCAAGCACCCATGTGGTCATCCTCCCTTGTCTTATACCCCTTAGCCGCCGCCAAGAACACTTGGGTTTTGTTTAGATCAAGTTTAGCCATTGCTACTTGCTTGTAAGCGCGCGTGCTGGTCCAGCCGCCCGTCTTCGAGTCTTCAGAACCCCACTTCGTTTGTGATTGAGTTTGATATTGAACACTTCATTCCCATCTAGTAATTTCAGTACTTGTTCGATACTTGTTCTTGCTAGTTCTTCGATTGCTTGCAGGACAGGACCGGGTGACGTGCTTCCACAAGATCACGGTATCCATAGGAGGTGGTGTATCGGTTGCTAAGACGCAGTCTTTGGAAGGCTGTAGTCGGTCCATCAACGTCGTCTCCTCCAATCGAGTTATCCCCCACGCCTCTCATCGAAAGATCGGGCATAAACCCTAGCGTGTTCCCATCACCGAGGATGGTAGCAACGTCGGCTAGGTCTCGTTAGACCCAGTCCCGTGTTGGGAGTCCCTGCAATGGGGAACTCCGCACGTTGCGGATTGTTGGGTGTGATGCCCGTGCTCTGGATGCCATTGACCCCCTTATGGTGTGACTCCGTAAGCGTAAGTCAATCTCGGTGCCTAGAGTCTCACCACCTTATTGTACCTTAGCGGCTACTGTCTTGTTAGGGTGTCTTGTGAAAAGCCTCATAGCGTCCCTATGCAATCATACCTCGGAAGTGTTGATGTGCGTGGTTGGGTGCAAAGTTCTTTTGAACTTTTACGCGACTGGTGGGTAAAGGGCGAAACCTCTACAGAGTGTAAATCTATCATCATAGCCTTGCTCAGGGTCATGATATTTATTTATGTTTAAAGACACTTATACTTTAATAATTGGGTTACAACTGGGTTTCCTTCACTTGTAGTAAATTGGTTAATGTTAAAATGAACCAAATAAATATGCTAATGCAGTTGAGCCGTGTCTAGCCTATTTTGAGCCTTCATACTCGTGCTATACTTGCTAAGTAATTGTTTACTTACAATTGTCATTTTATTCAACAAAATCCCGGATGGGTAAACAGATTGGGCTGGGCATGAGTCTGCTGCTGAGTTTCCCAAAGATTTACCATACTACTGAGCTGTGGTCTCCCAGTCAGAGTCCCTATGGATTGCGGCTCCATTATTTGAGAGTTTTATTAGTCTTCCGCTGTTATTGCTTAGATAATTTATGAAGCACTCTGATGTAAAAACTTTATTTAATGAAGAATTTATTCCAGCATATGTTCTCTGTTTATCATATTTGTTCGCTATATGTGTACTATGACTTCCTGGGCACACATATGGCCGCATTCGGGTTTTTGTGAAAATCCGGGTGTGACACAGGACCTCAGGTTCGAGTGCACCAAGGCCACGGCATCGAACTATTCTTTTAACTTGGCAATAGCCCATTCCATTTTTTCTCTATCTATCTTGATGTGGGCAATATTTTGTTCAATGAGCTTAGTACACGCATTGTTTGCCAACACACATTCCTCCTCTGGATAGTGGTTCACCAATTCTTCACGCGCTTCTTTTGCTGCTTCTTTCACTTTTTCCACTAGTTGATTCTCTAATGTGTGGGACCATCGATCGAGGTCAATTAGTAACTGTCTGTCCGCTTTAGCATGTGAGGAGAGTATGGCCGGTCAATGTCTTTACGTTCCCATCTCCTCGTGACGATTGTTTTGCTACGGTCTAGATTTATCTTTAGATCCAAGTCATCCCGTACCGACTTCAACTCTTCCATCTTCTCCTCCATCTCATTCAGGGACTGCTGAATTGGATCCATGATAACTAGGGATACATGCAACCAAAAGTTATACTACAAGTCACATGCTATAAGAGTCTCTTTGATAACTACATTGGGTGGAGAAAGCACTTCAATATGTGCAAGATTAAACAAGGACCATGCAAACAAAGACAAAACAATGCATGTAATCTTCGTGATGCTTGGCTTTGTTAAATTACAAATTTGAAGAATCCACATCAAATCCTAGACAATGCATCATTGCTTACAAACTACATGCGGGTTGTGTGAACAACGAAATGGTAGAGACGGTGCTCACCACATGCTTGAGGAAAAAATGGGGAACGGTGGCGTGACGTCGGCCGAGTGGACGGCAATCTGCGGCGCGAGGCCGGTTACGGTGAACGCAGCACTGTCAGCTGGCCGGAGGCGACCACAGCGAATGAAGGACTCCTGCAAACAAGGTGATTAGTGCCCGACGCTGTGCGGCGGCGTCAGAAGAGAGAAGGTGCCGGTAGCTTAACGAGGAAAGGCGCAAATAGAGATGGTGGTGTGAGGAAGGGATGGCGTCAGGGCTGAGGCTTTCATAGGCGGTAGGGGTGGACCTAGGGCTCCCAACGACTCGACGGCGACGTGGGATGGAATATCCCCAAAAGTTCGGGCGTGACTGGGGGCGGTTCACGGCGCTCGACCGCTTCCTGGGCTGAGGGGAAATGGGGGGGAGAATGACCCGACTGGTTCTAAGGTTGCCCCATTTCTGGTGGCGCGGACCGGTGAGTCCACAATTTCGTCCGGTGAGTCCAATTAATGTGGATATATATACACTGTCTGCTGCTTAGAGGTGAAACACCATCCCATGGTGTGATGCTACAGCGCTCCAAGTCCGCCTGGGAGCTGTCCGGCTTCGGGCACGTGAGTCTTCATGGTACTGGTACATAGAATGTTGTTGTTGGTACTGTGATGGAGTTGCCTCATGAGATGGAGCTGATTTGTTCCCTACTGGACCCACAGGTACGACTGGTGGGACAACATTATCGTCTACTTTTCCTATAGGTAACAATCTGTTGGTACTGCGATGTCAACGCCCTAGTTGCACCCGTGAGCAACCTGACTATCTTGCACAACGGACATAATTGACGATCCAGTGATCACCATATATGATCACTGCATATGATCAATGATGATTCAATATGATCGGAGCGTGCATGATCACCGGATATGATCACTGCATATGATCAATGCTGATTGGATATGATCACTGCATTTGACCCGTGGACTGGTTATCCTAACCAAGACAAGGCTCCGCTGATCATGGCGCTAGACTGCTTGCGGGGTTGACGGGATGCTGCACGGTGGGGCTACAAAGACCCAGACCCAAATGATACTACAAGCTCAGAAGGTATACATGGGTTGCTGCCCAAGCTCAACAAAGACATGTCGGCCCAATAGCACACATGTTGCAGATCTCGCCAATCCGGAGATTACGCCTCCAATCTTTCTGTTTGAATCTAAACCCGTTATGGAGATCATGGCAACAGGCAAACCGATAATTACTCCATTTTCTTTTCCATGTACACGTAGTTCATCGCCGCAGACGCCGCGCAGGAGGCAGTTGTGCCGGCCGCCAGTGAAAATCCTCACCGAGGTCACAGTACCGTTCTTCGCTCCTTGGTAATACGGGAGGCTCACATCGCCGCCACCGCACCGTGGCGACCACGTAGTAGGTGATCTTCATCGCGTTCCGGCCACAAGTTGAACCCTCTTACTGCGATAGCCGCATCTCCAACTGACCTTCACATCACATCTAACGAGCCGGCCATGGCAAGAAGATGTTACAGGTAAATCAGTTGAACCAACTTTAATACCGCAATAGTATGCATTGTGCTAGTTCCATCTTGAACACACAGAAGTGGGGGAATGATAGATTGTCACCATCATTTTTTCTCACTGTAAACCGCCGGGTTCCTTCCATCTGATCCGGCTGTGCTACAACTCACTCAATTTGACGCAGATAACACTAACAAGGCACCAACTACAACAGAGAATGAAAAAACTCCGCAGTCGGTAATCTCCACATCCACTTTCTGTTATTAGTTGCTAAGAGCACTGTTTTTTAGCTGCTTATCATTCCAACTAGTTTGTGCAGGAATCGAAGACGCCACATTTAACAAACTCAACTGTGAAGTCTGCAAACACAATGCCAACGTTTTCACGAGAGAAACTGGATGGTAATAAGGGACCTGCTACAACAACGGTTGAAAATACTCCGCATTCGGTAATCGCCACATCCAGTCTTTAGTTAGTTTATTCCCTTTACGAGCTTATCATATTCCAACTACTTGTTCTAGGAATCAAAAAAGGCGCATCAAGCAATCTCAATTGTTAAGTTTGCAATTACCGTAGCACAGCTCCCAACGACTCAACGGCGACATTGGATGGAATATCCCCAAAAGTTCAGGCGTGACTGGGGGCGGTTCACAATGCTCGACTGCTTCCTGGGCTGAGGGGAAATGGGTGGAGAACGACCCGACGGGTTCTAAGGTTACCCCATTTCTGGAGGCGTGGACCGGTGAGTCCACAGTTTCTTCCGGTGAGTCCAATTAATGTCGATATATATACACCGTCTGCTGGTTAGAGGCGAAACACCGTCCGATGGTGTGATGCTACAGCGCTCCAAGTCCGCCTGGGAGCTGTCGGGCTTCGGGCACCTGAGTCTTCATGGTACTGGTACATAGAATGCAGTAGTTGGTACTGTGATGGAGTTGCCTCATGAGATGGAGCTGATTTGTTCCGTACCGCACCCACTGGTACGACTGGTGGGGCAATATTATCGTCTACTTTTCCTTTAGGTAACAATCCATCTAGTGGGACAACATTACCATCTACTTTTCCTTTAGGTAACAATCCATTGGTGCTGCGATGTCAATGCCCAAGTTGCACCCGTGAGCAACCTGACTGTCTTGCACAATGGACGTAAGTTACGATCCGGTGATCACCACATATGATCACTGCATATGATCAATGATGATTGGATATGATCACTACATTTGACCCGTGGACTGGTTATCCTAACCAAGACAAGGCTCCGCTGATCACCATATATTTCCCATTGAATCCACTTGTGAGTGTCGTCACGCGACTAGTTAGGGCATTGAATTCATCCGATTGATCTGCGTTGTGGAAACACGTCCGGTGACGTACACAAAATGAATGCAGGTTCAAAACAAGCACAGATAGTAAGAAGCACAAGCTCAAAAGTAGCATTACAACGTTCATGCACTCCGAATAAAGTTCAAAACCAGACGAAAGATTCAGGAGAATGCATTCCCGCAGACAAACGATTCTGGAGAATGCAATCCCGCCTAAAATTATTCATGTAGGGGCATGCGCCTACATGAACTTGCTACTGCCCCCTCCTTCATTGCTCTGACCACGTTGTTTTTTCTGTGCAGGCGGGTAGACCTGTTCACCATCCGAATGGTTGTCCGACGATGCGCCTAATATAACATCCTATATGTCCTGCATTGCAAGTTCATTAAAGGTAATAACATCAATGCATGCATTGCAAGTTCTGAGTAGAATGCTGTAAACATGAACATGTACTCACCCCGTCCACATAAGGATAAGCCATTTCATCAAAATCTAAATCACTGATATAGTCCTCACCATTGACTAAGTAGAGATGGCAATTTCGTGTCCCATGCTGAGCATGAACAACCACCATTTTCACTACGTCTTCTTCTCTATCGATAGGTACTAGTCCTGTTGCTGGCTCACTCAATGGTGGAAGGTAGTACAACTCTGCACTTCCTCTATATCCATGAGTAACCAAACATATTATCATAGTGTCGTAATGAACAGTAACCGGCTTTACAAATACAAACTGACTCAGATGGTCTCGATTGTCTCCGTACTTCTGTATATCAGAATAAACCTCCTTCACATGGTGAACCTTAAATTTCATCACCACATGCTGCAAGTATTATGGATTAGACAGAACAAGGTAATTTGACACAACAACTTTTCGTTCTTGCAAAATAAATTTTCATTTACCGGGGGATTCTCGGTGTCGAGTAATATGTCAAAGTTATGACGTGACATAGAGAGAATATCATCTTGTTCCTGAAAATGCAAACATTTGAGGCGTTCACATAGCTGTATACATAGTGCAAAATATAATTTAATATCTTAACATAGTTTCCCCGTCTTTCTTCTTGCCACGAGCCCTCTCTTGCAACTCAAGACGGTCCCTAAGGACCGAGTGGTCCAAGGCCAAACAATCAAACTGTGATTTTAACTGGTCCAAGGCCAAGTCCATTGTTTCTTCATCTATCTTGAGGTAGGTGTTACTATGTTCCATTGCCTTAGTATACCAATTGAATGATAATACACGTTCCCCTTTTAGATAGAAGCCAAGCAATTATTCACACATTTATTTTTTTTGCTCCTTCCACATGGTGCAGCACTAGGCCCTCCAATTTGCAGGACCATTGATCGAAGTCTAGTTCTAACTGTATGTCCGCTTCAGCATGTGAGCAGAGTATGGACTGGTCAATGTCTTTACGTTCCCATCTCCTCGTGACGATTGTTTTGCTACGGTCTAGATTTATCTTTAGATCCAAGTCGTCCCGGACCGACTTCAACTCTTTCATTTTCTCCTCCATCTCGTTCAGGGACTGCTGAACTGGATCCATGATAACTAGGGATACATGCAACCAAAAGTTATACAAGTCACATGCTATAAGAGTCTCTTTGATAACTACATTGGGTAGAGAAAGCACTTCAATATGTGGAAGATTTAACAACGATCATGCAAACAAAGACAAAAAAATGCATGTAATCTTTGTGATGCTTGGCTTTGTTCAATTACAAATTTGAAGAATCCACGTCAAATCCTAGACAATGCGTCATTGCTTAAAAACTACATGCGGGCTGCGTGAATAACAAGATGGCAGAGACGGTGCTCACCATAGGCTTGAGGAAAAAACAGGGAACGGCGGCGTGACATCGCACGAGTGGACGGCAATCTGCGGCGTGAGGCCGGTTACGGTGAATGCAGCACCGTCAGCTGGCCGGAGGCGACCGCGGCGAACGAAGGACTCCTGCAAACAAGGTGATTAGTGCCCGACGCTATGCGGTGGCGTTAGAAGAGAGATGGCGGCAGTAGCTTACCGAGGCAAGGCGCAAATAGAGATGGCGGTGTGAGGGAGGGATGGCGTCAGGGGTGAGGCTTTCGTAGGCGGTAGGGGTGGACCTAGGGCTGCCAACGATTCGACGGCAACGTGGGATGGAATATCCCCAAAAGTTCGGGCATCACTGGGGACGGTTCACGGCGCTCAACCGCTTCCTGAGGCGAAATGGGCGGAGAACGACCCGACGGGTTCTATGGTTTGCCCATTTCTGGTGGCGCGGACCGGTGAGTCCACAGTTTCGTCCGTTGAGTCCAATTAATGTGGATATATATACATCTTCTGCTGGTTAGAGGCGAAACACCTTCCGGTGCTGTGATGCTACAGCGCTCCAAGTCGGCCTGGGAGCTGTCGGGCTTCGGGCACCTGAGTCTTCATGGTACTGGTACATAGAATGATGTAGTTGGTACTGTGATGGAGTTGCCTCATGAGATGGAGCTGATTTGTTCCGTACCGCACCCACCGGTATGGCTGGTGGGACAACATTATCGTCTACTTTTCCTTTAGGTAACAATTCGTCTGGTGGGACAATATTACCATCTACTTTTCCGTTAGGTAACAATCCGTTGGTACTGCGATGTCAACGCCCTAGTTGCAACCGTGAGCAACCTGACTGTCTTGCACAATGGATGTAAGTTACGATCCGGTTATCACCACATATGATCACTGCATATGATCAATGATGATTAGATATGATCAGAGCGTGCATCATCACCGGATATGGTCACTACATATGATCAATGATGATTGGATATGATCACTGCATTTGACCGGTGGACTGGTTATCCTAACCAAGACAAGGCTCCACTGATCACCATATATTTCCTGTTGAATCCACTTGCGAGTGCCGTCACGCGACTTGTTAGGGCATTGAATTCGTCCGACTGATCTGCGTTGTGGAAACACGTCCAGTGACGTACACAAGTTGAATATAGGATCAAAACAAGCACAAATAGTAAGAAGCACAAGCTCAAAAGTAGCATTACAACATTCATGCACTCCAAATAAAGTTCAACTCCAGACAAAAGATTCAGGAGAATGCATTCCCCGCAGACAAACGATTCAAGAGAATGCATTCCCGCCTAAAATTATTCATGTAGGGGCATCCGCCTACATGCACTTGCTAATGCACCCTTCTTCTGTGTTCTGATCACGTTATTTTTTCTGTGCAGGTGGATCGACCTCTTCAGTATCCGAATGGGTGCCCGACGATGCGCGTGATTGAACACCCTTTATGTCCTACGTTGCAAGCTCATTTATGGTAATAACATCAATGCATGTGTTGCAAGTTTTGAGTAGAATGCTGTGAAGTACAAGAACATTTACTCATGCCATCCATATAAGGATAAGCCATTTCATTAGCATCTGAATACTCACCGTCCATATCAGGATAAGGCGTTGCAGGGTCATTTGAATACCAACCGTTCACTATGTAGAGATGGCAATTCCTGGTCCCATGCTCAGCATGAACAGCTACCATTTTCACTACGTCTTGTTCTCCACCGATAGGTACTAGTCCTGTTGCTGGCTCACTCAATGGTGGGAGGTAGTACAACTCTGCACTTCCTCTGTATCCTCGATTAGCCAAATATGACACAATACAGTGGTAATTAAGATTGAATGGCTTTACAAATGTAATCTGACTCAGTATGTCTCGACTGTCTCCGTACTTCTGTAGATCAAAATAAACCTCATTCACATGGTGAACCTTACATTTCATCACCACCTTTTGCAAGTATTATGGACTAGACAGATTAAGATAATTTGACACAACAACTATTCGTTCTTGCAAAATAAAATGTCATTTACTAGGGGATTCTCGTTGTCGCATAAGACGCGGAAGTTGCTCCGTGACATAGAGATAATACCATCTTGTTCCTGAAAGTGCAAACATTCAAGGCATTCACATAGTTGTATATATAGTGAAAAATATAATTTAATATCTGTCCATAGTTACCTCGACTTTCTTCTTGCCACGAGCCTTGTCCTGCAAGTTGCATGACAAAAGACAGGACCTCAGGTTCGAGTGCACCAAGGCCACAACATCGAACTGTTCTTTTAACTGGGCAATAGCCCAGTCCATTTTTTCTGTATCTATCTTGATGTGGGTGATATTTTGTTCAATGAGCTTAGTACACGCATTGTTTGCCAAGACACATTCCTCCTCTAGATAGCGGTTCACCAATTCTTCATGCGCTTCTTTTGCTGCTTCTTTCACTTTTTCCGCCAGATGATTCTCTAATGTGCGGGACCATCGATCGAGGTCAGTTAGTAACTGTCTGTCCGCTTTAGCATGTGAGGAGAGTATGGACCGGTCAATGTCTTTACATTCCTGTCTCCTCGTGACGATTGTTTTGCTACGGTCTAGATTTATCTTTAGATCCAAGTCGTCTCGGACCGACTTCAACTCTTCCATCTTCTCCTCCATCTCGTTCAGGGACTGCTGAACTCGATCCATGATAACTAGTGATACATGCAACCAAAAGTTATACTACAAGTCACATCCTATAAAAGTCTATTTGATAACTACATTGGGTGGAGAAAGCACTTCAATACGTGCAAGATTAAACTAGGACCATGCAAACAAAGACAAAACAATGCATGTAATCTTCTTGATGCTTTGCTTTGTTAAATTACAAATTTGAAGAATCCACGTCAAATCCTAGACAATGCGTCATTGCTTACAAACTACATGCGGGCTGCGTGAACAACAATATGGCAGAGATGGTGCTCACCACAGGCTTAAGGAAAAAACAGGGAACGGTGGCGTGACGTCGGGCGAGTGGACGGCAATCTGCGGCGCGAGGCCGGTTACAGTGAACGCAACACCGTCAGCTGGCCGGAGGTGACCGCTGTTGGCGGTCGTTACAGCCCAAATCCGACCACCAATACTCGGGAATAAACGAGGTTTTATACAACATTCCATGTACTTAGGTTTTATTTCTAACAAAGTTCCACGAGTTTTGGTGAGTGACACCTGTGCAAGTACAACTACGACAAATACGCGCTATTGGGGCCGAAAATGACCGAATCGGCCGAACGACTCCGTTCGGCCGGTTATCCCCCTTAGCCGTGCACGTCACCGGGAGTCGTCCAACGAATATCAAGCGAACACGACAAATGACATGAGGACGGCAGCCATCTCTTCCCGGGCCACGACCACATCACCTCTGGGCCATAAACACATGAAGCCAATCACCAGGAGGCAGCCCAGAAGGCCCATAGAGCAGAGGCGGTGCTGGGGAGGCCGGCCACAGGCCAGGCCCAGTTCGGCCGAACTGGGGCCTTCGGCCGAACCGCCCCCAACACCAGAACCGACTCCAGGGGTGAAATCCTGGCCCTTGGTGGCCAGGTCGGTGGATCCTGCGTTCGGCCGAACCGCCTCTCCTCGCCCGAATCAAGGGGGAAGATTCCCTGTATGCCTTGGCGGTTACTCAGCCCCAAACCGACCTGTGCAACTATAAATAGAGGGTCACTTTCACTTGTAGACACACACCAAGCCAAGGATCTCATTTCCACTTTCATTCTAGTAGAGTTAGGATAGTTTAGTTGGGAGTTAGAGTTGAGTCGAGCTTTGCCTCGGAGGTTCCGGAGTCGTCTTCAGAAGCTCTGGTAATAGCTCTTGTATCTTTTACTTTTCCTTTTGTAAGACATTGAGTATCAATATAGTTATCTTTATCACTTTGCCTTTGTCATTTATATCTTGCTTCTACTTTATCCTAGTTGCAAATATATCTTGTTTAGACTATAGTCAGTTATAGTTCTAGTGCTTGTAGTCTTGTTTAAGTCTTTGTCTTGGCTGGTTCTTCGATCTTGCTTGATACTGGAGGTGAATTGTCACCAAGAGTATTGACAAGGTTGCTTGCTCTTGCTAGCAGAGTAAGTAGTCATTGTCTAGTGTAGGAGTGGTTCCTAGACTAGTCAGTGGCCTTAGTTTATTCCCGTCGCAACGGAGGTGGTAGCCGGGAGGTGGTGACAACCCTTTCGGTCTTCGTAGCCCATCACGTTAGTTCCGGTCCGTAGGGTTCCCCAGTTGGGAAATAGTGGCACCCCTTCTCATCCCATTCTGTGTGTTCACCGGTTCCCTTGTCCCGAAGCTAAGACATTAGAGTTATCCCAGACCTCCTAGTGCTGGCTCTGTAGCCGCTGTATCTCCAAGCTAGAGTGACATAGGTAGATAAAGAATCCAGGAGTCCTCTATCTCTTCTCGTTGTCCTCCCAGCTATCTATCTCTTCTCTCCCTTACCTGAGTATCCCTTGAGCTGTGTGTCCGGTATATCCACTCCTATCCAATACCGTTATCCCCTGTCTTGTCTAGTCGTGTACCCTCCTCTGATAGTCTTGAATATCTGTTCACTAGTAATCTTGCCAAAGCTTCCCTGCGGAAATATAAATTACGATACCTCGGGATACTCCCAGGTGAAGTGCTACAGCGGTGATTCTGTGCGCTTGCAGAATATTTCTATATTTTACTAAGCCATAAGGAAAACCACTGAAACACTCCTTACCCCAGTACCAGGATTCTCAATTCTGATATTGGATCGTAAGAAGTGCCAACAAGCATTTCTGGCGCCGTTGCCGGGGAAGTCTTTGGCTAGATTATTTTTGAACTTTTATCTTGAGCTATCTTAGTTGAGTACCGCTACTCAAGCGGGTTTATCCTTGCTCTGTTCGTTGGTCTTTGTGGAACAGAGCAGTGCATGACTGGTTTCCAACTACCGTCAAACTTCCAAGAACATCCGGAGTCACTTGTGAGGAAAGTACAACCCCGTGTTGTACCTCCTCAGAAGCAACTCCTTCAGACGAACCCAGTCCTTCCCGTCGTTGACCAGGCTACATCGAGGATGGCAACCAAGACGATCCGTGAGTTCTCCGCTCCATCAAGCGAGAACGTACGTGTTGGACCAGCTCTGCCAGTCGGAGATGGTAAGTTCGAGCTGAAGCCAGCCCTCATCAACATGGTACAGGCTAGCCCATTCTGCGGCAAGCCACACGAAGATGCCAATGCTCATCTCCAGCATTTCCTGGAGATTTGCAACACCTTCACCATCCGTGGAGTAAGTATCGATGTCATTCGCCTTCATTTATTTCCATTCTCATTATTAGGCAAGGCGAAACAATGGTTTTATGCTAACCGTGAAGCAATAGATACCTGGGATAAATGCACTAGCGCTTTCTTGCTAAAATTCTTTCCGGTTGGGAAAACCAATGCCCTCCGGAACAAAATAGCTAGTTTCCAGCAGCTAAAAGATGAAACAGTCCCGGAGGCATGGGATCGCCTCCAGGACTATATTTCTGCTTGTCCTCACCATGGTATGCAGAGTTGGTTCATAATCCAAACTTTCTATCACGGGCTGAGAAATTCTGCCCGTGAGTACCTGGATGCTGCTGCTAGAGGCTCGTTCTTCTCTCTTGAGGAGAGTCGTGCGAAGGCCCTCATAGAGAAGATGGTCGAGAACCAAGGTTGGTCCGACGACCGGACTCAACCAAAGACCCGAGGAGTTCACCAAGTTGAAGCTCTGGACATGCTCGCTGCCGAGATGGACCTCCTGATGAAGAAACTGGAGGCCCCTGCTCAAGAAACGGTGCAAGCCATGGACGCTCGCATGACCTGCGAAGTCTGTGGCAACACTGGCCATTCGGGGAATGACTGCCCCGAAACGCGAGAAGATGCCCACTACATCAACAACTCCAACAACAACGGGTACCGACCGAACAACTACGGCAACCAAGGCTGGAATCCGCGCCCAAACCTCCCGTTTGAGAGGCCTCAACAAGGTAACAATTTCAATTCCAACAATTTCAATAATCAGCCGTCTCTTAGAGATCTTGTGTTTGGCCAGATGAAAATAACTGAAAACATCAATAAAAAGATTGCTGCTAATGATAAAACACTGGAAAGCATAGACTCTAGGATGGAATCATTTTCTTCTGCTATGAAAAGTCAACTAAGCTTTAATAAAATGATAGAAACTCAAATTGCTCAGTTAGCTGTTTCTTTGCCCTCACCCGTAGCGGGGAAATTCTCTGGGCAACCAGACAATTGCCCCCGTGAAAAGGTTAAAGCGGTCACCACGAGAGGGGGTAAGACCACTCGGGACCCGCCATATCCTAACAGTGCAGGTAAAAAGATAGCCACTACAGAAAGTGATAGCGAAGAAGAGGAGGCCGCAGCAGAACCAGAGAAGACAAGTCCACAGAAGGAAGCAAAGGCGGCCCCTCACGAGTTTTATGAACCAAATGTGCTACCATTCCCCAGAAGATGCCATAAGCCGATGGTGGACGAACAATTCAGCAAATTTGTTGAGGTAATTCGAAAGTTATATGTCAATATCCCAGCGTTGCAGGTTCCCACATATGCCAAGTATCTGAAGGACATCCTCAACAACAAAAGGGCACTGCCAACCACCGAGGTAATTAAACTAACCGAAGCATGTAGTGCGGCTATCTTGAACAATCTTCCAGAAAGAAGAAGGATCCAGGATGCCCTACCATCGCATGTTCGATCCGGGAGCAGCACTTCAACCATGCCCTGTGCGATCTTGGAGCAAGCGTCAGTGTCATGCCCAAGGTAGTGTTTGACAAAGTGAACTATTCTTCTTTGTCCCCTACAACCATGTATTTGTAGCTAGCGGATCAATCGATTCGCTATCCTGCGGGAATAGCCGAAGATATTCCGGTGAAAATCCGGGAATTCTTCGTGCCCGTGGACTTCGTGGTGCTCAATATGGAGGTCAACATGAAGACACCTCTCATCCTTGGGAGGCCATTTCTGAGCACCGCCAATGCAAACATCGACGTAGGAGCCGGAGAAATCAGCCTGAACATCAATGGCAAGGAAGAAAAGTTCGCGTTCAAGCCTAGGGTGGAGAAATGCTCTCAGGTATGCACTGATTTAATTCAAAATTCCAATAACCTGGAGCAGGTCAACGTGGTTGCATCCGAACCACAATCTTCAGAGACACCGATCCCACCGCCACCAACACCGAAGAAGAAGAACAATAAAATGTGGCGGAAGAAGGTTGCATCATCTGAGTCATCCACTTCGGGACCGGACGATGACAAGGGCAACTTAAGACAGGAGAAGTCCCGCTCGCGGACTTAAAATCTGAGCTCTCACCGCGAGGAAAACCGGTATGTATCCCATATTTCCCTTCCAATTTTTAAATTTCCAATTGCATTTGCATGTTTCCCTTTCCAAAATAAATGAACCACTTGAGAAATTAATTTGAGAGAGAGTAGAAAATTTTGCAAGCTTGGTTAGAAATAATTGGACACATGCTGAAAATTTACCTAGGGTGGTTGTAATTGGTAACTTTTATCATTTTCATCCCTTCTAGAACATCTCCAATTATTTACCATCACCACCAACCAGCAACAAACATGTCTACCCCACTAAAAAAGGGGTTGCACACTCACCAATTATCACAAACATGGCAGCATGGGGATGACTCCACTAAAGTCCACTTTGGTCATGTCAATTTTGCATCTCACCTAACACAAACCACCAAATTTTCATGACCTAGTGCTGCACCCATTCAAGATTTTTGTGCTGGTGGGAGGCAGGTTGCACATGAGGCACATGGGCCAGTTCGACCGAATGCACCGGTTCGGCCGAACCAGGCACTTCGGCCGAACCAGCCTGCGCTGCCCCCTCTGTCTATAAATGCAGCCCCTCGCCTCCTTGCTTGCCTCACACACTCATACATTCTGAAAATTCTGCTAGGAACCTCTCTATCTCTCTCTCTCACCTCTTCGCTCAAGTTCTTCCCAAAGTTCTTGTTCAAGTTTTGGTTCACTTGCATCACTAGAAAATCCCAAAAATATTTTGCTTTTGTTGTGATCTTTGTGCTGAATTTCTGGACGATTTTGTGGTGGTCACCGACACCCACAAGAATGACTAACCTTTTGTGGTGGTTTTCATCCCCGCAAGAACGACTAAATATCTCGAACGGCTGACTTGATTTTCTTATGCTAACCATATATTCAGTCCTTCGGGTAGTTGTTGTTGCACTAACTTTTTGCAGGAATCATGTCGAAGTTCTTCACTTCGCTCCGTCGTTCCGCCCGGCTAGGCCGACGATCGGACGATGCTGGGAGTTCCCTAGCTCCGTCCCGAGGCTCGAGCCGGATGGACACGGACGAGCACGGAGCAGCCGGCTCGGGATGGGGCCATGCCACGCCCCCGGCCAGGCAGCTCCTGAGCGAGAGTGACATCAACCTTAGAACAGAAAGGGAGCGGAACACCTTCAACGTGCTTCGGCTGAAGGAGTTTGAGCACACCCGTGTGTTTGAACAAGATTTGCTCAGGGACACGGGGATGGACGTAGAGTTTACAGAAATCTTCCAGGCCATTGGCTGGGAGAATTTCTGGCACATCAGTGAAGAAGGTTCGTACCTGCTCACCATTGAATTCCTCTCGACTTTGGTTTCTGAAACTGGGGGGATTCGTTTTTGGCTCTTCAACCAAGAGTTCTTCTGCTCTTGGAGGGATTTTAGTTCGGGTGTCGGATTTTCAAACCGTTGTTCATTAGACCCGAACAAAGCGCTTAAAAGATTTGACCGGGTGGCATTTTGGAAAAATATTTCGGGGAATACCAACTGTCATGCGCCACGCACGAACAGCATACATAACCCCACTTTGCGTTTCATGCATCGTTGGGTGTCTATGACGGTATTCCCCCGGGCAGATTTGCGCCCTGTCAACACCATCGAGTTGCGGGTTCTTTTTGCCATGGTCAAGCAGATTCCCTATTCACCTGTGAAAGACATGGTTGGTCACTAGCTGTCTCATATTTCTCATATGGGTAGCATGGCGATGACTTCTCTAGTCACTCGCCTCGCTAACCACCTGGGCGTCCTTCAAGGCGCCCGGCTCACGTACATCGAGACAGCGCGTTCCGTCGTGGATGCCGAGCACTTCGTGCAAGCCCACATGATACGGCGGACGCCTGACGCAACGCTGGCAATGATTTACCGTGGCTATACAACTGAAGTGCCTTTGCCTTGTGCAGCACTAAGGTTGTATACCACGCTGAAACTAACTCTCCAGTTGAGGACCGAGTCGGACGACTCTCCACCTTGGAGAGAGCCGGCTCGGCACAGCGTTGCAGGTGACGGACCCGTCACGAGGGGACGAGCCAGGCGTGATGCTGGGCTCGCCACCTCACAGGAGCCGGAAGATGCACCACAAATGCCGCACCGACACACTTCCGTTTTTGAGGCCACCTACGACATGTACACCGGTGCTGGGACGTCCGGAGCAGGAGGCTCTGGGCAGCATCAGGAGCCGAACTACTTCACCTCAGGACGCTGGGACCACGGCCAGGACACGGACTCTGAGTGGTCCGGGATCCGGTATGGAGGAGGATACGACAGTGCCTCCCAGCCATACTACCCCGGATACTCACAGTCCGCACGCTTCGACTACGGCCGGGAGTTGTCCTACATCTCCGACCGAGTCGAGCTCATCGACGACCGTACCCGAGAGATTCAAGACACGCTACCCCGCCATTCTCAGTACCATCAAGAGAATAGCGGGATGGTGGCGTCTATCCAGCACGACGTCCACGAACAAGCGGAACAGCTGAGCCAGTACCTTTCAAGGCTCAACCCCTACCAGTGAAAGTCCAAGCTTGGGGGAGGACCCCCATCAGGTATGTCCCGATTTATCCAGCACTTTGAGCATTTAATTTCCCTTTTATTTCCCTTCATGATAGTTTGCATTTAAAAAAATGAAAATACCAAAAATATTTCCCTTAAACAATATTTCCCTTGAAAAAAATAACTCCCAACTATGCATGGAATGAATCATATGCCTCTCACCTTGGAAATGATGAATAGTTGCTCTGTCATTAACTTTGCAAGTACTTTGCTTCAACTAGTTGATAGATTGTGCTTGAGTTATTTGGCATGAGTAAAAATGATCCTGAAAACCTTGTGGGAGCACATGCTTTATTCCAAGTCTAAGTTGTTGTGGGGATTGATATAGTGAGAGTTTGGTTAAATTCTATTCTGCTTTTAGTATGGGGAAAATCTCGGAAATTTATGCTTTCAAAATAAAACAAGTTCCTCATTGGTCAAAATACGTACCAGAGCCATATGATAAGCTTAGTTGAAAATCTCTACTCATATGCTGCTTGTTATCTTAGTGAGCTTTGTCAAATTGTTGTGACCTTTGAGTGAAGCTTTCATATTCTTAAAGATCGAGACCCACGTACACACACCACCTCTCACTTGCAATTCCTACACTGGGAGTTAGCAAACATTTTTCATTATCCATCCACAAAAATAAATGCTCCATGTTCTATGAATTCCCTCTACAAATATTCTTGATAGAGACATGGGCTATGCAAAAAGAAAAGCATGCCAAAGAAGCATGGAAAAAATAAAGGAAAAAAAACATGCCAAAGAGCATGGCAAAGAGAAGGAGAAAAAGAAAAGCATGCCAAGTGGCATGGCAAAAATAAAAGAATAAAAGATAGCCCATGTTCTCGAAAATAAATCAAGGAGAGGGAAATTCATCCAAGGAGTTCCACCATATTCCATTCCACCATTCCACCATTCCACCATATTCCACTCCATTCATATCCACACACTTGCACGTCTCGATCTTAAGATGTGATTTGTCTCCTCAGAGATCCGGTCTTTGACTTAGCAAAATATAAGATGCATGCATGCCTTCATCCTTTGTCCCTGAGCCACAAAAAAAGCCATATTAGATGTTAGGATGAAAAGAAGGCACAAGCCTTTGGTGAGGATTCAAATACACTTGAGTGATTGAGTGTGCCAATGAGGAACAATTTGTAGTTTTCAAAACTTGTGAAAAATTCCGAGATGGGATCCTGAACAGAGTAGAGTGGAATAAAACTGAGTTTAAACTGTTCGTCCTTTCAACCACCCAAGATAAGGAGATTGCTATAAGCCCCATAGGTAAAAAGGTGATTTGAAACTTTGCCTATGATTCAAGTATTTTTGAGGACTAGTTGTTTATAAAGTTACCTGCAAAAGAAATGACATTGTAGCAACTCCTGATCCACCGAGCCTAAGTTTATATCTTTGCTTGAGGACGAGCAAAGAGCTAAGCTTGGGGGAGCTTGTTGGCGGTCGTTACAGCCCAAATCTGACCACCAATACTCGGGAATAAACGAGGTTTTATGCAACATTCCATGTACTTAGGTTTTATTTCTAATAAAGTTCCACGAGTTTTGGTGAGTGACACCTGTGCAGGTACAACTACGACAAATACGCGCTATTGGGGCCGAAAATGACCGAATCGGCCGAACGACTCCGTTCGGCCGGTTATCCCCCTTAGCCGTGCACGTCACCGGGAGTCGTCCAACGAATATCAAGCGAACACGACAAATGACATGAGGACAGAAGCCATCTCTTCTCGGGCCACGACCACATCACCTCTGGGCCATAAACACACGAAGCCAATCACCAGGAGGCAGCCCAGAAGGCCCACAGAGCAGAGGCGGTACTGGGGAGGCCGGCCACGGGCCAGGCCCAGTTCGGCCGAACTGGGGCCTTCGGTCGAACCGCCCCCAGCACCAGAACCGACTCCAGGGGCGAAATCCTGGCCCTTGGTGGCCAGGTCGGTGGATCCTGCGTTCGGCCGAACCCCCTGGTTCGGCCGAACCGCCTCTCCTCGCCCGAATCAAGGGGGAAGATTCCCTGTATGCCTTGGCGGTTACTCAGCCCCAAACCGACCTGTGCAACTATAAATAGAGGGTCACTTTCACTTGTAGACACACACCAAGCCAAGGATCTCATTTCCACTTTCATTCTAGTAGAGTTAGGATAGTTTAGTTGGGAGTTAGAGTTGAGTCGAGCTTTGCCTCGGAGGTTCCGGAGTCGTCTTCAGAAGCTCTGGTAATAGCTCTTGTATCTTTTACTTTTCCTTTTGTAAGACATTGAGTATCAATATAGTTATCTTTATCACTTTGCCTTTGTCATTTATATCTTGCTTCTACTTTATCCTAGTTGCAAATATATCTTGTTTAGACTATAGTCAGTTATAGTTCTAGTGCTTGTAGTCTTGTTTAAGTCTTTGTCTTGGCTGGTTCTTCGATCTTGCTTGATACTGGAGGTGAATTGTCACCAAGAGTATTGACAAGGTTGCTTGCTCTTGCTAGCAGAGTAAGTAGTCATTGTCTAGTGTAGGAGTGGTTCCTAGACTAGTCAGTGGCCTTAGTTTATTCCCGTCGCAACGGAGGTGGTAGCCGGGAGGTGGTGACAACCCTTTCGGTCTTCGTAGCCCATCACGTTAGTTCCGGTCCGTAGGGTTCCCCAGTTGGGAAATAGTGGCACCCCTTCTCATCCCATTCTGTGTGTTCACCGGTTCCCTTGTCCCGAAGCTAAGACATTAGAGTTATCCCAGACCTCCTAGTGCTGGCTCTGTAGCCGCTGTATCTCCAAGCTAGAGTGACATAGGTAGATAAAGAATCCAGGAGTCCTCTATCTCTTCTCGTTGTCCTCCCAGCTATCTATCTCTTCTCTCCCTTACCTGAGTATCCCTTGAGCTGTGTGTCCGGTATATCCACTCCTATCCAATACCGTTATCCTCTGTCTTGTCTAGTTGTGTACCCTCCTCTGATAGTCTGGAATAACTGTTCACTAGTAATCTTGCCAAAGCTTCCCTGCGGAAATATAAATTACGATACCTCGGGATACTCCCAGGTGAAGTGCTACAGCGGTGATTCTGTGCGCTTGCAGAATATTTCTATATTTTACTAAGCCATAAGGAAAACCACTGAAACACTCCTTACCCCAGTACCAGGATTCTCAATTCTGATATTGGATCGTAAGAAGTGCCAACAACCGCGGCGAACGAAGGACTCCTGCAAACAAAGTGATTAGTGCCCGACGCTGCGCGGCGGCGTTAGAAGAGAGATGGCGACACTAGCTTACCGAGGCTAAGCATAAATAGAGATGGCAGTGTGAGGGAGGGATGGCGTCAGGGCTGAGGCTTTCGTAGGTGGTAGGGGTGGACCTAGGGCTCCCAACGATTCGATGGTGACGTGGGATGGAATGTCCCCAAAAGTTCGGGCGTGACTGGGGGTGGTTCACGGCGCTCGACCGCGTCCTGGGCTGAGGGGAAATGGGGGGAGAACGACCCGATGGGTTCTAAGGTTTCCCCATTTCTGGTGGCGCGGACCGGTGAGTCTACAGTTTCATCCGGTGAGTCCAATTAATGTGGATATATATACACCGTCTGCTGGTTAGAGGCGAAACACCATCCGGTGGTGTGATGCTATAGCGCTCCAAGTCGGCCTGGGAGTTGTCGGGCTTCGGGCACCTCAGTCTTCATGGTACTGGTACATAGAATGTTGTAGTTGGTATTGTGATGGAGTTGCCTCATGAGATGGAGCTGATTTGTTCCCTACCGCACCCACCGGTACGACTGGTGGGACAACATTACCGTCTTCTTTTCCTTTAGGTAACAATCCGTTGGTACTGCGATGTCAACGCCCTAGTTGCACCCGTGAGCAACCTGACTGTCTTGCACAACAGACGTAAGTTACAATCCGGTGATCACCATATATGATCACTGCATATGATCAATGATGATTGGATATGATGAAAGCGTGCATCATCACCGGGTGTGGTCACTGCATATCATCAATGATGATTGGATATGATCACTGCATTTGACCCGTGGACTGGTTATCCTAAACAAGACAAGGCTCCGCTGATCACGACGCTGGACCGCTTGCGGGGTTGAGGGGATGCTGCATGGTGGGGCTACAAAGACCCAGACCCAAATGATACTACAAGCTCAGAAGGTATACATGGGCTGCTGCCCAAGCTCAACAAAGACACGTCGGCCCAATAGCACACATGTTGCAGATCTCGCCAATCCGGAGATTACGCCTCCAATCTTTCTGTTTGAATCTAAACCTGTTACGGAGATCATGGCAACCGGCAAACCAAAAATTACTCCTCGATTTTCTTTTTTCCATCTACACGTAGTTCATCGCCGCAGACGCCGCAAAGGAGGCAGTTCTGCCGGCCGCCAGCGAAAATCCTCGCCGAGGTCACAATACCGTTCTTCGCTCCTTGGTGATACGAGAGGCTCACATCGCCGCCACTGCACCGTGGCGACCACGCAGTAGGTGATCTTCGTCGCGTTCCGGCCACAAGTTGAACCCTCTTACTGCGATAGCCGCATCTCTAGCTGACCTTCACATCGCATCTAATGAGCCGGCCGGGGCAAGAAGATGTTACAGGTAATTCAGTTGAACCAACTTTAATACCGCAATAGTATGCATTGTGCTAGTTCCATCTTGAACACATAGAAGTGGGGGAATGATAGATTGTCGCCATCATTTTTTCTCACTGTAAACCACCGGGTTCCTTCCATCTGATCCGGCTATGCTACAACTCACTCAATTTGACACAGATAACACTACCAATGCACCAACTACAACAGAGAATGAAAAAACTCCGCAGTCGGTAATCTCCACATCCACTTTCTATTACTAGTTGCTAAGAGCACTGTTTTTTTAGCTACTTTTCATTCCAACTGGTTTGTGCAGGAATCGAAGACGCCGCATTTAACAAACTCAGCTGTGAAGTCTGCAAACACAATGCTAATGTTTTCACGAGAGAAACTGGATGGTAGTAAGAGACCTGCTACAACAACGGTTGAAAATACTCCGCATTCGGTAATTGCCACATCCAGTCTTCAGTTAGTTTATTCCCTTTACGAGCTTATCATATTCCAACTACTTGTTGTAGGAATCAAAAAAGGCGCATCAAGCAATCTCAATTGTGAAGTTTGCAAACACCATAGCACAGCTTTCACAACTGAAACTGGATGCTATTGGGCAAATGGGATTTGGGAACCTGATCAAAATGCCAAACACGTGTCTCCAAAGACAAATGATAGTAGACATGGTAAACCAGTTCAATGTGATGACGCAAAGCTTCCATATTTGTGGTGAGCATGTTCGAATTCTTCATGAGGATGTTCGAAAGCTTCCATATTGGTGAGCACATCTTGGCTCAAAATATTCCAATAAACTGGAGTTGGCGTGGGACAATGTGTTTCTAAGGTTATGCGATGACAAAAAACATAGTCTGACAGTAAGCAGGCCGCAAGGTATTATTTCAGAATCCGCCACTGCAGATGATGACTTCAAAAGAGCCTTTGTCTTGTTCACAATTGGTGTTATTCTAGCACCAAACACTAAGGATTATGTTAGTCCCATTTATCTGGCCCTAGTTAAAGCTGTCAGCCAAATTCCGAATTTCAATTGGGGGGATTCACTCTGAAATATTTGTTGGATGGTATTCATTCCTACCGTGTAAAGGTGGGGTCGTTCGAAGGGAGTATAGCGGGCAATTTGGCTTTGCTACAGGTACGTTCTATATGCTACACCCAACTCCTATAAACTATGTTTACCTTTGAGTTTATGTGCTTCTTGCATTATTTCGTAGTTTTGGTACTGAGAGCGTGTCATCCCGGGGTCTATCCACGGACTAAAATACAACCCAATCAAGCCGACCACTGCCGTCCCATTCTTTAGTGAGCTGGAGCGCTGGCATCTTATCCACGGAAAACGCGTCAAGCTATCGCTTCGGGTCGAAGCACTAAAAGAAAAGGCCATTGATGGTGAGGTGGGATGACAATAGTGCTAGAATTCGAGCTAGTGCTTACGTGAAGGAAACAATAGATGGAGGAACTGTAAGTTATCCAAAATTATATCATCATGTGGTGGTTGTTACATGTACAATCTAACTATCTTACTAATTGTCCTCAGCTTGTCTTGCGCCCTGGTTATGGGACCACCCACACTAAGAATGGAACAACAGAACCACCTAGTATACCCGAACCAATTCCAGCAACAGAGGACTCCGATGGACGGATGACAGACCATCAGCAGGGTCTAACCAACCGCCTAGTAAGTATGGAATCTACATATGGGCCCAACCAATTTTGTGTGCCTAATTCATCTTTTCCTATTTATATAGAGGCAACAGTTGGAAGATTATGGGGACAACTCCCGAACGGAGATTGAACTAGAAATGGAAACTAGACTCTTGCGTACAGAGGCCAATCTTGGTGAGAAGATAGTAGCTCAGATGGAGATAGCTAAGCTTAAGAATGACAAAAGAATGGAGGACAGGATGAGTAAGATAAAAGATGCTGTTACAGAAATGCAAACAGATATCGTGGTAAGCAGCATGGGAGGACTGACTCTACTTGTATATTCTGAGCATCCCCTTCATTGTCTAACATAATTTGCCCATAAACAGGACTTGCGATTGGGCCTACAACGATTGGAAAAGAGACAAAATGAACTCCTGGAGGTGGTCAATCGTTTTCTTCAGCCAGTTACACCTACATCTGAACCTACCACGTTTCCTATGCCTCCACGTGCACATTTTGTTCAGCCATCTATGCCTATAGCTTCACGTGATCATGTATCACGCCACCGCCCAGGATTAGATGCCGATGCCACAATGCCTTTCCTCAGGGCAAAAGCAAGAATAGTCTGAACCACCATTTGCAACACACAGAGAGATGGAATTTAACATGAAGCAGCAGAGCGGCGCCTCTACACAACATCTTGTTGACCACGCAAAACACGTTGCCAGAAGGGAGCCTATTATCGACCACGATTATAACTTGACAGACGACGACCAAGATGCTACCGCCTGTGTAGGAATGAGTTACGACGACGCAAATGTGGTTGCCATTGGAGACCATCTTGTTGCAGCAAAACATCTACACGCAGTTATAAATGATAGATTTATGTTAGATGAGGTACATACTCTCATTTCAGATCCATGTCGACTATACTTATTAACATCCAATTACATATGTACTAAACAAACCCTTTCCAGATCATAAAAGCCTATGTTCATATCAGCAATGTGGAGAATGCTTCTGCGTCATTCATAAATACTCAGCTATCCAATTTGCTTATTACGGAAAATATGGCCGGTGACCAGCGCATGGGATTGAGGAAGCGAATTAATGATAAATGTGTCCATAGGAATTTGGTATGTAATGCTAATTATAAATTTTGTACTTATTTGTACTCAGTATAGTGTTTTTTCAAATATTTGTTAAGTAGGTCATTCCATTCAGCAGTTTGAAATTTTCTGTTATAGGTTTTTGTACCAATGAATGTTTACAACAACCACTGGGTTCTCATAGTTCTGAATTTCAAAAAAGAAGAGGTACAAATCCTAAACTCTATAGCCACAATGCGAGACGAAGCAAATGAAAAGGCTTTGGTAAGTACTGCTCCTCCGCGTGACACGTACCAACTATTGAAGTTCGCTCGAGCAAAGTTTAAATGTATCTCGTTGTCCACTAGGTCCAAAGCATACAATATTGTCTTAACTCTTGTGGCACACAAACTGACTTGCGCAGTTGGACCACAGTTCCCTACACGAACATACCGCAATAGGGAGATAGGTAATCTTTGTCGGTTCTATATTAACCGTGCACTCCAATTACTTACGTTTATGTTCTGTTGCAGTTATTTGTGTGGGACATTCGTGATAAAGTATATCCTGGAATGGGATGGAGACAAAATGGCCAGTAATTTCACTAGGGTGAGTCTTAGATTTCTTATCTTTTCCATATTGCTACAGGCTGACAACATATTTGGATAATGATGTGCACAACTTTCACTTGTAGACACAAATGGAGAACTTTAGCTGGAAAATATGCTCGAAGCTACTACATTCGGATCACAACAGCAGACGCTTGAACTCATACAAAGAGGCTTTGACGGTCTGTACATTTACTTTCTAGTAAAATTCTTAAAACATGAACACTTCAAGGCTGTACAAAATAACTCGGTGTATCATGTTTCTTAGGAGGAAGCATACTTTGCCAAGTATCCAGAAGATAAACGTAATACGACAGAGGATGAAGGTGATGACGGTGTGGAGATGCTTGTCAGTAGGAATGGAAATGCATCAACCCCTACTGACAGCAAGCTAGGAGGGAAGCGAAAGATAGAAGGTAAAGAAACCCCTTCAACCACTGTGGTCAGCACGGTACCCGGAAGTACAAAAGCACATCCGATGAAAAAGAGAAGAGGACGGCCCCCAAAGCACAAAGTGCCACCTACTCCTGGAACTGGCGCATCAGCTGTACTGGATAAATTCAGCACCGAATATATCAAAAAACAAAATAAACAAGCAGTTGCTACTAGAAGTACAAAGAAAAGGGCCGTCAAAATTGGGGCATAAGTGCGTTGCCCTTTCCGGAAGGATTATTAGTTTGAAATCTTTAATGATTGAGTTGATTTTTGCCCATGTTTTTTTGAGGGGTTCTATGGCCAACAAGATGCCTGAACATTGAAAGCATATCAGAATTGTAATGCTAATTATATTCTGAATATTGTCTGATGCCGTAACAACATGCCCATCTCTAGCCTAATTACATATCAGAATTTTTATTTTGATTGCAAGCATGGATCGCAAAGCCCTTAAATTCAACCGAGACTGCAAGCATGGATCCGGCCAGTTAGAAAACCACTTACAGAAGCGAACACTTACAGAAGCGAGCATCAGCAGTCATTGGGGGAAGACATCATGCGGGGCTTCAGGGCATGGGAGATTAGGCTCGTGACCAGCAGGTGGCTCAGCCTCAGCCTCTGGTTGCCCCAGTGCGGAATGGAGAGCCCCATCGACGGTGAGCGTGGCGAGAGGGATCATGACAGGTCCGGCGGGCACCGGGGGCACCAGCGAGGCTGGGCATCGTGAACAGGCATGGCAACACCGGAGATGGAGCCGTCTCTAAGATGGAGCGTGGCATGGGGATGGGCACCTCGGCAACCATGGTCACTTTGTGCCACATCATGTCCACCAGCGACTCGCGCAGTGGTCGCCGCATCGGCCACAGGGGGATCCAGCCAAGGTCGTTGAAGTCCGCCATCCTGGGGGGCGGCGGTGCCAGATCCGCCACAGCCAGCGTGGCCACAGGAGGTGCCGGCACGGCCGGAGTAGTAGGAGCAGGTGCAGCCCGGCTAGTGCCCAGAGCTGCAACACCCGGGGAGTTGTCGAAGTAGGTGGGGTGCAAGCAGGGCGGCCGGCGGCCGTTGCATAACTGTCCCGCATCCTTGATGGAGATGTTAGGCTTGAGGCAGGCAGAGCTGGCTGCAAGGATGTCGACCGAGCAGGCAGTGTTCTTGTTTGACCCCACCTCGGCAATCCAGTGGAGGAAGCCGACAGAGGCACCACGGAGGTTGATGACAAACATCCCCTGGTCCCCACGAATGTCGGCACGGTAAGGCCGGGAGGGAACTAGGTAACAGCCTTTGTCACCATTTGCCGCTGTCGTGCGGATCTCAAAGACGGAACCGAGCCGGAAGCTGAAATCGACAGCGGCTGGCTTGGAAACCAACGGCCCTAGAGCTCGTCGATGGGGACCGGCAGGACATCCCCCTGGCACATGGAGGAGCACTCAGAAGCCGGCCCCTCCAAGTAGGTGACGCCCATGGGGAGGCCACTGGCGGCGTGTGCGTTCACGGGCACGTGAGGCCCTGCGACGTGCGCGGCGTGCGCGTTCCCGGGCACATGAGGCCCCGCGACGTGCGCAGCATGCACGTTCCTGGGCACGCTAGGGCCCACCTGGGCCAGGAGAAGGCGGCACATCCGATTCGTAATCGGAGTCTTGGAGGTGCTCAACGTGGAAGATGTTGATCTGTGCCACTGAAGCAAGCCCAGCCTGGTTCCTGATGAACTCTGCAAGCGTGACGTCGTTGGCATCCTCTGCCTTTATGATCAGTAGCACCGCCGAGAAGTCGGTGCCATAGATGCAGACCGGGTCGACGAGGAGCGGGTTGGCATAGGGGCCAGCCGAGAAGAAGATCCGCTCGCGGTTCCACTCCGCCATGGGGTAGTCACGGATGGCGAGGGCGACGACGGCTTCGTGCTTGAACTGGAAGCGGTTGGGCATCTCCCTGTGGCGCTCGAGGATGACGGTGTGTTCGCGCCTCAGCAAAGGCGCCTGCTCCTTGGCGGCATAGCTTTCGAACATGGTGAGGGCGGCACCATTGGAGGAGGAGGCAATGGTTACCCGGGGGTTACCGCCATGGCCGCCGAGTGCCTGGCGGACACTGTTCATCGGCGATGGAGCAGGCGTGTCGATGATGCCGTAGGCCAGGTGGGTGAAGCGTCGAAGGTGCACCGGCGGCATGAAGACGTCGATGACTTCCGGCCGTTGCGGCCCGGAGTCGTCGTCGTTGTCGTCGTCTGCCATCCCTCATGGCAATTGCGCCCATTGCATCAACTTGGTTCCTGTCAGCTTGCACCAGATATCCCCAAAAGACTAACTGACTAAACATACATAATCAGGTCTTCATCTCTTCCCTAGAAACATAGTCAGGTCTTCACTTCTGCCTGCCAAATATAACACAAAATAGCAATTCCAGCATCAGACCAATCATGGAAATGTATCTACAAAAATCTGAAGAAAACATGATTTGAGCTGATATATATAGTCATGTCATCAACTGTGATAGGGAATGGTACTGAACTCTCATGGCCGCGGTTCTGGAGTTGGTGACTGGGCTGCTGCCTGTCTAAGCTGTGGCACAACCTGACATCTCTACGGGCTGCCCCTTGGCGATTTGATCTGATGGGATCTCATCGCCCGGTCCCCTGGTCTCCTCTGAGCTGATGCCTGTCTGATCTGTGTCCTGACTTGCTAGCACTAATGGCTCATGATCGTATCTCCGCTCGGCTAAGATGCTGCCTTCCTGAGCTGTGTCCTGAGGCCCCCATCGTGTCACCTTGCTCGGTGGGCACGTACTCTGAATGTGATGGCTCCTGCACAGGTGCTTCAACACCACTACCCGGGGAGTCGTCAATGTTATCAATACCAAAAGGGTTGGCACTCGATGTTGGCACTGGAGTAGTCGGCTCCTCTAGGATCTCCTTGTCCACTCTATCAGTCTCCGTGGCTACACTTCCAAGCACGGAGGAAAATGTAGCTGCTGACACTGGATTATTGGACATTAGAGTATTGGAACCTGGCGGAGTCCCCGGCCCAGGTGGAAGTGTATTAGAAGTGCCTAGCTGGAACGGGATCTGTCCAGGTACAACTTGTAATTGAGCTGAGGGCTCTGAGATAGCCAATGGAGGTTGTACTGGAAGTGGCTCAATGCCGACACACTGGAACAGGCGCTCGAACAAGAGTGTCATAGACTCCCTGTCTTTCGCCTCTGCCAGGGCCAGCTGATTTTGCTGCTCTTGCAGAGCAAAAAACATGGCTGCGTTGTGCTCCTCCCTTTCTACTTCCTCCACCTACACCTTCATCATCCAATCGTTGAACTGCGACTGCATCTTCATCACCATCTGCATCTGATCGGTGGTATCAGTCGGTGCTGCAGTGGAATTGGAGCTTGAGCTGGTGCTGGATCTGGCTCAGCTAAACTGGAACCACTTGCCTCTGCATCATGAGCTCTAGGAGGTGGGTCTTGAACTGTGTAGTCTGAGTCAGATGAGTCGAAGCTGTAGTCATCATCCCAGAACCCCTGAACCGCATCCAAATCCTCAATTGCATCATCCTCCTTTATAGCTGTTTCTCGCTCCTCTGGAGTCAGCTCACTCTGAGCAGCTACTAGGGCTCTTGGGCCACGGCGAGGATCCCTGGAAGGCGGCGGATTGTAGACCTTGTAACAACTAGGGCTGTCTACAAGTGGGTGACGAACCGCATTCTGCAAATGCTGAACAATGGTCTTGTCCAACACATAACTGATAGTATGTGCATAGGGCTGTTGTCTTCCTGCTTTCAATCCATCTGCGATATTGTCCTCAATCTCACATAGAAGAAACTCTACAATATCAAACAGTGTACGAGACAGGATGTGAAGGAGGAGCCACTGCTGGATGCTGGTCACTGCCTCTCCGTGTCCCATCCTTGGAAGAAGTGAACGTCGCAGGGCCTTGTGCATGACCTGAGCCTCGGTAGTAAGTCCATCGGGTGCACGGGAGGACTCTGGATGGAACGGCTGGCGGTAGCAGATAGATACCCTCTCAAAAGGTGGAAGAACACCTCCAACAAGTGCACGTCTGGGAGGATGAGCCCGTGGGTACGCCAACTCGTGAAGGTGAGTGTCGTCAAGATCCACTCCCAGGGCATCTGCAATATCTTCCCGAGATAGTGTATGATCCTGGCCCCTGAACATGAACCGAATGAAATCTCTATTCCCATCAATCCAAACTGTGGCGTAGAAAATTCTAACCCAATGCGCCACATATCTGCCTGACCGGGAAAGCAAATCGGCAAGTCCTCTCAAGTAGCTGAAATGCGGCTCAATGTGTGCTCCCCCTGTAGCACAGCTTAATTTGTCATAGTTGAGCACATTGTGCCTGCTCAACTGAATCCCCCTGGCGTTATATGCCCTGAAGAAGCCTTCCTGAAGGAGTGTGTAGAAATTTTTACCAGCACGATTGTTAGCACTTCTTATGATCCAATATCAGGACTAAGAATCCCGGTACCGGGGTAAGGAGTGTTTCAGTGGTTTTCCTTATGGCTTAGTAAAATATATAAATATTCTGCAAGCGCACAGAATCACCGTTGTAGCACTTCACCTAGGAGTATCCCGAGGTATCGTAAATTATATTTCCGCAGGGAAGCTTTGGCAAGAGTACTAGTAAACAGGTATTCAAGACTATCAGAGAAAGATACACAACTAAACAAGACAGGGGATAACGGTATTGGATAGGAGTGGATATACCGTGACACACAGCTCAAGCGAGACTCAGGTAAGAGAGAGAAGGTATAAATAGCTGGGAGGACAATGAGAAGAGATAGAGGATTCCTATGGACTTTATCTGTCTATGTCACTCAGGCTTAGAGATACAGCGGCTAAAGAGCCAGCAATGGAAGGTCTGGGTTAACTCTAATGTCTTAGCATCGGGACAATGGACACCAGTGACAGATAGAAAGGGATGAGAAGGGGTGCCACCAGCTCCACACTGGGGGATCCTACAGGCCGAGACTAACGAGGTGGATTACAAAGACCGTATAGGGCTGTCACCACCTAATGGCTACCACACGTTCGTTGAATCGGGGGCAAACCGAGGCCACTGACTAGTCTGGGTACCACACCCACACTAACCAACGACTACTTACTTCACTAGCAAAAGCAAGCAACCCGTCAATACCCCCGGTGACAGTTCACCGGCATATATTGAGCTAAGTCGAAGAACCAACTAAGACAAAGAATTAAACAAGAACTAGAAGCACTAGAACTAGAACCGACTATAGTCTAAACATGATATAGATGCAACTAGAATAAAGTAGAAGCAAGCTATAAATGACAAAGGCAAGATGATAAAGATAATTATATTGATATCTCAAGTCTTGCAAAAGTAAAAGGAAAAGATTCAAGAGCTTATACTAGAGCTTCTGAAGACGACTCCGGAACCTCCGAGGCAAAGCTCGACTCGACTCTAACTCCCAACTAAACTATCCTAACTCTACTAGAGAGAAGTGGAAATGAGAGCTCCTTGGCTTGGTGTGTGTTGAAATGAGCCGTGGACACCTCCATTTATAGCACCAAAGGGCGGTTGAGTGGAGTAACCGCCACGGGAAGTTGTGGTGGTTACCGGCCAGTTCGGCCGAACGTCGAATTCAACCGCCTTAACCTTCTACGGCCTTGATGCATCCCTGGAGGCAGTTTTGGGTGCTGGGGGCGGTTCAGCTGAAGCCCTACAGTTCAGCCGAACTGGGCTTCTGGCCCAGGGCCGCCCCCGTGCACCGCCTCTGCTTCCTAGGCCTCCTGGCTAGCTTGTCCTTGTGTTCTTCGGTGAATTTGGCCCATGGAATGATGTGGCGGGAGTCCACGTGGCTTGCGTGGTCATCGCATCATCATCGCTGATGTGGACGACACCTCGTGTGCTTGCATGATGGTTAAGTGGGGCGGTTCGGTCGGAAACCGGAAGGTTTCGGCCGAGCCGGAGTTTTACCCCCCTTAACGGGCTTTTTTCGACTCGGTCCCTGCAAATGAGACACTCACCAAAACTCATGGAACTTTATTAGAAGTAAAACCTAAATGCATGAAATGTTACATAAAACCTCTTTTATTCCCGAGAGTTGGTGGTCGGATTCATACCGTAATGACCGCCAACAACGATCGTCTCGGGGTTCCCTGTACCACTCATCAACAGAAACAAACCTCAGCTTCTTCACTCTGCTGGCTGTAGCATCTATAGGTACTAGCGGCTCTGATGCAGTTAGGGTGTGGGGCTGCTTCCTACCGGACTGAGTGGTGGGTTCAGGTTCCATCCCAGCACGCGAGGATAAACTGCGGGTGATTCTCCTATGAGGTGGAGGCTCAACCTCATGAGTAGCTAGTCCTGTGATCCTCAAAGCACATGAATTTCCTGCTGCTGCTGCTAACGCTGCCTGTGCATCCTTGGATAGCTTCTTCTTCTTTCTAGGCTCATCTGCAACACCCTTGCCATTATCCTTCACCGATCTTCGAGGTGGCTCATTGCCTACACCCTCATCATCGTCATGTCTGCCAGTCTGCTTCCTCCTAGCGATTACTTTCCATAGAACCAACAAATGCAGCAACCCTGATATTGTACACAGGAAACCCAGGACATTAATAACAAGGGGAAATTAGGAATCAACTACTCCAACTATTTATACAAGCAATAATGGAAAAACTATTGTAAGTACTGAGGATAAATTAGGACCACGTACTAACGTTCTAAGTCGTTCTAAACAACCAATCTTGAATTTGGGAAAAGGAGAACCAAAATTTAGCCGGAAAGGGGAACCCTCACCCACAAGCCATCAGGGTGCGAATCACGCCAGCGAAGGAGAAAGACGGGGATGTGAGAAAGCGAACGGATCTCTGAGCCGGAGAGAGTACACTAGAGGCGATCTAGCACGGGCGGCGGCGATCTAGGGTTTGGAGCGGCGGCGGCACTGCACGGCACAGACAAGGTCGCGGTGCTTCGCGGGACACACGACGCCGTGGCGCTGCGCCAAGGCGACGCGAGAGGGGGGACAGCACGCGGTCGCGATCTTGATGGCGGCGGCGGTAGCGCCGGCGGCGGCGGCAGAGAGACACGGCCGCGCAAGGGCAAAGGATGGACAAATAGGATACCGGCCCCCCACACGAACGGTCCAGGTTAGGATTGACGTCTCTGGAAATGGACGGTGGAGATGCGCCTCAAGTCTACTCCTCCCCTGTCCAATCCGACGTGTCACGTGGGCCTCTCGACATAGTTGGCGGAGACCGGGGTCTGCGCCCTTCTTTGCCGACGTGTCAAGTGGTCAGAATGTGGAGACTTGAGACTCCGTAACGCTTCAGTGTTGGCGCACTGGACAAGTACGCCTAGGTTGAAACCCCCAATTCGAGCAGCAGCTGCAACATTGCCACTCCATTGCTACTACCCCCAGATCCACAAATCTGAATCCCTCGAACCTCCAATCCTCAATCCGTGGCCGTATACACCGAGATTGAAGATCAAATCACTAGTCCACCAAGAATGGCGGGTGAGGGGCGTACTAGTGCGAGGAAGAAGACAAATAAGAGAAGGAAGGTTGTTCTAGAAGGAGTCCCACAGTTCCAGACGATTCTAGCACAACCGTTAGTGTGGAAATCATCCTCTGTCAAGCATGAAGACCTAGAGAAGCTAGTGAATGATGGCTTACTGTAGGAACAAGCAGTCACAGGCTGCAGGGCGGACCTAGGCAAGCCCTGGACCTTCAATGAGGTACACGATATAGTGGTGTTCACTTCCTTCTATGAGCGCGGATTCGGCACACCAGCTCATGATTTCATCCGCGGCCTTCTCTACTACTACGAGTTAGAGTTGATCCATCTCAACCCAGATTCCATTCTTCACGTCACCCTTTACATTCATTTGGGCGAAGCTTTCATGGGGATCGATCCCCATTTCGACTTGTGGCGCCATCTCTACCATGTCAAGGCAGACCGGACTACCATTGTCGGAAGTGCGATCTTCGAGCTGCGCCAAGGGCGCGAGGCGGACTACTTTGACTTCAAGTTGAAGGATTCGAACAAGGCGTGGCACCCTGAATGGTTCCACGTCTCGAATCACTCGCGGTTCCGCACAGCAGCCATCTGCCCAAGATTCACCCCAACTGGACCAAGGCCCCTTCCGTCGGTCAGGACAACCAGATCCTCGCGCTCCTCGACATGATGACTTCCACCAAGAAGGTTGGCCTAACGGCACACTCGGTGGTGCTGAGCTTCATCCGCCGTCGCGTGCAACCCTGTCGATGGTGCTGATCTTGTGGGGTAAGTTAAGACCTCCACAAACCGTTTTCAAGAAGCAGCATAATGATCAAGACAAAGCAAATATTTTTGTTGTTTTTATCTTTTTAATCATGCAAGTGAATCAAACACTGCATAGAATTGAGAGCGAAATGTACTCAAGGGATGTGCAAGTGCAAATCTGAATGGAGTAGGCTTCCTCCATGCATCCAGAGTGTCACCCACAGGCAAGTGAGAGGAGGGACTCGGCTGGACACCATGGTTCGACTGAACCAACCATGGGGGTGTTCATCCTGTTGACCTCCACTTGCCAGCTTTGGAGCTTTGTCCAGCACTAAAGCATGGGAACTTTGGTGGATATTGTGGACAGGATAGCTCGACCAAAGGATCAAGTGATCACACCACTCTTATGCTTTTATGATTGTGATGGAATGAAGTGTGCAGCAATGTGGAGTGGTGGAGGCCATGCTTTTGTGCTGGTTGGGCAAATTTCATGGTAGAAGGTGAAGGTTAGGATCGGTCAAGGGTGAGACCCTCGGCCGAACTGACCAAGTATGGGGTTTGCACAAAATTTTGTTCTGGATGGATGGGTGTGTATGCTCTGAGTGCTGGGTGGAATGATGTTGCATGGAGTATTTGCAAGGATCAAAAGGATTTGGAAGTGAATAGTATACCTGGCCGATTATACTCTTCTGGCCTTTCCTTGACATAACCCTGCAGGTTAATGCACATTTGGGCATATGGGTAGGTTCGGCCGAACTTGAGAGATCGGCTGAATGACCCACTGCCCCGATTTTTTATTTCCTTTTTGTTTTCTCTTGATTCTAATGCAAGGGTGATTCACATTTGGAAAGGGAAATATGCAAATGAAGTGATGGAAATAAAATTTTGGAATGGGAAACATGGGATACATACCGTTTTACCTCGCGGTGAGAACTCATGTTTTTAGTCCATGAGCAAGACTTCTCCTTCCCTTGATTGTTCTTGTCATCGTCTGATATGGACAGGATGCTTCGGACGATGCAACTTCTTGTTCCAGGTTATTCGTAATTGTACTAAGACGTGTGCATACCTGAGAACGTTATTCCACCTTGGGCTTCAAATGTATCCATGGTCGTGGCTCATCTCTAGTGTGAAGTAGATTTGGGGACTTCCCATTCAAATTTGATGATTTTTTCTACATGGGTTAGTCCATACATGCAACCAATATCTATAAAAGTATTGATCTAGAGGTTCATTATTCAAATTTGACACCATGTCTAATTTGATTAAAGCAAGCTAATTAACCTAAGCATCATGCTTAATTTAAAGAGCTTATGAATGTATTTGGCGCGATCACATTCAGACCAAAGCAAAACCAAACCAGATAAAGGAAGCATGAAGCATCAAGAAATATTCACATGAGATAAGCATATGGAAGCTGGTGGACCTTGCTTTAATTTAGGTAAAAAGCGAAAACCTTTTCACGTACCTCGGTGTGCTTACCGTTGGCATCTGACGATGAAGACTTTCAGAACTGATGGAACGGTAATGGCACTACGCCGATGTGACTGCACGTAGTTGGCTGAGTCCTCCTTCATGTTGGTGTTGTCGTGCAAGGATGCACTGTCATGGGTGTGGCAAAAGGGTTCGGCACTCAAATATGCTAACTCGTGGAATGCCGCGGAACCAGCTTGTGTGTGAGGATTGAAACAGTGGGTCCAAAAACAAGCAAGTGGAATGGCAAAGGAGCGGAGGCATAGAGCACGTCTCCTCTCTTGCGCAGAGCGCAAAGAACGAGCGAAAACTGGCCAGGCTAGGTGAAATTTGGCCACCAGTCTTGAATCAAGGCTTGCAAACATACGGACACCTTGGCCTCAAACCAATAGTCGCTAGATATTTATTTTGTTTTTATTCGTTTTAGTTTTTTTTCAATGCAAAACGATGATGTGGCGGATAAATGCAAATGCAAGAATGGAACAAATGCAGTGGGTTTGAGAAAAAAAATGGGATGATGGAGTGCATGAATTTAAATTGAGTGATTCAGAGCAAATATGTAGTGGAATAATGCAAAAATTGAAAGGATAATGCATAGGCTACCTCCTAGCAGGTACTCAAAATTTAAAGTCTATGAGTGGGATTATCTCACATACCTTGATTTTTCTTCGCCATTACCGACAATTTGAGATGGAATTGCGGTGATACAGCATCTTTCGTCCATCACATTTGATTTCCTTTTTAATTCTTGACGATGATCTTTCTTCAATTCTACACATGGTTATGATACAATATATATGTATATGTATGAACCCATACCTGTGAGAATTTTCCTTTTTTTGAAAATTGAGCGCGCATCGCAGTAGACAGGGGCACACATTGATAAATCCTACATGATCGGGCACCCTGGGCTCTCTGCTTTCCTCCTGTTTGAAACAAACTCAAGCAAACAGGGGTGATCCCGCTGATGCTAGCGGTAGATTAAATTAGTAGACACCAATGTCAATCATCAATATCTTTCGCCAATTGCTTCCCCGACAACGGCGCCAGAAATGCTTGTTGACACTTCTTACGGTCCACTGTCAGGATTGTGAATCCCAGTAATGGTGCAAGGAGTGTTCATTGGTATTCTTACGACACACATGTAAATCCGCAAGCTCACGGATACCGATGTAGCATTTCACCTGGGAGTATTCCTAGGTATCGTATTTATTTCCTCAGGGAAGCATTGGATATAGAGTATTGACTATTAACAAGGATGTAACCACTAATTAAAGTATCGGCTAACGAGGTGGGGGTAACGGATAGGATAGGAGTGATATGCATTTGACACACACAAGGAGAAGTTTAGGATAAATGATATAGATAGACGAGCGGTCTAGCTAGTGGGAGGACAACGAGACAGGAAAGGATTCCTATATACTTCCACTGGCCTTGAGATATCTCTAGCAGAGATTACGGCTAGCATGAAGGATGACATCTATGGTTCTCTTCCTAGTTCTATTACCTCAGCTTCGGGACAATAGAACCTATGACACGCAGAAAGGGATGAGAAGGGGTGCCAAAAATCCTACACTCTGGGATTCTGCAGGCCGAGACGAACGTGATGGACTATGTAGGCCGTATAGGGCTGTCACCACCTAACGGCTACCACCTCCGTAGACTCAGGGACAAACTAAGGCCACTGGCTAGTCTGGGCACCACGCCTACACTAGACAATAACTACTTACTCTCCTAGAAAGAGCAAGCAACCCTGTCAATACCCCAGTGACAATTCACCGCAAGCATTGAGCAGAATCGAAGAACCCGCTGAGATAAAGAACTAGAGAGAGAACTTCTAGAGCCAGACTACAACAGCTTATAACCAAGGCTAGACATTCCACAATTATCCCGGGAATAAATGCAGAACAAATAACTCAAGTAAATGCGGAAGATAATATATTGAATACTCAGATTCTTGCATAAAGAAAAGGAAAAGATACAAGAGCTTTACCAGAACTCCAGAAGACGACTCCGGAATCCCGAGCGAAGCTCGACCCTGACTCTAACTCCCAACTGGACTAGCCTAACTTTACATCTTGAAAGAGAGGAATGGAAACCTGCTCCCAAGTGGTGTGTCCTGAACCAGGGGCGAAGGCCAACATTTATAGGGACTTGAAGGCGGTGGAGGAAGAGCAGGGGCTAAGGCACCGCAAGGCGGCGCTCTCGGCCAGTTCGGCCGAACCATTGATTTTGCACCGCCTTACTTCCCACGGCCCTGATTTGCTTGTGGAGTCAGTTGTGGGTCGGTTTGTGTAGTGGAGGCGGTTCGGCCGAATGGGATGATTCGGCCGAACTGGGCTGGAAGCCCAGGCCTGCCTCCTGCACTGACTTTGCTTCCTGGGCTTTGTGGATGACTTGATCCAGGTGGTCTTCGTGTTGGTTTGGCCAAGATATAACATGGCAGTGATCCTACATAGCTTGCACGGTTGTTGCTTGATGGGAACTAGGGTTTCCCGATCTTCCGAAAGGTTCTGAAAACTCTCGATTTGGTGGAGTCCTGACTCAAATTGATCCGGCTTCCGAACCACACGTTACGAACCCCGCAATCGCAGCACCACGTCTCCTCAGGTTATCAACCGGCGTTGCACGGTTGACCTCACCCAGAAGGCTAATCCTTGCCTACAAATCGAATAACACAAGCAAGAACGAGAAAGATTGCAACACAATTGCAGATGTATGATTAAACTCACGAAGTTGGGGTCTCACAAACCGACGAGCGGCGACACTGTTCTTGACAGAATTGATCCAAGCAAAACACAAACAGTAACTTGGGCAGTGGCTACTATTTTAAAGAGTCTAGGGTCGTGGTCGACCCCCCTGGATGTGCCCCTATTGGGCTCAACACGATACACGGCCCAAAGACCAAAATACGACGACGCAGCACCGAAACAGATTCTGGATGTCAACTTGTTTCGTCGATTTACGATGACTCCGGACGAATTTTGATATGAGACTAGTGCCACTGCAAAGATTATCTTCTTAGCTTTCCAAACATATAAAGAACGTTCAAATCCGAGCCCATATGCGACCTGGGCATCTGATTTAGCGCTGACTGTTCCTGGACTCCGAGGTGGACTCGAAGTCGAATTGATTTGGGCCTCTATCTTGACTTGCACGCCCTTGCTGGTCCTCTCCACCTTGAAGCCCTTCTCCAACTATCCTCTTCTCCTCTTCATGGTTCCTAATTACAATAAAATAATTAGGTAGCAATCTATTCTTATAATCACATAGAGAAGTACTTAGGAACGAGCTCACCTCTAAATTCAATTGTCGCGCACGAGCTCTAGTGATTGGACTTTGAACGATCAATGGAGGATTGTTGTGAGTATCCATAGGAGGGATGTCCTCATCATCCTCCCCCTCTTGAATTGGAGTCATCCTCGACTCATGCTCATCCTCTTCTCCCAAGTATGGCCTCAAATCTGAAACGTTAAAGGTGGGACTAACCCCAAACTCGGGAGGCAACTCAAGTTTATATGCATTATCATTAATCTTTCCAAGTATTTGAAATGGGCCATCAGCTCTTGGCATCAACTTAGACTTTCTCAAATCTGGAAATCTTTCTTTTCTCAAGTGTAACCATACTAAATCACCTGGTTCAAGCTTTACTTCTTTCCTACCTTTACTACCAGCAATTCTATACTTGTCGTTCATCTTTTCAATGTCGTGCTTAGTTGTTTCATGCATTTGCAAAATAAATTCAGCACGTTCCTTGGCATCATTATGAATCCTTTCACTAGTAGGCAAAGGTGGCAAAATATCAATAGGAGCACGAGGGTTGAAACCATACAGTACCTGAAAAGGACTTACCTTGGTGGTAGAATGTGTTGCTCGATTATATGCAAACTCGACATGAGGCAAACATTCTTCCCACATCCTCAAATTTTTCTTCAAAATAGCTCTCAACATAGTACCCGAAGTACGGTTCATGACCTCTGTTTGTCCATCAGTTTGTGGATGACAAGTAGTAGGAAACAACCATTTTGTACCCAACTTGTTCCACAGAGTCCGCCAAAAATGACTCAAGAATTTAGCATCGCGATCTGAAACAATAGTAGATGGCATACCATGCAAACGAATAATCTCTTTGAAAAAGAGGTCAGCAATATGTATAGCATCATCACTCTTATGACATGGTATAAAGTGTGCCATCTTAGAAAAATGATCCACCACAACAAATATGCTATCACTCTCCCTCTTAGTCCTAGGCAATTCCAAAACAAAGTCCATAGAAATATCTGCCCAAGGAATAGAAGGAACTGGAAGAGGCATGTATAACCCATGTGGATTCAGGAGAGACTTAGCTTTTTGACATGTGGAGCAGCGAGAAACAAACCTCTCAACATCTCTTTTCATATGAGGCCAAAAAATGCGAGGCCAAAACATCCGCGGTCTTCTTAGCACCAAAATGGCCCATCAACCCTCCTCCATGCGCTTCCTGTAACAACAAAAGACGAACGGAACCAACTGGAATGCATAGGCGGTTAGCTCTAAACAAGAACCCATCATTAACCACAAATTTTTTCCATGCACGTCCCTCTCTAAAATTCAGCAACACATCTTTAAAATCAGGGTCAAGCACATATTGTTCTTTTATCAATTCAAGTCCAAAAATCCGACAATCAAGTTGGGACAGCAAAGTATATCATCTAGACAAAGCATCAGCAATCACATTATCCTTCCCCTTCTTGTGTTTGACAACATAAGGGAAAGATTCAATAAATTCAACCCACTTAGCATGTCTATGATTCAGATTATTTTGAGAGCGAAGATACTTCAGTGATTCATGATCAGAATGAACAACAAATTCTCTAGGCCACAAATAATGACGCCACGTTTCTAAAGAACGTACAAGTGCATACAATTCCTTATCATACGTAGAATAATTCAGAACCGGACCATGCAACTTTTCACTAAAATATGCAACGGGTTTACCATCTTGCATCAAAACACCTCCAATGCCAACTCCACTAGCATCACATTCTAACTCAAAAGTCTTACCAAAGTTTGGAAGTTGCAGCAATGGCGCGTGCGTAAGCTTGTACTTCTATGTTGCAAAGGACTCCTCTTGTGCTTTTCCCCAATGAAACACCACACCTTTCTTCGTCAACTCGTGCAACGGTGCAGCAATGGTGCTGGAATCTTTGACGAAGCGGCGATAGAAACCTGCAAGACCAAGAAAACTCCGTACCTGTGTGATGGTTTGGGGCAACGGCCAGCTCGCAATGGCCTCAATTTTCATCTTATCCACCTCAATTCTCTGTGGAGTAACAACATAGCCAAAGAAAGAAACTCTATTGGTGCAAAAGATGCACTTATCAAGATTAGCAAACAAACGTGCATCTCTCAAAGCATCAAAAACAGCACGTAAGTGTTCCACATGTTCATCCAAAGACTTGTTGAAAATTAATATATCATCAAAGTAAACCACCACAAATCGCCCAATAAAAGCCCGCAAAACCTCATTCATCAATCGCATGAAAGTACTAGGTGCATTGGTTAAACCAAAAGGCATAACTAATTACTCATATAACCCGAATTTGGTTTTAAAAGCTGTTTTCCATTCATCTCCAAGTTTCATTCTTATTTGGTGGTAACCACTACGCAAGTCTATCTGTGTGAAAATTATAGCACCACACAACTCATCCAGCATGTCATCTAGCCTAGGAATAGGATGACGATATCGAATTGTAATATTATTGATAGCTCGACAATCAACACACATACGCCAAGTACCATCTTTCTTGGGAACCAAAAGCACAGGAACAGCACAAGGACTAAGGCTTTCACGGACATACCCACGGTCCAACAGTTCCTGGACTTGTCGCTGAATCTCCTTAGTCTCCTCGGGATTAGTGCGATAAGCAGCACAGTTCGGCAATGTGGCTCCGGGAATCAAATCAATTTGATGCTCTATCCCTCTCAAAGGTGGAAGGCCCGGTGGTAACTCAGCTGGAAAAACGTCCTCATACTCCTACCAAATGTTAGTAACAACAGGAGGCAAAGAGCTAGCAATATTATCAAGCAAAAACAAAGCTCGTTTGCATACCAAAGCATAGCACATATCATCATCAGAAAGTTCAGCAAGTTCAGATTTCATTGCGAGCATAACTCCCCCCTTTAATTTAATTCCCTCGACCTCAGAAGTTGGTGCAGACTTATCCTTTTTAGGTGGCTAAATAGATGTAGCAACTTGCTGAATTTCATATTCCTTATCATGCAAACTAGCAGCTCGGTCTTTATCAGCTTGTACAATTTCAGCAGGTGTCATAGGTAGCAAAGTAATCTTCTGTCCTTTATGTGTGAAAGTGTATTTATTACTTTTGCCATGGTGTATAGCATCATTATCAAATTCCCAAGGACGTCCCAATAAAAGAGAACAAGCATCCATAGGTACGACATCACAGTCAACAGAATCAGCATAGGTACCAATGGAAAAAGAAACTCTACAGGTTTGTGTTACCTTAGCTTTCCCCGCATCACTAAACCACTGAATACCATATGGATGGGGATGAGGGCGTGTGGTCAATCCAAGCTTCTTGACCAAATCAGAACTCACCAAATTATTGCAACTACCTCCATCAATGATGACACGTGCGCGACGGTTGTTGATGACGAAAAAAATTTGGAACAAGTTATGGCGCTGTATTTGTGCGCTGAGTACTCGTTGCACAATGATGTTTCTAAAGGCCGTCGTGTCCTCACTACCAAATGCAATGCCATAATCCTCATCAATATCATTTGCCTCATCATCTTCAACGTCAGAGGTGCTTATGTATCCATCTTCTGTAGCAATGTATGCCCGCTGACTAGGGCAATCCTTCTGCACGTGGCCAAGCCCATGGCAACGGTGGCACTGAATGTTGGAAGTGCGTGGTGTCGAGGTGGTACTCCTGCTGCCCTCCTACAAAGAATTTTTTCCTGAATCTGAAGCACGTGCAGAAGATGGTGGTGGCGGTGATGGTGCAGCAGCTGTTGAAGGTGTGGATCGCTTGCTCGCTGGTGGGGGTGCTCGAAAAGAAGTTGGCTTGGGCAGCCCCGAAGATGGCGTTGTACATGGCCTATAGAAGGTGCTTCCCACCTTGTTCTTGCCCTGCTGTTCACGTCCCTGAATCTCCTTTTCTGCAAGCATAGCATATCGAAACAACTGGTCGACAGTGTTAAAGTCCTTATAATCAACTATGTCCTGAATATCACGCCTCAACCCTAAATAAATACGACAGATATAATCCTCGGGCCCTTCTACAATACCACAACGCATTATGCCTTTTTGTAAAGAACCATATTAATCCTACATAGAAGTTTCTCCTTGTTCTAAACACTGCAATTTCTTACGCAAATCTCTATGATATGAAGGAGGAACAAAACGATCATGCATAGCCACCTTAAGCTCATTCCAAGACGTAGGTTCTCTACCATCGCCAACTAGACCAGTCCACCAAATAATAGCAAAGTCCTTAAACTCACTAGTGGCTTGTCTAACTTGATGTTCTTCTGGTACAAGGTGGGCAGAAAATTTTTGTTCTACTGTCATCTCCTATTCAAGGTAACCCTCAGCATCATAATGACCCGAAAAAGATGGAATGGTAAACTTAATCTTAGCATAAGGGTCATCACGATTGTTATTACCTTGGTGAGCGCCACCCATACCTACCCTATTATGGCAAAGGCGACGTTGTAGTCGTGTGTTTCTGGTAGCTGCTTTATCATAATTACCATTGTCATCAAACACCGCGTCATCTGGAAAACGTGGAGGTGGTGGTTGTTGTGGCTGTGGCTGTGCTGGTGGACGTGCCTCCACTACAGCAACTCTGTCGGCAAGCTCGGACACCCGTCGGTCCACCCTCTCTAACATGGTGCCAAGCTTCATAGCGATGAGCGCGTCAGTGACAGCCTTGTTGATTGTTTCTTCCATCTTGTCATGAGAAGCTTCTAGCTCTTCTCGACTAACACATTCACTGAAATCTGCGGGAGCCTTCGGTGCATCATCTCCTGCCATCGAAAAGCACCAAAAACAAGAACACACAGTGAAGGTTATCCCTAATAATCCGACTACGTGCTCTCAACACAGCAAAGGAAGCATCTTACCAAGCTCTTGCAAGGTTCTTACCAACAAGCAAGGCAAAGGATACCTGGAAGGCGTGTAGTCTGCAATTGCAAGGGTCAAAAACCAGTGCCGTCCAGAAGGTGTATGTGGAGCTTTGGGAAGGCACAATATGTAGCAAGGAGTAGCAAATAACGAATGAAGAATAGCAAAGTTCAATAAGTATCCAAAGTACAAGTCACAATTGCTGGCTTAGACGTGTCCTAGATCTAGCACAACAAGTTGGGACAAGAAACGATGGAAAAATCTCACAGGACAAGCAAAACAGCACTCTATGCAATCGTTTTTAATCTTTTCAGAATTTCCCTCCAAAACCTCCGGGCTAGTAGGAATCATGAGTTTTTTATTTTTTGAAGTATTTTTTTTATATTTTTTCTTAACAGGGATACCAAAAGCTCCAAGCACACAAATTTGCACCCCTTTTTGACGTGAGATGCGGCCTAGGGAAATTCAAGAACAAACGCTGAAAACCCTAAAACAACTTGATTAATTTTTTTCTTTATCTTCCTGATTTTTTTTGAATTTTCTGAGTCGGGCAAACAGGGCGAAGCTTCCGTAAAAAATTGAGCCAAAACAGAGCACCGAGCGAAAAGTTATGCCCGTTTTAATGAAGGTACTTCAAGTTATGGTTTTCGGGAAGCCCACGATGCGGTTCTCTGGAGGCTCAATTCGGCAGGATGCGCAGCGGCGGTTAGGGTATGCAAGATGAACCAAGAAGGGCTGCGATGCAAGGCAATGGACACACGGCGGCTCGCAACCTATCTAGGGCTTGCACGGCAAGACTTCACGCAAGCCGGCTAGCGAGGGCAAGTCGAGTTATGGGGTGGTACGACTTGTAATTTGGTAATGGTGGATGGGATAGCGGCGGAAACAAACAATGCACAGCAACGGGCGATTGAACTACGACGACAAACACGACCTAATACCAGCAACAAGACTTGAACACGGACACAAACTCAACAAAGCGAATCTGAAATGAAAATGCAAAGGCTAAATGGGTACAAGGATAGCGGAAAAAAAATTTAGGGCTATTTTCTGGACTATAGGACAAAGGCGAAAGGGCGAACCTGACGGTAAACCTGTCTCTAGATACCACTTGATGGGAGCTAGGGTTTCCCGATCTTCCGAAAGGTTCTGATAACTCTCGATTTGGTGGAGTCGTGACTCAAATCGATCCGGCTTCCGAACCACACGTTCCCAACCCCGCAATCACAGCACCACGTCTCCTCAGGTTATCAACCGGTGTTGCACGGTTGACCTCGCCCAGAAGGCTAATTCTTGCCTGCGAATCGAAGAACACAAGCAAGAACGAGAAAGATTGCAACACAATTGCAGATGTATGATTAAACTCACGAAGTTGGAGTCTCAATTGATCTAAGCAAAACCCAAACCCTAACTTGGGTGGCAGCTACTGTTTTACAGAGTCTAGAGTCGTGGTCGACCCCCCTGGATGTGCCCCTATTGGGCTCAACACGATACACGGCCCAAAGACCAAAATACGACGACGCAGCGCCGAAACAGATTCTGGACGTCAACTTGTTTCGTCGATTTCCAATGACTCTGGACCAATTTTGATATGAGAGCTTCTGGACAGAAAAGATTATATTCTTAGCTTTCCAAGCATATAAAGAGCATCCAAATCTGAGCCCGTATGCGACCTGGGCGTCCGATTTAGCGCTGACTGCTCCTGGACTCCGAGGTGGACTCGAAGTCGAATTGATTTGGGCCAATATCTTGACTTGCACGCCCTTGCTGGTCCTCTCCACCTTGAAGCCCTTCTCCAACTATCCTCTGGTCCTCTCCATGGTTCCTAATTACAATAAAATCATTAGGTAGCAATCTATTCTCATAATCACATAGAGAAGTACTTAGGAACGAGCTCACCTCTAAATTCAATTGTCGCGCACAAGCTCTAGTGATTGGACCTTGAAAGATTAATGGAGGATTGTTGTGAGTATCCATAGGAGGGATGTCCTCATCATTGCTTATGTGGACGACCCTCGGTTGCGCTTTGCGTCGTGTATAGCTAAAGGGGGGTAACTGGCCGAACGGAGTCGTTCGGCTGAATAGGTCATTTCCGACCCCTATAGCACGTATTTCTCGTTACTCTACCTGCACAAGTGAAACACACCAAAACTCGTGGAACTTTATTAGATATAAACCTAGATGCAAGGAATGTCACATATAACCTATTTTATTCCTGAGTATTGGTGGTCGAAAACGTGTCGTAACGACCACAAACAGTAACCGTGTACTAAAACTGTGCACTGAGACTGGCCTTACCGTTTAGTTTACCTTTTGGTTATATTCCAATGCACTAGTTGGATCGTGAGCAACCTGATAGTCTTTCACAATGGACTTAAAGTTACGATCAGGTGATCACCTTATGGCGTCGGTGATCACCGGATATTATCACTCGATATGATCACCGGATACCACTTGTTTAATAGACAGTCTCATGCACTAAACTCTAAATCGTGTGAGACTGATGCACGGGGTTTTATTATAGAGATAAGACCTAGCAGCTGGCTTAACGAATGGAGAAGGCTGGTTCAAGAGATAGCCTTCCTTGGACGGAGGCTGGTTGCCGCCTTGGGTGTCTACGTGGCGCCCGACAGGCGTCTAGAGCTGTTTTGCCAGAGGGACCCGCGTGCCTTAAACGTGGGGGTGCCACCTGTATCCCGGGATGTCTCCACGTCATCCCGGGCTGCCTCCAGGGCAGCCTGGGATCCCGGGGTCACCTGCCCACGAGTCCACATCTGACGAAGCGTCAGGCGCCTTATGAGGCGGGCTCTTCTGGGCCTTTCGTTTGAACGGGTTGATGGGATGGGTCGGGGCCCATATCGAGGCGCTGCCACGGCTGCCTGTCACACACCTCTCCGTAATCATGTTGGTTTACGGGGAAGTCAATGGTCTCACCGGACAGTGTATCACCGAACGGACCTGAGGCTCTATCAGGTGATCTAAACGTTCTCACCAGAAAGTGTATCACCGAACGGACCTGAGGCTATATCCGGTGCTCTCAACGGTCTCATCGGTGAAAGCTAACAAGATCTACTAACGTGGAAGCACATGAATTATAGGAGTGCAACAACAAGCACAGCAGCCGAGTCTAAGTAGAAGACGCATTAGAGCATTTCCATTTACAGTTCGTACACTTATTTTGAAAGATTTCAGTAACAAAATACAGTCGGCCATGAGCCGTTTACAAGAGCAAATGTATAAACTGCCTATTATCCACAGCATGGTATATGCTACAACTTCAACCAATTTGGTTCACATGAACTCATCGATAGTTTTCTTCTAGCATCATACCAGCTAAAGGACACTTACACGGCTGGAGTGTTGGAGAGGAGCAGCATTCATGATTCCCTCGGCGCTGAGACTTTACCCTGGTCGGCGTGAGATGCTTCTGTCCTGCCGAGGTGGATCTCTGCCTCCTCCTTTTCCCAAATATCCTGGTGCTACCCTCGCTCAACATCTCCTTCACCGCTCGCAAGCTTTCTTCTAGCATCAGTAGCACATATCCTTGTGCTCTTCTCCCCATATGCTACTACTATTGGAGCATTTGTCAGGAGGATGGATTTTGTTGCACCACATGTTTGGTGACTGAAAGGATTTTGAGTGCTCAGTATGCTGAACACCTAGTGCATTTATAGACGTGTCGAAGCCGGCTACTGTTGGCATGTGAACTATGGCCGGCAACGGTCAGGAATAGATCATGTTTGACGCTCCTTAGCATGGACGTACTGTACGTCAACAGACATGTTGCTCCATTGACACAGGTTGTTGGATGCACCTGCATGCTAGTTCACGGATGTATTATGCATTGGATATTTGCTGGGACTCATCTTCCGCATTATCTCAGCAACATGGTTGATTCCATCTCAGTTTCCAGTTGCACTATCACCTGCATGAGATCTCCATTTTCCTCCTAAACCCGCTCAACCTACTGCTGCTCCTCTGCTTTGTTCCTCAGTGTTGGCACTCCTTACGGCCTACAGATAAATCCGCAAGCGGACGGATACCGATGTAGCTTTCACCCGGGAGTATTCCAAGGTATCGATTTCCATGGGGAACGAGAAGTGTACTAATCCTAAACTAAGTTGTCCTAGGTAGATGGAGTGGATGAATGAAATGGATGAGGTGGATGATGACAACAAGGAGAGAAGAGAAGAGGTAGGAGGGTAGAGAGGGTACAGGTCTGGTAAGGGTATTCTACCGATTTACTGAGCAGAGCAGAAGATACAGATAGATACTTGCTTCGGGACTACAGAGCCTCCGACACACAGAAAGGGATGAGAAGGGGTGCCGGTTACCCTGAACCTTGGGTCCTAGGACACCGGAACTAACGTGATGGACTACGAAGACCGAAAGGGCTGTCACCACCTTACGGCTACCACCTCCGTTGCGACGGGCAGAAACTAAGGTTACTGGCAAGTCTAGGAACCACTCCTACACTAGTCAATAACTACTTATCTCCTATAGCAAGATAAGCACCCAAGCTAAGCAACCAGTATACAGTTATACCAATCAACTAAGCATTGAACAAAGAACGAGACAAGTATATCAATGTAAGAACCGAATGCTCAATTAATCAGAGAGAGATACAAGAGTTACCAGACATGACCCAGATGTCACTCAAAGCAGAGCCGCATCCGTAGAGGTACAGTGGGAAGAGGGGCCGACACTCCGGCTCCTCTCCGGGACGCTCACCTCTCCTCTCTCCCTATTTCTACTGAGTGGCAGAACCTAGTGACGCCTACTCTTCTTCTTCTCTTGTGTTGTGTGTTGTTGCAGGGGCTGGAGAGTCCTATTTATAGCATGGAGGGTCGGTTTGAAGTGGAGTAACCGCCAAGGGATCCAGGGGATATTCCATGTTGATTCTGGCGAAGAGACCGGGTTCGGCCGAACAGGTCGGTTCGTCCGAACCCCTGGATCCACCGCCTTGGCTCTGGACGGCATGGATGCACTCCTAGAGGCGGTTGGTGCATTGGGGGTAGTTCGGCCGAACTGGTGGGTTCGGCCGAACTGGGCTTTCAGCCCAGAACGCCCCCCGTGCACCGCCTCTTGCTCCTGGACCCCTTGTGCTGGCCTCTGGTGCTTGGGTTTGAGTTGATTCGGCCCAGGATGACATGTCGGTGCTCCGGGATGTGTTGGCGGTCGTCCACGTGTCGTGTGTTGTCGTTTGGTTGACGTGGACGGGTCCCGCTGGCCTGTATGGCTAAGGGGGGTAACCGGCCGAACGTGTCGTTCGGCCGAATTGGTCATTTCCGACCCCTATAGCACGTATTTGTAGATATTGTACCTGCATAAGCAACACTCACCAAAACTCGTGGAACTTTATTAGAACTAAAACCTAAGTACATGGAATGTTACATAAAGCCTCTTTTATTCCCGAGTATTGGTGGTTGAAGTTGGGTTGTAACGACCGCCAACACTCAGCTGCCAAACATCATCACGAAGATCACACGGCAATCCAGACCTAATAGCTGCAATTCCCGGGATTCTACACTAAAATTGAACACCAAATCAGAAAACCAATCGCAGAACGGACCAAATCCAAGGGAAAACCTAAAGAAAGGCTTACCAATCCTGAAGGGCATTTGTAGTACCTCCGGCCCGGGTTCTCGTCGCTCCTTGATGTCCAGCAAGGCGCCGTCCTATTGCACTTCACCGGTGGGGACTAGTCATACGGACCTACTCGGTACGACATCGGCGCCGTCAACATCTCCATCTCCCCGCCTCCTCTTCTTCTCGACGACGATGCAGACCACCACGGCGAGTGCGAGCTGGACGACGCCATGGCGGCAGCCACCCTCCCACGTCGCCTTACTGTGCCCCCTCATTGGCAGGAACCCTAGGTCCGCCACGAACCCTAGGTCTAATCTACAGATCCGAGCAACCTTACCAGGCTCAAACTATATTAGATCAACCATTCAGTCCAAACTATACTACCAAAACATTATTCCAATCATTGTGGATTGACTATTTTACCCTTGGCGCAAAAACTTAATCCCAGAATGACAATTATCCCGCACTCTCTTTTTTTGTGTGGGCCCCACCAAAACAGTATGCACCAGGTGCATACTGGCCCACCATCTAGTACTCTTTTGGGTACCTCTTGGTACCTCCTTCGCTTACGGCCGTCGGATCGAGCGACGTGAGCCATCCAATTTTTCTTCAACTACCGTAAAATGATTCTTTTGGTAATTGATGACAACCATATCAAAAGGAGTGATAGAGTTGAGGGTGAAACTTGAAGTTACTTACACATTTCGAAGAATTCCCAATAAGAGATAGAGTACTTGACTTCAAAATTCAATAAGAGAGAATAACTCCCCCTACATGTGTGCATGGATCTCATATTTCAATTTTCACACATGCATGGATATGACATTTTTGGCGAAGCATTCCCTACAACATGGAGATCAAGGCAACAACATGCAAATATATATATATATATAGAATTTTAACCACACCATGTGTTAGCCTCAAATTCATAGAGCCACTAGAACAAGTCCATCATAAGATAGAAATATCACAAATAGTTCATCACACAAGCCAAATTTCAAAGCAAGTTCTAGCTTATTACAACCACACACATAGTTCATCACATATGACAATAAAATTAAACATGCAATGCAAGTTCAAGTTTCATGTTAATGCAAAAGCTCCCCTGGAGATCACATCACTCCAAGTCTCCCCCCTTTGGCATCAAATACCAAGAAAAGACTTCTCGTCCTGTGGTGGTGGAGGAGGTGGCCGAGGATAGACACCGTAGAAGTGGCCACTAAAGTCGGTGAAGGCCGTGTTGAACGTAGAAAATGAGATCTCTAGCTGAGTCTGACGATCAATAATCTGCTGGTACTGCTCAGAAGTAGCCAATCCATCAAATCTAGCAGTCAAGGCATTTATGTCGGTTTGGTAACTCTGCTGCATCCCCTGAAGCTGGGTCATGATGGGCTGAAGATACTGAGTGTTCATCTGCTGCTCATATGCACTGAACCTATCATCAAACCTCTGCTGGAGGCCCTGCTGCATAGCCTCAAAGACAGTAGACATCTGAGCCCCGAAGGACTGAGCCATGCTGTCAAAGTAAGGAGTGAAATATCCTTCAGGAGGTACCTAATAACCCTGTGGCTGCATAGGAGGAGGAGGTGGCATCTCAGGAGGACCCATATCCACATCATCATGTCCAACGTTTTGATTACATTCATCATCTCCAATGTTCTCATAGGGAGTGAGTGGTCTGTTCAGGAAATCCTTGGCATTGACGAACGGTTGAAACAACCCATGTTGAATTTCACAAGGACCATCATAACTAGTCGTCAGGCAATTCTATGCCACAGTTGAGATTGATATGGTGGCTAAAACGCTAGAATGGATGACCGAAAAGAGAAGATATGAAGCCACTTTTACTGAATTTGCTGAGGCAAATAAGTTGGACTATGGGTTCATTACTAGTGATCCTAGCTATGATATTGTGGATGAGAACCCACTATTGGTTGATGAGATTGCTCAATTCTATGAGCCACACAGGATAGGCATTGAAAGGGTATATGAAAGGGTAATAGGTCTTAGGCATCATCCTGCTATTATCCGTAAGATTGCCAAGACTATGGATCTCCCTGAGAGTGGCTACAAAGAAGCATTTGTGGGATGGCATAGGAACTTTGTGAAGCATGTCATGGCAAGTAACAAGGTTGATGTGGTGAACTTAATAATGTGCCAAATTTTGGACAAGAAAACCAACTTTGAGATCAATCTTTACTTTGCTCCCTATATCATGTCACTTATTCTAGCCAAGACCAAATTCAAAGGTCATTGTGATGTGCAGCATTCCCTCTATAGGCCATACAAGAATGACAAGAGGTTTCTTGAGAGGGAGTTGACTGAGTATTTGCCTGCCAATTTAGATGAAGCATGGGGTGATCCAGAAGAAGAAGAAGAAGCAGCTGAAGGTGCCGATGCACATCATGATGATGATGCACACGTTATGCCACCGCCACCTCCACCTCCTGCACAGCAGCCACAGTTTCCACCTCAGTGGGCACCCCCGCCTGGTTACTTTGATCCCTATTTTGCATCCATGCAGCAGACCATGACCTCTTAGTTTCAGCAGATGCAGACGGGGTTCGAGGCTCACTTTGAGGCATATGGGCAGCAGATAAACAACTCCTTTCAGAACATGCAACATGGGTTTCAGCAGCAGTTTGATGCTCTCAATGCCCATTTTGATAGATTGACCACCTCTGAGCAGGAGCTCATGGATAGGCAGCAGCAGCTCGAGATGAACTTCAATGCCTTCAGTAGTTACTTCTACTCCATCTACCCTCAGCCTCCTCCTCCTCCACCACCTCAGCAGGACTAGGACCCCTTTTGGGTCATTGATGTCAAATGGGGAGAGAATTTGGAGAAGTGAGGAGAAGTGATCGACAGAGATCGCTTGATGGATGAATCATAATCATGGATGGACGTTTGCATTTGCATATTTACTTTATGGCATTGCATGAACTTTGGCTTGTAATAATCGTTAAAATTCTTTGTGTGTGGTTGCTTGTTGAACTAGAACTAGTGGTTTGCTTGTGGTGAACTATGTTTTGGTTTCTAATGCTAATCCTTGGTTTGTTCTAGTTCTTGTGAAAATTTGATGCTAATCTTTATTTATTTAAGATTTATTGGATATATCTATGTTCTTGTGGCCTCGATTTTCATCCTTGTAAGGGAAATTCCACCAATTATATGTGAAAAATCAAATGCAAAAATTCATGCACATATGAAGGGGGAGTTTTTCCTACTTATCGGGTTTTGAAGTCATTCACTCTATATCATCTTTGGATTCTATGCAAAGTGAGTAAGTGATTTTAAAACTCAAAACCTTTCTCATATCACTTCTTGAAATGGTTGTCATCAATTACCAAAAAGGGGGGATTGAAAGCATCTAGGCCCTTAAATTGTGTTTTGGTAATTAACGACAATCATGGTGGACTAACAATTTCATTGAGATATGAGAATAGGTTAGTCCTCGACATTGGATGAGCTCTAGTGGTGTGCTGTGCTCACGGTTCATATGCTATGGAACAAAAAAGGTTCAAGGCAAAGGTAACATGGGGTTTTTCAATTTTACTGGTCAAGCGGTGTTTAGTGGATGAAAATTTACCGGATTATAGGCTAGATAGCCGTACTATCAAGAGGGGTCAATATCATTTGCTTGACGGTTCCATAATGTCACTTTGCTCAAACTATTGCATTGCATGCATGAGGGCTACCATCGTTTGAGAAAGTGGGAAAGAAAGAAAATGAAAAAAACATTTTTTCTGAGTAATGGCGGACGGTCTGCCTCGCTTGGGCCGGACTGTCTGGGGGGCTGGACAGTCCACGGCCAGCTTGGTGGACGGTCCGCCGGTATATTAACTCGCGTAAAAATAACTAAGTCCCAAATGGCTCTGCGAAGGATTTTGTGAGGCGGACTGTCTAGCGTGTTGTGGCGGATGGTCCACAGGCAAAATTCTGTGAGGCAGACCGTTTTTGTGAACTATTTACACAGAGACGTTTCCGAGCGTTTGAGAGGACTTTTGTGAGGCAAACGGTCCGCGGGCAAAAGTTTGAGTTTTGGCCGATTGATTTTAGTGTGGGGCGGACGGTCCGCGCCTGATGGGCGGACGGTCCGCGCCTGATGGGCGGACGGTCCGCCAGTCTCTAACGGTCACTTCTGACACACCTCTGACACACGTTCTAGCCGTTGGAACTCTGAGGCGGACAGTCCGCCAGTTGTACTACGAATGGTCCGCCAGCTGCGCTATTTGAACATAACGGCTAGATTTTCGGGTTGGGAGTATAAATACTCCACCCTCGGGCCTCGGGAAGCTCTCTTGTCACATTTGAAAGCTTCCTTGACATACTTGAGCATTCCCCCACCTCTCTCACACTCACTTGTCTTAGTGGTTGCATCTTTATGAGATTGAGAGCGTTCTAGTGCATTGCATCAAGAGTTTGAGCTTTGTGGCACTAGGGAGTCTTCAAGCAAACGTCATTGGCTTGTTACTCTTGGAGGATGCCGCCTCATAGATGGCTTGGAGCTCGTGGTTCCTTGAGCACTTCAAGTAGATTGTGAAGTGCCCTTGGAAGATTGGTGTGAGAGGTCTTGTGCTCAACTTGCCGGAGTGGTGAAGAGCAACACTAGTGAAAAGAGATTTGGAGCGGTTCATTGGTTCTAACCAGCACATAGATCAAGCAGTGTCTTGATAGAGGAGCGGTTGAACATTGAATCCATCTGAAAGTGCATCTAGGCATTTAATCAATTTTGGTGATTAATGATAATAGAAATTTGGATATAATGCATTCAATAAGATGTGCAGGTATAAATCAAAAAGGAAAGAAAAAGAAATGAGAAAGAAAGGTGCCCAATTCTTATCTCTTTGATGGTAGATGCTATTGAAGAAATTAAATATCTTTTTTGGTTTGAATTTAAGTATAGGACCACCGTACTATCAAGAGGAACAGGTAATCGTAAAATCATGTGACTTTGATGCTCAATCTATATCCCCAAATCCATTGCACTCCAAAACATACAATTTCATATTGTGCAGTTGTGCACCAGAAATTTCCGGTAATCGAAATTTCCAGTGACGACCGTAGAACTCAGCAGTTGAGCGCCCTTTGACTTTCACCGGAAATTTCTGGTGTCTGGCGGAAATCTCTGGCATATGCAACGGAAATTTCTGGTGATCTTGTCGAACATTGACGGTATTACTCGCCCCAACGGTCACATTTATGAGTGAACTATATATACCCACTCTCACTCCACATTAATGTGCTCTTGGCTCATTTGACGAACCCTAACCTCTCCCAAGTTTCCAAGAGCTCTCCCAACACTCCTTGCTTCAATTTCCAAGTTCATAGTGGTGTGTTGGTTGAGGGACTTGAACTAAGTGATTCAAGTTTTGTTCTCCATCTTCTTGAGCATCAAGTTCATGATTCTTCGGTAACTTTGTTTGTTACTCTCGGGGATTCATCCCCTAGACGGTTAGGCGTTGCCGAGAGCATCCAAGCAAGCTTGTGGATTCGCCTTGGAAGTTTGTATCATCCATCCTTCGTGGATTTACTAGTAAGTGCACTTAGCTCCTTTGTGGTGACTAAGTGGAGGAAAGTGGCTTGGAGTTGATAAGCCCGCCTTTCGTAGGCCCTCAACGGATACGTAGCTTCCTTTGTGGAAGTGAACTTCGGGTTAAATCTTGTGTCTTCGTTGTGATCATTGTTCATCGTGTTCTTGCTAGCTATTTCACCCTTTTGTCTCGATCTATATATTGGTGAAGTGCTAGCTGCAAGTAAAGGTTCCAGAGGGTTATTTACTTCCATAACAACATATTGATTCATATAGATTTGTTGTTGTTGCTCTTATTCACCTTGTGATTTAGTTCACGAGTCTTCACCGGACATTTCCTGTAGCAGGCGAAAATTTCTGGTAATTTGGCGGAAATTTTCGGTGGCTACCAGATATTCCAGTTCATCTGACAGTTATTTTTGATAATATTCAGTTGCGCCTATTCACCCCTCCCCCTCTAGGCCTAGTGTTGATCCTTTCAATTGGTATCAGAGCCTAATCCCTTGATTAAGGCTTAACCGCTAAGGGAAAAACACTATGGCTACTTCGGGGGAGAACTTCGGTGTCGGTGCTTTCGCCCTCAAAGAAGATCCTCCATTTATCGTTGACACAAGCTCAAGCGATGATGATCTTGCGATAAGTGATGTCGATGAAAGCTTGAATGAAGAAGAAAATAAGAAGAAGAGAAGAGAGAAGATTAAGAATAAGATTCAAGAGAAAGCCGAGAAGAAGGATCAAAAACTTCTCAAGAAGAAGTTGAGAGAGAAAGATGTTCTCGAAGGACTCCACTTCGTGTCTCACACATATGAGACTACATCTTCTAACAAATCTCTTGGTCCTACTAGTCTTAATTTCTCATCGGATCCTATGGGCAAAGTACCCAAATTCAATGGGGTTGACTATGCTCGTTGGAGCGATGACATGAAAATGTATTTGTATGGTCTTCACCCATCTCTTTGGACTATTGTGAATATAGGTGTTGACAAGAATGCCAAGCCAAGTCGTGAACAAAACATGACTTCTTCTGCAATGCTCAAGCCGTGATGGTGCTTAGAAGTGCTCTAAGTCCCTATGAGTATAAAAAGATTAGAGGAAAATTCTGGTGAATTCAGCGGAAATCTCCGACAGATAGGGATTAAATCCTCGCTTCTCATAACCTATTGAATGCTACATCCTTTTTCTTGTGGTCCTATATGTCACATACTATCATTTTCTCATCTACAGGCTTTACTCATGGATCCAAGTGACCCAAATGCTACGAAGAAGATTGTGACAGATATTGTGCTACAAAGGAGGAAAAAGCCTCGAATTGATTCCAATGCCTCCAATGCATCCACCACCTCATATCCACCATCTGATGACGATGATACTCCTGCAAATCCACTGGAGTCTATTCCAACGATGACCACCCCGAGAGGTCAGGTCAAAGCAGGGGCACGCAAAGCAGCTGGTAGGGCTCAACCTCCTCGTGCCGCCTGCACTCCACAAGCTCCTCAAGTTGCCAATGTGGCACATGATGGGGAACTTCCTCCTCGCCGCAGCAAGGCACAATCCATTTGTGGAAAATGGAAGGGTAAGCAAGGTGGAAGCTCCTCTCGATCACAACCTAGAGTTGAGGAAGAAGAAGAAAGGATGATGAACCAACTGAGGCTCAAATTCGTGCAGCTGCCACACAAGGCTTTGATGATCCCAATCGACAGAAGCTTGATTGTCCTCACACTCCTCCAAGGATTACAATCAACAATGATGGATACACTCAAGTAAGTGTGATTCCTAAGAAGCGTCCTCCTTTGACCGGAATTGGTGGTGTAACTCCAAGGTTACCTATCAATTACCGTAAACAAGTGGTTGATTGTCGCAAAATGAGATGTGAGGAGTGCCCACTCATCTTTACTAAGGATGCTTCTCTTGACTATCGATTCCGCACTCAGTTTCATGTGGACTTCTATTTCTCACTGCTTCTTTCTTGCTCAGATCCTCTTGTTGACATGCAATGGATTGATTGGGAATATATGAAGAATAGTCATCATCCAACTTGGGATCTAGTGATTGACATATCTAAGGAAAAGGGAGTGTATGATTTGATGGGCTTTCAATATGATTGGAATGAGGAGATTGTACTTCAGTTTTATGCCACTCTTTATCACCATTCAAACAAGAAGACAATCTATTGGATGACGGAAGGAACTTGATATGAGGCAGCCTTCAAGGATTTTGCTCACCTTCTTGGATTTGGACGTGCTGATTGGGAGAAGCCCTCCGTATTTAATGCTCGAACTTTGTACAATGATGAGATCCAGTTCATGGATGAAGAAGGAACCGAATCTGATGGATACATCACTCACTTGCAGCCCTTCTTTCACTACATGAACAAGATTCTTCGAGCTACTCTGACTATCAAGAAAGGAGATGGTTTGTCAGTTCTTGGCCACACAAGAAATCTCCTTGCTCGTCTTTGTCCCGATGGTGATGACTTTAGCATCTCGGACTTCATATGGAATGAGATCATCGAGGGCGCTTCGGACTCCGAGCGTTGTCTTCCATACGCTCCCTATGTGATGTACCTCATCGAGACCACCACCAAGACAAACTTTCCCAAGGATCACTCTCATAAGCGTCTTTGGGTTATGAAAAAGAGAGGGACAGCTCCACCTCCTCCTCCTAGGACTACAACAAGATCAAAAATTCCTCCTCATGCTGAGTCCTCTAGAGCTGCTGCAACTAGGACGGCGGGTGCTCCACGTGCCACTCATGGACCACCGCCTCCTTGCCCAAAGAAGAACAAGGAGATGAGAGCTTTCCGTGACCTATTTCAGATTTGCAAGCATAATGCAATTGAAATTAACAAGAACGGAAAGGGAATCAAAGAGCTCCAAGCTCATGCCGGTTTTCCTCACTCACCCTTTCATGAGCTCCCTGTGTTTGAGGACCCTTGGTCGGACTTTGAATAAGGTGAAGAGGGTCCTTCTAGTCCTCCCACTGTTGCTGCTCCTTCTCGTCGCTCTCGACATGCTTCCACTCGCCATGTTGAAGAAATTGAGACCGAAGAAGAAGAGGAGACCTATAGGGGAGATGGATTCTACACCGACGAGGATGATGACGGTGTTGATGATGATGATGAGGCCACTCCTTGATGATGTTGATCTGCTCTGTCATGTTCTTCTTCTTTTCCTTTTTGGTGGTTGATGCCAAAGGGGGAGAATGAATTCATCACATCGTCTTGTATCTTAAATTTCTATGCTTGTGTGCTACTGAACTATGTGTGTTGTGTGTGAACTCTTAAAACTGCTACTTATCTCTTATGGTTGTGCTAGAACTTGATAAAATAGGCTGTGGTGACATGTTCTTTTTTTGCCTCCAGTTTTATTAGAAATTTCTGATAACTGGCGGAAATTTCCGTCGCATCTGCCGGAAATTTCCGCTAGTTCCATCGGAAATTTCCGGTAATAGTGATGTGTACCTTCTTTTAATATTTGTGCTATATCATGCCATATGCATCATGTTATTTCCTTCTTTTTGAGCCATTGTAAGCAATTTTCTTGAGAATTTCTTGCAAAATATGTGCATAAGCATTTGAGGCTTCTAAAAGTTGAACATGCACATATTTAGGGGGAGCCTCTTGAAATTTCTTGGATACAACACTTGATGATTATTGATATCTTATGAGACCAAATTTGTATTGTCATCAATCACCAAAAAGGGGGAGATTGAAAGTGCATCTAGGCATTTAGTCAATTTTGGTGATTAATGATAATAGAAATTTGGATATAATGCGTTCAATAAGATGTGCACGTATAAATCAAAAAGGAAAGAAAAAGAAATAAGAAAGGAAGGTGCCCAATTCTTATTTCTTTGATGGTAGATGCTATTGAAGAAGTGCTACTGAACTATGTGTGTTTGGAAGTGCTCATGTTGGTCAAGGGTGGGATTCTTCTAGTGATAACTCCGATGATGAAGAAGTGGCAACTCTGGCCATTCAAGTCCCTACACCAACACCTAGACTCTTCAACAACTATCAAGATAGTGGTGATGAAGCTCCCATGTGCCTCATGGCGCAAGGGACAAAGGTACTAAACATCACCCCATCCCTCTCATCTACTATCTTGACATCTAGGAATATAGAAAATGACCTAGATGAAGAGGAAGCTGAACATGATAAAGAAGTTTGGCAAAGAAGGCTACAAACAAATTAAAAAATTAGTAGAGAAATTGGAGAAAAGGAAAGAGTCTCTTGATAGGCAAGAAGAATTGCTCATCCTTGAAAAGGAGAGAAACCTTGCTCTTGAAGAAACTTTAGTTGAGGAGAAGATCAAGGTTGAGAAATTGACAAGTGACTTGTCACTTGCCAATAACTCACTTGAGAAGATGTCTAAGGAATTGTCCTTGGCAAATGACTCTCTAGCCAACCTAAAGAATGCACAAAGTGAACTTCAAGAAAGACATTCAAGCCTAGAGGTCAAATCCAAAGACCTAGAAGCTAACTTTAGCACTCTTTGGGAAAGCACCAAGGTTGACTCTAAGACAACTCTTGATTCCAATGTCTCTACTAGTGAAGGTTGCTCAAGATGCTATAAGTTTGATGTAAATGCTTGTGCTACTAACCTTTCCAAGCTAGAAGAGAGAGTCAAAGCTAATGATGCTAAGATTCAAGAATTGACCAAGGCAATTGGCAAAGACAAGGCTAAAGGTAAGAGTGAATTTGAGACCCATCCGGCATATAAAGCTGGAAGATATCCTAAGGATGCGCTCGGATTCACTAGAGGAGGAAAGGCAAATGGCACTAGGATGTTGAGAGGTCATGAAGTGCCAAGGTTCACCAAGGGTGCAAACCTTGGAGACTTGATGAACATTGCTCATGGTGTGATGGTAAACACCATCGAAGATAAGCCTACGGTTGAGGCAATTAGCAAAGGTGCCAAGAGCTCAACCAAGATGAAGAAAGAAGAAAAGATCATTGAGCATAAGCCATCTCCCAACTATACCATTGACTACACGGTTGTGTGGGATCACAATGGGAAGATGGTGGTGAAGTATGTGGGTGCTCATGCAAAGAAAATGATGAGGAGTGTTTGGGTGCCTAAGATTTCTAAAGCTAACACTCAAGGACCCAATCTCTTTTGGGTACCTAAGTCCAAAGCATAAACTTGTTTTGTAGGCATATTCCTCCGGTGGACCCTCATGGTTGCTTGATAGTGGATGTTCAAATCATATGACCGGAGAGAAGAATATGTTTGATAAGTTGAAGGAATATGACTCACCTATTGAAAAGATCACCTTCGGTGACAATAATCATGGTGATGTGATTGGTCAAGGTGAAGTTGCTATCTCACAAGACTCATCTCTTTCCAATGTTTATCTAGTTGATTCTTTGGGATACAATTTGTTGTCGGTATCACAACTTTGTGAAAAAGGCTACAATTGTCTCTTTACTAATGAGGGTGTGAGCGTCCTTAGAAGGAAGGATTCCTCTATTGCTTTTACGGGTCAACTTAAGGGAAAGCTTTATTTAGTTGATTTCACAACAAATAAAGTGGAACCGAAGACTTGTTTAGTGGCAAAATCTAGCTTGGGTTGGCTTTGGCATCGCCGGCTAGCTCATGTTCGGATGAGGAACTTGGCCAAACTTCAAAAGGATGAACGCATTCTAGGACTAACAAATGTTGTCTTTGAGAAAGATAGGTTGTGTAGTGCTTGTCAAGCTGGAAAGCAACTTGGAGCTCCTCATCCACCCACAAACATATTGACTAGCTCAAGACCCTTAAAATTGCTCCACATGGATTTATTTGGACCAATTACTTATATAAGCATTGGTGGAAACAAGTATGGACTTGTCATTGTGGATGATTTTTCTCGGTTTACATGGGTTTTCTTTCTATAAGACAAGAGTGAAGCTCAAGGGGTTATCAAGAAATTCATTAGAAGAGATCAAAATGAGTTTGAGTTGAAGGTTAAGAGAATAAGAAGTGACAACGGGACGGAGTTCAAGAATCTCAATATTGAGGAGTTTCTTGACGAAGAAGGCATCAAGCATGAGCTCTCCGCTCCATATACACCTCAACAAAATGGCATTGTTGAGAGGAAGAACCGGACCTTGATTGAGATGGTAAGAACAATGCTTGATGAATACAAGACTCCAGATATCTTTTGGGCCGAGGCGATCAACACGGCTTGCCATGCCACCAATCGCCTCTATCTTCAAAAGTACTTGGGCAAGACTCCGTACGAGATCCTCACCGGTAACAAACCTAAGGTGCATTACTTTCGAGTCCTTGGTTGCAAATGTTACATTCTTAACAAGAGGACCAAAAGCTCAAAGTTTGCACCAAAGGTTGACGAAGGCTTTTTACTTGGTTATGGTACTAACGAACACGCCTATCGTGTCTTCAACAAAACCACCGGTTGTGTTGAGATCACGGTAGATGTGAAATTTGATGAATCAAACGGCTCTCAAGTAGAGCAAGTTGAAAATGACCTTGTAGATGATAAAGAACCTCCTAGCCAATCCATCATGAGAATGGGACTTGGAGAAGTGAGGCCTCGTGAAGTTCAAGTTGAAGATCAAGAGTTAGCCCAAGCTCCGAAAATCAATGTTAATAGTGATCCATCATCATCGACAAGAGTTGAACCACCAAGTTCCCTTCAAGATCAAGTTCAAGCACATGGTGAAGATCATGATCATGGCAATGATCAAGGGTGAGTTTTAGGTGATAATGCTCAAGTTGATGAATCTCACAATGAAGAGGATGAAGATGGACCAATTCAACGTCAGTCAACATTTTTACACCCAAGAGTTCATCAAAGCGTTCAACGGGATCATCCCGTTGTTAACATCCTAGGAAGCATCCAAAGAGGGGTAACCATTCGTTCTCATTTAGCAGATTTTTATGGATGTTACTCATTTGTTTCCTCTTTGGAGCCTCTTAAGGTAGAAGAAGCTCTTGGTGATGCGGATTGGGTCATTGCAATGCAAGAAGAGTTGAACAACTTCACAAGAAATGAATTTTGGGAATTGGTCCCAAGGCCCAAGCAAAATGTGATTGGCACCAAGTGGGTTTTCCGGAACAAACAAGATGAAAATGGGGTTGTCATAAGAAACAATGCTAGATTGTTTGCTCAAGGATTCACTCAAATTGAAGGTCTTGATTTTGGTGAAACTTATGCCCCGGTGGCAAGGCTTGAATCCATTCGCATTCTATTAGCTTATGCCTCACATCACAAGTTCAAGCTTTATCAAATGGATGTAAAGAGTGTCTTCTTAAATGGTCATCTATCCGAGTTGGTATATGTGGAGCAACCACCGGGCTTTGAAGATCCCAAGCACCCCAACTACGTCTACAAGCTCCATAAGGCGCTCTATGGGCTTAAGCAAGCTCCAAGAGCATGGTATGAATGCCTTAAGGAATTTCATCTCAAGAATGGCTTTGTAATGGGCTAAGCGGATTATACACTCTTCGCTAGAAAAATAGACAAGGATTTGTTTGTTTGTCAAATTTATGTTGATGACATTATCTTTGGTTCTACTAATGAAAAGTTTTGTGAAGAATATAGTAGGATTATGGCCAAGAGATTTGAAATGTCAATGATGGGGGAATTGAAATTCTTTCTTGGCTTTCAAATCAAGCAAATGAAGCATGGGACTTTCATATGTCAAACAAAGTACACAAGTGATATGCTCAAGAAGTTTGACATGGCTAATGCCAAGCCCATCAAGACACCAATGCCCATGAATGGCCATCTTGATCTCAATGAGGAAGGGAAATCGGTCGATCAATAGGTATATCGCTCCATGATTGGCTCTTTGCTTTATCTTTGTGCATCTAGGCCCGATATAATGCTTAGTGTGTGCATGTGTGCAAGATTTCAAGCCAATCCCAAGGAATGTCATTTAATGGTTGTTAAGAGAATCTTTAGATATCTAGTGCATAATCCGAACCTTGGCTTGTGGTATCCCAAGGGCTCCACTTTTGATTTACTTGGCTATTCCGATTCGGACTATGCCGGTTGCAAGGTACATCGAAAGAGTACAACGGGGACTTGCTAATTTCTTGGTCGGTCTTTGGTGTCTTGGAGCTCTAAGAAACAAAATTCCGTTGTGCTATCCATTGCCGATACCGAGTATGTTGCAGCCGGTGCGTGTTGTGCTCAACTACTTTCGATGAGACAAACCTTGAATGATTTTGGTTGTGAGTACAAAAAGATTCCACTTTTGTGTGACAATTAGAGTGCCATTAAACTTGCAAATAACCCGGTCCAACACTCTAGAACCAAGCACATTGACATAAGACATCATTTTCTTAGAGATCATGATGCCAAAGGAGATATCACTCTAAGCCATGTTGGAACCGATAAACAATTGGCCGATATCTTCACCAAACCTCTTGATGAGCAAAGGTTTTGTTCCTTGAGGAGTGAGCTAAATATCTTAGATTCTCGTAACTTGGCTTGACATGTTGCACATGGTTGAGTGATTGTAGTCTAGGTCTTTGAAATAAAAGTTTTTCAAACTTGGGAGTGTCTTTGGTATTTGAAAAGATTTGGATTTCGATCTTTTGGTCCTGTCAACTCAAGTGTGACCATTGTTCTTCATGCTTGTCTGTGGCTGGTCACACTCTGAGGAGATATCTAGTTTAGTGGCACACATATCTATCTCTATCTAGTGGCTAAATCTCTCAAAACTCTCCATCTCGTTTCTACTGGGGTTTATCGAAAATCTCTGATGAACGGCGGAAATTTCCGGCAGATGCGACGGAAATTTCCGGTGTTCATCGGAAATTTACGATAGACCGCGTTCTCTCTTATCTCCATTGGAAATTTCCGATGATTTGACGGAAATTTCTGGTGTTTTGGCGGAAATTTCCGGTGTTTTGGCGGAAATTTCTGGTGCCTCGCATGACTTAAACCCCTCTTAAACCTAGCCTCGAGTCCATCCCTCTCATATCTCATCTCTCACGCCGCTGACGCCTCTCTCTCTCTCTGAACTCCACTCCATTGGTGATTTGGCTCTCCCTCCACTAAAATCTTCCAACAATCGGTGTTTTGCTTCGTCAAGAACTCATCTGGATGGAGGAAATCCTTCTTCATCACCCTCCCTCACTCAATCTTCAAGTTCAAAGGATGTCAAGGTATTCAATCGTGGTTCTCGAGTTCAAACCCTAGAGTTCTGTGGGGCCACGATCCCTAGGTCCACTCATCTAAGGAATTAAACTACTCGATATGGAGAGTTGTGATCCGACTGCTTTAGACTAGCCAGATAAGGTATAGGACGATGTAGTCAAATAGTAAAACTACCCGTATTCGAATAGTATACATGATAGATTACCTTATTGTAATCATCCTGGAGTGGTCTGTGTAATCGATTTGTAACTCTGCTCCCCGGGTATATAAGGAGGAGCAGGGACCCCCTCAAAACAACTCAACCACACGTACAATACAATCAAACACACAGGACGTAGGGTATTACGCTACTCGCGGCCCGAACCTGTCTAAATCTTTGTGTTATTCGTGTACTGTCGTTCCTAGAACTCGGCGAGACCCACCAATCTACTCTCTGGGGTACCCCCAGGCAGACGTGCTCATTATAAATCATCGACACTTGGCGCCCACCGTGGGGCTTCTCACCGAAAGCTCACCATTAGGGACGATGGGATCAATCGCCTTCAAGATCACCGACGTCGAGGCAGGAGCCACCTTCGTCTTCGGTGCGTGGACCTTCGTCGCCTTAGGCAATGGCAGGTTCGCGAGCTACCTTGCGAACAATCCCGGCCCCTACTCGACGACTACTCCCAGTTCGATCCTAACTCCAAGTTCGCTCGGGACTCACCAAGTCGAGTCCGGGTACTACTCGACTCCAAATATGGAAAGAGCAGGGAACTCCGAGTTGGCCACGCCATCGGACAACCCCTCAGATCGACTCCCGCTCAAACTCTCCAACATAGCGCATCCATATAAACAGATGCGTACCACAAAAGCAGAAGCAAGGAATTTGTCAGGAGCCTCACTCGAAGGCAGATCACCCCGACGACCTCAAGCTGGCATCAACGCCATCGAGGGACAACGACGATGATTTCACCATCCTGCTATGTGACGCTCCTGAAAATGTCGCGCGCCTACGCCATCACGCTCACTTCAACACCAAGTTCGTGTTGGAGGAACCACTCGTTCGCCTCCCGTCCGGACTAGTCGTAACAAGAACACCAGGAGGACTCGATGTTCACTGGCCTGGGGCGATTCCGGCCGACACCTGCCGGGACAACGAGTCAAGACTTGCCGCCGTCATCCTGGAGGAACTGCCCTTCCAAGACGGCAAGACTGTGTCACTCACTACTTCAACTGAAAGCTCAAGCGACAACTTCTCAGCCACCCAGATCATCCTCTCCCTCAGCGAACAGGACCTAGGTCATCAAGTGTTCATGGCTGGTAATGAGGACCAAGGCACCCAACATGATCGCGAGCTGATCACCGACGTATCAGAAGAGGAACACACTGCGGACGGAGAAACAGAGGAGCAAAAAACCTCGTGCCAAGAAAGAAACGCCAAGCGTAAGCAGAGGTGCATCAACGCCGCTATACGCGCCAACGCCATGCGAAACCTTACACATGATTTCGATATGGTCGGGGACCATTTAGTATCTCGAGACGCACCATTGAACATCTCCGCCGCAGCAGAACTTGTCAGGGCCATGCCCGGTGTTGACGTAAAATCCGCACCTCACGCCAAGCACACAGCAAGCCGAATTAGCTGGCTTCACACGTGGCCCGGGCTTTTGAATCCGGAAGCGTGCCAGTCAGTTTGCCTGAAAACTAACAAAGGGATAAAAACGTTTAGATCAAAACCTGGAACGTGTCGGGTGAGACCAGACAGTTCCATATTTGCGGCGTTGAAGCCAATCTCGAGAGACATATAGCTACGGACAAGCTATCTGTCGGCAGTTAAAGCCACATTCGGCAATCGGCGAGGCACACAAGGAGCGCACTGCCGAATGCGTGACGTAAGCATGACGAAAGATCGGCTTTCAACCGAATGAACATTGTAACACATACTCATAGCCGATTAACGAGAAGCAGAGCATGATAGATAAATAAAAGGGTGAAACATGATCATAAATTCGCAGTAAACAAAGAATGCATAGGCCGAAAGCAGCACCCGTCAAGCATGATAACAAACAAGTTAATCCACCGCATGATACGACTTGTTTGTGACCACGCCACTAATCAGATTAGACCAATCCACCGCATGATACAATCTAACCATGAAAAGCTAAAAGCATTCAATGTTTAGTTACGAACCCACAACACAGTCACGAATTTACATTGAAACAAGAATGCATAGGCCGAAAGCAGCACCCGTCAAGCATGGCAACGAGCGAGTTAATCCACCGCATGATACAACTCGTTTGAGGCCACACCACCAATCAGATTAAATCAATCCACCGCATGATACAATCTAATCGTGAAAGGCTAAAAGCATTCATTGTCCAATGCAAACCCACGAACACACGTTCACTCGTGAGAGCATTACCGAATGCGGCTATTTAGCCGAATCGGGGTCCATGGCGAAGGAACAAGCCTAATCGGTAAAGATAAATCTATCAGATCGAATCGAATTCTAATCCACCGGATGATTAGCTCTAAGACGACCCAAAAACCTGCATCTACCGCATGATACCCGGTTCTGTCAAGATCTACACGATGCCGACAAGCTCGAACCCGCGACACGTAGCAACCTAGATCGGTTTCGGACTCGGCTGTGAGGGGATAATTCGTCACATCGTGAAGTAGAGCCGATTCTAGCCGATCTAGATTGGGCAAAGGTGTGTTGCATGAATTAAGCACATAGTAAAAACGGAGCAACACGGGGTAACTTAATGAATCTGTTAGATCTTGCTGAAATCTAACAGAGCCGATAACTTGGTCCATACTAGATCTTAGCCCACCGCATGGCTCATGACCTAACAGAGGAACCTTCTTGAGACCACAACTTAAATCCACCGGATGATACTAAGCATGGTAACAAGACTACTTGCATCAAAGCTTAAATCCACCGCATGATACTAAGCATGATACAAGGTTGCCGGTACTTACGGAGGTCGACGGATCGATGACTCCTCTCGAAGAACTCGACGACTCGACTAAAGGACTCGATGTTGGCACGGGGCCGGTTTGTTGTATGATTGATTGATTGGATCCCTTTTACAATTGCCATGGGTTTATATTTATACCCAGGTCTTGATACAACTCCTAGTCGGACACGACTACAATACTTGTTTCTAAAAATAAGTGACGAATCTTCGTGCCCATATTGCGTTCCTTGTTCGAACCGGCCTTTTCCTTATATTGATCCACGTCATCATGTTTTCCCGAATACTACCACTCTTCGCCTGCGGAACAATGCCTCTGCCGAATGATGACGCATTCCCGACCGCAGAGTATCTCTGCCGAACGTTTCAGAGAACACCCCTTAGCCGAATGACGACGCGTTCCCGACCGCAGAGCATCTTTGCCGAATGCCTCAGAGAAAGCCCTTTAGCCGAATGGCATCCTTCCACCAAATCCGGCTCACATGTCAGCCTCTTCCTGGTGCCAATTTTTGGTGTCAACACATGCCCCTTCAATTTCGGGATAAGAGGTAACTTTTATCTCGGAATTGACCAGAAGCACTTTAACATTTCCAAGTTAGTTCTGCTCGGCACCCGCTTCTCCTTTTGAATCTTCAGAGCTTCTCATCCGGATCCGAACCCTAAGTCATCGTCTTCCAAGATCCAACCTTCAAATGGCGGACCAAGATCTTGCTCTCCAGGTAAACTTCAATCCCCTCAAGCATGTTCGGCATTCTTCTTTCGATTTGCATTTTAAATTTCTTCTTATTCCTTTTCATTCTTGATAGGCCCTAGCTACCGAAATTCTCATCCCGGTTGAGGAAAAATCTCCATCCTATTTCCTTGGTCCCGTAGGAGATTCAGATCCTTCTGAAATCATTGCGGCCGAATCTCAGCGGATTCCTTTTAAGATTTCACTGACAAAACCTCATGAGTGGCAAGACGCCTTCAAGAACTGGCCTTTGCCCCCAATCGCCGGATGGAGAAATTGGTACAAAAGGATTTCTGACGATAAAAGTCCCCAGACGCAGAATTGGAACAGTCTTCGTATTTCTCATTGCTTGGAGCTATCTCTAGCTGAAACACCAAAGAATGAGAACCTTCTGATCGCAGCTTGCCACTTCTGGTCCAATGGTGCAAATGCTTTTCTTTTCGGCCATGGCCCAATGTCCCCTACCTTAGCCGATGTCTACATGATGACCGGCCTGAATGTTACAGGAACTGTGTACCCATATGACCATAAAGGTTCCTCCAAGCAGACAGGAGTAAGAACAGGAGTTGGATACAAGAGATATATCCAGAATCATATGTCTGATGGTCCTCTGACTGATGTCGAATACAGAGCTTTCCTGAACATGTGGCTATGCAGATCAGTCTTTTGTGGCAAAGCCAATGAGCCAACCTTGAATCATATCGTGATGGCCGAAGAGCTGGCTGCTGGAAAAGTCATCCCACTTGGGAAATACCTTCTGGGAAGTGTTTACCATATGCTCAACCAAACCACCCACCTGATGCACACTAGCAAGAAGATCCCCTGTGTCAATGGTCCCTGGTGGTTTGTCCAAATGTGGCTGCAATTATACATGCACCAAATCGTTGCTATTGATCTCAACAGCCGAGACTTCCCTTCAATCAATTATAAAGAAGGAGAAACCCGGAGAACCAAAGGTTGTCAAACTTATGGAGAAGCTGCCTCCACTGTACCTATCAACAAGAACATTGGTGAACTGTTTGAGCTCTTCTTCAGAGGTTTTGCCAATCCTCTTTGGTTCCCTTATTCGGACAATGACAACCTTACTCTCCCTTGCGAATTCAGCTTTGAGACTGGATGCACTGATGTACAATCTGTAGCAATTTTTAATGCCTTCATCCAGCCCTGCATCCTGCCAGCCGAATTCTGTGGAGGGAGGCTAGTCCAAAGCACTTATGAATATTATCAGCCAAACATGATGGCTAGACAGTTGGGATGTGGCCAAGTGCCCCCTAGGCTATTTCTCCATGAATTCCTCAAGCCTAGGGAAATAGTCAAGGATTCCACAGAAACAAGAAGGATTTTCACCTATAAATGCTGTGGAACTATTTATGCACCTGATCCCTTTGTGCCAACAATATCTGCCCATCCTTCCTTCACTCTCTGGTGGCAAGAATTCCATGATCATATCTTCAATATGCCAATCTATCCCTTCTGCCTTGAGTTAATGCCTGATTATCAGCCAACTGCAGAGGTAATATGCTTATTCCTTTATCTGTCTTCATGACATTAACTCCAATCGATTCTGACTCTATTATTTTGCAGGACATAACACCTGCCCCCCTTGCCAGAGTAATCTTATACAAAACCGCAGGCCCAATATCTGCTTTGGGGCATCAATCCCCTACCTTGGCTCGGCTGATGGCTAGACAAGCTTCTTCAGATCCAATACTCACTAGACCATCATCTGTCAAGAGGAAAACCCTCCTTATAGCTGCTTCCTCAGTTGTAAAGAAGAAAAGAACAAGTGGCAAAATCAAGGTCAGAGTCTTTTTTCTTTGACTATAATGCTTTTGGTGTTTTTGCTCAGCTTCATTTCTTTTTGATTTCAGGCCAGAGAACAGCAGCCAGCAATCAGTACAGGTCCTGCCGATGCTTCAATGATTGGTAAAATTTCTCACTATCTCGTCTTTAAAGTTCCTCTCCATCGGCATTGATTCTTTTTTCAGTTTCAGAGCAAATCTCAATAGACCAAATCTTGGAGAGTTCTTCTTCTCATCAAGAACCAGCTTCAGCTTTACTTGATGTTCTTCAGCCAGAAGTCTCTTCTCCACCAAAAGATCTTCCAAGCTCTCCTCAGCATATCACACAAGAACCTTTGCCTGAGCTTGAGCTGCCTTCTCTCTCTATTCAAGAAATCAGGAATGAGGTAGAGATAATTATCCAGTTTTCCCAGTTCTTTATTCAATGGATCATCAATAATTCGGCAGAATCTTCTTTCAGGAGAAAACCACTTCTTCACCCAGCTATTCATTTGCTGTGGATGATCTAGTTGCCGAACAAGGAGAAGAAACTTCTTCTGGTCAAGCTTTATCAGAGGAGAACCAAGCAAAACTGAAGGAAATCCTCTCTTTTCTGCATAAGGACACTCGAGAACAAGTTACCAACGCTGATCTTTTAAGAGACTTGCTTGAATCATTCGACCAAGATCTTCCTGCCGATATCAAGACTTCTTTAGATCCAATTTCCAGATTGGATGATCATTTTATCGCAGTGAAGCAAGCTCTGAAGAATCAATCTGCTCAACCAGCCTTGGAACAAAGGAGAATTTTGGTCAAGCAATCTGTAAAAGATCTGCATACTCAAGTCCAGAATGACAAGGAATCATTGACCAAATTGGAATCTGAACTTGAAATGAAGGAGATCAGAAAAGCTGCACTTGAAGCCGAATTGAGAGATCTATCGGCCGAAATTGAAGTTGACAAGAAGAAGATAGTCGAGCTTCCCAAGTTAACAGAGAGGAGGCGAAAGGAAGCCTTAGCAGCTCTAAACGAAGACAAACAACTCAAGGCGAAGCTTGCTGCCCTGGCTAGAACCCAAGAAGCTGACAAAAACTTATTAGAGAACATTAGCAATATGATATCAAATGCCAAAAATGTAATCTCAAAGTTCTTGGGTGTGTAAACTGTGTCAAAATAGTTTGATAGCCGAATGTTTTATCAACTTTGTAGTTTCATCAATTGCTTTCATGCTTTTCTTTCCATTGTGGATAACTCATTCGGCAAAGCTGGTTTTAATAGCGTCAGACCCGAAAACGCTTCAACTATGACATAGCCGAATCTCATCCAGTCAAAGCCGAATACGACTCGATAAGAATCCCAAACGACATGAGAACCGATCGGCTGGAGAATCCTTTCCACCTTCCGAACTCTTCGGAATACGCGCCACGATCTTTGGCCACGATTTTCTCTGCGGGTTCTATAAATAAACACCCAGGCAGCCCACAGTTTTTCACCAAGTTCTTCGTCTTCCAAGTTCTTGCCGACTCAAGTCATTCTTTTCCCCATCCACAGTAACTCCGAGGAACTTCCAATGGCCGACAACAACAGGAGGCGCCCAGCCGTCGATGAGGCCGAAGGAAGTCGCGCCGGCACTCGCCGCAGGTAATTGGCTGCTTGCTTCTCTCTGTTCTTCTCGAGATTTCCTTTCTCTTTCCTGACGAATCTTCTTTGTTCTTTCAGGGTAATCCAATGGATTGCCGGCGCTGGCGCGCCAGTTGCGGCTCCAGCCGCTGCTCCTGCGGCGTCCAACTCCTCGAGTTCGTCCAATCGGACTCGTTCATCGGACGACTTCCGCTACTCAGACGGCGATGCTCGCCGATTCAAGGCGGAGCGCGACGACTCTCGTCGCGAACTGGAGATCATCTCCAAGCAAGCCGGGATTGCGGACCTCGAATGGCAGGCCGAGCGCAAGCAGCTGCTTGAAGTCATTGATGGTGAGTCCTGCAATCTGCTCAATCTCAATTCTCGTCCTCCAAATGATACTAATCTGTCATCCCCTTGTGACTTTGCAGCGCGTGATGCTGAACTCGATCGATTGAAGGCGCTGGTGGAGGAGTTAACGGACAAGGTGAACGCCCACGGGGACACACCCGAGGCACGCCTTGGTGCGGTGGCAGGTCGTGTTGATGAAGTGGCTTCCCACGGCATTCGTCTGGGCGTCGCTACGGGTCTCGTCGCTATGTCGACGCACACCGGCACTGACTATTCCAGGATGCCGGTTGGTTTTGCCAACGGCAGCCCAGAAGACATCGATGATATTGACGTCTCCATTGATCGTCTTGATGGCCATGGTGCTGCCATTGCCGATTCCATTCATCCCCAGTCTGTTTTGAACAGGCTCTTTCAGTAGTTTGTACTAGGGATTTATGGAATTTCGGCAATAAAACTTATCTTTTGTGATCTTGCATGAACTCTTGATGTAATATATCTTCTGCTAAGGGCAATACATTCAGTACTGGCCATTTTCCTTTTCTGTCAACATTTGTTCTGAAGGCGATTTCTTCCCGAATATCGGCTGTTCGGCAATTTGATATATCAATCATCGATCGATCTCAATACTGGGATAATACCTCTTCAAATATCTTCCATTTATAGCAGAAGCAAATTCTTCTCCCAACAATGTCTTCAAAATATATGCATTTCCAGGCACGCATCTAACCACTCTGAAAGGACCTTCCCAATTTGGAGACCATTTGCCGAATGCTGCATATTTGGTTCCAATCGGCAATATCGCTTTCCAAACTAGATCACCTTCTGTAAATTGCTTAACCTTCACCTTCTTGTTGTAATACTTAGCAACTCGCATTTTGTTCCTCTCAATATTCTCCAAGGCCCTGAGACGAATCATATGCAAATCTTCTAATTCGTCTATCATTAAATCATTATATTCTTTAGAACTTAAATCCTTTTACAACTTTATTCTCCTTGAGTCTAATTGTATTTCCCATGGCAAGATAGCATGATGCCCATACACCAACTCATAAGGAGACGTCTGTGTAGCCCCATGTGGAGCCATTCGGTAAGCCCACAAAGCCTCATTGAGTACCGAATGCCACTTTCTCGGCTTCTGATCAATCTTTTTCTGTATAATTTTAATCATAATCTTGTTAGAAGCCTCTGCCTGACCATTAGCTTGGGCATAATAAGGAGAAGAATTTAACAATTTGATGCCCATACTTTCAGCAAAATCTTTGAACTCTGAAGATGTAAACTGAGCCCCTTGATCTGTGGTGATTGTTTGAGGAATCCCAAACCTGTAAATGATATGTTCTTTAACAAATTCAACCATATTCTCCGACGTCACCTTCTTTAATGGAATTGCCTCAACCCATTTGGTAAAATAATCGGTTGCCAAAAGCACAAACTTATGCCCCTTGCTAGATGGAGGATTTATTTGGCCAATCAAATCTATTCCCCATCCTCTGAATGGCCATGGCTTGATAATGGGATTCAAAACCGATGCTGGAACTCTCTGAATGTTTCCAAATCTCTGACAGTCTTGACATCCCTTATAATATTCAAAGCAATCTTCCAACATCGTCGGCCAGTAATATCCCGTTCTTCTAATAACCCACTTCTTTCGGTAGGCCGATTGATGTGCTCCACACAACCCATCATGTACTTCACTCATCAGCCTTTTTGCTTCTTCATGATTTAAGCAATGTAACAGCACCCCATCCAAGGATTTATAATACAAATCATCATCAAGAAGAACAAACTTTAAAGCTTTATACCTGAGCTTTCTAGAAACCTTTCGGGATGGATTCTCAAGATAATCGGCAATCTCTTTTCTCCAATCATCCTCTGCCAGATTATTCCCGAATGCATATACATCATTAGCAAAAACTTCTCGAAGCTCTTTATAACCTGATGCACTTTGGGCCAATCTATTTGCCTCTCCATTATCCCCCCTAGGAATGTGTTGTAGAATTACTGACCGAAAGCTCTTCAATATTTCTTTGCATTCTTCATAGTAATTCCTCAAGGTATCACTTTTGCACTCATATTCACCATTCAATTGTTTTATGACCAATTCTGAATCTCCAAAAATTTCAACCGCAATGGCCTCTGCTTCTCTCAAATATTGGAGCCCTTTGAGCAATGCCTCATACTCAGCTTGATTGTTAGTAACAGCAGATTGAATGGGAACAGCAAACTCAAATGTTTCTCCTTTGGGTGAAATTAATAAGATACCTGCTCCACCACCTTTGTTGCACGAAGATCCATCGAAGAATAACACCCAAGGAACGATGTTAAGCAAATTTATCGATGTATCATGATGTTCAGTAATGAAGTCGGCAATAATCTGTCCCTTAACAGCCTTTGCCGATTCAAACCTTAACTCAAATTCAGACAAAGCTAAAATCCATTTGCCAATCCTTCCGTTCAAAATTGGCATAGACAACATGTGTTTTATCACATCAAACTTTGAATACACAATGCATTCGGCATGTAGTAAATAGTGCCGAAATTTCGTACATGAGTAGTAAACACATAAACAGAGCTTCTCAGTAGCCGAATACCTTGTCTCTGGATCTAGTAACTTTCGGCTAAGGTATGCAACTACTCTTTCCTTCCCTTCAAATTCTTGAATGAGGGCCGATCCAATAGTTTGGGCATCGGCCGCCACGTACAACTTGAAAGGCTTGTTCAATTGTGGAGGTACCAATACTGGTGGCTTCTTCATGTACTCCTTTATTTCATCAAAAGCCTTCTGTTGTTCGTCACCCCATACAAACTTTTGATCCTTTTTTATTTTCAACAGTGAGGAAAAGGGCAACACCTTTTGTGACAAGTTTGATATGAACCTTCTCACAGAATTTATCTTGCCAAGCAGTGATTGTAGCTCTTTAAGATTAGTTGGAGGAACAATTTCATCAATTGCCTTCATGCTTTTCTTACCAACTCCTATTCCTCCTTCATGTATCAAAAATCCCAGAAACTCTCCAGCCGAAACTCCAAAAGCACACTTGTTCGGGTTCATCTTAAGCCCATGTTTCCTGGTGCATTCTAGAGTTTTCCTTATGTCGGCCAAATGAGACTCATGATCCAACGACTTAATCACCACATCATCAATATATATTTCCACAATCTTGCCGATCAACTCATGAAAAATATAATTCATAGCCCTTTGATAAGTTGCACCGGCATTTTTCAATCCAAAGGTCATGACAACCCACTCAAACAACCCTATGTGTCCAGGACACCTGAAAGCTGTCTTTACTATATCTTCCAATGCCATATAAATCTGATTGTACCCTGCGTTACCATCCATGAAACTGAGCACTTTGTATCCAGCAGCAGCATCAACCAATGAATCAGCAATAGGCATTGGATATCCATCCATGGGTGTAGCCTTATTTAGGTCTCTAAAATCTATGCAAACCCTCATTTTTCCATTTTTCTTATAGACAGGAACAATATTAGAGATCCAATCCGCGTATTTACATGGCCGAATGAAATTTGCATCTAGTAATCTTTCAATCTCCTTTTTCACATCGGCCAACACTTCTTCCTTGTAGATTTTTCGGGGTGGTTGCTTGTAAGGCCTGTATCCAGGTTTGATTGGCAACTGATGCTCAACAATAGAACGGTCTAGACCGGGCATCTCCGAATAATCCCAAGCAAAGCAGTCCTTGTATTCTTTTAACAATGTCACCAACTTTTCTTTGAAAACCGAATCCAAGTTAGCACTGATAAATGTCGGCCTTGGCTTGTCACCATCTCCAATGTCCACTTCTTCTAATTTATCGGCCGACACAAATCCATGTCCTAATTTTCCATCAGTTCCATCAATTGGATTTTCCATCAAAAATTACTATGAGAGCCGACTGCTTCGATCGGCTGCTGATCACTGCTGGCTGGTGCCACAGGACCTTCTCCCCAGTCTTTACCTGAGAAACAATCTATGCCTTGATACTCCCAGAAAGCTGGTTCCATATTTGCCACGCTTATTGAATCATCTGCTTGGACAATCTCCACCTCATCATCTATCCACTGAATAAGCTGTTGATGCATAGTAGATGGAATACAACAATTTGCATGAATCCAATCTCTTCCAAGCAGCAAGCTATATGCCCCTTTGCCCTCAATGACAAAGAAAGTCGTAAGCAGAGTCTTGGACCCAATCATCAGATCAACGTGCACGCATCCCTTGGTGTCCGAAGGATTTCCAGCAAAATCATTCAGAATTATGCTCGTTGGTGTCAAATCTCTAGGGCCCATACCAAGCTTCCTGAATGTGGTATATGGCATTACATTGACAGCAGCTCCTCCATCGACAAACATCTTGGTCAATGGTTTGCCATTAACATATCCCTTCAAGTACAGTGGCTTCATGTGCCGATTCTGGGTTGGCTTCTCAAAAACAGCTTGTTTGTTCAACATCAATTGTGCCATTAACCCAAATTGTTCGGCATCATCTATATCGGGCAATATCTCTTCCTGTACAATTTGGTTAGCTGGAGCCATGAATTCATTCGGCAGAAAACATACCATACATGTAGGAGCCGAATGACTATGTTCGTCAGGCCTGTCTTTTGGGAGCCATATTGATTTCACCTTGACCTTTGCTTGCTTCAATTCCCGATTCCTCAGGCGCTGTACTCTTCTCTTCTGGCTCTTCCTCAAACCAGGTGGGCACCATTGTCCTTCTTGCCAAACATAAGCACGATCTTCTTCTTCTTCACGATCAACCCACTTGTAATCAGCATGTCTCTTTCTTGGTTGATCATTAAAACGCCGATCATCACTAGGATGCACCCTGCCAATTCTTTCATGGATAGATCGGCGATTGAAATTTCCCTGCCTATATTCATCATACCTATTATTGCATTCAGGACAACTATTCCATGTGGGAAGCTTCAAACCTTCGTTCCAACAGTGTCTGAAGAATGCACACCCCCAATGCGCACGTTCCTGCTTTCGAGCATACTCTTCTTGTTCTTCCTCAAACTTTTCTTCTTCGCGCCTTCTTTTCTCCTCCTCGTATTCACGCCTTTGAAAACGCTCTTTTTCTTGCTGACGCTGCCATTTGTTGAGGAGAATACGTGTAGTAACTCTAGGTTTAAAGGATTCTCCCACTTCAAATCGGCTATTCGGGAACCGAAGATTTTTCTGGCGAATCTGTTCAATTGTGATCTGCCGAGTGGGATCAACTGAACCATCCTGTCTTGCCTTCTTTGAGGTTAAAACTTTCAATCTTCCCTTTTCTCCAGATGGAACAGCATTCACCATATTAACCGAGAACCCAATCATATTCTGAGGGAAAGGGTTACTGTCCAGTTTCATCTTGTTGTCGAATTTCAGATGTCCTTCCTGGATAGCTTTCTGAATCTTCATCCTAAAGACTCTGCATTCATTAATGGAATGAGAATTTCTATCATGAAACCCACAGTACCTCTTATCTTTCACTCCATCGGGCCGAAGCATAGAATGTCCCTCTGGCAATTTGATTCGGCCTTCTTTCACCAGAAACTCAAACAATTTGTCTGCCTTAGTCACATCGAAATCATATGTTCCCTTCATCTGTTTGATCCATCTTTGAGTCATTGTAACTGGTTCTTTGCTCCACACTATCTCTGCTGCAGCTATCTCCTCGCTATCTTCATACTCATCTTCTTGATCTGCTCTTTCAAGGAATTGGTTATAGATGTCAGCTACATCATTATTTTTAGCAAATCTGACATCTTTCTTGAAACCATATGCCTGGTTACTCATCAAGGCCAATCTGTGCGACAACTGGCCCAGATCATCAAACTCCATCCCGAACAGCTTCTCCCGAATGGCAGGCAGCATGCCAGCTACAGCCATACCAGCCAGCTGGTCATCAGGTATGTTCAGAGAAAAGCACATACTCTTTGTTTCCCTAAATCTCCTGAGGAACTCCGTAGGTGTTTCATTATTCCTCTGCTTTAAGCTGGTCAAATCAACCAACTTTTTCTCGGTACTGCCAATGTAGTAATGAGCATGGAATTTCTGCTCCAGGTCTTTCCAAGTACAAATCGACTGAGCAGGCAAAGAAGCAAACCATGTGAAAGCTGGACCCGTCAGTGACAAAGGAAAGTATCTGATTCTAAAAGCCTCATCTGCCGAAGCCTCTCCAAGCTGCATCAGATATCGAGCTATATGTTCCACAGTACTTGTATCATCTTGTCCTGAGAATTTAGTAAACTCTGTAGGCACCTTGACTCTATTCGGCAATGATACCCTTTGGTACCATTCTGGGAAAGGAGACGAGTACATGTACCCCTGATTTTTAGGCTTCAGACCGAATTGATTTTGCAATACATCGGTCATTTTTTGCACCATGAGGTCAATACTGGTATCTTGATTCCCTGGTCTCCCAGCAAGCATGCCTGCAGTATCAACATACCCAGGATTCGGGAGGGCGTCGATAGCATTGTAATCCATAAACTCTGAATATCCGTTTCCATACATGTCCCTTTGCAGCCTATTGTTCAAGGGAGATATCTTGTAAGCAGAAGCAGGCGGATTCCCTGTGGTGCCGAATGCCATATCACCGTATGTGCGAGTTTTCGGCAGTGCAGGCTGAGGATCTTGCCGAATCGGTTGTCCATTTGTATCTTTAGCACCAGAACCTCCAGTTTCATCAGCATTTCCTTTACCATGTGGTTTCTGAACTGGTGCTTGAACATTGAAGTATGTCGGACCACCCAATTGCCCATGTATCTGCTCGAAGGGTTTATCCACATGCTGACCAAAAATGCTTACCATTATATGCCGAAAACTGTTCAAGAACGCAGCATTGTGATTGGTCATTGCTTCCCCCAAAGCTTTGTATAACAAGCCCGAGAATCTCTCCCTCTCTTCTTCTTCAGTAAAATCAGACTGCCCAGGAAGGAGAACTCTTGGCAAGTCGGACTTGAGAAACGGTGCACCACTCCTGTTCTTGGCGAAAGACAGTAAACATTTGTTAATGAATTGGCCAGCAGCAGCCTTTACCATCTGTTGATGCTCTTCAGACAACTCTTCCAAAGTGACATCCATGATGTCGCTCAACTCAGGCATCTTGAAAACTTGTGTGTGTCCCACCGGGCGTGCCAAAAAGTGTGTTGACGTAAAATCCGCACCTCACGCCAAGCACACAGCAAGCCGAATTAGCTGGCTTCACACGTGGCCCGGGCTTTTGAATCCGGAAGCGTGCCAGTCAGTTTGCCTGAAAACTAACAAAGGGATAAAAACGTTTAGATCAAAACCTGGAACGTGTCGGGTGAGACCAGACAGTTCCATATTTGCGGCGTTGAAGCCAATCTCGAGAGACATATAGCTACGGACAAGCTATCTGTCGGCAGTTAAAGCCACATTCGGCAATCGGCGAGGCACACAAGGAGCGCACTGCCGAATGCGTGACGTAAGCATGACGAAAGATCGGCTTTCAACCGAATGAACATTGTAACACATACTCATAGCCGATTAACGAGAAGCAGAGCATGATAGATAAATAAAAGGGTGAAACATGATCATAAATTCGCAGTAAACAAAGAATGCATAGGCCGAAAGCAGCACCCGTCAAGCATGATAACAAACAAGTTAATCCACCGCATGATACGACTTGTTTGTGACCACGCCACTAATCAGATTAGACCAATCCACCGCATGATACAATCTAACCATGAAAAGCTAAAAGCATTCAATGTTTAGTTACGAACCCACAACACAGTCACGAATTTACATTGAAACAAGAATGCATAGGCCGAAAGCAGCACCCGTCAAGCATGGCAACGAGCGAGTTAATCCACCGCATGATACAACTCGTTTGAGGCCACACCACCAATCAGATTAAATCAATCCACCGCATGATACAATCTAATCGTGAAAGGCTAAAAGCATTCATTGTCCAATGCAAACCCACGAACACACGTTCACTCGTGAGAGCATTACCGAATGCGGCTATTTAGCCGAATCGGGGTCCATGGCGAAGGAACAAGCCTAATCGGTAAAGATAAATCTATCAGATCGAATCGAATTCTAATCCACCGGATGATTAGCTCTAAGACGACCCAAAAACCTGCATCTACCGCATGATACCCGGTTCTGTCAAGATCTACACGATGCCGACAAGCTCGAACCCGCGACACGTAGCAACCTAGATCGGTTTCGGACTCGGCTGTGAGGGGATAATTCGTCACATCGTGAAGTAGAGCCGATTCTAGCCGATCTAGATTGGGCAAAGGTGTGTTGCATGAATTAAGCACATAGTAAAAACGGAGCAACACGGGGTAACTTAATGAATCTGTTAGATCTTGCCGAAATCTAACAGAGCCGATAACTTGGTCCATACTAGATCTTAGCCCACCGCATGACTCATGACCTAACAGAGGAACCTTCTTGAGACCACAACTTAAATCCACCGGATGATACTAAGCATGGTAACAAGACTACTTGCATCAAAGCTTAAATCCACCGCATGATACTAAGCATGATACAAGGTTGCCGGTACTTACGGAGGTCGACGGATCGATGACTCCTCTCGAAGAACTCGACGACTCGACTAAAGGACTCGATGTTGGCACGGGGCCGGTTTGTTGTATGATTGATTGATTGGATCCCTTTTACAATTGCCATGGGTTTATATTTATACCCAGGTCTTGATACAACTCCTAGTCGGACACGACTACAATACTTGTTTCTAAAAATAAGTGACGAATCTTCGTGCCCATATTGCGTTCCTTGTTCGAACCGGCCTTTTCCTTATATTGATCCACGTCATCATGTTTTCCCGAATACTACCACTCTTCGCCTGCGGAACAATGCCTCTGCCGAATGATGACGCATTCCCGACCGCAGAGTATCTCTGCCGAACGTTTCAGAGAACACCCCTTAGCCGAATGACGACGCGTTCCCGACCGCAGAGCATCTTTGCCGAATGCCTCAGAGAAAGCCCTTTAGCCGAATGGCATCCTTCCACCAAATCCGGCTCACATGTCAGCCTCTTCCTGGTGCCAATTTTTGGTGTCAACACCCGGCACTCCTGCCGTCAGACAAGTACTCACGCTCCTCGACACAGCTCACAAGGCTACAAACCAAGCGAATCCTAGCCACCACACATTAGGTACCAGGCGCCCAGGTGTTGAGAGGCCTCCTCCACATAAAGCCTCAACCGCTACTACAGGGGGACATAGACGTGATCGAGATGCTGATCGTGATCACCAGCAGGGGAGAGGGCACGGTCACAACCAAGATGGTGCAAGGCCACGAGATCGAGATCTTCGCAACATCATTAATGACAACTGCGATGCTCGCTCTGTCATCCAGTCAAGTCGACAGCTGTGCATGGAATCTGAACTCCGTCGTCGCGCAGACTACAACCGCAACTACGGGCCTCCACTCCATCATAACTATAGAAACCGACCACGCGATCAAGAACGCCATCACGATCGCCATGAAGAGCGCCGTAACGATCGTCGAGGAGAGCGTCGCAACGATGGTCACCGACACCAAGAGTCATCAAATCACGACGACCGACCTCTCCAAAACCACAATCGTGGACGACAATATGACTCCGATCACAGCACCTCTAGCCTCTGGATCGATCGTTCACCAAGTGATAAATATGACGGCTTCCCAGCTTTCTCCAGGCACATAAAAGAAATCCAGTGGCCAAGCAAGTTCAAACCAACGGGAATTGAAATGTTCACGGGCAAGCAAGACCCTGAACAATGGCTCCGAATCTACTCTACCGCCATCCAGATGGCTGGGGGATCCAACGACATCAAAGTCAGTTACTTCCCTGTTATGCTAGATACCACGCCCCTGACATGGCTCCAGGGCCTCCGCCCCGGGTCCATCGACTCCTGGGATGATCTCACCAGGAAATTCACTGCCAACTTCCAGGGAACCTGGGCTCGGCCTGGAACCCGTTATGAACTGGCAACTTGTAAGCAAGGAAAAGGGGAAACTTTGCGAAAATACATCAAGAGATTCTTCGATAAAAGAGCTACAATCATGGATATCTCTGATTGGGAAGTAATCGACTGCTTTCACGACGGCCTCTACACCAAGGAATTACACCGTGAGTTCGGCCGACATCGTGCGGAAAACATCAGCGAGCTATGATGCATTGTCGCTGAATGGGCAGACCAAGACGACCGCGAGCGGGAGCGCTTTGACAGGCATCGCGATAACAACACCAACAATCACAACAAGGACAATGGTGACCGACGTAATGATCGCCCAAACAACCGGGATTTCAACTGCGACAATAGGAAGCGCAAGCCAGGCAACACAATTGCGCCAGTCCAGCGCCCTAGTCGCAAGACTCATTCAGCGGTAGATGTCATGAACGGTCCTTGCCCATATCATCCCAATGGCAAGCACACAATGGCAAAATGTTTCCACCTGAAGCAGGAGTTTGACAAGCAAACACCAGAAGCGCCCAAAATCGACAAGAAAAAGGAAGATAAATATCATAAAGACCCTGGCAATAACTTTCCAAATGTTGAGAACGTCATAGCCGTGCTATTCAGCGGAGAAACACTGAACCAGTCGAAGCGCGCCAAGAAGCTAACCTTGCGAGAGATCATGGCAATAGAGCCTGCTACTCCAACATACTTAAAGTGGTCAGAAGTGCCCATCACGTTTTCTAGAATGGGCCAATGGACCAATTTCGCAAATCCCGGGAGATATCCCCTGGTCTTAAATCTAGTCGTGGCGCAAGCCAGACTGACCAAAGTACTCATCGATGGTGGCAGCGGGCTCAACGTCATCTTCGCAAACACGTTCAAGAAGATGGGCCTAGACATTACAAAATACCTCAAGCCTACAGATTCTCCATTCTACGGCATTGTTCCAGGCAATGCAGCAATCCCTCTGGGTCAAGTCACACTCCCAGTCACCTTCGGGACGGAAGCAAACTTCAGAACCGAGTACATCAAGTTTGAGGTAGCAGACTTCGAGACTTCATATCACGCGATCCTTGGGCGACCAGCCCTCGCCAAATTTATGGCGATTCCGCATTACGTATACTTGGTTCTCAAGATGCCTGCTCCTAAAGGAGTAATTTCCCTAAAGGGAGACTTAAAGATCTCATACGATTGCGACGTTGAAGCAGTAGAATTCGCCGCCACTTCGCAAGTCCATACCCAGATGCTGGAAGTACTCGCCTTGGCCAAGAAGTTGAAGGAAGACAACCTAGAAGTGCCCAGCAAGAAGTCGACAAGTACCAACTTCAAGCCCTCCGAAGAAGTGCAGCACAAAACTATAGATCTTGGGATGGCCGATCCATCCAAAACTGCCCTTATAGGGGCAGATTTAGACTGTAAATAGGAAGACGCGCTCCTCAAGTTCCTCCGTGATAATAAAGATATATTTGCTTGGAAACCATCTGATATGTCTGGTGTTCCTAGAGAACTTGTCGAGCACAAACTAAACGTTGACAAGAACGCAAAACCCAAAAAACAGCGCCTCCGACGATTTGCACAAGACAAACGTGAGGCAATCAAAGAAGAACTCGCCAAACTACTCGTTGCTGGCTTCATCAAAGAAGTCTTCCATCCCGAGTGGTTAGCCAATCCAGTGTTAGTTCGGAAGAAGAACAACGAGTGGCGGATGTGTGTTGACTACACAGATTTGAACAAGCACTGTCCAAAAGACCCCATGGGACTCCCACGCATTGACCAAGTCATGGACTCCACCGCGGGATGCGCACTGCTCTGTTTTATGGACTACTACTCAAGATACCATCAGATAGCACTAAAGAAATAAGATCAGATCAAAACATCTTTCATCACCCCTTTCGGTGCTTACTGCTATACAACCATGTCTTTTGGACTGAAGAATGCAGGCGCCACATATCAATGAGCTATACAAACGTGTCTATCCAAACAAATTGGGCACAATGTAGAGGCATACGTTGATGATGTGGTCGTCAAAACAAGGCAGTCAAAACATCTCATCAGTGATCTTCAAGAGACCTTCGACAACCTTAGAACGTTCCGTTGGAAACTTAACCCAACCAAATGTGTCTTTGGTGTTCCGTCAGGGAAACTTTTGGGGTTCATGGTCAGTAACAGGGGCATTGAAGCCAATCCGGAAAAGATCTCGGCAATCCTTATAGTGGAAGCACCAAAGAATATAAAAGATGTCCAGAAGCTGACAGGATGCATCGCGGCCTTAAACAGGTTCATCTCAAGACTTGGGGAAAAGGGCCTCCCTTTATTCAAACTACTTAAAAAGCAGGATACGTTTTCATGGACGAATGAAGCACACATGGCATTCGAAGAACTCAAGACATATTTATCTACTCCGCCAGTACTCACAGCACCTGTGAAGGGTGATCATCTCTACTTATACATTGCAGCTGCAACCCATGTGGTCAGCACTGTAATGGTAGTCGACAGACAAGAGAACGGCCATGTATTCCTAGTACAGCGGCCAATTTACTACATCAGTGAAGTACTCTCCGAATCCAAGATTCATTATCCGCAAGTCCAAAAACTACTCTACGCCATCTTCATCACATCGCGGAAGTTACGACATTATTTCCAAGCTTTTCACATCACAGTCGTAACTAAATTCCCACTAGTCAAAATCCTCAATAATCCAGACGCAACAGGTCGCATCTGCAAATGGAAGGCCGAAATTGGAGCGTACCACCTTGACTTCACATCTCAAACAACCGTCAAGTCCCAGGCTCTTGCTGACTTCATAGTCGAATGGACAAAAATTCAAAATTCTACGACAACCACTCGCCCTGAGCACTAGATAATGTACTTTGATGGGTCACTTAAACTTGAAGGAGGAGGTGCAGGTGTACTTCTCATATCTCCTAAAGGAGATCAACTCAAGTATGTTCTACGAATTCTGTATCAGGTCACCAACAATGAAGCAGAGTATGAGGCTATGCTGCACAGGCTCCGCCTGGTCGCATCACTTGGTATCAAGCGACTCGTTGTCTATGGTGATTCGGCTGTCGCCATTAACCAAGTTAACAAAGACTGGGACGCTTCTAAAGAGACAATGGATGCCTATGTCCAAGAGGTTCGTAAATTAGAACGAAACTTTCTTGGTCTGGAGTTTCACCACGTCGTTCGTGACTACAACGTCGCAGCAGATGCCCTATCAAAACTAGGATCACGCCGAGCCGATGTCCCAGCAGAAATATTTGTCCAAGAACTACTCTAGCCATCCATTAAGGAACCGGCACGAGTTGAAACCATTCAATCCCAGTCTCAGCTGGAAACACATATCATGGTAATCGACACTGACTGGATGACTCCTTTCATCGAGTACTTGAACGATCAAAAATTGCCAAAGCAGAAGCCAGAGCAAATACGTATTCAACGACGAGCTGCTAATTACGTAGTAGTGGACAACGTACTCTATAGGCGTGGGGCTTCGGCCAACGTCTTGATGAAATGCATCACAATTGATCAAGGAAAAGACCTAATACAAGAAATTCACTGCGGCATGTGTGGTAATCATGCCGCTTCATGAACCTTGGTCGGTAAAGCTTATAGAGCGGGTTTCTTCTGGCCAACAGTCAAACACGATGCAGAGGACATTGTCAAAAAATGTCAAGGATGTCAGTTCTTTGCACGACAAGCTCATGTCCCAGCACATGGCCTTAACACTATCCCACTATCATGGCCTTTTGCCTGTTGGGGTCTTGATCTCGTTGGTCCGCTCACCAAAGCTCCAGGTGGATTCGAGTGGCTTGTCATAGCCATCGATAAATTCACTAAGTGGATCGAAGCAATACCCTTAGTAAATGCTAAAGCCGGTAATTTGATCAACTTCTTTGATGGTATTGTCCAGAGATTTGGAGTTCCTCACAACATCATCACAGACCTAGGCTTTGTATTCACCAGTGAAGAATTCCAAGACTATTGTGACAGGTACTCGATTGAGATACATTATGCTTCAGTTGCTCATCCTCGTGCCAATGGACAGGTTGAAAAAGCGAATGGTTTGTTACTGCAAGGGTTAAAACCTAGATTGTATGAGCCTTTGAAGAAATACGGCAGTAAATGGACAAAGGAGTTGCCCGCGGTGCTTTGGGGGCTACGTACCCAACCTAGCAGGGCTACCAGCCAATCACCATATTTCTTTGTTTACGGCTCCGAAGCAGTTTTGCCTGCTGATCTCTTATGGGAAGCTCCACGTCTGGAGAACTATGATGAACAACTCGCTCATCAAGAAAGGTCCCAGGATGTTGATGGCGTCGAGGAAGCTCGAGTAGCAGCTCTTATCCAGACCACGCGTTATCTTCAAGGATTGCATCGCTTTCATCAACGCTCTATCCAACCTCGATCCTTTACTATAGGAGACTTGGTACTACGCCGAACCCAAAAGCCTGAAGGGCTGCACAAACTTATGTCTCGATGGGAAGGTCCCTTTCTTGTAAAACAAGTCATTGGACCTGGTACGTATCGGTTGCAAACCCCAGAAGGAGAGGAATTGCCAAATGTGTGGAACATAGAGCATCTCAGCAAATTCTACCCGTAACACGGGAGATTGTATATGAGTCGTTGTAAACAACCCTTGATTACAAATCAATAAAGTTATATTTTTCTGCCATCTACAAGTTATGGCATCTTTTATCTCATTAGAGAAAACTCTACCGTGCGCATATCGACACTAGTCGTCGCGTGGTATTTGGGTAGTCTTCTACCCCCGTTCAATAGAAACCAAGATTCCCTTTTAAAAAGAGGTATAAAAAACCTAAAAATCTTGGATGAGTTATCCTCACCTATACATGGTCGAAGGTGATAATCTCCTTTCTTTTGATTGTTTGGCTTTCTCAATGAAAGCTTCGGGAATTAGTGTTGTACCAACTGCACTCATTCTCCTAAAAATGTCACCTAAAGGTGCTCAAAGTACTAACAAGTACAGAATACTTATGCCTATATGCATAAATTTTCTCCTTGCATTAGCAAAATTGCTAGACCTTAACAAGGCTTGATTCAACTATTTCTATTCTATATAGCCTAGTTGTGAACCTTACACGACCACTGGACTACTTAAACAGTAGTCATTTATCTAATATAGTACTACATGTAGTACTTTGCGTGCGCACAAACTACTCGAAAGATACTACTTAACTAGTAGTATTTCATAACGACTACTTTACACAAGTAGCAAATGTTATGTACATGACAACATTTATATTGGTTCCAAAGCAGAGTGTTCAAATGAGTACTTCAAATTACAATTCAGAACTATTCTAATGAATCAATGAAAGCATCCGCGACTGGTTCTGTTTCCTTCACCAGAGCTTCAAACCCTTCGATGTCTACTCCCTCTGGTAGCTCTACGACTTCGAGTTTGGCGTTTGGATTGTGCGCTTTCACCATTGCCAGCAGCTGATTGATGCACTCCTTCATGGTACTCTTGCAAAACTCGGTAATCTACCCAGGTACCGCGCTGATCCACTCCAAGATTGACTGGTTAGCAGTAGCAACACTTTCGGGTGTTACCATCTCAATGATGGGGAGCACTGCTTCTTCTATGGCCTTTTTCTCGGCCTGGAGATCCTCCACTTCTTGTTGTTTAGCTTGTTGCCTAGCCAAGGCCCTGGCATAAGATTGCTCCATGTCTACACGGATCTGATGCTCCTTGGCAAATTTTTCACTAAGATCTTCGAGCTCTCTCTCCAAGCGGGCACAGTCTTCGGTTTTTATTGCGCCGGGTTGTACCATGATGTGCTGTTGCTCTGCTCTTCAACCAGTTCTTTCTTCAATCCTACAGAAACAAGACAAGTCTATGATTACACTTCATATGACTAAATTAATGATTAAGTGTACAACACTCGCTTCACTCACTATTGTTGTCTCGGATTAACGCTCGGTTACGAGTGTCCAATCGAGATTTCTCATCTCCCATTCCTTCGAGTTGTTTATGTAATCGAGAAATCAAGTCTTGATTATCAACTCGAGCTTTTTCCCGCGCCTCATAGGCAGCCGCAAGATCTTCTTCGAGTTCTTTTATCCGGGACTCTAGGCTTGCATCTCTGTTTTTCTCCAATTTATCTACCAATGCCTGCATTTGACGTCAGTTAATGATTACTCTATTAACTACTTTCTATTAAGCTTTTCTCTTACCAGAGCGGCTTCCAAGTGTTGTTTCAGCTTCATTGCTTCATTATCAGAAGTCTTTCCCTGTGGTGGTGGAGTACTTTCTTTAATAACAACGTTGGCGACTTCTTCAGTCTCCATATCAACCTTCATGATTTTCACAATCATTGTTCATATAGAATTCAAGGAACAATTCAGAGCAAGTGCGATATAATTTACCTCAACAATTGATGGCGGCCTATCAATACCTCCCTGGTTTATGGTTACCGCTGGGTTTGCTTCTGGAGCCAGATTGGTATTAGGCGACTTCTTCTCTAGCGATTAGCTCAATTTTGAAATCCTGCCACTTTCATCAACGGCAACAGGGACGACTTCTTCTTCAGCATGCTCTGTTTCTTCCGCTTTCTTCAAATGTTGCTCTTGATGCGCTTGCAGCGCGCTCACAAGTGCGGTAGATGGTGCTCTTCACAAAGGAAGCAATTTAAATAACTGAATGACAACACAATTGGAATGATATTCGATTTAACATACTTACTTTATCAGCGCGGTGGTTTTTGGCTTAAAGTTGAATTTCTTTAACTTCAGAACACCCACCTTGGAGCTGGTTGTGCTCCCTGTGGTACCACTCGCCATTGCACTTGTGGTTGATGAGCTTTGAACGGCGGTAATAAATTTGGAGAGCTTGATTCGTTGACCTTCTTCTGCTCCAGGCACGTATGCTCCTGATGGAGTTTCTGATCGAGATCGAGTAGTTCTCTTCTGCTTTACCCCCGCAGGAACAGTTGGTACTATTTCTGTATCCTCTGTTTTTCAAAATTAGTGCAAGAAAATCAAATGGCGGAACGGATAAAGTACTCGGATTTTATTATGAGGAATTCTCTTACCTTGAAGATTAACTTGATTGTCATATGGGGCAGCTGTCTTTTCTTCAGATATTGCTTTGAGTTCTTCTACACTATCAGCAATCGCCTCGACTTCTTCATTGGATGGCTCTGACTTGTCTGAAGAACTATTTCCGAACTTCTCCCAATCTTGTGGAGAAAGGCCACCAACTGGTCCATCAGAATCAATGGCTGACTATACCAGAAGAATCACCATCAAGATGCATGTTCATAATAACTCAAATTTAAAAGGCTGCGAGTACTTACAGAATTAGGAGATTGGCCTTTACAGAATTCCTTGGTGATGTACGGTTTCTTGTTGTTCACACCAGCAAACATGCGCGACAGGCGTATCAGCACCGTCTCATCTGATAGTTCTTCCGGCATCATCCGAGAAGGATCTGTATTCCCCTCATACTTGTATCCAAGGTTGATACGCTCCTGGAGTGGTTGGATTCTTCTCTTGAGGAAACTGAACGCTATCCCTACTCCGGTCAAGCCTTTACTCTTCAAGGATTGTACTCGCTTTAACAAAGCAGGCACATCATTGGCTTCTTTAGCAGTTGGCTTTGTGTTCCAATTGGATAGATCCCTTGGATACCATCCATCTTTGACAGCACAGCTCTTCCCATGATTCCCTGTTGTATTACAATTACATAGGAATAGGATTAGTGCAGAACAAAGTACATTGATTATAAATACTAAAGAAGAAGTACTCGTTTTTTGACTACTCACCGATTATGAACCACTCGGACTTCCAATCTCCACACGACTCCTTAAGTGGCATGAAAAACCACTTCTCTTTCATCCTTTGGTGGGGCATTATATGGTAAAGAGTGCGGAATTAAGCAAGATTGGGATTGATGCCAAGAAATGTTTCACAAGCATGAACAAAGACAGCAATGTTCAGAATCCCATTAGGATTCAGATGATGGAGTTGGAGTTTGTAAAAATCAAGGAGCTCGCGGAAGAAGGAAGAGACTGGAAGGCCAACTCCGTGTTCACAAAAAGACACGAATAAAGGAATTTCATTTGTATTTTCAGTGGGAAATTGCGAATCAAAGCAAGCTCTCCACTCAAGAGTTTCCTGGGACAAAAGCAAACCTTGCTCCACCAGGTCATGGAGATCTCCTTCCTTCGCGGTGCAATACTTCCAAGCATCGGTGGGAGAAGGATGGGTTTTGCAATCTAGCTTTGTGTTTGGATCTACCAAGGAAACCCTTTTCGTTGGTGCTTTCTTCTCCGCAGGCTTAGTAGAAGTGGCTTTCTCTGTGTTTTTGGCGTCAGCTTTCTTTTGACCCATGGTTGCAGATTGAGTTAAGACTTTGTTTTTTTCTCGCATTCACAAGAGATGGAAATAGAGAAAGTCCTAAATGCTTGTGAGGCTAGGATGAAAAGACGAAAAGCAATGGTGCTACGCTCAAAGCTAAGAAACAAATGAAGGTCTCACTTTAGATTTATAACCTTCGGTTAGGCTTACTGTTTGAAACAGTATCTCCGGCGTATCGCATTCTGTTACAGGGAAAGGTTTGATATGCCTAAAGTTAGTTTTTCCCGGTGAAAATATCGGATTCAATGACAACAGATTCCTGGTGATTGTTCAGATCTTCAAATCAAAGATATTTTTTGATTCAAAGCTCGGGGGCTGTTAGCGGATAATCCGGGATTTGATTCCCTCCGAGATTTAAGGAGGTAAGCCGTGGAAAAAGATCTTCAACTGGTTTACCCAAACCACTCATGGATACAAAATTATAGCTGATCAATTCATACATTTGGAAACAACTCCAAGGTTGTTGTGCTTATGCAGTTGCTCGAAAAAGTGCGCACATTCTCGAGGAGACAATTATCGAGTATGTATTAGCATTCATTGCCCAGAGTAAATAAGGGTAGCAGTACTCGATCCAACGACTACTTAAAAGTACTCGTGGATTCGGGGGCTGCATTTGAAAGATACAATTTTTTAAGCCTATTATGCTTTATCCAAGACCTTTGACTAGTTTTAACAAAACTACTCGAAAGCTCGATGGTTTCACTTTATCCAAGACCTTTGACTAGTTTTAACAAAACTACTCGAAGCTCGATGGTTGCATCTACTCGGTGCGCGCCATTAGACTACTCAGGTGAAATTCAAGATTAGTCTCTTGAACCTTCGACTGCTTAACGAGCACTCGGAGGCTCGGGGGCTACACCTATTGGGTGCATCAAAAGATGCGCTCTAATGAAACTACTCGTCAGAAAAGATTTGAGCGTCTTGGGCTATCGATGATTTATATCGAGCACGTCTGTCTGGGGGTACCCCAGAGAGTAGATTAGTGGGTTTCGCCGTGTTCTAAGAACGACAGTGCACGAACAACACAAAGATTTAGACAGGTTCGGGCCGCGAGTAGCGTAATACCCTACGTCATGTGTGCTTGATTGTATTGCACGTGAGTTGAGTTGTTTTGAGGGGGTCCCTGCTCCTCCTTATATACTTGAGGAGCAGAGTTACAAATTGATTACAAAGACTACTCGTATCCGACCTGGAAGGTTACAATAAGGTAATTTATCATGTATACTATTCGAATACAAGTAGTTTTATTATTTGACTACATCGTCCTATACCTTATCTGGCTAGTCCAAAGCAGTCGGATCATAACTCTTCATATCGAGTAGTTTAATTCCTTAGATGAGTGGCCCTAGGGATCCTGGCCCCACAAGCCCCCGAGCATCTTGCGCCTTTGCTTCAACTCTTGAATCTTTTTAATATCTTCGAGTAGTTAGAGCTAAGCCCAAGACGCTCAAATCTCTTCTGACGAGTAGTTTCTTTAGAGCGCATCTTTTGATGCACCCAATAGGCGTAGCCCCTGAGCCTCTGAGTACTTGTTAAGCAATCGAAAGTTCAAAAAACTAATCTTGAATTTCACCTGAGCAGTCTAATGGTGCGCACCAAGTAGATGCAACCGTCGAATTTCGAGTAGTTTTGTTAAAACTACTCAAAAGCCTTGAATAAAATAAAACCATCAGCCTTTCGAGTAGTTTTGTTAAAACTTGTTAAAGGTCTTGAATAAAGCATAATAGACTTAAAAGAAATTGTATCTTTCAAATGCAACTCTGAATCCACGAGTACTTTTAAGTAGTCGTTGGATCAAGTACTGCTCCCTTTATTTACTCTAAGCAATAGATGCTAATACATACTCGATAATTATCTCCACAAGAATCTGTGTGTTTTTTCGAACATCCATATAAGCACAACAACTTTCGATTTGTCTCCAAATGTAAGAATTGATCAACTATAATTCCATATCTACGAGTGGTTTTGTTAAAACCAGTTAAAGATCTTTTTCCACGGCTTTCCGCCTTAAATCTCGGAAGGAATCAAATCCCAGATTATCCGCTAGCAGCCCCCAAGCTTTGAATCAAAGAATATCTTTGATTTGAAGATCTGAACAATCACCAGGATTCTGTTGTTATTGAATCCGATATTTTCACCGGGAAAAACTAACTTAGGAAAACCAAACCTTTCCCTGTAACAGAATGCGATATGCCGTAGATACTGTTCCAAACAGTAACCCTAACCGAAGGTTATAAATCTAAAGTGAGACCTTCTTTTGTTTCGTAACTTTGAGCACAACGCCATTGCTTTTTGTCTCTTCATTGTAGCTTCCTGAGCATTTAGAACTTTCTCTGCTTTCATCTCTTGTGAATGCGAGAGAAAAGCAAAGTTTTAACTGGATCTGCAACCATGGGCCAAAAGAAAACTGATGCCAAAAACATAGAGAAAGTCATTGCTGCTAAGCCTGCGGAGATAAAAGCACCAAGGAAAAGGGTTTCCTTGGTAGATCCAAACACAAAGCCAGATTGCAAAACTCATCCTTCTCCCGCTGATGCTTGGAAGTATTGCACCACGAAGGAAGGAAATCTCCGTGACATGGTGGAGCAAGGTTTGCTTTTGTCCCAGGAAACTCTTGAGTGGAGAGCTTGCTTCAATGCACAATTTCCCACTGAAAACACAAATGAAATTCCTTTATTCGTGTCTTTCTGTGAGCGCGGAGTTGGCCTTCCAATCTCATCTTTTTTCCGTGAGCTCCTTGATTTTTACAAACTCCAACTCCATCATCTGAATCCTAATGGCATTCTGAACATTACTGTCTTTGTACATGCTTGTGAAACATTTCTTGGCATCAATCCGAATCTTACTCTATTCCGTACTTTGTATCATATAAAGCCCCATCCAAATTTCCAAAGGATGGAAGTGGGGGTTTGAGGAGCGGGAATTCAATTCCGCCAAAGGATGAAAGAACAGTGGTTCTCCATGCCCCTTAAGGAATCGTGTGGAGATTGAAAGTCCGAGTTGTTCATAATCGGTGAGTAGTCAGAGAACGAGTACTTGTTCTATAGTATTTACAATCAATGTATTTTGTTATACACTAATCCTATTCCTGTGTAATTGTAATACAGCAGGGAATCATGGAAAGAGTTGTCCTGTCAAAGATGGATGGTATCCAAGGGATCTATCCAATTGGAACATAAAGCCAACCACTGAAGAAGCCAAGGATGTGCCTGTTTTGTTAAAGCGAGTTCAATCGTTGAAGAATAAAGGCTTGACTGGGGTGGGGATAGCATTCAGTTTCCTTAAGAGAAGAATCTAACCACTCAAAGAGCGTATCAACCTTGGATACAAGTATGAAGGGAATACAGATCCTTCTCGGATGGTGCCAGAAGAAATTTTAGATGAGACCGTGCTAATGCGCTTGTCGCGTATGTTTAGTAATGTGAACAACAAGAAACCATACATCGCCAAGGAATTCTGTAAAGGCCAATCTCCAAAATCTGTAAGTACTCGCAGCCTTTAAATTTGAGTTATTCTGAACATGCATCTTAATGTTGATTCTTCTGGTGTAGTCGGCCACTGATTCTGATGGACCGGTTGGTGGCCTTTCTCCGCAAGATTGGGAGAAGTTCGGAAGGAGTTCTTCGGACAAGTCAGAGCCATCCAATGAGAAAGTCGAGGCGATTGCTGATAGTGTAGATGAACTCGAAGCAATATCCGAAGAGAAGGCAGCTGCCCCAGATGACAAGCAAGTTAATCTTCAAGGTAAGAGAATTCTTCATAATAAAATCTGAGTACTTTATCCGTTCCGCCATTTCATTTTCATGCACTATTTCTAAAAAATAGAGGATACGGAAATAGTACCAACTGTTCCTGCAGAGGTAAAGCGGAAAAGAACTACTCGATCTCGATCAAATACCCCATCAGGAGCATACGTGCCTGGAGCAGAAGAAGGTCAACGTATCAAGCTCTCCAAATTTATCACCGCGGTTCAAAGCTCATCGACCACAAGTGCCATGGCGAGTGGTACCATAGGGAGCACAACCAGCTCCAAAGTGGGTGTTCTAAAGTTAAAGAAATTCAACTTTAAGCCAAAAACCACCGCGCTGATAAAGTAAGTATGTTAAATCGAATATTAATTCAATTGTACTATCATTCAGTTGTTGAAATTGCTTCCTTTGTGAAGAGCACCATCTACCGCACTTGTGAGCGTGCTGCAAGCGCATCAAGAACAACAATTGGAGAAAGCTGAAGAAACAGAGCATGGTGAAAAATTCGTCCCTGTTGCCATTGACAAAAGAGGTGGAGTTTCAAAATCGAGCCAATCGTCAGAGACGAAGTCATCTGATACCAATCTGGCTTCAGAGGCAAACCCAGTGGAAACCACGCATCAGGGAGGCTCCGATAGGCCGCCATCAATTGTTGAGGTAAATTATATAGCCCTTGCTCTGAATATTTCCTGTAGTTTTATATGAATAATGCTTGTGAAATCATGAAGGTTGGTTTGGAGACTGAAGAAGTCGCCAACATTGTTATCAAAGAAAGTACTCCACCACCACAAGGGAAAGCTTCTGATAATGAAGCAATGAAGCTGAAACAACACTTGGAAGCCGCTCTGGTAAGAGAAAAGCTTAATAGAAAATAGTTAATAAAGTAGTTATTAACTAACGTCAAATGCAGGCGTTGGTAGATAAATTGGAGAAGAACAAAGATGCAAGTCTGGAATCCCGAATAAAAGAACTCGAAGAAGATCTTACAGCTGCCTATGAGGCTCGGGAAAAAGCTCGAGTTGATAATCAAGACTTGGATTCTCGATTACATAAACAACTCGAAGGAATGGGAGATGAGAAATCTTGTCTGGACACTCGTAACCGAGCATTGATCCGAGACAACAGTAGTAAGTGAAGCAAGTGTTGTACACTTAATTAGTAATTTAGTCGTATGAAGTTTAATCATAGACTTGTCTTGTTCCTGCAGGATTGAAGAAAGAATTGGTTGAATAACAGAGCAACAACACATCATGGTACAACTTGGCGCAATCCAAAACCGAAGACTGTGCCCGCTTGGAGAAAGAGCTCGAAGATCTTAGTAGAATATTTGCCAAGGAGCATTAGATCCGTGTGGACATGGAACAATCTTGTGCAAGGGCCTTGGCTGGACAACAAGCCAAACAACAAGAAGTGGAGGATCTCCAGGCCGAGAAAAAGGCCATAGAAGAAGCGGTGCTCCCCATCATTGAAATGGTAACACCCGAAAAGTGTTGCTACGACTAACCAGTCATTATTGGAGCGGATCAGCGCAGTACCTGGGCAGATTACTGATTTTTGCAAGAGTACCATGAAAGAGTGCATCAATCAGCTGCTAGCAATGGTGAGAGCGCACAATCCAAACGCCAAACTTGAAGTCATAGAACTTCCAGAAGGAATGGAGATTGAAGGATTCGAAGCTCTGGTGAAAGAAACAGATCCAGTCGCAGATACCTTCATGGATTCACTAGAATATAACTGCATTGTAATCTTGAAGTACTCGGTTGCACACTCTGCTTTGGAGCTAATATAAATGCTTGTCATGTATATAACGTTTACTACTTGTTTAAAGTAGTCATTTGGAAATACTACTGTGTAAGTAATATCTTTCAAGTAGTTTGTGTGTATGCAAAGTACTGTGGATAGTATATTTGATGAGTGACTACAGTTTAAGTAGTCCAGTGGTCGTGTAAGGTTCACAACTAGAAGGAGTTGAATCAGGCCTTGTTAAGGTTTAGCAATTTTGCTAATGCAGGGAGAAAAGTTATGCATATAGGCATAAGTATGCTGTACTTCTTAGTACTTTGGAGCACCTTTAGGTGACTTTTATAGGAGAATAACAGGGAGAATGAGTGTAGTTGGTACAACACTAATTCTTGAAGCTTTCACCAAGAAAGCCAAATAATCAAAAGAAAGGAGATTATCGCCTTCGACCATGTATAGGTGAGGGTAACTCATCCAAGATTTTTAGGTGTTTTATACCTCCTTTTAAAAGGGAATCTTGGCTTCTCTTGAGCGGGAGTAGAAGACTACTCGAATACCACGCGACGACTAGCGTCGATATGTAGATGGTATAGTTTTATCTACTGAGATAAAAGATGCCATAACTTGTAGATGACACAGAAATATAACTTTATTAATTTGTGATCAAGGGTTGTTTTACAACGACTCAAATACAATCTCCCGTGTTACGAGTAAAATTTGCAGAGATGCTCTATGTTCCACACATTTAGCAATTCCTCTCCCTCCGGAGTTTGCAGCCGGTACGTACCAGGTCCAATGACTTGTTTTACAAGAAAGGGACCTTCCCATCGAGACATAAGCTTGTGCAACCCTTCAGGCTTTTGGATTCGGCGTAGTACCAAGTCTCCTATAGTAAAGGATCGAGGTTGAATAGAGCGTTGATGAAAGAAATGCAATCCTTGAAGATAATGCATGTTCTGAATAAGAGCTGCTACTCGAGCTTCCTCGACGCCATCAACATCCTGAGACCGTTCTTGATGAGCGAGTTTTTCATCGTAATTCTCCAGACGCGGAGCTTCCCATAAAAGATCGGCAGGCAAAACTGCGTCCGAGCCGTAAACCAGGAAATATGGTGATTGGTCGGTAGCCCTGCTGGGTTGGGTGCGTAGCCCCCAAAGCACCGCGGACAACTCCTTTGCCCATTTACTACCATATTTCTTTAAAGGCTCATACAATCTGGGTTTTAACCCTTGCAGTAACAAACCATTCACTTTTTCCACCTACCCATTGGCACGAGGATGAGCAACTGAAGCATAATGTATCACGATGGAGTATCTGTCACAATAGTCTTGGAATTCTTCGCCGGTGAATACAGAGCCTAGGTCTGTGATGATATTGTGAGGGACTCCAAATCTCTGGACAATACCATCAAAGAATTTGATCAAATTACCGGCTTTAGCATTTACTAAGGGTATTGCTTCGATCCACTTAGTGAATTTATCGATGGCTACAACGAGCCACTCGAATCCACCTGGAGCTTTGGTGAGCGGGCCAATGAGATCAAGACCCCAATAAGCGAAAGGCCATGATTGTGGGATAGTGTTGAGGTCGTGTGCTGGAACATGAGCTTGTCATGTGAAGAACTGACATCCTTGAAATTTTTTGACAATGTCTGCTACATCGTGCTTGGCTGTTGGCCAGAAAAAACCCGCTCTGTAAGCTTTGCCGAAAAAAGGTTCGTGAAGCAGCATGATTACCACACATGCCGCTATGAATTTCTTGTAGTAGGGCTTTTCCTTGATCAATTGTGATGCATTTCATTAAGACGTTGTCCGAAGCCCCATGCCTATATAGTACATTGTCCACTACTACGTAATTAGCAGCTCGTCGTTGAATACGTATTTGCTCTGGCTTCTGCTTTGGCAATTTGTGGTCTTTCAAGTACTCGATGAAAGGAGTCATCCAGTCAGTATCGATTACCATGATATGTGTTTCTGGCTGGGACTGGGATTGGATGGTTTCAACTTGTGCTGGTCCTTTAATGGATGGCTGGAGTAGTTCTTGGATGAATATTTCTGCTGGGACGTCGGCTCGCCGAGATCCTAGCTTTGACAGGGCATCTGCTGCGACGTTGTAGTCACGAACGACGTGGTGAAACTCCAGGCCCAGAAACTTTCGTTCTAATTTACGAACCTCGTGGACGTAGGCATCCATTGTCTCTTTAGAAGCGTCCCAGTCTTTGTTAACTTGGTTGATGGCGACAGCCGAATCTCCATAAACAACAAGTCGCTTGATACCGAGTGATGCGGCCAGGCGGAGCCCATGCAGCATAGCCTCATACTCTGCTTCATTATTGGTGACCTGAAACATGATTTGTAGAACGTATTTAAGTTGATCTCCTTTAGGAGATATAAGAAGTACGCCTGCGCCTCCTCTTTCAAGTTTAAGTGACCCATCAAAATACATGATCCAGTGCTCAGGGCGAGTGGTTGTCGTAGAATTTTGAATTTCTGTCCATTCAACTGTGAAGTCAGCAAGAGCTTGGGACTTGACGGCTATTTGAGATGTGAAGTCAAGGTGGTACGCTCCAATTTCGGCCTTCCATTTGCAGATGCGACCTGTTGCGTCTGGATTATTGGGGATTTCGCCTAGCGGGAATTTAGTTACGACTGTGATGTGAAAAGCTTGGAAATAATGTTGTAGCTTCCGTGATGTTATGAAGACGGCGTAAGTAATTTTTGGACTTGTGTATAACGAATCTTGGATTCGGAGAGTACTTCACCGATGTAGTTGATTGGCCGCTGTACTGGGAATACATGGCCGTTCTCTTGTCTTTCGACTATTATTACAGTGCTGACCACATGGGTTGTCGCTGCAATGTATAAGTAGAGATGATCACCCTTCACAGGTGCTGTGAGTACTGGCGGAGTGGATAGATATGTTTTGAGTTCTTCGAATGTCATATGTGCTTCATTCGTCCATGAAAACTTATCCTGCTTTTTAAGCAATTTGAAGAAAGGGAGACCCTTTTCCCCTAGTCTTGAGATGAACCTGTTTAAGGCTGCGATGCATCCTATCAGCTTCTGGACATCTTTTACGTTCTTCGGTGCTTCCATTGTAAGGATTGCTGAGATCTTTGCCGGATTGGCTTCAATGCCCCTGTTACTGACCATGAACCCCAAAAGTTTCCCTTACGGAACACCGAAGACACATTTGGTTGGGTCAAGTTTCCAACGGAATGTTCTAAGGTTGTCGAATGTTTCTTGAAGGTCACTGATGAGATGTTCTGTCTGCCTTGTTTTGACGACCACATCGTCAACATATGTCTCTACATTGCGTCCAATTTGTTTGTATAGGCACGTTTGTATGGCTCGTTGATATGTGGCGCCTGCGTTCTTCAGTCCAAAAGACATAGTTGTATAGCAGTATGCACCGAAAGGGGTGATGAAAGATGTTTTGATCTGATCTTCTTTCTTTAGTGCTATCTGATGGTATCCTGAATAGCAGTCCAGAAAACAGAGTAGTGCGCATCCCGCGGTGGAGTCCACGACTTGATCAATGCGTGGGAGTCCCATGGGGTCTTTTGGGCAGTGCTTGTTCGAATTTGTGTAGTCGACACACATCCACCACTCATTGTTATTTTTCTTCCGAACTAACACTGGATTGGCCAACCACTCGGGATGGAAGACTTCTTTGATGAAGCCTGCGGCGAGTAGTTTGGCGAGTTCTTCTTTTATTGCCTCAAGTCTATCTTGTGCAAATCATCGGAGGCGCTGTTTTTTGGGTTTTGCGTTCTTGTCACCGTTTAGTTTGTGCTCGACAAGATCTCTAGGAACACCAGGCATATCAGATGGTTTCCAAGCAAATATATCTTTATTATCACGGAGGAACTTGACGAGCGCGTCTTCCTATTTACAATCTAAATCTACCCCTATAAGGGCAGTTTTGGACGGATTGCCCGTCCCAAGATTTACAGTTTTGAGCTGTACTTCTTCGGAGGGCTTGAAATTGGTACTTGTCGACTTCTTGCTGGGCACTTATAGATCATCTTCCTTCGACTTCTTGGCCAAGGCGAGTACTTCCAGCATCTGGGTAGGGATGTGCGAAGTGGCGACGAATTTTACTGCCTCAACGTTGCAATCGTATGATATATTTAAGTCTCCCTTTAGGGAAAGTACTCCTTTAGGAGCAGGCATCTTGAGAACCAAGTATACATAATGTGGGATCACCATAAACTTGGCGAGGGCTGGTCACCCAAGAATCGCATGATATGAGGTCTCGAAGTCTGCAACCTCAAACTTGATGTACTCGGTTCTAAAGTTTGCTTCCGTCCCAAAGGTAACTGGTAGTGTGACCTGACCTAGAGAGATTGTTGCATTGCCTGGAACAATGCCATAGAATGGAGCATCTGTAGGCTTGAGATATTTTGTTATGTCTAGGCCCATCTTCTTGAATGTGTTTGCAAAGATGACGTTGAGCCCGCTGCCTCCATCGATGAGTACTTTAGTAAGTCTAGCTTGCGCCATGACTCGGATTAAAACCAGAGGATATCTCCCAGGATTTGCGAAGTTGGTCCATTGGTCCATTCTGGAAAATACGATGGGCACTTCTGACCACCTTAAATATGTTGGAGTGGCAGGCTCGATTGCTATGATCTCTCGCAAGGTTAACTTCTTGGCGCGCTTCGACTGGTTCAGTGTTTCTCCACTAAATAGTACAGCTTCAACGATCTCGACATTTGGAAAGTTATTGCCAGGGTCTTCGTCATCTTTATCTTCCCTTTTCTTGTCGGTTTTGGGAGCGTATGTTGTTTGCTTGTCGAACTCCTGCTTTAGGTGGAAGCATTTTGCCATTGTGTGCTTGCCATTGGGGTGGTATGGGCAAGGACCGTTCATGACGTCTGCCGTTGAACAAGTCTTGCGACTAGGGCGCTGGACTGCCGCGACTGTGTTGTCTGGCTTGCGCTTCCTATTGTCGCGATTGAAATCTCGGTTGTTTGGTCAATCATTGCGTCGGTCGCCATTGTCTTTGTTGTGATTGTTGGTGTTCTAATCGCGATGTCTATCAAAGCGCTCCCGCTCACGGTCGTCTTGGTCTGCCCATTCAGCGACAATGCGTCGTAGCTCGCTGATGTTTTCCGGACGGCGTCAGCCGAACTCACGGTGTAATTCCTGGGTGTAGAGGCCATCGTGAAAGTAGTCGATTACTTCCCAGTCAGAGATATCCATGATTGTAGCTCTTTTATCGAAGAATCTCTTGATGTATTTTCGCAAGGTTTCTCCTTTTCCTTGCTTGCAAGCTGCCGGTTCATAACGGGTTCCGGGCCGAGCCCAGGTTCCCTGGAAGTTGGTGGTGAATTTCCTGGTGAGATCGTCCCAGGAGTCGATGGACCCGGGGAGGAGGCCCTCGAGCCATGTGAGGGGCGTGGTATCTAGCATAACGGGGAAGTAACTGACTTTGATGTCGTTGGATCCCCTGGCCATCTGAATGGCGGTAGAGTAGATTCGGAGCCATTGTCAGGGTCTTGCTTGCCCGTGAACTTTTCAATTCCTGTTGGTTTAAACTTGCTTGGCCATTCGATTTCTTTTATGTGCCTGGAAAAAGCTGGGAAGCCGTCATATTTATCACTTGGTGAACGATCGCTCCGGAAGCTAGAGGTGCTGTGGTCGGAGTCGTATTGTCATCCACGATTGTGGTTTTGGAGAGGTCGGTCGTCGTGATTTGATGACTCTTGGTGTCGGTGACAATCATTACGACTCTCTCCTCGGTGATCGTTGCGGCGTTCTTTGTGATGATCGTGATGGCGTTCCTGATCGCGTGGTCGGTTTCTGTAATTATGATGGGGTGGAGGCCCGTAGTTGCGGTCGTAGTCTACGCGACGACAGAGTTCACATTCCACGCGCAGCTGTCGACTCGACTGGATGACAGAGCGAGCATCGCGGTTGTCATTAATGATGTTGTGAAGGTCTCGATCTCGTGACCTTGTGCCATCTTGGTTGTTACTGTGTCCTCTCCCCTGCTGGTGATTGCGATCAGCGTCTCGATCGCGTCTATGCCCTCCTGTGGTAGCGATTGAGGCTTCATGTGGAGGAGGCCTCTCAACATCTGGGCGTCTGGTATCTGGTGTGTGGTGGCTAGGATTCGCTTGGTTCGTATCCTTGTGATCTGTGTCGAGAAGCGAGAGTACTTGTCTGATGGCAGGGGTGTCGGGCATGGCCCTGACAAGTTCTGCCGCGATGGAGATGTTTAATGGCGCGTTTTGGGATACTAACTGGTCCCCGACCATATCGAAATCCTGTGTAAGGTTTCGTATGGCGTCGGCGCGTATCGCGGCGTTAATGCACCTCTGCTTACGCTTGGCATTCCTTGCTTGGCGCGAGGTCTTTTTCTCCTCTATTTCTGTGTCAGTAGTGCGTTCCTCTTCTGATACGTCGGTGATCAGCTCGCGATCGTATTGGGTACCTTGGTCCTCATTGCCAGCCATGAACACTTGACGACTTGGGTCTTGTTCGCTAAGGGAGAGGACGATCTGAGTGGTTGAGAAGTTGTCGCTTGAGCTTTCGGTTGAAGTAGTGAGCGATGCAGTCTTGCCGTCTTGGAAGGGCAGTTCCTCCAGGATGATGGCGGAAAGTCTAGATTCGTTGTCCCGGCAGGTGTCGGCCGGAATCGCTCTGGGCCAGTGGACGGCGAGTCCTCCTGGTGTTCTAGTTACGACTAGTCCAGACAGGAGACGAACGAGTGGTTCTTCCAACACGAACTTGGTGTTGAAGTGAGTGTGATGATGTAGGCGCGCGACGTTGTCAGGAGCGTCACTTAGCAGGATGGTGAAGTCATCGTCGTTGTCCCTCGATGGTGTTGATGTCAGCTCGAGGTTGTCGGGATGATCTGCCTTCGAGTGAGGCTCCTGAGTCATCTTTGCCCCTGCTATTGTGGTACGCATCTGTTTATATGGATGTGGTTCGTTGGAGAGTTTGAGCGGGAATCGATCTGGGGGGGTTGTCCAATGGCGTGGCCAACTCGGAGTTCCCTGCCTTCTCCATATTCGGAGTCGGGCTGTACCCAGACTCGACTTGGGGGATCCCGAGTGAGCTTGGAGTTGGGATCGAACTCGGAATTAGGGCCGAGGTCGAACTGGGAGTAGTCGTCGAGTAGGGGCCGAGGTTGTTCGCAAGGTAGCTCGCGAACCTACCATTGCTTTCGGCAATGAAGGTCCATGCACTGAAAACAAAGGTGGCTCCATGAACTCGGCGAGACCCACCAATCTACTCTCTGGGGTACCCCCGGGCAGACGTGCTCGTTATAAATCATCGACAAGTTCTTCAATAGATGTTCATGCTCATGTTCCCTAAGTTATACTGGATGCCTCTATATGGATTAAGTGTTTTGCATTGAAATTTCTAGTGAGCTTTATCATGAACTATGTCACCAAAAACTAGGGTTGCCCGATCTCCTTTTCTAGGTCCTTGCAGATGTTTTCCCTGCGCAAAACTTGTCCTATCCTGCCTACATTGCCTAGATCTTCAATCACGAAAGCTATCATCGCGTATTTGCTAGGCTATGAGAATCGAGGATTAAATTTCCGTCTGTCGGAAAATTCCGTCGAACTTAATTTTCGGTGAATTCAGCAGAAATCTCCAACAGACAGGGATTAAATCCTCGCTTCTCATAACCTATTGAATGCTACATCCTTTTTCTTGTGGTCCTATATGTCACATACTCATAGATCCAAGTGACCCAAATGCTACGAAGAAGATTGTGACAAATATTGTGCTACAAAGGAGGAAAAAGCCTTGAATTGATTCCAATGCCTCCAATGCATCCACCACCTCATCTCCACCATCTGATGACGATGATACTCCTGCAAATCCACTCGAGTCTATTCCAACGATGACCAGCCCGAGAGGTCAGGTCAAAGCAGGGGCACGCAAAGCAGCTGGTAGGGCTCAACCTCCTCGTGCCGCCCGCACTCCACAAGCTCCTCAAGTTGCCAATGTGGCACATGGTGGGGAACTTCCTCCTCGCCGCAGCAAGGCACAGCCCATTCGTGAAAAATGGAAGGGTAAGCAAGGTAGCAGCTCCTCTCGATCACAACCTAGAGTTGAGGAAGAAGAAGAGGATGATGAACCAACCGAGGCTCAAATTCGTGCAGCTGCCACGCAAGGCTTTGATGATCCCAATCGACAGAAGCTTGATTGTCCTCACATTCCTCCAAGGATTACAATCAACAATGATGGATACACTCAAGTAAGTGTGATTCCTAAGAAGCGTCCTCATTTGACCGGAATTGGTGGTGTAACTCCAAGGTTACCTATCAATTATCGTAAGCAAGTGGTTGATTGTCGCAAAATGAGATGTGAGGAGTGCCCACTCATCTTTACTAATGATGTTTCTCTTGACTATCGATTCCACACTCAGTTTCATGTGGACTTCTATTTCTCAGTGCTTCTTTCTCGCTCAGAGCCTCTTGTTGACATGCAGTGGATTGATTGGGAATATATGAAGAATAGTCATCATCCAACTTGGGATCTAGTGATTGACATATGCAAGGAAAAGGGAGTGTATGATTTGATGGGCTTTCAATATGATTGGAATGAGGAGATTGTACTTCAGTTTTATGCCACTCTTTATCACCATTCAAAGAAGAAGACAATCTATTGGATGACGGAAGGAACTTGGTATGAGGCAGCCTTCAAGGATTTTGCTCACCTTCTTGGATTTGGACGTGCTGATTGGGAGAAGCCCTCCGTATTTAATGCTCGAACTTTGTACAGTGATGAGATTCAGTTCATGTATGAAGAAGGAACCGAAGCCGATGGATACATCACTCACTTGCAGCCCTTCTTTCACTACATGAACAAGATTCTTCGAGCTACTCTGACTATCAAGAAAGGAGATGGTTCGTCAGTTCTTGGCCACAAAAGAAATCTCCTTGCTCGTCTTTGTCCCGATGGTGATGACTTTAGCATCTCGGACTTCATATGGAATGAGATCATCGATGGCACTTCAGACTCCGAGCGTTGTCTTCCATACGCTCCCTATGTGATGTACCTCATTGAGACCACCAGCAAGACAAACTTTCCCAAGGATCACTCTCATAAGCGTCTTCGGGTTATGAAAAAGAGAGGGACAGCTCCACCGCCTCCTCCTAGGACTACAACAAGATCAAAAAATCCTCCTCATGCTGAGTCCTCTAGAGCTGCGCAACTAGGACGGCGTGTGCTTGACGTGCCACTCATGGACCACCGCCTCCTCGCCCTAAGAAGAACAAGATGATGAAAGCTTTTCGTGCCCTATTTCAGATTTGCAAGCATAATGCAATTGAATTTAACAAGAACCAAAAGGGAATCAAAGAGCTCCAAGCTCATGCCAGTCTTCCTCACTCACCCATTCGTGAGCTCCCTGTGATTGAGGACTCTTGGTCGGACTTTGAACAAGGTGAAGAGGGTCCTTCCAGTCCTCCCGCTGTTGCTGCTCCTCTCGTCGCTCTCGTCGTGCTTCTACTCGCCATGTTGAAGAAATTGAGACCGAAGAAGAAAAGGAGACCTACAGGGGAGATGGATTCTACACCGACGAGGATGATGACGGTGTTGATGATGATGATGAGGCCACTCCTTGATGATGTTGATATGCTCTGTCAGGTTCTTCTTCTTTTCCTTTTTGGTGGTTGATGCCAAAGGGGAGGAATGAATTCATCACATCGTCTTGTATCTTAAATTTCTATGCTTGTGCGCTACTGAACTATATGTGTTGTGTGTGAACTCTTAAAACTGCTACTTATATCTTATGGTTGTGCTAGAACTTGATAAAATAGGCTGTGGTGACTTGTTCTTTTTCTGCCTCCAGTTTTATCGAAAATTTCCGGTAACTGGCGGAAATTTCCGGTGCATCTGCCGGAAATTTCCGCTAGTTCCATCGAAAATTTCCGGTAATAGTGATGTGTACCTTCTTTTGTTATTTGTGCTATATCATGCCATATGCATCATGTTATTTACTTCTTTCTGAGCCATTGTATGCAATTTTCTTGAGAATTTCTTACAAAATATGTGCATAAGCATTTGAGGCTTCTAAAAGTTGAACATTCACGTATTTAGGGGGAGTCTCTTGAAATTTCTTGGATACAATACTTGATGATTATTGATATCTTGTGAGACCAAATTTGTATTGTCATCAATCACCAAAAATGGGGAGATTGAAAGTGCATCTAGGCATTTAATAATTTTTGGTGATTAATGATAATAGAAATTTGGATATAATGCGTTCAATAAGATGTGCAGGTATAAATCAAAAAGGAAAGAAAAAGAAATGAGAAAGAAAGGTGCCCAATTCTTATCTGTTTGATGGTAGATGCTATTGAAGAAATTAAATATCTTTTTTGGTTTGAATTTGAGTATAGGACCACCGTACTATCAAGAGGAACATGTAATCGTAAAATCATGTGACTTTGATGCTCAATTTATATCCCTAAAGCCATCGTACTCCAAAACATACAATTTCAGATTATGCAGTTGTGCATCGGAAAATTTCCGGTGACCACCATAGAACTCAGCAGTTGAGCGCCCATTGACTTTCACCAGAAATTTCCGGTGTCTGGCGGAAATATCCGGCATATGCGACGGAAATTTCCGGTGATCTTGTTGGACATTTCCGGTATTTCTCGCCCCAACGGTCACATTTATGAGTGAGGTATATATACCCACTCCCACTCCACATTACTGTGCTCTTGGGTCATTTGACGAACCCTAACTTCTCCCAAGCTTCCAAGAGCTCTCCCAACACTCCTTGCTTCGATTTCCAAGTGTGTAGTGGTGTGTTGGTTGAGGGACTTGAGCTAAGTGATTCAAGTTTCATTCTCCCTCTTCTTGAGCATCAAGTTCGTGATTCTTTGATAACTTTGTTTGTTACTCTCGGGGATTCATCCCCTAGACGGTTAGGCGTTACCGAGAGAATCCAAGCAAGCTTGTGGATTCGCCTCGGAAGTTTGTATCACCCATCCTTCGTGGATTTACTAGTAAGTGCACTTAGCTCCTTTGTGGTGACTAAGTGGAGGAAAGTGGCTTGGAGTTGATAAGCCCGTCTTTCGTAGGCCCTCAACGGAGACGTAGCTTCCTTTTGTGGAAGTGACATTCGGGTTAAATCTTGTGTCTTTGTTGTGATCAATGTTCATCGTGTTCATCTAGTTCATCGTGTTCTTGCTAGCTATTTCACCCTTTTGTCTCGATCTATAGATTGGTGAAGTTCTAGCTGCAAGTAAAGGTTCCAGAGGGTTATTTACTTCCATAACAACATATTGATTCATATAGATTTGTTGTTGTTGCTCTTATTCACCTTGTGATTTAGTTCACGAGTCTTCACCGGACATTTCCGGTAGCAGGCGGAAATTTCCTGTAATTTGGCGGAAATTTCTGGTGGCTACCGGATATTCCGGTTCATCTGACAATTTGCGAAGTTATTTTTGATAATTTTCAGTTGCGCCTATTCACCCCCCTCTAGGCCTAGTGTTGATCCTTTCACCATCTCAACGTGGATTAGGGGTGACCGGAAAGTCATCGACACCATGGGATAAATTCTTGTCTCTTGCTTGTGATTTATTCATTGTTTTATACATTAAGCCTTTACTTTGAGTAATTTATTTCCATAGAACTTGAATTATTTTTTGTCATCCTAGGTTGCCAACCTCAACATATGCTTAGACTAGCTAGAGATTTAATTCTCCATGTGTTTCTAATTAAATTCTCTAGTGTTGTGATTGAAGTTTTTAAACTGCCTATTCACCCCCTCTAGTCGGTAATCCTAGATCCTACACTCTCCCCGTCGCCGCCCTCCTCTCTCCCCCGCCGCCGCCCTCACCTCTTCCCTTCCGCCGCCCCTCCCACCCCCTCCACCCGCGCCGCCCTCACCTCTTCCCCTCCACCGCCCCTCCCACCCCCTCCACCCGCGCCGCCCTCAACTCTTCCCCTCCCACCCCCTTCACCCGCGTCGTCGCCCCTGCCCTCCCCTCCACCTGCGCCGCCCAAGGAGAACCGCCCCCGCCTCCCCTCCATTGCCGTCACCGTTGCCGTGTTGCTCCTCCGCCTTGATCTCCGTGAGCTGTCGTATGAGATCAAAGCCTGACGCGCCATCCTCATGGTGGCCAGGAGCAGCAGCAAGGCCCTCACGGTGGGATGCGCCTCCTCACAAATCGGACATCAAGCGGCGCGCCTGCGCCGATCTGGGGCGGATTTGTGGTAGGAGTCGGCGGCGGAGGCGAGATTTGACGGGAAGTAGAAGGGGGAGGTGGCAGCCGCGACGACGGTGGAGGAGGAGCAGGAGCGGCAAGCGGTGGCGTAGATGAGGCGGGAGCAGGAGCAGCGAGCGCGGAGAGGCAACGGCCGCAGCGGCGTGAGTGGGCCCGCGCGGAGATAGCGAAGCCTCGGAGACGGAGGCCTCGTCCATTTTACCGTGGCCTTTAGCGTCGCCCGGTGCGGGCGTTCCTTGCCGTAAAAATATTCTGGAGTGAGATTTACCGTCGCCCGGTGTGGGCAGCCTCAGCCCTCAGGTAGCAGGGAGGCCCGCTGGAATGCATTTTTTTTTCTCTTTAGCTGTGTTTAGTTAGGGTAGCAACTTTGACCACTAATTTTTATGAAAATTTTTCGCAACTTTGACCACTAATTTTTCGCAACTTTGACCACTAATGGCAAAATCAACTTCACAACCACGGTAATGTAGCAGTAATTAGAGCTAATGTAGCAAATCAAGGATTGATTAAACTCGTTAGATTGGTCACGCAAAGTTACGCCTATATGTGTGAAAGAGTTTTGCAAATAAATTTTATTTAGTATGAAAGATTTTTTGGCGAAATTAACCCATCGTGGTCAGACCCCACTTTTTTGAGTGAGGAGGGCCTGGAGTTGCTTTTCAGCCCCGACGGCGGAGGGGGGAAAAGAGAAAAAGGCTAAACCCTACCCGTGCCCAATCCCCCGTCTCTTCCGGTCATGCCGTCGCCGTCACCGCCGCCGGCGCCGCCGGTGCTGCCTATCTCGGAGCACGAGGACGAGATCGTCGCCACGGTCGACGCGAACCCGGTGGTGGTGGTCATCGGCGAGACCGGCTCCGGCAAGAGCACCCAGCTCTCCCAGATCCTCCACCGCCGCGGATACACCCGCCGGGGCGCCATTGCCGTTACCCAACCCCGCCGCGTCGCCGCCGTCTCCGTATCCAGGTTCCCCACCTTAATACCTCTCTCGCTCTATCCCGTGCGCGCGAGGGCTTGTTTTTTTGCTCCCGCAGAGGACGTGTGTTTCTTATTTGTTATTTCACAGTAGTCTTTAGCTGTATGATTTATGTCTATGCTCCCCGATTTACCCTATGTGTTATTTATGCTTTATCTTCCTGTCAATTTGTGGTTTGCAATTTGGCAATCGGAAGGGTTTATGAATTGGGATTAGAACTACCTTTGCATTTATAAAGGAGACTGCCTGTCGGATTAGAAGGTTTTGCAAGAAATTAACAGCTATATGGCCGGGGAAATAGCAGAAACCTCATCATTTTCTGAGTTGTGAGTGGAGCTGTTTATTGGATAGCCCATTCATGCACAACAAGCTTAGAAGGAACTGTCATCTGAGGGTTGTTAGGTGTTCCTTCCTTTACGGCCAACTACTCTCAGTTTTGAATGGGTTTCTTCCTGGTTGATCAGCTAGCCATTCTCAATTTAACAACATTTATGGCAAAATAGTCAAGTTCATCCCTAAACTTTGTACAAGGGGTCAAGTTAGTGCCTGAACTTTCAAAAAGATCAATCTAGTCCCTCAACTCTCGTTTTTGGGTCAAACATGTCCCTGTGCTGATGTGGCACTGCAGGGTGGCATGTGCCGAAGGTGAAATATCCTTTTCTTAGCTCTCGCATCTCTCTGCTCGCCTCTCTCCCCGATGCATCTCTTGCTCCAGCGGCGAAGCTAAGCAACAAAGTAGAGGGAGTCGTTGTTGCCTTGGGGAACACCTGGCGTGCAGGAGGACATGTCATTATGCAAATATAAAAATCCTAACATGTGGGTCCCACCTATCATTATGCAAGAGATAAGGGCAAAAAGGAAATTTTACCTTGGACTCATGCCACTTTCAGTGCCACATCAGCTTAGGGACGTATTTGATCCCAACAAAGGGAGTTGAGGGACTAGATTGACCCTTTTGAAAGTTGAGGGACTAACTTGACCCTTTGCACAGAGTTCAGGGACGATCTTGGCTATTTAGCCTTCTTTTATTACTCACTGTTAAAAGTTATTTCAGTCACTGTGTTACTTACTGCCTTCTAATACAGAACATATATGTAACTGATTTTGGGAATAAGAGCACTTTTATTTGTTATTTTGCAGAAGAGTAGCTCAGGAGCTTGGTGTCCCACTCGGGGATGAAGTCGGTTATGCAATTCGATTTGAGGACAGAACTTCTGAGAGAACATGCATAAAGTAAGCCTCAGAAATATTACATTCCCAGCTCAATAACCACTGGAGGTGCACCACGTAATAAACCTTTTCTTGGTTTGAGCACCACATCAACACAAAAAATCATGTAAAATGGAAATTGATCTTGTGATCCACAGTGTTGTAGCAACCAGTGTTAGAAGAAGGGAAAAATAAGTAGGTTACTTCAAAATATTAATACTGCCATTTCCTTTTTCTCATTTTGATTTATCTCCTACCAGTGTTTTGTCACTCTTGTTGCTTGTAATGCGGACTGATGTTGAAGTTCTATGCATAGGTAGAGTAAGATGAACACTACATCAAGTCTTGAATTTTGATTTAGTAACCAAATTGAAAGTGATGCAGGATTTCATCATAAAGAGTGATTGCACAGCTGAAGCCAATAGATTTTGCTTGGTACCTGCCCTATACCTATGTGCTGAATTTATGGATTTGAATTCTTCACTTGTTTTATAGATACCTCACGGATGGTGTTCTTCTTCGCGAAAGCCTTTCCAATCCTGATTTGAAGCAGTATTCAGTAATCATACTGGACGAGGCTCATGAGCGTAGTTTGAACACGTATGTGTATCTGAATCTTATCTACCTGAGTCAATTTAAAATTAGCTTAGTAGCATGCATTTTGATATTTATGTCTACTGTTTTGCAATTCATTTACTTGACAGTTGTGTAAACTACTGTAATACAAACTCGTCTTAAATGTAAATGTATTACATTACCCTAAGCATATCATATACTCTGTTTTCTTGTGTGTCATCTTTGTTAAGAACATACCTCCATCAAAGATTCATTATATGGTAATGTATTTGGGGTGGCTATTCCAAATATTTGTACAAATGCTAGTGTTGTGGCGAGATCAGTTCACGTACAGATGCAATCGAGCAATGGCTCTCGAGATGGCAAGGTCAAGCCTTGCCTACCCGGAGCAGCAAGGAGACGACACAACTAGGCACAAACCAAATCTTTCTTGCCTTCCCAAATTACCAACCCCTCATATATATAGGGTTGGACTAGATTACAATCATGCAAGTCCCATAAAGAGGATAGTCTATCTTGTGCCAACAAACTAAATCCTAACAATCCAAACTTAATCAAACCAAACTCTGAATTTCCTAAGATACAAAGGGCTACTTGTCGACTACGGAGTCCTTCTTCTTCTTGCGCCGGCGTTCATATGTACGTCCCCACATAGCAGCTAGTCAGTACCACTTGTGTTACTTTTGTTTAGTAGAGTTTGCTACATACTACCATTGATGACTTATAGATAACAATTTTTGGGCCTACCAGATCATGTGGTGTGCTTACTTATCTTTGTTGCAGCAGTTCTTGTGATGTTGAGTGTTGGTTAATTCTGTCCTATGTCCTAACCTGTACCGAGGAAAGGTAGTTGGTACTTGGCACATGCCTTGCTAACAACCTAGTTGTGTGCTATCCTGCCACAGTTTTGGGATTCAGCACAAATGAATTGGAATATTTTTGCCTATCCATAATATTACGCACAATACAAACTTTAGTTTTGAATATAGGATTACATGTAGCTTAATTTTGATTTTGTTGACACCTTCTTTCTCTACCATAGGGCATGTAGGACCTACCATAATACCACTTACTAGTTTATATTTTCTAGGTGACACTAACTGAACACATAAGGGGCTGTTTGGACCAGAAATGTTTCCCTAGGAATTTAGGATTTAGTATAAAATGAACTGAATCTAAAGGACTTGGAATGAAATACCCTTTATTTAAACAGGCCCTTAATATTGAGTATCTGGCCTGAGGTTCTCATTCTCCATAGTTCTTTTTTTTTTGAAAGAGATAACTCTGCTTATTCTGAAAGGAATTGTTTAGAGTACAAAGGTACTGCTGGAGTTACCAGCTTACAAGCCAGAGCCTAAGATGTAAAGTTTTACAATATCTGAGGCAGCCACTGAATTTGGAACACAAGTACACCAGCTAATTCCTCGTCTTCTCCACCGTCGACATCATCCTTTCCTGATCTTCAAGCTTCAGTAAAAGTCACCATTTCTGCACGAAAGAGATCCCTGAGTAAACACATCCAGCGGATTAGGGAAGATTCTTTCAACAGCCATTTTGTTCGTATTTTCCATACTGCCGAAGCAAAGGCTGCAACGGAACCAGACTAATTTGTTTAGACGAGTTAGGTTTTCCTGATAGCCAGCACCTTTGCAGGTCAGACCAAGAGCTAGGGACATCATTCCACCCAAAATCTCCTTAAGGAATCACCATGCATATTTTGCCACGGAGCAGTTAAAGAAAATATGATCAACATTCATTCTCCATAATTCGCACATTCGATGTATTAATTGTGCTGAGCTGTTTTGTGCTACCCTGGAACCTGCAAATACACATTATCCACTATTGTTTTGAGATGATAAACATTCAGTACTGCTCTCTTCTTTTTTAAGTTGGGACTGGTGTTACGAGGGATGAGTTATGTATGTTCTTAAACTGTCTGCATTGGCTCATTTTAATATTTATCTGGTTATACACAGTGATATCCTTTTAGGTTTGATGAAAAGATTGATCAAGGACCGGGCTTCAGATTTAAAAGTTCTAATCACCTCTGCGACTCTTGATGGTTTAAAAGTTTCAAAGTTCTTCTCAGGATGCCCTGTGTTAAACATTCCTGGAACTTTATTCCCTGTGGAGAAATTTTACAGTACTGAGCGCGCAACAAATTATATAGAATCTTCACTAAGAACAGCTATAGGTAAGATGCAGTTGTTCTTTTTGCGTAACCTTTTGCGCTTTAAGCTTTTGGGATGGTCATGTCAATACTGTTAGTTTATCTGTGTTCCACATCTGTGTTGCATCACTCAGAAGTCAGAAGCTTATTCATTTATTGCTAATAGAGATAATATTTCTGACAAAAGGCCACCGGCTGTTTTGATACGTGCCGTGAAGAAGAGTAGTCATTATGGTGGTAAGAGGGAAACTGGGTTGCTGCCATTGACCCTTACAGGACACACTATTCTACTTTGAAATTGGTTGATAAGGAGGAAAGTGCCAAGGAAGAAACTATCTTTATTTTTGAGCTGCCTAGTGTAGAATAATGTGGAGTGGCATCACAAATAGTCAAATACTAGGGTCTCCCAACCCTGTATGCTTTCTTTCATACAATCCAATTAACTCAATCTCCTTTTATCCTCTCAGAACAAAGGAATATGCTAGCCCCATTTAAATTCGAGTGCATCCACAAAACTACTGCCAAGTTTATCTAATGGATAGTAGGCTTCGTCTGTTAACACGGAAAACAACAGTGGGCATATGATGATTGGCAGTGATTGCGCTGTCAATTTCGCATTGCTTCACAAAGTGAAAAGGTTGACCAACAAATAACTTATCTCAAGAACCTTACTCATCTATGATGCGCTCGAATCCCATTCATCTCAAGGTGGCCCTGTTTGGTGCACGGCTTCTGCAGAATCCACTTATTGTAGAAGCTGATGGAAAGCAGCTTCTGTTCTTTGATTCTGCTTACGGATAATCTGCTGCAATTATGTCGTTTAGCACAGTGCTTTTTCTGGGAGATGCCGAGAAATAAATTGTGCCCTGCATTAGGTTTTACGAGCCTTCTATTTAACTTAACTGTTAGCAATGTATTTTGGAAACTATGAAAAATCTGAACTATGCCTATGCGGTGTTTGGTCACTCTACCTCGCTATTTTAGTGTTTCTTGTCTCTTAATGAAACCATACATTGATCTCCTGCGTGTTCGTGAAAGAGTCTTAACTAGGGTCATACCTCTTTTTTTATATCACATTCTATCGCGTGGGAATATTATAGTTACATTTTTATGTTTCGCTAAATGTTTGGGTTACGTAATGTTTATAGATTCTTAAAATTTTTAAATTCTCATTTCTTTCACTAACATAACTGAAAATGTTTGTGATCAGATATCCATGCCAAGGAACCCCCTGGGGATGTCTTAATATTTATGACAGGAAAGGTCAGTGCCTCAAGATCTGTCATTGTTTATTTGTTTACCCCCTTTTTTTTGCAATTTTTAAGTACATTTTTGTAGTCATTGGTAGCCTTGCCTTTTGACATATACTATTGGAACTGCTGAGAAATATATGACATGGTACGCATTTACGAGTCAAGTTGAACCAAACCACTTTAAGGGTACCTTATAACCCTCTGTAATCTGTTTTCCTTGCAGTTGCTGAACCAAACAGTATATTCTTTATCAATGTAGGAATTTCTACCTTTTTTGTCATAGTGCTAAACATTAATGCAGGATTTTGCATATATTTTATCTTGTATTGATAAAGTAAGTTATTGTTTCCTTTTCTTGTAGGATTAATAGGGAAACTTATATTGTATTATCAAAGTATGTAAAGATAACTATTATTGGTACTTATGTCTATTCTTTTCCTTTATTAGTTATGTGTTGTCTGCTCATGATGAACTATGATTATTTGAGATTTCTGCAGGATGATATTGACAAGATGGTCTCGAAATTGGAGGAGAGAATTCAAAATCTCGAGGAAGGCTCCTGTATGGATGCTGTTGTCCTTCCTCTTCATGGTTCTTTGCCACCTGAACTGCAGGCAAGTTCCTAGCCTTCCGTTTGATTTGCTCCTCTCAGCCTTCCAATCAAATTTTATCTTAACTGATAATACCATACCTTTGTTCTGATTTGATAGCCTTGCAGCCCTTCACATTTTCTTTCCTCATTCTTCCTTCTGTTAAACATTTTCCAAGCTCTGCAGTGTTTGTAATTTTGTTCACTTCTCATATAGGTTAGGGTATTTGCTCCAGCACCTCCAAATTGTCGACGCTTCATTGTTGCAACAAATGTTGCTGAAACTTCTCTGACTGTAGATGGTGTCGTGTAAGCAGCAAACATAATCAGTTGAGGAGCATGTGCTTTTTGTTTCCATCTTCAGATCCTATTTCTTGTATTTAAATTGGAGTGACAACGTTGCGTTGTGTTTTTTGAACTAGTAATAGAATAGACAAATAATAGAGTGACATCAATTACTCTGCTAATAAGAAACACTCTTTATTATTCAAAAGAAATATATGTTATTCAAAAGAGCATTCATTTGTCTTGTTAGCCCAATTAGGAATTTTCCATTTCTCAGCAAAAATACATGGCAGGTTTGGGGTTATATATAGCCACTATGGCATATTTTCAACTAGCCCCCTTGAATCTTAACTAATGACACACTAAAGACTTAGGTGCTGAAAATATATTATGTGCACCAGCTACTAATACTAGTAGATACATGCACACACAAGATGTCATGGACGATCACGTTGGAAGGAGGAATATGGCGTAGATTGTATTTGAAGTGGGTTACAGGTCTTGGTCCTGGACCTCGCCGGCGCGGAGGAGTTGTGGCGGCTCGACCTCGCACCAGGAAGGCACCTTGAGGAACAAGATAATACAATCTAATGCCTGACTTCTACTCGCAGGATCTCAGCTTATATATTGCCGAGTCCATGCACAAAATATCCCAACTAATTATCAAGCCAATCTAAGACTAACAAACCAACTAACTACTTTATCTCATGAACACGATGCAGTCCTGGCGTTTCAATCCTGAGCGCTGGTTGCAGCCGCCTCCTGCCCCTTCCCGCGCCGGCTATACTGAAGTCCCCACATGACTCAAGACTTGTGCTAACAATCTCCCCCTAGATCTTGTGCGGCTACTTCGTGATAATTTGAATTAAGCCGCTCCTTGGTCGTAGTTCTTGAAACTTGACCCTCCCGAGTGATTTGGTTAGAAGACCTCGTCTGGAGGTCCGCCGTAGTCAGAGCCCATAGTCTTCAGCGTTTGCGGTGATGTCATCGCCACCACCATCTGCTGCATCAGGCTGGAGAGGCCAGGTGGTCCCACTCCTGACGAAGCTTCTGGAGTGTGGACCTGCGTGTACAGTTGCTGCTGATGCGTGCCGTGGCGATGGCGTCCCAGGCAGTCTTCGCGGACCTCTTGTCCGCTAGGTGGGACGCCATCTCCATCAGGACCACAGCGAGGAGCGCCTCTGGCTATATGGTGTCTTGAGAGTTGAGACCAAGGTGTTACTGAAATCAATAGATATATATATTCGAATTAAACCATGCCTAGCACTGTATGACATTTTGGTGCCACTGAACATCTTTTACATCACTATAGTAGTGGTAGAGTGTGCAGAAACTTAAATCGCTATATTGTAGACCCTCGCACTGGTAAAATTTTGAAACAAGAGTTTTGCATGAACACGATAAGTTTATGAAAACGAGGGAGTGCTTTAACTAGAAACATGGTGTTCATCAGGATGAGTGAAGTGATACAGGAAAGTTTAGCTGTTGACATATACGAGCAACTGTCAAACTGAAACTATATAGGTTTGCAATCTTAATTATGTTTTTGAAAATCTAAAATGGCTGTATATCATTTCATCCCTTGAGGTGTTTTGTTTTTGTATGTTTGCACAAAGATTTTTAATGATACTATTTTGATACTATTTCTTATTTATTTAGGTTTGTGATTGATTGTGGTTATGTAAAGCAACGTCAGTATAATCCATCAAGTGGAATGTATTCACTTGATGTCGTTCAGATCAGCAGGTAAATAATTTGGCACATGATGTCGTTTTTGTCTGCATCTTGTTCACTATCACATTGCTTCCATTCATATATATCGAGTTTTAGTTGCTAACATGCACTGATAATTTTAATTAATAACTAGAGTGCAGGCTGATCAGCGAGCAGGACGAGCTGGAAGAACTCGGCCCGGCAAGTGCTATAGGCTATACCCAATGTCTATATATGAAAAGGAGTTCCTTGAGGCTACAGTTCCTGAAATTCAACGCTCTTCTCTTGCTGGAAGTGTTTTATATCTGAAATCATTGAATCTTCCAGACATCAACATCCTGAAGTTTGATTTTCTAGATCCACCATCACGTAAGATAACACTTCCTTCTGAACCTGCCTGAAAGCATCACTTTGTTGCCTAGTTACTTATTATGCGCAGAGTTTGATGGCTTATTTCTACTTTACTGTTTCCTAAAACATTGTAAAATTTTGTTATGACTTGTTACTATGAAGTCATATGAAGAAAATGCTTTTGGGGCAATTGTTATGGGCTGGTTGGATGACATGGTTTCTCATAGCTTGGTATGGTGCGGCAAGGAGCCTTGTAGCCGGTGACGCATGACGATTGCCCTGTAGCCGGTGACCCATGATGATTGCCGGCCTTGGTAGAGGCAGAAATGAGGGTGAGAGGGAGCTTTGAGGGGAAATAACTTTTCTGGTTACAATCCATATGGGTACATCTAAAAGATGTAATCTTATAGATCTGATCCACCCCACCTAATACATCTTAAACTTAAGTACTTAACTAACAAACCTATCTCTTATTCTATAATACTGATAACATATTGGCGGCCCCACTTGGAGTGGGAAGGGAGGCTGCAGAATGCCATCTGCGCCCTCTAGTGGCTGCAACAGGTACGCAGGGTGGTGGTTGCCGTCTCTTGGTCGGGCTGTCTGCTTGGCTGTGGGCCTAATGCCCATAAGACGAATGTTAAAAATAGTTATGTGCCTTGTAATAATTAGAATCAAAACTATGTTCTATGGCTTCTGCCTACTTTGTTTTAATTCACGAATGGTCTGCAGGTGAGTCATTAGAAGATGCTTTGAGGCAATTATACCTCATTGATGCAATTGATGAAAATGGGCAAATAACAGATGTTGGACGCATTATGGCAGGTATCTCGAATCTGTCTGCTTCTATGAAAATTAAATAGTTATTCAAAGCCTTCTTGAGCTGTTTGTTTGCAGACTAATTTCTAAACTTCTAATATAATATTCCTTAACTTGGAAGGATCAAGCCGTATAAGTTGCACATGACATTATAATATAATGCTCTCATGTTGTGTTTCAGATATGCTTGTAATGAGCTTCACGTTTTGTAATTGTAGAATGACACGGTTTGGGGGAAAACACCACACCCATAACAGGGGGGTGACCTCTTGTATATATAGCCAATGTGGCTTGGAGTACAAGAATACAATCAAGTATACATAGCCTATCAGCTATACAAGGAAAGCTATAATCAATGTGATCAGCTATACAATTCCTAATACCCGCCCGCAGTCGCAGCGGGAGGAGTGCGGACGCAAAGACTGGATCAAAACTCGGTGAATAGCTGAACCGGAAGACCCTTCGTCATGATGTCCGCAAACTGGTGGGAGGACGGGACATGGAGAACCCGAACCTGCCCCAAAGCCACCTTCTCACGGACGAAGTGAATGTCGATCTCAATATGCTTCGTGCGCCGATGGTGGACAGGATTGGCTATCATGTAGACAGCACAGACGTTGTCACAATAGACAACAGTGGCGGAGTCCAAGGGAACGTGGAGCTCCTGAAGAAGCTGGCGGATCCAGCAGCACTCTGCAACAGCATGGGCGACGGCTCGATACTCGGCCTCAGCGCTAGACCTGGACACCGTGGTCTGACGCTTGGAGGACCAAGAGATCAAGTTGTCGCCAAGAAAGACGCAGAAGCCTGAAGTAGAGCGTCGGGAGTCCGGACAACCCGCCCAATCCGCGTCTGAATAGGCGGTGAGGGACTAGACAGGACCGGTGCCGATGTGAAGACTAGAGGAGAGAGTGCCCTTCACGTAGCACAGAATGCGTTTGACCAGCGCGAGATGGGGCTCGCGGGGGTCATGCATGAAGAGGCACACCTGCTGGATAGCATACGCCAAGTCGGGACGAGTCAGCGTGAGGTACTGGAGAGCTTCGACCAAACTCCGGTAGTCGGAGCTGTCCGAAGGGGGGAGATGTGCGCCATCGGTCGCCGAGAGCTTGGCGTGAGTGTCAACAGGAGTCGCTGTAGATTGACACTCAGCCATGTCTGTGCGCTGAAGGAGGTCGACGGCGTACTGTCACTAGGACAGGAAGAGGCCATCAGTAGAGCGATTGACGGAGATGCCGAGGAAGTGGTGCAGGTCGCCGAGGTCGGTCATGGAAAACTCAGAGGCGAATCGAGCCATGATGGCCTGAAGGAGCGTCGAGGTCGAGGCAGTGAGGATGATGTCGTCGACGTAGAGCAACAGGTAGGCAACACTGGCACGCTCGGAGGTCGAGGCGACGAAGCCGAGCTGGCGGATGAAAGAGGCGAACCGCTGGTACCACGCTCGTGGCGCCTGCTTGAGCCCATACAAGGACTTCAGCAGGAGACAAACGTGATCAGGAGCGGCAGGGTCGACGAAGCCAAGCGGCTGCTGACAGTAGACTGTCTCGTCGAGGTGACCGTGCAGGAAGGTGTTCTTCACATCGAGCTGACCGGGTCATGCGCGGGAGGAGGCGATGCTGAGAACAGCTCGGATGGTCGCCGGTTTCACCACCGGACTGAAGGTCTCGTCGTAGTCGATGCCGTGATGCTGGGAGAAGCCGCAGACGACCCAACGCGCCTTATGACGAGCAAGAGTGCCGTCGGAGTGGAACTTATGCTTGAAGATCCACTTTCCGGAGACGACGTTGGCGCCGGGCGGTCGAGGTACAAGGCGTCAGGTGCCGTTGTCGATCAGCGCCCTGTACTCGTCCGCCATGGCCGCGCGCCAGTTCGGATCCGCCAAGCCACTGCGGTAGTTGCTGGGGAGCGGAGAGGCGGCTGCTGCTGCCGCGGTCAGCCCCACGTAGCGGACCGACGCAATGGCACCAGACTGGGTGCGTGTCACTGGTCAACTCGGCGCGGGCGGTGGCTGGACGGAAGCTGGTGAAGCGGGCGGCGAAGAAGACGAAGTGGAGGAAGATGTCGAGGCAGCGTCGACGATGGGTGCCACGACCTGTGCAGCCTCCTGCTGCACAAGGGGCGCCGGAACCACTGGTGGCACAACCGCCTGCTGTGCGGAACAGGACGTGGGCGCCGGTTGTAGACGTGTAGTATTGCACGTGAATTAGCCGGAGGGGGCATCGGTAGTGCAGGGGCGGGCGCCGGTGGTGTAGGAGCGGGCGCTGGGGGAAGCTCCTTGAGAACAGGGCCGCGCACGAGGATGACTGGATCGTCCTGGCGCACGACAGGCGAAGGCCGTGGTTGCTCAACGTCACGTAGTGACGGAGCTTCCACGCGAGCTGCTGCAGGGTTAGATGCAGAAAGAAAATCCAAAGCCGACATAGAAGACGGTGTGGCGGAAAAGGGGAACGCGGATTCGTCAAAGACCACAAGACGCGAGATGGTGATGCGTTTAGTGACAAGATCGAGACACCGGTAACCCTAATGAGACGACGGATACCCCAGAAAAACACAAGCTGCAGAACGAGGAGCGAGTTTATGTGGGGTGGTGGCGGAGAGGTTAGGATAGCACAAGCATCCGAAAACACGCAGCTGGTCGTAAGCCGGGGTGGTGCCATAGAGGAGAGTGAAGGGGACGACGTTGTCCACGGAGGAACATGGCCGTCGGTTTAGGAGGTAGGTGGCGGTGGCGAGCGCTTCAACCCAGTAGCGGGGAGGCATGTGGGCGTGAATAAGAAGAGTGCGGCTAATGTTATTCAGCGTGCGAAGGAGGCGCTCGGCTTTTTGCCGTTCTGCTGTGAAGTGTAAGGACAAGACAGTCGAAGGAGAATCCCGTGGGAGGAAAAGAAGGTCGTCAATGTGCGATTGACGAACTCAGTGCCGTTGTCAGCCTGAAAAGACTTGACAGTTACGCTGAACTGGGTGTGTACGAGAGCGCAAAAATCAGTAATGGAATTTGCGAACAAGAGGAAACGTCCAACAAAAATGCAAGTAATCATCTAACAAAACCAAATAATACTGACACCTAGAGATGCTGGCTATAGGGGATGTCCAGACATCACAATGAATGAGATGAAACGGCGCAGCACTACGAGTTTGTGAACGAGTAAACGGTAACCGCACATGTTTGCCAAGCTGGCACGAATGACAAAGTGACTGTGCTACTTTATTACAAGTGATGAAAGAATTATTTCTAAGGGTGTCGACGACGGAAGAGGCAGGGTGACCGAGCCAAGCATGCCAGAGGGTGGTGGTGATGGCAAGGGAGGCGAGTGGCGATGTGGTGGTGGCGGGAAACGTGTAGAGATCGCCAGCAACATCGCAACGAAGCATCACGCGACGACTCGGAATATCCTTAACAGAGAAACCAAGGGCGTCAAATTCAATCGAACAGTTATTGTCACGAGTAAATTGACGAACGGAAAGGAGATTGCGAATCAAAGAGGGAACTACTAGAACATCGCGAAGAGCAAAGTTAGACGAACTAGTAGGAATAATGGAAGAACCACGGTAAGTAATAGGCAGCGTGTGACCATTGCCGACAGTAATGGAAGAGGTGGATGGTGGAAGGTAGGAGATGAGTATACCATCCGTAGAAGACATGTGAGAGGAGGCGCCGGAGTCTATCACCCAGCCCTGATTCTGGAACGCGAGTTGGTTCAGGGCTGCAATCAGCCCAGCCTGATCCCACACCTGCAGCTGGGCCGACATTTGCACAGGCGCAAAGGCCGTGTGCGCCTGGGCCGAAGGTCCCTGGCCCAGCAGGCCAGGAGACGGGGCGTGCCACCCGCCAGCGCCCGGCTGCTGGGCCGCTCCACCTGGTTGTGGGCCGTATGGGTTAAAGCAAACCCACGGCCCACTGGGGCGGAACTGCTGCTACCGCTGCGCGGCGGACAGCCGCCAGAGCTTCTTCCCTTCTTTCTTGCTCCCGGAGCGGGGCTGGGCGAGAGAGACCGGCAGCCGCCGGGGCCGGAGCAAGCAGAGGACGCGGCGAGCATTGCAGAGGCGGCCATCGTCTTGACCTCGTTGGCAAGGCGGAGTTCCTTGAGCTTTAGGAGGTCGAGGGCGGCGGTGAAGTCGGGGAGGACGGCGGCGTTGGCGATGTCGTCGGCAGTCCCGGAGAAGCACGGGTTGACGCCGCGGGGGAGGTTGAGAACGAGCTGCGAGTCGAGCACGGGGTGGCTGACGTCCTTGAGGTCAGCCGCCTTCTTCATCCGCTCGGCAAAGTCATCAATGGAGGAGTCCCCTTTAGTCATGGAGTGGAACTCATGGAGTGGAACTCGTGGAGGTGGAAGATGGCTCGCTGGGCCTTGTTGGCGCGGAAGAGGCCCTTGATGGCGAGCCACAGCTGGTGGGCGGTCTGCTCGTCGCCGTCGACGGCGAGGCCGAGGACGGAATCGTCAACAGACTCGAAGATCCAGCTGCGGACGCTGCAGTCCTCCTGATCCCAGATGGGATCCGCCCGATGGGATCCGCCGGGCGTGGGGGAGAGGAGCCGTCGATGTGGTGGCGGAGGAGGAACTTGCCGCACAGGGACTTGAAGGTCGACGCCCAACGTGAGTAATTGGAGGCCTTCATCTCCAATTTCGTCGGCACATGAGACTGGACGTTGATCGTGGTGTAGGAAGGAACCACGAAGTGTTGGGCGATCCCCTGCTGGCCGGCGGCCATGGTGCTGGTGCCGAAGGCCGGCATGGAGGGCGCCCCGAGCAGGGGCTGGGGGCCGGAGCCCGTGGCCGGCATGGAGGGCGCCCTGAGCGCCGGTGAAGATGGCATGCCCAGCGCCGGCGAGGAGTTGCCGGTCAGGCCGGACATGGCGAGGCAGGGGAGGCCGGCGGCGCAGGGGGAACGCGATCAATCTGTTGATCGCGAGTTGAGGGAGGAGGGCAGTGGAAAAGGAAAGATTTTGGCTCTATACCATGTAGAATGACACGGTTTGGGGGAAAACACCACACCCATAACAGCGGGGTGACCTCTTGTATATATAGCCAATGTGGCTTGGAGTACAAGAATACAATCAAGTATACATAGTAAGCCTATCAGCTATACAAGAAAAGCTATAATCAATGTGATCAGCTATACAATTCCTAATAGTAATTTCAGTTTGCCTTTAGTATTGTAGCCTTGAAAGTCCTAATTGATCGAGCAACATGGATAGTATGTGGGCATATATCAGTTGGTGTTTTTACATGGCAACATTAAAATACCTTGAATTCTTGAGTCTTGACTCACGATTGCCTTTTTTTTGTCTGATGTACTGTGTAAGGAGGTTTCATGTTTTTCTCAAGCATCAGGCAATATGTATCAGTGTTGACGTTTAATTAGTAATAACAATAAAATTGTTAAAAATAGAGTAAAGTTCATTTTACCCTCCTGATATTATCACCAAATCTCAAAAGCCCCCCTAACTCAAAAACCGGACATTATACACCCCCAATTCTTTAAAACCGGACAAACTACCCCCCAGCAACATTTACAAGTGGTTTTGACTTTTTTTAGGTTCAAAAACAAATATGATAAACACAAGATAGGTTTTTAAATCACAAAAATTTTGTCTAGGCTAAAAAAATTACAAAAAATTATAGACATACTGGAGCACGAGAAACCCAAATATAATATTTAAATCTCATAAAAATATATCTCCAGGTTTTTAAAAATTAGATTTAGTCCTCAGAAAATAGTAAAATATCTAGAAAAATTCCAAAATATTTTAAGCAATGAGTAAATGCATTTGAGGACTTATATATACAATGATAAAAACACAAGACCAAACCAGCATGAGTGCAACCAGTACCAATTATAATGTTTTGGGAATTTTCTAGATTTTTTTTCCAATTATGTTAGGGTTAAATTTAATTTTTAGAAGCTTCTGGAGTTCTCATGAGCTCCAACTGTTTTATTTGGATTTCTCATATCCCAATATATCACTAGGATTTTTTTTTGAAATTTTTGGAGGTCATAAGATTTTTGTGATTTAAAAACCTATCATGTATTTGTCTTTGAATTATAAAATGGTCAAAACCACCTTTAAACCACTTTGACATGGAGCAGGGGGTAGTTTGTCCGGTTTTGAAGACTTGGGGGTGTATAATGTCTGGTTTTCGAGTTTGGGGGGGGGGGGGGGTTCAGATTTCGTGACAAGGTCAGGGGGTTAAAATGGACTTTACTCAAAATAATTTTAATCAGAAACATGTCACAACGGTTTGACTGTTTCTGTCAGGGTGGCCGGTTGGCCAACTGTATGAGCCATCTATAAGCAAAATAGTTTGTTTTAGTTTCTTAATTGTTAAGTTAGCAGATTGGTTAGGCAGATGAGGTTGTTAGTTTGTTTCCTCACGTGTACTAGAGCAGGGCTATATAATGCCAGACATGTTATCAATTGAAGGAAAAGCCTTCTCCTTGCTCGGCCGTGGGCAGAGGCCCCCGGCTGGCGATCTTGCTCCCTCGATCCCCTCATTCCCTCCTCCCTAATCTTCCACCATAACAGTTTCCATGTTTGATGAATTCATCTGGTTCTAAGATTTGCCCCCTGTGCATGGGTAATTCTTGTAAGAGCATAATGATGGTATATTAGTGGTATGATGTGGTTTATCTTAGAAGATATGATATGAATAGTAGGTTCCTATTATATGCTACAAGGGTTCATGGAGCATAATGGAATTGTAGCTTATAGACTAGCAGAATAACTACACATGAAAATTTAGGTGCTGTTTGGTTTTGCTCAAACGATAAGTAATACTGTTCTGGCTGTTTGTTTCCTGCAACCCGTCATCGGTTATAGCATAATCAGATGCCAGCCTATACATATCAGATACCACTGCTCCTACTCTGTAATCAGGAAGAAGGATACGGCCCCGCCCAGCTTGAGACACGAACAAGTTGCTGATGCACTCCGCCTATACTCTCAACCACACACGCCCTCCTCCACTGCCTGTCAACAAGTTTGTCACCCTCGTCTGCGTCGGAACTGGGGCCCGTCCTCCCACCACTCGCCAGGGTTCCACCAGCGGCGGCGTTGACCCTCTGCTCTGGGCCTCTGGCTCAATGACCTCTTCATGTGACTTCCAATGCCTCCTCCACCTCATCCTCTGTTTCCTTCTCCAACCGTACTGCAGCCAATGATGCCAGCCACTCCAGCTTCAGCTTAATGTCCATGATCTCCTCGAAGCCCTACTTCCTTGCGGCCGCGGCATCCTGCCATTGTTTCCGCTGCTAGGCACACCAAGCTGGAGCTGTCTCCTCGAACCTGAGGCCGCCATGAATTAATTCCCCAATGCATGCAGCTGAGGACCTTTGTTTCGTAGCTCTCTTGGCTTGTGTGTGTGGAAGCCTTTGGCTTTTGGTCTGTGAACGCATGTAGAGACAGACAGCAGCAGGCCTGGCCGGCAAGATGCAAGGAGAGAAACAGGGGAGCAAGATAATAATGGCAGGTGGGTGGCTAAAAATGCAGTGAATTTTGCGCATCAGGCTCAATTTCCCTTGTCAGCCTGCATGGGAAGCCATTGATCAGGGCCGGGATCTCCAGTGTGTCTCAGATAATGGATGGTGTTGCTGCTGCTCCATCACTCAACTATGGCTTCCGTCCTCTGCTGATAAAGCCCTACAGGTTTCCATTTCCATTCCAGCATGTGAACCAAACAAAGCCAGTCTTTGTTTACGCTGCTTTCTGATTATGCTAGCGTTTGCGCTACAATTTCTGAACCAAACAGCACCTTAAACAATAGGTATTCATAAGAGCTCACGAGTTAGGGGTTCCGAAAGGGAGCATTTATTTGTGGTTGTGTTAGTAGAGCCAAATTTAGTGATGAGATGAAACGTCTATGTGAAGTAGTTGTAGAATGTGGTTTTCTATGATGTGGAATTATGCACCATATAAGCTTCTAGGTGGAATCTTTCTGCGGGAAAAGTTTACTTTGGTCCACTCCTTTTAGAATCTTTTAATTTGGTCGTCTAAGGATACAATTTTGTACAGAACTTCCACTTGAGCCTTCTCTTTCAAGGACTTTGATTGAAGCAAATGAATTGGGATGTCTGTCTCAGGCATTAACTGTTGCTGCGATTTTGTCAGCAGAAATCACATTGCGATCAACTAGAAGGTGATTCTCCTCCCTCTTCCTCCTCTCATGCACTCTACTACTTGCAATCATATGATAGACTTGTACTATATACAGCAAGGACATGGAGGGAAAGAGGAAAAGGCAAGAGCTTCCTGATGGTTCTGGCTGGGGTGACCATATACAATTGCTTCAGATATTCGAACGCTGGAACCAAACAGGATATGATCCAAAATGGTGCTCTGATCATGATTTGCAGGTGACTGAAAAGAACATGTATCTAATATGTTTAATAAAAAAGACTTCGCTGTGCTAGATAGATAGTAAAAGTAAATTCAATCGTCTTTGATCACCTAAGACAGAAGCAACAAAGACCACCTGAATTTTTCCACCAAAATACTCTATTGATGGTTGCCTCATGCAGTTTCATGACAGAAATCATTCCAACAACTTTCATCTGATTTCTCAGGAGGACAAAAGGGAATGCTGTACATAAATGAATCTATAAGAAGACCATAGGGATAAATTTCAGTTATCTGTTCAAATATAAGGATCATCTAGCCTTTTATTTTGTAGTGTTCGTTTTGTATATATTTATGAAAGGCTACTTTATATCAATGCAACGCTACTCGGTGGCCATCATATTGATGATACTCCCTTGACCACTTTTGTTCCTGGAAAGGATGCTACTATCATAATTGTTTATTTCTTCTGCTTTGTGACTTTTTTGCCCTTACTCCTTCAGCTTTCCAATGTATACAACTCAGCTTTACTAAGCAAATACAGTTGAATTCTTTCTGCATCAAGTGTGTATGTTTTAAAGAAAGTAATTCTAGTTTATCACCATATATGTATTATACCGACTCTCTTTTTCAGGTCCGTGGTATGAAGTTGAGCAAAGATGTGAGGAACCAACTATGTCAGATTATTCAAAAAATTGCAAAAGGTCCATTTTTTAGCTTTTGTTTTATTTTCAGTCCTTCAATCTGATAAAGCAGATCCTTAAATTGAACTAATCAGATTTCAAAACAACAGACGTGGGATAAAAATGAAATAGCTAGCTGAAAGGGTTGAAACAGGAACTAAGGACATGTAACAAGTGATTGCTCAGGAATAACTGATGAATTGGTCTCTTGTGCCCAGAGCTCACTTTAGTTGTCCAATATATCTTATTTAACCAGATTTTACTTGTTGCTTAAATGTAAGGACAAGGTCATCCTGTCAGATATTTAAAAAGAATATGCAGGAATGTTTTTTATGTTGCACCAAGTTGCCACTTAATGGGATTGCTCTAATTTGTCCATACCTTTTAATCTCAAGTTACCCTTGATCCCTTTAGACATCATGGGATCACATGCAAGTTAACTTTAAATTATATTGAATTTAGGTCCAACTGATGTGCATGCAAGGAAAAGCCGGAAGAGTGATCCTGAATATAGAAAGTTGAGGAGAGCTCTCTGTGTAGGATATGGTAACCAGTTAGCTGAGAGGATGCTACATCATAATGGGTACCATACTGTTGGCTATAGGACACAACTTGTACAGGTATTGAATTTTGTAATTTGTTACATGCAGTTTGTCGTAATGTTATAGCTTCCCAAAACTAAGGGGACTGGAATATACTGGAACATTTCACTTGTAAGATCAGGGACACCAAATCCGCATCCCCCCCCCCCCCCCCACACACACACACACCACAACACACATGTTATTAGTGGGACCAGATGTAGGCCTGGGCCCACTAATCTACCGCAGCACAGGGGGTAGTGCGTACTGTTCACACGGTTCCTGTAATGCGTGAACAGTACCTCAGGTTTGTTAGGATAGAGATAAAGTTAGATGAGTTTGTTTGAATATTTGCTTAGAGGTAAGTTAGTCCTCTCTATAAAAGAGACTTTGTATCAATTGAAGGCAAGCAAGAAGAACCCCTAAAATTAGTCAGAGCCTCCAAATGTAGGGCGACGAATTGGTTATTTGTGCTATCCCTAGATTTATCGTATCACACACACTTCTACTGCATATAGAAGCAGCCAAAGAAACTGCAAGCACCTTTCTTAGGGTGCCATGTTTTGAGGGAATGCTGCTTGCTATTATACTTTCTTGCAGAACAGTACTTTAGATCATATACAACCCATAGTTTGCGCTATGCAATACAAATTAAGATTCTAATGGCATATTTAATCTCCTCTTGATGAACTTATTCGCTGAGTCTTGTTCATATTTATTTTGCAGGTGCATCCATCCTCTGTACTGGAAGGTGATGAGGATGGGAAGTTTCCAATGTATGTTGTTTATCATGAGCTGATAAGTACTAGTCGCCCCTACATGAGAAACATTTGTGCTGTCGATCAGGCCTGGGTTGAGCCTATATTGAAGAAGCTTGCGAAATTAGATGTAAACAGATTAAGGTATATCGAGAAGTTTATGGATTAGAAGCATTATTTCTGAATTATGATCCAGCAAAATCTTGTGATAGCTAATGCCACAACCTTGTGTATCTCATTGCAGTGGCAGTTTGAATGCATCGAAAGATTCTGAACCTCCGGAGGATAAGCAAGTGAACCTGCCGAAGAAAGCCGCGGATGTTAAACAATCTGACGTGGATAGTAAAATACAAGCAGCTCGAGAGCGCTACCTTGCACGAAAAGGCAAGAAATAACATGTTTCCCTGATGGCTGAAGACTGGTCAGCTTGAAGCTTTTCTGGAAGGTCTACTAAACATATCTGTCCAGTGGGCGATGTATACTTTGCTCAACTAAGAACATACATCTTTTGAACGTGCACAAACAGAGGTGATTGCGGGTTATTGATGCAGTGGCAATGCACTTGCTAACGATTGTGTTCTTTGGCTACCAGATGCAATTAGTTGTTGCAGAAATTATGTACGAAATACGTATGCAAACATGTGGTCCAGAATCTTAAGCAAAATATGGTGATATTGATAACCGGAAAACATTTGGTGCACAGAGACTTGCCCATGCCTGACGTCGTTGGCTTACGTTAGCGGAGAAAGTGTGCGTGTGGTTCCCATGGACTAAAAAAAAACCTACCATCCCATTACCAGTCTTCCATTTTCTTTCTCGACTCCGACATCCACGGCAATATATTTTATCCAAATTTCTACAGCAAATTTATAAGAGCATCTAGGTCACTAATTCGTTCGGTAGTTAATGATGGCTAGATCATGAGGCAATTAAAAGTTAGATCATAATGATGGCTTTCGTATTCTTGGCCCCCATCATTGGATTTCGTTGTATTGGATCAAAGATACGCGTGAAAATTAAGGATAAGATAGTTCCTTGTCGTTTGGAGTTGAGAGATACAAGGAGTAGTTTAGGTCTTTATTTTTTTTTTGGTTGTACTATAAATGAGGGCAAGGATTAGTAGTTTGACCTATATGGGCTTAGAGTATGGTGTGGTACGCACTTGTGAATTTTTAGCACTAAGTAGCTCAGATGAAGCCTTTTGATAGTTAAGAAAAAGATTTAAATTCAGAGGAGTTGAATTGGACGAGTTCCACATAGGAATAGTGACACTGCCCTAGTCAGCATTGAAATACTCGGTGCTACTGTGGTTGTGATTCAGTTATTGCACCAGATGCACCGATTGGTTCGATGCTAGCTAAGGCAAGCACTGAATCAGTCGGTGCTGATGTGCTTGTATTGAGTGACAGCATAGGAGCATCAATTGAATTGATGCTCAACCGCACAAGCACCGGACCAAACGGTGTTGGTGCTCCTGTGCAGAGCTTATGTACACGAGCATCAAATGTTTCGGTGTTGGCCAAGGCCTATATCGAATTAGTCGGTATAGGTGAATAAATTTGAAATTCGTCTATGGAAATACAGACTGATTCAGTGGTAGCCATAAACAATGGTGCGGACTCTATACCCCGTATAGTAAGTAGCTGTTATAATTCAAGTGAAATGTGGACAACGATTGATTGGGTGGCGTTAGAGCAACGACTAACTTTATTTGGAGTGATCTATATATACATGATCTTCACTTTGAATTGAGCTCTCTTGTCACCTAGGAAGCTCATAGTGATCATTGGAGGTCAAGAGCAAGAGAAATACTAGAAATGATTTGCAAGCTTCCTAATTCAAGATTAAAGACATCTTTAGTGTTTAGTGAGTAGCAAGTGTGCATCTACCCATCTCTTTGATTTGTGTAGGTCAAATGTGGTTCTTTGTTTGTTACTCTTGGTGATGGGCATCACCTAAACGGCTTGTTGTTGGTGTTCTTGGTTTGCTCTCAAGGAGGTGTCTTATGAGAAGCCGCAATAAGATTGTGCTCGGTTTGGAATTCACCGATCCAGAGTTGGAGACGGGATTACCACTAGTGAGCACTTGATCCTTGCGTGGATCAACGGGGAACTTAACCCTTGCGCGAGTGCTCCAATGAGAACTAGGGGCGAGTGCCGACTCTCCAATACATCAGGAAAAGAATTGGCGTTCTAACCCTCTCTTTAATTTTTGTGATTTATTTTCCGCAATTTTATTTCCTAGAATTCTCATGCTATCATAGGATTGGAATTTAGGGTACAAACTTTTTTCACAACTAGATAGTTACACTCTCTAAGGTTTGGGTACATGGGTGATTAGGCTTGTTAGATAGCTTTTGGTTTCACGAGAAAAAAATTGTAGAAGCCTAGTTCACCATCCCTCTTAGGCATCTTGATTCTTTCTAAAGGTGATTGGACTCCAATGGAATTTGGAATAGATGAGAAAATATTCCAAATTAGAGAAACCTTTAGAAAAGGAGAATCAACGAATTGAAATCACACCTTATCGCTGATTGATTTCCACGTTAGAGTGCAAATATCATAGTGTCTCCAAAGTGTCAGATCAAACTGTCACCGAAAATCACTAATAAGGAAACATGCTCACTAGCTCTGCACACATATTGGATATGAAATTTTGGCATGAAACTGAATAAGAAATTGCATGCTTTTTTGGGGAAAACACAATTTGGGTGGAACATGAAGCAATTCGATAAGAATCCACGCCAAACAATAAACAAGTATCAATACAAAAAAAATCTGACAAAAAGAAATACTATGTGAGATTTGAATATCTAGGATTTGAATGAGAATTTGGAGCTCAGGATCTCTGACAAGAAACAATTTAAGAAAAAGCCACACTCATATTTGATTGAATGAGGATTTGTAGCTCAGGATCCCTGACAAGGAACCGGGCAGCATTTTGGTCCATGATGCTTATGAAGTGTGCAACAAAAAATCATCATGATCTAAGAGAAGATAAGAAAAGGTTCAAATCACAGAAGAAAAAACATTCATGCTCCCAACCGATATGTCCAGCGCTCGATAGCAGATGTCGTGCTGATGTCTTGCTGATGTAGGTATCAGATTGGGTCAGTTTCCACTTGAACTGATAAGGAATGTCTTGCTGCCCTGCTACTCCCTCTATATGATCCCAAATCTGAAGATAATCCATCAGCACTTGAACCTAAGTCACTTAGTCGATAGTTCTTATTTTCATTGTTGTTTTAGGAATGGCCTTGTACAAGTTAGGTGTTGTCGACGATTTATGTCGAGCACGTCTGCTAGGGGGTACCCCAGGAAGTAGATTTGTGGGTCTCACCGAGTTCTTAGGAACGATAGTGCACGAACAACAAAAAGATTTAGACAGGTTAGGGCCGTGAGTAGTGTAATACCTTACGTCCTATGTGCTTGATTGTATTGTACGTGAGTTGAGTTGTTTTGAGGGGTCCCTGCTCCACCTTATATATCTGGGGAGCAGAGTTACAAGTCGGTTACCTAATCCTAGTCGTATACAATAAGGAGTACCACAACATCGTACTTTGGGGGGTCTCCTAACAGTACACGACTAGTCTTTCCAATCAACTACGCCGTCTTGCACCATAACCGACTGGTTTAAAGTAGTCGGATTAAACCTTCCCTATCAAGTAGTTTTAATTCCGTGGATGAATGGCCCTAGGGATCCTGGTCCCACAAGCCCCCGAGCATCTTGTGCCTTTGCTTCAAGTCTTGAATCTGCCCTAATATCTTAAAGACATAATCTCTAGACGATTCAAGTAGTTGGAGCCAATCCCAAGACGCTCAATTCTTCTTTGCAAAGTAATTTACATTGGAGTGCATCTTTAGATGCACCCAATGGGTGTAGCCCCCGAGCCTTCAAGTACTTTTTAAGTAGTCGGAGGTTTGAAAAGCAGTCTTCTATCTTCATCTTGAATAGTTCAATGGCGTGCACCGAGTAGGTGCACCCATTGGGTATAGCCCCCGAGCTTCGAGTAGTTTTGTTAAAACTAGTCGGAGGTCTTCATTTGAATTGAGCCAAAAATTTCAGAAAATAAATTCCCGGATATTTCGGTAACAGCCCCCGAGCTTTAAAGCAAATATCTTTGGTTTAAGGATCAAGGAAATCTTTCAAAAACCTACCATAATTCAAAATCTCCGAATATTCCGTCACTCGTGGCTTAGTTAGGAAGGTTATCCCTAAAAAACCGGCCAAAATAACAGAATATGAGATGCCACTGTACTGTGGCAAACAATAACCCTATCAAATGTTATAAATTTTGAAGCGATAAGCCTTGGTTCATTGCACTTCATTAAGCTTTGCAATCGCCGTCAGCCTCACAGTGCTTGATATTGAGGCCCTGATCTTTCAATCCTTGAACTTTAGCCCCCGAGCTTTTCGCAACCCTAGCGCATCTCGTTAGCTGTTTGTCGCCCATAATTACCATGGGTAGGAAGCAAGGAGCACTGAAGAAAACTGGCGATGCTGGATCCGCGCAGCCACCAGAAAAAAAATCCACAAGAAAGAAGGTATCCTTGGTTGATCCGACTCTCAGGGTCGAGTTCAAAGATCCTCCGTGTCCGGCTAATGCTTGGAAACGATGCACAGCCTCCACCGACGATCTCAATAATCTGGTAGAACAAGGTTTGCTCCTTTCCCAAGCGACTTTGGAGTGGAAATCATGTTGGAAACAGCCCTTCCCGACGGAAAACAATGAAGAAATTCCTCTCTTTCTTTCTTTCTGTCAGCGAGGGGTGAGATTGCCACTGTCGTCATTTATGAGGGAATTTCTTTCTTTCTACAAACTTCAACTCCACCACCTTAATCCAAATGGAGTTCTCTATATCTCTGTCTTTGTCCACGCATGCGAAGCATTCTTAGGTATAAAACCAAGACTGGCTTTGTTTCGTACCTTGTACCACATCAAACCACAGCCTAATTTTCAACGGACTGAAATAGTCGGAGGAGCCGGGATTCAATTTCGCCAGAATATGCAGGCTAAGTGGTTTGATATGCCTATCATGGACTCCTGCGGAGATTGGAAGGCCAAATGGTTTACCATTGGTGAGTTGATAGCATTGTGTATTCTTTGTATCAATAACATTGCATATTTGTTTATCTGATCATCTCTTGAATCATTTTAATGCGGCAGGCAATCATAGTAAGAGCTGTCCAGAGAAAGACAGGTGGTATCTGCGAGATCTGTCTAACTGGAATCTACATCTGACTCCTGAAGAAGCCAAAGATGTACCCGCTTTGTTAAAGCGAGTAGAGGCGTTGAAGGAAAAAGGTTTGACTAGTATTGGAATCGCCTTCAGCTTTTTAAAGCGAATGATTCAGCCACTTCAAGAACGATGCAATCTTGGATATGAGTATGAAGGGAACACAGATCCATCGCGGATGGTACCTGAAGAGCTTTTTGACGAGACAGTACCTATGCGATTAGATCGCTTGTTCACTGGTGTCACGGAAAAACCAGTCATCGTCGGAGAGTACTCGAAGTCTAGCCCTCCAGACCCAGTAAGTAATTGTAGTATTTGCTTCAGAAGCTAATATTTGAGATAATATTCATCCGAGTTGTTTGTAACAACCAAGGCCACAATGCTTGTTGATGATTTGACTGAGAAAGCTTGGAAGGACATCAGCAAGACTTCTTCTGAAAGAACATTAAGCGCTGGGAACATTCCCGACACTGCCGCCATGGCTGATGAAGAGTGCATCGCAGATTCTGATGCGGACACAGCGACGACAGACCCAAGACAAGGAGATGTTAAGGGTAAGCCCCCTGTGCCTAGTCCTCTATTTATTTGATGATTTATCATAATGTTAGAGTGGCGATTTCTGATGACTCACCACCACTGCTTAAAATCTTATGGGGGGACTTCAAACCAGAAAGCTCAAGGGTACCCCCAACAATCCCTTTGGGTGCTAAAAGAAAGCAGTCGAGCTACTCCTTTGTGAGTCGTCCAAAGCCAATCTCTGAATCTTCTCCTTCTAAAGTGGATCTTGCCGAACCAGACAAGGTATCCAAGCGCATCGCCAAGCCACAATGTTCATCCACAACGAGTGCTATGACGAGTGGAACAACTGGGAGCACTACAAGTTCAGAAAAGCACCTACCTCTCCTGAAGAAGTTCAGTTTCTAGCCTTTGACTGCCCCGACACCCCTCGTGGAGTAAGTAGAGAAATAACACTAGTCGTTGTTGAGTAGCTGTATTGCTATCGAGTGGTCAATATTTGATCTTGTTTGTGTCTTTCAACAGATCTCCAATCAAGGCCTTTATAAAGGCAATACAAGCCGATGATGTGGAGAAACGATCTGCTTCAGTGGAGGAGATTACCAAAGATCCATCAACGGCGGCTAAGGTTGAAGAGACTGCCAAGGCTGATCTAATCGGTACTGACGAAACTGGCGGAGGGTCTGAAGCCAAAGCTAGTACAAAGGATGCTGAGGAGCTAACCGTTGTAATAGAGGCTCAAAAATCTGTGGTGCTCATGGAAGTTGACAAGAACAATGAAGATCTGTTAAGCAAAGCTGAAGAAACCATGAGCGTCACGCCACCCTCAACCACGGAAGTGATCACATCTTTTACTGCAAAGGTACGCCAGATAGCAAAATTCATCGAATCGAATCCTCCATATTTGAATTCCATTTAGTACCTTTCAACAATAGTGACATGCAATCTGCAAAATTCGTAGTCTGGCGGAACAGGGGAAGTCGAGGCAGTTAAAAATGTCAATGTAAATGTCTCAGTAGCTGGCGAAAAAGTTTCAAAAAATGGAAGTAGTCTATTGAGAAACATATAATTTGCAAAGGAAAGTAGTTTGATTAATGACTACACAATCCCGTGACAGGTTGCAGTTGCCATAGAGGAACCAATGGATGAAGCTGCGCAACTCAGGAACTATCTTCAAATTTCCCTGGTAGAAACTCCTAACTTAAATCCTATTAAGCAATAGGGCATGGCATTTGGTAACAAATATGCCATAATTGCGGGCTTTAGTAGACATAGTTGAGAAACCGGGCGATGCAAAACTGGCAGCACGGATTGAAGAACTGGAGGCGGATCTGGCTAGTTTTTTCAAGCAACGAGTAGAAATGCAGCTTGAGCATCAAAAAATGATCGATAACTTCCATGCGCAACTCCAAACTCTTGGTGATGAAAGATCCTGGTTGGACGGCCGGTGCAGCAATTTGGTGAAGGAAAACAATAGTAAGTACTCTTTTCTATGGTAACCCATGTCCTTTGAGTAGCGCCAATTGATTTATTGTGTAACAACATCTAATATGGAATAGGATTAAAGAAAACTGTGAAAGAAGAAAAAGATAATGCCGTTGTATGGTTCAAGCTCTCACAGTCCCAAGCGGATGAGATTTCTCAGCTTAAACGCGCTATGGAAAAAAGCGAGAAGAAGCTTGCTGAAGAACAAAAGATCCGCCAAGACTGGGAGAGTCAAGCCATGGAAGCTGTGAAGCTTACACAGTCCAAGCAGAAAGAAGTAGAAACATTGTTGGCTGAGAAGAAACTCATGGAAGAAGCCGTTGAACCAATTCTGGGGATGTTAACTCCAGAAGGTACAGGGGCAAACAACCAAACACTTTTACAGCGGCTATGTCAAGTGCCAGAGCAAGTGTCAGAGTTTTGTAAATCAACTCTAAAGTAGTGCACCAATAGGCTCTTAGCTTTGGTAAAAGCACATAACACTGAAGCCAAGCTGGAGATATGGTATCTACCTCCTAGCGTAACGAAAGAACAATATGAAGCGCTAGTTGCCGAAACCGAGCCTATGGCCAATGAGTTCATCGGTTCTTTAGAATAGTAATGAGAGATCTATCTTGGCGTGTGTAATCTGTAAATTATGACACTGAAAAAGTAATCAATGATTTTGGCTACTGTTAAGTAGTCATTTTTATGTCATTTATTAACGATCATTTGTACTACTTGAAAAGTAGCTTATGAACTGTCAAGTATGTTTGTAAAAAAATATCAAACATTTTTGCATAGAGGACTTGTAGTATAACTGCTTGTGGTCGTGATAGTATCCATATAGTCTCGGTGAGACTAAGTAGACTTGCTGGAGCAAATCTAGAATACTACGGTAGTAATTTATGATATGGTGCATGCCATGGCAAAGTAGTTGTATACCAATGATTTAAAATAATATCTAGTGGTAAAGATTTTGCCTATATTAGTCCTGTTAAGACATAATCGGTTGCTAGCGCAGAGCCGTGGCATGATTTAAAGTAGTTTTATGCTTAATTGCATAAAAAAGCGGTACTAATGTACGCTATGCATATCAAGACAGAACTCGCATCAGTTCTTGTAATGCATAAGTAAGAAGTCTGATGTAGTCAGCAAAGGACACAGAGCAGAACATAACCTTAACCTTCCATTGAAGGAAAGGCATCGAGAAAACGAGACTATCGCCTACAACCGTGTATTGGTTCGGGTAGCTCTGCCAGGACTTTTGAAGCTTAGCGCCGCTTCTGCTTTGTAAAAAGAGAAGCATTCTTGGCTTTCTGTGTATAAAATGACAACTACTCTAAGTCTAGGCTTTTTAAGCGATAGGCTATACGCAGAGTCTCTCTAATGAGAATATAGTTAAAAAGATGAACCGCAATTTTTAATTGACAGGGATACCATGGTTTTATTGGTCTTGTGATCATCAGAGAGTACATTAAAGTTTTACATAAACCCTTTTTATGGGTAAAATTTCCTCAAGTGCTCAATGTCCCACACATTTGGTAGATCTTCTCCTTCTTGAGTCGGCGCAGATTCTCTGACTTGCTGAAGTAAAGTCATGGCTAACTTTACCCCTACTGAATGCCATCCGTTTCCCATCCTACGGTGCTGAAATTTCTGCTTTTCTCAGTCAGCCTAGACGCAAGTCTTGGCCCATGTAAAGGCCCAGCTCGTGGACAGAGCATGGAAAATAAGATCTGGGCGGGGTCTCCATGTACACAACGGAATTTGGCGGGTAAACAGCCGACGACGACGCTATTTGGCGGGAAAACTTCCTGGTAGGCGTCGCTCCTTCTCCTGTTGGCGATCTATGCAATCATCTTACCACAGCCATCTTCCCTTTCTTCCATGCAATGGTGCTAATCTACAGCCCAAAGAAATCTTTCCTCTTCCACTCACCCTCTGTTCCCAAAACTGAAAAATCCACTCATATTTGTTTACTGTTCATGATTTGTGCAGCACGTTTTAAGTCCCTCTTCCAGTTAAGATTCGATGGCACAACCTGATAAGTAAGTTAGGTTTAAATTCGAAATCTCTTTGTTTTCTTTCCATCCAAATGCCTGCCAACAAGTACTGATTTATTTTCGTGTAGGGAGAATGTGAATCCTAGTTGGCTACCTCAGATTGGTCAGAAATTTAGAAACTTGGATGATGCTTGGTCCTTTTGGGTAAACTATGGAGGTCATGTAGGTTTTGAGGTCAGAAAAAGGTACACAAATGAAAGTAAGCATGATGGAAAGGCAACCTCATGTAGATATGTATGTGCTAAAGAGGGATATCGAGCACGCGACAAGAGGGATCATGTCACAAAGAATCCCCGAGCTGAAACAAGAACAGGTTGTCAAGTTCGGATGGGTCTGACAATAAATCGAGTGGAAGGAAATTATGAAGTGTTTGATCTAGTGCTTGTACACAATCATGTTCTTCACTTACCACAAACCTTCCATTTGATGTTATCACAGAGAAAGATTTCAGAATTGCAAGCTTTTGAAATTGAGGCTGCTGATGACTTTGGAATTAGGCCAAAAGCTGCACATGAGTATGCCAGTCGGCATGTTGGGGCACCAATGAATCTTAGCTACACTTGTCGTGATCAAAAAAATCATTTACAGAGTAGGCGCCAAAGAGAATTGCAATATGGTCAGGCAGGAAGCATGTTGAAATATTTTCAAAATAAAATATGTGAGAACCCTTCTTTTCACTATGCTCTACAATTGGATGTTGATGAACATATAACCAATATATTCTGGGCTGATGCTAAGATGCTAATTGACTATGCACATTTTGGGGATGTTGTCACCTTTGATACTACGTTTGGCACAAACAAAGAATACAGACCTTTTGGTGTTTTTGTTGGATTCAATCACTTTAGAGAGACCGTTGTTTTTGGAGCTGCTCTTTTGTTTGATGAAACAAGTGCCTCCTTCAATTGGCTATTTAATGCTTTTCTAGTTGCACATAGTGGAAAGCAACCCAAAGCTATATTCACTGATCAAGACACAACAATGGGAAATGCTACTCAGGAAGTATTCACAGAAGCATGGCATGGATTATGCACCCATCACATAATGCAAAATGCTGTCAAACACTTATGCAATAAGAAAAAAAATGAAGATCCTTCCAAAAAAGACAAAAAAGATGAAGATGAAGAACCTCATATTCTATCAGATTTTAGTGCTTGCATGTATAACATTGAGGACAAGGAAGCCTTTGAAGAAGCATTTAATGACATGAGGAATAAGGTGGACAAGAAGAAGGCATCTTGGTTAGATAGCATCTATAAGTTTAAGGAAAAATGGGTTGAATGTTACATGAGGGATATTTTTACATTAGGAATGAGGAGCACACAGTTAAGTGAGAGTTTCAATAGTGACATTAAAAACCATCTAAAATCAGATTTTGACATTATCCGGTTCTTAAAGCATTTTGAAAGAGCGGTGCAAGGGAAAAGAAACAAGGAACTAGATGAAGAATTTGAAGCTCGAAAAAAGGAACAAAGAATAAGGATGAAGACACCTATGCTAGTGCAAGCAGGCAAACTTTACACATCCCCCATATTTGAAGTATTCCAAGCTGAGTATGAAAGATCCATGGCTGCATGTGTTAGACAACTGGATGGAAATAACACATATGTTGTTGCAATTATGAGGTTTAGTGGTGATTTTAGTTCTGAAAAAGAGCGCATAGTTGTTGGTGATCCTTTGGAGCAAACAACTTTATGTAGCTGTGAGCAGTTTAAAAGGACAGGCTTGTTATGTGCCCATGCTTTGAAAGTTCTTGACATAATGAATGTCAAGTTATTGCCTAACCATTATGTTCTGAAGCGTTGGACAAGGGAAGCAAAGTATGGAACTATACAAGACAACAAAGGGAGGAGCATTATTGAAAATCCGAAATTGGATGCAATGCTCCGCTATAAGTCTTTGTCTCACAAATTTCTGAGTTTGGCATATCAAGCTGCAAGTTTTCCAGAATGTTGCTTATTGGTGGATGATGCACTCGATTGCCTTGGTAAACAATTACAGCAAAAAATGTCTATCGTTGCACCTACAAATACTTTGTGTGATTCATATAGTGCCCAACCTGTGGTTCAACAAGATGAAGATTTGCTTAGTGCTGCACGCTTGAAGAAAAAAGAGGTTCAGAAAAACAATTCAAAACGACATAGAAATTGGCTCGACAAGACACGAAAGTACACAAAGAAAGTGCCAAATAAATCTTGTGTATGTTGCTGAAATCCATTGCAATATATTGTTCCACTCACTAGTAGTTGTTAAATACCTTACTGAAATCTAGTGTATGTTATTTATGCAGGAAGAGGATAGCGGTGGTGTAGAAACTCAAGTACCAATGCAGGTTCATAAGCATAGCAATGCCTTCACTAGCTTCACAGATCTGCTGACGGTAGTGTCGATATCTCTATTTCAAATATTTATCTATTTCAAATTTTCCTTTATGTTTGCAGGGTCATAGTGAAATCGATGATATCTTTGCCCAAGATCTTCTTTAGGCTCTAATTTATTAGATTCTTCGATATGGAGGCTAATTTGTTCTTTTGGGATAAATATACTGAGCACTCATTGAAAATTCAGTGGTGAACTGTATGGTAGCTGATGGCTTTTGGTGGAGATTTAGTGATGATGAAAAATCTGTCCAGATTCATCTAGACTTTTGGTGGAGATATGTTGGTTATTTCCAACATGAAATCGTTCTTAAACTAAAATATTTGTTTAATTATGTACTGAAAGTCTAAAACAGACTGTTTATATATGTCTTTGAGCTTTTGTCTGTCTGTTTCTCGTCTTTCTTCTGAACTGAGCTCATTTCACTCTCGAATTGGGCCCTTATATGGGCTAAGCCTTCAATTGGGCTAACTATTGTACACTAGAAAAGCTGAAGTTTTAACAACCATGGGATGAGAAACGGATGGCATCTAGGAGGGGTAAAGTTAGCCATGACTTTGCTTCAGCAAGTCAGAGAATCTGCGTCGTTCTTGAGTCTGGAGGCGATATGTTCCAACTCTAATGACTTGTTTTACGAGAAAAGGCCCCTCCCATCTTGACATAAGTTTGTGTAGGCCGTCAGTCTTCTGCATGCGCCGCAAAAATAGATCTCCAACGACGAAAGAACGAGTTTGAACAGAGCGTTGGTGGTATCGTCGTAAACCTTCGAGATAACGAGTGTTCTGGATAAGAGCTGCCACTCGAGCTTCTTCAACACCATCAACGTCTTGAAACCTTTCTTGCTGGGCGGTTTGTTCGTCGTAATTTTCTAGTCGTGGCGCCCCCAAAGGAGATCAGCAGGTGTAACTGCTTCAGACCCATAGACTAAAAAATATGGTGACTGTCCAGTTGCACGGCTGGGCTGTGTGCGTAAACCCCAGAGTATTGCGGGTAACTCTTTGGCCCATTTGCCACCGTATTTTCTCAAAGGATCGTAGAGTCTGGGCTTTAACCCTTGTAGCAATAAGTCATTAGCCTTTTCGACTTGTCCATTGGCGCGTGGATGAGCCACTGAAGCATAGTGCGTCTCGATTTAGTACTTTTTGCAGTAATTTTGAAATTCTGCACTTGTGAAAACTGATCCCAAGTCTGTTATGATCTCGTGTGGTACTCCAAACCTTTGAACGATTCCATCAAAAAATTTGATCAACTTTTCTGCCCACACGTTTACCAAGGTTTGAGCTATGATCCATTTGGTAAATTTGTCGATAGCCACAATAAGCCACTAGAAACTATGCGGGGCTTTAGCTAGCGGGCCCACGAGATCAAGACCCCAACACGCGAAGGGCCAAGATAATGGAATTGTGTTAAGTTCATGAGCCCGACATGGGCTTGTCTCGCGAAGAATTGACAGCCTTGACATTTTCTGACGATCTCTTCAGCATCGGCCTTAGCTGATGGCCAGAAGAAACCAGCTCTGTATGCCTTTCCTACCAAAGTGCAGGAGGCTGCGTGGTTACCGCAAACACCTCCATGAATTTCTTCAAGCAGTGCTTTTCCACAGTCAGCTGTGATGCATTTCATCAGAACGTTAACCGAAGCCCCCACGTCGATAGAGTGTGTTGTCCACCACTACATAGTTCACAGCTCTACGTCTGGTACGTATTTGTTCTTTCTCATCATCTGAAAGTTTATGATCTCTCAGATATTCAATAAATGGAGTCATCCAATCGGAGTCAATGACCATAACCTGTAGTTCTCGTTGTGGGTGAACTAGAGTGGTTTCCTCAAGTGTTGGCTCTTTAATGGATGGCTGATGTAGTTCATGAACGAAGATTTCGGCTAGAACATTCGCATGTTTTGAACCTAGCTTGGATAAAGCATCGGCAACGACGTTATAGTCTCGGACGACATGATGGAACTCTAGGCCATAGAAGTGATGCTCGAGTTTACGGACTTCTTTGACGTAGGCATCCATTGTCTCTTTAGAGCAGTCCCAATCCTTGTTAACTTGATTGATAGCAACAGCGGAATCTCCATATATGCATAGACGTTTGATACCAAGGGATGCGGCCAAACGGAGTCCGTGTAACATGGCTTCGTATTCTGCTTCATTATTGGTGACTTTGAAGAGAATTTACAAAATGTACTTGAGTTGGTCACCCTTGGGAGATATTAATAGGACACCCGCTCCGCCCCTTCCAGCTTTAGCGATCCATCGAAATACATGATCCAATGTTCTGGGCGAGTGGTTGCCCTGAAGTACTGAAGTTCCATCCACTCGACCGTGAAATCTGCGAGGGTTTGCAACTTGATGGCCGTTTGAGAGGTGAAGTCAAGGTTGTATGCCGCTATTTCTGCCTTCCATTTGCATATCCGTCCAGTAGTGTCAGGGTTATTAAGGATTTCACCTAAGGGAATTTTGGTCACCACAGTTATGTGGAAAGGCTGAAAGTAATGCCTTAGCTTCCTTGAAGTAATAAAGATTGCATAGAGTAACTTCTGTACTTGAGGGTAGCATATTTTGGAATCAGAGAATACTTCACTGATGTAGTATACTGGCTGCTGTACTGGGAATACATGGCCTTCCTCTTTCCGCTCAACCACGATGACCGTGCTGGCCACATGTGTTGTGGCCGCAATATATAAATAGAGGTGGTCGTCTTTGGCAGGAGCCACGAGCACCGGAGGTGTAGACAGATAGGCTTTGAGTTGTTCAAAAGCCTGATGTGCTTCTTCTGTCCAACTGAATTGGTCTCGGTTCTTGAGTAGTTTGAAGAAAGGAAGTCCCTTCTCTCCGAGTCTTGAAATGAACCTATTGAGGGATGCTATGCAGCTCGTGAGTTGTTGTACGTCCTTGATACTTCTTAGGGCTTCCATTTTAAGGATAGCTGTGATTTTGGAAGGGTTAGCCTCGATACCTTTGTGACTGACAATGAACCCAAGTAGTTTCCCTGAGGGAACACCAAAGACGCACTTGGTCGGGTTTAGCTTCCAACGAAACGTTCTGAGGTTATCAAATGTTTCTTGTAAGTCGGTGATGATGTTTTGTGGTTTTTTTGTTTTTACAACCACATCATCAACATATGCCTCTACATTAATGCCAATCTGGGATAATAAGGATTTTTGAATGGCTCCTTGGTATGTGGCGCCGGCGTTCTTTAACCCAAACGACATTGTCGTGTAGCAGTAAGCAGCGAAAGGTGTAACGAATAAAGTCTTGTTCTGGTCCTCCTTTTTCAGGGCTATCTGATGATATCCTGAGTAGCAATCGAGGAAACAGAGGAGCACACATCCAGCTGTGGAGTCTACGACTTGATCAATGCACAGGAGACCCATGGGGTCTGGAGGGCAATGTTTGTTGAGATCTGTATAGTCAACACACATTTGTCATTCGTTGTTGTTTTTCTTTTTGACCAGGACTGGATTGGCCAACCACTCTGGATGAAAAACTTCTTTGATAAATCCTGCTGCGAGTAGTTTGGCGAGTTCCGCTTTGATCGCGTCACGTCTGTCCTGAGCAAAACGTCGTAGGCGTTGCCTTTTAGGCTTCGCTTTTTCATCAACTTTTAAATTGTGCTCGGCAAGCTCCCTAGGAACACCAGGCATATCAGATGGTTCCCATGCAAATATATCTTTATTATCACGAAGGAACTTGACTAGCATGTTTTCCTATTTACATCTAAGTCAGCCCCTATAAGGTTGTTTTGGACGAATCGCCCATCTCAAGGTCTATAGTTTTAAGATGTACTTCTTCAGAAGGCTTGAAACTTGTGCTTTCGGGCTTCTTGCTTGGGACCTCCAAGTCTTCTTCTTTTGACTTCTTGGCTAGAGCGAGTACTTCTAGCATCTGGATAGGAAGTTGCGAGGTGGCGGCGAACTCTACTACTTCCACATCACAGTCATAAGCGATCTTCAGATCACCTTTTAAGGAGAGAACTCCTTTAGGAGCAGGCATTTTGAGAACAAGATATACGTAGTGCGGAATCGCCATGAATCTGGCGAGGGCTGGACGCCCAAGAATCGCATGATACGATGTCTCAAAGTCGGCCACTTCAAACTTGATGTACTATGTCCTGAAGTTGGCTTCTGTGCCGAAGGTTACTGGGAGTGTGACCTGTCCCAGAGGAATTGCCGCATTACCAGGCACGATACCGTAGAACGGAGATTCAGTGGGCTTTAGGTGTTTGGTGATATCGAGTCCCATTTTGGTAAAGGTCTTCGCAAAGATGACGGTGAGCCTGCTGCCTCCATCAATGAGAACTTTGGTAAGTCTGGCTTGTGCCACGACTGGATCCAAAACCAACGGATATCTGCCTGGGTTGGCAAAGTTGGTCCACTGATCTTTTCTGCAGAAGGTGATGGGAATTTCGGACCACTTGAGGTATGTCGGGGTGGCTGGTTGAATTGCCATGGTCTAACGGAGCGACAGTTTCTTTACCTGCTTTGATTGATTTAAGGATTCGCCGCTAAACAGCACTACTACGACATTCTGGACTTGAGGAAAACCATTGTCATGATTGTTGTCATCATTATCATCTTCCTTGTCATCCTCTTTGTCTGTCTTTGTTGGTCCTTGCTTATCAAATTCCTGTTTAAGGTGAAAGCAATCGGCCATCTTGTGTCGTCCGTTTGGATGATATGGACAAGGTCCATTTATCACTTTGTCGATAGAGACCTTGTTTTTCTTCCGCGGGGAGCGTTCAACTGCCGCCACAGTGTTGTCTGGCTTGCGCTTTTTGTTGTCACGGTTGAAATCACGGTTGTTATCGTTGTGGCGATCCTTGCCTCCTCTGTGGTAGTTATTGTCATTATTGATGTTGTTGCGACGCCTGTCAAAGCGCTCGCGCTCACGATCATCTTGATCAGCCCACTCGGCTGCCATACGCCGCAACTCTGGGATAGTTGTTGGGCGTCGTCTGCCAAACTCACGATGTAGTTCTCTGGCGTAGAGTCCTTCATGGAAATAGTCTATGACCTCATGGTCAGATATGTCCACAATTGTTGCACTTTTTTCAAAGAATCTCTAGATGAATTTGCGCAGGGTTTCGCTTTTATCCTGTTTACAGTCTGACAATTCAAATCGGGTTCCAGGCCGAAACCATAATCCCTGGAAATTGGCGGTGAACTTCTTGGTGAGGTCTTCCTAGGAGTCGATGGACCCGGGGCGAAGGCCCTCAAGCCATGTGAGTGGAGTAGTATCCATCATGATGGGGAAGTAGCTGACTTTTATGTCGTTGGATCCTCCGGCCATCTGGATCGCAGTCGAGTAGACTCTTAGCCATTGTTCAGGGTATTGTTTGCCCGTGAACTTCTCGATCACAGTTGTCTTGAACTTGCTAGGTAGCTTGATCTTCTTGATGCGGCTGGAGAATGCTGGGAAGCCATCGTACTTGTCTGCTGGCAAACAATTACGTCTGCGATGACCATCACTGCGGTCGGAGTCATAGTGGTTTCTACGACTATCCGAGTTGTGGCTTGGTGAATTTCTACGACTATCCGACCTATGGCTTGGTGAATTGTTAGGCCTCAGGCATCCGTGATTGTGATCGCGGTTTTTGTCATAGTCTCATCCGCGTGGAGGGCGATCACCGTCGCGATTGTTATCTCATTGGGGATCGTTATTGCGTGGTTGACGATCTGCATCACGTAGGTGGTCATGGTCGCGGCCGCGTGGAGGGGGATCGTGGTCGTGAGTGTGGTCACGAGGTAGTGGGCCATAGCGACGGTCGAATTCTTCACGCCTGTGAAGCTCTGAGTTGATCTGGTTTGCTCTACTTGACTGTATTACCGAGCGGGCATCTCGGTTGGCATTGATGTGGGAACGGAGGTCGCTATCACGGTTGGGCCCATTACGTGGCCTGTTGCCATCTTGAGGTCTGGCGTTGGGGACTTGCGCGTTAGGTTGCCTTCCAACCGCTCCGCCCGATGGCTCTCGGGGAGCGCGACTCGGGTGGGCCAATGTTGCGGGGTCGTGCGAGGGTCTGCCTCCAGGACGTCTGCCGCTTGAGGTGTGGTGGCTTAATGCAGGACCGGTGCTGATGTTCTTGCGAGCTATCTCTAGGAGGGTCACGACCTGCCTGATTTGTGGTGTTTCCGGCATGGACCTGACGATTTCTGTTGCGACGGAGATGTTCATTGGAGCGTCCTGGAGCACCGGTTGGTCACCAACCACCGCGAAATCTCTAGTGAGGTTTCGAGTTGCGTTAGCACGTATGGCTGCGTTATTTCGCCTTTGCTTTTGCATGGCGTTCCTTGCTTGTCTTGAGGTTCTCTATTCCTCAGATTCTCCATTGGCAGTGGGTTCTTCTTTGGAGATGTCGCCAATCAACTCGTGATCGTATTGGGTGCCTTGATCGCCCTAGCTGGCCATGAAGACTTGTCTGCTAGTGTCGGGAGAAGTCTGTAGTAACAGAGTTGGGGCATTGGAAAAGTTGTCCCCTGTGCTGTCAGAGGAGGAGGTGATGGAAGCTGTCCGACCGTCCTGGCAGGGTAGTTCTTCCAGAATCGTTGCGGCTAGCCTTGACTCATTGTCTCGACAGGCTTCGGTAGGTATCGCGCCAGGCCAGTGAACAACAAGTCCTCCTGGTGTCCTGGTTACTACGAGTCCTGACGGGAGATGTACGAGTGGTTCTTCAAGATCATAGTCGGTCTTGAAGTGGTCACAAAAGGTTAAGCGCGCGACCTTGTCAGGGTTGTCGCTCGGTAGAACCATGAAATCGTCGTCTTCGTTATCCTCTGATGGCTCAAACGCCGACTCAGAGTCCTTGCTGCCTTCCACAGTTGGACTGTGGACTTTTAGTACGTGTTCCCTCCGCTCTGCGGTGTGGATCTGTTGATATGTAGCCGCGGCTTTGGGGACTCAGAGTAGGAATTGATTCGAGGGGTTGTCCGATGGCGTAGCCATCTCGGAGTTCCGAACCCCTTCCATATTTGGAAGTGAGTTGTACCCGATATCGTTTGGAGTAATCCTGATCGGAGTTGAGGTGGATTCAATGTTCAACCGCTCCTCTATCATGTCACCGCATATAAAAGGAAACCCGATGTCTCACATGTTGCACAGCGAGCGACTACAACATGTGCTCTACTAGGTCACCCTAAAGCAGATCTCGGCGATGAAGTATTGTCTCCCCCAGCTCCCCATTTACCAAAATCTGAGTTGAAGATGTGGATAGGATCAGGCACAACGAGTCATGCCACCGCTATCCAAAACCCAACTGTTGCAGCACCTCCAGGAGGAAGGACCAAGAAACCGAATCAAAGGCTTTGAAAATGTCCAATTTGAGGAGAACTTGAGCCTCTTTCTGTAAGATCTAGGATACCGACTAGATGGGGGTGAATATGCGATTTTAAAGTAGGTGTCACAACACTAGAGAAATTTAATTAGAAACATTAAGGTGATTAAATTTCTAGCTACTCTATGCCTATGTTGAGGGTTTGCAACTTAGGATGACAAGATACAATTCAATCTCTAGAAAGTAAATTGCTCAAATTATATTGCTTGAAAGGAAATGAGCAAAGAAGTAACCAAGCACAAGAGAAGAGTTTATCCCGTGGTGTAGATGACTTGTCGGTCACCCCTAATCCACGTTGAGGTGGATTCAATGTTCAACCGCTCCTCTATCATGTCACCGCGTGATATATGAGCTGGCTAGAACCAATGAACCTCTCCAAACCTTGATTCCACTAGAGTTGCTCTTCACCGTCCCGATGAGGTGAGCACAATACCCCTCCCAACAATCTTCCACGACAACTTCACGATCTTCTCGAAGTGCTCAATGGAATCACGAGCTCCAAGCCGTCTAGGATCTGGCAACCTCCAAGAGTAATAAATCAACCTGCTCGCTTGATGAATCCCTAGTGCCACAATGATCAAATCCTTGATACAATGCACTAGATGCTCTTAATCTCACAAGAATCCAACCTCAAAGCAATGTGAGTGATAGAGAGGAGAGGAAGAGCTCAAATATAGTAAGGAAGCCTTTTAGAGTGCCAAGACAGCTCACCCAACCGCGGGGGTGAAGTATATATAGCCCCTCTCCTAAGAACTAGCTGTTATGTTTAGAACAGTCAAAAACACGGCTATCACGGACTGTCCGACCTAAACCCATGGACTATCTGAGTTTGAATCCAACGGTCATACTGCGAAGTCAAACGTGTGTCAGAGTTAGCCATTGGGGCCTGACGGAGTGTCTGACTGGCCACCATGGACTTTCCGTGGGTCATCACGGACTGTCGGACTAGCACAGACGGAATGTCTGACCCTTGGAACGCCAGAAACCGTCTCTGTTTAAATTGGGTTGATTTTATACGGATTATCCGTCCTTCCTCACGGACTGTCCGGCCTTTAGTTCAATAACACCATTAGTTCACGTAGGTTTGACAGAGTGGGCCCTACCACATTACATAAGTCACGGACTGTCCGACCCAAATTCCGACTTGGTCCGATCTGCATCCCATAAGTCACGAACTGTCCAAGCTCATGCCACAGACAGTTCGACCCAAGTTTCGAACTTGCTTTCCCAAAGTTTTGCAACAAACTTTTTCACAATTTTTTTCAATCGTCACTCATCTAAATGCAAACCATGTAAGTCATTGATCAAAGTGGCACTATAGAAACGTCAAGCCAACAACATTCATCCCTCTTGATAGTATGACTATCTAGCCTATCAATCTGGTCATATTTCATCCTCTAATGACCTCATGACCGGTTAAATGAAAATCCCTATCTTGTACCTTTGCCTTGAGCTTTCCTTGATGTAAATCATCCACGCTATTTCCACATCAACATATGAAGCTCACATCAACCCCAGGACTAACCTATTCTCATATTCTCAATGAAATTGTTAGTCCACAACGATTGTCATTAATTACCGAACCCCTTCCATATTTGGAAGCGAGTTGTAGCCGATATCGTTTGTAGTAATCCTGATCGGAGTTGGGGTCGAAGTCGAGCTCGAATTCCTGTGAGGTGTCGGAATTGAGATCGAAATCGTCACCGGAGTGGTTGTCGAGGCAGGTGTTTCGCGGAGCGGCTCCCTTAGAGACGCCATCATCGAGTACGGCCCTGGGTGATCAGCAGGGAAACTTGTGAAGTTACATTTGCCATCATCTACAAAGGTCCACGCGCCGATGACAAAAGTTGCACCCTCCTCGATGTCGTCGGTGATGAAGCTTGATCCCATCGCGCCTAATGTCGAGCTTCAGCGAGTAAGCCCCACAGTGGGCGCCAAGTGTCGATGATTTTTGTCGAGCACGTCTTCTAGGGGGTACCCTAGGAAGTAGATTTGTGGGTCTCGCCGAGTTCTTAGGAACGATAGTGCACGAACAACACAAAGATTTAGACAGGTTCGGGTCGCGAGTAGTGTAATACCCTACGTCATGTGTGCTTGATTGCATTGCACGTGAGTTGAGTTGTTTTGAGGGGGTCCCTGCTCCACCTTATATATCCGGGGAGCAGAGTTACAAGTCGGTTACCTAATCCTAGTCGTATACAACAAGGAGTACTACAACATGGTACTTTGGGGAGTCTCCTAACAGTACACGACTAGTCTTTCCAATCAACTACGCCGTCTTGCACCATAGCCGACTGGTTTAAAGTAGTCGGATTAAACCTTCCCTATCGAGTAGTTTTAATCCCGTGGATGAATGGCCCTACGGATCCTGGTCCCACAGGTGCCAGCTCCGCAATAGTGTGCCCATTCACCTATCTGTCCTTCCAGAACAAGACAGATTCACCATTGCTTACAATTGAATCAACAACCATGTCAAACATAGCTTAAGCATTATGAGGGACTTGAAATTGGAGACCCGCACATGGCCTGGAGGGATCAGTTTTCTGAGCCCACAACAAACGAATTTGCAGCACCGAGCCAAGAATTTCCAAGTTGTAACTTCCCAAACCACATATTCCAACGGCCTCTAGATTCTTTCCCACGAAACAAGGCAGTTGACTCCATTAGCCTTTTACTGACCATTCCAAAGAAAACCTCGTCTACTCTTGTCAATGGCCTTCAACATCCATTTTGGCATATCCAATGATATCAAGAAATAGATGGGAGTGGCATTCATAACCACCCACATCATCAAGGAAGCCTTCCACCTGGGTAAGTGATCAACCACCTTATCAAACAAAGGCGAGAGCATCTCCTTGGTGGGTTTATGGACCAAAAGAGGCAGAACAAGATAGATACATGGCAATTCTTTTTCCACGCAATCCAGAACCTTAGTAGTGAGAAGCAATTCCTCCGAATAGTGAATGGGGAAACTGAGCTATCTGTTAGATTAGTATGAAGACCAAAGGCATGCCGAAACAGATGAAGGATAGATTTGATCACCTGCAAATCTGTCCAACCCGGCCTTAGGAATAACATATCATCATCCGTATAAAAGGAAACCCGATGTCTCACATGTTGCACAGCGAGCGACTACAACATGTGCTCTACTAGGTCACCCTAAAGCAGACCTCGGCGATGAAGTATTGTCTCCCCCAGCTCCCCATTTACCAAAATCTGAGTTGAAGATGTGGATAGGATCAGGCACAACGAGTCATGCCACCGCTATCCAAAACCCAACTGTTGCAGCACCTCCAGGAGGAAGGACCAAGAAACCGAATCAAAGGCTTTGAAAATGTCCAATTTGAGGAGAACTTGAGCCTCTTTCTGTAAGATATAGGATACCGACTAGATGGGGGGTGAATATGCGGTTTTAAAGTAGGTGTCACAACACTAGAGAAATTTAATTAGAAACATTAAGGTGATTAAATTTCTAGCTACTCTATGCCTATGTTGAGGGTTTGCAACTTAGGATGACAAGATACAATTCAATCTCTAGAAAGTAAATTGCTCAAATTATATTGCTTGAAAGGAAATGAGCAAAGAAGTAACCAAGCACAAGAGAAGAGTTTATCCCGTGGTGTAGATGACTTGTCGGTCACCCCTAATCCATGTTGAGGTGGATTCAATGTTCAACCGCTCCTCTATCATGTCACCGCGTGATATATGAGCTGGCTAGAACCAATGAACCTCTCCAAACCTTGATTCCACTAGAGTTGCTCTTCACCGTCCCGATGAGGTGAGCACAATACCCCTCCCAACAATCTTCCACGACAATTTCACGATCTTCTCGAAGTGCTCAATGGAATCACGAGCTCTAAGCCGTCTAGGATCTGGCAACCTCCAAGAGTAATAAATCAACCTGCTCGCTTGATGAATCCCTAGTGCCACAATGATCAAATCCTTGATACAATGCACTAGATGCTCTTAATCTCACAAGAATCCAACCTCAAAGCAATGTGAGTGATAGAGAGGAGAGGAAGAGCTCAAATATAGTAAGGAAGCCTTTTAGAGTGCCAAGACAGCTCACCCAACCGCGGGGGTGAAGTATATATAGCCCCTCTCCTAAGAACTAGCTGTTATGTTTAGAACAGTCAAAAACACGGCTATCACGGACTGTCCGACCTAAACCCATGGACTATCTGAGTTTGAATCCAACGGTCATACTGCGAAGTCAAACGTGTGTCAGAGTTAGCCATTGGGGCCTGACGGAGTGTCTGACTGGCCACCATGGACTTTCCGTGGGTCATCACGGACTGTCGGACTAGCACAGACGGAATGTCTGACCCTTGGAACGCCAGAAACCGTCTCTGTTTAAATTGGGTTGATTTTATACGGATTATCCGTCCTTCCTCACGGACTGTCCGACCTTTAGCTCAATAACACCATTAGTTCACGCAGGTTTGACAGAGTGGGCCCTACCACATTACATAAGTCACGGACTGTCCGAGCTCATGCTACGGACTGTCCGACCCAAATTCCGACTTGGTCCGATCTGCATCCCATAAGTCACGAACTGTCCGAGCTCATGCCACAGACAGTTCGACCCAAGTTTCGAACTTGCTTTCCCAAAGTTTTGCAACAAACTTTTTCACAATTTTTTTCAATCGTCACTCATCTAAATGCAAACCATGTAAGTCATTGATCAAAGTGGCACTATAGAAACGTCAAGCCAACAACATTCATCCCTCTTGATAGTATGACTATCTAGCCTATCAATCTGGTCATATTTCATCCTCTAATGACCTCATGACCGGTTAAATGAAAATCCATATCTCGTACCTTTGCCTTGAGCTTTCCTTGATGTAAATCATCCATGCTATTTCCACATCAACATATGAAGCTCACATCAACCCCAGGACTAACCTATTCTCATATTCTCAATGAAATTGTTAGTCCACAACTATTGTCATTAATTACCGTAACACAAATTAGGGGCCTAGATGCCTTTACTTTTTTCTCGTAAAAAGCTTTCACCATCTGTTGGATGAAAATGAAGTTGTCATAGATGTTTCTCCCGCTTACAAAAGTACTATGGCTTGAGGCAACCATTGAAGGCAGTAGAGGAGGCAACCTATTAGCTAAGATCTTAGTCAGAAGCTTAGCAAAGCTATGAATTAAGCTTATGGGCCGGTAGTCCTTAACTTGAAGAGCATGGAAAGGATTAACAATTCCACTTCAAATTGGGTACATACCAATCGTGTTATTCCAGTTCCATAGGACATGTATGGTAGTGATTAAGATCGTGTTCCTATGCCAAAGCTCCAAGTTTTGTAGTTCGAGCATTTCTGGTTGTAAGCCTCTAACTTTATTCTGAACCATTTTCCCCATCTCACACTCACCAATGGATAAGCTGGCTATCATAATGATATAAATAATACTCCGCTGTCAATAGTTGTCTAAATCTTATTGTCTCATCTACTACAATTGATCAGAGCATATACAACAGGGATAAGGTGTCTACAAGATACCGTAGAAAAGCTTTTAGCTTTAAATGAGGAGAGGAAAAAGTCCACATAAGCGGCGGTTCCGTGAATCAACTGCCTTATAAGCTAAAATTTTGGGTTATATGAATACTCCTCTATTATATACAATTCACAATATTTTCTTTATCTCCATGTTAACAAATATATGGTATTACTACGAGAGAAGAGGAAGAAAAATACCACCTCTTAGTCTCGTTGCCCTATCGACACTGTGGTTGCGAGCCAGCTGTCTACATGATGGAGTGGCAAGGAAGAAGTGACAACTAACATAATATAGAGTACCGGGCAAACATAAGGTGCAATTATGCATCTTTAGGTGCATTAAGTCGAATTGCTTACTTGCATGTACCATTGCGTGTCTGTTTCCTCTTCCATGGAGCGTTTCAAGGGTGACATGTTGATGAGGACATCACCACCAAAGATATAGCCACACCTTCTCCTCCTATCATTGCTGGTCTGATTACTCGTGCTCGTGCTAGACAACTTAATCATCCGGTGAGTTCACTCCTAAGTTCTTGTTCATCATATTTAGATTGTAGATACTCGTGTACTCTTATTTTGCTTAGCAATCATGGAGAGGACCGAGAAGGAAAAGGGTTCCGCGGGCTGGATTCGGACTGCAGAAAAACATCGACTTGTGATGGACACCACGGTCGCATACGAACTCGGATTGGGGCGTTCAAGTACTTCATGGAAAGCTTATCAAAACTACTTTCCAACGAATCTGACATCACATCCATATCACTTCGGAGTCGGCCACAATCGTCTATTTTGTGCAGCGATGTTTTCTGCCCATGATGCTGCGTCATCTTATTTTGACCCAATGGGCCGTGTATCAAGTTGAGTCCATTATGGACGCGTCGTAAGGTTGGAGCACGACCCCAGCACCCCTGTGGTCGTCCTCCCTTCTCTTATACCCCTTAGCCGCCGTCGAGAATACTTGGGTTTTGTTTAGATCAAGTTTAGCCATTGCTACTTGCTTGTAAGCGCGCGTGCTGGTCCAGCCGCTCGTCTTCGAGTCTTTGAAACCCCACTTCGTTTGTGATTCAGTTTGAGATCGAAACACTTCATTTACATCTAGTAATTTCAGTACTTGTTCCATACTTGTTCTTGCTAGTTCTTCGATTGCTTGCAGGACAGGTGCCTTAGTGGCCGGGTCACGCGCTCCCACAAGATTGCGGCATCCATAGGAGGTGGTGTATCGGTTGCTAAGGCGCAGCGTCCGTTGGAAGACTGTAGTCGGGCCGTGAACGTCGTCTCCTCTAATCGAGTTATCCCCGACGCCTCTCATCGAAAGATCGGGCATAAACACGGGTTCCGTCACATGTCATAGTTGTGCCCTTACCTTCGGGGCGTCCGTTCCATGCAGCCCATCAACGACTGCCCTGCGTCCACACAACATCACATGCCGCCAAGTGCCTATAGTGCATGGCCCTACGCTGCGCGTCGCAGCACCGAGCTGGTCGCCGGTCACACACTCACACCCTTGCGCGCACTACCATGTGCCATGAGGCCATGACGTGCGGCCGTGTCACATTGGCATGCCTACGGTTTGCTGCCCTAGTGCCACTCCTGGTTTGCTTCTTGTGTGCACCGTCGCTGCTAAGGTTAGATGCGTGGAGTAGCACAAGCTGTGTGGATGTCTTTGGGTCTGTCTAGTTCCCCTAAATTCTAAACTTTTCATCGCATCAACATCACATTAAAACATTAAATATAGTAAATGATGCATGCATATAACACTAAACATGGGTAAATAAAAAAAATAATTGCATAGTTTTGATGTACACAACGAGACGAATCTTTTGAGCTTAGTTAGGTCATGATAGAACAACGATTACCACAAACAAATGAAAAATACTACAATGCGCTACAGTATCCGATGTGACTTTTTTACCGAATTTTTAAGGATTTAAACGTACCCTTTTATGTCCCCAGATTTCGCCTCGTGCTATCATACCTCACGGCGCTGTAATTTTAGCCACGAATCGGGCTCGCCATTGATTCAAAGAAAAATAAAAATATTTTTTACAAATATGGCAGGATCAGATTTATCTTTAGCGTTTGGTTCCTCGGCCAAGCCCTCTCCTCTCGATAATCCAACGGCCACTTTTACCAGGCTTGCTACTAAACTCTGTTTTTTCCCTGGGGAAGAAAACATATAAACCCTAGTAAGCCGCCGCGCTTCAGCACGGAACCCCAAAACCCCCCTCCTAAAAGCCAAGCAGCTGCCACCACCAGCCGTGAGATGGCGGCGGAGATCGAACCGGCGGCCGCCGCGGCTAGCGGGCTCGCCGGCGAGATGGAGGTAGAGGCGTACCGCCGCCTCTTCCCGCTGGCCTTCCTGGAGCGCCACCTCGGCGAGTCCGTACGCCCCGATGCCCGCCGCCTCTCCGAGGCCCGCCCCACTACCGTCGCCCTCGGCGCCGTCTCCTCCGCGCATGGCTCCGCTCTTGTCCGCCTTGGCGACACCGTAATACCCCAGCCCCCTCTCCTCTCCCCTAATTTTCCCCTGTTGATGGCCTCGCCCGCTCTGCAGCTGCTTGACGAAATGCCTCTGCAGGCCATGCTCGCGTCGGTCAAGCTCGAGGTGATGTCGCCTCCGGCTGAATCCCCAGATGAAGGATCCGTCGGTTCGTGCTCCCCCTGTCCTATGAATAGCTGCTGCTTCTATTGCCTTTATTTGTTATTCTTTATTATATCCGTGTTTTGCGCAGCTGTTGAGTTCCATATGCCGCCCATCTGCTCCCCGCTCGTCAGGCCAGGCCGACCTGCCGAAGTGGCACCAGTCATCTCCAAGGCCCTTGAGGACGCTCTCATGAGGTTTTTGTTGTCTCATTTTGTTGTTCATTAGCTTCAGCTCTGTGATTGAATGAATAGATAGATAGATAGATGCAGAATTGAATCATTCCCATAGAAAGAGATAGAGTTCTTCAGGATCAAATTTAATTGATTCTGGACAAAAAAAATCCTTACTGTTCACTAAATATGGACTAGACGATTGGTTGTGCTTTTGAGTGGAGACTGGAGAGGATTGGTTTTGCCTAGTCATATACTTGATATAACATTGCCACTTCAGTTTATTTTCCATGGATCAGTTCCTGTAAATCAAAATAGCAGCAGGACTACTTGACATTTTATTTACTATTTATGCTTAGTTTTCTCTTGGCAATGTGATTGTTTTGAATACAAAGTGATACATGCTCCATTATTTTATTATTAGTAGACATAAGTATAGCTGTAGTAAATAATAATTAAAGTTACATGTTGGAGACTGAATTAAAAAATGTCAAACGAAAAAAGACAGAGGTGTAGCAACAATTTGCATCATGCACACCATACACTGGCGGGCGTGCGTATCCTGTATGTATCATTCTGATTGCAGGCTTTAATTGAACTGACTGGTTTCATTATTGAATGATTTTGATACTTTGGTCATACCTTTTTTCTGTCACTTCGACAACCTAATAAATGGTACATAGTGGCACAAAGGTGATTTTGTTATGCCTTTTATGCAGTTCTGGAATGTTGAATTTGAAGGAGCTCTGTTTGATCAGTGGGAAGGCTTCTTGGCTAGCATACCTGGTAACATATCTATGCTTCTCTCACCTGATTATCTCTTTTGACTTTCTTTATTACTCAAGTGCCAATGTTGTACTTTATGCTATGAAGGGCACCCCCAAAATTTGATAATGATTCAAGCATTGGTTTTCAGCAGCACCTTTGAAATTCATGTAACTTAAGTTGTAGGACTCTATGCCTTAGGTGATTTTACTGGAATTATACAAACTTTGTGTAACTTCCAATGATCAGACAATATTTGGCCAAGAATAACTGAATAAACAGTCTTTACCAGTTTACCCTCACCCCCGTCCAATATAAGTTTCGATTTTTACTATTTCCTTCTTAAGCCCTCATCCTCAGATACCCTTCTTCTGTAGGTTCAAGATAGCACCAAATATGATGTTTTATGTTCACGTGTTATCTGATATGGGGGTTCGCAGTATTGCACACAATGACGTTAGAATCATGCATAGTTGGATCCATGATGCTTCAAAGATTTTACCACTTGAAAAATGCCATTCAAAAAAAGGGAAATAGGAGAAATGCCAAACCAATGGAAGGTTATTTAGTCTATCACTCCAGAACTTTTATAAATCTTATTGACATTATACTTTTCCTTTCTTTGTGGGTGCCACTTGATTTATGTTTGAAAGTGGGATACATAGGTGAACATCAATGGACAATGGACAATCGACATGGCCCCTGTTTACCCTCACTAAGCTATGCCCGGCAGCAACAAAGGGCAGCCAGGAGAAAGAAGGGAGGAGCAGTAGTTTTATCGGACAATGTGCCTGAGCACATATTTCATTGGGAGGGAGAGGAAACAACATTACAAGCACCAAATGCCATCGAGCGAGGATAGTATAAGTTACGAAAGGAGGAGAGATGAACGGAGAAACTAATCCATGTTTGGAATGATGTGTGGCAGTTCCCACCCGACTCTAGCACTAGGCCTTGTTCATGATTTTAGACACAAGGCCATCTGGCTTCAGTGAAGAGTCATTGAGGACACGGTTGAGCAGTAGCGCTTGAGTGGAAAACAGTCAATAATATTCACGAGTGGCCAATGAGTTAAATAACCCTGTTTTGGAGTGGCCTTTCAAATTTAGATTGAAATTTTCGAAATTGTAACATTCTGAAGTTGCACAGGAAACAGTTGTGATATTCTGGATCCTAAATAAGTTTTCATGAGCTTTGGGTTTTGATCTTTTCTTTTGTCCCCCCCTTGAAAATGCAGGGGAGCTGCACTTCATTTCATTAAGAAGATAGAATAAAATACAAAGAAGGGATCACAAGGATCCCTTCACACAGAGACATTTCAGAGCAGTTTTTTGATGTTTTCTTGATGTCGAGCTTTTGCAGGATATCTATTGTTTGAATGCTGATGGGTCTCTGTTTGATGCTGCACTGATCTCAGCAGTGGCTGCCTTCACACATTGTACGTTCCTTTATTTTAACTGCCTATATGGACGAGATATCCTCCCACTATCTCAATATGTACAATATTGAAATATCAGCTTCCTATAATGCCCTGATGCTCTGCTGTTGCTACTTCCACCACGAAGTATGTATTCATATTACTGCCGTGTCTTTTTTGTGTGAAACATTCTAATGAAACCAACCAAAACGAACTAACCTCTCAAGCTGATTTTCTCAGCCTATGCTACTATTGAATACACCAATGTCCTATCACCTATGCAGCCCATTAGGGCCCATGCGAGGGAGCAACAGAACCTGGCCTCCCTAGAGTTGGCGCATTATTAGCGTGAGCAGCCCTAGAGATAGGATTTGATTGGTTGTTTTCTTAATTCTAGATATTAGTTTTTTAAGGATCAAGACTTTCATGTATATAAGGATGGGATTGTATCTCTTTTGATTAAGCAAGAAATCAAGACTTCCTATCTCCCCCTATCCCTGCCCTCGTGGTGTAGCCGCTGTGCATCGGCATGGTCTCGGTGCTTGGGTTCAGGGCAACATAAACCATTGTTCATGACACAAATTGTGAGAAGAATTTGCCCTAAAATTGGAAGTGCCAAAATGATGCATATCCTTCTGTGGTGCTAACATATTCCTGTCAGTTTTTGAGGCTGCTATAGGCCTATAGCTAGATAGTTGGTTCCTACTATTTTTCCATTTATTGGTTAAGTTTATGCCTGAGAGATTAGAATACAAGATATTTATATTGAAGCTCTTGATAGTTCCTGTTGAGTAAGTTATTCTTTTTATGACGAAAAATAGTATTTTTGTGTTCTAACTAGGTGCTTGATGATTTGATTAATTTCGAATATGACAATATCTTGCTTTTTCATACTTCTCTGTAGTGAAATGAACATCTGGGCTCCTTATATGCTACATGATAACACAAATGTCTTTCTTGTCGTGTCTGGAACCGACCTATGTTCAGCTCACCTATACAAGAAAATTACAAGTGCAAACACCCTTGCTGTCATTAGATGTAGGAAAAATAGATGGTCATAAACTCTATTTGCTTGGGGGCCTGGATTTTCAGGTGAAAATTGACCTAGTCTCAGGCGGTCATGCATACCTTGAACTGGTTTCCAAGAATATGATCAGTAGGAACTGTCTGCATTAATTTCTCACTAAAAAGCACTCTTGATCTCTGCCTAAGTGCTTGCCGTAGTGGCTGAAGGTGCTCTTGATCTGAAACTCAAAACTAATTCCTAACTGCCTCCATCTCCGCTTTGGTGCTTGCTTCTGGTACCTGTACCACCAGTGCGCTCATCCCTTGATTTTCTTTCAGGACTAAGCGCTAAAAATCCTTTTGTATGTTTCGTTGGCCAACACATTCACTTGGGCAACATACAGATGGGAAGCCAAATTAATTCTGCTATGTTCTCTGTTGCTCTTCAAATAAGTTTGGTTCATGCATCTCCATTATTGGGTTCTGTTTGAATGCCTTAGTGCTACTATATGCTCAGTTACACTCTTGGCAATAGATTATACTTTATTACTTTTGTGCCACTAAAGAAAAGAATGAACGACCAGCGGACTTTCCATCCAAGATTCTGTTTGAGTCAAGGTGTTTGTAATACTGTCTCTCATATTGTTCCCGTATGAGAGATAGAGGGTGTTGTATGGGAACTTTTTCTTCTCTCTAATACAATGAAACACAGCTCTCCCGCGTTAAAAAAAAAGATTCTGTTTGAGTGCCCTCAACCATGGTACCTTTGGTTATTTCTCAGTTCTCACTAATCACTACTAGTTATATGTTGTTTTTGCAGTGGAGATTCCTTTAGTTTCTGTCGGTGATGATGGTAAAGTATTCACTGTTGGAGGCAATGAAGGGAAAACAAAATTTGAATTGGTAAACAGAGAAAGGAGGAAGCTTACACTTGGCGACATTCCATTTTCCCTTACATGTGCACTTCACAAGGATAGTATTCTAGCAGACCCAACTTCCGAAGAAGAATCGATAATAGAGACCTATGTGACTGTTGTTGTAGATTCTTCAGACCGCATAGTGTCAATACAAAAACTTGGAGGTGCAGTGACTTCCATGGAAACTATCAAGGTTAGTTAATATAAGCGTTTCTTCCTAGAATGTTTTAATGGAAATATTTCGTTTATACTTTTCGGTCTTTGGAAAATGTAGTGCGTTTATATATTGTGAGGGACTTTAGCTGGACTGGTTAGATGGTCTCAGTAGCACTCCTAAGTTCCTGTGTTCGACTCCCCATGGGAGTGAATTTTAGGCTAGGGTTAAAAATATCCCCTTGTCTGACACCACGCCAAAGCATAGGTCTAAGGCCCAGCCCAGGTCGTTGATCATCTCACATGGCAACAATGCCGCTGTGTAAGGGTGGGGCAGGGGTTCGGGGGTTTTCTCGACCCGCGTGAGAAGATCTTCTCTTAGCAAAAATGCCTGGGGTAAGACAGGCCCCCGCAGGTTGAGTTTTTATAAGGAAGATATTATATCTGTGTATTAACTGTGGTCAATGCCTCAATCTGCTGTTAAGATACTATAAATTTGCCGAGTCTTGCAATGGTAACGTTTTGTTTTGTTTTGTGAATGTTGACTCCTCTTCCTTTTTTGTTGTCACATTCACTAAATGGCATATGTATTCTTCTGAATATAATGCAAATTTAAATTTCGTTTGGGGTGTGTGGTGTGAGTTGTAAAGGGTTCTTAATCCTTCTTTCTTCTTAATTGTAATGAAGCGCAGCTCTCCTATGTTTTTTTCGAGAAAAATAATGCAAATTTAAGTTAATTGCTGCTAATTGTATTTCATACCTTACCTGCAGGAGTGCATTAGCTTGGCAAAGGAAAGGAGGCGGAAGTTAAGAGAGATTCTGACAGAGACTGTGGAAGCCATGGAAGTCGACCAAACTGAATAAGTCCGCAAATAGATTCAGTTAGTCTAACCGTGTTACTTCTTGGTGGTTCTTTCTCTGCCTCCGCTGATGGTTGTAACAGCAGTTTTGTTGCTTTTCCTTTGATTTTAGCTAGACGAGCACAAGTATGTAACGATTCTTCACATGAAAACGTGCTTGGTCTTATATATGTTTGGAATTGGAATGTTCCATTTTTCGCAATGTGTCATCTCTAGTTCTGTGTGTCAGTGTGAATGTTAGTCTATTTCTATGCTCTGATCCTTTAGCTTCTGAGATGTTTGATATAATTTGTTCTAACCTGGGTACTGCTTTCTTTAAGTTAAGTCTGGTTTAAGTATATATTTCTTGAAAGTAGAGTTCAAATAATTTATCACATTTGATTGAGGTTCGCCAAGTGTCTCAACCTCATTGAGAAACTTGCAGCTGGAGGAACATCTTTGGGTTGGGCAGAAAACCTCTAGAATTTTGAACTCTGGCATCTAGGGCTCTAGGTCCATTGCAATTACATAGTCGGGTCGATTTGTTGTAATCTCGGAAAGGCTTTTCTATTGTTTTGTTTTACCCCCTCTTACCTTGATCCTATTAAGAAGGGGTATAATCCCCCCTATAATACAAAGATGTGCAACATTTTTGCATGTTCGAAAAAAATCCGACTACAAATGACAAAAAGAATCATAATATTGGTAACATTTAAATTATTTTAATAAATTCATCATGAAATCATCCACTATAACATATAATGTTTTCGATTTGAAATTACTTTTAGAGATATAGTTGGCCAAAATAAAAATATTTAACTTTGGTCGAATAACACTTCCCACAAAAGAACAAGAGGAGCTCTACCAAGAGGGGTCTTAATAAAAAAGCTTCCTTCGTTCTTTGAGGCGAGGGGGCTTAATCATATGGGAGACGAACATATAGTGTGAAATTGTGGATCGCATTATGCTAAGCATTTGTGAGGACCTGCCCTGGAACTACTCATCGATGAGCCTAACCACCCTGCCCACCTGACTACTCCCAAGAGGGCGGCTGTAGTACAAGACAGTGCACTAGCTTAGGAAAACTAGTCAATTTACTAATATGAGACTTTTTAATTACCAAATTGTATTCTCTATGTTATAATAGACTAGGATCATGTAACCGACCTATAAGTCTACTCATCGTAAATATAGGACAGAGTAGGTATCCCCTCTAAAAAAACTCATACACACATCAATCCAATGCAAGGTAATACATGACACAAATGATGTAGGGCATTACGCCCCTTGCGGTCTGAACCTATCTATATTTTTATCTCACGTACACCATCATTTCCAAGAACTCGGTAATAGGCCTGAAAACCAATTCTGACCAGCCTTCAAAATCAATTTTGACCAGCCTTAGAAATCTTTTTTGGTGTATTAGGCTTGTGGGCAGTGATGGGCATGGATTTTAAGCAATCTTAGAAATGAGACAGTATCACCAAAAGACTAAAAGGCTTGCCATGAAAATGAAGTAGACACTGAAAAGTTTTGAGTGAACATCTAGCTAAGAATACTTTTACTCTTGGACAACAACCAACCTCAACTAAGCAAGATTGGCCGTGTGACCTGCCCGATCAATTCTGCCTCCATCCCCATGCAAAAGGCTGGATGAAGCATCCATCTATGTTGCTTTCCCGAGTTACACGTGCAAGCTTGAATAATCCAACCTGTCGTTGGTATGATAATCGATCTATAGATAGACCTAAGCTAATGCGACCGGGGATTGATGAGCGCACGAGGCCCTGTTCGTTTGGATTATCAGCCACCGGTCAGCGGTATTTTTCTCTCATAACAAATTAGCACCAGCCATCAGCCACCAGCCAGCGAGCAGTATTTTTCTCTCAGGATAAACCAGCACCAGCCACCTGCCAATGAACCACCATTGACACACTGCAAAAGGCTGTGGAGGTCTGGCCAAAGATGCAATAAGCCAAAGATTAAGAGATTTTAGTAGTTATAATTTACCACGACCTTCTAAGGAGATGTGGATTCCTCGCCAGCAAAGAGAAAGCAATATTGCGTATGGGCCATTGTGTTGGTGTGAACCATGGACATCATGACTGATCTACCACTACCAGAATGATCGACATCTGCACCGGGTGGGAAAGCCCTTTAGCACCGGGTTTCCCACCCGGTGCAACTAATCCGAGGCTAAAGGGGTACCCCTTTAGCACCGGGTTGAATAACCGGTGCTAAAGGTTCCCTTTAGCACCGGGTGCAGCCACGACCCGGTGCTAAAGGGCCTGCCCCGCAGCGCCTTTAGCAGGGCCTTTAGCACAGCGTCGTGGCTGAACCCGGTGCTAAAGGGCCTGCCTTTAGCACCGGTTGCTGTCTGCAACCGGTGCTAAAGGCCCCGGATTTGTTTTTTTTTTGCTTTTTTTAGTAGCCATGCATGCACGTCTATATACGTATATATTCTAATACGTGTATTCTAATGCGTATTCGGCCGACTCTATATTCATATTAGTTGACATTTCATCAAAATAGAAGACATATATATTACAAAAGTAGATATTCATGCATGTCAACTCGAGTTATATATATTTAAACTGTATTTTCTACTTAATTAAGATGTTTAGCGAGTTGGACTGTCCGGCACGTCCTCCAGTATTAGCGAGTGGAATTCTCCTCGGGGATTGACGACCTCGTCCCAGATCCATCCGATGAGCTGTTCTGCAATTGCGTCGATTCTTTCTAGCTCTAGAGACTCTTCCTTCAGGCTCAACATCTATAATTTACAAATAATTGAAAGATGTTTAATCCGCCGGGTTGGAGACAATAATTGTGCACTTAATAATAATGGAAATGTGTTTATTATTACGTACCATAATATCGTGTTGTGTAAGCTTTTTATGTTCCCAATTCCACATGTAATCGCAAACATAGTATGCACATAAATTATTTCCCGGCTCCTGTTTGGCACACTGTCGACTAAAAGAAATTAAGTAAAATTTATATAATATATTAGCCGAGGCCTACATGTACAAATTACTTGCTTACCGGAAAGTCAATGTTCCATTTTAGTGTTTCATGTTGAATACCCGGGTGTTCTCGACGAAATTGAATCCAGGCCCTGCGAACAAAAAACTTGAGTTAATTCATTGCGAGTGTAAGGGGTGAATTAAGTAGGGGAAAATATACATCACTTTGTCACCATGTCCATGATGTTCTGTAGTTTTTCTTTTGGAGTGTTCAACGAATCAAAGACGTTGACGACACCCCGGTCAGGACACAATATTATTAGGAACCAGTGGAATCTGTGCACATGTATACATTATAATCAGAAATGAATTAGTACACAGACAGTATAAGAAGAAGCCTGTGTATGTACTCACTCGATGTTGTACGGGATTAGTATGGAGTCGCAGTAATTTTGTTTCTTAATATACTTGTATAGGTTTAAATATGTTTCCTCGGGATTGTGCAGTATCATTGCTTCACTTATCCTTCGAGGGTCAACGAAACCAACGTCATATATATTGTCTCTCCGACATTTTTGAATCTCCATTCTGCATATGTTAAGCAATAAATAAAGCCCGCGTTAGCATAGATTGGAATTATTGTTTTCAAACTGTGAATTATAAGCAACAACAAAGTACTTACAGTGTCCAACAGGTGATCAAATCCACATCCATGGCGTCGCGGTGGTACAACTCATATATATCCTTAAACCTCAGCCATACCCAATCCTCGTCACCATTGTAGAAATCTTGGTCCTTCACGCCTACTTTGATCATGCGCCGTTTATTCCTTCTTGATTCTTCCAAGTACCACTCATGGAATCGGCGCATCTTTGTCTGTAGCTTGCTCTCCATTTCAGGAGGGACCATAGGCTCGCCAAGCTTAAACGGTCACCTGAGCGTTGTGTTTACAGGCACCTCTTCTTCCCCCAGGACTTGCGCTCTGGTTAGTCCAGTCTCGGCCATTACTCGTTGCACGTTAAGCTCGTCCAGAGATGGCAATGGACCCAAGAGCCGCTGAGGTTGCTGGCCGAGCTGAGGAACCTTTTTGGATGGGCCCGCCTCCTTATCTGCAGCCTTCCGCTTCCGGCGAGATTTCAGTAATGAGCGGTCATAGTCTGTTACCATTACTTCCTTCTGTTGACCCTTGCTCAAATTACCGAGGAATGACTTGACGACGGTGGGATCAAGCTTCGGCTCCGGCTCAGGTTTTTTCCTCCACTCGGCCATTTGCCTCTTTGTGTCTGCTTTGACCGAGGCTTCGAGCTCCTCTAGAGTCTTCTCACCCGCTCTTTTCTCTGGTGCGGGCTTCTCTCTGGTTTTCCGCGCCTTCTTCGCTGGTGGAGTGGGGGCAGAGGCTTTAGTGCGGCGTCCCCTCTTCGGCGGAGGAGACGGAGACCTCTTCAGCGGAGGAGACAGAGACCTCTTCGGCGGAGGAGACGGGCTTGCATCAGGAGCTCCCGGAGAATCGTCATGTTCCGGTGGATCTCTTAGAGGTGACGGAGGCTTGTTGGTAGCCGCAGGTGTACCGGGTGGAGGTGACGGAGGTGACAGAGGCTTGCTGGCTGCACCCGGTGCTAAAGGGGGCGCATTAGCACCGGGTCTTGCCACGACCCGGTGCTAATGTGTCCGCCCTGACACCCCGCAGCGCCGCCCCCGCTCCTAGCCGTTGGACCCGGTGCTGAAGCCACATCAGCACCGGGTCCAAAAATGGCCGAGGCGGAGGAGGCGGGCGGATGTGAAGCATTCTGGTAGTGTGCTTTAATTTTTTGTAGCTTGCTGTTAACGCATAGTACCGACCACTGACCTCCTCAACTAATTTCTATGGTGCAGGTGAGGTAGATGACAGTGATAGCTTAGGTACGACTCCAGCGATCGAATCTACCTTACCTATCGAAAGATCAGGACGATGCTTCCATAAGACATTATAGCACACAGGTTGCCGAAATCTAGCAACTAAGATATGGAACATGTGGAAAAGTGAAAACTCAATAGACAATGTAATAATTAATTAACTTCGCATGAGCTTCTCATGATCTGAAATACTCAGCAAGGGAAGGAAACAACGCATGTCATAATCTTAATTAAGTCACAGAAATTCTGTCCTATATTAGAGATTTCATGGCATATTTGAGAAAATACAGCATGTAGCAAGTATCAAGCAGTAATCTAGGCATGCCGTCAACATTTCTCAATGAACTTTATTACCACCACAGCAACTTCAAGGCACATATAGAGAGCCTTTTTTGTAGTTCAACTGATAGACTTTTGATCTAGAGAGATGAAGGCAGGTAGAGTTCAAAGGTACTGCGAATGATATGCCACCAACAAAGCCATAAGAAATCAATTAAGCAAAAGGCATTGCACCATGGGGTCCATCAAGCTAGGAGCAACACAAAGCTGGCCAGCAGGTGGCCTTACTCGATGCTCAGCTCGACCTCAGGCACAATACCTTTGCGTTCATCAAGTCCATGTCATTCAAGTGCGCACTAGAGCTCCGCATTGCCAATGCCATCCACCACAACATGGCGGCACGGCCACCCTCACCCAATATAGCCAGAGAGGCCAAGCTCCACCCCTCCAAGATACCCTGCCTACGTCGCCTCATGCGTGCTCACAGCTGTCACTGGCATCTTAAGCGTCGCCAGTAACCCAGCTGATGATGGAGATCGCGTTTGTGGTCTGACACTGGCATCCCTACTTCTGGCCAGCTCTCAGAACTTAACTCCTACGTTAAGCTTGATCCTCCGTAACGTCTTTGTGTTACCCATCATGGGTCTTAGCACTTGGCATGGGATCTACGAGATGGTGCATGCATGGGAAGGCCATGTGGTGCCCGGTGTGTGACGTGATCATTCATGATGCAACCATCCGCTCGCTCTTCAATGCTGGAATGTTCGCAGACAGCCACGTTGTCATGGATATTTCCATCAAAGAGTGTGGCTACATCTTCCAGGGGATAAGCTCCCTCATCACACGGCGCAGCGGCCTAGGCCATTGCAAAAGCATTCCCGCACATTGACTGCAGTGTGATGGATCTCGAACACGTCCCAGCAGATGCTCCTGCTGATACCGGACTACTGAAGTATTTTTTTTTGAGAAAGACCAGTGCATATGTAGACACCCACACACCTACACTCACATCTATGAATACACGCAGGCTAACTCTACCTATATGAGCACTTCCGAGATACTGGACTGGCAGATCCAAACATTTATGAAGTCACCATGGGTGTCTCGCTGTCAACGGAGCATCACCTACCATTGAAAGAATAACGCCGGTTAATTTCTAGAATAAATTTAAAAAATACGACACTTATGCCAAATCGAGGGCTCAAACCTAGGTGGACAGGTTTCAGCACAAGAAACCTTACCAATTGAATTATACTGGCCAGCGATATGTGTCAAAGCATTCCACCAGCAAATCCTGTCTTCCTCATGGTACATGAAGTGACAGGTGCAAAAACTGGGTAGCTGATGTACTAGGGTTTTTTATGTTATATTCTATTTGTGGCAGAACTGCTAATCTCAGCCCAATAAAAGTGTACTTACATCGCCTTAAATGCGATCCGACACTTAAATTGGATCAAGATAGCCGTCTGTCGGGTTTCACCCGACACAACCACGTAAATCGAGATCGAAACAAAGCATACAAATACCCATTCAAAGACGAGCCCAGAGATTACATCAAGTAGGTTCACTTGCCTTTATTACAAACTGAGTTCAAAAGTAAAGGTTCAGAGCTCAACATAAAGCAGCGGAAAACAGACGAGTGCTAAACGACGATACACTTGACATCATGAGGACGCCTCCCATGACATCAATCACCACGATCCTCGCCAGCCGAGGACTGGTCCCATTCAACAGTCCAACCCGGAGGGAGCTGGCACGGACAAGTCAGACTAGCAACCAATTCATCTAGAGTACCTGAAAAATTTTAGCCACAAGCAAGGCTGAGTATACTAATACTCAGCAAGACTTACCCGACAAGTGAAAGACTAGATCACCGACTCCTAGGCATGCCGGGCTTTTTGGCTGAGGGGTTTGTTTTGCCAAAAGCGATTAAAAAGTTGGTCCTTACATTCAATTTTTATTTTCCATATTCTAGTAGTATCACCATTCTAAATGAGCACATATTTTTAGCAAGCATGTTGTACAAGGAACTTAAGCATCAACATAAATCCAATCATCAAGCTCATGATCAACGTTTTACTCAATGCAGTATAGTGGTCAAGCAGTCTCAGTAGCTGTGAGAGACAAATGGTTCAAATCGATTTGTTAACCTTGCAAGGTGGACCTAAACACACGACATGCATGACCATGACGGGTCCACACATTATCAACCGTTCCCATCAATTCCCAGTTTGTGTACAGAGCCCGCATCCCTTGGATACAAGGCCCCAATGGTCCCCGAAACGACGCCGTGCTGTGGCCGCACTTGTACCCACATGATGCACCAAGGGAATCCCATTCCAGGGGTAGCGGGGTAAAGCCACGCCCTGGTTCAATCAGGTACTAGGATTACTGATTACCATTAAATCTCTCAGCATGTGTTTAGTACGTTCAAAGACTTGACCACGAACAACGACACCCTTCGACCTTAGCAAAATTATTACTAGAAGGACGGGGCACCAATAATCCTCCAAAAACAACTTGCCCATCCCCGCCCATCATCCTTATGATTCTTTCATAAGTAAAGCAAGAAACTCCTATAACTCGGAAGTGACAGACAATCACTCGACTTCTACCGGATATTAGTTTAGCATAGCCACTAGCGATCCATACACTAGTATTCAACACATGGGAACTAGGGATATGCAACTATGGTTCCAATCAACTCCTACACTTAAATGCACAAACATAAGTACATAAAAGTATTGCATAAATTTTTAGAGAAAACCGGGTTATGCTCCGGGGCTTGCCTTCTCGCTCCTGACCAGCCTTTGGCTCTTCCAAACTTTGGTTTGTGTCTTGATTAACCTCAATCACGTTCAACACCTCTTCGTGTCCTTCGGTCTCCGGTACGAGCGTGTAGTTTCCGTCGGCTAGATCAGTATCTACGCGAAATGCATATTCATAAGATTTCCTTTAAGCATTTGCATGAATAAAGTTACTATGAAATTCGAAAATTAAGCATGAGTTGCACTTGAGGTCATATTCACCTAGATACCAATATAAATTTATCCAATCTTTACAAAAGCATATGGTGTGTTGATGGCGAGTTTCTTTCATTTCTTGTTTGATGGTGATTGTGTACATATATAGAAGTTTTACTCAGTAGCTATGCACAAAGAGAACAGAAGTACACAACAAGGATGAATGTATTGTAAAATACCATATGTTCATTGGATTAGTCACATTATACTATTAGCATTTTAATCTTTTATTCGACTTCAGCTAGTAGAACGTCCTGCATTTAGCTATATTATTTACTGAGCATTGCTAACATCTTTACTGGTTGACCATCAAAAGTTAGGGTTCATTTACTTATTAAAAATATTACTAAAAATCATTTACTACAGAAAAGCTTCTATGTAGCTCAGTTTATTCACAAGAGTGCCTAGTGACATTATTATTGGGCGATTTTTCTACAGTTAAGTAGGCATTTACCAAGGATTAACATATCCAAAATTTAGACCCAAAGCTTCTATGTAGCTCAGTTTATTCACAAGAGTTATATATTATAGAATGATTTTTCATTTACAAAGGACACAGAACAAGTATACACATGCTTTGCAAAAGTTGTAGAACTTCGTTTACTGATTCCAGCAAAATTTAATTTATATTTTCATGATTTTTCTACAATTTTTAATCAATTTTTAAAGTCCACTGTGTTAAATCCAAAATTTAACTTAAACTTTACATTTCAGTCCTTGGTTTCTTACGTTCCAGCCCCTTCAAGTTTTAAAATTCTACGCAGGGGTCCTTCGTCGGCCGGTGGCAGTGTACGTTCGATTTCGGCGATGAGGGGCCCCATGCTCGACTTGATCTAGCCTACTAGGTTCAGGAGCTCAACACGAGTCGATTGGACTAGGTCTCGTGGTCGGAGGTGACTCGACGACGGCGGTCGGCGGTGAGATGTCTCTTAGCGGCTCCGGTGAGGTCACGCCGGCACCATGGTTGTCCTACGAGCTCGAATAGCAGGTCGGGAAGCTTCGTGAGGAGGAGGGGAGTCTGCAGGTGCCCTCAGTTTGGACTGGGGAGGCTTGGGTGGAGCTGCCCGCGTGGAGGCGGTGAACGGCGGCGACGGCGGGCGGCGGAGGTGGCTTGGGATTGGCGATTAAGGAGATTGGGAGGGCCGGGGAGCTGTGCTAGGTCCCAGGGAGCTCCATGGTGGGCTTGGCTGGGGCTTGTGGCGGCGTGGAATGGCCTGCCCACGGTGAGGCGGATCGGCGGTGGTGAAGCGACGGAGAAAATGGCGACGGCGAGCTTAGGCAAGGCAATGCAGGGCCGGGGGTGTCTTTATATAGGTGATAGCAGGCGGAACTGAACTTAGGGGGGGTGGTTCTTGGTCCAGAGGGCCGGTGGCGCGGGAATTGGCGTGTCGAGGGCGTCCGCTGGTTTAATGGCTTTGTGGCAGAGCACGGCAGCCGCGTGGCATGGCTGTGCGGCGCGAAGTCGATCCAGACGTGGGGGAGAAGGATTGCTTGCACGCTGGAGTGGGTGAGCGGGGCTGTTTGCTGTACAGGCTGGCGCTCCGCGGTTAGCTCGGCGTCGGGGCGCGGTGGCATTGGCTAGCGAGGATACGCGGCAGAGCATTTGATCACAGCCGTGCGCGAGTGTGGAAGCTGGCGAGCTCGGGCGCGTTCGAGCTGCTCATTGGCTTGGCGCGACTTGCTGCTCAGGCATCGCCCTCCACGTGGGGAGAAGAAGCTGCGGTGGTCGGGCAAGAGCGGGTGCGGCGACGCGCGTCGGCGAGAGCGCGCGGGAGTGGGGAAGGAGGTTGGGAAAGTGGCCGGGCGTGTGTGGAATGTGAGGTGCTCGGCTTGGTACGGCTCCTGAGCGCGGGAGGGCTGGCCCGCGGTTGGCCGGGGCGACAGCGCGGGAGAAGACGGCGGCGCTCGGGGAGGAAGATGAACAGGGGAAGGGGGAGAAAAAGGTTGACCAGGAGGTGGCTCGTTTGACCCTCGAAAATCCACTGATTCTTCATTACAACCTCAAAATCTCCCAAAATGAAAGTTGTGCAAAATTTCCTTCCCTACAACTTTATTGTTGGGCAGTTTTTAATTTGAGCCCTACAATCATCAGAAAAGGGTGGTTTTTAAACTACTCAAATAATGTTGAAAATAAAAAGAAAGAAAAATGAGTTTCTATTTAATTCAAAACTTTTCTCTTTTAACTCTAACTCTGATTTGTACTTGCTCATATGTTAGATAGGATTTTGATTTTTATCACTTTTTGGGATTTAACATAATTTTTTTTTGCTTTTTGGTCAAACCTTTGATTTAAACACTAAGTCAACCTTTGATTTGACTTAAGTCAAAACATGGGTTTAAATTCAAATTAGACTCATGATTACTTAAATTTTTCATCGGTTTTTCACACTATTTTGCAGTAAGTGACATCTCTTGTTATGATAACAAGTTGAAAAAATAAAGTACACTTTACCTCTTGGTACCTTCAAGGACCACAAATGGAAAAAAAATCTCATTTTCGATTTTCTGCATTTATGCTTATAGCATATTTTATTCACATCCATTTTCTTTTTGATTATTTCAGTGCGCTATGCACGACTGGGGGTGCTTCAGAGTGTGTTACAATATTGAAGAACTGTAAGAAAGCTATACCTCCATGTCATGCAGGTGGATAAATGATAATAGTAGATGCTATCGTTGGTGCAGGGCCTTCAACTCTAAAGCATAGAGAGACACAAGTTTTGTACGACCTTTTCATTATGGTTGCCCGTGGCATTGAGCGAGATGAGCAAGAGTGGATGAAGATTATTTTTGAAGCTGGTTTACACTCACTACAAAACTATACCTGTTCTTGGTGTTCGATCTATCATAGAAGTTTACCCATTTCCGCCAAGTTAACAAATAGATAAATATAGTGTATATATGGAGCGAATACACACGCTATCCAACTGAGCATGTTACATCAAGCTTGCCTCTATATACAGTCGTCATGTACATCTGTTCAAGTCTTATATGATTTCTAATTGGATTTATGGTTATGGAATATGCTCAAGTACAAGGATCTTTTTTCTTGAGGGCCACAAAATTTTACATATAATCATTTTTGCTCAACTTCCTTGCATCTTGTTTGACATGACGACCAGGGGACAAGTTGGAGGAGGATCAAGAAAAGTAAAAATAAATTGCCCATGTAATGATATACAATGCCAAGAAATGCCATAATTGATGGAATGCTAGATGAAGTGACATAGATAAATCTGTGTAGTGTAGGTATACATTTGCAGACAAAAGCCCCAAACATTTACATTTTACACCGAGAAAGAGACTGGAAGGGTGGGCTGTGAGCTGAACCGCCAAATTCTGCATGAGCGGAACCTAGTGGCTTCTATCCAACAATTTGCAAGGATTAGTAAAACTATTTAAAAATAATAACGAATCCAACAATGCTAATGGGGCTAGAAAAGAGCACATGGTGAAGAAAAATAAGACATGTTGGTATTGTTAGATATTACGAATGACGGATAAACCATAGGATCTTAGATATAACCTAACACATGATTAATCTAATCTAATGTGGAAAACTTCACTAACCATTATCAATGTTAGCAGCCATAAGAGATGCACCAGCCATAGAGAAAGCAGTCGTGCTTGTCGGTGCAACGGGTTGGCGGCGTCCCTCCGGGCGCCACCACTATCGGAAAATCTATGTTTGCCATGTGCTTTTTTTCGCCGTGTGCCAACGAAAAAGCACACGGCAAACATAAAACACACGGCAAAGATTTCTTTGCTGAGTGTTTTTTAAAATGCACTCGGCAAAGATAGAAAATCTTTACCGAGTGTCAAAAAAATACACTCAACAAAGAAAATATTTGCCGAGTGTTTTTTATAACACTCGGCAAACTCATAATTAAATTAATATTTTGAAGTAGTAAATCAATTCAAATCAAAAGGTGTAGAACTTTTAGTTTGGTCATTTCTTCATTTGACAAATTCATATGAATATTGTTCATAAAATCTATATCTTTCGTAGAGTTTCCGGAAACTATAAGAGAGATCTATAATATTTGTGAACAATATTACTCTCACTATATCGGATGAAGAAATGACATATATCAAAGTTGTAGATCTTCAGATGTTATACAACTTTGTAGTTTAAAACTTTTTAATTTGAATTTGTTTAATTAATGAAAAGTACGTTTGCAGTTCTTAAAATTTGAAATTTGAGTTTTTTCAAACGACCTCGGATGAAGAAACAGTCAAAATAAGAGTCATAGATCTCAATAAGTTATGAAACTTTGTAGTTGACAACGTTTTTATTTGAAAGCATCTAGTTAACTGAAACTAAGTTTAAATGTTCTTAAATTTGAAATTCAAATTTTATAAACGACCTCGGATGGAGAAACTACCAAACAAGACTTGTAAAGTTCTGAAACTTTGTAGTTGATAACGTTTTAATTTGAAATCATTTAGGGCCTCAAACAGGCAATTTACACTCGGTTTGGTATAATATGGTAGGAATCAGAACGACATCTAGTCACATATGAGAGTGTGGTGCAGTGGTAGAGAAGATCACACGCGAGAGAGAGGTCGTGGGTTCGAATCCCGCTGACCGCGTAGCGCGTGATTTGGACGCAAAAAAATGGCGCGACTTGCCACATTAAAATAATTTTTTGCTATTTGTTTTAAGTTTTTTTGCCGTGGGCTAGATCTGGCACTCAGCAAAGGTTTGTCGTGTGCCCGATAAAAAGCACATGACAAAGTCGGCTTTGTTGGCCAACGTTTGCCGTATGCTGTTTGCCGTATATTGCACACGATAAAGCCTTTACCGTGTGTAATATAGCCTTTGCTCTGGCACACGACATACTAGGGGAATTCGGTAGTGCACTAGTACTGCCTTGGATGAGGACAAGAACTTATGTACCCTCGAGCACCTTGTAACCGGATTGACGGTGGCTAATCACGAATTGGGCTTAGACTCAAAAATGAATGAGCCAAGTCCTTATGTTTATAGTACCGTGGATGCAGGCCTTGCCCCTTAGTTATGAAAACAAATAATGGGTCCATCGATTATGGCCCATCACTTTTCTTAATCACATTTAGGTGGTAAACACATTATTAACTTTCTTAACCGTAAAGATCACCTTTTAAATATATTCACATTGCCTTAATTGTGAAAATCTCTTTCCAAATATATTTCCAACAGGTATCTTGAGCCAAACCGAAAGAATGTATGCCCTATCGCCTCCGCCTTCGGCCCTGTTTGGCAGAGCTCCCAAAGCTGATTCTCTGGTGAATCCAGGGAGGAGCTCTGTCAAACAGTTTTTCAGCGAGAAGTGATTCTCTGCTGATTTTGAGAAGTGATTCTCTGAAATGAACTAAGGGGCTGGGAGTAAAAAAAAGTAGCTTTTCCTGATTCTGTGAAGTGATTCTTCATCCTGATTTTGATAGTTTATGCTAGGGAATTAAAGAGAATCACTTTCAGCCACAGAATCACTTCTCTAAAACAATCAGCTCCCACGAAGAATCAGAATCAGATGGAGCTCTACCACACTTCCTAGCAGTGGATGATCTAGATTTTTGCTTGATGAAGAGGGCATTGAAGGCTGACGGCCATGGCATCAAGGGGCCGAACAAACTCGGTCTCCACCGGTGATGATGGCATGCGGCAGCTGGATATGGGGTTGACACAGATCGAGCTCCTTGCACCATAGGAGTGCACACTTTGTTCTAAGGGCCTGAGTGATCCTTGTGGCAGCAGAGTTGGGTTGGCAATGAGTTGCGTGTAAGTCTGTACCAATTTTAATAGAAATTGCTTGCTAAATCTTGTTTTATTTTCTTAGAGATTACTCTTCATTTTTGCTTTAATTGAGTTACTTATGAAACTAGACTGAAAGACATTCAATTTCGTGTTACCTTCCTTGACATTCATGTTTGTCTATGACTTACATTGTAAAATATACAGATTGCTGCCAACTTTTCTTAGCCATTGTTTAATTCCCAAAAGGCAACTCTAAAGTTCACTATGCAAAAAGAAGATTCCCATCATATCAAAATGTCCGCTCATGCATGGAGTATTAAATGTAGATGAAATAAAAAACTAACTGCACAGTTTTATTGTACTCTACGAGACGAACATTTTGAGCCTAATTAATCAATTTTTGGACAATTTTTCGCACATACAAACGAAATGCTACAGTGGCACAATGATTACGAAGTTGCCTCAAACCCCAAATCTCCACCCCCTATTTTGCATCTAAACAAGGCCTTAGTAGTGATCAAGTCTTTTCATTTGAATTATTTACTAGCTTACTCAAAAGTTAATTCCAAAATTTGATATTAGAAAAATTCTGCGGATGATTAATAAACAGACAAGTGCGCAATTTTTTATTAAGACATGAATATCAAACAAGGGTGAAAACATGATGGATATTTTCAATCTGAAGGGGTAATGTGATAGTTTGTATCTGAATCAGGATATTCAAATGTCCGATACCAGATCCAAATCTAGATACTTAGTTGGATATCTAAGAAGGATATGGGATGGATTTCAAGCTATTTTATCGTGTAACATTTAGATAATTGGGCCTCATATGAGATTTGATGGTCGTTTTTCCAGCCCGATTCTAACTTTTTCAAAATAATCAATTTTTAAACTTAAGATTTGCCATCACAAGAAAATTTTAATAAATTTAGAACAAATCTGAAACTATCAAAATTAAATATTATAACTTAACTAAAATATTGTACATTCCCTTAATAAATAAATTTTTAAAATTGTTATGTAAATTTTTTTCTAAATATGTCTTAATAAATTTAATAATCCATGTTACAATTTTTTTAAATAATATTTTTGTAATCTTAAATAAATCTAATGGCTTAAAATTAAAGTTTAACTTCACTAGAATATCCTTAAATTAAAAATTATTTAAAATCAAATATATAATTTTAGCTTCACTATATAATTATAAAAGTATGAAATAAATCTAGATTTCCAAATTTAAAATAATAAATTCACAGAAATATTGTAATAAGTTCATATCAAGTCTCATATATTATGGTTAGATATTTGGTTTGACTAAATTTTATAAAAATCTAAATCTTTATCTTTACGTATGTATATATTTAAAAAGCGCGGCCCGTTTCAATGGCACTTTGACGTCGTGTGTTGCGCTATGTGGGTCTAATATCGCTAATTTCAGAATAATTTGGTATGTCGTTACCTTTCCTATAATAATGATTTAGCCCGGGATTGATTCAATAGTCCGCTAGGAATCGGATCAAATTAAGATCGTGTTTGTTTCACTCCTCTGTAACGTTATCGCATTACATGCTGTTAATCAATACCATTACGTTTGTTTGTTTCGATGCGGTCCGCAATTGGATACCGCGTAATCGGATAACGGACAATTGATGGTTCATTCCGCCGCTTGTTGCCCGGTATCGATGCGATACCGCTCATTCTCTTGCTCTGCGGTCGCTCGTCGGCGCGTCGGCGCTTCTGCTTGCTACCGTTCATTTCCTTTCTGGCAAGTGATACCGTTACAGCTTGGAACCAAACAAAGGACGCAATCATTCATTCCACCACCGATACCACCGTGATCTGATTACATTTTCATTTACATTATCATTGCTTCAACCAAACAGCACCTAAAGCTATATATGTTGAGATCGAAGTCGTCGTGACCTCCATGCCAATGGTAAGCCAGCGATCTTCCACAATCCATGTCCATCCTTTGCTGTCAACCTAATCAACTTCAGGGGTCAACTACTGGTAGATAGCCATTGGCACAGCCATCCATGAGCTTCAACACACCTCACTGTATCTATCCGAAACCATAACACCGACCATTAAAATGGATTCCCCTCCCTCTTCTTCCTCCCCATGCCCTTATATTGCATAACGGTAGCCTGGGAGCCGATTCCGGTGAGTCCCTGACTCCCCGGCATCCCTTCGGGCTTACTTGCAGAACCAGCGGATCCATTTGAATTTCTAACACTGTCCATGCCCAAATCCGAATATAGGAAAAGAATATCTAGCTATTTTTGTACCCGTATATATAAAATATATCTCTATCCAATCCGTTTTCATCCTTAATGTCTGGCTTTGGCTTTACCAACCTTTCGAATTGTATGAATAAATATAGTTAGGCATATAGCACGCAAAAACAAATAATTGCGCCAAGATTCAAAATTAGGAAGTGGAACAGTGCACGCCGAAGTGCAAAATGGGTGCGCACAGCTGGTTGTTCTCGTGTCCCTTATATTCGTTTACTGAGAAGGAATGGATGAAATCCTGAGTCCTGACCGACTCTTTCACATATGGCATGGCACGGCGGCGAAGCAAGAGGCGGCGGGGGGGCTCCGTACGTGTGACACAGTGGCAATACTGTAACATGTCCAATTGTCCGTGGCCAGGCAGGACACGCCTGTTACTTTCTCGAGTTTCACGTTATGATCTATCTGAAATTGACCGTACTTCTCTTGTGCTTTTCTTGGTTAATTATTACTCCATCTGTCCCTAAATGTAGGTCGCCGTTGGTTTCATGCCACGACTTTGTTTTAATTTATAGAAAATACGTGCAATATTTTAATCTTTAAATAAATTTATTAAAAAACTAGATTCAAATATCTATCTAATGATATTTATTATGTACCATAAATATTAATATATATTTTTATATATTCAATGAAAGATATTTCTCGGAAAGTGAAAACGACATATATTTAGAGACGGAGAGAGTAGTTCACTGGTGCGATGATGGGACGTCAATCTGTCAGACGATAAGTGCAATTACTAAAATGAATTCTAATCCCCCACTCCCATGGATGACACCGATGGACAACCAGTTGCCATGACGATCTAGCTCGCCAGATACGGAAAGGCTAGGAAAAAAATCGACAAATTTTGTCATGGTTAATTTACACGTGTTTCTATGGATGTTGATCCCTGCTACAGAAAGCAACATTGCATGCCACAATCTTTAATTTAGTAAAGAAGCAGCATCTAGCTAGACTCAACGAGCTACCTAGCTGGAAAATATTAGTCATTTAAATAGCCAGAAATATAACGTTTAAAGAAGTTCAATGAAACAAATTTCATAGACCACAATTTTTTTGAGAATTACACAGTACAACGCAGACGCTCACACCATTGGCGCCTCGTTGTCAACGAAAACGTCGCTTACCAAATAAAAAATTCCCAAAAAAGGTGCAAGCACCAAGATTTGAACCCTAGTGGATAGGGTCCCACTGGACCGTACTACCATTAGACTACAAGCCCAATCACTCATAGACCACAATTTAAGAACTCTTGTCATGTAAAAAATCACCCTGTTTAGTACGGCAGTTTTCGGCATCCTCTTTTATCTCCAGTTCAGCTGGTAGATGTTTTTCACCAAGAAATTGCAGATCATGGCAGCTTGGCAACCCCAGTTGTAAGGTATTGTGAACCATGTCTATATATAGAGATATGCAGCATACATGTTTTTATATATCCCAATCCAACCATAAGGCGGTCATAACTGATAAGCTAGCAAAGTGGAACCATATTGCGCCATGGGGTCCATCCAGGAGCAACACTACACTGATCATCAGGCTTTGCTCGATGCTCAGCTCGAGCTCTGGCACAGCACCTTCGCGTTTCTCAAGTCAATGGCGCTTAAGTCTGCTATGGAACTCCACATCGCCGATGCCATCCATCACCATGGCGGCACCGCCACCATCACCCAAATAGCCACCAAAATCACGCTCCACCCCTCAAAGATACCATGCATGCGTAGACTCCTGCGCGTGCTCACTGTCACCGGCATTTTCAGCATTGCCAGGCACTTGGATAATGATGGTGATTGTGTCTATGGCCTAACTCCGGCATCTCGACTTCTTGTCGGTTCACTGAGCTTGACTCCTGCGCTGTGCTTGTTTCTCAATAACATATTTGTGTCCCCCTTCCTCGGTCTTGCCACTTGGTTTGAGCATGAGCTGCCAGATCTGACCCTCTTTGAGATGTCACATGGAAAGGCTGTATGGGATGTGATCGGACACGATGAAACCTTGAGCCCGCTCTTCAACGCTGGAATGGTCGAAGATAGCCGCTTCCTCATGGATATCGCCATCAAAGAGCGTGGCGACATCTTCCGGGGGATAAGCTCCCTGATCGATGTTGCCGGGGGCCATGGTGCAGCAGCACAGGCCATCTCAGAGGCATTCCCTCACATAGAGTGCAGCGTGCTGGATCTTGCACATGTCATAGCCAGCGCTCCTGCTTGCACCAGAATCAATTACATTGCTGGTGACATGTTCGAGTGCATTCCACAAGCAAACGCAGTCTTCCTCAAGGTACGTACATCTTCGTTCTAGTATCACATATGTTTGGAGACATGAATTTTAATATTTTATTTTGTTGTAACAAGTGAATCACTCCTTTTGCTTTTCATTTTCATAGCTTTAGAATTAGACCGAGTATTCAGTCATAATTCAGTCCAAGAATTTACACAAGGGACCTGGTCCTCTGGTGTGGAAATTTCATACTAAATTTGACAACTATAAAAGACATGACCTAAGCGACATGATTTCTAGAAACAATATTGAAAACTCACATATATATATATATATATATATATATACTCCCTGCAGTCTGAAATTGTATTTATGTGGATCCTACTCCTAGGAAGTACCAGTATTTCCAATCTCACACCAGAAATAACACTACGTGTTGATGATTATTCCAGTGGGTTATGCATGACTGGGTTGACTCCAAATGTGTTACGATATTAAAGAACTGCAAGAAAGCTATACCTCCACGAGAAGCGGGTGGCAAGGTGTAGTAGATAGCGTAGTTGGTGCAAGGCCTTCAAATCTTAAGCATAGAGAGACGCAAGTTTTGTATGATCTCTTCTTTATTGTTATCAATGGCACTGAGAGAGATGAACAAGAGTGGAGGAAGATTATCTTTGAAGCTGGTTTCACTGATTACAAAATTAAATTATACCCGTTTTAGGTGTTCGATCAATCATCGAGCTCTACCCCTAAAAATTAGCTAGTTGTAAGCTAATCAAGTGGGCGTGTTTCCTCAAGCGCATCTCTCAGCTGAACGTTTTGATGTGTTAATCTGTCTTTATATTGGTTTATGAATGTATGTACGCAAATGCTTGAATCATATTTGTGTTTAAAGGATTTTGTGGCTATGTTCAAGTACTCTCTATCTTTCAGGGAAAATATTTCACATACTACCATTTTTTTACTATTCTACATAACAATGTTTTTTAGTCCATTTTAATTTGCATTACAAGTGATCCACGACCACGACACAGGGAATTTGAGCCATCGATCTGATCGGAGTTGTGTGAAACGATAGTATGTATAGCAACCTTTTGCATTGAAATGGTCACGGTCCACACAAGTTTGCCTTTGTCGGTAACCTGACATGGTGCTCAAGCTCAAGACGAAACAAATTCCTGTTCAGATTCAGCATAATTTTGTCTGTCCTAATTGACTTAGGCAAAAAAAAAGTGCCAAGATGTTTCGGTGGAGGAAATTTTCAATCCCTCCGTCCTTTTCAAATTACGGCATATTAATAAAGAGTAAATTGCATCCATTATAAAACAACTTATTATGACCGTGTATCGCTTTAGTCTATGGAGGTGAAAAGTGTACAACCACATGCAACAAACAGTGGTGAAGCCAGGAATCCAAGTTTGGGGGGGGGGGGGGGGGGGCTAAGTTTCTTCTTCCTCCTCCTCCTCTTCTTTTTCTTCTTCCTCCTCCTTCTTTCCTTCTTCTTCCTCTATAACTATGGTTAGAAATTATAAGGGGGGGGGGGGGGGGGGCTCCATTAGTTGCAAGGGGGTAGGGGGGGTCCAGCCCCCCTAGCCCCCCCTGCTGGCTACGCCGCTGGCAACAAATAGTTTATTGTGTGCATATAAGGTCTTAGCACGCCACATCAACGTATAAGGTCTGGACAAGCAAATGGATCTCTAGCTGTGTGTTGGTTAGAAAATCTCAATAACAGTATAAGGTCCTCGGTTAGACTTGTCACTCCACATGTGCATGATGCATGCCGCCTTCTCGAGTTAAACTGAAACGAACCGGATTTCCAATTACGAGAATTTGATTCCCTGAATCATTGTGATAGTCCCAGAATCAACAGCTATCACGTACATAACTCATCTCAGCATAATATCACATTCATACATTGATTAAGATCCTCAAACTTGATATAAATAACATAGCAGTCTGATACATGCCCTTTGGGCTAAACGACAATATGAAAATACTACGCAGCGATAGCTAAGATCTCCTGGTGCTTTTGGCTTTCACCTCGACAGGCATCCTTGAGCGCAGTGCACAGCCTTCAATCGTACGATCCATTGTGGTTGAACTCATGGTCAGGGTCTTCTCTTGTGTACCCAAAGTCTGTCCCCAAGGATATAGTAAATGTCCACGTCACCAGCCATTTATGCAGTAAGCTTTAAAGTGGAATGATCTAGTAATAAAATATTCAAGGAATATAAGCTAGGGGTTTCCTATGCGCGAAGCAGCAATAAACCGAGTTCTCTCAACACCAACTCCTTTCTCGCATACTCTTCCCAAAGCTAACCATCATTCTCACATCCAGACCGGGCTCTTCCTAGCCACCGCAATAGGTTCCCGGATAAACATCCGTCAACTCCTTTCACTCACTAGTCCACACGGTGAGCTCCCTCCCCACATGTCTCATCAGCACGCTGGTCCAACCTCTCAAATCCCAGTTCAAGGTAAAGGTAAGAAAGCATATTCCCATGCTAGTCTGAATGAGCCAGATGAAGGATCATCAGTGACCGTGAACACGGCTATATGTATAGTTTACACACTATAGAGGTTGTACTCTAGGACCCATCCAGGCTGCAGACGGTAGCGAGCCGTCTTGAGACACAACCCACAACAAAGTCCCTAAATAGAAACGGTACCATCCTGCTTCCCTGGGTTCAGGAAACATCTACACGCTAACATCTGCCCCAGAGTGTGAAACCTTCCCACCCGGGCCAGTGGAGGGGGAGCTGTGGTATATCGGGGGGAGTACGCCGCAACGAGTCCCCCTTACACAAATCATACTCGAATATCCTAACAGTCCTGGTACCGCACTAAATAGGCTTGCTGGAACCCTTCCCATTCTGGGTAGATGGTGAGCATTGTAATTTCCCACTTCCAGACATTCCGACGCGGCCCTTAATTATCGATAAAGCGAGTATCAGCATCATGATGATCTACCGCAACGGTCTGCAATTGGCACCCATCACAGGTATTGCGGCCCAAACTCCTCAAAAGTAACCAAAGGTTGTACCCGCTACGTATTGCAGCCCAAACTTCCGTACAGGTACTCCATAGGAACTGCCCGAGTGCAGTTCCCAAGCACCCCGATCAAAAGATCACGTTGTTATTACTCGCCTCCACCGCCTAGCTTCACTATCTCTGCCCATGTCACCCAACTCACGCCAAGAGTAATCAATCACATCCATCCCATACACATGCAAGCATAGCATCTATATAAAGTGGATAATAGGGTAGCAAGGTAACAGGATAGATAAAAGGCAGTGCAGGGCATATCATCATGTGATTAAAGTAAAGCACTAGCATACTAGTTGGCATGTCTAATAGGTATTTCAGAAAATGGTTGGGTGGGAACTTGGTACTAGGTCCTCCTCCTCGTCAAGATAGTTGGGTTAGTAGTCGGGCTCCTCTTGTCCCTCTGGTGCTCCTAGGGACTACTAGCAAAGAAACACCAAACCGGTGAAGCGAGAAGACCCAATTAATACCAAAATCTACACTAACGCGTAGATCATGATTTTTTTAAAAAAAATAGAAACTAGTTTCGTATTTTTCTGAGCTACGATTAATTTATTATGATTTTTCAAAGATTAAATCATTTTCTAAAATTTTAATTTATTTCTAAAAAAGAAAATAAAAGAGCAAACAGTGCCTGCTGACGTCAGCATGCCATCATCAGTGGGGGCCTGCTGACGTTAGCGTTGATCGGTCAACGGTCAAAGTCAGTCAACGGGTTAGTGGTCCCACCGGTCAGCCTAAGGAAGTCTATGACAAGTGGGGCCTCTTGGTCGGCAAGCTTGGAGAAAAAGAAAAAGAATTGCAGCTCACGGGCCGGCCTTGGGCCAAAACTGCTGGACCGGTCCATGACGCGCTAGGCCACGGGCTGGGCTGGGTCTGTGGACTTTCAACCCAGGAATGGCAGCGAGTGGCTGGCATCACCAGCGACGCCAGCATGGGATCTAGTGCGGCTTAGGCCAGATCTTCTGTGCCAGCGTTGTGCATGTGTTGATGTGGCCTCACGTGTGGCGGCAGGCAGTTGGAACGCGCGCGCGGCGTCGCGGCACTACGCGACGCGCGGCGAGTGGCGGAAGGACGACGACTGCGGTTAGCGCACGTGTGTGCGGCTTCCAGCTAGCGCTGGTCCGCATCACTACTCAACAGTGATGGCTAGCGAGGGTAAGAGCGATGTGCGTAGCACGACGGCGATGCGCGGTGGTCCGACAACTCGGTCGATGGTGGCACTGCGTCTGTGGCTGTTAGCGCGCGTGCGCGCGATCTCCCGCTCGTTTTTTGTCGTGCCACGGTTCGGCAAAGGATTTGGCGCACGTGCGTGGGCTCAGGGTTGTCCGCAGCCGCGACACGGGCTCGGCTCGAGCGCGGTGACCTATATTCCGGTCTGCGGTGGCTTTGGCTTCAGCAAGGGCGACGAAGGGTTGCAAGAAGGTGAGTGGCATGACGGGGACTTGCAAGAACACGGCCACGGCTCGAAGGTCAGGTCCAGAGGGCTTTGCACAGCGGTTGCAGACCAAGGCTCGATGGCCGGTCTCACAGAGAACTAGGCCATGACAGCGCTCACCTCGGGGCGGTGAAGTAGCGTGTGGACGGCTCGGGGTGGACTTGCAGTTCAGCGACGCGATGGCGCTTGACTCCTCGTTGTAGTGCTGCTCCAGTCCAGCTCCTCCTCCGGTGACTCCAAGGGCGGCGGTGACTTGTCGTTCAGCGACATCGCAGTGGCGCGATGCCCGGCTATTCCTCGCTCACCTCTTTGTCACACCCGAATTTACACAGAAACCCAAATGCGGCCATATGTGTGCCCAATAAGTCACAGAACACATATACCAAACAAATATGATAAACAGAGTACATATGCTCGAATAAAAATAGTTTTACATCAGAGTTCAACATAAATAAACTAACCATACATCGGAAGTCTAATAACTCTCAACTAAGCTGTAACAACCCTAAAAATACCCTTAGGATTTGTTGAGTGCAAAAATGTGGATTTCAAAATTTTTGGTGAATTGTTGTGCATGCAAACTAATATTTAAAATTAATTCTATTGTGCTCCCAAATTCTTAAGCAATTTAAATTTGAAATTTAAAAATCAATTTGAAGTGCTAAGGATGAAATAGTGTGATTTGGAGTTATTTGGATTTAATTGGATTTTTGGTTGGTTTGAATTCAAATTCTAGATTTGAATTCAAACTCTAACCATCTAAACTAATTGTTAAACCTAAACTAACCGTCGTGGGCCGAAACCCGTGGCCAAGTCCGAGAAACCCCCTCGAATTCCTTTTCCCGAGCCAGCGAACCAAGCGGCGCAGCCGGCCTTCCGGCCCAGCTGCGGCCCTGTCTTCCTCCGCGTCCCCGCCGCGTCTCTCTCTCTGACGCGCGGACCCCGCCTGGAAGCGTTCTTCTTCCTCTCCTTCTTCCCCCGCGCGTCACTCTGCTCTCTCTCTCTCTCGCGGCCGCGCGCGCCCGTGACCCCAACCACCCGAGCCGGTCCCATCGCCCCCTGTGCAGCCCAATGCGATGCGGACGCGTGTCCGAGGCCACCCACAACCCCCATCTCGCCGTCCGTGCCCAGGAACCCTAGCCGCCGCCCTATAAAATCAGCCCCGCCGGCCGCTTTCCCTGTTCAAGCCGCCGCCGCCCCATTGGGGTTTCCAGTCCCCAATTCGTGAGAGGAGAGGGAAGAGGAGGACCAGTGGAGAAGAGGAGGAAGAGAAGAGAAGCCGACGCTCCTTCCCCACGACGCCGTCGCCGAAGCCGTCGCCGCCGCCCGTGGAAACGCCGAGGAGGAGCCGGAACCAGGGAGCGAGAGGACGAGCACGAGCACCGCCGGCATACCGCGAGTCTACCCTGAGCTGCAGCGTACGCCTACGTGACCCACGGTGAGCCGTCGTCGCTTCTCCCCCTTCTTCCCCATCTCCGGCAGAGCGCCGCCGCCTTGCTAGCCCCTCTTCTGGGACCCGACCTTCGAGTCGTGGCCACGAACATGTGCAGGACCCCGTCGAGCCGCAGCAGCCTAGCCCGCAACCCGCCGTCGACCGCCCTGCAGCCGAGGCCGCCGCGGCCGAGCTCCGCTCGCCGCGCGCGCACGCCGTGGCCATGTCGCGGCTGTGGGCGACCACGAGCCCGCGCATGAGCACCTAGCTGCGTCCCAGCAGCCGCTGGAGCCGCACGCACACATGCCTAACCCAAACCGAGCGCGGATGCACCCAATACCCGAGCCGCCGTCGATGCTCGCCGGCGTCCATGGCCATGCCGCCGCTGCTTGCGTCGGAGGCCCTCCTAGCCGCCCAATCGCCCACCTTTATCCTGCCATTCGTGTTCGCCAAACCCAAGCCGAGCCTCTCCGACCGTCCTTGGGCCCAACCGAGCCACCTCCGGTGATCGCCGCCGGCGACCAGCGCCGCTGGTCGCGCACCAGGGCGCGCCGCGCGCGTTCGCGTCGCGCCGTGGCGTGGCCACATGCACGACCACACCAGCACCACGCACGAGCACGCACAAACGATCCTGAGTCGGCCACACATGATCCCGTGCACCCGGCTCACGTTAACCGCACTCACGGTTCACGGTGGACCGAGTCCACCAGAGCCAGATCCAGCAGCGCCCCCTTCGTGGGCCGAATCTTGCGCTTAAGTCTGGTTTGCCCCCTTGAACTTTTTCTGGCCCAGTCACTTTCGGCCCAATTCCAGCCCAGCCATCGTTTAATCTTTTTCTTTTTCTTTTAACTGCGCTGACGTATGGGGCCCACATGTCATACACTCCGTGTCACTAACCGCTGGGACCCACTGACCTGAGTTGACCCGTTGACCGTTGACCGGTCAACGCTGACGTCCGCAGGGCCCACTGCTGACGTCATCCTAGGCGGACCCCACTGCCGACGTCAGCATGACGTCATGCTGACGTCAGCAGGCTAATTATTTGTCTGTTTTCTTTTTCGGAAATTTTTTAATATTTTCAAAAAATGATTTAAACTTGTAAAATTAATAATAAATCAACCGTAGCTCAGAAAAATATGAAACCAGTTTCTATATTTTTCTAAAATCATTTCCTACGCTTTAGTGTAGAGTTTGGTGTTCTTTGGGACTTCTTTTATCGATGTTTTAGTGTTTCTTTGCTAGTAGCCGCGCCTTATTTTATTTTCCGCAACCCTAGGAGTTCTGGAGAGTCAGGAAGAGCCAGACCACTACGACAACTGCTTTGACGAAGACGAAGACTTTTGCCCAGTTTCACGCCCGACCATTCTCTGAAATACCTATTAGACATGCAACTAGTATGCTAGCGCTTTACTTTACTCGCATGATAAACCTGCACTGCCTTTGATGATATCCTGTTACCTTGCTACCTACTACTCACTTTATGAATTATGCTATGCAATGCATGTGTTTGGGATGGTTGTGATTTGATCCTCTTGGCGTGAGTTGTGGGTGGTATGGGAGGAGTAGTGCAGCTAGGCGGTGTAAGCGAGTAATAACAACTCGATCGTTTGATCAAGGTGCTGGGGGACTGCACTCGGGCAGTCCCTATGGGGTACCTATTGCGGGTACATGGTTGTTGGATACTTGGGGTATTTGAGGCGTTTGGGCGGCTATACCTGTTATGGGTGCCGATTGCGGACCGTTGCGGCGGATCGCTTATGACGCAGATACTCGCTTTACCGACAATTAAGGACCGAGTCGAGTTCCAACTTTGGACGGGGGAATACCGTGCTCACCATCTACCCAGTATGGGGAGGGTTCCAGCAAGCCTACTCTAGTGCGGCGCCGAGACTGTAGGAGAATCGAACTTGATATGTGTAGGGGGGAATCGTTGCGGCGTATTCTCCCTGATTTACCACGGCCCCCGACTGGCCCCGGTGGGAAGGTTTCACGACCCTGGGGCATATGTTAGATCGGATGTTTCCCGAGCCCAGGGAGACAGGATTGGCGCCGTTACTGTTTAGGGTCTTTGCTGTGGGCTGTGTCTCAGGTTGGTTGCGGACTAGCCTTGCAGCCCGGATGGATTCCTGGAGTGCCACCTCTACAGAGTGTAAACTATACGTATAGCCGTGTCCACGGTTACAGACGACCCGCTTCTGATAAGTTCCGACTAGCATGAGAATCTGCTTTCTTACCTCATCCTTTGATTTGGGTTATGAGAGATTGGTCCAGCTAATGCTGTTGAGACAAGGTGGGGAGGGAGCTCACCGAGTCGACTAGAGAGAGAAAGGTGTTGGTGAATGATGTTTGCGGGAACTTGCTGTGGCAGGACGAGCCCGATGGGAATGTGAGGCTGACGGGTGGTTCAGGGAGTGGATGTGCGTGTGAGAGAAGGAGTTGGTGATGAGATGAGTTTGGGATATTGCTGTTGCTCGCATAAGAAAACCCTGGCTCAAACCTTGATTATTTCTATACCCTAGAATAGGCCACTTTAAAGCTTGCTTCATATTATGGTTGGTGACGTGGACCTGTCCCATTTCCTTGGGGACAGACTTTGGGTTCTCAGGTGAAGACCCCGACCACGAGTTCAACCAGGACGGGTGGTACGATTGAAGGGTGTGCGCTACGCTCAAGGATGCCTGTGGAGGAGTGGACCCTGATGTTCTAGCTACTGCTGCGCAGTTGTTTCTTATTGTCGATTTAGCCCAGAGGGCTTGTACCAGACGCTATGTTTTATATATGTCATGTAATGGATCTTTTATCGTTGTATGGATGTGATATTCGACTGAGATGAGTTCTGTACGAGATAGCTGCTATTCCTGGGACTATCTCGAGGGTACAGGGAGTCGGATTCTCGTCGTTGAGAATCTGGTTCGTCACAGTTGGTATCAGAGCCATACTTGACCGTAGCGCATAACCCTTAGATCGGAAACTTAGGACAGAAGCTCTAACTGAGTCCTCTACTTTATATGAAACCCCTTGGACTATTTGAAAACTATATACATGTATATCTCAACTATTTACAAAACTTTTACCCTTACCTTACCTTACTAACTTGCTAACTTACTAACAACCCACTAACTGTCTGGCGGATGGAAGGAAGAGGATCAGCAGATGAACGACGAGAGATCAGGACCACTGGTGCAGACTGTGGAGGTTTGGCAGTGCTACTGAGGGAGGTGCTGCGTACAGTGGGGATAGACGTGGACAACGTCTTCTACGAGGGCTGGACCTACGGCCCTGGTGAGGGAGTACACACCCGGTTGCAGATGGAGGTACCCAGTATCCCTGGACAACCAAGGTCACTGATGCTACGGGCAGCGACCAGTGAGAGCACCTTCAGTCGGGCAGTGCAAACTATTGCCATGAGGATACTACGTCTTGCCACACTTGTGTACCGGAACCAGCTCAGCCACACTCGCTTCCGGTACTTGCCACGAGCTCTTGAAGATCCAACAGATAGAAACACAGTCAGCTTGCAGGCTCACGCAGCCGACCAAGAGAGGAACATGACGTTGCGGACCTCAGTTCAGTGCATGATTGAGCAGGAGTACTTAAACATTGGCCTAGAAGAGAAAGTTGCCAAGCTGAAAGAGAGGGTATGGAAACAAGACATCCAGCTACTGGAGAGGGACAACAGGATCGCCTTACTTGAGAAGCGCCTCGAAGCTAAGGCAAGAGAAGTCAGAGTCCTGGAATACGAAGCTCGCAACAACAGGCAGTTGGCAGGGTTGATCCGAGCAACTCACCATGCTCGAGATATCTGATTGGAAGATCAACTCACAGAGAAAGACAAAGAACTGGCAGCCAAGGAAGAAGAGATAGAAGAACTGAAGGAAGAAGTATATTGGTTGGACAGTCACAACTCAGAACTTCAGGAAGAGGTGGATAGCTACAAGGAGAAGAGTGGACGGAACTACCAGCTGATGAAGTACCTGAGTCTTCAACAGATTATGGCAAAGGATGAAGCTCGAAGGACCCTTAGTAGTTGGGTAAGGTCAGACAGGAAGAGAGTGGCAGAGATGATCATGTTGAACCAAGGACTTCCAGAGGAACACAGAGTTGAACCCAGAACAGAGCACTACAGAGTCTCACCAAGCCGAGTTGAGCCGATACCACTACCTGAGGCTCGAACCCTTACTCCCGAGATGACAAGACTGAGACAAGAACTGGCACCCCTAGAGCAGCAGTTGGCAAGACCTGAGGTGGACACAGTGAGGTTGGCAGCGCGCCTCACGGACACTCCCGACGACGACAGGCAGTGATCAAGCAGCAGACAGAGACTGAGGCTGTGAGGTTGGCAGCGCGCCCCACAGGCACTTTCAGCAGCATGAGAAGGATGCAGTAGACAGTATCAGCAGATGTCAGCAGTAGTGATGAGACTTGTATCTATCTTCATGAGAAGATGTTTAGACTTAGTAGATCATGACCACCTTTTGGCTCAGCCATGATGTAGCATCCGCTTAGATGTACTAATCCTCAACGTTTCAGGAGCTGGCCTCGGGGTAGTACTCATGTCTAGGGTGTAATGCTGTAATGAATGATCGATCTTTTTGGCTGTTCTTGCAGTTTTATTGATGTTCATCTTGAGTGTACTTTAGTGTTGAGTCTATTTCATGTGTGCAGCTCCTACTCTAGTTACGCTAACCTAACCCTTACCGACCGCCACTAAACCTGCTCTATGAAAAATACAGCAAGATGTCGATCCGAAGATCCAACTGACTGCTTGCACGTTTTGAGGAAGCTGAGCAAGAAAAGGCAGCAATGGCAGCTAGAGGCAGAGGATGTGGCAGAGGTCGTGGTCGCGGAAGAGCAACAGCTGCAGTTGGAGGCAGGGGCCGTGGACGCGCAGCAGGCGTGCTCCAGCCCGAGTACAACGCACCAGGTGGAGAATAGGAAGTGGAGATGGAAGAACCAGCAGTGGAACCTCAGCAAAACCAGCAGAACGAACAGCAACCACCGCCACCACCTAACTTGGCAGAAGTAATGCTTACTCAAACACAGCTAATGCAACAGATGGCACAGGCCAACACTCAGATGATGCAAGCTATGCAACAGATACAGGGAAACCAGAACCAGAACCGTCAGGGACACCGTGAGGAGGACCTACAAAGGAAGATTGAAAGGTTCATCAGGCTGAAAGCACCCACCTTCGACTACTCGGACGAGCCACTCGACGCGCACGACTGGCTACATACCATCGAGACGAAGCTGGACCTAACAGACTACACTGAAGAGGAATGTGTGGCCCTTGCGGCACACCAGCTTGAAGGCGCAGTGAAAGCGTGGTGGGAGAGCTACTGTGACTCTCACGCGAACCCCGCTCAGATCACCTGGCTAGAGTTTTGTGAAGCTTTCAAAGAGTACCATATCCCAGAACAAGTCATGGTGCACAAGGCAATGGAGTTCAGGACGATGACCCAAGGAAGTTTGTCTGTAGCTGAGTACGCTCGACACTTTGCTAAGATGTCAAGGTACGCTCCTGAAGACGTTAACACTGAAAAGAAGAAACAGTTTTGGTTCCAGCGTGGCTTGCACAGAGGTCTGAGGACAGCACTCGCAGCGAGTTCACACAGGTCACTCAGAGAGCTGATCGACAGGGCTATCGCAGTTGAGAAGGAAAGAGTGGGACTTGAAGATACTTGGCGAGAGAAGAAAAGAAAGGCTGAACAGTTGCACAACCACAGACTGAGTCAGAGGCCGAGGAGTGGCCAGAGCAACATGCTCAGGAGAGGCTTTCAGCAGAGTAACAACCAAGGAAGCTCAGGGTTCCACAGAAGCAGCTACCAGGGTAACCGAGGCAGTAACGGCAACAGTTTTGGCAGCAGAGGCAACAACTACAGCAGTTTTGGCAACAGAAACAACAGTTACTCAGGTCAGGGAAACCCCAACTAGAAGCCAAACAACACGCCCAGAGTTGGTGGAGGAACCTCAGTGGTCTGTTTTGCTTGTGGGAAGCCCGGTCACAAGTCCTTTGACTGTCCGGAGAAGAAGAACAAACAAACCCCAGCCAAGGCACCGGCACCTGGAGGACAGGACAGGCAGCCAGCAACAACGCAGAGGGGAAGCCTCAACCACCTGACAGAGGAAGAAGCCGAGGACGCTCCCGACGTTGTGCTCGGTGAGTTTTTAGTAAATGGCATTCCAGCATTGATATTGTTTGACTCTGGAGCAACTGGATCTTATATCTCGACAAAGTTTGTGAAAGAGCAGTCACCCCCGACAATACCTAAGGCTAGACCTATAGTCACTACTTCTCCCTTAGGAGAGCTTAGGTGCACCTTAGAGTGCCCAGCAGTTAGTCTGATGATAGGTGGGCAGGAGTTCGTAGGAGACCCGACAGTCCTGAAGTCAGACAGAATTGATGTGATACTGGGAATGGATTGGCTTACAGAGCACAAAGGAGTAATCAGATGCTCGCCCAGAACAGTTGAGTTGACACACCCTAGCGGAGTCAGAGTAACAGTAGAGCCACAAAGAAGAAGAACAGGGAAGAGATCCAGAACATGTATTCTGAGACAGTTGGTGTACTCCATCGAGAAAAAGACGATCGAAGAAGTGCCTGTAGTATGTGAGTACCCAGATGTGTTTCCCGAAGAACTACCAGGATTGTCACCTGACCGAGACGTGGAGTGCATAATCGAACTGCAACCAGGCACAGGGCCCATTGCCAAGAGACCGTACAGAATGTCAGTGGAAGAGCTGGAGGAACTCAAGAGGCAGCTGAAAGAGATGCTAGAAAGCGGGGTAATTCGACCCAGTGCATCCCCATGGGGATCGCCAGTGTTGTTTGTGAAGAAGAAAGATGGGTCAATGCGCATGTGCGTAGACTATCGATCCCTGAACGCGGTAACGATCAAGAACAAGTACCATTACCGCGGATTGATGACTTGCTAGATCAGTTGAAGAAAGCCAAGTACTTCAGTAAGATTGATCTGAGGTCGGGATACCACCAGATGAAGATTAGAGAAGGCGACATTCCCAAGACAGCCTTTGTGACTCGGTACGGGCAGTACGAGTTCACCGTTGTGTCCTTCGGTTTGACCAACGCACCCGCTTACTTCATGAACATGATGAACAAGGTATTCATGGAAGAACTAGACAAGTTCGTGGGAGTGTTCATCGATGACATACTAGTCTACTCAGAAACAGCCGAAGAACATGAGGAGCATCTAAGGATTGTACTGGAGAAGCTGGGGCAGCATCAACTTTACGGGAAGTTCAGCAAATGTGAATTTTGGCTGGAGAAAGTAGCCTTTTTGGGTCACGTATTGACAGCTGAGGGCGTAGCAGTAGACCCAGAAAAGATTGAGGCAGTAGCAAAATGGAAGCAGCTGAAGAGTGTCACAGAAATCCGAAGCTTTCTGGGTTTGGCCGGTTACTACAGAAGGTTCATTGAAAATTTCTCCAAGATTGCCAAGCCAATGACCGAACTACTCAAGAACAACGTCCCGTTTGAGTGGACAGATAAGTGTGAAAGAAGTTTCCAAGAGCTCAAGCACAAACTCACTACAACGCCAGTATTGACCCTGCCAGATATTCGCAAAGATTTCGTAGTCTATTGCGATGCTTCAAGACAAGGTTTGGGATGCGTACTAATGCAAGAGGGCAAGGTTGTTTCTTATGCATCAAGGCAGCTGAGGAAACATGAGGAAAACTACCCCACACATGATTTAGAACTGGCAGCAGTGGTACATTCATTGAAGATCTAGAGGCACTACCTGATTGGCAACAAGTGCGATATCTACACGGATCACAAAAGCCTGAAGTATTTCTTTACCCAATCCGAACTGAACATGAGACAGAGAAGATGGTTAGAACTGATCAAAGATTACGACTTGGAGATACACTACCATCCTGGCAAAGCCAACGTAGTGGCAGATGCCTTGAGCCGAAAGAGTTATTGCAACAACTTGATGATAGAAGAATGTCAGCCAGAACTAGCAAAGGAATTATACATGCTGAAACTCGAGCTAGTAGAAGAAGGAAAACCCCAGGAAATGAGGGTGAAGTGCAACCTAGAAGACCAAATCAAAGAAGCTCAAGGAAAGTGTCCAGAAATCCAAGAAGTAAACGAGGATATCCAGTGAGGAGTAGCACCTGACTTCCGAGTAGATGAAGCAGGGACAATATGGCTGAAAGACCGTATTTGTGTACCGCAGGACAAGGAAATCAGGAGAACGATTCTCTCAGAGGCTCACGAGTCCAAGTACTCGATACACCCAGGATGCACCAAGATGTATCAGGATCTGAAGGATAAGTTCTGGTGGAAGAAAATGAGAGAGGACATAGCAGAGTATGTAGCCAAGTGCGACTCTTGTCGAAGAATCAAGACGGAACATCAAAGGCCAACAGGACTCCTGAAACCACTGGAAATTCCAATGTGGAAGTGGGAAGATATCAGCATGGACTTCGTGGTTGGCCTACCTCGCACCCAGAAAGGGAATGATGCCATTTGGGTCATAGTTGACCGACTGACAAAAGTAGCCCACTTCGTACCAGTCAAAAGCACATACCCAGTAAGCAAACTAGCAGAGCTATATATAGACAACATTCTTAAGCTGCATGGGGCACCAAAAAGTATTGTGTCTAATAGAGGACCACAATTCATAGCTCAGTTCTGGAAAAGCCCACATCAAGCCATCGGGACAACCTTGGAGTATAGCACAGCTTACCACCCTCAGACAGATGGGCAGACCGAAAGAGTGAACCAGGTTCTTGAAGACTTGTTGAGGGCATGTGTTCTAGCTTACAACGCAGACTGGGAGAAGAGTCTATCGTATGCAGAATTTTCCTACAACAACAGCTACCAGGCCAGCCTGCAGATGTCCCCCTTTGAGGCACTATATGGCAGAAAATGCAGAACGCCTCTAATGTGGTCAGAGGTGGGAGAACGAACATTCTTTGGACCTGACATGATCGTAGAGGCAGAAGAAAATGTGGCCAAGATCCGAGAGCACCTGAAGGCAGCTCAGAGCCGACAAAAGAGCTATGCAGATAAAAGGAGACGAGATCTAGAGTTCGAAGTAGGAGACTTCGTCTACCTAAAAGTGTCACCCCTCAGAGGGCATAAGAGATTCCAAGTGAAAGGGAAGCTAGCACCCCGTTTTGTGGGACCGTATCAGATACTGGAGAGAATAGGGAAGCTAGCCTACAGACTAGACCTACCAGAGGACTTAACTGGAGTACACCCAGTGTTCCATGTATCCCAACTGAGGAAGTGTCTAAGAATACCGGAACATGAGGTCAAAACAGAAGCGCTAGACCTACAAGACACCTTGGAGTATCTGGAGTACCCAGAGAGGATACTAGACATAGCAGTCAAAGAGACCAGAAGCACAGCTATTCCATTTTGTTAGGAGTAGTGGAGCAATCACTCAGAAAGAGAAGCTACTTGGGAGAAGGAGTCAGTACTAAAGGAGAAATACCCCCACTTGTTTAAACCATAGGTAACCACAAATCTCGAGGACGAGATTCTTGTGAGGGGGGAAGACTGTAACAACCCTAAAAATACCCTTAGGATTTGTTGAGTGCAAAAATGTGGATTTCAAAATTTTTGGTGAATTGTTGTGCATGCAAACCAATATTTAAAATTAATTCTATTGTGCTCCCAAATTCTTAAGGAATTTAAATTTGAAATTTAAAAATCAATTTGAAGTGCTAAGGATGAAATAGTGTGATTTGGAGTTATTTGGATTTAATTGGATTTTTGGTTGGTTTGAATTCAAATTCTAGATTTGAATTCAAACAATAACTATCTAAACTAATTGTTAAACCTAAACTAACTGTCGTGGGCCGAAACCCGTAGCCAAGTCCGAGAAACCCCCTCGAATTCCTTTTCCCGAGCCAGCGAACCAAGCGGCCCAGCCGGCCTTCCGGCCCAGCTGCGGCCCAGTCTTCCTGCGCGTCCCCGCCGCGTCTCTCTCTCTCTCTCTGACGCGCGGACCCCACCTGGCAGCCTTCTTCTTCCTCTCCTTCTTCCCCCGCGCGTCGCTTTGCTCTCTCTCTCTCTCTCTCGCGGCCGCGCGCGCCCGTGACCCCAACCACCCGAGCCGGTCCCATCGCCCCCTGTGCGGCCCGATGCGATGCGGACGCGTGTCCGAGGCCGCCCACAACCCCCATCTCGCCGTCCGTGCCTAGGAACCCTAGCCGCCGCCCTATAAAATCAGCCCCGCCAGCCGCTTTCCCTGTTTAAGCCGCCGCCGCCCCATTGGGGTTTCCAGTCCCCAATTCGTGAGAGGAGAGGGAAGAGGAGGACCAGTGGAGAAGAGGAGGAAGATAAGAGAAGCCGACGCTCCTTCCCCACGACGCCGTCGCCGAAGCCGTCGCCGCCGCCCGTGGAAACGCCGAGGAGGAGCCGGAACCAGGGAGCGAGAGGAGGAGCACGAGCACCGCCGGCGTACCGCGAGTCTACCCCGAGCTGCAGCGTACGCCTACGTGACCCGAGGTGAGCCGTCGTCGCTTCTCCCCCTTCTTCCCCATCTCCGGCAGAGCGCCGCCGCCTTGCTAGCCCCTCTTCTGGGACCCGACCTTCGAGTCGTGGCCACGAACGTGTGCAGGACCCCGTCGAGCCGCAGCAGCCTAGCCCGCAACCCGCCGTCGACCGCCCTGCAGCCGAGGCCGCCGCGGCCGAGCTCCGCTCGCCGCGCGCGCAGGCCGAGGCCATCTCGCGGCCGTGGGCGACCACGAGCCCGCGTATGCGCACCTAGCTTCGTCCCAGCAGCCGCTGGAACCGCACGCACACATGCCTAACCCAAACCGTGCGCGGATGCACCCGATACCCGAGCCGCCGTCGATGCTCGCCGGCGTCCATGGCCATGCCGCCGCTGCTTGCGTCGGAGGCCCTCCTAGCCGCCCAATCGCCCACCTTTATCCTGCCGTTCGTGTTCGCCAAACCCAAGCCGAGCCTCTCCGACCGTCGTTGGGCCCAACCGAGCCACCTCCAGTGATCGCCGCCGGCGATCAGCGCCGCTGGTCGCGCACCAGTGCGCGCCGCGCACAAGCATGCACAAACGATCCTGAGTCGGCCACACCTGATCCCGTGCACCCGGCTCACGTGAACCGCACTCACAGTTCACGGTGGACCGAGTCCACCAGAGCCAGATCCAGCAGCGCCCCCTTCATGGGCTGAATCTTGCGCTTAAGTCTGGTTTGCCCCCTTGAACTTTTTCCGGCCCAGTCACTTTCGGCCCAATTCCAGCCCAGCCATCGTTTAATCTTTTTCTTTTTCTTTTAGCTGCGCTAACGTATGGGGCCCACATGTCATACACTGCGTGTCACTGACCGCTGGGACCCACTGACCTGAGTTGACCCGTTGACTGTTGACCGTTGACCGGTAAACGCTGACGTCAGCAGGGCCCACTACTGACGTCATCCTAGGCGGACCCCACTGCCGACGTCAGCATGACGTCATGCTGACGTCAGCATGCTAATTATTTGCCTGTTTTCTTTTTCGGAAATTATTTAATATTTTCAAAAAATGATTTAAACTTGTAAAATTAATAATAAATCAACCGTAGCTCAGAAAAATATGAAACCAGTTTCTATATTTTTCTAAAATCATGACCTACGCGTTAGTGTAGAGTTTGGTGTTCTTTGGGACTTCTTTTATCACTGTTTTGGTGTTTCTTTGCTAGTAGTCGTGCCTTATTTTATTTTCCGCAACCCTAGGAGTTCCGGAGAGTCAGGAAGAGCCAGACCACTACGACAACTGCTTTGACGAAGACGAAGACTTTTGCCCAGTTTCACGCCCGACCATTCTCTGAAATACCTATTAGACATGCAACTAGTATGCTAGCGCTTTACTTTACTCGCATGATAAACCTGCACTGCCTTTGATGATATCCTGTTACCTTGCTACCTACTACTCACTTTATGAATTATGCTATGCAATGCATGTGTTGGGATGGTTGTGATTTGATCCTGTTGGCGTGAGTTGTGGGTGGTATGGGAGGAGTAGTGCAGCTAAGCGGTGTAAGCGAGTAATAACAACTCGATCGTTTGATCGAGGTGCTGGGGGACTGCACTCGGGCAGTCCCTATGGGGTACCTGTTGCGGGTACATGGTTGTTGGATACTTGGGGTATTTGAGGAGTTTGGGCAGCTATACCTGTTATGGGTGCCGATTGCGGACCGTTGCGGCGGATCGCTTATGACGCAGATACTCGCTTTACCGACAATTAAGGACCGAGTCGAGTTCCAACTTTGGACGGGGGAATACCGTGCTCACCATCTACCCAGTATGGGGAGGGTTCCAGCAAGCCTACTCTAGTGCGGCGCCGAGACTGTATGAGAATCGAGCTTGATATGTGTAGGGGGGAATCGTTGCGGCGTATTCTCCCTGATTTACCATGGCCCCCGACTGGCCCCGGTGGGAAGGTTTCACGACCCTGGGGCAGATGTTAGATCGGATGTTTCCCGAGCCCAGGGAGACAGGATTGGCGCCATTACTGTTTACGGTCTTTGCTGTGGGCTGTGTCTCAGGTTGGTTGCGAACTAGCCTTGCAGCCCGGATGGATTCCTGGAGTGCCACCTCTGCAGAGTGTAAACTATACGTATAGCCGTGTCCACGGTTACGGATGACCCGCTTCTAATAAGTTCCGACTACCATGGGAATCTGCTTTCTTACATCATCCTTTGATTTGGGTTATGAGAGATTGGTCCAGCTAATGCTGTTGAGACAAGGTGGGGAGGGAGCTCACCGAGTCGACTAGAGAGAGAAAGGTGTTGGTGAATGATGTTTGCGGGAACCTGCTGTGGGAATGTGAGGCTGACGGGTGGTTCAGGGAGTGGATGTGCGTGTGAGAGAAGGAGTTGGTGATGAGATGAGTTTGAGATATTGCTGCTGCTCGCATAAGAAAACCTTGGCTCAAACCTTGATTATTTCTATACCCTAGAATAGGCCACTTTAAAGCTTGCTTCATATTATGGTTGGTGACGTGGACCTGCCCCATTTCCTTGGGGACAGACTTTGGGTTCTCAGGTGAAGACCCCGACCACGAGTTCAACCAGGACGGGTGGTACGATTGAAGGGTGTGCGCTACGCTCAAGGATGCCTATGGAGGAGTGGACCCTGATGTTCTAGCTACCGCTGCGCAGTTGTTTCTTATTGTCGATTTAGCCCAGAGGGCTTGTACCAGACGCTATGTTTTATATATGTCATGTAATGGATCTTTTATCGTTGTATGGATGTGATATTCGACTGAGATGAGTTCTGTATGAGATAGCTGCTATTCCTGGGACTATCTCGAGGGTACAGGGAGTCGGATTCTCGTCGTTGAGAATCCGGTTCGTCACATAAGCAAAGACGCAATCCACAGGGACTCTGACTAGGAGACCACAACTCAGTAGTACGACAGATCTTCTGGAAACTCACCAGAAGACTCATGCACAGCCCAATCTATTACCCATCCAAGATTTTGTTGAATAAATGGCAAGTGTAAGTAAAACATTTACTTAGCAAGTATAACACGGGTATATGAAGGCTCAAGGTAAGGCTAGACACGGCTGAACTGCATTACCACTTTTAGTTGGTTCGTTTTAACATTGTCCAAGTTACTACAAGTGAAAGGAACCCAGTTGCAACCCAATTAATAAAGTATAAATGACATTAAGCATAAAGGATTCATGCCGCTCGTGACCCAGTGCAAGGCTATCATGATAGATTTACACTCTGCAGAGGTTTCACCCTTTACCCACTAGTTACATAAAAGCTCAAAAGAACTTTAAACCCAACCATGTTGTGCTGCGCAGACACGTATCACACTTCCTTTGGTGTGACTGCATAGGGACTCTACGAGGATTTTCACAAGACACCCTAACAAGATAGTGGCCGCTAAGGTACAACAAGGTGGTGAGACCCTAGGCACGGAGATTTACTGACGCTTACGGAGTCACACCGTAAGGGGGTCAATGACGTCCAAACCGCGGGCATCACACCCAACATTGTGCAACATGTGGAGTTCCCCGTCGCGGGGACTCCCAGCACGGGACTGTGCCTAACGAGACATAGCCAACAGATCACTCGTCCTCGGTGGAATCAGAAAACACCCCGCACATTGCTTCCCATAACGCCGTCGGCCCATCGGTAACCACTAGCAAGCTAGAGACGTACAAGCTACTTGACCAAGACAAGAGCCATTATAGCTCTAGCGGTGGCGATAGGCTCCTGGGTTGCTACTTTAAGAACCGGACCTTACGGAGAGACACTAGAGCAAAAGCATGAAGCACATGCTCTAGCCCCCTGAACCATGTTGCTAAAAAGCAAATTTGTCATTAATACTAAAGTGAACCACTAAGTCAAGATTATCAGTTAAGCAAAGGGGACAGTAGCTGCGCCTAGCAAAGATCTACCCATATGAAATAAACCCGGGGATATCAAACGACAGGATAAACAAACTAGGTACAACCTTAAGGTACATCAATTTAGACACATGCATATATGAAATAAATGATTACAAGGTGGGCAGGTAGCAAGGATTGTCCGTGCTATAACTTGACTTCCTCAAAGTGCTGTTGCTGCTGGTCTACTCCTGAATGTCCTCCTCGAACCCGAACTCAAACGCGAACGGCTCACCGGCTAGACACGAATCACCACATAAGCATCCATACAAGCCAATACATGCAAAGAAGATTAATCTATTAGAATAGTACACCAAACAGTAGAAACAGAACAAAAGAAGGCTTTAAAACTAATCTCGCTTCTCTACGAACACATGAGCGCAAGAATCACACTAATCGGAGCTAAAACGAAAAAGATATGGCTTTTCTAAGGTTTAGGGACTTACTAACGAGGTTTAAAAACTTCCAGGGGCTTATTTATGAAAACCGAGGACCTATACGTAATTATGAGTAAAACTAAAGAAAGTCCAATATCCAAAAGCGCAGGGGGTTTTTCACAAAAGAAAGGACCTCCTGTTAAATATTTTTGAACTAAGCTGGATGGCGGGTTGTTTTTGGGAAAGATCGGGGGCTCTTTTGCAAAAGGTGCAGCGCTGACCGGTATGGGAAGGTTTGACTAGGGGTCGAACTCGATCTGGGCCGTTGGATGCGGATCGGGTGGCGGGGAACAGATCGGGGAGCAGGGGTCGCCGGCGGGGTTTGGACGCGACGGCACCGCCCGCGGACGCGGCGGAGCTTCGCTGGAGAAAATGTGTAGTGACGCTATGGGGCACGGTTTGTGGCGTGGTTTGCACCTACGGCACCAGGAGGAGATGGCGTGTTCACCTGGGTAGTTCACGACGATGATGGAGCAGCGAGTAGTGCGGACGACGAGGCGAGGTGGCTCCGGTGAGCCTGTGCAGGAATGGCGACGGGTTAAGTGCGATTCAAGGAGGAATCAAGATCAAGGACGACTCAGTTCGCTTCTTTACCTCCTTCTGAAGCTCCTGAGTGGGTTCTCGTCGAAGGATGGGCGACGGCGGCAGAGATCAACATCCATGGTCAATGGCGACGGCGCGAGGAGGGTGGAGGTGCTAGGGCTTCGAGAGCTCTAGAGGGCTGCTTGGTGAGGGTCGTAGGGCTGCGGCGACTTGGTTTTTATAGTCCCAGGGGCCATCTTGGTGTGCGGGCCATGAATCGGGGTGTGGCGGCCGGCGGCTTCACCCTTCCTTGCGGGGAGGTGGCACTCCTAAGGTAAGGGCGGCGGCGTGAAGCTTCGAGGAAGGTGCGGGGAGGGCACACAGGCGCGGGAGGCGGGCTCAGGTGCCGGGCCGGGGCGGTGGCGCGAGTTGAGCTTGATTCGAGCTCGGATCGTCAGCGACCTAGGAGAGAGGGGCGGGGCGGCTGCAGGGCTGGGCCGGCGTGGCTGAAAAGGCCCAAGAGCGGAGGCGAGGGAGCGGCGCTGGCATGCGGCGAAGCTGGGCCGGGGCGAGCACTTTGGGCCGAGCTGAGTGGCTAGTGATTGGGCCGAGCATTGGCGAGCTGGGCTTGCGGGAGGGAAAAGAAGTTGGGCTGGGCTGGCTCACGAAAAGAAGGAAGAGGGAGCAAAATTGGCCAAAGGAGAGAGTTTAGGGGGCAGAAGCGAACTCTAACCTGAACAACTTTTCTAAGGCTCCAAACAAAGCAATTCAAACTCGAATTTAAATTAGATTTAAATTCTCATTTGAACTACTAGCAAACAAAACTCAATGCAGCCAGCATGAATGCATCAAAAATATTTCTAAGCCTTATATTTGATTTTAATTCTCATAAATTGTTTATTTATCCTATATTATTTATGAGCACTTTAGTAAAAAGCACATTAATTACTAAAATTTTAAATACGGCTATTTTAGGGTGTTACACTCTTCCTCTTCTTCTCTTTCCCTGGCTCCTCCTCCCCCTTACTCTTCTTGATCGGGCAGCGGCGTTGGAGAAAACCCCAAAGGGGCAGTGGTGGCTAGGGCAGGGGTGCGGCGCTCGCGGGGGTTAAATAGCGCGGTGAGCCCTAGAGTTTGGTGGGCACGAACGGCCAGGGATCTTTGGCATTCGCGCCGTTACATGCGGCGCGCATCCGATGGGCCGCAGGGGAGGGCGCGGCATGGCTGGTGGGTGGCAGAGCTCACGCGCTGCACGTGCGCCCTCGCGGGGAAGAAAGCGCAACAGCGTTGGAAGCGCTACTGGCTGGGTCGAGCTATGCCGGCTGCGCTGGGCTACGTGGGATTGCTGGCTGGGTTGGCTGGCTTGCGATGGACTGAGCGTTAGATTAGGCCCAAGTTAGTTAGATGGGTTAGGTTAGTTTAGGAAATAGTTTAGCTTTTAATTTGAATTCAAATGCAAGATTTGAATTCAAATTCAAACACAGAACCAAAAAGCCAATAAAATCCAAATCAAACCTATTTGGTCCGTAGCACACAATTTAACTTTTAATTTAAATTAATTTGCCTAGGAACATAGGGAGCAAATAGAAGACATCCTTAATGGTGATTGCATGCACACATCACACCAAAATGTTTTTGAAAATTGTGATTTTTGTATTCAACACCCTACAAAAATCCGGGATGTTACATAAACAAGCAAGATAAATCTTAATTGAATATGTGTGCCAAGCTGCCAATACTCATCTACCAGTGTAAATTTTGACAGAGGGCTACTTGCTGAGAATTTTGAATTTCTCGCTGATAGCCTACAAAATTTTGCATTTATATTGTTGGGTGACTTGTTGACAGCATCAATTCATTGGTAACTGTTGTATATTTGAATATGATGAACATGGTGGGTTACAACTAGGGGTTGAATCTCCTATCTATCGTGTCATATACGCTAGGGGTCAACCTAGGCCGCCTTATGCAGCCCGATGACCTAGGGTTTAACCTACCAAATTACGTCATCATCAAACTTGACCAACAGGTCAGCGATTCATTGTGGGCCACATCAGGGTCGGCCTACAACCTTAACATAAGTGGACCTAGGTCGACTGTCACCCCTGTCAGTGGTAGACCCAGGGTAACTATATCCCATATAGTGGAACCGAGGAAAGTTACTTGGTGTTTATAAGCCCACCTATCATAGGCACCTCAACATAGACGTTGGATTCACTTTAATTAATCTGAACATTAGGAAATAACTCTTTGTGTATCCAATTTTGTTTGCCTCACTTGTTCAATTCTAGCATTTATTTGTGTTTCCGCTTTGATCTACATGGTTGTCCTTGTCTAGTGTGCAAAGCTTGGTGAATCTGCTAGAAATCATCCACATAAGCTTATCTCCAATTTTTGTTTGCGCTAGAACTCATAGAGGGTCTTTTCTTGTTTGTTTGTTTTCTTTGTGCAAAATCGGTTCGATCGGTTTTGGAAACCGGTTTGATCGGTTTTGGTGCTTGGGATTTAGTTTTGTAAACTACAGGTTTGCCTATTCACCCCTCTAGGTGACATCAAGGTCCTTTCATCTTGAGGCCTATGTGTACTCTTTAAAAAGATCTCAAAGTCTACTTTCATATGGGATCCATCCTGATCATAAGATTTCCCAGAATTGTAGGTGAAGAATGTTTGTACCTACAGGCTAAACACAACCTAACCTAGCTTTGGGCCTTGTATTCAATAGTGTCCACGCAATAGGTTTAGCCACTAGAAAGGAAGGACGACTAGATGTGGCCATGCGACATGGAAATTGCTCCACATGCCAACACCAAAGAAAGCACCTTTGTTGGCCATTGGAGCAAGCCATGGATGGCTTGCCATCGAGAAAGGGAGGATGATAGGAACATCCCCAACATGGCTGATCACACTAGGATACCATTATAAAAACACGACTATCTATATCAACCCAACTTCCACACCTACTCGAGGACTCGGTAGTGTGTCCAGTTTTAATGCATTGGCAAGAACCACACAAGACCTTGAGTTGAGGATGACTCAAATGCAAGAGCAAGAGGATGATGTGGACATCTCTGCCATTGGTACAACCACACCTTGTGGAAAGCAAGCGCAACAGACTCTAATAACTAGAGACCAAGCTTACAAGTTTAATTTCCATGTAAATTCAATGTCAAGTGTAAGACCATCTCCAAGAGACTCTTTATATCTTTTCTAACTTACAGAAATAGAGATTTTGGTGAAAAAAACACTCTCCAAAAGCCTCTTCAATTGGATATCCAAATATAGATATCCTCTAATCCGGATTTCTCGCTAGCCAAAGATGGAGAGCGAGATGACTCTCTAGACTAAGCATAAGATATAGAAAAGCTATTGGAAAGTGTAAAGATACAGAAAATAATTTTTACTCAAATGACTCTCCAAATGATGATAGTTTGAGTCGAATCCAGGACCTGAGGACCTGAGGGGTGCTATTGAAATCGGCTCCAAATGATTTGACCCCTCAAGTCTTGGATTCGACTCCGCGGATTCGACTCCACGTGGGAGCAAATTTTAGGATGGGTTAAATATGTATTTTTGGTGCTTTCGTAGTCATGAACTCATGCATAGTGATATATAACTGCATTTTAGAGCTGAACTCATCCTTACTGTTGACTTTGGAAATTGTGGACACAAAAGTAGGAAACTTAAGTTAAAAACAACAAACAGCCCCCATGAATAATTCCTCTTATTGAGTTAGTTGGCTATATCCTATATATGATATTGTGATGATCTGAGTGGATCTACTCCACATGTGATGATCTGAGTGGATCTACTCGAGTTAAACATGCAAGATATAGTATTAATTGAATATGTGTGCCAAGCTGCCAATACTCATTTACCAATGTTAATATTGACAGAGGGCTACTTGCTGAGAATTTTGAATTGCTAGCTGATAGCCTGTGAAATTTTGCATTTAGATTGTTGGATGGCACTACTAGAGAAGCCAACATCTTCCCCGCTCAAATGTCGCGGCACCGTTTTGACCCGGTGCTAAAGGGTGCATTAGCACCGGGTCCAACGGCTAGGAGCAGTGCGGCGTGCAGGCGTGGCAGGGGGAAGCTCATTAGCACTGGGTCGTGGCAAGACCCGATGCTAAAGGCCCCACCACCCGGTGCTAATGTTGCCGAGGCCCTTTAGCACCAGTTGTTGGATGCAACCGGTGCTAATATGGGAGCATTAACACCGGGTCTTGCCATGACCCGGTGCTAATGAGCTCCTATATATATCCTTCTTCCTCCCCTCGCTCGAGCCAGCATGAACACTTGGAGCTGTGTGTTCATGTTATGCTCGGGGAGAGGGGAGGTGCTGCCAATTTTTTATCTTTTGGTTTCATAACTCAGTTGTAATATATGTCGTTCAGTTTGATAACTCGTGTTGTAATTAATGTCTTTTAGTAATTTTATTATATGATGTTCATATTAGAACAAATACGTAGGCAAAATATGAATTAGAACAAATACATGGACCAAACGGGCCACAGCCTGGCCGCGGCCGGCTACGGCCAACAGCAACCAAGCTGCGGCCGGCCAGCAGCCACCCAGGCCGGGGCCTATAGCACCGGTTGTAAACACCAACCGGTGCTAAAGGTGTCATGCCCAGCGCTGTGATGGCGGGGCCTTTAACACCGGGTATTCCAAGCACCGGATTCGCTGCATCGGTTGGTGTATACAACCGGTGCTAAAGGGCCTGGATTTATTTTTTTTTGGTTACTTTTTACAGCCGCCATGCATGTACGTTTATATATGTATTATGTTATGTATTCAAACATGTATTCAGCTGTCGTGCATGTAGTACTATATATTCATATTAGCTAGACATATAATCAAAATAGAAGATATATATATTATAATTTTGATATCGAACTAGAGTTATATATTTGAACTGTATATTACAAATTAAAAAATCTGACTAGAGGAACGACTTGACGGCGCATCCTCCAGGGGGAGATGGAATTCTCCACGGGGATTAACGACCTCGTCCCAAATCCATCCAATGAGTTGTTCTGCAATTGTGTCTATTCTCTCTAGATCGAGTCTATCTTCTTCCAGCCTCATCATCTATAATTTGCAAATAATTGGAAATATTAATTCCATGGAATTGAAGACAACAAATGTGCAATTAATAATCATTTAATATAAAATAAATGCTTTACTTACAAATACAAATGTCCGTCTATATTTAAATAATCATTTATTATAAAATAAAGTGTTTTTCTTATTAATACAAACATAGTAATTATTAAATGAAGCCCTATATTTCTAAATAATCATTTATTATAAAACAAAGTGCCTTACTTATTAATTCAAATTTAATAATAATATTATTTATTATAAATGAATCCCATTATCAACAAATGAAGCCGTATATTTCTAAATAATATAATTTATTACAAAATCAAGTGCTTTTTCTACAAAAATAGTAAATATATCAAATTAAAACCAGAAAATGTGTTACGTACCATAACATCATGGTGACTCATCTTTTTCGTCGACCAATTGAGCATGTTATCACAAACATAATATGCACATAGATTATTTCTTGACCCCTGTTGGCGACACTGTCGATCAAAAAATAATGTTAAGTAAAATTCATATAATAGGTTAGCGGAAACCTACACGTACAAATTACTTGCTTACCGGAAAGTCAGTCTTCCATGTGAGTGTTTCATGGATCATACCAGGGTTATCTTGACGAAATTGAATCCACGCCCTGTGAACCAAAAAGTTGTGTTAAATCATTGTGATTGTAAGGGCAGAATTGAGTTAAATGGGTAAATATATGTCACCTTGTAAACATATCGATGATGTTCTGGTAAGCATATGTTGGAGACTTCAACGAATCAAAGACGTGGACGATACCCCGGTCAGGACACAATATGATTAAGATCCAGTGAAAACTGTATACATGTAGACATTATAATGACAAATAAAATTGAACGGCAATAGTATGGAGTCCATAAAATTTTGTATAGGCACTATAAGTAGATACATGTATAGGTACTCACCCGAAATTGTACGACAATAGTATGGAGTCGCAATAATTTTGTTTTTGGAGATACTTGTATAAATTTTGATATGTTTCCTCTGGATTGATCAAAATCATTTTGTCACTTATCCTTGTCGGGTCCATATAACCAATGTCAAATATTTCTTCCCTCCGACATCTTTGAATCTCCATTCTGCATTGTTAAGCAATAAAGGGCGCGTCAGCAAAGATTAAAGTTTTTTTTCAAGTGTCAAATGTAAATGAGAACAAAGCACTTATAATACCCAACAGGCGACCAAAGACACGTCCATGACGTCTTTGTGGTACACCTCATATATATCCTTAAACTCCAACCAGAGGGTTTCCTCACCATTGAAAAAATCTTGGTCCTTTACGCGAAGTCCAAACATGCGCCTTTTGCTTCTTGATTGTTTCAGATACCACTAATGGAAACGGCGCATCTTTGTTTGTAGCGTGCTCTCCATTTCTGGACCGACCAAAGGCTGGCCAAGCTTAAATGGCCACCTGAACGATGTGCTCACAGGGATTTCTTTTTCTCCCGTGATTTCCTCTCTCGAGAGTCCTGTCTCGGCCATTTGTCGTTGCACGTTCAGCTCGTACTCAGATGCCAACTGAGGCAACAACTCCTGAGGTTGGTTGCCGAGCTGAGCAACAGGTTTGGACACCGCCGCCTTCCTCTTCCCTTGAGATTTCAGTAATGAGCGGTCATAGTCTGATACCTGTGCCCTCTTCTGTTGTCCCCTAGTCAAATTTTGGAGGAAGAATTTTGCCGTGGCGGGGTCAATCTTCGGCTCTGGTTGTTTTCTCGTGAAAAGTTGTCTCTTTACGTCTTCTTTAACAGAGGCATCGAGCTCATCTTGAGTCAGGTCGTAAGCTTTTTTCAGTGGTGCAGGCTTCTCTTTGACCTTCCATGGCTTCTTCTGTGGTGGAGGGGCCAAGCTAGCCAGTTTAGAGCGCTTCTTTGGTTCAGGCTTCTGCCGCGGTGGAGAAGGAGACTTCCGCCATGGAGGAGACGGAGACGGGTTTGCGTCATGAGCTCCCAGAGAATCGTCATCCGGTGGACCTCTTATAGACGGGGGATCTGAAGGAGACTTGGTGCTACCAGGTATGGCGATGTCTCGCTTGCTCCATAGAATGATCCCGTGAGAACACTCCCCGAGTTTTGTTTCTCGGTCACCTCCGGCGATGTCAAGTTCCAAGTCATTCCACTGGTCAACGACTTGCTCCACCTCAACGGGTACGTAACCATGTGGAATCTTCATGCAATGCCATCTTTGACCTGGTTCCACTGGTTTGGTCATACCGTATGCGACCTAATAAAATAAGTAGAAAGGAAGTTAGTAAATGAATAATATTTATGATGATATTTACGAAATATACAAACTAATGCCGCATACGTACCACCACGGATATGTTCTCCTGCCTCACGATAAGCTCACACGCGGTCCGTTGAGTTATTTCATCCACGGGGTAATGAACCGGTTCAGACTGAGGTGCGGGAATGTCTTCATGACCTTGTACATGCTCTGTGGAAGCGTGGTTGCTTCGATGTTTTGGAGGGATAAGAAGGGCCGCATTAGGATCTTAGAGAGGTACATGCTCTATGCTGGTGGTTCCTGTGGCTTGTATCTGTAGCCATGCTAACTTCATTTGCCGCTCCGTCTCTACCTCCATTTCCTGTATCTTTGAGCCCTGGGCGGCTACCGTTTCCTTTAGGTCCCTCACCCTCTGCTCATATTCCGCCTTCTTCCTCGAACAGCTCCTACAGGAGGCGGCATCCTCTTTGAAACCTTTCTTCCATGGTACTATGCCTACGCCGCGCGTACGTCCAGGATGCTCCTTGTTTCCTAAGGCATAGGTTAGCTCATCTTTGTCTCTATCAGGAACAAATTCTCCCCTTTCAGATACCTTAAGGATAGGTTGAGCTAGTTCTCGTAAGTCCTCACCAAAAACTAAAGAGTCGTCGATCGGACTGAGGGTGCCTCCATGACCATAGTACTAATGCTTGGATCGTGTGGGCCGGTCATGTGTCGCTGGACGAATGCCTCTAGCAAATAGAGATTCTTCCATCTTCTCCCATTTCTCAATGCTCTCTTTATAACCTCCTGAACCCATTCTATGGGTGTACCTCCTATTACCGGCATTGTCAGCATTTCTAGCGGTCATACTTGACCCTTCTTCGGAGTTTTTGTACTCCAAGAACGATTCCCAAGCATCATGAGTGATGGTTGGATGCTTCGCTGGATCCGGTGCTTCTCCGGTAATGAGATAATTCTTGTACAATTTTTTCTTGTAATCCTGGAACAGAATTGCCATCTTTTTCATTGTCCAATCCTTCAGTTGCTCTTCATGACTGCTTGGCCATTCAAAAATTCCTTTTAAGTCCGCCCATAGCATCTCCTTCTCAGTATTAGGCAACACGTGCGGCTCAGTAGGGTCCGTGGATTTCCATTTTCTGATGCTAATGGGCACGCGTTCCCGTAGAACAACCCCGCACTGAGATATAAATTTTCTGGCCACTTGTTTGGGCTCAATTGGCTCCCCATCATCCTCCACTCGAGTGATGTGAAACTTCACATCCTTCAGCTTCTTAGTGGCAGATCGTTTGGATTTCCTAGTTCCAGTTGTCGACGTAGAGGCGGGCTACATAAATTACATATTAACGATACAATATTAAATGAGATATATTGACATACAATACATATTAAATGAGATATATTCACACCTGACTAGACGTGGGCTCATTATTACTGCGTTCATCCACATTACGTTGTTCCACATTTTCGCTCCCTTTAGACATACCCAGCACGTCTTCCATGTTTGGTTGCGGGTTATCTTCGGCATCGATACCAAATATTTGATTCAATAAGAACTGGTCATTATCCTCTGGCAAGGGTTCGCTAGGGTTGTTGTCCGCCATCTATAGGAATAAAAATAATGTGTAAGCAATAAATATAAATAAATATAGATATGGGGTTTAGGGTTAGGGTAGGGGGTTTAGGGTTTGGGTTTTGGGGTTTAGGGTTAGGGCTAGGGGGTTTAGGGTTTGGGTTTCGGGGTTTAGGGTCAGGGCTAGGGGGTTTAGGGTCAGGGCTAGGTGGTTTAGGGTTTGGGTTTCGGGGTTTAGGGTTTAGGGTGTAGGGTTAGGGTTAGGGCTAGGGGGTTTAGGAAACGGGTTTTGGGGTTTAGGGTCAGGGCTAGGGGTTTAGGGTTTAGGGTTAGGGCTAGGGGGTTTAGGAAACGGGTTTCGGGGTTTAGGGTTTAGGGTTAGGGCTAGGGGTTTAGGGTTTGGGTTTCGGGGTGACGGGTTAGGGCTAGGGGGTTTAGGGAACGGGTTTTGGGGTTTAGGGTTTGGGTTTCGGGGTTTAGAGTTAGGGCTAGGGGGTTTATGGTTTGGGTTTCGGGGTTTAGGGTTTGGGTTTCGGGGTTTCGTGTTTAGGGTTTGGGTTTTGGGGTTTAGGGTTAGAGCTAGGGGGTTTAGGGTTTGCGTTTCGGGGTTTAGGGTTAGAGCTAGGGGGTTTAGGGTTTGGGTTTCGGGGTTTCCGGGTTCGCGAACGGTGGGTGCGCGACGCGAAGGGGTTCGGGTGCGCGACGAGTTTGGGTTCCGGAAGGTTTGGGTGCGCGACGCGTTTGGGTTCGCGAAGGGGTTCGGGTGCGCGACGCGTTTGGGTTCGCGAAGGAGCTCGGGTGCGCGACGAGTTTGGTTTCGCGAAGGGGTTCGGGTGCGCGATAGTTTTGCACATATACAAAGTTCCAAATATCTAAATGCACATACACAAAATATGCACATTTATCTAAATGCAAAGTCCCAATTATTAAAAAATTACATACAAAATTATATATACCAAATTACATACAAAATTATATATATACCAAATTACATAAAAAATTATATATACAACATTATATAAACAAAATTATATATACCAAATTACATACAAAATTATATATAAGTATATAAATAATAACAAATTATATATAACAAATTAAATCCTTAAACTCACTTGTAGCTTGTTGAACTCTGTGTATCTCAGAAACTAGATGGGAATTAAACACATGTTCTACAGTCATCTCCCAGTCACTTGTAGTTTTTTGAATTTTTTGACTCGACCAAACAAGCCAATGGCTAGTTTGGGTCACCTCCGAATGAAGTTACGAATCTGCTGTAAAAATTTGAGCCAAAACGGAGCACCGAGTGAAAAGTTATGCCTGTTTTATAGAAGGTATTTCAAATTATGTTTTCCAAAGGCACGAAAATCAGCAGCGGCTAGGGTAAACTTCCTCCTAGTGTATGCGGCAGCAAGCAATAGGTATTCTCCAGATGAAACAAGGATCAAGTATGCAATGCAAAAGCGATCAAAGCGGCTTGCAACCTATCTAGGGCTTGCACGGCGAGAGTTCACACAAGGCGGCTAGCGAGGCAAATCGAGTAATGTGGTGGCTCGAATTGTTGTATGGCTAAACGTGGATGGGATAGAGGTGGAAACAAATGAATCACAGCAACGGGCGATTGAACTACGACATGAACACTACTAAAACCAGCAACGAGACTTAACCACGGACACAAACTCAACAAAGCGAAACTGAAACGAAATTGCAAAGGCTAAAAGGGGTAGTAGGACAGCGGAATTATTTTTGGGGCTATTTTCTGGACTATAGGACAAAGGTGAAAGGACGAACCTGACGGTAAAACTGTCTCTGATACCACTTGATGGGAACTAGGGTTTCCCGATCTTCCGTCAGGTGAAGGATAACTCGTTTTGGGCGGAGCGCAACTCACCGATGTGGCTTCAAGTCAGCAAACTCGAACCCTGCAATCTTAGCACCACGACTCCTCTGGTTATCAACCGTGTCACAACCCGGTTGACCTCGCCAAGAAGGCTAATCCCTGCCTACGAAACGAAGAACACAAGCAAGAACTCGAAAGAAGCAGCTCTCAAAGGAAGTGACACTGCAGATGTATGATTAAGATCAAAAGTTGGGGTTCTACAAACCGATAACGGCGAAACTGTTCTTGACAGATTAATCAAAGCAAAACCCAAACCCTAATGTGGCTTAGGGTTTTTAGGGTGCCATTGGAAAGATTATCTCCTTAGCTTTCCAAACATATGTAGAACGTCAAAAACTGAGCCCGTATGCGACCTGGAAGATGAATTTAGTGCGGGCTGCTCCTGGACTCGAGGTGGACTCGAACTTGAGTTTCTTTGGGCCTCCACCTTGGGGACTCGAATCGGATTAGCCTTGGGCCTTATTCTTGACTTGGAAAACCATGTTGGTCTCTTCTCCACCCCATGCACCCCTAATGGACATATGTATGGGGGTCATGTCCTCATCATATTGGGTAAGGCAAAGCAATGGTTTTATGCTAGTCATGAAGCTATAGATTCATGGGATAAGTGCACTAGTGCCTTTTTGCTAAAATTCTTTCCGGTTGGGAAAACCAATGCCCTCCGGAATAAAATTGATAGCTTCCAGCAAGCAAAAGATGAAACAGTCCCGGAGGCATGGGAATGCCTCCAGGACTATATTTCTGCTTGTCCTCACCTTGGTATGCAGAATTGGTTCATCATCCAAACCTTTTACCATGGGCTAAAGAGCTCAGCCCGTGCGTATTTGGATGCTGCTGCTGGAGGAGCATTTTTCTCTCTTGAGGAGAACTGAGCTAAGGCCCTCATCGAGAAGATGGTGGAAAATCAAGGTTCGGGCAATGAACGTGACCAACCACATACCCGAGGAGTCCACCATGTTGAAGCTTTGGACATGCTCGCTGCCAAGATGGACCTCCTTCTGAAGAAGATGGAGGCCCTATTCAAGAGACGGTGCAAGCCATGGACGCTCGCATGACGTGCGAGGTCTGTGGCAACACAGGCCATTCGGGGAATGACTGCCCCGAAACGCGAGAAGATGCTCACTACATCAACAACTCCAACAACAATGGGTATCGTCCGAACAACTACGGCAATCAAGGCTGGAATTCACGCTCAAATCTCCCTTTTGAGAGATCTTCACAAGGTAACAATTTCAATTCCAGTACTTTCAATAATCAGCCGTCTATTAAAGATCTTGTGCTAGGCCAGGGTAAAATCAATCAAAATATTAGTAAAAAGTTTGTTGCAACTGACAAAATCCTGGAAAGCATAGATGCAAAACTGGAATCTTTCTCTTCTGCTATAAAAAGTCAATTGAGCTTCAATAAAATGATAGAAACACAAGTTGCTCAATTAGCTACTGATGTTCCTGATTCTGAATATGGGAAGATTCCGGGGCAACCCGAACCTTCCATTGTGTCTGTTAAAGCAGTAACCATAAGACGGGGTAAGCCGTCTCGTGGTTCGTTCCGTGCTAATCATGCAGGGAAGGCCTCGTACATCCAAGTGGATACACCCAGAGGGCTGTACCTACCAAGAGCTGCCAAGAAGTCCATCATCAACACTCCTCTGGAAAGGAAGGAAGATCCCGGAGAGCCAGTCATTCAGTGCTCGATTTGGAATCGATGCATTGAAAACGCTCTCTGCGATCTTGGAGCTAGCGTCAACATCATGTCTAAGGTATTATTCAAAAAGTTATGCTACCCTGTTCTTTATGCTACAAATGCCCAGGTGCAACTTGTAGATTCGTCATTCAGCTACCCCGAGGGGGTGATTGAAAATGTCCCGGCCTGAATTTGGGGATATTATGTCCCTACGGATTTCGTAGTCCTTGACACGGGGAACGATCATTCGTTTCCCCTTGTGTTGGGCCGGCCATTTTTAAACACCGCTCGGGCTAGAATTGATGTGGATACGAGAGAAATCTCAATCCATATCAGTGGAACGCCGATATCATTCATGTTCCAACCCCGGGAGTTTAGAAGAACAAGGGAATTCACTCCGAAGCAAAGAAGCGCTGAGTGTTTCCTGGAAGCCCTCCTTAGTGGAGAGCTGGAAATACACGGTGCTGAGCAGTGGGATCAACCCACTGAATCTGAAAGTGAGGATGAAATGGACCGCCTCTTCCGGAAACAAGAGGAGGATCAAGCTATATGGAACACATCAGAAGAGTCGATTCTACCACCGAAGAAAATCAAGAAGGTGTGGCGGAAGAAGCACAGTTCATCATCCGAACCATCCACTCTGGGATCGGACGATGAGAAAAATCACTGAAGCCACGGAGGAGTCCCGCTCATGGACTCAAAATTCGAGCTCTAACCGCGAGAAAAACCGGTATGTATCTCATGTTTCCCTTTCCAATTTTAAATTTCAATTCACTGCATTTGCATGTTTTATTTCAAAATTTTTGAATCACTTGTGCATGAAATAAAATGAGAGAATAGCAAGAAAAAACTTGGTGCATGCAAAACATCTTTGGTTTAAATTTTGGTAAAAATAAATGGACCATATGCTGAAATTTGTTTGAAGTGGGTAAAATTTGTAATTTTTATTACTTTTACCCCTTCTAGAACATCTCCATTTATTTACCATCATCACCAACCAGCACAAAGCATGTTTACCCCACTCCACATGGCTGCACACTCACCAATTATCACAAACATGGTAGCATGGGACTGACACCAATAATTTGTCCACTTTGGTCATGTCAAAATGAGCATCTTTGCGCTAACTTCCACTCAAATGACCATATATCAATGCTGGCCACTAAAATTTGCATGCACATGAAGCAAAGGGGGAGCACCAGCACTCACATGGAGTGCTGGCAGCACTGCCTTGGTTCGGCCAAACCAGGGGGGTTCGGCCGAACCAGGCCTGCCTCCCCTCGGCCTATAAATGCTGCCCCAAGTGCTTGCTTGCTTCTTGCACCACTCCTTGCTGCATACATTTGCCCAGGAGCTCTCTCTCCCTCTCATGTTCTTGCTCTAGCTTGCTCTCAAGCTTTCTCTCTTTGTTCTTGCTCAAGTTTGATTCACTTGCATTAAGAAAAACACAAAAGCATCTGCTTCCGATTTTGCTGCTGAAACTTGAATGTGTTTGTGGAGGTTTCTGACACCCACAAGAACGACTAACCTTTTTGTGGAGGTGTCAAATCCCCGCAAGAACGATTAACCCTCGAATGACTGACTTGCCTTCATTGTGCTAACCTCATAATTTCAGTCCTTCGGGTATCGTTGTGTGCACTAAACTTTTGCAGGGAACATGTCGTGGCTATTCTGAAGGTCCAGCCGGTTGAGCCGTCATTCAAGCGGTGATGATGCCGGTAGTTCACCGACCCCATCTAACGCACCGGCTCCGATGGAGATGGATGAGCCAGGGGCATCGAACATAGGCGGAGGCTATGCCTCTAGCTCAGTTCAAAGGCTCCTGAGCGAGGAAGACATCATCCTCAGGATGACCCGCAAGCAAGAAGCATTTGCTTTGCTGCGCGTGAAGGAATTCGAACATACCCGAATTTATGAGCATGACCTACTCGTAAAGACGGGGATGGTCGATGAGTTTCCGGAGGTTTTCCACGCCATTGGGTGGGAGAACTTCTAGCAGATCATGGAACCAGGTTCGCGCCTCCTTTCCCTTGAATTTTTATGCACACTCGTTTCTGAAAGGGCCAGTTAGATCCAAGCCATTATAATTTTCACTATTTGAAAATATGCCATCGATGTGTCACTGACAGGTGGGGGCTACCTCAGTCACTGACAGTGGCATTTTTCCAATTTTCAAAAATTATAATGGCACGAGAGGAATTAATCCTTTTTGGAAAGGCGGGTATTCGCTTTCGACTTTTTAACCAAGAGTATTCTTGCTCTTGGAGGGATTTTAGTGTGGCTTTGGGTTTTAATCATCGCTGTTCTTTAGAGCCCACTAAATCTTTGAAAAAGTTTAGTAGAGTTGACTTTTGGCACAAAATTTCTGGGAACACTAGATGTACGGCTCCCCGTACAAATGACATTCATAACCCCACCTTGCGTTTCATGCATCGGTGGCTAGCTATGACGGTGTTCCCTCGGTCGGATTTGCATCCCGTTAACACAGTGGAGTTGCGTTTGCTTTATGCAATGACTAAAAAGATTCCAGTCTCGCCTGTTCAAGACTTGGTTGCCCATTGGATTTCTATGCCCCCTCGTGTTGGGAGTGTGGCGATGACTTCTTTAGTTACTCGCCTCGCTACCTGGCTAGGCATTCTTGACAATGCCCAGCTATCATACATCGAGATAGAACGTCCTGTCGTGGATGACGAGCACTTTGTGCAAAGCCACATGATACGCAAGGCGTTCAATGGGAGCCTCGTTATGACTTATCGTGGCCATACAACGGCAGTTCCATTACCTTGCCCGGAACTTTGGTTGTATGCCGCTCGGAAACTGACCCTTCAGCTAAGGGCGGGTTCGGAAGACTCTCCCCCAGGAGAGAGCCAGCCCGCCACAGTGTTACAGGCACAGGGCTAGTTACTCGAGGGCGGGCCAGAAGAGACGCTGGTCTGGTCACTGCACAGGGACAAACGGATTCACCTCAAGAACCGCACCGCCACACTTCTGCTTTTGAGGAGGCCTATGAGCAGTACACCGGCGCTGGGACATCTAGAGCAGGAGGCTCTGGATATCCCCAGGGTGCGGAGTACTTTGCCTCGGGCCGTTGGGACTATGCTCAGAGTTTGGGCTCTGAATTTTCCCAGGGTTATGGGTTCGATAGTACCTACTATCAACCCTATAACCCAGGATTCTCTCAGTCCGAACGGTACACCACGCCAATCGGGGCGTACATTGATCGGGAATTATCCTATATTTTCGATCGAGTGGATCCCATCGATGATTGCACCCGGGACATTGAAGGGACTTTGGCCCAGCACACTTGCTACCTTCAAGAGAACGGCTCTATGCTGGAATCCCGAAGGTATGAGCAGAGGGAGCAGTTCGAGAGAATGAACAATTACTTCTCGAACTTCCGACCGTACCAGTGACGTCGTCAAGCAAGCTTAGGGGGGGAGAACCCCCACGAAGGTATGTCCGACCCGTTCCAGCTCAGCAGTAATTTTGTTTGCTTTCATTTCCCTTCATTTCAATTCCTGTTTAAATATTAGAAAAGACCAAAAAAATATATTTGCTTTGAATCTTGAATAAAATCAACTCCCAGACTATGCATGAATGAAACATATGCCTCTCATTTTGGAAATGATGAATAGTTGCTCTGTCATTTATTTTGCAAGTATCTTGTGCTTAATTAATTGCTTTATTGGTACTTGAATTTAATTGGCATGAGTGATGATAAAACCTAAAAAAATCCTTGTGGGAGCATATGCTTATTCTAAGTCTAAGTTGTTGTGAGGAATGATATAGTGAGATTTGGTTGAGTTTTATTTCTGCTCTTAGTAAGGTGAAAATATCGGATGCTTTATTTTCAAAAATATTCAAATGAAGTTCCTCATTGATTCAAAATGCCTATCCAAAGCCATATGATAAGTTAGTTGAAAAACCTTCATACATATGCTGCTTGTCATTTTAGTGAGCTTTGTCAAATTGTTGTGACCTTAGTGAGGAACATTTCATGCTTTAAAAATCGAGATTCACATACACACCACCTCTCACTTGCAATTCCTACACTGGGAGTTAGCAAATATTTTCCATCCACCATCCACAAAAAAATAAATGCTCCAAGATTCCCTCTCTGAATATCCTTGAGTAGAGGCATGGGCTATGCAAAAAGAAAAAGAGGAAAAGCATGCTAAGTAGCATGGCAAAAATATGAGAAAAATATGAGCATGTCAAAAGACATGGCAAAAATATGAGAAAAAGAAAAGCATGCTCAAGAAAGCATGGCAAAAATAGAAAGAAAAAGAAGATAGCCCATGTTCTCGAAAAATAAATTCAAAAAAGAGGAAGAATCATTCCCAAGGAGTTTACACCAATTTCCATTTTCCACTCCACACATCCATACACTTGCACTTCTTGATCTAAAGGTATGATTGGATCCTCCTTAGGTCCAGTCTTTGACTTAGCAAAATTCTAGAATGCAAGTAGGCTTTCATCCATTCGTCCTGCAAGAGCCACACAAAAAGCTTTAGTAGAGTTAGGATGAAAGAAGGCAAAGCCTTTGGTGAGGATACAAATACCACTTGAGTGATTGAGTGTGCCTTTGAGGAACTAAGCTTTAATTTTCAAAAAATTTGAAAACTCTGAGGTGGGATCCTGAAAATAGTAGGAATGGAATAAAACTAAGTTAAACTGTTCTACCTTTCAACCGCCCAAGGCAAGGAGTTTGATAGAAGCCCCATAGGTAAGAAGGTAATTGGTCACTTTGCTGAAAAATTCAAATACCTTAAAGTGTTAGTTGAGTATAAAGATTACCTGCAAAATAATGACATTGCAGCAACTCCTGATCCACCGAGCCTAAGACTCTATCTTTTCTCGAGGACGAGCAAAGGTCTAAGCTTGGGGGAGCTTGTTAGCGGTCGTTACGGTATGAATCCGACCACCAACTCTCGGGAATAAAAGAGGTTTTATGTAACATTTCATGAATTTAGGTTTTACCTCTAATAAAGTTCCACGAGTTTTGGTGAGTGTCTTATTTGCAGGGACCGAGTCGGAAAAAGCCCGTTAAGGGGGGTAAAACTCCGGTTGGGCCGAAACCTTCCGGTTTCCGACCGAACGACCCCCCTTAACCATGATGCAAGCACATGAGGTGTCGTCCACGTCAGCGATGATGAAGCGATGACCGTGCAAGCCACGTGGACTCCTACCACGCCATTCCATGGGCCAAATTCACCGAAGAACACTAGGACAAGCTAGCCAGGAGGCCCAGGAAGCAGAGGCGGTGCACGAGGGCGGCCCTGGGCCAGAAGCCCAGTTCAGCCGAACTGTAGGGCTTCGGCCGAACCGCCCCCAGCACCCAAAACCGCCTCCAGGGATGCATCAAGGCCGTAGAAGGTTAAGGCGGTTGAATCCGACGTTCGGCCGAACTGGATGAGTTCGGCCGAACCCATCCAGTTCGGCCGAAGTGGCCGGTAAACGCCACAACGTCCCGTGGTGGTTACTCCACTCAACCCCCCTTTGGTGCTATAAATGGAGGTGTCCATGGCTCATTTCAACACACACCAAGCCAAGGAGCTCTCATTTCCATTTATCTCTAGTAGAGTTAAGATAGTTTAGTTGGGAGTTAGAGTCAAGTCGAGCTTTGTCTCGGAGGTTCCGGAGTCGTCTTCAGAAGCTCTGGTATAAGCTCTTGTATCTTTTTCTTTTCCTTTTGCAAGACTTGAGTTATCAATATAATTATCTTTATCATCTTGCATTTGTCATTTATAGCTTTCTTCTACTTTGTTCTAGTTGCATCAATATCGTGTTTAGACTATAGTCGGTTCTAGTTCTAGTGCTTCTATTTCTTGTTGAAGTCTTTGTCTTAGCTGGTTCTTCGACTTAGCTCAATATTTGCCGGTGAACTGTCACCGGGGGTATTGACGGGTTGCTTGCTTTTGCTAGTGAAGTAAGTAGTCATTGGTTAGTGTGGGTGTGGTACCCAGACTAGTCAATGGCCTTGGTTTGCCCCCGATTCAACGAACGTGTGGTAGCCGTTAGGTGGTGACAGCCCTATACGGTCTTTGTAATCCACCTCGTTAGTCTCGGCCTGTAGGATCCCCTAGTGTGGAGCTGGTGGCACCCCTTCTCATCCCTTTCTGCGTGTCACTGGTGTCCATTGTCCCGATGCTAAGACATTAGAGTTAACCCAGACCTTCCAGTGCTGGCTCTTTAGCCGCTTTATCTCTAAGCCCGAGTGACATAGACAGATAAAGTCCATAGGAATCCTCTATCTCTTCTCGTTGTCCTCCCAGCTATCAATACCTTCTCTCTCTCTTACTTGAGTCTCCCTTGAGCTGTGTGTCATGGTATATCCACTCCTATCCAATACCGTTATCCCCTGTCTTGTTTAGTTGTGTACCTTTCTCTGATAGTCTTGAATACCTGTTTACTAGTACTCTTGCCAAAGCTTCCCTGCGGAAATATAAATTACGATACCTCGGGATACTCCTAGGTGAAGTGCTACAGCGGTGATTCTGCGCGCTTGTAGAATATTTATATATTTTACTAAGCCATAAGAAAAACCATTGAAACACTCCTTACCCCAGTACCGGGATTCTCAATCCTGATATTGGATCGTAAGAAGTGCCAACAGTCAGTAGATGTGTTGAGAAAATCATAGAGAGTTCATTGAGGTTTTCCTTGAGAGTAATCGGGCCCTTCAACAAATCCGAATGAGCATGCGGATGAAAAAGTAATATAATCTACAAAATTAGGACCCTACAAAGAAGATATTTGTTAGATGAGATTATTAACATCGAGGTTATTATAAATATTTTTTGCTTCTAGAAACATTAGCAAAATATCATAGGGGGGCCTTGTTTTTTTGTTTGGCCCTGGGCCCCCAAAGCCTCAGGACCGGCCCTGATCAATCCTAAACATCGTGACCACTGAAGATCTCTCATTTATCGATTTGTCATCGGACGCGGAATCGGCTTGGTGTAGCAACGCACGAGTAAACTGATTTTTTGAAGAGATAATTGCTTATTTGACATTAAAAGTTGGATGTATTCCCTATCTGACACTGAAAATTCAACCCTGCCTTATCTGACCCCAACATTAAAAGTTTATGCCCAATATGACACTACCGTTAATCTTGTTAGCCTTTTCTGTTAGATTTTGTACTGTACATTTGTAAACAATGAACTGATGGACGGAACTACCCTTCTACCCTTAGGGAAAAAATTCCCGACCCGACGTTCCGACTCCTCCGTGGCCTCTATCTCCCCGACGCCCCCGCTCCATCTTTCTCCGGTGCCTCCGCTCACCAAACCCTAGATCGGCGGCGATGTCATCGCAGTGGATTCACGGAGGAGATGCGTCGGCGTCCGGCCGCGCTCTGGGAAGGAATTGGGCGCTAGCGGCTTCGTCGAGGTGAATTCACGGCGAGGAGATGCCAGGCTCGGGCCGCACCAAAGTGGGGTGCCAGAGTCGAGCCCCTCCGAGGTGCTCCATGGTTGGAATCGGCTCCCTGGCCAGGCACATGCTCGGGAATAGGCCAGGCTCGTTGTGATGTAGTGCACGGCTCTGGATGCTGTGTACTACTCGATCCCATCAGGCGAGAAAAACATGGAGACCTCTGATGCGTTGCTTGAAGTGTGAGTTCCGAGATGTCTTGTAGATTTCGATGTGCTGTCATGTTTATCAGACAATTAGTAGATGCAGTAGGCTCAGCGAGAGTTGTCTTGACTAACATGATGGATCCAGATCAAGGTTTTAAAAAGCCGGCTATAGCTCTATAGCCATTTGAAACAGAAAACCGCTATTTAAAATCATGTACAATTTAGCCGCTATAACCCGCTATAGCCTTATTTAACCCGCTATTAGCTGTCTTGTGCCAGCCGCTAAACCCCTTAACCCCGCTATTTAAAACCATGATCCAGATACAAGCTATTTACTGAAATAAAATCGATTGGCAACTTGAAAGGAGTTTAGCTGTTTTTCTTTTCAGAAGGCTATGGACTGTGACACAACAAATTTGAAGGACTTTGTTCGGTCCATCACAGACAACTATGATATGGTTCGACGAACTAAGCTATGTTGAATTTTTTACTGTGAATATGATCTTGCTTAAATAAGTTGATATGTTTCATTTCAATACAAAACGTTGTCTAAATACATGTATTTTACATCTTCTCCTTGTTCTATCTCTAACAGAATTGACCATAGGGGTAAAATTGTCTTTTCATGTGGCACTTAACAGAGAAACTAACAGAAGTGTCAAATTAGGTACGAGTATATAAAGTTAAGGTCAGACTAGGCACACTTCAATTTTCAGGACCAAACAGGGAATAGAGTCATCTTTGGATGGCAACAGGGGATTCTCTCTTTTTCGAACACACCTCGACAGTTTTGTGCGCGAGCAAAACCCCCCACGAAATCCAAGTGCGCGAGTGCAACACAGCCCGAACCCCATCCACCCACCCTCCGCCCAGCTCAAGGGAAACGGGACAAGAGCTCGCGGCGGCGATGGCGGCGAACCTGGAGGACGTGCCTTCGCTGGATCTGATGCACGAGCTCCTCCGCCGAATGAAGTGCAGTTCTAAGCCCGACAAGCGACTCATCCTCATCGGTCCGTCCGCCCGCATCTCCCTTGTCCCCTTCTTCGTCTGATCTCTGCGCGTGCGCGGGTCAAGATCCAGTTGGGAGCCGGGAGATCCCGCTTGTGCATCCGAGGGTTGGTCTAGGCTTTAGATCCGCGCGGCCTTTTGGTCCCCATCTGGGCCATCTCGGGTCCTTCCGTAGTTCCGTCCTGGGTTGTTGTTGAAGTATGGTGGTTGACTTTATCTGTTTCTATCTCAGCTTTCGCGCACTTGACTAGTTGGAGGAGAATCCGTAGCATTTGTTGTGGAATCATGCTCAAAGTGCTTCTGAAAGTTTCATAAGTGAATCTAACAATTTTTGCAATGCCTGGTGGAATTGGTTGCAAGTTTCAGCAATGTGTGTAATTCTAAAAAAAAAATATCATCTCGTTATCATGTGTTTTTAGGAATATTATCCCTACAATGCCTGATAATGGCTGTGTTTCTTTGGTCGATGAAAATTTTTACTTACACGTTTCACCAATAATTAAGGGAATTAAATAAAGTGAGTTTACAAAACTACCTTCACAATCATTGGACTAATTCACGAGATAAATCTAATGAGGCATTTGACTGCACGATTAGAGGATGGTTGCTTTAGCATTACTGTAGTAAATCATGGGTTAATTAGGCTCATTAGATTTGTCGCGCAAAGTTATACTCATCCTTAGAAATGTTTTGCAAATAGACTTTATTTAATACTCCATGCATGTAAGATTCCGTGGGTGAATTTTTTTTGGTTTCCAAAGAAACACGGCCATTCTGAGAAAAGTTTCTTCTTTCTGTGCGTGTTTAGATTCTTCATGCATAACTTAGAAGTTTGTGTCGTCCAGAATAAAGAGCTGATATTGTTTTGTTGAAAAATGTGAGCTTTTCAGAGAACAAAAAAAACTTCTAGTAGTGGCTGGAGGCTTGAATGCAATGTATTACTAGGTATCTCTTATTATTATTAATTTTGAACTGTGAAGTTTTTATTCATTCTACATCAAGATGATGCAACCAGACTTGAAAGTCTCCCGAAGTATGCCTTCAGGCACACAGCCTTACATAAATGGTAGAAATAAGACCAGGTTTGATATTATGGAAATTGCTTTTTTTTCTAATCATATGATTGGAAGTAGATTGAACTAATATCCGTGGTTGAAATGTTTATAATTTTTGTTTGGTGATAATAGTTGCAGTGTGATTGACAGAGCTAGCAGGTTGAAGGCACATACTGAACAATTGAAATGTCTTATGTACCTCCTTTTATTTAAGCTTTTGTTTGGATTCATATGCACCGAGTTTTATGATATTCATATTGATTCTATGTCAGCTTGTGGGACTTTATTTTTGGAGGATCTTTGTTACAGTTTTAAGATGGTTTTCTGCTGATGTTATAGGTCCACCGGGGTCTGGCAAGGGTACACAATCTCCTCTTATTAAAGATGAGTATTGCTTATGCCATTTAGCCACAGGTGATATGTTGAGAGCTGCTGTTGCTGCTAAGACTCCTTTAGGAGTTAAGGCAAAAGAAGCAATGGATAAGGTAATAAGACGGAGGGGATAAAAAAGCCATGGAAAATTATTCCAAGATTAAGATTTGCTCCATTCTTTTTTGTTAGGGGGAGCTTGTTTCCGATGATTTGGTTGTTGGGATTATTGATGAAGCCATGAAGAAACCTTCGTGCCAAAAGGGATTCATTCTTGATGGGTTTCCTCGCACTGTTGTTCAAGCTCAAAAGGTGAGATGATTGGAATTTGAACAATTTGTCGAATATCATGGACGTACATTAGTGATTTTTACTAGCGGACCCAATTATTAATGAGTAGAGTATGCACCTATGTTTGAAACATAGTTTTCTCTTACTGTTTCGTGAAATGTTTTCTTCAGCTTGATGAGATGCTGGGAAAGAAAGGCACTAAAGTTGACAAGGTTCTTAATTTTGCAATCGATGATGCCATTTTGGAAGAAAGAATCACTGGCCGATGGATCCATCCCTCCAGTGGTAGGAGTTACCACACAAAATTTGCGCCCCCAAAGGTTCCTGGAGTTGATGATGTAAGTCAAATACAGATCTTGTAGTTTCTTAAATGCATTAATAGGCCTAGTTTGGTATAGTTTCAGTGGTTACCCTAATTGAGATTTGGCCGGGTATGCTGATAATATGGCATGGTTTTCGGTTGAACCTATATTAATAGTTCAAATCTGCAAAATGCTTATTTATTTATGATACTTAATTTGCCAAATAAACTGTTATGAGTTCCTTGTTGATGTGTATTTACTACAATTCTTTTGGACAGCTATGCTAATACTATGCCAGGGTGTTTGATGGCTTGACCTACTTAAATATTTCATGAGTTATATCTTGGAGTCTGCAAAATCTTATTTTGCTTATGATGTTAAAAATAAATCTGCCAAACAAGCTGTTATAAGTTTGTTGTAGATGGTAAAACTGCAGAAGTTACCTATTGTTAGTGTTTTACTTGCTTCATGAGTACACTTTGGTTTAATTCACATTGCTTTTTCTATACATGCATCTTCTCCATATTACTACTGTTCATTTCTATCCTTTTATCGAATTATTCCCATAGATTGCTTTGAAGTCTGTGATCATGTTGATATCTTTTACAAGAATCAATGGTTCTTTATGCAGTTAATATATGGTTTCTAATGTCTTCCTTGCTCTCAATATTTTGTTAATCATTCTATATGTTACTTTTCCATCAAGGTCACTGGAGAACCACTGATTCAAAGGAAGGATGACACAGCTGAGGTTTTGAAGTCTAGGCTTGAAGCTTTCCACAGACAAACTGAACCGGTATGCTATTCTCACACGTATTAAAGTTGCCCGCAGTCCTAACAAAACGTGATTTAAACATTTCTATTTTTCCCATTTTGTGTACTATTATCATTGGTAACCTCTAATTTCATTGGTACTGTAAGGCAACAAATTTTTCACGACTCAATTATATTGTTTTATGCTGAGTTCATTTTGGTACATTGAATTTGTATACAAAAACTTTCTGGTTTTCATTCCCATCTCATGGTCGCTTCTTTTGTTGCATCTCATAATTGAATCTTGCTGCCTGTTGTCTAACTGTTGTTAACCAATGCTTTTGCTAGTTAAATATTTTTTAATGGACTGATTTCTTTCCACCAGGTGATTGACTATTACTCCAGGAAGGGCATAGTGGCGAACCTTCATGCCGATAAGCCACCGAAGGAAGTGACAACTGAGGTCCAGAAAGCCCTCTGTTGACGTGCCACCATTTTGGAGATCAAATTGCGAAATTCTAATCAGATCTTATGATGTTGTAGAGGTCCATTGATATTGACATGCCAAGGTTTACAGTTTTCTTTTTATCCGACACTGATCAGATTTAATGAGCACAGTGAACATCACCGGGGTTTTTTCTTTTGCAATAATCTCTGGCATGATGGGACGCAATGTCAATGTTTTGTACCAGTTGTTGACAGTGAGTTCACCCTTTTGAATTTTGACAAAGGCTCTCTCGATTTGCTGTCGCCTGTGCACACGTGAACTGGTGATTGTCGTTACCTATCTGGAAAAGTCGAGGCGACTGTCTTTATTAATTGCATAATTTCTGTTTTTTCTATAGTCCTATTGTAACAGGTTGTGTCGTCATTTGCTACGTGGAGCTCTGGCTAGCAAGCGTTCTGGCAACAACCACCATCCAAATCCACCTACCAGATTTTCTTGTAACTTGCAGATTTCATTCGCTTTTGATCCTGCTTAGATTGTCGGCAGATGTAACATGGACAAGGGTTTGTCCAGTAGTAGTATGAATAAGAATTGAAACAGACAGATTTTGAAGTTTAGTTTCCCAAGAATTGTGTTACACACACTGTACAAGAGTTTCACAATATGATGCCGGCATTTCTGAATCCTGTTAAAATCAGGTGAGGCAAGTCTCTTCAGCAGCACTAAAACAGCACATCATGTTGAGTCGGCGACAAAATGTTTATGCATCAGAGGAAAAACCATCGAGCACCAACTTCGCGGTTTTAGTCAGCAAACACCCTCTTTGCACTATCAGCATCAGTTGGCGGTGGTGATACAGTAAACATGTTGTGAAATTTTCAGCATTTATGGACATGCACATAATTTATAAGAATTTATATAAAAACAGCTAGCTAGTGAAGTAAATAATTCATAACTTCAAGTGCACAAGCATGCAGAAGCTCCACTTTGCTCAGTGGCACTTCCATAATGAAAAAGTAGCTTGAGACAAAAATTCAAACATTTTTAGCAATGCATTTATTTCAATTTTCCAAGATTAAACTTAGCATAAATGATAAGTATAGCAAAAACAGTACATGCATGTGAATAAAATGCATGAATCAGTATTTCTACTTGCATGTAACGTAGACAAATTGATTTTACCATTTTAACATGCTTAGAGAACTAATAATGCATTTTCTAAGCTCACAGGCATGCATTGAATAAATACAAAATTTACAGAAAAGTAAACTTGTTGTGCATGCATGTAAAACCATTGTGTAGATCTATTCACCTAGAGTGCAATGCAATAAGATTTGCCATTTTAATATTTTTGTACAATTTATGAGGCATTTTCCACGTTGAAAAGCGTATAAGCAAACATCATTTTAATTGGTGCAAAAATATAAAGATTTCATGCATGCATGTTAGTTCATTTGAAAGACATTTTCTCAAGAAAGCCAAAACGGTTGGATTTATCATTTTAGTACTTTTCTGTGATTTTTGGTGATTTTTAAGGATTCAGCCGAAAAACAACAAAAAGAACCTTCCAAAGTTCAGATCTAACACTGAGAGTTTAAAGAATCACAACTAAGCCCCCAAACCTTGCATGCAGGCACCTGGCGAAGAAGAAGAAATTGCAAAACAGCCCTCAAGAGGTTTTGCCCGTGCTCGTGATGACTGTCCAAAAGCTTTCAAAATTTAAATTAAACATCAAAAACTCTTGAACTACAGCTTTGCGCAGAATTTCATGGTCTACAACTTTCATAACGAACATTTTTTCCAAAAAAAAAAACGCCAAAGTAGATCGGGCAAAAAGAAGTTGGATGAAATTTCAAGTTTGAAATTTTAGAAATTTATTTGGTTTACATGTATTGGGGCAATTTAAAAATAGTTAGAGTTCAAAATTCAAAACTTGAAGTATTGGTTTTGAAGAGGACATATCCAAGTTTAATTTGGTACCACATGCACATCTAAATCTTTCATTCATTTCAAATTAGAGAGGGTCAAAGTTGGACAAAAACCAGATTTTCTAGAATTTTTTATTCCAAACTTGGGCCAAGTTTGACTGAGTTTTGACCAAGAATTTAAAAGGCTTAAACTTAAAAGTTGTGATCATGAGCTATGCCATTAGAAAGGTGTTGATCTCTAGTTTTAAAATATGCAAAAACATTTTGGCACTATTCAAGGAAATTTTGAATAAAAGTTGGTCAACTGTTGAGCACTCAAAAGGGACTTAACCAATTATTCATATTGGCCTATGATCACATGTAGAGTTATGATGTTTATGCAACATTTTTAATATGGTGATGCTTTAATCATATAGGCATGCTTATGTGGACATGAAATGATGTTTTTCTAACAAGTTTGAATTTTAAATTTTCAAATGATCAAATTTGAACCATATTTCATTTAAATGCAAGATTAAGTGCATAAGTGCATAATATGTGCATGCAATGATATGCAACTTACGTTTTATTCTTCATGTTTAGCACAAATAAACCTTGGGTTTTCACATAATACCCCCCTTGAAAAGAATCTCACCCCGAGATTCTGGTGCTAGGATTAGTGTGGGAGGTTATGGTACCTTGACTTAAACTTAGAAAACCGGGATATTTGAGATTTAGATACAATTCTTGTTCCCATGTGGCCTCATCTTTGGAATATTACTCCATTGAATTTTATAGAATTTGACGGTGTGAGTTCGAGTCGTTCTTTCTTTTTTATCAAGAATTTTGATGGGATGCTCTTCATAGGAAAGATTGGGCTCTAAATGAAGTTGTTCCGATACTACATACTCGGTAGGTACACGTAAGCATTTCTTGAGTTGCGATACATGAAAAACATTGTGGATGGCGATGAGGGTATGAGAGAGTTGTACTCGATATGCTACCGGTCCTCATCTTTCAAGTATCGGAAAAGGTCATATGTAGCGAGGAGCTAGTTTTCCTTTCGAGCAAAATCTTTACACACCTCTTGTTGGCGAGACACGAAGATAAACATGATCACCCTCATCAAAATGTAACGGTTGTCTTCTTCAATCATGATAGCTCTTTTGTTGGGATTGAGCAGCTTTATGGTTTTATTAGATTTTCTTCACTTTTTCATCCGCTTCGACAACTTAGTCTCGTCCAAAAATGATTCTCTCTGAGTTTGGACCAACTCAAGGGTCATCTACATCTTCGGCCATACAATGCCTCAAATGGTCCCCTTTTCAAGCTAGATTGATAGCTATAGCTGTAAAAAAATTCCAAGAGAGATAAATGTTGATCCCAATTCTTGCCATAATGAATGGCACATGTTCTTAGCATATCTTCCAAGATTTGATTTACTCTTTCCATTTGTCCATTGGTTTGAGGGTGATATGTGGAACTTTTGATAAGTGTTGTGCCTAAAGAGAGTTGTAATTGTTTCCAAAAGCGTGCCACTGAATGTGCATCTAAGAACTTGTATGTTTTGGTGCATCTATAAAGTTCCACTAAAGGATAACTCAGATAAGGAAAGAGGAAGGAGTAGCTAGTTGGGAGAACAATGAGACGAGATAAGATTCCTATGTACTTTATCTATTCGGGTCACTTGGGTAAAGAGATACATCAGTTGGGAAACAACGGTTAAAGACCAAGTATAATTCTATTGCCTTGGCATCGGGACAAGGCGCCAGTAGCTCACAGAAAGGGGTGAGAAGGGGAACTGCCAACCTCCTCCAAAAGGCCCTACGATGCCGAGACTAACGTGGTGGATTACAAAGGCTGATAGGGCACCAGAACTAGAGCTTATACTAGAGCTCAAAGTCTTACAAAAAGAAAAGTAAAAGATACAAGAGGTTATACCAGAGCTTCTGAAGACGGCTCCGGAACCTCCGAGACAAAGAGAGTGACAAGTAGAGATCCTTGGCTTGGTTTGTCTTGGACAAGGGGGTAGACCTCTACACTTATAGTGGTTTAAAGGCGGTGGAGTGGATCACCTTCCAAGGCACCCCACCCCCCGGCTAGTTCAGACGAACGGATTGGTTCAGCCGAACTGTCCATCTTCCACCGCCTCTTCATCTGGGGCCTAGTTTACTCCTAAATGGCGGTTGTGGGTCGGTTCCTTGTTCGGGTGAACCTCCTCTTTCGGCTGAATTGGCCCACAGCCCCTGTTGCTCTCTGATGCACCACCTCTGCACTTGGACGTCTTTGATCGCCTCCACTTAGCTGGGGTTGTGTTTGTTTGCCCCGTATTGGTGACGTTATCGATCCGTGTGGCTTGCATCGTCATCGCTCTATCGTCACTGACGTGGACTTTGTGCATGAGACCTCCTGATTGTGTTTCACTTCATGGAATGTGTATGGGCTAAGGGGGGTAACTCGGCCGAACCAAGTGGTTCGGGCGAATTGGCCAATTCTATCCCTTTTAGCACGTATTTGTCAATTATGTACCTGCACATTGGATACTCACTAAAACTCGTTGAACTTTATTAGAATATAAACCGTACCTAAGTGTATGGAATGGTGCATATGACATCATTTATTCCCGAGAATTGGTGGTAAAAAATGTGCCGTAACGACTTCCAACAACGATCTAACTGGTCCGGAAACTGGTCCGACCGGTTTGGATGCTCAGAATAACTAACAACTAGTTTGATTTAAAAACTAGTGTGACCGGTTTACCACTGATCAGTAAGTACTAGTTTTTGGAGAGTGGGGTACCCATTGGCCCTCTCCTTTTAGGGCTGCTAGTTCCTTACTTCTTGTGAGCATTCAACAACACTTAGAATGACTAGCATGCTCTCCCCAACATCTCTTTGTGAGATTGGTTGATATAGTTCATATCCTTAGATGGGTTGTGAGAGTGATTGTGTATTAGTTGTAGAAAGCTAGAAAGAGCTGGAGAAATCAGGGAAGAGCAAGTTCCTTAGCTTGAGCACTTTTGGTTGAAGTCTTGAATCTCTTGAAGCATTTGTTACACTTGGAGCTAAAGCCTCATAGACGCCTAGGCGTTGCCGGTGAGCTACCAAGTTTGTGGTGAGCCACGGATCGTTTGTGAAGGCTAGGATCTTTCCTCCTTTGTGAAAAAGTCACAAATTAGTGGAACCGAGGAAAGTGACTTGGAGTGTATAAGCCCACCTATCGTAGGCACCTCAACATAGACGTATGATTCACTTTGGTGATCCGGATTTGTAAAACAACTTTTGAAGTCTCTCATTTGGTTTGCCTCTACTTGTTCAATTCTAGCATTCGTTATTGTTTCTGCTTTGATCTACTTGGATGTGCTTTTGTTGTATGCAGGGACTTGGTGAACCTGCTAGAAATCATCTACATAAGCACCTCCTCAAGTTTGGTTTGTGGTAGAACTTGTAGAGAGGGTTTTTCACTTTATTGGTTTTCTCTGTGTGAAACTGGTCTAACTACTTTTGGTAGTGACAGTGGAGTTAGTTTTGTTAAAATTGCATAATCACCTATTAACCCACCTCTATTTGACATCAATGTCCTTTCAATTGATATTAGAGCTAGATTTCACATCCAAGCATAACCGCCGTGAGTAAAGATGTCGACATCATGTGAGGTACCATGCTCAAATTATACTAATTGGTCTGCTCATGTATATTATGTTATTAGGACTTATTGAGCATGTTTTTGTTGTAGGAATCCATCCTCTAAATGTTGATTGGAATGACCTGTCCAATCTAACTTAAGAGGATACAAATTTCCTACAACTCAATAATCTTTTGTCACTAACTTCTTGTTTGGTGTTTTGAGGAAAGAAGTAAAAGCTTTCATCCTACAAGATGAGATGATTCAAGTTGATGCTCATCTCATTTGACCTCAACTCAAAGAACTATATGCAAACACCAAAAGAAACAAGCAAGAACAAATAAGAGCCAAGTCACATGATGAGTGATCAACATCATCGACAACAAGCACTGAGCCTCTTGTGACCACCACTAAGGGGCTAGAAGGCCAAGTCTGTGCAACCTCTGTTTCTTTGTAGAAACTGGTCCAACCAGTTTCTGAAACAAGTTTGGGCAGAGGGGCTGCACCAAGACGCAAAAAGGGTGGCCAACACCGCACAAGCAAGACCTTCTACACAACAGCTTTGATCTATTCCAGTAATGAAGTGTCAAAGTGTTTTATGGCCAAAACCAACTAGAATGCCAAGAAGGACGAGAATTTAGATAAGTTTCTTTGATAAAAAAATGATTTTTAGTTGTTTAGGATCTTTAGTATAGACTCCATGAAGATTTTTTGGAAAAAGATTATTGAATAATTGGTTATGCGAGGACACATTTCTGATACTTAAAGCCCTTAATTATTACATCAAACTCCTTACTACGATCAGTATCATGGTAAAACATATTATACTTACATAATAAATGTAAGAACTATCAACCGAATTACTGTTTGTACATTTCCACATCCACCGGATGATCGATGCTTAGGGCCCAATTTGAAGGCACAAACGTCGTCGTCCAATAATCAATAGGGCGTGTTTCTTTGATACTGGTAAGCCATGACATTACATTGCCCTTATCCAATGGCAATGACTCATTTCCTCCGTAAACAAATAAACATTAGAGCTTGGAGGTAATCTGATGCAATCCTAACTTTACCAAGTTCTTCGGTAAAATTTTACCAGCAGCGTTTTTAGGTATTGAATTCACAAGAATGACATGATGGATTCGCTTATAGTACACAACCTGCATGATAGATGATAACCGTTAGGCCTATACTAGAGTGCTACACTACACTACATGGATCGAGAAATTGCCATGAAGAAGCTTATACCTGTTTGGCCACATATTCTTTGATCTGCCTTTCATGCATGTTGCTTCCAGAGCGTCTAACGACAAATGCTATCGGCAACTCGCCAGCTTGATCATCAGGGTATTTGTATGAAGAACAATTAGGTTGCAGATTTCATTATTATTGTCCCAACAGATCTTTGACATGTTCGATCTGTTCTATACTTACGGGACAACTGCAGTTTCATCAATATCTGGGTGTGTCTGAAGCAGGTTTTCCAATTCAGCAGGAGCGACCTGCGTATTAAACAAATTCCATATGGTGGCGAGGCTCACCGTGTCATATACTCATATTGCCTGCTAAACCATGCATGATCTCTCATTAAAAATTTGTAGCATTATAAGGTACTACCTCAGTTCCAAATTAGTATTCGTTGTTAACTTTTTCGTTTAACGTTTGACCATTTGTCTTATTCAAAAAATTTCACAAGTATCATTTATTTTATACGTGACTTGCTTTATCATCGTATATACTTCAAGTATAACTTATTGGTTTATATATTTTGACAAAATTTTTGAATAAGACGAATGGTCAAAGATCATGAAAAAAAGTCAACAACAAATAGTAATTTGGAATGGAGGTAGTACCTGGTAGCCTTTGTACTTAATTAACTCTTTCATTCGATCAATGACATAAATGAAGCCATCTTTGTCAATACAACAAAGATCCCCTGTTCTCAACCATCCTTCACTATCCAAAATTGCAGAAGTGGCATCCTTTTCACCAAGGTAACCTATGCAAGTGCTCAAAAGAGATAAAGTGACAGGGCAGCTTTTATATCCACAATTATTATGATATTAAGTTCGCATGAACAACTGGAAAGAAAAATGGAGAAAAAGATGATGAATGCATATAAACTTTGTATGTAAAATTGCATGTTCTGGTTCATGTAATCAAATAGAAGGTTTGCAGGCATCATTCTTGTTGGCTTTAATGCAAACTCTGAACCAATTGTACAAGACATTACTAGTCTGGACTCTGTACTTCCACCAAACGGCGTGTTTCTTTTTCACGGGAAATATATTTTCAAAGGTAATCTTATATGCATGGAGTATTAAATGAAGTCTATTTGCAAAATCTTTTTAGGGATGGGTGTAAATTTGTGCGACGAATCTAATGAGCCTAATTAGTCCATGATTTACTACAGTAATGCTACAGTAACCATCCTCTAATCGTGCGGTCAAAGCCTCGTTAGATTTGTCTCGTGAATTAATCCGGAGTTGTGAAGATAGTTTTGTAAACTGACTTTATTTAATACCCTTAATTATCGGTCAAACGGGGTGGAAAATTTTTTCCACCCTAAAGAAACACGGCCGCAGTGGCGGACCAAGGCCCCGTGACCCTGGACGCCTGCCCAGGTTCCGATCTGGCACATCAGCACAGTCGACGCAAGACATTATCCATTGAGTAGAATTTCATTACATGTCCATTGAACTTTTCCTAAGATCTCATCTAGGTCCGCAAACCAAAAAAACGGTCATATAGATCCATCAATTTTTTCTGAGGTCTCATCTAGGTCCGCAAACTAAAAAAGTGGTCATCTAGGTCCATTAACTGTTAAAGAGCTGTCGTCTAGGTCCAAGGCGGTGGTGATGAGTCTGACCTTGACGACCGCTCTTTAAAAGTTCATGAAACTAGATGACCACTTTTAAAAGTTAGTTCATGTACTTAGATGACCGCTTATTTAGTTTGCGGACCTAGATGAGATCTCGGGAAAAGTTTACGGACCTAGATGACCGCTTTTTTAGTTTGCGGACCTAGATGAGATCTCGAAAAAAGTTCATGGACGTACAGTGAAATTCACTCTTATCCATTTAAGCCACAGATGCAAATAGAGACCTGTTGTGAGCTTCACCTAGGCTCAATTGCGTTCTTGGGTCCGCCACTGACTAAAGAGGGTATGCTTTTCTTATCTTCAAATCAATACATACAATAAACATCACGCATCATGAATACACATCTCATCAACTCAAACAATAGCAAAACAACGTTGTAGTAGCAATGTAGTTTTTTTCCCCGAAAGGATGGCAAGAGATTTGCTGTGAATTGTATTAGACATTAACGCATTGCTATTAGCAATTTAATGTTATTGTTGGCATGAGCAAAATAGGTTGTAACATACCTTTCATTACAAAATGTCCTCGGACCCAAAGCTCGCCTGGCATACCCGGAGGTAGCGCAGCCCCTGTTTCAGGATGAACAATCTTTGCTTCGGCGCCCCATGAAAGACGACCCACAGACCTAATTCGTTTACTTTCTTCCACTCCAACCACACGGCAGAAACCAGTTGTAGCCTCTGTAAGACCATACCCCTTTTCGAAGTGGAAACAACCAGTTAGTGATCATAATACATCAATCATACCTAGACTTGTTGAGCTTGGTCAGCTTTGACCCTATGTAGCAATCGTCATGTATAACCATTTCATTTTCGAGCCTGAGAGAAGATAGATTTAGGGAAAGAAGAATTAATTAGCTCAATGATTGTCCGTGTATATATAGGTCTGGTGACCAATGGTTTATGTTGTTTAGATATGTTATTTGAATTGGTAGTGTACGTTCGAATTCTCCAGTTTAGATATACTACCATACCATATGTTTGCAAGACAACGAATTTCTAAAAAATAAATTAAACTACACTGCTATTTTCATACCCTCCATTCTTGAATATACGTCGTTTATGACATGCAAATTTGCTACGTACATATTCATGAAATCCTGAATTTTCCTGTAATTCTGATTTTCATTTGTTACCACAGGTTTCTTTGTATCTTACCCAATCCCTGTTTTAGAATGTAACCGGTTGGAGAAACTTAATGCTATTTTCAGCTGAAGGGAAAGGGCTAGTTGTTCCAATTTTGTCACATTTGAATGTTCAGTGAGCACATGTTGTTCTGGTGCAATTAGGTCCAAATTAATATGCTTCAGATGATTAAATTCCACGTCTATTTATGTAAATACTAGAAAACCAATCACAGTACAACCATAGAAATCTGGCAAAATAATTTTACATTATTGTGTATTTTTCTTTCTTCACATTGCCCCCTTTTGCTTATATGTATGTCATCAATTATCAGTTTTTATCTTTCAGTTTTCCTTTCAAATTGTCGTAGGACCGTTGTCTGAGCACATATACCGAAGTATTATATTATTTGTCTTCCTTTTTTTCGTGAAATATATTATTTGTGTTCCAGGTGAGCCATTTATTCAACTATTCCTTTTTCTTTGCTCTACATGCCTTATTCCAGCTGAGTACTTGGTTAATATGATGAACCTCCCTGTGTATACTCAGTTTGTAGTTTGGTTTCATTTTAAGTTCGATTGGGCGCATGCTTCAGGGATGAAAAACAATGTTTTCATTCATTAGCACAGGGCGCAGCAGCACAGGAATTTGTCCTTGTCGCTGAACAAGCAAACAAATCGTATTATATTTTTTGTTGCAGTTATTTGATTATTGTTGTTTTTATTACATTGGAATTGTTTTTTACTAATTGATACTGTTCCTTTTCATTAATTTCGCAATAGTAGAATAGTCTTATTCCTTTTTTTAGGGGAAGACAATGGATTGTGCACGGGGCATGGAGAGTTCAATGGATGGACTGAAATAAAATGATCGATTGCACGAACTCTAAAATGCAGCCCTGGATTGTGGTACGCCATTTTCAAATATACATGTATGTAACTATCAAACTGGGCTGGGAGCAAATCTTTTTTTTTTCAAAAAAAATATTCATACAAGACTAACCAGGGCAATATCTTACCAAGGGATCATCACGTACTCCCTTCGTCCCAAAAAAGAACACACCGTAGGATTCAAAATTTGTCCCAAACATAAGTCATTCTACTATATTTAGTAGGTGCATGTACATACAAAATTAATTAGTGTCAAATATGACTAATAATTAGGGTAATCAACTTTCTAGTTAATCTGTCGTAAAATTTTCAGAACGGCTTCTTTTTCGGACGGATGGAGTATACGTCAAAAAGCCATCTGTATTTTTTTTCCTAACAAGAAATCATGTGTATATTGATTTGATAGCTTTAGTATGTGGTTTGCACGCAATGCAGGCAAGCCCAGGTTCATATATTCCAGAGAACGACTAACCAGAGCCGCCCAAGCCTATTCCAACAAACGCATTTCAGCCTGAAAAATTTCCTCTTACTGATGTTGACATTTGTGGGATGATATCTGACTCAACTACGACTTCTACCAGAATCCTTCACATCCGCCCGCCTCCTCCGCCTCGGCCATTTTTGGACCCGGTGCTGATTGGGCTTCAGCACCGGGTCCAACGGCTAGGAGCGGGGGCGGCGCTGCGGGGTGTCAGGGCAGACACATTAGCACCGGGTCGTGGCAAGACCCGGTGCTAATGCGCCCCCTTTAGCACCGGGTGCAGCCAGCAACTGGTGCTAATGTGCCGGTGCTAAAGGGTTTACATTAGCACCGGGTCTTGCCATGACCCGGTGCTAATGTGTTCGAATATAGGGGCTTCTTCCTCCCCCGCCCGAGCCAGCTGAACACTTAGGCGCTGTGTTCATGCTGCTCGGCCGTGGGAGGGGAGGTGCTGCCCAAATTTTTTTCAAAATTTGTGAAGATTCTACGCATCTAAGGATCACTACAAGGTACACTCTTTCATTCTCTAATGTTTTATTTAGCTTGTAATCCTTCTATGATTTAGAAATAGAGGGATTTGTGAATCAAAGTAAAGCTAGCTAGAGAGAGCTTGTGTTCTTGGAGGAGAGAGAGGAGAGAGCTTGAGTTCATGGTGGAGAGAGTGTTCATGTTGTGTTTTAAATGTAGAGAGAAGGCAAGCTAGTTAGTATTTTGTTTTGTATGACTTGTGAATAGTTATAAGGCTTATGTATTTTATTTATTAGAGAGGTTTATTTTTTAAAAGTTGGAATAGTTATTTATTAATTTAATGAAATATATATTATTAGTTATTTATTAAAAGGTAGAATAGTTATTTATTTATTTAACGGAAGGTATATTTATTTATTTAATGAATATAGTAATGTAGTTTTAGAAATTTATTTATATAATGGAATATATATTATAATTTGTATTTATTTATATATTAAATTTTTTTATCTTTAAATTGTATTGTATATTTGTTATTTGTTAATAATGCAGATGAATAGACAATGGATGTACGGGGACCCCCACGCTCAGGCGTTCCGTGATGGCCTTAGGACGTTTCTCGATGCCGCCGAGGCTAACAGGACGCCGTCCGGTTTCATGTTCTGCCCATGCACCCATTGTAAAAATATACAATCGTACAAACAAAGAGGTTGTCTTCAGGTGCATTTGATGAGGCACGGTTTCATGAGGAATTATTCTGTTTGGACGAAGCACGGTGAAAGAGGAATTCTAATGGATGAAGATGAAGAAGACGAGGCCGATGACGACATTCCGTTATTGGCTCAATACTACGGTTCCTTTGCATATGCTGCAATGGGTGATGCCACTGAGGAAGATGTTGCTCGGGAAGGCGATGCTCAGGAAGATGTTGCTCAGGAAAATGAACCTACTGATGGACTTGGGCAAATATTGCGTGATGTCGAGAAAGACTGCGGCAATGATAAGGAACTGAAAAAGATACAGCGCATGTTGCAGGACCACAAGACTGACCTGTACCCAGATTGCAAAGAGGGGCTAAAGAAGTTGGGTAGCACACTTGAACTTCTGCAGTGGAAGGCAGCAAATGGTGTTACTGATAAGGGTTTCGAGGAGCTACTAAAACTCGTAAAGAAGATTCTTCCAGAGGGTAACAAATTGCCATCGACGACGTATCAAGCAAAACGTGTTGTTTGCCCTCTCGGTTTAGAGGTGCAGAAGATACATGCATGTCCTAATGACTGTATCCTCTATCGCGGATAGTACGAACACTTGGATCGTTGTCCGGTTTGCACCTGCGCAAAATACAAGATCAGGCGGGACGACCCTGGTGATGTTGGGGGAGAGCGTTCTAAGAAAAAAATCCCTGCGAAGGTGATGTGGTATTTCCCTCTGATACCCCGTCTGAAGCGTTTGTTCAGGAACAAAGACCATGCCAAACTGATGCGCTGGCACAAAGAAGAACGTAAGCAGGATGGCATGTTGAGACACCCCGCCGATGGATCCCAGTGGAGGAACATCGACAGAGCATTCCAGAGTTTGATGCTGATGCAAGGAATGTTAGGCTTGGTTTAAGTACCGATGGCATGAACCCTTTTGGTGAAATGAGCAGTAGTCATAGCACTTGGCCCGTGACTGTTTGTATCTACAACCTACCCCCCTGGCTCTGCATGAAGCAGAAGTTCATTATGATGCCAGTGCTCATCGAAGGCCCAAAGCAATCTGGCAATGACATTGATGTGTACCTAAGACCATTGGTTGACGAACTTTTGCAACTGTGGAAGAATGAAGGTGTTAGCATGTGGGATGAGGACAAGCAGGAACAGTTTGACCTTCGAGCACTGCTTTTCATAAGCATCAACGACTGGCCTGCACTAAGTAACCTATCAGGACAATCAAACAAAGGATATAAAGCATGCACTCACTGTTTAGAGGAAACCGAAAGCATGTATTTGAAACATTGTCGTAAAGTTGTGTACATGGGTCACCGTCGATTCCTTCCGATGAAGCATGAGCTACGAAAGAAATGTGCGCATTTTGGCGGGAATGCTGACCGCCGTACAAAGCCGAGACACCGGAGTGGAGAAGAGCTATTTGATATGGTGAAGGACCTACACGTGGTGTTTGGCAAGGGAGACGGAAGCCAGGCTGCTCCGACGGGCGAGGATGGTCGTGCCGCGATGTGGAAGAAGAAGTCTATCTTTTGGGAGCTATCTTATTGGCAACGTTTAGAGGTCCGTAACGCGATTGATGTGATGCATCTGCCGAAGAATCTTTGCGTGAACTTGATAAGCTTCCTGGGTACTTATGGGAAGCCAAAAGATACACTGGAAGCACGTCAGGATCTGGAATGATTGAAGCAACGGACTGATCTACATCCAGAAAAGAGAGACAAAGGACGCCAGTACTTGCGTCCTGCCAGCTTCACTCTCAGCAAAGAAGAGAAGGCAAGCATGTTTGAATGCTTGAACAGTATCAAGGTTCCGTCTGGCTACTCCTCCAATATTAAGGGAATAATAAATATGAAAGAGAAGAAGTTCACAAACCTGAAGTCTCACGACTGCCATGTGTTGATGACACAGCTGCTTCCCGTCATACTCAGGGGTGTGCTACCAGTTAACGTGCGGAAAGCCATTGTGAAACTATATGCATTCCTCAATGCAATTTCTCAGAAGGTGATCAATCCAGACCATTTAGATCAGCTACAGAACGACGTGGTGCAATGTCTTGTCAGCTTTGAGATGATATTTCCACCATCCTTCTTCAATATCATGACACATCTATTGGTTCACCTCGTCAAAGAGATTCGTATATTGGGCCCAGTATTTCTACACAACATGTTCCCATTTGAGAGGTTCTTCGCTGTCCTAAAGAAGTATGTCCGTAATCGTTCTCGTCCAGAAGGATGCATTGCTAAGGGATCCGAAACAGAGGAGGTCATTGAATTCTGTGTTGACTTTGTCGACGATCTTATGCCGATTGGTGTGCCCGAATCCCATCACGAGGGGAGACTTGGTGGAAAGGGCACACTAGGGAGAAGATCGATGGTGATCAAGGACGTTGAGACATTTCGTAAAGCGCACCTCACAGTTTTGCAACAATCAACCTTAGTTGCTCCGTACATCGAGGAGCACATGCAGATTCTCGGGGACGAAAACTCAACAAAGTCTGCGGCCTTTATTCAGCGTCTGCACAATAGTACTTTCGCCGATTGGTTGCGAAGACGTCTTATGGGTGTCGAGGGCATTGATGCGCAGCTAGCTTTTGTAGCTAGAGGTCCATCGAGCACGATCTTGACATTCCAAGGATACAACATCAATGGGTATACATTTTACACAAGAGCCTAGGACAATAAAAGCACCAACCAAAACAGTGGTGTCCGGATCGACGCGACAGACACCAATGGCAATACAAACTCATACTATGGAATCATAGAGGAGATATGGGAACTAGAGTACGGACCTTTGAAGATCCCACTGTTCAAGTGCCAATGGGTGAAGCTGACTGGAGGAGGTGTTAAAGTTGAAGCGGACTATGGAATGACGTTAGTGGACCTAAACAAGATTGGCTTTCTAGACGAACCGTTCGTCCTGGGCAAAGCTGTCACACAAGTTTTTTATGTGAAGGACATGGCTAGCAGACCGAAGAAAGGGGCGGATAAGAAAGGTGGGGGTAAGCAATTGGACCCATCACAAGACGAGCCAAAGCGTCATATAGTTCTTCTTGGAAAGAGAAAAATCGTAGGAGTTGAGGACAAGACGGATGAAGATTATGATATGCTCGATGGCCGGCCTCCATTCTCAGTGGCTGATGACCCAAGCATCCTGTTAGCGGCGGAGGAGACACCGTATCTACAGAGTGATCACAATCAAGGAACATTTGTAAATAGGAAGTTTATTAGTGTCCGAGTAAACGATGATGCCATGTAATTTAATTGCACTATGTTCCACCCAATTTGTAATGACTATATTTGCATTTATGTTCCACCTATGTTCTAACATTTTCTATTGATTTATAAGATTGTTTTTATTAATTCTAGCATTTTATATTGATTTTCTAGTAATTTATAAGATTTTCTAGTAATTTATAAGATTTTCTTATTTAATATATATTTTTAATAGGTATTAATAACTGAATTAAAACAAGTATTAATAACTATATATTAAAAACTATATTTATAAGATTCCCAAATAGTAGCCCCCGGTGCTAAAGGCCGGTTTGGAAACTGGCGCCAAACGAAAATTTGGGGCCTTTAGCACCGGGTTGATCTAAAATCCGGTGCTAAAAGCCCCCAATTTTCGTTTGGCGCCAGTTACGGCCTTTAGCACCGGCTGTAGAAGACCCGGTGCTAAAGAGCCTTTAGCACCGGGTGGTGGGAAGACCCGGTGCTAAAGGGGGGGGCCTTTAGCACCAGGTCGTGGCTGCACCCGGTGCTAAAGGCCGCCACCAATTTTCGTCTGGCGCACAGTTACGGCCTTTAGCACCGGGTGGTGGGAAGACCCGGTGCTAAAGGGGTGGCCTTTAGCACCTGGTGTTGTATAGACCCGGTGCTAAAGGGCCTTTAGCACCGGGTCGTGGCTGCACCCGGTGCTAAATGCCCGGGACCTATATAGGCCGGGGACTTCTCTCCCCTCCCTCACTTCGCCCTCATCTCACAGATCGACGCCACAGAAATCGCCGCCTCGTCTCCTCAGCCACCGCCGCCCGTCGTCCCCGCCGCCGTCGTCGTCCTCGCGCCCGTCGTCCCCGCCGCCCGGCCGTGGTCACCCGTGGTCCCCGCCGCCGTCGTCGTCCCCGCGCCCGTCGTCCCCGCGCCCACGCCGCCGCCACCCGTGGTCCCCGGCCGCGCCCACGCCGCCGCCGCCGTCGTCCCCGCGCCCGTCGTCCCCGCGCCGGCGCCCCTCGTCCCCGCGCGGCCCGTCGTCCCTGCGCCGGTACTGTGGTGAGAATGCTTCCTATCCTTGTTGCTGCTGTTGCTACCACCATGACGAGAATGCTTCTTGTCCCTTTTACTGCCACCGGTGCTGCGGCTGCTGCTGCTCTTGGAGGGCTTGTATTTGTTGTGGCCTTTCCTATGGTATATTGGAAATGTATATTGGAAATGTTATATGTTTGAAATGTATATTGGAAAATGCTTCATTTAAATGTATTGGAGATATTTACATTGACATGTATATTGGAAATGTTATATGTTTGAAATGTATATTGGAAAATGCTTCATTTAAATGTATATTGGAAATTCTATGTATATTAGAAATATATGTGCTTCATTTAAATGTATATATTTCTTATCAATTATTTTTAATTCTATGTATATTAGAAATATATGTGCTTCATTTAAATGTATATTGGAAATGTTATATGTTTGTATAATGTATACTATCGAAAATGTTTATTATCGGAAATTCTATCGCGTACTCGAACCCACCGCGCACCCGAACCCCTTAGCGAATCCGTTTTTCGCGCACCGACCCCCTTAGCGAACCCGTTCGCGTCACGTACCCGAACCCTTAGCGAATCAATTCACACCGCGCACCCGAACCCCTTGGCGAATCCGTTTTTCACGCACCGACCCCCTTAGCGAAAATGTTAGAAATATTGGGAATATGTATGCTTTGTATATATTTCTTATCAATTATTTTTAATTCTATAGATGGCGGACAACAACAACCCCGTCCCACCCATGCAAGAGGACAACAACACCCCTGTCCCACCCATGCAAGAGGACAACAACACGTTCTTTGCGAATCAACTTTTAATATTGTAACCCAACCAATGTCCATGGATGATGTGTTGGGGATCATTGGAAGGGACGACAATATCCAGGGCGACAATGTTGCAAGGGCCGAAAATGTTGAAGGGGCCACCAATGTCCAGGCCGAAAATGTTGAAGGGGCCGGTAACGAGCCCTCGTCTAGTCAGGTGTGTATATAGATAACATAAATTTGTACTTTACATGTCAATTATGTATACCATCTCTATATCATCTCGTATATATGTAATTTGTGTAGGCCGCCTCTGCTTCTACAAGTCGAGCTAAGAAATCAAAACGATCGACCACGAAGAAGCTGAAGGATGTCAAGTTACACATCACCCGAGTGGAGGATGACGGGGAGCCAGTTGAGCCCCCAAAAGTGGCCAAGAAATTTGTATCTCAGTGCGGGGTAATTGTACGGGACAATGTGCCCATTAGTATCAGAAAATGGAAGTCCACGGACCCCACTGAGGAGTACGTGCTCCTCGATACAGAGAAGGAGATGCTATGGAGGGAATTAAAGGCAATATTCGACTGGCCTAGCACTCATGAAGCAGAACTGAGGGATTGGACAATGAAGAAGATGGCAGTTCTGTTTCAAGATTTCAAGAAGAAGTTGTACTCGCATTTTCTCAAAACCGGAGAGGCCCCGGATCCTGAGAAGTATAAGAAGATCACTGATGACGAGTGGGAAGCATTCCTTGAGTACAAAACCTCCGAAGAGGGTGCAACGGCTAGCGCTAGAAACGCTGGAAACGCCGCAAATAAGAAGTACTCTCATAAGATGGGTTCGGGAGGTTACAAGGCAAGCAGCGCTAAATGGGAGAAGATGGAAGAAGATCTATATGCTAGAGGCATCACTCCAGCGACACATGACTGGCCCACAAGGACCAAGCATTGGTACTACGGTCATGGAGGCACCCTAAGCCCAATCGACGGCTCCTTAGTTTTTCCCGAGGACTTGCGAGAACTAGCTCAGCGTCTCCTCGATATCCTCAGGGCATCTGAGAGGGGAGAATTTGTTGTTGATAGAGATAGAGATGAGCTAACCTATGCCTTAGGGAACAAGGAGCATCCTGGACGGACGCGCGGCGTAGGCACAAGCATCTCATGGAAGAAAGGTTTGCAAGAGCACGCCGCCACCTATAGGAGCCGTTCGAGGAAGAAAGGCCGAATATGAGCAGAGGGTGAGGGACCTAGAGCAAATGGTTGCCGCCCAGGGCTCAAAGCTCCAAGAAATGGAGTCAGAGATGGAGCGACGGATGAAGGTAGCATGGCTGCAGATACAACAAGCCACAGGCGGGACCGGTTCCACAGAGCATGCACCTCTCCAACAAGCCGCAGGTGGGACCGGTTCCACAGAGCATGCACCTCTCCAAGTTGCGGCCCTTATTAGCCCTCCACAACAATATCAAAGCAGTCACGCTTCCACACAGGCCGCCGAAGCGGTCCGTTACACCGTGGATGAAATAACTCAACGGACCGCGTGCGAGCTTGTCGTCAGGCAGAAGAACTTAGCTGTGGTGGTACGTATGCGACCTTAGTTCGTACTGCATACATTTCACCGTAAATACCATTCATTTACTAACTTTCTTTGTGACTACTAAATTATCAGGTCGCATACGGTATGACCAAACGTGTGGAAGAATGGCAAAAATGGCACTGCAATGACATTCCACATGGTTACGTACCTGTTGAGGTGGAGCAAGTCGTCACCAGCTGGGAAGACTTGGAACTTGACATCCCCGGAGGTGACAGAGAAACAAAACTCGGTCAGTGTTCTCACTGCATCATTCTATGGAGCAAGGCAGACGTCGTCATACCCGGTACACCTGCGGCTACCAACAAGCCTCCGTCACCTCCACCGTCTCCAAGAGATCCACCGGATCATGACGATTCTCCGGGAGCTCCTGATGCAAGCCCGTCTCCTCCGCCGAAGAGGTCTCCGTCTCCTCCGCCGCGGAGGTCTCCGCCCTCTCCGCCGAAGAGGGGACGCCGCACTAAAGCCTCTGCCCCCACTCCACCAGCGAAGAAGGCACGGAAAACCAGAGAGAAGCCCGCACCAGAGAAAAGAGCGGGTGAGAAGACTCTAGAGGAGCTCGAAGCCTCGGTCAAAGCAGACACAAAGAGGCAAATGGTCGAGTGGAGGAAAAAACCTGAGCCGGAGCCGAAGCTTGATCCCACTGTCGTCAAGTCATTCCTCGGTAATTTGAGCAAGGGTCAACAGAAGGAAGTAATAGTAACAGACTATGACCGCTCATTACTGAAATCTCGCCGGAAGCGGAAGGCTGCAGATAAGGAGGCGGGCCCATCCAAAAAGGTTCCTCAGCTCGGCGAGCAACCTCAGCGGCCCTTGGGTCCATTGCCATCTCTGGACGAGATTAACGTGCAACGAGTAATGGCCGAGACTGGACTAACCAGAGCGCAAGTCCTAGGGGAAGAAGAGGTGCTTGTAAACACAACGTTGAAATGGCCGTTTAGGCTTGGCGAGCCTATGGTCCCTCCTGAAATGGAGAGCAAGCTACAGACGAAGATGCGCCAATTCCATGAGTGGTACTTGGAAGAATCAAGAAGGAATAAATGGCGCATGATCAAAGTAGACGTGAAGGACCATGATTTCTACAATGGTGACCAGGATTGGGTCTGGCTGAGGTTTAAGGATATATATGAGCTGTACCACCGCGACGCCATGGACGTGGATTTGATCACGTGTTGGACACTGTAAGTACTTTGTTGTTGCTTATAATTCACAGTTTGAAAACAATAATTCCAATCTATGCTGACGCGGGCTTTATTTATTGCTTAACATATGCAGAATGGAGATTCAAAAATGTCGGAGATCCGGGATATATGACGTTGGTTTCGTGGATCCTCGAAGGATAAGTGAACAAATGATATTGATGAATCCTGAGGAAACATATTTAAACCTATACAAGTATATTAAGAAACAAAATTACTGCGACTCCATACTAATCCCGTACAACATCGAGTGAGTACATACACAGGCTTCTTCTTATACTGTCTGTGTACTATTTCATTTCTGATTATAATGTATACATGTATACAGATTCCACTGGTTCCTAATAATATTGTGTCCTGACCGGGGTGTCGTGAACGTCTTTGATTCATTGCACACTCCAAAAGAAAAACTACAGAACATCATGCACATGATGACAAGGTGATGTATATTTTCCCCTACTTAATTCACCCCTTACACTCGCAATGACTTAACTCAATTTTTTTGTTCGCAGGGCCTGGATTCAATTTCGTCAAGAACACCCAGGTATTCAACATGAAACACTAAAATGGAACATTGGCTTTCCGGTAAGCAAGTAATTTATACATGTAGGCCTCGGCTAATATATTATATGAATTTTACTTAATTTCTTTTGGTCGACAGTGTGCCAAACAGGGGAAGGGAAATAATTTATGTGCATACTATGTTTGCGATTACATGTGGAATTGGGGACATAAAAAGCTTACACAACACGATATTATGGTACGTAATAATAAACACATTTCCGTTATTATTAAGTGCACAATTATTGTCTCCAACTCGGTGGATTAAATATCTTTCAATTATTTGTAAATTATAGATGTTCAACCTGAAGGAAGAGTCCCTAGAGCTAGAAAGAATTGACGCAATTGCAGAACAGCTCGTCGGATGGATCTGGGACGAGGTCGTCAATCCCCGAGGAGAATTCCACTCGCCAGTACTGGAGGACGTGCTGGACAGTCCAACAAGCTAGTCGTCAATCTTAATTAAGTAGAAAATACAGTTTAAATATATATAACTCGAGTTGACATGCATGAATATCTACTTTTGTAATATATATGTCTTCTATTTTGATGAAATGTCAGCTAATATGAATATAGAGTCGGCCGAATACGCATTAGAATACACGTATTAGAATATATACATATATACACGTATATAGACGTGCATGCATGGCTACTGAAAAAAGCAAAAAAAAAGAAATCCAGGGCCTTTAGCACCAGTTGCAGACAGCAACTGGTGCTAAAGGCAGGCCCTTTAGCACCGGGTGCAGCCACGACCCGGTGCTAAAGGCCGGGCAGGCCCTTTAGGACCGGGTGCAGCCACGACCCGGTGCTAAAGGCCGGGCAGGGCCTTTAGCACCGGGTGCAGCCACGACCCGGTGCTAAAGGGACCCTTTAGCACCGGTTATTCAACACGGTGCTAAAGAGGTACCCCTTTAGCCTCGGATTAGTTGCACCGGGTGGGAAACCCGGTGCTAAAGGGTTTTCCCACCCGGTGCAGATGTTGATCATTCTGGTAGTGGATCACTATAACAGTATCAACAAGTAGAAATAATTTACGGGCAATTCGTGTTCTTTCAGAAAAGAAAGACAAAGCCATCAGCAAGTAAATAAACTTTCGTAAAAAACCAACCTGAAAAAGGCAGACGTTAGGAAAATTTCGCGAGAACCGTCGCATGAGCTCCGGTGCGAGGGACGCGCCGCCGCAGAGCACCGCCTGCAGGGTCGCCGTGTGCGCTACCATGGAGTCGTCCGCCTCCGCAGCCTGTACAATCGCCAGCAGAGCTGGCGGCGCCAGAGCCAGCCGCGTCACCCGGAACCTCCCGATTGCGTTGAGCACGTCTATGGCGTTGAACCTTCTCGCCGTGTACAGCACCAGCGTCTGCCCCAGAAGAACCTCCTTGAGGCAGAACACGAAGCCGTATACGTGGAACATCGGCACAGTCAGCAGCCACGCCTCGGCCGCAGCCACCCCCGGCGTGGAGGCCACGACGATAAGGTTGCGGTGCGTCATCATGACCGCCTTGGCGCGCCCGGTGGTGCCGGACGAATAGAGTATCCCCGCCGGGTCCAACTGGTGGATCACCACATCCTCCCCGGTGGCCGCGCCGCCGCCGTCGTGGGGTTCTTGCAAGAAGGAAAGGAATGTTGGTGAATCGAGGAGCACGGTGTTGAGGCCTGGTGGGATCTTGGCGGCGACGGCCCGGACGGTGAAGGCCAGAGAGGGATTGGAGAGGGACACGAGGTTCGATATCTCGTCCGCTCTGAGGGCGGGGTTGGCGGGGGACACGACGGCGCCGATGGCCATGAGCGCGTAGTAGAGCATGGGGATGTGGATGCCTGCGGGAGCGAGGATGAAGGCCACGTCGCCGTGGGAGACGTGGAGCTGGCCGCGTAGCACGGAGGCGAGCGCACGAACCCGGGAGAGGAAAGATGGGAAAGGACCGCCTCACCGGTGGCGGAGTCGAGGAGGGCCGGGTGGGAGGGGAGCCGGGTGGAGAGACCGGAGAACGCGAGAACAGGGAAGGAGAGCGGGCAGTCAAGCGGCGGCAGTGGTACCTCCGTCCGGAGGCTGTGGAAGGTCCCGGTGGCGGCGCTGTAGCCGCTACGAGGGTCCACGACGGCCGGAGACGATAGCGTGGCTGTGCTCCGCGGTGGCATGGTTGATGGCTTGCTCGCTGATTGAGTGGTAGGACAACACAGACTCCGACGAGGAAGGTACAAGCTAGAGTTAGTACCCCTGAAATATTTCTATTAATTAATTGATGCAAAATTGCATAAATAACTCTGATTTTGATACTACATAACTTTTGTTCACTGGCTCTGGCAAAAGGCCAAAAGCTAAAAAAAACCCACTTTTTGACAATGACAAGAAAACGCACGCAAAAGCAGAGTCGATGAATTATTGAGGGCTACGGCATGGCTCTGAATTATGCCAATTCACGGGGGCTCCCCATATTGTTGAGACGTCAAATCTTGTTACGACAGCATGATTTCAGTGATAATGATCACGTAAGGCAGTCCCGACCCAATGATTAGGATAGTGTCCATAGAATTAAATGAGCCGTCATCTAGGATAAAAAATGATATGATGAGTGATTAAATGAAGAAAGAGAAGGAAACCGTGTTTTGTATGAGACATGGTTTTTACACAACATCCAAGATAAGATGTGAGATAGTAACATTAAATTGGAATGTGAAAGAGTGGTGTTTGCATCGGGAGTGTAATGTCTACTACTGGTGTTTTGATGATGTGAAGGCTATAAAAACTATCTCTAGTGTCTTGGGTTGGGACTGCCTAACAAGTACGTTGATTCTCTTCTATCTTATTCTTTACTCCACATGAGTTGTCGATCTCTAATAATAATTTGGAATTTTGCATCATTTATGTCTTTTATTTTACTTTTTAAATCAACATAAGTGTGTGTTGGAATTTTATATGGCTTTCAACATTCCTCGTATATTATGATTATTGTTTAACTCAATGTGAAATTATTCAGATGCATGTGAAAAGAAATATTGATGCGAAATTTACTTGAGAGAGTAATACTCGAGGTGTCGAGAACATTTGTGATAGAATATGATAGATGAATTAATTAAGATCAACTCTAAATATGTACATACAAATATGAACCGCGTACAACACGGTGGAAGAGATGGGTTTGTTTGCAGGATTGGCTCTGCAGACTATTGGCCTACATCACTACTAGATTGTAACATATCTCATATACACAATCTAATCATGACACGTGACTTACACATGTGTGTTAGGGACTAATATATTTTTGACTCACCAAACTATCACATGTGATTGTAGTTTGTGACATGGTTTAGGAGTCAGACATGATTTTCTGGAACACTGGTGGAATACATAGGCCATGTTTGAGAACGATTATAATCAGCTTATCCACGAAAATAAGCGAGAATGCCACCAAACGCCCTGGTTATTTTTGCTTATTCTTGCTTCTATGATAAGAAGCTTCAGAGATTCGCGAAGGTGTCGCCAGCTTCGTCACGCACGGCCCCGTTGAGCCGACCACTCCACCCTCGTATGCCATGTTGCACCGGTACAACCGTCTAGCTGGTGAAGACGCCGGTGGCTCTACCGAGTCCTACCTCACCTAGTCGGCTGCCTTGCCCACCTCCACATTGTTGTGCCTCTCCTCGGCCGGTGGTGAAGGGTTAAGATAAGATAGAGAAGAGGGACATAAAATGAGTGGGAAAGAACATGTATATAGAAAACTATGTAGGGGCGGACAAGCTCTTGCACCGGGTGTGACCCACCCATAATTTTTGGTATTTTAGACATAGATACCTTATAATGATTTTTTTGGTATCTCATATAAAAAGTTATCAACTATAACATTTTAAATGTGTTCGAGCTATATAATTTTAATATAACGTTTGTCTTTATCTAAGATCTTATGAAAAGTTATAATTTTTTTTCACTGGCTTATTTCTAGGGCGGGCCACAACCCCACCCGCCCCTAGAAATTGATTTATAGGGCGGGTGATGCTGGTCCACCCCCTCAAAATCTTTTCTTTAGGGGTGGGTGATGCCCTACCCGCACCTGGAAATAATTTTCAAAAATAGCAACTAAATTTAAAAGGATCTCAGACTCTTCTACAACAAGTTATATGTGGTATATTACATGTAAAATTTATGTTTTCATTATATAAGCAAATGTTGGGTTATATGGTGTATAATCTATTTTATGTCTTTTTTTTATATGGAAGGTGTGAAAGATTTGAGTTTGTCAACAATGTATAGTATAATTTATCTAAATCATTTGCACTTTTTCAGGATATATGATGTATACAATGGAGTGAACATCCAACAGCTAGAGTGATCAGATCATCCAACGTTCGAGGGCATATAAAGAGTCGGATTATCCTGTGGTACCACTTTCTGGGGAATTTATTTTCCAACGGCTACCTCACCTCTAGCCTATATATACCTCAAGCTTGTGTGCATTTTTCATAGGGCTTAGCGGTGGCCAAGTGGTGACTCATAGATTTGTTACTCTTGGTGATTGATGACATCTAGCGGTATTAATGGTGATGGTGATCTTGATGAGCTCTCGGAGATTGTTGGAGCCCCAGGGCCTTTGTGGCATTTGTACACGGTTCAAGCTCGCTGTTTCGAAGTTGAAGAGGAAGCATTCTTAGTGAAGCACTTGGATTCTTAGTGATGAAAGGAGGTATATCTCTAAGTGAGAGTCTCAACATGTAGGGGCGTCAACTCCTCAATATTACGAGAAAAAATTCCGGTTGTCTCGTGTCCCCTCTATTTACATTCCGCATTTTATTCTCAGAATTATTTTGCTTGCATTACATTCTTGCAAAATATAAATTAGGATATATTTTACCTTAATGTGCTTAATTCGATCACTACTATCCTTTTATGTTAGCGTGCTCTTCATAGTAGATTCTAGCCAGGGACGGACCTACGCTTAGGGCCACCCGGGCCGTGGCCCTAGTCGGGCCAGTAATCTTGGCAGTCCCTTCTCAGTTTTGGCCCAAAAAGACTTGGCCCGATCCATCGACCAGAGCAAAGGGTAACAGACTAACAGGTTTAATCGTTCCGATCCTCAAGCGTGCCCCTCCCCTCATGACAGCGCATCTCGCGGATAGCCCCGTCTGGTGCCCCTGTCGCCGTCTGCTAGTACGCTACGTTTGCCGGCCGTCGGCACCCTCATCGTGGCTCGTGAACTAGCCCATCAGCAACTCACCTCGGTGATTGTTTCTCTGCTCCTCCGGTTCTCTGTCGAATGCAGGCCGCGGACTACGTACGGTGCACGTCGCTGCCGGAAGGAGGCAGGTGCCCCCGGCCACCCACCTGAGGTGTTTATGTCTTCACTAATTTCCCTCGTCTACTGAAATTTCTGCCATATTTTGTCTGAAAGTCGCCAAAATTTCAGGCATAGATAGACTTAATTGCAAGCAAGTTGCTATGAGTATACTGCAAAATTAACAGGAGTAAGACTTTTAGCATCCTAGGAGTAAGACTTTTAGCATCCTATTTCCTTAACTTGTGTTCCTTCTGTAAAGTTAAGGTAGCCTCCTGCTGAACACGGAAAGATACAAAATTCCATACTATTACGAACGTGTGTTTCATGCTGCTCCATGCTGTATTGAATTCACTAGTAAACATTATTTCAAGCATCTTTGAAATATAGAATATTTCTAATATTTTTGCTATTGCTCTGTATGTGACGTGTATGTTGTAGTGTTGATCACTAAATTTTGGCCTAGTCTTGATCAAAAGCTGGGTCCGCCACTGTTTCTAGCGTTTGCTTTGGAATATGAACTATAGGCGGCGTTGGGGAACACTAGAATAGGTTAAGGTGTTAATAGTATAAATTAGTTTTTACTATTTAAGTGTCCGTGCGTTGCTACGGGTATGATAAACAAATCACATGAAAAATTCAATTTTAATAGCTATAGTGTCACACCAAAAACCATAGTAGCTAGTACTTTTATTTTTCGCAAAGGCACGGATGGTGAGCTATAAAACCGTGGTTAATTTTATTTTATAGGCTATGACTCTATTAATTTATATACAATACAAGCTATTAATTGAACGGTGATGTTGCTATGGGTACATACATGAAGCACACTGATTTTTTTAAAAACATCTTGCAAGTAACAAAATTTTACAATGAAAGGTGAGACCATGACTACCGGCAAATGGCTTCATGAATTAATAAAAAAAATCATACTAATCACATGTTACCAAAATTTTACGTGCAAGTTGCATCATTATTTATGATCTAAGACATACGCATGCGAGTATATGCTTATTCTTGTACTAAATCATTAGATCCAATTTAGAAAGTTACCTCTAATAACAAAATTAAAAGACAGGCCTACAATTCTCACCAACATAACATAATATAACAGTTGATCATTTTTTCTAGAAATTAGTGGGAAGCTAGAAACCTACGAATAAATCAGAGTTGCTTCCTGCTAGTAGCTAGATGAGCATGTGGTTAACATTATGGTATCACAGGTATATGCCCGTGGGTTGCTATGGACAAAACAATTTGCTCAATATCAATTTAGAATGTTACATAATGCCCCAACACAGTTTATAATGGGATTTTCTAAAGAGAACTTTGCAGTGCTATTACGTAATTTGCACCTAGAACAATTTTTACTCCTGTTATATTGTTGAGTAATTGCAGCAAATTTTCAAAAATTCGTTATGGCACAATAACAAAACTATAAGCATTCAGAATACCCACACAAAGACCGTTGAATCATAGTTACTCCAAACTATGGTGTTTCACAAGCAATGCCAGCATTCGATTAATTTGACATATTTAAAGTTGTAAACTAATTCAGCCACATCGAACTAAAGACTCCATCAAAGAAATCCAAACTGAATATATCCACAATTCCATGGAACTACATGAGGTATTGTTACCTTGAACAGGAAACCCCAATAAATATCAAGAACTGTGAATGATTTTGAATATACCCCCTACATTGGGAGAGCATGACAGGTTTATCCACATCAATCTGCATGTATCCAATAATTGGTTATATCAAGTTATTTGCAACCTAGGAGTACGCTACAGCTTAATTGTCATGAAAGGAATATTTGGTACATCCAAGACAGGATGTGTGCACTTATTTGCAAAAAAAGAGCCAAATTGCATAAAGAATCTTTCAATATGAAGTGTTTCACCTCAGACCATGTCACAGTCCTCTTTCCTTACAGAAAGGTTCTTGGCACATTTCTTTGTATCATCATAGAAAAATCACAGCCTTCGGATCCAAGCCTTCAATTCCCGGTTTTCCTCCTCACCAAGCATGCACCCTAACAAGGTACATATTAACTGGATTAGTGAAACTTGAACCAAACATGAGGCAGTAGGTTTTTTTCTAAACTATGGTGAACTCTATAGATGGTTCAGATGAGCTCAAAATAGTAACACCGTACTCTGGAAAATTAATGTCTTTGTGCGCTTATGTTTTTGAGAAGCCAAAAGCATGTGGAGTTGTCAAGCATGCTCACAGCCTCCTATCTCTAGTCATAAAAGTACCTAGGACCACTGGCATTTGCACTCTAAATTTAGCTTTATACTAAATTAGCAGGACAAGGGGAAAGAAAAAGTGCAGATCGATGGTCACCTCTTGAGCTCACATTAACAAGGGGGAAGAAAAACTGCAGATCGATGGTCACCACTTGAGCTCAGTTGTTGCACCTCCTGATTCATATTTTTATAATTCTATAGTGAATATACCAACTGAATAATTATGCATCAGAAGGTTTGAACCACAGCCATATGATTTGTTGCCAGTTGCTTGTCAGAACAATTATGCATCAGAAGGTTGGAACCACAGCCATCAAGTGTCATTTGCTATAAGCCTATAATAGTAAGCTTAATCAGTGGGAAAAAGCTGAATATTGAGCTGCAACCTATCCATTTTTAATTAGCTTCCTGCACAGAGATAATTTTTTATTATAACTCAAGGTTTTTGAAGATCTGAATGTCAAAGGCATTTTCTGAAAGAACCACTAAGCATGATCATTAGCAATAAGCAAAAATCAGGCAGCCATGATCCTAGTGCTACCCATCTTGAACAACGGTGACAAAAAACACAACCACGTGGACCCCAGATCATCGAGGCCGTCGTCCTTGGTGGCAATGGATAGGGGCTAACATTTCCGCTCAAAAGAACGGCAGTCCAGAACAACATCAACATGAAGTTTCACTACCTGGACACCCCGCGGTAGATGCACCAGCGGCAGCTGCTGTTAGATTAATTGGCCCTTGGTCCATTTAAGTCTCAATTAATCAAAGAATTAAAGGTCCACTAATAAATGCTAGGGAATGAAATCTCGGATGGAGAGTCAATGGGAATCCTACCCAACTTAAATGGTGGACCAACTATGGACCACTTGTGAAGTTGGTAAAATGAGAAGGGCGTGCCACACACGTGCTCTCGCTCGCCTCGCCGAGCCGCTCTGTGTGTGCTGTGTGATGAACATTTTGCCACAAATGACATTGATTGAGTCATAACCGTTACCAGTAACTGCCGATTTGATGGCTGATAATAACTGCCGATTTGATGGCTGAGAGTAACGGACAACTTAATGGCATTATGGCTGGTTAAAAGTGTCCAGGTTCATCCTCCCTCTCCTACCCTGGGCGCCTATAAAAGGAGGTGTCTCTCCCAGGCAAACACACATAAGCAGACTCTCCCTCTCTGGTACTCCTTTCAGGAGACCTCTCTCTTCTCCCTATTTTTGCTGCTCTCTTGCATTCCCAACTCTAGCTTTACTCGCATTCTGCTTGCGTGAGGAGTTGGCTCCGAACCTCCCTGCCTAGTGATCCTGCTCGGGATAGGCAGGCGATTAGGTTTTTGGGGAGCGTACGAGTACGCGCCTGCTCGCCGCTACGAACAACTACTTCCCGGCGGCTAACTTCATCACTCGTACGACTACTTCCTGGTGGCCGGTTTTGTCAACCTATACTACTACTTCCTGGTGGCCAACTTCATCAACCCGAATGACTACTTCCTGGTGGCCGTCTCCCTCATGTGAACGACTACATCCCGGTGGCCGTTCGAGGGACTCCACTGCATCGACTCGCCACTGCACCGAATTAGATCGACTACTTCGAGCAAGGCCAGTCGAGGATGGTTAACACTATTCCTCCAGCTGGTAATGGCACATCCGGTGCCTCCGGTACCGGCCCCGCCTCTGGGTACATCCTGAACATCGTTTTGTTCTGGTTTCAGTTTCTAATGTTGTTCATGTTATTTAGGAGATTTAACTTGAGCATTCGCACATGCTATGTTATCACTTGATCACTCACTGTTGTCATGAATTTGTTGCTAATTTCTGGAATTAAAATATACCGAATGATGCCTAAATTTCTAACAGCTTCTTCCTCGCCATGGACGCTACTCTCCCGCGCTGAGCTGCCACTAACCAAACCCTCCTTCTACTTGCCTTTGGTTCCGTGAGAGTTCGGCGGTCTCAAGGCTTGGGGTCACAGGCAGCAATTGCTCCTTCCCCTTCCCGCTGCCCCATCCTCCCCCGCAACCTCCTCATAGGGAGCCTTCTGAGCTTCTGTCATGCTCTTCCACTCCTCCCCGGTGATTTTGCCACTCTGTGAGACCACAGAAATAAATTTCTCATTAGAACAACAGAATACGTGGCGGGGTCCTTGTCCTTCTTGCTGTTCTTCCTCTTCCCCTTCTTGCCGTCTCCCTCCTCGGCCTCCTGCCTGAACTTGAGGTACTGCTCAAGGAGCTCCTTGGCGGTCCACTGCATCTGCTGCTCTTCGAGCAGCTTCATGGCCTCGGCCTCGCGCTTCTCCTGGCCAACCACCTGCAGGTAGGCCTCCTTCTCCTGCTAGTACCGCTCCTCGTAGGGCTGCTTCTCCTCGTCGCCCAGCTTGTTGGACACTTCCTTGAAGTCAGCCTCCGGGTTCTCCTTCTTGACCTACAAGCGGCATGGGCAAGGCAATTCGTCAAACACCGGGAAGGCAAAGCAAAACCAAAAACAAATTGGGCGGTTTTGCGTCGGTTTGTCTCACCTCGGTCCACTGGTCCTTCATCCAGAGCACGTACGCGGGGCACGGCTTCTTCCTCTCAGGACCGGCCTTGCCCTTGCCCTTGTCATCGGTGTCCTGCTCCTTCTCAATACTGACTTGACGAGAGGAAAGCTCTGCAGGAGAAACCAAATGGGATGAATTAGATTAATTTTAATTGGGAGAAACTGTGACCCGATCTGAATCAGTGAATCACGCCAACGCTTTGAGCCTGGGCTCTATCGTGCCAAGCACGTCGGATCCGCCACCTCCAGGGCTTGGGGCAGTGACAATGGAGCCCCCACGCTCGGGAAGCAAACTCGTGGAGCAGATAGCGAAACAAGATTTGGAAACTGATGGGAGAGAATAGCGTAGCTGGCATGGTCGCGTGGTGAGGGTGCGGACGTCGGGGCCACCTGCGTCACAATCGTTTGATGTACCCTGGACGATGGCGGCATCCGGAGGGCACAACGACGCACGCGTGGGCAGGCGATCCGGTTTTCCGGAATTCCTGGCATTGCAGTGATCGGTGGAATGTAGTTTTGACGGTGAAAATGCATCGCATGCGGAGACGCGGAGGGCAGAGCGACAGGATTAGGTGGTCGCGGTTCCCCCGGTCATTCTAGTAGAAATTTTTAGAGAAAAGTCCCAAATTCATTCCCTATTTGGTCCAACGATCCCTTTCATGGGCGATCCGCAATGTTTTACACGTTCAGTGCTCAATATTGAGTCAATTACGTACAAGCCATTAAAAAGTTTCAAATTCCTTAACTGCCATGGAAAAACTTGGTGCTCCCTATAAGCCATTAGCTCAACTTTTTGTTGCCTTTGGTGCCACTTCCGTTACTTCCATGACCATAGTTTACCGTTAAAGATTAGATTTTGGTGAAAATACCCAGAATGCCCCTCTTTCTGGTGGGCCCCAACTGCAAGGCTCTAGGGTGGAATTGATTTATCAGGTAAAGGCAGCCACGTCACTGCCTATGCAATGGGTCCCACAAGGTAATAACATGTTCTCCCCATTTCTCTCCGTAGTCTCAGACTCTCAGCTCCTTGTTCCTGGAACAATTTCTTTCCTGCCGCCACCCATGGATCTCCATCATCGTGGAGTCTTGATGAATTTCCTCCTAGCACAAGCACCCTGGTTGGCTTATCTGCAATCCACTTGAATCAATTTTGTCATAGCACAAAAGATATCTAACCACCGAGCTCTACGCGCCTGGGAAGCGCTGGACAGAGGCACAAAGCAGCGGGATTTTGATGGCCAGCTTGATGCTGGCCGCTGGATGAGATATCGCAGTAGCGGCTCGAGAGAAGTGTCGCCGGCCTCTTGCGTCCCCGACCTCCATCCTAGCCACCCACGCTGCTGCCTTTGTCCTGGCCTGCGTGCGCCGCTTCTAGTCAGTTGGAATGGCATGGCGTTGTTCTGAGGCAGCCGGTGCATGGAGCGAAAGGGCAGGGCGGCATAGCATCTCGGTCTCGGCTTGGCTGCGCAAAGGGCTGGCTCAAGGACTCAATGCAGATTGGATCGGGCTGGGGTTCGGATGGATGATGCATGGGTAGGGCAGGGGTTAGCAGTGATGGGGAGACACGTGGGCAAGCAGAGCCGCGTGGCCGCGAGTAAGGATGGCTAGGAATGCCGAGATGCCCTGCCACACACGATGATGGCTGGCGCCGGCGAGTCGAGCACAGCCGCAGGGGCAAATGACGGCAAGGGGGAAGAAAGAGACGGGGCCGACGGGTGGGTCAATTGTCTCAGTGTCCTATGTCCGCCAAAGAGAAATGAAGGGTAAAATGGACATTTTGTCCTTCCATTAGCTACAGTTTCATCTAAAATTGACGGAAGTGGCAGCAAGGGCATCAAAAAATTCAGTGAGTGGTTCACGGGGAGAAAAACTTTTTCCATGGCAGTTAAGGAATTTGAAATTTTTTTAATGGCTCATACATAATTGACTCCTCAATATTTGGCATGCATTTGTGTCAACATATATTGCACAAAATTTTTCTTTAAGGTTTATGTATCCCATCTAACATTTTTTAGATTAAGGAAATAACATCTGCCTCAACATTCACCAGGGAATGCCTACAGCCAGTATCACAATTCACATATGACATGTACCACTGGACATGTCCTTGGTCTTGTCTAACTTGTCTGAAGATAGAATTTTATGCCATGAAGTCTTTTAATCGCACTAATTTATCTTTATACACAACGTTCCGGATCTCTCTCATACACAAATACACACGCATACAAGCAAAAAAAATCACAACCTAGAGAAAGCGCCAAACTGCACATTGTTTGTCAACTGCCTTCTCAGTATCTTCCCAGCCGGAGATTTGGGTATGGAGTCGACAAACAGCACCTTGCGGATTTTCTTATACGGGGCTACCCGCTTCGCGACATGATCCATGACTTGAGCCTCGGTAATCTTGCTTCCTGGTTGCCTCACCACAAGCGCTATCGGTATCTGCCCTGCCTCCTCGTGAGGATACCTGCAAATGCAATGAATTTGTCAAACTACTATTTCTGCCAATGCAAGAACTCTGCAGATAATATTTTTTTTTGTGACAATAGAACTCTGCAGATAATAATTGAGCAGTCAGACATTTGTGTGCCTGCTAGCCAGCAATCTTTGTTCTAGGATGTTAAGTTACATTCAAAATCTAAAATACATGCGGTAGAAAAGATTAAGACAAGCTTGATTTATAATATGTCCAAGTTCAATTTTATGGTTCATAGATCAGAGAGGGAGTTTGCAACTTTCAGGCTGCTAGTCAGATATTTCTAGTGGACTCACGGCATGACTGCGGCATCGACAACATCCGGCAACGTTTGCAGGACAAGCTCCAACTCTGCAGGGGGAACCTGCATGTGTAATACACCAGGACAATTGATCAGCCATTGAATTACCTGAAGGACTCTACTTGACATTCGTTCTCAAATCTGAAACTAAGAACAACCAAAGCGCAAAACCTGATAGCCCTTATACTTGATGAGCTCTTTCAGTCTATCTACCACGAACAGGAATCCGTCCTGATCGATGTAGCAAAGGTCCCCAGTCTTAAGCCAGCCATCAGAATCGAAAGTGCTAGCGTTCGCCTCGTCGTCACCAACATATCCTGCAGACGATGGGCTCAAAAACTTGGCCAAGTCTGGATGCAGGTGCAGAATCTCATACTGAAACTATGTTAGCATGAACAGCAGCAGCTATATACATCTTTGGTTACCAGTCATGACGGCAGGCCCTCTCACCAATAGCTCCCCTTTCTGCCCGACGGACAGGGGCTTGCCAGTTATGGGGTCCACGATCTTCACCTCTACATTCTCCGAGACGCGGCCGGCGGAGCCAATGCGAGTGCACTCTTCCCGGCCGTTCATCAGTGATATTCCACCAGCCTCAGTTGAACCATAGCCCTGCAGTGAGTGTACCAACAATTTTAGTTTAAAAGGAAAACTGCATAATAGCATTTCTGATACAAGGACATCAGGATGATTCTTTGCCAATTCCTTTGAGAGGAAGAAATGCACAAGATAAATTTCTTGTGGATAGGACCACGGAAAGTACTATTTTCTTTTATTTGAATCAAACGGTTAATCACATGTTGAGACATGCTTACTTAGTTACTTGTCTACCTTAAAGCATCTTCAGCAATCTTCAAATAATTTTTTTTCTAATAATAGGCTAATGGAGATGTCTCAATATCTGTTTAGTCTTATCTCAATCTAACTAACTTATTAGAAGAGCTCCAACTCTCAGTTTATATGGGGAGAGTTGGGGTTGATTATTAGTTTGTCCCAATAATTATTGAGAAAAAGAAAAGGTGTTGGAGTTCTATTTTTCCATCGGCATCCATGTAAGGTAGTTAGATTGGAGATTGGGGATCTGCTGGAGATACTCTTACACATAATGTGTAGGGATAGGAAATTATAAATTAGATGGAATTTAAACACACACTAGCAAAATCCAAGTGGTCATATCTTTCCTTCGACATCAATTGTGTTCAGTTCTAGCAACGCATAGCAAGTTGTTTTGCGAAATTGGTAGCAGAGAGAGAGAGAGAGTGAGAGATCGAGAGAGAGAGAGAGAGAGAGGATACACCAAGGTTTGCCAAAATGAGGTACTTCGATAGATTCAGAAATACCAAAGTTCTGTCCAAATAAAATTTCTCAGCCCACCTAACATCTGTCGTCTGTCAGATTTTGGTGTGCGACGTTGGAGCCCAGCAACAAACGAAATTCATACCACGAGCTACCGGAACAAAAAATTGTCTCTTCCAAAAGTCATCGCTACGCGAGAAAGAGTAGGGAAAGAGGAACAAACATGGTCAGGAAAGAGAAGAGACATAGGAATTAACCAGGTCTATTACAACTTTCCAAGTAATCTAGTAGTTTGTTCATCTTTAATGCTATTGTTCCTCTTTCTTGAACTTTGAAGTTTTGGTCTAAAAGATCGTCTTAGCAGCACAAGTTCCAAAATGTTTGGAGGGGCCAGTAGGGTCTCACAGAATTTTTTTTTCATAACTCAGGTCCCATCAATCTTGTGAGAGCGTTAATGTCCTATTTAGATCACCAGCTAATTCATTAACTGATTGCTAATTCATTAGCTGACTAGCTGGAATTAGCCGGGTTAGATCAGCTAATTGAATAATTGTAATTTAGCTAATAAAACAGACATCAGCTAAGAATTAGTTGGTCCTGTTTGGACCCACTAAAGCTAAAATTAGCTAGCTAGTAATTAGCTAGTGGATCCAAAGATCCATCCTCGTGAGTCGTGCTTTGCGATGCGTTGCTGATATGCCGAGTTAGAGCATCTCCAAGAGCTTAGTTAAAAATACTAGTCAAATTTACCGTTTAGCTACTCTCAAAAATAGATTTGACTACCAAATAACAGAGTAATCTAACAGATTCTGTAAAGATGGCTAGTGAGGGAGGCTAGCTAAAAATGGCTAGTGAATGAGTTGGGATAGAGAGTCACTAAATTTAGAGAGTCATTTACAGAGTCTGTTGGAAACGTTTTTTCTCTAACAATAGATAAATTTAACTTTAAAAAACAATTTAAACAATTTTGCTAGTCTCTTGGAGATGCTCTTACACATGTAGTCTTCCCTATCTGGGTAAATGCCGCTAACACAGCTTGGTGCCTTCCGACAAGATCGTCTCGAGACTCAATCCAAACAATAATAGGGTGGATAATGAACGCAATGGGCTCGCAGGGCTACGCGATGCGCCCGTGACCCAGCTGGCACGCTGCCGGAGCCGCCCGGCGCTGATGGGGATGCACCAACCGAACCACCACCTCTAACATGACAACGATTTTACCGTTGACTTTGGGCCGAACCTTTCTGGTTTCGCCAATCCAATAGTACGGGTACTCTTCTATAATATGAATCTCAATCGGTCGTCAAGAGAGAAGATAATGCTAGTATATCCCTGATGATTTTCAAAAGGATACGTGGTGGATGGGCTGTTGCAATCACCTTCCTCAATTGATTTTCTTATTAACCATATGCATCATCGCTTTCCTCTTCTTCGAGCAAATTTGCCATGACGCTGCCTAGCTGCTAGTGCCTCGTCGTGTGTAGCAGGGCCGCAGGGTGCACACTCGCCGCTGGTGCTGTGCTTTTGTCAGACCCGCTATCTTCTTCGAGCAAATTCTTCATTCTTGCTTGCTCCTCCTGCCAGCACCGCTATATATGATCGCCCTCATTCCAACCATACCTATTGGCCGCCCTCCAACGACCCCACCATAAGCCTGCTGCTTCTCTCCGGCGAAGAACAACTCTGCCTTTAAACCCGAAGCCCTAACCTATGCGTTCCGTTGAAGGCTCGCCAGACGGCCAGATCGAGTTAGCAAAGGGCATACAAAGAAACGCGCAATGAATTAGGTGAACCAAAAATCGAGTGCTCGGAGCTCTTAAACACTTGAGTGATGTTTGCATATCCTATTTCCGTAATGCTGCTCCCTCCTTTCGTTTTAAGCAGGTATATTAGAATTTTTAAAACTAACCTATTGTAAACCTCTACCAGCAATTAGTTAACTATCTATATGCATACTTGGCGTAGTATTTCAAAAATATCCTTTAGCATGACAACGATTTTATTGCGATTCATCATATAGTGAAGAGACATTGGTGGCCAAAGTATACCTCTAATAATACACCTACCTAGACAATGAACAGAAGTATTAATTCCGTTTGCGTTTTGTTTAGAGGAGAAGGCAGAAGGACCACAGATTATTAGGAAGAAGGAAGATCTGGTTTATTAGCAAGGCCCACACACGAGAAGGCGTAATCAAGCAGTTAAGTTGCTAGAACATTTTTCATTAAGGCAAACAGGGGTAGCAACTCACCTAAATTCCTCTAGCTGGTTGAACTCAGATAAATGAGTTCAAAGATCAAAATACCCCTACATTTTTATGGAAATTTTCCACGGCCGCGGCACTCTGGGTAGGATAGCCAAGTAACACAATTAGTTCGGTGGATCCAAATACCCTTAGCTAAAATTTGGCTAGTTAAAACAAATCACTACAGATTAGCTAGCTAATTTTTAGTTAGGCGGATCTAAATCAGACATAAGAAAAGTGTTGTTTTAATAGGTGCACAATATCTCTCTCCTCACCAGGACCACTAGATGGTTGATTAGGGCCTTTACCATGAGTCCAGTGGCGGTCCTAAGGCCCGGGGAGTCCGGGCTCACCGGCAAGCGGCACCATGGAGATTACTTGCAGAGAAAACATGTTCAACGTTATTGATTCCATGTATAGTTTTAGCTTAGTCCGCCTAGGCTTCGTGCAGTTGCTGGGTCCGCCATTGTATAAGTCAAAGGTTTAATGGAGTACAACAAAATTATATCTTGAATGATACTACTAATCCTGGTCAATTCTATGTGACCTCATAGGCTATTTATTAGACAGGTTCAAGAATACATGACCTTCTACATGTCTCTTGTGATTTCTGCCGCCTGTGCTCCCCCTAACTGGCAACTCCTAATCGTTAGAGAGAAACTATTGAATGCTTTTGTTAGAGGTAGATGTGAGGGAAGAATGACTGAATGAGGGCAAAAACTTTAGCTCCGTACTTGGAAAGCAACATGCCAAGCGCGCATGCAAGCAACTCGCTTGTAGAACACGTACAATTAGTGCTGCTCAAGCACGAGTCGGTAGACCATGCGAACCGTGATAGCTAGTTTAGCTACATACTTTTGCTCACCATGACCATAGGTGGGTTCATAAATTTTCTCTCCAAAAAAGACAGGCCCACATTGTGATTTAACGGATCACCAAAGATTTGGCTTATTGACTTCCTCTTTGATATAATTTCAAGAAATATGTTTCGGCACATCTGAGACCTTATATGGAAAGGGGGTTTCAGTATCCAAATTCCTAGAAACTAGAACCACGGGACACATATTGTAACAGATACAATGGTAGATTGAATACTCTTTGATGGATTCAAACATTCAACACTCAAGCATAACACCAAAAGTTGATTTCTACATCATCTAATAATTGGCCATTATTCCTCGTATGTTTAAATGTATGACGTCTAGGATCTAATCAATTTACTTTTTAGCTAATGAGCTTGTTCTAAACCGAGGGACATAACATAGTGGATATTACTTTAGGTTCTAATGCAAACTAATAAAGCAGCAATAATGTTGGGGCCTCTCCAATGCAAGGTCCTACAATGGTCCTATAAATTTCTCTCTCCTGTAGAACCAGTTCCTAAACATTGTGGCCTAACTCTATAAAGCACCAGGTTCTATACATGGAATCAGGTTTTATAGAATAAACATATTGGTGGGTCCCATTTATAGCACCCATAGTTCTATATATTGGTGGCGATACATCAGTAGACATCAAATCATTATGTAACACATCTCTAGAACTGGGGATAATTCTATACATTGGAGACGCCCTGGTCATATAAGTCAGCTTAAATAATTCACTTTGATCAGGTAGTGATACACTGACACCCTTCAAAGAATTTGTTGAAAACCACCGGCAACGCAAGGCATGATCCCTCTCTATCAGTCACACAGCTTTAAAACGAGGCATGAGGTACATGCTTCAACTAAATAATTGAGTGCCACATCCAGAACATTAGTAGCTACATCTGTAGGTGATCCTTACTCTCATCAGCTGAGATATTTCTAGTGAACCTGTCGCCAACTGGATAACATTTTTTTTCTGTAGGTACCTGTTCTGAACTTATATAATGGAAATGCCTGCTATGCTCGTATTTTTCTTGGTAGGTTTCTGGAGGCCAAAGATTTGCAGAAAGCAGGCAAATCATCAATCTGAGGTACTTGCAATTCGAGGTGATTACGATGGCAACGACGCTCACAAAGTCACGATTATTTGGGGATCTTTTAGGAATCAACATATATACAACGAAGCTAACTAACGGAGGTAGCAAAGGACAATGAACAGGGAAAAGGGCAATCGATAAAGATAGCAACACGGTGAAAAGCCGAAAACTTACCATGCATAGATCCACGTTGGGGAACCGTCGCTGAAACATTTCCGCTGCCGTCATCGGCAGCGGCGAGCCACCGCATACCACCCGCTCCAGAGCCTTCAGGACGCACTGCTCCTTCGACATGCCGATCACCACCGGCGGCGACGCCGTCATCTCAGTGACCGCCCACCTCTCCGCCGCCTCCACCACCCCTTTTACACCGCACCGCGCCACCGTGTCTGTCACCAACACCGTCGTCTGCCCCAGCGCCACGCCCTTCAGCGCGAAGTAGAAACCCAGGGAGTGGAACATGGGCGCACCCAGGAGCATCCTGTCGCCACCATACATCCGCTTCTGGGCCGAGGCGTGAGACCCCGCCGTCATCGCGATGAAGTTCCGGTGTGACAGAGCCGTCGCCTTCACCCGCCCGGTCGTGCCTGACGAGTACTGGATTGCCGCCGTCTCCGACTGGCACACCACCGTCGTTTCCGGCGCCTGTAACTCCCCGATGTCGTCGTTGTGCAGGAACAAGCGGAAGTGATCGGAATCGAGGAGGACGGTGAGGACGCCAGCCGGCAGCTTCGCGGCGGTCGATGACACGGCGAAGGCGACGGACGCCCCCGACAGCGCGACGAGGTGAGAGACCTCCACGGCAGTGAGCGCCGGGTTGGCCGGGGACTCGACAGCACCGATCGAGAGCAGCGCGAAGTAGAGCGCCGGGACATCCAGCCTCGCCGGCGTGAGCACGAACGCGACGTCGCCGTGGCGGAGTCCGACCCTCGAGCGCAGGGCCCCTGCTAGCGCGCGCACCTGGGACTGGAACGCCGGGAACGACACAGCCTCGCCGGTGGCGGCGTCGAGGAGGGCAGGGTGCGCGGGGAGCGGAGACAGCAGGAGCGAGAACGCGAACGCCGGGAACGAGAGCGGGGCGTCCGTCGGCGGCAGCGGCACCGGCGGGCGCAGGCTGCGGAACGTCTTGGTCGCCTCGCAGTAGCCGCTGCGGCCGTCCATGGCGACGGGAGCAGCGACGCAGCCGTTGGCGCTGGCCTCGGGTGCCGGAGTGGCCATTCGCTCTCAGTAGTCAGTACTCGCTCGCTCGTGACGGAGCGGAGGAATTGGCAAGTCTCGGATGCGGTTGTTGGCGATTTTGTCGGGTGGCTTCTTCGTTTTATACAAACTGCAACCTGGCAAGGCTATGGTGGTCCCGTCGCGCAGTTTCTGAGGCGCAGAATCTGGTCAGTGGCGCAGACTAGGGGTGTGTTTTTATGAATTCAAACTTTTCATCGCGTCGACATCTATTTAAACATAGGTAAATAAAAAAATTAATTGTATAGTTTTGATGTACACGACGAGACGAATTTTTTGAGTCTAGTTAGGTCATGACAGGAGAACGATTACTATAAACAAACAAAAAAAAGTTACAGTATGTTATAGTGTCCGATGTAACTTTTTCATCCAACTTTTCACGGATCTAAACACACCCTAGCTACAACTGTCCAAGCCAGCGGGTTACCAGGCAGAATGTTACGATAGGTGACGTGCTGCAAATAAGGCACAAGATTTTACAAGTACAGCTCAGTACTACGCGTGTAAAAAATAACATTTATCAGGTGTGGCTTCATTTTTCCTGAAACTATTAAGGTTAACACATGTACACATTTTTCACGAGGAACAGTAACATCAAAGCCATTGTTTCTGCCGGACTGCGGGAGTACAGGGGTTAATGTTGATGATGATCTAAACGGGACGTGTCAAACGAGGCCTCCATCAAATTGATATGTGGACAATAGAAGATTTGGCATCCTATTTTCTAGGGTTTATATAGGCAAAAATTAACCCAGGTTACAGTGCAAGACTCATTTGGTTGAAGAAAGAATTAGTTGTAGATTGAATAATGTGTTTAAATAGAGGTGCTGTGATTAGCTAAGTCATTTAATAAGGATATGGAATGCATTTATTGTTCACTAGAAACACCGACTTTTATTGGGCCCATGTAAATTCGGTGTTTGGTTTCGCAGCACATGAAAGCTTGAAGCAGTGGCCAAGAGATAAAAGATTTAGCCCTTGTTTGTTTAGATCTTAAATTTGGCTCCTAAATTTCAGTACGTAAAAAAAGATTCTCATCACATCAAAATATCGGCACATACACGGAGTACTAAATATAGATGAAATTAAAAACTAATTACACAGTTTTGTTGTACTTTACGAGACGAATATTTTGAACCTAATTAATCAATGTTTGGATAATTTTTCACAAATACAAACGAAATGCTACAGTGGTGCATTCGGGCCAAAATTTGACACTAAAATTTAGATCTAAACAAGGCCTTAGTTTAAGGGCACTAAATCACTAATATTACAGTACTGGATAGAAAACGAAGTTTGGTTCCTCCCTCCTAAACTTTAGTCCCCTCATATCAGATGCTAGGACGCTAATTAGAGGCATTAAATATAGATTAAATAAAAAATCCATTACATAGATGAGGATTAATTTGCGAGACGAAACTATTAAGCCTAATTAGTTCATGATTAGATAATGTAACGCTGCAGTAAACATGTGATAATTATATACTAATTATAGCTTAATTAAGTTTGTTAGGTTCGTCTCGTCGAGTAGATATGACTTATACAATTAGTTTTATAATTAATCTATATTTAATATGACTAATTATTATTTATTTAAGGGACTAAACTTTAGTCCCTTGAATCAAACACTCCCTAAATGACAACTTCTTAATGTATTAAGCTAGCTCTTCACGGAAACCGTGCCCTCATCCCTCCTAGCTCGATCTTTGGGCTTCGGCAGAGAATGCCATTTCTGCATTTAGACCAAAATTTTGTGTATCAGATCAGTCGGAGACCGGGGAAAAACATTCTTAGTCGACATCTTTGTTTCTAGTCGTCACTCATCCACAAGGACAAAGCAAGAATAGCAAAGATGAATAGTTTTATATTATAGAAATTACAACACAACGAAAACAGAAACCAAGGAAACCGCCCATAGATATTGGCATCTTTTACTAACTTAAAGCCTCTTTAAAGCCATTTCAGATGGGATCAACAGTGGCCCATTCTTGACCACGGTCGATAGCGCCTCCCTCTCTCTCGAAAGCGGACGCTTTCTTCTCGAGCTCCCCCATCTTCCTCCAAATCCCCCCTGGCCTCGCCGGCGGCAAGAGGAGATGGGCCGGCCCCGCAGCCCTTTTAGTATAGCTACTAGTTTTGGTTGAAGTATGTTACTTGGATGGGTCTCCGCTCCCTTGTTTTCGCCGTGGGTGTCGCCGCCGCCGCCGACGTTCTCGCCATCACTGTTGTCGTGGTCGCCGCTGGCGTCCACAAGGTGAGTCAAAATAAAATAAACTCCTCCACCGCACATTACAGCAAATACATCCCTATCGGTGTTCAGATTCGTGGCCCGGCACTAACTAGTAAAAATGCGCTGCGTCCTGTCTCTTGATGGTTGATGCGAAGGCTAACACAATGACACAAGATGTTTCCTGGTTCTGACCACGGGGCCGTGCGTCCAGCAAAGGGTGTGTGTGCACTGTATTATCTCGCACCAGGTTGCTCGCAGTAGGGGTTTACAAGCAAGGCGGGAGAGGAGGTGAGATCTCCAAGTCCCAAGTGTCTAAGGTTGATTGAGGCAAGTGCCAATATTAGGGGAGCGGATATGTTGTTGCGATCTAGGTTCGTTGCGTTGCCCCCTGCCGATATGTCGATATGGCCATCTAGGTGCGTGGACGGGGTCTACCTCCTCCTTTTATTGTTCAAGGAGGGATAGAGACATGCGTGTTGCACAGTGAAGTCTACATTCATTGGGCACTGGAGAGCATGGCGCCGTGCGTGGCTGTCGTCCTTGCGGATCCTTCTGCCCGGCGCAAATCGGTGGGCGTCCTTCAGCTCCAGTTGGCGGCGTGGCGGCTCCTCCCAGTAACTGTCCCGGGGTGACTTCGAGGGGCCGCGCTGACCAGTGTCTGTGCCCAGTCATTGCCCGTACACCCATTCGAGATTTTCCCATGCCTTATCGAGGGCTTCGTTATGGGGTTAGTACGTGGGTTGGCAGCACAGGAGTACGGGAGTTGGCGGCACAGGACCGCGCAGGGCCTCACATGCCTGCACAGTGTTGGGATGGCTGCACAGTGACCGGAGTTGGTGGACACGATCTAGGTCACATCATCTGTGCGGGATGGCCCGCGATTTACCTTTTGACTTCGACGTCCCGCGGCAGCGCGGGGCATTGAATGCGCCTGTCAGCAGAACAGACGGGCGTGCGCCCCATTGGTCGAGGGGTAGCCTCGAGCGAGGCGGAGTTTGCTATTCGCTCGAGGGGGACCGACACCCTCGATAGAGGCGGAGATGGGGTGCGTGCATTAGGGCCTTCACGAAGGGCCTAGAGTGGGCCATTAGCTCATGGTGGGCCGTGGGTTTTGTGTGCTTAGACCCTTTCCAGGTTGTGGAGACTTGGTAGTGGTGTGTTTGCATTTTTCAAGGGTGATCATCCCTTAGTTTAGGGGCCCCTTATGGTCGTCCCCGACAATCCCTCTCGACCCCCGTCGTCCTCCACCCCGATCTGCTCGCCGCCGACCTTGCTGCAGCCATTCCCGCAGCAGATCCAGCCCCTAGGGAAGCGGATCTGGCCGTCTGTGTACCGGATTTGGCCGTTACCCTTCCTCCTGTGGGTGCTGCTGCCCTGGCTTCAGTCAAAGTCGGGTTCATATCCCCCACAACCGCCCCGTTGATTTCCCCGTCATCTGCACCCATGTATGAGTCTATTGCAACCAGAAGATCTACCACAACCCGCCGACGATGTCCACGTCGGCGCAGACGAAGCAGCAAGCCATCCGGCTTCGAGGAAGACACCTATATATACTCCATCGACAACTTCAACAATATCAACAGATTGGTGGAGAAGCAAGATCCTGCCGACTTCCTCGGCCCTTCAAATCATCATCGTGGTGGGCCGTGGGTTTAGTGCGCTTAGACCCTTTCCAGGTTGTGGAGACTTGGTAGTGGTGTGTTTGCGTTTTTCAAGGGTGATCATCCCTTATGTTAGGGGACCCCTTATGGTTGTCCCCGACAGTAGCCCCCGAGCCTTGGTTGGGATGAGGATCAGTCCTGCAAAGGCTTACGTTCCTGTAGTGATGTCTCGGTGCTCTGTATGGGGTTTCTCCTTTGAACACGTGAGGATTTCCGTGGGGGGCGCACTCGCGCAACCGCGGGGTGGAGCCCCCGAGGCCTTGGAGGAGTGAGTATATCGTCCGAGGGCTATAAGTGTTCAGTTTTATGGCCTGTCGAGTGACGTGCTCGCTCAACGTTTGTTTAAGCCGGCCTTGGCGTTTTTTCAGCCGGCATCGGCGATCTACGCTGGTGATGCGACGTCGTCCCCATCCGGACCATTCTCTAGAGAGTTTGCTTAAGCATTGGAGGGGGTTGACTCGGCACGAGATTTGACAATCAGGCGATCATGCGATTTGTCCAAAGGGTATGGCTGTGGTGTGAGGGGCCCCCGAGCCCTGGCCCGAGTAGGGTCAATCAGGGGAAACCCTTGACTTCGTGTTACGACCCTTGTGGCCCTTCCGCAGGGAGGAGGGGTGAGGCAGTCCATGCTGCCCATGAGCGAGACGTGAGTCATGGATGCTTCGGTGCGCTAATAACGGGCGGTTCAAGTAAACGTATGTGCCCCATTCGATAAGGGTCGGCTCGTGGTCTAGAGACACGTCTCATGAAAGCGCTCGCAAAAGGTTTGGTAGGCAGGGCTTGATCCCAATCGATAGGGGTCGAGGGCTCATTGCTTTCCCTCGTTGGGATCCCTCGATCTAGCTGCCTTTGTGTGGCCTTGAACACAACACAGGGCTCCCCCAAACTCCACGTTCGAGGGTAGGCTCGATCGAGCGCGCCGCGATCGTCCCTGACTCGGTCGATCTGGGGCAACTGTCCAACCCTCGATGGGCCAGGCTTCGAACCCCTCATCAGTAGGGCCTCGAGAGGAGGTGCCTTACTGTTGGCGGTCGTTACAGCCCAAATCCGACCACCAATACTCGGGAATAAATGAGGTTTTATGCAACATTCCATGTACTTAGGTTTTATTTCTAATAAAGTTCCACGAGTTTTGGTGAGTGTCACTTGTGCAGGTACAACTACGACAAATACGCGCTATTGGGGCCGAAAATGACCGAATCGGCCGAACGACTCCGTTCGGCCGGTTACCCCCCTTAGCCGTACAGACCACCGGGAGCCGTCCACGTCACCGATGACCAAGCAAACACGATGCACAACACGTGGACGACCGCCAACACGTCCCGGAGCACCGACACGTCAACCTGGGCCGAATCAAGACAAGTCCAAGCAGTAGAGGCCGGCCCAGGAGGGACCCAGAGCCGAAGGCGGTGCAGGGGGGCGGGCCTGGGCTCCCAGCCCAGTTCGGCCGAACTGGGGGGTTCGCCTGAACCGCCCCCAGTTGCCCAACCGACTCCAGGGGATGCATCTCGGCCGTAGGTGGCTAAGGCGGTGGATCGGGCGTTCGGCCGAACGCCAGGGTTCGGCCGAACCGACCCTCTCGGCCGAAACGGCCGGCAACCGCCTCTGCCCCCTCCCTTGGCCGTTACCCTACCTGAACCGACCCTGAAGCACTATATATAGGACCTTACACTTCACTTGTAAACACACACCAAGCCAAGGAGCTCATTTCCACTTTCATTCCAGTAGAGTTAGGATAGTTTAGTTGGGAGTTAGAGTTGAGTCGAGCTTGCCTCGGAGGTTTCGGAGTCGTCTTCAGAAGCTCTGGTAATAGCTCTTGTATCTTTTACTTTTCCTTTTGTAAGACATGGAGTATCAATATAGTTATCTTTATCACTTTGCCTTTGTCATTTATATCTTGCTTCTACTTTATCCTAGTTGCAAGTATATCTTGTTTAGACTATAGTCAGTTATAGTTCTAGTGCTTGTAGTCTTGTTTAAGTCTTTGTCTTGGCTGGTTCTTCGATCTTGCTTGATACTGGAGGTGAACTGTCACCAAGAGTATTGACAAGGTTGCTTGCTCTTGCTAGCAGAGTAAGTAGTCGTTGTCTAGTGTAGGAGTGTTTCCTAGACTAGTCAGTGGCCTTAGTTTATTCCCGTCGCAACGGAGGTGGTAGCCGGGAGGTGGTGACAGCCCTTTCGGTCTTCGTAGCCCATCACGTTAGTTCCGGTCCGTAGGATTCCCCAGTTGGGAAATAGTGGCACCCCTTCTCATCCCTTTCTGTGTGTTCACCGGTTCCCTTGTCCCGAAGCTAAGACATTAGAGTTATCCCAGATCTCCTGGTGCTGGTTCTGTCACCGCTGTATCTCTAAGCTAGAGTGACATAGGTAGATAAAGAATCCAGGAGTCCTCTATCTCTTCTCGTTGTCCTCCCAGCTATCTATCTCTTCTCTCCCTTACCTGAGTATCCCTTGAGCTGTGTGTCCGGTATATCCACACCTATCCAATACCGTTATCCCTTGTCTTGTTTAGTAGTGTACCCTTCTCTGATAGTCTCGAATATCTGTTCACTAGTAATCTTGCAAAAGCTTCCCTGCGGAAATATAAATTACGATACCTCGGCATACTCCCAGGTGAAGTGCTACAATGGTGATTCTGTGCGCTTGCAGAATATTTCTATATTTTACTAAGCCATACGGAAAACCACTGAAACACTCCTTACCCCAGTACCAGGATTCTCAATTCTGATATTGGATCGTAAGAAGTGCCAACAAGCATTTCTGGCGCCGTTGCCGGGGAAGTCTTTGGCTAGATTACTTTTGAATTTTTATCTTCAGCTATGTTAGTTGAGTACCGCTACTCAAGTGGGTTTATCCTTGCTCTGTTCATTGGTCTTTGTGGAACAGAGCAGTGCATGACTGGTTTGCAACTACCGTCATACTTCCAAGAAAATCCGGAGTCACTTGTGAGGAAAGTACAACCCCGTGTTGTACCTCCTCAGAAGCAACTCCTTCCGACGAACCCAGTCCTTCCCGTTGTGACTCCAGCTTCATCGAGGATGGCCGGCAAGACGATCCGCGAGTTCTCCGCTCCATCAAGCGAGAATGTACGTGTCGGACCAGCTCCGCCAGTCGGAGATGGTAACTTCGAGCTGAAGCCAGCCCTCATCAACATGGTACAGGCTAGCCCATTCTGCGGCAAGCCACACGAAGATGCCAATGCTCATCTCCAGCATTTCCCGGAGATTTGCAACACCTTCACCATCCGCGGAGTAAGTATCGATGCCATTCGCCTTCGTTTATTTCCATTCTCATTAGTAGGCAAGGCGAAACAATGGTTTTATGCTAACCGCGAAGCAATAGATACCTGGGATAAATGCACCAGCGCTTTCTTGCTAAAATTCTTTCCGGTTGGGAAAACCAACGCCCTCCGGAACAAAATAGCTAGTTTCCAGCAGCTAAAAGATAAAATAGTCCCGGAGGCATGGGATCGCCTCCAGGACTATATTTCTGCTTGTCCTCACCATGGTATGCAGAGTTGGTTCATAATCCAAAATTTCTATCACGGGCTGAGAAATTCTGCCCGTGAGTACCTGGATGCTGCTGCTGGAGGCTCGTTCTTCTCTCTTGAGGAGAGTCGTGCGAAGGCCCTCATAGAGAAGATGGTCGACAACCAAGGTTGGTCCGATGATCGGACTCAACCAAAGACCCGAGGAGTTCACCAAGTTGAAGCTCTAGACATGCTCGCTGCCAAGATGGACCTCCTGATGAAGAAACTGGAGGCCCCTGCTCAAGAAACGGTGCAAGCCATGGACGCTCGCATGACCTGCGAAGTCTGTGGCAACACTGGCCATTCGGGGAATGACTGCCCCGAAACGTGAGAAGATGCCCACTACGTCAACAACTCCAACAACAACGGGTACCGACCGAACAACTACGACAACCAAGGCTGGAATCCGCGCCCAAACCTCCCTTTTGAGAGGCCTCAACAAGGTAACAATTTAAATTCCAGCAATTTCAATAATCAGCCGTCTCTTAGAGATCTTGTGTTTGGCCAGATGAAAATAACTAAAAACATCAATAAAAAGCTTGCTGCTAATGATAAAACACTGGAAAGCATAAACTCTAGGATGGAATCGTTTTCTTCCGCCATGAAAAATCAGCTGAGCTTTAATAAAATGATAGAAACTCAAGTCGCTCAGTTAGCTGCTGCTGTTCCTGTCACTGAATCGGGGAAGATTCCGGGGCAACCCGAACCTTCCATCGAGACAGTGAAAGCCGTCACTACAAGGCATGGTAAGATGCCTCGTAGTGTCTTCCGTACTAACCACACCGGGAAGGTCGCACGTATCCAAGTGCTGACACCAAGATGGACCTACCTGCCGAGAGGTGCAAAAAGGGCGATCATCAAGACCTCTCCGGATAGGAAGGAAGATCCCGGAGTGCCCATCATTCAGTGCACGATCTGGAATCATCGCATTGATGATGCACTCTGTGATCTGGGGGCAAGCATCAACATCGTGTCTAAGGTATTATTTAAGAAATTATGCTACCCTACTTTGTCACCTACTACTGCCCAGGTACAGCTTGCGGACTCAACCATCCGCTACCCCGAGGGGGTGATCGAGAATGTACCGGTCCGGATCTGGGGACGATATGTCCCTATGGACTTTGTTGTCCTCGACACGGGGAACGAGCATTCGTTTCCCCTTGTGTTGGGCCGACCATTCTTGAACACCACCCGGGCTAGGATCGATATGGATGCGAGAGAAATCTCGTTCCGTATCGATGGAAGGTTGACTTACTTCAAGTTTCAACCCTGGGAAGAAAAGAAGACAGAGCCACTCACACCGGAGCAGAGAAGCGCCGAGTGTTTCCTTAAGGCTCTCATTAATGGAGAGCTGGAAATACTCGGTGGTGAGCAGCTCAAGTGGAACGAGCCGACAAAACCGGCAAGTGCAGAAGAAATGGATTTCCTCGTAAAGAAATACGAGGAAGAACAAGCCCTCTGGAATTCTCCAGAGACGCCGATCCCACCGCCACCAACACCGAAGAAGAAGAACAAGAAGATGTGGCAGAAGAAGGTTGCATCGTCCGAGTCATCCACTCCGGGACCGGACGATGACAGGAGCAACTGAAGACAGGAGAAGTCCCGCTCGCGGACTTAAAAGCTGAGCTCTCGCCGCGAGGAAAACCGGTATGTATCCCATATTTCCCTTCCAATTTTCAAATTCCCAATTGCATTTGCATGTTTCCCTTTCCAAAATAAATGAACCACTTGAGTAATTAATTTGAGAGAGAGTAGAAAATTTTGCAAGCTTGGTTAGAAATAATTTGACACATGCTGAAATTTTAACTAGGGTGGATGTAATTGGTAACTTTTATCATTTTCATCCCTTCTAGAACATCTCCAATTATTTACCATCACCACCAACCAGCACCAAACATGTCTACCCCAATAAAATTGGCTGCACACTCACCAATTATCACAAACATGGCAGCATGGGGGTGACTCCACTAAAATCCACTTTGGTCATGTCAATTTTGCATCTCACCTACCACTAACTCCACTCACATGACTTAAAAATTTTGTGGCCACACATTTTGGCGTGGAATCAAAGCAAAGGAGGGGGCTGCACTCACATGGAGTGGCCAGGCCACACCTGCCCGGTTCGGCCGAACCAGGCCATTCGGCCGAACCAGGGGCCTGTCCCCCCTCGGCCTATAAATGCTGGTGCAAGCTTGTGAGCTCCTCACACACTCATTCACTCAGAAAAATTCTGCTAGGAGCTCTCTCCCTCTCTCTCAAGTCCTTTGCTCTAGTGCTTGCTCAAGTTCTCCCCAAGTTCTGGCTCAAGTTTTGGTTCACTTGCATCACTAGAAAATCCCAAAAATATTTTGCTTTTGTTGTGACCTTTGTGCTGAAATTCTAGACGATTTTGTGGTGGTCACCGACACCCACAAGAACGACTAACCTTTTGTGGTGGTTTTCATCCCCGCAAGAACGACTAACTATCTCGAACGACTAACTTGATTTTCTTGTGCTAACCATATATATATTCAGTCCTTCGGGTAGTTGTCGTTGCACTAACTTTTTGCAGGAATCATGTCGAAGTTCTTCACTTCGCTCCGTCGTTCCGCACGGCTAGGCCAACGATCGGACGATGCTGGGAGTTCCCCAGCTCCGTCCCGAGGCTCGAGCCGGATGGACACGGACGAGCACGGAGCAGCCGGCTTGGGATGGGGCCATGCCACGCCCCCGGCCAGGCAGCTCCCGAGTGAGAGCGACATTAACCTTAGAACAGAAAGGGAGCAGAACACCTTCAACGAGCTTCGGCTGAATGAGTTCGAGCACACCCGTGTGTTTGAGCAAGATTTGCTCAGGGACACGGGGATGGACGTAGAGTTCACAGAAATCTTCCAAGCCATTGGCTCGGAGAATTTCTGGTACATCAACGAAGAAGGTTCGTACCTGCTCACCCTTGAATTCCTCTCGACTTTGGTTTCTGAAACTGGGGGGATTCATTTCCGATTCTTCAACCAAGAGTTCTTCTGCTCTTGGAGGGATTTTAGTTTGGGTCTTGGATTTTCAAGCCGTTGTTCCTTAGACCCGAACAAAGCGCTTAAAAGATTTGACCGGGTGGCATTTTGGAAAAAGATTTCGGGGAATACCAACTGTCATGCGCCACGCACGAACAGCATACATAACCCCACTTTGTGTTTCATGCATCGTTGGGTGTCTATGACGGTATTCTCCCGGGCAGATTCGCGCCCTGTCAACACCATCGAGTTGCGGGTTCTTTTTGCCATGGTCAAGCAGATTCCCTATTCACCTGTGAAAGACATGGTTGGTCACTGGCTGTCTCATATTTATCATGCGGATAGCATGGCGATGACTTCTCTAGTCACTCGCCTCGCTAACCACCTGGGCGTCCTTCAAGGCGCCCGGCTCACGTACATCGAGACAGCGCGTTCCGTCGTGAATACCGAGCACTTCGTGCAGGCCCACATGATACGGCGGACGCCTGACGCAACACTGGCAATGATTTACTGTGGATATACAACTGAAGTGCCTTTGCCTTGTGCAGCACTAAGGTTGTATACCACGCCGAAACTAACTCTTCAGTTGAGGACTGAGTCGGACGATTCTCCACCTTGGAGAGAGCCCGCTCGGCACAGCGTTGCAGGTGACGAACCCGTCACGAGGGGATGAGCCAGGCGTGATGCTGGGCTCGCCACCTCACAGGAGCCGGAAGATGCACCACAAATGCCGCACCGACACACTTCCGCTTTTGAGGCCACCTACGACAAGTACACCGGTGCTGGGACGTCCGGAGCAGGAGGCCCCGGGCAACACCAGGAGCCGAACTACTTCACCTCAGGACGGTGGGACTACGGCCAGGACTCGGACTCTGAGTGGTCCGGGAGTCGGTATGGAGGAGGGTACGACAGTGCCTCCCAGTCATATTACCCCGGATACTCACAGTCCGCACGCTTCGACTACGGCCGGGAGATGTCCTACATCTCCGACCGAGTCGAGCTCATCGACGACCGTACCTGAGAGATTCAAGACACGCTAGCCCGCAATTCTCAGTACCATCAAGAGAATAGCGGGATGGTGGCGTCCATCCAGCATGATGTCCACGAGCAAGCGGAACAGCTGAGCCAGTACCTCTCAAGGCTCAACCCCTACCAGTGAAAGTCCAAGCTTGGGGGAGGACCCCCACCAGGTATGTCCCGATTTATCCAGCACTTTGATCTTTTAATTTCCCTTTCATTTTCCTTCATGATAATTTGCATTTAAAAAAAATGAAAATACCAAAAATATTTCCCTTAAACAATATTTCCCTTGAATAAAAATAACTCCCAACTATGCATGGAATGAATCATATGCCTCTCACCTTGGAAATGATGAATAGTTGCTCTGTCATTAATTTTGCAAGTACTTTGTTTCAACTAGTTGCTAGATTGTGCTTGAGTTATTTTGCATGAGTAAAAATGATCCTGAAAACCTTGTGGGAGCACATGCTTTATTCCAAGTTTAAGTTGTTGTGGGGATTGATATAGTGAGAATTTGGTTAAATTCTATTCTGCTTTTAGTACAAGGAAAATCTCAGAAATTTATGCTTTCAAAATGAAACAAGTTCCTCATTGGTCAAAATACCTACCAGAGCTATATGATAAGCTTAGTTGAAAATTTCTACTCATATGCTGCTTGTTATCTTAGTGAGCTTTGTCAAATTGTTGTGACCTTTGAGTGAAGCTTTCATATTCTTAAAGATCGAGACCCACGTACACACACCACCTCTCACTTGCAATTCCTACACTGGGAGTTAGCAAACATTTTCCATCATCCATCCACAAAAATAAATGCTCCATGTTCTATGAGTTCCCTCTCCAAATATTCTTGATAGAGACATGGGCTATGCAAAAAGAAAAGCATGCCAAAGAAGCATGGCAAAAATAAGAGGAAAAGAAAAGCATGCCAAAGAGCATGGCAAAAAGAAAGAGAAAAAAAAGAAAAGCATGCCAAGTGGCATGGCAAAAATATGAGAATAAAAGATAGCACATGTTCTCGAAAATAAATCAAGGAGAGGGAGTTTCATCCAAGGAGTTCCACCATATTCCATTCCACCATTCAACCATATTCCACTCCATTCATATCAACACACTTGCACGTCTCGATCTTAAGATGTGATTTGTCTCCTCAAAGATCCGGTCTTTGACTTAGTAAAATATAAGATGCATGCATGCCTTCATCCTTTGTCCCTGAGCCACACAAAAAGCCATATTAGATGTTAGGATGAAAAGAAGGCACAAGCCTTTGGTGAGGATTCAAATACACTTGAGTGATTGAGTGTGCCAATGAGGAACAATTTGTAGTTTTCAAAACTTGTGAAAAAATTCCGAGATGGGATCCTGAAAAGAGTAGAGTGGAATAAAACTAAGTTTAAACTGTTCGTCCTTTCAACCGCGCAAGATAAGGAGATTGCTATAAGCCCCATAGGTAAAAAGGTGATTTGAAACTTTGCCTATGATTCAAGTATTTTTGAGGACTAGTTGTTTATAAGTTACCTGCAAAAGAAATGACATTGTAGCAACTCCTGATCCACCGAGCCTAAGTTTATATCTTTGCTCGAGGACGAGCAAAGAGCTAAGCTTGGGGGAGCTTGTTGGCTGTCGTTACAGCCCAAATCCGACCACCAATACTCGGGAATAAATGAGGTTTTATGCAACATTCCATGTACTTAGGTTTTATTTCTAATAAAGTTCCACGAGTTTTGGTGAGTGTCACTTGTGCAGGTACAACTACGACAAATACGCGCTATTGGGGCCGAAAATGACCGAATCGGCCGAATGACTCCGTTCGGCCGGTTACCCCCCTTAGCCGTACAGACCACCGGGAGCCGTCCACGTCACCGATGACCAAGAAAACACGATGCACGACACGTGGAAGACCGCCAACACGTCCCGGAGCACCGACACATCAACCTGGGCCGAATCAAGACAAGTCCAAGCAGTAGAGGCCGGCCCAGGAGGGACCCAGAGCCGAAGGCGGTGCAGGGGGGCGGGCCTGGGCTCCCAGCCCAGTTCGGCCGAACTAGGGGGTTCGCCCGAACCGCCCCCAGTTGCCCAACCGACTCCAGGGGATGCATCTCGGCCGTAGGTGGCTAAGGTGGTGGATCGGGCGTTCGGCCGAACGCCAGGGTTTGGCCGAACCGACCCTCTCGGCCGAAACGGCCGGCAACCGCCTCTGCCCCCTCCCTTGGCCGTTACCATACCTGAACCGACCCTGGAGCACTATATATAGGACCTTACACTTCACTTGTAAACACACACCAAGCCAAGGAGCTCATTTCCACTTTCATTCCAGTAGAGTTAGGATAGTTTAGTTGGGAGTTAGAGTTGAGTCGAGCTTCCCTCGGAGGTTTCTGAGTCGTCTTCAGAAGCTCTGGTAATAGCTCTTGTATCTTTTACTTTTCCTTTTGTAAGACATGGAGTATCAATATAGATATCTTTATCACTTTGCCTTTGTCATTTATATCTTGCTTCTACTTTATCCTAGTTGCAAGTATATCTTGTTTAGACTATAGTCAGTTATAGTTCTAGTGCTTGTAGTCTTGTTTAAGTCTTTGTCTTGGCTGGTTCTTCGATCTTGCTTGATACTGGAGGTGAACTGTCACCAAGAGTATTGACAAGGTTGCTTGCTCTTGTTAGCAGAGTAAGTAGTCAATGTCTAGTGTAGGAGTGGTTCCTAGACTAGTCAGTGGCCTTAGTTTATTCCCGTCGCAACGGAGGTGGTAGCCGGGAGGTGGTGACAGCCCTTTCGGTCTTCATAGCCCATCACGTTAGTTCCGGTCCGTAGGATTCCCCAGTTGGGAAATAGTGGCACCCCTTCTCATCCCTTTCTGTGTGTTCACCGGTTCCCTTGTCCCGAAGCTAAGACATTAGAGTTATCCCAGATCTCCTAGTGCTGGTTCTGTAACCGCTGTATCTCTAAACTAGAGTGACATAGGTAGATAAAGAATCCAGGAGTCCTCTATCTCTTCTCGTTGTCCTCCCAGCTATCTATCTCTTCTCTCCCTTACCTGGGTATCCCTTGAGCTGTGTGTCCGGTATATCCACTCCTATCCAATACCGTTATCCCTTGTCTTGTTTAGTTGTGTACACTTCTCTAATAGTCTCAAATATCTGTTCACTAGTAATCTTGCGAAAGCTTCCCTGCGGAAATATAAATTACGATACCTCGGGATACTCCCAGGTGAAGTGCTACAGCGGTGATTCTGTGCGCTTGCAGAATATTTCTATATTTTACTAAGCCATACGGAAAACCACTGAAACACTCCTTACCCCAGTACCAGGATTCTCAATTCTGATATTGGATCGTAAGAAGTGCCAACACTTACCTTTGAACACGTGAGGATTTTCATGGGGGGCGCGCTAGCGCACCGGCGGGTGTAGCCCCCGAGGCCTTGGAGGAGTGAGTATTCTTGTCCAAGGGCTATAAGCATTCAGTTTGATGGCCTGTCGAGTGACGTGCTTACTCAGCATTTGTTTCAACCGGCCTTGGCTTTTTTTCAGCCGGTATCGATGATGTATGCTGGTGAGGCGATGTCGTACCCATCCGGACCATTATCCGGAGAGTTTTCTTAAGCATTCGAGGGGGTTGATCCGGCAAGGGATTTCACAATTAGGGGATCATGCGATTTGTTCAAAGGGTATGGCTGTGGTGCGAGGGGCCCCCGAGCCCTGGCCCGAGTAGGGTCGATCAGGGGAAACCCTCGACTTTGTGTTACGACCCTTGTCGCCCTTCCGTAGGGAGGAGGCGTGACGTAGTCCATACTACCCATGAGCGGGCCGCAAGTGATAGATGCTTCAGTGAGCTAATAACGGGTGGTTCAAGTGGACGTCTGTGCCCCATTCGATAAGGGCCGGCTCTTTGTCCGGAGACATATCTCATGAAAGCGCTCGCAAGGATTTGTGAGGCAGGGCTCGATCCCATTCGATAGGGGTCGAGGGCTTGTTGCTCTCCCTCTTGGGATCCCTCAATCTAGCTGCCTTTGTGTGGCCTTGAACACAACACAGGGCGTCCGAAACTCCGCGTTCGAGGGTAGGCTAGATCGAGCGCGCCCCGGTCGTCCCTGAATCTGTCGATCTTGGGCACCTGTCGAACCCTCGTTGGGCCAGGCTTTAAACCCCTGATCAGTAGGGCCTCGAGAGGAGGTGCCTTACCTTGGAAGATGCTCCCAGGGGGATATTTTTGCTTGGTCCTCAGCATGATCGAGTCGTGGACGCACACGCGGTCGTGGCTGACGTGGCCCAGGGTAGACGGAGCGGGTGCACCTTTTTAGGCAAAACGGCACATGCAGCGGGTGGTTTGAAGAGACGCGCTATAGTCTATAAAACAGGAAACCCGGGGAGGCCGTTCTCCTTAGCTTAGTCATTCGCCATCACCGCCTTGCCTTTCCATCTCATCGCTCCCTCAGGCTGTGTCGCAAGGAAGAAGAAGAAGTCTGCGTATGACCGCGCCGTTCGAGCCTTGCTCCATCCCCTTTCCTCCACAACCGTGGTTGAGCTGAGGGACCCCGCGTCATGGAGTCCGTCCACCGCGGACGCGCACTACATTGGGAGGCTCGTCAAGGCCGGGTTGCTGCTAAAGATCGTTGACAAGGAGAGGCCGGAGTGGATCGCCCCGACGGCGTCACATAAGGAGCCGAATCCCCCGCCGGGCTATGTTGTCAGCTTGGCGCGTCTGCACGAGCGGGGGTTCGACGTCCCCGCAGGGCGGTTCATCCGTGCATTATGCCACCATTACAAGGTGGAGCTTCACAACTTCGCCCCTAATGCCATCTCGCAGGCGGCGGTCTTCGTCACCGTCTGCGAGGGTTACTTGGGGATTCTGGCGCACTCGGAGCTGTGGATTCACCTCTTTTGGGGTGAGCTCCATACGACTGCTGGTGAAGCGAAGGGGGTGCGGAGGCCCATCCGTGCCGGTGGCCTCACCATCCATGCGCGCGAGAAGAGGAAGAACCTCTACATCCCAAGCACCATGACATCCAACAACCAGGACAGGGATAAGGGGTGGTTTTACCTACGTGACGACGATGGCAGGCTCCTAGCGTAGAACGGCAAGGTGCTGCGGGAGAAGCCGGTCTCTTGGTCCCATAGTGTGTCCCCCCCCCGAGTGCCAGGACAACCTCGACGTATTCACCGATGCACTGCGCTCCCTGGCGAGGGAGGGGCTGACCGCGGCGACCGTCATCGCTGTTGGCGGTCATTATGGACTGATTTCCGACCTCCAACCGAATATAAAATAAACACAATGGAACCACAAACCATAGCTATAGGGCGTATTGCTAACCATTTCCACAAGTTTTGGTGATTGTCCAATGTGCAGGCACAAGATGGAGAAATACGGGTTAAAAGGGTTGGAATTGACCGAATTGGCCGAACGACTCCGTTCGGCCGATTACCCCCCTTAGCCGTACACAACGTGAAGCACAACCGGGAGTTGTCCACATCAACGATGACTAAGCAATGACGATGCCTGACACGTGGGCGGCCGCCAAGTCACCTCTGGGCCAAACCAACCCGAAGTACACCAAGACAAAGTAGTCCCGGAGGCCCAGGGGGGAGAGAATGCACAGGATAGCTCTTCTGGGCCACGGGCCCCATTCGGGCGAATGCCCCAATTCGGCCGAATGAGACCAGGAGCCGAACCACCTCTACACCGCCTTAGCACCAAGGTGATGCAACATGGCAGTTCGGCCGAATTCCCAGGTTCGGCCGAACCGGGAGATTCGGTCGAACGGCCCGGCACTGCCTCCCAGCTGCCTTGGTGCCTGCTCAAGCTCCGCCGACTTGATCCACCTATAAATAGAGGTCCTGGTCGCCTGAATTCACACACAACACAAGAGAGAAGTTCCTTAGCGAAGGTCTGCCACTTTCATACTTAGAAGATAGGGAGAGAGGAGAGGTGAGCGTCCGGAGAGGAGCCGGAGTGTCGGCCCCTCTTCCAGCTGTACCTCTACGGATGCGGCTCTGCTTTGAGTGACATCCGGGTCGTGTCTGGTAACTCTTGTATCTCTTCCTGATTAATTGAAGAGTCATTTCTACTTTTATTTACTTGTTGGTCTTCGTTCAATGCTTAGATGATTGGTATAATTGTATATTGGTTGCTTGGCTTGGGTGCTTGTCTTTCTTTAGGAGATAAGTATTAACCGACTAGTGTAGGCGTGGTGCCTATACTTGAGGTTAACTTAGTTTGTCCCCGAGTCTATGGAGGTGGTAGCCGTTAGGTGGTGACGGCCCTATACGGCCTACGTAGTCCATCACGTTCATCTCGGCCTGCAGGATCCCAGAGTGTAGGATTGGTGACACCCCTTCTCATCCCTTTCTGTGTGTCATAGGTTCTATTGTCCCGAAGCAAGTATCTATCTATACCCTCTGATCCGCTCAGTTAATCAGTAGAGTGCCTTTATCAGACTCGTACCCTCTCTACCCTCTCATCACTTCTCTTCCCTCTTTGTTGTTGTCATCCACTTCATCCATCCCATTCCATAACCCTTGGACAACTTAGTTTAGAATTAGCTCACTTCTCGTTCCCCATGGAAATCGATACCTTTGAATACTCCTGGGTGAAAGCTACATCGGTATCCGTCTGCTTGCGGATTTATCTGTAGGCCGTAAGGAGTGCCAACAATCGCCAACTTCCATAGGCAGCGGGTCACCCCGCTCATGGAGAGGAGACTTCCGATCTATGAGCTGAAGCCGGGGGTGTCCTTTGAGGGTTCGCGGATGATGGAGGAGCCGCTCACCCACGAGCACGCTGGCCAGTGGGCAAGGCGTGCGGTGCGGTGCTCCAAGATAGACTGCTCTGACGTTGCCTTGTGGTCCCTTAAGATGCGTCCCTAGGAGGGCTACCTCCAATTCGTAAGTGCTTGCTCCCTATTCCATCAATCCGATTCGATTTGTTATCGATCCCCCTTTCTAATCCTCATTGCGATACCAGGGGCTGTACTGTAAGGGGTACTAATCGGCTCCCCCGCTCCCTGAGACTCACGAGGCGAACCGCCTTTTTGCTGAGAGGCAAAAAGCGCAGAAGGATGCGAGGAAGCAGAGGCGGGAGCGGAAGCAGCGGAGGAAGGAGGCGCACGAGAAGGAGAACCGGAAGCGGGCGAGGGAGGGTCTCTCCCCGATGCCAACTCCGGAGAGCACGCCTGAGCCCCGCGACGACAACTCATATGAGGAACTCGTGGCGCCCCCATTGCCTTCCGTGGTGGTGGAGGAGGAGCCCACGCCTGCAGCGGCTCACATCCGGGCCGCGCCGGCGTCGGCGGCGGGCGAGGCAACCCTCGAAGAGCCGGCGCCTTCGACGGCGCAGGTTCATGTCGTGTCTGCCTCCGTGGCGATCCCTCTGCAGGGCGGCGTCGTCGAGGGGTCGGTCCGGCTCGAGGGGGGCGCAGCCCCCGGGCGTATCAAGGAAACGCAAGCTGATGGGTATCACACGGTAAGGCTCATTCCAATCCCAATCATGATTTGATTTGTGGTTTCTTTTTGTTGATCTCCAATTCCCATGTCCCTCTCAGCCGGACCGCGGTGCCTTCTCCCCTTGCGCTTGAGCCTGACAAGGCGTTTAAGTCGGGAGCGCCGTTCATCGCATGCGGCGGGGCAGCTCTTGGCAGGAACGCTTCGCTCGGTGGAGGCGTTTTTAGCCAGATATCAGGCGGCGCTTGCGCAAGGAGCTAAGCGAGTAAGGCAGAGGCTCCGCGCAGGAGGCACCACGGGCACAGAGGTCGTGAGCCGTATGGAGGATGCGGCTCACATTGTCAAAGGGGAGGAGGTGCCCATGCTCACGGGTGACGCCGCAGGCCGGGGGAGCCCAGACCGTGCTGGGGACACAGCCCGGACAGCAGACGGCACGGACGTAGGACGTGAGGTGGAGGCGGTGGCGCTAAAGTTCGAGGCTACGCTCGTGGCGCCCTTGGATCGTCTCGAGGACGCTGCCCAATCCCTCGAGAGCGGGGGTGGCAGCCAAACGTCAAGACCAACATCGGTGGCCGCCGCCGAGGTGGATGTTGCGGTTGTCCCCCTCCCCTGTTCGGCTGGGGTTGGGGACATTGAAGGTGCCATCGTGGTGACGTCGCTCCCGGCGAGACCTCCGAGAGTCCCGATGTGTGGAGCAATCAGGGGCTCGACCAGCCTGGGGTCCCCTCGACTTTGGTGGATGACATTGAGGCGGAGAGGGGGTTGTGGCAGGAGTACCAACAGGTCGGCTGTGCTTTGCAAAACACCCTCCTTTCTGCCCTCGAGCTCCACCGGACTAGAGGACTCGCGGTCCACAAGGTAAGCCAGCTTGCTCCTAATTTACTTGGTTCTTCTCGTGCTCGTGCGTGTGTCTTATCTTTCATCTTCTCATTGGTAGCAACTGAGGCAGATGGCGGGGAAGATGGTCTCCTACCTCACCGACTTGCACGCTGATGTGCATCGGCTTGGGCAGGAAAATGCCGACCTGCTCTCGAAGGTAGGAAGGCTCCACACCCTCATGAATGAATTGTGGGCCGAGGGTCGCAAGCGCGGGAAGGCCTTGGCTCACGCGGAGGAGGAGCATGATGCCCAAAAGGCCTAGGCGGAGCAGAAGGTCTAGGAGGTCTCGCGGCTGGGCGTCGCACTCCAGGGGAAGGTCGAGGAACTAGCGGCGGTGGAGGGCCAGCTCCAGCAGGAGCGCGCGATGCATGATGAGGCGAGGTCCCTGCTTCCGCAGAGGGATGCAGCGGTTGCAACGGTGAACGCCCAACTCCCGTCCAGGGAGGCAGCAATCGGGCTGCTAACTGGGGCTATGGTGGAGGGGAACATCACCGTCAAAACGCTGCAGATCTCCGCTGAGGAGAGGGAGGCCTCGATGTCCATGCTTCAGCAGGAGGCCAGCGCTGCGCAGGTGCTGCTAGCGAAGGAGAAGGAGCGGACCGAGGGTAAGTCACAATCATCGGTATCTTTGCTTATCTTGTGTTCGTCGGGACTTATCTTGACGTCTCTTCGTGTTTCAGAGCTGCGAAAGGCCGTGGTGGACACGTCGGTGGTGGCGAAGTCCCTTCAGGTCGCATACTCGAGGGCTCAGGAGGACCTGGAGAGTGTCGTCGTCACCGCATGCAAGGAGCTCGAGGGGGAGGAGACCCCGTCGGGTAGCTCGGTGGCGAGTCGCCTAAGGTCTTTGGGCGGCTGCGTCACCAAGAGCCTCAGGGGTACCCTTCGCCTTGGAGTCCAGAAGACCCTTGGCATGATATTGACACACTTCTTTGTCGAACTCGAGGCGTTGGCTGCGGACTACATTTTTGCCGAAGGTCTCGACGATGACGCCACGGTTGCCGCCGCCGAGCAAGCTGATGCCATCGCTGAGGGTACCGCCATGGTGCTTTCTGAGCTGTTAGAGGCTGACCTCTTCCCCAGTGCAGACGAAGGTGAAGACGTTGCCGCCGCGGGTTCTCGCGACGGGGAAGACGCGCCCTGAAAAGCTCGGGCAGGGAAGCCCGTAATGCACATAGTTTAGGATTTGGCTCAGTACTCGTTTGTAATAAACAATTTGTATGTGTAATTTATTTGAAGTGTTGTTTGGTATGTTATCACATTTTTACGCGGCTTACAAAGATTTCGGCGGGGAAGGCCGCGTTTGTAAAATGATTTAGGCGTAGGGTGGTGAGGGGGATGCCGTATCCCGGAGGCGTAGGCAGTCCCACGACTTAGCCGGCCCTGGCCTTAGTCATTTTACGCCCTACTTCTACCTTTCTGAGCGCACGAGGTGAAATGTGATAAAAGTTTTGAAAGAAAAGATATGAAAAAATGGGGGGAACCCCCCGTCGCAACCCCCGAGGGAGACTTGGCTTTATCGAGGGCAAAGCCGAGTCTTCCTGTTTATGACCTTTCTTTATTATTGGTTGCAGGTATGAGATATGTACCAAGAAACTTAGAAATTAATGGGTAGAAGCGACGTATCTGTTGAATGTTCCAAGCATTGGCGAAGACTTCGCCCTTCTCATTCGCAAGCTTGTACGTGCCGGGCTTGAGGACTTCAGCGATGATGTATGGCCCTTCCCGTGGTGGCGTGAGCTTGTGGCGCCCTCGACTGTCTTGTCGAAGCCTCAGTACCAGATCTCCCTTGTTGAGGTCTCGACGTCGAACCCTCTGCGCTTGATATCATCGGAGAGATTGCTGGTACCGCGCTGAGTGCAGGAGCACCACATCACGGGCCTCATCCACGCGGTCCAACGAGTCCTCGCGGGCTTGCTGGTTTTGTTCTTCTTGGTAGGCCTTGAGCCTCGGGGTCGTTCTGAGGCTCCAGATGACCGAGGGTAACTCCGCGACCCACTTTCGGCCAAACTTGTTCAACTTGTTGAAGATTCTTGGCTTTAGGCCCTGTAGTATCATGCCGTTGGCACGCTCCACTTGGCCATTCGTCTGTGGGTGCACCACAGCTGACCAATCCACGCAGATGTGGTAGCTGTCACAGAACTCCAAGAACTTCTTGCCCGTGAACCGGGTGCCATTGTCGGTTATTATCGAATTGGGTACCCCGAATCTGTGGATTATGTCCGTGAAGAACTGTACGGCTTGCTCGGATCTAATGTTGCTGATGGGTCGAACCTCGATCCATTTTGAGAACTTGTTGATGGCCACCAGCAAGTGGGTGAAGCCCCCGGGCGCCGCTCGTAGAGGCCCGACGAGGTCCAGCCCCCACACAACGAAAGGCCACGTGATGGGGATGGTCTGCAAGGCGTGAGCCAGGAGGTGGGACTTGCGTGCATAGAATTGACACCCCTCGCAGGTGCGCACGACTTCATTGGCATCAGCAACCGCCGTGGGCCAGTAAAAGCCCTGCCGGAACGCGTTGCCTACGAGGGTGCATGGTGCCGCGTGATGACCGCACACGCTGGCGTGGATGTCTCGAATTAGCTCCTTGCCCTCGAGGATGGGGATGCAGCGCTGCAAAATCCCCGAGGGACTGCGGTTGTACAACTCCCTGTCAATCAAGATGAAGGACTTGGCCTTTCTGGCGATGCACCGCACCTCAATCCGATCTGAGGGTAGCTCCCCTCGGTGGATCCCAGCGAGGTATCGGTCACGCCAGTCTCGAGAGGGTGGGGCCTCATCGATCTCCATCACCTCAACCTCGTTAGCCAAAGATGCCCCGTGATCCGAAGCCTTGAGTTCACCTTTCGAGGGGTCCTCGTCTGAGGGCTCGACATCCGCAGCTCTCGAGGGTGTAGCCCCTGAGGGCGTGCCAGGGACTTTGGCGATCGTCTTTCCTCGTTGTATTTTCATGCGATGTGGTTGAGCTCGAGGCCATGGAATTCATCCTCGAGACGACGCACTGCATTGCAGTATGCCTATATCTTCTCATCGTGGTAGCTCGACTCCTTCATCACTTGGTCAATGACCAATCGAGAATCTCCCCGGAATTCTAGGCGCTTGACGCCGAGCTCAATGGTGATGCAGAGCCCACTGAGGAGGGCCTCATACTCTGCCATATTGTTGGATGCCGGGAAGTGTAAGCGCACCACATAGCGTATGTGCTCTCTGAGGGGTGACATGAAAAGGAGGCATGCGCCTGCGGCAGTTTTCATCACCGACTCGTGGAAGTACCTGGTCCAGCATTCTGCTTGGATTTGAGGTGGGGGCAGCTGGGTGTCAGTCCACTTAGCGATGAAGTCCGCGAAGATCTACGATTTTATCGCCTTTCGAGGCGCGTAGGTGAGAGTCTCACCCATCAACTCCACCGACCATTTGGCTATTCTACCCGAGGCGTCCTGGTTGTGGACTATCTCTCCCAGGGAGAAAGACGAGACCACGGTGATAGGATGAGCCTCGAAGTAGTGACGCAGCTTGTGCAGCGCCAGCACCACTACGTAAAGCAGCTTCAGGATTTGTGGGTACCGCATCTTGGTCTCGGACAACACCTCGCTGTCGGAGTCGGGGTTGTTGGCACTTCTTACGATCCAATATCAGAATTGAGAATCCTGGTACTGGGGTAAGGAGTGTTTCAGTGGTTTTCCTTATGGCTTAGTAAAATATAGAAATATTCTGCAAGCGCACAGAATCACCGTTGTAGCACTTCACCTGGGAGTATTCCGAGGTATCGTAATTTATATTTCCGCACGGAAGCTTTGGCAAGATTACTAGTGAAGAGATATTCGAGACTATCAGAGAAGGGTACACAACTAGACAAGACAGGGGATAACGGTATTGGATAGGAGTGGATATACCGGACACAGCTCAAGGGATACTCAGGTAAGGGAGAGAAGAGATAGATAGTTGGGAGGACAACGAGAAGAGATAGAGGACTCCTGGATTCTTTATCTACCTATGTCACTCTAGCTTAGAGATACAGCGGCTACAGAGCCAGCACTAGGAGATCTGGGATAACTCTAATGTCTTAGCATCGGGACAAGGGAACCGGTGAACACACAAAAAGGGATGAGAAGGGTTGCCACTATTTCCCAACTGGGGAATCCTATGGACCGGGACTAACGTGATGGGCTACGAAGACCGAAAGGGCTGTCACCACCTCCCGGCTACCACCTCCGTTGCGACGGGAATAAACTAAGGCCACCGACTAGTCTAGGAACCACTCCTACACTAGGCAACGACTACTTACTCTGCTAGCAAGAGCAAGCAACCTTGTCAATACTCTTGGTGACAATTCACCTCCAGTATCAAGCAAGATCGAAGAACCAGCCAAGACAAAGACTTAAACAAGACTACAAGCACTAGAACTATAACAGACTATAGTCTAAACAAGATATATTTGCAACTAGGATAAAGTAGAAGAAAGATATAAATGACAAAGACAAAGTGATAAAGATAACTATATTGATACTCAATATCTTGCAAAAGGAAAAGTAAAAGATACAAGAGCTATTACCAGAGCTTCTGAAGACGACTCCAGAACCTCCGAGGCAAAGCTCGACTCAACTTAACTCCCAACTAAACTATCCTAACTCTACTAGAATGAAAGTGGAAATGAGCTCCTTGGCTTGGTGTGTGTTACAAGACGGGGTATGGGGTCCTATTTATAGTGCTCCAGGGTCGGTTGAGGTAGAGTAACAGCCAAGGGAGAGGGCAGAGGCGGTTGCCGGTCGTTTCGGCCGAGAGGGTCGGTTCGGCCGAACCCTGGCGTTAGCTGCCTACGGCCGAGATGCATCCCTGGAGTCGGTTGAGCAACTGGGGGCGGTTCGGCCGAAGGCCTCAGTTCGGCCGAACTGGGCCCGGCAGCCCCCCTGCACCGCCTCTCCTCCTGGGCCTTCCTGGGCTGCTCTGGGTTGATGTAGTCCGTGTACTTCTGTTGTTTTAGCCCAGAGATGACGTGGCAGTAGCCCAGGATGAGTTGGCGGTCGCCCACGTGTCATGTGATGTGTTTGCTTGGTCATTGTTGACGTGGACGACTTCCCGGTGGCCTGCTCGACTAAGGGGGGTAACTGGCCGAACGGAGTCGTTCGGCCGATTCGGTCATTTTCGGCCCCAATAGCGCGTATTTGTCGTAGTTGTACCTGCACAAGTGACATTCACCAAAACTCGTGGAACTTTATTAGAAATAAAACCTAAGTACATGGAATGTTGCATATAACCTCATTTATTCCCGAGTATTGGTGGTCGGATTTGGGCTGTAACGACCGCCAACAAGCTCCCCCAAGCTTAGCTCTTTGCTCATCCTCGAGCAAAGATATAAACTTAGGCTCGGTGGATCAGGAGTTGCTACAATGTCATTTCTTTTGCAGGTAACTTTATAAACAACTAGTCTTCAAAAATACTTGAATCATAGGCAAAGTTTCAAATCACCTTTTTACCTATGGGGCTTATAGCAATCTACTTATCTTGGGCGGTTGAAAGGACGAACAGTTTAAACTCAGTTTTATTCCACTCTACTCTTTTCAGGATCCCATCTCGGAGTTTTTCATAAGTTTTGAAAACTACAAATTGTTCCTCATTGGCACACTCAATCACTCAAGTGTATTTGAATCCTCACCAAAGGCTTGTGCCTTCTTTTCATCCTAACATCTAATATGGCTTTTTGTGTGGCTCAGGGACAAAGGATAAAGGCATGCATGCATCTTATATTTTGGTAAGTCAAAGACCGGATCTCAGAGGAGACAAATCACATCTTAAGATCGAGACGTGCAAGTGTGTGGATATGAGTGGAGTGGTGGAATGGAGTATGGTGGAATGGTGGAACTCCTTGGATGAAACTCCCTCTCCTTGATTTATTTTTGAGAACATGGGCTATCTTTTATTCTCATATTTTTTTGCCATGCCACTTGGCATGCTTTTCTTTTTCTCCTTCTCTTTGCCATGCTCTTTGGCATGCTTTTATTTTTCTCTTATTTTTGCCATGCTTCTTTGGCATGCTTTTCTTTTTCAATAGCCCATGTCTCTATCAAGAATATTTGGAGAGGGAGATCATAGAACATGGAGCATTTATTTTTGTGGATGGATGATGGAAAATGTTTGCTAACTCCCAGTGTAGGAATTGCAAGTGAGAGGTGGTGTGTGTACGTGAGTCTCGATCTTTAAGAATATGAAATCTTCACCCAAAGGTCACAACAATTTGACAAAGCTCACTAAGACAACAAGCAGCATATGAGTAGAGGTTTTCAACTAGGCTTATCATATGGCTCTGGTAGGTATTTTGACCAATGAGGAACTTGTTTCATTTTGAAAGCATAAATCTCCGAGATTTTCCCCGTACTAAAAGCATAATAGAATTTAACCAAACTCTCACTATATCAATCCTCACAACAACTTAGACTTGGAATAAAGCATGTGCTCCCACAAGGTTTTCAGGATCATTTTTACTCATGCCAAATAACTCAAGCACAATCTAGCAACTAGTTGAAGCAAAGTACTTGCAAAATTAATGACAGAGCAACTATTCATCATTTACAAGGCGAGAGGCATATGATTCATTCCATGCATAGTTGGGAGTTATTTTATCCAAGGGAAATATTTGTTTAAGGGAAATATTTTTGGTATTTTCATTTTTTTAAATGCAAGTTAACATGAAGGGAAATGAAACGGGAAATTAAATGATAAAAGTGCTGGGTAAATCGGGACATACCTGTGGGGGTCCTCCCCCAAGCTTGGACTCTTCACTGGTAGGGGTTGAGCCTTGAGAGGTACTGGCTGAGCTGTTCCGCTTGTTCATGGACGTCGTGCTGGATAGACGCCACCATCCCGCTATTCTCTTGATGGTACTGAGAATGGAGGGTTAGTGTGTCCTGGATCTCTCGGGTACCGTCGTCGATGAGCTCGACTTGGTCAGAGATGTAGGACAACTCCCGACCGTAGTCGAAGCGTGCGGACTGTGAGTATCCGGGGTAATATGGCTGGGAGGCACTGTCGTACCCTCCTCCATACCGACTCCCGGACCACTCAGAGTCCGTGTCCTGGCCGTAGTCCCAGCGTCCCGAGGTGAAGTAGTTCGGCTCCGGGTGTTGCCCGGAGCCTCCTGCTCCGGACGTCCCATCGCCGGTGTACATGTCGTAGGTGGCCTCAAAAGCGGAAGTGTGTCGGTGTGGCATTTGTGGTGCATCTTCCGGCTCCTGTGAGGTGGCGAGCCCAGCATCACGCCTGGCTCGTCCCCTCGTGATGGGTCCGTCACCTGCAACGCTGTGCCGAGCGGGCTCTCTCCAAGGTGGAGAATCGTCCAACTCGGTCCTCAACTGAAGAGTTAGTTTTGGCGTGGTATACAACCTTAGTGCTGCACAAGGCAAAGGCACTTTAGTTGTATAGCCATGGTAAATCATTGCCAGCGTTGCGTCAGGCGTCCGCCGTATCATGTGGGCTTGCACGAAGTGCTCGGCATCCACGACGGAACGCGCTGTCTCGACGTACGTGAGTCGGGCGCCTTGAAGGACGCCCAGGTGGTTAGCGAGGCGAGTGACTAGAGAAGTCATCGCCATGCCACCCGTACGAGAAATATGAGACAACCAGTGACCAACCATGTCTTTCACAGGTGAATAGGGAGTCTGCTTGACCATGGCAAAAAGAACCCGCAACTCGATGGTGTTGACAGGGCGCAAATCTGCCCGGGGGAATACCGTCATAGACACCCAACGATGCATGAAATGCAGAGTGGGGTTACGTATGCTGTTCGTGCGTGGCGCATGACAGTTGGTGTCCCCCGAAATCTTTTTCCAAAATGCCACCCGGTCAAATCTTTTAAGCACTTTGTTCGGGTCTAAGGAACAATGGCTTGAAAATCCAAGACCCGAACTAAAATCCCTCCAAGAGCAGAAGAACTCTTGGTTGAAGAATCAGAAACGAATCCCCCCAGTTTCAGAAACCAAAGTCGAGAGGAATTCAAGGGTGAGCAGGTACGAACCTTCTTCGTTGATGTGCCAGAAATTCTCCCAGCCAATGGCCTGGAAGATTTCTGTAAACTCTACTTCCATCCCCGTGTCGCTGAGCAAATCTTGCTCAAACACACGGGTGTGCTCGAACTCCTTCAGCCGAAACTCGTTGAAAGTGTTCCGCTCCCTTTCTATTCTAAGGTTGATGTCACTCTTGCTCAGGAGCTGCCTGGCCGGGGGCGTGGCATGGCCCCATCCCGAGCCGACTGCTCCGTACTCGTCCGTGTCCATCCGGCTCGAGCCTCGAGACGGAGCTGGGGAACTCCCAGCATCGTCCGATCGTCGTCCTAGCCGGGCGAAACAACGGAGTGATGTGAAGAACTTCGACATGATTCCTGCAAAAGGTTAGTACACAACAACTACTCGAAGGACTGAATATATATGGTTAGCACAAGAAAATCAAGTCAGTCGTCTGAGATAGTTAGTCGTTCTTGCGGGGATGAAAACCACCACAAAAGGTTAGTCGTTCTTGTGGGTGTCGGTGACCACCACAAAATCGTCCAGAAATTCAGCACAAAGATCACAACAAAAGCAAAATATTTTTGGGATTTTCTAGTGATGCAAGTGAACCAAAACTTGAGCAAGAACTTTGGGAAGAACTTGAGCAAGCACTTGAGCAAAGAACTTGAGAGGGAGAGAGAGCTTCCTAGCAGAATTTTCAGAATGTATGAGTGTGTGAATGGTGCAAGGAAGCAAGGAAGCTTGGCCAGCAATTTATAGGCCGAGGGGATGGCCTTGGCCAGTTCGCCCGAAGGCTCTGGTTCGCCCGAACCAGGCCTGGTGGCCGGGGCACTCCCATGTGAGTGCAGCACTCACATGCCTTTGTTTCCACTCCAAGTTTGTGTGGCCACCAATTCCCAAGGACATTTGAGTGGTTTTTAGTGGTAGGTAAGATGTAAACTTGACATGACCAAAGTGGACTTTAGTGGAGTCATCCCCATGCTGCCATGTTTGTGATAATTGGTGAGTGTGCAACCATTTTTAGTGGGGTAGACATGTTTGTTGCTGGTTGGTGGTGATGGTAAATAATTGGAGATATTCTAGAAGGGATGAAAATGATAAAACTTACCAATTACATCCACCCTAGGTAAAATTTCAGCATGTGTCCAATTATTTCTAACCAAGCTTGCAAAATTTTCTACTCTCTCTCAAATTAATTTCTCAAGTGGTTCATTTATTTTGAAAAGGGAAACATGCAAATGCAATTGGAAATTTAAAAATTGGAAGGGAAATATGGGATACATACCGGTTTTCCTCGCGGCGAGAGCTTAGCTTTTAAGTCCGCAAGCGGGACTTTTCCTGTCTTCAGTTGTTCTTGTCATTGTCCGGTCCCGGAGTGGATGACTCGGACAATGCAACCTTCTTCCGCCACATTTTCTTGTTCTTCTTCTTCTGTGTCGGTGGCGGTGGGATCGGTGTCTCTGGAGAATTCCAGAGGGCTTGTTCTTCCTCGTATTTCTTTACGAGGAAATCCATTTCTTCTGCACTTGTCAGTTTTGTCGGCTCGTTCCATTTGAGCTGCTCACCACCGAGTATTTCCAGCTCTCCATTAATGAGAGCCTTAAGGAAACACTCGGCGCTCCTCCGCTCCGGTGTGAGTGGCTCTGTCTTCTTCTCTTCCCGGGGTTGAAACTTGAAGTATGTCGACCTTCCGTCGATACGGAACGAGATTTCTCTCGCATCCATATCGATCCTAGCCCGGGTGGTGTTCAAGAATGGTCGGCCCAACACAAGGGGAAACGAATGCTCGTTCCCCGTGTCGAGGACAACAAAGTCCACAGAGACATATCGTCCCCAGATCCGGACCGGTACATTCTCGATCACCCCCTCGGGGTGGCGGATGGTTGAGTCCGCAAGCTGTACCTGGGCAGTAGTAGGTGACAAAGTAGGGTAGCGTAATTTCTTAAATAATACCTTAGACATGATGTTGACACTTGCCCCTAGATCGTAGAGTGCATCATCAATGCGACGATTCCAGATCGAGCACTGAATGACGGGTACTCCGGGATCTTCCTTCCTGTCCGGAGAGGTCTTAATGATCGCCCTTTTTGCAGCTCTCGGCAGGTAGGTCCATCTTGGTGTCAGCACTTGGATGCGTGCGACCTTCCCTGCGTGGTTAGTTCGGAAGACACTACGAGGCATCTTACCATGTCTTGTAGTGACGGCTTTCACTGTCTCGATGAAAGGTTCGGGTTGCCCCGGAATCTTCCCCGATTCAGTGACAGGAACAGCAGCAGCTAACTGAGCGACTTGAGTTTCTATCATTTTATTAAAGCTCAGTTGACTTTTCATAGCAGAAGAAAATGATTCCATCCTAGAGTCTATGCTTTCCAGAGTTTTATCATTAGCAGCAAGCTTTTTGTTGATGTTTTCAGTTATTTTCATCTGGCCAAACACAAGATCTCTAAGAGACGGCTGATTATTGAAATTGCTGGAATTGAAATTGTTACCTTGTTGAGGCCTCTCAAAAGAGAGGTTTGGGCGCGGATTCCAGCCTTGGTTGCCGTAGTTGTTCGGTCGGTACCTGTTGTTGTTGGAGTTGTTGACGTAGTGGGCATCTTCTCGCGTTTCGGGGCAGTCATTCCCCGAATGGCCAGTGTTGCCACAGACTTCGCAGGTCATGTGAGCGTCCATGGCTTGCACCATTTCTTGAGCAGGGGCCTCCAGTTTCTTCATCAGGAGGTCCATCTTGGCAGTGAGCATGTCCAGAGCTTCAACTTGGTGAACTCCTCAGGTCTTTGGTTGAGTCCGATCATCGGACCAACCTTGGTTCTCGACCATCTTCTCTATGAGGGCCTTCGCACGACTCTCCTCAAGAGAGAAGAACGAGCCTCCAGCAGCAGCATCCAGGTACTCACGGGCAGAATTTCTCAGCCCGTGATAGAAAGTTTGGATTATGAACCAACTATGCATACCATAGTGAGGACAAGCAGAAATATAGTCCTGGAGGCGATCCCATGCCTCCGGGACTGTTTCATCTTTTAGCTGCTGGAAACTAGCTATTTTGTTCCGGAGGGCGTTGGTTTTCCCAACCGGAAAGAATTTTAGCAAAAAAGCGCTAGTGCATTTATCCCAGGTATCTATTGCTTTGCGGTTAGCATAAAACCATTGTTTCTCCTTGCCTAATAATGAGAATGGAAATAAATGAAGGCGAATGGCATCGATACTTACTCCGCGGATGGTGAAGGTGTTGCAAATCTCCAGGAAATGCTGGAGATGAGCATTGGCATCTTCGTGTGGCTTGCCGCAGAATGGGCTAGCCTGTACCATGTTGATGAGGGCTGGCTTCAGCTCGAAGCTACCATCTCCGACTGGCGGAGCTGGTCCGACACGTACGTTCTCGCTTGATGGAGCGGAGAACTCACAGATCGTTTTGGTTGCCATCCTCGATGTAGCCTGGTCAACGACGGGAAGGACTGGGTTCGTCGGAAGGAGTTGCTTCTGAGGAGGTACAACACGGAGTCGTACTTTCCTCACAAATGACTCCGGATTTTCTTGGAAGTTTGACGGTAGTTGGAAACCAGTCATGCACTGCTCTGTTCCACAAAGACCAACGAACAGAGCAAGGATAAACCCGCTTGAGTAGCGGTACTCAACTAAGATAGCTCAAGATAAAAGTTCAAAAGTAATCTAGCCAAAGACTTCCCCGGCAACGGCGCCAGAAATGCTTGTTGGCACTTCTTACGATCCAATATCAGAATTGAGAATCCTGGTACTGGGGTAAGGAGTGTTTCAGTGGTTTTCCTTATGGCTTAGTAAAATATAGAAATATTCTGCAAGCGCACAAAATCACCGCTGTAGCACTTCACCTGGGAGTATTCCGAGGTATCATAATTTATATTTTCGCAGGGAAGATTTGGCAAGATTACTAGTGAACAGATATTCGAGACTATCAGAGAAGGGTACACAACTAGACAAGACAGGGGATAACGGTATTGGATAGGAGTGGATATACCGGACACACAGCTCTAGGGATACTCAGGTAAGGGAGAGAAGAGATAGATAGTTGGGAGGACAACGAGAAGAGATAGAGGACTCCTGGATTCTTTATCTACCTATGTCACTCTAGCTTAGAGATACAGCGGCTACAGATCTAGCACTAGGAGATCTGGGATAACTCTAATGTCTTAGCATCGGGACAAGGGAACCGGTGAACACACAGAAAGGGATGAGAAGGGGTGCCACTATTTCCCAACTGGGAAATCCTACGGACCGGAACTAACGTGATGGGCTACGAAGACCGAAAGGGCTATCACCACCTCCCGGCTACCACCTCCGTTGCGACGGGAATAAACTAAGGCCACCGACTAGTCTAGGAACCACTCCTACACTAGGCAACGACTACTTACTCTGCTAGCAAGAGCAAGCAACCTTGTCAATACTCTTGGTGACAATTCACCTCCAGTATCAAGCAAGATCGAAGAACCAGCCAAGACAAAGACTTAAACAAGACTACAAGCACTAGAACTATAACTGACTATAGTCTAAACAAGATATATTTGCAACTAGGATAAAGTAGAAGCAAGATATAAATGACAAAGGCACAGTGATAAAGATAACTATATTGATACTCAATGTCTTGATACGACTCCGGAACCTCCGAGGCAAAGCTCGACTCAACTCTAACTCCCAACTAAACTATCCTAACTCTACTAGAATGAAAGTGGAAATGAGCTCCTTGGCTTGGTGTGTGTTACAAGAGGGGGTATGGGGTCCTATTTATAGTGATCCAGGGTCGGTTGAGGTAGAGTAACAGCCAAGGGAGAGGGCAGAGGCGGTTGCCGGCCGTTTCGGCCGCGAGGGTCAGTTCGGCCGAACCCTGGCGTTCGGCCGAACGCCCGATCCACCGCCTTAGCCACCTACGGCCGAGATGCATCCCCTGGAGTCGGTTGAGCAACTGGGGGCGGTTCGGCCGTAGGCCTCAGTTCGACCGAACTGGGCCCGGCAGCCCCCCTGCACCGCCTCTCCTTCTGGGCCTTCCTGGGCTGCTCTGGGTTGATGTAGTCCGTGTACTTCTGTTGTTTTAGACCAGACATGACATGGCAGTAGCCTAGGATGAGTTGGCGGTCGCCCACATGTCATGTGATGTGTTTGCTTGGGCATTGTTGACGTGGACGACTTCCCGGTGGCCTGCTCGACTAAGGGGGGTAACCGGCCGAACGGAGTCGTTCGGCCGATTCGGTCATTTTTGGCCCCAATAGCGCGTATTTGTCGTAGTTGTACCTGCACAAGTGACACTCACCAAAACTTGTGAAACTTTATTAGAAATAAAACCTAAGTACATGGAATGTTGCATATAACCTCATTTATTCCCGCGTATTGGTGGTCGGATTTGGGCTGTAACGACCGCCAACAGGGGTATGGATCGTCGAGCGAGGTCGCGATGAGGTTGCGGATCAAGATCAAGTGATGTCCCGGCAGATCCTCATACGCGCCCAAATCCATGCTGACCGACGAGGAGTAGATCATGGCGGTGTCTTGCATCCCGTAGGGGAATCGTGACGGCTAGGCCGTGCTCTCCCCGGGGGGACTCGTTGTCGTGTTTGTTGGTGAAGGTGCAGCCTCTCCCGTCGCGGCAGCAAGTTGTGACCCATTAGCTCTGACTCGCTCAGGGGAGCATGCACGAGCCGCTCTGTGTCACTCCACGCGCGTTCATCGCGCGCGTTGCCCGAACGCCTCCCGCGTCGATGTGATGGTGGGGGCGGCACTGAAGCCTCCACACTTGCGTTCCTTGAAAGGAGCCGCATGAGGTAGCCGTTACCGGTTGCCTCGAACTCCAGGCTTCCAAACCGGATCTCGTATCCGGCCAGAAGTGGGTCCGAGACTCCCGTAGGGTATCGGTCACTACGCTCCGTGCGGATCACTACGCTCTGTGTGGCCCGATAGTGGATGAAGAGAACGATCACAACACTTCCCCTACCTGGAGCGCCACTGTCGGTGTTCGGATTCATGGCCCAACAGTAACTAGTAAAAATGCGCTGCGTCCTGTCACTCTATCGTTGACGCGAAGGCTAACACAATGACACAAGATGTATCCTGGTTCCGGCCACGGGGCCGTACGTCTAGCAAAGGGTGTGCATGCACTGTATTATCTCGCATCAAGTTGCTCGTAGTAGGGGCTTACAAGCAAGGTGGGAGAGGAGGTGAGGCCTCCAAGTCCCAAGTGTCTAAGGTTGATTGAGGCAAGTGCCAATATCAGGGGGAGCGGATGTGTTGTTTGCGATCTAGGTGTGTTGTGTTGCCCCCAGCCGATATGTCGATATGGCCATCTTGGTGCGTGGACGGGGTCTACCTCCTCCTTTTATAGTTCAAGGAGGGGCAGAGACATGTGTGTTGCATAGTGGAGTCTACAGTCATTGGGCACTGGAGAGCATGGCGCCAGGCATGGCTGTCGTCCTTGTGGATCCTTCTGCCCGGCGCAAATCGGTGGTCGTGCTTCAGCTTCTGGTGGGTGGCGTGGTGGCTCCTGTAGAAAGTACATGTCCCTGTACCTGTCCCGGGGTGACTTCGAGGGGCCACGCTGACCGGCGTCCGTGCCCAGTCATCGCTCGTACACCCATTCGATGGTTTTCCCATGCCTTATCGAGGGCTTCGTCATAGGGTTAGTAGCACAAGAGTACGGGAGTTGGCAGGACAGGACCGCACAGGGCCTCGCAGGCCTGCACAGTATTGGGGATGGCTGCACAGTGACCGGAGGTGGCGGACACGATCCATGTCACATCGTTTGTGCAGGATGCCCCGCGATTTACCTTTTGACTTCGGCGTCCCACGGCAGCGTGGGGCATTGAATGCGCCTATCAGCAGAGCAGACGGGCACGCGCCCCGTTGGTCGAGGGGTAGCCTCGAGTGAGGCGGAGTTTCTCGAATCGAGGGTCATGCGTGGCTCGACTAAGGAGGCCTCAATCGAGGCAGAGTTCGCTATTTGCTCGAGGGGGCCAGCACCCTCAATCAAGGCGGAGATAGGGTGCGCGCGTCAGGGCCTTCACGAAGGGCCTCGAGTGGGCCATTGTGCGCTTAGACCCTTTCCGGTTTGTGGAGACTTGGTAGTGGTTTGTTTGCGTTTTTCAAGGGTGATCATCCATTAGGTTAGGGGGCCCCTTATGGTTGTCCCCGACAATCCCTCTCCACCCCCGCCGTCGTCCACCCCGATCTGCTCGCCGCCGACCTTGCTGCAGCCATTCCCGCAGCGTATCCAGCCCCTAGGGAAGCGGATCTAGCTGTCTGTGTACTGGATTTGGCCGTTACCCTTCCTCCCGTGGGTGCTGCTGCCCTGGCTTCAGTCAAAGTCGGGTTCATATCCCTTACAACCGCCCCGTTGATTTCACCGTCATCTGCACCCATGTATGAGTCTATTGCAACCAGAAGATCTACCACAACCCGCCGACGACGTCCACACCAGCGCAGACGAAGCAGCAAGCCATCCGGCTTCGAGGAAGACACCTATATACACTCCATCGACAACTTCAACAATATCAATAGATTGGTGGAGAAGCAAGATCCTGCCGACTTCCTTGGCCCTTCAAATCATCGCAGAGCGAGGTCCCCTCCGGTGAGCTGCCTTCTGTCGTTGCTTATGTTCGTGTTGTATGTGGTTCCCTTTCCGAGGGACTTTGTTATAACTCGATTCTCTTCGGAGGACCGTCTTGTAATTTGGTTGCTTTAATATAATATAAGAACTAGGTATAAAAAAGACATTCGAGACGAACCTAGCTAATATACATTGAAAGAAAATGAACTTATCCAGTTTTTCAGATTGGACCATGGATGTGATGCTTAGAGGGTATATCTCATGTTGGTCCCTGAAGAAATCCATAAGCCTTTGCCTAATGATCTTTCACAATGCCAAGGATGCCGTGTCCCTTTTTTAAATCACATGAATAAATGATAATGCAGATGCTCTTTGTTCCTATCTTAGCATTTTAACATACTGCTATTCTAAATGACTTATGATACTATTTCATATTGTGGATAACCCAAAACCACAATTAACAATGTAAGTAACTTGTTATGGAATCAGGACAGTAATTTAAGACTTGACAATGTTTTACATTGAGCACTAAAAACACATTTTGAAGCAAAATATAATGATTCAGCATAATAATCCTGTTTATGAACATGTATGTTTACATCATATAGCATTTAGAAGGAGAGGCATCGAGAAAAGTTTCAAGTGGACAGTTTTGCATAGTCACATGTAGATGCATAAACTGGATTTTTTAGCTTTACTTGAGACATGCAGAGGTAGTTTCTCGGCTCAGTGCCTCAACAACTTCTGTGCAAACTTGGATTTTTTTTGGCACTGGTGTCCACCGAGAGGCATGTCAGGGGGAATGTTATTAGGGGTTAACTTGGAAACCTATGTGGTTGACAAGATTCAGACCAGAGATTACCATATCTTATTTTATTTAACAACAAAAGCTGATGGCTTTAAGTGGGTTCTGATGGCGGTCTATGGGGCTGCCCAGGAAGAACACAAGGCAGATTTCTTAACAGAACTGGTTAGAGCATGTAGTAGTTGTGGTAGTTTACCTCTCATGGTGGGCGGTGACTCACCGGAGGTAATATTATAAGGAATCAATTTGAAAAGAACAATGATAGATACAATGACAGATGGCCCATGCTGTTTAATGCGGTAATTGAAACTATGAATTTGAGAGAAATAGAGCTGACAGGTAGAAAGTTCACATGGGCCAACTATGCGACTGTTCCAACTTTTGAAAAATTAGACCGGGTATTAGTTTCCACAGAATGGGAACTAAAATTCCCTTTAGCAAATGTTCAGGCTCTAACAAGAGAAATTTCAGATCATACCTCGCTGTTAGTGAGTTCAGGGGATCCATCACATAGAGGGTGGCTCACAAAAGAAGGCTTTTTTGAGTTGATCAAAGGAGTTTGGGAATCTGAAAATAAAGGATGAACCCCAATGGAGAGGTGGAAAAATAAAATTAGGAGAGTAAGACGTTTCCTGAGAGGGTGGGCTAGAAATAATGTTTCACAAGATAGAAAGGAAAAGCAAGATCTACTAGCCCAGCTTGACATTCTAGACAGACTGGCTGAAACTTCTGTGCTTCAGCCACATGAGACAGAACTTAAAAATGATCTAAAAGCAAAGTTAACAAAGTTGCTAAGGGAAGAGGAGATCTATTGGCTCCAACGTTCTAAGGCAACAAAGCTGCTTTGTGGTGATGATAATACAAAGTACTTCCAATTATTGGCTAATGGAAGATACAGGAAAACAAGGATTGTGCAATTAGAACAAGAGGAGGGTATTGTAGTAGGTGAGGAGAATCTTAAATCTTATATTACCAACTATTACAAGGGTTTGTTTGGGCCACACGAAAACAATCATTTCACATTAAATGAGAACCTACAGGGTGACATTCCACAAGTGTCGGACGAAGAGAATGAATATTTAACTGCTGCATTTACTGAACAAGAGGTTAGGGAGGCAATATTTCAGATGGAACATAATAAGGCGCCGGGACCAGATGGGTTCCCGGCTGAGTTTTATCAATTTTTTTGGGAAGTGATCAAGCCAGACTTGTTGGACCTTTTTAAGGAATTCCATTATGGCTGTCTCCCAATTCACAATTTAAATTTTGGGATAATCACGTTGCTACCGAAAAAAGAAGAAGCAATAAAGATACAACAATACAAACCCATTTGCCTCCTTAATGTGAGTTTTAAGATTTTCACAAAAGTACTAAACAATAGGATTTTACACGTGGCACAAAAGATAATTCGACCGACTCAGACTGCATTTTTACCCGGGAGGTGCATTCTGGAAGGTGTTTCATTTTACATGAGACTATTCATGAAATGCATAGGAAAAAGAAAGATGGGGTAGTGTTGAAACTTGATTTCGAGAAGGCGTACGATAAAGTTAAATGGCCCTTCATCCAACAAGTCTTGCGAATGAAGGGGTTTGCTCCTAAGTGGTGCGAATGGATACATAAAGTAATGACAATGGGCAGTGTCGCAATTAAAGTAAATGATGACATTGGGCATTACTTTCAGACTAAGAAAGGCGTTAGGCAAGGTGATCCACTGTCACCTATTTTGTTTAATATTGTGGTGTACATGCTTGCTATTCTCATTGCTCGTGGAAAAGAGAATGATCAGTTTAGAGGTGTGGTCCCACACTTGGTGGATGATGGTTTGTCTATTTTGCAATACGCAGACGACACCATTATCTTCATGGAAAATGATTTAGAACAAGCAAAAAACCTAAAACTTTTGTTGTGCGCCTTTGAGCAGTTATCGGGTTTAAAAATTAACTTCCATAAAAGTGAGGTGTTTTGTTATGGGGCTGCAAGGGAAAGGCAAGCTGATTTTTCACAGATTTTTGGCTGTGCTGTAGGCTCGTTGCCATTCAGGTACCTTGGAATTCCCATGCATCATAATAAACTCAGAAACTCGGACTGGCACCATGTAGAGGAACGATTCCAAAAAAAATTAAGTTGCTGGAAAAGTAAAATGTTATCGAGTGGGGGCAGGCTAGTTTTAATTAATTCGGTCCTTAGTAGTTTACCTATGTTTATGCTGTCATTTTTCGAGGTACCTAGAGGTGTACTTAAGAAGATTGAGTACTTTCGATCTAGATTCTTCTGGCAGTGCGAGGAGCATAAAAAGAAATACCGGCCGACTAAGTGGAGTGTTGTGTGCACCCCAAAAGAGCTGGGAGGACTAGGGATATTAAATCTAGATGTCCACAACAAATGCCTTCTCAGTAAATGGTTGTTTAGGCTAATAAATGAGGATGGCGTTTGGCAAGAGCTTCTAAGAAGAAAATATTTAAAATATAAGACCATTACCCAAGTTGAACACATGCCGGGTGATTCTCAATTTTGGGCTGGGTTATTGGGTCTAAAAAAGGATCTCTTAAGGCTAGGAAGCTTTAGGTTGGGATACGGTTCACAAATAAGATTTTGGGAGGATGTGTTGATTACAAATCGCCCCCTTATGGATGTATATCCTAGTGTTTACAATATAGTTCGCAAGAAAAGTGCAACGGTCAGCAAGGTCCTATCCACAAGCCCCCTAAACGTGGCATTCAGGAGATCTTTGGTAGGAGCAAACTTAGTGTCTTGGCACAATATTGTAGCCATGGTTATGAACATTCAATTATTAGATCAAAAAGATTTGTTTGTATGGGGGCTTCAGCAGAATGGAAACTTTTCTGTGAGGTCAATGTATAGGGCGCTTTTGGTAGAACCGGTCCTGCCTGTTAATATGAAAATTTGGAAGCTAAAATTACCTTAAAAATAAGAGTTTTTATGTGGTATCTATACAAAGGAGTAACTCTAACCAAAGATAACTTAGCTAGACGACGATGGCAAGGAAGTTTACAACGTTGCTTCTGTAGTCTAAATGAGTCAATTCAGCATTTATTTTTTGATTGCCATCTAGCAAGATTTATATGGAGAATTTTGTATGTTTGTACCGGTATTCCTCCTCCACTAAATGTCCATCATATGTTGTCGGGCTGGTTAGAAGGAATTAATAGGAAGCTAAGTGCGGTTATTTTGGTTGGAGCATGTGCTATATGTTGGGCCATTTGGTTGTGCCGAAATGATGTGACTTTTGATAAGTCTCCGGTACCTTCTTATATGCAGGTGATATTCAAGGCTACTCACTGGGCACGGTTCTGGTCTCTGCTCCAGAAGGAGGAGAATTGTCCTCCGATGAAGGATGGTTGCCGCAAGCTTGAGAACACAACCTGGGAGATCTTCGCTCAAAATGGTTGGAGATTTAGCAATAGAATTGCACTTTGAGTTCTTGGCGAGTCGAGAGTTCTTATTAATGTTGCTCCAATTTTTAGTGTTTGAGATACCTTGGTGGTGGTTGTTTGATTTTGTTATCAAACTTGTAATAAGAAACGGCTTCATGCATTGGTTGATGCAGCGGCTGGGATATTAATCAATATATTTCCTTTTCTAAAAAAACATGTAGATGCGTGTAGCAACATGTACCGGAGAACTGATGTAGAGATTTATCAAGTTTCTTGCATAACCAACCTGGATACAAATGAGAAATGCAATAAACTCCGCGTGAAATTCACATGGAAATGAATGAGTGGTCTCAGCAAACCGGAAGTGAATAAGTACTTTCATTTGAACAAGTGGAACATGGGTAATGATGGTACCAAAAAAACCAGAACTTACCATAAACATCAAATAGAGGGCCGTGTAGTTCAATGCTTAATATTTCAGATATGTAGTACGTCGTTTGTGTTGGATTCACAATAATATCGAATATGCTTGCTTTTACCTAAAGAAGTCTCACGAGGTAGCTATTCTCTTGGCTTGTAGTTGACTATTCCAAATTAAAGAGTATTGGAGAGTATATTGTCTCTACATTTTTGGTGGAGAACATAAAGTTGTTTCTACATTGTGAAGTAATAGTAATATCAAATATGTGGCTAGGTGCAAGACCACTTGATTGTATATGTACAGAAAAAGAGCGTAGCTGAATTTACAAAGGCCATTGACTCCTTATATAGTTGCATGCTTACCAAACCGTAGCTAAATCTGCACATATATTTTTAAAATCTAAAATTGTGCGGACTGCTACTGAAAATGGTAGATAAAATTTGAATATATGGAAATCATAGATTCATAGCTCTTGCAGTCAGCATTGCAAATGAGCCACCACTTGCATCTCTCTAATATAATTTGTAACCAGTGTGGCTACAGGCATACTCTGCGGAAGATCATGCAAACGGTAACCATGTTGTTATACATGTTAGTAGGAGCACACCTGTAGAGGGAGTTAGCATCAGAGAGGAAGGGCGTGTGAAGAAGAAATAGCGAATGCTTCAATGAACAGAATGGTCCAAGACTTGAAGAGGGCGGCCAAGCCAAGTGGAGGCCCAACCAACAAGTTTGAGTTCGCCTCAGAGTCCGGGAGCAAACCGAGCTAAATTTAACACCCAGATCACATACTGTTACGGGTCTAGAGGAGCCTACTGTGCCCATGGAGGCTGCTGGCAGGTGGGCAAAGGCAGCAGCTGCCCTACGAGGGGCGTAGGAGGAGGAGGAGGCGCCCTAGGGCGCGGAACTGGGCCACCGCAGGGCCCACCAACGCTTATCTACATGAGTCTTGGAGTTTAAGTCAAGCTTAGGGAGTTTAGAAAATATTTTATTTAGAAAGGTTTTATTTAGAAATGATGGATCCAATCTATAAGGAATCCAATTCTAATCGTCTTGAAAGTCAAGTATCTTTGGTGAATCAAAATGGTTCCTAAATCCGTAGTTTGGATTCAAACATGGCAGTTTCCAATAAATGAAACAAACTGAAGATGAGTTATGTCTCCACTCCTATCTCCCCCATGACGTACATTTCCCAAACGTCTAGTCTACAAAGGCGAACTGTTGAATCGAAATAAAACTCCTTTAGATTGCAGCGCCGAAGTAGTCACACGCAGCACGGATATATAGCTCCATATATTTCCCTTTGACCTAGGCTTCCCCTCTTCTCATTGTCAAAAATCGAGAATAATTTAGTTTGCCTCAGTCCATCAACCAGTTAGTTAATCAGCACATGTCAAACTTCTCTTCTCATTGTCAAAAATCGAGAATAATTTAGTTTGCCTCAGTCCATCAACCAGTTAGTTAATCAGCGCATGTCAAATTTGGAAAAGCGTCAATAGCACCAAAAGCAAGTGTCAGTTAAGCTGCACGTACTGGGAAGCAAATAATAACCAAATAGATCTAGGTTAAACATTAGACAAGTACTAATATTTGTCAATTAATCCGATCATCATGCGTCTTCCCTCCAATCATGTAAACGCGCTAGCCCAACCCTTTTCCTTGCATTTATTCCTAGAACTTATCCCCAACCTCCAAAAGTTCATCTCTTCCTTCCGGCCATGTCCTACCTCCCATCATCTCCATGCTAGCTTCAGCCACACACTCCTCCAATGACAGCATAACGTGACATCCACTAGAGCCTCATCAGCTAAACTGATCTCCTGCCTATAAATACCACATGTCATGGTCCAAGCTTGCAACCATCAGGCAGTTGATCTGGACTGACAGCATACCCAACAATGTTGAGGTACTTCTTGCTTGCAGCAGTGCTGGTGCTGGCGCTGGCTCCGGCGCATGGCATCCCGTTCACGGAGGAAGACATGTCGTCGGAGGAGAGCCTGCGCGCGCTGTACGAGCGCTGGCGCAGACACTACATGGTGGCACGGCCAAGCCTGCAGGAGGACGACAAGGCCAGCCGGTTCAGCGTGTTCAAGGAGAACGCATGGTACATCCACGAGGCGAACAAGAAGGACCGGCCGTTCAGGCTGGCGCTGAACAAGTTCGCCGACATGACTACCGATGAGTTCCGTCAGACATATACTGGCTCCAGGGTGCGGCAGCACCGTGCCCTCAGCGGAGGCCGGCGTGCCGAGAGGAGCTTCATGTACGGAGACGCCGGTAACCTGCCGCCGGCAGTGGACTGGCGGCAGCGGGGCGCGGTCACCGGCATCAAGGACCAGGGCCAATGCGGTACACGTTGCTTCTGGCTTCTTTAATCATTATCAACTTGCGTGACACGATCAACGTAACTCGCCTGGATGAACACACCGCACTCATTGAAGGGAGCTGCTGGGCATTCTCGACGGTCGCGGCGGTGGAGGGCATCAACAAGATCAGGACAGGGAGGCTGGTGTCGTTGTCGGAGCAGGAGCTTGTGGACTGCGACGACGGCAACAACCAAGGCTGCAACGGCGGCCTGATGGATTATGCGTTCCAGTACATCAAGAGGAACGGAGGGATCACTACCGAGGTCAACTACCCTTATCTTGCCGAGCAGAGGGGGTGTAACAAGGAAAAGGTACCGTCAAATTAAAGCTGTACAGTACCATTTTTCGAACCGGCCGGTTACAAAATATAACTAATAACCTCTGCTTAGCTCATCCATAACTCAAAATTGCAACATAATGTGAATCGATAATCGATCCCATGGCTCTCATTAACTCCACTTTTCAGTTTTGCACGGCATTAGAAGTCTTCACTGGAATTAATCTTTTTGTTATTTTAATGGTATTGCAAGTTTTAGAACAATTCTCCGAATAGTTTTGCTCGGCATTTTAACGGTATTGCAAGTTTTGTTAGTTTTTTTCTCAGGGTAGAACTAGGACGTGTTCCATTTCAAAATAAGGCCTTAATGCTTGAAAATGTTGTCATTAACCCAATGAACACATACTAACAATGATTTGAACAATATGTTGCAGGAACGCTCCCATGACGTGACAATAGATGGCTACGAGGATGTCCCTGCTAACAATGAATATGCTTTACAGAAAGCCGTCACAAACCAGCCGGTGGCCGTTGCAATTGATGCCAGCGGCCAAGATTTCCAGTTCTACTCGGAGGTAATTTGAATAATTGAAATATATGAGCATGCATTGTTCAAACTTTAAAAGCACACATAGAAAGGCACAATTTTTTTTCCCGGTTTCAGTGGCAGATCCGGGCAAAATTTGTCAACTTATACTATCATGATTGATAAAACAGTCCTCGCAAAAAAAATGATTTGATAAAACAGTATAAATGACTATGGCCTTGGAAAATATAACAATCCAACTGCACATATTTGCTTCTAGGAACAGTAATACCAGTTTAGTGAGAATTTTGCACTCATTCTTGCTCTTATTGCTCACGTCTCAGGGTGTATTCACTGGAAGTTGTGGCACGGACCTAGACCATGGAGTTGCCGCTGTTGGGTATGGTATAACTCGAGATGGCACTAGATATTGGACAGTGAAGAACTCATGGGGTGAAGACTGGGGTGAGAGGGGCTACATCAGAATGCAACGTGGCGTGTCAGAATCGTCTGGCCTGTGTGGCATCGCAATGGAGGCATCATACCCAATTAAATTCTAGATGCAATAAGAAGATCACGAAGATAACCTCTAGATGGTAGATGGGCATGCATCCTTTTAGGTGCCGTTCGTTCAAAGAGCAGTGTATCAAAATGTTACTCAGGGAGTTGGATAGAATAATATATAAAATTACACAAGTAAAAGAAGTTGCTTGAAAAGAATTGCAGAGTGTTTTTAAACTTTCTGCTTTGCAAGAAACATTTATACAATTTAAAGGATACACAAATATACTGTCTTTAAATGGATGTGTTGACGCTTTTTCTGGTCAACACACGCGAGCGCCGAATCGCGCAAACAAAGAAACGATGAACTCGCCGCAGCTCTACCCAAACCGGTCAGACCGGTTTAGGGATCCGGTCAGACCGGTTTCCCTCGGGAACTTCGGGATGAACCTAAGATCACCACCTCGGGAGGGACCCCGTCGGAGATGGCGCGCCTAGGGTTGCTCTGAGATCGGTCAGGCCACTCAGAACCTCCTTGAACGCCGTAGAGACAAACAAGGAAAGCAAAGGGGTTGGAAAAGCTAGGGTTTGGAGATAAAAAGTAGAAAATATATTGATTGATCGATTGGATGATAACTCAATCGGCCATGGCCCTTTATATTTATAGGGTGGGGAGGTCTTGCCCCGCACGGAATCCCTTTACAATTTGTAAACAACTAGGACTCCTAATTCTACTCCAACTCGGATCCAAACCGGTCAGACCGCTCTGGCAAACCGGTCAGACCGGTTTGGCTGTTGCCAGATCGGCTACAGGGAAACCGGTCTGACCGCTTCCTGAGGTCGGTCTGACCGGTTTGCGCGGCTTGCCAATTTTGGGTGCGAACATATGCCCCCCTGTTTTCTAGTAAATTTTATGCACTAGAAAACATGCTAATGTCGATGTTTACAGAATTCACCGGCCATTTCATCCTAAGGACGATTCCCAACACGAATCGGCTATATCCTATCAAGCACTTTGCCAAACACTTGGATGAAACCTCTTCAAATATCTCCCATTGAGAGCTCTAGGCAGTTGCTGACCTTGTAAGGTTTCCACCATATAAGAATTTCCTGAGCAAACCTTCATAATCTTGAAAGGACCTTCCCAACTTGGAGACCATTTGCCAAACTTGTTACTCTTCATCCCTATGGGCAAGACTGTCTTCCAAACCAAATCACCTACTTGAAAGGATTTGAGTTTTACTTTTTTGTTGTATGCTCTCGCCACTCGCCTCTTATCTTTCTCAATCTCTTCCAAAGCTTCCAAACGTTTGTCAGTTACTTCATCAATATTATCCATCATCAAAGCATAATATGTATCAAAATTAAGATTATTTTGCTTTGCAAGTCTATATGCGCCAAGATTCACCTCTACAGGTAAAACGGCCTCTTGACCATACACAAGCTCAAATGGAGTAACTTTGGTAGCACCATGTTTAGAAATACGATGAACCCATAAAGCTTCAGATAATACCTCATGCCATCTTTTAGGATGATCTTCTACCTTCTTCTTGATGAGCTTTATCAAAGTCTTATTGCTAGATTCTGCTTGACCATTGGCTTGAGCATAATATGGAGATGAATTGAGAAGCTTAATACCATAGGAATTGACAAATTCACGCACCTCTTTAGATATGAATGAAGTCCCTTGATCCGTAGTCAAAGTTTGTGGAATGCCAAACCTATGTATAATATTTTCTCTGATAAACTCAATCACCTCTCTATGTGTCATATTCTTCAAAGGAACTGCTTCCGTCCATTTGGTAAAATAATCAGTTGCTACAATCACAAAACAATGACCTTTTGTCGAAGAAGGATGAATTTTCCCAACAAAATCTAACCCCCATCCCCGGAAAGGCCAAGGTTTGATAATTGGATGCATCATTGCTGCTGGTACCAACTGAATATCTCCATGTTTCTGACACTCCTCACATCCTTTGTAGTATTTAAAACAATCGGCTATCATTTTGGGCCAATAGAAGCAAGCTCTCCTAAGGAGCCACTTCATCTTGGGAGCCGATTGGTGAGTACCACAAATCCCTTCATGAACCTCTGCCATAGCCAACCTAGCTTGGTCAGGACCCAAACATTTTAAAAGTAAATCATCAACAGTCCGACGATATAACTCATCACCGTCCAAAACAAACTTGAGCGCCCACCGTCGAATTTTTCTGTCAACTGTACTGCTAGGATTTTGTAAATAACTAATCAGAGGCCTTCTCCAATCATCTACTTCGTCTTGATTGCAAAGAACATCTGAAGTAGCATCTTCACTAGACAACCGGTCAGACCGGTTCTCTAAAGCGGTCAGACCGGTTGAACCGGTCAGACCGGTTTGAGGAAGCGGTGCGACCGGTTCCTCCAGAACAGAACACTCGGCTTCTAAAAACACCGGTCTTTGTTCTTGAAAATTTCTCTTCTGAACATTATAACCAGATGCTTGCTGAGCCAGAGCATTTGCCTTTGGATTCCTTTCTCGTGGTACATGACGAATCACAAATTCATCGAAGCAAGATATAATATCAAAGCATCTATCGAGATATGCATTTAAAAATCCATCTAAGCATTGACATACCTTAGAAACTTGTTGTACCACCAGCAAAGAATCACCATAAGCTTCCACATGCTTTACTCCCATGTCATGCAAAATTCCCAATCCGAATAGAAGAGCTTCATACTCGACTTGGTTATTAGTACATTTATGATCTAATCGGTTAAGTGCTTCAAAAACAGCCCCATGTGGAGAAGTAATAACAATTCCAATACCACAACCACTTTTGCAAACCGATCCATCAAAATGTAACTTCCATGGAGTAAAAGTAACATAACCGACATTTAAATCAAGTTGCTTATCTACTCTATGTCCAACAATAAAATCGGCTACTATTTGACCTTTCATTGAAGTTAATGGCTCACAATGCAAGTCATATTCAACTAAAGCATAAGCCCATTTGCCGACTCTACCACTTAAAATTGGTTTGTGCAACATGTATTTAATTATGTCGGTTTGACATGCTACTATGCAAGTACTAGGTAAAAGATAATGCCTCAACTTGGTACAAGTATGATATAATGATAAACATAACTTCTCAATAAAAGTGTACCTTGTTTCGGCATCCAACAATCTTCTACTCTCATATGCAACCACATGTTCCTTTCCTTCGGTTTCTTGAGTCAAAACACCTCCAATAACATTTTCTTCCGCCGCCACATACAACTTGAATGGAATACCACTCTTAGGCGCTTGAAGGACGGGTGGCGAAGATAAATATTGCTTGATTTCATCAAATGCCTCTTGTTGTTTTGCCCCCCAAGTGAAATCAATGTCATTCTTCAACCGAAGTAAAGGAGTAAAAGCATTCACCTTCCCGGACAAATTACAAATAAATCTCCTCAAGTAATTTACTTTGCCCAAGAACCTTTGCAAATCTTTCTTGCAAGTAGGAGCCTTTACATTGTTAATAGCTTCAATTTTCTTAGGATCTATCTCAATGCCTTTTTCATGTACAACAAATCCCAAAAACTTCCCAGCCGATACACCAAAAGCACATTTGAGTGGATTCATTTTCAACTTATATCGACGCATTCTTTCAAATGCAAGTCTTAAATCAGCTAAATGAGAGTCTATTCCAGCCGATTTGACAACAATATCATTGATATAAACTTCTACTATAATACCAAGCAAATCATGAAAAATCAAATTCATAGCCCTCTGATATGTAGCACCGGCATTCTTTAAACCAAAAGTCATTACTACCCACTCAAATAGACCAACAAAACCCGGACATAGAAAGGCCGTTTTGGCTATATCCTCTTCGGCCATAAATATTTGATTATAACCAGCATTGCCATCAAGAAAACTAAGAATTCTATGTCCAGATGCAGCATTAACAAGAAAATCGGCTATAGGCATAGGATATTCATCTTTAGGAGTAGCTCTATTAAGATCTCTAAAATCAATGCAAACACGAAGCTTTTTTGTTCCTTTCTTTTCAACAGGCACAATATTAGAGATCCAATTAGCATATCGACAAGGCCTAATAAATTTAGCATCTAGCAACCGATTGATTTCTTCTTTCACTCGGTCATAAATATCAGGATTAAAGTTTCTACGAGATTGTTTAAAAGGTCTAAAACCAGGTTTAATGGGTAAACGATGTTCAACTAAATCACGACTTAAACCAGGCATTTCATTGTAACTCCATGCAAAACAATCAACATACTCCTTTAATAACTTTATTAACTCAGATTTAAACAAAGGATCAAGATTCTTGTTTACAAATGTCGGCCTAGGCACAGTACCATCACCAATGTCTATCTCCTCTAGAGGATCGGCCGACGTAAACCCTTGTCCTAACTTGCTCAAATCATCAAAATCTTCAATGGCCTCACACATATCGTTCTTATGCGCCCGATAGTGCTCACGCCTTTGCTGTAACCACTCTAGATTCGGATCCATCAAATCATAAGAGATGGTATGGCCAGATCTCCGATCGGCCTCATAACAGCAGTAGCAAAGCCATCCTTGGTGCAACCAATGATCTCACAATCAGATAAATCTAAGCCAGATAAACATTTAAGATTCTCATGATCATTCACGGTAGAACTATCGGCCACTGCAACACAAGCCGACGTATCTCCATGAACGACTTCTACTTCATCATCTATCCATTGAATTAAAAATTGATGCAAAGTAGAAGGCACACATTGGTTTGCATGAATCCAATCACGACCAAGGATTAAACTGTAGTTACCTTGTGTCTCAGCGACGAAGAACGCAGTGGCCAAAGTCTTGCTTCCAATAGTAAGCTCCATAGAAGCAACTCCCTTGGCGCCCATAGGTTCACCTCCTCCAACGCCGCTGATGGTCATATTGGTCTTGATCAACTCCTCATCTGAACCTCCCAGCTTCTTGAACAGAAAATACGGCATCAAGTTAACTATCGCCCCTCCATCCACTAGCATGCGAGAGATAGGCTTCCCATTGATATGACCCTTCATGTATAAAGCCTTCAGATGACTCTCATCAGCTTTGGGCTTCTGGAAAATAGCCTCCTTTGGACCAAAATCAAGTTGAGCAACGCTTTCTTCTGACAATACATAACCATCCATAGACATATGAATTACGTTAAGCTCAAAATTTGTATGTTCAGGAGAAAAACCATAATCAACAAGCTCTTCATCGTCCTCTGAAGTAGATACCGATGATAGCTTTCCATCACAAATCATATGAGAAGGAGAAGAAAAACCGGGTGGCGCGTCGGGCAAAGCGGTCTGACCGCTTTCGTCAACCGGTCTGACCGGTTCAACCGGTCTGACCGACTCCTGAACCGGTCTGACCGGTTCTGTCTGAGAGCTGGTCTTAGCTTTCCATTCTTTTCCTTGTGGAATCATGGGCCTGTACTTGTTGAAAGCTTCGTCCCTCTGCTTCTCTAGCTCTTTCTCCTTCATCTCCTGAAACCTCAATCGCTGAAGCTTCCTCCTTTGAGTACGAGATAAACCAGGAGGACACCATCTTGGCAAAAAGCATTTGGAGTTGGAACCACTCCCACTGGCTCCATCATCAGCAACAGAACCCTTTTGAATAGGTGTCTTAACCTGATTGTCCGTGACAATCGGTCCTTTGCCACCGTTTCCAAGGGGAACATTTATCAACCCAATCTGAATAACATCTTGATTTGTAGTCCTCTCTGGGTCAATATCCATCTTATGCACCTCCTCACGCTGTTTTGGCTTGTAAACTTGCTTCATAGGAGGTTTTGCCAATTTCCCAAGGAAACCGGTCTGACCGGTTTGTGGAACCGGTCTGACCGGTTGGGTCTGGTGACCCTGACCGGATTGGCAAGGTGTCAAACGGTCCTGTCCAGGTCTTGAAATCCTGTCTAATGCTGGCCTTCGCGGTCCTCCCCATCCATGTTGAAAAGATTGTTGATATGGTACCCACATCACTCCATTATCATCATAAACCGGACGGGGTGAATATGAACTCGGTGCCTCCCATCGTTGAACAAAACTCCTCTTTGGTTGAGGATATTCTTCTTGATATGGAGGCACTCTCAACCTCTTTTTTACCGGTCGATCACTTGTAACGGCCTTTTGTTTGGAGTACTTGTCAAATAGCATATCAAAGGTATCCTTTGGCCTAATAGTACTCCCCTGATTCTTTGCAATATTGATCTTCCAGTTTCCAATCTCCGGACGGCTTGGTTTAATCATCTTTGGATGACCTGGGGGAAAACCGGTCTGACCGCCTTCCCCAACCGGTCTGACCGGTTTGGCCTGCACAGGCTCAAACGGTCTCTGCTCGGTGGGAACGGTCGACCCTTGCCCCCCATGTTCAGAGGCCCTCACAGTGACCTTGAATGTCTCTCTGCCATCTGGAGTTATCTCACATGCAACTTCTCGAACCAGTTCCTTTCCCCTCAAATCAGATTTGGCTTCACCAATCACAACATTCTTCCCTTTGGTTGCTTCGGCTTGATGTGGCCGAACCAAGACCTTAGGCTGTTGTAAATCCATGGTATTGACAGGGAAAGGAGCCTTGTCCACTTGCATCTCATGAAATGTCAAACGACCTTCATTTATGGCCGATTGAACCTGTCGACGAAACACATTGCAATCATTAGTGGCATGAGAATAAGTATTATGAAACTTGCAATATGCACGTCTCTTCAATTCTTCAAGTGGAGGCAATTTATGAGATAATTTGATATTTCCAGATTTAAGCAATTCATCAAAAATACGATCACACTTGGAAACATCAAACGTAAACTTAACTTCTTCTTGCCGACCTTTGTTGACCGGCTTAAGTGATGTACAAGAGTAAGTTTTTTCTTTAGAGGGCCATACAAATTCAGCAGCAAGTACTTCTCTATCACTATCACTCGAATCATCAGACTCATAATCAATTATATGAACATTGGAACGACGTGATCTAGAAGTATCTCTCTCTTTTTCTTTATTCATTCGGTTTTCAACAATTAATGCTCTAATCTGAACTTGTGCAACCGAAAGAAAATCAGAACCTTCTATCTTATCTCTTATAGATGACCTTAAACCTTTTAAGCAAATATCAGCAAGGTACATATCAGTGATTGACAAATTAAAGCAACGGTTCTTAGTTTCTTTAAATCTCTTAATGTAAGCAGAAACAGTTTCATCTCTACTTTGCCTAACCGATGTCAAATCTGTCAATTTTAATTGCAAGCTCCCACTATAAAAGTGATCATGAAACTTACGCTCTAACATATCCCAAGATATAATAGAACCGGGAGCAAGTGAAGAAAACCAAGCAAAAGCGGTGCCAGTTAATGACAAAGAAAACAAACGGACTTTTAAAGCATTATAAGCACCCGCTTCTCCTAATTGAGCTATGTATTGGCTAATATGCTCCCACGTGGTTCAGTCATCATCTCCACTAAATTTAATCAAGTCTGGCATACGCCAACCACGTGGAAGAGGAAAATTATCAAACTCAGTATTATATGGTTTTTGATACAAATTTGTATTACCAATATCAACACCAAGTTTACTTTTCACTACATTAGCCAAATCTTCTCTAAATTTATTAAATTCAGCCCAGTTAGGATTATTTGGCTGTTGGGTTTGCACATTCTCCAAATTCATCTTATTTAAGTAGGGAGCAACCTTAGCTTGAGCTAGCCTATAACTTTCAAAAACATCATCAGGTATAACGTTTCCTTGAGCAGATGTATTAACTGTTGTACTATATTGAGGTCTAGCAGTACCTAAAACATTAGTGTGAGCATAAACCATCGAATCAGGTGAAACAGAAAGCGGTATAGGCTGCTCATGCACCAATTCAAGCGCACTGGTCAGACCGGTCTGACCGGTTCCCTGATCCGGTCTGACCGGTTTGGCCGTGTTCGGCCCGGTCGGTTGGAACGGCGGGGATTGACCAATGGCAAACTCAGGTGGCATACCATACATGTATTTTTCAGTATTAACATTAGGTATGGGTGCCAAGCTAGGAAAAGCTCCACTACTGGAATTAATTTTAGGAGCGCTACTACTAGTTTCATTATTGTTAAAGCAAGTAGTGGTCCTATCTTTCTCAAGATCTTCTAATCTTTCTAAACGAGCAATGTAAGAGGCAAGCAATTCATCTCTTTCTACACTATTTTTAGGAATAGCAGTAGAAGAAGTGTTTTGTGATTTACTTACAGCGGGTATTACCTCAACTCGATTGTCGTTTAACTTGATCGCCGGTAACTCAAATTCTTGCACTCTTGCCACCTTGCCATGACGATCTTTCTTGACGCCAGCCAAAAATTGCATCTTCATGAACTCTTGTAGTGCCTCAAAATTCTTCTGCTCCTCCGGAGTAAGATCTTCCAATAAAGCCGCGATGATGTTATCCGCATCAAGATCACATCGAGATCCCATCTTGTCTGGAGCTTAGATCGAATGGTCTTTGAAAACCAGATCTTCTATGTCCCCAGCGGAGTCGCCAAAAGTGTGTTGACGCTTTTTCTGGTCAACACACGCGAGCGCCGAATCGCGCAAACGAAGAAACGATGAACTCGCCGCAGCTCCACCCAAACCGGTCAGACCAGTTTAGGGATCCGGTCAGACCGGTTTCCCTCGGGAACTTCGGGATGAACCTAAGATCACCACCTCGGGAGGGACCCCGTCGGAGATGGCGCGCCTAGGGTTGCTCTGAGATCGGTCAGGCCACTCAGAACCTCCTTGAACGCCGTAGAGACAAACAAGGAAAGCAAAGGGGTTGGAAAAGCTAGGGTTTGGAGATAAAAAGTAGAAAATATATTGATTGATCGACTGGATGATAACTCAATCGGCCATGGCCCTTTATATTTATAGGGTGGGGAGGTCTTGCCCCGCACGGAATCCCTTTACAATTTGTAAACAACTAGGATTCCTAATTCTACTCCAACTCGGATCCAAACCGGTCAGACCGCTCTGGCAAACCGGTCAGACCGGTTTGGCTGTTGCCAGATCGGCTACAGGGAAACCGGTCTGACCGCTTCCTGAGGTCGGTCTGACCGGTTTGCGCGGCTTGCCAATTTTGGGTGCGAACAGGATGTTTCACCAGCGACATGTTTGTTCTTTTCTCTCTTTTTTTTTACGAGCAGCAACATGTTTGTTGTTCTCAATATCTACTGTATCTCGTTTTTCCTCTCCATATCCAATGGGCCATTGGATCTGAAATGGGCTACGATTATCCTCTTCATCCCCTCTCTCTTCAGGAACTCCAATTTATACATTCACAGTCATGCTCACCTGCCCTATGCCTTCCGAGGAGTCAGCACGGCCTGCCACCGAACCCCCTGTCTGCCACTAATCAAACCTTCTCGCCCCTACCATTTTCTTCCCCAATACTGAGTACTCTCAACCCTACCACTGACCTGCCCATCTCTCGCTGCTCCTGCCACCGGATTCGCTGCTATCGCACCCGCTCCCAGGGCAATTTGCCGCCGGTGATCAACCCTGCCCCTGCTGATGGAGGCGTTAACCAGATTTTCCATAAGGTAAGAGTAATTCGATAGGCGGAGATCTGGATATTGATGATTCAGGTTTCTAATCACTTAGATTCAAACCATATAAATGATATACCTGTTGACAGTCAAAATTGGCTCTGGCCCGGCCAAACCGGTCTGACCGGTTTGCCAAACCGGTCTGACCGGTTTGCCAAACCGGTCAGGTTCTGTAATTCGAGTAGGATTAGGATTCCAAGTTTAATACCATATTGTAACCTATTCGAAAGGGGTAAGACTTCCCCGGCCTATAAATATAAAGGCTAAGGTCGATTGAGATGTATTCCAATCGAATCAAACACGTTTATCCTTTACTTTTTTATCTCTCAAACCCTAATCTTTTCCAACCCCTATATTCTGTTCTTTGCTCGTCTCTACGGCGTTCAAGGGCGTTCTAGGTGGCCTGCCGACCCTAGAGCAACCCTAGCTTGCTTGAGCTCCGACGGGGTCCCTCCCGAGCTCGAGTTTCTAGGTCTTCACGAGTTCCTGCCTGAAAGCGGTCTGACCGGTTTCAGGAACCGGTCTGACCGGTTTGCCCGAGGAGCTCAGGAGTTGGCCATTGTGACGGCCGTGCTGCGCGTTTGATCGACTTCGAGTTTGTTGACGCGTTTTCGTGTCAACATACTTTTTGGCGACTCCGCTGGGGACAGATTAATCTGGTTTCAAGACCGATTCAATCTACTCCAATTATGTCTGGATCAACGTGCGACCTTGACAAAGACAACATCATCACCGCGACGATGGAAGAGCTCACGGACGAGGAGCGGAAGCGGTACCTGATTGCTGAGGAGCACTTCAGGGCGCAATTCTTGAAGGGCTTCAAAAAAAATCACGGTGGTCTTGTCAAGAGAGTGGAGGAATTCGTCATGCCGGCTTTCAAGCTGGCAAATGACCAAGTTGAAGAACTTTCAAAGGTAACTGGCGAATCCTCTGATTTGATGCAGCAAATTACTCGCATGATGGATGATAAATTGCTTGCTGCACAAACTGCTACTAGTGAGTTGATTGCTAGTATGTCGGGTAATTCTGATAAAGGTAAAAATAACGTAGAATCTAATGAATTACCTAACCCAAATCCTAGCTCATCAGGTGTGCCAGAACATGTTTTAGATCCTAATTTAGGCATGCCGATGAATTTCTATGCGGGACAATCACTTCACCCTGGTTCGGTCCACGAACCGGTCAGACCAGTTTTCACAACCGGTCAGACCGGTTTGGCCCCCTCTGGCGGTTAGACCGGTTCCATGGGTGCAGGGGCACCGGGTGCGATGATTTTATCTAGTACGGTTGCTTCTGGTCCTATTTACACTACTCCACGCACTACGGTTGTGGGAAGTATACCCCACGGATCTGGCGCGTCTCACGGGCCGATTCCGAATACTTCTCAGAATGCGATGTATAATGTTCCCCGTATTCCACAAGACAGAGGTGATGGGAACTATCAAGCCGAGTTAGCTAAGTTTAAAGAGGATATAGCTAATACACTTAGAACAAGACTCGGGCTTGAATTGGGTAAGTCACGCTTATATCAAAAACCGTATCCACCTGAATTTGATTTAATTGCTTATCCTAATGGTTGGCGTGTTCCTGATTTTATTAAATTCAGTGGCGAAGATAATAGAACTCCTTGGGAACATATTAGTCAATATATCTTGCAATTAGGAGAAGCATCATTTTATGAACCATTGCGTATACGGTTGTTCTCATTATCTTTAACTGGAACTGCTTTTTCGTGGTTTTCTTCGCTTGCTCCTAATTCTATTCAAAATTGGACTCAATTGGAGCGCAAATTTCATGATCATTTCTTTAGCGGAGAAAACGAAGCTAAATTGTCTGATTTAACATCGGTTAAGCAAAGCCGAGAGGAGTCGGTTCTTGATTACTTCAAAAGATTTAAAGATGTTAAGAACTGATATTTTAACATAACTGTTTCTGAAAAAGATTTAGCAGATTTAGCTTTTGCGGGCTTATGGTCTCATTTCAAGGAAAAGCTAGAGAGTTCTGATTTCCTTACTATTAATCACTTGCAAATGAAGGCTATGAGTCTAGAGCTTAAGTTTAAAAATTCAAAAGAATCTGCTAAACCTCATCGGTCCAATGTGCATGTTGTTGATAATGATTCTGATAGTTCGGACGATGATAAAGAAATTTATGCTGCTGAATTTGTTTGGTCATCGAAGAGTAAACCTGGTTCTTGTCCCTCATTGAAGCCGATTCAGAAAAATCGGCAAGAGGAAATTAAGTTTACTTTTGATGTAGCCAAATGTGATCGTGTTTTTGATGAATTGCTTAAGAATGGCTTTATTAAACTTTCTCATGCAATTCCACCAACCGATCAATTGAAAAATCGTGCATATTGTAAGTGGCATAATTCTTTTTCTCATGCGACCAATGATTGCAATGTTTTTCGACGACGGGTACAATCGGCCCTTAATGAAGGTCAATTAGTGCTAGCTGAAATGCAAGTTGATATGGCTCCTTTCCCTGTTCATACCCTGGATTTGAATACTGTCACACCCGGATTTACACAGAAACCCGAATGCTTCTATATGTGTGCCCAGGAAGTCCACAGAACACATATAGATAACAAATATGATAAACAGAGTACATATGCTCGAATAAAATGGTTTTACATCAGAGTTTGACTAAAATAACTAAATAACACAGCGGAAGACTATTTATTAAACTCTCTCTAAACGATGACGAAGACGAAGCCGAAATCCATAATCCACAGGGACACCGACTGGTTGAGCACAGCTAGTAGAATGGCAGATCTTCAGGAAATTCAATAGCAGCAGTACCATCTAATCCATCTGTTACCCATCCGGGATTTTGTTGAATGGCAAGTGTAAGTAATTGTCTTACTTAGCAAATACAACACGGTAATGAAGGCTTAAAAGAAAGGCTTGACACGGCTGTACTGCATTAGCAATTTTAGTTGATTCTTTTTAACATAAACCAAGATTACTACAATTATGTGAATCCCAGTTGCAATTCCCAATTAATGAAGTAGAGGTGAACATTAATCAATAATAAACATCAACTTCTAATCAAAAAGGATCCAGGCCGCTCTTGACCCTGAGCAAGGCTATCATGATAGATTATACACTCTGCAGAGGTTTCGCCCTTTACCCACCAGTCGCGTAAAAGTTCAAAGGAACTTTGCACCCAACCACGCACATCAACACTTCCGAGGTGTGACTGCATAGGGACGCTACGAGGCTTTTCACAAGACACCCTAACAAAACAGTAGCCGTTATGGTACAACCTAGGCAGCATGACCCGAGGCACCGAGACTGACTTACGCCCGTGCCGCAGCACGAGGGGGTCAATGGCGTCCAATCGCAGAAAAGTAATGCAGAAACAGAATTAAATAGCGCAACGTGCAGAACCCCCGCCAAACGGAAGCTCCTACACGGGACTGTGCCTCACGAGGGCAAAGCCAACAGAAACCCGTCCTCGGTGGATCAAACCATACTCTCACCCATGCTTCCCATAACGCCGGTGGCCCACCGGTAACCACTGCTGAATTAGAGCCGTACAAGTTACTTGTCCAAGACCAGAGCCATTATAGTTCCGGCGGTGGCGACAGGCTCCTGGGTTGCCGCTTTAAGAACCAGTCCTTACGGAGAGACACTAGGGCCAAGCATGAAGCATACGCCCTAGCTCCCTGATCCATGTTGCTAAAAAGCAAATTTTAATATTAACATTGAAGTGAACCATTAAGTCAAGATTAACAGTTAAACTTTAGTGACAGTAGCGGCGCTTAGCAAAGGTCTACCCAAATGCAAAAACCCAGGGTAATCAAGGTATAGGATAAACAAAGCTAGGAATAACCTTATTAGGACAACAATTTAGACACATGCATATGCAGTATTTATTGTAAAGGTGTGCATAGGTAGCAAGGATTGTCCGTGCTGTACTTGCCTTCGTCCAGCTGCTGCTGTTGCTCTTGCTGCTGCTGTTGGTCTTGCTCCTCGTAACCCTCGAACTCAAACGCGTACGGCTCACCGACTGGACTCAAACATCAACACACAAGCATCCACACAAGCCAGTACATGCAAACAATATTAATCTATTAGAACAGTACACCAAACAATAGAAACAGAACAAAAGAAGGCTTAGAAACTAATCTACGCTTCGCTACGAACACGTGAGCGCGAAAATCACTCAAATCGGAGCTAAAACGAAGAAGTTATGGCTTTTCTAAGGTTCAGGGACTTGCTGGCAAAGTTTTAAAAGTTCCAGGGGCTTATTTGCAAAAACTCAGGGGCTAAAACATAATTTTATATAAAAACAGGAGGGTTTATTTGCAAATTAACCAAAACAGGACCTCGGGTACTATTTTTAAATAAGACAGGGGGTTTTCTGTATAAATCAGGACTTAATTGTAATTATTTTTGAATAGATTTGGACTGCGGGTTGAATTTGAAAAAGTGGAGGGGCTCTTTTGAAAAAGTGGCTCGGCTGACTGGGGGTTGACCGGTATGGTCAACTTTGACCCGGGGCTTGGCTCGATCTGAGTCGTTGGTTTCGATTTGGACGGCTCGGATTAGATCGGGGAGAGGTAGGGGTCGACGGCGGTGGGATCCTGCGGCGGCGCCGCCTGCGCGCGCGGCGGAGGGTCGCCGGCGAAACGCGCGAGCGTGCTACGGGGCACGGGAGGCTATGCGGTTTGGCGCTACAGAACCGGGGCGACACGGCGAACTCGGCTGGGTAGGTCTCGTCGGCGGCGGAGCAACGACGGTGGCGCGCGACGACCTATGGCGGCGGCGGCGCTCGGGCAACGGCGGTGACGGAGCTAAAGCGCGCGATACGTGGCTAGACCGGGCTTGGGGGCATGCTTACCTGCTAGGGAAGCTCCTCGGGCAGCTAATTCGTCTCGAGCGGCGGCGAGTCGGCGGGTCCGCGGCGGTGCAAATCTCGGCGGCGGCGGTTAGGGCGGCGGCCGAGCGGAACTCGTGCGGGGCGGCTTGGGCGCGGATTTGTTGGGGGAAAAGGCGGCGGGCTTCGGCCTTTAAGTAGAGCGGACGAGGGGAGAGTCCTGGCGAACCTCGGCGTGCGTGCCGGGCACCGGCCGGACTCGGTCTTCCATGGTCGGGGCGGAGTCGGACTCGTCGCGGGGAGGGAGACGGGTCTGACCCGTGGGTCCCGCCTGGCAGTCGGCGTGGAGAGAGAGGGGCGCTGCGGGCCGCGAGGCTTGGCGGGTGCTGGGCCAGACTGGCTGCTGGGCCGAGTCGGGCTGGTGCGGGGGCGGGGCGCGAGCAGGCCGGCAGGCCGGGCGAAGCAGGCCGCTGGCCAGGCCGAAAGCGAAAACGCGCGAGCTGGGCCGGCGCGAGCGGAGCAGGCCAGGAGGAAGCGGGGCACTGTGCTGGGCTGGGCCGGAAACAGAGAGAGGAGGGGGATGGGCCGTTGCGAGGAGAAAAGAGGAGGGAGGAAGTTTGGCCGAAAGAAATAGTTCAGGGAGGAAAAGTGGACTCGGGCCGCAGAAACTTTTCTACAGCTCCAAACAATGCGATTCAAATTCGAATTTAAACAGAATTTAAATTCCAATTGAACCACACACATACAAAACTCAATGCAGCCAGCATGAATGCAACAAAAATGTTTCTAACCTTATATTAAATTTTATTTCCCATAAATAATTTATTTTCCTTAGATAAATATGAGCATAAAATTAAATAAAGGCAATTTAATTACTAAATTTTTAAAATAAGCATTTTTAGGGTGTTACAAACCTACCCCCCTTAAGATGAATCTCGTCCTCGAGATTCAGATGTGGATGGGAATAACTGTGGATATTCAGCTCTGAGGTCTTCTTCTCTTTCCCAAGTTGCTTCATCCTCTGAATGTCGGCTCCACTGAACCTTGCACATCCGGATCACTTTATTTCTGGTGACTCTTTCTGACTCTTCCAAAATTCTGACAGGATGCTCAGTATAGGTAAGATCTTCCTCCACATTCAACTCATCAATCGGAATCTGTTCCTCAGGTACTCGCAGGCACTTTTTCAGCTGAGACACATGGAACACATCATGTACTCCCGCTAACTTCTCTGGTAGCTCTAACTGATAAGCCACCTCACCTTTCCGACCAAGTACCTTGAACGGTCCAATGTATCGAGGTGCTAACTTGCCCTTGACGTTGAACCTCTTCACGCCTCTCATGGGTGACACCTTGAGATACACGAAGTCTCCAACTTCAAAACTGAGATCTCTCCGTCGGTTATCTGCATAGCTCTTCTGTCTGGATTGTGCCACTTTCAGATTCTGTCTGATTATCTGCACTTGTCGCTCTGCTTCTCTTAGTATCTCAGGTCCAAATACCTGACTTTCTCCCGTCTGATTCCAGAATAGTGGTGTCCTACACTTTCTGCCATACAGAGCCTCAAAGGGTGCCATCTGCAAACTCTTCTGATAGCTGTTGTTGTACGAGAATTCCGCGTACGGTAAACTCTTGTCCCAACTGGCACCATATTGTAGAGCACATGCTCTCAACATATCCTCCAATATCTGATTTGTCCGTTCTGTCTGGCCATCTGTCTGCGGATGGTAAGCTGAACTGAACTGGAGCTTAGTGTCCATAGACTCATGCAATTGTCGCCAAAAGTGCGATGTGAACTGGGTACCTCGATCTGACACTATCCTTTTCGGTACCCCATGCAAACACACAATCCTCTCCATATACAACTCTGCTAGTCGGGCTCCTGAGTAAGTGGTCTTCACTGGTAGGAAATGCGCCACCTTGGTCAGACGATCCACAATTACCCAGATTGAGTCAAATCCCCTCTGAGTGCGAGGTAAGCCAGTGATGAAATCCATACCGACTTCTTCCCACTTCCATTCAGGTACCTTCAGGGGCTGGAGCAAACCTGCTGGTCTCTGATGTTCAGCCTTGACTCTCTGACACGTGTCACATAGAGCTACGTATGTGGCCACATCTCTCTTCAATCCGTACCACCAAAATCTCTCTTTGATATCTTGGTACATCTTGGTACTACCTGGGTGTATCGAATATGCCGATTCATGGGCTTCCCTGAGAATTGCATCCCTGATCTGCACTACATCTGGCACACAGATCCGCTTCTCGTACCACAATGTTCCTTGGTCATCCATTCGAAAACCAGGGGCTTTTCCTAATGCCACCAGTTCTACGATCTCCTTGATCTTCTCATCTGTGAGCTGTCCTTTTCGGATCTCTTGCTCCAAGGTCGGTTCTACTGCCATCTCGGTGACGCTGGTCACAAATCCCAGACTCATCCTTTCAAACTCTAGACTGAGTTCTTCCGACAAACAATGTCCCGTGATCTTATTCACATAACTCCTTCTACTCAGAGCATCTGCCACCAAATTGGCCTTCCCTGGATGATAATGAATTTCCAGGTCATAGTCCTTGATCAACTCTAACCAACGACGTTGCCTCATATTCAGATCCGACTGTGTGAACACATACTTGAGACTCTTGTGGTCAGTGTAAATATCACACTTATGTCCAATCAAGTAATGCCTCCAAATTTTCAAAGCATGTACTACAGCTGCTAACTCCAGATCATGTGTCGGGTAGTTCTGCTCATGTTTCCTCAACTGTCTCGATGCGTAAGCTACTACTCTGCCTTCCTGCATGAGCACACATCCCAATCCTAGACGAGATGCATCGCAGTAGATAGAGAAGCTCTTGGTTATATCCGGCAACACTAGCACAGGTGCTGTTGTCAGCCTCTTCTTCAATTCTTCAAAGCTAACTTGACACTCTTCAGTCCAAACAAACTTGGCATTTTTCTCCAATAACGCCGTCAAGGGCTTAGCAATCTTGGAGAATCCTTCAATAAACCTCCGATAGTATCCAGCCATTCCAAGGAAACTTCTGATTTCACTTACATCCTTAGGCGGATTCCAACTCAACACATCACTAACCTTCTTCGGATCAACTGCCACTCCACCATTGGACAGTACGTGTCCCAAGAATGCTACTTCCTTCAACCAAAACTCACACTTGCTCAGCTTGGCATACAACTGATGCTCACGAAGTCTCTGCATCACCAACCTCAGATGTTCTTCGTGTTCTTCCTCGTTCTTGGAGAAAACCAGAATGTCATCAATGAACACTACCACGAACTTGTCAAGATAGTCCATGAACACACTGTTCATCAAATACATGAAGTATGCCGGTGCATTTGTCAAACCAAAAGACATGACTGTGAACTCATATAGACCATATCGGGTTGTGAAGGCGGTTTTGGGGATGTCAGTCACTCGTATCCTCATCTGATGGTAACCGGATCGGAGATCGATCTTAGAGAACACACATGCTCCTTTCAACTGGTCGAAGAGATCATCAATCCTTGGCAGCGGGTACTTGTTTTTGATGGTCACTTCATTCAAAGCTCGATAATCCACACACAATCTCTGGGTCCCATCTTTCTTATCCACAAACAAAACTGGTGCTCCCCAAGGGGATGAACTAGGACGAATATACCCTTTTGCTAACAACGCCCTTAATTCCTCCTTAAGTTTCTCTAGTTCTTTTACTCCCATTCTATATGGCCTCTTAGCTATAGGTGCAGTACCAGGCTTAAGATCAATAACAAATTCAACTTCGCGGTCTGGGGGCATACCTGGTAACTCATCTGGAAACACGTCTGGGAATTCGCACACCACTCTGATGTCTTCCAGTGCTACACCTTCGGCTTGGTAGATCTGATTGTGTCCCACGGGGCTAGCTGCTTGGTATTCCACTTTCTCACCAGTCTTTGCTGTCAGCTGCACTGTTCTTTTGGAGCATTGAATCACCCCATCGTATCTGGCTAACCAGCTCATACCCAGAATCAAGTCAAACCCAAGGGTTTCTAGGACTATCGGATTCACCACAAAGTCTACCCCCCTTATTGTGATGGTGATACAGGGGCAACGTAAAGTGGCACGCTGTTCTCCCCCAGGTGAACTAACTACCATGGGGTTTCCCATAGGTTGCAAGATCATCATGTTCTTTTTCACGAAAGCAGCAGATATGAAAGCATGCGAAGCTCCAGTATCAAACAAAACAGTTGCGAGAGACGAGTTGACAGGGAACGTACCCACAACGACATCCGTTGCTCCTTCTGTGGTTTCCGCACCCATGTGGTTGACCTTTCCTCTCGCTGGGTTCTGCTGCTGATTCCCGTTCTGGTGCTGCGGTTGTCCAATCCTCGGATTGTTGTTCTGACCGACGGCGTTCTGAGCCTTGCGAGGGCAAGCGCTGGCATAGTGTCCCAGCTCTCCACAACCAAAACACCCTGGAGCCGTAGGTGCATTGTTGGTCGGATTGGGACGTTGGACAGGACCACTCTGTGGCTGGTTCTGAGGACGCTGCTGAGGTAGTGCTGAGGGGTACTGGGGACGTGGCTGGTACTGGGGACGTTGCTGATACTGGTTGCGGTTCATCAAACCGGACTGTCCCTGGAAACGCTGTGGAGTCACCATCTGCTGGTTTCCTTGCTGAGGATTGAAGCGAGGGCGAACGTTGCTTCCTGACGGTGTGCCTTGAAGCTTCCTCTTCTTTTCTTCCATCTCGCGGCGCTTGTGCTCCAGCAGTAGTGCGCTATCCACCAGTTCTTGAAAAGTGGCGAACCTAGAGCACAGGAGCTGGTACTGGAGTGTATCATGTAGGCCATCTCGGAATCGGGTCTGCTTCTTCCTATCAGTATTCACGTCCTCTGGAGCATAACGGGCCAACTCAATGAATTTGTCACGATAAGCGGTGACACTCATACCTTCCTGCTTCAAAGCCAGGAACTCCTTCTTCTTCAAAGTCATCAGCGCTTCCGGCACGTGGTGAGAACGGAAGCTGTCTCGGAACTCCTGCCAAGTGATCTGATCACGATTGGGGTGAGCATATTGGTACGCATCCCACCAATCCAAAGCTGCTCCCTGGAGCTGTCCACTTCCATACAACACCTTCTCCCGGTCGTTGCACTGTGCGATGTCCAGCTGTCGTTCCACTGCCTTGAGCCAGTCTTCTGCTTGCATTGGGTCACTAGACTTGTTGAAGGTAGGGGGGCGTCCCTTCATAAACTCGCCCCTTTTATCTCTGGGCTGCACGTAGTGCTGTTGGGGCGGGTTCTGCTGATTCTGCTGCATCAGTGCTATGGTTTGCGCCATCTGCTGAGTCAGCTGAAGTTGCATCTGCATCATCTGCTCCATGGTGAGTGGCGGTGGTGGAGGTGGTGGGTTCTGGTTCTGGATGCTTCCACTGCCTCCGGGGTTGCTTCTGGTGTTAACCATCTACCATATCAAGAAATCTCCCATCAGTATTCCCGCCAACTGGTATTTGATAACCCATGCTTGCAGATGGTGCATAAGAAGATAGCAGTACTTGGAAAGATATGATTCAGAGGTATAGAGAGTAAGACAGAGGAAGTGCAAAGGAGATAGCTAACCCAACTATTTATTCACTAACATTCCTTAAACCTTAGTCCTATATCTAGATGGAGATAGACTTGCATCTATGACCATCACAATCATTACAAAGATCCAAATCAAACATAAGCATAATAACAGTAAAATCAAGCATCCAGGGACATGATTCACACAAGACTCGACAGCACTGGTTTTGAAAAACGTAACTAAATGATCTGAAACTAAATCATGGTGGTCTCCTAATGATTTATCAACCGTTCTAACTAGGCTGCGTTCCTACAGTCAGCACGGCTCTGATACCAATCTGTCACACCCGGATTTACACAGAAACCCGAATGCTTCTATATGTGTGCCCAGGAAGTCCACAGAACACATATAGATAACAAATATGATAAACAGAGTACATATGCTCGAATAAAATGGTTTTACATCAGAGTTTGACTAAAATAACTAAATAACACAGCGGAAGACTATTTATTAAACTCTCTCTAAACGATGACGAAGACGAAGCCGAAATCCATAATCCACAGGGACACCGACTGGTTGAGCACAGCTAGTAGAATGGCAGATCTTCAGGAAATTCAATAGCAGCAGTACCATCTAATCCATCTGTTACCCATCCGGGATTTTGTTGAATGGCAAGTGTAAGTAATTGTCTTACTTAGCAAATACAACACGGTAATGAAGGCTTAAAAGAAAGGCTTGACACGGCTGTACTGCATTAGCAATTTTAGTTGATTCTTTTTAACATAAACCAAGATTACTACAATTATGTGAATCCCAGTTGCAATTCCCAATTAATGAAGTAGAGGTGAACATTAATCAATAATAAACATCAACTTCTAATCAAAAAGGATCCAGGCCGCTCTTGACCCTGAGCAAGGCTATCATGATAGATTATACACTCTGCAGAGGTTTCGCCCTTTACCCACCAGTCGCGTAAAAGTTCAAAGGAACTTTGCACCCAACCACGCACATCAACACTTCCGAGGTGTGACTGCATAGGGACGCTACGAGGCTTTTCACAAGACACCCTAACAAAACAGTAGCCGTTATGGTACAACCTAGGCAGCATGACCCGAGGCACCGAGACTGACTTACGCCCGTGCCGCAGCACGAGGGGGTCAATGGCGTCCAATCGCAGAAAAGTAATGCAGAAACAGAATTAAATAGCGCAACGTGCAGAACCCCCGCCAAACGGAAGCTCCTACACGGGACTGTGCCTCACGAGGGCAAAGCCAACGGAAACCCGTCCTCGGTGGATCAAACCATACTCTCACCCATGCTTCCCATAACGCCGGTGGCCCACCGGTAACCACTGCTGAATTAGAGCCGTACAAGTTACTTGTCCAAGACCAGAGCCATTATAGTTCCGGCGGTGGCGACAGGCTCCTGGGTTGCCGCTTTAAGAACCAGTCCTTACGGAGAGACACTAGGGCCAAGCATGAAGCATACGCCCTAGCTCCCTGATCCATGTTGCTAAAAAGCAAATTTTAATATTAACATTGAAGTGAACCATTAAGTCAAGATTAACAGTTAAACTTTAGTGACAGTAGCGGCGCTTAGCAAAGGTCTACCCAAATGCAAAAACCCAGGGTAATCAAGGTATAGGATAAACAAAGCTAGGAATAACCTTATTAGGACAACAATTTAGACACATGCATATGCAGTATTTATTGTAAAGGTGTGCATAGGTAGCAAGGATTGTCCGTGCTGTACTTGCCTTCGTCCAGCTGCTGCTGTTGCTCTTGCTGCTGCTGTTGGTCTTGCTCCTCGTAACCCTCGAACTCAAACGCGTACGGCTCACCGACTGGACTCAAACATCAACACACAAGCATCCACACAAGCCAGTACATGCAAACAATATTAATCTATTAGAACAGTACACCAAACAATAGAAACAGAACAAAAGAAGGCTTAGAAACTAATCTACGCTTCGCTACGAACACGTGAGCGCGAAAATCACTCAAATCGGAGCTAAAACGAAGAAGTTATGGCTTTTCTAAGGTTCAGGGACTTGCTGGCAAAGTTTTAAAAGTTCCAGGGGCTTATTTGCAAAAACTCAGGGGCTAAAACATAATTTTATATAAAAACAGGAGGGTTTATTTGCAAATTAACCAAAACAGGACCTCGGGTACTATTTTTAAATAAGACAGGGGGTTTTCTGTATAAATCAGGACTTAATTGTAATTATTTTTGAATAGATTTGGACTGCGGGTTGAATTTGAAAAAGTGGAGGGGCTCTTTTGAAAAAGTGGCTCGGCTGACTGGGGGTTGACCGGTATGGTCAACTTTGACCCGGGGCTTGGCTCGATCTGAGTCGTTGGTTTCGATTTGGACGGCTCGGATTAGATCGGGGAGAGGGGGGGTCGACGGCGGTGGGATCCTGCGGCGGCGCCGCCTGCGCGCGCGGCGGAGGGTCGCCGGCGAAACGCGCGAGCGCGCTACGGGGCACGGGAGGCTATGCGGTTTGGCGCTACAGAACCGGGGCGACACGGCGAACTCGGCTGGGTAGGTCTCGTCGGCGGCGGAGCAACGACGGTGGCGCGCGACGACCTATGGCAGCGGCGGCGCTCGGGCAACGGCGGTGACGGAACTAAAGCGCGCGATACGGGGCTAGACCGGGCTTGGGGGCATGCTTACCTGCTAGGGAAGCTCCTCGGGCAGCTAATTCGTCTCGAGCGGCGGCGAGTCGGCGGGTCCGCGGCGGTGCAAATCTCGGCGGCGGCGGTTAGGGCGGCGGCCGAGCGGAACTCGTGCGGGGCGGCTTGGGCGCGGATTTGTTGGGGGAAAAGGCGGCGGGCTTCGGCCTTTAAGTAGAGCGGACGAGGGGAGAGTCCTGGCGAACCTCGGCGTGCGTGCCGGGCACCGGCCGGACTCGGTCTTCCATGGTCGGGGCGGAGTCGGACTCGTCGCGGGGAGGGAGACGGGTCTGACCCGTGGGTCCCGCCTGGCAGTCGGCGTGGAGAGAGAGGGGCGCTGCGGGCCGCGAGGCTTGGCGGGTGCTGGGCCAGACTGGCTGCTGGGCCGAGTCGGGCTGGTGCGGGGGCGGGGCGCGAGCAGGCCGGCAGGCCGGGCGAAGCAGGCCGCTGGCCAGGCCGAAAGCGAAAACGCGCGAGCTGGGCCGGCGCGAGCGGAGCAGGCCAGGAGGAAGCGGGGCACTGTGCTGGGCTGGGCCGGAAACAGAGAGAGGAGGGGGATGGGCCGCTGCGAGGAGAAAAGAGGAGGGAGGAAGTTTGGCCGAAAGAAATAGTTCAGGGAGGAAAAGTGGACTCGGGCCGCAGAAACTTTTCTACAGCTCCAAACAATGCGATTCAAATTCGAATTTAAACAGAATTTAAATTCCAATTGAACCACACACATACAAAACTCAATGCAGCCAGCATGAATGCAACAAAAATGTTTCTAACCTTATATTAAATTTTATTTCCCATAAATAATTTATTTTCCTTAGATAAATATGAGCATAAAATTAAATAAAGGCAATTTAATTACTAAATTTTTAAAATAAGCATTTTTAGGGTGTTACAAATACTAAGGGGTTGATTCGGCCGTCACAAGCCGATGGAGCTAAGGGAAAGAACGTGGTGATTGGAGACCCAAGGCCGAAAAAAGTTGATGACAAAGTTCCGGTCAGAACAGTGATGATTGGGAGAACTCTTGATGGTGAAGAGTCTCTGAAAATTACTATTAACACATCAAGGCCCGGGGGGCAAGAAAGTTCCTTGGAAGAGAATCGGTTCGCTAGTCAGGCGAAACCGGTCAGACTGGTTTGTCTCCAGACCGTCCAAGGACTTTCAAGCCCAAGCACGCGGAAGTGGGTACTTGGAAGTTTAATGAGCCAAAGGTTCAAGGAAGAGTTCTGAAGCAAGGACCCACTTTCTCTCAGCTCATGAACAAGTACACAAAGGCCGTTCAAGTTGATCGGCCAACAAAAAAGAGACGAAGGTCACCGCAGCGTTGGATCAATTCTACAACTTATAAGCGCCATGGTGATGTTACTGGGACTTCGGTATATGACCAATTGGGCTCATACCAATCAGGTCCTTCGGCTGCTCCTAAAAGCGGTCAGACTGGTTTTGTGAACCGGTCAGACCGGTTTCGGTCTGAGTAGAGGTTCCAAGCTCCTCCTAAGCAAGAATACCGTGTCAAGGAGAAAAAGGAGGATGTGCAAGCCAAAACCAGTGGGATTGTAACAATTGGCAGTATTCCAGTGGCTATGCAAGATTTGGGTAGAAAGCCGATAGTCATTGGAAATTCGGCTCTTGTTCCAGTAAAAAAGCCGGTCATGGCTAATGATCATGAGGCTAGCAGTAGCAAGGGCATAAAGAAGGTCTTTCAACCAAGGTGGTGTCCTTCTGGTTTTACTCATACGCAGAAGCGGAAGTTACAACCCCTGCGGAAAAAAGAAAAAAGGGAACAGGAAGCTGAGAAGCTAAGGGATGAATACTTCAACAATTACAGGCCTATGATTCCTCAGACCAAGATCTGACATGCTAAGCCCGTTGTGCAATCAGTAGCACAACCGGTCAGACCGGTTTCTGAATCTGGTCAGACCGGTTTTGATCAGCCCACCGCTGCAGAAGAGGTCAGACCGGTTTCTGGAACCAGTCAGACAGGTTTGACGACAGAAGCGGGAACTGAGATTACTTCAACCATCAATACTACTCCGCCAATTCCTCCAGTGGTTGAAGATGAAGAATTGGTTGATTTTGAGCCTTCTCCAGAACATGGCAACATGGAAATTAATGTTGTATATTTGTCTTCTGATTATTATGTGATACCGGAGGAGGAGGTCTCTCACCTTCAACTTGGGCCTCAAGATGCCGTTTTTCAGAAGCCTAGTGAATCAGAGAATCATCTCAAGGCTTTATATATGAGAGGGCACATCAACGGGAAGCCAATTTCTCGTATGTTGGTTGATGGCGGAGCTATTGTAAATCTTATGCCATACTCTCTCTACAAGAAGATTGACGGAAAAGACAAAGAATTGATCAAGACGAACATGACAGTCAGTGGAGTTGGTGGAGGTGATCCCATTGGTGCCAAGGGGGTGGCTTCTATGGAGTTGACCGTCGGGAGCAAGACTATTGCTACGGCTTTCTTCGTCTCCGAAGTGCAAGGTAACTTCAGTTTAATCCTTGGTCGAGATTGGATTCATGCAAATCAATGCGTACCTTCTACCTTGCATCAATGTCTTATTCAGTGGATCGGTGATGAAGTTGAAGTTGTACATGGTGATACTTCTTCCTTCGTTGCAACGGCCGATTCCGATTCTATTAGTACAAATGGAAATATTAAGTGTTTGTCGGGCTTAGATTTGACCGATTATGAGCTGATCAGTTGTACTAAGGATGGTTTCGTTACTGCTACATTAAAGCCGATGGAGAATCGGTTGAATTACTTGCTGTAATTGATGGAGCAAACAAACCAACAGAGACAAACCGGTCAGACCGCTTCTGGAAACCGGTCAGACCGGTTTAGACCTGAACAGCACCAATCAAGCCAAACCGGTCAGACCGCTTCTGAGAACCGGTCAGACCGGTTTACGTCTGGGCAGTGGCTTCAAGACCGAATTGATCATCATCGAGCACATTCGGCCGGTATGTTTGAAGCCATTGAAGATCTCGGTGATATGGATAAGTTGGGTCAGGGTTTCACGTCAGCCGACCCTTTAGAAAAAATAGATATTGGTGATGGTACTATTCCTAGGCCAACTTTTGTAAACAAAAATTTATCGGCTGAGTTTAAAGCCGAGTTAATAAATTTGTTGAAAGAGTATGTCGATTGTTTTGCTTGGGACTACCGTGAGATGCCGGGTTTGAGTCGTGAATTAGTTGAACATCGTTTACCGATAAAAGCCGGTTTTAGACCTTTTAAACAATCAGCTAGACGTTTTAATCCCGCTATTTATGACCGAATAAAAGAAGAAGTTAATCGTTTGCTAGATGCTGGTTTTATTCGGACTTGTCGTTATGCGGAGTGGATTTCTAATATTGTTCCCGTTGAAAAGAAAGATTCGGGAAAACTTAGAGTTTGCATTGATTTTAGAGATCTTAATAAAGCTACTCTGAAAGATTCATATCCTATGCCTATAGCCGATGTCTTAATCAATGAAGCTTCTGGACATCGTGTTGTTAGTTTCCTTGATGATAATGCTGGATATAATCAAATCTTCATGGCCGAAGAGGATATGCACAAAACGGCCTTTCAATGTCCGGGATTTATTGGTTTATTTGAGTGGGTGGTTATGACTTTTGGATTGAAGAATGCCGGTGCAACTTATCAAAGGGCTATGAATTTAATCTTTCATGATTTACTTGGTGTTATTGTGGAAGTGTATATTGATGATATCGTAGTTAAATCGGATGGCTTGGATTCTCATTTAGCCGATTTAAAACTTTCTCTTGAAAGGATGCGACGGTATGGCTTGAAGATGAATCTACTCAAATGTGCTTTTGGTGTTTCGGCTGGAAAGTTTCTTGGGTTTGTTATTCATGAGAACGGCATAGAAGTTGATCCCAAGAGAATTGAAGCTATGAAGAAAGTCGAAGCTCCTACTTGCAAGAAAGATTTGCAAAAGTTTCTAGGCAAGGTAAATTTCTTGAGAAGATTTATAATTAACTTGTCTGGAAAGGTTGATGCTTTTACTCCTTTACTTCGGTTAAAGAATGAAGCCGATTTTACTTGGGGGGCAAAATAGCAAGAAGCTTTTGAGAAGATTAAAGAATACTTGTCTTCACCACCGGTGCTTAGGGCGCCTAAGAGAGGAGTACCATTTAGACTTTATGTGGCGGCTGAAGATAGAACTATTGGGGCTGTTTTGACTCAAGAAATCGGCAACAAGGAGTATGTGATTGCTTGTGTAAGCCGACGGCTCATCGATGCAGAAACAAGGTATACTTTCATTGAGAAGTTGTGTTTATCCTTGTACCATGCTTGTACTCAATTGAGGCATTATTTATTATCTAGCACTTGCATCGTGTTGTGTCAAACCGATGTAATTAAACATATGTTGCAAAAGCCGATTTCTAGTGGAAGAGTCGGTAAATGGGCTTATGCTTTACTTGAGTATGATTTGGCCTGCGAACCTTTAAAATCAATGAAAGGCCAAATTGTAGCTAATTTTATTGTTGAGCATCGAACTGATGATACTTGTGAATTCAACATCGGCTATGTTGTTTGTACCCCATGGAAGTTATATTTTGATGGATCGGTTTGCAATGATGGGAAATGAATTGGTGCTGTTTTGATATCTCCAAGTGGTGCCGTATTTGAGTTTTCAAACCGATTGGAAGAAAAGCGAACCAATAATCAAGTTGAATATGAAGCTCTTCTATTTGGCTTGCATTTTTTGCAAGATATGGGAATAAAGCATGTTGAGGCTTTTGGTGATTCACTCCTGGTGGTACAACAAGTGTCAAAGGTATGCCAATGTTATAATGGTTCATTAAATGCAAATATTGATAGATGTCTTGATATCATTGCTTCTTTTGATGAATTTACTATCAAACATATTCCAAGAGAAGAGAATGACAAGGCAAATACTCTGGCTCAGAAAGCATCTGGTTATATGGTTGCAAAGAAGTATTTCTATCTCCAAAAACCGATGCAAACGAAAGCCGAGGTTCTGGTTCTGGACGAACCGGTCACACCGGTTTCAGAAACCGGTCAGACCGGTCTGACTGCCAGAACCGGTCTGACCGGTTCTGAAACCGGTCTGACCGCTTCGTCCCCTGACAGAAGCAAAAATCCTTTGGATGATGCTAATCAATCCAAAGTTGAAGATCAGGATTGGAGGGTGCCTATTATTACCTATTTGAGAGATCCTGGTCGTGGTGCAGAAAGAAATATTCGGCGAATATCGTTTAAATACGTTTTGCTTGACGATGAACTCTATCGTCGAAACACCGAAGATTTGCTGTTAAAATGTCTTAATTCGGATCAGGCCGAAGTTGCCATGGGTGAGGTCCATGAAGGTATTTGTGGTACACATCAATCGGCTCCAAAGATGAAGTGGTTACTTAGACGAGCCGGTTTCTATTGGCCTACTATGATGTCGGATTGTTTTAAATATTACAAAGGATGTGAGGAATGTCAGAAGTTTGGAAATTTGCAACTTGTTCCTGCTGCATTGATGCATCCTATTATTAAGCCATGGCCGTTCCGAGGTTGGGGATTGGATTTTATTGGGCAAATTAATCCTCCATCATCAAAAGGACATCGTTTCGTGTTGGTTGCTACAGATTATTTCACTAAGTGGACCGAAGCGATTCCCTTGAAGAAAATGACGCATTGGGAGGTAATTGAATTTGTTATGCAAAATATTATTCATAGACAACGGATCAAGGTACTTCGTTTATGTCTAAAGAGGTACGTGAATTCACCGAATCCTATAGAATTAAGTTGCTCAATTCATCTCCATATTACGCTCAGGCTAATGGACAAGCCGAGTCAAGTAATAGAATTTTGATCAAATTAATCAAGAAAAAGATAGAAGAAAGTCCTAAGAGATGGCATGAAGTTTTATCCGAAGCATTATGGGCTCATCGTATATCTAGACATGGTGCTACTAAAGTTACTCCTTTTGAGCTTGTGTATGGTCAAGAGGCCGTTTTGCCCGTTGAGGTAAATCTGGATGCTTATAGATTGGCTAAACAAACTGACCTTGATGCTGTTGATTACCACAATTTGATGTTGGACAATATTGATGAGGTAACCGACAAACGATTGAAAGCTTTGAAAGAGATTGAGAAAGATAAGCTTCGGGTTGCTAAAGCTTACAACAAGAAAGTACGAGGAAAATATTTTCAGATTGGTGAGCTTGTTTGGAAGACGATCTTGCCTATTGGGATGAAAAGCAACAAGTTTGGTAAATGGTCACCAAGTTGGGAAGGACCCTGTAGAGTTGTCAAAGTCATTTTTGGGAATTCTTACATGCTGGAGACGCTGAAGGGAGATCATTTGCCTAAAGCTATCTACGGAAGATATTTGAAGAAATTCTATCCAAGTGTTTGGCAAGACGCATGAAGAACAATGGCCGATATATTGTTGATATCGCCCTTAGCATAAATTTTAGCTCCTGAATTGTAATTACTTGCTTTTTAGTTCTCAAGTTCACTAAAAACGCAGGGGGGCATGTGTTGACAGTCAAAATTGGCTCTAGCCCGGCCAAACCGGTCTGACCGGTTTGCCAAACCGGTCAGACCGGTTTGGTTCTGTAATTCGAGTAGGATTAGGATTACGAGTTTAATTCCATATTGTAACCTATTCGAAAGGGGTAAGACTTCCCCGGCCTATAAATATAAAGGCTAAGGCCGATTGAGATGTATTCCAATCGAATCAAACACGTTTATCCTTTACTTTTTTATCTCTCAAACCCTAATCTTTTCCAACCCCTATATTCTGTTCTTTGCTCATCTCTACGGCGTTCAAGGGCGTTCTAGGTGGCCTGCCGACCCTAGAGCAACCCTAGCTTGCTTGAGCTCCAACGGGGTCCCTCCCGAGCTCGAGTTTCTAGGTCTTCACGAGTTCCTGCCTGAAAGCGGTCTTACCGGTTTCAGGAACCGGTCTGACCGGTTTGCCTGAGGAGCTCAGGAGTTGGCCGTTGTGACGGCCGTGCTGCGCGTTTGATCGACTTCGAGTTTGTTGACGCGTTTTCGTGTCAACAATACCATTACTCTGTTAGTTATCCAATGGTTCGGTCGAACACCACTTTGGTGCCCAGTGCATGCCAGTGAGAGAAATACACCTTGGAGTGCTTGGATGCGTTGAATTCGCATGTGAATCAGCCACGAATTGATGATGTCACCAACATATACGAAGACATGCAATGCTACAAAAACTCCGGGTGTGGGTGGACCATCCTAACCGTCTACAATGCATTGGTGATGGATCTAACGGCAACCAAGCTGATGGGCCAGTTCAGCCGAAGTATCCAGCCCCGAATCCCGCGTTACACTGGCTTACAACTGTCATGGAGAAGCAATCCTGAGTGTTAGAGCATTGACGGTGGAAAGTGGACGGTTCGGCCAAACTAGCCTATTCGGACCAACAAGCCCATTCAGCCGAAGTGGCCACAGAACTCTCACGTGTCTTTTGTGGCATGCACGCCTCTTACCGTCATTTCCCAATATAAATACCAACCCCTGGACCAGTATCAAAGACACAAGAGAAGAAGTGCTCCCAAGAGAAACCCTGACACTATGATACTTAGAGGTGAAAGTGCTGGGAAGGAGCCGAAGCCGTCGGTCCTTCTTCCACTTTGTACCTCGATGGATGCGGCTCAGCTTCGAGTAACATCCGATTCGTATCCGGTAACTCTTGTTCCTTTCTGATTAATTGAGCATCAGTTCTTTTTGGTTGACATAAAAAAATGGTTGATGACCTTTGTGTAACGGGACATGCTATAGGCCCCTGGAGATTTTCTTCACTCCGACATTTTAATCTTTGAGGTTCGCGGCGTGCCAGTCGATTTGACCAGTAATTGACAAGAAGAAAAGTTTAATCAATAACCTTTTGCACGCTCACATCGACTGGTTTCCGAATGTCCTGATACAATTTTTTGCCATCGACTGTAATTTCCGAATCGTAAAGATAAATAATTGAAAAGAGCGACATGACTTCATCGGCTATTGATAATCGATTCCATCTTAAAGATTTGTACCAATTTCTTAATATCTTTCATAAATAAATTCATTAAAATGATGAGAATTAAACTATTGTCATGATTCTCAGATCGGACCTAACCGAGATAGGACGATAGATTAATAAACATTGAGCCGATGAATCTAATTATGAAATCAATTTAGAAATTAATAAAAATCTTGGGTAAACACTATGATTTAAAATTTATCAGTCATGTATTGATTTTAATACATTTTATCTTATAACACTTCTTTTGGATGATTTTCAAGATGAATGCCTTAAGCCTATAGATTTCAAACCAACAGTGGTAAAAGTTGGATATTGTTAACAAATACTAGTAATAGATGAAGCGATGTAGCCTTACAAGCAGTATTAAACAAAATCCGATAACTTTCAACAAGATATATCCAAAATAAAAGCGTAAGCTATAAATTGAATCTAAATTATTTCATAACTAACGATCCTTGCAAGCAAATCGGAGGTCAAAGATGATGCAACCTTGTTTATTCAAAGAACTCACCGAGAAAAGCTACATTACTCCTACTCCTAAATTTTGGCGTGGTGCCGAGAAAAAAAACTTGTATTGATTGATGAGCGTAAAATTTTTCCGTCTCAACCCGGTACATATTTATACCCTAGACTAAAGACTCCTAGTCGATTACGACTTATTACAAACTTGACGCAAAAGCAATAAACTACTATATTTACAAAATGAACCAAGATAGAATTCGATCTTGCGTGGCGTCATCATTAAATAAATCTCCAACTCATTGTTTCTTTTACACTCCACGTAGCTCATGGGCTCTCCAACATCGAATCAGCATCAACCTTTTCAACCCAAGGTCATCATCGGAATCGGCATCGGCTTCAAGCTGACACATGCCAAATTTCGGTGTTAACACTTTCTTATTTATGCTTGTCGGTTCCTCGTTCATTGCTTAGTAGACTTGTATAAGTGTATACTTGCTTCTTTGCTTAGATGCTTATCTTTATATAGGAAATAAGTATTAGCCAATTAGCGTAGACGTGGTGTCTAGACTTGAGGTTAACTTGGTTTGCACCCAATTCAACGGATAGCTATGGTAGCCGCCAGGTGGTGACAGCTCAATTGGCCTACGCATTCCACCATGTTAGTCTTGGCATGTAGGACCACCCCCTTGGTGATTGGCAACTCCCCTTCTCATCCCTGTCCACGAGTTTCTTGGTCTCGGGTTCTGACGCAAACATTTTGTTAGTATTCCTTGATCTACTCAGTTAACCAGAGGAACATAATTATTAGGCTCTTGCCCTCTCTATCCTCGTATTGCTTTCTCTTTTTTGTCTTCGTCACCACCCATTCCATACTGCCACTGGATGACTTAGATTAGAATTAGTTCACTTCACGTTCCCAGTGGAAATCGATACTCTGGAATACTCCCAGGAGAAAGCTACATCAGTATCCGTCCACTTGTGAATTTATCTGTTAGCTGTAACGGGTGACAACACTCGTATACTCGTACGATGAGGGCAGCAACACTGACCAATACCTTAATCCGTTTGGTGGCGATAGAATTCAACAGCCCGAGAATGATGACGGCGAAGTCAATAATGATGGCGAGGTATATATATATCAAACATTATATATTCTTTTGTAATAAAACTGTGAAGTAAGATGTTTATTTATTTTATTTTTAACCCTCTACATCTGCATCGTCGTCGGATAAAAAGAAAGTAAGATCGACAAAAAGCTGTTGGAGGGGGCAATACATTTCACAGAAGTTTCCCCAGAAGACGAGCCAATGATGCCCCGCCAAAGCTGTAAGGATGTTTGCAAACCAATCCGGAATTCTTATCGGGGATAACATCCCGATCAACATTCAAAAATGGAATTCCACTTTCTCATATTATTGAAGTGTGGTCCCGAAGAGAGAAGGATATGCTTTGGGAGGAGCTGAAAACTCATTTCATAGTGCCAAGAGACGAGGAAGATAAAGTCAACGATTGAGATCTAAAGAAGATTCCATATAATTCCTAACATTCAAGAAGAACATGTGCAACAAATATTTCAAGAACGGTAGAGCACAAAAATTTACTAGGCAGCTTCAAAGTTAAGGGACCATTGAGACTCATCTGTGGAATACATGTGCGAGTTCATGCATAGTCTAGTAGGTGACACTAAGACATTCTGTGACACAGAAAAATCAATAGATAAACTACATTTTAAATGATGATTGTATGATATTGCGATGTTATTAAACATATTTTCATGAATGCTTAGATTATGTAGATCCAGGATCGGCTACTAACAAATGGAAAGAGTACTAGCAATTGAAGAAGCCCTTGCAGGATCGATTTTTGAACAGGTCCAAAAGCTATTATGTGAATTCTACTAGGATGGCAAAGAATTTGATAAGAGTAGAAAATATTAGGCATATTGTAATATCCAACTTTTATGTATATACATTTTGGACTATGTGTATATATCTTTATGTTAATTATTAACTAGTTCGATATATTTTGTAACATATATCAATTTATATATACAAATGTATATGGATGTATAATAGTAGTGTAGAATACATACATTAGTATACGGAAACATAGGTGAAATAAAAATAATTGAATAAAAAAGAAAATAGGAAAATTAAAAATCTGGCCTTTAGTCCTAATTTGTATTAACAGCCGGGCCCATTGGAGGCCCCCTTTAGTCCCGGTTTTTATTATGAATTGGGACTAAAGACCCGCTTTAGTCCCAGATTCATAGTCCCGGTTGCGACTGGGATTAAAGGCAGTTGACAACTGGGACTAAAGTTGGTTTGTGTACTGATGTGATGTGATAGATGATGTAATTGAATCTTTGCTCGCAATAATAGACATAAAGCTAAACATTTAAACTCTCCCGTACTTGTTTTTGATGCATAGTGAAAGGAAAAAGGAGCCTAAAAAATTAAGATTACCAATGCTATAGTCAATTTGGATAAGAGTTCTCTGCATATGCACCATGCTCTTATACTAATTACTAAAAAAATTTATTTAACAAAATGTATACCGGTAGCTTTAGTTACTAATAGATGGCATATAAATGTAGCTTCGTTGAGTATTCATCCAATTTTAGCATTTGCAGTACCTATCAGACATTATAACTTTATGAATTCATTCCTTGGGAAATACCTTGCTGCCACCTTAGGCAATTTTAGATGGTTCCAGTCAGATGCAAACAAATTGATTGACTTAATTTCAAGTCCAAAATTCATGTTAAGGTCCAAAGTACTGTTGTATTATCAAAAGGTAGTGGACACTCAATTCCCACTAGCCCAATCGAGTGAGGGCACGGCAATGTCGTGCCTGCCTTTTTAGTCTATATCTATTTGTATTTGTATTTTAAAATGAAATTTCAATGCAAATTTAGTAAATAAACGGTGGGTGCACTTTTTTATATATAAAGGATTTATTCGCTGTAATCAAAGACAAGATACAGAGACGAGGCTAATGTTGTTCCATTGTACATCATTTTGTGCTAGCTTAACCCGGCATTCCGGCCCTGTGTGTCCAAAGTGATAACAAGAGTTTACACAAGCTTGCACTTCATTTTGCTGGAAGGCTTGCCTAGCTAATCTATGAGCAGCAGTAGTTGTTGTTCTAGGAATTTTGCTGTAGGAGTAGTTTGTATCATCATTGTTCTGTATGAAGGATGTAGCAAGTGGCCGAATTCTCCAATCTGCTGCTTATATAAGTGGATCATCTTTGTGAAGGATGGTCACCAATATCTGAGGTAGTTGACTTGATGGATTTGTAGAGCCTTAATGACCTGTGAGCCCAAGGTAAGGGCTGCTGTCTCTGCATATAATGTGTCCTATGCATCAAGAATGGCCGCCTAGATAAGCAATCCTTTTTGCAAGACATTTGATGTGTCATGAATGAACACACCAAGTCCAGCCTTCCTTGCTTGGTATCTAGTTGCCGTAGGTTGAATGGCAGCATCCGTGTAGCACCTTGGTCCTTGGACAACCTGTAGAGAAATTGTAGATTGTGCATTGTGTGTGCGGTTGTGAGTGATTTGTTGTCGTGGTGTGTACGTTGTAGAATTTGTTTGTCGAAGAGTGCTTTGCATATCCGGTGGGTGTATGGTGCATGAAGTGGTTGTGTCTGCAGTGGTAGCATGCATAACCTGGCTAATTGACCATTTTTTGTTGTTGATCCTGCCGCTATTTCTAGCTTTCCAAATATACCACTGTAGGATATGGGTACCACTGGGCCCACGGTCAGAGGAGACTACACCGAGCTGGGCCCATGCCTAACAAGGTTGTGGGCCGACCGCTAGGCTGCCCACGAGAGATCTCCGACTTGGTGGATAAGCTTGGTGAAGACGCGGCCGGCGGCGCGGCTGTATATCTCGGGATATCTTGTTGTAACCAATTCGGATAAGAATCCTTGTTGTAATCTAGTAGGTTTACATTCAAACCGACTTATAAACCCTAGTCTGTCATCCTATATAAGGCGGCCTAGGGCAACCTCATGAGGGTACGCCATCATGTAACCCTTCGCTCATCCTTGCTTCCCGAAGCTTCGCCGAGTTCTAGCAATACAAGCACAAACACCGACACAAGACGTAGGGTATTATACCTCTGGGTAGCCCGAACCTGTCTAAATCAGTGCTTCCTATGTACCATCAAGCTACTCGCTCAACGATCCCTAGCCTACAAATCAACCACTCAGGTACCCCCAGGTGGATTGCCGGTCCTAAGGTCCGACAGTTGGCGTAGCAGGTAGGGGTGATTGTTGAGTTTTTCAATCCAGTTAGCTTGATGGCAGATCAATCTGGTGTCACTTTCCCGGTGAGCATGAAGGACAGACCCAAGCACCTCTTGGGCGTCAGCTTCTTCGCTGACTCAAGCACCTCTAGTTCCGCAAGCGTCGACCCGTCGCCGGCGGGCTCTGCTTCGCCAAGCTCGGGGGCTTCCCACGATGTAGCTGGCCTGCTCCTACAGCAGGTCGAGCAACTCAGCCTTTGAGATCGGATCCCAGATCTGCTTCCCCGACGCTGAGTCCACTACCCGACGAGATTGTTGCCAGGTTGGATCGCATCAACGACATGCTCGCTGAATGCATCGACATGTATGAGCGGGCGCTGGATCGCTCAGGGAACAAGTTCCCCTTCGGGCTCAAGAACGCGGCCACTAACTACTCTGGTCGGAGCCCGCGACGCGTGACTCGGATCCGATCTGAGGACCCACCCGAACCCACCCAGTTTCCGGACTGCGGTGAGTTTCAGGTCGCTACGACCATCCTTCCATCCGCCGGGAACTCGGCCAATGCGAGTTACACCACGCCGCCTAACCACGAGGTGTTAGTATCTGAGGACCAGCCTTCTTAGAACGGGGAGACCCAGTCCCAGCGGCAGCGCCGCATTGAAGCAAACGAAGACCGAGCTCGGTGACGCGCTTCAGAAGCCAGGGATGACCCCATGGCTGACAGGGACCAAGACAATGTTGACCCCCTGGGCCTGCGCAACCTACAACGCGAGTTCGTCAAGGCGAAGTTGGGGTTCCGCACCCCATTCGCTTTAAGGGCAGCAGCCCTTGCCGAGCTGGAGCACATGGAGGCCACCCCCAAACTGGCGCGCATCAGAGCTCACCTCGTGGTGGCTCAAGAGCTGGAAGAGGAAAATCGATAGGCCTGGTGAAGATCTAGAAGGTCGTACTCGAGCATATCCCACTCCCACAGGTCAGGGTATAGTAGATCTGATCGGGACCAGCACCGACCATGTCCCCCACCCCTGGAGGTCATCAACGAAGATGTCGACCAGGAGTATATGGACGACCATCATCCAAATGAATCTGAAGGTAGGCACCCTCGCAACTGTAGAAGGGCAACCGCGACAGGCGACGGGAAGATCGCCGACCAGATGGGGACCTCCGCGACCACCTCGGCATGAGACGTTCAACAACCTGTGACGCTTCAGATGGAAACTCAACCTGATCAAGTGTGTTTTCGGGGTACCATCAGGCAAGCTCATGGCTTCCTTGTAAGCCAGCATGGCATCGAGGCAAACCCATCTAAGATCGCCGCTATTCAGAATCTGCTGCAACCGAAGCGCAAGAAAGACGTGATGAAACTCACGGGAATGATGGCAGCCTTAAACCGGTTCTTCAGCAAGCTAGGTGAACAAGGCACCGCCTTCTGCAAGCTCTTGAAGAAGACTGACAACTTTGAGTGGACATTAGAAGACGACCAAGCATTGGCCAACCTCAGGGCCTTCCTGGTGACTCCACCGGTGCTCACCGGACCAACCAAGGAAGAGTCGCTCCTGTTAAATATAGCAGCAACCACTTACATCGTCAGCGCGGTCTTAGTCGTGGAATGACAAGAAGAAGGCCATGCATACCCCATCCAGCGGCCTGTCTACTACGTCAGTGAAGTGCTGGCCGACTCCAAGATCCGCTACCAGCACCCACAGAAGTTGCTATACGCGCTCCTTATCTACTCAAGGAAGCTGCGCTATTACTTCCAGGCACACTCAATCAAGGTGGTGTCCGACTTCCCACTCGAAGAAATCCTCCGTAACCGTGACATCAACGGCCGAGTGGTAAAATGGGCCATGGAGCTTGGCGAGTTCAACATCACCTTCAAGTCAAGGCAATCGATCAAGTCACAAGTGCTAGCTAATGTTGTAGCAGAATGGACTGAGATCTAAGCGTCAACCCCGACAGAGCCGCCCGAACTGGACCTTGTACTTTGACGGTGCCCTCAACCTCAAAGGAGCAGGGGGCTGGCGTGCTTTTTATCTGTGACGCGACAGGGCAACCGCGACAGGCGACGGGAAGATCGCCGACCAGATGGGGACCTCCGCGACCACCTCGGCAGGAGACGTTCAACAACCTGTGACTCTTCAGATGGAAACTCAACCCGATCAAGTGTGTTTTCGGGGTACCATCAGGGAAGCTCATGGCTTCCTTGTAAGCCAGCGTGGCATCGAGGCAAACCCATCTAAGATCGCCGCTATTCAGAATCTGCTGCAACCAAAGAGCAAGAAAGATGTGATGAAACTCACGGGAATGATGGCAGCCTTAAACCGGTTCTTCATCAAGCTAGGTGAACAAGGCGCCCCCTTCTTCAAGCTCTTGAAGAAGGCTGACAACTTTGAGTGGGCATTAGAAGACGACCAAGCGTTGGCCAACCTCAGGGCCTTCCTGGTGATTCCATCGGTGCTCACCGGACCAACCAAGGAAGAGTCGCTCCTGTTAAATATAGCAGCAACCACTTACGTCGTCAGCGCGGTCTTAGTCATGGAACGACAAGAAGAAGGTCACGCATACCCCGTCCAGCGGCCTGTCTACTACGTCAGTGAAGTGTTGGCCAACTCCAAGATCCGCTACCAGCACCCACAGAAGTTGCTATACGCGCTCCTTATCTACTCAAGGAAGTTGCGCTATTACTTCCAGGCACACTCAATCAAGGTGGTGTCCGACTTCCCACTCGAAGAAATCCTCTGTAACCGTGACATCAACGGCCGAGTGGTAAAATGCGCCATGGAGCTTGGTGAGTTCGACATCACCTTCAAGTCAAGGCAATCGATCAAGTCACAAGTGCTAGCTAACATTGTAGCAGAATGGACTGAGATCTAGGCGTCGACCCCAACAGAGCCGCCCGAACTAGACCTTGTACTTCGACGGTGCCCTCAACCTCAAAGGAGCAGGGGGCTGGCGTGCTTTTTATCTCCCAGAGGGCAAGCACCTAAAGTATGTCCTGCAAATCCACTACAAGGCAACCAACAATGGCGTCGAGTACGAGGCGATGATCCACGGCCTCAGAATAGCAACAATGCTCGGAATCGAACGCCTGGTATGCTACGGAGATTCGAAGGTCATTATCCAGCAGGTCAACAAGAATTGGACTGCACCGAAGACACGATGAACGCCTAATGTACCAAGGACCGCCAGCTCGAAGCCCACTTCTACGGGCTCGAGTTCCACCACATCGTGATGGAAGAAAATGTGGCGGCCGACGTCATCTCCAAGCTCGGATCCAAGCGATCCCAAGTTCTAGCCGGGGTGTTTGTCCAAGACATCCGCAAGCCGTCCATCAAATTGTTGGACGAAGCACATGATGAGCCAACCGCCAACCAAGTTGTTGTAGTTATTGACGGACCCCCGGAGCCAGACTGTCGTGAACCCTCTAATCACGTTCATAAAAGAAGACAAGATGGCCGTAACGAACAAACTCCAGGACGACAAGGTCGCCCTCGAGCTGCGTAGTCGGCGAACCGCCAACTATGTGGTCATCGGCTCCGAGGTGTACAGGAAAGCAGCGCCCACAGGTGTACTCATGAAGTGAATCCTACAAAGTAAAGACTTGGCACTACTGCATGAGATCCACTCGGGCAGCTGCAACAACCATGCGGCAGCTAAGACGCTGGTCGGCAAGGCCTATAGATCTGGCTTCTTTTGGCCTACGGCGGTCACCGACGCAAAATAGCTCGTCCAGCAATGCACCGGGTGCCAATTCTTCCAAAAGCAAAAACACCTACCAACCCAGGCACTCTGTACTATTCCGCCATCCTGGCCCTTCGCGGTATGGGGCCTGGACAACGTGGGACCCTTCAAGCCGGCCCCGGGTGGCTTCAAGCACATCTTGGTCGCGATGGTCAAGTTCACCAAGTGGGTCGAGTACAAGGTGGTCACCGACACCAAGTCGGCGACCACGACCGCCTTCATCAAGGAACTTATGCATCACTTTGGTGTGCCAAACCGCATCGTTACAGACCTTAGCCCCCAGTTCATGGGTCATGAGTTCTGGGACTTCTGCCAGGATAGCAACATTGATGTCTACTACTCCTCGTCCACTCATCCCCGCTGTAACGGGCAGGTTGAGTGCGCCAATGGCATGGTCCTGGAGGCCCTCAAGAAGGACATATACGACGCACTCAACCCACGCGCAGGCCACTGGGCAAAAGAAGTACCACATGTGGTATGGGGCCTACGCACCTAGAAGAGCCGAGCTACGGGGTACACCCCTTTGTTTCTGGTCTACAGATCAGAAGCTGTCCTACCGGTCGAACTGGCACATGGTTCTCCGCGTATCCAGTTCTACGATGAAGGCGAGGCCGAATCAAGTTGGTAGGAGGACATTGACGGTCTAGAAGAGAACAGGCTCTGTGCCTTGACCCAACATGCACGCCATGAGCTGCAGATCTGCCGGATCACGACCGAAACGTCAAGGAATGTTCGCTAAACATGGCGACCTCGCATTGCGCCGAGTCATGACTACAAAGATCCAACACAAGTTGTCGGTTCCATGGGAAGGCCCCCACATTGTTAAAGAGGTCATTTCACTATGAACATACTGCCTGGAGTGGGCCAACGGCGATCCAGTTTCAAACGTCTGGAACATCCAGCACCTTACTAAGTTCTATCCTTAGTCCTAAACACTAGCTATGTACCTCTACTCTCTTGTCAATATTCAATAAAAGTATATTGAATTACTTGTGATGCTTTATTTTGCAAATTGAAATTACTTAAATCCTGGCAACCGTGTGTTCGCCCCCCACAAAAATGCTCATGTACGCATTAACCGGCAAGTCCGACTCACTAAAACCAAAGTCTAAAAACGTGTGAAAGTACTCGGCCCCAGTGGCGGACCCAGGTTTTGGGCAAGACTAGGGCCAATTTAGCGCCAAAAAGCACTATATGTACATCACATATAAAGTAATAGTAACAGTATAATAAATGATTCAAATTGAGAAAGATGCTTCAAATCAAATATTTAATTAATAGTATGATACAATAGTAACGACATGAAACACACAAATATAAATATCCTAGTGAGGATTTGTTGCATTGACAGTCACATCTTCCATCTCCTCAGCGCAAGTAGTAGTACTAGATTGTTTAGGCAGCTTCTTTAAATGAGTCTTGAGTTCTTGAAAATAACATAAGATGTCATCATTTTTTATGCTTGCAAATATTTCTCGCTCAATATAACATATCATTATATACATGATTGGAACCCTTCTCCTCCTCAAAACCAACATATTTATTGCTAGCTTCAATTCCTACTATTCTTTGTTCTACAGGAGGCTGCCTTGACTCTACAGCAGTAGCAGGCACACTAGTGTTGCTTGTAATTGTTTCTTGTGCAAGGCCAATGGGATCAAATTGGTTCCTTTGTATTTGTGTACCACTAACTCTAGACCCAAGTGTTTCTTCTTCTGTACCTTTAGATGGAGGTGGAGCAGATCCACTTGTTTCTTGCTCTGGAACTGAAGATGGAAGGGGTTCATCAAGGATTATAGGTCTGAAATAAGATGCCAAAGTCCTGCTCCTCTTCATTTTCTAATACTAATTGCAATTCTTGGATTCTAGTATGAAATTCCCGTTCTGAAATTATGTATCGAATAGAAACTAAAGAGAATGAGAGATTTGGGACAAGAGAAAGCACCTGCGCTTGTGTCTGAAATTCCAGTGTCTACGCCTGCCTCCTTCCGGCCGGGGGCACCTGCTGCCTGCCTCCTTCGCCGGTCGACACCGCTTAGCCCTTCTGGCCGACGCCTAGGAGCAAGTGAGAGCCTATGAGCGAGTGCGTGAGGGGCCGAGTCGTTGAGGGTCAAGGTGAGCAGCAGCCTAGGCAGGAGCCTAGGAGCAGGTGAGCAGCAACTGGTGGCCGGCGCATCAGGCGGCGGCGCGGCAAAACACCAATCGAGGATGTTGCGGCCTGCGGTGGTGGAGTCGACGGGAACGGAACGAGGGAGAAACAAGCCTGCTGTTGTGGATGTGTGCCCTAGTTGGTGGGATTGGGCCTGCTATTCTTGGGCCAAAAAATGAGATGTACTAGTGGAATTACTGGGCCAAGAATAGGGCGACGGCCTGGGTGGCCTTAGGCGCAGGTCCGCCCCTGCTCGGCCCGTTCTCCTACCTACAATTAAGCCTCCATGAGAGAATCATAGCATGTAGGCGTGCTGCCTCCATGCGAGCTCCAGCCACCTTCCGAGTCGAGCGCTCAAGCACAGTCATGACTACGACATGGTCTTAAGCGTTGATATATCAACTAAAATGAATTAAAGAGATGCAACATTGATCCACTTATAACAATAAGTACTTAAAGCATTGTTTCTTCCATAGGACGACAGGCTATTTTCTTCTTCCGGGTAAATACTGTTGGTGAGCTGCTCTGCCAGGCCCCCAAAAGACGTCGTGATCGCCTAGAACTCTTCGTCGCTATACGCGCAGTTGAAGCTTTCCCCAACGCAATCCAGCTGGAGGTCGGGTTAGTGGGTCTTCAAGATCACCAGCAAGTCCATCGCCACCGTCGTGGCTCCAGTTTTCATCACCGCTCGGGCTTGGCCAGGTGCCGCCCAAAGCCTCTCCTCCAGCAACCGGACAGGCGCGTCGGGTTCCACCGGGTCGAGGATATCGCACGCGGACCGCGTTGCTTCGTCCAAGGCCTTGTATTTTTGGGTGAACTCTGCATGATCAGAACAGCTCAACACTAAGCACCTATCTCTTGCCAGCCACATGTGGTGGAACCAAAGGATCAAGAAAGCAAACCTACCCTACAAAGAGGCCTCGTGGGAGCCCTTCACCTGGTTGTATGCGTGACCGATGTCCTCTTTCTCCTTCAGCGCGAGCTCCAGCTTCTCTCCCCATAGTTTCTTTTCGCTGGCATGACCTGCGCACGATATCCACCCATAACCAAGTGTTATAGTGTCATGATATACACAAATAGGGTAGCAGAGATGACGCCTCATGGGCTTAGGCTCACATTGCAAAGCGCGCTGGTGGTCGGCAACAACCTGCTTGCGCTCGGCAGTCTGCTTCTTCACTTCGGCTTCCAGGGCCGCCACCCGGTCCTCCAGGGCCATCTTCTCCTTTTCAGCATCTACACATGACCAAAACATGATTTTGAAGGATTCAAGAACTCAGCATATACTCAAGATAGAGTGGGGATCAACTTACTGGTGGTCAGTTCCGCCAGCTGAGCGAAAAGGTCCCGGTTGAGCTCGGCGGTCTTCACCATATCTGCGACCTTCTCGGAAGCGAACTGCTTGGCCTCGGTGGCCACCGCGCGGACACACGCCCACAGCTCTAGGAGTTCCTTGTGTTGCTCCTCCACCACCTTCACCATTCTGGTGCGCTCACGAGCATTCGCAAGCAGAATCTGCAATAACAACATGCAGCACCCGGAATCAGGGTTCAGTTAACACAGAAGTTACGACGAGATTACCACACGTACCTTGAGGCTTTTGTCAATAACATTCGTGGCATCGTGCATCCTGTTGATGGCTTCACGGTCGTCGTTGTACGAGTACTCAAACTGCTCGGCACGACTCCGACCTCCACTCCCATTAGCAGCCAGCTCTACCTGCTGCCCGAAGTCGGGGAGAGCGGTATCCACCAGATCCGGCATGTCCTCATTGTCGCCCTTCCCAGCCGAGTCCCTCTGAAGTGTCTCGTCTGCCACCGTGTTGGCACCAGCAGTCGGGACGCTAGTACTCAGCACCTCTCGAGCACTCGCTGCGGGGATAATGGCCTGAGCGGGTGCCGAACTCGGCACAATGACAACCCTGATGGACGGGTCCTCCGCCAACACCCAAACATGTTCTGGTGAGTCACCCACGCCCATGGTACTCGGCTTCGACACCTACCCCAGCGCCGAGTCCTCGTCCGAGCGAGACCGTGCCAACTCAGATTGTCGAAGCCCGGGACTCTTGCTCGATGGCCTACCGAAGTGAGCCGATGTTAGCAATGAAAAGGATCCAAAGACACAACATGGATGGCGTCAACAACAACAACAAACATAACCAAATGCACAAGTTGCTTCTAGCAGGCCTCCGGGCACTCACGCCCAACGGATTCGGTGGTCAGGCCTGAATAGGCATAATTGCCTTAGGGGTGTCAGATGAAGGCGTCACCTCCCACGAGCCTTGTTGGGGAAGGTTCCCCTCCAAGGTGCCAGTAGAAGAACCAGCCTCCTCGCTGGCCACCAACGGCATCCCCGCACGTTGCCTCTTCGCAGTCGCGTCAACCGGACTCTCTGTCCGAGGCTCGGCCAACTTCTTCCGCGTCTTGGGCTTGGCCCGGGACTCAGACAACTTGCGCGCGGCACCTCGGGTGCTCCCCGTGGGTCCGGTGGCCCAACTCGGCGTAACCGCAGCTTCTTCGCCACTCGGTGATGAACCGAACTCGTCCAACACCCATGGCTCAGACCCAAACCGTTAAGGGTCGGCCTGTGCCTCCTCCAAGGTCATCACCTTCTCCCACCGAACGGAATCGGCAGGCAAAGGAGCCGGGCTGAAGAAGCGATTGGTTTTCAACTATACACATAAAATTCCAAGCCGGCAAGATCAAACAACAATGTGCAAAAACTCAACATCTAAGAAAATTAGATCACAAGCACTAGGCAGCTCGTTACACACTGGGTCTCGAAGATACATAAGATGGAAAGGGTGTGGAACACCCCTGTTGGAAATGTCATCCTTCACAATGTTGCTGACTCGCTCGTGGATCTCGTGCTGATCCACAATCCTATTATGCTCCCGAGTCGGGTCATTCTGACCAGAGAACTCGTACGCCGGGTGCACACGCTCCTTGATGGGTTGAATTGCTCGGGCGGTGAATGAAATTATCACGGTTGGGGATGTGAATCCGGCTAACTTCAACACATCAATCTTGGCCAACAGCTCTTCCACCTGCTCCAAGTCATTCCCCCTCGGTGCCTCCCTCCAGGAATGAAGCTCCACAGGAGGAAAACCTGACCTCCCCGATAGCATTGGCGGATGGTCTCTCATGTAGAACCAATCCTCGCGCCACGAAATGCACAATGACTATTGTACGGAATGACTACTGTACGTAATGCGAAGGGCGCGGCGCGATGAGGAGGATGAAGATGACAGCGCCCGGTGTGGCGTATTTATAAGGCGACGGACGTCTACCCTAACGGCTCGAAAACTGACGGACGGAATCTGCGGGATTGGCAATCAGCAATCCGTTGGATCCGAAATTGGCAGACGATATACGTTTCTTCTTTTCAAAGGACTCAGCATGTTTTAAGGGACAAGGCCAGACACCTCGCATGCTCGGGGGCTGGGCGCTCGACATGGACTCGGCGCGTCCAAAGGGACCAGGCCAGACACCTCGCATGCTAGGGGGCTAGGCGCTCGACATGAACTCGGCGCATCCAAAGGGACCAGGCTAGACACCTCGCATGCTCGGGGGCTGGGCACTCGACACGGACTCGGCGCGCCCAAAGGGACCAGGCCAGACACCTCGCATGCTCGGGGGCTGGGCGCTCGACACGGACTCGGCGCGCCCAAAGGGACCAGGCCAGACACCTCGCATGCTCGGGGGCTGGGCGCTCGACACGGACTCGGCGCATCCAAAGGGACCAGGCTAGACACCTCGCATGCTCAGGGGCTAGACGCTCAACATGGACTCGGCGCGTCCAAAAGGGCCGGTCCATACACCTCGCATGCTCGGGGGCTGGGCGCTCGACATGGGCTCGATGCGTCCAAAAGGACCAGGACAGACACCTCGCATGCTCGGTGGCTGGACGCTCGACATGAACTCGGTGTGTCCAAAAGGACCAGGCCAGACACCTCGCATGCTCGGGGGCTGGGTGCTCGATATGGGCTCGACGCATGCAAAAGGACCAGGCCAGACACCTCGCATGCTCGGGGGCCGGGCACTCGACATGGACTCGGCGCGTCCTCGGCACCATGCAAATGGACATGTTTACAAGATAAACTATAGTCAGCCATGGGCCGTTTGCAAATACAAAGACATAAACTGCCTACTTGGCAGTACACAGGTCACTACTGTAAGGTTTTTTGCCCAAGCAAAACAAGTCTAGTATGCACAGACCTCTCGCTGGCTTTCTTTTGGCATCACACCAACTGAAGAACCTTGTGTGGCTACATTGCTAGAAGAGGGTGGCATTTGAGTTACCCTCAGCGCAGAAATTTGACCCTAGGCGGCGTCATTCGCTAGCTTCCTAGCGAAGTCGACCCCCATCTCAGCGACGTTGAGCTTCATCCTCTGCTGCTCTCGCCCAGCGTGTGCTTCGCCGCTCGTGTTGGTACTTCTTACGATCCAATATCAGGATTGTGAATCCAGGTACTAGGGTAAGGAGTGTTTCAGTGTTTTTTCTTATGGCTTAGTAAAATATATAAATATTCTGCAAGCGCACAGAATTACCGCTGTAGCACTTCACCAGGGAGTAATCTGAGGTATCGTAATTTATATTTCCGCAGGGAAGCTTTAGCAAGATTACTAGCAAACAGATATTCGAGAATATCAGAGAAGGGTTCACTACTAGCAAGACAGGTGATAAACGGTATTGGATAGGAGTGGTTATACCATGACACACAGCTCAAGAGAAGGAATAGATAGTTGGGAGGACAACGAGAAGAGATACATGATTCCTGGGTACTTTATCTACCTTTGTCACTCGGGCTTAGAGATACAGTGGCTAAAGAGCCGATACTCTAATGCCTTAGCATCGGAACAATAGAACCTATGACACACAGAAAGGGATGAGAAGGGGTGCCACCAATCCTACACTCTGGGATCCTGCAGGCCACGATGAACGTGATGGACTACGTAGGTCGTATAGGGCTGTCACCACTTAACGGCTACCACCTCCGTAGACATGGGGACAAACTAAGGCCACTGGCTAGTCTAGGAACCACTCCCACACTAATCAACAACTACTTACTCCGCTAGCAAGAGCAAGCAGCCTTGTCAATACCCCAGTGATAATTCACCAGAAGTATTGAGCAAGATGGAAGAACAAACTAAGACAAAGACTTAATCAAGATCTAGAAGCACTAGAGCTACAACTAACTATAGTCTAAACACGATATAGATGTAACTACAATAAAGTAGAAGCAAGCTATAAATGACAAGAGCAAAGTGATAAAGGTAACTATATTGATAACTCAAAGTCTTACAAAAGGAAAAGGAAAATATACAAGAGCTTATACCAGAGCTTCTGAAGACGACTCCGGAACCTCCAAGGCACAGCTCGACTCAACTCTAACTCCCAACTAAACTATCCTAACTCTATTAGAAAGAAGTGGAATGAGAGCTCCTTGGCTTGAGTGTGTGTTTACAAGTGACTTGACCCCTCTATTTATAGCTTGGATAGGTCGGTGGAGTGGAGTAGCAGCCAAGGGAGTGAAGAGGCGGTGCCCCGACCAATTCAGCCAAATCCTGTGGATTCGGGAGAATGGATGAGTTCGGCCGAACTCTCCAGTTCGGCCGAACCACAGGATGCACCGTCCTGCTTCCCAAGGGCTGAGATTCGCTCATGTGGTCAGATTGGCAGTTGGGGGCGGTTCGGCCGAAGGCCTGGCTTCGGCCGAATTGGGCTTGAGGCCCGGGCCTGCCCCTACTGCACCGCCTTTGCTTCTGGACCTCCTGGGCTGACTTCTGGTGATGTCCTTCATGTTGATTCAGCCCAGAAGTGGTGGCGGTCGTCCACGTGTCATGCACGGTCATTAATTGGTCATCGTTGACGTGGACGACTCTCGGTGTCGTATACGACTAAGGGGGCTAGTCGGCCGAATCGTGTCATTCGGTTGAATCGGTCATTTTTGACCCCTATAGCACGTATTTCTCATTGTTGTACCTGCACAAGTGAAACTCACCAAAACTCGTGGAAATTTATTAGAAATAAACCTAAGTACATGGAATATCATATATCTCTTTTATTCCCGAGTATTGGTGGTCGAAAACGTGTCGTAACGACCGCCAACAGCTCGCTAGCTTTCTTCTGACATCAATGGCACGCGTTTCTGCGCATCGCTGTGGCTGCTTCGTTTCCACTCAAGAACACATCAGGAGGATGAATTTTGGGACACCACATGCTGGCGACTTCAAGTGTGCTGTTCTGGTAAACCAGGCAGCAGCGTCTATTTATAGGCGCGGCGGGCTAGCTACTGTTCGCTTGTGATCCGCTAGCTATCGGGGCATATACGCGCATGTGTGTTGCATTTTTTCTGTGCAGCCATTGATTGCGCTTTTGACCGGGCACGCCTGGTAAGCAGCTTTTCCGCATTGTCATCAAGCACCTGTTGGTTCATGGGCGCTGAATGTTTTGGCCGTTCCCGAGGTGAAGGCATGCTTTCACCTACTTTTCTCGACAATATGTTGTCCGACTTCCTTTTTTTGGCTCCTTGCGGTGGCAGCATGCTTCTACCAACCCTTGGGCAATAGGTTGTCTGACCACTTTTTGAGCCTTGGCTCGCTTATACTAACCAACCCAACACTCGGGGGCTACTGTACATACAGCGCTCCTGATCGCCGCCCTGTATCCAGTCCTCATGAGAACTGGTCGACCACCTCGAAGGGACTCAGCATCGTGTTCGGGTACTCTTCTTTTTTGGAGCACCGCCGACCCTGAAGGCATCTAGGTCCCTAATTGAGTTTTGGTAATTAATGGCAACCAATGTGGACTAACAATTTCATTTAAGAATATGAGAATAGGTTAGTCCTGAGAGTTGGAATGAGCTTCAAAAGATGATGTGTGGATGGCATGTGTGCTATGGATCATGGGAAGCTCAAGGCAAAGGTATAAGATAGGGCTTTTTGCTTTGACTGATCATAAGGTGATTAGATGATGAAACAAGACCGGGTTGACACACTAGATAGCTGTCCTATCAAGAGGGATCAATGTCATTGGCTTGACGTGTCTATAGTGCCACTTTGATCATTGACTTGCATGTAGTGCATTTAGATAAGTGGTATCTTACTTTGAGACTGAGCGTTGTTGAAAATCCTGAGAAAACTAGTTATGTCGATATCTGGTCGGACAGTCCGAGGCAACGGCTCGGACAGTCCGAGAAATGTGAGCTAAAACATTAAAATAATTTCTGTGGAAAATCTGTTCGGGGTGTCCAAACAGCTGCCAAACAGTCCGCGGGGTAAGGTCGGACTGTCCGCGGCCTGTGCTGACAGGAGGGCCCACATGTGCTAACTTTTGAGCAGTTGAGTTAAATGTCGGATAGTCTGCGGCAATGATTGGACGGTCCGTAAAATATCTCGGATTTAGACAGAGATGGTTTTTGAGGTTCCAAGGGGTCAGACCGTCCACCAGTGTCTAGCAGACCAGCCGTGATGCATCTCGGACAGTCCGCGAGTGGTGGTCGGACACTCCAACTGGCCCAACAATCATCTCTAACACATGTTCTAACTGCGCGTATTTGACCGTTAGATTCAAGCTCGGACTATCTGAGGGTGCAGGTCGGACAGTCCGTGAGGGCCTTTTTCACGCGTTTTGAACGTAACGGCTAGTTCCGAGGAGAGGGTTTATAAATACCCCATCCCCATGGGTGTGTGATGTCTCTTGGCACTTTGGGAAGCTTTCTTGACATACTAGAGCAATTGTTCTCCTCTCTCTCACTCACTTGCTTTGAGATTGCATTTCTTTGTGAGATTGAGAGCATCTAGTGCATTGCATCAATGGTTTGATCATTGTGGCACTATGGATTCATCAAGCAAGCGAGTTGATTTGTTACTCTTGGAGGTTGCCGCCTCCTAGACTGCTTGGAGCTCGCGATTCCATTGAGCACTTCAAGAAGATTGTGAAGTTGCCTTGGAGGATTGGTGTGAGAGGTTCTTGTGCTCACCTCACATGAGTGGTGAAGAGCAACTCTAGTGGAATCGAGATTTGTGTTGGCACTCCTTACGGCCTACAGATAAATCCGCAAGCAGACGGATACCGATGTAGCTTTCACCCGGGAGTATTCCAAGGTATCGATTTCCACGGAGAACGAGAAGTGTACTAATCCTAAACTAAGTTGTCCTAGGTAGATGGAGTGGATGAATGAAATGGATGAGGTGGATGACGACAACAAGGAGAGAAGAGAAGAGGTTGGAGGGTAGAGAGGGTACAGGTCTGGTAAGGGTATTCTACCGATTGACTGAGCAGAGCAGAAGATACAGATAGATACTTGCTTCGGGACTACAGAGCCTCCAACACACAAAGGGATGAGAAGGGGTGCCGGTTACCCTGAACCTTGGGTCCTAGGACACCGGAACTAACGTGATGGACTATGAAGACCGAAAGGGCTGTCACCACCTTACGGCTACCACCTCCGTTGCAACGGGCAGAAACTAAGGTTACTGGCAAGTCTAGGAACCACTCCTACACTAGTCAATAACTACTTATCTCCTCTAGCAAGATAAGCGCCCAAGCTAAGCAACCAGTATACAGTTAAACCAATCAACTAAGGATTGAACGAAGAATGAGACAAGTATATAAATGTAAGAACTGAATGCTCAATTAATTAGAGAAAGATACAAGAGTTACCAGACATGACCCGGATGTCACTCGAAGCAGAGCCGCATCCGTAGAGGTACAGCGGGAAGAGGGGCCGACACTCCGGCTCCTCTCCGGAACGCTCACCTCTCCTTTCTCCCTATTTCTACTGAGTGGCAGAACCTAGCGACGCCTACTCTTCTTCTTTTCTTGTGTTGTCTTTGATACAAGGTGTATGCCACTGCTTATATAGGTGTCCTAAGGTGGTTTGGAGTGGAGTAACCGCCAAGGGATCCATGGGATATTCCCTGTTGATTCGGGCGAAGAGACCGGGTTCGGCCGAACAGGTCGGTTCGGCTGAACCCCTGGATCCACCGCCTTGGCTCTGGACGGCATGGATGCACTCCTGGAGGCGGTTGGTGCATTGGGGGTGGTTCGGCCGAACTGGTGGGTTCGGCCGAACTGGGCTTTCAGCCCAGAACGCCCCCCCGTGCACCGCCTCTTGCTCCTGGACCCCTTGGGATGGCCTCTGGTGCTTGGGTTTGAGTTGATTCGGCCCAGGATGACGTGTCGGTGCTCCAGGATGTGTTGGCGGTCGTCCACGTGTCGTGTGTTGTCGTTTGGTTGACGTGGACGGCTCCCGCTGGCCTGTACGGCTAAGGGGGGTAACCGGCCGAACGTGTCGTTCGGCCGAATTGGTCATTTCCGACCCCTATAGCACGTATTTGTAGATATCGTACCTGCATAAGCAACACTCACCAAAACTCGTGGAACTCCATTAGAAATAAAACCTAAGTACATGGAATGTTGCATAGTCTCTCATTTATTCCCACATATTGGTGGTCGAATTTGGGTTGTAACGACCGCCAACAAGCTCCCCCAAGCTTGGCTCTTTGCTCGTCCTCGAGCAAAGATAAAACTTAGGCTCGGTGGATCAGGAGTTGCTACAATGTCATTTTTCTTCTAGGTAACTTCATAAACAACTAGTACTCAAACAAATACTTGAATCACTAGCAAGGTATTAATTCACCATTTTACCTATGGGGCTTATAGCAATCTCCTTATCTTGGGTGGTTGAAAGAATGAACAGTTTAACTTAGTTTTATTCCACCCTACTCTTTTCAGGATCCTATCTCGGAGGTTTCACCCTTTTGTGAAAAGATAAATTGTTCCTAATTGGCTCACTCAATCGCTCAAGTGTATTTGAGTCCTCACCAAAGGTTTTGCCTTCTTTTCATCCTAACATCTAATTTGGCTTTTGTGTGGCTCGGGGACAAAGGATGAAGGCATACAAGCATCTTATATATTGCTAAGTCAAAGACCGGATCTTAGGATAATCAAATCACACTCTAGATCGAGAAGTGCAAGTGTGTGGAATATGTGGAGTGGAATATGTGGAGTGGAATTTGGCGGAATTTCATGGAATGATTCTTCCTCTCCTTGATTTATTTTTCAAGAGCATGGGCTATCTTTTATTCATATTTTTTCCATGCCTTTTGGCATGCTTTTCTTTTTCTCATTTTTTTTTGCCATGCCAATTGGCATGCTTTTCTTTTTCTTTTTGCATAGCCCATGCCTCTACTTTAAAGATATTTGGAGAGGGAATCAAAGAACATGAAATTTTATTTATGGAATGGATGATGGTATGGTTTTGCTAACTCCCAAGTAGGAATTGCAAGTGAGAGGTGGAGTGTATGTGCATCTCGATCTTAGAAGCATGAAAGATTCCTCACTAAGGTCACAACAATTTGACAAAGCTCACTAAGATGACAAGCAGCATATGGTAGAAAGTTTAGAACTAATCCTATCATATGGCTCTGGTAGGTATTATGACCAATGAGGAACTTTGTTTTAATTTTGAAAGCATAAACAACCGAGATTTTCACCATACTAAGAGCAGAAATAGAATTCAACCAAAGTCTCACTATATCAATTCCAACAACAACCTAGACTTGGAATAAGGCATATGCTCCCACAAGGTTTTTAGGTTCATTTCTACTTATGCCAAATAACTCAAGCATAGTCAAGCAACTAGTTGCAACAAACTACTAGCAAAATTAATGACAGAGCAACTATTCATCATTTCCAAAGTGAGGCATATGTTTCATTCCATGCATGGTTGGGAGTTTATTCAAAGGAAGTATTTTCAATTGAATGACCAAAGTGCTGAGTAATTCAGATCGTACCTGATGGGGGTCCTCCCCCAAGCTTGGACTGAGTTAGCTGGTAGGGATTCAACCTTGAAAGGTACTGAGTTAGCTGGTCGGCCTGCTCGTCCTCATCCTGCTCCTCCACTGTGTCATGCCTGTACTCATGTATCTTTCTGTTAAACAGGGCAATCTCCGGTTGGCTCAAATGCACCAACCGGAGCGACAATTTTATTCTTTTTGCATTCAACTCTAATTTTATTTATTCATTAAGCTAAGGTTGGAAACAAAATGTGTTGGAAGGGAAATAATTAGAGCACCTCCTAAACAATGATTTAAGCAAAGGGAAATTGAATTGGAAAATAAATTGAAACTAATGGTGCTCTACAGGATACAACCACACGACAGAGGACATGGCTTTGGCGAGCCTCTTAAATTTTGCTATGGGTGCTTGGCAGAGGACATTGATCTTGTCATCCTTGTCCATCTGCCAAGGCTCGCCTTCGATGACCTTCTCACCGAGATTGTTAAATTTCTGGTGTGTTTGCACCAGATCTCTAATCAGGCTCTTCATCCATGGGCTCCTCTTCTTCCTCCTCCTCGGGATGTTCAATCAGAAGGCTTTAGGGGTTTTGACAGTTTTGCTCGTGATACTATCGGAGAGGGAACCCCTGGGTGAGGAAAGGTCTTTGGATAAGGATTGGGTGGTCATGGCGGCTGGAAAATGTGAACACTTGGTCGTGTTCGGGAAAGTGATGGAGGATGGTTTCTGACTTGAGATCGACAAGCAGCTTTCCCAACATTTCCTAGCGACTTCGAGACAAGATGGGATAGAGATAAGATCAAGGGTCAAAAAGGACGCTCAAAGGGCAACAGAGGGGTCCTTCGGTCGAACCAACATGGTTTGGCCGAATTGTCCTAATTTTCTCAAACTAGAGTGGTCTAGTTTGCCCAAAGTGCTTCAGTGAGTCTATCTCTCTACTGCACACCCATCTCATTGACGATTTTGCAGAATGTTCTTGATGTGACTGCTGATGTTCTGCTTGACCATTAGTTTGGGGGTGAGAAGGTGTGGCTATAAAATGCGGCTCCCCCAAGCTTAGATATTTCCGGGAGATGGAGTCAATGAGATAGGAGCCTCTACGACTAGCCCAGGATGCCAAAGCAAGGAAAGATGTTTTCATGGGATATTTGCTTAGCGTGCCTGGTGGCTGCGGCTCGATAGAGCTTGGCTTCTACCCAGTTAGAGACGGGATCTATGGCTACCAGAGTAAACTCGTAGTTCTCTGAGTTAGGGAAATGACCCATGGGGTCTATTCCCCATACATCAAAGGTTTCTACTTGAAGACTACTGGTAAGTGCCTTTGCGTCTCTTATATTCCCGTGTTTCTGGAAGTGTGGGCATCTCTTGCTAGATTTCTTAGCATCTCCATATTGCCAGACCTTTGTTCTGAATGCTCCATAATGTCCTTCATAAGGTGCTCCATGATATCTCTCCCAGGTATTATGTGCCTCAGGTGCAGGTATGCATCGTCTGAGTCCATTTTGTATCCAGAAGAGATACGGATCGTCCCATAGGTGAAGTCTGCTCTCATAAACCAATCTTTTCCTATTTTCACCTGATGGGACGTACCCTAACACCATGAAGTCAACTATGGTGGTGTACCATGGCTCTAGTGTTGTGGCTTTGAGGAGCGTATCACCCTGTAAGAAAATCGCTGATGGAAAGATCAAACGGGACTAATACCCGAGACAGACCCAACGAATGAGTCTTGGGTTCGCATCCTTTTTGGCCAAGAAATACTTCAGAGCAGTATGGTCGGAATAGACTATGACCTTTGCCCTAACTTGGTAGGACCGGAATTTGTCTATAACAAACATAGTTGCTAAGAGTTCCTTTTCCGTGGTTGCGTAGTTGAGCTTGGGCCAGTGAGCATAATGCTTCTTGTCCTTGGTTTGGCCCACAACAGCTCCAACAGCATAATTGCTCGCATCACACATGATTTCTAATGGGATGCTCTAGTCGCGAGACTAGATGATGGGAGCGGAATTGAGTGCTTTCTTAGGGTGTGAAAGGAAGCATAGCACTCTTGATTAGAGACGAGAGGGGTTTCCTTGGCCAAGAGATTGGTCAACGACCGGGCTATTTGAGAGAAATTTTCGATGAGACACCTATAAAGCCCGGTGTGGCCAAGGAACTACGAATCCCCTTTACTCATGGGAGGTGTACGCATAGGGTCATATTTGGGAGTATGATAGGAGAAGATGATGGCTTTAGGCTTTGAATCAAGTCTTTCCCCGATCAAAGACGAATCTTCGTGACAATTGTCTTACGACCCCAAGGTAAGATAAGATAGGGATATGATGTGTATGAAGGTTAGGAGTAATCCCTTTGAAATCTTGGATCGAGTGTCCTAAGACTGATCGATCCTCCTCAAGGACAGTGAAAGTCGGTTGGGTTCTAGGGGGTTTGTCACTGATGGTCACTGGAGTTTGTCCGTCCTGAAAGAGGGAAGCACACTTCAATCCAGAGGGAAGAGGCTTAGGTTCGACTGGAGGATGAATCTCTTCTTCCTCCATAAGGAATTGGGCATCTTCTTCTAGGAAATGTTGCTCTAAGTCTATCAAGGATGTTGACATGACCTCCTCTATTGGCTCAGGATCGGGATCTGTCTCTATTGGGGTATTCAAGGAATAAGAATAAGAGACTGGGATGAGTTCTTCTCCGATCCTAAGCTCTGGCTGGATTATTGGTGAATTTTCTAGGATTTTCATGATTGGCCTACCAATAAAGATGGAGTAAGTGGAATTTTCAGGTAGGTCAAAGATATGGAAATCCATGAAAAGTTCAAGGTCGTTAATCTTAATGGGTGTGACCCGCAAGATCCCTAAACAGTCGAGGATCCTTCCCGATGTGAACCTTAAACGTTTCTGAGATAATGACCATGGTTCATCGGGGAGTTGCGCTCGCACCAAAGAGCTAGAGATTATGTTGATTCCGAGGCTTGGGTCGTACCCGATTTCTCTGTCATTGCCCATAACTTCATAGAATATGCTTCTGATCCTTTTGGGCATTTTGACAACCTCGGTCGAGGCTTCGGCCTCGTCTAGCCATTCCCGACTCCTGATGGCAGAGAGACGGCCTAAGTACTCTCTTTGATATTCTAGTGCTTACTTGTCGGGTGGTGGATCCTTTTGCTCTACACATTGTCCCCGTGGGAAACGTATGGCACAATCGATGTCATCGAATAGACCATCGTCAAAATCGTAGGGAGTGGTGTAGAGTGGAGGATAGTAGTCCAGGCTAGAGTAAGGTTGTGGTTCGAATTGAGCATCGGGTTCTGATGGAATGGAAGGGCTGATAGATTTGGATTGTTGGTGTACAAGCTCTTCAGGTTTAGGCTGCTTCTCTTCTTCATCAGGGAGTTCGTCATAGACTCTAGTGTAGGGAGTGTCGTCCAGGATGCGCTCCAGGACTATCCTCGCTTCACTAGGAGTCAAATGAAAAAATGACCCTTTTGAAGCAGAGTCCAAGAAAGTTGCAGCTACGGGACAGAGGCCAAGGCTGAACTGTTGTAAAACAACAGGTTCTGGTAGGCTTAGGTCTGGTCTGGATGCCAAAATTTGCTTGAAATGAACCCAAGCAGCTCCTAACGACTCTCCCTCTAATTGCTTAAAGGTAAGAACTTCGATTCGGAGGCTGGCCACCTTGGAAATTGGGAAGAAATTTAGGCAGAATTTCTCTCTGAGAGTTTCCCAACTCCCTTCCATAGTACCGACAGCCAGAGAGTACCATTTCTTCGCTCCTCCCGTTAATGAGAACGGGAATAGCTTCCATTTGAGTGTCTCTTGTGTCATGCCCGCAATGGTCAGGCACGAGCAGAGTTGCTCAAACTCGCACAAATGCGCGTATGGACTCTCGGCCTTCGTTCCTGAGAACGGTTGCTCACGAACCATGGCTATGAAGCTGGGACGTAGCTCATAGCCAGGTGTGGATATGGGATGTGATGATGGTAGTGGCTCCAAACAAGAGCCCTTTGGAGCCGAGTGTTGGCGTAAGGTAAGAGTGGGATCCATATGGTTGGTGGATGGTGGTGGGATACACGGACAACTTTGGTTCGGAATCAGAACAGCTACCGTTCCCCGGCAACGGCGCCAGAAAGCTTGTTGGCACTCCTTACGACCTACAGATAAATCCGCAAGCGGACGGATACCGATGTAGCTTTCACCCGGGAGTATTCCAAGGTATCGATTTCCACGGAGAACGAGAAGTGTACTAATCCTAAACTAAGTTGTCCTAGGTAGATGGAGTGGATGAATGAAATGGATGAGGTGGATGACGACAACAAGGAGAGAAGAGAAGACGTAGGAGGGTAGAGAGGGTACAGGTCTGGTAAAGGTATTCTACCGATTGACTGAGCAGAGCAGAAGATACAGATAGATACTTGCTTCGGGACTACAGAGCCTCCGACACACAGAAAGGGATGAGAAGGGGTGCCGGTTACCCTGAACCTTGGGTCCTAGGACACCGGAACTAACATGATGGACTACGAAGACCGAAAGGGCTGTCACCACCTTACGGCTACCACCTCCGTTGCGACGGGCAGAAACTAAGGTTACTGGCAAGTCTAGGAACCACTCCTACACTAGTCAATAACTACTTATCTCCTATAGCAAGATAAGCACCCAAGCTAAGCAACCAGTATATAGTTATACCAATCAACTAAGCATTGAACGAAGAACGAGACAAGTATATAAATGTAAGAACTGAATGCTCAATTAATCAGAGAGAGATACAAGAGTTACCAGACATGACCCGGATGTCACTCGAAGCAGAGCCGCATCCGTAGAGGTACAGCGGGAAGAGGGGACGACACTCCGGCTCCTCTCCGGGACGCTCACCTCTCGTCTCTCCCTATTTCTACTGAGTGGCAGAACCTAGCGACGCCTACTCTTCTTCTTCTCTTGTGTTGTCTTTGATACAAGGTGTATGCCACTGCTTATATAGGTGTCCTAAGGCGGTTTGGAGTGGAGTAACCGCCAAGGGATCCAGGGGATATTCCCTGTTGATTCGGGCGAAGAGACCGGGTTCGGCCGAAGCCCTGGATCCACCGCCTTGGCTCTGGACGGCATGGATGCACTCCTGGAGGCGGTTGGTGCATTGGTGGCGGTTCGGCCGAACTGGTGGGTTCGGCCGAACTGGGCTTTCAGCCCAGAACGCCCCCCGTGCACCGCCTCTTGCTCCTGGGCCCCTTTGGCTGGCCTCTGATGCTTGGGTTTGAGTTGATTCGGCCCAGGATGATGTGTCGGTGCTCTGGGATGTGTTGGCGGTCGTCCACGTGTCATGTGTTGTCATTTGGTTGACGTGGACGGCTCCCGCTGGCCTGTACGGCTAAGGGGGGTAACCGGCCGAACGTGTCGTTCGGCCGAATTGGTCATTTCCGACCCCTATAGCACGTATTTGTAGATATTGTACCTGCATAAGCAACACTCACCAAAACTCATGGAACTCCATTAGAAATAAAACCTAAGTACATGGAATGTTGCATAGTCTCTCATTTATTCCCGCGTATTGGTGGTCGAATTTGGGTTGTAACGACCGCCAACAATTTGGAGCGGTTCTTTGGTTCTAACCGGCTTAGAGAACAAGAGGAGTATTGATAGAGAAGTAGTTGAACATTGAATCCATCTAAACGTGGATTAGGGGTAACCGGCAAGTCATCGACACCACGGGATAAATTCTTGTCTCTTGTTTGTGAGTTATCCATTGTTGTTTACCTTGAGCAATTTAATTGGAGCAAGCTATCTATCTAGAACTTGAATTGTTTCTTGTCACCCTAGGTTGCAAACCCCTCAAAATAGACTTAAAATAGATAGAGATTTAGCCCCCCCCCCTTTACGGTTCTAATTAACTTTCTCTAGTGTTGTGATTGAAGTTTAAAACCCTCTATTCACCCCCCTCTAGTCGGTAATCGTAGATCCTATAGACCCTTGTGCCGACCATGTGTTGAAGCACCTTTAGCCGACTACATTGGCCTCGTTTCTTCATCAATACCTGGACACGCATCTGCACGTTGCTCGGGGGCTTGTGGATATGGGTACCACTAGGCCCACTGTTAGAGGAAACTACGCCGAGCTGGGCCCACGCCTGACAAGGTTGTGGGCTGACCCCTAGGCGGCCCACGAGAGATCTTCGACTTGGCGGACAAGCTTGGTGAAGACGCGGCCGGCGGCGCGGCCGGATATCTCATGATATCTTGTTGTAACCGACTCGGATAAGAATCCTTGTTGTAATCTAGTAGGATCAGATTCAAACCGAACTGTAAACCCTAGTCCGTCATCCTATATAAGGCGGCCTAGGGCAACCCCATGAGGGTACGCCATCCTATAACCCTTTGCTCATCCTTGCTTCCTGAAGCTTGGCCAAGTTTCAGCAATACAAACACAAACACCGACACATGACGTAGGGTATTATACCTCCGGGTAGCCCGAACCTATCTAAATCAGTGCCTCCTATGTACCATCAAGCTACTCACTCGACGATCCCTCGCCTATAAATCAACCACTCGGGTACCCCCAGGTGGATTGCCGGTCCTAAGGTCCGACAACCACAGTGGTGATTATCCTTTGCACCTGTACATCAAATGAATGAGCAACACATAGCAGTGATGCAACCTGTTTGTACTCCTTGGAGTCCTACCGGCAGCTTGTCTGTTCTTATTGGTGGAGAACCTGCAAACCAAACAGCTCTTGGAAAAGCACATGAGAAAAAAACAGTTGATCATCCATTTCAATTTGTCCATAGGTAGTACATTTATCATCAATATGAGTTGAGAATCTTGCTGCCCTTTGTCCAGTTGGCAAAGCTTGCCTTAGAAAATGCCATGAAAATGTCTTGTGTCTCGGTGGAAGGAGTCTGTTTTTCCAGATCTTAGTGAGCAAAGCTTTGATAGGATGAGAGAGGGCTCTACTCCCATGAGTTGGTGCATGCGTTATCATTTCATTTGCAATTGTAGCGTAAGGTTCCTTGGAGGAACATTTCCCAATAGTGGAGGGTTTCTACATTAAATTGCCCGGTCTACTATGTGAGCCTATTGGAATAAGAGAATTCATTTGGGCAGCTTGTGGACCAAAGAAAGCTTCAATTTGTGTATGTCCCATAACTTTGAATCTATTATCGGGGGTCTGAAACTATGTTTGGAATATGAGAGTTTGGTCGGTGATATATTGGTGCCCACGACTAAGTTTAGATGTTAGTTTCTCTCAATGAGAGCTGATAAGAATAATTTTGTGTTAGATGTTTTCTGATTTCTAGAATTGATACGCAAAAGAGAGATCTAGGTGGATGCATAGGTGCTGTGCAGAAAGCACCTACATCTGATTCTATTTTTTTTTATTTTGTTATCCATTCTATGTTTTTTATTTCTAAGCCTACATCTGATTTGTCTTTGCAGATATCCTTCCAGGCCTTAAGGTGTAGAGGATTGGTGGAATTCTCCTCCTCCTTCACTCCAGCCCAGAAAAAAATCTGGTGCAGGAGTCTTGCACGGAGCCCGCCGTGCAGGACCTCCACGGATGTGCACCACTTGGGATCAGACGGGGGATATGGAGAGGGCATCGCTAGGCTTGGGGGTGCTGTTTTTCATCAGCTCGGCGCTCAACTCTGCTTGGCTCGGCTCACCTTGTGTAGCTCTCCTACTCGCTTTGCCTCACAAAAGCCTACCTGGACTCCATCTGTTATCTGCGATTCGTTTAACTTCTTGGCCCTACGACCTGGCGGTGCGACTCCAGGCACTCGAGGTCGACGCTGCCACCATGGAGGACGAGGCCAGGAGGATGGGACAGCCGACATGGCTGGAGGAGACAAGGAGGTCGAAACGATCGATACAGCCATCGGGATTACAGTTACTTTGTCTCATCGAGTACCCAGTCCATCTACCCTAGTGCACGGCATGCCCTCATCAAGAAAACATGTAATCTTGTTTTTTTTGTGGGCAATGTAATCTTGCTATGTTACATTGAATTTTATTTTGATTCTCATTGTGTTAGTTGGGACCATGAATTGGGAACTCATTTATATTGTTTGAGAAGATCAGCCATTTATGAGATCATTTTTTTGTTTAAAAAGTATATGTTCTTCTTTTATCAAAAATGTATGAGAAAAAGTATACAACAGGTTATAAACAAAGAAAACAATAATCAAACTACAATCGTTGCCCATGCCGTGGTCCTTCCAGAACTGCAGCAAATGGTTTCTGAATCCTTTATGCATTGAGTTTTCCCCTACGATTGTAAGTTGCACTACGGGAAACCAGGGGTTTGCCGAGTGCCCCAAACACTCGAAAAAACCCTAAAAACACTCGGCAAAAACTTTGGGCCTCACGGCATAATGGGTGACGGCAAAGGCCGCCTTTGCCGAGTGTTTTTTGTTGGGCACAAGGAAAAGGCTTGTCAAGAAATGACAGAAACTGTCTGTTTTACTTTATTTTGCCGAGGCTTTCCCGAGTGCCAGGGCAAATACTCGGCAAAATAAAGTAGTAACATATGGCAGCGGATGGAGCGGTGACGTCCGTGGCCGACTGCGAGCTTTTAACGGAGGCTTCGCCGAGTGTTGCACTCGGCAAAACCTCCAAGCTTTGCCGAGTGTCGGGCCCAAACACTCGGCAAAGGAGTTTAGGGTTTAGGGTTTGCACGGGCTTTTCTGAGTGTTTTGGCTTTAACACTCGGCAAAGGCCCTAGGTTTGCCAAGTGTTAAGGCAAAAACACTTGGCAAACAAATAACACTCGCCAAAGGCCTGTCCAGATATGACAGAAATTGTCTGTTTGTCGAGTGTTAAAGCTAAAACACTCGGCAAATAGGACCTTTGCCGAGTGTAACACTCAGCAAACCCACAACCCCCTATTTTAATTGCTCAGTCACGTATAAAGGACCCCCTCAAAATAAACATCACAGGCAGTTCATATATATGATAATAAGCATCATAGGCAGTTCATATATATATATATATATACATCAACCTTCCACAACCATAAATTCACAATAAACATCACAGGCAGTTCGACAAACACGTAAAAGTTACTAAACATCCATAGGTTCACAAGTACACTCGTTCACAACAACACAAAGTCACCATCTCACTCAGGAGGGGGTCCGAACAGCATTCGAGCTGTCCACGCCGCAACGTCTTCGTCTTGAGGCCCATCATTTGACGCTGTTGGCACTCCTTACGGCCTACAGATAAATCCGCAAGCGGACGGATACCGATGTAGCTTTCACCCGGGAGTATTCCAAGGTATCGATTTCCACGGGGAACGAGAAGTGAACTAACTCTAAACTAAGTTGTCCAAGGGGGGGGTATGGTGGAGTGGATAAGGTGAATGACACAGAGAAGAAGAGAGAGAAGCGATAGAAGGGTAGAGAAGGTACGGGTCTGGAACCTATATATCTTCCGGTCAATGACCAGACAGGTACTACAGATAAGTGCTTGTGTCGGGACACAAAGCCAGTGATACACAGAAAGGGATGAGAAGGGGTATCACCAACTCTGTACGTTTGGGGATCCTGCAGGCCAAGCCAGGCGTGATGGGTTACAACGGCCGTATAGGGCTGTCACCACCTAACGGCTACCACCTCCGTGCCAGCTTAGGGGCAATCCAAGCTAACCTCAAGTCTAAGCACCGCACTTACACTAGTCGGCTAGTACCTACCCCGTATACTAAAGATAGGCACCCAAGCAAAGCAACCAGTATACAATTATACCAATCAACTAAGCAATGAACGAGGAACGAAACAAGCATATAAAAGTAGAACTGAATGCTCAATTAATCAGAGAGAGATACAAGAGTTACCAGACACGACCCGGATGTTACTCGAAGCAGAGCCGCATCCATAGAGGTACAGCTTGGGGAAGAGGGGCCGACACTCCGGCTCCTCTCCGGCACGCTCACCTCTCCTCTCTCCCTATTTTCTAAGTATAAGCATGGTAGCGCTTCGCTAATGAGCTCTTCTCTTCTGGTGTGTTGAAACAGGTGCTGGAGGCCTCCTTTTATAGCTGAGGAAGGGCGGTTTGAAGTGGAGCAGTGGCCAAGCAACCGAAGGGCGGTTCTGGGCACTTCGGGCGAACGAGGCGGGTTCGGCCGAAGGGGTCGGTTCGGCCGAACTCACCAGTTCGGCCGAACCACCCATTTGCACCGCCTCGGCCTCCAACGCCCAGGATTTCACCCCAGAGGCGGTTCTAGGTCGGTTGGCGGTTCGGGCGAACCTGAGAGTTCGGCCGAAGTGGCCCCGGTGCTTTTCTGCCTTTGGATCCACCGCCTTTGTGCTGGGTTTTATCCTGATGGTCCACTCATGCCTGGGGTCTTGGTGTTTTGTACATTTTCATGTTGTGGAACGCACCGGGCACAAGGATGGGGTTCGGTCGAACCTTGGGATTCGACCGAACCCACCACTTTGGGTGGATTTGCCTCAAATTCGGTAATTCGCCTCCTGGAATCATATAGGCACCAAAACTCATGGAAATGGTTAGCAATAAGCCCTATAGCTATGGTGTGTGATTCCATTGTGTTCATTTTATACTCAGTTGGAGGTCGGAAATTAGTCCGTAACGACCGCCAACAAGCTCCCCCAAGCTTACACCTTTGCTCGTCCTTGAGCAAAGATGAAAACTTAGGCTCGGTGGATCAGGAGTTGCTACAATGCCAGCATCTATGCAAGTAATCTATGCACAACTAGTACTCTATAATACCTGAATTATTGGCAAAGTGATAACTTACCTTCTTACCTATGGGGCGTATAGCAATCTCCTTGTCTTGGGTAGTTGAAAGGTTGAACAACTTAACTTAGTTTTATTCCACTCCTACTCTTCTCAGGAACCTATCTCATAATTTTCCACAATTTTGAAAAGTTAAATTTGTTCCTCAATTGGTGCACTCAATCACTCAAGTGGTATTTGAATCCTCACCAAAGGCTTGTGCCTTCTTTCATCCTAAATTCTACTAAAGCTTTTGTGGGGCTCAGGTAGGACAAATGAATAAAGGCATACTTGCATCTTATATTTTGCTAAGTCAAAGACCAGATCTTTGGGGAACCAAATCACACCTTTAGATCGAGAAGTGCAAGTGTGTGGAATATATGGAGTGGAATGTGGTGGAACTCCTTGAGATGATTCTTCCTCTCCTTGATTTATTTTCGAGAACATGTGCTATTTTTTTATATATATATTTTTTCCATGCCTTTGGCATGCTTTTCTCATATCTTATTTTTACCATGCTACTTAGCATGCTTTTCTTTTCTTTTCTTTTTTTTTTGCATAGCCCATGTCTCTATTCAAGGATGTTTGGAGAGGAAGATCATAAAACATGGAGCATTTATTTTGTGGATGAATGATGGAAAAATGGTTGCTAACTCCCAGTGTAGGAATTGCAAGTGAGAGATGGTGTGTACATGAATCTCGATAATAAAGCATGAAAGTTTCACCTAAAGGTCACAACAATTTGACAAAGCTCACTAAGATAACAAGCAGCATATGAGTAGAAATTTTTCAACTAAGCTTATCATATGGCTTTGGTAGGAATTTTTGACCAATGAGGAACTTCTTTTTTTTTGAAAATAAATTCATCCGAGATTTTCACCGTACTAAGAGCAAAAGCAAGAACTCGACCAAAGTCTCACTATATCATTCCTCACAACAACCTAGACTTGGAATAAAGCATGTGCTCCCACAAGGTTTTCAGGTTCATTTTACTCATGCCAATTATCTCAAGCACCAATAGAGTAACAAGTTGTGAACAAGGTACTTGCAAGATATATGACAGAGCAACTATTCATCATTTCCAAGGTGAGAGGCATATGATTCATTTCATGCATAGTTGGGAGTTGTTTATTCGCAAATATTGATATAGAACAACTCATTCATGGTATGAAAGAAAACCAAGAACGTTTCATTTAGGTGGTTTATACAGGGTTCACATGTTGAAGTGTGGTAACAGAGAGAAACCAAATTGAGAGGAGTAAGGAGTGCAAACCAGCGTGTGTGTGTGTGAAGTGGTTGAGTCGGGCTGGTTCGACTGAACAACCAGCTCGCCCGAAGCAAAAGGCTCAGTCGAACGGGTTATCCTGCGTGCTCTGGTCCTGTTTCTCCACTGTGTCGTCCTGTACTCATGTAACATCTGTTAAATTGGGCATTCTCTGACTGGCTCAACTGCACCAGTCAGAGCATTATTCGGACAATTCAACTAATATTTTTTTTATTCATCAAGCTAAATTTGGGAAAACAAATATTGGAAGGGAAATAAAGAGAACACCTCCTAAACAATGATTTAAGCAAAGGGAAATTGAATTGGAAAGAAATTTAAACTAATGGTGCTCTACTCTGTATGTGGATGTGCCCAAAAAGATTGTTTCATTGAAAATTATGGGCAAAGGTTTGGGGCCAGCTTTAGATCTCTAAAAACTCGATGACATCTAAGTCCTCGAGTGGTGGCGGTTCTGGTTCTAAGAAAATTTTCAACCGCTGTCCATTGACCTTGAAAGTGTTTCCGTCCTTGCTCTGTAACGTGACAGCCCCGTGAGGTGCTGCATTGAGTATTGTGTACGGGCCGTCCCATTTGCTTCTAAGCTTTCCATGTCCGAAGAGCTTGACCCGAGAGTTGAATACGAGAACCTTGTCTCTCGGCTTGAACGTTTTGATTTTGATCCTTTTGTCATGCCACCTTTTTGTCCATTCTTTGTATAGCCGGGAGCTGTGGTATGTTCGTTCTCTCATTTCATCTAGTTCTGCTAGCTGAATCCGGCGTCTAAGGCCGGCTGCTGGAAGGTCCATACCCCACTTCCTAATGGCCCAATGAGCTCTAAACTCCATCTCTACTGGTAAGTGGCAGGTCTTGCCATATACTAGTTGATACGGGGTCATCCCGATGGGTGTTTTAAAGGCTGTGCGGTATGCCCAGAGTGCATCCGGGAGTTTGTCCTTTCAGTGCTTGCCCATTTCATTCACGGTCTTTTGCAGAATGTTTTTGATTTGTTTATTTGATGTTTCTGCTTGACCACTAGTCTGGGGGTGATAGGGTGTAGCTACATTATGCTGCACCCCCAAACTTCAAAGATACCTACGGAAAGCTGAGTTGATAAAGTGGGAGCCGCCATCGCTAATGACTATCCTAGGGACGCCAAAGCGAGGGAAGATGACCTCGTGAAACATTCGCGTGGCACTCCTGGAGTCTGCGACGGGACAAGGCAGGGCCTCTACCCACTTAGAGACGTAATCAACTGCTACGAGTATGTACTCAGAGCCTCCTGAGTTTGGGAATGGACCCATGAAGTTGATTCCCCAAACGTCGAAGATTTCTACTTGGAGATTGTTGGTGAGTGGCATCGCGTCTCTAGCGTTTATGTTTCCGTGTTCTAGCAGCGAGGACATCTCCTAATGAACTCCTTAGCGTCCTCGTACATGCTGGGCCAATAAAAACTGCATTGCCAGACCTTGGCATTTGTACGGAATGCACCATAGTGGCCCCCATATGGGGCTGCATGGCATCTTTCCAGGATTTTATAAGCCTCGTGTGCTGGTATGCATCGTCTGAGGAGTCCATCGCTACATATCCTGAATAGATATGGGTCATCCCAGAGATGGAGTCGGCTCTCATAAGCCAGTCTTTTCCTATTTTCTCCAGGTGGGACGTATCCCGACACCATGTAGTTCACTATATTGGCGTACCACTGATCCGAAGTGGTGACCTTAAGGAGCGTATCATCCCGTAGATAATCATCAATTGGAAGGTCAGACGGGACTTGCATTCGAGACAGATGGTCTGCTACTGAGGTTTCTACTCCCTTCTTATCTCTTATTTCAATGTCAAACTCTTGGAGTAGAAGGACCCAGCGGATGAGTCTTGGTTTCGCATCCTTTTTGGTCAAAAGATACTTCAAAGAAGCATGGTCTAAATAGACTATGATCTTAGCCCCAACTAGGTAGGACCGGAATTTGTCTATAGCAAATACAACTGCTAAGAGCTCCTTCTCCGTGGTCGCGTAGTTGAGCTGGGGGCCAGTGAGCATTTTGCTAGCGTATGAGATAGCATAATGCTTCTTGTCCTTGGTTTGGCCCAACACAGCCCCTACGGCATAGTCGCTCGCATCGCACATAATTACAAAGGGGATGCTCCAGTCGGGAGGCTGGATGATGGTAGCAGAGATGAGTGCTTTCTTGAGAGTATGAAAGGCTGCGTGGCAATCCTCATCGAAAATGAAGGGGGCATCCTTAGCTAGGAGATTGGTCAAGGGCCGAGATATCTGAGAGAAGTTTTTGATGAAACGCCTATAGAATCCGGCATGGCCAAGGAAACTACGGATGCCCTTAACATTTGTGGGAGGTGGAAGTTGCTCAATCACTTCTATCTTTGCTCTATCTACCTCGATCCCACGTTCCGACACCCTGTGTCCTAGGACAATTCCCTCTCGCACCATAAAATGGGACTTTTCCCAGTTTAGAATGAGATGTTTTTCTTGGCACCTCTGGAGGACCTTGTCCAGATTTTTCAGACATTCGGCAAAGGTCTTTCCATAAACGGAAAAATCATCCATGAACACTTCCATAATCTCTTCAATCATATCGGAGAAAATGGACATCATGCAACGTTGGAAAGAGGCAGGAGCGTTACATAACCCGAAGGACATTCGCCGATAGGCGTACGTCCCGTAAGGGCATGTGAACGTGGTTTTACTCTGGTCTTCAGGATGGATTGGAATTTGGTGATATCCAGAGTAACCATCAAGGAAGCAGAAGAAGGAGTGTTTGGCTAATCGTTCAAGCATCTCGTCTATGAACGGAAGGGGGAAGTGGTCTTTCTTGGTGGCTTTGTTGAGTTTACGATAGTCGATGCACATACACCATCCAGTGACGGTGCGCTGAGGAATGAGCTCATTCCTGTCATTGCGCACCACCATCATTCCTCCCTTCTTAGGAATGACTTGAACTGGGCTAACCCACTCACTATTGGGAACTGGATAGATGAGCCCAGCATGTAGGAGTTTGAGAACTTCCTTCTTCACAACCTCTCTCATAGCATTATTCAACCATCGTTGGGGTTCACGAGACGGTATTGCTTCAGAATCGATCGGGATGCGATGGGTACAGAGATTTGGGCTAATCCCTTTCAAGTCTTCGACAGAGTATCCTAAGACCGATCGATTCTTCTCCAGGATTGTGATGAGCTGTTGGGTTTCTACATCTGAGAGCTTATCATTAATGATCACTGGAGTTTGCTTGTCCCCGAAGAAGAAAGCATACCTAAGTCCAGGTGGAAGAGGCTTAAGCTCGATGGGAGATGGTTTTGGAGTTTCGTTCATATCGAGCTTTATCGGACGGTAAGTCTCTTCTTCCTCCGAGAAGAATGGAAGGTCCTCTTCTGGAATGGGTTGCTCTAATTCTGCCAACGAAGTTGACATAACTTCCTCTAAAGGGTCAGGATCGGGGTCTGCTTCTACTGGGGTGTTCGCGGATTGAGAGTAGGAGACATGAATGAGTTCCTTGCCGATCCTGAGTTCTACTAGCTGATTTGTTGGTGCCTTTTCCAAGATCTTCATGATTGGCCTACCTATAAAGATGGAATGTGTGGCGCTACTAGGTAGGTTGAAGATGTGGAAATCCATAAAGAGTTCAGGGTCGTTAATCTTAACGGGTGTGACCCTCAAGATCCCTAAACAATCTAGGATTCTTCCTGATGTAAACCTTAGTCGTTTTTGAGATTCAGACCATGGTTTGTCAGGGAGCTGAGCTCGCACCAACGAGCTAGAGATTATGTTTATTCCGAGGTTCGGATCGTACCCGATTTCTTGGTCATTGCCCATAATCCCACAGAATATTCTTCGAATCCTTTTGGGCATCTTGACCACCTCGGTCGAGGCTTCGGCCTCCTCTAGCCATTCCCGACTCATAATAGCAGAGAGGCGTTCGAGGTATTCTCTCTGGTATTCGAGTTCTTCCTTATCGGGAGGTTGATCCTCTTGCTCTACACGTTGTTCGAGTGGGAAACTCGTTGCACTCCCGATGTTCTCAAATAGATCATCGTCAAAATCGTAGGGAGTGGTATAGAGTGGATCATAATGTTCCAGGCTAGAGTATGGTTGTGGTTCGAGATGAGCTTCAGGTTCTAATGGAATGGAAGAGCTGATTGATTTGGATTGGATTTGCACTGGCTCTTCAGGTTTAGGCTGGTCTTCTTGTTCATCGGGGAGTTCGTCATAGACTCCAGTGTAGGGAGTGTCGTCCAGGATACGATCCAGGATTACCCTCGCTTCACTGGGAGTCAAATGAGAAAAAGACCCTCCTGAAGCGGAGTTCAAGAAAGTGGTGGCTACGGGACAGAGGCCAAGGCTGAAGTGTTGTAAAACAACAGGTTCTGGAAGACTTAGGTCCGGTCCTGAGGCTAGTATTTGCTTGAAACGAGCCCAGGCAGCTCCTAACGATTCTCCCTGTAATTGTTTAAAGGTAAGAATTTCGATTCGGAGGATGGCTACCTTGGAAGTTGGGAAGAAGTTTAAGCAGAATTTCTCTCTGAGAATTTCCCAACTCCCTTCCATATTTTTGACAGCTAGAGAGTACCATTTCTTTGCTCCTCCCGTCAATGAGAACGGGAATAGCTTCCATTTAAGCGTCTCTTGTTTCATGCCCGCAATGACGAGACACGAACAGAGTTGCTCAAACTCGTGTAAATGCGCGTATGGACTATCAGCATTCGTTCCTGAGAACGTTTGCTCTCGAACCATGGCTATGAAGCCGGGACACAGCTCATAGCCGGGTGTGTGGATGGGATGTGATGATGGTGGTGGCTCCAAACAATCGCCCTTTGGAGCCGAATGTTGACGTAAGGTAAGAATGGAATCCATATGGATAGATGATAACGGGGATACACAGACAACTTGGGTTCGGAACCAGAACAGCTACCGTTCCCCGGCAACGGCGCCAGAAAGCTTGTTGGCACTCCTTACGGCCTACAGATAAATCCGCAAGCGGATGGATACCGATGTAGCTTTCACCCGGGAGTATTCCAAGGTATCGATTTCCACGGGGAATGAGAAGTGAACTAACTCTAAACTAAGTTGTCCAAGGGGGGTATGGTGGAGTGGATAAGGTGAATGACACAGAGAAGAAGAGAGAGAAGCGATAGAAGGGTAGAGAAGGTACGGGTCTGGAACCTATATATCTTTCGGTCAATGACCAGACAGGTACTACAGATAAGTGCTTGTGTCGGGACACAAAGCCAGTGATACACAGAAAGGGATGAGAAAGGGTATCACCAACTCTGTACGTTTGGGGATCCTGCAGGCCAAGCCAGGCGTGATGGGTTACAACGGCCGTATAGGGCTGTCACCACCTAACGGTTACCACCTCCGTGCCAGCTTAGGGGCAATCCAAGCTAACCTCAAGTCTAAGCACCACACTTACACTAGTCGGCTAGTACCTACCCCGTATACTAAAGATAGGCACCCAAGCAAAGCAACCAGTATACAATTATACCAATCAACTAAGCAATGAACGAGGAACGAAACAAGCATATAAAAGTAGAACTGAATGCTCAATTAATCAGAGAGAGATACAAGAGTTACCAGACACGACCCGGATGTTACTCGAAGCAGAGCCGCATCCGTAGAGGTACAGCTTGGGGAAGAGGGGCCAACACTCCGTCTCCTCTCCGGCACGCTCACCTCTCCTCTCTCCCTATTTTCTAAGTATAAGCGTGGCAGCGCTTCGCTAATGAGTTCTTCTCTTCTGGTGTGTTGAAACAGGTGCTGGAGGCCTCCTTTTATAGCTGAGGAAGGGCGGTTTGAAGTGGAGCAGCGGCCAAGCAACCGAAGGGCGGTTCCGGGCACTTCGGGCGAACGAGGCGGGTTCGGCCGAAGGGGTCGGTTCGGCCGAACTCCCCAGTTTGGCCGAACCACCCATTTGCACCGCCTCGGCCTCCAATGCCCAGGATTTCACCCCAGAGGAGGCTCTAGGTCGGTTGGGGGTTCGGGCGAACCTGAGAGTTCGGCCGAAGTGGCCCCGGTGCTTTTCTGCCTTTGGATCCACCGCATTTGTGCTGGGTTTCATCCTGATGGTCCACTCATGCCTGGGGTCTTGGTGTTTTGTACATTTTCATGTTGTGGAACACACCGGGCATAAGGGTGGGGTTCGGTCGAACCTTGGGATTCGACCGAACCCACCACTTTGGGTGGATTTGCCTCAAATTCGGTAATTCGCCTCCTGGAATCATATAGGCACTAAAACTCATGGAAATGGTTAGCAATAAGCCCTACAGCTATGGTGTGTGATTCCATTGTGTTCATTTTATACTCAGTTGGAGGTCGAAAATCAGTCCGTAACGACCGCCAACAGACGCCGCCGAGCGAGGGGTCTGCCCACAAGAGATTTTCCATGTGTCTCAGTTGTCTAAGCTAATCGACTAAGTTGTCTAAGTTCTGAACTGAAGTTATAAGGTTCTCAAGTGACTCACAGGAGAAATGGGAGCACGTGGTGGAGGCGGGGGTGGCATCACCGGCGGCGGACCTTCACCCACCCGCGCACCAATGTTCTGCATGTAGGCATGCATCTGCTGCAGCCACAGCCGGTTCAGGAGCTCCATCTCCTCAATCTTCCTCTGTTTCTCGGCCTCTGCCTACTGCATCCGCTTCACCTGCAACTCCGGGTGCTCCCATCTCTGCGTCTCTTCATCCAACCGGGTCTGCAATATTCAATCACAATGTTACAATACATTGCAAATGTAAGTAAAGTTAACGTACGATGAACAAAACAGAAATAACATATAGTGATTGCATCCTGAAGTATGAACCCGTAGGAGGTTGGCGTATGGCCGGGGAAGAGCTCGTGCTCCTCGCTCGAATTTGGGAGAGTGTGGGGGTAGCGGTCGAGTTGATGGTGCTGTCGCCAATGAAGTACCGCCCATGCTTCTTGCCTCCTCCTGCCCTCATGACCACTTCCCCATCAATGTCGTGGCAGTCGGATCAAAGTATAGCCCATGGACCTCCTTCGCCACCTCTGTGTATGCAGTGAGTCAACTGTGGACGCTGGCATTGCTGTATGCCGAGGGCGAGCCCTCCGGGTTGTACTGGACGTCGGAGGTTACCTTGCCCTTGTGGACCAAAACAAATGCCATGAACTGGTTGCAAGGCTGGCCACCATGTGACGATGACTGAGGAAATAAACAATAAGAATAAGATTAATAATTATACAGAATTGAGTGAGCGAATATAGAAATGACTTGGTGTACCCATTTTGCCCGATACTCGTCGAGGCTAAGGCTGCCCTGATGGTGTGGTACACCTAGCATCAGCAAACGCCGCTCCCGGCAAAGGTTGTGCTGCTCCTCCCACTCAGGGCTTACCCACTTCTCCACTATCACCTCCCAGCAATGGGGATGCGCGGCGCACCACCACGGAATCGCCTACAAGACATCAAGTGTATGACATATAATAAGATCGAATTGAAAGTACTTAATCTCAGAATAAATTATAATCGATTTTCATACCGCCAAGTATTGCTCCCGGGTAAACCTCATTTGTCTTGTGGGCCCTTTCTTCACGGAGACTTTGAGTGCAGCATAATAATCAATGATGGCCTGGAGGCGCGACTCATAGTGCAAGTCCTTCACGAGCTTGACACATGTTGTATGTGCCACAACAGCCGCCCTCGGCTCGGCTCCCGGGACACATGTGTAAAAGTCCTGCATATATACTCGATGTATCCGGTCATTATTTTTAGATTGTTCAATGAATGTGATGTGTTGAGTAATGTAGTGCAACGAATACTTACCCACAGCTGGGCCTTTACCCGCTCAGCCTTATTGGCGAACACCCTACCTTCCCGATCCTCCGCATCGGGACAGGCGACGTAGTGGTCAAAGGTGTAGGCCGGCTCCTCCCTGCTGCCAATCTGAACCAGACCCGGAAACAGCTCCCTGCATAGAAGACCCAGGATGCCGTTGACGTTGCGGTCGTGAGCGGCACCTGGGGTGACAACCACCCAACTCCTACCCAAGTGATTAAGGTAAATTGATAGTTCATATTGCGATTTCCAACATATGAAATGAAAAGGTACTTATAACATCTAAAATTACTTACTATTTGCCTGGGGGTGCAACTACAGGGCGATGCTCGATGGGTATTGGTCGCTTCGGGAGTTGTGAGGGACCTCGCTGCCAAAGGGCCGACAGTTCAGAGGAAGTGGACCCCCCGGCCTCCTCCTCCTACTACTCATCCTCGTGCTCCTCGGCCTCGCGCTCCTCGTCTTCCGAGGCTTGTTGGTCTGCCGCCAAAGGAATAAACTCCTCCTTGGACGATGAAGCTATGGGGGTCCGCTGTCGCCCCTTGGCACGGGACGGCCCCTTGCCTCGACCCTTCTTTCGGCCTCTGCCCTTGGGACGGGACGACCCAGCTGCATCGGACCCTCCACCCGAGAGTGCGCGGTAGAGCGACATGATCTTCCTCATTTCACCGCCCCTGCTACCCACCATCTCCACAGAGATACGGTTAGGCATATGCACAGGAGACGACTAACTAGGTTACGTGATCTACGAACCGGATATGGAAAGATCTTGCATGTGCTCACCTACGGGCTCGACGGTGGGCGAGTCGATGACGCTCGTGTCGGTGCAGACGGCGGGGAACGGCGTGCGGCGGAGCTACAAGCCGAGGACGATGTTGCAGGCTCTACCTGAAAAAACAAAATTTTGTCAAATTAAAATTTTGGCAGCACCTCCCCTGCACGGGGAGGTTTCTAAAACCCCATCATGTAAAAACCCACGGCACGAAGGCCGACAACCACATATGCAAAGATAACCACGGCACGAAGACCGACAACCACATACACAACCCCTGCATTATCGCTTTAATTTCCTCTACACGGTCGCTGTTTGTGGAAACATCATATTTGACCAAAACGGGCCATGTGACAGCTTCGATCGAAGCATGACATTATTATTATATTTAATTAAGTTCCTGGAGATATTTGTGTTCCTAAGTTTCGCGGATGATGCTCGCTTCCTCTGATCCATTCTCTTTTGCATCCACACGCGTGGAAAGAGTTTGAAAAGTTACAGCAAAGTGGTCTGCATTTGGGAAGGGCCGGGGAACATGACAACACTTCTATTTTATATATGGACAACTAGATTTTAAAAAAAATGCAGGAGCGCCGCTAATCATTCAAGAAGAAGAAAAATAGATGATTACATTGGTAGTTCTACGACTATATTTTTTTTCATGTCATAGTATACCACATACCTCGGGCGCCGGGCGCGGGCGGGAGGGAGGCGGTCCGGCGGTGCTCAGGGAAGCCGGCGGCCAGCAGAAGGACGACCACGGTGGAGCCGCGCCTAGAGACGGTTGGGGTCGGCGGCGGCCGGGGGACGGGTGGGGCCGCGCGGGCGTCGGGGCACCTCCTGATGCGAACCCGCTAGGGTTTACGCCCGATCTTTCGATGAGAGGGGGATAACTTCAATTTAGACCAGAGAGATGTTCACGCCCCGACTACAACCATCCAAGGACGCTGCACCTTAGCGACCGATACACCAACTCCAGCGGTCACCGCGATCTTGTGGAGCACGATCAACCAAACCACTAGGGTAATTCCTGCAAGCAATCGAAGAACAAGCACGAACAAATAGAACAAGCAACTCAATTGCTAATATGGAGTTAATAACCAATTTGAAAACACAGAGGTGGGGTTCTATAGACTCGAAGACGGGCGGCTGGACCAGCACGCGCGCTTACAAGCAAGTAGCAATGGCTAAACTTTCATCCAAACAAAACCCGATCTATTCGTGGCGGCTATGGAAGTATAAAAGAGGGTGGAGGACGACCAGGACATGGTTATGGTCGTCCCACATCCCTAGGACATGCCCCTATTGGGCCCCACTTGATACACGGCCCATCAGCCCAAATTCATGTGACGCAGTATTGTGGACAGAAAAGGTCTTTGTGGTAAATCGATGATTGCGGCCGCATCCGAAGAGATATGAAGGTGAGTCCAGATCCATCTGAAAGTATACTTGATTAGCTTTCCATAAAGTGTTTAAACGCCCAAAATGGAGTCCGGATGAAGTCGTGGCGGCCGTCACAAGTCATCACTTTCCTGCAGTCCGAATCGAGACTTTCCAAAACATGTTGGATTTGGTCTCTTTCCTTCCTTGGGCCAATGTGACGTGATAGCCTTATGGGAAATGTGGAAATACTTAGAATTGGTCCCCAATCAACTTTTTTGGTCCTCCATGCCTTCCATGTACGTTTAACACTCTTTTTGATCCAGGTATATATTTCTGAAAATGACATTGAACACACATCATGGTGTATGGTCATATCCGAGCATGTGATGTCCTCATCATTCTCCCCTTCTTGGCTGCAAGTCGTCCTCGACTTGCTCCAGTTGCATTCAGAAGTTCTTGGTTTGAAGTTGAAATATGAAGCGAAAACTATGCTGTCCGACAACAACCAATAATGCTCCCCTTCTTTAGGTTGAACCTATTGAATAAGAGAAACACTAGGAAAACTTTGCGAGACGTTATTAGTGTTAGTGCAACCCCCTATGTGATCATGGTATTGCAGCCCAAAAGGAGAATTTAGATTAGGGCAAATATAAACTTTATGCACCAAATACTCTCCTTTGCAATTATACTTGCCAATAAAGTGATATGTATGATTAGACAAGCATGAAAATTCAGAATATGCAAAAAGCTTCTCCTCTAAACATTTTAGATCACAAAGAATATCAAATTCAATATAGCCCAAAGTATTTAAAGAAGACATCAATTTTAGTTCATCTTGTGCACAAGTAATAGAATGGAAAAGTTTTTCTTCAGTACATTTGTATGGTTCCAAACCAAAAGAATCACACTTATTCACTACTTGTGGCATATGAGTAAAAGAATCATCAACACACAATTCCTCTTTATCACAAGGAACAACAAGTAATTCATCTTGTGACAAAGGTAAATCTACAACGGTTTCTACTATTTGTTGCTCTTGATAAGCATGCAAAGTGGACAAGTTTTTAATATCATGGGTCACATCATTCTTGCAAATAATCGTAGATAACAAAATCTCCTTTCAGCACTAATGGCAAGCCAAAACAATGAAGCAATATTGTTGTATGATTTGCTAATTAGCATGGTTCAAATTTCAGAATTAAGCCCTTTCATGAACCTACTCATAACATCTTCCTTGCATTCATCTAATCCACCAAACATGACACAAATCTTAAACTATGATAGTATTCTTTGATAGTCCTACTATCTTGCTTCAATTTGTCCAATTTTGCAAGTAAACAATCAGCATAATATTCAGGAACATATTCAACTCGAAAAAACATTTGAAAATCTTTCCAAGTTTGTGGAACTCTATTGTGCCTACAAATATGTTTCCATGTAATCAAAGCATATTTTGTTAAAGCACTAGAAGCAGCAAAAATCATTTCATGTTCAGACAAGTCATAACTATCAAATTCTGCATCTACCTTAAGCTCCCAATCAATATAAGCTTCAGGATCAAACATACCAGCATATAATGGCAAATGTTGAATCACATCCTGAAGATGAGGGTCTAGTTTCAACTGCTCAAAAATCTCTGTATCACCTGCCATGATTAGTAGACAACAAGAAACACAAAAATAAGATGTATCCTCCTGTCAACTACTAGATGTGTTGGTTGTAATTCTCTCAAACTAAACTTGTTCAAAACAAGCTCTTACAAGTTCTTACCAAGCAAAACAGGAGGTGACGGCAACCAACAAGACAACAACCTCGAAGATAGTGTATCGGTGCCGCAGCAACAAGACCTGTCAAGCTGTAGTCGTATATGTGGAGCTATAGGTGGGCAGAAAACAAGGAATAGCTAGCACCACATTAGTTAAAATAAAGCAAGCTGAATAATCGTTCAACGGTGGTACCGTGCTAGTTCTAGCCTAGACCGAGCTAGAGATGCGAGCCTGGACACAAAGAAAGTCACAACGCACCACCGGAAACAATATATAGTCACTACAATCAGATCAACCCCTTTCTTTCTTCTCTTTCTTTTATTATTTTTTCTCTTTTTTTTCTTCTTTTCCCTTTCTTTTAGGGGACTCAAATCTTCTGATTGATGCTGTGATAACCAAAACAAATGGCAGCATACAACCCCTACCAAAACAGATTTACAATTCTTAATTCAGCTAGCTAGATGCGCAAATCTCCAAGGCGATTGCGGAGTGCTCAAAAGGCATTTTTGACCAAGGTCAGATCCGTTGGAAAGAGCACGAGTTAAACTTCCCAGATTGTACTAAAACATCTAGTTTGGAGATTGTACATGGAAACTGCAGTAGTTTTCTTCTCATGCTAGAAAGGAACTCCGAAATAAAATGTGACAAGAATTCGAAACTTTAAAGGACTAAACTAAGACCAGCAACTTGACACAACCGAAGCAACCGAAAACTCAACAAGCTCTAACTAAGCAGTACTAGCAAAGGCTCAAAGAGTTTATAGGATTGTAGGTAAACCAATCTACTATTTTTTGGCTTTTCTGGACTATAGGAAATTAAAATCAGCAAAGAATTGGATAACTCTCACCAATAAACCTTGCTCTGATACCAACTGATGCGAACCCGCTAGGGTTTACGCCCGATCTTTCGATGAGAGGGGCATAACTTCGATTTAGATTGGAGAGATGTTCACGGCCCGACTATAACCGTCCAAAGACACTGCGCCTTACCAACCGATACACCAACTCCAGCGGTCGCCGCGATCTTGTGGAGCACGATCAACCAAACCACTAGGGTAATTCCTGCAAGCAATCAAAGAACAAGCAAGAAAAAATAGAACAAGAAACTCAATTGCTAATATGGAGTTAATAACCAATCTAAAAACACAGAGGTGGGGTTCTGAAGACTCGAAGACGGGCGGCTGGACCAGCACGCGCGCTTACAAGCAAGTAGCAATGGCTAAACTTTCATCTAAACAAGACCCAATCTGTTCGTGGCGGCTATGGAAGTATAAAAGAGGGTGGATGATGACCAGGACATGGTTATGGTCGTCCCACAACCCTAGGACATGCCCCTATTGGGCCCCACTTGATACACGGCCCATCAGCCCAAATTCATGTGACGCAACATTGTGGACAGAAAAGGTCTTTGTGGTAAATCGATTATTGCGGCCGCATTCAAAGAGATATGAATGTGAGTACAGATCCATCTGAAAGTATACTTGATTAGCTTTCCATAGAGTACTTAAACGCCCAAAACGGAGTCTGAATGAAGTCGTGGCGGCCGTCACAAGTCAGCACTTTCCTGCAGTCCGAATCGAGACTTTCCAAAACATGTTGGATTTGGTCTCTTTCCTTCCTTAGGCCAATGTGACGTGGTAGCCTGATAGGAAACGTGGAAATACTTAGAATTGGTCCCCAATCAACTTCTTTGGTCCTCCATGCCTTCCATGTATGTTTAACACTCTTTTTGATCCAGCTATATATTTCTGGAAATGACATTGAACACACATCATGGCATATGGTCTTATCTGAGCATGTGATGTCCTCCTCACCTCCCGGGCCGGTCGGCCGGGCGGAGTCAAGGCCCAGCAGTAGGGCGGGCGGCGCGGGGCGCGTTAGGGCAGCGAGCGGGGTGGGCGGCGGCAAGCGAGCGGTGCCGTGGGGCAGGCGGTAGCCGAGCGGGGCGGTGATGGGCGGGCAGCGGCGGGTGTGGGGCGTCGGCGGCGAGAGAGGCAGCAGGGGTCAATAGGGCTTCGGGCGCGAGGGCGAGCGCTTAAGTCCCCCAAAACCCCCTGTTTGTCGAGTGCCCTAGATATGGCACTCGACAAACAGATCTGCCACACGGCAATGACGTGGCAGTGCACGCGGCGCATGTCCGACCGGCCACGTGGTTGTTTGCCGAGTGCATGGGCCACGACACTCGGCAAAAACCACCTTTGCCAACCAAGACACGTGGCGAATGAGTGGCCCGACCAGGCACTGACCGGCCAACCACATGGCCCTTTGCGGAGTGTCTCCTGGCAAACAGTCGGCAAAGCACTTGTTTGCCGAGTGTAGCACTCGGCAAACATTTTTTTAGAACCTTTATTTCATGTAAATATTTTCAAATTTGTTCAAATACATATCCAACCATCTTGTGAAATACATTCAACAATGCACATTTTATGCTTCTATGAGTTGTTTTCATTATTTCATGCACATATAGCTCATTATTCTTTCAGATATTTCATTATTTCATGCAGAGAGAGTCATAAAAAATAATTAAAAATTATCAAATGAGTCTGAAAAATTATGATAACTTGGAATGAAACAATCTATGTTGTCTACTACTTATGAAAAAAGTTATGAATTGAAACTCTAATTCAACTTCACTTCGTTTTGAAATCCAGTCGTATCCTTCTCAACACTCTGAAACTTCTACGTGGAGATGCTCCGATTTGTAAGGGTCGTATATGAAAAACTTTTTGAAATTGTCTCAACTTTTTACCACAGCCTCCACATAAGATATTATAAGCTTTCGACAAATCTTATGGAGAGGAGAAAAAGTTTGGAGCGCAAAATCAAAAGTCTGAATGGAACTATCTATTCTTTGCCGAGTGTTTTAGAAAAAACACTTGGCAAAGTGAAAAGATTTGCCGAGTGTCTGCAAGCAAACACTCGGCAGTGCCGAGCACTCGGCAAAGTCACCAAATCTATTCTTTGCCGAGTGTTTTAGAAAAAACACTTGGCAAAGTGAAAAGCTTTGCCGAGTGTCTGCAAGCAAACACTCGGCAGTGCCGAGCACTCGGCAAAGTCACCAACCCAGCCGGCCAAAAGCTCTTATTTTAATTTTTTTAATTTTTTGAGTTTGATTTTCAAGTTTTTCAAAGTTTTTTTTTTCAAATTTTCAAAGTCTTTACCGAGTGTCTCCCTCATACACTCGGCAAAGAGCCAACAGGTGAAACGACCGTGGCACGTGTTGGCGCTTTGCCGAGTGTCTGGCTTTAGACACTCGGCAAAGAGCTAACTCCCAAACGGCCGTTAGCGGCCGTGGCAAGTGTTGGGCACGTGGCACCGCTTTGCCGAGTGTCAGGGTTTAGACACTCGGCAAAGCGCTGACGTCCCAAACGGCCGCCAACGGCCATTGGCGGCCGCGGCACGTGCATGCCCTTTGCCGAGTGTATGTTTTTTGCCGAGTGTATTTGGTGGAGACACTCGAGAAAGGATTTGTTTAGCCGAGTGTCTTTTGTTTGACGAGTGTATTCTTGAGACACTCGATAAAGATGTAGACACTCGACATATACAGGTTTCCGTAGTGTTGATCACTACAGTCCACTGACTCAGGACTGAATGGCCATAATCTAGAAACACAAGATGGCACCTTTAACACTTCTTGCCTTACTTTTCCAAAGGCAAAGAGAGGGAGGGATTGAGATCCATTCTTTGCAGATTTTTCTTCTTCACGCAAACCAGTAGCCAATTTGTTTAGCATAATCAGAAACTGAAATAGAAATTAGATGTCAGTTCAAAAGAAACATATCGTCCCAACTTACTTAGGTAACAAGAATTACTAACTTATTCCAGCAGTGCTCGTCGACAAAAAGAATTCCATAGTCCCAACAGTTACTTGAGTACCGCTAATAATGAGCAAAAAGGAATACAACTATCTTAGTGCTTATATACAGTATTACGTAGAAAACACAGGCATTGCAGTCTTTCCAAGGCACGAAGCTCTGATCTTAAATTGTCTGCACCGAATGCTGGACAGTTACACAGATAAGCAATCACCTACTAACAGAATAATATAATTCCTTCATTTTGGACATGAATCTTTGATCTTAAATTGTACAATGAAAAATGCTAATGCAGTTTCTGACAACACGAGAGATGGAAGAGTGTTAACCACGTGAGTGCACATTACACGCCATGAGTCTTTGATGAGTCCTACCCGTCCTCCCCGGCGGAGGCGTGGAGGCAATCAGTGGTCCCGAGCCGGGTGATGTCTAGGTACGTTCTTCCGTTTGATCCGACCCATGAGAGATGGAAGAGTGTTAACCACGTGAGTGCACATTACACGCCATGAGTCTTTGATGAGTCCTACCTGTCCTCCCCGACGGAGGCGTGGAGCCAATCAGTGGTCCCGAGCTGGGTGATGTCTAGGTACGTTCTTCCGTTTGATCCGACCCAACGCGAATCGGAGCAGGTCCTGCATGGAGCCCGCTGTGCAGGGGTCGTGTACCAATTTTTTTCCCTCCAGCCCACTGCTTGAACGATGGTTATGTGCCATAGGAGAGGTACTGCAGATTTTTTTTTAAAAAAAAACAAACAAACCACGCCCCCTGATTTCACCCTCCTGGTCCCATTTAGGCCGGTCTTAAATTAAGTTTCGTAGACACAATTATCTAGAGTAACACATTATCTAAAAGCGTTTAAAATTAGGATGAAACACATCTCTCTCAATGCAACATCTCTCTCAATGCATAGTTTCATCAATTGTTGTTTTACGAGTCACATATAAGACACAAACTGTCTAAGTAACTGTGTACGTAAAATTTCATCACCATAAAACTAATTTCACCTCTGACACGTCATTAAAACAGTCAATTTATTTTCTATCACACTGCCGTAGAAACCGGCCTTACACGCGGAGCAGTGCGCGGGGACGGCATGAGACAAGCCTGCCGCCGAGCCAACAACCCTCTCTCACACCAACCCTCCACGGCACACCTACCGACTACCGTCCCCGCGACCCCACGTCTCTCGTGCCCCGCCTGTCAGTATTCGATCCAGACAGATAGAACGCGTCCGTCGCCATCTTTCCCCTCCCTTGCGTGTTTGCTGACGCCACCGCCTGCATTTATCAACCGCCGTGCCCCATTGGGAGTCTTCCATTCCGTCTGATTCCGCAGAGAGCTCCCGATCCCGCGTCCCTTCCGCCGCCGCCTGGCTCTCCGGAGAAGTCAACTTCTCCCCCTCGCGAGATGGCTCAGGTAACGTAGTGCTAGCCCCCTGTAAAATTTCTATGTCGAATCTCAGGTCCCGCCATTCGATTGATTGATAATGATTTTTGGGGTAATCCGGTCCCCGAAACGATTTCCGACGATTTCTTTACTGGTAGCGAAGATCCTGCACTATAGGCTCATGGCGCCAGAGATGAAGCGTCCGCTTGATTTGCGAATTTGGGTCTGATCTGTAGGTGCGAAAGCAACTTGGTAAACCTACACAGATCTATGGTTGAATTTTTTATGCACAAGCATGTTTTCCATTGATGCTGTGGAAAAAAAGGCCCTTTGTCCAGACAATTTTGGGTCCAGTGATGGCATGATACTCTATTAGCTATTTATTTGAAAGCCACCAAGTCTCAATGATGAGTGTAATGTTTTAATTGTTCATGATCGTAGAAAAGCCACCAAGCTGAGAGGAATGACTCTCTGAACTCTAAAAAGGCTTGAAAGTTGAAACTACTCTTTATGTGCACAAATTATTGTGTCTTGTTTCATGAGATGTTGAACTGGTTTCTATCTTTTTCATGATTGAAAACATTAACCACGTTATATGCTGAGTTTTTGTTATGATTACATTGTCGTGATAGAACATGCATGCTATGCAGTTGTAGAATATGAGTGGTTCTAATAACGCATGGCCTTCATATAGAAGGGTAGGTGGAAAAACCATTATCATCATATTGATTAGGAGGCAATACCTCATATAAGTCTTACACCTGGGAATTGCTTTAGTTATGGTGTCCACGGAATCTGGACTCTGGAGAAGCAAGTCCATTTTTGCTCTTCTATCCAGTGGAGGTATTAATTCCTGCTATTTTTTTTTCTGGGATGCAGACTGTCGTACTCAGGGTTGGCATGTCCTGTGAAGGCTGTGTTGGAGCTGTTAAGCGGGTTCTGGGCAAAATGGAAGGTTGATTCTCTTGCTTTCTATTTTTTTCTTTATTGTCAGCTCTTTCGACTTGTAACTGGAATTCTGAAATTGGGCATGGCATTCTGTTTTGCTTGTTCTGCACTTGTAACTAAATCTCTACTTTCCCATGTAAAACCATGGTCAAGATAAGCCCCTGTTGCTGGTTGTGGCTATGGTAGAATGACCTATAGAATTTCATAACAAACTTGTCATGCTTTTCAAAATGTTCTTCATTACCGCTAGTTACCATGTAGATGGGCCAATTCAGTGGATTTTCCATTAACTACATGAATGCAGTTAGAGAATGTAGCATGCTGTTCTGTTTTCCTCCTACATTATTTCGAATGGTAGAAACAGCTAGTTTCTGGTTTCAGCAATGTGATTTTATCTCTATAATCCTACTCTGAACTTTTAAGTTTTAAATTGCTGGCTAGTCCTACAAGTAATTTATCTCTGTTTATTTTATTGTTAAATTGTAAGCCAGTTGCTTTCATACTACCTTTTAAGTGACCGACTTATGTGGAAGAAGAATGAACCTCTTGCAGTTCTCTGAACATATTGCCTACTTATGACATGGTTGAAATTCATCAGCAGTTTTGATTTATAGCAGCAGTTGCAGTCTCTGAACCTACGTTTGTCATGTGGTGGCTTCAGGTGTTGAGTCTTACGAAGTAGACATCAAGGAGCAGAAGGTCACAGTGAAGGGCAATGTAACACCTGATGCAGTTCTGCAGACTGTTTCGAAGACGGGCAAAAAGACTTCGTTCTGGGAGGCTGACCAAGCCACGGCACCTGCTGATGCTACTGCTTGAGAAGTTGACGTAACACATTCCAGTAGAATTGTCCCGTAAAACTACAGGTTGGTCTGTTCTGATGGTATTTAGCTTAAATATATTTCAAATAATGCCAGACTGCTAGTAAAATTTGTACATCATGTATGCTCGCTATCCCTACCCTGTAATGGTTTGACCCGTTTGGGAAGATAATGGAGAATTGTCTGTGTGATGTTTGACGTGTTTTATAAGGTTTAGGGCGTTGTGCTACCATGCCATGTTTAATCAACTAGGATGCCCGTCCACGCAAGATGTCACGACGGAATGATGCTTTTTTTTTTCTTTTGGTAGGAATAAAAAAGAATTAAACATACTATGATGTTTGCAAATTCTCAGCTAATGTTTTTTATTAGCTAAATATCAACTATCTAATTAGCTAGTTCAGCTCAGCTAATTTCAACTAACCAATTAATATATTAGAACTATTGAATTAGCTAGGTGGATCTAAACATGACCTTAGTAGTCTGTTAAGCGAGCGTGGAGCAAATTGCAGAATTTATGTTATGGATCGGCTCATATTGAGATGGGCAGCTAAGTCTTGTACTCCCAAAAATCAGCTTACAACCAAGTAAATTCAGCATTGGACCGGAAAGACCAAGTTGAAAGAAACCTTTTTATTAGCTAAATAGCAACTATTCAATTAACTGGTACATTCAGTATTGGACTGTCCAAGCTGAAAGAAAATATAGATCACGATCTTAACGGCGAATAAAATGGCTGCACAAAATTTGCATTGCAGATACTTAGTGTTACGTTGTCCGGACACGAGACGCTGCCTGCCAACTTCCAACATACCCTGCTGGTCTGATCAAATGATCGCAGAATGCTGGACGAGCGCCCTCAGCATTCGGTGCAGGCGATCCAGGTGTTACGTTTCATCAAGAAGAAATTGAGCCGCGCTGTCACTCTGGCAGCTTGTGGAAGTCCAGCGATTGTGCACCTTTTCTTTTACGTCGCTTCGAGGTTGTTTGGTTTCCTATGTTATCAACCAAAAAAGCTTGCTTTGCTTCCTCTTTAAATTGCTACGACCTCATTCTAGATCATAGAGCACTTGGTTTTAAGTTCAATTTCTAAAATTTTGATAAAATCTATTCCTAATTATAAAGCAAGGAAGGTATTTTCATGCGTTCTGCCCTCTGTTTTTTCATCCGTCGTTCGACCCTCCATTTTTTTCATCTGTATTACAGTCGGACTGGGTTTATGATCCGAGTCAACGGTGGCCGCCAGACCCAGCCCGCGCCAAGCCGACAGCCGCTGTGCTGCTCTTCTCGCTGCACCAAGCAAATGGTCGTTGGGCCTCCTGCCTGCGCCCAGCAGGCGGCCACTAGGCTGCTACTCTCGCCGTACTGAGACGACACGAGGCGCTGGGCCTGCTGCATCGGCGGAGCGGAGAAAAAGAAATGAGATCAGTGTATCACGAGATATAGAGAGAAAATTAAGGAAAGATAAAGTCCACGGAAGAAAGGAAAGATAAGCATGCGGATTAAGAAATATTCTTGCAATTTTACAGTATGGTCCTTAATAACAGAGAAAAGAAATCATACAGAGAGCCTTTAGGAGGCAAACGTACAGGCATGACATAAAATAAAAAATTGCATTGCACTCTTTATAATAGCAGTGTATTCTCAAGGACTACATCATGTACGTATATTTTCTTGAACAATGAAATAAGTAATAAATAGTATCATATTTGTGCTTGATAATTATGATTTATGGTCTATGAAATAAATATAGAACGGCTGTAAGACTTGCGCCATTTCTATTAATATAGAAATATATATATATATATACTATAAGGATCCAGTAGAATTAAAAACACTTCTCACCCAAAAAAATCCTACCCACCCCTCACAGAGGACCCACATGTCAGGTCTAACGGTGGAAACGACGTGAAAAGTTTTTAAAAACGATGTTTCTAGAGAGCTTTTGCCGTTTTGTGCACTACTTTTCTCACAAATTTTTTTTTACCCACCCCGTATACCCACCAATCAAATAGTCTAAAATAATCCCTGGTAGTTCCCTTCCTACTCGACGTCTGAGACCACCACATCTCTACGAAGTCCGCACCGAACCCTAGAGCCCCCACGTAAACGAAAGGGAGTTTGACGGCAACACGACGGCGGCCGAACTGCCGGTGGTCAGCCTGACTTTCCGGGCTGTGACCGTGCTCGTGCTGGCGTTGTGCGGCCGAAAGGATCGCCGCGGCAGCAGCTGGGCCATGGAGATCGACGCGCCGAAGTTGCGATCGTTGGAGTATAAGGGGATTGTTCGCACCCAAAATTGGCAGTTTCCTATCAGGCCGAGGGCAACCGGTCAGACCGGTTGTAGGAAGCGGTCAGACTGGTTTTACTGTAGCCGATCTGGCAACGGCCAAACCGGTCTGACCGGTTTCCCTATCCGGTCTGACCGGTTAGAGTAGGTTTAGGACTTTAGAGTTTTATCCCATATTGTAAACCGACCTAAAGGGGTACGACTTCCCCACCCTATAAATATAAAGGGTCATGGCCGATTGAGAGATATTCCCAATCGAATCTATCAAATCTACCTTTTTATCGTTTTGTCTTTACTTTTATCTCTTTACTCTTCTCTTCCAACCCTACCATGTTGTTCTTCCTTCGTCTCTATGTCGATTGAAGGCGTTCTAGGTGGCCTGCCGATCCTAGAACAACCCAAGGTGCGTCTGTCCTGACGGGGTCCCTCCCGGACGGGCGTTCGTTGGTCTTTCGCCGGGCACCGCCGGCGAAACCGGTCTGACCGGTTATCAAAACCGGTCTGACCGCTTTGCGCGGAAGGGCAGCAAGGAGCTACTCCGCGTGCTTGTTGTTGGCGCGATCTCGTGTCAACAGGGATTCTGCGGAGGTTCCTGCTGAAATCGCCAATGCCGGAAATGGAACGGCTGGACCTGCACATCCTGCAGGACCGAGGCCTAGACAACGTTTACTACGAGAGGAAGGGACCAACAGCAAGGCGCGCGCTCTTCTGGCAGTTCGTGCACAACTTCACCAGTGCCAGGGCCCTCAAGCTGAAGGTGGACTACGACCTCAAGGACATCGCCGCCATCGGCAAGGTGTGAGGCGCGCCAAGCTCCTGTGCGCGTTCCCAGCGCCGAGCACCTCGAGCTGGAAGGGGTGCATCGTCCGACGAGCAAGACGGCGGTCGTGGCCATCGCCAACCTGCTGCAGTGCTGCCCTGTTCTTCGTGACTTCAGGCTGAAGCTGAGCGACATGCCACCTTTCAACCAGAAGAGCAGCAGCTATGGGTGGTCTTTCTTGTCGAGGAAAGATCGGCTGGATTACAGCGAATCTATCGATCGATTCACAAGCCGTGGCAAGCAGGCGAAGATCGCCAGGCGGGCATCGGTCACCGCCCAGTGGGTTGGCTTGATGCATCGCGTCGTGTACCGCTTCTACGACGAGCAGCATGCAAATCTCACCGCCGCCAACGCCAACAACGTCAAGGTCGACGAGCAGTGCATCCTGGAGAAGCTCGGCACCGGCCACAGCGGCCGCGCGCGTACTCATCCTTCCTTCATATTCAGAATGCATTCGTAGATGGATTTGGTGGACGTGGATTTATAGTTTAGTTTTTCTGAATCTTTATTGCAGTTCTATTCGATCATTAGCAATTGATTTGGTTGTGAGAAAGCTAATGCATGTGTGGCTCATTCCAACGTGGCAACGTCACTTGATTTGACGTTGGAAATTGCACTGCCAGGACAAGCGCAGTTTCGTCAGCTTCAACACGATTCTCCCCGCTTGCTTAGGTTGAACTTTTACTGTACAGTTTATGTTTATTTGAAGATGACCAAACAAGACACATCCTTCCAAACCAAGGTATATGTTGATTCATATGTGGGTTCACGTCAATAATCCTCAAGGTAAGTACTGAGATATAATTATGTAACATCACATATATTTAGAATGACTACTATTACTGAAGTCCTGCAACGGCAAGCTATGAGCTGCTGCTCTATATTATAGATTTCAAGCAATCTATTTATCTATATGGTTTTTTTATGTGAGTGAACCTCTACTGCATTCTCTGAAGAGTGACAATTAAAATTTTCTTAGAATGTCAAGTCACAATTTTCTTAGATTGCACTGGTTAGTTTATGGATTTCTTGAACCAAATAATCTAAAATAACCCGATAATAAGAATCAGGTCGCCGTGCATAGCGGGGAATGGGGATCAACAACGGTGCCTGGATCTTAAGGGCGCTAACAGGATCAAGCTTCTTCGGAAGAGCCACCAGGTACTTATGTCACCATGTAAGACGTCGTCTCCCCTCTAGGTACTTAGGCCACCATACAAGCATCATGTCTCATCTGGGCTTTGTTGATCGTGTGATCTTCAGCCTGGTGTTAGGTGATCGCTGGTGTGGACGGACCATTGCAGCACGCCAACTGTTGCAGTTGCCGTTCCTAGGAGTAGAGAAAAGAGATTGCTCAGACATCCGTCACATGACTCACATCGCAGTTCAAGGCAGGCAAGCAGGTGCACGCATGTTGCTTATTGAAGTACTTGGGATTTGAAGTTCGGATATAGTCCAAGAGTTAGTGACTTAAAAGCGATTCCTTCCCCACACTACTGATTTTAATTCTATTATTGCTTCCGTGAAAGATCGGATACATATGCCTTGTGCCTATGACCAATTCATTACTTTATTGCATAGTTTTATCATGGGCTGCAAGGGTCTTGGCGCTCTGGTTGGGCATACAGAGAAAACTGGTGGAGACCAGCAGAGAAATAAAGAGATCATAAATGCATCACCATCATAGTCCAAACATCATGGGTGTGAATGAATTGGAACTGTTGTTGTTGGAGGGTGAAAGTGGAGAGTACAAATAAACGTGAGTATCCTGTTGTTGGTCGATATGCTCCCTTTGAAATTCCTAACCTGGAATGGAGACATCGTTTTGTTCTAGCATATATAAAACTGATAATATTGTTCATTTGCTACTGGAATAGATTTTCTGAAGGAAGGTGATATGTCTCTATATTTTTTTCAAGAGCAGACCTGAATTTAATCCAAAATTTTAACGTAATTTTCTACACTAGCACTTGAAAGTAATCTATTCCTTTCATTGCTTTTTGGTTATGTTGCAGTTGGATTCTGTGATTGTACATGGCTGCTGCTATTTTCTTGGCTGTTGCAATTTTCTTTTCAGACTATGGAATGCAAGAGATCTCTGCTCATAGACTTTTCAATTTTTCTTAGCGTCAAGGGGAAAACAAAATGATTGAATGTTAGTCGATAAGATTCTTTGTGGGGCTCCGATGAGACCCGCTGGCAAGAAGAAGAAGCGTGTCGTGGGAGGGGCCAGGGTGCCGCCCGATCCGCGGCGCCCCAGGTCCCGGAGACTGCAGCACTGGCCACGTCCGGGATGAAGAGGTCGGCGTTGGTGCGGATTCCATCGGAGCCCTCACAGAGGGAGAGGTGGACTCAGGCCGGCGTGGGCGGTGGGGAAGACGTCGGGGAGGCCATGGTCCCACCGCATGAGATCTTGGTGCGCCATGCGACTGACTGCACACAACACGGTGCTGGGAGGACGTTCAAGGGTCGCGACCTCCGCCGCGTCCGCAACCCCGTCTTGCACCGCACCGGCTTCCTCGACTAAGGCGGAGGCGAGTCATCACGTCCCTTTCGCCTTCTTAATTTTTGTTTTTTTTGATATGTTTCTTTTCTAACGTAAGAGTGTGAAATTCAATCCAAATATTTTTCTAATACATGCGTGTGTCGCACGTGCACTCTACTAATATATATATATATATATATATATATATATATATATATATATATATATATATATATAACAAAGAAGCAATCCTTCACGCGTTTGTCTAACATAATTTTTTTGGTACGTCGTCCGTATGCGTCACCGAGACGGACTCGCGCCGCCGTGGCTACAACACCGAGTCTGTGCGCGGCCGCGTCTGCACCAGAAAAACAAAAGTCCGTTTCCATATATTACTGCCATCTGCTGCCCACATACCTGATCCATGTGCCAGCCCGACAGCGTCCAGAAAACATCAGAGCACGGCACGCAACTTTGCGCCGACCATCAACGACTGCATCAAGTGTTGCTGCCCCGTCGTGGCTCCGCATCCTCGTTGGGTAGCCTTGGCCTGCTCAGCAGGTCAGCGCTTTCTTTATGCTCCTTCGTGCTGCTGCGTTCATGTGTTGATATGATAATTTCCTTGCCGGGGCTGGCGTTAGCTACTTAGCTCTATTTGCCGCTGCTCGGTGGTCTGCATGCACTTTAGTTTTCTGATGAAGTACCGATTCACGTTAACTACTACTTTTGCAATTGGGCTCTGCATGATAGGTGTAATTAGATGGTGTACAAAAATAAACTATACGCAACTTGTTTGTTGTGATAGGCTAGCTTGTCATTAGATGTGGAGTTAGTGATGTCTATGGCTCCTGCGTGCTTTCGTAGATAAAGTTCCATTCACCTATAATAATATATGGACATTAATCAATCCACATTAGTTCATCTCCTCTCGATGTCCCGCACAGTCATACACAACCCCTTTGTCTTTTCAGGTCGCTCACATCTCCATCGTTGACCCGCATTCCTTCTCGGGCGCAACATCTACCAAGGATTTCTCATTTGCTGTGCTCCTCAACAGATGTGGAGTTTGCAGTGTATGTGGCTCCCGTGCGCCTTCACTCACAATGTCTCCTTGACCCATAGCAACACACGGACATCAATCAACCCATAATACCTCGTCTTCTCTCACTGTCGGTGCTGGGATTGGGCGGCCAATCCTCAGCGCCACGCAGAATACGCTGTGTCCCGTCCCCTGACGGTTGATGCAAGAGCTAGCACAGTGAGACAAGGGTTTATCCTGGTTCCGACCGTGAGGTCGTACGTCCAGCAGAGTGCGCTCGTGGCGCTGTACTATCTTGCACCGGAGTGCTTGCAGTGGGGGGCTACAAGCGAGGTGGGAGAGGAGAAGGAGTCTCCATGTCCCTGAAAATGAGTGTGAAAGTGATTGAGGCGAGTGCCAATATCGTGTGCGGTGGTGATCGTGTCTGTCTCTGTGTCCCTATCTCCCCCTGTCCCTCTCGCTCCCTTCCTCCTTTTATAGGCCAAGGAGAGAGGGGGGGAGGGGCTTACAAGTACAAGTACAGCGTGTGCTATAGGGGCGCGCACTGGAGAGCATGGCACCGGGCGTGCGGTTGTCCTTGACCCTGGCAGAGGATTTATGGCGAGCTCCGGCTTCTGCGGGCGTCATGGCCGTCCCTGTGCTTGTCCTGGAGTGGTTTCGAGGGGTGTCGTTGCCGTAATCCGCGCCCAGCTGCCCGCCGCTGGTTGATTCGAGGGCGTGGCAGGTGGGGAAGGACGGGAGCTGGCGGCACAGGGGTCGGCATGGTGGTTGCTGTTGACCACAGTGCGCGGCGTGCCCGGTTTACCGGGGAATGGCCGAGAGTTGGTGGATTTGACCCGGCGTTCGTCATCACCGGGCCGCGCCTGACCGGAGTCCGCGCTCGGTCGCTGCTCATATATTCGTTCGAGGGCTCTTTACGCCCATTCAAGGGCTGCACCGGGGGGGGGGGGGGAAAGGACGGGAGCGGGTGGAACAGTGGTGCGGAATGACGCCTGCAAGTCTGCACAGGGCTTTGCGCAGTGCCGCATGCGTCTGCACAGTGGCGGTGAGGACGTAGAGTGACCGGAGCAGGTAGAACAGCGAGCTCTGCGGTGTCAGCGGCGCGGCGTGGGGACAGATCGCCTTTTGACTTCGGCGCCCGCCTGATGGGGCGGGCATTAAATGCCGTTGTCGGGCGGGGCGCCGGGGCGCGCCGCGTTGAGTAGAGGGGTGGCCTCGAGCGAGGCGGAGTTGGCTTGCCTGCTCGAGGGGATGCGTGGCCCTTGAGCGAGGCGGAGTTTGCGTTGCGCCTGATCCGGGGTGCCCGGGTCCCTCGACCGAGGCGGAGACGGGGGTCGCTTACTTGGGTCCCCTCGTTAGGCGAGCTCGGACGGCTATATTTGGGCCGTGATAAGCTGTGACGGGTCGCGCTGCCGAGGGGGCCCTTCCGGGCTGCTGGTGATTCGGTCCTTCTGTGGTTAATCGTTTTTTGAGGGTGATTACCCCGATGGTTAGGGGACCCCCTGGGTCTGTCCCCGACACTCACCATCCTGCATTGCCGCACGCACCCTCATCGTCTTCTCACGTCACTCGCAATACCTCGTCTCCTCTCATCATCTCACACCACCACACGCTATCCTTCGTCTTCTCACTTCGCTCGCACTCCATATGTTTTTATGACTAAGTTCCATTTATCCGTAGCAACGCACGGACATTTATGCTAGTTTATAGAAAAAACTAAACTTTAAAATCCAATTAGTTTTACCAAACGCACCATGAAATATTTCTTCTGATGTATTCACTAGTAGAGTGCACATGTTGCGAGTGTATTAGAAAAACATAGTAAATAATAATTTTACTTCTTTAATTTGTGGGTGAGCTTAAGCCAATTTTTGATAAATTAACCGGTAACTTGGTAAAGAGTAAACTGATGTCAAAATGATTTAAGCTTATCTGTTTTGTGTAATATCTTTTTTAATCAATGATGAAAATTAATGTTGATGTTTGGAGGCCCGCGCGTGTATTAGAAAAATATTTGGACTGAATTTCACACTCTTACGTTAGAAAAGAAACATATCAGAAAAACAAAAATTAAGAAGGCGAAAGGGACGTGATGACTTGCCTCCGCCTTAGTCGAGGAAGCCGTTGCGGTGCAGGACGGCGTTGGGGACGCGGTGGAGGTTGCGACCCTTGAACGTCGTCCCAGCGCCCTCCAGCACCGTGCTCTGTGGAGTCGCATGGCGCACGACGATCTCGTGCGGTGGGACCATGGCCTCCCCGACGTCTTCCCCACCGCCCACGCCGGCCTGAGTCCATATCCCCCTCTGTGAGGGCTCCGATGGAATCCGCACCGACGCCGACCTCGCCATCCCGGACGCGGACAGTGCTGCAGACTCCGGGACCTGGGGCGCCGCGGATCAGGCGGCTGTTGGTACTCCTTACGACCTACAGATAAATCCGCAAGCGGACGGATACTGATGTAGCTTTCACCCAGGAGTATTCCAGGGTATCGATTTCCACGAGGAACGAGAAGTGAACTAATTCTAAACTAAGTTGTCCTAGGTAGATGGAGTGGAATGAACGGAATGGATGGAGTGGATGACAACAACAAAGAGATAGGAAGGGCACTAGGAGGGTAGAGAGGGTACGAGTCTGAAAGCGGTACTCTACTGATTGATCAAGCAGATCAGAGGATACAGATAGATACTTACTTCGGGACAATGGACACCAGTGACACGCAGACAGGGATGAGAAGGGGTGCCACCAGCTCCACACTGGGGGATCCTACAGGCCGACTAACGAGATGGATTACAAAGGCCGTATAGGGCTGCCACCACCTAACGGCTACCACGCGTTCGTTGAATCGGGGGCAAACTAAGTTAACCTCAAGTCTAGGCACCGCGCCTACACTAGTCGACTAATTCCTGGCCGGGGGCGATTCGGCCGAAGGCCCCAGTTCGGCCGAATTGGCTTGGCCTCTGGCCGGCCTCCCCAGCACCGCCTCTGCCTTGTGGCCCCTTGGGCTAACTTCTGGTGCTTGGCCTTCGTGTTGTGCTAGCCCAGGATGAGGTGGCGGTCGCCCACGTGTCATGTGGTGTCACTACTCGGTCATCGTTGACGTGGACGGTCCCCGGTGTCATGCACGGGTAAGGGGGTAACCGGCTGAATCATGTCGTTCGGCCGAATCGGTCAATTGCGACCCCTTTAGCACATATTTCTCCATTGTATACCTGCACAATGGACAATCACCAAAACTTGTGGAAATAGTCAGTGATAAACCCTATAGCTATGGTCTTTGGTTCCACTGTACTTATTTTATACTCGGTTGGAGGTCGGAAATCAGTCTGTAACGACCGCCAACAGCGGCGCCCTGGCCCCTCCCACGGCACGCTTCTTCTTCTTGCCAGCGGGTCTCATCGGAGCCCCACAAAGAATCTTATCGACTGACATTCAATCATTTTGTTTTCCCCTTGACGCTAAGAAAAATTGAAAAGTTTGTGAGCAGAGATCTCTTGCATTCCATAGTCCGAAAAGAAAATCGCAACAGCCAAGAAAATAGCAGCAGCCATGTACAATCACAGAATCCAACTGCAACATAACCAAAAAGCAATGAAAGGAATAGATTACTTTCAAGTGCTAGTGTAGAAAATTACGTTAAAATTTCGGATTAAATTCAGGTCTGCTCTTGAAAAAATACAGAGACATATCACCTTCCTTCAGAAAATCTATTCCAGTAGCAAATGAACAATATTATCAGTTTTATATATGCTAGAACAAAACGACGTCTCCATTCCAGGTTAGGAATTTCAAAGGGAGCATATCGACCAGCAACAGGATACTCACGTTTATTTGTACTCTCCACTTTCACCCTCCAACAACAACAGTTCCAATTCATTCACACCCATGATGTTTGGACTATGATGGTGATGCATTTATGATCTCTTTATTTCTCTGCTGGTCCACACCAGTTTTCTCTGTATGCCCAATGCAATAAAGTAATGAATTGGTCATAGGCACAAGGCATATGTATCCGATCTTTCATGGAAGCAATAATAGAATTAAAATCAATAGTGTGGGGAAGGACTCACTTTTAAGTCACTAACTCTTGGACTATATCCGAACTTCAAATCCCAAGAACTTCTATAAGCAACATGCGTGCACCTGCTTGCCTGCCTTGAACTGCGATGTGAGTCATGTGACGAATGTCTGAGCAATCTCTTTTCTCTACTCCTAGGAACGGCAACTGCAACAGTTGGCGTGCTGCAATGGTCCATCCACACCAGCGATCAACTAACACCAGGCTGAAGATCACACGACCAACAAAGCCTTGTTGTTGGTCCCTTCCTCTCGTAGTAAACGTTGTGTAGGCCTCGGTCGTGCAGATTGTGCAGGTCCAGCCGTTCCATGTCCGGCGTCGGCGATTTCAGCAGGAACCTCCGCAAAATCCCCTTGTACTCCAACGATCGCAGCTTCGGCGCGTCGATCTCCATGGCCCAGCTGCCACCGCGGCGATCCTTTGGGCCGCACAACGCCAGCATGAGCACGGTCACAACCCAGAAAGTCAGGCCGACCACCGGCAGTTCGGCCGCCGTCGTGTTGCCGTCAAACTCCCTTTCGTTTACGTGGGGGCTGTAGTGTTCGGTGCGGACTTTGTAGAGATGTGGTGATCTCAGACGTCGAATAGGAAAGGAACTACAAGGGATTATTTTAGACTATTTGATTGGTGGGTACACGGGGTGGGTAAAGAAATTTTATGGTGAGAAAAGTAGTGCACAAAATGGCAAAAACTCTCTAGAAACATTGTTCTTGAAAAACTTTCCACGTCGTTTCCACCGTTAGACCTGACATGTGGGTCCTCTGTGAGGGGTGGGTAGGATTTTTTTGGGTGAGAAGTGTTTTCAATTCTACTGGATCCTTATAGTATAGATGTGAATATATTTTTCCAAAATGTTAGTCAAAAAGAGGAATTTAACTAAGAATAAAGTTAAAGGAACTATAATTTTAAAAGGGCTAGTTCGATCCAAGCCATTATAATTTTTATAGTTGGAAAAAATTGAAAAAAAAGTCTAGATCACCCCCTCACCTATGGGAGGTTGGACTACGTAACCCCTCAATGTATAAAATGGTCTATATCACCCCCGAACTTTTCAAAACCGGCCGAAATGAACCGAATTCTCAACGACGAGAATCCGACTCCCTGTACACTCGAGATAGTCCCAGGAATAGCAGCTATCTCGTACAGAACTCATCTCAGTCGAATATCACATTCATACAACAATAAAAGATCCAATACATGACATATATAAAACATAGCGTCTGGTACAAGCCCTCTGGGCTAAATCGACAACAAGAAACAGCTGCGAAGCGGTAGCTAAATCTTCTGGGTCCACTACCCGCGGGCATCCTTGAGCATAGCGCGCACCCTTCAATCGTACCACCCGTCCTGGTTGAACTCGTGGTCGGGGTCTTCACCTGAGAACCCAAAGTCTGACCCCAAGGAAATGGGACAGGTTCACGTCACCAACCATAATATGAAGCAAGCTTTATAGTGGCCTATTCTAAGGTATAGAAATAATCAAGGTTTAAGCCAGGGTTTTTCCTATGCGAGCAGCAGCAATAACCCAAATTCATCTCATCTCCAACTCCTTTCCTCACAAGCACATCCACTCCCCAAATCCAACCATCAGCCTCACATTCCCATCGGGCTCGTCCTGCCACAGCAGCTTCCCGCAAACATCTTCCACCAACACCTTTCGCTCACTAGTCGACTCGGTGAGCTCCCTCCCCACCTTGTCTCATCAGCAACGCTGGACCAATCTCTCATAACCCAAATCAAAGAATGAGGTAAGAAAGCAGATTCCCATGCTAGTCGGAACTTATCAGAAGCGGGTAGTCCGTAACCGTGGACACGGCTATACGTATAGTTTACACTCTGCAGAGGTGGCACTCCAGGAATCCATCCGGGCTGCAAGGCTAGTCCGCAACCAACCTGAGACACAGCCCACAACAAAGACCTTAAACAGTAACGGCGCCAATCCTGTCTCCCTGGGCTCAGGAAACATCTGATCTAACATCTGCCCCAGGGATGTGAAACCTTCCCACCGAGGCCAGTCGGGGGCCGTGGTAAATCAGGGAGAGTACGCCGCAACGAGTCCCCCTTACACATATCAAGCTCGAATCTCCTACAGTCTCGGCGCCGCACTAGAGTAGGCTTGCTGGAACCCTCCCCATACTGGGTAGATGGTGAGCATGGTATTCCCACGTCCAAAGGTGGAACTCGACTTGGTCCTTAATTGTCGGTAAAGCGAGTATCAGCATCATAAGCGATCCGCCGCAACGGTCCGCAATCGGCACCCATAACAGGTATAGCCGCCCAAACTCCTCAAGTAACCAATTATCCAAGAACCATGTACCCGCAACAGGTACCCCGTAGGGACTGCTCGAGTGCAGTCCCCAAGCACCCCGATCAAACGATCGAGTTATTATTACTCGCTTACACCGCCTAGCTGCACTACTCCTCCCATACCACCCACAACTCACGCCAAGAGGATCAAATCACAACCATCCCAACACATGCATAGCATAGCATATTTCATAAAGTGAGTAGTAGGTAGCAAGGTAACAGGATATTATCAAAGGCAGTGCAGGTTTACCATGCGAGTAAAGTAAAGCGCTAGCATACTAGTTGCATGTCTAATAGGTATTTCAGAGATTGGTCGGGCGTGAACCTGGGCAAAAGTCTTCGTTTTCGTCAAAGCAGTTGTCGTAGTGGTCTGGCTCCTCCTGGCTCTCCAGAACTCCTAGGGTCGCGGAAAATAAAATAAGACGCGACTACTAGCAAATAAACACCAATACAGCAATGAACGAAGTCCCAAAGAACACCAAACTCTACACTAACACGTAGGTCATAATTTTAGAAAAATATAGAAACTGGTTTCATATTTTTCTGAGCTACGGTTGATTTATTATGAATTTTACAAGTTTAAATCATTTTTTGAAAATATTAAATAATTTCCGAAAAAGAAAACAGATAAAAATTAGCCCGCTGACGTCAGCATGACGTCATGCTGACATCAGCAGTGGGGTCTGCCTAGGATGACGTCAGCAGTGGGCCCTGCTGACGTCAGCGTCGACTGGTCAACGGTCAGCTCTGGTCAGTGGGCCCCAGCGGTCAGTGACACGCGGTGTATGACATGTGGGCCCCATACGTCAGCGCAGTTATTCGAAAAAGAAAAAGAAGAAAGCGCTGCTGGGCCGGAATTGGGCCAAAAGGAAAGTCCAGGCGGGGTAAACTGGACTTTAGCGCGAACTTTAGGCCCACGAAGGGGACGCGGTTGGATCTGGCGCTGTGGACCTGGTCCACCGTGCGCCGTGCGGGTGGTTCACGTGCACCGGGTGCATGGGATCAAATTGTGGCCGACTCGGGATTCTCTGCGGTGCTTGTGTGGCATGTTGGTGTGGTCCAAGGTGTGGCCTGGCCACGGCGTGACGCGGACGTGCGCGGCGCACTCCAGCGCAAGGCCGGCGAGCGGCTTGCTGGCACTTTCGGACACAAGGCCAAGCCTCGGCTGCGGTTCGTGGCTCTCGCGCACGCGGGGTAAGCTCTCGGCTTGCCCGCGGCTCGGCCATGGCGCGCACGCGCGACACGGGCATCCTCGGCGTGCGGCAGCTACGGCGGCCAAGGACGGTAGGAGCGACGGCGGTTTGCGGGTGCGACAAGATCGTGCACAAGATGATGGCCACGGCTCGAAGACCGGGTCCCAGAAAAGGGGCTAGCAAGCGGAGCGGCGGCGACATGGCCGGAGACAGGGGAGAAAGGGGGCTTTCGTCAGCAGCTCATCCTGGGTCACGTCGTCGTACTCAGCAGCTCGGGGAAGACTCGCGGTACGCCGGCGATCGTCGCGCTCCCTCGAACAGCTCCGGTCCGGCTCCTCTCCAGCGACTCCCACGAACGGCGGTGTCGCGGCGGCGCCGCGCTTGGCGTCGGCTTCCTTCCTTGGCTTCCCTTCTCCCTCCTCCGACTCCTCCTTCCTCCTCTCACCCTCGGCTTCTACTTGGAGACGAAGAAAACCCCGAAGGGCTGCGGCGGCTAGGGCTGGGAGAGGCTCGGCAGGGGTTTAAGTAGGGCGGCGGCTGCTAGGGCTCCGCGGGGGCGGACGGCTCGCGATTTGGGCGTCCGTGCCCTTTCCACGTGGCGGCATCGCGACGGGCCGTGAGCGCAGTGACGGGATTGGCTCGGCGCTCACGGGCGCGGGAGCAGAGAGAGCAGCGCACGCGGTGGCGAAAAGCAGAGAGGGGAGTCGGTTTGGGGAAGACGACACTGTGTGACGAGTGTCGCTGACAGGCGGGGTCGGCCGGTCAGTGGGAGAAGCAGAACGCGGGGGCGACGCGGCGAAGAGCTGGGCCGCTGCTGGGCCGCGAGGCCGGCTGGGCTGGTTGGCTGGTTGGCTCGGGAATAGTTGGAGGGGGTTTCTCGGACTTTGGTTAGGAGATTCGGCCCAAGAGGAAAAGTTTGGGTTTGAATTAGTTTAGTTAGTATTTGTTTGAATTCAAATCTAGAATTTGAATTCAAACACAGCCAAAAATCCAATAAAACCAAATTAACTCCAAATCACATCTATTTGGTCCTTAGCACTTCAAATTATTTTTAAGTTGAATTTAAATTGCCTAGGAATTTAGGGGGCAATTAGAAGACACTCTTATATGTTTGTTGTCTTGCACAAAATTCACCAAAAATTTTTAAATTCACATTTTTGCATTCAACAAATCCTAAGGGAATTTTTAGGTTTGTTACAGTCTCCCCCGTCACAAGAATCTCGTCCTCGAGATTTGTGGTTACCTTGGTTTAACCAAGTGGGGGTATCTCTCTTTTAGTACTGACTCCTTCTCCCAAGTAGCCTCCCTTTCGGAATGATTGCTCCACTACACTTTGCAAAACGGAATAGCTGTGTTTCTGGTCTCTTTGACTGCTCTGTCTAGTATCCTCTCTGGGTACTCCAGGTACTCCAAGGTGTCTTGTAGGTCTAATGCCTTTGTCTTGACCTCATGTTCTGGTACTCTTAGACACTTCCTCAACTAAGATACATGGAACACTGGGTGTACTCCAGCTAGGTCCTATGGTAGGTCTAGCCTGTAGGCTAGCTTTCCTATTCTCTCCAGTATCTGATACGGTCCCACAAAACGGGGTGCTAGCTTCCCTTTCACTTGGAATCTCTTATGCCCTCTGAGGGGTGACACTTTTAGGTAGACGAAGTCCCCTACTTCGAACTCTAGATCTCGTCTCCTTTTATCCGCATAGCTCTTTTGTCGGCTCTGAGCTGCCTTCAGGTGCTCTTGGATCTTGGCCGCATTTTCTTATGCCTCTACAATCATGTCAGCTCCAAAGAATGTTCGTTCTCCCACCTCTGACCACATTAGAGGCGTTCTGCATTTTCTGCCATATAGTGCCTCAAAGGGGGACATCTGTAGGCTGGCCTGGTAGCTGTTGTTGTAGGAAAATTCTGCATTAGATAGACTCTTCTCCCAGTCTGTGCTGTAGGCTGGCCTTTGATGTTCTGTCTTGATTCTTCGACAAGAGTCGCACTTGGCTACATACTCTGCTATGTCCTCCCTCATTTTCTTCCACCAGAACTTATCCTTCAGGTCTGGATACATCTTGGTGCATCCTGGGTGCATCTGATAGAATTGTTCTCCTGATTTTCTTGTCCTGCGGTACACAAATACGGTCTTTCAGCCATATTGTCCCTGCTTCATCTACTCGGAAATCAGGTGCCACTCCTCGCTGGATATCCTCTTTTACTTCTTGGATTTCTGGACACTTTCCTTGAGCTTCTTTGATTCGGTCTTCTAGTTTGTACTTCACCCTCATTTCCTTGGGTATTCCTTCTTCTACTAGCTCGAGTCTCAGCATGTATAATTCCTTTGCTAGTTCTGGCTGACGTTCTTCTATCATCAATTTGTTGCAATAACTCTTTCGGCTCAAGGCGTCTGCCACTACGTTGGCTTTGCCAGGATGGTAGTGTATCTCCAAGTCGTAATCTTTGATCAGTTCTAACCACCTTCTCTGCCTCATGTTTAGTTCGGATTGGGTGAAGAAATACTTCAAGCTTTTGTGATCCGTGTAGATATCGCACTTGTTGCCAATCAGGTAGTGCCTCCAGATCTTCAATGCATGTACCACTGCTGCCAGTTCTAAATCATGTGTGGGGTAGTTTTCCTCATGTTTCCTCAGCTGCCTTGATGCATAAGCAACAACCTTGCCCTCTTGCATTAGAACACATCCCAAACCTTGTCTCGAAGCATCGCAATAGACTACGAAATCCTTGCGAATATCTGGCAGGGTCAATACTGGCGTTGTAGTGAGTTTGTGCTTGAGCTCTTGGAAACTTCTTTCACACTTGTCTGTCCACTCGAACGGGACATTGTTCTTGAGTAGTTCGGTCATTGGCTTGGCAATCTTGGAGAAGTTCTCAATGAACCTTCTGTAGTAATCTGCCAAACCCAGAAAGCTTCGAATTTCCGTGACACTCTTTGGCTGCTTCCATTCCGCTACTGCCTCAATCTTTTCTGGGTCTACTGCTACGCCCTCAGCTGTCAGCACGTGACCCAAAAAGGCTACTTTCTCCAGCCAAAATTTACACTTGCTGAACTTCCCGTAGAGTTGGTGCTGCCTCAGCTTCTCTAGCACAATCCTTAAATGCTCCTCATGTTCTTCGGCTGTTTTTGAGTAGATCAGTATGTCGTCAATGAACACCACCACGAACTTGTCTAGTTCCTCCATGAATACCTTGTTCATCATGTTCATGAAGTAAGCGGGTGCGTTGGTCAAACCGAAGGACACAACGGTGAACTCGTACTGCCTGTACCGAGTCACAAAGGCTGTCTTGGGAATATCGCCTTCTCTAATCTTCATCTGGTGGTATCCCAATCTCAGATCAATCTTACTGAAGTACTTGGCTTTCTTCAACTGATCTAGCAAGTCATCAATCCAAGGTAATGGGTACTTGTTCTTGATCGTCACTGCGTTCAGAGATCGATAGTCTACGCACATGCGCATTGACCCATCTTTCTTCTTCACAAACAACACTTCCGATCCCCATGGGGATGCACTTGGTCGAATCACCCCGCTTTCTAGCATCTCTTTCAGTTGCTCCTTGAGTTCCTCCAGCTCTTCCACTGACATTCTGTACGGTCTCTTGGCAATGGGCCCTGTGCCAGGTTGCAGCTCGATTATGAACTCTACGTCTCGGTCAGGTGGTAGTCCTGGTAGTTCTTCGGGAAACACGTCTGGGTACTCACATACTACAGGCACTTCTTCGATCGTCTTTTTCTCGATAGAGTATACCATCTGTCTCAGAATACATGTTCTGGACTCCATCCCTATTCTTCTTCTTTGTGGCTCTACTGTTACTCTGACTCCGCTAGGGACTGTTTCATCTTTTAGCTGCTGGAAACTAGCTATTTTGTTCCGGAGGGCGTTGGTTTTCCCAACCGGAAAGAATTTTAGCAAGAAAGCGCTAGTGCATTTATCCCAGGTATCTATTGCTCCGCGGTTAGCATAAAACCATTGTTTCGCCTTGCCTAATAATGAGAATGGGAATAAACGAAGGCAAATGGCATCGATACTTACTCCGCGGATGGTGAAGGTGTTGCAAATCTCCAGGAAATGTTGGAGATGAGCATTGGCATCTTCGTGTGGCTTGCCGCAGAATGGGCTAGCCTGTACCATGTTGATGAGGGCTGGCTTTAGCTCGAAACTACCATCTCCGACTGGCGGAGCTGGCCCGATATGTACGTTCTCGCTTGATGGAGCGGAGAACTCACGGATCGTCTTGGTTGCCATCCTCGATGTAGCCTGGTCAACGACGGGAAGGACTGGGTTCGTCGGAAGGAGTTGCTTCTGAGGAGGTACAACACGGGGTCGTACTTTCCTCACAAATGACTCCGGATTTTCTTGGAAGTTTGACGGTAGTTGGAAACCAGTCATGCACTGCTCTGTTCCACAAAGACCAACGAACAGAGCAAGGATAAACCCGCTTGAGTAGCGGTACTCAACTAAGATAGCTCAAGATAAAAATTCAAAAGTAATCTAGCCAAAGACTTCCCCGGCAACGGCGCCAGAAATGCTTGTTGGCACTTCTTACGATCCAATATCAGAATTGAGAATCCTGGTACTGGGGTAAGGAGTGTTTCAGTGGTTTTCCTTATGGCTTAGTAAAATATAGAAATATTCTGCAAGCGCACAGAATCACCGCTGTAGCACTTCACCTGGGAGTACTCCGAGGTATCGTAATTTATATTTCCGCAGGGAAGCTTTGACAAGATTACTAGTGAACAGATATTCGAGACTATCAGAGAAGGGTACACGACTAGACAAGACAGGGGATAACGGTATTGGATAGGAGTGGATATACCGGACACACAGCTCAAGGGATACTCAGGTAAGGGAGAGAAGAGATAGATAGCTGGGAGGACAACGAGAAGAGATAGAGGACTCCTGGATACTTTATCTACCTATGTCACTATAGCTTAGAGATACAGCGGCTACAGAGCCAGCACTAGGAGATCTGGGATAACTCTAATGTCTTAGCATCGGGACAAGGGAACCGGTGAACACACATAAAGGGATGAGAAGGGGTGCCACTATTTCCCAACTGGGGAATCCTACGGACCGGAACTAATGTGATGGGCTACGAAGTCCGAAAGGGCTGTCACCACCTCCCGGCTACCACCTCCGTTGCGACGGGAATAAACTAAGGCCACCGACTAGTCTAGGAACCACTCCTACACTAGGCAACGACTACTTACTCTGCTAGCAAGAGCAAGCAACCTTGTCAATACTCTTGGTGACAATTCACCTCCAGTATCAAGCAAGATCGAAGAACCAGCCAAGACAAAGACTTAAACAAAACTACAAGCACTAGAACTATAACTGACTATAGTCTAAACAAGATATATGCTGCAACTAGGATAAAGTAGAAGCAAGATATAAATGACAAAGGCAAAGTGATAAAGATAACTATATTGATAACTCGAAGTCTTACAAAAGGAAAAGTAAAAGATACAAGAACTAATACCAGAGCTTCTGAAGACGACTCCGGAACCTCCGAGGCAAAGCTCGACTCAACTCTAACTCCCAACTAAACTATCCTAACTCTACTAGAATGAAAGTGGAAATGAGCTCCTTGGCTTGGTGTGTGGTTACAAGTGAAGTGCGACCCTCTATTTATAGCTCCAAGGGTCGGTTGAGGCAGGGTAGCGGCCAAGGCAACCAGAGAGGCGGTGCCGGGCCTTCGGCCGAATTTCCCGGTTCGGCCAAACTGGCCAGTTCGGCCGAACTGTGGGATCTGCCGCCTCTGGCTCCCACGGGCAGGATCCACCCCTGGAAGGCGGTTGTGCACTGGGGGCGGTTCGGGCGAACCCCCCAGTTCGGCCGAACTGGGCTGGGAGCCTAGGCCCGTCCCCCTGCACCGCCTTTGCTCTGTGGGCCTTCTGGGCTGCCTCCTGGTGATTGGCTTCATGTGTTTATGGCCCAGAGGTGATGTGGTTGTGGCCCGGGAAGAGATGGCTGCCGTCCTCATGTCGTGTTCGCTTGATATTCGTTGGACGACTCCCGATGACGTGCACAGTTAAGGGGGTTTAATTGGCCAAACGGAGTCGTTCGGCCGATTCGGTCATTTTCGGCCCCAATAGCGTGTATTTGTCGTAGATGTACCTACACAGGTGTCACTCACCAAAACTCATGGAACTTTATTAGAAATAAAACCTAAGTACATGGAATGTTGCATAAAACCTCATTTATTCCCGAGTATTGGTTGTTGGATTTGGGCTGTAACGATCGCCAACAAGCTCCCCCAAGCTTAGCTCTTTGCTCGTCCTCGAGCAAAGATATAAATTTAGGCTCGGTAGATCAGCAGTTGCTACAATGTCATTTCTTTTGCAGGTAACTTATAAACAACTAGTCTCCAAAAATACTTGAATCATAGACAAAGTTTCAAATCACCTTTTTACCTATGGGGCTTATAGCAATCTCCTTATCTTGTGATGAGGACACCATCTACGACATGAGTACATCTACACATTCTCCAGCGCCACCAGATGATCCTCCACCACAGGCGCCACCTTCTGGCCCAATCACGCGGGCCCGTGCAAGAGAACTTAACTTCGTTATGCTACTGAAGAATGAAGGCCCAGAAGAATAGAAGCTAGCCCAACAGGGGCCTTTGTGTGGGCGCCTAGGGCTGTTGCCCTCTCCCTTTCCCTGGGTGCCACCTTCCTTAGGGGCTGCGCCCCCTTTCACTCTATTTAGATAGAGACTTCCTTTCATTTCAGATTTGAGTTTTGTTTTACATCTAGCTTTAGCTACCCCCGAAGAACACGCGCAAACCAGCGCTGTCCTCGTGTAATTCAGAACTCCACCTTCGAGTGATATTAAGATTGCTCGCATCTTTTTTTCTTGTTCGTTTTTCGATTGCGCACAGGAAACGATCTTCGTGATCAGGCTGATCTTGCACCAGCAAGGTCGGTAACCACAGGGAGTTGGTTCAGCGATTGCATTGGCGCTACGGGTTCGCTCGTCGTAGTCGGATCGTGAGGGTCTACTTCCACCAAGTCGAAATTATCTCCACTCACTGAAAGATCGAGCACTTCAGCTCTATCAAGTGGTATCAGATTTCAGGTTGATCGGTGAGTTTTATTGAGTGTTTTTCCATTTCCTACAGTCCACAAAACCAAAACAAATATATATTTTTAGGTTAGATCTTTGTCCCAGCACCCTTTTGAGCCTTGCACTTTCTTTCAATAATTTGCATTGTTGAATTTGTGTGCTTACGAGTTCAATTCTTGCTGGTTACTTTGTGTTCTATCTTTGTTTTTCTTTGCTTCTAACCCCCACGCCACCACCATTTCTCTGCTACTCGCCATCTCCCACGCGCCGGCATTCCGCTGATCTCGCGCCTTTCCCTGGATCGCACCTCCGCTGTCTTCTGTGTTTCGGCAAGTGACAAAAAAAAGGAAAGAAAGCAATCAAAAGAAAAGGAAAGTCAAAAAAAAAGAAAGAGAGGGAAGGGAAAGAGTTCCGAGACCGAATCAGGGCTGATCGCCCTCCCCCCCCCACTACAGCGCACCGTGATTGCCTCGGCCCTGCCGGTTACATTCCCTCCTTCCCCCCCCCCCAAGCCGTGCTAGTTTTCCATATTCGCCTCTCTCTTCTTGGTACCTTTTCCTGCAGTTCGCCTCACTCTAGAGAGAGAGAGAGTGTGTGTGTGTGTGGAGAATTGCTCTTTTGTATTCCTTTGTTCCTACAATCCGTTTGTGAGTTTGTCCAAAAAAAACAAAAAAACAGAAAAAAAAAGAACAAAAAAAACAGGACAATGACGGAAGCCGTGTGCGCCCTCCCTGCTTCCTTTTGTTCGCATCCTTTTCGCCTTTCTCCACTTTTGCACTTTGTCTCCAGCAGCTTTGCACAAGTTTAGCACTATTATTCAACTTTGCATTATTGTTTGATTGTGCTAACCCTTGCATTGAGTGCAGCCTACCCAGAACTCCACATAGTCCTACGACGAGCAGATTTTATTTCTCCAGGCAATCGCTGCTCCAATCTCTCGCCGGTACTACTTGTTGGTTGCAGCTCACCCTTGTGTGCTTGGTACGAACGGATAAGCATTTGATAACAGCATTTTAGTGTGCGTGTTGAGAGCGATTCCACCTTTGTTGTTGCCTTTGCTTTGTGTTTGCGCTAACCATGGCAGATGACGACGACCCGAAGGATGCACAGCTGCAGGACATGCGGACTCAAGTTGATGGCCTTGCAGCGGACATGCAAATGTTGCATGAACGGCTTGATTCCACGGTCTCTACGATGAACGCGCGGTTCGATCAGCTCGACCTCGCGCAGATGGCCACTAAGACCACGCTCGACTCCATTGTGGCCCGTCTCGATGCCATGAACACGGTGATCACAGAGTTACAGAAGGGTTATGGTGGTGACACGGAGCAGGAAGATGGAAACCGCCGCGGTCGCGCTCGCCGTGTGGTACGTCCCCCCGGTAATGATTCATTTGCTAAGATTAAATTTAAGATTCCATCTTTTAATGGCAAATATGATCCTGCTGCATATCTTGATTGGGAGTTAGAGGTCAAACAGAAATTTTCATGCCATGATATTCCTGCTACTTCTCAAGTTAAGGCTGCTATCAGTGAATTTTCTGATTTCGCTTTAATTTGGTGGTGTGAATATAAACAAACCCATCCCACAACCACTCCCACATCGTGGGCTCAATTAAAGGCTGCCATGCGACATAGGTTTGTGCCTTCCTATTATGCCCGTGATTTGCTTAACAAAATGCAGCGTTTTCAGCAAGGACAACAATATGTGGAGGAGTATTACCAGCAGCTCCAAAAGGGTATGATGCGTTGTGGTTTACTTGAGGAGGCTGATGCTGCTATGGCACGTTTTTCGTGGTGGTTTGAACCGCGAAATTCAGGAGTATGCTGATATGAACACATTATTTGAATATGCTTGCAAAGCTGAACGTGAAGTGCAGGGACGCCGCTCGAAGCCATATACTAATTCTTTTGCAGGGAGAAGTTCGGCTGCTCTAGCCAAGAATGCACCATCCACGTCCACCACTACAACGCGCGAGAAGACGTCCACACCTGCAGCAGCACCACCCACAGGAGCTGCCCCTTCCACAGGACGTACACAGGATATACAGTGTCATCGTTGCAAAGGGTTTGGTCACATACTTCGGGACTGCCCAAACAAGCGTACTTTGCTCATCCGTGACAATGGTGAGTACTCGTCCGAAAGTGATTCTGAGGAAACTCGACATGCTATATTTGCCACTGACCATGCAGCTCATGCGGAGGTACATGTCAACCCGGGGGACGCTGACAGGTATGAAAGTCTTGTTGTGCAGCGTGTTCTTAGTACACAGGTCGCCCCGGCCGAGAAGAACCAGCGCCACACTCTGTTCCATACCAAAGGCGTTGTGCAGGAGCGGTCGATTCGCATCATCATCGACAGCGGCAGCTGCAACAACTTGGCAAGTACTGTGCTGGTTGAAAAATTGTCTTTGCCCACACGTAAGCATCCAAATCCATATCACATTCAATGGCTCAATGATGGTGGGAAAATTAGAGTGACACGATCGGTTCGTGTTCCTTTCTCCATGGGTGCTTATTCTGATTTTGTTGATTGTGATGTTATTCCCATGGAAGCATGTTCCTTGTTACTTGGTCGACCTTGGCAATATGATACTGACAGCTTGCATCATGGTCGTTCGAATCATTATTCTTTCATGTTTAAAGGTCAGAAAATAATCATACATCCTATGACACCTGAACAAATTGTTAAAGATGATCTTGCTCGCGTTGCTAAGGCTGCTAAACAACCATCGATTTCTGCTAATTCTGAAATCAAATTGAATGCCCCTATTCTCCTTGCTACACGTGCTGATTTTGATGATATTCGTGATGCTCATTTGCCCTGCTATGCACTTGTATGCTCTGGTATGTTCGTTTCACTTGATGCCACACCATCTTCGGATACTCCCCCTGCGGTTGCTAACCTTTTGCAGGAGTACGCTGATGTCTTTCCCACCGACTTACCACCGGGTCTTCCACCACTCCGTGGCATTGAGCACCAGATCGATCTCATCCCCAGTGCACAGCTTCCGAACCGCGCACCATACCGTACAAATCCGGATAAAACGAAGGAGATCCAGCGCCAGGTACAGGCGTTGCTTGACAAGGGTTACATTCGTGAGTCTCTCAGCCCTTGCTCTGTTCCTGTGTTACTTGTCCCAAAGAAAGATGAATCTTGGCGTATGTGTGTAGATTGTCATGCTATTAATAACATCACCATTCGTTACCGATACCCTATACCACGCCTTGATGATATGCTAGATGAGCTTAGTGGTGCCATTATTTTCACAAAGATTGATTTGCGTAGTGGTTACCACCAGATTAGAATGAAACTCGGTGATGAATGGAAAACGGCTTTTAAAACGAAATTTGGGTTATATGAATGGTTGGTTATGCCGTTTGGATTGACTAATGCTCCCAGCACCTTTATGCGTTTAATGAATGAAGTTCTTAGGCCCTTCATAGGCTTGTTTGTTGTTGTCTATTTTGATGATATTCTCATTTACAGCAAGTCTATGAAAGAGCATTTAGAACATTTGCGTGCTGTTTTTGATACGTTGCGTGCTGCTCATCTGTTTGGTAACATGGAAAAGTGCCTCTTTTGCACACAACGTGTCTCGTTTCTTGGCTATGTTTTTACTCCACAGGGCATTGAGGTGGATAGCAGCAAGATCGATGCCATCCGGGAATGGCCTACACCGACGACGGTCACACAGATTCGGAGCTTTCTTGGACTTGCAGGTTTATATCGCAGGTTCGTCCGTGATTTCAGCTCCATTGCAGCACCTCTACATGAGCTTCCAAAGAAAGGTGTGCCGTTTGCTTGGAGTGAATCTCAGGCGGTAGCGTTCAACACCTTGAAAGACAGGTTAACACATGCTCCTCTCTTGCAATTGCCTGATTTTGGTAAAATCTTTGAGCTTGAATGTGATGCCAGCGGTATTGGGCTAGGTGCTGTTTTGTTACAAGAAGGAAAACCGGTTGCTTATTTCAGTGAAAAATTAAGCGGTGCTAGCTTGCGATACTCTACCTATGATAAGGAACTTTATGCTTTAGTACGCACTTTGCAAACATGGCATCACTATCTTTGGCATCGTGAGTTTATTATTCACTCTGATCATGAGGCTTTAAAACACATTCGTACCCAATCCAATCTGAACCGTCGTCATGCTAATTGGGTAGAATTCATTGAGTCTTTTCCTTACATCATTAAACACAAGAATGGGAAGGAAAATGTTATTGCTGATGCTTTGTCTCGTCGATATACCATGCTGTCCCAGTTGGATTTTAAAATCTTTGGCTTGCAAACTGTGAAAGATCAATATGTCGACGATGCTGATTTTCGGGATATCTTAGTTCACTGCATGAATGGCAAACCATGGGGCAAATTTCACATGCAGGATGGGTTCCTGTTTCGCGCTAACAAGCTGTGTGTTCCAGCAAGCTCGGTTCATCTTTTGTTGTTATAGGAAGCACATGGCGGCGGTCTTATGGGACATTTTGGTGTCTACAAGACACATGAGGTGCTGGCTGCCCATTTCTTTTGGCCCCGGATGCGCCGTGATGTTGAGCGCCTTGTTGCCCGCTGCACTACTTGTCAGAAAGCTAAGTCACGACTAAACAACCATGGTTTATATATGCCTTTGTCTGTCCCTACTTCCCCCTGGCTTGATATTTCTATGGACTTTGTCTTGGGCTTACCTAGAACTAAGAAGGGGAGGGACAGTATTTTTGTGGTTGTTGATCGCTTCTCCAAAATGGCTCATTTTATACCTTGTCATAAGACTGATGATGCTAGTAGTGTTGCTGAATTGTTCTTTAGAGAGATTATTCGCTTGCATGGTATTCCAAATACAATAGTCTCTGATCGTGATGCTAAGTTTCTCAGCCATTTTTGGAGATCACTGTGGAATAAAATGGGAACTAAATTGCTGTTTAGCACCACTTGTCACCCTCAGACTGATGGACAAACTGAGGTGGTTAATCGAACTTTGTCAACCATGCTTAGGGCTGTTTTGGATAAAAACATGAAACGTTGGGAAGATTGCTTACCTCATGTTGAGTTTGCTTATAATCATGCAACGCATTCTTCTACAAAGATGTGTCCCTTTCAGGTTGTTTATGGATATATTCCTCGAGCGCCTATTAATCTGTTTGCACTTGATGCTGCGGATACTCCCCACATAGATGATGCTGCACATGTTGACCAAATGATTAGCTTGCATGAACAAACTCAACAAAACATTGCTGCTGCTAATGCTTAATACCAGGTTGCAGGTAGTAAAGGAAGAAAACATGTTACCTTTGAACCGGGTGATATGGTGTGGTTGCATCTAAGAAAGGATCGATTTCCCACTTTACGCCGCTCTAAATTGATGCCTCGTGCTGCTGGTCCTTTTAAGATACTAACCAAGATTAATGATAATGCTTATGTTCTTGACCTGCCTGCGGAGTTTGGTGTTTCCACTAGTTTTAATGTTGCAGATTTGAAGCCATATGCGGGTGAAGGTGAGGAGTTGCCGTCGAGGACGACTTCAGTTCAAGAAGGGGAGGATGATGAGGACACCATCTACGACACGAGTACATCTACACCTTCTCCAGCGCCACCAGATGATCCTCCACCACAGGCGCCACCTTCTGGCCCAATCACGCGGGCCCGTGCAAGAGAACTTAACTTTGTTATGCTACTGAAGAATGAAGGCCCAGAAGAATAGAAGCTGGCCCAACAGGGGCCTTTGTGTGGGCGCCTAGGGCTGTTGCCCTCTCCCTTTCCCTGGGCGCCACCTTCCTTAGGGGCTGCGCCCCCTTCCCCTCTATTTAGATAGAGGCTTCCTTTCATTTCAGATTTGAGTTTTGTTTTACATCTAGCTTTAGCTACCCCCGAAGAACACGCACAAACCAGCGCTGTCCTCGTGTAATTCAGAACTCCACCTTCGAGTGATATTAAGATTGCTCGCATCTTTTTTTCTTGTTCGTTTTTCGATTGCGCACAGGAAACGATCTTCGTGATCAGGCTGATCTTGCACCAGCAAGGTCGGTAACCACAGGGAGTTGGTTCAGCGATTGCATTGGCGCTACGGGTTCGCTCGTCATAGTCGGATCGTGAGGGTCTACTTCCACCAAGTCGAAATTATCTCCACTCACCGAAAGATCGGGCACTTCAGCTCTATCATCTTGGGCAGTTGAAAGGACGAACTGTTTAAACTCAGTTTTATTCCACTCTACTTTGTTCAGGATCCCATCTCGGAGTTTTTCATAAGTTTTGAAAACTACAAATTGTTCCTCATTGACACACTCAATCACTCAAGTGTATTTGAATCCTCGCCAAAGGCTTGTGCCTCCTTTTCATCCTGACATCTAATATGTCTTTTTGAGTGGCTCAGGGACAAAGGATGAAGGCATGCATGCATCTTATATTTTGCTAAGTCAAAGACCGGATCTCTGAGGAGACAAATCACATCCTAAGATCGAGATGTGCAAGTGTGTGCACATGAATGGAGTAGAATATGGTGGAATGGTGGAATGGAATATGGTGGAACTCCTTGGATGAATTTCCCTCTCCTTGATTTATTTTCGAGAACATGGGCTATCTTTTATTCTCATATTTTTGCCATCCCACTTGGCATGCTTTTCTTTTTCTCTTTTTTTTGCCATGCTTCTTTGGCATGCTTTTCTTTTTGCATAGCCCATGTCTCTATCAAGAATATTTGTAGAGGGAAATCATAGAACATGGAGCATTTGTTTTTGTGGATGGATGATGGAAAATGTTTGCTAACTCCCAGTCTAGGAATTGCAAGTGAGAGGTGGTGTGTGTACGTGGGTCTCAATCTTTAAGAATATGAAAGCTTCACTCAAAGGTCACAACAATTTGACAAAGCTCACTAAGATAACAAGCAGCATATGAGTAGAGGTTTTCAACTAAGCTTATCATATGTCTCTGGTAGGTATTTTGACCAATGAGGAACTTGTTTCATTTTGAAAGCATAAATTTCCGAGATTTTCTCCGTACTAAAAGCAGAATAGAATTTAACCAAATTCTCACTATATCAATCCCCACAACAACTTAAACTTGGAATAAAGCATGTGCTCCCACAAGGTTTTCAGGATCATTTTTACTCATGCCAAATAACTCAAGCACAATCTAGCAACTAGTTGAAGCAAAGTACTTGCAAAGTTAATGACAGAGCAACTATTCATCATTTCCAAGGTGAGAGGCATATGATTCATTCCATGCATAGTTGGGAGTTATTTTATTCAAGGGAAATATTGTTTAAGGGAAATACTTTTGGTGTTTTCATTTTTTTAAATGCAAACTATCATGAAGGGAAATGAAAGAGAAATTAAATGATCAAAGTGCTGGATAAATCGGGACATACCTGGTGGGGGTCCTCCCCCAAGCTTGGACTCTTCACTGGTAGGGGTTGAGCCTTGAAAGGTACTGGCTCAGCTGTTCCGCTTGTTCGTGGACGTCGTGCTGGATAGACGCCACCATCCCGCTATTCTCTTGATGGTACTGAGAATGGCGGGCTAGCGTGTCTTGAATCTCTCGGGTACGGTCGTCGATGAGCTCGACTCGGTCGGAGATGTAGGATATCTCCTGGCCGTAGTCGAAGAGTGCGGAGTGTGAGTATCCGGGGTAGTATGGCTGGAAAGCACTGTCGTACCCCCCTCCATACCGGCTCCCGGACCACTCAGAGTCCGTGTCCTGGCCGTAGTCCCAGCGTCCTGAGGTGAAGTAGTTCGGCTCCTGGTGTTGCCCGGAGCCTCCTGCTCCGGACGTCCCGACGCCGGTGTACATGTCATAGGTGGCCTCGAAAGCGGAAGTGTGTCGGTGCGGCATTTGTGGTACATCTTCCGGCTCCTGTGAGGTGGCGAGCCCAGCATCACGCTTGGCTCGTCCCCTCGTGACGGGTCCGTCACCTGCAACGCTGTGCCGAGCGGGCTCTCTCCAAGGTGGAGAATCGTCCGACTCGGTCCTCAACTGAAGAGTTAGTTTCGGCGTGGTATACAACCTTAGTGCCGCACAAGGCAAGGGCACTTCAGTTGTATAGCCACGGTAAATCATTGCCAGCATTGCGTCAGGCGTCCGCCGTATCATGTGGGCTTGCACGAAGTGCTCGGCATCCACGACGGAACGCACTGTCTCGATGTACGTGAGCCGGGCGCCTTGAAGGACGCCCAGGTGGTTAGCGAGGCGAATGACTAGAGAAGTCATCGCCATGCCACCCGTACGAGAAATATGAGACAGCCAGTGACCAACCATGTCTTTCACAGGTGAATAGGGAATCTGCTTGACCATGGCAAAAAGAACCCGCAACTCGATGGTGTTGACAAGGCGCAAATCTGCCCGGGGGAATACCGTCATATACACCCAACGATGCATGAAATGCAAAGTGGGGTTATGTATGCTGTTCGTGCGTGGCGCATGACAGTTGGTATCCCCCAAAATCTTTTTCCAAAATGCCACCCGGTCAAATCTTTTAAGCGCTTTGTTCGGGTCTAATGAACAACGGCTTGAAAATCCGAGACCCGAACTAAAATCCCTCCAAGAGCAGAAGAACTCTTGGTTGAAGAACCGAAAACGAATCCCCCCAGTTTCAGAAACCAGAGTCGAGAGGAATTCAAGGGTGAGCAGGTACGAACCTTCTTCGTTGATGTGCCAGAAATTCTCCCAGCCAATGGCCTGGAAGATTTCTGTAAACTCTACGTCCATCCCCGTGTCCCTGAGCAAATCTTGCTCAAACACACGGGTGTGCTCGAACTCCTTCAGCCGAAGCTCGTTGAAGGTGTTCCGCTCCCTTTCTGTTCAAAGGTTGATGTCACTCTCGCTTAGGAGCTGCCTGGCTGGGGGCGTGGCATGGCCCCATCCCGAGCCGGCTGCTCCGTGCTCGTCCGTGTCCATCCGGCTCGAGCCTCGAGATGGAACTGGGGAACTCCCAGCATCGTCTGATCGTCGGCCTAGCCGGGCAGAACGACGGAGCGAAGTGAAGAACTTTGACATGATTCCTGCAAAAAGTTAGTGCAACAACAACTACCCGAAGGACTGAATATATATGGTTAGCACAAGAAAATCAAGTTAGTCGTTCAAGATAGTTAGTCGTTCTTGCGGGGATGAAAACCACCACAAAAGGTTAGTCGTTCTTGTGGTTGTCGGTGACCACCACAAAATCGTCCAAAATTTCAGCACAAAGATCACAACAAGAGCAAAATATTCTTGGGATTTTCTAGTGATGCAAGTGAACCAAAACTTGAACAAGATCTTGGGAAGAACTTGAGCAAGCACTGGAGCAAAGGACTTGAGAAAGAGAGAGAGCTCCTAGCATAAATTTTCAGAATGGGAGAGTGAGTGAATGGTGCAAGGAGAAGCAAGCAGCAAGGGCAGCATTTATAGGCCGAGGGGAGGGCCTTGGCCAGTTCGCCCGAAGGCTCTGGTTCGCCCGAACCAGGCCTGGTGGCCAGGGCACTCCCATGTGAGTGCAGCACTCACATGCCTTTGTTTCCACTCCAAGTTTGTGTGGCCATCAATTCCCAAGGGCATTTTTAGTGGATTTTAGTGGTAGGTGAGATGGAAATGTGACATGACCAAAGTGGAAATTAGTGGAGTTATCCCCATGCTGCCATGTTTGTGATAATTGGTGAATGTGCAGCCATTTTTAGTGGGGTAGACATGTTTGTTGCTGGTTGGTGGTGATGGTAAATAATTGGAGATGTTCTAGAAGGGATGAAAATGATAAAAATCACCAATTACATCCACCCTAGGTAAAATTTCAGCATGCGTCCAATTATTTCTAACCAAGCTTGCAGAATTTTCTACTCTCTCTCAAATTAATTACTCAAGTGGTTCATTTATTTTGGAAAGGGAAACATGCAAATGCAATTGAGAATTTAAAAATTGGAAGGGAAATATGGGATACATACCGGTTTTCCTCGCGGCGAGAGCTCAGCTTTAAGTCCGTGAGCGGGACTTTTCCTGTCTTCAGTTGCTTTTGTCATCGTCCGGTCCCGGAGTGGATGACTCGGATGATGCAACCTTCTTCCGCCACATCTTCTTGTTCTTCTTCTTCAGTGTCGGTGGCGGTGGGATCGGTGTCTCTGGAGATTGTGGTTCGGATGCAACCACGTTGACCTGCTCCAGGTTATTGAAATTTTGAATTAAATCAGTGCATACCTGAGAGCATTTCTCCACCCTGGGCTTGAACGCGAACTTTTCTTCCTTGCCATTGATGTTCAGGCTGATTTCTCCGGCTCCTACGTCGATGTTTGCATTGGCGGTGCTCAAAAATGGCCTTCCGAGGATGAGAGGTGTCTTCGTGTCGACCTCCATATCGAGCACCACGAAGTCCACGGGTACGAAGAATTCCCGGATTTTCACCGGAATATCTTCGGCTATTCCCGCGGGATAGCGAATCGATTGATCCGCTAGCTGCAAATACATGGTTGTAGGGGCCAAAGAAGAATAGTTCAGTTTGTCAAACACTACCTTGGGCATGACACTGACGCTTGCTCCAAGATCGCATAGGGCATGGTTGAAGTGCTGCTCCCCGATCGAACATGCGATGGTAGGGCATCCTGGATCCTTCTTCTTTTCTGGAAGATTGTTCAAGATAGCCGCACTACATGCTTCGGTTAGTTTAATTACCTCGGTGGTTGGCAGTGCCCTTTTGTTGTTGAGGATGTCCTTCAGATACTTGGCATATGTGGGAACCTGCATAGCTTCAAGCAATGGGATATTGACATATAACTTTCGAATTACCTCAACAAATTTGCTGAATTGTTCGTCCACCGTCGGCTTATGGCATCTTCTGGGGAATGGTAGCACATTTGGTTCATAAAACTCGTGAGGGGCCGCCTTTGCTTCCTTCTGTGGACTTGTCTTCTGTGGTTCTGTTGCGGCCTCCTCTTCTTCGCTACACTTTCTGTAGTGGCTGCATTTTTACCTGCACTGTCAGGATATGGCGGGTCCCGAGTGGTCTTACCCCCTCTAGTGGTGACCGCTTTAACCTTTTCACGGGGGCAATTGTCTGGTTGCCCACAGAATTTCCCCGCTACGGGTGAGGGCAAAGAAACAGCTAACTGAGCAATTTGAGTTTCTATCATTTTATTGAAGCTCAGTTGACTTTTCATAGCAGAAGAAAATGATTCCATCCTAGAGTCTATGCTTTTCCAGAGTTTTATGATTAGCAGCAAGCTTTTTATTGATATTTTCAGTTATTTTCATCTGGCCAAACACAAGATCTCTAAGAGACGGCTGATTATTGAAGTTGCTGGAGTTGAAATTATTTCCTTGTTGAGGCCTCTCGAAAGGGAGGTTTGGGCGCGGATTCCAGCATTGGTTGCCGTAGTTGTTCGGTCGGTGCCCGTTGTTGTTGGAGTTGTTGACGTAGTGGGCATCTTCTCGCGTTTCGGGGCAGTCATTCCCCGAATGGCCAGTGTTGCCACAGACTTCGCAGGTCATGCGAGCGTCCATGGCTTGTACCGTTTCTTGAGCAGGGGCCTCCAGTTTCTTCATCAGGAGATCCATCTTGGCAGCGAGCATGTCCAGAGCTTCAACTTGGTGAACTCCTCGGGTCTTTGGTTGAGTCCGGTCGTCGGACCAACCTTGGTTCTCGACCATCTTCTCTATGAGGGCCTTTGCACGACTCTCCTCAAGAGAGAAGAACGAGCCTCCTACAGCAGCATCCAGGTACTCACGGGCAGAATTTCTCAGCCCGTGATAGAAAGTTTGGATTATGAACCAACTCTGCATACCATGGTGAGGACAAGTAGAAATATAGTCCTGGAGGTGATCCCATGCCTCTGGGACTGTTTCATCTTTTAGCTGCTGGAAACTAGCTATTTTGTTCCGGAGGGCGTTGGTTTTCCCAACCGGAAAGAATTTTAGCAAGAAAGCGCTAGTGCATTTATCTCAGATATCTATTGCTTCGCAGTTAGCATAAAACCATTGTTTCGCCTTGCCTAATAATGAGAATGGGAATAAACGAAGGCGAATGGCATCGATACTTACTCCGCGGATGGTGAAGGTGTTGCAAATCTCCAGGAAATGCTGGAGATGAGCATTGGCATCTTCGTGTGGCTTGCCGCAGAATGGGCTAGCCTGTACCATGTTGATGAGGGCTGGCTTTAGCTCGAAACTACCATCTCCGACTGGCGGAGCTGGCCCGACACGTACGTTCTCGCTTGATGGAGCGGAGAACTCGCGGATCGTCTTGGTTGCCATCCTCGATGTAGCCTGGTCAACGACGGGAAGGACTGGGTTCGTCAGAAGGAGTTGCTTCTGAGGAGGTACAACACGGGGTCGTACTTTCCTCACAAATGACTCCGGATTTTCTTGGAAGTTTGACGGTAGTTGGAAACCAGTCATGCACTCCTCTGTTCCACAAAGACCAACGAACAGAGCAAGGATAAACCCGCTTGAGTAGCGGTACTCAACTAAGATAGCTCAAGATAAAAATTCAAAAGTAATCTAGCCAAAGACTTCCCCGGCAACGGCGCCAGAAATGCTTGTTGGCACTTCTTACGATCCAATATCAGAATTGAGAATCCTGGTACTGGGGTAAGGAGTGTTTCAGTGGTTTTCCTTATGGCTTAGTAAAATATAGAAATATTCTGCAAGCGCACAGAATCACCGCTGTAGCACTTCACCTGGGAGTACTCCGAGGTATCGTAATTTATATTTCCGCAGGGAAGCTTTAGCAAGATTACTAGTGAACAGATATTCGACACTATCAGAGAAGGGTACACGACTAGACAAGACAGGGGATAACGGTATTGGATAGGAGTGGATATACCGGACACACAGCTCAAGGGATACTCAGGTAAGGGAGAGAAGAGATAGATAGCTGGGAGGACAACGAGAAGAGATAGAGGACTCCTGGATACTTTATCTACCTATGTCACTCTAGCTTAGAGATACAGCGGCTACAGAGCCAGCACTAGGAGATCTGGGATAACTCTAATGTCTTAGCATCGGGACAAGGGAACCGGTGAACACACAGAAAGGGATGAGAAGGGGTGCCACTATTTCCCAACTGGGGAATCCTACGGACCGGAACTAACGTGATGGGCTACGAAGACCGAAAGGGCTGTCACCACCTCCCGGCTACCACCTCTGTTGCGACGGGAATAAACTAAGGCCACCGACTAGTCTAGGAACCACTCCTACACTAGGCAACGACTACTTACTCTGCTAGCAAGAGCAAGCAACCTTGTCAATACTCTTGGTGACAATTCACCTCCAGTATCAAGCAAGATCGAAGAACCAGCCAAGACAAAGACTTAAACAAGACTACAAGCACTAGAACTATAACTGACTATAGTCTAAACAAGATATATGCTGCAACTAGGATAAAGTAGAAGCAAGATATAAATGACAAAGGCAAAGTGATAAAGATAACTATATTGATAACTCAAAGTCTTACAAAAGGAAAACTAAAAGATACAAGAGCTAATACCAGAGCTTCTGAAGACGACTCCGGAACCTCCGAGGCAAAGCTCGACTCAACTCTAACTCCCAACTAAACTATCCTAAATCTACTAGAATGAAAGTGGAAATGAGCTCCTTGGCTTGGTGTGTGGTTACAAGTGAAGTGCGACCCTCTATTTATAGCTCCAAGGGTCGGTTGAGGCAGGGTAGCGGCCAAGGCAACCAGAGAGGCGGTGCCAGGCCTTCGGCCGAATTTCCCGGTTCGGCCGAACTGGCCAGTTCGTCCGAACCGTGGGATCTGCCGCCTCTGGCTCCCATGGGCAGGATCCACCCCTGGAAGGCGGTTGTGCACTGGGGGCGGTTCGGGTGAACCCCCCAGTTCGGCCGAACTGGGCTGGGAGCCCAGGCCCGTCCCTCTGCACCGCCTTTGCTCTGTGGGCCTTCTGGGCTGCCTCCTGGTGATTGGCTTCGTGTGTTTATGGCCCAGAGGTGATGTGGTTGTGGCCCGGGAAGAGATGGCTGCCGTCCTCATGTCGTGTTCGCTTGATATTCGTTGGACGACTCCCGATGACGTGCACGGCTAAGGGGGTTTAACTGGCCGAACGGAGTCGTTCGGCCGATTCGGTCATTTTCGGCCCCAATAGCGTGTATTTGTCGTATATGTACCTGCACAGGTGTCACTCACCAAAACTCATGGAACTTTATTAGAAATAAAACCTAAGTACATGGAATGTTGCATAAAACCTCATTTATTCCCGAGTATTGGTGGTCGGATTTGGGCTGTAACGATCGCCAACAGTAAGCCAATCCATTCTTAGTATCACGTCAATTCCATCTGACTTCAGGACTGTCAGGTCTCCTACGAACTCCTGCCCACCTATCATCAGACTAACTGCTGGGCACTCTAAGGTGCACCTAAGCTCTCCTAAGGGAGAAGTAGTGACTATAGGTCTAGCCTTAGGTATTGTTGGGGGTGACTGCTCTTTCACAAACTTTGTCGAAATATAAGATCCAGTTCCTACAGAGTCAAACAATATCAAAGCTGGAATGCCATTTACTAAAAACTCACCGAGCACAACGTCGGGAGCATCCTCGGCTTCTTCCTCTGTCAGGTGGTTGAGGCGTCCCCTCTGCGCTGAAGCTGGCTGCCTGTCTTGTCCTCCAGGTGCTGGTGCCTTGGCTGGGGTTTGTTTGTTCTTCTTCTCCGGACAGTCAAAGGACTTGTGACCGGGCTTCCCACAAGCAAAACAGACTACTGAGGTCCCTCCACCAACTTTGGGCGTGTTGTTTGGCTTCCAGTTGGGGTTTCCCTGACCTGAGTAGCTGTTGTTTCTGTTGCCAAAACTGTTGTAGTTGTTGCCTCTGCTGCCAAAGCTGTTGCCGTTACTGCCTCGGTTACCCTGGTAGCTATTTCTGTTGAACCCTGAGCTTCCTTGGCTGTTGCTCTGCTGAAAGCCTCTCCTGAGCATGTTGCTCTGACCACTCCTCGGCCTCTGACTCAGTCTGTGGTTGTGCAACTGTTCAGCCTTTCTTTTCTTCTCTCACCAAGTATCTTCAAGACCCACTCTTTCCTTCTCAACTGCGATAGCCCTGTCGATCAGCTCTCTGAGTGACCTGTGTGAACTCGCTGCGAGTGCTGTCCTCAGACCTCTGTGCAAGCCACGCTGGAACCAAAACTGCTTCTTCTTTTCAGTGTTAACATCTTCGGGAGCGTACATCGACATCTTAGCAAAGTGTCGAGCGTACTCAGCTACAGACAAACCACCTTGGGTCATTGTCCTGAACTCCATTGCCTTGTGCACCATGACTTGTTCTGGGATGTGGTACTCTTTGAAAGCTTCACAAAACTCTAGCCAGGTGATCTGAGCAGGATTCGCGTGAGAGTCACAGTAGCTCTCCCACCACGCTTTCGCTGCTCCTTCAAGCTGGTGCGCCGCAAGGGCCACACATTCCTCTTCAGTGTAGTCTGTCAGGTCCAGCTTCGTCTCGATGGTTCGCAGCCAGTCGTGCGCGTCGAGTGGCTCATCCGAGTAGTCGAAGGTGGGTGCTTTCAGCCTGATGAACCTTTCAATCTTCCTTTGTAGGTCTTCCTCACGGTGTCCCTGACGGTTCTGGTTTCCCTGAATCTGTTGCATAGCTTGCATCATCTGAGTGTTGGCCTGCGCCATCTGTTGCATCAGCTGTGTTTGAGTAGTCATTACTTCTACCAAGTTAGGCGGTGGCGGTGGTTGCTGGTCGTTCTGCTGGTTCTGCTGAGGCTCCACTGCTGGTTCTTCCATCTCCACTTCTTGTCCTCCACCTGGTGTGTTGTCCTCGGGCTGGAGCACGCCTGCTGCGCGTCCACGGCCCCTGCCTCCAACTGCAGTTGTTGCTCTTCTGCGACCACGACCTCTGCCACGTCCTCTGCCCCTAGCTGCCACTGCTGCCTCTTCTTGCTCAGTTTCCTCAAAACGTGCAAGCAGTCGGTTGGATCTTCGAATCGACATCTTGCTGTATTTTTCATAGAGCAGGTATAGTGGCGGTCGGTAATGGTTAGGTTAGCGTAAACTAAAGTAGGAGCTGCATGCATGAAATAGACTCAACACTAAAGTACACTCAAGATGAACATCAATAAAACTGCAAGAACAGCCACAAAGACCGATCATTCATAACAGCATTACACCCTAGACATGAGTACTATCCCGAGGCCAGCTCCTGGAACCTTGAGGATTAGTACATCTAAGCGGATGCTACATCGTGGCTGAGCCAAAAGGTGGTCATGATCTACCAAGTCTAAACATCTACTCATGAAGATAGATACAAGTCTCATCACTACTGCTGACATCTGCTGATACTGTCTACTGCATCCATCTCATGCTGCTAGTAGTGCCTGTGAGGCGCGCTGCCAACCTCACAGCCTCAGTCTCTGTCTGCTGCTTGATCACTGCCTATCGTCGTGGAGAGTGTCCGTGAGGCGCGCTGCCAACCTCACTGTGTCCACCTCAGGTCTTGTCAACTGCTTCTCTAGGTGTGTCAGTTCTTGTCTCAGTCTTGTCATCTCGGGGGTAAGGGTTCGAGCCTCAGGTAGTGGTATCGGCTCAACCCGGCTTGGTGAGGCCCTGTAGTGCTCTGTTCTGGGTTCAACTCTGCGTTCTTCTGGAAGTCCTTGGTTCACTGTGATCACCTCTGCCACCCTCTTCCTGTCTGACCTCACCCAACTACTAAGGGTCCTTCGAGCTTCATCCTTTTCCATAATTTGTTGAAGACTCAAGTGCTTCATCAGCTGGTAGTTTCGCCCACTCTTCTCCTTGTAGCTATCCACCTCTTCTTGAAGTTCTGAGTTGCGACTGTCCAACCAATATACTTCTTCCTTCAGTTCTTCTATCTCTTCTTCCTTGGCTGCCAGTGCTTTGTCTTTTTCTGTGAGTTGATCCTCCAGGCGGAAATCTCGAGCATGGTGAGTTGCTCGGATCAGCCCTTCAAGCTGCCTGTTGTTGCAAGCTTCGTACTCCAGGGCTCTGACTTCCCTTGCCTTAGCTTCGAGGCGCTCCTCAAGTAAGGCGATCCTGTTGTCCTTCTCCAGCAGCTGGATGTCCTGCTTCCATACCTTCTCCCTTAGCTTGGCAACTTTCTCTTCTAGGCCAATGTTTAAGTACTCCTGCTCGATCATGCACTGAACTGAGGTCCGCAGGGTCACGTTCCGCTCTCGGTCAGCTGCGTGAGCCTGCAAACTGACTGTGTCTCTGTCAGCTGGATGTTCAAGAGCCAGCGGTAGGTACCGGAAACGGGTGTGGCTGAGCTGGTTCTGGTACACAAGTGTGGCAAGTCGGAGTATCCTCATGGTTGTAGTCTGCACTGCCCGACTGAAGGTGCTCTCACTGGTCGCTGCCCGTAGCATCAGTGACCTTGGCCATCCAGGGATATTGGGTACTTCCATCTGCAACCGGGTGTGCACTCCCTCGCCAGGGCCGTAGGTCCAGCCCTCGTAGAAGACGTTGTCCACGTCTATTCCCACTGTACGCAGCACCTCCCTCAGTAGCACTGCCAAACCTCCACAGTCTGCACCAGTGGTCCTGATCTCCCGTCGTTCATCCGCTGGTCTCCCTGCTTCCATCTGCCAGACAGTTAGTGGGTTGTTAGTAAGTTAGCAAGTTAGTAAGGTAAGGTAAGGGTAAAAGTTTTGTAATAGTTGAGATGTACATATATATAGTTTTCAAATAGTTCAAGGGGTTTCATATACAGTAGAGGACTCAGTTAGAGCTTCTGTCCTAAGTTTCCATTCTAAGGGTTATGCGCTACGGTCAAGTATGGCTCTAATACCAACTGAAACAAACCGAATTCTCAACGACGAGAATCCGACTCCCTGTACCCTCGAGATAGTCCCAGGAATAGCAGCTATCTCGTACAGAACTCATCTCAGCCGAATATCACATCCATACAATGATAAAAGATCCAATACATGACATATATAAAACATAGCGTCTGGTACAAGCCCTCTGGGTTAAATCGACAATAAGAAACAGCTGCGAAGCGGTAGCTAAATCTTCTGGGTCCACTTCCCGCAGGCATCCTTGAGCATAGCGCGCACCCTTCAATCGTACCACCCGTCCTGGTTGAACTCATGGTCGGGGTCTTCACCTGAGAACCCAAAGTCTGACCCCAAGGAAATGGGACAGGTTCACGTCACCAACCATAATATGAAGCAAGCTTTATAGTGGCCTATTCTAAGGTATAGAAATAATCAAGGTTTAAGCCAGGGTTTTTCCTATGCAAGAAGCAGCAATAACCCAAATTCATCTCATCTCCAACTCCTTTCCTCACAAGCACATCCACTCCCCAAATCCAACCATCAGCCTCACATTCCCATCGGGCTCGTCCTGCCACAGCAGGTTCCCGCAAACATCTTCCACCAACACCTTTCGCTCACTAGTCGACTCGGTGAGCTCCCTCCCCACCTTTTCTCATCAGCAACGCTGGACCAATCTCTCATAACCCAAATCAAAGGATGAGGTAAGAAAGCAGATTCCCATGCTAGTCGGAACTTATCAGAAGCGGGTCGTCCGTAACCGTGGACATGGCTATACGTATAGTTTACACTCTGCAGAGGTGGCACTCCAGGAATCCATCCGGGCTGCAAGGCTAGTCCGCAACCAACCTGAGACACAGCCCACAACAAAGACCCTAAACAGTAACGACGCCAATCCTGTCTCCCTGGGCTCGGGAAACATCTGATCTAACATCTGCCCCAGGGATGTGAAACCTTCCCACCGGGGCCAGTCGAGGGCCGTGGTAAATCAGGGAGAGTACGCCGCAACGAGTCCCCCTTACACATATCAAGCTCGAATCTCCTACAGTCTCGGCGCCGCACTAGAGTAGGCTTGCTGGAACCCTTCCCATACTGGGTAGATGGTGAGCACGGTATTCTCACGTCCAAAGGTGGAACTCGACTCGGTCCTTAATTGTCGGTAAAGCGAGTATCAGCGTCATAAGTGATCCACCGCAACGGTCCGCAATCGGCACCCATAACAGGTATAACCACACAAACTCCTCAAGTAACCAATTATCCAAGAACCATGTACCTGCAACAGGTACCCCGTAGGGACTGCCCGAGTGCAGTCCCCAAGCACCCCGATCAAACGATCGAGTTGTTATTACTCGCTTACACCGCCTAGCTGCACTACTCCTCCCATACCACCCACAACTCACGCCAAGAGGATCAAATCACAACCATCCCAACACATGCATAGCATAGCATATTTCATAAAGTGAGTAGTAGGTAGCAAGGTAAATGGATATTATCAAAGGCAGTGCAGGTTTACCATGCGAGTAAAGTAAAGCGCTAGCATACTAGTTGCATGTCTAATAGGTATTTCAGAGATTGGTCGGGCGTGAACCTGGGCAAAAGTCTTCGCCTTCGTCAAAGCAGTTGTCGTAGTGGTCTGGCTCCTCTTGGCTCTCCGGATCTCCTAGGGTCGCGGAAAATAAAATAAGAAGCGACTACTAGCAAAGAAACACCAAGACAGCGATGAACGAAGTCCCAAAGAACACCAAACTCTACACTAATGTGTAGGTCATGATTTTAGAAAAATATAGAAACTAGTTTCATATTTTTCTGAGCTACGGTTGATTTATTATGAATTTTACAAGTTTAAATCATTTTCTGAAAATATTAAATAATTTCCAAAAAAGAAAACAGACAAAAATTAGCCCGCTGACGTCAGCATGACGTCATGCTGACGTCAGCAGTGGGGTCCTCCTAGGATGACGTCAGCAGTGGGCCCTGCTGACGTTAGCGTTGACTGGTCAACGGTCAACGGGTCAACGGTCAACGGTCAGCTCTGGTCAGTGGGCCCCAGCGGCCAGTGACACGCGGTGTATGACATGTGGGCCCCATACGTCAGCGCAGTTATTCGAAAAAGAAAAAGAAGAAAGCGCTGCTGGGCCGGAATTGGGCCAAAAGGAAAGTCCAGGGGGGGTAAACTGGACTTTAGCGCGAACTTTAGGCCCACGAAGGGGACGCGGTTGGATCTGGCGCTGTGGACTTGGTCCACCGTGCGCCGTGCGGGTGGTTCACGTGCACCGGGTGCACGGGATCAAATTGTGACCGACTCGGGATTCTCTGCGGTGCTCGTGTGGCGTGTTGGTGTGGTCCAAGGTGTGGCCTGGCCACGGCGCGACGCGGACGTGCGCGGCGCGCTCCAGCGCACGGCCGGCGGCGACGGCCACCACGGCGGCCGACGGATAGAGAAGCCGGTGAGGCTCGGGGTCGACGACTTTGGTTCGGCTAGGGTTTGGCGAGCACCAGCGGCAAGAAGAAGTGGGGCTTGGCTCGAAGAGACGGCTCCCCCGACGCGAGCGGCGGCGACGCGGCCATGGCACCACGGTGGCCGGCGGTGCTCGAGCAATGAAACGAAGATCACACGAGTTGGCACGGCGAGCGGCTTGCTGGCACTTTCGGACACAAGGCCAAGCCTCGGCTGCGGCTCGTGGCTCTCGCGCACGCGGGGTAAGCTCTCGGCTTGCCCGCGGCTCGGCCATGGTGCGCACGCGCGACACGGGCATCCCCGGCGTGCGGCGGCCACGGCGGCCAAGGACGGTAGGAGCGACGGCGGTTTGCGGGGGCGACTACGGCGCAACAAGATCCTGCACAAGATGATGGCCACGGCTCGAAGACCGGGTCCCAGAAAAGGGGCTAGCAAGCGGAGCGGCGGCGACATGGCCGGAGACAGGGGAGAAAGGGGGCTTTCGTCGGCAGCTCACCCTGGGTCACGTCGTTGTACTCAGCAGCTCGGGGAAGATTCGCGGTACGCCGGCGATCGTCTTGCTCCCTCGAACAGCTCCGGTCCGGCTCCTCTCCAGCGACTCCCACGAACGGCGGTGTCGCGGCGGCGCCGCGCTTGGCGTCGGCTTCCTTCCTTGGCTTCCCTTCTCCCTCCTCCGACTCCTCCTTCCTCCTCTCACCCTCGGCTTCTACTTGGAGACGAAGAAAACCCCGAAGGGCTGCGGCGGCTAGGGCTGGGAGAGGCTCGGCAGGGCTTTAAGTAGGGCGGCGGCTGCTAGGGCTCCGCGGGGGCGGACGGCTCGCGATTTGGGCGTCCGTGCCCTTTCCATGTGGCGGCATCGCGACGGGCCGCGAGCGCAGCGACGGGATTGGCTCGGCGCTCACGGGCATGGGAGCAGAGAGAGCAGCGCGCGCGGCGGCGAAAAGCAGAGAGGGGAGTCAGTTTGGGGAAGACGACACTGTGCGACGAGTGTTGCTGACAGGCGGGGTCGGCCGGTCAGTGGGAGAAGCGGAACGCGGGGGCGACGCGGCGAAGAGCTGGGCCGCTGCTGGGCCGCGAGGCCGGCTGGGCTGGTTGGCTGGTTGGCTCGGGAATAGTTGGAGGGGGTTTCTCGGACTTTGGTTAGGAGATTCGGCCCAAGAGGAAAAGTTTGGGTTTGAATTAGTTTAGTTAGTATTTGTTTGAATTCAAATCTAGAATTTGAATTCAAACACAGCCAAAAATCCAATAAAACCAAATTAACTCCAAATCACATCTATTTGGTCCTTAGCACTTCAAATTGTTTTTAATTTGAATTTAAATTTCCTAGGAATTTAGGGGGCAATTAGAAGACACTCTTATATGTTTGTTGTCTTGCACAAAATTCACCAAAAATTTTTAAATTCACATTTTTGCATTCAACAAATCCTAAGGGAATTTTTAGGGTTGTTACAGACACCGGTCCATAGAGGCTCTATAGTGAACATTTACCATAGCCTCTGACATAATAGTGCCTTTTGTCAACGACTCCTGATTTCAAAATGTAGTGTTGGTAAGTGTTTCATTCTCATAATACGTACTATAACTAACAATTCAAATTAAGCAAAACTAAAATATAAGCTTTCTTAGCAATTCAACTTAGTTTTAGCACGCCTTACACTAGTCGGTAGTAATATTGCGCGCTTCCCTTGGAGACAGATTCTTACACGGATTCAAATTTTCACACATGCATACTAAATTCTAACACTCACATAGACATATCACACTTCAACCAACTTTTTCATTCTTTAGATTTTGATCCACCGTTGAGATGATGGCCATGTTTGGATCCATGATGTTAGTGTTAGTCTTAGTGGGAGTTTTTAACACCCCCAACTAACACATAAAAAACTAACACCAAATATGTTTGGATCTCTGTGTTAGTTTGCATTGATTGCTATTTTTTCAAATCAAAGCTGTCTCATGTGAGGGATTTGGGCTGAAGAATAGGTTGTGGCCCTCTATGTGGCTAGGCGCGTTTGGCACATGAGCTCGTTTGACACGTGAGCTCAAACAGGGCAGGAGTGCGACGGGATCTGGAGGAAAAACTTTCAACAACAGACCGAATTTCAAACACATGACCATATCAGACACCGAATTTCAATAACGTACCAGTGCAAATGAGAGAAAAAACTTTATACACCCGGCAAGGAACGGAGGAATTCCCATGATGCCAGTACAAGAAAAACAAATAACAACAAATAGGATTATCTTTCTCCCATTGAACTTCTTGGAAACTATTTCACGGATTTTGTCCTCTTGCTCTTCCCTCACCAGCCGCAGGTGCCTGACACACTCCTTGAGGCCTCATCTAGGTGGCTGACTTGATCCTGGAGAGAAGCATTCTTATGACAAGAAGCTTCAAGTAGACCCTTCAGACCAGTAAATTCAGCTTCAGCCTGTTCCCAACCTATAAAGAGGTTTTAACAACAAAAATTAAGAGAACAGTTACATAGAAGGATGAAAGCAAACTTCTCACACGTGCAAATTTAGGGTTGTCTTTCAGTACTAGAAAAACAAATGAAATGACTCTAATTGTTCTCTCACATTGACTTTACAGGTGCAGCTCTAATGTTCAGTCACATATTGTGATTTCAATAAGGAGCACAAGTTACCTGCAACGGCCAATTCCGTGACTTTAGCATGCTGCACTCAATAAAACAACTCACTTGCAAGTTCACCAATATGGGGGAAGCCGTCCGCCGCCTGGGAGTTGAGGTCAAAATCCTTAAGTCCGGTGCGCAAGGGGCGCCATTGCCGTGGCCGCTCGTAGACGGGTTGGACGACCAAGTGTTGCCAGCGGCAGACTCTTGGGAGAAGAAATTGAAGCCATCCCCGTTCATCTTCCACGGACGGGGCAGACGGCGCGCAGGGGATGGGACAGGAGGCGGCTCAGGAGATATGAGGCAGGCTCCAGCGCACGGGATGGAGCAGGCTGCGGCGCATGTGGAGGCGCGCGGCGGCGCTTGTGGTACCGGGCAGCGGCGCAGGGGATGGGCCAGGCGGCGCCACAGGGGATTGGGCAGGCGGCGGCGCATTGGGATGGCGCAGGCGGCGGCGCAAGGGGGTGGAGACCGGCGACGCAGGGTGGTGGAGGCCGGCGCCGGCCGGCGTGGATCTGGGCGGCGGTGAAGAGGATGGAGCAGGCGTCGGGCTCACGTGCGCTGGTAACAAGAGGGGCAGACGGAGGGATCCCGTGCGGATGGAAAGGGAAAATGTGGAGTAATGAGCGTGGACCCCACCAAAACTAACACAAATTACCACATCTTGAAGGGGTTGGTTGTTTGGGGTGTTAATCCAAACTAACACCAAAATAATACATATATTTGGATCCAAAATGTTAGTTTGATATTTTTTTTTGCGTCAAAGTAACACTGACGCATGGATTCCGATATCTTCAGTCACCGTGGACCTCAGTACCTACCTCGTTTGGGAGCCGCGCAGCCACAGCTCAAGATGGCAACGGGGACATCCTCGGCGGGGAGTGGTACCCCGTCCCCGTCCCCGCCCCCGACTTCCCTATTTCCCCCCGCTCCCCATCCCCGACACCCGTCACGGGGCTGGCTTTCTCCCGTTCATGTCCCCGATTGGAGTAACGGGGCCCCAACGGGTGAAGCACCCCCGATTACCGCTGCACTGCAAGTCCAGAAAAAGGCTGCATCGCCGAGGATGACTGCTTTGACGACGAGGACAAGCAGCCAGCGTCTAGCAATCACTCGTGGCTTAGAGCAGAAGATCCGTTCAATCTCAAATACAAACACGGAGCTTTAGACATCAAGCATGCAAAGAACAGAAAAGAAGAATATGAAGATAAGATAAAAAACGAATCCATATCCTTCTCGTTGAGAAAAAATCAAACAAAAATAAAATGCAAGAACAGATGATAGGACTCTACACGGAAGAGTGCTAATAGGGTCAGCGTCAGTGTTGCTTCGTTGTCTCGATCTACACGCGCGCTTGCGCCAGCCAAGTTTAGAACCTTGTTGCCGAGCTGCTGGCGGCGGCGGTGTGAGTGGGGAAGGAAAGGAATAGATGATAGAAAGGAATAGATGATAGAAGGTTAGGGTTAGCTGGTAAAACTATATACGCTGGGCTTTGTTGGGCCTTGATTCTCATGGGCCGGATGGAGATAGAAGATGGACCACAGGATTAGCAACATTTTTACGTGTTTTCGGGGTCCCCGACGGGGAACGGGGACAGGGAGACGAGGAACGTCCCCACCCCCGCTTCACCCGACGGGGAGAGAATTTCGCTCATCAAATTCCCCGTGGGGATTAAAAATCTAATGGATGAAATCCCCATCGGGTGTCGGGGCCTCATTGCCATCCTGGGCCCACAGCCACCCATCAGAAGCGACCAAAGGCCACAAGCAAACTTTTAAGAAAATAATAAAAGAAAAGCGAAAGAGCGGATTACCCAGCGGCTGCAGCCGGAGCGTGGGCCCCTCACGGAACCATGTTCCCAAAGAGCAGATTGCCCTCCACCTCACGCCAAGCGTCAACCCCTGCGGCGCTTCGACCACGGCGGAGTCCGTCCGGGAGCCATCGCCACCACAATCGCCGACTCGCCGTTGCCCGGGTGAAGTATCCAAAGCCCATGGCCTCCGCCGCTTCCCCGCACCACCACACCCGACTTTCCGCCCCATTCCCCGCTCACGCGCACCCGCACCAACCCCGCCCGTGCGCCCGCCTCTACCTCGCTCCTCGCCCCCGCCTCGCCCTCCGGGCCTGCGCCTCCGCCTCGTTGGCGCCCGACCCCGCGGCGGCAGGGCTCGAGCGGTGCCTCTCCGCGACGCGGGCCACGGCGCCTCCGGAGATGAAGGGCGGGAGGCGGCGGGGCGGGGCGTTCGGGGCAGTCACGCTCGAGAAGGCCCCGCTCGACCTCGCCAAGCGGCTCAAGAAGGCCCACCCGGAGGTGCGTGCTGTAGTGCTCATGTATCCTGTGTTCGTATCTTATCTAGCTTTTCTGCTCTTTATCTTATCCAGTGGCGGAACTGGAGAGAAATTTAAAGAGGGCCAACCGGCCAGACAAACATTTGTCGATTCAGGAATTTGGCAATTTGTCTCAATTTTTATTGTGCACACAGGTATACGCTAGCTAGCCATAACTATATAGTAATTAATTAAGCAATGGCAATGAAAAAACAAAAAGTTTGTAAAAATGTCAATATATCTTACATGTTCATTTAAATTTCTGAAAGAATAAAGTGTCTTGTTTTCAAGTTTTACATTGGTTTCCTACAAAAATTAGCATAATTTCATTAAAAAATTATATACTATTATAAGACAAAAAATTGAATAGGGAAATGTTTAGGAAATAAGGGATATAGATTAGATTAATAGATATATCTTATATTGGTTTGAGTTGAAGAATGGGTAGTACAAAATTTTCTTTCTGTTGGGGGTGGCCATGGCCCCTGCCGGCCACCCCCCAGTTCCACCACTGATCTTATCTAGTTTTTCTGCTCTTCATTTCTGTCCGAGGTATTGAATTGAATTTCTATGAATATCGAATTGGAGTATTGATGTAGCTTAGGCATAGCAATTTCGACATCCTCTTGAATGTGAGCCTATGGGTAAACTGCTGCCGGTTTGTTTTTCCTGCATGGAACGAGATGCAGCATTGATGCCGTCGTTCATTGGTTTGATTTGTTGTGGCTAGACATGATCAGCCACTTTGCAATTTATGGGCGTGTTTGGTTGGAGGATAGCACAGGTGAAGAGGGAAGGTAATCATGTGGCAAATGGATTAGCTCTGTTAGCTACGGTATGGATGGGGCAAGCGCCTGCCTGCGTTTTGGACTTCGTCACAAATGATTGTAACACATTTTCTTCTAGCTAATAAAGAAAAAAAACTGAGGCTAACTGCGGCAGATGTTTGTCTGGCACCGTGTCATAGGTGCGCCGCACAGAGCGCCACAGGGTTGCAGTTCATTTTTGTCGCCAGAAGTTGCCTAAGGTGCGATGACGTTTTGTTCTCTACGAGTTCAGCACGGTGCGCTTAAGCGGCGTCCAAACACACCCTATATATCCCAGTTTGAGCCTAATGAGCTACATCGTGGCCATCCATGTCTGATCTTGTGTATTTCTCAATGGCAACATATGTTTTTGGATATAAAGGAGGACAATTAGAATGAAGAAAATTTTGTCATGGGCTATATAAATTCTGCTTCAGCAAGAGATGTTTGTGGGTGCCATGGATTCTGCGAGCCATGTGCTTGGTCGAATCCGCATCAACTGTCGTAAACTATTAGGCCTAATTGCATGGGTAGTATCATGCGCATTAATTAGATGCCACATAAGATTTTCTTTACTGACTTAGGAGCAGTGGCTTCCTTCCTCGTTCTCACTGTCCACTGCGCTGCTGGTTTCCTGCCCATGATGGAGGTAGCTGACGCCGGGGGTGGCAGATGTTTAGCAGGGAGATGAGAGTAGAGAGACAGGGACAGGAGAATAGACTGAACCCAAGCTTGTTTATTTCTGTCGTGCGGCTTTATATAAATAGCCTGGATTACATTGACCAACAACTTAGTCAAAGTTTCTCAAACTAACAACACAACTTGCTAACAAGCAAAAAGGAAGCATCTTTTGAGCCGCACAACAAAAAAAACAAGCTGCGTGCAGGAGTACAAGGGATAGTCGGTTGCTTCTATTACACTAATTTGTAATACCGAATGCCCCCCTAAACCCTAATCCAATCTGCTGCTGAACAAACTAGCACGCCGGTTACTCCTTGCGCAAGGATCAGCTGTTTCTCACACTATCTCCTCAAGGAGCATCTGCTTCCTTCGTCGTTCCCTCCGAAACAGTCACACTGAGCAGATTGCAAAATAAAAACAAGGGGCAGATCAGAGGGGAGGGCATGTTTTGCAAAGAGCTTTCCGGCTAGAGTTGACTTGGATGCCATGTTGAGACCATGAAGTCCACTTTTGACCCTCTAGTGCACCATTTTTTTTTCACGAACACGCAGGAGAGCTGCATATCTTTATATTTAATAGAGAAGCTAGTGCACTGTTTAAACATAACCTATGACTTGTTTGAGCATTTTGCTGGAAGTGCAACCAGCTTGCACCCACCATGCAAGTTGTTGTACTTGGCATGCCATTTACTCATATACGAATATGTTCATATAACTTTAGTACACCAAGCATGCACTTAATTTGACTAACTGTTGGTCAAACTTTATAATTTTTTACTTTTAAAATCCTAATAAACCTTGAGGGAAAATATAGCTGCCTTGTCGGGATAAACATCCGTTCTGTTATCTAGCTTGTGAATTATGAGTCACATTTTGTTTGCCAGCAATGTTCTGAAAAGTGAACAAAAGTTTGTAATGAACAAAGTTCTTGGTCATCCGTCATTTGGTATTTATAAGTTAGCTAAACTATCATCTTCAATATACCTTTCCTGCAGTGTACTTATATAATGCACTGTGGCTTGCGATCAGATTTGTGTGGCATTTTCATTTTTCTCATCAATTATAGCTTCTTTTTCACCTTTTACATGTCTAAGTGTTAGTTATAATTATTTCATATTTGGAGTCCTTGAATGCACAAGACTTTACTTGTCCATACCCCTTGTTACCTAGGAAATTCTTAATATCCTAAAATCATAAGTAGTGAGTGCAGTATGACCTAACTTAGTAGGGATGGGCAGTCCTTTCTCTTTTACCGTCATTACTCATTTGGCAGTATCACAAGTAAAGACTATTTGGTGTAACCTACATTGCACTTTACTATTTTGGGATTCCACTTTGGATAATAAGGACTGTTTTCTTTGCAGTTTCATACTGTTCATATGGTATGATTCATATTATTTCTACTGAAACTGTAAAGAAACTGTACATATGTGCTTATTAGAACATTTAGGTTTTTACAACATTTTCTATCATAATTTATTTCCTTGCAAAATGATATAGCTGGCAACTGGTGGTGGTGGTGGAGACATTGGGAAAAGAATTGGCCATGGTGGTGGTGATGGTGGGGATGATGATGGTGACGACGATGATTACTATGATGACTTTGAAGATGGAGATGAAGACGGTGGATTTTTCAAGAGACGAATTGTTATACAAGAGGTATAACACATACTAAAGCTCCTTTCAATGTTCTTTGTAACTTAAGCTGATGCATTTCTGCATCTCTGTGTGCAGCTTTTTAATAGAGAGTTCGTTGATGCTGTTCTTCAAGAGTGGTACAAATCAATGAGTAGTCTGCCGGCTGGTTTGCGCCAAGCTTATGAGATGGTATACATTTTTCTGTACTTTATTTGTGATCTTATGGAGCTTAGACCTGACATGTGGAGTGATAACCTGTACCTTCTTTAGGGTTTGGTCAGCTCGGCCCAGATGGTTCAGTATTTATCAAATTTTGGTAGACCTACAAAGGCTAGATATTTCTCTCGGGCTTTTCCAGGCTTTTTCTCAAGAGGGCTTGTTGGAAGGTAATTCCTCACTTATCAGTGCAGTTATATTTCTTTGTCGCTATATATTTGCTAAGCTGTTTTTCTCCTCAAATGTTGACCTTCCTCAGATATTTTTCTCAGCATTGTTTCTATAATGGCTACTATTTCCTCATCTTTTTTCTTTTAGCAATTTTGAGCCGAATAGATACCTCTATTTTTGCCGATTTGCCATGTTGATCTAGTTATGACAGTTCTCATCTCACTTACGTAGATGTAATTCTCCCCTCTAGGATACCAACAAACTATAGAGATGATTTTCAGTGATGTAATGATCTAGAAGTACCAAGAATTGCTAATGAAGTTAGCAATATCCATAATTCATTATCAAGTATGGTGGCTAAGTTTTCTTTGTAATATTATTTTTCAAATTTTCATATGATTGTTTACAAGTATATATATCATATCACATCTTAGGCCACGAGATAATTCGCAATGCAGCAGTAAGTTTGTTTTGTCCTCTGCCCTTGGTGTTATGGTTCTGTTTTCTAGAAGTGCAAATGAAATAAATGTTGGAATATTTCTCCAGGAAAAAATTGACATCTGGAATTAGTTTAGTTGCTTCCTGTCGGGTAGCTGAAAGTTGGTACTAAAGCTGGAGCATTTTCTCCAGTAAAAATAAATCTAACATCTGGAATATGTTTAGTGGCTTGTCAGTTTTGGAGCAAGTTTCCGTTTAGTGGAATATGTTTAAACGAGATGTAGCTAGTTCATTGAATCATTCATAGTGGATTTGTTTAGTGAACTGTTTTAACCATTTCTCCCTGTTCATTTGATTAATACGTATATATCAAGAATATATTCTTTGCAAGTGGCTATGTTTTCATGAAGCACCCTTCTGCTACTATGCAACCTAACACGAACATGTGCCTTGTCTTCTCTAAATTGCAGAATGCTTGCAGATCCATCTTTCTTGCATAAGATGACATTAGAATTTCTAGCTACCATTAGTTCATCTGTTTGGTGGGAGATGGAGAATCGTAAGGAGAGGTGCGCTGTTCTTTCTTTTAGTGCCCCAACTGTATTTCTTAAACTTAGTCTAACCCTACATATTTTTTCTGGTGTTAGGTTTCAACAAGAATTGGACATGGTGTTTGTCAATGTTTTTACTGCCACATTTTGCAATTTAGCTGTTTTCTGTTCACTCGCACCTTGCCGTTCTTATACAATTCAGAGAATTCCCAACAATATATTTGAAAAGAGCTATCCTATGAGACAGTTTGATCTTCTACGGAGAACCCAATCCTTCTTTAGCAAGGCTGCTCAGCTTTGCTTAGGTGGGCTACTTGTTGGATCTATTCAGGGTGGTCTATCTAAAGTCATTTCTGTTAGAAAAGAAAGGTATCAATAACTGCTTATGTATTGTTTTTCTGCTTATGTATTGTTTTTCACTATTTTCATTTTATGCTCTTCACTCCCTTATCACAATTTTGAGAAATCTTATTTTATGTAGGCTATCAATAACTGTTCCTTCTATCAGCTCTAGTGCTCTTAGTTATGGGGCTTTTTATGGGCTTTACGCAAATTTGCGGTATCAGATGTTATGTGGATTCGATAGATCTATGCTACACCATTTTGACGTTCTTGGTGTTGCGATCTTTTTCAGCACAGCAATAAGGTAGATCTCTACAAAACCACCTCTACAAAATCACTTTTATATGCAACCCTCTATATGTGAGGATTAAATGTCAGTTATGCACTTGTAATGTACTTTTTTGATAGAACTAATTAGCTTGGATACCCAATACAAATAACAATTATTTAATGAATGCTTGATGCTCCTAAGTCACAATGTGCTAATATCAAAATACTCCAAAACTAGCCATGCTATTGCAACTGATTGAAAATCTTCAGGTTGATGAATATTCAAATTGGGGAAATATCAAGACGCGCTTGGCTTGGTGAGGGAGCTGATCTATTGCGCTCGGACAATTTATTGAGAGCCTATGATGGTCCAGTAGAGCTTGCCGTGGAACAACAGTCAGGGAGGTTTCTATCCAATAATGTGATTTCAGCTGGCCTCGGACTTCTAGGAATCGAGCATGGTGCATCTCAAGATGCCTCTTCTAAGCCTCGGAGAAAGAGAATTGTCCGAAAGGTCCCTCCTAGTTGATTGGGGCCATTTTGTTACCTATGGTGGAGCAGTTTTGGTTCAGTTCCTGCATACCTTGTGTTCTGTATTGTCAATGTTGAGTGTGAGAACGGATACTAACCCGCAATTCAGCTGAAAATAAGATGTAGTTTGGAGGTCTGCGACATGTTATTTGGAGTAGGAGAGATTCATCTTGTGCCGGTAGGTCCTTACAATTTTCTTGTGTGTTATGAGCAAAAATGCAATTCTAACTGTAATGTCATGAGTGAAGGTAAAGGCAATAGAGATTTTAAAGTCATATCACTCAAAAAGGAAGTTCACTTTTATTTTGATCTTTTTCTTGCTACTATGGAATTCACCGTACCTGTTTGTTGCTTTTGCCATTTCATTTTTCTAGTCTGTCATGCTTGCCAGTTCTATTTACCCTGAAAAAAACCTTTTTATGGACGAATTTTCCATCGAATCGAAGATGGAGGGATATTGAAAGCTGGAGTACTAAAACATGTGAGGTTGGGTCTGGGAGAGCTCATTTGTTAGCGGGTGATTGCTCCATACAATCCAAACAGAATTGTAACTATTAGCTTTTGATGCCACTTCCAACAGCAGCGGGTCGGAGTGTGTTGATGACTAAAATTGACATTATTTAGATTTGCTCGAACAGCAGTGGGTCGGAGTGTGTTGATGACTAAAATTGGCATTATTTAGATTTGCTGGTCAATCTGGGAAACCGGTCTGTCTGGTTAATTAAACTGGGCAGATCGGTTTTGATGACCGTCTCAAAATGCAAATATCTAATATATCATCCCCGAAGGATTCCGGATGCATCCAGCGCCTTTGACCCTTCACACGCGACACGTGGCCTCGGTTGCAGCGCGTCCGTCCTATCCAGCCGTTGCATGTGCGACTTGCGCCCTGCCTCCTTTCGCGGTTCGCACGCAAATCGAGCCACGACCTATGCCGTGGGCGTCGTCGGTGTCCCTGCAAAATATTACTGCCACACGGCCGTCGTGTCCTATATGGGCAGCGCGTTCTCCTTGCCGCCGCCGCCGCCTACATCGCTGTGACCGGACAGGGTAAGGGAGGGGGCGGGATTCGCCTTGGGGATTCGCCGTCCGTGCCGGGACTCCCCGCGCTCTGCCCCCCCTCGACGCCCCGCGTCCCTGCTCCCGCTCCGGGCCGCGCCGCTGCCGCCGACGCGGCTCCAAGATCCCCCGCGTGGACGGGAGGGAGGAGGGTGGGAGGGGCGACCTGACGGCCTGACGGGGGTGCGCCACTGGAGGAGATCGCTCCCGCCGCCGGTGATGGCCGCGGAGGCCGACGCGGCGGTGGCGTTGCCGGCCGGGTCGGCGGCCACCTTGCCGCGGATGCGGGGCTGTCCGCCCGCCCTTCCAACTCGCCTCCTCGCCTCTTCCTGCGCCGACGCTGCGAGGGCCGTCCCGCCCGCTCGGCTTGCCTCCTCCTACGCGTGCCCGCCGCCGCCGCTGCGAGGGCCGCACGCCCGGCTCGCCGTGCCGCCCGCCCGCTCGGCTCGCCTTCTGTTGCGCCGCCGGTGCTGCCAGCACGCCGTGGAGGGAGACGAGGAGCAACAGACATCCTCGACGACGGTCGGCCGGCCTCAACGATGAGCACCCACTTCCCGAAGCTGTTGATGAGGATGGGAACCAATTTTACAAGATTCGGCCACCACACTGCCGGATCTGGTGACGGTGGATGTGGATTTCATCGGATTTGGAATAGGGACCGAGCAGAAAAGAAGAGGAAGAGGATGCGTGTGCCATGAGCGGCGGCGTTGACGCGAGGAAGGCGATGAGCGGCGCATCCCTGTGTGCAGGAAGGACTACGAGGAAAAAAAAAGAGAGCGTGAGGAAGGGCCCGAGGGGGTGGTTGGGCTGGGCCTTTTTTATTGCAGAGTGGGGCCCATCTAAATGCAATATAACCATGCTCCGAAGTCTACCAAATAGAATAATTAAGCACCTAACTATGAAATTTTAAAATGATAACATATAATTTGTACATCTGGATAATTGCAGCTTTGCCTCCTATTGCCAGGTTGGGCTGCTCTTGCTATGCATCACAACCGCACAACACAAGGTTATACATATACGGTATATAGTACTCATCATGCCCTCATGGCGTTGTGATTTATGACAATGTAATAGCGTATGCACCTGGTAATATACGACGGGCCTAACATCCCATTAGCGTAAATGTCACCGCGGGCGCGGCGAAGCGCGTCATCCTTCCTAGTTTGATTTATCATTGGATAAATTTTATGGAGACGACGAAATGTATATAGATAGAACACCCGTTTTGGAGTTCGGATGGGAGTTGTGACTTCGGAAAAACCTACACTCACGAAAACCAGTAAGACTAGATTCCCAAACCTACCAGACCGGTTTTTAGCTGTATAATGCGAGTACGAGTAGTATTTTAGCACAAGATTTGTATGAGCTTTGACTCATTGGTGGCAAGACTTGCCCTCCCTATAAATATAATTGGCAAGGCCGATTGAGGGCAATCCAGGCCAGATCCCAAATTTCAACCCCAAAGTTTACTATGCAAAAAGAAGATTCTCGACACATCAAAATGTCATAGCATGCATGAAGTACTAAATGTAGATAAAATCAAAAACTAATTGTACAGTTTTGTTGTACTCTGTGAGACGAACATTTTGAGCCTAATTAATCAATTTTTGTATAATTTTTCACACGTATAAACGAAATGCTACAGTGACGCACACACTCCAAAAGGCCAAAGTTTGGCTCCCAAATTCGGGAATGCCCAATTGAATCTATGGAATACATTTATCTTTTTATGGTTCTCGGGAACTAAACAAGCCCAATTGAATCTATGGAATACATTTATCTTTTTATGGTTCTTTTAGCGTACTTTTCTAGGACATGTCCTTTTCTTCTCTGGTCTCCTTGGCATGAGGAGGGCCCTAGCTGGCGTGCCGAGCCTAGGGCAACCCAAACTGCATTCGCCCGGACAAGGTCCCCACCGGGTGAGCGTTCGTTGGTCCTTCACCGTGTTCTCCGGCGAAACCAGTCTGGCCTGATTTCGGGGATACACTGCAGGGAGCGAGATGTTCGTGACGTGCTTGAGTGTCATGACATGCAACCTGTGTTCGCATCAATACACTTTTTAGCGACTCCCACTAGGAAATAAGAATATGGTCATCATGGCCGATCTATCAAGTTCCAGCAACATGATGTCACATGAAGAAGTAGTTGAGGAGTATGATCAAGAATTAAAGCGGGCGGCAGAAAATATGTTTTGTCATGTTTTGGTGAAACAAAACATAGAGTTATTCAAATAAAGGAGTGGAAGCCTCCATCCACCGTCAACCTGTTGAAAGAAATGCAATCCTCAATACTCTATCCAATTTCGTGAATTATTATCTCAAGGCTTTGATTGATATATAGGACATAATAGATCCAATTTAATTATTAGTGTTGGCTATTGAGAAGCCAAAACTAATACTGAGGTCAATAATAGTGATTTAATCGATGATCCTTGCAAAGAAAGGACATCTTGTAATGTTGGCTAAGATCATATTCGGCGGCCATCTCAAGTGGAAGTTGTTCAAAATCCTCCAGCAAGAGCATAAAAGCAATTATGTATAAAAGCTTACAAAATAAGCTGCATGCTCAAATTCTAGTCAGTTATGTAACAAATTGATTGCGCTGCACTACAATCCGGAAAATGCAAATATTCCATAAAAATACAAGATACACATTTTTTTTCTATACTCAGTTAGATGACAAATTCCTTGGGTTTAAGAACCTTGAATGCAAATAGAAAATAACAACTATGAAATACCAATGTAACTTTGTGTCTTTGTTTTTTTACTTTCTCGAACACGTATGAGAGCTGCGTATATTTATATTAAGGGGGAAATAGATGGTCCAATTACATGGGCAGCACCTCACCTTGGACCTAGTGAGGGCTAAGGAAAAGAACTAGTAGACTATTACAAAAAAGATGATCTTAGGACCTGACCACTACACAACATTGAGCCTAAGTGAGCTCAACCGTCCTTCCTGGGAGCAAGGCAGCAAGTGCTTTAGCTCCCAAGAACATCCAGAGGAGGGATTCATCTTTGAATGCTTGCAGTGCCTGCTGCAGATTTGGAGGTACTCCATCAAAGACACAGGCATTTCTTTGTTTCCATAGAATCCAAGCTCATAGGATACATAGAGAGTTAAACCCCTTCCTGTGCTATTTTTGCACTCTCTTCCAAGAACTTCACCAGTCAGCAAAGGAGCTAGCCCAGTCGTTGGGTGTCAGGTGGGATAAATTCATAGGTTGTAGGATTGAAAACCAAAACTGCCGCACAAAAACACAAGAGGTGAGGATGTGCTGAACATTTTCTTCTTCTTGATCGCAAAGAGGGCAGCGCTCCGGATAGGGGGGGACCTCTTTTCTGCAGCCTGTCCGGTGTCCAGTAGCGGTCGATCGAATTGCCAACCAAAGAAAGGTTTTACATTTGCTCAGGGCCCGGGCCTTCCATAGCCTCTTCCATGGTTCAAAAGTGAGGAACCAGCAAAGAAATTCTTGTAGGCTGATCTTGTAGAGTAGGTACCAAACGCTTCAAATTTCCAATGATGAATATCTTCAGTGATATTCAGCATAAAGGTAGAGATGGTATCCCGCAACTGAAGATACTCTACAATACCATGCCAGCCAAGTGCACTTTTAATGTCTCTCACCCATGCCTGATCCTGTAGAGCCCCAAACACAGATCTTGTTCTTCGTATTTTGAGCGGCACACAACTAAAAATGGAGCAAGGTCTTCTAAACAACAGCCATGCAGCCACCGATCTGACCAAAATAGGGTGTCCCGACCATTTCCAACCGTGGGGACGACCGATAGAGCAAACATAGCAGTCGTGTTGGGATGTACCAGCACCTCTAGACCAGCCCATGATCGGTCAGGCTTGGTCTTCTCGATCCAGAGGCAGCGCATTAGGTGTGCCCACCCCAAAATTTATAAATTGTGAATGCTTAGACCACCAAGATCAATTGGTCTCATGACCTTCTCCCATGCCACTAAGCAACTGCCCCCATTAATCTCTTTTTCTCCCCTTTCATAGAAAACCTCTCCTTATCTTATCAATTGCTTGTATGAACCACTTGGGAACTTTGATAGCCACCAGTAGATAGATAGGCAGAGCAGTAAGCACGAAGCGAACTAGAACCGCTCGACCAGTCACTGTCATTAGGGAAGCTTTCCACCCTGGCAACCTATTGGCTACCTTTTCAATCCAAGGTCACACCTTCTCAACTTGTTATATGGGTAAGCCCAAATATGTGGTACGGAAACTGGATGTTGTGCATTGTAAGGTGTTATTGACTACTCTCATAATTTCACCTTCACATCGGATAGGGATCACACAACTCTTTTGTAGGTTGGCCTGCAAGCCCGAGACATCTCCAAAAAATTTCAAGAGAGTTCTTGTGAGATGTAGGTCTGCTTCTTCAGGACGAATACATATTGCCACATCATCTGCATAAATTGACAGCCGCTGACAAACGGAGTGTAGAGGTAGTAGCAAGCCTTCCGATTCATCCTTGACAAATAAGCTATTCAAAACGTCCATGACCAAGATAAACAACATGGGAGAGAGAGGGTCTCCCTAGCGCAGGCCTCATTGGTGAGATATGAATTACCCGGGCTCTCCATTCAAAATTATTTGGGTGGAGGCTGATTTAAGGAGATTAGATATAAGGTTTCTCCAAATACCACCATATCCCAAGTGTGTAAGGATTCAAAGTAGGAAAGCCCATGTGATAGAATCAAAAGCCTTAGAAATATCAAGCTTCAAGAATAAACTTCCAATTTTTTGACAATGGAGTACCTTAATGGTTTGCTGTACTAACATGAAGTTGTCATGAATACATCGGCCCTTGATAAATGCACTTTGGTTGGATGCAACCAATCTGTCCAAAAGAGGTGCCAAACGATTGGCCATCAATTTGGTTACTAGTTTTGCAAAACCGTGAACTAGACTGATAGGACGAAAATCCTTTGCTTCCAAAGCATCCTCTTTTTTTGTAATTAGAGTCAGATAGGCTGAGTTTAGGAGCTCCAATTTCTTCACATCTCCTTGCTAAATACATATTAGCGCTGCTGTGAAGTTAGCTTGATTATTGGCCAACAAGCTTTGTAAAAATGACTCGTATAGCCATCTGGCCCTAGTGCTCGGTCTGCTGGTAAGGATTGTACGGTTGCCCAGATTTCATCTTCCAAAAATGGATCATCAAGTGAAGATAAATCAATCCCAGCGCGGTGGAAGGCCACTAAGTCAAAGGTAACAAATCTAGTACTTGCCTGTCCCAATATTCCATCAAAATGCTCATATAGAACTTGTTGTTTATCTTCCTGAGTGGTGGCTACCCGATTGTGGGACCAGGAACCCTAGGGCTACTCACTTATGGGATTAAACTACTCGACAGAGTAGTCTGTCCTGACTACTCCATGAAGCAGTTGGCTATGGTGCAAGACGACGTGGTTGACTTAGAGAACTAGTCGTGTATAGTTAGGAGACTCCCCAAAGTACTCTGTTGTAGCACTCCTTGTTGTATACAACTAGGATCATGTAACCGACTTGTAACTCTACTCCCCGAATATATAAGGCGGAGTAGGGACCCCTCCAAAACAACAGAATTCATATGCAAGGCAATACAACATACAAGACGTAGGGTATTAGGCAATTCGCGGCCCGAACCAGTCTAAAATCTTTGTCTCATGTGTGCACAATCATTCCTAGAACTCGGCGAGACCGACGATACTACTCTCTGAGGTACCCTAGGCAGGTACTTGGTCGTTAAACACCGACATCTGGTGCCCCACGATGGGCGCCAGATGTCGGTGTTTAACGACCGAGTACCTGCCTGAGGTACCTCAGAGAATAGTATTGTGGGGATCGCCGGACCTGAAACTTGATTTAGACAGGTTCGGGCCGCAAGTGTAGCTTAATACTCTACGTCCTGTATGGGGGATTGTATATTGTATTATCTGTTGTCTCCTCTAAACGTTGGTCTGTAGTCTCAGTCTACCGAACTACGGACCCCTGCCCTCCTTTATATATATCCTAGGGGGGGCAAGGTTACATGGCTAGTCTCCTAGTCAGTTACAATTTGGGAGTCCTAGTAGGAGTACTCAAGTAGTTCTACTAGGACTCGGTCTTCTTACTTGAGGGTACCCGGGGATCCATATCCCACACCGATCACCTGCCACTAATTTAGAGATGAAGTTCTTTTCTTCCGAGACAACTTGTTTGTGGAAGAAGGAAGTGTTTGCATCACCATCTTTCAGGTAATGAACTCGAGAACACAGGCAAGCAGCCATTCCATGGTTTAGATGTACTCTTGTATGGTTTCTACCAATTGTTGTAGTTGTCTCATGTATCTCCTCCAATATACCAAGGTGTTTTAACCTAAAATCATACAAACCAAGTAGTAGTTTTCACCAATGCAAAATAGTAAGATTTGGAGTCAATTATAGCTTTCGCCTTGCAAGATGGTTTGGAAAGAAGAGTAAATGTTGATGGCCTGATACGATCCATATCAACAACCCTCCATTGAAGAAAGCCGTCCTCGGCTTTTGTTGACCTAGAAATAGTCTCGAAGAAGGAAAGGGTGGATATGACTTGAAATTATTTTTGTTTCTTACCTTGTAATTTTAATTCATTTTCATATGTACAGGATTGAAACATGATATCTATGTATTTTATGCTACATTAGAATGAGTTTGACATATCAGATTGACTCCATTAGTCTCACCATTATGGAAAGTCCTTGGTGGTTTCGAACCTGCAAACAATTTAGTGGACGGGAGCACAAATATTTCTTTCAAACAACACATCCGGCTCAACATCTCAGATTTCATCTTTGCCAGATCAAACATTTCATAATTTGGAGATAGAGTGTTCATGACATTCACAAATTTATTGTTGAACAATTTATTCAAAGGATCATTTGTATACATTCAAAACTCAATGCTCCCTGATGTGGCTGAAAGACTTTGTGGTTTGCAAGTTGCACTACTATGCACCTGATTTCTTTCTTTCGGTAATAAATATGAACAATGGAAAAACATAAGTGGTTGCACATTGAAAAGATTTGAAAATTTGTTCTTATTAATATTACAAAAATATGGCCACAAGATTCATTATATAGCACATTCAATTTCAAATCAGCAAGCTTGTAACAATTAATGCAAATAGCATGGACAAAGAAATTATTTACAACATCATTTCTAATCAATTTGAAAGTAAATTTACATCTATGAGCATTGTCCAATGACTTCATGGATGTTCTCATAGAAATGTTCTCAAGCATTATGTCAATCTCAATAAGTTTATCAAGCATGGTGTAGAACAAACACTCCATAGGAGATGTTCTTGTGAAAAATTCTACATGGGCAAAACAATCGCACATGATCAAATTTATTTGCATCCATAGTATCACATTGGTAAATTGAATCATGACAAGAATTATTCAAACAAGAACAATGATTAGCAATATTTAAAATTTTAGCACTTGTATCAACATGTGAATCAAGCAATTTAGTATAAAGGTTATGAGTATTACCACAATAACTCACCATCTTGCTTTGGAAATTCAGATCTTCATTATCTTTGAGTTTTGGTGAAGGTGTATGTACTATGGACTGAATTTCTGAACCTTCACCTTCATGGTCATCATGTTTCAAGCTTGAGGCAGTAATGAAGTGGTTTTGTATAGTAGCTATATTCTCACCCTTCTCATCAAGTTTCATGCATTGATGAGAAGCCATCTGTTTCTCTTTTTACTTGCAATCTTATCCATTATGAGAAACAACACTAGGAATAGAGTTGAGTGGCTAGTAACAATTTTTTCACAACTCTTGCAATCAATCTCTCTTTTTGTGCGGTGTATATCTCTCAATCTCACTATGAATGCTCCCATTCTCACATTTTGTGGAATAACAAATCTCACTTTTATTCTCACTCAATTTGGCTTTGTGTATCTCATTCTTACTTAGGTTTTGTTGTACGATTTCCAAATTAGTATGCGCAGTTGTAAATGCATGAGTACTATCTTTCTTGACCTCCTCAAGTAAACATCGACTAGAAATGGTTGATGTGGAATAATGTAACACCCTAAAATGACCCTATTTAAAAATTTTAGAAATTAATTTTCTATTTAATGAAATGCTCATAATTAATATAGGGTAAATAAATAATTTCTAGAAATTAAAATCAAATGTAAGGTCTAGAAACATTTTTGTTGCATTCGTGCTGCTGCATCGAGTTTTGTTTGCTAGTAGTTCACATAAGAATTTAAATATAGTTTAAATTTGAATTTGAATTCCTTTATTTTGAGCCCTAGAAAAGTTGTTTCAGCCTGAGTTCGATTTTGCTCCTCCAATTCTTCCCCTGACATGCTCTCGCTCCCTTCTATTTTTCTAGCGTGCAACCTAGCTCCTCCTGCGGCCCAGCCCAGCCCGGCCCAGCAGCGTCCCCACCTCCGCTTCGGCCGCACCGCGCATCACAGCCCAACACCGCCGGCCCAGCCACCTCCGTGCCAGTGCTCGCTCACCAGCTTCGCGGCCCAACTCACCCCGCCTTCGCCCGATCCGGTCGACGCGCCGGCCAAGCCCCGCAGCCACCCCGTCCCTCTCTCCTGGGTCACTGACGAGCGGGCCCCTCTCGTCATTCCTTACCTCCGGCCAATCCGAGCTCGAATCGAGCTCAACTCGCACCACCACCCCGGCCCGGCACCTGAGCCCGCCTCCCGTGCCTGTGGGCCCTCCTCGCACCTTCCACGAAGCCTCGCCGCTGCCATTTCCTTTCGCGCAACACTCCCCGCAAGGAAGGCGCGGCCTTCCCATGGAAGATGGAGCCGCCGGCCGATTCATGGCCCACATGCCAAGATGGCCTCCCTCGGGCTATAAAGGCAGGGCCGCCGAAGTCCTAAGGCCCCCACCAAACCCTCACCTTGAGCTACCAAGCTCCTGGCGCTCACGCACGCTCCTCGCCACCGCCATTGGCCGCGATCGCCGATCTCCACTGCCGCCTCCCATTGCTCGACGTGAAACCACCCAGGAGCTCCTCCAAGAGGTAAGGATGCTAACCGTGCAACCCCAGCCCCCTCATTCTCCATGAATCAAGTATAATCGCTCGCCATCTTCTCCCCAGGCCCGCCGAGCCTCTGTCTCCACCGCTCCTTCGTCGTCGCAAGCCACCCAAGTGAGCTTGCCATCTCCTCCTGGTGCTCCAGAGCCAAACCACGCCCAAAACCGTGCCCCGTAGCGGGACTTCACGTTTTCTCCGGTGAAGCTCCGCCGCATCCGCGGGTGGCGCCGACGCGTCCAACCCCCGCCGGCAACCCTGCTCCCCGATCTGTTTCCCGCCGCCTGATCCGCATCCAAAGGCCCAGATCGAGTTCAACCCCTAGTAAAACCTCCCCATACCGGTCAGCGGTTAGCGCTGCACCTTTTGTAAATGAGCCCCTTATCTTTCTCGAAAACAACCTGCCGTCCAACTTAGTTCAAAAATATTTATCAGTAGGTCCTTTCTTTTATGAAAAAACCCCTACGCTGTTGAATATTAGTACCCGCCGTCCTGTCTTGTTAAAATTGCACGTTAGTCCTTTAGTTTTTATACAAAATTATGTTTTAGCCTCTGGTTTTTCACGAATAAGCCCCTAGAGACTTTTAAACTTTGCCAGCGAGTCCCTGTACCTTAGAAATACCATATCTTTCTCGTTTTAGCTCCGATTAGTGTGATTCTTACGCTCATGTGTTCATAGCGAAGCGCAGATTAGATTTAAATCTTTCTTTTGTTTTGTTTCTATTTTTGGTGTATTGTTCTAATAGAATAATTTTGTTTTCATGTTCTGGCTTGTATGGATGCTTGTATGGTGATTCGTGTCCAGTCGGTGAGCCGTTTGCGTCAGAGTTCGAGTACGAGGGTGACTTCCAGGAGCAGGACCAGCAACAACAGCAACACTTTGAGGAAGGCAAGTTATAGCACGGACAATCCTTGCTACCTACCCACCTTGTAATCATTTATTTCATATATGCATGTGTCTAAATTGATGTACCTTAAGGTTGTACCTAGTTTGTTTAACCTGTCCTTTGATTACCTTGGGTTTATGCAAATGGGTAGAATCTTTGCTATGCGCAGCTGCTATCACCATTTTTTAATTGTTAATTTTGACTTAATGGTTCACTTCAACATGATGATAAAACTTGCTTTTTAGCAACTTGGTTTAGGGAACTAGAGCATGTGCTTCGTGCTTTGTTCTAATGTCTCTCCGTAAGGTCTGGTTCTTAAAGCGGCAACCCAGGAGCCTGTCGCCACCGCTAGAACTATTATGGCTCTGGTCTTGGTTAAGTAGCTTGTACGTCTCTAGCTTGCCAGTAGTTACTGACGGGCCGATGGCGTTATGGGAAGCAAGGCACGAGGTGTTTCCTGATTCCACTGAGGACGGGTGATCCGTTGGCTATGTCTCGTTAGGCAATGTTGCACAATGTTGGGGTTTGATGTCTGCACTTTGGACGCCATTGACCCCCTTATGATGTGACTCCGTAAGCGTCAGTCAATCTCAGTGCCTAGGGTCTCACCACCTTGTTGTATCTTAGCGGCTACTGTCTTGTTAGGGTGTCTTGTGAAAAGCCTCGTAGCGTCCCTATGCGGTCGCACCTCGGAAGTGTGATTTGTGGGGTCTGATCCTCCTCCGCACGGTTGGGTTTAAAGTTCTTTTGAGCTTTTACGTGACTGGTGGGTAAATGGCGAAACCTCTGCAGAGTGTAAATCTATCATGATAGCCTTGATCAGGGTCACGAGCGGCCTGGATCCTTTTTGATTAGAAGATGATGTTTATTTATGCTTAATGTCACTTATACTTTATTAATTGGGTTGCAACTGGGTTCTATTCACTTGTAGTATCTTGGATAATGTTAAAATGAACCAACTAAAAATGCTAATGCAGTTTAGCCGTGTCTAGCCTTACTTTGAGCCTTCATACATCCGTGCTATACTTGCTAAGTAAATATTTTACTTACACTTGTCATTTATTCAACAAAATCTCGGATGGGTAACAGATTGGGCTGTGCATGAGTCTGCTGCTGAGTTTCCAGAAGATCTACTGTACTACTGAGTTGCGTTCTCCCAGTCAGAGTCCCTGTGGATTGCGACTTCGCTTAGTTGAGAGTTATTAGACTTCCGCTGTATTGGTTAGTTTATTTATGTTAAACTCTGATGTAAAACTCTATTTATTCAAGCATATGTTCTCTGTTTATCATATTTGTTTGCTATATGTGTACTATGACTTTCTGGGCACACATATGGCTGCATTCGGGCTTCTGTGTAAATTCGGGTGTGACAAATAATCAAATTTAGTCATCTTCAATGGCACTACAACATCAATGATTGCAGTGGATTCATCTTCTATTTTCTTGACTTCAATCTGAATTTCATGTGATTTGTTAGAGTACTTCATTCCACCACCACTATCCAATAATTGCTCACTTACCACAGCTGATGGTACAACACATATTGACTCAATTTTTGAGCATGGAACAACATTGCTTTGCAACTGCAGATTGGATGGAACAAGATAACTCATCATAATAGTTCTGGACATATTTACTGCCTTGTTTGATACACTTTGAACAACAATGTAAAATCAGATCATATTCTTGTGGAACAAAATCGTTTCACATGGCCTTCTTCAAATCTTCCAATTCTTGATGAAGCGCTTGTGTGGTTATTGCTTCCACCAATCATTGGCATAATCTTCATATTCAATATAACTCATGACACTTTCTTTGCCCCAGGAAGATCTTGGAATTCAAGTTCATACTCCATTTCATCTACCCCAATCAAGATATTCCTCTGAGTCGGGATTCCCATAGAATGGAAGTTTGGTGTATGTCGGACCTGCCATGGTTAATTTCTATACAAAAACAGCAAGCAGCTAATTCCTGTTTATTCTCCTGGAATTACATGGATATATACCCTGGTTATTGTCTGAAACCAAGTGGGTAGCCAACAGTTAATTCCTGTTCAGATGAAGAAATTAATCATGGCTCCTCGGCTTACCATTATGCCATGCAAGATTCCTTTTTTTGCTTCAAAACCACTTCAATTTCTTTGTCATGATTAATTTCCAACAGATCTCCTTTTTTTCTTTGCATTGGTACATTGTACAATCTCTAGGCCTTAGTATATCTCAAACTAGACGTCTATAGCGATCATAGGGAGGCATAGGCTATCGAAAAGAGACATGTTGTTTGCGCCCTGTGTGACTAGAGGAATGAGCCAAGAAGAAGATAACAGCCAGATCCAAGTAAAGGCGGAGAGGCAACGGCCGGAGAGTGGCGCTAAGGAACTGCCAAGTCAAGATTTAGGCGTCCAAGGAACTGTATCATTGTTGTGCTGGTAGGGGCTTCTAGATGGGGCCTCTGGCCCTCTCCATAGTTGGGCTGCATTGCACTCCTAGGCCTAATGGCTGCATGGGAATTTGTGCTATACCATGGACCACGGTTGCAGCACCCCCAACCCAGTACCTAGATCCACCCTTGCATACAGCTGCAATGTCATTGATATATTCACATGACAATAGTACTGATGAGGCTGCAACAATAATGCCTGTGATTGCACCATTTTGTCTGCTAAAATTACCTCTACCTATGGAAAACATCAGATTGTGTAACTTCAATGCTGAAACGCTATGCTCCCACACAACATATATAGTTAGTTGAACATTTTCCAGTATTTTAAAAATATTTCATAAATGTCCAAAGCGAGGACACGGAAGAAAAGTTGACATATCTTCCTGACTCAAAATCCAATGGATATATATATATATATATATATATATATATATATATATATATATATATATCGAAACCTATAAACTCATATTATTTTTATGTATCTTACAGATCATATTTTTAATCTTGGATACTTGATTTTCAAAGATCTTGCCATGCAGATGTTTTCTATAGCTAACTATTGCTTTCAATTATTGCTGAAGAAGTCATTTTGAGCATGTACAAATGGCATCCTGCATATCCATAAATTTCACAAGTACCTTCAGCAATGTTTTGATATCTTCAGGTATCTATTGCTATCTTCTGGATTCTATTGTTATCTTGTGGATTCCATTGATTTCGTCACATGTTTCTAAATTTGAAATAGTTTGGTTATCTGACATTGCTATATATATGACAACTTTTCTGAACATTCTAAACACCGCAAAACTGTTTGTTAGGAAAGATGGAGTGCGCTCATAAGGATGAACAAGTTCGTCGCTCCAGAAGAGGTGGTCTTCAAACCATACCATTCATCATCGGTAATATCTTTCACCTACTTATTATGAAACCTAGAGCTACATGCTCCTTGTCAATTTTCCAATGATTTCAATATGGAACATTGACAACCCGTTGACACTCATATTGTTCTTTAACTGCTAGGTTTTTATTCCAAGCATTAACGCTCTAAGTATCAATTTATTATGTTATTTCTATCAAAAAATGTTAATAAGTCAGTATGATTCTTATAGACGCCACTTAAGTTTTTGTATAATGATATTAATGTATTATTGAACTGTGTGTCATTTTTATTTTCAGTTACCGAAGGATGTGAAAGGATTGTGAACACAGCGGTCAGTGCGAATATTATCATATACTTGACCAAAGAGTACCATATGGGTGCTGCTGCAAGTGCAGTAGTTGTATTTTCCTACCAAGCAGCCACAAATTTCTTACCTATCTTTGGGGCTATTCTGTCTGATGCGCTATTGGGGCGCTTTCTCATAATTTCGCTCACACTCTTTGCGTGCACAATTGTAAGATCTATCTACTCACCTATCTACAAACCGTTTTTTTTAATTAAAGGTTGTTAGAGGTGTAACACATATTATTTGATTCTATGTTGGTTTCCAATCTAGGGAGCTGTTCTTCTGTGGTTGACAACAATGGTTCATACATTGGTTGCAGTAGATTGTGCAAGTAAAGACCGGAACAGCCAGAGTTGTCACTCACCGACAACATTACAGCTTTTTGTCTTGCTAACTTCCTTAGTGTTCTTGTCAATTGGTGCAAGTGGTGTTCGGCCTTGCAGTCTTCCTTTTGGTGTGGACCAGTTTGCTCACTGGAGTGGTGCTCAAAAGGATCGTGCGCTCAAAATTCTATTTGACTCGTATTATGTTTCTATGGGCGGCTCAGCAATAATTTCTATAACTCTCATTGTATACTTGCAAGACAAATTAGGCTGGAAGATTGGTTTTGCCATTTCTGTAGCTATAATGGCATTGGCTACGTTTTTAAACATTGTAACATCTCCGCTTTACATCAAGGTGAAACCACAGAAAAGCACATTGCTTAGCTTAGTGCAAGTGATTTTCATCTCTATAAGGAATCGACGCATTCAATTTCCAGAAGCAGGTAATGGTCTGCAATACCACAACACTGGAGGATTAGAGGGAGTTTCCCCATCAAGCCAAATGAGGTATTCATCACTGGTGCCTACCTATTCGATCTGTTAAATATACACTTGTCCTGTAATTAATCATTAGTTCAAAACTTCTAGGTTCCTGAATAGAGCATGTGTGCTGAAGGCGCGTGCAGATAGTTCTAATACCGAAGTACTCAATGCCAATTCATGGGATGTATGTACAGTTGAGCAAGTTGAGGACCTCAAGCGTACACTAAGCGTAATACCTATGTGGTCGGCCATGATTACCAGTTTGTTGATCCAACAGGCTACCTTCAGGGTGCTACAGGCAGAAACCATGGACCGTCGTGTTGGTACCACAAAGTTTCGAATGCCTGCTGGCTCCATCCCTATCTTCGAAGTAATTACTTTCACATTGTGGTCAGGATGCTTTGACAGATTAATGCTATTAGTCCTTAAAAAGATCACAAGGAGAGAGCAAGTGCTTAGTCATAAGCAGAAAATGGGCATTGGTGTGCTGTTTTCTATTGCATCTGCTTTTGTGGCAACAGCAGTGGAGGCTATTCGGAGGAAGCAAGCAATAAGGCAGGGCCTGGAAAACAGTCCTGATGGGGTTGTAAATATGTCAGCATTGTGGCTAGCACCTCAATGTGTTTTTGCTGGTCTCACTAGTGCATTTGGATCAATAGGACAGATGGAATTCTACTACGCAGTGCTACCGAAGACAATGAGTAGCTTAGCACTGGCCCTCCTTCCCCTAGGAATAGGTGTTGCAAACATTGCAGGTACTGTGATTGTCAAGCTTGTCAAAGTGATCACGGCTAGGGGTGGAAGAATAGGTTGGCTTCCTGATAACCTCAACCAAGGGCAGTATGACTACTACTATTTTCTACTTGCGCTGCTTGGTATGGCAGGTTTCATCTATTTTGTTGCTTGTTGTTATTGGTTTGAGGATCCAACACCTAACCAAGCAGTTGAATCTCATGAAGATGATGCAGATAGGACACAAACATAGGGCTTTCTATAATGGATCATGCCGTGGTTGTTATGTCATAATTTTACATTCAAATGTAATCCTGGCTATCTAGTAGAATCTCTGGCTTATTTATGAGTACCATATAATCATCAATTACCTTCCATCATTTATTTTCATGTTAGTTCATTTTTGCTGGTGTTACTTGCTAACTGCCTTAGATAATCATCTGTAAGCCTTTTGATTGATGCTCATAAAAGTAAAGAGCCATTGGTTGAAAAAAGCAGTAGCAATGAACCCTCTCGTTCTTTATGAAAGAACATCTCCAAGATGATCAACACTACTCAACTCAGGAACTGTAAGGAAAGCGACTTTAAAGGGAAAAGACACTTTATTTCATAAATGACATTTTTGACACGTGTACACTAAGCTGGGTGTAAGTAGAAACAGAGAAATTTGTCTTCTGTTTTTGAAGTAACATATATACATTAGCGATCCTCAAACCTATGTTTTGGTATCACTTAGGTCCCAAAAATTTCAAAACACAGTACACAGAGTCACAGAATCATGTCCCCAAAAATTGCTAAATGTACTACTTGAAGTTAAATTAGTCCTCCTTATAGCAGCACGATTGGCCCGTATAGCATGTGGCCGCATGGAAACGACATATGGGCTCTATCAAGTATAATTGGAACGGCTTGCCTCTATGGGTGCCGTCCATCTTCATTGTGTATATAGGTCAAAACATGACTTGTACAAGTTGCAGGACGAGTTAATGTTGAAGGATAAGATGGTTAGGACTCTACTCCTATTTGGACTCTAACGACACTCATATTTTGTTTACAGTGCATATAGTCTAACAGTCCTTCTCAATCACAACTTGCACAAGTTGAGATTGGCTCTAAATTCCTGTAACCTCTATATTTGATTGAGCTTTGGTGAAACCAATTCTGATATCCAGAAGTTGTTGTGAAATTCGCTGTTGTACAAAATGATAATCCACTTCTATGAGTTTGGTTCGAGCACGAAACATTGGTTTTTCCAATAAATAAGTTGCTCCAATATTATCACACCAGAGAATAGCAGCCTTCGGGTGAGAAACCTCCAATCCACTAAAAAGTGTTTGTACCCAAATGACTTCAACAGTTGCATTGGCTTATGTCACCCCAAACAGATACTAAAGCAAGTGTTGGATTTAAAGTTGGGGTTAAGGAATATAAATTGACTTACTACACCCCGGAATACGAAACCAAGGATACTGATATCTTGTCAGCATTCCGAGTAACTCCTCAACCCGGGGTTCCGCCTGAAGAAGCAGGGGCTGCAGTAGCTGCGGAATCTTCTACTGGTACATGGACAACTGTTTGGACTGATGGACTTACCGGTCTTGATCATTACAAAGGACGATGCTATCACATCGAGCCCGTTCCTGAGGAGCCATATCGCTTTGTATTCCGCCTCAGTACTTGATCTGGAGACCGTTGCCTGTTTCCTCACACTCCATGAAACAATCTTAGAGCCCCAAAACACTGTAAATCCTCCCGTTGAGTGCCTATCATCTGAACAACTTGCCCAATCAGCATCAGAAAATGCACTTACTATGGTTGATGCTGACCTGACAAACTTTAAGCCATAGTTAATGGTACCACTTATGTACCGCAAAATGCGCTTAACTGCAGTGTAGTGATCGGATATAGGCGAATGAAGATATTAGGGAACTTTGTTGACAGTGAAGCTATATTAGGTCGAATAAGAGTTAAGTATTGCAAGCCTCCAACAATACTTCTATACTTTGTTGTGGTTGCACCATCCAAGGCATACCAACATGCAATACAAGCATTGCCAAAAGGGACAGGGGTGTAGGTGCTAACTTGCAATTCTGTAACCTATCATGAAATAACAATCCATTTGAGCAAGTTGACACTTCTATACCAAGAAAATAGTGCAAATTGCCAAGATCTTTTAGTGCAAAATCATCTCAAAGATCTCTCATCGGTGCCTCAACTGCGGAACTCACAATAATAATGCCGTCGACATAAACTAAAAAATAGATGACAATATTACCATGTTTAAAGAAAAACAAGGACGTGTCAGCCTTTTATGCTTGAAAACCCAGACGTTGAAGTTTAGTACTCAACCAAGAATACAAGGCACGGTGTAACACCCTAAAATTCATCACAATTAAATTGTAGCAATTTCTGAATTTTCTAGGATTTATTAAGGCCTAAATAAATTTTCTATGGTTTAATTGGAATTTCTAGCCTTTTATCAATTTAAATATCATATAAATAATTTTAGTCAAAAATAAGTTGTTGATGCATTCATGTTGTTGCATTTGTCTTTTGCTTGCTGTTCAATTAAGTTGGAATTTAAATTCTGTTTAAATTTGAATTTAATTTGAATTTATTTGATGTTTAGAATAGTTTTTCTCTGTCGAGTTCGTTTTCGCCCCTCCAACTTTTGGCCTGGACTGTCTTGGCCCCCTTTTCTTTTTCTCCTCGGTCAGCCGACCTGTTCCTTTTCCCCTGCCCAAGTTCTCTTCCGGCCCACCTTCTCCACGCGCCGGCCCACTCCGCGCCCCTCCCTCTCTGCGTCGCTGACAGGCGGGGCCCGCCTGTCAGGTCCGTCGTCTCCGAGCGGGACTCGCGCTCGAGTCCGACCCGACTCGACCGCGCCGCCCCCTCCGTCTCGGGCGTGCACGCCAAGGCGCCCGGGCCTCTTTCTCCCCCGCACGTCGTGGTCTGCTTTCCCCGCTCTTGTTTTTCTGCGTTTCGGCCGAGCTCGCAAACCCTAGCTTCGGTGGCGCCGCCGCCGAGCCGAGCTCTCGGCCGCCGCCGTCGAACTTCGCTGTCGGAGCCTCGCCCTCACCGTGAAGCACGTCGGGAGGTTCGTCGTGAAGCCCCGGAGCTACCCATCGCGTCCTTACTCCGATTTTGCCCGTACACCTCGGTAATTTGCTCGTCGTCGATCTCACAGCGCCGCCGCCGCCGCCATTCGTCGTCGACCGGTCGCCTGCAAAGGTCCTCCCTCAACTTGCTCTGGTCAGGTGAACTCGCCCTCTCCTCCCGGTTCTCTAGGTCCAACTCGCGCTCGTTTTGGTGCCTCGTAGCGCCTAATCGCGTCTGCTCCGGCGAGCCGCCGCCGTCTTTGCGAGCGGCGCCGCCGTCGTGGGTTCCCTCGCCGGTGAGCCTTCGCCCGATCCGTTCCCCACTGTCCGATCTAGATCCGGCGGTCCATGTCAGCCCGAGCCCCAAGTCAAATCGGAGACTTACCGGTCAACCTAGGCAATTTTGCAAGAAGGCCCTCCAAGATTTGAAAATCAACCCGCGGTCCTGAGAAGTTCAAAAATATTTTGATTTAGGTCCTTTTTCTTTCGGTTTAGCCCCTGCAAGTTTTAAAATCACGGCCGAGGTCCAAGTTTTACTTTTTTACATGAAAACCCTCGTAGTTTTATACAAAATTATGTTTTAGCCCTCGGATTTTCGCAGTTAAGCCCCCGGAACTTTTAAAACTTTGCCAGCAAGTCCCTGAACCTTAGAAAAGCCATATCTTTTGCGTTTTAACTCCGATTTTAGTGATTCTCGTGCTCACGCGTTCGTGGTAACGCGTAGAATAGTTTTGTACTGTTGTTTACTTCTGTTGGAATTGTTTGGTGTACTGTTTCTTATTTATTGTGTTGTTTTCTTGTATGTGTTCGTGTGATGCGTATAGGAAATGCGTCGTTCGAGGAAGTGTTTGAAGAACCACCTGTTGAAGAGTTTGAGCAGCAGCAGGGTTGGAAAGAAGGCAAGTATTCCTTGATCATGCCCGTTTATACCTAAATGACATGCATTTTAATTACACCGTTTATTTATCGCTTGCATTAATATTGCTGGGTCCCATTAAGGATTTCCTTGTCTGTTTTACCATACCTTGCAGCTGGGTCATTAAATTAATTTAACTGGTAGATGATACTTAGTTGCTCAACTGGGATTGGTCTAATGAAACCCCTACTCTATGTTCCATTATTATCTTTTAATATAATAATGACAAGATCACCTCTTTTAATTGGAACATGGAGCGACCACCCAGGAAAACAGTGCAACCATAAGTGCTATGTGGCTCTGGCTTTGACTGACTAATTAGGTATTCTGGTTTGGGATAGTTTTACCCAAAAGGGGCAAGAGGTGCGGCGGTTGACGAGGTATAGTCCAGTCCTCTTGAGCGGTAGGCTTTGCTAAGATACGCGACTCACTAGGGAGGGTTATGCTTTGCTCCTGAACCGGAAGCCTTAGCGAACTATCACTTATTAGAGTATCTTTGTAAAGGTCTCATAGTGAAACCCAGTATTCGGTCCACGTGGTGTGGGAAGGGTACATGCTTTCGGGCAATGGGAATCACGGCTTATGGTGAATGTGTACAACCTCTGCAGAGTGTAAACTATTATAACAGCCGTGCTCACGGTCATGAGCGGCCTGGACTCTCACATGATTAATCTATCAGAATATGATCTAAATTGTGGACCCTCTGCTAGTAAATAGATGCTTAATAAAACTTGACCAACTAAAAGTGCTTAATGCAGCTATCCTTCAGCCTTCCACTTTATAAAGCCTAGCATGCCATTTATTTCCATAGTTGCTGAGTACGGCATGTGCTCACACTTGTTTATTTATATTGCATCGACCACACTCGGACTGCTGCTCAGATTGGGAGGATTTTGAGGACTTTACTACTGAGTTTGAGGAATTCTAGGCGAGTCCGCTAGTCAACTGCCTGTGGAGATGGATTTATTTCGTTTCATTTAGTTAAACGTTTATTTATGTCTTCCGCTATGACATTTGTGTCAACTCTGAGATTGTAGTAAATATACTTTAACACTCTTTCGTATGCATGGTTATGGATATTCACTTGTGACATCTACCATATGTGTGTAAACTTGATCCTGGCGCACATATGAGATGCACCTGGTTTTCTTTCTAAAACCGGGTGTGACACACGGGGAGCTTGCTACAACCCATAGAGGGATTTGTGAAGTTTACAAACATAGTGTGGTAGGTGATGAGGACATGACATCCATGCATATGACCATGATTGGAGAATGTCATGGAGATGGAGGAGACCAACAAGGGTGTCGATACCGAGAAGGAGGCCCGAAGCCTATCCATTTCGAGATGCGAAGGTGGAGGCCCAAAACAAATCAAGTTTGAGTCCACTTTGGAGTCCATGAGCAGCACCACCAAACTCATTTCCCAGATTGCATACGGGCTCGGTTTTTTATGTTCCCATATCAAAATACCTTCTTAGTCATTTCCCAAAAAAAACCTTCTGAGTCGACAGGAATCGTGATAATAACAGGATGTCCAGAATCTGTTAGGGTGCTGCGCTATCGTCTTTTGGGCCATTGGGTCATGAATTGTTTTCGAGCCCATTAGGTGTGCCGCCGCAACCCTAGCTCAACCCTAGGAGCATACATTCAATGGAAGGCACCACATTAGGGTTTGGGTTTTGTTTAGTTCTAGTTTTCCTTTGAGGAACAAATTCGGTTCATTGTCACTCTGACGACAAGTCCATTTACTATAATCCAGGCCCCTGTTATTATTCTTCACGACTGTGTCAACTAGTCCTTTCGTGATAAGAGCTTGAACTCCATATTTCATTTCACTTCAATTCATACTTGTAATTTCATATTGCGATCTTTATTGTTCTTGGTTGTGTTCTCGATTCACATGGAGGGAAGACCTTCATGGCGAGGGTAGTCATGTGCGCACGGGTAATAACCAATGGAGCAGTAGTGTAGAGGTTGCAGGGATTCAAATTTTTGTCCCACATTGTGTCATTGTATTCTTCATGTCTAGGTCTTGTTCCAGGTCTTCAATGTCAAAACTACTAGTGGCCTGCGATAGATTGATTAGCATAATTTATTTTCTAGTGCCCCATGTTTGGTGTTGGTGTTGTTATGCTAGCCAGGAGTGCCTTGAGTAATGCCTAAGATTAATTCATTATACTCATTGTTTTGTGGTACTCTCTGGTATTGAAAAAGAATGGAAAGAGGCAAAGATGCTAAAAAGAGCCGCACCATTAAAAAAAGAATGAAGAAAAAGTGAAGAACAAAATAGAAAATCATAAGTGCTTGCATCCATTGTGTCCCCGTGCAGAGTAGTATTGCTGCGTGCTCGAACTAGGTCCAAACGAATTTAGGCCAGTGACATAGACTAGCTTGGGACTACTATTTAGTTTTGCAATTTCAGAATTTAATTATTGCTAATCCTTGCTACCACTATTTTACCGCCAAGCTCCACATATATACTTCTCATCAGTTCTGGTTCTACCTTGCAATTGCAACGCTCTCACCTATGAAGGTATCACGAACCGGTCACCAGTTGTACCACCTGTTGAATTGGTAAGAACACTTGTAAGAGCGTGGTAAGATGCTTGAGAGTATGTGATGTTACTCCTTGACCACATCCTAGTAGATTATAGGAAAATATATGTTTGTGTGTTTAAATGTTAGGTACATAATGATAGGTTACGGCATGCACCACAATGAGACATCAAAGTTGCAAGCGAGACACACAATGAATGCTTGAACTCCACCCATAGGTCCTTCAACACTTTCATCCCTGCCTACTTATCATGTTATAAGTGATGACCAATACATAGAGTGGGAAATTGCTATGGATAAAATATTTGCAAAATCTTTTATGTGCGAATGGAGAAATATTAAAAATGGTAGTAGTGTTATAAGAAGTTCTGCATCCACATGGTGGGCTAACTTAAGTGCTTCAGATAAACCTCGAACATGAAAAGATATAAAAATTCTTATGAGAGAAAAAATGTTAATCCTTGTCATGAAGACGTGCATTAGTTAGAAGAGCAGTCGCTTTTTATACTTTCTATCGGACCTAAGGACCTGCAATCCACTATGGGATACCTAAGTGGTAGATTTGTAGGAGGAGGATTGTCGAGTCGAGAGGCTTGAGGGTAACACAAGACGCAAGGTTTAGATAGGTTCGAGCCCAAAGGTATAATACCAATGTCCTTTGTTGGGTAGTGTTTGTATTGCTTGTGATCGTCAAAGCTTCAGGAAGCTAAGGTGAGCTTTGTGGTTACAATGGATGATATATCCCCTGGGGGTTGACCTAGGCCGCCTTATATAAGCCGACAACCTAGGGTTTACAAGTCGGTTCCAATCTAAATCTACTAGATTACAATTAGAAAATGTATCTGACTAGATTTCTACTCATACTCCGATAATTCTTCACCAAGCTTGTCCAGCAAGTTGGCGATTCCTAGTCAAGCCCCCAGGGTCGGCCCACAACCTTGTCAGATATGGGTCCAAGTCGGCTGTCGCCCCTACTGATGGTGGGCCCAGTAGTACCCATATCCCACAAGCCCCCGAGCAATGTGCAGGCGCGTGGTGAACTGTTGGTGAAGAAACGAAGCCAAAGTAGTCAGCTGAAAAAGCTTCAGCATTTGATTCACCACAAGGGTGGGCGGTGGTCCAAAAAAGAAATACAATGACATCATGCTGAGTACCAAAATAGTAGATATAACGTTGCATCGTGGTCATATATAGGGTGGCGCAAGACACACACCATATGGAGTAGCCCCGCGAGCCTTGAATTGATTAGAATAACCAGGATTAGGGTCAAAAAAGAATGTCTAGTTTTCGTCGAGTACCACAGTGGTGCAGAATAACGATCCAGCATGATCATATAGAGAGCATCGTGAGGCGCACTAAATATGGAGTAGCCCCCGAGCCTTGGGTTGATTAGAATAACCAGGCCAAGGATAAAAAAATATATCCCTTAGCAGCAGGCTGCTAAGGAACATAGAGATCCCCGAGCCAGGGAGCCAGTCAAGTTGAGTGAGGCACGCGAAGTGATCGTCGGGCGCCAGCCCCCGAGCTTGGGAGCAAGCCGAGTCTGGTGAGGCACGTGGCGCCGTCGCCAGGCCCCGAGCCTAGGAGTGTGCTGAGTTAGGCGAGGCAGGCGGAGTGGTTGCCGGGTGCCAGTCCCTGAGGGTAGGAGCCGGCCGAGTGTAACACCCCGCCCTCCAAAGCTGCCCCGCACAACCCTTCCGAGGGGCGCACATGCATACACATAGCACCCTGCTTACACTTTCGTCCTCGCTTCGTGTAAAAGGGTTAACCCGAAGGTGCTATGGCTGGAAGACAAAGGCTTATAAGTTGGCTCCACCCTTGCTAAACTAGCAATGTGGCACTAAACACGTGCATCCCGCACTCACAGGCCACTACTAGGCCATACAAACTGGGTCGGGCGTGACATACACCCCCTCAAAGACCCCTACGTCCTCGTCGGCCCAACTCACCTACAGAGGCAAATGTCCAGGAATGTTCCCTCTTAGCACACAACCGTACGTCCAGTGCCGGCGCCATATGCCATGTCATGTGCCATACCTGGGCCACACATGCCATGCGCCCTATGCCCGCACATTGACCCATACGTGCAACCGTGAGGGTCGGCTCTAATACCACTTCTGTCACACCCGGTTTAAGGGGGAAACCAGATGAATTTCATATGTGCGCCAGGATCAAAATTTCACACATATGATAGACGTCATAAGTGAAATACTACAAGACAGTGCATAAGCGTAATGAAAGTGTTATAGTATCATTATTACACTCCAAGACATAAGTCGTTAACGAAAAGTAAAGCTAGTTGCTAGCAACGGATAATCCATCAACTACACAGGCAGTTGACTGGTGAACACATACGCCTAGTACTCCTAGAAATCCTCTAGGAACTCCTCCAATTCACCTTGGTCTGAGAAGCATTGCATAAAGCAAGGATGAGTACACTTATTCTTGGTACTCAACAAGTGTAAGGGAAATAAATGACATGCAAGGCTAAGCAAGGATAAAGCTAACATGGTTTGACTACATTAAGCTTTTTGTTGGTCAACATTTTATTAATTAATTAACAAGTGCAAGTATATACCAACCCACATTAAGCGATATAAAAGAACATAAGCATGATCATAAATAAAGAACAACAATTAAATGTTATCTTTGAGTAATTAATCATGCAAGGTTCTAGGCCGCTCGTGACTGTGAGCATGACTGTTATAACAGTTTTACACTCTGCAGAGATTGTACACTTTCACAATAAGTCATGTTTTCCCACTCATGCCTGAGGGAGACAGCCTCATAAGAACACAAAACTGTGTGGCTAGGGATACACTACGAGGCCTTTAAAAAGATTCCCTAATAAGTGCAACCCGCTAAGGTTTCAATATCCAAGCAAAGCATAACCCTCCCTAATGAGGCCTGTCTCTTAGCTAAGCCCACGACTCAAGAGGACCGGGTTATACCTCATCGAATCCCCCCTTGCCCTTTCGGTAAAACAAGCACACACTAGAGTTTCTAATTAGTTAGCCAAGATCAGAGCCCTTGATCTTATGGATGTACTATTTTCTTGGGTGGTCACTCCATGTTCCATTTAACATATGATCTTGCATTAACAGTTTATGAACATGAAGTAAATAAAGTTTAATAATTGGACCCAAATTTCACCACAAACAAGTTTAAGCAACTAAGCAAGATACTACCCAGCATAAGAAGCAACCCAGGTGTAACAAGGATAGTGGTAAAAGACCAGGAACAACCTTAACATAGGACCCATCAATATTAATGCAATGCGGAAAAGTAAAGCGTAACTTTAATTGTGATAAAGGGGATCACAAAGGGATGATTAGAATACACTTGCCTCCTCCTAAGCCTTGCTGCTACTCAAAGTCCTCCTCGAATCCCTCGAACGGCACGACTTTTAAACACATCACACAAGTACATACAAGAGACCAATACAACCAAATAAGAAATAGTACACCAAACATTAAAAATAGAACAAAACAAGGCTTTAAAACTAACCTACACGTTACAATGATCACACGAGCGAAAGAATCACTTAAATCAGATCTAAAACAAGAAAGATAAGGCTAAAACAAGATGCTAGGGGCTTACCGACGAAGTTTTAAAAGTTCCAAGGGCTTGTTTGATAAAAACCGAGGGCTGAAACATAATTATGATTAAAACTATGAGGGCTATGTTTGCAGTCACTACGGCACATTTTCGACCACCAATACTCGGGAATAAAAGAGGTTATATGTGACATTCCATGCACTTAGGCTCATTTCTAATAAAGTTCCACGAGTTTTGGTGTGTTCCACTTGTGCAGGTACAACAACGAGAAATACGTGCTATACAGGTTGTAAATGACCGATTCGTCCGAATGACTCCGTTCGGCCGGTTAGCCACCTTAGTCGTACACGACGCGATGATCGAGCGACGATCGTGCAGGACATTTGGACCATCAACAAATCACTTCTGGGCTGAACCAACACGAAGACCACCACATGCAAGCAACCCACGAGGGCCTAGGACTTGAGGTGGTCCTAGGAGGCGCCCCTGGGCAGGAAGCCCAGTTCGGCCAAACTCCACAGTTTGGCCGAACCGCCCCCACATGCCAAACCGCCTCTAGGATGAGATCTGAACCATAGGAGCGGAAGGCGGTGCATCCAAGGGTTCGGCCGAACCGACCTGGTTCGGCCAAACCAGAGGATTCACTCGAATCCCAGGGGGTACCCCCTGGTCCCGTGGCCGTTCCTCCTCCACAACCGCCTTCAACACTTGGGAGCAAATCTCCATTCTCCTCTTTCAAGATATAGAGTTAGGCTAGTCTAGTTGGGAGTTAGAGTCATGGTCGAGCTTCACTCGGGGTTCCAGAGCCGTCTTCCGGAGTTCTGGTAAAGCTCTTGTATCTTTTCCTTTTCTTTATGCAAGACTCTGAGTATTTAATATATTATCTTCCATATTTCTTTGAGTTATTTATTCTGCATTTACTTCACGGATAATTGTGGAATGTCTAGCCTTGGTTATAGCTGTTGTAGTCTGGTTCTAGAAGTTCTCTCCTAATTCTTTGTCTTAGCTGGTTCCTCGTTTCTGCTCAATACTTGCGGTGAATTGTCGCCGGGGTATTGATAGGATTGCTTGCTCTTATCTAGGGGAGTGAGTAGTTATTGTCTAGCATAGCTGTGGTGCCTAGTCTAGATAGTAACCTTAGTTTACCCCTAATTCAAACATACATGTGGTAGCCGTTAGGTGGTGACAGCCCTATACGGCCTTCGTAATCCACCACGTCGGTCTCAACTCGTAGGAACCTAAGAGGTTGTTAGTGGCTCCCCTTCTCATCCCTTTCTGAGAGTCGCGTGCACCTTATCCCGACGCTAAGACAACAGAACTAGGAAAAGAACCATAGATGTCATTCTTCATCTAGCCGTAACCTTTGCCGGAGATATCTCTAAGTTATTGGAAGTATATAAGAATCCGTTCCTGTCTCGTTGTCCTCCCACTAGGTAGGCCGCTCTTCTATCTATCCTAGATTTCTCCTTGTGTGTGTCAACTGCATATCACTCCTATCATATCCTTTACCCCCCGCCTTGTTAGCCGGTACTTTAATTAGTACTCACATCCTTGTTAATAGTCAATACACTTTATCCAATACTTCTATGAGGAAATAAATACGATACCTTGGAATACTACCGGGTGAAATGCTACATCGGTATCCGTGCACTTGCGGATTTAAATCTGTGTCGTAAGAATACCAATAAGCACTCCTTGCACCATTACTAGGATTGGCAATCCTGATAGTGGACCGTAAGAAGTGTCAACAGGCTAACATGCAAAAAAAGTCAGATCTGGGCACTATTATTTGAAAATTGAGGGGATTAAACGATGAAAAGGGACCTGGATGTAAATACTTTTATAACCGGGATGGACTGCCGGTTGATTTCCTGAAAATAGAGGGGCTCTTAAACAAAAGTGCCAGGGTGGACCAGAGTTGACCGATACTGACTCGGTCAGATCAGATCTAAACCGTAGGATTTAGATCTAATGGTTGGGGTTAGGTAGGGGTTTTTAAGTCACTGGCGGCAACTCTAGGACGGCGGAGCTTCGCCGGAGTTTTGCGAAAGTTGAGCTACAGGCCACCAATCACTGCGCGGTTAGGACCTACAACACCAGCGGGGAATAGCGAGCTCACCTAGGGTGTTTGCGACGGTGGCACGACAGCGAGAGGCTCGGTCGATGAAGAGGGGCGACACCGGCGGCACTTTGCAACAATGACAAGCAATTAGGTGAGGAAAAAGGGCGAAACGAAGGTCGGGAGTTGCTCATCTAGCTTCTTTACCTCCTCATGAAGCTTGCGAGAGATTTCTCATCGAGAGAGAGAAGGCGGCGGTGGAGATCGATGGCCGCGGGCCAATGGCAGCAGCGCGAGGCGTGTGGTGCGCTGGGCGTATGAGGGCTCAAGGTGAGGGTTTGGTGAGGGTCTTGGGGCTTCGGCGGTTCTGCTTTCATGGTCCCTAGGGGACCTTCTTGGCATGCAGGCCAGGGATCGGGGTGGAGGCGGCCGGATTTCCTCTTTCTTTTCCTGGAGGACGAGCGCAAAGGAAAGGGGCGGCGGTGAAGCTTCGGGAAAGGTCTAGGAGATCAACAGGATCGTAGGAGGTGGGCCAAGGGAGATAGGTGCGGACGGGTGTGCGACATGGCATCGAGCTTGACTCAGGCTCAGTCGAGAGGTAGAAGGGGAAACCGATAGGTGTGGTCCATGTCACACACTGAAATTTTTGGATTTTAGGATGTGATTTTAAAGAATAATTAAATAAAAAATTAATATTTAAATAAAGAATTCCTCATAATTTTAAAAAATTTCTCAACTTTATTTAATTTATAGGGAATTTAGTACAGGGAAAAACATTTTTCTAAATTAAAATAAAGCAATGTAGGTTTAATGTTGTGTGCCTTGCATTCATGCTGGTTTGCATTTAGTGGTTTTATCCGTGCAAGTTTTCTAAAAATCGTTTAGAAGCCTAATGGGATTTTTCCAGAGTTTTCTAGGATTTATTTCTATTTTCCTATAGCTAATTCAAATTTTTAGAAGGTGCTATAATCTTTTTCATGAGCTCCAAATATTTTATTTGGGTTTCTGATGTCCAAATCTATCGCGGGGATTTTTCCTGGGATTGTTGGAATCTTCAGAGTATTTTTCGTGGCTTAAATGAATCATCTAGATTTTTCTAGATTTATGTGGAAAATGTAGTCTGAAAATAAAAAGAAAAAGAAATCTAAAACTTAACCGGGCCAAATCCTACCTAAAAGCCCAACCCGGCCTGCTCTTCTCTCTCCCTCTCCCCGTCCCACGTGGCCTAAGTCGGCCCAACGCAGCCCAGCGAAGTGCCCGGCCCAGCTCCCTCTCCCCTCCCACGCGGCCCAAGTCGGTCCACTAGCTCTCCCGGCTCAGCCGCACCGGCCCACTTCCCTCTCCCTCGCCCTCTGGCCCACCAGCCCGGCTCTCCCTCCTGGCCCAGTCCACCGGCGCCCCCACTCCTGTCCCGCGCCGCAAGGCAAGCGCCGCCGTCGCCTCCGATTTTCTCGGCATGCGTGCCATGCCTAGCGCAGGCTCGAGCTCCTATAAAACCCGCCACCCTCGGCCTCTGCATGCACCCCGCCCGAGTTCACGCTGCCCTAGGCCTCCTGCCGTGCCCTCCTTCCCTACCACCACCACGCCTCTCACGCGGAGCCACCACCGCCCGGCTTGCACGATGCCGCCGCCGGTGGCCTTCGCGTCCTGCGGCGTCCAATGGCCCTCGAACCGAACGGCCGCCACCACGACGTTCCTCACGCCGAGCCGCTTCTGCACCGCCGGTCGCCGTCGAGAAATCCCCACCGGAGCACCATCGTCGACGAGAAGGCTTGGACCGCCCCCGCCGGCCTTGGTCAATTCGCCGCGTTCGGTTGTCGTTGGAGCAAGACGTCGCCACCATGAGCTTCGCCGAGCCACCGCACACCTCAACCGCCGGTCACCGTCCCCATTCGGCCACCGGAGGAGCTCCTCCGCATAAGCAGCCCGCTGTTGGCAGTCGTTACGGCATGTTTTCGACCACCGATACTTGGGAATAAAAGAGTATATATGTGACATTCCTTGCACTTAGGTTTACTTCTAATAAACTTCCACGAGTTTTGTTGAGTTTCACTTGTGCAAGTACAACAATGAGAAATGCGTGCTATAGGGGGTCGGAAATGACCGATTCGGCCGAACGACTCCATTCAGCCGGTTACCCCCCTTAGCTGTACACGACACAATGCACAATCGGAAGTCATCCACGTCAACGATGACCAAGCGATTACCGTGCATGGCACCTGGACGATCGCCACCTCACTTCTGGATGACCGTGCAAGTATACTGCATGCGGCATGTGTACTTATATGTATAGGGTCCTGGGCCCCTCTAGGTCGTGGGCCCCCGACCGTCGCCCCTGCCGCCTAGGCCTAGAGCCGGCCCTGACCGCCTAGTCCCTGATGAGGTCCTCCGCGTGCAGAGAGGAGGGAGTAAAGAGAAATAGAAGGATAGAGGGAGAGTGGTGGAACGAAAATGGGTAGAGAGAGGAAATGTGGACTAAGGATGAAAGCAGCGGCTGCTAGGAGAAAAAGAAGCGGTGGAAACCAACGTGAGAAAATAATTTTTTGGTCGAGTGTAAACTTAGCATTATGTTGTTTTCGCTAAGTTCTCCTATAATTCTTCCTGTTTTCTGTTTTTCCTAGAACACGGTATGTGATTGGTTTACGTGATATACGGTGCCGGTCGGTATAGAAAAATCCCGTTCTATTTTCGTCCCTAGACGTGAGGGCTCTCCATACTCCACTCTCCAGTTAACCAAGCACCGCCTGAAGGTGGCCGCTTGTCTGAGCTGCTGGGCTGTTGAGGTAGTGCAAGATACCTTTCGACACAGTTTTCTAGGTTTAGTTTTTTTTCTTCCTCTAAAAAATGTGAAATATAAATAACGTAAGTTTACTAGACTGCAGGTGGTGACATTAAGGCACTTGTAACTTGTAAGGGCAGTCCCAACCCATCATGTCTATGGGTAGTTTCCATGCTGTCATGTTAGCAAGACATTATCATGAAGACACTATCCTCTCTCAATGCAAACTTTGGTAGTGTCCTATGCATAGGTTCTCGTGTCGACACTGGGTCTTACATGAGACCCAGTTTCTTCCTCTTTCCACACACTCTTATTTAATACAGTGTCACACAAGTAAAAAGTACTATGTGGCGGCCTAATTAATGCTATAGAAACCATCCTACATGAAGGGTTGGGACCGCCTAAGGCTTCTATTACTAGCGGGGCAATTGTAAGGATTCACAACTAGTTTACCTATAATTTGTTCCGAACTTGCACCATTTTGAGTTTTTCACTGAAGTGCAAATTTACATCCCCATTGGGGCCGGTCGTCTCGACCAAAAAGAAGAAAGAACGGGAATACATGGGGCCGGTGTAGTTGGATTAGGAAGATATGCAAGCAACAGCCACAGTCCAACACCAACGTGACACAGGATATTCTTTTGAGCCGCGAATTTTTATAGATCAATAAAAATAGAGGGGAGATGTTGTGACAACGGAGGGAGTAGCTGGAAGCCACAAGCCCACATCCGGCTTGGCGCTTTCCCGGCGTCCCACGCGTGTCCCCGCGAGTCAAACAAACTGCTGGAACTTACAGCTTAGCCCCATCGATCCGGCACCCGTCCGGCGGCTTAGAAATGATCGAAGTTAGCGCGTGCTCTGCCTAGCCGACCTGCGCTCCTGGCCGCTAGCGCATAGCAGCCAGAGAACCTCTCCCCGGCTAGACACCATTCTGTAGGAACTTGTTTTTTGCCTCTCGATGTGGTGTTGGGTTCCAGAGACTAAAGTTCGAGTCCCGTCACATCAAATAGAAAAATACTAATTATAAATATTAAATATAGATTAATTATAAAATGCATTACATAAATGAGGGCTAATTTACGATACGAATCTATTAAGCATAATTACTCTATGAGTAGACAATATAATCCTACAGTAATAATTTGATAATTATGTACTAATTATAGGTTAATTAGGATTGTTAGGTTCGTCTCGCAGTGTATATATGATTTATACAATTTATTTTATAATTAGTTTATATTTAATGTTTCTAATTGTCACTTATTTGAGGGATTAAATTTTAGCCCTAGGATCAAACACACCCTAAAGTGACTGAACAAGTCAGCAACGAACATCCGTGTAATTGTGTACTCGTGTATATATAAGTCGATGTTACCTACCTAAATCCTCACAAGCACCTCGAGGTTCGACCGTTGTTTCTCTACTTGTAATTACCTCTTGCAAATAAGTCAGGTCCTGTGAGAGATTGCCTGCCACGACCTGAAGGCATGGCCCATTGTTGCTGGCTTATACTGCTTACTCATGCGGCCGTGGTTGCCTGCTGTGTCCATGCCGCAACCGTGGAGCACACATTCGACGTAACTCACTGATCGGTCCTCTTTGTTCTCGTCTTGGAAAACAGAGTCACGTTTTCTTTGTTTATCTTTTTTTGGTCGAACATAAGCCGTATGAAATGGAACTGAACCATGGAGTGCGAATCTTCAGGTGGGCAACTTCTCCATAAGCCAGCTTTGCCAGCCGGCGACGGTCACCACCGCCGTGAACGGACAGCTTCCCGGCCCGACTATCCACGTCCACGAGGGCGACACGGTGGTCGTTCACGTCGTCAACAAGTCACCCTAAAACATCACCATTCACCGGTACGTGTATCAAATCAATGAGACAGTTACACCTCCTCTGTACTGCATTGCTCCCTCGGTCCCTGTCGAGCCGGTTTTTCTCACCTGTGTAACTTGTACAGGCACGGCCTCTTCCAGCGAGGGACGCAGTGGGCGGACGGGCCGGAGATGGAGACGCAGTGCCCCATCCGCCCCGGCAGCCGCTACACCTACCGGTACAACGCCACCGGGCAGGAGGGGACGCTGTGGTGGCAAGCACACAGCTCCATGCTCCGCGCCACCGTCCATGGCGCCATCGTCATCAAGCCCAGGAACGGCGAGTAGGGGTACCCTTTCCCCAAGCCTGACAAGGAGGAGATTGTTGACGCTTTTCTGGTCAACACACACGAGCGCCGGATCGCGCAGCACCAGAAACTTGCACTCGCCGCAGCCTCGGCCCAAACCGGTCAGACCGGTTTGGGAATCCGGTCAGACCGGTTTCGCTAGGGCTTCGGTGAAAGCCTAGAATCACCACCTCGGGAGGGACCCCGTCGGAGATGGCGCATCTAGGGTTGCTCTGAGATCGGTCAGGCCACTCAGAACCCCCTTGAACGCCGTCGAGACAAGCAAGGAAAGCAAAGGGGTTGGAAAAGCTAGGGTTTGGAGATAAAAAGTAGAAGAATAATATTTGATCGATTGGATGATAGCTCTCAATCGGCCACTGCCCTTTATATTTATAGGGTGGGGAGGTCTTGCCCCGCAAGGAATCCTTTTACAATTTGGAAATGACTAGGACTCCTAATTCTACTCCAATTCGGAGTAAACCGGTCAGACCGGATAGAGAAATCGGTCAGACCGGTTTCGGCCATTGCCAGATCGGCTACAGTGAAACCGGTCTGACCGCTTTCCAGAACCGGTCTGACCGGTTGCCACCGACCTGATAGGCAACTGCCAATTTTGGGTGCGAACAGAGATCATCCTACTGGGTACCAACCACTGACCAGCAACATTTGTCCCCCTCTCTCAGTCCATATTTTGGCCTTTGTTAGTCACAGATACCGTATTTGTAGGCGAGTGGTGGAATCGGAACGTCTTCGACCTGGACCACGAGGCCTTCCTCACAGGCAACCTTGTGGATCCGGCTGATGAGTACACCATCAATGGCAGGCCTGGGGACTTGCACAAGTGTTCGGGTAGTAACCACAAGCCAGGTATATTGTCACTTGCTTCCCTGTTCGATCATCTCGTTCCCATTAGCCATCACTCGTCGGTTAATTTGTGATAAGAATATCTCGTAGGAACATTCAAGCGCAAGGTTCAGAGAAACTCCACATACCTGCTTCGGATCATCAACGCAGGGGTGAACACGCCCATGTTCTTCAAGATCGCCGGCCACAAATTCACCGTCGTGGGGGCTGACGCGAGCTACACGACGCCGCACGAGACCGACGTCGTTGTCCTCGCGCCGGTGCAGACGGTGGACGCGCTCATGGTCGCGGACGCGAGGCCGTCGCGGCGATACTACATGGTGGCCTCCCCTTACAACAGCGCGCACCCCAACCTGCCGTTCAGGAAAGCCACCGCCACCGCCGTCGTGGAGTACGCTGGCGGCGCACAGAGAAGGCCGCGGCGGCCGTTGCTTCCTCGGATGCCGTCGTTCAACGACACGGCCACCGCGCACCGGTTCTTGACGACCCTCACCGCGCTCGTCCGCCCAGGTCAACGACGCACCGTCCCTCTCGCCGTGGACACCAGCATGTTCGTGACCGTCGGGCTGGGCCTCGCGGATTGCCGGCCGGAGCAGACGCGTTGCAAGGAGCATGTGTTCGCCGGCAGCATGAACAACGCCTCCTTCGTTCTCCCCACCACCATGGCTCTCCTTGAGGCACACTTCAGGAACGTGCCCGGCGTCTACACGCGGGACTTCCCTGACAGGCCGCCCCTGGAATTCAACTACACCAAGCCACCGCGGAGCATGGACGTCACGACGACTAAGTCGACCAAGGTGAAGACGGTGAGGTACAATGCTACGGTGGAGATGGTGCTGCAGAACACGGCGATGGTGGCGCAGGAGAGCCACCCGATGCACCTCCACGGCCACAACTTCTTCGTGCTAGCGCAGGGGTTCGGCAACTTCCGCCGGGACACCACCGTGAAGCGGTACAACCTTGTGAACCCGCAGGAGAGGAACCCAGGTATGTTGATGGATTACCGTGACACTAAATTCTGTTGGTTTCAGAAGGGTTTTCATACGTGATGCATACTTCAGATGCGTGTTGCAGGAATGTGGATCATGCATTGCCACTTTGACGCTCATCTGCCAATCGGATTGGCAATGACGTTCGAGGTGCAAGACGGGCCGACACCGGAAACGGCACTTCCACCACCACCAGCTGACTTACCCCAATGCTGAGAGTGATTGAAACTTGGAAGACCAAGCCATCGAGGAAGTAGCGGTAGCGGCCATTAATTCCTCCATGACATCTTGTTTTCAGTTTTCATGGCTGATTAACGAATTGTTGATCGATCATGTATATTTATACTTCGAGCTCATTTTCACTTACGAGCTATTTATAATTTTTATTTTAAAATTGCAATTTGATCGGGCTTCTTTAGATCATTTTTCATGGACTAGGTAATGGCCTGTGTGTCGCTATTGGCGCACAAAATAATTCAACTATTGAAACAAAGAATCAACTATTTAAACAAAGAATCATTCAAAACAACTGATGATCAAGCCACAGTGTACCAAGGCATCTCAAGTGGACAATGAATGCAAAACAGGAAAGAAATCAATGACAATCACAACGCAAGTAAGCCCTTGTTTAGTTCCCAAATTTGGGAGCCAAACTTTGGCTTTTTGGGGTGTGTGCGCCACTTTAGCATTTCATTTGTATATGTGAAAAATTGTCCAAAAATTGATTAATTAGGCTCAAAATATTCGTCTTGCATAGTACAACAAAACTGTGCAAAAAATTTCATCTACATTTAGTACTCCATGCAAATGCCGACATTTTGATGTGATGTGAATCTTTTTTTTGCATAGCGAACTTTGGGGGTGAAATTTGAGACCTAAACAAGGCCTAAGAAAAGATGCAACAATTTAAGTACTCCATTCTTGCTACATAAGCCAATCTCCGTGAGGACGTATGATTTTGGATGTGGTACAAATACATAGGAATATTAGGCCATGCCCAATGCTCCACCGTGTCTAGGAGCTTGTGCGATCAGGATCCTTGGGTAACCTCAAGAAAGAAGACCTAGTCCTAGTAGAACTATACTCGTGTACTCGTACTTGTACTTCTATATTATAACGGACTAGAAAATTTGAAATGTAATTTTGCCTCCTAGGATATGTAAACGAGGGTAGGGGTCAGAGCAAACCAAACGATACAAGGCATATGCAAGATAATATATTTGTCGGTGTCCGGATGGGCTGCCCGACACTAACTAGAACAAATGCGCTGCGCCTACTCTCTCGATGATTGGTGCGAATGATAACACAATGACACAAGTTTTATCCTGGTTCCGGCCGCGGGGCCGTACGTCCAGCAAGGGAGGTGCGTGCACTGTATTACTCCACACCGGGGGTGCCTGTAGTAGGGGTTTATAAGCGAGGTGGAAGAGGAGGTGGATTTCTCCAAGTCCCGAGCGTAACTGGTGAATATGTTGCGAACTCTGGTGGGTGAACTACATTTGCGAGTGTCGCTGCTCGATGGTCTGTGTGTGCTCGTCTGTTGGCCGGCCCTTGGCGTCCACGTCCCCCTTTTATAGTCCAAGGGGGGGCAGAGATATATGCATCGTACAGTAAAATCTACAATATCAGGTACTGGAGAGTATGGTGCCACGACCGAGGGCGACGGGGGCGCCCTTGTGGCCATGGAGGATTTGGTCGAGGCCTCGGAGCCGGTGGACGCTTGGGCTGAGCTAGAGCCTCACCTGTCCGGGCTTCCCCCGACGCTGCCAGAGGCTACGGAGGTGGAGCGGGGGCTATGGAAGGAGTATCGACAAGCCGTGTCTGCTCTGCAGAGGACCCTCTACAGAGGACCCTCGCAGATGCCCTCGCGCTCTAATGAGGACATCACCGGCTTAGATACGGCCATATTAATGGCTTGCAAACCAAAGGTGAATCAATCCTATATCACAATTATTGTTGGTACATTCGATGAATTGATGCTGCGCCATGATGTGTGTTCATTCTCATTTTCAGAAATACATATGTGGATTAAAAAGAGTGCTAGACACATATTGTGACGAACCGGATTCTCACCGACGAGAACCCGACTCCCTGTACCCTTGAGATAGTCCCAGGAATAGCAGCTATCTCGTACAGAACTCATCTCAGTCGAATATCACATCCATGCAACGATAAAAGGTTCAATACATGACTCATATAAAGACAAAGCGTCTGGTACAAGCCCTCTGGGCTAAAACGACAATAAGAAATATCTGCGCAGCGGTAGCTAGAACAACAGGGACCACTCCTCCACAGGCATCCTTGAGCGTAGCGCACACCCTTCAGTCGTACCACCCATCCTGGTTGAACTCGTGGTCGGGGTCTTCACCTGAGAACCCAAAGTCTGTCCCCAAGGAAATGGGACAGGTCCACGTCACCAACCATAATATGATGCAAGCTTTAAAGTGGCCTATTCTAAAGATATAGAAATAATCAAGGTTTAAGCCAGGGTTTCTTATGCAAGCAGCAGCGATAACCCAAATTCATCTCATCACCAACTCCTGCTCACACACATACATCATTCACTTCCCAAAACCAACCATCAGCCTCACATTTTCCCATCGGGCTCGTCCTGCCACGGCAGGTTCCCGCAAATCAATATCCACCAACACCTTTCACTCACTAGTCGACTCGGTGAGCTCCCTCCCCACCTCGTCTCAATAGCCTCAGCTGGACCAATCTCTCATAACCCGAATCAAGGATGAGGTAAGAAAGCAGATTCCCATGCTAGCTGGGGCTTCTCAGAAATGGGTCGTCCGTAACCGTGGACACGGCTATACGTATAGTTTACACTCTGCAGAGGTGGCACTCCAGGAATCCATCCGGGCTGCAAGGCTAGTCCGCAACCAACCTGAGACGCAGCCCACAGCAAAGACCCTAAACAGCAACGGCGCCAATCCTGTCTCCTTGGGCTCGGGAAACATCCGATCTAACATCTGCCCCAGGGTCGTGAAACCTTCCCACCGGGGCCAGTCGGGGGCCGTGGTAAATCAGGGAGATTACGCCGCAACGAATCCCCCCTACACATATCAAACTCGATTCTCCTACAGTCTCGGCGCCGCACTAGAGTAGGCTTGCTGGAACCCTCCCCATACTGGGTAGATGGTGAGCACGGTATTTCCCAAGTCCAAAGTGGGGGCACGACTCGGTCCTTAATTGTTCGGTAAAGCGAGTATCTGCATCACAAGCAATCCGCCACAACGGTCCGCAATCGGCACCCATAACAGGTATTGCCGCCCAAACTCCTCAGGTACTCACCGAGTACCAACCCCAAGTAACCAGTAACCATGTACCCGCAACAGGTACCCCATAGGGACTGCCCGAGTGCAGCCCCTCAGCACCTCGATCAACGATCGAGTTGTTATTACTCGCTTACACCGCCTAGCTGCACTACTCCTCCCAAACCACCCACAACTCACGCCAAGAGGATCAATCACAACCATCCCAACACGTGCATAGCATAGCATATTTATAAAGTGAGTAGTAGGTAGCAAGGGAACAGGATAATAACAAAGGCAGTGCAGGTTTATCATGCGAGTAAAGTAAAGCGCTAGCATACTAGTTTGCATGTCTAATAGGTATTTCAGAGATGGTCGGGCGTGAACCTGGGTAAAGGTCTTCGTCCTCGTCAAAGCAGTTGTTGAAGTAGTCCGGCTCCTCCTGACTCTCCAGAGCTCCTAGGGGCGCGGAAAGAAAATAAGACGCGGCTACTAGCAAAGAAACACTAAGACAGCGATGAAAGAAGACCCAAATAACACCAAACTCTACACTAACGCGTAGATCATATTTTTCTGAGCTACAGTTGATTTATTATTAATTTTCGAAGTTTAAATCATTTTCTGAAAATATTAAATAATTTCCGAAAAAGAAAATAGACAAATAATTAGCCTGCTGACGTCAGCATGACGTCATGCTGACGTCAGCAGTGGGGTCCGCCTAGGATGATGTCAGCAGTGGGCCCTGCTGACGTCGGCGTTGACCGGTCAACGGTCAACGGGGGTCAACGGTCAACGGTCAGCGGTCAACTCTGGTCAGTGGGCCCCATGTGTCAGTGACTCGCAGAGTATGACAGGTGGGTCCCATACGTCAGCGCTGTTAAAAGAAAAAGAAAAGAATAAACGATGGCTGGGCTGGAATTGGGCCGAAAGGTGAATGGGCCGGAAGAGTTCAAGGGGGTTAAACAGACTTAATCGCGAGATTCGGCCCACGAAGGGGTGGCTGCTGGATTTGGCCTGGTGGACTGAGTCCACGGTGCACCATGAGAGGGGTCTACGTGAGCCGGGTGCACGGGATCTAGGTGTGGTCGACTGGGATCTTCTGTGCACGGCTGTGTGGCGACTTGGTGTGGTCTTGCGTGTGGCATGGCCACGACGCAACGCGACGCGCGCGCGGCGCGCTCCAGAACGCGCCGGCGGCGAAGCTCGACGGCGGTTATCGCCGGGAAAGGTTCGGCTGGGCTCAAGATCGACTGGAAAAGCTCGGCTAGGTTTCGGGGGTTCAATTTGGTAGGTTAAAGGCGAACGATTGGGTGGCTAGGGGTGCTCCTGACGCGAGCAGTGGCGACTCGGCCATGGACGTCGGCGAGCACGACGGCGACACGGGGTTTTGGTTCAAACGCGCTCGGAAGGGGGTTAAGCGAGTGCGTGTGCGGCTCCAGCAGCTGCTGGGACGCACCTGGGTGCACACGCGCGGGCTCGTGGTCGTCCACGGCCGCGCGTGGCCTCGGCGTTCACGCGCGGGGCGAGCAGAGCTCGGCCGCGGCGGGCCTCGGCTGCGGGGAACAAACGACAGCGGGTTGCAAAAGGGTTAGCGGCTTAGGATCCTGCAGAAGAGACTACACAGCACGAAGACTGGCACACAGAAGGCTTGGCTTGGCACAGCGAGCATGCGCCGGAAACAGAGACGATAAAGGGGGTCGACGACGACAGCTCACCACAGGCCTTGTAGACGTACGCTGCAGCTCGGGGGAGGCTCGACGCAGTCCGGCGGTGCTCGTGCGCTTCCTCTCGTCCCTGGTCCGGCTCCTCGTCGGCGTGTCCACGGACGGCGGCGCTCCGGTGCTCGGTGTCGACGTGGGGAAGGCGACTGGCTCCACTCCTCCTTGCTTCGACAGCTCCTCGAACTTCCCCACCCCTCTCCTACTCCTCCCCTCCCACGAATTGGATCTGGAAGGAACCCCAAAGGGGCGGCGCGGCTTGGGGAAGAAGAAGGCCGGCGGCGGGTTAAATAGGCGCTAGGCTAGGGTTTGGCGGGCACGGACGGCGAGATTGGGGCGACCAAGAGCTCGTGGACACGCGGCGCGATCGCGACGGGCCGCACGGAGCTCGGGTGGTTGGGTCACGGGTGCTCGGCTGCGGGAGAGAGAGAGAGCGCGGCGAGGAAGATGACGCGGGGGAGGAAGAAGATGGCTAACAGGCGGGGTCCGCCTGTCAGTGGAAGAGAGCGCGACGCGGCGGGGACGCGGAGAAGAGCTGGGCCGAGCTGGGCCGAAAGGCCGAGCGGGCTGCTTGGTTCGCTGGCTCGGGTAGAAGAGTTGGAGGGTGAAAGATAGACTTGAGCTGCGGGAATTCGGCCCACGAACAGGAATAGGGTTGACAATTAGTTTAGTCAATTAGAGTTTGAATTCAAATCTAGAATTTGAATTCAAACCAACCAAAAATCCAAATAAATCCAACTAAATCCAAATCACACTATTTCATCCTTCGCACTTCAAATTGATTTTAAATTTGAATTTAAATTGCCTAAGAATTTAGGGAGCAAAAAAGAAGACACTCTTATATGTTGGTTTGCATGCACTCAATTCCACCAAAAATTTTTAAATTCGAATTTTTGCACTCAACAAAACCTATAGGAAATTTAGGGTTGTTACAGTCTCCCCCCCTCACAAGAATCTCGTCCTCGAGATTTGTGATTACCTATGGTTCAAACAAGTGGGGGTATTTCTCCTTCAGCACTGACTCCTTTGCCCAAGTGGCTTCCCTTTCTGAGTGATTGCTCCACTGTACTTTGCAAAACGGGATAGTTGTGCTTCTGGTCTCGTTGACTGCTCTGTCTAGTATCCTCTCTGGGTACTCCAGGTACTCCAAGGTGTCTTGTAGGTCTAATGCCTCTGTCTTGATCTCATGTTCTGGTACTCTCAGACACTTTCTCAGCTGAGATACATGGAACACTGGGTGTACTTCCGCTAGTTCCTCTGGTAGGTCTAGCTTGTAGGCTAGCTTTCCTACTCTCTCCAGTATCTGGTATGGTCCAACAAAACGGGGTGCTAGCTTTCCTTTCACTTGGAATCTCTTATGCCCTCTGAGGGGTGACACTTTCAGGTAGACGAAGTCTCCTACTTCGAACTCCAGATCTCGTCTCCTTTTATCTGCATAACTCTTTTGTCGGCTCTGAGCTGCCTTCAGGTGCTCTCGGATCTTGGCTACATTTTCTTCTGCCTCTACAATCATGTCAGGTCCAAAGAATGTTCGTTCTCCCACCTCTGACCACATTAGAGGTGTTCTGCATTTTCTGCCATATAATGCTTCAAAGGGTGACATCTGTAGGCTGGCCTGGTAACTGTTGTTGTAGGAGAATTCTGCATAAGATAGACTCTTCTCCCAGTCTGTGCTGTATGCTAGAACACAAGCCCTTAACAAATCTTCAAGAACCTGGTTCACTCTTTCGGTCTGCCCATCTGTCTGAGGGTGGTAAGCTGTGCTATACTCCAAGGTTGTCCCGATGGCTGATGTAGGCTTTGCCAGAATTGAGCTGTGAATTGGGGTCCTCTGTCTGACACAATACTTTTTGGTGCCCCATGTAGTTTGAGAATGTTGTCTATGTATAACTCTGCTAGTTTGCTTACTGAGTGTGTGCTTTTGACTGGTATAAAGTGAGCTACTTTTGTCAGTCGATCAACTACGACCCAAATGGCATCATTCCCTTTCTAAGTGCGGGGTAGGCCAACCACAAAGTCCATGCTGATATCTTCCCACTTCCACATTGGAATTTCCAGTGGTTTCAGCAGTCCTGCTGGTCTTCGATGTTCTGCTTTGATTCTTCGACAAGAGTCGCACTTGGCTACATACTCTGCTATGTCCTCTCTCATTTTCTTCCACCAGAACTTATCCTTCAGATCCTGGTACATCTTGGTGCATCCTGGGTGTATCGAGTACTTGGACTCGTGAGCTTCTGAGAGAATTGTTCTCCTGATTTCATCGTCCTGTGGTACACAGATACGGTCTTTCAGCCATACCGTCCCTGCTTCATCTATCCGGAAGTCAGGTGCTACTCCTCGTTGAATATCCTCTTTTACTTCTTGGATTTCTGGACACTTTCCTTGTGCTTCTTTGATACGGTCTCCTAGGTTATACTTCACTCTCATTTTCTGGGGTTTTCCTTCTTTCACTAGCTCGAGTTTCAGCATGTACAACTCTTTCGCTAGTTCCGGCTGACTTTCTTCTATCATCAAGTTGTTGCAATAACTCTTTCGACTTAAGGCATCTGCCACTACATTAGCTTTGCCAGGATGGTAGTGTATCTCCAAATCGTAATCTTTGATCAATTCTAACTATCTCCTTTGCCTCATGTTCAGTTCAGATTGGGTGAAGAAATACTTCAAACTTTTGTGATATGTGTAGATATCGCACTTGTTGCCAATCAGATAGTGCCTCCAGATCTTCAATGCATGTACCACTGCTGCCAGTTCCAAGTCGTGCGTGGGGTAGTTTTCCTCATGCTTCCTCAGCTGCCTCGATGCATATGCAACAACCTTGCCCTCTTGCATCAGGACACATCCCAAACCTTGTCTTGAAGCATCGCAGTAGACTACGAAATCTTTGCGAATATCTGGCAGGGTCAATACTGGAGTTGTAGTGAGTTTGTGCTTGAGTTCTTGGAAGCTTCTTTCACATTTGTCCGTCCACTCATATGGGACATTGTTCTTGAGTAGTTCGGTCATTGGCTTGGCAATCTTGGAGAAGTTCTCAATGAATCTTCTATAGTATCCTGCCAATCCCAGAAAACTCCGGATCTCCGTAACATTCTTCGGCTGCTTCCATTCTGCTACTGCCTCAATCTTTTCTGGGTCGACTGCTACGCCCTCAGCTGTCAACACGTGACCCAAACAGGCTACTTTCTCCAGCCAAAATTCACACTTGCTGAACTTTCCGTAGAGTTGATGCTGCCTCAGCCTCTCTAGTACAATCCTCAGATGTTTCTCATGTTCTTCGGCTGTTTCTGAGTAAACTAGTATGTCGTCAATGAACACCACTACGAACTTGTCTAGTTCCTCCATGAATACCTTGTTCATCATGTTCATGAAGTAAGCAGGTGCGTTGGTCAATCCAAAAGACACAACGGTGAACTCGTACTGCCCGTACCGAGTCACAAAGGCTGTCTTGGGAATGTCACCTTCTCTAATCTTCATTTGGTGGTATCCTAATCTCAGATCAATCTTACTGAAGTATTTGGCTTTCTTCAACTGATCTAGCAAGTCATCAATCCGAGGTAATGGGTACTTGTTCTTGATCGTCACTGCGTTCAAGGATCGATAGTCTACGCACATGCGCATTGACCCATCTTTCTTCTTCACAAACAACACTGGTGATCCCCATGGGGATGCACTTGGTCGAATCACACCGCTTTCAAGCATCTCTTTCAGCTGCTTCTTGAGCTCTTCCAGCTCTTCCACTGACATTCTGTACGGCCTCTTGGCAATAGGCCCTGTGCCTAGTTGCAGTTCGATTATGAACTCTACGTCTCGGTCTGGTGGTAGTCCTGGTAGTTCCTCGGGAAACACGTCCGGGTACTCACATACTACAGGTACTTCTTCGATCGTCTGTTTCTCAATGGAGTATACCAACTGCCTTAGAATACATGTTCTAGATTTCTTCCTTGTTCTTCTTTGTGGCTCTGATGTTACTTTGACTCCGCTAGGGTGTGTCAACTCAACTGTTCTGGGTGAGCAACTGATTATTCCTTTGTGCTCTGTAAGCCAATCCATTCCCAGTATCACGTCAATTCCATCCGATTCTAGGACTGTCAAGTTTCCTTCGAACTCCTGGCCTCCTATCATCAGTCTAACTGCGGGGCACTCTAAAGTGCACCTAAGCTCTCCTAAGGGAGAAGTAGTGACTATAGGTCTAGCTTTAGGTATTGTCGGGGGTGACTGCTCTCTCACCAACTTTGTCGAGATATAAGATCCAGTTGCTCCAGAGTCAAACAATATCAAAGCTGGAATGCCATTTACTAAAAACTCACCGAGCACAACGTCGGGAGCGTCCTCGGCTTCTTCCTCTGTCAAGTGGTTGAGGCGTCCTCTCTGCGCTGTTGCTGGCTGCCTGTCCTGTCCTCCAGGTGCCGGTGCCTTGGCTGGTGTTTGTTTGTTCTTCTTTTCCGGACAGTCAAAGGACTTGTGACCGGGCTTCCCACAAGCAAAACAGACCACTGTGGTCCCTCCACCAATTCTGGGTGTGTTGTTCGGCTTCCAGTTGGGGTTTCCCTGACTTGAGTAGCTGTTGTTTCTGTTACCAAAGCTGTTGTAGTTGTTACCTCTGCTGCCAAAACTGTTGTTGTTACTGCCTCGGTTACCCTGGTAGCTGTTTCTGTTGAACCCTGAGCTTCCTTGGCTGTTGCTCTGCTGAAAGCTTCTCCTGAGCATGTTGCTTTGGCCACTCCTCGGCCTCTGACTTAGTCTGTGGTTGTGCAACTGTTCAGCCTTTCTTTTCTTCTCTCGCCACGTATCTTCAAGACCCACTCTTTCCTTCTCAACTGCGATAGCCCTGTCAATCAACTCTCTGAGTGACCTGTGTGAACTCGCTGCGAGTGCTGTCCTTAGACCTCTGTGCAAACCACGCTGGAACCAAAACTGCTTCTTCTTCTCAGTGTTGACGTCTTCAGGAGCGTACCTTGACATCTTAGCAAAGTGTCGAGCGTACTCAGCTACAGACAAACTTCCTTGGGTCATTGTTCTGAATTCCATTGCTTTATGCACCATGACTTGTTCTGGGATGTGGTATTCTTTGAAAGCTTCACAAAACTCTTGCCAGGTGATCTGAGCTGGGTTTGCGTGAGAGTCACAGTAGCTCTCCCACCACGCTTTCGCTGCTCCTTCAAGTTGGTGCGCCGCAAGGGCCACACATTCCTCTTCAGTGTAGTCTGTCAGGTCCAGCTTCGTCTCGATGGTACGCAACCAGTCGTGTGCATCGAGTGGTTCGTCCGAGTAGTCGAAGGTGGGTGCTTTCAGCCTGATGAACCTTTCGATCTTCCTTTGTAGGTCTTCCTCACGGTGTCCCTGACGGTTCTGGTTCTGGTTTCCCTGCATCTGTTGCATAGCTTGCATCATCTGTGTGTTGGCCTGTGCCATCCGTTGCATCAGCTGTGTCTGAGTAGTCATCACTTCTGCCAAGTTAGGCGGTGGCGGTGGTTGCTGGTTGTTCTGCTGGTTCTGCTGAGGTTCCACTGCTGGTTCTTCCATTTCCACTTCTTGTTCTTCTCCTGGTGCGTTGTTCTCGGGCTGGAGCACGCCTGCTGCGCGTCCACGACCCCTGCCTCCAACTGCAACTGCTGCTCTTCCGCGACCACGACCTCTGACACGTCCTCTGCCTCTAACTTCCATTGCTGCCTCTTCTTGCTCAGCTTCCTCAAAACGTGCAAGTAGCCGGTTGGATCTTCGGATCGACATCTTGCTGTATTTTTCATAAAGCAGATTTAGTGGCGGTCGGTAATGGTTAGGTTAGCGTAACTAGAGTAGGAGCTGCACACATGAAATAGACTCAACACTAAAGTACACTCAAGATGAACAACAATAAAACTGCAAGATCAGCCAAAAAGATCGATCATTCATACAACATTACACCCTAGACATGAGTACTATCCCGAGGCCAGCTCCTGGAACCTTGAGGATTAGTACATCTAAGCGAATGCTACATTGTGGCTGAGCCAAAAGGTGGTCATGATCTACTAAGTCTAAACATCTACTCATGAAGATAGATACAACTCTCATCATCTGCTGACATCTGCTGATCTGCCTTCCATCTGCCAGACAGTTAGTGGGTTGTTAGTAAGTTAGCAAGTTAGTAAGGTAAGGTAAGGGTAAAAGTTTTGTAAATAGATGGGATGTACTTATATATAGTTTTCAAATTGTCCAAGGGGTTTCATATAAAATAGAGGACTCAGTTAGAGCTTCTGTCCTAAGTTTCCGTTCTATGGGTTACGCGCTACGGTCAAGTATGGCTCTGATACCAACTGTGACGAACCGGATTCTCACCGACGAGAACCCGACTCCCTGTACCCTTGAGATAGTCCCAGGAATAGCAGCTATCTCGTACAGAACTCATCTCAGTCGAATATCACATCCATACAACGATAAAAGGTTCAATACATGACTCATATAAAGACAAAGCGTCTGGTACAAGCCCTCTGGGCTAAAATGACAATAAGAAATATCTGCGCAGCGGTAGCTAGAACAACAGGGACCACTCCTCCACAGGCATCCTTGAGCGTAGCGCACACCCTTCAGTCGTACCACCCGTCCTGGTTGAACTCGTGGTCGGGGTCTTCACCTGAGAACCCAAAGTCTGTCCCCAAGGAAATGGGACAGGTCCACGTCACCAACCATAATATGATGCAAGCTTTAAAGTGGCCTATTCTAAAGATATAGAAATAATCAAGGTTTAAGCCAGGGTTTCTTATGCAAGCAGCAGCGATAACCCAAATTCATCTCATCACCAACTCCTGCTCACACACATACATCATTCACTTCCCAAAACCAACCATCAGCCTCACATTTTCCCATCGGGCTCGTCCTGCCACGGCAGGTTCCCGCAAATCAATATCCACCAACACCTTTCACTCACTAGTCGACTCGGTGAGCTCCCTCTCCACCTCGTCTCAACAGCCTCAGCAGGACCAATCTCTCATAACCCGAATCAAGGATGAGGTAAGAAAGCAGATTCCCATGCTAGCCGGGGCTTCTCAGAAATGGGTCGTCCGTAACCGTGGACACGGCTATACGTATAGTTTACACTCTGCAGAGGTGGCACTCCAGGAATCCATCCGGGCTGCAAGGCTAGTCCGCAACCAACCTGAGACGCAGCCCACAGCAAAGACCCTAAACAGCAACGGCGCCAATCCTGTCTCCCTGGGCTCGGGAAACATCCGATCTAACATCTGCCCCAGGGTCGTGAAACCTTCCCACCGGGGCCAGTCGGGGGCCGTGGTAAATCAGGGAGATTACGCCGCAACGAATCCCCCCTACACATATCAAACTCGATTTTCCTACAGTCTCGGCGCCGCACTAGAGTAGGCTTGCTGGAACCCTCCCCATACTGGGTAGATGGTGAGCACGGTATTACCCAAGTCCAAAGTGGGGGCACGACTCGGTCCTTAATTGTTCGGTAAAGCGAGTATCTACATCACAAGCGATCCGCCGCAACGGTCCGCAATCGGCACCCATAACAGGTATTGCCGCCCAAACTCCTCAGGTACTCACCGAGTACCAACCCCAAGTAACCAGTAACCATGTACCCGCAACAGGTACCCCATAGGGACTGCCCGAGTGCAGCCCCTCAGCACCTCGATCAACGATCGAGTTGTTATTACTCGCTTACACCGCCTAGCTGCACTACTCCTCCCAAACCACCCACAACTCACGCCAAGAGGATCAATCACAACCATCCCAACACGTGCATAGCATAGCATATTTATAAAGTGAGTAGTAGGTAGCAAGGGAACAGGATAATAACAAAGGCAGTGCAGGTTTATCATGCGAGTAAAGTAAAGCGCTAGCATACTAGTTTGCATGTCTAATAGGTATTTCAGAGATGGTCGGGCGTGAACCTGGGTAAAGGTCTTCGTCGTCGTCAAAGCAGTTGTTGAAGTAGTCCGGCTCCTCCTGACTCTCCAGACCTCTTAGGGGCGCGGAAAGAAAATAAGACGCGGCTACTAGCAAAGAAACACTAAGACAGCGACGAAAGAAGACCCAAATAACACCAAACTCTACACTAATGCGTAGATCATGATTTTAGAAAAATATAGAAACTGGTTTCATATTTTTCTGAGCTACGGTTGATTTATTATTAATTTTCGAAGTTTAAATCATTTTCTGAAAATATTAAATAATTTCCGAAAAAGAAAACAGACAAATAATTAGCCTGCTGACGTCAGCAGTGGGGTCCGCCTAGGATGACGTCAGCAGTGGGCCCTGCTGACGTCAGCGTTGACCGGTCAACGGTCAACGGGGGTCAACGGTCAACGATCAGCGGTCAACTCTGGTCAGTGGGCCCCATGTGTCAGTGACTCACAGAGTATGACAGGTGGGTCCCATACGTCAGCGCTGTTAAAAGAAAAAGAAAAGAATAAACGATGGCTGGGCTGGAATTGGGCCGAAAGGTGAATGGGCCGGAAGAGTTCAAGGGGGTTAAACAGACTTAATCGCGAGATTCGGCCCACGAAGGGGTGGCTGCTGGATTTGGCCTGGTGGACTGAGTCCACGGTGCACCGTGAGAGGGGTCTACGTGAGCCGGGTGCACGGGATCTAGGTGTGGTCGACTGGGATCTTCTGTGCACGGCTGTGTGGCGACTTGGTGTGGTCTTGCGTGTGGCATGGCCACGACGCGACGCGACGCGCGCGCGGCGCGCTCCAGAACGCGCCGGCGGCGAAGCTCGACGGCGGTTATCGCTGGGAAAGGTTCGGCTGGGCTCAAGATCGACTGGAAAAGCTCGGCTAGGTTTCGGGGGTTCGATTTGGTAGGTTAAAGGCGAACGATTGGGTGGCTAGGGGTGCTCCCGACGCGAGCAGTGGCGACTCGGCCATGGACGCCGGTGAGCACGACGGCGACACGGGGTTTTGGTTCAAAGGCGCTCGGAAGGGGGTTAAGCGAGTGTGTGTGCGGCTCCAGCAGCTGCTGGGACGCACCTGGTGCACACGCGCGGGCTCGTGGTCGTGCACGGCCGCGCTTGGCCTCGGCGTTCGCGCGCGGGGCGAGCAGAGCTCGGCCGAGGCGGGCCTCGGCTGCAGGGAACAAACGACAGCGGGTTGCAAAAGGGTTAGCGACTTAGGATCCTGTAGAAGAGACTGCACAGCACGAAGACTGGCACACAGAAGGCTTGGCTTGGCACAGCGAGCATGCGCGGCGGCGCTCCGCCGGAAACAGAGACGATAAAGGGGGTCGACGACGACAGCTCACCACAGGCCTTGTAGACGTACGCTGCAGCTCGGGGGAGGCTCGACGCAGTCCGGCGGTGCTCGTGCGCTTCCTCTCGTCCCTGGTCCGGCTCCTCGTCGGCGTGTCCACGGACGGCGGCGCTCCGGTGCTCGGTGTCGACGCGGGGAAGGCGACTGGCTCCACTCCTCCTTGCTCCGACAGCTCCTCGACCTTCCCCACCCCTCTCCTACTCCTCCCCTCCCACGAATTGGATCTGGAAGGAACCCCAAAGGGGCGGCGCGGCTTGGGGAAGAAGAAGGCCGGCGGCGGGTTAAATAGGCGCTAGGCTAGGGTTTGGCGGGCACGGACGGCGAGATTGGGGCGACCAAGAGCTCGTGGACACGCGGCGCGATCGCGACGGGCCGCACGGAGCTCGGGTGGTTGGGTCACGGGTGCTCGGCTGCGGGAGAGAGAGAGAGCGCGGCGAGGAAGATGACGCGGGGGAGGAAGAAGATGGCTGACAGGCGGGGTCCGCCTGTCAGTGGAAGAGAGCACGACGCGGCGGGGACGCGGAGAAGAGCTGGGCCGAGCTGGGCCGAAAGGCCGAGCGGGCTGCTTGGTTCGCTGGCTCGGGTAGAAGAGTTGGAGGGTGAAAGATAGACTTGAGCTGCGGGAATTCGGCCCACGAACAGGAATAGGGTTGACAATTAGTTTAGTCAATTAGAGTTTGAATTCAAATCTAGAATTTGAATTCAAACCAACCAAAAATCCAAATAAATCCAACTAAATCCAAATCACACTATTTCATCCTTAGCACTTCAAATTGATTTTAAATTTGAATTTAAATTGCCTAAGAATTTAGGGAGCAAAAAAAGAAGACACTCTTATATGTTGGTTTGCATGCACTCAATTCCACCAAAAATTTTTAAATTCGAATTTTTGCACTCAACAAAACCTATAGGAAATTTAGGGTTGTTACACATATGGAAGACATGGAGGACCAAAGAAGTTGATTGGGGACCAATTCTAAGTATTCCCACGTCCCCCATCAGGTTACCACGTCACATTGGCCTAAGGAAGGAAAGAGACCAAATCCAACACGTTTTGGAAAGTCTGGATTCGGACTGCAGGAAAGTGCTGACTTACGACGGCCACCACGGTTTCATCCGGACTCCGTTTTGGGCGTTTAAGTACTTGATGGAAAGCTTATCAAGTCTACTTTCAGATGGATCCAGACTCACCCTCGTACCTGTTCAGATGCGGCCGCAATCATCGATTTACTACAGAGACCTTTTCTGCCCACGGTGCTGCATCACCTTATTTTGGGCCAATGGGTCGTGTATCAAGTTGGGTCCATTAGGGGCGCGTCCTAGGGTTGTAGGATGACTCCAACCTCGTCCTAGTCATCCTCCACCCTCTTTTATACCTCCATAGCCGCCACAAACAGATTAGGTTTTGTTTAGATCAAGTTTAGCCATTGCAACTTGCTTGTAAGCGCGCGTGCTGGTCCAGCCGCCCGTCTTCGAGTCGACGGAACCCCACTTCGTTGGTGATTGAGTTTGAGATTGAGACACTTCAATTCCCATATAGTAAATTCAGTACTTGTATCATACTTGTTCTTGCTAGTTCTTCGATTGCTTGCAGGACAGGTCAGGTGACGCGCTCCCACAAGATCGCGGCATCCATAGGAGGTGGTGTATCGGTCGCTAAGGCGCAGTCTTTGAAAGGTTGTAGTCGGGCCGTGAACGTCGTCTCCTCCAATCGAGTTATCCCCCACGCCTCTCATCGAAAGATCGGGCACAAACCCCAGCGGGTTCACATCAGTTGGTATCAGAGCGAGGTTTATCGGTTAGAGTTATCCAATTCTTTGCTGAAAAGCCAAAAAAATAGTAGATTAGTAGATTAGTTTTATCGCAATCCTATAAACCCTTTGAGCCTTTGCTAGTACGGCTTAGTTAGGGCTTGTTGAGTTTTCGGTTGCATCGGTCGCGTCGAGTTGCTGGTCTTAGTTTAATCCTTTAGAGTTTCGAGTTCTTGTCACTTTCCGATTCGGAGTCCCTGTCCAGCATGAGAAGAAAACTGCCGCAGTTTCCACGTCCGATATCCAAATCAGGTGTTTTAGTATAATCTGGAAAGGTTAACTCGTGTGCTTTCCAACGGATCTGACCGTGCTCAAAAATTCCTTCTGAGCACTCCGCAATCGCCTTTGAGATTTGCGTGTCTGGTTAGCTGAAATAAGAATTGTAAATTTGTTTTGTTAGGGGTTGTATGCTGCCATTTGTTTTGGTTGTCATAGCATCAATCAAAAGATTTTAGTCCCCAAAAAGAAGAGGAACAGAAAAAAAAGAAAAAAAAAGAAAAGAAAAAAAATGAAAGAAAGAAAGAAAGAAAGAAAGGGGGCTGATCTGTTCATCGTGAGTATCTATTGTTTTCGGTGGTGCATTGTAACTTCCCTTGTGTCGAGGCTCGCGTCTCTAGCAAGGTCTAGGCTAGGACCAGCACAGTACCGCCGTTGAACGATTATTCAGCTTGCTTTTTAATTAACGTGGTGCTAGTTATTCCTTGTTTCAGCCCACCTATAGCTCCACATATCCGACTACAGTTTGACAGGTCTTGTTGCTGCAGCACCGATACACTATCTTTGAGGTTGTTGTCTTGTTGGTTGCTGTCACCACCTGTTTGGCTTGGTAAGAATTTTTAAGAGCTTGTTTGAACAAGGATAGTTTGAGAGAATTAGAACCAACACATCTAGTAATTGATAGGAGGATACATCTTATTTTTGTGTTTCTTGTTGTCAACTAATCATGGCAGGTGATACAGAGATTTTTGAGCGGTTGAAACTAGACCCTCATCTTCAGGATGTCATTCAACATTTGCCATTATATGCTGGTATGTTTGATCCTGAAGCTTATATTGATTGGGAGCTTAAGGTAGATGCAGAATTTGATAATTATGACTTGTCTGAACATGAAATGATTTTTGCTGCATCTAGTGCTTTAACAAAATATGCTTTGATTACATGGAAACACATTTGTAGGCACAACAAAGTTCCACAAACTTGGAATGAATTTAAAATGCTTTTTCGAGATGAATATGTTCCAGAATATTATGCTGACTGTTTACTTGAAAAATTGGACAAATTGAAGCAAGGCAGTAGGACTGTCAAAGAATACTATCATAGATTTAAGATTTGTGTCATGTTTGGTGGATTAGATGAATGCAAGAAAGATGTTATGTGTAGGTTCATGAAAGGACTTAATTCTGAAATTCGAACCATGCTAATTAGCAAATCATACAACAATATTGCTTCATTGTTTTGGCTTGCTATGAGTGCTGAAAAGAAAATTCTTTCATCTAATAGTACTTGCAAGAATGATGTGTCCCATAGTGTTGGAAATTTGTCCACTCTGCATGCTAATCAAAATGTGGAACCTACAACTGATTTGATTTTGTCACAAGAAGAATTAGTTGTTGTTCCTTATGATAAAGAGAACTTGTGCGATGATGCTTCTTGTACTTCTATGCCACAAGTAGTGAATAAGAGTGATATTTTTTATTTGAAACCATACACATGTGCTGAAACAAAGCTTTTCCATCCTATTACTTGTGCACATGATGAATTGAAATTGATGTCTTCTTTAAATACTTTGGGTTATATTGAATTTGATATTCTTTGTGATCTAAAATGTTTAGAGGAGAAACTTTTTGCATATTCTGAATTTTCATGCTTGTCTAATCATACATATCACTTTGTTGGCAAGTATAATTTCAAAGGAGAGTATTTGGTGCATAAAGTTTATATCTGCTCTAATCTGGAATATCCTTTTGGGCTACAATATCATAATCAAATAGAGAGCTGCACTAAGACTAACGATGTTTTGCAAAGTTTCGCTAGTTTTTCTCTTAAGCAACAGGGTCAGCCCAAAGAAGGGGAGCATTGCTGGTTGTGGTCATGCAACATGGATGTACTTCCATGCTTAAACAACAAAGCAATCGCCGTAGAATGCCACCAGAGCAAGTCGAGGACGACTTGCAGCCAAGAAGGGGAGAATGATGAGGACATCACCGGCTTAGATACGACCATATTAATGGCTTGTAAACCAAAGGTGAATCAATCCTATATCACAATTATTGTTGGTACATTCGATGAATTGATGCTGCGCCATGATGTGTGTTCATTCTCATTTTCAGAAATACATACGTGGATTAAAAAGAGTGCTAGACACATATGGAAGACATGGAGGACCAAAGAAGTTGATTGGGGACCAATTCTAAGTATTCCCACGTCCCCCATCAGGTTACCACGTCACATTGGCCTAAGGAAGGAAAGAGACCAAATCCAACACGTTTTGGAAAGTCTGGATTCGGACTGCAGGAAAGTGCTGTCTTACGATGGCCACCACGGTTTCATCCGGACTCCGTTTTGGGCGTTTAAGTACTTGATGGAAAGCTTATCAAGTCTACTTTCAGATGGATCCAGACTCACCCTCGTACCTATTCAGATGCGGCCGCAATCATCGATTTACTACAAAGACCTTTTCTGCCCACGGTGCTGCGTCACCTTATTTTGGGCCAATGGGCCGTGTATCAAGTTGGGTCCATTAGGGGCGCGTCCTAGGGTTGTAGGACGACTCCAACCTCGTCCTGGTCGTCCTCCACCCTCTTTTATACCTCCATAGCCGCCACAAACAGATTGGGTTTTGTTTAGATCAAGTTTAGCCATTGCTACTTGCTTGTAAGCGCGCGTGCTGGTCCAGCCGCCCGTCTTCGAGTCGACGGAACCCCACTTCATTGGTGATTGAGTTTGAGATTGAGACACTTCAATTCCCATCTAGTAAATTCAGTACTTGTATCATACTTGTTCTTGCTAGTTCTTCGATTGCTTGCAGGACAGGTCAGGTGACGCGCTCCCACAAGATCGCGGCATCCATAGGAGGTGGTGTATCGGTCGCTAAGGCGCAGTCTTTGAAAGGTTGTAGTCGGGCCGTGAACGTCGTCTCCTCCAATTGAGTTATCCCCCACGCCTCTCATCGAAAGATCGGGCACAAACCCCAGCGGGTTCACATCACGCTCCACACGTCCAGGGGCCTCACCATCCACCGGGTAAGTTCGTTCATCCTTAGGCTGTTAAGTACTTTTTGTGCATTCGTGCACGAATTCTAATTGCATGTTTTTCTCTGGCAGGAACTGAAAGAGCTCGCGGGGGACAAGATCTCCTACATAGCCCGGCAACACGCCCACCTTTGCCGGGTTACGGAGGAGAACGACAACCTCCGCATCGAAGTGGACAAGCTTCGCGCCGTGCCGACCGAGGCGTGAGTCGAGCGCCGGGAATGTGGGCTGGCCATGACTCTCGCAAAGGATGAGCGTGACGCCCTGCAGAAATTGGCGGAGCAGCGGGCCCAAGAGGTCTCGAGGCTCAGTGCCGCGTTGAAGGAGGAGGAGGCGCTGGCGGCGATGGAAGGCTTGGCCCGAGCGGCTGAGGAGCACGATGCTCAGAGGGCCCTGGCGGAGAAGAAGGCCCAGGAGGTCGAGCAGTTGAGCATCGCGTTGCAGGAAAAGGCCGAGGCGCTCGCGGCGGCGGAGGGGCGGCTCCAGCAAGAGCACGCGGTGCTCGAGGACGCGCGGTGCCAGCTCGCGCCGTGGGACACGTCGCTCTCTGCCATGCAGGCCGAGCTGCGGCAGGAACGCACAACGCGCGAGGGGGAGAAGGCCGCGCCCCAGCAGGAGGCCAGCGCCGCGCAGGCGCTTCTAGCGGAAGAGCAGAGGCGGGTCGAGGGTATATTGCCTTACCACTATGTTTTTGTTAGTTTTGGGTTCATTGAGGCTCATCTTGGTGTTTTCTATTTTTGTTTCAGAGCTGAGGATGGTCGTTGAAGACACATTGGCGTCAGCGGACTCCCTTCAGGTCGCTTACTCGAAGGCCCAGGAGGATCTCGAGAATCTGGAGGGGGTCGCTGTCGCCGCGGGCCGGGAGCTCGAGGGCGAGGAAGTTCCTTCGGGAAGCTCGGTGTCAAAGCGCCTGAAGGGCGCCCTGCAGCTCGGCGTGCAGAAGACCCTCGGCGTCATCTCGACGCACTTCATTGTCGACCTCGAGGCGTTAGCCGTGGGCTACATCGTTGCTGAGGACCTCGGTGATGATGCTGCCGTGGTCGTCGTCGAGCGGGTGTTGGCACTTCTTATGATCCAATATCAGAATTGAGAATCCTGGTACTGGGGTAAAGAGTGTTTCAGTGGTTTTCCTTATGGCTTAGTAAAATATAGAAATATTCTGCAAGCGCACAGAATCACCCCTGTAGCACTTCACCTGGGAGTATCCCGAGGTATCGTAATTTATATTTCCGCAGGGAAGCTTTGGCAGGATTACTAGTGAACAGATATTCGAGACTATCAGAGGAGGGTACATGACTAGACAAGACAGGGGATAACGGTATTGGATAGGAGTGGATATACCGGACACACAGCTCAAGGGATACTCAGGTAAGGGAGAGAAGAGATAGATAGCTGGGAGGACAACGAGAAGAGATAGAGGACTCCTGGATTCTTTATCTACCTATGTCACTCTAGCTTAGAGATACAACGGCTACAGAGCCAGTACTAGGAGATCTGGGATAACTCTAATGTCTTAGCTTCGGGACAAGGGAACCGGTGAACACACAGAAAGGGATGAGAAGGGGTGCCACTATTTCCCAACCGGGAATCCTACGGACCGGAACTAACGTGATGGGCTACGAAGACCGAAAGGGCTGTCACCACCTCCCGGCTACCACCTCCGTTGTGACGGGAATAAACTAAGGCCACTGACTAGTCTAGGAACCACTCCTACACTAGGCAACGACTACTTACTGTGCTAGCAAGAGCAAGCAACCTTGTCAATACTCTTGGTGACAATTCACCTCCAGTATCAAGCAAGATCGAAGAACCAGCCAAGACAAAGACTTAAACAAGACTACAAGCACTAGAACTATAACTAACTATAGTCTAAACAAGATATATGTGCTACTAGAATAAAGTAGAAGCAAGATATAAATGACAAAGGCAAAGTGATAAAGATAACTATATTGATACTCAATGTATTACAAAAGGTAAAGTAAAAGATACAAGAGCTATTACCAGAGCTTCTGAAGACGACTCCGGAACCTCCGAGGCAAAGCTCGACTCAACTCTAACTCCCAACTAAACTATCCTAACTCTACTAGAATGAAAGTGGAAATGAGCTCCTTGGCTTGGTGTGTGTCTACAAGTGAAAGTGACCCTCTATTTATAGTTGCACAGGTCGGTTTGGGGCTGACTAACCGCCAAGGCATCCAGGGAATCTTCCCCCTTGATTCGGGCGAGGAGAGGCGGTTCTGGTGCTGGGGGCGGTTCAGCCGAAGGCCCTAGTTCGGCCGAACTGGGCTTGGCCCGTGGCCGGCCTCCCCAGCACCGCCTCTGCTCTGTGGGCCTTCTGGGCTGCCTCCTGGTGATTGGCTTCATGTGTTTATGGCCCAGAGGTGATGTGGTCGTGGCCCGGGAAGAGATGGCTGCCGTCCTCATGTCATTTGTCGTGTTCGCTTGATATTCGTTGGACGACTCCCGGTGACGTGCACGGCTAAGGGGGATAACCGGCCGAACGGAGTCGTTCGGCCGGTTCGGTCATTTTCGGCCCCAATAGCGCGTATTTGTCGTAGTTGTACCTGCACAGGTGTCACTCACCAAAACTCTTGGAACTTTATTAGAAATAAAACCTAAGTACATGGAATGTTGCATAAAAACTCGTTTATTCCCGAGTATTGGTGGTCGGATTTGGGTTGTAACGACCGCCAACAAGCTCCCCCAAGCTTAGCTCTTTGCTCGTCCTCGAGCAAAGATATAAACTTAGGCTCGGTGGATCAGGAGTTGCTACAATGTCTTTTCTTTTGCAGGTAACTTTATAAACAACTAGTCTTCAAAATACTTGAATCATAGGCAAAGTTTCAAATCACCTTTTTACCTATGGGGCTTATAGCAATCTCCTTATCTTGGGCGGTTGAAAGGACGAACAGTTTAAATTCAGTTTTATTCCACTCTACTCTTTTCAGGATCCCATCTTGGAGTTTTTCATAAGTTTTGAAAACTACAAATTGTTCCTCAATTGGCACACTCAATCGCTCAAGTGTATTTGAATCCTTACCAAAGGCTTGTGCCTTCTTTTCATCCTAACATCTAATATGGCTTTTTGTGTGGCTCAGGGACAAAGGATGAAGGCATGCATGCATCTTATATTTTGCTAAGTCAAAGACCGGATCTCTGAGGAGACAAATCACATCTTAAGATCGAGACGTGCAAGTGTGTGGATATGAATGGAGTAGAATATGGTGGAATGGTGGAATGGAATGTGGTGGAATGGTGGAATGGAATATGGTGGAATGGTGGAATGGAATATGGTGGAACTCCTTGGATGAATTTCCCTCTCCTTGATTTATTTTCGAGAACATGGGCTATATTTTATTCTTATATTTTTGCCATGCCACTTGGCACGCTTTTCTTTTTCTCATTCTCTTTGCCATGCTCTTTGGCATGCTTTTCTTTTTCTCTTATTTTTGCCATGCTTCTTTGGCATGTTTTTCTTTTTGCATAGCCCATGTCTCTATCAAGGATATTTGTAGAGGGAAATCATAGAACATGGAGCATTTATTTTTTTGTGGATGGATGATGGAAAATGTTTGCTAACTCCCAGTGTAGGAATTGCAAGTGAGAGGTGGTGTGTGTACGTGAGTTTCGATCTTTAAGAATATGAAAGCTTCACTCAAAGGTCACAATAATTTGACAAAGCTCACTAAGATAACAAGCAGCATATGAGTAGAGATTTTCAACTAAGCTTATCATATGGCTCTGGTAGGTATTTTGACCAATGAGGAACTTGTTTTATTTTGAAAGCATAAATTTCCGAGATTTTCCCCGTACTAAAAGCAGAATAGAATTTAACCAAACTCTCATTATATCAATCCCCACAACAACTTAGACTTGGAATAAAGCATGTGCTCCCACAAGGTTTTCAGGATCATTTTTACTCATGCCAAATATGTCACACCCGGATTTACACAAAAACCCGAAATGCGGCCATATGTGTTCCCAGGAAGTCATTACACATATAGCGAACAAATATGATAACAGAATACAGTGCTCGAATAAAATAAAGGGTTTTACATCAGAGTTTGACTCAAATAAATGAATAAAACAGTGGAAGTCTCATTATTAGTTCTCTCTAAACGAAAACGAAGACGAAAGCGAAGCCGATAACCCACGGGGACACCGACTGGTGGAGCACAGCTAGTAGAACGGCAGATCCTCAGGAAATTCAACAGTAGCAGTACCATCTAATCCATCTGTTACCCATCCGGGATTTTGTTGAATAGAAAGTGTAAGTAAATGTCTTACTTAGCAAGTACAACACGGATAATGAAGGCTTAAAAGAAAGGCTTGACTCAGTTGTACTGCATTAGCAATTTTAGTTGTTTCATTTTAACATCATCATAATCACTACCTTTACATGAATCCCAATTGTAACCCAATTAATATAGTAGAAGTGAACATTAAACGATAATAAATAACAGCATATTCTAATGATAAAGGATCTAGGCTGCTCGTGACCCTGAGCAAGGCTATCATGATAGATTATACACTCTGTAGAGGTTTCACCCTTTACCCACCAGTCGTGTAAAAGCTCATGGAGCTTTGCACCCAACCACACACTTCAACACTTCTGAGGTGTGACTGCATAGGGACGCTACAAGGCTTTTCACAAGACACCCTAACAAAACAGTAGCCGTTATGGTACAACCTAGGCAGCATGACCCAAGGCACCGAGATTGACTAACGCTCATGTAGCGACACGAGGGGGTCAATGGCGTCCAAGCGCAGCAAAGAATATCAACAACAAAATAAATAGCACAACGTGTGGAGCCCCCGCCATACGGTGGCTCCCAACACTCGACTGTGCCTCACGGGGACATAGCCGACGGATACCCCGTCCTCGGTGGATCAAACCATACTCTGACCCATGCTTCCCATAACGCCGTCGGCCCGTCGGTAACTACTGTTAAGCTAGAGCCGTACATGTTACTTGTCCAAGACCAGAGCCATTATAGTTCCAGCGGTGGCGACAGGTTTCTGGGTTGCTGCTTTAAGAACCAGTCCTTACGGATAGACACTAGGGCCAAGCACGAAGCGTACGCCCTAGCTCCCTGACCCATGTTGCTAAAAAGCAAGTTTTACCATTAACATTGAAGTGAACCATTAAGTCAAGATTAACAGTTAAGCAAAGGTGACAGTAGCTGCGCCTAGCATAGTTCTACCCAGATGCAATAACCCAAGGTAATCAATGTATAGGATAAACAAAGCTAGGTACAACCTTAAAAGGGTAACAATTTAGACACATGCATATGCAGTAAATAGTGTAAAGGTGTGTTTAGGTAGCAAGGATTGTCCGTGCTATACTTGCCTTCCTCAAACTGCTGCCGCTGCTGCTGCTGCTGGTCCTACTCCTCGTAACCCTTGAACTCGAGCGCGTACGGCTCACCGACTGGACTCACGAAGCAACACACAAGCATTCACACAAGCCAGTACATGCAAACAATATTATTCTATTATAACAGTACACCAAACAGTAGCAACAGAAGAAAAGAGGGCTGAAAAACTAATCTACGCTTCGCTACGAACACGTGAGAGCGAAAATCACTAAAATCGGAGCTAAAACGAGAAAGATATGGCTTTTCTAAGGTTTAGGGACTTGCTGGCAGAGTTTTAAAAGTTCCAAGGGCTTATTTGCAAAAACGCTTGGCTAAAACATAATTTTATATTAAAATAGCAGGGCTTACTCGCAAAATTACTTAGACAGGACCTCGGGTGCTATTTTTAAATCAGACAGGGGGTTTTCCATAAAATTCAGGACCTAAATCTAATTATTTTTGAATAGATCTGGACCACGGGTTAATTTCGAAAAAGGCCAGGGGCTCTTTAGCAAAAGTGGCGCGGCTGACTCGGGGGTTGACCGTTACGGTCAACTTTGACCCGGGGCTGACTCGATTCGAACCGTGGAAATCGGATCGGGCGGTTGGGATTAGATCTAGGGGAGGGGGTCTCGGCGGCGGCGGCGGCGCTGAGCGGCGGCGGCTCGCCGGCGAGAACGCGCGATCGCGCTATGGGGCTCAGTTCGGGACGGGGCTCGGCGCTACGGGTGTGGCCCGACGCGGCGAACGCAACTAGGGTGACCAAGTCGACGTCGGCGCGGCGGTTTGCGGCGGACGACGAGCAATGGCGGCGGCGGCGCTCGGCGACGGCGGCTCGACGCGGTGGCGGCACCACAGAGCACGGGGAAGGACGAGAAGGGGCTCAGGAGGTCCCTTACCTCCACGCGACGGTGCTGGAGCAGCTTGCCGGGGCGGAACGACGACGGGCGGCGAGATCGACGGCGGCGGGCGGCTCAAACTCCGGACAGCGGCGCAAGCTCAGGCGGCGGCTGCTAGGGCTAGGGTTTTTGGTAGGGGGGTTGGGAGGCGGCGGCAGCGGCTATTTAAAGAGCGGCCGAGGAGCGGCTCAGGTGGCCCCGGTGGACCTCGGCGGGCGCGCCCTGCCCCGGTCGGACTCGAGCCAGAGTCCGGCTCGGTCGGGAGGTCGGGGACGACCCTAACACGCGGGTCCCGCGTGTCAGCGGCTGGAGGCGGGGCGCTGCGGCGGGCCTGCTGGGCCACATTGGGCCGCGGAGTGAGGGAAGGCGAGCGTGCTGCTGGGCTGCGTGGGCGGGAGAGCGAGTGGGCCGAAGGCGGGCCGAAAGCGGAGCGGGGCGAGCTGGGCTGCTGCGGAGAGAAAAGAAAGAGGGGGCAAGCTCGGCCGAGGAAGAAAGTTGAGGGAGGGAAAACGGACTCGGGCTGTAGAAATTTTTCTAGGGCTCCGAACAAGATGATTCAAATTCGAATTTAAACAGAATTTAAATTCCAATTGAACCGCACGCAAACAAAACACAATGCAGCCGACATGAATGCAACAAAAATGTTTCTAACCTTATATTTAATTTTATTTCTCATAAATAATTTTTTTCTTCGTAGATAAATATGAACATTACTTAAATAAAAGCAATTTAATTACTAAAATTTTAAATAGGCCTAATTTAGGGTGTTACAAACCTACCCCCCTTAAGATGAATCTCGCCCTCGAGATTCGGATGTTGATGGGAATAACTGTGGATACTCTGCTCTGAGATCCTCTTCTCTTTCCCAAGTCGCTTCTTCCACTGAATGGCGGCTCCACTGAACCTTGCACATCCGGATCACTTTATTCCTGGTGACTCTCTCTGACTCCTCCAAAATCTTGACAGGATGCTCAGTATAGGTAAGATCTTCCTCCACATTCAGCTCTTCAATCGGAATCTGTTCCTCAGGTACTCGCAAGCACTTTTTCAACTGAGACACATGGAACACATCGTGTACTCCTGCCAACTTCTCAGGTAGCTCTAACTGATATGCTACCTCACCTTTCCGCTCAAGTACCTTGAACGGTCCAATGTATCGTGGTGCTAGCTTGCCCTTGACGTTGAACCTATTCACGCCTCTCATTGGTGAAACCTTGAGATACACGAAGTCTCCAACTTCAAAGCTGAGATCCCTCCATCTGATATCTGCATAGCTCTTCTGTCTGGATTGTGCCACTTTCAGATTCTGTCTGATTATCTGCACTTGTCGTTCTGCCTCTCTTAGTATCTCAGGTCCAAATACCTGACTTTCTCCCGTCTGATTCCAGAATAGTGGTGTCCTACACTTTCTGCCATACAGAGCCTCGAATGGTGCCATTTGCAAACTCTTCTGATAGCTATTGTTGTACGAGAATTCCGCGTATGGTAAACTCCTGTCCCAACTGGCACCATATTGTAGAGCACATGCTCTCAACATATCCTCCAATATCTGATTTGTCCGTTCTGTCTACCCATCTGTCTGCGGATGGTAAGCTGAACTAAACTGTAGCTTAGTGTCCATAGACTCATGCAGTTGTCGCCAAAAGTGTGATGTGAACTGGGTGCCTCGATCTGACACTATTCTTTTTGGTACCCCATGCAAACACACAATCCTCTCCATGTACAACTCCGCTAGTCTGGCTCCCGTGTAGGTGTCTTTACTGGAAGGAAATGCGCCACCTTGGTCAGACGATCCACGATTACCCAGATTGAGTCAAATCCCCTCTGAGTGCGAGGTAAGCCAGTGATGAAATCCATACCGACTTCCTCCCACTTCCATTCAGGTACCTTCAGGGGTTGGAGCAAACCTGCAGGTCTTTGGTGCTCAGCTTTGACTCTCTGGCACGTGTCACACAGGGCTACGTATGTGGCCACATCTCTCTTCAATCCGTAGCAGCAAAATCTCTCTTTGATATCTTGGTACATCTTGGTACTACCCGGGTGTATCGAATACGCCGATTCATGGGCTTCCCTGAGAATTGCACCCCTGATCTGCACTATATCTGGTACACAGATCCTCTTCTCATACCACAATATCCCTTGGTCATCCACTCGAAAACCAGGGGCTTTTCCTAATGCCACCAGTTCCATGATCTCCTTGATCTTCTCATCTGCGAGCTGTCCTTTTCGGATCTCTTGTTCCAAGGTCGGTTCTACTGCCAACTCGGTGACGCTGGTCACAATTCCCAGACTCATCCTCTCAAACTCTGAACTGAGTTCCTCCGGTAAGCAATGTCCCATGATCTTATTCACGTAACTCCTACTCAGAGCATCTGCCACCAGGTTGGCCTTCCCTGGATGATAATGAATCTCTAGGTCGTAGTCCTTGATCAACTCTAACCAACGACGTTGCCTCATATTCAGATCTGACTGTGTGAACACATACTTGAGACTCTTGTGGTCAGTGTAAACATCACACTTATGACCAATCAAGTAATGCCTCCAAATCTTCAAAGCATGCACCACAGCTGCTAACTCCAGATCGTGTGTCGGGTAGTTCTGCTCATGTTTCCTCAACTGCCTCGATGCATAAGCTACTACTCTACCTTCCTGCAAGAGTACACACCCCAGTCCTAGACGGGATGCATCACAGTAGATAGAGAAACTCTTGGCTATGTCGGGCAGAACCAGCACTGGGGCTGTTGTTAGCCTCTTCTTCAACTCCTCAAAGCTGGCTTGACACTCCTCAGTCCAGACAAACTTGGCATTTTTCTCCAATAACGCCGTCATGGGTTTAGCAATCTTTGAAAGTCCTTCAATGAACCTCCGATAATATCCAGCCATTCCAAGGAAGCTTCTGATTTCACTCACATCCTTAGGCGGATTCCAACTCAACACATCACTAACCTTCTTCGGATCAACTGCCACTCCACCATTGGACAACACGTGACCCAAGAATGCTACTTTCTTCAACCAGAACTCGCACTTGCTCAGCTTGGAATACAACTGATGCTCACGAAGTCTCTGCATCACCAACCTCAATTGTTCTTCATGCTCTTCCTCATTCTTGGAGAAAACCAGAATATCGTCAATAAACACCACCACGAATTTGTCAAGATAGTCCATGAACACACTGTTCATCAAATACATGAAGTATGCCGGTGCATTTGTCAAACCAAAAGACATGACAGTGAACTCATATAGACCATATCGGGTTGTGAAGGCTGTTTTGGGGATGTCAGTCACTCGTATCCTCATCTGATGGTAACCGGATCGGAGATCGATCTTAGAGAACACACATGATCCTTTCAACTGGTCGAAGAGATCATCAATCCTTGGCAGCGGATACTTGTTCTTGATGGTCACTTCATTGAAAGCTCGATAATCCACACACATTCGCTGGGTCCCATCTTTCTTATCCACAAACAAAACCGGTGCTCCCCAAGGGGAAGAACTAGGATGAATATACCCTTTTGATAACAACGCCCTTAATTCCTCCTTAAGTTTCTCTAGTTCTTTTACTCCCATTCTATATGGCCTCTTAGCTATAGGTGCAGTACCAGGCTTAAGATCAATAACAAATTCAACTTCGCGGTCTGGGGGCATACCTGGTAACTCATCTGGAAACACATCTGGGAAATCGCACACCACTCTGATGTCTTCCAGTGCTACACCCTCAGCTTGCTAGATCTGGTTGTGCCCCAAGGGACTAGCTGCTTGATACTCCACTTTCTCACTAGTCTTTGCTGTCAGCTGCACTGCTTTTTTGGAACATTGAATCACCCCATCATATCTGCCTAACCAGCTCATACCCAGAATCAAGTCAAACCCAAGGGTTTCTAGGACTATTGGGTTCACCACAAAGTCTACCCCCCTTATTGTGATGGTGATACAGGGGCAACGTAAAGTGGCACGTTGTTCTCCCCCGGGTGAACTAACTACCATGGGGCTCCCCATAGGTTGCAAGATCGTCATGTTCTTTTTCACGAAAGCAGCAGATATGAAAGCATGCAAAGCTCCAGTATCAAACAAAACAGTTGTGAGAGCCGAGTTGACAGGGAACGTACCCACAATGACATCCGTTGCTCCTTCTGCGGTTTCCACACCCATGTGGTTGACCTTGCCTCTTGCTGGGTTCTGCTGCTGATTCCCATTCTGGTTTTGCGGTTGCCCAACCCTCTGATTGTTGTTCTGACCAACGGCGTTCTGAGCCTTGCGAGGACAAGCGGTGGCATAGTGTCCCAGCTCACCACAACCAAAACACCTCGGAGCCGTAGGTTCATTGTTGGCCGGGTTGGGGCGTTGGACAGGACCATTCTGTGGCTGGTTCTGAAGACGCTGCTGAGGTGGTGCTGGGAGGTACTGGGGACGCTGCTGGTACTGGGGACGTTGCTGATGCTGGTTGCGGTTCATCGAACCGGACTGTCCCTGGAAGCGCTGTGGAGTCACCATCTGCTGGTTTCCTTGCTGAGGATTGAAGTGGGGGCGAACATTGCTTCCTGACGGTGGGCCTTGAAGCTTCCTCTTCTTTTCCTCCATCTCGCGGCGCTTGTGCTCCAGCAGTAAGGCGCTATCCACCAATTCTTGAAAGGTGGCGAACTTGGAGCACAGGAGCTGGTACTGGAGTGCATCATGCAGGCCATCTCGGAATCGGGTCTGCTTCTTCCGATCAGTATTCACGTCCTCTGGAGCATAACAGGCCAACTCAATGAACTTGTCACGATAAGCGGTGACACTCATACCTTCCTGCTTCAATGCTAGGAACTCCTTCTTCTTCAAGGTCATCAGCGCTTCCGGCACATGGTGAGAGCGGAAGCTGTCACGGAACTCCTACCAAGTGATCTGATCACGATTGGGGTGAGCATATTGGAACGCATCCCACCAATCCAAAGCTGCTCCCTGGAGCTGTCCACTTCCATACAACACCTTCTCCCTGTCATTGCACTGTGCAATGTCCAGCTGCCTTTCCACTGCCTTGAGCCAGTGCTCTGCCTGCATTGGGTCACTAGACTTGTTGAAGGTAGGAGGGCGCCCCTTCATAAACTCGCCCCTTTTATCTCTGGGCTACACGTGGTGCTGTTGAGGCGGGTTCTGCTGATTCTGCTGCATCAGTGCTATGGTTTGCGCCATCTGCTGTGTCCGCTGGAGTTGCATCTGCATCATCTGCTCCATGGTGAGTGGCGGTGGTGGAGGTGGTGGGTTCTGATTCTGGTTGCTTCCACTACCACCGGGGTTGCCTCTGGTGTTAACCATCTACCATAGCAAGATATCTCCCATCAGTATTCCTGTCAATCGGTAATAGATAACCCATGCTTGCAGATGGTGCATAAGAAGATAGCAGTACTTGGAAGGATATGATTCAGAGACATAGAGAGTAAGACAGAGGAAGTGCAAAGGAGATAGATAACCCAACTATTTACTCATTAATATTCCTTAAACCTTATTCCAATCTCTAGATGGTGGTAGATTTGCGTCTACGCCCATCACACTCATTACAAAAATCCAAATCACTCATAACCATAATAACAAACCAACCAAGCACCTAAAAGCAAAGTGTCACACTGGACTCGACACACTAAGCTTAGACCCAACCGAAAAAAAGCGTGGACTAATCGATTCCCTATTACAGACTCATGGTAGCTCCCTAAGGGTCTACGATGGTGGTGCTGGCGGCGGTGGAACCGAAGCGTGGCCTCTTGCGCGGCGGGGACTCTGCACAGTAGTCTCGACTGCGCGGTGCGGGAGTTCCCAACTGCTCTTCTAGTAGCAGCATTCTGGCCTACAACTCATGCAACTGCTGCCTCAGCCTGTAGTTCTCATCAGAAGAAGCGTCCAGGTCGGTGTTGAGAATAGCCACCATTCCAACTGCTGAAACGAACTGGGGGTCGCCGATGCCAGCTGTGGAGGCTATGGTGCAAGCTGTCTGTCCGCTCCTCCTGCGGGGGTGATACATGTCTGGACCGTTGTGCACCTGATGCCAGAGCCTGTCACGGTAGGTGTAGTAAGCTTGACGGGCCGCGTCCAGTATCCCTGCCTGCTGGGAGTCTCTGTCACTGAGAGCGAAGTGCGTCGTCTCAATCCTAGCAGCTCTCACTTGGTGATCCGGCCTACGGACGTGCAGCACCGTCCTCCAGAAGGTCGGGAAGCGGGGGTGCGTCCACATCTCACTGTGGTACTCTGTGGCTACGTTTTGTGAACCATAGCGGGCACGCAGCATCCCCATGAGGCGCTGGTGGTAGTAGTTGTCGCCTCCATCCCGGATGTAGTCGTACACGGTCCACTTGGGTGGCTCCAAAACATCTGGCGCTGGCCGTACTGCAGGCACTGGAGGCTCCCCCTCCTCATCTGGGTCTTCGTCTGACTCCTCCCCCTTGTCTGAAGGCTCAGAGTCGTCATCCCCACCATCATCATCATCAGGGTCTCCGGCAGCCTCTCCACCCTCTGCTGGTGAGGACTCCTCGTCGGGGTCGGAGAGCTCCCTCTCCTCGGGCTCTTCCTCTTCAGCGGGCTCTTCCTCCTCCGCGGGCTCCTCCTGCTGCTGCCTCTCGAGCTCCTGCTGCTGCAACAGGAATGCCTCCTCACGCCTGTCCCTCCACTCACGGTAGGCATCCTGGTATTCAGCGCCTAATGCCTCCTCAGGGACGCGTGGCGGAAGGTAGCCACAGGTTGTCTTGCATGCGGTCAACTTCGTGCGAGCCATCCACTGCTGAAAAGGAGGAAGCAGAGAGGAAAGAATGCCTAAGAATCTTTGCAATAGACAGAGGGGAGAGAAAACACCGCACCATTTTAAAGATAAACCCAACACAAATCTAAGTAGAATAGAGAGAGCAAGGATAAAGCAAAATCTAACCGACCATTCTAACTAGGCTGCGATCCTACAGTCAGCACGGCTCTGATACCAATCTGTCACAACCGGATTTACACAGAAACACGAAATGCGGCCATATGTGTTCCCAGGAAGTCATTACACATATAGCGAACAAATATGATAACAGAATACTGTGCTCGAATAAAATAAAGGGTTTTACATTAGAGTTTGACTCAAATAAATGAATAAAACAGCGGAAGTCTCATTATTAATTCTCTCTAAACGAAAACGAAGACGAAAGCGAAGCCGATAACCCACGGGGACACCGACTGGTGGAGCACAGCTAGTAGAACGGCAGATCCTCAGGAAATTCAACAGCAGCAGTACCATCTAATCCATCTGTTACCCATCCGGGATTTTGTTGAATAGCAAGTGTAAGTAAATGTCTTACTTAGCAAGTACAACACGGATAATGAAGGCTTAAAAGAAAGGCTTGACTCGGTTGTACTGCATTAGCAATTTTAGTTGTTTCATTTTAACATCATCATAATCACTACCTTTACATGAATCCCAATTGTAACCCAATTAATATAGTAGAAGTGAACATTAAACGATAATAAATAACAACATCTTCTAATCATAAAGGATCCAGGCCGCTCGTGAACCTGAGCAAGGCTATCATGATAGATTATACACTCTGCAGAGGTTTCACCCTTTACCCACTAGTCGCGTAAAAGCTCATGGAGCTTTGCACCCAACCACGCACATCAACACTTCCGAGGTGTGACTGCATAGGGACGCTACGAGGCTTTTCACAAGACAGCCTAACAAAACAGTAGCCGTTATGGTACAACCTAGGCAGCATGACCCAAGGCACCGAGATTGACTAACGCTCATGTAGCGACACGAGGGGGTCAATGGCGTCCAAGCGCGGCAAAGAATATCAACAACAAAATAAATAGCGCAACGTGTGGAGCCCCCGCCATACGGTGGCTCCCAACACGGGACTGTGCCTCACGGGGACATAGCCGACGGATACCCCGTCCTCGGTGCATCAAACCATACTCTCACCCATGCTTCCCATAACGTCGTCGGCCCATCGGTAACTACTGTCAAGTTAGAGCCGTACATGTTACTTGTCCAAGACCAGAGCCATTATAGTTCCAGCGGTGGCGACAGGTTCCTGGGTTGCCGCTTTAAGAACCAGTCCTTACGGAGAGGCACTAGGGCCAAGCACGAAGCGTACGCCCTAGCTCCCTGACCCATGTTGCTAAAAAGCAAGTTTTACCATTAACATTGAAGTGAACCATTAAGTCAAGATTAACAGTTAAGCAAAGGTCATAGCAGCTGCGCCTAGCATAGTTCTACCCAAATGCAATAACCCAAGGTAATGAAGGTATAGGATAAACAAAGCTAGGTACAACCTTAAAAGGGTAACAATTTAGACACATGCATATGCAGTAAATAGTGTAAAGGTGTTTTTAGGTAGCAAGGATTGTCCGTGCTATACTTGCCTTCCTCAAACTACTGCCGCTGCTGCTGCTGCTGGTCCTGCTCCTCGTAACCCTTGAACTCGAGCGCGTACGGCTCACCGACTGGACTCACGAAGCAACACACAAGCATTCACACAAGCCAGTACATGCAAACAATATTATTCTATTAGAACAGTACACTAAACAGTAGCAACAGAAGAAAACAAGGCTGAAAAACTAATCTACGCTTCGCTATGAACACGTGAGCGTGAAAATCACTCAAATTGGAGCTAAAACGAGAAAGATATGGCTTTTCTAAGGTTTAGGGACTTGCTGGCAGAGTTTTAAAAGTTCCAGGGGCTTATTTGCAAAAACCCAGTTGCTAAAACATAATTTTATATTAAAATAGCAGGGCTTACTCGCAAAATTACTTCGACAGGACCTTGGGTGCTATTTTTAAATAAGACAGGGGGTTTTCCATAAAATTCAGGACCTAAATCTAATTATTTTTGAATAGATCTGGACCGCGGGTTAATTTCGAAAAAGGCCAGGGGCTTTTTAGCAAAAGTGGCACGGCTGACTCGGGGGTTGACCGTTACGGTCAACTTTGACCCGGGGCTGACTCGATCCGAACCATGGAAATCGGATCGGGCGGTTGCGATTAGATCTAGGGGAGGGGGTGTCGGCGGCGGCGGCGGCGCTGAGCGGCGGCGGCTCGCCGGCGAGAACGCGCGACCGCGCTAGGGGGCTCGGTTCGGGACGGGGCTCGGCGCTACGGGTGTGGCGCGACACGGCGAACGCGACTAGGGTGACCAAGTCGACGTCGGCGCGGCGGTTTGCGGCGGACAACGAGCAATGGTGGCGGCGGCGCTCGGCGACGGCGGCTCGACGCGGTGGCGGCACCACAGAGCACGGGAGCAGCTTGCCAAGGCGGAATGACGACGGGCGGCGAGATCGACGGCGGCGGGAGGCTCGAACTCCGGATGGCGGCGCGAACTCGGGCGGCGGCTGCTAGGGCTAGGGCTTTTGGTAGGGGGGTTGGGAGGCGGCGGCGGCGGCTATTTAAAGAGCGGTCGAGGAGCGGCTCGGGTGGCGCCGGTAGACCTCAGCGGGCGCGCCCTGCCCCGGTCGGACTCGAGCCAGAGTCCGGCTCGGTCGGGAGGTCGGGGACGACCCTGACACGCGGGTCCCGCGTGTCAGTGGCTGGTGGCGGGGCGCTGCTGCGGGCCTGCTGGGCCGCGTTGGGCCGCGGAGTGAGGGGAGGCGAGCGCGCTACTGGGCTGCGTGGGCGGGAGAGCGAGCGGGCCGAAGGTGGGCCGAAAGCGGAGCGGGGCGAGCTGGGCTGCTGCGGAGAGAAAAGAAAGAGGGGGCAAGCTCGGCCGAGGAAGAAAGTTGAGGGAGGGAAAACGGACTCGCGCTGTAGCAATTTTTCTAGGGCTCCAAACAACACAATTCAAATTCGAATTTAAACAGAATTTATATTCCAATTGAACCGCACACAAACAAAACACAATGCAGCCGGCATGAATGCAACAAAAATGTTTCTAACCTTATATTTAATTTTATTTCTCATAAATAATTTATTTCTTCCTAGATAAATATGAACATTACTTAAATAAAAGCAATTTAATTTCTAAATTTTAAAATAGGCATTTTTAACTAGTTGAAGCAAAGTACTTTCAAAATTAATGACAGAGCAACTATTCATCATTTCCAAGGTAAGAGGCATATGATTCATTCCATGCATAGTTGGGAGTTATTTTATTCAAGGGAAATATTGTTTAAGGGAAATATTTTTGGTATTTTCATTTTTTTTAAATGCAAACTATCATGAAGCGAAATGAAAGGGAAATTAAATGATCAAAGTGCTGGATAAATCGGGACATACCTGGTGGGGGTCCTCCCCCAAGCTTGGACTTTCACTGGTAGGGGTTGAGCCTTGAAAGGTAGTGGCTCAGCTGTTCCGCTTGTTCGTGGACGTCGTGCTGGATAGACGCCACCATCCCGCTATTCTCTTGATGGTACTGAGAATGGCGGGCTAGCGTGTCTTGAATCTCTTGGGTACGGTCGTCGATGAGCTCGACTCGGTCAGAGATGTAAGACAGCTCCCGGCCGTATTCGAAGCGTGCGGACTGTGAGTATCCGGGGTAGTATGGCTGGGAGGCACTGTCGTATCCCCCTCCATACCGGCTCCCGGACCACTCAAAGTCCGTGTCCTGGCCATGGTCCTAGCGTCCTGAGGTGAAGTAGTTCGGCTCCTGATGCTGCCCGGAGCCTCCTGCTCCGGACGTCCTAGCGCCGGTGTACATGTCGTAGGTGGCCTCAAAAGCGGAAGTGTGTCGGTGTGGCATTTGTGGTGCATCTTCCGGCTCCTGTGAGGTGGCAAGCCCAGCATCACGCCTGGCTCGTCCCCTCGTGACGGGTCCGTCACCTGCAACGCTGTGCCGAGCGGGCTCTCTCCAAGGTGGAGAATCGTCCGACTCGGTCCTCAACTGAAGAGTTAGTTTTGGCGTGGTATACAACCTTAGTTCTGCACAGGGCAAAGGCACTTTAGTTGTATATCCATGGTAAATCATTGCCAGCGTTGCGTCAGGCGTCCGCCGTATCATGTGGGCCTGCACGAAGTGCTCGGTATACACGACGGGACGCGCTGTCTCGATGTATGTGAGTCGGGCGCCTTGAAGGACGCCCAGGTGGTTAGTGAGGCGAGTGACTAGAGAAGTCATCGCCATGCTACCCGCACGAGAAATATGAGATAGCCAGTGACCAACCATGTCTTTCACAGGTGAATAGGGAGTCTGCTTGACCATGGCAAAAAGAACCCGCAACTCGATGGTGTTGACAGGGTGCAAATCTGCCCGGGGGAATACCGTCATAGACACCCAACGATGCATGAAATGCAAAGTGGGGTTATGTATGCTGTTCGTGCGTGGTGCATGACAGTTGGTATCCCCCGAAATCTTTTACCAAAATGCCACCCGGTCAAATCTTTTAAGCGCTTTGTTCAGGTCTAAGGAACAACGGCTTGAAAATCCAAGACCCGAACTAAAATCCCTCCAAGAGCAGAAGAACTCTTGGTTGAAGAACCGAAAACGAATCCCCGCAGTTTCACAAACCAAAGTCGAGAGGAATTCAAGGGTGAGCAGGTACGAACCTTCTTCGTTGATGTGCCAGAAATTCTCCCAGCCAATGGCCTGGAAGATTTCTGTAAACTCTACGTCCATCCCCGTGTCCATGAGCAAATCTTGCTCAAACACACGGGTGTGCTCAAACTCCTTCAGCCGAAGCTCGTTGAAGGTGTTCTGCTCCCTTTCTGTTCTAAGGTTAATGTCACTCTCACTCAGGAGCTGCCTGGCCGGGGGCGTGGCATGGCCCCATTCCGAGCCGGCTGCTCCGTACTCGTCCGTGTCCATCCGGCTCAAGCCTCGAGACGGAGCTGGGGAGCTCCCAGCATCGTCCGATCGTCGGCCTAGCCGGGCGGAACGACGGAGTGACGTGAAGAACTTCGACATGATTCCTGCAAAAGGTTAGTGCAACAACAACTACCCGAAGGACTGAATATATATGGTTAGCACAAGAAAATCAAGTCAGCCGTTCGAGATATTTAGTCGTTCTTGCGGGGATGAAAACCAACACAAAAGGTTAGTCGTTCTTGTGGGTGTCGGTGACCACCACAAAATCGTCCAGAAATTCAGCACAAAGATCACAACAAAAGCAAAATATTTTTGGGATTTTCTAGTGATGCAAGTGAACCAAAACTTGAACAAAAACTTTGGGAAGAACTTGAGCAAAGAGGTGAGAGAGAGAGAGAGAGCTTCCTAGCAGAATTTTCAGAATGTATGAGTGTGTGAGGCAAGCAAGGAGGCGAGGGGCTGCATTTATAGGCAGAGGGGGCAGCACAGGCTGGTTCGGCCGAAGTGCCTGGTTCGGCGGAACCAGTGCATTCGGTCGAACTGGCCCATGTGCCTCATGCGCAACCTGCCTCCCACCAGCACAAAAATCTTGAATGGGTGCAGCACTAGGTCATGAAAATTTGGTGGTTTGTGTTAGGTGAGATGCAAAATTGACATGACCAAAGTGGACTTTAGTGGAGTCATCCCCATGCTGCCATGTTTGTGATAATTGGTGAGTGTGCAGCCATTTTTAGTGGGGTAGACATGTTTGGTGCTGGTTGGTGGTGAAGGTAAATAATTGGAGATGTTCTAGAAGGGATGAAAATGATAAAAGTTACCAATTACATCCACCCTAGGTAAAATTTCAGCATGTGTCCAATTATTTCTAACCAAGCTTGCAAAATTTTCTACTCTCTCTCAAATTAATTACTCAAGTGGTTCATTTATTTTGCAAATGCAATTGAGAATTAAAAAATTGGAAGGGAAATATGGGATAAATACCGGTTTTCCTCGCGGCGAGAGCTCAACTTTTAAGTCCACGAGCGGGACTTCTCCTGTCTTCAGTTGCTCGTGTCATCGTCTGGTCCCGGAGTGGACGACTCGGACGATGCAACCTTCTTCCACCACATCTTCTTGTTCTTCTTCTTCGGTGTCGGTGGCGGTGGGATCGGCGTCTCTGGAGAATTCCAGAGGGCTTGTTCTTCCTCGTATTTCTTTATGAGGAAATCCATTTCTTCTGCACTTGTCGGTTTTGTCGGCTCGTTCCACTTGAGCTGCTCACCACCGAGTATTTCCAACTCTCCATTAATGAGAGCCTTAAGGAAACACTCGGCGTTCCTCTGCTCCGGTGTGAGTGGCTCTGTCTTCTTCTCTTCCCGGGGGTGAAACTTGAAGTAAGTCAACCTTTCGTCGATACGGAACGAGATTTCTCTCGCATCCATATCGATCCTAGCCTGGGTGGTGTTCAAGAATGGTCGGCCCAACACAAGGGGAAACGAATGCTCGTTCCCCGTGTCGAGGACAACAAAGTCCACAGGGCCATATCGTCCCCAGATCCGGACCGGTACATTCTCGATCACCCCCTCGGGGTAGCGGATGGTTGAGTCCGCAAGCTGTACCTGGGCAGTAGTAGGTGACAAAGTAGGGTAGTGTAATTTCTTAAATAATACCTTAGACATGATGTTGACGCTTGCCCCCAGATCACAAAGTGCATCATCGATGCGACGATTCCAGATCATGCACTGAATGATGGGCACTCCGAGATCTTCCTTCCTATCCGAAGAGGTCTTGATGATCGCCCTATTTGCAGCTCTCGGCAGGTAGGTCCATCTTGGTGTCAGCACTTGGATGCGTGCGACCTTCCCTGCGTGGTTAGTTCGGAAGACACTACGAGGCATCTTACCATGCCTTGTAGTGACGGCTTTCACTGTGTCGATGGAAGGTTCGGGTTGCCCCGGAATCTTCCCCGATTCAGTGACAGGAAGAGCAGCAGCTAACTGAGCGACTTGAGTTTCTATCATTTTGTTAAAGCTCAGTTTACTTTTCATAGAAGAAGAAAATGATTCCATCCTAGAGTCTATGCTTTCCAGAGTTTTATCATTAGCAGCAAGCCTTTTATTGATGTTTTCAGTTATTTTCATCTGGCCAAACACAAGATCTCTAAGAGACGGCTCATTATTGAAATTGCTGGAATTGAAATTGTTACCTTGTTGAGGCCTCTCAAAAGGGAGGTTTGGGCGCGGATTCCAGCCTTGGTTGCTGTAGTTGTTCGGTCGGTACCCGTTGTTGTTGGAGTTGTTGACGTAGTGGGCATCTTCTCGCATTTCGGGGCAGTCATTCCCCGAATGGCCAGTGTTGCCACAGACTTCGCAGGTCATGCGAGTGTCCATGGCTTGCACCATTTCTTGAGCAGGGGCCTCCAGTTTCTTCATCAGGAGGTCCATCTTGGCAGCGAGCATGTCCAGAGCTTCAACTTGGTGAACTCCTCGGGTCTTTGGTTGAGTCCGATCATCGGACCAACCTTGGTTCTCGACCATCTTCTCTATGAGGGCCTTCGCACGACTCTCCTCAAGAGAGAAGAACGAGCCTCCAGCAGCAGCATCCAGGTACTCACGGGCATAATTTCTCAGCCCGTGATAGAAAGTTTGGATTATGAACCAACTCTGCATACCATGGTGAGGACAAGCAGAAATATAGTCCTGGAGGCGATCCCATGCCTCCGAGACTGTTTCATCTTTTAGCTGCTAGAAACTAGCTATTTTGTTCCGGAGGGCGTTGGTTTTCCCAACCGGAAAGAATTTTAGCAAGAAAGCGCTAGTGCATTTATCCCAGGTATCTATTGCTTCGCGGTTAGCATAAAACCATTGTTTCGCCTTGCCTAATAATGAGAATGGAAATAAACGAAGGCGAATGACATCGATACTTACTCTGCGGATGGTGAAGGTGTTGCAAATCTCCAGGAAATGCTGGAGATGAGCATTGGCATCTTCGTGTGGCTTGCCGCAGAATGGGCTAGCATGTACCATGTTGATGAGGGCTGGCTTCAGCTCGAAGTTACCATCTCCGACTGGCGGAGCTGGTCCAACACGTACGTTTTCGCTTGATGGAGCGGAGAACTCATGGATCGTCTTGGTTGCCATCCTCGATGTAGCCTGGTCAACGACGGGAAGGACTGGGTTCGTCGGAAGGAGTTGCTTCTGAGGAGGTACAACACGGGGTCGTACTTTCCTCACAAGTGACTCCGGATTTTCTTGGAAGTTTGATGGTAGTTGGAAACCAGTCATGCACTGCTCTGTTCCACAAGGACCAACGAACAGAGCAAGGATAAACCCGCTTGAGTAGCGGTACTCAACTAAGATAGCTCAAGATAAAAGTTCAAAAGTAATCTAGCCAAAGACTTTCCCGGCAACGGCGCCAGAAATGCTTGTTGGCACTTCTTTCGATCCAATATCAGAATTGAGAATCCTGGTACTGGGGTAAGGAGTGTTTCACTGGTTTTCCTTATGGCTTAGTAAAATATAGAAATATTCTGCAAGCGCACAGAATCACCGCTATAGCACTTCACCTGGGAGTATCCCGAGGTATCGTAATTTATATTTCCGCAGGGAAGCTTTGGCAAGATTACTAGTGAACAGATATTCGAGACTATCAGACGAGGGTACACGACTAGACAAGACAGGGGATAACGGTATTGGATAGGAGTGAATATACCGGACACACAGCTCAAGGGATACTCAGGTAAGGGAGAGAAGAGATAGATAGCTGGGAGGACAACGAGAAGAGATAGAGGACTCCTGGATTCTTTATCTACCTATGTCACTCTAGCTTAGAGATACAGTGGCTACAGAGCCAGTACTAGGAGATCTGGGATAACTCTAATGTCTTAGCTTCGGGACAAGGGAACCGGTGAACGCACAGAAAGGGATGAGAAGGGGTGCCACTATTTCCCAACTGGGGAATCCTACGGACCGGAACTAACGCGATGGGCTACGAAGACCGAAAGGGCTGTCACCACCTCCCGGCTACCACCTCCGTTGCGACGGGAATAAACTAAGGCCACTGACTAGTCTAGGAACCACTCCTACACTAGGCAATGACTACTTACTCTGCTAGCAAGAGCAAGCAACCTTGTCAATACTCTTGGTGGCAATTCACCTCCAGTATCAAGCAAGATCGAAGAACCAGCCAAGACAAAGACTTAAACAAGAGTACAAGCACTAGAACTATAACTGACTATAGTCTAAACAAGATATATGTGCTACTAGAATAAAGTAGAAGCAAGATATAAATGACAAAGGCAAAGTGATAAAGATAACTATATTGATACTCAATGTCTTACAAAAGGTAAAGTAAAAGATACAAGAGCTATTACCAGAGCTTCTGAAGACGACTCCGGAACCTCCGAGGCAAAGCTCGACTCAACTCTAACTCCCAACTAAACTATCCTAACTCTACTAGAATGAAAGTGGAAATGAGCTCCTTGGCTTGGTGTGTGTCTACAAGTGAAAGTGACCCTCTATTTATAGTTGCACAGGTCGGTTTGGGGCTGACTAACCGCCAACACATCCAAGGAATCTTCCCCCTTGATTCGGGCGAGGAGAGGTGGTTCGGCCGAACCAGGGGGTTCGGCCGAACGCAGGATCCACCGACCTGGCCACCAAGGGCCAGGATTTCGCCCCTGGAGTCGGTTCTGGTGCTGTGGGCGGTTCGGCCGAAGGCCCCAGTTCGGCCGAACTGGGCCTGGCCCGTGGCCGGCCTCCCTAGCACCGCCTCTGCTCTGTGGGCCTTCTGGGCTGCCGCCTGGTGATTGGCTTCGTGTGTTTATGGCCCAGAGGTGATGTGGTCGTGGCCCGGGAAGAGATGGCTGCCGTCGTCATGTCATTTGTCGTGTTCGCTTGATATTCGTTGGACGACTCCCGGTGACGTGCACGACTAAGGGGGATAACCGGCCGAACGGAGTCGTTCGGCCGATTCGGTCATTTTCGGCCCTAATAGCGCGTATTTGTCATAGTTGTACCTGCACAGGTGTCACTCACCAAAACTCGTGGAACTTTATTAGAAATAAAACCTAAGTACATGGAATGTTGCATAAAACCTCGTTTATTCCCGAGTATTGGTGGTCGGATTTGGGTTGTAACGACCGCCAGCAGCGGGCCGATGCCGCCGCCGAGGGTACTACTGCGACGCTTGCCGAGCTCTTTGAGGGTGACCTCTTTCCCGAGGCAGACGAGGGGGATGACGCCGCAACAGCTGGCTCTCGAGACGGAGAAGATGCGCCCTGAGAGGCTCGGGTGTGCAGGCCCGAGTGTATCTAGGTTAGGTTTCGAGTTGTAATGAACAAATTTATGGGAAAGAATGTAAACATTTATTCACAATCTTATTTGATATGTTATTGTGTTTTCCTTGTGACTTAGAGAGATCTCGGCCGGGAAGATCGTATTCGTTAATAACTTAGGTGTGTGGCAGTGAGGGGGATGCCATATCCTTTCGGAGGCGTTGGTAGTCCCACGACTCGGATGGCCCTGGCGTTAGTTAATTCACGCCCAACATGATTCTTTCTAAGTGTTCGAGGTGTAATGTGTAAACATTTTGGAAGAAAAGGTTCACGAAAAAATGGGACGATAGGGGGGTGGCCCCCCGATGTAGCCCCCGAGGGGGACTTGGCTTACCGAGGGTAAAGATAAGTCCTTCTTTTTGTGTATTTTCTTTATTAGTTGTTGTGAAATTTACATATGTGCAAATGAACTTGAAATCTCATGGGTAGAAGCGACGTAGCTGTTGTATGTTCCAGGCGTTAGGAAAGACATCGCCCTTCTCGTTCGCGAGCTTGTACGTGCCGGGTTTCAGGACCTCCGCGATGATGTACGGTCCTTCCCACGGCGGCGTGAGTGTTGGCGGTCGTTACAACCCAAATTCGACCACCAATACGCGGGAATAAATGAGAGACTATGCAACATTCCATGTACTTAGGTTTTATTTCTAATAGAGTTCCACGAGTTTTGGTGAGTGTCGCTTGTGCAGGTACAACATTGCGAAATATGTGCTATAGGGGTCGGAAATGACTGAATCGGCCGAACGACCCGTTCGGCCGGTTACCCCCCTTAGCCGTACAGGCCGCCGGGAGCCGTCCACGTCTACAACAACCAAGCAACGACTATGCAAGCCACGTAGGACGCCCGCCAACTCATTTCGGAGCACCGACACATCACCTCTAGGCCCAAAACTACACGAAGCCCATCAAGATGAAGCAACCCAGAAGGTCCAGGAGGGAGAGGGGTGCAGGGGAGCACTACTGGGCCAAAAGCCCAATGTGGCCGAATTCATGAGTTCGGCCGAACCGACCAAATCGGCCGAACCGCCCCCAAGTGCTGCACCGACCCTGAGCCGCCTCAGCAGCAAGGCGGTGCCACTTGGCAGTTCGCCCGAACTGCTCGGTTTGCCTGAACCGGCATATTCGGCCGAACGAGCCGGGCACCGCCTTGAGCTTCCTTGGCGCCTGCTCTAGCTCCACCGCCTTGGCTCCACTATAAATAGAGCCCTCCTTCGCCTGCATCAACACACAACACAAGAGTAGAGTGCAGGCGAAGCACTGTTAGTTCTCCACTTGTATCAGTAGAGATAGGGAGAGAGGAGAGGTGAGCGTCCCGGAGAGGAGCCGAAGTGTCGGCCCCTCTTCCCGCTGTACCTCTACAGATGCGGCTCCGCTTCGAGTGACATCCGGGTCATGTCTGGTAACTCTTGTATCTCTCACTGATTAATTGAGCATTCAGTTCTTACATTTATATACTTGTCTCGTTCTTCATTCAATGCTTAGTTGATTGGTATAACTGTATACTGGTTGCTTAGCTTGGGTTCTTATCTTGCTATAGGAGATAAGTAGTTATTGACTAGTGTAGGAGTGGTTCCTAGACTTGCTAGTAACCTTAGTTTCTGCCCGTCGCAACGGAGGTGGTAGCCGTAAGGTGGTGACAGCCCTTTCGGTCTTCGTAGTCCATCACGTTAGTTCCGGTGTTCTAGGACCCAAGGTTCAAGGTAACCGGCACCCCTTCTCATCCCTTTCTGTGTGTCGGAGGCTCTGTAGTCCCGAAGCAAGTATCTATCTGTATCTTCTGCTCTGCTCAGTCAATCGGTAGAATACCCTTACCAGACCTGTACCCTCTCTACCCTCCTACCTCTTCTCTTCTCTCCTTGTTGTCGTCATCCACCTCATCCATTTCATTCATCCACTCCATCTACCTAGGACAACTTAGTTTAGGATTAGTACACTTCTCGTTCCCCGTGGAAATCGATACCTTGGAATACTCCCGGGTGAAAGCTACATCGGTATCCATCCGCTTGCGGATTTATCTGTAGGCCGTAAGGAGTGCCAACAAGCTTTCTGGCGCCATTGCCGGGGAACGGTAGCTGTTCTGATTCCGAACCCAAGTTGTCCGTGTATCCCACCACCATCCACCATTCATATGGATTCCACCCTCACCTTACGTCAACATTCGGCTCCAACGAGCGATTGTTTGGAGCCACCACCATCATCACATCTCATACCCACACCTGGCTATGAGCTACGTCCTGGCTTCATAGCCATGGTTCGTGAGCAATCATTCTCAGGAACGAAGGCCGAGAGTCCATATGCGCATTTGCACGAGTTTGAGCAACTCTGCTCATGCCTGACCATTGCAGGCATGACACAAGAGACACTCAAACGGAAGCTATTCTCATTCTCATTAACGGGAGGAGCGAAGAAATGGTACTCTCTGGCTGTCGGTACTATGGAAGGGAGTTGGGAAACTCTCAGAGAGAAATTCTGCCTAAATTTCTTCCCAATTTCCAAGGTAGCCAGCCTCCGAATCGAAGTTCTTACCTTTAAGCAATTAGAGGGAGAGTCGTTAGGAGCTGTCTGGGTTCGTTTCAAGCAAATCTTGGCATCCGGACCAGACCTAGGCCTATCTGAACCTATCATTCTCCAACATTTCAGCCTTGGCCTCTGTCCCGTAGCCACCACTTTCTTGGACTCTGCTTCAAAAGGGTCGTTTTTTCATTTGACTCCCAGTGAAGCGAGGATAGTCCTGGAGCGTATCTTGGACAACACTCCCTACATTGGAGTCTATGACGAACTCCCCGATGAAGAAGAGAAGCAGCCTAAACCTAAAGATCCAGTACAGTCCCAATCCAAACCAATTAGCTCTTCCATTCCATCAGAACCCGATGCTCATTTCGAACCGCAACCATATTCTAGCCTGGATTATTATCATCCACTCTACACCACTCCCTACGATTTTGATGACGATCTATTTGATAACGTAGGGAGTGCAACAAGTTTCCCATTGGAACAATGTGTAGAGCTAAAGGATCCACCACCCGACAGGGAAGCACTAGAATATCAGAGAGGGTACTTAGGCCATCTCTCTGCCATCAAGAGTCGGGAATGGCTAGACGAGGCCGAAGCCTCGACCGAGGTTGTCAAAATGCCCAAAAGTATCAGAAGCATATTCTATGAAGTTATGGGCAATGACAGAGAAATCGGGTACGACCCAAGCCTCGAAATCAACATAATCTCTAGCTCTTTGGTGCGAGCGCAACTCCGCAATGAACCATGGTCATCATCTCAGAAACGTTTAAGGTTCACATCGGGAAGGATCCTCGACTGTTTAGGCATCTTGCGGGTCACACCCGTTAAGATTAACGACCCTGAACTTTTCTTGGATTTTCATATCTTTGACCTACCCACAAACTCCACTCATTCCATCTTTATTGCTAGGCCAATCATGAAAATCCTAGAAAATTCACCAATAATCCAGCTAGAGCTTAGGATCGGAGAAGAACTCGTCCCAGTCTCTTATTCCTATTCCTTGAATACCCTAATAGAGACAGACCCCGATTCTGATCCAATAGAGGAGGTCATGTCAACAACTCTGGCAGACTTAGAGCAACCTTTCCTAGAAGAAGATGCCCAATTCCTTATGGAGGAAGAAGAGATTCATCCTCCAGTCGAACCTAAGCCTCTTCCCTCTGGATTGAAGTGTTCTTCCATCTTTAAGGATGGACAAACTCTAGTGACCATCAATGACAAACCCCCTGGAACCCAACCGACTTTCACTTTTCTGGAGGAAAATCGATCAGTCTATGGATATTCGGTCCAAGACTCAAAAGGGATTGCTCCTAACCTTCATACTCATCATATCCCTATCTTATCTTACCTTGGGGTCGTAAGACAATTGTCACGAAGATTCGTATTTGATCGGGGAAAGACTAGATTCAAAGCCTAAAGCCATCATCTTCTCCTGTCATACTCCCAAATACGACCCTATGCGTACACCTCCCACGAGTAAAGGGGATTCGTAGTTCCTTGGCCACACCGGGCTTTATAGGTGTCTCATCAAAAATTTCTCTCAAATAGCCCGGTCGTTGACCAATCTCTTGGCCAAGGAAACCCCTCTCGTCTCTAATCAAGAGTGATATGCTTCCTTTCACACCCTAAGAAAGCACTCAATTCTGCTCCCATCATCCGGTCTCGCGACTAGAGCATCCCATTAGAAATCATGTGTGATGCGAGCAATTATGCTGTTGGAGCTGTTGTGGGCCAAACCAAGGACAAGAAGCATTATGCTAACTGGCCCCAGCTCAACTACGCAACCACGGGAAAGAAACTCTTAGCAGTTGTGTTTGTTATAGACAAATTCCGGTCCTACCCAGTTGGGGCAAAGGTCATAGTCTATTCAGACCATGCTGCTTTGAAGTACCTTTTGACCAAAAAGGATGCGAACCCAAGACTCATCCGTTGGGTCTGTCTCGGGTACAAGTCCCGTTTGATCTTCTCATCAGCGATTTTCTTACGAGGTGATACGCTCCTCAAGGTCACAACATTAGATCCGTGGTATGCCAGCATAGTCAACATCAAAGTGTCAGGGTGCGTCCTACCAAGTGAAAATAGGAAAAGATTGGATTATGAGAGCAGACTTCACCTATGGGACGATCCGTATCTCTTCTGGATACAAAATGGACTCAGACGATGCATACCTGCACCTGAGGCACATAATACCTGGGAGAGATATCATGGAGCACCTTATGAAAGACATTATGGAGCGTTCAGAACAAAGGTCTGGCAATATGGAGATGCTAAGAAATCTAGCAAGAGATGCCCACACTTCGAGAAACACGGGAATATAAGAGACGCAAAGCCGCTTACCAGTAGTCTTCAAGTAGAAACCTTTGATGTATGGGGAATAGACCCCATGGGTCATTTCCCTAACTCAGAGAACTACGAGTTTACTCTGGTAGCCATAGATCCCGTCTCTAATTGGGTAAACGCCAAGCCCTACCGAGCCGCAGGCACCAGGTACGCTAAGCAAATGTCCCATGAAACATCTTTCCTCGCTTTGGCGTCCTTGGGCTAGTCATAGGGGCTCCCATCTCATTGACTCCATCTCACGGAAATATCTAAGTTTGGGGGAGCCGCACCCCAAACTAGTGGTCAAGCAGAACATCCAATACTCACATCAAGAACATTTTGCAAAAAGATCATCAATGAGATGGGTGTGCACTAGAGAGATAGACTCCGTAAAAGCACTTTGGGCAAACTAGACCACTCTAGTTTGGGAAAATTAGGACAATTCGGCCAAACCATGTTGGTTCGACCGAAGGACCCCTCTGTTGCCCCTTGAGCGTCCTTTTTGACCCTTGATCCTATCTCTATCCCATCTTGTCTCGAAGTCGCTAGGAAATGTTGGTAAAGCTGCTTGTCGATCTCAAGTCAGAAACCATCCTCCATCACTTTCCCGAACACGACCAAGTGTTCACATTTTCCAGCCGCCATGACCACCCAATCCTTATCCAAAGACCTTTCCTCACCCAGGGGTTCCCTCTCCAATAGTATCATGAGCAAAACTGTCAAAACCCCTAAAGCCTTCTGATTGAAAATCCCGAGGAGGAGGAAGAACAGGAGCCCATGGATGAAGAGCCTGATTAGAGATCTGGTGCAAACACACCAGAAATTTAACAATCTCGGTGAGAAGGTCATCGAAGGCGAGCCTGGGTAGATGGACAAGGATGACAAGATCAATGTCCTCTGCCAAGCACCCACAACAAAATTTAAGAGACTCGCCAAAGCCATGTAACATCTAGACATTCACGATCCATCTATAGAGTAGATGTCATGTGGTTGTATCTTTTAGAGCACCATTAGTTTCAATTTATTTCCCAATTCAATTTCCCTTTGCTCAAATCATTGTTTAGGAGGTGCTCTAATTATTTCCCTTCCAACACATTTTGTTTCCAACCTTAGCTTGATGAATAAATAAAATTAGAGTTGAATGCAAAAAGAATAAAATTGTCGCTCCGGTTGGTGCATTTGAGCCAACCGGAGATTGCCCTGCTTAACAGAAAGATACATGAGTACAGGTATGACACAGTGGACGAGCAGGATAAGGACGAGCAGGCCGACCAGCTAACTCAGTACCTTTCAAGGTTGAATCCCTACCAGTGAAGAGTCCAAGCTTGGGGGAGGACCCCCATCAGGTACGATCCGAATTACTCAGCACTTTGGTCATTCAATTGAAAATACTTCCTTTGAATAAACTCCCAACCATGCATGGAATGAAACATATGCCTTTTACTTTGGAAATGATGAATAGTTGCTCTGTCATTAATTTTTCTAGTACTTTGTTGCAACTAGTTGCTTGACTATGCTTGAGTTATTTGGCATAAGTAGAAATGAACCTAAAAACCTTGTGGGAGCATATGCCTTATTCCAAGTCTAGGTTGTTGTGAGAATTGATATAGTGAGACTTTGGTTGAATTCTATTTCTGCTCTTAGTATGGTGAAAATCTCGGTTGTTTATGCTTTCAAAATTAAAACAAAGTTCCTCATTGGTCATAATACCTACCAGAGCCATATGATAGGATTAGTTCTAAACTTTCTACCATATGCTGCTTGTCATCTTAGTGAGCTTTGTCAAATTGTTGTGACTTTAGTGAGGAATCTTTCATTCTTCTAAGATCGAGATGCACATACACTCCACCTCTCACTTGCAATTCCTACTTGGGAGTTAGCAAAACCATACCATCATCCATTCCATAAATAAAATTTCATGTTCTTTGATTCCCTCTCCAAATATCTTTAAAGTAGAGGCATGGGCTATGCAAAAAGAAAAAGAAAAGCATGCCAATTGGCATGGAAAAAAATGAGAAAAAGAAAAGCATGCCAAAAGGCATGGCAAAAATATGAATAAAAGATAGCCCATGCTCTTGAAAAATAAATCAAGGAGAGGAAGAATCATTCCATGAAATTCCACCAAATTCCACTCCACATATTCCACACACTTGCACTTCTCGATCTAGAGTGTGATTTGATTCTCCTAAGATCCGGTCTTTGACTTAGCAATATATAAGATGCTTGTATGCCTTCATCCTTTGTCCCCGAGCCACACGAAAGCCAAATTAGATGTTAGGATGAAAAGAAGGCAAAGCCTTTGGTGAGGATTCAAATACACTTGAGCGATTGAGTGAGCCAATGAGGAACAATTTATCTTTTCACAAAAGGGTGAAAACTCTGAGATAGGATCCTGAAAAGAGTAGGGTGGAATAAAACTAAGTTAAACTGTTCATTCTTTCAACCGCCCAAGATAAGGAGATTGCTATAAGCCCCATAGGTAAAATGGTGAATTAATACCTTGCTAGTGATTCAAGTATTTGTTTGAGTACTAGTTGTTTATGAAGTTACCTGCAAGAAAAATGACATTGTAGCAACTCCTGATCCACCGAGCCTAAGTTTTATCTTTGCTCGAGGACGAGCAAAGAGCCAAGCTTGGGGGAGCTTGTTGGCGGTCGTTACAACCCAAATTCGACCACCAATACGCGGGAATAAATGAGAGACTATGCAACATTCCATGTACTTAGGTTTTATTTCTAATGGAGTTCCACGAGTTTTGGTGAGTGTCGCTTGTGCAGGTACAACATTGCGAAATACGTGCTATAGGGGTCGGAAATGACTGAATCGGCCGAACGACCCGTTCGGCCGGTTAACCCCCTTAGCCGTACAGGCCGCCGGGAGTCATCCACGTCTACAACAACCAAGCAACGACTGTGCAATCCATGTAGGACGCCCGCCAACTCATTTCAGAGCACCGACACATCACCTCTAGGCCCAAAACTACACGAAGCCCATCAAGATGAAGCAACCCAGAAGGTCCAGGAGGGAGAGGGGTGCAGGGGAGCACTACTGGGCCAAAAGCCCAGTGTGGCCGAATCCATGAGTTCGGCCGAACCCACCAAATCGGCTGAACCGCCCCCAAGTGCTGCACCGACCCTGAGCCGCCTCAGCACCAAGGCGGTGCCACTTGGCAGTTCGCCCGAACTGCTCGGTTCGCCCGAACCGACATATTCGGCCGAACGAGCCGGGCACCGCCTTGAGCTTCCTTGGCGCCTGCTCTAGCTCCACCGCCTTGGCTCCACTATAAACAGAGTCCTCCTTCGCCTGCATCAACACACAAAACAAGAGTAGAGTGCAGGCGAAGCACTGTTAGTTCTCCACTTGTATCAGTAGAGATAGGGAGAGAGGAGAGGTGAGCGTCTCGGAGAGGAGCCGAAGTGTCGGCCCCTCTTCCCGCTGTACCTCTACGGATGTGGCTCCGCTTCGAGTGACATCCGGGTCATGTCTGGTAACTCTTGTATCTCTCTCTGATTACTTGAGCATTCAGTTCTTACATTTATATACTTGTCTCGTTCTTCGTTCAATGCTTAGTTGATTGGTATAATTGTATACTGGTTGCTTAGCTTGGGTGCTTATCTTGCTATAGGAGATAAGTAGTTATTGACTAGTGTAGGAGTGGTTCCTAGACTTGCCAGTAACCTTAGTTTCTGCCCGTCGCAACGGAGGTGGTAGCCGTAAGGTGGTGACAGCCCTTTCGGTCTTCGTAGTCCATCACGTTAGTTCCGGTGTCCTAGGACCCAAGGTTCAGGGTAACCGGTACCCCTTCTCATCCCTTTCTGTGTGTCAGAGGCTCTGTAGTCCCGAAGCAAGTATCTATCTGTATCTTCTGCCCGGCTCAGTCAATCGATAGAATACCCTTACTAGACCTGTACCCTCTCTACCCTCCTACCTCTTCTCTTCTCTTATTTTGTCGTCATCCACCTCATCCATTTCATTCATCCACTCCATCTACCTAGGACAACTTAGTTTAGGATTAGTACACTTCTCGTTCCCCGTGGAAATCGATACCTTGGAATACTCCCGGGTGAAAGCTTCATCGGTATCCGTCTGCTTGCGGATTTATCTGTAGGCCGTACGGAGTGCCAACAGTGAGCTTGTGGCGCTCTCGATTGTCTTGTCGCAGTCTCAGTACCAGGTCTCCCTTGTTGAGGTCTCAACGTCGAACCTTCTGCGCTTGGTATCGCCGGATGGATTGTTGGTACCTTGCTGAGTGTAGGAGTGCCACGTCATGGGCCTCATCCATGCGGTCCAGCGAGTCCTCACGGTCTTGCTGGTTTCGATCCTCTTGATAAGCTCTGAGCCTTGGGGGCCCATATTCCAAGTCAGTGGGGAGGATAGCCTCGGCTCCATAGACGAGGAAAAATGGGGTGAAGCCAGTGGCTTGCTCGGGGTTGTCCTGAGGCTCCAGACGACCGAGGGTAGCTCCGTGACCCACTTTCGGCCGAACTTGTTCAACTTGTTGAAGATTTTTGGCTTCATGCCTTGTAGTATCATGCCATTGGCACGCTACAGCTGCCCTATCCACGCGGATATGATAATTGTCGCAGAATTCCAAGAACTTCTTGCCTATGAACTGGGTGCCATTATCCATGATTATCGAATTAGGTACCCCAAACCTATGAATGATGTCCGTGAAGAACTGTACGGCTTGCTCTGATTTGATGTTGCTGATGGCTCGGACCTCAATCCATTTTGAAGACTTGTCGATGGCCACCAGCAGGTGAGTGAAGCCCCCGGGCACTGCTCGCAGAGGACCCATGAGGTCCAATCCCCACACGGCGAAGGGCCACGTGATGGGGATCATTTGTAGAGTGTGCGTCGGGAGGTGAGTTTTGCGCGTGTAGAACTAGCATCCTTCACAGGTGCGCACGACCTCGTTGGCATCAACAATGGCCGTGGGCCAGTAAAAGCCCTGTCGGAACGCGTTGCCAACGAGGGTGCGTGGTGCAGCATGGTGGCCGCAAATGCCAGCATGTATGTCTCGAATCAGCTCCCTGCCTTCGGGGATGGGGATGCATCGTTGTAAGATCCCTGAGGGACTGCGCTTGTATAACTCCCCGTCGATCATGACGAACGACTTGGCCTTCCTGGCGATGCGCCGCGCTTGGGTTCGATTCGTGTGCAGCTCCCCTTGGTCGATCTAAACGAGGTACTGGTGGTGCCAGTCTCGAGAGGACGGATCCTCGTCGATCTCTATCGCCCCGGCCTCGTCTGCCGACAACACCCTTTGACCCGAGGCCTCGAGTTCCCCTTTCGAGGGGTCCTCATATGGGTGCACGCCGAGGAGCTTGGCGGTCTTCTTGAAATCGACGGAGGGCTCGGCAAGGTCACGGGCGAAAACGTTTGGGGGAATGTTGATCCGCCCCAACGCGATCCGCCCCGACACGATCATTACGAGCTCGTCCGCTTCCTCGTTGTACTTCCGTGCGACGTGGTTGAGCTCGAGGCCATGGAATTTGTCCTCGAGCCATCGCACGTCGTTGCAGTGGGCCCCCATCTTCTCGTCATGACAGCTGGAGTCCTTCATCACTTCGTCGATGACCAACCGATAATTTCCCTGGACGTCGAGGTGCTTAACACCAAGCTCGATGGCAATACGAAGCCCACTGAGAAGGGCCTTGTACTCCGCCATATTGTTGGACGCAGGGAAGTGCAGACGCAGCACGTAACGTATGTGCTCTCCGAGGGGTGAGACCAAAAGGAGGCCTGCGCCCGTGCCAGTTTTCATCACCGACCCATCGAAGTACATAGTCCAGCATTCGACTTGGATTTGTGGTGGAGGTAGCTGGGTGTCGGTCCACTCAGCAACAAAATCTGCCAAGATCTGCGACTTTATCGCCTTTCGAGGCACATAGCTGAGAGTCTCTCCCATGAGCTCCACTGACCACTTGGCTATCCAACCCGTGACGTCCTGATTGTGGACTATCTCCCCCAAGGGGAAAGATAAAACCATGGTGACAGGATGAGCCTCGAAGTAGTGTCGCAACTTGCGTCGCGCTAGCACCACTGCGTATAGCAGCTTCTGGATGTGTGGATATCGCATCTTGGTTTCAGACAACACCTCACTGATGTAGTACACCGGCCTTTGGACCGGCAGAGCGTGACCCTCCTCTGTCCTTTCTACGACAATGACCGCGCTGACCACATGGGTCGTTGCGGCTACGTAAAGATAGAGGGGCTCGCCATCCCGAGGTGGTGTCAGAATTGGTGCATGCGCGAGCAATGTCTTAAGCCTGTCGAGGGCTTCCTGAGCTTCGGGGGTCCAAGAAAATCGTTCATGTTTTTTCAGGAGTCGGTACAGAGGCAAGCCTTTTTCACCAAGTCGTGAGATGAAGCGGCTTAGGGCTGCTAGGCAACCCAACACCCTCTGTACCCCCTTTAGGTCTCGGATCGGCCCCATTCGTTCCAGGGCCGAGACTTTCTCAAGGTTCGGCTCGATGCGTCGCTGGGACACGATGAAACCCAAGAGCGTGCCTCGAGGCACCCCAAAAACACACTTTTCCGGGTTTAGCTTTACCCTGTTGGCCTGGAGACAATCGAACACAGTACGCAAATCGTTAACCAGGTCATCTGCCGTCCTGCATTTGACAACTATGTCATCGACACAGGCCTCTACGGTTCGCCCGATGTGGTCCCTGAAAACGTGGAGCATGCACCATTGGTACGCGGCCCCAGCGTTCCGGAGCCCACAGGGTATCGTGACGTAGCAAAATATGTCGAAAGGGGTGATAAAAGAGGTTGCAAGCTGATCAGACCCTTTCATCTTTATTTGGTGGTAACCGGGGTAAGCATCAAGGAAACATAAAAGCTCGCATCCCACGGTCAAGTCTACTATTTGATCGATACGTGGCAAAGGAAAAGGAACTTTGGGGCATGTTTTATTTAAACCAGTATATTCTACACACATCCTCCACTTCCCATTCTTTTTCTGAACTAATACAGGATTAGCTAGCCAGTCGGGAAGGAATACCTCCTTGATGAATTCGGCCTCCAAGAGCTTGCGCAGCTCCTCCCCGATTGCCCGGCGTTTCTGCTCGTCAAAGCGTCGCAGGCGCTGCTTCACCGGCATGGAGTGGGGCAGAATGTCAAGGCAGTGCTCGGCGACCTCCCCCGGTATGCCTAGCATGTCCGAGGGGCTCCACGCGAAGACGTTGGCGTTGGGGCGGAGGAAGTCGACGAGCACTGCTTCCTATTTGCTATCGAGGGTGGAGCTGACCCTCAACGTCTTGCCCTCGGGGGCAGCGGGGTCGAGGGGTACCACCTTGGTGTGTTCGGTGGGCTCGAAACTGCCCGCGTGTTTGTGGGGGGAGTCGACGGCCTTGTTTGCCATCTTCTCCAAATCCGCCACCATGGCCTCGTCGTCCGCGAGCGCTTCGGCGTGCTCAATGCACTCGACGTCGCACTCGTAGGCGTGCTCGAACGACGGCCCCACCGTGATGACGCCCTTTGGCCCCGGCATCTTCATCTTGAGGTAGCTGTAGTTCGGGATCACCATGAACTTGACGTAACATGGGCGCCCAAGAATGGCGTGGTATGCTCCCTGAAATCCCACCACCTCAAAGGTGAGGATCTCCTTGCGAGCCATGTCGATCTGCCCGAGCGGGTCGATCTGCCCGAGCGGGTGGACTCGTTTCCCCGGCGCTACGCCATGGAATGGCAACTTGCTGGGGCGTAGCTTGTTGCGGCCGATCCCCATGAGCTCCAAGGTGGATGAGTACATGATGTTGAGGCTGCTGCCTCCATCCATGAGCACCTTGGAGAAGCGCGTGTTGCCCATGACGGGGTCGACGACGAGCGGGTATTGTCCCGGGTTCGGGACATGATCAGGGTGATCTTCGCGGTTGAAGGAGATGGTCTCCTCTGACCAGTTGAGGTACATTGGGGCGGACTTGTGAAATGAGATGACCTTTTGACGTTCACGCTTGCGCTGCCGGGGCGTCTTGCTCGCCGTTGGTCCTCTGAAGATGAAGAACACTTTCTCCACATCGGGGAATCCGTCCCTGCCCCCTTCGTCCGCGTCTTTCTTCGCGTTGTCATCCTTTGAGGCGACACACTTGTAGTACTTCTTCAGCATCTCGCATTGCTCGAGGGTTTGGGTGACCACGCCTTAGTGGTAAGGGTACGGCTTTTTAAGCATGTCATCGAACATGCCTCCTCCTTGAGGTGGGCCTCGAGGCCCCTTGCGAGGTGCGTCAACCGCGAGGGTCTCATCAGGGTCCCTGTCGCGCCCTTGACCACCTAGTGGTTCTTGCCCTTCTTGTGCTTCTTTGCGGAGCCCTTGGGCTTGCTGCCTTCCGCGGGCGCTTCTTCCGCACGCTTTGCCTTCTTGGCGTCGAAGATGGCCCAACTGCCTCCTCCCCAGAGGCAAAGCTGGTGGCGACGTCGAACAACTCGTTTATGCTGGTGGGAGGGCTTCATCCCAACTCGCACACCAGATCCCGGCAGGTCGTGCCTTCAAGAAAGGCGTGGATGACCTCGGAGTCGCCTACGCTCGGGAGCTCGGTGCAGCGCTTGGAGAAGCAACGGAGGAAGTCTTGCAGGGCCATGTCGAATGTTTGGTGACGACCTTGAAGATCCCACGAGTTTCCAGGGCACACGTAGGTGCCCTAGAAGTTACCCATGAATGTCTTCACTAGGTCACCCAGTCGTTGATTTGGTTCGCGGGCAGGTGCTCGAGCCATGTTCGCGCAGAGTCCGCAAGATGAAGTGGCAAGTTGCGGATGATTATGGCGTCGTCGGTCACACCGCCCAGCTGGCAGGCCAGGCGGTAGTAGTTGAGCCAAACTTTGGGGTCCGTTTCCCTGAGTACTTGGTGATGGTGACGGGCTGTCAGAAGCGCGGGGGAATGGGGGCTGCGCGGATCTCCCGGCTGAACACACGGGTTCCCGGGGCTCCGGTGCTGGGCTCCTATCCTCCCGGCTATCGTAGCGGCCCCCACGTCGAGGGTGGTAACCTTGAGCTGTCGCAGCGTCTTTCCTTCTCTTGTTCAGGGTGTTACGGGCATCACTATCGCCGGCGTCGCGTGTGTCCAGGATCCGCTCCTTCACGGGCTTCCTCTGGACACGGTCTTGAACCGAGGGGGGCCTTGCCTTTGCTCGTCGGCTGAGCGGGCACCGCTCCGCCCCTAGGTGGGGTTTGGACCGACTCCTTCGGGTCATGCATGCTTTTGCCAGCCCTCGAACTAGTCGTGTGGCGCATGCATGACGTGGAGCTTTCGACCTGCTGCACGGCGGCCTGCTCGATGAGGAGCTATGGCTCACAGCGCAGGTTACGGCCCTCTGGAGTCGATGGCTCAAGCATGGCCCGAATCAACGTCGCCGCGGTGATGATCTTCTGGCTTGCCCTTGCCATTGGCAAGGGATCGTCCACGTCGTCACCGGCTTCAATGCCCGCGCGAGTGACACGTCCCGCTTCTCTAGCGCGTGCTCCACGCTCGAGAGGTACCGCCTTGGCCGTGGCTAGTGCACCACGCTCCTGGGGGCACCTCAAGTGTGGCTCGTAGACGCGCGTATCTGCTAGTGCTCTTCCTCGATATTGGCCTCCAGCTCTCGGACCTGAGCCAGCTACGCCTGCTCGAGCGCGGCGTTGTTTGGTGGTGTCGCCGCTTGTGAGTTCGCCGCACGGTCGGTGCGTCCCGCTGCGGTTCCCGACAGCCCGACAATGAAGCACTCCCGTGTGGGGTCGTAATCCCCCTCGCTAGAGTCGTCGGAGTGGGTAAGGCACTAGTCCGCCGCGTCCTAAAACGACATAAAAGCCTCGCAGCTACGGAGCCCGGAGTAGTCGCACACCGGGATCTCCTGACCGCGAGCGTTCACCTCGTCATCGGAGTCGGGGTACTGATCGTCGGGCGAGGTCGTGATGAGGTTGCGGATCAAGATTAGGTGATGTCCATGCAAATCCTCATACGCGTCCATGTTGGTGCTGACCGATGATAAGTAGGCCATGGTGGCGACCTGGCGTCGCAACAGCTCGGCCGTGCTCTCCCCGAGGGGATACGTCGTGGGTGCTGTTGGTGAAGGCGTTGCCTCCCCCGTTGCTGCTGCAGGTCGCGACTCGTTTGCTTGGGGAGCACACTTGAAACGCCCTGCGCCACTCCGCCTCCTGCGTTGGGGTGACGGCGGGGGTGACGTAGAAGCCTCGACGTCGACGCTCCTTCGGAGGAGGCGCATGAGGTAACCGTTGCCAGACGCCTCGAACTCCAGGCCTCCCGAACCGAATCTGGTATCCGGCCGGGAATGGGTCCGAGACCCCCATGGGGAATTGCAGCGGCAAGGTCTTGGTGCGAATCACCATCGCGAGAAAGTGTGGGTGGAAAAGATGATCAAAGTGCTCCCCTACCTGGCACACCACTATCGGTGTCCGGATTGGCTGCCCGACACTAATTAGAATGAATGCGCTGCGCCCACTCTCTCGATGGTTGGTGCAAAGGATAACAAAATGATATTGGTTTTATCCTAGTTCCGGCCGCAGAGCCGTACGTGCAGCAAGGGAGATGCGCGCACTGTATTACTCCGCACCTGGGTGCCTGTTGTAGGGGTTTACAAGCGAGGTGGGAGAGGAGGTGGATATCTCCAAGTCTCGAGTGTAACTGGTGAATATGTTGTGAACTCTGGTGGGTGAAGTACGTTTGCGAGTGTCGCTGCTCGATGGTCTGTGTGTGTTCGTCTATTGGCCGGCCCTTGGCCGGGCATCCACGTCCCCCTTTTAAAGTCTAGGGGCGGGGGCAGAGATACATGCATCGTACAGTAAAATCTACAGTATCAGGTACTGGAGAGTATGGTGTCGGGCGTGGAGGCTGTCCTGCGGATTCTTTTGCCTAGCGCAAATTGCTGAGCCTCTACCAACTTCTGTGGATGGTGGTATGGCGGCTCCTGTAGAAGGTACGTGTTGCTATGCTTATCCTGAAGTGTCTCCAAGGGGTTATGCCGTTCGGTGTCTGAGCTCGGCCGTCGCCCGCACACTCGTTTGAAGGTTCTCCCGTGCCTTTCGAGGGCTTCGTCATGGGATCCGTACGGGGTCGGTGACACAGGAGCGCCGGAGTCTTCAGCACAGGTCCAATCTGGGCTTCGCAGGTCATCGTGGTGACTGGAGTCGGTGGTACAGGGTCGCATAGTCACGCATAGCGTCGAGGATGGCGGAGGAGTGACCAGAGTTGGCGCATGGAACCTGGCCTTGTTATCCGAGTGGCTGCACCGGCCAGTGCTCGCGCCCAGTCCTCGTCCGTACACCCATTCGAGGGCTCCCCCATGCTTGCTCGAGGGCTCCGTTGTGGGGGACGGACAAGGATGGTCAGAGCCGTGCACCGAGTTGACGCTCGCCTGTCCGCACAGGGTGCTGCAGTGCTCGCACAGTGACCAACGTCAGCCGCATAGTGTTCGAAGTTGGCCGCATAGTGCCTTGGGTCGTGCCAGTCGGCACGGGTGGCGATTTGCCTTTTGACTTCGGCTCCCTGCGGCAGCGCCGGGCATTAAATGCCCCTGTTTGGAGGGGTGGCCTCGAGCGAGGCGGAGTTGGGGTGTTCGCTCGAGGGAGGTCGGTACCCCCGAGCGAAGCGGACTTTGTACAATGTTTCGGTCGAGAGAGTCGAGACCCTCGAACGAGACGGAGATGAAACCCGTGCATCAGGTCTTCGATGGGAGGGGCTCGAGCGACCGTTGGGCCGTGGGCCTTGTGCGTGTTTTGGTCTTCTTTTGGCTTACGGGGATTTCGTTGCGATTCGTTTGCTTTTTTTGATGTGATTATCCCTTAGGTTAGGTTAGGTGATGGGGACTAGGGTGCCCGATGTAACACCCTAAAATAGCCCTATTAAAAATTCTAGTAATTAATTGATTATTTAATGCCTCGCTCATATTTAATATAGTTAAATAAATATTTTCTGAGAATTAAAATCAAATATAAGGTAAAGAAACATTTTTTTTGTTGCATTCATGCTGCTGCATTGAGTTTTGCATTGCTTGTGGTTCAAACGAGAGTTTAAATTTATTTAAATTTGAATCACTTTGTTTTGAGCTCTAGGAAAGTTGTTTCGGTCATAGTTCACTTTCGCCCCCTGAACTCTTTCCTCGGTTCACTTCTGCTCCCTCTTCTCTTTCAAACCAACTCGGCCCAACCAGCTTTGCCTCCCGCATGTGGACCAAAATTCTCCCTAAAGACCTGGCCTGCTCCTTATCTACACCCCCGCTCTTTTTCGGCCCGTTCCGCGAGTTCGCACCAGCCTAGCTCGCGCAGCAATGTCTCGCGGCCCAAACTCCTCCTGCAGCCCAACTTCTGGCCCGCACCACTTTCGCCCCTCCAACTCCTCAGCGACCCAGCCGCTTTCCCCTGCCGCAGCGCTCGGCCCAGCATCGCCCACTGCCCCCCGGCCCAGCAACTTGGCCCTCCGCCTGGCAGCCCAAGCCAACAAGCCGGCCCAGCACCGTGGCCGCTTTCCCTCCCCTCTCCGACTCTCTGCCGCGTGGGCCCCGGCCGTCAGTTCCGTCTTCCTCGCGGAGACACCCGGCCGGAGATCACGGGCAGCGGCACCACCGGCACCTTCCTTCACAGTGCGCCCGGACGACCCTGTGGACCCCCCTCCCGTGGCTTCGACGAAGCTTCCGCGCCGCCCCCTTTCCATAAGCGAGCGCTCCCCCGAAGGAAACCAATCCCCTCAGTTGGAAAGGGAGCACCGCCGCCGCCGCCAATCGACGTGGCTCGCACGCCAAGGTGGCCATCCCATGGAGGCTATAAAAGCCGCGCCACGCAATCCCTAACCCTCACCCATCATCGCCTCGAGCACCCGAGCCGCAGCGCCTTCCCCCTCCTCGCCTTCTAGCACCGCCGCCCCCTCGAGCTCGAGCGCCGCCGTCGGTTTCCCCTCTCCGGCGCTGCTTTGCTCCCCTCGACTCCTCTGGTGGACTCGCCGTGTGGTAGGTGACCTTCTCATCCTGTTCACGCTCTAATTCGGGCCATGCTTCACCCAAATTGACCCGTCGGATCTCCTGCAATTCCGCCGCCGCTGTCGATCTCTCACCCCAGAGCCGCCTCGGTTAATTCGACCCCCGGAGTAGCCTCAAGTGGTGGTAAGAATCCCTCCCAAGCCCTCTGTTGCGTTTTCTTCGACCCCGTGCAGCGCACCCCGCCTCGTCGTCGTTGGCCGTCCGCCGACCGCCACCCCACGCTCCCACCATTGCGAATCCGACGACTTGAGCCTCCCCATCGTGTTCACCGTGTCTCCGTGGAGCCGTAGGTTCAAACCGCGCCACGAACCGTGGCCCGTAGCTCTTTCCCGACCCTACTCCGGTGAAGCGCCGCCGCCCTGTGAGCAGCGCCGCCGCGTCCGTGCCACCGCCGACAACCTCCCTTGGCCGAACTGTTCTAAGCCGCACGATCCTGATCCAACGGCCCAGGTTTAATCCATCCCGAGTCAATCCCACGGCATACCGGTCAACTTTGACCATTTTGTAAAAGAACCCCCTGTTTTCTATAAATCAACCCGCACTCCGACTGGTTCAAAAGTATTTACGTTTAGATCCAAGATTTTACGGAAAACACCCTGAGCTTTTGAGTTTTCAAACCCGCCGTCCAGATCTGGCAGTCTTGCACGTAGGCCCTGCTGTTTTAAAGCGTAATCACGTCTAGGTCCTCGGTTTTTCGCAAATAAGTCCCTGAAACTTAAAAACGCCATATCTTTCTCGTTTTAGCTCCGATTAGTGTGATTTTTGAGCTCACGTGTTCGTAGCAATGCATAGAATAGTTTCAAAACCTTCTTTTGTACTGTTTCTACTGTTTGGTGTACTGTTTCTAATAGAATACTTTTGTTTGCATATATTGGCTTGTGTGGATGCTTGTGTGGTGATTCGTGTCCAGTCGGTGAGCCGTTCGCTTTGGAGTTTGAGTACGAGGACGTTCAGGAGCCGGACTCACAGCAGCAGCAGCAACAGCACTTTGAGGAAGGCAAGTTATAGCACGGACAATCCTTGCTACCTACACACCCTTTAATCATTTATTTCATACATGCATGTGTCTAAATTGATGTACCTTTAAGGTTGATCCTAGTTTTGATTATCCTGTCCTTTGATTACCTTGGGTATATGCATATGGGTAGAATCTTTGCTATGCGCAGCTACTGTCGCCTCTATTTAATTGTTAAATTTGACTTAATGGTTCACTTCAACATTGATGATAAAACCTGTTTTTTAACAACATGGATCAGGGAGCTAGGGCGTGTGCTTCGTGCTTGGCCCTAGTATCTCTCCGTAAGGACTGGTTCTTAAAGTGGCAACCCAGGAGCCTGTCGCCACCGCCAGAACTATAATGGCTCTGGTCTTGGACAAGTAGCTTGTACGGCTCTAGCTTGACAGTGGTTACCGAGGGGCCGACGGCGTTGTGGGAGGCAAGGCACGGGGTGTTTCTTGATTCCACTGAGGACGGATGCGCTCTGTTGGCTATGTCTCGTTAGGCACAGTCCCGTGTTGGGAGTCATCGCGTTGGAACTCCGCACGTTGTGCATTGGTTGGCTTGCGTAGCCTGGCGCTCCGGACGCCATTGACCCCTCACGTTGCGCCCTGAGGATCGGTCAATCTCGGTGCCTAGAGTCTCACCACCTTGTAGTACCCCAGCGGCTACTGTCTTGTTAGGGTGTCTTGTGAAAAGCCTCGTAGCGTCCCTATGCGATCACACCTCGGAAGTGTGGTTTAAGAGGTTTGGCCACCTCGGCATGGTTGGGTTTAAAGTTCGTTTGAGCTTTTACGCGACTGGTGGGTAAAGGGTGAAACCTCTGCAGAGTGTAAATCTATCATGATAGCCTTGCTCAGGGTCATGAGCAGCCTGGATCCTTTTTGATTAGAAGATGGTGTTTATTTATGCTTAATGTCACTTACACCTTATTAATTTGGTTACAACTGGGATTCATACACTTGTAGTAACTTGGATAATGTTAAAATGAACCAACTAAAAGTGCTAATGCAGTTAAGCCGTGTCTAGCCTTTTTGAGCCTTCATAACCCGTGCTATGCTTGCTAAGTATTTATGTTACTTACACTTGCTATTTATTCAACAAAATCCCAGACGGGTAACAGATTGGGATGTGCATGAGTCTGCTGCTGAGTTTCCAGAAGATCTACCGTACTACTGAGTTGTGTTCTCCCAGTCAGAGTCCCTGTGGAGTACGGCTTCATTTAGAGAGAGTTTTTAGTCTTCCACTGTATTGGTTAGTTTATTTATGATGCACTCTGATGTAAAACTCTTTTTATTCGAGTAATATATTCAGCATATGTTCTTTGTTTACCATATTTGTTTGCTATATGTGTACTGTGACTTCCGGGGCACACATATGGCCACATTCGGGTTTCTGTGTAAATCCGGGTGTGACACCCGATCTTCCGTCAGGAGAAGGATAACTCATTTTGGGCAGAGCACGACACACCGATCCGGCTTCAAGTCAGCAAACTTGAACCCTGCAATCTTAGCACCACGGCTCCTCTGGTTATAACCTGTGTCACAACCCGATTGACCTCTCCAAGAAGGCTAATCCCTGCCTGCGAAACGAAGAACACAAGCAAGAACTCGAAAGAAGCAGCTCTCAATATGAAGTGACACTGAAGATGTATGATTAAGATCAAAAGTTGGGGTTCTACAAACCGATAATGGCGAAACTATTGTCGACAGATTAATCTAAGCAAAACCCGAATCTACATGATGACGGCTACTGAATTTATTAGTCTAGGGTCAAGCTAGGGTTGAGGACGCACCGGGGGGCGTCCACAACATGGGCCGAGAGGCCCGACACGATACAAAGCCTGAAAAGGCCCAAAACAAGTGACGCACCACCTTTTCGTGGTCACACAGTATGATCCACGTATTCTCTAGAGCTAGGACCTGAACCAAATAAGCGTCTCATCGTCACGATTCCAACGCATCCAAGAACGCCTTGTTTGGATGTCGTATGAAGGAGAAATTATAGTTGAAGCGCAGAAATGTCGGCTCAAACCGAAACGAAGATGATGTCCAACATGACAACGACTTGTAACTTGGAGACGAGTCCGGCTCATGTATGTGCAACGTGGTGATGTCCTCATCATCCTCCCCTTCTTGAATTGGAGTTGTCCTCGACTCCATCGCATCATCAACCTCCTGCCAAAGGTTAGCGGCAGGGGACTTCGAAGTACGAGACATAAAATAATTTGTAGCAAGACATAAATTTCGATCTTGACTAAGCATTGTATAACATGGAGCATCAGAGTTATCACATAAAGCAGCAGCAGTAGATGTAGTAGCAATAAAAGCACCTCCTTTTAATTTAATCACTTTTGGTTTATCATCAGAAGATGCAACACTAGCAGATTTAGCTCTATCTTTTTCAGCAAGCTCTCTAAAATGTTTCCTAATATCAGCAGGCGAGAAAGGAAGCAAAGTAATTTTCTTGTTCTTATGCATGAAAGTGTGTGTATTAGTTCTACCATGGTGTGCAACATCATTATCAAATTCACATGGTCTACCCAACAAAAGAGATGAAGCTTGCATCGGGACAACATCAAAATCAGCATAATCATGATAATAACCGACAAAAAATTGTATACATGCCGATCTTGTTACCTTAGCTTGACCACTAATGTTCAGCCATTCTAAGTGATAGGGATTTGAAATGAGACGTGTTGGCAAGTTAAGCTTCTCTACCAAATCTGAACTCACCAATTTGTTGCAACTCACACTATCAATTATGGTGAGCACACGACAATCGTTGACGACGAGAAACATGTTGAATAAATTATTGCGTTGGATCTTCTCCGCGTCCTCACGTTCCACCTGCGAACTCAATGTACGTTGCACAAGAACCAAGCTATGGAATCCCGTTGATGCGGCAACCGAGTCAATTGCCTCACCCTCATCGTCCTTCGAATCTGCAACATCGTTAGACGCAAGAACTAAATCATCTTCAACATCACTAGCACTTACATATCCAGTACCATCGGGTGTAACGATGAAAGCATGAACACTTGGGCAATCCTTCATGACATGTCCCATGCCCTTGCAGCAGTGGCACACAATGCTGGTAGACTTACTCGATGAGCTCTTGTTAGTAGTAGTTGGTTTCTTGTTTTGTTGGACCTGCACATTAGACATATTCCTACCTCAGAAGCTAGTGCCGGCGTTGATGGCATCGAACTTGTACTCAATGGGGGCGTCGCTCGAGTACTTGCTGTTGGCGTGACGGTCTTGGGTCGTCCCTACAATTCTTTTTCTGCAAGCATAGCAAGCTGGAACAAGTGGTTGGTGGTAGTAAATTCTTCATAGTCAACAATATCCTGAATTTCACGTCTCAAGCCACCATAAAAACGACACACTTTATCCTCAGGATCCTCTACTACCCCACAACGAACCATGCCCTTTTGTAACTCGGCATTATACTCCTGAATAGACAAATTACCCTGCTCTAAACATTGCAATTTCTTACGCAAATCACTCTTGTAAGAGGCAGGAGCAAATCAATCACGCATGGCAAGTTTAAGCGCATTCCAAGAAGTAGGTTGTATGCTTAAAGAAGCACATTCCTGCCACCAGATTATTGCAAAATCCTTAAATTCACTAGTGGCTTGCCGAACCTTATGCTGATCAGGAACAAGATGGGAAGTAAATTTCTGTTCTATTGTCATCTCCCAATCTAAATATTCCTCCGCATCATAACGCCCATAAAAAGATGGTATAGTAAATTTAACTTTGGCATAAGGATCATCATTACCTTGATGACGTCGGTTCCTGTTACCTCCCATACCTGATGTATTTTTGCGAACACGGCGACGACGTAGCTTCTCCGCTTGGGTCTTGATGGGATCAGGCTCGCCATCAGACCCATAGATAACATCATCATCGTCATCCTTGTCATAGGGTTCCTCTTCTTTGGGCTTGGGGGGGTTGGACTCGAGTTGTTGAACCCTTGTTGTCAGCATGGAGATTCTCTTGTCCATACCCTCAATTGTGTGACAGGCAACCTTGACCTCCGTCGTTAGCTTACTCAACTCCTTCATGAAGAGGTCCTTCAGCTCGTTCGTTACCTACACCAACTAACTAGACAAAATAGGAACGTCGTCTGGCATGGTTAGTGATCAACAAATGCCCTAGGAACTATGCGGTTTGCTTGGTGGAACCACACCCTCACACACATCACGTCTTACCAAGTTCTTGCCAAGTTCTTACCAATGCAGGCAGTGGATGGTACAACTGGTGGCTGGTTCGTGATACCTGTGAGGAGGTAGTACCAAGATTGCAAAGGCTCTTCGTTGCACTGACCTTAAGTAGTGTATGTGGAGCTTTGGGAAGGCACAATATGTAGCAAGGAGTAGCAAATAACGAATGCAGAATAGCAAAGTTCAATAAGTATGCAAAGTACAAGTCATAATTGCTGGCTTAGACGTGTCCTAGACGTAGCACAACATGTTGGAACAAGAAACGATGGAAAAATCTCACAGAACAAGCAAAACAACACTCTATGCAATTGTTTTTAATCTTTTCAGCAATTCCCCTCCAAAACCTCCGGACTAGTAGGAATCACGAGTTTTTTATTTTTTCAACTATTTTTTTATATTTTTCTCTTAATAGGGATACCAAAAGCTCCAAGCACACAAATTTGCACCCTTTTTTGAGGTGAGATGCGGCCTAGGGAAATTCAGGAACAAACGCTGAAAACCCTAAAACAACTTGATCAATGTTTTTCTTTATCTTCCTGGTTTTTTTTTAATTTTCTGACTCGGGCAAACAGGGCAAAGCTGAGTTTGGGTCCCCTCACAATTGAGTCACGAAGCTGCTGTAAAACATTGAGCCAAAACGAGGCACCGAGCAAAAAGTTATGCCCGTTTTACTGAAGGTACCTCAAGTTATGGTTTTCGGGAAGCCCACGATGTGGTTCTCTGGAGGCTCAATTCGGCAGGATGCGCAGCGGCGGTTAGGGTATGCAAGATGAACCAAGAAGGGCTGCGATGCAAGGTGATGAACACGCAGCGGCTCGCAACCTATCTGGGGCTTGCACGGCAGGAGTTCACGCAAGGCGGCTAGCGAGGGCAAGTCGAGTTATGGGGTGGCACGACTTGTAATCTGGTCACGGTGGAAGGGATAGCGGCGGAAACAAAACAAATCACGCAACGGGCAATTGAACTACGGCACGAACATGACTAAAACCAGCAACAAGACTTGACCACGGACACAAACTCAACCAAGCGAATCTGAAATGAAATTGCAAATGCTAAAAAGGTACTAGGACAGCCGAATACGATGAACAAACCAATTTTTTTGTAGGGCAATTTTCTGGACTATAGGACGAAGGCGAAAGAATGGATATACCTAATGGTAAACCTATCTCTGGATACCACTTGATGGGGACTAGGGTGCCCGATCTTCCGTCAGCATGACACACCAATCCGGCTTCAAGTTAGCAAACTCGAACCCTGCAATCTTAGCACCACGACTCCTCTGGTTATCAACCGTGTCACAACCCGATTGACCTTGCCAAGAAGGCTAATCCCTGCCTAGGAAACAATGAGCACAAGCAAGAACTCGAAAGAATCAGCTCTCAATATGAAGTGACACTGCAGATGTATGATTAAGATAAAAAGTTGGGTTCTACAAACCGATAACGGTGAAACTGTTCTCGACAAATTAATCTAAGCAAAACCTGAGTCTAAACGATGACGGCTACTGAACTTATTAGTCTAGGGTCGAGCTAGGGTTGAGGACGCGCCGGGGGGGTGTCCACAACATGGGTCGTGAGGCCCGACACGATACAAAGCCTGAAAAGGCCCAAAATAGGTGACGCAGCACCTTTTCGTGGTCACACAGTATGATCCACGAATTCTCTGGAGCTAGGACCAGAACCAAAAGAAGCGTCTCGTCGTCACAATTCCAACGCATCCTAGAACGCCTTGTTTGGACGTCGTATGAAGGAGAAATTACAGTTGAAGCGCAGACATGTCGGCTTAAACCAAAACGAAGATGATGTCCAACATGACGACGACTTGTAACTTGGAGACGAGTCCGGCTCGTGTATGTGCAACGTGGTGATGTCCTCATCATTAGGGACCCCTTAAGACCCTGTCCAACAACATTATACCATAAGATATTATACGCACATTGCAGCCGAACCTGTCTAAATCTTTGTCTCGTGTACACTATCGTTTCTAAGAACTCGGCGAGACCTCGACAACTCTCTACTACTGAGATACTCTAGGTAGGTCCTCGATAGACAGACATTGGCATCTGACGCCCATCACGGAGCAACTTGCCACAAATTCACCAAGAATTGTGATGGGAGCAATCATCTTCAACGACAACAGCGCCATGATCAAAGAGAGTGCGACGTTTGTCTTTGGCACTTCGATCTACGTGGCTAGGTGCAGAGGATGCATGGCTCATTTTGTTGCCAAAGAATCGGGTCCACTGTCCGTGGCAGTGTCTGCACCTGAGGCGCTACGATCATGGGGCAAGTTTGATCACAAATTCATCTACAAGCAAAAATGAAGTCAGCGAGCTTTGTTTCAGGAGTGCTGTCTATCTACGACGGCTGCAAGGTGATTTAGGGGTGTTTGGGGCTAAAGATTAATCTCTTAAATGAATGATAATCAGAACTATTAAATATAAATAAATTATAAAACTAATTGTATAAGTCATAGCTATTTTACAAGATGAACCTAACAAGTCTAATTAATCTATAATTATCACATAATTATTAAATAATTATCACATGTTTACTATAGCGTTACATTATCTAATCATAGTGTAATTAAGCTTAATAGATTCATTTCGCAAATTAGTCTTTGTTTATGTAATAGGTTTTTTAATTAATCTATATTCAATATTTTTAATTAACATCCTTATATTCGATGCAACGGAACTAAATTTTAGTGAGGGGTTCAAACACCCCATTGGGCTCATAAGTCATCGTGGAGTTGAAGAGTCCGGTTCGTTATGAAAAGGAGAAATTTAAGTCTCTCATTGTTGAGTCCGAAGCCAACGCAAGAAGAAAAAAAATGCGGCGGGCAAACTTCGATGCTGATTTATTACGAAAGAAAAGTATAGCGGACTGATGGCTGGTGACTGATTTGTTCTGAGAGAAAAATACTGTTAGCTGGTGGCTAAATGGCTGAGGCGAGACAGCTGTATTTTTATACCGCTATATACGTGTACCACGATATAGGAAGCTGGCGTAAAAAAAATCAAAGGGAGCTGCATGCCGCAAAGCATAGGATTGCGAAAAGCTGTTGCTGCTGCGATTCCTGCTGCTGCTGCTTAAAATAAAACTAAGTACTTTGGCTACGTACACAGACAACGCCTACCATATAGCTACTTCAAGACTTCGAGATCTTTGCTCAACGTGCACAGAAGTGTGCGCGGGCTGAGGCCGTATACTATCCGACGACGACAACTTTTACTGCTCAACAACTTTTACTAGTTAGGGACGAGTCGTGTGTGACCATGAACTAGTCACGAGCAAGTTCTGACTAGTCGGCTTCATCGACAACCGCTTCTTCGGGTATGACTTGCTTCGACCCGGCTTAATTCAAGCTAAGCCATTTTTAATAATTATTTTATTTCAAATTATTTCTTTAGTATTGGTCATATGTCAACTACTTTTATAGATATGTCTCTTGACAACACCAGCTCTCAGGCGCTACACCATCACTACCTATGAAGCATGCAACGTGATAGCTCACACATTTGATAAATTGAGTTATGCAGGGCTCTTAGGGCGCGTTTGGTTCAGTACCAATGTTAGCCAATTCAATTTTTAGGCGTGCCGTTACTATTTGGCTATTATTTGGTTTGTCGCCCGACGTTGGCGCGCCAATCCACACCAACGGAAACTCTATTGTTTCCTTGGGCGAGATTGGGGCGGGTGAAACGCTGGCCCACGAATTTGCTGCCAACGCCAAATAGAGCTGCAACGTGGCCGCATCAGCTTGATGGCACGGAGTCCAAGAACCAATGGTCTTGACTACTATTAAATTCGTTTTCATATTAATATTCTTCACAATTAAAGCTACAAATCAAGATATCACTTGACTATATTTTAACATAGAATAAAATAATAACATCTGGACTCCGCATGTCATACTAACAAATTTAATATACGTGGTCAGATTTGGCAAGGCTACAATCCAAACATACCTCTACCAATTTTTTGGTGTCACCCACGTTTTGGTTGTGACCAAAATTTGGCTGGGCAGCATAGGACATAAACCAAACATGCCCTTAACCCACAAACTTGAAACTCCAAGTTGCGTAGGGCCTTGGCCCATGAATTTGGTACCCAAGTTGTGTAGGGTTCTTAGCCCGCGAACTTGGTATACGGAATTATGTAGGAAATAGGAGGCTACACATATGGGTGCAAAAACTCTCACCGATTACTTTATTATTTCTCTGAAGTCTTGAAGTCTTAATGACTAATACTGCTCAGTAGCATGCACATTAACTTGTGAAATATTGGCTCATTCGCAATACCTACGCACCTACACGACCAGATGACCGAATTCTCTAAGTTGTGGGCTATGGTTAAGCGGGACCAAGTGCTTAAACGTAGCATGACAACTACTCGAGTGGTCAAGCGTCTAATAATAGAACGGATAGAGAAGGTTTACGAGCATTACAACATGTTATTATTTTGTCTTATGAATATTTTTTTGATCGGATACTGCTCATCCTATGTATTTAAATTACAGAATCCACAGCTGAGTATTCGCACCAGTCGGGACATGGCACCACCTCGCCTCTCCATGGTGCGACAAATTCACCCGAGTATTTACACTAGTCGATGCTCGCATGATGCAGTTCCATAATGCCAACTTGTCACTTCAACTAGTTGCTTAAGGCTCGAGGGCTACACAGCACAAGCCAAGACTTGGACCCAACTACTAAAATTAGTTGATACTCAAATAGCACTTTGGGATATGGGTACCCTTGTCCCATCACCGACAGGGGTGAAGTCGGCCTGGGCCCACTTCTGAAAAGGTTGTGGGCTGACTCGAGGTGGCCCACAAGGAACCACCGACTTGCTGAACAAATTTGATGATGACGTAATTCGCAACATGTGCGACCTGGCGGGCGGGGTATCCTGAATATCTACAAATTTATGTTGTAATCTTTTTGAATTAGTTTCTTAAACATAATCCGATAGGTTAAGATTTAAACCGACATATAAACCCTACGTCGTTGGCCTATATAAGGCGGCCTAGGTGATGAGGATATCCCAGCACCATTTTATGTATTTCAAGGGAGTGGCCATGTAATCCATGAGATCACTCTAGAAGCTTCCAAAGATTGCATGAACGTGTCAATTACACGAAGTCATTCAAGGAAGTTATAGCAAGAGGTGAACTCATTCCTAGCTGAAATGAACTTATACACATATAACAATGTTATACTATCTAAATGTCATATATTGGTTGTGCTTAGGTTCACACATGAAGAGAAGGGTTCAAATTTGCATAGAGACAAACCTGACCACAAGAAATGGACTAATAAGGAGTCAAAGTTCTATTTGGACAGTTTGGACAACCAGTTCAGACAATCAGTTCGGACAACATCCTGATCAGTTCAAACCTTATGATTGAATTGACTATAACTCTTGTTTGCCGAAGGCTCTTGATGAGGACATCACCACGTTGCACATACACGAGCCGGACTCGTCTCCAAGTTACAAATCGTCGCCATGTCAGACATCATCTTCGGTTCGGTTTCAGCCGACATGTCTGTGCTTCAACTGTAATTTCTCCTTCATACGACGTCCAAACAAGGCGTTCTTGGATGCGTTGGAATCGTGACGATGAGACGCTTCTTTTGGTTCTGGTCCTAGCTCTAGAAGATTCGTGGATCATACTGCGTGACCACAAAAACGTGCTGCATCACCTGTTTTGGGCCTTTTCAGGTTTTGTATCGTGTCGGGCCTCTCGACCCATGTTGTGGACGCCCCCCTTGGCGTGCCCTCAACCCTAGCTCTACACTAGACTATTAAATTCAGTAGTCATCATCGTTTAGACTAGGATTTTGCTTAGATAATCTGTCGAGTACAGTTTCACCGTTATCGGTTTGTAGAACCCCAACTTTTGATCTTAATCATACATCTGCAGTGTCACTTCCTTTGAGAGCTGCTTCTTTCAAGTTCTTGCTTGTATTCTTCGTTTCACAAGAAAGAATTAGCCTTCTTGGCGAGGTCAACCGGGTTGTGAGACGGGTGATAACCAGGGGAGTCGTGGTGCTAAGATTGCAGGTTTCGTGTTTGCTGACTTGAAGCCGGATCGGTGTGCTGCGCTCCGCCCAAAACAAGTTATCATTCACCCGACGGAAGATCAGGCAACCCTAGTTCCTATCAACTCTAGAGGCCCCCATGAACTTGATGGAACACTTATCGAGTCTATTTTCCAATGCAACAAACCGCATATCCATTGGATGCCCCAATTAAAAAGTTCCACCAATTTGGTGGAGACTGTACAGAGAGCCAAACAATCATGCGAGGGTTGACAAGTGCTTCCACTTCTCATCCAATTCTGCACTAACCTGTACAGTTTCATGGTACATACTATACATGGTTGGAAAGCTTATAGTCCACTTTCCAACCCAATAAATAGCTTATTGTTTGGACTTCCCAGTAAGGAGTAATGGTCATTTTAGTGATCACTGCTAGAAGATGGACATGCACGCGAGAACTGAAGGACACTTCATGAATGCTTCACCAGTTGACCTTCCACCTTCCAACATGGAAATTTCAGTTCATACCTACGTAGGAGGGTTGTTCCTAGAATAAATATTTACCTATAGATCTCTGTAAAAACAACTTTTGATCATTTGATAAACCCGTTTGGTTCCGCAACTGAGTTGTTGAGTGTTTTTACACACACATTTGTTCTTCCCTATTCTTCCTGGACATGTGAAAAAGATCTCTCTGAGGTTCCCTAATTCGTGCTCTAGGCTTCACAACATTTTGTGTGGATTAGTCACGAATTGTGGTTCTGCGGCCATTTGGAGATCAAGTCGAAGTCCTTAAGGTTTCGGTGCCTATCTCCGTGTTGCTTGGTCGTATCTAACCTTGGAAGGTATAAAGCTAGATATCTCTTAGCTTTTGTACAGCTAGTTACTCATTTTTCGTAGCAAGTTACCCTTTGTTCAAAGACCTACTGTCATGAACATCGGCCAACCCAAGGAGGTTCCTATCATTTGGTAATCGCATCAGGTTTGTCACGGTAGGTCTCACCATCATCCACATATTTACCTTTTTGTTTACATTTGTTATAATTTATTTTCATATCCCACGGTTCACAAAAGCCACCAAAAAGATTCTAACTTTTTTGTGGTACTGTACTTTGTTGTTGTTTTTCGTTCATCTTGTTGCTAGGCACCAACTTTGTTCTTACATCGTGTTTGTTTCAGTTTGTAATCAGCTTCACTGTTAGTGTAAACAAAATTCAGAAAAACAAAAGCGAAGAAGATGGAAATATTAAAAAGAGCAAAAAAAAGAAGAGAAAGAAACGAAGTTGAAAGGGGTTGTGTTGTGTTGTGTTGTGGGATGTGTAACAAAAAAAATATGATTTGTGAGATCAAGTTTATGGTGCATTGTAGAACAATATCTTTATATTTTTGGATGATTTTTCTTTGTCACTAATTACAGTACCATAAGCCTCCATGAATCACCTATCGACTTGTAATCCGTTCAACCGCTTAATCACAGCTGGGTTACTGCCAGTTTGTGCACTCATAGTCCTTGAGAATAGGTAAGAACTTTGGCAAGTAAGTTGTGAGGTTGTGAGTTTCCACAAAATATTCCTATTCCATTATATATTAGTTCATGCTAGCATGACATGACCTTATTCAAATGTTCGAGGTGGATATCATGGGAAAGAACCCCCTGTTGCACGAGCTGAGCTACAACAACTACAAAATTCGGTGTTGCAAGATGTGGAAAGGATGTTCCATGAATGCCATCCCATTGCCAGAGGTGGTGTTCAATCTCAACATGTTCCTTCTGCTGCACATGTTGAGTATGGCACAAAAACTACGACCAAAAGTGCCTCTACACATTCTTTGCAGCAAGGAGGAAGTGCTCATGGGCAAGGCTTTACAACCCCCCCCCCCCCCATATGCACTTTAATGCTCAAGACACACAATATGATGTCAACAATCCGATCGTTGTTATAGAAGAAATTCAGATTGCATGTTTGGTTTACACCGTATCTCGATGCATAACGAGTACAGTTGGCTTCAAAGAAATTATATGGTTATGCATTGACATGGTGGAATGAAGTGCAAGAAACTCAGCTTGTGTTGGGGAGGAATCATATAGACGCATGGGCTGAAATGAAGCTGAGTTATGAAATTTGTCCCATCAAATTATCATTACAAGTAGCAGCAAAGATCCCAACAAACTGGGGGTTACTCCATTCAAAAGTGCTCTGAGCTAACAAGACATTATGTACAACAAAGTACACCTCAGCATGTTGGTGTAAGAAATTATGCATTTGTGAAGAAAAGAGATTATTTTTAATAGTATACAAACAAACTGGTCTGCATATTCTTTTCCGAGCAAGGTTCTAGGATCTACTTTAGAAGGAGGATCAGGACACTGTTTTGGTGGGCTTGGAGTCCACAGGAATGGAGATTTTCACCAAGAACGGGTGGCAGCTTACTAATAGGCTTTGCTTGTTCATGTTCACGAAAAGCAAATGTGTTTCCTTGTAACAATGGCCGGATAATTTCATAGAGGCTGGGATAATGCTTATTCCTTTATCTAAAAAAATGGTGTTTCTTGATTTAATTAGTTCATGCACGGGGCAAGCTATATACGTTGTGTTTTGCCTTTTGCTTTACACATATTAGTATTCTTTTATTCTTTTGTATTGTTTTTTGTCCTCTGAAACATATAGAGCCAAAAATCTTATGTCCAATTGCTTGCTTTAGTGTTCATTTTGCAGACTGTCATTTTTATATATATTCTTTAGCAGCATAGGCACGAATAAATGAAGGAGATGAACAGATTCGTCGGATGAAACAGGGAAGCCGAGCATAGGCTTGTTCCAAAAAGCAACTTCCAAATACACTATGCAAAAAGAAGATTCTCCATCACATCAAAATGTCATAACATGCATAGAGTACTTAATTTAGATAAAATCAAAAACTAATTGCACAATTTTATTGTACTCTACGAGACGGACATTTTGAGTCTAATTAATCAATTTTTAGATAATTTTTCATAAATACAAACGAAATGCTACAGTAGCGTAATGATTACGAAGTGACATCTTACTTCCAAATTCAACCTTCCAATTCTAACCTCAACAGGGCCGTAGTAGGACACGTACCTGGATAAGATTCGGGCGCTGTGTGAGGTACCTGCGAATTTGTCTTTGCGATAGCCCATACCCACAAATGACACAAAGTTCCAGATAGTGACTCTTGATGACCTTATCAGCTTCGCTAACCTCTCTGCACCTACTAATTATAAGAACTGATCGATCTAAGGCGACTCCATGATACCAGCATGTGCCAAGGAAACCAGCTAATAATTCTGTGTGTACTGGGATGGTGTAAAATATAAACAAAGTCATACAAAACTGGAGCGCCAGCCTTCTTCGCACCCTTGTCCAAATTGCAAACAATATGAAGCCTATAAACAGGAGATAGCACTGGAGTAGGCCAGCCTCTAATGGTTGGTGGTCCAGTGCCAGCGAGAGCTCCTGCTGTTGGCAATAGTCAGCAAGCAATTAAGCGGCAGTTCTGTTGCTTCTACGGTAGTCAGTCGCTCACAATGATGGCATTGACCTGACCCTCGCACAAATAAATGCAGTAGTCCGCCCATGCATGTTCCCACGAATATCTCAGAAAAGAAACGTGGCAAAGGGAGTGAGGGAATCAATGAGAACGTTGCAACGATGGTTAAAGTACAAACACCTCCTTACACATCAAGAATCTCCCGGGCCCCGCTCCCACTCCTTTACCATACACAGTACAGTGCGCAGCACCAACCTCCTAGTCCAGTAACCCCCATCTTAAGCACAGTGCTCTCTCCCAAATTAAGTCCCAATTCAGTGATGACCATACTAAAAGAACTAATCAAAACTACTAGTGTACTAAACAACGTGCCGTTCCTACGATCATATCTTGCGCATCAACGGATCGGAGTTCACACGACGTCCGGCGGCGCCGCCGGGCCGACCTCGCCCGCGGTGGCGGCCACCTGGTTCCGCCGCTCGTCTAGCACGTTCCTCACCTTGCCATACCCTTGCTGCGCCCAGTCGTACCAGTGCAGCGCAACGTACAATCCCAGCCCGGCGATGATGCCGTTGGCGATGGAGAAGGACAGCGGCATCAGCGCCATGGTCACGAACGCCGGGACGCCCTCCTTCATGTCGCCCCACTCGATCTCCTTGGCCACGCGCATCATCATCGCGCCCACCAGCACCAGCGACGGGCCCACCGCCCACGGTGGCACGCTCATCAGCAGCGGCCCGAAGAAGAGCGAGGCCAGGAAGCACGCCGCCACGGTGATGGCCGTCAGCCCCGTACGCCCGCCCTCCCGCATCCCCGCCGTCGACTCGATGTAGGTCGTCACGGTGGAGCTCCCGAGCCCCGCGCTGAGGACCGTCGACCCGGCGTCCACGAGGAACGCGCGGTACTCGCCCTGGAACCCGCCGGACTCGTCCGTGAACCCGCCGTACTCGGCCATGGAGTACATTGTCCCCGTCGTGTCGAGGACGTCCACGTAGAGGAGAGTCAGCAGGGCCAGCCAGACGTTGCCGTGACGGAAGCCGCCGAAGCTGAGCTGCCCCGCGGTGCTCTTGATCATGTGGAAGTCAACCACCTTCTTGAAGTAGGAGAAGCCGGCATTGCCCGCCGGCGTGTCCGGGAACACCGTCACGCTGGTGCCCCTGATCCACGACACAACCGTGACGAACAGGATACCGTAGATCATGCTCCCCTTCACGTCCCTTGCCAGGCATGTCGCCGTGATCAGGAAGCCGGCGGCGCCGAGCCAGAACGTCGGGCTGCGCATGGTGCCGCCGAGGCACGCGCCGGTGGTCGGGTCCACCTCGGAGCAAGCGGTGAGCGTGACCAGCGTCGACGGGATGGCGCCGACGAGCCCGACTCCCTGGTGCGCCTGGAGGCCGGTGAAGGCCAGGAACAAGCCGATGCCGACCGCCGAGGCAAGCCGGATGTTACGCGGGATCATCCGCGCCAGCTTGGACCGGAGGCCGACGGCCGACAGCGCGAAGAAGACGATGCCCTCCAGCATCACCACGGCCAGCGCCGCGCTGTAGGTGATGGGACCCGACCCATGGAATCCGACCATGTTGTAGGCGAAGTACGCGTTGGCGCCCATGCCGGGGGCCAGCGCGAGCGGGAGGTTGGCGAACAGACCCATGGCGAAGGAGCCGGCCATGGCGGCCACCGCGGTGGCTACGATCAGGTCGCTCTTGGTGCGCGCCAGGCACTGCTCGTACCCGGGGTTAGGCCCGACGGTGCACTCCGGCCCTGGCGGCGCGGCCGTGGAGTTCGCGCCACCCACCGGCGTGCAGTCCCGCACCGTGCACGGCCCGCCGGAGTCGGTCAGGACGGCTGCGTTGACGGAGATGATGTAGGCCATGGTGAGGAACGTGGCGGCGCCGGCACGGAGCTCCTTGGTGAAGGAGCTCTTGCGGGCGTCCAGCTTGAAGTACCTCCCCACGGTGCTCGCCGCGACGGCGCGGTTCACGGCGGCTTCGGCCTTCGAGAGCCTGTGCCATGGCGCTGTCCTCTTCGAAGTCATTCTGTCGCTCTTCTTCTCCCACAGGATACTAGCTACACGAGTTGAGAGTTGCTCTCAGACTTGTGCGACCCGTGGTTATACGAGAATGGGGGACCCGGAACTTATAGGGTAAGCTAGTGGAGAGGGTTCAAGAAACGTTTGGGGTTGGCAGATGAGGCGTGCGGGCCTACAACGGGCGTCCTTTCCTGGGAATGGTGCGCACAGAGAATTTAGCAGGGTCCACTTTTCAGAAGTTTATTCTGCGTGTCTTGATATTTAACTGTAGACCAGCTGATTGTCCCTTGGTCACGTGACTAGCACTGAGATTAATTAAATTGCAGGATTTCATTAGGAAACTGATGATCAGTTAGTCAGTTATACGTAAGTTCCACATATTTGTCAGTTACACGTATATTTCACTTTTGCACAAGAGCGCGCGAAAAGTTATATTAGGCAGGTTTGGTTCATAAGACATACTCCAAAGTTGCATGACATCAGTTTCAACTTATGCTAACTTCTATTCGGAAGGAACACATAGTTTAGTTTCATATTAGTAGGCAGGATACACTAATTAGTAGGCAGGATACACTAACGAATTATAAGAATCATCATATTACTAGTAATTTAGGCAAATTGCCTAGGGGTTGTGCGTTGCGTCAAGTGTCCACGTTTACAGCGCGAAGTCACGCAATACTACACCACTGGGCACCCAAATGCCATAACAAATTCAGCAGGGAACATGCAAGCTAGGTTTTTCTCGGTAGTCCAGAAAACAAACAGCCACTTGGGTGTGCCAGGGAGCTTCAACTGACCAAAAACCAATATGTTCAGAATCATAATACCGTATTTTAGGCAAATTGTACAAGGTTGGTACTATGTTGCGTTGCGTGAGGCCTGCACGTTTACAGCGCAAAGTCAAGCAAAACGTACATCATTTTTGGAAGCGAATGGAGGATTAAATATCGTTGTATTGGTACGTGTCTTTGGTTTATAAATGTCGCAACTTGATATATATAACTTCAATGATCCAGCTCTACCAGCAAATCTATGATTGCTCACATATTCTATTAGAATCCACTTTGCACGCAGTCTCTCATCATGATGCAAAGCTTTTAAGAACACAACAAGCTTTGTTTCCGACTAACAATGCAAATAACCGAATGTTCTTTTCCCGGATGGATGAACGTGGGAAGTACTCTTGATTTATATAGAAACCGAATTTCTTATGTAAAATTTCTAGATTCTAGGATACTTCCTTTCCATATGGATCAGTGCTGTAAAAAAATATATTTTTCGCTGATATGACCGTCGTAATTTCTACCAGTAAATCGCCTGCCTGCAAAAACTGGCAGACTTTTTTTTTTGAACAAAGAACTGGCAGACTTTTTTTTTGAACAAAGAAGAACTGGCAGACTAATGGGCAGATTGTAGCAGTATCTCGTGTGATCGTAGATATATGTACGAAGTTCACATGCGCTGACGTGTATTGTACTGATGTACCACACGAGTGACTGAAATTGGCAGAGGTTTTTTTTTGTCGGTCTCCGCAACAGTACACTGCAGGTACGAACTCGTGGACAAGCGTACAACAAGGCTGTGATGTAAGCGTGGATATCCCGGTGGTGGATGTATACACCCGTATGTATGTGCCAATGGAAAGATTTCGCAGCGTCACGCATGCGCGCACGAGCTGGATTTCGTCTTCGTTGTTTCCTCTCTCCTAGTCTCCAACCGCATCCACACAGGAGCTAACTAATTAAATTCCAATACATGGCCTGCTGTATTTGAGTTTCTGAACCAACCATATCGACGATCCACTGCATGAGAGCTTTTCATAATCCGATGCCGACATGTGTCTGTCTCTGCAACTTATCATGTATCATGCACGAGCACCAATTTTGAGTCTTTGAAGATACAGATGAATGTACATGCACTCAATACACGAAACTAGTGAAATGCATGCTGCCCAGGAGGACGACGATCGCCGCGAAGTTTCGTCCGTGTGGAGATCAGTGTCAACCGGCCACAAGTGCACACGGTGCACGTCGATCGGTAATACGTAGTAGGACACAAAATCAAGGACAGCACTAAGAGCCATCGAACCGCAATATGAAAAAAAATGCATGGTTCAAAAAAGTTTAGTACTAATTCTAAATGTAGCTAGAGTACTACACTACTACAGTGTAATTATTATATTTTTGGTGATGCTGAAAACATAGTTACAACGCTAGACATTTGTTTTGGTCATATATTCAAAGCGTTAACTATTGATGATTTTTAAGCATTTAAATAAAACATATATGTTTTGCATTTAAATAAAACTTATATGTTTTTGAGATGGTGTCACTACCAGAATGCTTCACATCCGCCCGCCTCCTCCGCCTCGGCCATTTTTGGACCCGGTGCTGATGGGGCTTCAGCACCGGGTCCAACGGCTAGGAGCGGGGGCGGCGCGGAGGTGTGTCAGGGCGGACACATTAGCACCGGGTCGTGGCAAGACCCGGTGCTAATGGTCACCCTTTAGCACCGGGTGCAGCCACAACCCGGTGCTAATGTGCCCGAGGCCTTTAGCACCGGGTCGTGGCTGCACCCGGTGCTAAAGGGTGACCATTAGCACCGGGTCTTGCCACGACCCGGTGCTAATGTGTTTGAATATAGGGGCCTCCTCCTCCCCCGCCCGAGCTAGCTGAACACTTAGGCGCTGTGTTCATGCTGCTCGGCCGTGGGAGGGGAGGTGCTGCCCAAATTTTTTTCAAAATTTGTGAAGAATCTACTCGTCTAAGGAGCACTACAAGGTACACTCTTTCATTCTCTAATGTTTTATTTAGCTTGTAATCCTTCTATGATTTAGAAATAGAGGGATTTGTGAATCAAAGTAAAGCTAGCTAGAGAGAGCTTGTGTTCTTGGAGGAGAGAGAGGAGAGAGCTTGAGTTCATGGTGGAGAGAGTGTTCATGTTGTGTTTTAAATGGAGAGAGAAGGCAAGCTAGTTAGTATTTTGTTTTGTATGACTTGTGAATAGTTATAAGGCTTATAGTAATGTGGTTTTAGAAATTACTAGAAAATCAATATAAAATGATAGAAAATCTTATAAATTACTAGAAAATCTTATAAATTACTAGAAAATCTTATAAATTACTAGAAAATCAATATAAAATGCTAGAAAATCTTATAAATTAATAGAAAATCTTATAAATTACTAGAAAATCAATATAAAATGCTAGAAAATCTTATAAATTAATAGAAAATCTTATAAATCTTATAAATCTTATAAGGCTTATAGTAATGTTATATTTAATGAATATAGTAATGTAGTTTTAGAAGTTTATTTATATAATGGAATATATATTATAATTTGTATTTATTTATATATTAATTTTTTTTATCTTTAAATTGTATTGTATATTTGTTATTGGTTAATAATGCAGATGAATAGACAATGGATGTACGGGGACCCCCACGCTCAGGCGTTCCGTGATGGCCTTAGGACGTTTCTCGATGCCGCCGAGGCTAACAGGACGTCGTCCGGTTTCATGTTCTGCCCATGCACCCATTGTAAAAATATACAATCGTACAAACAAAGAGGTTGTCTTCAAGTGCATTTGATGAGGCACGGTTTCATGAGGAATTCTAATGGATGAAGATGAAGAAGACGAGGCCGATGACGACATTCCGTTATTGGCTCAATACTACGGTTCCTTTGCATATGCTGCAATGGGTGATGCCGATGAGGAAGATGTTGCTCGGGAAGGCGATGCTCAGGAAGATGTTGCTCAGGAAAATGAACCTACTGATGGGCTCGGGCAAATGTTGCGTGATGCCGAGAAAGACTGCGGCAATGATAAGGAACTGAAAAAGATACAGCGCATGTTGCAGGACCACAAGACTGACCTGTACCCAGATTGCAAAGAGGGGCTAAAGAAGTTGGGTAGCACACTTGAACTTCTGCAGTGGAAGGCAGCAAATGGTGTTACTGATAAGGGTTTCGAGGAGCTACTGAAACTCGTAAAGAAGATTCTTCCAGAGGGTAACACATTGCCATCGACGACGTATCAAGCAAAACGTGTTGTTTGCCCTCTCGGTTTGGAGGTGCAGAAGATACATGCGTGTCCTAATGACTGTATCCTCTATCGCGGACAGTACGAACACTTGGATCGTTGTCCGGTTTGCACCTGCGCGCGATACAAGATCAGGCGGGACGACCCTGGTGATGTTGGGGGAGAGCGTTCTAAGAAAAAAATCCCTGCGAAGGTGATGTAGTATTTCCCTCTGATACCCCGTTTGAAGCGTTTGTTCAGGAACAAAGACCATGCCAAACTGATGCGCTGGCACAAAGAAGAACATAAGCAGGATGGCATGTTGAGACACCCCGCCGATGGATCCCAGTGGAGGAACATCGACAGAGCATTCCCAGAGTTTGATGCTGATGCGAGGAATGTTAGGCTTGGTTTAAGTACCGATGGCATGAACCCTTTTGGTGAAATGAGCAGTAGTCATAGCACTTGGCCCGTGACTGTTTGTATCTACAACCTACCCCCCTGGCTCTGCATGAAGCGGAAGTTCATTATGATGCCAGTGCTCATCGAAGGCCCAAAGCAACCTGGCAACGACATTGATGTGTACCTAAGACCATTGGTTGACGAACTTTTGCAGCTGTGGAAGAATGAAGGTGTTAGCGTGTGGGATGAGGACAAGCAGGAGCAGTTTGACCTTCGAGCACTGCTTTTCATAAGCATCAACGACTGGCCTGCACTAAGTAACCTATCAGGACAATCAAACAAAGGATATAAAGCATGCACTCACTGTTTAGAGGAAACTGAAAGCATGTATTTGAAACATTGTCGTAAAGTTGTGTACATGGGTCACCGTCGATTCCTTCCGGCGAAGCATGAGCTACGAAAGAAATGTGCGCATTTTGGCGGGAATGCTGAACGCCGTACAAAGCCGAGACACCGGAGTGGAGAAGAGCTATTTGATATGGTGAAGGACCTACACGTGGTGTTTGGCAAGGGAGACGGAAGCCAGGCTGCTCCGACGAGCGAGGATGGTCGTGCCGCGATGTGGAAGAAGAAGTCTATCTGTTGGGAGCTACCTTATTGGCAACGTTTAGAGGTCCGTAACGCGATTGATGTGATGCATCTGATGAAGAATCTTTGCGTGAACTTGATAAGCTTCCTGGGTACTTATGGGAAGCCAAAAGATACACTGGAAGCACGTCAGGATCTGAAACGATTGAAGCAACGGACTGATCTACATCCAGAAAATAGAGACAAAGGACGCCAGTACTTGCGTCCTGCCAGCTTCACTCTCAGCAAAGAAGAGAAGGCAAGCATGTTTGAATGCTTGAACAGTATCAAGGTTCCGTCTGTCTACTCTTCCAATATTAAGGGAATAATAAATATGAAAGAGAAGAAGTTCACAAACCTGAAGTCTCACGACTGCCATGTGTTGATGACACAGCTGCTTCCCGTCATACTCAGGGGTGTGCTACCAGTTAACGTGCGGAAAGCCATTGTGAAGCTATGTGCATTCCTCAATGCAATTTCTCAGAAGGTAATCAATCCAGACCACTTAGATCAGCTACAGAACGACGTGGTGCAATGTCTTGTCAGCTTTGAGATGATATTTCCACCATCCTTCTTCAATATCATGACACATCTATTGGTTCACCTCGTCAAAGAGATTCGTATATTGGGCCCAGTATTTCTACACAACATGTTCCCATTTGAGAGGTTCTTCGCTGTCCTAAAGAAGTATGTCCGTAATCGTTCTCGTCCAGAAGGATGCATTGCTAAGGGATACGAAACGGAGGAGGTCATTGAATTCTGTGTTGACTTTGTCGACGATCTTATGCCGATTGGTGTGCCCGAATCCCATCACGAGGGGAGACTTGGTGGAAAGGGCACACTAGGGAGAAGATCGATGGTGATCAAGGACGTTGAGACATTTCGTAAAGCGCACCTCACAGTTTTGCAACAATCAACCTTAGTTGCTCCGTACATCGAGGAGCACATGCAGATTCTCAGGGACGAAAACTCAACAAAGTCTGCGGCCTTCATTCAGCGTCTGCACAATAGTACTTTCGCCGATTGGTTGCGAAGACGTCTTATGGGTGCCGAGGGCATTGATGCGCAGCTAGCTTTTGTAGCTAGAGGTCCATCGAGCACGATCTTGACATTCCAAGGATACGACATCAATGGGTATACATTTTACACAAGAGCCCAGGACAAGAAAAGCACCAACCAAAACAGTGGTGTCCGGATCGACGCGACAGACACCAATGGCAATACAAACTCATACTATGGAATCATAGAGGAGATATGGGAACTAGAGTACGGACCTTTGAAGATCCCACTGTTCAAGTGCCAATGGGTGAAGCTGACTGGAGGAGGTGTTAAAGTTGAAGCGGACTATGGAATGACGTTAGTGGACCTAAGCAAGATTGGCTTTCTAGACGAACCGTTCGTCCTGGCCAAAGCTGTCACACAAGTTTTTTATGTGAAGGACATGGCTAGCAGACCGAAGAAAGGGGCGGATAAGAACGGTGTGGGTAAGCAATTGGACCCATCACAAGACGAGCCAAAGCGTCATATAGTTCTTCCTGGAAAGAGAAAAATCGTAGGAGTTGAGGACAAGACGGATGAAGATTATGATATGCTCGATGGCCGGCCTCCATTCTCAGTGGCTGATGACCCAAGCATCCTGTTAGCGGCGGAGGAGACACCGTATCTACGGCGTGATCACAATCAAGGAACATTTGTAAAGAGGAAGTTTATTAGTGTCTGAGTAAACGATGATGCCATGTAATTTCTATTGATTTATAGGATTTTCTAGCATTTTATGTTGATTTTCTAGTAATTTATAAGATTTTCTAGTAATTTATAAGATTTTCTATTAATTTATAATATTTTCTAGCATTTTATATTGATTTTCTAGTAATTTATAAGATTTTCTAGTAATTTATAAGATTTTCTAGCATTTTATATTGATTTTCTAGCATTTTATATTGATTTTCTATTAATTTATAAGAGTTTCTATTAATTTATAAGATCTTCTAGCATTTTATATTGATTTTCTAGTAATTTATAAGATTTTCTAGCATTTTATATTGATTTTCTAGCATTTTATATTGATTTTCTATTAATTTATAAGAGTTTCTATTAATTTATAAGATCTTCTAGCATTTTATATTGATTTTCTAGTAATTTATAAGATTTTCTAGTAATTTATAAGATTTTCTAGCATTTTATATTGATTTTCTAGCATTTTATATTGATTTTCTATTAATTTATAAGAGTTTCTATTAATTTATAAGATTTTCTAGCACTGACTGGGCCTAAGGGCCTTTAGCACCGGGTCGTGGCTGCACCCGGTGCTAAAGGCAACGACCGCGGCTGGCCACGTCACCGGGCGCACACGAGCCACGTCACTGGCCCGGTCGTGGCCTTTAGCACCGGGTCGTGGCTGCACCCGGTGCTAAAGGCCACGACCGGGCCGCGGGGGCCGTGCGGCGGCCGGCCACGTCACTGGCCCGGTCGTTGCCTTTAGCACCGGGTCGTGGCTGCACCCGGTGCTAAAGGCCACGCTGCGGCGGGGCCAAAGACTGGCCTGGCCACGGAGGCCGTGCGAGAGCTGGCCACGTCACCGGGCCACGTCACTGGATGAACAAGAACAATTTTTCTTTTTAATCTCTGTATAAAAGTTGTAACTAGTCGTTCTCCCTCGTACAAACTTCAAAAAAGATCATTTTTCTTTCTAAAAATTCCTAAAATCATACTCTATCAAGTTATGAAACTTATTAATGTTATTATTTTGAAAAATCTTCTCGTGTTTGAACAATCCAAATTTTGAATTAAAAATGACACCTACAACCAAGGTTTTTTTCACACTATGTGATGTCAAATGAAAAAGTGATGAATACCAAAGTTTCATATTTCATCATGATCTACAATCTTTATTTAGGTCATTTTGTCATTTTCAAAATGGGTAATAACATGTAGTAGAAATTTGACAAGTCTCTAACAAAGTTTTGGAAACTATGCGAGTGAATCTAGGATTAATGAACAATGTATACTACCACTTTCTCAAATGCAAAAATGACTTAAATAAAGATTGTAGATCTTGATGAGATATGAAATTTTGGTATTCATGACTTTTTCATCTGAGACCGTTTAATGTTCCAAAATCTTTCATTTAGTTATCAATTTTTGTAATTTATAAGATTTTCTAGTAATTTATAAGATTTTCTAGTAATTTATAAGATTTTCTATTAATTTATAAGATTTTCTATTAATTTACAGGATTTTCTAGTAATTTACAAGGTTTTCTATTAATTTATAAGATTTTCTAGTAATTTATAAGATTTTCTAGCATTTTATATTTATTTTCTAGTAATTTATAAGATTTTCTTATTTAATATATATTTTTAACAGGTATGAATAACTGAATTAAAACAAGTATTAATAACTATACATTAAAAACTATATTTATAAGATTCCCAAATAGTAGCCCCCGGTGCTAGAGGCCCGTTTGGAAACTGGGCGCCAAACGAAAAGTTGGGGCCTTTAGCACCGGGTTGATCTAAAATCCGGTGCTAAAGGCCCCCAATTTTCGTTTGGCGCCAGTTACGGGGCCTTTAGCACCGGGTGTAGAAGACCCGGTGCGAAAGGGGGGCCTTTAGCACCGGGTGTAGAAGACCCGGTGCGAAAGGGGGCCTTTAGCACCGGGTCGTGGCTGCACCTGGTGCTAAAGGCCTTCGTCTGGCGCACAGTTACGGCCTTTAGCACCGGGTGTATAAGACCCGGTGCTAACGGGCCTTTCGCACCGGGTGGTAGGAAGACCCGGTGCTAAAGGCGGGGCCTTTAGCACCGGGTGCAGCCACGACCCGGTGCGAAAGGCCCTTTAGCACCGGGTCGTGGCTGCACCCGGTGCTAAATGCCCCGGACCTATATAGGCCGGGGACTTCTCTCCCCTCACTCACTTCGCCCTCACTCGTCACAGATCGAAACCGCCGCCGGTGCCTCCTCGTCTCCTCAGCCGCCGCCGCCCGTCGCCGTCGCCCGTTGCCGCCGCCGCCCGTGGTCCCCGCGCCCACGCCGCCGCCACCTGTCGTCCCCGCACCCACGCCGCGCCGCCGCCCGTCGTCCCCGCCGCCGTCGTCGTCCCCGCGTGCGCGTGTCGTCCCCGCCGCCGTTGTCGTCCCCGCGCTCACGCCGCCGCCACCCGTGGTCCCCACGCCCGTCGTCCCCGCGCCGGCGCCCCTCATCCCCGCGCCGCACGTCGTCCCCGCGCCGCTCCTCGTCCCCTCGCCGCCGTCGCCCGCCGCGCCCGTCACTGCACGGTGAGCCTCTGTGAAATGTTTGTGAGCCGGCCTTCGTGCCGTGCGTGAATGTTTGTGAGCCGGCCTTCGTGCCGTGCGTGAATGTTTGTGTGTGCAGGTACCCGTTGCATGGCCGAACACGTTCGGCCATGCACATTTGCTTAGCGAACGTGCAGAAACCAAATGCGCATGGCCGAACACGTTCGCTAAGCACATACATTGAAAATATTAGAAATTACATTGAAATGTATATTGGAAATGTTATATTGGAAATGTTATATGTTTGAAATGTATATTGGAAAATGCTTCATTTAAATGTATTGGAGATATTTACATTGAAATGTATATTGGAAATGTTATATGTTGGAAATGTATATTGGAAAATGCTTCATTTAAATGTATTGGAGATATTTACATTGAAATGTATATTGGAAATGTTATATGTTTGAAATGTATATTGGAAAATGCTTCATTTAAATGTATTGGAGATATTTACATTGAAATGTATATTGGAAATGTTATATGTTTGAAATGTATATTGGAAAATGCTTCATTTAAATGTATTGGAGATATTTACATTGAATTGTATATTGAAAATGTTATATGTTTGAAATGTATATTGGAAAATGCTTCATTTAAATGTATTGGAGATATTTACATTGAAATGTATATTGGAAATGTTATATGTTTGAAATGTATATTGGAAAATGCTTCATTTAAATGTATATTGGAAATTCTATGTGTATTAGAAATATATGTGCTTCATTTAAATGTATATTGGAAATGTTATATGTTTGTATAATGTATACTATCGAAAATGTTTATTATCGGAAATTCTATGGCGTACCCGAACCCATCGCGCACCCGAACCCCTTAGCGAATCCGTTTTTCGCGCACCGACCCCCTTAGCGAACCCTTAGCGAATCAATTCACACCGCGCACCCGAACCCCTTGGCGAATCCGTTTTTCACGCACCGACCCCCTTAGAGAAAATGTTAGAAATATTGGGAATATGTATGCTTTGTACATATTTCTTATCAATTATTTTTAATTCTATAGATGGTGGACAACAACGACAACGTCCCACCCATGCAAGAGGACAACAACACCCCTGTCCCACCCATGCAAGAGGACAACAACACCCCTGTCCCACCCATGCAAGAGGACAACGACACGTTCTTTGCGAATCAACTTTTCAATATTGTAACCCAACCAATGTCCATGGATGATGTGTTGGGCATCATTGGAAGGGACGACAATGTCCAGGGCGACAATGTTGCAAGGGCCGAAGATGTTGAAGGGGCCGCAAATGTCCAGGGCGACAATGTTGCAAGGGCCGAAACTATTGAAGGAGCCGGTAGCGCGCCCTCGTCTAGTCAGGTGTGTATATAGATAACATAAATTTGTACTGTACATGTCAATTATGTATACCATCTCTATATCATCTCGTATATATGTAATTTGTGTAGGCCGCCTCTGCTAAGAAATCAAAACGATCGACCACGAAGAAGCTGAAGGATGTCAAGTTACACATCACCCGAGTGGAGGATGACGGGGAGCCAGTTGAGCCCCCAAAAGTGGCCAAGAAATTTGTATCTCAGTGCGGGGTAATTGTACGGGACAATGTGCCCATTAGTATCAGAAAATGGAAGTCCACAGACCCCACTGAGGAGTACGTGCTCCCCGATACAGAGAAGGAAATGCTATGGAGGGAATTAAAGACAATATTCGACTGGCCTAGCACTCATGAAGCAGAACTGAGGGATTGGACAATGAAGAAGATGGCAGTTCTGTTTCAGGATTTCAAGAAGAAGTTGTACTCGCAATTTCTCAAAACCGGAGAGGCCCCGGATCCTGAGAAGTATAAGAAGATCACCAATGACGAGTGGGAAGCATTCATTGAGTACAAAACCTCCGAAGAGGGTGCAACGGCTAGCGCTAGAAACGCTGGAAACGCCGCAAATAAGAAGTACTCTCATAAGATGGGTTCGGGAGGTTACAAGGCAAGCATCGCTAAATGGGAGAAGATGGAAGAAGATCTATATGCTAGAGGCATCACTCCAGCGACACATGACTGGCCCACAAGGACCAAGCATTGGTACTATGGTCATGGAGGCACCCTAAGCCCAATCGACGGCTCCTTAGTTTTTCCCGAGGACTTGCGAGAACTAGCTCAGCGTCTCCTCGATATCCTCAGGGCATCTGATAGGGGAGAATTTGTTGCCGATAGAGACAGAGATGAGCTAACCTATGCCTTAGGGAACAAGGAGCATCCTGGACGGACGCGCGGCGTAGGCACAAGCGTCTCATGGAAGAAAGGTTTCCAAGAGCACGCCGCCACCTATAGGAGCCGTTCGAGGAAGAAGGCCGAATATGAGCAGAGGGTGAGGGACCGTGGATGAAATAACTCAACGGACCGCGTGCGAGCTTGTCGTCAGGCAGAAGAACTTAGCTGTGGTGGTACGTATGCGACCTTAGTTCATATTGCATACATTTCACCGTAAATACCATTCATTTACTAACTTTCTTTGTGACTACTAACTTATCAGGTCGCATACGGTATGACCAAACGTGTGGAAGAAGGGCAAAAATGGCACTGCAATGACATTCCACATGGTTACGTACCTGTTGAGGTGGAGCAAGTCGTCACCAGCTGGGAAGACTTGGAACTTGACATCCCCGGAGGTGACGTAGAAACAAAACTCGGTCAGTGTTCTCACTACATCATTCTATGGAGCAAGGCAGACGTCGTCATACCCGGTACACCTGTGGCTACCAACAAGCCCCCGTCACCTCCAAGAGATCCACATTATCATGACGATTCTCTAGGAGCTCCTGATGCAAGCCCGTCTCCTCCGCCAAAGAGGTCTCCGTCTCCTCCACCGAAGAGGTCTCCGTCTCCTCCGCCGAAGAGCTCTCCGCCCCCTCCGCCAAAGAGGGGACGCCGCACTAAAGCCTCTACCCCCACTCCACCAGCGAAGAAGGCGCGGAAAACCAAAGAGAAGCCCGCACCAGAGAAAAGAGCGGGTGAGAAGACTCTAGAGGAGCTCGAAGCCTCGGTCAAAGCAGACACAAAGAGGCAAATGGCCGAGTGGAGGAAAAAACCTGAGCCGGAGCCGAAGCTTGATCCCACCGTTGTCAAGTCATTCCTCGGTAATTTGGGCAAGGGTCAACAGAAGGAAGTAATAGTAACAGACTATGACCGCTCATTACTGAAATCTCGCCGGAAGCAGAAGGCTGCAGATAAGGAGGCGGGCCCATCCAAAAAGGTTCCTCAGGTCGGCGAGCAACCTCAGCGGCCCTTGGGTCCATTGCCATCTCTGGACGAGCTTAACGTGCAACGAGTAATGGCCGAGACTGGACTAACCAGAGCACAAGTCCTGGGGGAAGAAGAGTTGCCTGTAAACACAACGCTGAGGTGGCCGTTTAATCTTGGCGAGCCTATGGTCCCTCCTGAAATGGAGAGGAAGCTACAGACGAAGATGCGCCAATTCCATGAGTGGTACTTGGAAGAATCAAGAAGGAATAAACGGCGCATGATCAAAGTAGGCGTGAAGGACCATGATTTCTACAATGGTGACGAGGATTGGGTGTGGCTGAGGTTTAAGGATATATATGAGCTGTACCACCGCGACGCCATGGACGTGGATTTGATCACCTGTTGGACACTGTAAGTACTTTGTTGTTGCTTATAATTCACAGTTTGAAAACAATAAATCCAATCTATGCTGACGCGGGCTTTATTTATTGTTAACATATGCAGAATGGAGATTCAAAAATGTCGCAGATCCGGGATATATGACGTTGGTTTCGTGGATCCTCGAAGGATAAGTGAAGAAATGATATTGATGAATCCTGAGGAAACATATGGAAACCTATACAAATATATTAAGAAACAAAATTACTGCGACTCCATACTAATCCCGTACAACATCGAGTGAGTACATACACAGGCTTCTTCTTCTTATACTGTCTGTGTACTAATTCATTTCTGATTATAATGTATACATGTGCACAGATTCCACTGGTTCTTAATAATATTGTGTCCTGACCGGGGTGTCGTGAACGTCTTTGATTCGTTGCACACTCCAAAAGAAAAACTACAGAACATCATGGACATGATGACAAGGTGATGTATATTTTCCCCTACTTAATTCACCCCTTACACTCGCAATGACTTAACTCAATTTTTTTGTTCGCAGGGCCTGGATTCAATTCCGTCAAGAACACCCGGGAATTCAACATGAAACACTAAAATGGAACATTGGCTTTCCGGTAAGCAAGTAATTTGTACATGTAGGCCTCGGCTAATATATTATATGAATTTTACTTAATCTCTTTTGGTCGACAGTGTGCCAAACAGGGCCGGGAAATAATTTATGTGCATACTATGTTTGCGATTTCATGTGGAATTGGGGACATAAAAAGCTTACACAACACGATATTATGGTACGTAATAATAAACAACATTTCCATTATTATTAAGTGCACAATTATTGTCTCCAACTCGGCGGATTAAATATCTTTCAATTATTTGTAAATTATAGATGTTCAGGCTCAAGGAAGAGTCCCTGGAGCTAGAAAGAATTGACGCAATTGCAGAACAGCTCGTCGGATGGATCTGGGACGAGGTCGTCAATCCCCGAGGAGAATACTTCTCGCCAGTACTGGAGGACGTGCCGGACAGTCCAACAAGATAGTCGTCAATCTTAATTAAGTAGAAAATACAGTTTAAATATATATAACTCGAGTTGAGATGCATGAATATCTACTTTTGTAATATATATGTCTTCTATTTTGATGAAATGTCAGCTAGTATGAATATAGAGTCGGCCGAATAAGCATTAGAATACACGTATTAGAATATATACGTATATAGACGTGCACGCATGGCTACTGAAAAAAGCAAAAAAAAAAAGAAATCCGGGGCCTTTAGCACCGGTTGCAGACAGCAACCGGTGCTAAAGGCAGGCCCTTTAGCACCGGGTCGTGGCTGGGCCTTTAGCACCGGGTCGTGGCTGCACCCGGTGCTAAAGGGTACCCCTTTAGCCTCGGATTAGTTGCACCGGGTGGGAAACCCGGTGCTAAAGGCATTTCCCACCCGGTGCAGATGTCGATCATTCTGGTAGTGACAGCCACGACCCGGTGCTAAAGGCCCAGCCACGACCCGGTGCTAAAGGCCCTGCCTTTAGCACCGGTTGCTGCCTGAAACCGGTGCTAAAGACCCAGGATTTCTTTTTTTTTTTGCTTTTTTCAGTAGCCATGCGTGCACGTCTGTATACGTATATATTCTAATACGTGTATTCTAACGCGTATTCGGCCGACTCTATATTCATACTAGCTGACATTTCATCAAAATAGAAGACATATATTACAAAAGTAGATATTCATGCATCTCAACTCGAGTTATATATATTTAAACTGTATTTTCTACTTAATTAAGATTGACGACTATCTTGTTAGACTGTCCGGCACGTCCTCCAGTACTGGCGAGAAGTATTCTCCTCGGGGATTGACGACCTCGTCCTAGATCCATCCGACGAGCTGTTCTGCAATTGCGTCAATTCTTTCTAGCTCCAGGGACTCTTCCTTCAGCCTGAACATCTATAATTTACAAATAATTGAAAGATATTTAATCCGCCGAGTTGGAGACAATAATTGTGCACTTAATAATAATAGAAATGTTGTTTATTATTACGTACCATAATATCGTGTTGTGTAAGCTTTTTATGTCCCCAATTCCACATGAAATCGCAAACATAGTATGCACATAAATTATTTCCCGGCCCCTGTTTGGCACACTGTCGACCAAAAGAAATTAAGTAAAATTCATATAATATATTAGCCGAGGCCTACATGTACGAATTACTTGCTTACCGGAAAGCCAATGTTCCATTTTAGTGTTTCATGTTGAATTCCCGGGTGTTCTTGACGAAATTGAATCCAGGCCCTGCGAACAAAAAAATTGAGTTAAGTCATTGCGAGTGTAAGGGGTGAATTAAGTAGGGGAAAATATACATCACCTTGTCATCATGTCCATGATGTTCTGTAGTTTTTCTTTTGGAGTGTGCAACGAATCAAAGACGTTCACGACACCCCGGTCAGGACACAATATTATTAAGAACCAGTGGAATCTGTGCACATGTATACATTATAATCAGAAATGAATTAGTACACAGACAGTATAAGAAGAAGAAGCCTATGTATGTACTCACTCGATGTTGTACGGGATTAGTATGGAGTCGCAGTAATTTTGTTTCTTAATATATTTGTATAGGTTTCCATATGTTTCCTCAGGATTCATCAATATCATTTCTTCACTTATCCTTCGAGGATCCACGAAACCAACGTCATATATCCCGGATCTGCGACATTTTTGAATCTCCATTCTGCATATGTTAAGCAATAAATAAAGCCCGCGTCAGCATAGATTGGAATTATTGTTTTCAAACTGTGAATTATAAGCAACAACAAAGTACTTACAGTGTCCAACAGGTGATCAAATCCACGTCCATGGCGTTGCGGTGGTACAGCTCATATATATCCTTAAACCTCAGCCACACCCAATCCTCGTCACCATTGTAGAAATCATGGTCCTTCACGCCTACTTTGATCATGCGCCGTTTATTCCTTCTTGATTCTTCCAAGTACCACTCATGGAATCGGCGCATCTTCGTCTGTAGCTTCCTCTCCATTTCAGGAGGGACCATAGGCTCGCCAAGATTAAACGGCCACCTCAGCGTTGTGTTTACAGGCACCTCTTCTTCCCCCAGGACTTGCGCTCTGGTTAGTCCAGTCTCGGCCATTACTCGTTGCACGTTAAGCTCGTCCAGAGATGGCAATGGACCCAAGGGCCGCTGAGGTTGCTGGCCGAGCTGAGGAACCTTTTTGGATGGGCCCGCCTCCTTATCTGCAGCCTTCCGCTTCCGGCGAGATTTCAGTAATGAGCGGTCATAGTCTGTTACTATTACTTCCTTCTGTTGACCCTTGCCCAAATTACCGAGGAATGACTTGACGACGGTGGGATCAAGCTTCGGCTCCGGCTCAGGTTTTTTCCTCCACTCGGCCATTTGCCTCTTTGTGTCTGCTTTGACCGAGGCTTCGAGCTCCTCTAGAGTCTTCTCACCCGCTCTTTTCTCTGGTGCGGGCTTCTCTTTGGTTTTCCGCGCCTTCTTCGCTGGTGGAGTGGGGGCAGAGGCTTTAGTGCGGCGTCCCCTCTTTGGCGGAGGGGGTGGAGACCTCTTCGGTGGAGGAGACGGAGACCTCTTTGGCGGAGGAGACGGGCTTGCATCAGGAGCTCCCGGAGAATCGTCATGATCCTGTGGATCTCTTGGAGGTGACGGGGGCTTGTTGGTAGCCGCAGGTGTACCGGGTATGACGACGTCTGCCTTGCTCCATAGAATGATGTAGTGAGAACACTGACCGAGTTTTGTTTCTCCGTCACCTCCGGGGATGTCAAGTTCCAAGTCTTCCCAGCTGGTGACGACTTGCTCCACCTCAACAGGTACGTAACCATGTGGAATGTCATTGCAGTGCCATTTTTGCCCTTCTTCCACACGTTTGGTCATACCGTATGCGACCTGATAAGTTAGTAGTCACAAAGAAAGTTAGTAAATGAATGGTATTTACGGTGAAATGTATGCAGTATGAACTAAGGTCGCATACGTACCACCACAGCTAAGTTCTTCTGCCTAACGACAAGCTCGCACGCGGTCCGTTGAGTTATTTCATCCACGGTGTAACGGACCGCTTCGGCGGCCTGTGTGGAAGCGTGACTGCTTTGATATTGCTGTGGAGGGCTAATAAGGGCCGCATCTTGGAGAGGTGCATGCTCTGTGGAACCGGTCCCGCCTGTGGCTTGTTGGAGAGGTGCAGGCTCTGTGGAACCGGTCCCGCCTGTGGCTTGTTGTATCTGCAGCCATGCTACCTTCATCCGTCGCTCCATCTCTGACTCCATTTCTTGGAGCTTTGAGCCCTGGGCGGCAACCGTTTGCTCTAGGTCCCTCACCCTCTGCTCATATTCGGCCTTCTTCCTCGAACGGCTCCTATAGGTGGCGGCGTGCTCTTGGAAACCTTTCTTCCATGAGATGCTTGTGCCTACACCGCGCGTCCGTCCAGGATGCTCCTTGTTCCCTAAGGCATAGGTTAGCTCATCTCTGTCTCTATCGGCAACAAATTCTCCCCTATCAGATGCCCTGAGGATATCGAGGAGACGCTGAGCTAGTTCTCGCAAGTCCTCGGGAAAAACTAAGGAGCCGTCGATTGGGCTTAGGGTGCCTCCATGACCATAGTACCAATGCTTGGTCCTTGTGGGCCAGTCATGTGTCGCTGGAGTGATGCCTCTAGCATATAGATCTTCTTCCATCTTCTCCCATTTAGCGATGCTTGCCTTGTAACCTCCCGAACCCATCTTATGAGAGTACTTCTTATTTGCGGCGTTTCCAGCGTTTCTAGCGCTAGCCGTTGCACCCTCTTCGGAGGTTTTGTACTCAATGAATGCTTCCCACTCGTCATTGGTGATCTTCTTGTACTTCTCAGGATCCGGGGCCTCTCCGGTTTTGAGAAATTGCGAGTACAACTTCTTCTTGAAATCATGAAACAGAACTGCCATCTTCTTCATTGTCCAATCCCTCAGTTCTGCTTCATGAGTGCTAGGCCAGTCGAATATTGCCTTTAATTCCCTCCATAGCATCTCCTTCTCTATATCGGGGAGCACGTACTCCTCAGTGGGGTCCGTGGACTTCCATTTTCTGATACTAATGGGCACATTGTCCCGTACAATTACCCCGCACTGAGATACAAATTTCTTGGCCACTTTTGGGGGCTCAACTGGCTCCCCATCATCCTCCACTCGGGTGATGTGTAACTTGACATCCTTCAGCTTCTTCGTGGTCGATCGTTTTGATTTCTTAGCAGAGGCGGCCTACACAAATTACATATATACGAGATGATATAGAGATGGTATACATAATTGACATGTACAGTACAAATTTATGTTATGTATATACACACCTGACTAGACGAGGGCGCGCTACCGGCTCCTTCAATAGTTTCGGCCCTTGCAACATTGTCGCCCTGAACATTTGCGGCCCCTTCAACATCTTCGGCCCTTGCAACATTGTTGCCCTGGACATTATCATCCCTTCCAATGATGCCCAACACATCATCCATGGACATTGGTTGGGTTACAATATTGAAAAGTTGATTCGCAAAGAACGTGTCGTTGTCCTCTTGCATGGGTGGGACAGTGGTGTTGTTGTCCTCTTGCATGGGTGGGACAGGGGTGTTGTTGTCCTCTTGCATGGGTGGGACAGGGGTGTTGTTGTCCTCTTGCAAGGGTGGGACGTTGTTGTTGTTGTCCGCCATCTATAGAATTAAAAATAATTGATAAGAAATATATACAAAGCATACATATTCCCAATATTTCTAACATTTTCGCTAAGGGGGTCGGTGCGTGAAAAACGGATTCGCCAAGGGGTTCGGGTGCGCGGTGTGAATTGATTCGCTAAGGGTTCGCTAAGGGGGTCGGTGCGCGAAAAACGGATTCGCTAAGGGGTTCGGGTGCGCGATGGGTTCGGGTACGCCATAGAATTTCCGATAATAAACATTTTCGATAGTATACATTATACAAACATATAACATTTCCAATATACATTTAAATGAAGCACATATATTTCTAATACACATAGAATTTCCAATATACATTTAAATGAAGCATTTTCCAATATACATTTCAAACATATAACATTTCCAATATACATTTCAATGTAAATATCTCCAATACATTTAAATGAAGCATTTTCCAATATACATTTCAAACATATAACATTTCCAATATACATTTCAATGTAAATATCTCCAATACATTTAAATGAAGCATTTTCCAATATACATTTCAAACATATAACATTTCCAATATACATTTCAATGTAAATATCTCCAATACATTTAAATGAAGCATTTTCCAATATACATTTCAAACATATAACATTTCCAATATACATTTCAATGTAAATATCTCCAATACACATTTCAAACATATAACATTTCCAATATACATTTCAATGTAAATATCTCCAATACATTTAAATGAAGCATTTTCCAATACACATTTCAAACATATAACATTTCCAATATACATTTCAATGTAAATATCTCCAATACATTTAAATGAAGCATTTTCCAATATACATTTCAAACATATAACATTTCCAATATACATTTCAATGTAAATATCTTCAATACATTTAAATGAAGCATTTTCCAATATAAATTTCATACTAGTATTAGGTATAAAACCCAAAGCAATCCCAATCCTACAGCCACTGTTTCCCTGTTCATTGCAAAACAACCATTCCCAACCACGCTTCACGGATGCAACTTCCATTCAGCACTGTTTAGATCACAAATTTCACCCTCAAAGTTTACAATGCAAAAAGAAGATTGTCATCACATCAAAATATCATAGCATGTATGGAGTACTAAATGTAGATAAAATCAAAAACTAATTGCATGGATTGGTTGTACTCTACGAGACGAACATTTTGAGCGGCGCGGGACGAGGGGCGCCGGCGCGGGGACGACGGGCGCGGGGACGACGGGCGGCGGCGGCGTGGGCGCGAGGACCACGGGCGGCGGCGGCGTGGGCGCGAGGACCACGGGTGGCGGCGGTGTGGGTGCGAGGACCACGGGCGGCGGCGGCGTGGGCGCGAGGACGACGACGGTGGCGGGGACCACGGCCGGGCGGCGGGGACGACGATGGTGGCGGGGACGACGGGCGGCAGCGGCTGAGGAGACAAGGCGGCGGTTTCTGTGAGGATTGAGGGCGAAGTGAGGGAGGGGAGAGAAGTCCCCGGCCTATCAAGTCATTTTTGCATTTGAGAAAGTGGTAGTATACATTGTTCATTAATCCTAGATTCACTCGCATAGTTTCCAAAACTTTGTTAGAGACTTGTCAAATTTCTACTACATGTTATTACCCATTTTGAAAATGACAAAATGACCTAAATAAAGATTGTAGATCATGATGAAATATGAAACTTTGGTATTCATCACTTTTTCATTTGACATCACCTAGTGTGAAAAAAACCTTGGTTGTAGTTGTCATTTTTAATTCAAATTTTGGATTGTTCAAACACGAGAAGATTTTTCAAAATAATAACATTAATAAGTTTCATAACTTGATAGAGTATGATTTTAGGAATTTTTAGGAAGAAAAATGATCTTTTTTGAAGTTTGTACGAGGGAGAACGACTAGTTACAACTTTTATACAGAGATTAAAAAGAAAAATTGTTCTTGTTCATCCAGTGACGTGGCCCGGTGACGTGGCCAGCTCTCGCACGGCCTCCGTGGCCAGGCCGGTCTTTGGCCCCGCCGCAGCCTGGCCTTTAGCACCGGGTGCAGCCACGACCCGGTGCTAAAGGCCACGACCGGGCCAGTGACGTGGCTCGCGTGCGCCCGGTGACGTGGCCGGCCGCCGCACGGCCCCCGCGGCCCGGTCGTGGCCTTTAGCACCGGGTGCAGCCACGACCCGGTGCTAAAGGCCACGACCGGGCCAGTGACGTGGCTCGTGTGCCCCCGGTGACGTGGCCAGCCGCGGTCATGGCCTTTAGCACCGGGTGCAGCCACGACCAGGTGCTAAAGGCCCTTAGACTTAGAAATCTTATAAATTATTAGAAACTCTTATAAATTAATAGAAAATCAATATAAAATGCTAGAAAATCAATATAAAATGCTAGAAAATCTTATAAATTACTAGAAAATCTTATAAATTACTAGAAAATCAATATAAAATGCTAGAAAATCTTATAAATTAATAGAAAATCTTATAAATTACTAGAAAATCTTATAAATTACTAGAAAATCTTATAAATTACTAGAAAATCAATATAAAATGCTAGAATTAATAAAAACAATCCTATAAATCAATAGAAATTATATGGCATCATCGTTTACTCGGACACTAATAAACTTCCTCTTTACAAATGTTCCTTGATTGTGATCACGCCGTAGATACGGTGTCTCCTCCGCCGCTAACAGGATGCTTGGGTCATCAGCCACTGAGAATGGAGGCCGGCCATCGAGCATATCATAATCTTCATCCGTCTTGTCCTCAACTCCTACGATTTTTCTCTTTCCAGGAAGAACTATATGACGCTTTGGCTCGTCTTGTGATGGGTCCAATTGCTTACCCCCACCTTTCTTATCCGCCCCTTTCTTCGGTCTGCTAGCCATGTCCTTCACATAAAAAACTTGTGTGACAGCTTTGGCCAGGACGAACGGTTCGTCTAGAAAGCCAATCTTGCTTAGGTCCACTAACGTCATTCCATAGTCCGCTTCAACTTTAACACCTCCTCCAGTCGGCTTCACCCATTGGCACATGAACAGTGGGATCTTCAAAGGTCCGTACTCTAGTTCCCATATCTCCTCTATGATTCCATAGTATGAGTTTGTATTGCCATTGGTGTCTGTCGCGTCGATCCGGACACCACTGTTTTGGTTGGTGCTTTTCTTGTCCTGGGCTCTTGTGTAAAATGTATACCCATTGATGTCGTATCCTTGGAATGTCAAGATCATGCTCGATGGACCTCTAGCTACAAAAGCTAGCTGTGCATCAATGCCCTCGACACCCATAAGACGTCTTCGCAACCAATCGGCGAAAGTACTATTGTGCAGACGCTGAATGAAGGCCGCAAACTTTGTTGAGTTTTCGTCCCTGAGAATTTGCATGTGCTCCTCGATGTACGGAGCAACTAAGGTTGATTGTTGCAAAACTGTGAGGTGCGCTTTACGAAATGTCTCAACGTCCTTGATCACCATCGATCTTCTCCCTAGTGTGCCCTTTCCACCAAGTCTCCCCTCGTGATGGGATTCGGGCACACCAATCGGCATAAGATCGTCGACAAAGTCAACACAGAATTCAATGACCTCCTCCGTTTCGTATCCCTTAGCAATGCATCCTTCTGGACGAGAACGATTACGGACATACTTCTTTAGGACAGCGAAGAACCTCTCAAATGGGAACATGTTGTGTAGAAATACTGGGCCCAATATACGAATCTCTTTGACGAGGTGAACCAATAGATGTGTCATGATATTGAAGAAGGATGGTGGAAATATCATCTCAAAGCTGACAAGACATTGCACCACGTCGTTCTGTAGCTGATCTAAGTGGTCTGGATTGATCACCTTCTGAGAAATTGCATTGAGGAATGCACATAGCTTCACAATGGCTTTCCGCACGTTAACTGGTAGCACACCCCTGAGTATGACGGGAAGCAGCTGTGTCATCAACACATGGCAGTCGTGAGACTTCAGGTTTGTGAACTTCTTCTCTTTCATATTTATTATTCCCTTAATATTGGAGGAGTAGCCAGACGGAACCTTGATACTGTTCAAGCATTCAAACATGCTTGCCTTCTCTTCTTTGCTGAGAGTGAAGCTGGCAGGACGCAAGTACTGGCGTCCTTTGTCTCTCTTTTCTGGATGTAGATCAGTCCGTTGCTTCAATCGTCTCAGATCCTGACGTGCTTCCAGTGTATCTTTTGGCTTCCCATAAGTACCCAGGAAGCTTATCAAGTTCACGCAAAGATTCTTCGTCAGATGCATCACATCAATCGCGTTACGGACCTCTAAACGTTGCCAATAAGGTAGCTCCCAAAAGATAGACTTCTTCTTCCACATCGCGGCACGACCATCCTCGCCCGTCGGAGCAGCCTGGCTTCCGTCTCCCTTGCCAAACACCACGTGTAGGTCCTTCACCATATCAAATAGCTCTTCTCCACTCCGGTGTCTCGGCTTTGTACGGCGGTCAGCATTCCCGCCAAAATGCGCACATTTCTTTCGTAGCTCATGCTTCGCCGGAAGGAATCGACGGTGACCCATGTACACAACTTTACGACAATGTTTCAAATACATGCTTTCGGTTTCCTCTAAACAGTGAGTGCATGCTTTATATCCTTTGTTTGATTGTCCTGATAGGTTACTTAGTGCAGGCCAGTCGTTGATGCTTATGAAAAGCAGTGCTCGAAGGTCAAACTGCTCCTGCTTGTCCTCATCCCACATGCTAACACCTTCATTCTTCCACAGCTGCAAAAGTTCGTCAACCAATGGTCTTAGGTACACATCAATGTCGTTGCCAGGTTGCTTTGGGCCTTCGATGAGCACTGGCATCATAATGAACTTCCGCTTCATGCAGAGCCAGGGGGGTAGGTTGTAGATACAAACAGTCACGGGCCAAGTGCTATGACTACTGCTCATTTCACCGAAAGGGTTCATGCCATCGGTACTTAAACCAAGCCTAACATTCCTCGCATCAGCATCAAACTCTGGGAATGCTCTGTCGATGTTCCTCCACTGGGATCCGTCGGCGGGGTGTCTCAACATGCCATCCCGCTTACGTTCTTCTTTGTGCCAGCGCATCAGTTTGGCATGGTCTTTGTTCCTGAACAAACGCTTCAGACGGGGTATCAGAGGGAAATACCACATCACCTTCGCAGGGATTTTTTTCTTAGAACGCTCTCCCCCAACATCACCAGGGTCGTCCCGCCTGATCTTGTATCGCGCGTAGGTGCAAACCGGACAACGATCCAAGTGTTCGTACTGTCCGCGATAGAGGATACAGTCATTAGGACACGCATGTATCTTCTGCACCTCCAAACCGAGAGGGCAAACAACACGTTTTGCTTGATACGTCGTTGATGGCAATGTGTTACCCTCTGGAAGAATCTTCTTTACGAGTTTCAGTAGCTCCTCGAAACCCTTATCAGTAACACCATTTGCTGCCTTCCACTGCAGAAGTTCAAGTGTGCTACCCAACTTCTTTAGCCCCTCTTTGCAATCTGGGTACAGGTCAGACTTGTGGTCCTGCAACATGCGCCGTATCTTTTTCAGTTCCTTATCATTGCCGCAGTCTTTCTCGGCATCACGCAACATTTGCCCGAGCCCATCAGTAGGTTCATTTTCCTGAGCAACATCTTCCTGAGCATCGCCTTCCCGAGCAACATCTTCCTCATCGGCATCACCCATTGCAGCATATGCAAAGGAACCGTAATATTGAGCCAATAACGGAATGTCGTCATCGGCCTCGTCTTCTTCATCTTCATCCATTAGAATTCCTCTTTCACCGTGCTTCGTCCAAACAGAATAATTCCTCATGAAACCGTGCCTCATCAAATGCACTTGAAGACAACCTCTTTGTTTGTACGATTGTATATTTTTACAATGGGTGCATGGGCAGAACATGAAACCGAACGGCGTCCTGTTAGCCTCGGCGGCATCGAGAAACGTCCTAAGGCCATCACGGAACGCCTGAGCGTGGGGGTCCCCGTACATCCATTGTCTATTCATCTGCATTATTAACCAATAACAAATATACAATACAATTTAAAGATAAAAAAATTTAATATATAAATAAATACAAATTATAATATATATTCCATTATATAAATAAATTTCTAAAACTACATTACTATATTCATTAAATATAACATTACTATAAGCCTTATAAGATTTATAAGATTTATAAGATTTTCTATTAATTTATAAGATTTTCTAGCATTTTATATTGATTTTCTAGTAATTTATAAGATTTTCTATTAATTTATAAGATTTTCTAGCATTTTATATTGATTTTCTAGTAATTTATAAGATTTTCTAGTAATTTATAAGATTTTCTAGCATTTTATATTGATTTTCTAGTAATTTCTAAAACCACGTTACTATAAGCCTTATAACTATTCACAAGTCATACAAAACAAAATACTAACTAGCTTGCCTTCTCTCTCCATTTAAAACACAACATGAACACTCTCTCCACCATGAACTCAAGCTCTCTCCTCTCTCTCCTCCAAGAACACAAGCTCTCTCTAGCTAGCTTTACTTTGATTCACAAATCCCTCTATTTCTAAATCATAGAAGGATTACAAGCTAAATAAAATATTAGAGAATGAAAGAGTGTACCTTGTAGTGCTCCTTAGATGAGTAGATTCTTCACAAATTTTGAAAAAAATTTGGGCAGCACCTCCCCTCCCACGGCCGAGCAGCATGAACACAGCGCCTAAGTGTTCAGCTGGCTCGGGCGGGGGAGGAGGAAGCCCCTATATTCAAACACATTAGCACCGGGTCGTGGCAAGACCCGGTGCTAATGTTCACCCTTTAGCACCGGGTGCAGCCACGACCCGGTGCTAAAGGCCTCGGGCACATTAGCACCGGGTCGTGGCTGCACCCGGTGCTAAAGGGTGAACATTAGCACCGGGTCTTGCCACGACCCGGTGCTAATGTGTCCGCCCTGACACACCTCCGCGCCGCCCCCGCTCCTAGCCGTTGGACCCGGTGCTGAAGCCCCATCAGCACCGGGTCCAAAAATGGCCGAGGCGGAGGAGGCGGGCGGATGTGAAGCATTCTGGTAGTGAGTCCTTCAATAGAAAATAGAATAGTTCCTCACATAGGTCCTACAGTTCATGCACCTGCTAAGCTTGCACCATTGCAAAATATTACCGTAGCTCCAAAGAAATAGAAGTGATGTTATACGTTTTCTAGGTGAGAATGCAACTTCACATCATCTTCGATGTGTTTTACAACAGCAAGTACGTACGTAGCAGCTCTGTGTGCACAATTGCATCTCCAACTGTTCAGACACTACTCCGATTGGACGTGAGTCCAATATTACAGCAATTACTTTAAACTTATCTAATTGATGAAGAATCCGACATGAGACTACGAAATGAGGAAAAATGGCGAACAAGCAGGATGAGGGTGTTGGGTAAAGGCGCTGCAGGTGGAGCCGCCCCTTTTTTCAGCACGGCGCTCCAATATTCCACCAGGCCAACACAATGCGATCCCCCACGCAAACGTTTGCTTCGCCTCTCGCACCTGTCTCTACCGGCTCGCCGCGAATTTGGACTCTACAAATCAAAAGTTGCGAAAGGAACAGGTGTTGCCAAGTGCTGTCGCGTCGACAGCTCTGGGCCTTTGTGGTCAAATTACGTTCACTACTTTGAATGGAAAAAGGAGAAAAAAAAGGAGTAGGGAAAGCTTTGTGCTCCTGCTGCGTGAGGTGGTGCCATCAATTATGGGAGAGTAGTAGGAGCAAGCGACAATGAAGAGGTTGGTTACAACTGGAGTTCTGGTAATTAATTCATTTTGATTAGTCGGCACTGCATAGTAAGGATGAAAATGGTAATTAAAGATTTGGAGAAGCACGCCAGGAAATTTAGCTACATATTCCTGGTATTACCCTCAGGTAAAGAACAGTTCGATAAGTGGAGTAGTGCTGAGTTTCAAAGACAAAAAACTGATATCTATTTCACATGTTCTATTTCTTTTAGTCTTTATATATCTTTTCAAATTTCTTTAGATAAGAACCTGACATTAAATTCATCACCTTTGGCAGATCCACGCTACCTTGGTCATATGCTGTATTAACAGGGTAAAGTCCAGTTACACCCTTCAACAATCATAAAAATCTGATTTTCAACCATTAGTTACAAAATCGGATACTAAGAACCATCCAACTATCAAAACCAGGTAAATTTGGTCATTTAGATGATTTCAAAGTGGTTTTCTGGTTTATAGAAAATATTAAAAAAGGTTTAATTTTGAAAAATTCATAACTAATTTATTTCAAATCATAAAAATAAGGTACCAGTACCATTGTTTTTCTGAAAATATAGCGCCTCTATTGGTGCACTACTTTGGTCGTTTGGATATTATTTGTTATGTTCCTAGTGCTTTATTAATTTTGTAAAAAAACACTAGGAATAGGAAAATAAGATGTAAATAACTCAAAAAGGGCACCAATGTATATGTTACATTTTTAGAAAAATCTGTGTACCAATTTCATATTTTTTTGGTTTGAAATGAATTAGTGATGAATTATTTAGGTTAAACCACTTTTATTTAAATGCCTACAAAACAGAAAACCACCTTTGAAACAACTCCAAGGGTCAAATTTGTCCGGTTTGGATAGTTGAATGACCCTCAGTGTCTGGTTTCGCAGTTTAGGGTTGAAAATCATACTTCTACAATAGTTTGATGGTGAAAATAGGACTTTTCCATTATAATATGAGAAAATAGCTTCGTATAAATATGTTAGAAACTAAATATTGTTGTGTACACCGTACAGCTCTACCTACTTCTAATTATCTGGCTCTTAGTGGTATGGGGCAAGGTAAATATCGGCAACCAGAGGCTTGCATCAAGGTACCATTGTACAAGTCTCACTAACTATACATTACACCTGGCACGGGGCTTTGAATCTGATCTCTTCGCTGATAGGCCTGAACTGTGCGGTCGACAAAAAAAAACAGAGATCACCTTCATCTTTGATCCACTGATGACCACCTCTTTTCTCCTTTCTCCACAACTCCCTCATGGGCTTCCTTGAGGCTATATATGGCACAATTCAACCGGACACTATGGAGCAAACAATATATGCCACTCTAATTAGGTGATAATGGAGTTTGAAGGTGCCCGAGATTTGGTCGGTGTTAGTGGTGTAGACATTGCTTATTGGTAATAGCCACTACGGACATGAATTTGATATGACTTATTGCTAAGCGCAGGTACATTGCCGCACATTAGCGATTTAATAGGTTGTCTCATGTAGTGCCACGTAGGATTTTTACTGATGTGGAGGAGAGAGAGGTGAGAGAATGAGGTCGTTGTTTCGCGAAACAACTGACTTATGAGTTAAATTTGAGGACTACGAGACAACTCTTCCACCATTGTACGAATTTTGTTGCCATGCGACCAATAATATTTCTTTATTTCTCCATAAATTAAGGAATTTTATATTGCTACAAGACAATAAAAATATCCACGTATTATATAGGTTGTCTAATAAGTCTTTCAACATTACGTGTCACCGCAAGAGACCGTCTGTTAGACGACACCAATGTACTTTCCGTAATAGCGATTGAAAGTTGTGGTGCAAGTTTTGTCGGCTCTTTACCATACAAGGTAAGCTACAATGTCACGACATTTTGGAAAGCAAACAAAATGGAAATACCATTCTCGAATCAACCTGCACAAAAAATTCCTAAGAAAATTATATTGAAGGTACCTATGGTTCGAAAACTAGTATTTCACATGTATAGTAAATTTAGGTGGTTTGTCATGAGAGCATGAGCATGTTTTGGTACTAGTATTATATATTGTCCCTTCATCTCAAACGTTATACCTATATTTTTACCATTTCTTGTTGAGACCTCTATAGAAGTAGTGTCACTGCAGCCAATAAAACATATTTCAGAGGTTGGATAAGAACGTAGCTAGGTATTCATCAGTACATGAGAAAACGGAGGAACGTATATTTGGTCAAATTTCTGCTATGTGGCTCTACCAGCATGCTTTCCCTATAAATAAATATATGTTCTTAACAAACTATCATCAGCCACACTGCTCAACATTGATTCCTCATCAAAACCAAAGAGGGCAACATTATTTGGCAGTATCAACATCTTATTCCGGGAGGACCTAACATGGAACAGATGATATGTAGTATGAAGAAAGCCTAGGTTGCTCAAAGTAAACTAACATGGTTCCACTTAATCAAAAGACTGAAAAAGACATGGAATCCCTTGAAACGAACGCCAGCCTCGGTAAACCTCCATTCCGCAAGACTCCTTAGCTTTGCCATCTTTTTTATTTTTGTTCTGTTTAAGAAGTGCCTACCTTTGAATGAAACTTATTCAAGATTTTGGTTAAGTACAGATGGGCTTATAATCTTTCCTAGTAGTAGCTAGGACATGCAAAATAGATTTACACATGCATATTTTGAACACATTTACTCATAATATAAACAGCAAATTAAGCTGAGCTACTGTCCCATCCAAAACGTCAAAATATTGAAAACAGGTCATACCTTATATTTTTTTTATGTAATTATAGTTGGAGTGATCAATTAAGTTATGTAGTCAACTAACAGTGATCACTTTTGTACAACCATTTTCTAGTCATAAAACTTTTCTTCCATCTCTCCTTGTTTCATTTATTTACTTTCTTCCGTTGCATTCCACTTTCTTCTGTGTAGGTATCGATCTGTGGAGAGTAAAACGCTGCAGTACATGAAAAAGGAGTAAAATAATGTGAAAAGTATTCAGAAATAGATCAACAGTGTGTTCAACACCTTAGCTGGTGCGCTATTTGCATATGCTACTTTTCTATTTGCATCTGATATGGAAACACAGGAATATCTGTGTGTTTGAAGGAGTTGCTCCCTCGGTCGACTCGGTCGTAAGAGATCTTAAGGAAGAGCACAGCCTGTGGTGCTTGGCCGGTGCTAAAAAGCTGTAAGGCCTGGGATTAATTGGCGCACTCTAGGCTGCTAGGTCAAGGATTTCTTTGATCTTGTTCTTTTCTGTGGAAAGACAGGAATATCTGTGTGTTTGAAGGAGTTGCTCCCTCGGTCGACTCGGTCGTAAGAGATCTTAAGGAAGAGCGCAGCCTGTGGTGCTTGGCCGGTGCTAAAAAGCTATAAGGCCTGGGATTAATTGGCGCACTCTAGGCTGCTAGGTCAAGGATTTCTTTGATCTTGTTCTTTTCTGTTTCTTAGGCTACAGTTTGTGTTGGATAAACCTATCCCTCATATTGGCCTTGTACAGAGGGAGGAGAGTTATACGTGGATCATTTCTCCCTCTAATACAAAGAAGCGCAGTTCTCATGCGTTTTCGGAAAAATAAAAGGTACGTCCAGCTAAGAAGATTTACTTACTATCTCATGAGAGTGTGTCAACACTCACTGTATCTTCATACTTTTTAACCGGCGTTCTAAAGGCACTTTGCAGAAGATGCCAACCCATTGATACTAGAGCCAGGCCAGCAGAATTAGCAACATTGAAAATTAGGAATATATAGTTTAAAATGGATCGTCTTGCACAATATAGTACTACTGTTTCTCAAAAGGGCAAGAACCAAGAACCAAAGCATCAGACTCACAGCTGAACCATTGTAAGCAAAGAATGGTACAACTTATTATCTCTGTTAACTAGTTTGAGTTCCACGCTGGTTGGCAGATCGACCTTTGTCTACTTTTGAGTTTCAGTCTAACTTGCTTATTACTTGGTGCTGCCTGCAACACCGTATGGCTTATATTCACTGACCATGTACTTCTTGCTATATTATTATTCCTGCAGGCTGCAAAAAGACCCTTCTCTGCTGCTTGTAGGAACTAGGTGTGGGAGCCAAGGCTAACAAAGGTATATATAATATTTGCATATATGCTCTTAAAAATGAGTGCACAAAGCACTGGAACAAGTCTTCTTTTCATGACCAAAAGCAAAAGCAAGACGGGCTGATGCCTGCAAGCTAACACATATGCTTTATGGTATACTAATTCTAATAATACAACTACAGTGAGTGTTATGTGTACCTTTAAGTGATCACGAAATTTTAATACGACACGCTGTCATAGTGTGAAGTGGACATGTTGCTTTGCTGCCTTAGCAGTCTAATTATGGATGTAGAATAATGGTTTCTTTACAAGAAAAAAAGTCGAAATTGCTACCCTCAAGTTGAACAAAGTTCGGATAACCACATAAAGTATATTTTGGTTCATTTTACCCCACAACTATCTCAATCGGTCAAATCTACTTCATCACAAGATTTATCTTTTTATTTCTCCATGCATAAGTGGTGTTTTATGTTAAAATTTTATGGGAGATAGGGGGTCACATAAAGTATTTTAAAAAATATGATATAATTTTATTCATCATCATTACTCATATAACAATGATAAAAAATAATATTATATTTTTAAAAAAACTTTGTGTGATACTCTACCATCCCACAAAGTTTTAACTTAAAACTCTACTTGTGCATGAAGAAACAAAAAAAAGACAAATCTTACGAAGGATAGATTGGACCGACTAAGATAGTTGTGCGTGTAAAATGAACCAAAACATACTTTAAGGGTTATCCGGGCTTTGTTCGTACTTGAGGGTAGTAATTTAGACTTTTTCCTATTTACTTTAGCGGGCGAGAGAGAAATGGGAGCGAGAGAGACAGAGGCGGGGCGCCGGACGGGGTGTAGATGTGGGGGACGCGCGGTGCTGGCGCTTATGCGCAGGCTTTGGGCGCCAGGTGGCTGGTTCAGGCTGACGGGTGGGGCCCAAACGCTGACATGGATATGGGCCCAGAGAGAGAGAGAAAGGTTTTGAACTGGAACAACTTTGTTTAAACCCAAAATTGCGTCAATTTTTTGAATTAAACTGGAAAAACTTTGGAACTACAACACCTAGAGAATTTGGAGCTCTACAACTTTGATGTTGAACATTTTTGCCAAAAGTTTACCAGAAAGGAGATCGAGCAATTTTTCTCGTTGTGAAAGGTTTGAAATTTGAATTTTCATAAATCCTTTTCAAGTAGCCATTTTGTGTACAAGTTTCCAAATATCTAGAGGTCATATTTTTTAACAACAACTGGCTAGTTTTGAAGATGAAACAATGAAGATTGTTTTAGTGGGACATATGCATTTCAAGTTTTCAGATGTATTTCAAATGTTGCCTTGGTCAAAATGGCCAAAAGTCACATTTTGCTGATTTTGAAATCAGGGTTTTTACCAAAGTTTGACTGCCAATTTGAATGACTTAAACTCAAAAGGTTTAAACTTGCTCTATACCATTGGAAAGGTATGGAGCTCTAGTTTTAAAATATGAAAAAACATTTGGACACTTTTGAATTAAAATTTGAATAAAATTTTGTTTGATTTTCAAACCTACAAGAGGTCTTTAGCCATGATCACATGTACATACAAAATGCATGTGAAATGTTAAGTGCATGGTGCTTATGTAAGGAACATGCATGTCATTATTATGCAATTGAGGTTAAATTATTCTTGTTCAGCATAATTAAACCTTGGGTTTTCACAATGATATGGAAAGAAATTGATTAGTTACTCTCACATATGCCTTGTTTTTTATTAAATAATTAAATTGAATAATTCCTATGAAACAATTGTAATTAAAGTATGATTAGAACCAATCTCATGTTTTTAAATCTAAATATAATATGAATTGATCCACCATAAATAATTCAATATCTATTTCTCAAAAATAAAATAAACGCATCGTGTAGTCCTTTGTTTCTCTTTCATGATTCAAATCATCCGATAGTCATGCCTTGCTACCGTAGCTTCATCTTAGCATTTCTCCTGTGTTCGTTGTAGCTAGTACTATGATTTTTAAGAATATCTTATTATTGCTTGATGTATTGTTCTTAGTTATAAATTGCATACTTGTTTGTAGTTGGTCTGTTTACGCTGAGGAACATTCTAAGCAAGTGGGAACCTTTGATTTATTTTTGAGGCAAGTGGTCCTTCAACATTAACCATTGTACCTAGTTTATTATATATCATGTGATGTCACATGTTATTTATATCTGCTTGCATTAGATGTCAATTTGATGGGAACCCATGATAGGTTGTTTACTAGATTTTTATGATCATTCATTGTTCCCTTTAAAGGTACCTTGCTATGTGTGGATCTTGCTTAGTTGCTCAAACATGGGATGGTTTGGTTTTAATTAATTTGATTAATTGAACTATGCAATATGGGTTTTGGTAATCTTTTAGCAACATGGAACCTTAGGGGCTTGAGAAAGTGTTGGTTTTGGTGGAGGGTTATGTCGATGATTTATGTGGAGCACGTCTGCCTGGGGGTACCCCAGAGAGTAGATTTATAGGTCTCGCCGAGTTCTAGAGACGACAGTACACGAATAACACAAAGATTTAGACAGCTTTGGGCCGTGAGTAGCATAATACCCTACGTCCCGTGTGTTTGATTGTATTGTACGTGTGATTGAGTTGTTTTGAGGGGGTCCCTGCTCCTCCTTATATATCCGGGGAGCAGAGTTACAAATCGATTACACAAACTACTCGTATTCGGCAAGGATGGTTACAATAAGGTAATCTATCATGTATACTATTCGAATACGAGTAGTTTCACTAATTGACTACATCGTCCTATACCCTATCTGGCTAGTCCAAAGTAGTCAGATCACAACTCTCCATATCGAGTAGTTTAATTCCTTAGATGAGTGGCCCAAGGGATCCTGGCCCCATAAGCCCCCGAGTATCTTGCGCCTTTGCTTCAACTCTTGAATCTTTTTAACATCTTCGAGTAGTTAGAGCTAAGCCCAAGACGCTCAAATCTCTTATGACGAGTAGTTTCATTAGAGTGCATCTTTTGATGCACCCAATAGGTGTAGCCCCCGAGCCTCCGAGTACTCGTTAAGCAGTCGAATGTTGCAGAAACTAATCTTGAATTTCACCTGAGTAGTCTAATGGTGCGCACCAAGTAGACGCAACCATTAAGTGAAACCATCGAGCTTCGAGTAGTTTTGTTAAAACTAGTCAAAGGTCTTGGATAAAGCATAATAGGCTTAAAAGAAATTGTATCTTTCAAATGCAGCCCCCGTGTCCATGAGTACTTTTAAGTAGTCGTTGGGTCGAGTACTGCTCCCTTTATTTACTCTGAGCAATGAATGCTAATACATACTCGATGATTGTTTCCTCCAGGATGTGCGTACTTTTTCGAGCAGCCGCATAAGCATGAATTGATCAGCTATAGTTTTGTATCTATGAGTGGTTTTGTTAAAACTAGTTGAAGATATTTTCCATGGCTTGCCTCCTTAAATCTCGGAGGAAATCAAATCTCGGATTATCCGCTAACAACCCCCGAGCTTTAAAACAAAAAATATCTTTGATTTGAAGATCTAAACAATCACCAGGAATCTGTTGTCATTGAATCCGATATTTTTGTCGGGAAAAACTAACTTGGGAATGCAAAGCCATTCCTTGTAACAGAATGCGTGTAACACCCTAAAAATGCCTATTTTTAAAAATTTAGTAATTAAATTGTTTTTATTTAATTTTATGCTCATATTTATCTAAGGAAAATAAATTATTTATGAGAAATAAAATTAAATATAAGGTTAGAAACATTTTTGTTGCATTCGTGTCGGCTGCATTGAGTTTTGTTTGTGTGTGGTTCAATTAGAATTTAAATTCTGTTTAAATTCGAATTTGAATCGCTGAGTTTGGAGCTCTAGAAAAGTTTCTGCGGCCCGAGTCCGTTTTTCCACCCTTAACTTTTTCCCCCGGCCAAACTTGCCCCTCCAACTTTCTTCTCCAGTCGGCCCAGCCCCTTTCTCTTTTTCCTCACGTGCGGCCCAGTCCGGCCCAGCCGCGGCCTGCAGCCCACCTCACGGCCCAGCTCTCTCCCTCTCTCTTCCCCTCGGGCCGAGCCACGCTCGGCCCGATTCGGGCCCAAGGAGCGACGCGGCCTGTTGCGGTTTTCCCCTCCCCGGCCGGCCCAGCTTCGCCCGGCCCATCTTCCACCGCGCGGCCCACGATGCTCCGCCCTCCCGAGTCCGTCGCGAACTCGCCGCCGCCGGATTCCTTGGCGTGCGCGCCACGGTCACCTCGGCGTGCGCGCGAGACAGGCCGACTGGTTGAGCACGACTGGAATTCACTTAATGTAGTAATTATGATGGTGATAAAATGGAACAACTAAAATTGCTAACGCAGTTCAGCCGTGTCAAGCCTTTCTTTTAAGCCTTCATTACCCGTGTTGTATTTGCTAAGTAAGACAATTACTTACACTTGCCATTCAACCAAATCCCGGATGGGTAACAGATGGATTAGATGGTACTGCTGCTATTGAATTTCCTGAAGATCTGCCATTCTACTAGCTGTGCTCAACCAGTCGGTGTCCCTGTGGATTATGGTTATCGGCTTCGTCTTCGTCTTCGTTTAGAGAGAGTTAATAAAGAGTCTTCCGCTGTTTTATTTAGTTATTTTAGTCAAACTCTGATGTAAAACCATTTTATTCGAGCATATGTACTCTGTTTATCATATTTGTTAGCTATATGTGTTCTGTGGACTTCCTGGGCACACATATAGAAGCATTCGGGTTTCTGTGTAAATCCGGGTCTGACAGATTGGTATCAGAGCCGTGCTGACTGTAGGAACGCAGCCTAGTTAGAACGGTTGATAAATCATTAGGAGACCACCATGATTTTGTTTCAGATCATTTAGTTACGTTTTTTTTTTCAAAACCAGTTCTGTTGAGTCTTGAGTGAATCATGTCCTTGGGTGCTTGATTTTGCTGTTATTATGCCTATGTTTGATTTGGATCTTTGTAATGATTGTGATGGTCATAGACGCAAGTCTATCTCCATCTAGATATAGGACTAAGGTTTAAGGAATATTAGTGAATAAATAGTTGGGTTATCTATCTCCCTTGCACTTTCTTTGTCTTACTCTCTATACATCTGAATCCTATCCTTTCAAGTACTGCTATCTTCTTATGCACCATCTGCAAGCATGGGTTATCTAATACCAGTTGGCGGGAATACTGATGAGAGATCTCTTGATATGGTAGATGGTTAACACCAGAGGCAACCCCGGAGGCAGTGGAAGCATCCAGAAACAGAACCCGCCACCTCCACCACCACCACTCACCATGGAGCAGATGATGCAGATGCAACTTCAGCTGACACAGCAGATGGCGCAAACCATAGCACTGATGCAGCAGAATCAGCAGAACCCGCCTCAACAGCACTACGTGCAACCCCGAGATAAAAGGGGTGAGTTTATGAAGGGACGCCCTCCTACCTTCAACAAGTCTAGCGACCCAATGCAAGCAGAGGACTGGCTCAAGGCAGTGGAACGACAGCTGGACATCGCACAGTGCAACGACCGGGAGAAGGTGTTGTATGGAAGTGGACAGCTCCAGGGAGCAGTTTTGGATTGGTGGGATGCGTACCAGTATGCTCACCCCAATCGTGATCAGATCACTTGGCAGGAGTTCCGCGACAGCTTCCGTTCTCACCACGTGCCGGAAGCGCTGATGACCTTGAAGAAGAAGGAGTTCCTGGCGTTGAAGCATGAAGGTATGAGTGTCACCGCTTATCGTGACAAGTTCATTGAGTTGGCCCGTTATGCTCCAGAGGACGTGAATACGGATAGGAAGAAGCAGACCCGATTCCGAGATGGCCTGCATGATACACTCCAGTACCAGCTCCTATGCTCTAGGTTCGCCACTTTTCAAGAACTGGTGGATAGCGCACTACTGCTGGAGCACAAGCGCCGTGAGCTGGAAGAAAAGAAGAGGAAGCTTCAAGGCACACCGTCAGGAAGCAATGTTCGCCCTCGCTTCAATCCTCAGCAAGGAAACCAGCAGATGGTGACCCCAGTGCGTTTCCAGGGACAGTCCGGTTAGATGAACCGCAACCAGTATCAGCAACGTCCCCAGTACCAGCCACGTCCCCAGTACCCCTCAGCACTACCTCAGCAGCGTCCTCAGAACTAGCCACAGAGTGGTCCTGTCCAACGCCCCAATCCAACCAACAATGCACCTACGGCTCCGAGGATTGGGCAACCGTTGGTCAGAACAACAATCAGAGGATTGGGCAACCGCAGAACCAGAACGGGAATCAGCAGCAGAACCCAGCGAGAGGCAAGGTCAACCACATGGGTGCGGAAACTGCAGAAGGAGCAACGGATGTCGTTGTGGGTACGTTCCCTTTCAACTCGACTCTCGCAACTGTTTTGTTTGATACTGGAGCTTCGCATGCTTTCATATCTGCTGCTTTCGTGAAAAAGAACATGATGATCTTGCAACCTATGGGAAACCCCATGGTAGTTAGTTCACCCGGGGGAGAGCAGCGTGCCACATTACGTTGCCCCTGTATCACCATCACAATAAGGGGGGTAGACTTTGTGGTAAACCCAATAGTCCTAGAAACCCTTGGGTTTGACTTGATTCTGGGTATGAGCTGGTTAGCCAGATATGATGGGGTGATTCAATGCTCCAAGAGAACAGTGCAGCTGACAGCAAAGACTGGTGAGAAAGTGGAGTACCAAGCAGCTAGTCCCTTGGGACACAATCAGATCTACCAAGCCGAAGGTGTAGCACTGGAAGACATCAGAGTGGTGTGCGAATTCCCAAACGTGTTTCCAGATGAGTTACCAGGTATGCCCCCAGACCGCGAAGTTGAATTTGTTATTGATCTTAAGCCTGGTACCGCACCTATAGCTAAGAGGCCATATAGAATGGGAGTAAAAGAACTAGAGAAACTTAAGGAGGAATTGAGGGCATTGTTAGCAAAAGGGTATATTCGTCCTAGTTCATCCCCTTGGGGGGCACCAGTTTTGTTTGTGGATAAGAAAGATGGGACCCAGAGATTGTGTGTGGATTATCGAGCTTTGAATGAAGTGACCATCAAGAACAAGTACCCGTTGCCAAGGATTGATGATCTCTTCGACCAGTTGAAAGGAGCGTGTGTGTTCTCTAAGATCGATCTCCGATCCGGTTACCATCAGATGAGGATACGAGTGACTGACATCCCCAAAACAGCCTTCACAACCCGATATGGACTATATGATTTCACTGTCATGTCTTTTGGTTTGACAAATGCACCGGCATACTTCATGTATTTGATGAACAGTGTGTTCATGGACTATCTTGACAAATTCGTAGTGGTGTTCATTGATGATATTCTGGTTTTCTCCAAGAATGAGGAAGAGCATGAAGAACATCTGAGGTTGGTGATGCAAAGACTCCGTGAGCATCGGTTGTATGCCAAGCTGAGCAAGTGTGAGTTTTGGTTGAAGGAAGTAGCATTCTTGGGACACGTACTGTCCAATGGTGGAGTGGCAGTAAATCCGAAGAAGGTTAGTGATGTGTTGAATTGGAATCCGCCTAAGGATGTGAGTGAAATCAGGAGTTTCCTTGGAATGGCTGGATACTATCGGAGGTTCATTGAAGGATTCTCCAAGATTGCTAAACCCTTGACGGCGTTATTGGAGAAAAATGCCAAGTTTGTCTGGACTGAGGAGTGTCAAGTCAGCTTTGAGGAATTGAAGAAGAGGTTGACAACGGCACCTGTGCTAGTATTGCTAGATATAACCAAAAGCTTCTCTATCTACTGCGATGCATCTCGTCTAGGATTGGGATGTGTGCTCATGCAGGAAGGCAGAGTAGTAGCTTATGCATCGAGACAGCTGAGGAAACATGAGCAGAATTACCCGACACACGATCTGGAGTTAGCAGCTGTGGTGCATGCTTTGAAGATTTGGAGGCATTACTTGATTGGACATAAGTGTGATATTTATACTGACCACAAGAGTCTCAAGTATGTGTTCACACAGTCAGATCTGAATATGAGACAACGTCGTTGGTTAGAGTTGATCAAGGACTACGATCTGGAGATTCACTATCATCCAGGGAAGGCCAACCTGGTGGCAGATGCTCTAAGTAGAAGGAGTTACGTGAATAAGATCACGGGACATTGCTTATCGGAGGAACTCAGTTCAGAGTTTGAGAGGATGAGTCTGGGATTTGTGACCAGCGTCACCGAGATGGCACTAGAACCGACCTTGGAACAAGAGATCCGAAAAGGACAGCTCACAGATGAGAAGATCAAGGAGATCGTGGAACTGGTGGCATTAGGAAAAGCCCCTGGTTTTCGAGTGGATGACCAAGGAACATTGTGGTATGAGAAACAGATCTGTGTACCAGATATAGTACAGATCAGGGATGCAATTCTCAGGGAAGCCCATGAATCGGCGTATTCAATACACCCAGGTAGTACCAAGATGTACCAAGATATCAAAGAGAGATTTTGGTGGTACGGATTGAAGAGAGATGTGGCCACATACGTAGCTCTATGTGACACATGTCAGAGAGTCAAGGCTGAACATCAGAGGCCAGCAGGTTTGCTCCAGCCCCTGAAGGTACCTGAATGGAAGTGGGAAGAAGTCGGTATGGATTTCATCACTGGCTTACCTCGAACTCAGAGGGGATTTGACTCAATCTGGGTAATCGTGGATCGTCTGACCAAGGTGGCGCATTTCCTACCAGTGAAGACCACTTACTCGGGAGCCCGACTAGCAGAGTTGTATATGGAGAGGATTGTGTGTTTGCATGGGGTACCGAAAAGAATAGTGTCTGATCGAGGTACCCAGTTCACATCACACTTTTGGCGACAATTGCATGAGTCTATGGACACTAAGCTACAGTTCAGTTCAGCTTACCATCCACAGACAGATGGGCAGACAGAGCGGACGAATCAGATATTGGAGGATATGTTGAGAGCATGTGCTCTACAATATGGTGCCAGTTGGGACAAGAGTTTGCCGTACGCGGAATTCTCGTACAACAATAGTTATCAGAAGAGTTTGCAGATGGCACCCTTCGAGGCTCTGTATGGCAGAAAGTGTAGGACACCACTATTCTGGAATCAGACAGGAGAAAGTCAGGTATTTGGACCTTAAATACTAAGAGAGGCAGAGCGACAAGTGCAGATAATCAGACAGAATCTGAAAGTAGCACAATCCAGACAGAAGAGCTATGCGGATAACCGACGGAGGGATCTCAGCTTCGAAATTGGAGATTTCGTGTATCTCAAGGTGTCACCCATGAGAGGCGTGAAGAGGTTCAACGTCAAGGGCAAGTTAGCACCTCGATACATTGGACCGTTCAAGGTACTTGGTCGGAAAGGTGAGGTGGCATATCAGTTAGAGCTACCAGAGAAGTTAGCGGGAGTACATGATGTGTTCCATGTGTCTCAGTTGAAAAAGTGTTTGCGAGTACCTGAGGAACAGATTCCGATTGATGAGTTGAATGTGGAGGAAGATCTTACCTATAATGAGCATCCTGTCAGAATTTTGGAAGAGTCAGAAAGAGTCACCAGAAATAAAGTGATCCGGATGTGCAAGGTCCAGTGGAGCCGTCATTCAGTGGATGAAGCGACTTGGGAAAGAGAAGAAGACCTCAGAGCTGAATATCCACAGTTATTCCCATCCACATCCGAATCTCGAGGGCGAGATTCATCTTAAGTGGGGTAGGTTTGTAACACCCTAAAAATGCCTATTTTTAAAAATTTAGTAATTAAATTGTTTTTATTTAATTTTATGCTCATATTTATCTAAGGAAAATAAATTATTTATGAGAAATAAAATTAAATATAAGGTTAGAAACATTTTTGTTGCATTCATGCCGGCTGCATTGAGTTTTGTTTGTGTGTGGTTCAATTGGAATTTAAATTCTGTCTAAATTCGAATTTGAATCGCTGAGTTTGGAGCTCTAGAAAAGTTTCTGCGGCCCGAGTCCGTTTTTCCACCCTTAACTTTTTCCCCCGGCCAAACTTGCCCCTCCAACTTTCTTCTCCAGTCGGCCCAGCCCCTTTCTCTTTTTCCTCACGTGCGGCCCAGTCCAGCCCAGCCGCGGCCTGCAGCCCACCTCACGGCCCAGCTCTCTCCCTCTCTCTTCGGGCCCAAGGAGCGACGCGGCCTGTTGCGGTTTTCCCCTCCCCGGCCGGCCCAGCTTCGCCCGGCCCATCTTCCACCGCGCGGCCCACGATGCTCCGCCCTCCCGAGTCCGTCGCGAACTCGCCGCCGCCGGATTCCTTGGCGTGCGCGCCACGGTCACCTCGGCGTGCGCGCGAGACAGGGCCGCATCCGCACCCCTATAAAGCTCGCATGCCCGGCCGCCGCTGTTTCCTAGCCACCCCGCCGCCGCCTCGCTTCTTCCCCATGCAGCGCCGCCGCCGTGAGCAGAGCAGCGCCGCCGGACGCCCTCCGCCCCGATTCGCCGTCGTCGATCCTCCCCGGGAGAAGCCGAAGCCACCACGAGTTTCCTCGCGTCGCGCCGGATCTTCTCCGCCGGTCCACGCCGCCGTTCGACCGCCGGAGCGCCTCCTCCACGTGGTGCCATCGCCGCCGACCCCCTGCCTCCGCCGAGGGCCAAATTCCGGCCACCGACGTCTCCATCCACCGCTGGTGAGAAGCCCCACATGCTCTCCTCGCTCTCCTCCACCTCCTACACTAGACCCCGACCGCCCTAGGTCGCCGGTGCGCCGACACCGCCGCCGGCCAGAGCCGCTGTCGGCAATGGGGAAGAAGGCCCCGCGCCCTTTTGCACAAAACCCCCTGGAAGAACTCCACCCCTACGCTTAAACCCATACCGGTCAACCCCCAGTCAGCCGTGCCAGTTTTTCAAAAGAACCCCTGTCCTTTCTCAAAATTAACCCGCAGTCCAAATCTATTCAAAAATAATTGCAATTAAGTCCTGATTTTTACAGAAAACCCCCTGTCTTATTTAAAAATAGTACCCGAGATCCTGCTTTGGTTAATTTGCAAATAAACCCTCCTGTTTTTATATAAAATTATGTTTTAGCCCCTGAGTTTTTGCAAATAAGCCCCTGGAACTTTTAAAACTTTGCCAGCAAGTCCCAGAACCTTAGAAAAGCCATAACTTCTTCGTTTTAGCTCCGATTTGAGTGATTTTCGCGCTCACGTGTTTGTAGCGAAGCGTAGATTAGTTTTTCAGCCTTCTTTTGTTCTGTTCCTATTGTTTGGTGTACTGTTCTAATAGATTAATATTGTTTGCATGTACTGGCTTGTGTGGATGTTTGTGTGTTGTTGTATGAGTCTAGTCGGTGAGCCGTACGCGTTTGAGTTCGAGGGTTACGAGGAGCAAGACCAACAGCAGCAGCAAGAGCAACAGCAGCAGTTTGACGAAGGCAAGTACAGCACGGAAAATCCTTGCTACCTAAACACACTTTTACATTATTTACTGCATATGCATGTGTCTAAATTGTTCCTATTAAGGCTATTCCTAGCTTTGTTTATCCTATACCTTGAATTACCCTGGGTTATTGCATTTGGGTAGACCTTTGCTAAGCGTAGCTACTGTCACCAATGTTTAACTGTTAATCTTGACTTAATGGTTCACTTCAATGTTAATGTTAAAATTTGCTTTTTAGCAACATGGATCAGGGAGCTGGGGCGTATGCTTCATGCTTGGCCCTAGTGTCTCTCCGTAAGGACTGGTTCTTAAAGCGGCAACCCAGGAACCTGTTGCCACCACTGGAACTATAATGGCTCTGGTCTTGGTTAAGGAACATGTACGGCTCTAGCTTGACAGTAGTTACCGACGGGCCGACGGCGTTATGGGAAGCATGGGTGAGAGTATGGTTTGATCCACCGAGGACGGAGTATCCGTTGGCTATGTCCCCGTGAGGCACAGTCCCGTGTTGGGAGCTTCCGTATGGCGGGGGTTCCACACGTTGCGCTATTTATTTTGTTGTTGTTATTCTTTTCCGCGCTAGGACGCCATTGACCCCCTCGTGTTGCGACATGGGCGTCAGTCAATCTCGGTGCCTTGGGTCATGCTGCCTAGGTTGTACCATAACGGCTACTGTTTTGCTAGGGTGTCTTGTGAAAAGCCTCGTAGCGTCCCTATGCAGTCACACCTCGGAAGTGTTGATGTGCGTGGTTGGGTGCAAAGTTCCTTTGAACTTTTACGCGACTGGTGGGTAAAGGGCAAAACCTCTGCAGAGTGTATAATCTATCATGATAGCCTTGCTCAGAGTCAAGAGCGGCCTGGATCCTTTTTGATTAGAAGATGATGTTCATTATTGTTTAATGTTCACCTCCACTATATTAATTGGGTTGCAACTGGAATTCACTTAATGTAGTAATTATGATGGTGATAAAATGGAACAACTAAAATTGCTAACGCAGTTCAGCCGTGTCAAGCCTTTCTTTTAAGCCTTCATTACCCGTGTTGTATTTGCTAAGTAAGACAATTACTTACACTTGCCATTCAACCAAATCCCGGATGGGTAACAGATGGATTAGATGGTACTGCTGCTATTGAATTTCCTGAAGATCTGCCATTCTACTAGCTGTGCTCAACCAGTCGGTGTCCCTGTGGATTATGGTTATCGGCTTCGTCTTCGTCTTCGTTTAGAGAGAGTTAATAAAGAGTCTTCCGCTGTTTTATTTAGTTATTTTAGTCAAACTCTGATGTAAAACCATTTTATTCGAGCATATGTACTCTATTTATCATATTTGTTAGCTATATGTGTTCTGTGGACTTCCTGGGCACACATATAGAAGCATTCGGGTTTCTGTGTAAATCCGGGTCTGACAATGCGATACGCCGGAGATACTGTTCCAAACAGTAACCCTAACGAAGGTTATAAATCTGAAGTGAGACCTTTATTTGTTTCTTAGCTTTGAGCGTAACACCATTGCTTTTCTTCTTTTCATCGTAGCTTCCTGAGCATTTAGAACTTTCTCTGTTCCCATCTCTTGTGAATGCGAGAGAAAAGCAAAGTCTTTACTCGATCTGCAACCATGGGTCAAAAGAAAGCTGACGCCAAAAACACTGAGAAAGCCACCTCTGCTAAGCCTGCGGAAAAGAAAGCACCGAGGAAAAGGGTTTCCTTGATAGATCTAAACACAAGCCAGATTGCAAAACCCATCCTTCTCCCGCCGATGCTTGGAAATATTGCACCGCGAAGGAAGGAGATCTCCATGACCTAGTGGCGCAAGGTTCGCTTTTGTCCCAGGAAACTCTTGAGTGGAGAGCTCATTTCGATTGCAATTTCCATTTGAAAATACAAATGAAATTCCTTTATTCGTATCTTTCTGTGAACGTGGAGATGGCCTTCCAATCTCTTCCTTCTTCCGCGAGCTCCTTGATTTTTACAAACTCCAACTCCATCATCTGAATCCTAATGGGATTGTGAACATTGCTGTTTTTGTTCATGCTTGTGAAACATTTCTTGGCATCAATCCCAATCTTGCTCTCTTTCGCACTCTTTACCATATAAAGCTGCACCCAAATTTTCAAAGGATGGAAGTGGTTGGAAGAGCGGGAATAAATTCTGCTAGAGGATGAAACAGCAGTGGTTTTCCATGCCACTAAAGGAGCCATGTGTGTGGGGCCAACATCCCTAGGGCCACTCATCTAAGGAATTAAACTACTCCATATGGAGAGATATGATCCGACTGCTTTGGACTAGCCAGATAAGGTATAGGACGATGTAGTCAAATAGTAAAACTACTCGTATTCGAATAGTATACATGATAGATTACCTTATTGTAACCTTCCAGGTCGGATACGAGTAGTCTTTGTGATCGATTTGTAAATCTGCTCCCCGGGTATATAAGGAGGAGAAGGGACCCCCTCAAAACAACTCAACTCACGTGCAATACAATCAAGCACACAGGACATAGGGTATTACGCTACTCGCGGCCCGAACCTGTCTAAATCTTTGTGTTGTTCGTGCACTGTCGTTCCTAGAACTCGGCGAGACCCACCAATCTACTCTCTTGGGTACACCCAGATAGACGTGCTCGATATAAATCATCGACACTTGGCGGCCACCGTGGGGCCTCTCACCGAAAGCTCACCATCAGGGACGATGGGATTCACCACCTTCAAGATTGCCGACGTCAAGGAAGGAGCCACATTCGTTTTTGGTGCATAGACGTTCATCGCCGAAAGTAACGGTAGGTTCGCGAGCTACCTTGCGAACAACCCCGGCCCCTACTCGACGACTATTCCTAGATCGACCTCGGCCCTAATTCCGAGTTTGACCCCAACTCCAAGCTCGCTCGGGATCCCCCAAGTCGAGTCCGGGTACAGCCCGACTCCGAATACGGAGAAGGCAGGGAACTCCGAGTTGGCCACGCCATCGGACAACCCCCCAGATCGACCCCCGCTCCAACTCTCCAACAAACCGCACCATATAAACAGATACGTACCACAAAGGCAGGAGCAAGGATGACTCAGGAACCTCTCTCGAAAGCAGATCATCCCGACAACCTCGAGCTGACATCAACGCCATCAAGGGACGACGACGATGACTTCACTATCCTGCTAAGTGACGCTCCAGACAACGTCGCGTGCCTACATCATCACGCTCACTTCAACACAAAGTTCGTGTTGGAGGAACCACTCGTTCGTCTCCTGTCCGGACTAGTCGTAACTAGAACACCAGGAGGACTCGCTGTCCACTGCCCTGGGGCGATTCCGGCCGACACTTACCGGGACAACGAATCTAGACTTGCTGCCGTCATCCTGGAGGAACTCCCCTTTCAAGACGGTAAAACTGCATCGCTCACTACTTCAACCGAAAGCTCAAGCGAAAACTTCTCAGCCACTCAGATTGTCCTCTCCCTTAGCGAACATGGCCCAAGTCATCAAGTGTTCATGGCTGGCAATAAGGACCAAGGCACCCAATACGATCGCGAGCTGATCACCGACGTATCAGAAGAGGAACACACTGCTGACGGAGAAACAGAGGAGAAAAAGACCTCATGCCAAGCAAGGAACGCCGCGATATGCGCCAATGCCATACGAAACCTTACACAGGATTTCGACATGGTCGGGGATCAGTTAGTATCCCAAAATGCGCCATTAAACATCTCCGTCGCGGCAGAAATTGTCAGGGCCATGCTCGACACCCCTGCCATCAGACAAGTACTCTCGCTCCTCGACACAACTCACAAGGCTACGAACCAAGCGAATCCTAGCCACCACACACCAGATACAAGACGCCCAGATGCTGAGAGGCCTCCTCCACATGAAGCCTCAATTGCTACCACAGGAGGACATCGACGCGACCGAGACGCTGATCGCAATCACCAGCAGGGGAGAGGACGCAGTAACAACCAAGATGATGCAAGGCCATGAGATCGAGACCTTCGCAACATCACTAATGACAACCATGATGCTCGCTCTGTTATCCAGTCGTGTCGACAGCTGCGCGTGGAATCCAAACTCCGTCGTCGCGCAGACTACGACCACAACTACGGGCCTCCACCCCATCACAATTACAGAACCCGACCACGCGATTAGGAACACCATCACGATCGTCACGAAGAACGTCGCAACAATCGCCGAGGAGAGCATCGTAATGATCGTCACTGACACCAAGAGTCCTCAAATCATGATGACCGACTTCTCCAAAACTACAATCGTGGACGACAATACGACTCTGACCACACCTCTAGCTTCCGGAGCGATCGTTCGCCAAGTGATAAATATGACGGCTTCCCAGCTTTTTCCAGGCACATAAAAGAAATTCAATGGCCAAGCAAGTTCAAACCTACATGAATTGAAATGTTAACGGGCAAGCAAGACCCTGAACAATGGCTCCGAATCTATTCTACAGCCATCCAGATGGCCGGGGGATCCAACGACATCAAAGTTAGTTACTTCCCCGTTATGCTAGATACTACACCCCTGACATGGCTCGAGGGCCTCCGCCCCGGGTCCATCGACTCCTGGGATGATCTCACCAGGAAATTCACCACCAACTTCTAGGGAACCTGGGCTCGGCCCGGAACCCTCTATGAACTGGCAGCTTGTAAGCAAGGAAAAGGAGAAACCTTGCGAAAATACATCAAGAGATTTTTCGATAAAAGAGCTACAATCGTGGATATCTCTGACCGGGAAGTAATTGACTGCTTTCATGATGACCTCTACACCCGGGAATTACACCGTGAGTTCGGCCGACGTTGTCCGAAAAACATCAGCGAGCTACGACGCATTGTCGCTGAATGGGCAGACCAAGATGACCGCGAGCGGGAGCGCTTTGACAGACATCACGATAACAATACCAACAATCACAGCAAAGACAATGGCAACCGACGCAATGATCGCCCAAACAACCGGGATTTCAATCGCGACAATAGGAAGCGCAAGCCAGACAACACAGTCGCGGCAGTCCAACGCCGTAGTCGCAAGACTCGTTCAGTGGCAGACGTCATGAACGGTCCTTGCCCATACCATCCCAATGGCAAGCACACAATGGTAAAATGCTTCCACCTAAAGCAGGAGTTCGACAAGCAAACACCAGACGCTCCCAAAACCAACAAGAAAAGGGAAGACAAATATGACAAAGACCCTGGCAATAACTTTCCAAATGTCGAGAATGTCGTAGCTGTACTATTCAGTGGAGAAACTTTGAACCGGTCGAAGCGCGCCAAGAAGCTAACCTTGCGAGAGATCATGGCGATAGAGCCTGCCACCCCAACATACTTAAGGTGGTCAGAAGTGCCCTATCACATTCTCAAGAACAGACCAATGGACCAACTTTGCAAATCCCGGGAGATATCCTCTTGTTTTAAACCCAGTCGTGGCGCAAGCCAGACTGACTAAAATACTCATCGATGGAGACAGCGGGCTTAATGTCATCTTCGCAAACACATTCAAGAAGATGGGCCTAGACATTACAAAATACCTCCAGCCTACAGACGCTCCATTCTATGGCATTGTCCTAGACAATGCAGCAATCCCTCTAGGTTAGGTCACACTACTAGTTACCTTCGGGACGGAAGCAAACTTCAGAACCGAGTACATCAAGTTTGAGGTTGCAGACTTCGAGACCTCATATCACGTGATTCTTGGGCGACCAGCCCTCGCCAAATTTATGGCGATCCCGCATTATGTATACTTGGTTCTCAAGATGCCTGCTCCTAAAGGAGTACTTTCCCTAAAGGGAGACTTAAAGATATGATATGATTGCGACATCGAGGCAGCAGAATTCGCCGCCACTTCGCACGTACCTACCTAGATGCTGGAAGTACTCGCCTTGGCCAAGAAGTTGAAGGAAGACGACCTAGAAGTGCCCAACAAGAAGTCAACAAGTACCAACTTCAAGCCCTCCGAAGAAGTACAGCTCAAAACTGTAGATCTTGGGACGGGCGATCCGTCCAAAACTGCCCTTATAGGGGCAGATTTAGACTATAAATAGGAAGACACGCTCGTCAAGTTCCTCCGAGATAATAAAGATATATTTGCTTGGAAACCATCTGATATGCCTGGTGTTCCTAGAGAACTTGTCGAGCACAAACTAAACGTTGACAAGAATGCAAAACCCAAAAAACAGCGCCTCTGACGATTTGCACAAGATAGACGTGAGGCAATAAAAGAAGAACTCGCCAAACTACTGGCCGCAGGCTTCATCAAAGAAGTCTTCTATCCCGAGTGGTTGGCCAATCCAGTGTTAGTTTGGAAGAAAAACAACAACGAGTGGCGGATGTGTGTCGACTACACAGATTTGAACAAGCACTGCCCAAAAGATCCCATGGGACTCCCACGCATTGATCAAGTCGTGGACTCCACTGCGGGATGCGCACTGCTCCGTTTTCTGGATTGCTATTCAGGATACCATCAGATAGCACTAAAGAAAGAATTTCAGATCAAAATATCTTTCATCACCCCCTTCGGTGCTTACTGCTATACAACTATGTCTTTTGGATTGAAGAACGCCGACGCTACATATCAGCGAGCCATACAAATGTGTCTATCCAAACAAATTGGGCGCAATGTAGAGGCATATGTTGATGATGTGGTCGTCAAAACAAGGCAGTCAGAACATCTCATCAATGATCTTCAAGAAACATTCGACAACCTTAGAACATTCCATTGGAAACTTAACCCAACCAAATGTGTCTTCGGTGTTCCATCAGGGAAACTTTTGGGGTTCATAGTCAGTAACAGGGGCATCGAAGCCAATCCGGCAAAGATTTCAGCAATCCTTACAATGGAAGCACCAAAGAACGTAAAAGATGTCCAGAAGCTGACATGATGCATCGCGGCCTTAAACAGGTTCATCTCAAGACTAGGGGAAAAGGGCCTCCCTTTCTTCAAATTGCTTAAAAAACATGATAAGTTTTCATGGACGAATGAAGCACATATGGCATTTGAAGAACTCAAAACATATCTATCCACTCCGCCAGTACTCGTAGCACCTTTGAAGGGTGATCATCTCTACATATACATTGCAGCGACAACCCATGTGGTCAGCACTGTAATAGTTGTCGAAAGACAAGAGGACGGCCATGTATTCCCAATACAGCGGCCAATTTACTACATCGGTGAAGTACTCTCCAAGTCCAAGATTCGTTATCCGCAAGTCCAAAAATTACTCTACGCCATCTTCATCATATCACAGAAGCTACGGCATTATTTCCAAGCTTTTCACATCAGTCGTAACTAAATTCCCGCTAGGCGAAATCCTCAATAATCCAGACACAACAGGTCGCATCTGCAAATGGAAGGCCGAAATTGGAGCGTACCACCTTGACTTCATATCTCAAATAGCCGTCAAGTCCCAGACTCTTGCTCACTTCACAGTCGAATGGACAGGAATTCAAAATTCTGCGACAACCACTCGACCTGAGCACTGGATCATGTATTTTGATGGGTCACTTAAACTTGAAGGAGGAGGCGCAGGTGTACTTCTTATATCTCCTAAAGGAGATCAACTTAAATACATTCTACAAATCCTGTTTCAGGTCACCAAATTAAGCAGAGTATGAGGCTATGCTGCACGGGCTCCGCCTGGCCGCATCACTCGGTATCAAGCGACTTGTTGTTTATGGCGATTCGGCTATCACCATCAACTAAGTTAACAAAGACTGGGACGCTTCTAAAGAGACAATGGATGCCTACGTTCACGAGGTTTGTAAATTAGAACGAAACTTTCTGGGCCTGGAGTTTCACCACGTCGTTCGTGACTACAACATCGCAGCAGATGCCCTGTCAAAGCTAGGATCTCGCTGAGCCGACGTCCCAGCAGAAATATTTGTCCAAGAACTACTCCAGCCATCCATTAAAGGACCAGCACGAGCTGAAACCATGCAATCCCAGTCCCAGCTAGAAACACAGATCATGGTAATCGACACTGACTGGATGACTCCTTTCATCGAGTACTTGAAAGACCACAAATTGCCAAAGCAGAAGCCAGAGGAAATACGTATTCAACGACGAGCTGCTAATTACGTAGTAGTGGACAATGTACTCTATACGCATGGGGCTTCAGCCAACGTCTTAATGAAATGCATCACAATTGATCAAGAAAAATCCCTACTACAAGAAATTCATAGAGACGTGTGTGCTAATCATGCTGCTTCATGAACCTTGGTCGGCAAAGCTTACAGAGCAGGTTTTTTCTGGCCAACAGCCAAGCACAATGCAGCAGACATCGTCAAAAAATGTCAAGGATGTCAATTCTTCGCACGACATGCTCATGTTCCAGCACACGACCTCAACACTATCCCACTATCATGGCCTTTCGCTTGTTGGGGTCTTGATCTCGTTGGCCCGCTCACCAAAGCTCCAGGTGGATTCGAGTGGCTCGTTGTAGCCATTGATAAATTCACTAAGTGGATTGAAGCAATACTCTTAGTAAATGCTAAAGCCAGTAATTTGATCAAATTATTTGATGGTATTGTCCAGAGATTTGGAATTCCTCACAGCATCATCACAGACCTAGGCTCTGTATTCACCAGCGAAGAATTCGAAGACTATTGTGACAGATACTCCATTGTGATACATTATGCTTCAGTTGCTCATCCTCGTGCCAATGGACAGGTGGAAAAGGTGAATGGTTTGTTACTGCAAGGGTTAAAACCTAGATTGTATAAGCCTCTAAAGAAATATAGTGGTAAATGGGCAAAGGAGTTGCCCATGGTGCTTTGGGGGCTACGCACCCAACCCAGCAGGGCTACCGGCCAATCACCATATTTCCTGGTTTACGGCTCTGAAGCAGTTTTGCCTGCCAATCTTTTATGGGAAGCTCCGCATCTGGAGAATTACGATGAACAACTCGCTCATCAAGAAAGGTCTCAAGATGTTGATGGCGTCGAGGAAGCTCGGGTAGTAGCTCTTATTCAAAACACGCGTTATCTTCAAGGATTGCGTCGCTTTCATCAATGCCCTGTTCAACTTCGATCCTTTACTATAGGAGACTTGGTACTACGCCGAATCCAAAAGACTGAAGGGTTGCACAAGCTTATGTCTCGATGGGAAGGTCATTTTCTTGTAAAACAAGTCATTGGACCTGGTACGTACCGGCTGCAAACCCCGGAGGGAGAGGAATTGCCAAATGTATGGAACATAGATCATCTCCGCAAATTTTACCCGTAACACGGGAGATTTTATTTGAGTCGTTGTAAAACAACCCTTGATCACAAATTAATAAAGTTATATTTCTCTGTCATCTACAAGTCATGGCATCTTTTATCTCATTAGATAAAACTATACCATGTACATATCGACGCTAGTCATCGCGTGGTATTCGAGTAGTCTTCTACTCTCGCTCAAGAGAAGCCAAGATTCCCTTTTAAAAGGAGGTATCAAAATACCTAAAAATCTTGGATGAGTTACCCTCACCTATACATGGTTGAAGGCGATAATCTCCTTTCTTTTGATTATTTGGCTTTCTCGGTGAAAGCATCAAGAATTAGTGTTATCCAACTACACTCATTCTCCCTCTCCTATAAAAGTCACCTAAAGGTGCTCCAAAGTACTAAGAAGTACAACATACTTATGCCTATATGCATAACTTTTCTCCCTGCATTAGCAAAATTGCTAAACCATAACAAGGCTTGATTCAACTTCTTCTAGTTGCGAACTTTATACAACCACTGGACTACTTAAACTATAGTCACTCATCAAATATACTACCCATAGTACTTTGCATACACACAAACTATTGGATATTACTTACACAGTAGTATTTCCAAACGACTACTTTAAACAAGTAGTAAACGTTATATACATGACACGCATTCATATTAGCTCCAAAGCAGAGCATTCAACCGAGTACTTCAAGATTACAATGCAGTTCTATTCTAATGAATCAATGAAAGTATCTGCGACTGGCTCTGTTTCTTTCACCAGAGCTTCGAATCCTTGAATCTCCATTCCTTCGGGAAGTTCTACGACTTCAAGTTTGGCGTTTGGATTGTGTGCTTCACCATTGCTAGCAATTGATTGATGCACTCTTTCATGGTACTTTTGCAAAAATCAGTAATCTGCCCAGACACTGCGCTGATCCGCTCCAATAACGACTGGTTAGTCGTAGCAACACTTAGTCGTAGTACTTTGCGTTTGCATAAACAACTCGAAAGATACTACTTAACTAGTAGTATTTCATAACGACTACTTTACACAAGTAGCAAACGTTATATACAAGACAAGCATTTAATATTGATTCCAAAGTAGAGTGTTCAAAACGAGCACTTCAAATTAAAACTCAGAACTACTCTAATGAATCAATAAAAGTTTCAGCGACTGGCTCTGTTTCCTACACTTTCGGGTGTTACCATTTCAATGACGGGGAGCACCGCTTCTTCTATGGCCTTTTTCTCGGCCTGGAGATCCTCCACTTCTTGTTGTTTGGCTTGTTGTCCAGCCAAGGCCGTTGCACAAGATTGTTCCATGTCCACACGGATCTGATGCTCCTTGGCAAATATTCTACTAAGATCTTCGAGCTCTTTCTCCAAGCGGGCACAGTCTTCAGTTTTGGATTGCGCTAAGTTGTACCATGATGTGCTGTTGCTCTGTTCTTCAACCAATTCTTTCTTCTATCCTGCAGAAACAAGACAAGTCTATGATTAAACTTCATATGACTAAATTACTGATTAAGTGTACAACACTTGCTTTACTTACTATTATTGTCTCGGAACAATGTCTGGTTACGAGTGTCCAGACGAGATTTCTCATCTCCCATTCCTTCAGGTTGTTTATGTAATCGAGAAACCACGTCTTGATTATCAACTCGAGCTTTTTCCCGAGCCTCATAAGCAGCCGCAAGATCTTCCTCGAGTTCTTTTATTCGGGATTCCAGACTTACATCTTTGTTCTTCTCCAATTTATCCACCAATGCTTGCATTTGACTTTAGTTAATAACTACTTTATTAACTATTTTCTATTAAGCTTTTCTCTTACCAGAGCGGCTTCCAAGTGTTGTTTCAGCTTTAGTGCTTCATTATCAGAAGCTTTCTCTTGTGGTGATGGAGTACTTTCTTTGATAACAATGTTGGTGACTTCTTCAGTCTCCAAACCAACCTTCATGATTTCACAAGCATTATTCATATAAAATTCTAGAAAATATTCAGAGCAAGGGCTATATATAATTTACCTCAACAATTGATGGCGGCCTATTGGAGCCTCCTTGCTGTGTGGTTTCCACTGGGTTTGGCTCTGAAGCCAAATTGGTATCAGATGACTTCTTTTCTAGCGATTGGCTTGATTTTGAACCTCCGTCTCTTTCATCAATGGCACCAGGAATGACTTCTTCTTCGTCATGCTCCGCTTCTTCAATTTTCTTCAATTATTGTTCTTGATGCGCTTGCAGCGCGCATGCAAGTGTGGTAGATGGTGCTCTTCACAAAGGAAGCAAGATTCAACAACTGAATGATAGCACAATCGAAATGATATTCGATTTAACAAACTTACTTTATCAGCGCGGTGGTTTTTGGCTTAAAGTTGAATTTCTTTAACTTCAGAACACCCACTTTGGAGCTAGTTGTGCTCCCTGTGGTACCACTCACCATGGCACTTGTGGTCGATGAGCTTTGAACGACGGTGATAAATTTGGAGAGCTTGATACGTTGACCTTCTTCTGCTCCTCGCACATATGCTCCTGATGGGGTATCTGATCGAGATCGAGTAGTTCTCTTCCACTTTACCCCTGTAGGAACAGTTGGTACTATTTCAGTATCCTCTGTTTTTCAGAAATAGTGCATGAAAATCAAATGGCGGAACAGATAACGTACTCAGATTTTATTATGAAGAATTCTCTTACCTTGAAGATTAACTTGCTTGTCATCTGAGGCATCTGCTTTCTCTTTAGATATTGCTTCGAGTTCTTCTACACTATCAGCAACCGCCTCGACTTTCTCATTGGATGGCTCTGACTTGTTCGAAGAACTCTTTTCGAACTTCTCCTAATCTTGCGGAGAAAGGCCACCAACTGGTCCATCAGAATCAGTGGCCGACTACAGCGGAAGAATCAACATTAAGATACATGTTCAGAATAACTCAAATTTAAAGGCTGCGAGTACTTACAGAACTTGGAGATTGGCCTTTACAGAATTCCTTGGTGATGTATGGTTTCTTGTTGTTCACATTGCTAAACATACACGACAAGCGCATTAGCACGGTCTAATCTGAAATTTCTTCCGGTACCATCTGAGAAGGATTTGTATTCCCTTCATACTTGTATCCAAGGTTGATACGCTCTTGGAGTGGTTGGATTCTTCTCTTGAGGAAACTGAAAGCTATTCCCACCCCAGTCAAGCCTCTATTCTTCAACGATTGCACTCGCTTTAGCAAAGCAGGCACATCCTTGGCTTCTTCAGTGGTTGGCTTTGTGTTCCAATTGGATAGATCCATTGGATACCATCCATCTTTGACAGGACAACTCTTTCCATGATTCCCTACTGTATTACAATTACACAGGAATAGGATTAGTGTATAACAAAGTACATTGATCGTAAATACTATAGAAAGAGTACTCGTTCTCTGACTACTCACCGATTATGAACCACTCGGACTTCCAATCTCCACACGATTTCTTAAGGGGCATGGAGAACCACTGTTCTTTCATCCTTTGGCGGAATTGAATTCCCGTTCCTCCAACCACCTCTATCCTTTGGAAATTTGGATGAGGCTTTATATGATACAAAGTGCGGAATAGAGCAAGATTTGGATTGATGCCAAGAAAAGTTTCACAGGCATGTACAAAGACAGCAATGTTCAGATTCCCGTTAGGATTCAGATGATGGAGTTGGAGTTTGTAAAAGTCAAGGAGCTCACGGAAAAAAGACAAGATTGGAAGGCCAACTCCGCGCTCACAGAAAGACACGAATAAAGGAATTTCATTTGTGTTTTTAGTGGGAAATTGTGCATTGAAGCAAGCTCTCCACTCAAGAGTTTCCTGGGATAAAAGCAAACCTTGCTCCACCAGGTCACGGAGATTTTCTTCCTTCGCTGTGCAATACTTCCAAGCATCAGCGGGAGAAGGATGAGTTTTGCAATCTGGCTTTGTGTTTGGATCTACCAAGGAAACCCTTTTCCTTGGTGCCTTTTTCTCCGCAGGCTTAGCAACAATGACTTTTTCTGTGTTTTTGGCATCAGCTTTCTTTTGGCCCATGGTTGCAGATCGAGTTAAAACTTTGCTTTTCTCTCGCATTCAGAAGAGATGAAAGAAGAGAAAGATCTAAATGCCTAGGAAGCTACGATAAGGAGACAAAAGGCAATAGCGTTGCACTCAAAGTTACGAAACAAATGAAGGTCTGACCTTAGATTTATAACTTTCGGTTAGGCTTACTATTTGGAACAATATCTACGGCGTATCGCATTCTGTTATAGGGAAAGGTTTGGTTTTCCTAACTTAGTTTTTCCTGGCGAAAATTTCGGATTCAATAGCAACAGAAGCCTGGTGATTATTCAGATCTTCAAATCAAAGATATTCTTTGATTCAAAGCTCGGGGGCTGCTAGCGGATAATCTGGGATTTGATTCCTTCCGAGATTTAAGGCGGAAAGCCGTGGAAAAAGATATTTAACAGATTTTAACAAAACCACTCGTAGATACGGATTTATAGTTGATCAATTGTTACATTTGGAGACAACTCGAAAGTTATTGTGCTTATGGATGTTTGAAAAAGCACGCAGATTCTTGTGGAGACAATTATCAAGTATGTATTAACATCCATTGCTTAGAGTAAATAAAGGGAGCAGTACTTGATCCAACGACTACTTAAAAGTACTCGTGGATTCAGAATCACATTTGAAAGATATAATTTCTTTTAAGCCTATTATGCTTTATTCAAGACCTTTGACTAGTTTTAACAAAACTACTTGAAAGGCCGATGGTTTTACTTTATTCCAAGCTTTTGAATAGTTTTAACAAAACTACTCGAAATTTGATGGTTGCATCTACTTGGTGCGCACCATTAGACTACTCAGGTGAAATTCAAGATTACTTTTTTGAACTTGCGATTGCTTAACAAGTACTCGAAGGCTCGGGGGCTACGCCTATTGAATGCATCAAAAGATGCGCCCTAAAGAAACTACTCGTCAGAGGAAATTTGTGCGTCTTGTGCTTAGCTCTAACTACTCGAAGATGTTGAAAAGATTCAAGAGTTGAAGCAAAGGCGCAAGATGCTCGGGGGCTTGTGAGGCCAGGATCCCTAGGGCCACACATCTAAGGAATTAAACTACTCGATATGGAGAGTTATGATCCGACTGCTTTGGACTAGCCAGATAAGGTATAGGACGAAGTAGTCAAATAGAAAAACTACTCGTATTCGAATAGTATACATGATAGATTACCTTATTGTAACCTTCCAGGTCGGATACGAGTAGTCTTTGTGATCAATTTGTAACTCTGCTCCCCAGGTATATAAGGAGGAGAAAGGACCCCCTCAAAACAACTCAACTCACGTGCAATACAATCAAGCACACAGGACGTAGGGTATTACGCTACTCGCGGCCCGAACCTGTCTAAATCTTTGTGTTGTTCGTGCACTATCGTTCCTAGAACTCGGTGAGACCCACCAATCTACTCTCTGGGGGTATCCCCAGATAGACGTGCTCGATATAAATCATCGACAATGTGGAGATTGGAAGTCCGAATGGTTCATAATTGGTGAGTAGTAAAAAACAAGTACTTCTTCTTTAGTATTTATAATCAATGTACTTTGTTATACACTAAACCTATTCCTGTGTAATTGTAATAGAGTAGGGAATCATGGAAAAAGTTGTCCTGTCAAAGATGGATGGTATCCAAGGGATCTATCCAATTGGAATATGAAGCCAACTGCTGAAGAAGCCAAGGATGTGCCCGCTTTGTTAAAGCGAGTACAATCCTTGAAGAGTAAAGACTTGATCGGAGTAGAGATAGCGTTCAGCTTCCTCAAGAGAAGAATCCAACCACTCCAGGAGCACATCAACCTTGGGTATAAGTACGAGGGGAATGCAGATCCTTCTCGGATGGTGCCGGAAGAACTGTCAGATGAGACAGTGCTGATGCGCCTGTCGCGCATGTTTGCTGGTGTGAACAACAAGAAACCATTCATCACCAAGGAATTCTGTAAAGGTCAATCTCCTAGTTCTGTAAGTATTCACAGCCTTTGAGGTTTTAAATTTGAGTTGTTATAAACATGTATCTTGATGCTGATTCTTCTGGTATAGTCGGCTACTGATTCTGATGGACCAGTTGGTGGCCTTTCTCCACAAGATTGGGAGATGTTCAGAAAGAGTTCTTCAGACAAGTCAGAGCCATCCAATGAAGAAGTTGAAGCAATTGCTGGTAGTGTATAAGAACTCAAAGGAATATCTGAAGAAAATACAGCTGCCCCAGATGACAACCAAGTTAATCATCAAGGTAAGAAAATTCCTCATAATAAAATCCGAGTACTTTATCCCTTCCGCCATTTAATTTTCTTGCACTATTTCTTAAAAACAGAGGATCCAGAAATAGTACCAACTGTTCCTGCGGGGGTAAAATGGAAGAGAACTACTCGATCTCGATCATAAACCCCATCAGGAGCATACATTCGTGGAGGAGAAGAAGGTCAACGAATCAAGCTCTCCAAATTTATTACCGCCGTTCAAAGCTCGTCAACCACAAGTGCAATTGCGAGTGGTACTACAGGGAGCACAACCAGCTCCAAGGTTGGTGTTCTGAAGTTGAAGAAGTTCAACTTTAAGCCAAAAACCATTGCGCTTATAAAGTAAGTATATTAAATCAAATATCATTCCAATTGTGTTGTCATTCCATTTTTTAAATTGCTTCCTTTGTGAAGAGCACCATCTACCGCACTTCTGGGCGCACTGCAAGCACATCAAGAGCAACAATTGAATAAAGCGGAAGAAGCAGAGCATGTTGAAGAAGATGCCATCCCTGTTGCCGCTGATGAAAGTGGCATAATTTCAAAGTTGAGCCAATCGCCAAAAAAGAACTCGCCTAATACCAATCTAGCTCCAGAAGCAAGCCCAGCGGAAACCATAAACCAATGAGGCATTGATAGGCCACCATCAATTGTGAAGGTAAATTATATCGCGCTTGCTTTGAATTTATCCCTGAATTCCATATGAATAAGACTTGTGAAAATCATGAAGGTTGATATGGAGACTGAAGAAGTCACCAATGTTGTTATTGAAGAAAGTACTCCACCACCACAGGGAGAGACTTCCGCACTAGTAAGTGATACTTGGAAAGGACTTGACTTTCTTGAGTAGTATCTATGCTATATGAATCTGTTAATGATTATAATGTTGAATGCAGGGTCAACTATCAGCAGAAGAACCTAATAATGAAGCAATAAAGCTGAAACAACACTTGGAAGCCGCTCCGGTAAGAGAAAAGCTTAGCAGCGAGTAGTTAATAGAGGAATCATTGACAGAAGTCAAATGCAGGCATTGGTAGATAAGTTGGAGAAAAACAGAGACGCAAGCCTAGAGTCCCAGATAAAGGAACTCGAAGAAGATCTTGCGGCTGCCTATGAGGCGCGGGAAAAAGCTCGGGTTGATAGTCAAGAACTGATTTCTCGCTTACATAAACAACTCGAAGGAATGGGAGATAAGAAATCTCGATTAGACACTCTACAGAGAGTTAATTCAAGATAACAATAGTAAGTGAAGCCAGTGTTGTATACTTAACCATTAATTTAGTCATATGACGTGTAATCATAGACTTGTCTTGTTTCTGTAGGATTGAAGAAAGAATTGGTTGAAGAGCAGAGAAACAATACATCATGGTACAACCTGGCGCAATCAAAGACAGAAGTCTATGCCCGCTTGGAGAAAGAACTCGAAGATCTTAGCGAAAAATTTGCCAAGGAGCATCAGATCCACGTCGACATGGAACAGTCATGCGCCAGGGCCTTGGCTGGCCAACAAGCTAAACAACAAGAAGTGGAGGATCTCCAGGCAGAGAAAAAGGCCATAGAAGAAGCAGTTCTTCCTATCATTGAGATGGTAACGCCTGAAGGTGTTGCTGCTGCAAACCAATCTATCCTGGAGCGGATCAGCGCGGTACCTGGGCAGATTACCGACTTTTGCAAGAGTACCATGAAGGAGTGTATCAATCAGCTGCTGGCAATGGTAAAGGTGCATAATCCAAATGCCAAGCTCGAAGTCGTTGAGCTACCAGAAGGAGTAGACATCAATGATGGGGAGCACCGCTTCTTCTATGGCCTTTTTCTCGGCCTGGAGATCCTCCACTTCTTGTTGTTTGGCTTGTTGTCCAGCCAAGGCCGTTGCACAAGATTGTTCCATGTCCACACGGATCTGATGCTCCTTGGCAAATATTCTACTAAGATCTTCGAGCTCTTTCTCCAAGCGGGCACATTCTTTCCATGAATCATGGAAAAAGTTGTCCTGTCAAAGATGGATGGTATCCAACGGATCTATCCAATTGGAATATGAAGCCAACTGCTGAAGAAGCCAAGGATGTGCCTGCGTTGCTAAAGCGAGTGCAATCGTTGAAGAATAGAGGCTTGACTGGGGTGGGAATAGCTTTCAGTTTCCTCAAGAGAAGAATCCAACCACTCCAAGTGCGTATCAACCTTGGATACAAGTATGAAGGGAATACAAATCCTTCTCGGATGGTACCAGAAGAAATTTCAGATGAGACCGTGCTAATGCGCTTGTCGTGTATGTTTAGCAATGTGAACAACAAGAAACCATACATCACCAAGGAATTCTGTAAAGGCCAATCTCCAAGTTCTGTAAGTACTCGCAGCCTTTAAATTTGAGTTATTCTGAACATGTATCTTAATGTTGATTCTTCTGCTGTAGTCGGCCACTGATTCTGATGGACCAGTTGGTGGCCTTTCTCCGCAAGATTGGGAGAAGTTCGGAAAGAGTCCTTCGGACAAGTCAAAGCCATCCAATGAGAAATTCGAGGCGGTTGCTGATAGTGTAGAAGAGCTCGAAGCAATATCTAAAGAGAAAGCAGCTGTCTCAGATGACAAGCAAGTTAATCTTCAAGGTAAGAGAATTCTTCATAATAAAATCCGAGTACGTTATCTGTTCCGCCATTTGATTTTCATGCACTATTTCTGAAAAACAGAGGATACGGAAATAGTACCAACTGTTCCTGCAGGGGTAAAGTGGAAGACAACTACTCGATCTCGATCAGATACCCCATCAGGAGCATACGTGCCAGGAGCAGAAGAAGGTCAACGTATCAAGCTCTCCAAATTTATCACCGTCGTTCAAAGCTCATAGGCCACAAGTGCCGTGGCGAGTGGTAACACAGGGAGCACAACTAGCTCCAAAGTGGGTGTTCTGAAGTTAAAGAAATTCAACTTTAAGCCAAAAACCACCGCGTTGATAAAGTAAGTTTGTTAAATCGAATAACATTTCGATTGTGCTATCATTCAGTTGTTAAATCTTGCTTCCTTTGTGAAGAGCACCATCTACCGCACTTGCAAGCGCGCTGCAAGCGCATCAAGAACAATAATTGAAGAAAACTGAAGAAGCAGAGCATGACGAAGAAGAAGTCATTCCTGGTGCCATTGATGAAAGAGACGGATGTTCAAAATCAAGCCAATCGCCAGAAAAGAAGTCATCTGATACCAATTTGGCTTCAGAGCCAAACCCAGTGGAAACCACACAGCAAGGAGGCTCCAATAGGCCGCCATCAATTGTTGAGGTAAGTTATATATAGCCCTTGCTCTGAATATTTTCTAGAATTTTATATGAATAATTCTTGTGAAATCATGAAGGTTGGTTTGGAGACTGAAGAAGTCACCAACATTGTTATCAAAGAAAGTACTCCATCACCACAAGAGAAAGCTTCTGATAATGAAGCACTAAAGCTGAAACAACACTTGGAAGCCGCTCTGGTAAGAGAAAAGCTTAATAGAAAATAGTTAATAAAGTAGTTATTAACTAAAGTCAAATGCATGCATTGGTGGATAAATTGGAGAAGAACAAAGATGTAAGTCTGGAATCCCAAATAAAAGAACTCGAGGAAGATCTTGCGGCTGCTTATGAGGCTCGGGAAAAAGCTCGAGTTGATAATCAAGACTTGGTTTCTCGATTACATAAACAACCTGAAGGAATGGGAGATGAGAAATCTCGTCTGGACACTCGTAACCAGACATTGATCCGAGACAACAATAGTAATTAAAGCAAGTGTTGTACACTTAATCAGTAATTTAGTCATATGAAGTTTAATCATAGACTTGTCTTGTTTCTGCAGGATAGAAGAAAGAATTGGTTGAAGAACAGAGCAACAACACATCTTGGTACAACTTAGCGCAATCCAAAACTGAAGACTGTGCCCGCTTGGAGAAAGAGCTCGAAGATCTTAGTAGAATATTTGCCAAGGAGCATCAGATCCGTGTGGACATGGAACAATCTTGTGCAAGGGCCTTGGCCGGACAACAAGCCAAACAACAAGAAGTGGAGGATCTTCAGGCCGAGAAAAAGGCCATAGAAGAAGCGGTGCTCCCCGTCATTGAAATGGTAACACCCGAAAGTGTAGGAAACAGAGCCAGTCGCTGAAACTTTTATTGATTCATTAGAGTAGTTCTGAGTTTTAATTTGAAGTGCTCGTTTTGAACACTCTACTTTGGAATCAATATTAAATGCTTGTCTTGTATATAACCTTTGCTACTTGTGTAAAGTAGTCGTTATGAAATACTACTAGTTAAGTAGTATCTTTCGAGTTGTTTATGCAAACGCAAAGTACTACGAGTAGTAGTGTATTTGACAAGTTGCTACTGTTTAAGTAGTCCAGTGGTCGTGTGAGGTTCACAAATATGCTATGTAGAATAGAAATAGTTGTATCAAGCCTTGTAAAGGCCTAGCAAGTTTGCTAATGCAAAGAGAAAGGTTATGCGTATACGCAAGTATATTCTGTACTTGTTAGTACTTTGAGCACCTTTAGGTGACATTTTTAGGAGAATGAGTGCAGTTGGTACGACACTAATTCCGGAAGCTTTCATTGAGGAAGCCAAACAATCAAAAGAAATGAGATTATCGCATTCGACCATGTATAGGTGAGGGTAACTCATCCAAGATTTTTAGGTTTTTTATACCTCCTTTTAAAAGGGAATCTTGGTTTCTTTTGAGCGAGGGTAGAAGACTACTCGAGTACCATGCTACGACTAGTGTCGATATGCGTATGGTGGAGTTTTCTCTAATGAGATAAAAGATGCCATAACTTGAAGATGGCGGAAAGATATAACTTTATTGATTTGTAATCAAAGGTTGTTTACAACGACTCATATACACTCTCCCGTGTTACGGGTAGAATTTGCAAAGATGCTCTATGTTCCATACATTTGGCAATTCCTCTCCTTCTGGGGTTTGCAATTGATATGTACCTGGTCCAATGACTTGTTTTACAAGAAAGGGACCTTCCCATCGAGACATAAGCTTATGCAACCCTTTAGGCTTTTGGATTCGGCGTAGTACCAAGTCTCCTATAGTGAAGGATCGAGGTTGGACAGAACGTTGATGACGTGTGTTCTGGACCTTGGAGATAACGTGTGTTCTGGATAAGAGCTACTACTCGAGCTTCCTCGACGCCATCAACATCCTGGACCTTTCTTGATGAGCGAGTTGTTCATCATAGTTCTCCAGACGCGGAGCTTCCCATAGGAGATCTGCAGGCAAAACTGCTTCGGAGCCGTACACCAGGAAATATGGTGACTGTCCGGTAGCCCTGCTGGGTTGGGTGCGTAGCCCCCAAAGCACCGTGGGCAACTCCTTTGCCCATTTACCGCCGTATTTCTTCAAAGGCTCATACAATCTGGGTTTTAACCCTTACAGTAACAAGCCATTCGCTTTTTTAACCTGTCCATTGCCACGAGGATGAGCAACTAAAGCATAATGTATTTCAATCGAGTACCTGTTGCAGTATTCTTGGAATTCTTCACTGGTGAATACAGAGCCTAGGTCTGTGATGATGTTGTGAGGAACTCCAAATCTCTGAACGATACCATCAAAGAATTTGATCAAATTACCGGTTTTAGCATTCACTAAGGGTATTGCTTCGATCCACTTAGTGAATTTATCGATGGCTACAACAAGCCACTCGAATCCACCTGGAGCTTTGGTGAGCGGACCGACGAGGTCAAGACCCCAACAAGCGAAAGGACATGACAGTGGGATAGTGTTGAGGTCATGTGCTGGGACATGAGCTTGTCGTGCGAAGAACTGACAGCATTGACATTTTTTGACAATGTCTTCTGCATTATGTTTGGCTGTTGGCCAGAAGAAACCCGCTCTATAAGCTTTACCGACCAAGGTTCGTGAAGCGGCATGATTACCACACAGGCCGCTGTGAATTTCTTGTAGTAGGGCTTTTCCTTGATCAATTGTGATGCACTTCATCAAGACGTTGGCCAATGCCCCACGACTTTAGAGTACGTTGTCCACTACCACGTAGTTAGCAGCTCGTCGTTGAATATGTATTTGCTCTGGCTTCTGCTTTGGCAGTTTATGATCTTTCAAGTACTCGATGAAATGAGTCATCCAGTCAGTATCGATTACCATGATTTGTGTTTCCGGCTGAGACTGGAATTGGGTGGTTTCATCTCGTGCCGACTCCTTAATGGATGGCTGGAGTAGTTTTTGGACAAATATTTCTGCTGGGACATCGGCTCGACGTGACCCTAGTTTTGACGGGGCATCTACTGCGACCTTGTAATCGCGAACGACGTGGTGAAACTCCAGGCCAATAAAGTTTTGTTCCAATTTACGAGCCTCTTTGACATAGGCATCCATTGTCTCTTTAGAAGCATCCCAGACTTTGTTAACTTGTTAATGGAGATAGCCGAATTGCCATATACGACGAGTCGCTTGATACCGAGTGATGCTGCCAGACGGAGCCCGTGCAATATAGCCTCATACTCTGCTTCATTGTTGGTGACCTGAAAGAAAATTTGTAGAACGTACTTGAGTTGATCTCCTTTAGGAGATATGAGAAGTACACCTGCGCCTCCTCCTTCAAGTTTAAGTGACCCATCAAAGTACATGATCCAGTGCTCAGGGCGAGTAGTTGTCGTAGAATTTTGAATTTCTGTCCATTTGATTGTGAAATCAGCAAGAGCCTGGGACTTGATGGCTATTTGAGATGTGAAGTTAAGGTGATACGCTCCAATTTCGGCCTTCCATTTGCAGATGCGACCTGTTGCGTCTGGATTATTGAGGATTTTGCCTAGAGAAAATTTAGTTACGACTATGATGTGGAAAGCTTGGAAATAATGTCGTAACTTCCGCGATGTGATGAAGATAGCGTAGAGTAATTTTTGGACTTGCGGATAACGAATCTTGGATTCGGAGAGTACTTCGCTGATGTAGTAAATTGACCTCTGTACTGGGAATACATGGCTGTCTTCTTGTCTTTCGACTACCATTACAGTACTGACCACATGGGTTGTAGCTGCAATGTATAAGTAGAGATGATCACCCTTCACAGGTGATGTAAGTACTGGCGGAGTAGATAAGTATGTTTTGAGTTCTTCGAATGCCATGTGTGCTTCTTTCGTCCATGAGAACTTATTCTGCTTTTTAAGCAGTTTGAAGAAAGGGATGCCCTTTTCCCCAAGTCTTGAGATGAACCTGTTTAAGGCCGTGATGCATCCTGTCAGCTTCTGGACATCTTTAATATTCTTTGGTGCTTCCATTGTAAGGATTGCCGAGATCTTTACCGGATTGGCTTCGATGCCCCTATTGCTGACCATGAACACCAAACGTTTTCCTGACGGAACATCGAAGACACATTTGGTTGTGTTAAGTTTCCAACGGAATGTTCTAACGTTGTCGAACGTCTCTTGTAGATCATTGATGAGATGTTCTGACTTCCTTGTTTTGACGACCACATCATCAACATATTCCTCTACATTGCGCCCGATTTGTTTGGACAGACACATTTGTATGGCTCGTTGATATGTGGCGCCTGCGTTCTTCAGTCCAAAAGACATAGTTGTATAGCAATAAGCACCAAAAGGGGTGATGAAAGATGTCTTGATCTGATCTTCTTTCTTTAGCGTTGTCTGATGGTATCCTGAATAGCAGTCCAGAAAATAAAGCAGTGCGCATCCAGCGGTGGAGTCCACGACTTGGTCAATACGTGGGAGTCCCATGGGGTCTTTTGGATAGTGCTTGGTCAAATCTGTGTAGTCGACACACATTCGCCACTCGTTGTTGTTCTTCTTCCGAACTAACACTGGATTGGCTAACCACTCGGGATGGAAGACTTCTTTGATGAAGCCTGCGGCGAGTAGTTTGGTGAGTTCTTCTTTGATTGCCTCGCGTCTGTCTTGTGCGAATCGTCGGAGGCGCTGTTTTTTGGGTTTTGCGTTCTTGTCAACGTTTAATTTGTGCTCGACAAGTTCCCTAGGAACACCAGGCATATCAGATGGTTTCCAAGCAAATATATGTTTATTATCACGGAGGAACTTGATGAGAGCGTCTTCCTATTTATAGTCTAAATCTGCCCCAATAACGATCTACAGTTTTGAGCTGCACTTCTTCGAAGGGCTTGAAGCTGGTACTTGCCGACTTCTTGCTGGGTACTTCTAAGTCGTCTTCCTTCGACTTCTTGGCCAAGGCGAGTACTTCCAGCATCTGGGTAGGGACTTGTGAGGTGGCGGCAAATTCTACTGCTTCAACGTCGCAATCGTACGAGATCTTTAAGTCTCCCTTTAGGGAAAGTACTCCTTTAGGAGCAGGCATCTTGAGAACCAGGTATACGTAATGCGGGATCGCCATAAATTTGGTGAGGGCTGGTCACCCAAGTATCGCGTGATATGAAGTCTCGAAGTCTGCCACCTCAAACTTGATGTACTCGGTCCTAAAGTTTGCTTCTGTCCCAAAGGTGACTGGGAGTGTGACTTGGCCCAGAGGGATTGCTGCATTGCCTGGAACAATGTCGTAGAATGGAGAATCTGTAGGCTTGAGGTATTTTGTAATATCTAGGCCCATTTTCTTGAACGTGTTTGCGAAGATGACGTTGAGCCCACTGCCACCGTCGATGAGTACTTTGGTTAGTCTGGCTTGCGCCACGACTGGATTCAGGACTAGGGGATATTTCCCGGGATTTGCGAAATTGGTCCATTGGTCCGTTCTAGAGAACGTGATGGGAACTTCTGACCACTTCAGGTATGTTGGAGTAGCAAGCTCTATTGCCATGATCTCTCGCAACGTTAGCTTCTTGGCACACTTCGATCGGTTTAGTGTTTCTCCACTGAATAGCACAGCTACGGCGTTCTCGACATTTGGGAAGTTATTGCCGGGGTCTTTATCGTCTTTATCTTCCTTTTTCTTGTCGATTTTGGGCGCTTCTGGTGTTTGCTTATCAAACTCCTGTTTCAGGTGGAAGCATTTTGCCATCGTGTGCTTACCATTGGGATGATATGGGCAAGGGCCATTCATGACATCTACCGCTGAACGAGTCTTGCGACTAGGGCGCCAGACTACCGCGACTGTGTTGTCTGGCTTGCGCTTCCTATTGTCGCGGTTGAAATCCTGGTTGTTTGAGGGATCATTAAGTCGGTCACCATTGTCCTTGTGATTGTTGGTGTTGTTGTCGCGATGCCTGTCAAAGCGTTCCCGCTCGCGGTCGTCTTGGTCTGCCCACTCGGCAACAATGCGTCGTAGCTCGCTGATGTTTTCTGGGCGGCGTCGACCGAACTTGCGGTTTAGTTCCCGGGTGTAGAGGCCGTCATGGAAGCAGTCGATTACTTGTCGGTCGGAGATATCCCGGGTGTAGCTCTTTTATCGAAAAATCTCTTGATGTATTTGTGCAGAGTCTCCCCTTTTTCTTGCGTACAAGCTGCCAGTTCATAACGGGTTCCAGGCCAAGCCCAGGTTCCCTAGAAGTTGGCAGTGAATTTCCTGGTGAGGTCGTCCCAGGACTCAATGGACCTAGGGCGGAGGCCCTCGAGCCATGACAGGGGCGTGGTATCTAACATAACGGGAAAGTAACTGACTTTTATGTCATTGGAGCCCCCAGCCATCTGGATGGCGGTAGAGTAGATTCTAAGCCATTGTTTTGGGTCTTGCTTGCTCGTGAACTTTTGAACTTGCTTGGCCACTGGACTTCTTTTATGCGCCTAGAAAAAGCTGGAAAGCCGTCGTATTTGTCGCTTGGTGAATGATCGCTCCGGTAGCTGGAGGTGCTGTGATCGGAGTCATATTGTCGTCCGCGATTGTGATTCTGGCGTGGTTGGTCGTCATGATTTGATGACTCTTGGTGACGGTGATGATCGTTGCGGTGCTCTTCATGACGATTGTTGCGGCATTCTTCATAACGATCGTGATGGCGTTCTTGATCGCGTGGTCGGTTTCTGTAGTTATGACGGGGTGGAGACCCATAGTTGCGGTCATACTCTACGCGACGACGGAGTTCAGATTCCACGTGAAGCTGTCGGCTCGACTGGATGACAAAGCGAGCGTCGCGGTTGTCATTAATGATGTTGCGAAGGTCTCGATCTTGTGGCCTTGCAGCATCTGTGTTGTGACCGCGCCCTCTCCCCTGCTGGTGGTCGCGGTCAGCATCTCGATCACGTCCATGTCCCCCTGTATTAGCGATTCAGGCTTCATGTGGAGGAGGCCTCCCAGCATCCGAGCGCCTGGTACCTGATGTGTGGTGGCTAGGATTCTCTTGGTTCATAGCCTTGTGAGCTGTGTAGAGGAGCATGAGTACTTGTCTGACGGCAGGAGTGTCGAGCATGGCCCTGACAAGTTCCGCCGCGACGGAGATGTTCAATGGTGCGTCCCGAGATATGAACTGGTCCCCGACCATGTCGAAATCCTATGTAAGGTTTCGCATGGCGTTGGCGCGTATAGCGGCGTTGATGCGCCTCTGCTTACGCTTGGCGCGAGGTTTTTTGCTCCTCTATTTGTCCATCAGCAGTGCGTTCCTCTTCTGATATGTCGCTGATCAGCTCGCGATCATATTGGGTACCTTGGTCCTTATTGCCAGCCATGAACACTTGATGACCTGGGTCTTGTTTGCTGAGGGAGAGAATGATTTGGGTAGCTGAGAAGTTGTCGCTTGAGCTTTCAGTTGAAGTGCTGAGCGACGCAGTCTTGCCGTCTTGGAAGGGCAGTTCTTCCAGGATGACGGCGGCAAGTCTTGACTCGTTGTCCCGGCAGGTGTCGGTCGGAATCGCTCCAAGCCAGTGAACGGCGAGTCCCCCTGGTGTTCTGGTTACGTCTAGTTTGGACGGCAGGCGAACGAGTTGTTCTTCCAACACGAATTTGGTGTTGAAGTGAGCGTAATGGCGTAGGCGCGCGATGTTGTCAGGAGCGTCGCTTAGCAGGATGGTAAAATCATCATCGTCGTCCCTCAATGGCGTTGATGCCAGCTCGAGGTCGTCGGGGCGATCTGCCTCCAAGTGAGGCTCCTGGCTCGTCCTTCCTTCTGCTTTCGTGGTATGCATCTGTTTATATGGATGCGCCACGTTGGGGAGTTCGAGCGGAAGTTGATCTAAAGGGTTGTTCGATTGTGTGGCCAACTCGGAGTTCCCTGCTTTTTCCATATTTGGAGCCGAGTCGTATCCCGACTCGACTTGGAGAGTTCCGGGCGAACTTGGAGTTAGGACCGAACTCGGAGTCACGATCGAGTCGGGGGTATTCATCGAGTAGGGACCGGAGTTGTTCGCAAGGTAGCTCGCGAACCTGCCATGGCTTGTGGCGACGAAGTTCCACGCGCCGAAACTGAAAGTGGCTCCCTTCTCGATGTCGGCGATCTTGAGGGCGGTTGATCCCATCGTCCCTGATGGTGAGCTTTCGGCGAGAAGCCCCACGGTGTGCGCCAAGTGTCAATGATTTATGTCGAGCACGTCTGCCTGGGGGTACCCCTGAGAGTAGATTTATGGGTCTCGCCGAGTTCTAGAGACGACAGTACACGAATAACACAAAGATTTAGACAGGTTTGGCCCGCAAAGGAGCGTAATACCCTACGTCCTGTGTGTTTGATTGTATTGTACGTGTGATTGAGTTGTTTTGAGGGGGTCCCTGCTTCTCCTTATATATTCGGGGAGCAGAGTTACAAATCGATTACACAAACTACTCGTATTCGGCAAGGATGGTTACAATAAGGTAATCTATCATGTATACTATTTGAATACGAGTAGTTTCACTAATTGACTACATCGTCCTATACCCTATCTGGCTAGTCCAAAGCAGTTAGATCACAACTCTCCATATCGAGTAGTTTAATTCCTAGCCCCACAAGTTGGAATGATGCTCGTCTTGCCCAAGTCATTGGACAAGGACTGATCTATGGAGTGACTATCCAGGACTTACAGTACAACCATGAGAATTAGATGGGCGCTGGTCTTGGCTGAATATCTAGGGGCAACCGGTGGTCAAGGTTAAGTTGTTTGGGCTGGATGTGGGTCTGTGTACCCAAGAGTTAGGCAAGGAACCTCGGGTATCACTAGGTAACCAGGGCATACCTTAACATGTTTAATCCGCACTGGTGAACCTTTGTAAAGGCCTTGTAGTGCACCGCGTAGCACAAACATCTCGAAAATGTGAGGGTGGTTTAGCGGCTCCCGACGAATGGTGTTTACACGACTCATGGTAAAAGTGTACAATCTCTGTAGATTATTAAATTGTTAGAACAACCATTCTCACAGTCAAGAGCTAGGTGTCTATGGTTTGGGCTTTGGGCTAGATGATATGATATTAACCTTAAGTTCAAGACAGGTTGGTGCATGTGCCTTGTTGTGGTTTTAGGAAGCCTTGTACACATAATATTCTTAGGTGTTTAATTAAAACTTTAGACCAACTTAAAACACGAGCTTGTAGTCCACTAAATAAAGCCTTCTAAGCCTTCATATCATTTTCTCCCTCCCACTCGCTAAGTGTCATCCATAAGTGCACTTACTCTTGCTATAGACCTTAATAGGTTAGGAACATGAAGATGGAGTTGCACCTTGAAGACTTGGATTTCTAGGCTGGTGTGCCCGAGGTTGATGTTCGTATGGAAGCTAGAACCCTCCGCTGCATTTAATTTATTCCACTTGTAATTTTCTTTAAGACACTTTGGTCCTTTTGTAATAATAAACTCTTTGTAATTATATATGTTGGATATTCATTGATAATGTTACTTTATGCATGAAAATTTATAAAGGGCATGCATAAAGGGTGCATTTGGTTTGTCCTTGAAATCGTGTGTGACAACCACTAGACCGCTCCCACTCAACATAAGTGAGCGCGTCTATGGACCCGGAGAAAGGTTGAGGTCAAATGGTGAGGTGTGCATTGGGTCTAGTGGTGGTGGTGTTACCAAGTAGTGCACTCATTGATGTGTCAAATGTCGTCTTCCATGCTTCAAGAGTAATAACCTTGTCAAGGATCTTTTGCATCACCAGGTCGAAACCATCAAACTTCATCATGAGATCATGGAGTGAGGTGGCCATTTGAACTTGTACTTTGCTTTACTTGCACATAGATGCTAGGCAAATTCGTCAATTCGATTAAAAATTTGTGGTGGGTTTTTGGGGGAGAAGGCTTTGATATGAATTGTTATGTTCTCCATAGGATATTGGAAGTAGGGATTAGCTAGCAGGTGATTGGGACTAGGAAGGAAAGAACACGTGGAAGGAAATGTGAGAAAGATAGTTTGCGGGTGGACCCGAAGTTCTTCAGGTGCTTCACTAGTCTTCTACACAGAGATGGTGATGGTTGTATATCCGTCCACTAGAGCTCACTTGGCCAATGGGTTTAGTTAGCATAATGACCCAACACACAAGGTCCCTGAGTGGCTATTTGGTTGCCTAGCTAAGGGCTGGCCAGGCTCACGGGAGCCAACCAATCCATGTTTGGTTGCCTAGTTAGGTGCTATAGACATGCTTCACTAATGCAACTAAGGCCCCATACTCAGGCTAGAGATAAATGGGAGGAGTTCGCATTTCCAGCAAGCCAGGCTTGCACAAGCGTGTTTCACCAAGTTGCACCTGTTCCCCCTGACCTGCCGATAGATAGCTCGCATCCTCAACCACTCTATCCCCATCCTCCCACATAGCATTGCGACAGATGCCCCAGCATGGCGGCCCATGGCCGATGGAGCCCTACACCTGCATGGCCGGCGGAGGCCCCTGTGGCGGTGCTCGCCCGCCCCCACGGCCAGTAGAAGCCTGTGCGTAGTGGCGCATGGCTGGGGGAGCTCGCACATCAGGCGGAAGCCCGTGCGGCGATGCCTGCTCGCAGGGCAGGTGGAGGTTGGCACTTCCCATATCCGGTGGGCACCACCCTTGCGGGCAGTGCGGTTCGATGCTTCTTCGTGCTCCTAGGGGTGTGGCAGACTCCCACCAAGCGATTCATCCTCTGGTTTGGCAGGTTCCCCTTCGAGCTGTGGAAGATTAGCGGCAGACAAATTCTTCCTCTGGACCCTATTGCCTCATCTCCCAGTTCCTGATGCCAGACCTACTTTCATCACCGAGTGGAGGAGTAGAACTGGTGTCCCAAGCATTGTGCCATCCCAGATTATAACTCAGTGATGGCAAAGAGCATCATGATGACCAATTGGTCATGCAGGCGGTGCTTGGATTGTCCGTCCACGCACTCGTACTTGATTTTACCTTTCAAGGAGCCGCTGGGCTACTCTCTTCACAAGTGATTGTGTTCTTTTATTAATACAATCGATTTTTTGTCTCATCTAGGCTTCATTGATCAGAGATTGGATGATGTAGACATCACTCCTTTGTATACACTCAACAATCCTCTATTGATCATTCAAGATCTGATCACTAGAGCTCGCGTGCGACAATTGGATTTAGAGGTGAGCTCATTCCTAAGCATTTCTTTATATGGTTATGAGAATAGATTACTACATAATGATTATATTGTGATTAAGAACCAGAAAATAGTTGGAGAAGACCAGCAAGGGCGTAGAAATCAAGTTGGATGATGAGGACATCACTCCTTTAGATACAAACAACAATCCTCCGATGATCATTCAAGGTCCAATCAATAGGTCTCGCGTGCGACAATTTAATTTAGAGGTTAGCGCATTCCTAAGCACTTCTTTATATGATTATGATAATAGATTGCTACCTAATGATTATATTATGATTAGGAACCACTGATAGTGCCAAGAGATAGTGGGAGAAGTGCTTTGAAGTTGAAGGGGACCAAGAAGGGTGTACAAGGCAAGTTTGAGGCCCAAATCAAGTCAACTTTGAGTCCACGTCGGATCAATCAAGGCCATGCACCATTAGGGTTTGGGTTTTGCTTAAATCAATTATATCAAGAATACTGTCGCCGCTCGTCGGTTTGTGAGACCCCAACTTCATGAATTTAATCATACATCTGCAATTGTGTTGCATTCTTTCTTGTTCTTGCTTGTCTTCTTTGATCTGCAGGCAAGAATTAGGCCTCTTGGCGAGGTCAACCGTGCAACCAGTTGATAACCTGAAGAAATGTGGTGCTACAATTGGGGGGTTCGGAACATGCCGTTGAGGAGCCGGATCAAGTTGTGTTGCGACTCCACCGAATCTAGAGTTATCAGAACCTTTCAGAAGATTGGGGACCATAGTTGACATCAAGTGGTATTCAGAGACGGGTTTATTGTTCATCATTTCACCTTCATCCCTAGTCCATGAAAAATCCATATCCCACAACCACGCTTAGCATTTGCATAATTCAGTTTTGGAATCTATAGTTCTAAGTTTGTGTCATAGGTCAAGTCTGGTTGCTAGTTTAGATTGTTTTTGGTTTAGTAGGGTTGCTCCATCTGCTACATCTATCACCAACTCTACTGCCGCCTTCACCAGAACCACCGCTACCCTCATTGTTGCCTTCCGAAAACCCTGATTCGGAGCCCCATCATTCGGAAGGGCATAAATTTCGCATACGAACTCGAAATTGAGCAAATGTTTTTTTGAAATTAGGTAGAAAAAATTCCTATCCATCAAAACTCACACTGGTTGCCTTGCTCAGCTTTGCAAAATTCACCCTCCAAGTTGGAGTACTCGAGACCTTTTTTAAAGTTTACGCGTGATTTTCTATAGACCACATCTTACATATGTTACCACTAAAACTTTTTGTGGTTTTCTGTCTTGTGCACCTAGTTAAAAGAGAAATACAATGACTCGAGATAAAATCTTGCAAAAAACAATGACTGGAGATAAAATCCAGAAAAAGAATAAAAACAGTTGTACATACGTAGAAACCCATTAAGTCGTGTTGTTTTTTGCCTGATCATTGCTTTCCTTTACTCCCTGCTTCATATACTAATGCTCAGGACACTTATTCAGTATTACTATCCATTTCTAGCTTGTGTGTCCTCATACTTACATTTTGGCCTTCCCTGCTCCACATACTACTTCTGAGGTTTTTGGCCCTTGCAACATGGACTATGCCTTTCAGATATCCTTTGCTTTGCATGTTGGTAAGAACCTTGTAAGATCTTGATAAGATGCTTCCTTTAACTGTGTTGAGAGGACCCACCAATGTAGTACTTGATAGAGATAACCTGTACTATTTGTTCATGTTTTCTTTGTGTCTACAATGGCAGGTGTTGGAGATGATGACAACAGTCCCAAGGATTTCAACGAATGTGTCAGCTAAAAACAATTGCAAGTGGCTATCGAGAAGGCTCAGATAGAGATTAATGAGATAGTCACGAATGTCGTCACTGAAGCGCTCATTGGCCTCAACATCGGCAATAGCATGGAGAGGTTGAGTAGACGGATATCCACACTAACCGACAAGGTTAATGTTGGCGGTCATTATGGCACGTTTTTTACCACCAATATTTGGGCAATAAAAGAGGTTATGCATATCATTCCATGCACATAGGTTTATTTCTAATAAAGTTCCATGAGTTTTGGTGTATATCCATTGTGTAGGTACAATATTGACAAATATGTGCTATAAGGGTCGGAATTGACCGATTCGGCTGAACGACTCCGTTCGGCTGGATTAGCCCCTTAGCCAGGCACATTACATGTAGCGAAGCACAACCGGGAGGCCATGTCACACCCAAGTTAGTACAATTATAATAATGATTTTCTCAAATTTCTAAAATTTGTCCAAGTTTATATAATTAACAGGAAATTAAATTAAAATAATATGTGTTAAAATGTTCTTTGCCTTGCGTTCATGCCGGCTGCATTGAGTTTTGTTCATGTGTAGTTCAAATAAGAATTTAAATCTAATTTACATTCATGTTTGAACTGCTTTAGTTTGAGCCCTAGAAGAGCTATTTTGGCCAAAGCTCGCTTTTGCCCGTTTCCTTTTTCATTTCGCGCAAGCCCAACTCGCTTCACTCGACCCAGCCGCCAGCCCAGCGCTGCCCCCAGCCCTCTCTCTCTCCGCGGCCCATTTCTCTCCCGGCCCAGCTCAGCGCCCGATGCCTCCCCCACTCAGCCCTGCCCCGCACGCGGCCCACGACGTCGCGCCGACCTCCCGCGCGCGACACACCGCCACCGCATCCCGCGCCACTGTTCCTTTCTTGGCATGCATGCCACGTGACCCTGGCCTCCGTGCCCTATAGAAACTGCCATCTGCCTGAAAGCCAATGTCGCCACCGCCTTTTCCACTAGAGCCGAGCATCGCCGCCTCATCGATCCTTGTCACCGTCGATGATCCGGCCAAACCACGGGCACCACGAGCTTCCCCGCGTCAAGATGCACTTTTTCCCCCACTCCTCTTTGTTGTCTTGGTGCATGAGCTCCTCACCCACGAGGAAGCCGAGCCGCCGCCATCCGTCCCCGAACGCCGGCCGTCACCGCCCACCTTCGCCTTTGGTGAGCACCTTCACGCGATCCCTGTGATCTCCTCACTCCCTTGCGTAGCCGTACCCGAGCCCTAGCACGCCGGAGTGCCGTGAACTCAATGCCCAGGAGCTCCACTCTTTCCCCTGCTCCTCTTTGCTGTCTTGGTGCCTGAGTTCCTCGCCCACGCGGAGGCCGAGCCGCCGGCGGCCGTCACCGCCCACCTCCGCCCGTGGTGAGCACCTTCACGCGATCCCCGCGATCTCCTCTCTCTCTCTTACGCAGTCGTACCCGAGCCCTAGCACGCCGGAGCGCCGGTGAACTCAACGCCCAGGAGCTCCCCTATGTGTCTAGAGGAAGAAGATGAGGCTTTTGCTACCCCGTGAGGAATCCGATTAATGTTTAAATTAGTCTTGTCTCTCGGCCAATTCATAGAAAACCCCCTACAAGAATCCCACCTTCACCCATAAGCCGAAACCAAGCCGTTTAGTAGATCTAACCCTAGCTTTTACTAGCTTTGCGAACACTATTCAGCGTGCCTTGCGAATCTTCTGACTAGGGTTAATCGCGAATAGATCCTTTCAACCTTGCTTTACGCATAAAATCTGCGTTTCAACTCCGTTTTGATCCGTTCCTCTTCCGTTAGATACATGTCAACTTAAACAACACATTAGCACTATTATTTAACATATACATTGTTTATGAAATTTATTTATTATTAATTTGATTAAAGGTTATCTAAATATGTTTCCTTAATTAAAAATTAATTAAGGTTTATACTCCACTTTTCATATTAAATGTTAAATTGATTAATAAATTATTCAATTATTTTCTGAATAAAATATAATTAAGTTATATCTCAGTTTTGCTAAACTAATATTAATTTTATTGATAATGAATTAAATCAATTTCCTAATTAAAAGCATATTATAGTTAAACATTGGATTTTCATAAATGAATGTTAATGTGGTTAATATCAACATAAATGTGTTTCTATCATAATACTGATTAGTTGAACACGGACATAAAATATTTGATTACATGCTCTCACATATTTTATTTTATGTTAATCCTTTAACTAGAATAATTTATACTTGAACATTTACAATTAAAACACGATTAAGATTACTCCGACCTTTTCCACTATTCAAATATAATTCATATTATTTCTCAATAGGGTATATCTATGAAGCAACCTATATGAATTATTTTACATAATGAAAATATATCAAGCATCTAGTATGTTATTCTATTTCATAATACAAATCTTCCGATAGTTGTATCTTTTCAACTGTAAATCTATTTTCAGCGATTCTTGCACTCATGTGACCAGAGAATCGAGCCATATCCTTTAGTAGGCTCTTTTAAAGCTGTTATTTTGATTGGTGTATTGTTCTTAGTGGTATATTGTTTGTTTGCTTGTTTAGCTACATGTGTGTGCTCGATGATTGTTGCGAGTAGAGGAAGGTCTTTCGAGAGATTCAAGATCAAGAACTGAAGACTCTGAGCATCTATTCTTTGGATAAAGGCAAGTATAGCATGGATAGTCCTTGCTACCTAAACACCCTCTATAATTTTTTATTGCATATGCATGTGTCTAAATTGATGCACCCTTAAGGTTGTACCTATCTTTGTATACGTCTGTTGATATCTCGGGTTCTTGCATATGGGTAGATTTTGCTAGGCACAGCTACTGTCACAGTTGCTTAAATGTTAACCTTGACTTAATGGTTCACTTCAATATGGATGATAAAACTTAGCAACATCGTTCAGGGAAATAGAGCACGTGCTTTGTGCGTTGTTCTAGTGTCTCTCCGTAAGGCCTGGTTCTTAAAGCGGCAACTTAGGAGTCTGTCGCCACTACTGGGACTATTATGGCTCTAGTCTTGGACAAGTAGCTTTTACGTCTCTAGCTTGCTAGTGGTTACTGACAGGCCTCCAGCGCTGTGGGTAACACTCATGAGAGTATGTCTTGATCCACCGAGGATGGGAGATCCGTTGGATATGTCTCGTTAGGCACAGTCCCAAGCTGGGAGTCTCTGCGATGAAGAACTCCACACGTTGTGCACTGTTGGGTGTGATGCCCGTGCTTTGGACGCCATTGACCCCCTTACTTAGTGCGATGCTGTAAGCATCAGTCAATCTCGGTGCCCGGGCCATGCTGCCTTTGTTGTACCATAGCGTCGATTGTCTTGTTAGGGTGTCTTGTGAAAAGCCTCGTAGCGTCCCTATGCAGTGACACCAAAGGAAGTGTGGACGTGCGTGGTTGGGTGCAAAGCTCCATTGAGCTTTTACGCGACCGGTGGGTAAAGGGCGAAACCTCTCTAGAGTGTACATCTATCATGATAGACGTGCTCACGGTCACGAGTGGCCTGGATCTTTTTTATTAGTGGTTCCCTAATTAATATGATGTTTATTTTTTATTAATGTCACTTCTACTTTATTAATTGGGTTACAACTTGGTTTCATTCAATTGTAGTAACTTGGATAATGTTAAAATGAATAAACTAAAAATGCTAATGCAGTTCAACTGTGTCAAGCCTTACTTTTGAGCCATCATTATTCGTGTTGTACTTGCTAAGTAAATGTTTTACTTACTGTCGGTGTTCGGATCGGTCACCCGACACTAACTAGAACGAGTACGATGTGTCTAGTCTCTCGATGGTTGGTGCAAAGGTAAACACAATGACACAAGGTTTATCCTGGTTCCGGCCACGGGGCCGTACGTCCAGCAAGGGGTGTGCACGCACCGTATTATCTTGCACCGGGGTGCTTGTAGTAGGGGTTTACAAGCAAGGCAGGAGAGGAGGAGAGGCCTCCAAGTCCCAAGCGTCTAGGATGATTGAAGCGAGTGCTAATATCTAGGGGTGCAGATGCGTTGTGTTGGCGAATGCATTGTGTTTCATCCTGATTGTCCGGCTTCTGGTCGGGGGTCTACCTCCTCCTTTTATAGTTCAAGGAGGGGCAGAGATACACATGTTATGCAGTTGAGTCTACTGTTATCGGGCACTTGAGAGCATGACATGGGGTATGGCTGTTATCCTTGTGGATCCTTCTACCCGGCGCGAATCGGTGAGCGTCTACTAGCTCCTGTGGGCGGCATGGCGGCTCCTGTAAAAAGTACGTGTCCCTGTGCTTGTCCCAGAGTGCCTTCGAGGGGTTGTGCTAACCAGCGCCTATGCCTAGTCGTCGCCCATACACCCGTTCGAGGGTTCTCCTATGCCTTATCGAGGGCTTCGTCATGGGGTTAGTACGGGGTTGGTAGCACAGGAGCACCAGAGTTGCCAGCACAGGTCTGCACAGGGCCTCGCAGGCCGGCATAGTGATAGGAGTTGGCGGTACAGGGCCTCGCAGTCACGCCCAGTGTTGGGGATGGCTGCACAATGACTGGAGTTGGCGGACATGATTCAGGTCATATCGTCTGTGCGAGATGGCTCGTGATTTGCCTTTTGACTTTGGCATCCCGTGGCAGTGCCGAGTGTTGAATGCGCGTGTCAGCGGGGGTAGACAGGCGCGTGCGTGCTGCGGGTCGACGGGTAGCCTCGAGTGAGGTGGAATTTCTGGAGTCGAGGATCACGCGGGGCTCGACCGCGGAGACCTCGATGGAAGCGGAGTTTCTGGAGTCGAGGAACACGCGGGGCTCGACCGCGGAGGCCTCGATCGAGGCGGAGTTTGCTGATTTCTCGAGGGGGTCGGCACCCTCGATAGAGGCAGAAATGTAGTGCGGGCATCGGGGGTCTCGAATGGGCCATTGGCCTATGATGGGCCGTGGGCTCTGTGCGTTTAGACCTTTTTTCTGGTTTGTGCGGATTTTTGTAGAGGTTTGTTGCATTTTTCAAGGGAAATTATCCCTTAGGTTAGGGGACCCCTTATGGCCGTCCCCAACAGCAGCCCCCGAGCCTTAGCTGGACGTGGATAAGTCCAGCAAAGGCTTGCGTCCCTACAGCGACGTCTCGGGTGCTCCGCATGAGGGTATTCCTTCAAACATGTGAGGTCGTCCGTGGGGGCGCGCTAGAACACCCGCGGGTGTAGCCCCCGAGGCCTTGGAGGAGTGAGTATACTTGTCCAAGGGCTATAAACATTTAGTTTTATGCCTTGTCGAGTGACATGCTTGCCCAGCATTTATTTCAATCGGCCTCGGTGTTTTCTCAGCCGGCATCGGAGATCTACACTAGTGAGGCAACGTCACACCCGTCCAGTCCATTCTCTGGAGAATTTGCTTAAACGATCGAGGGGGTTGACCCGGCATGGGATTTCACAATCAAGCGATCGTGCGATTTGTTCGAAGGGTATGGCCATGGTGTGAGGGGCCCGTGAGCCCTGGCTGAAGTAGGGTCAATCAGGGGAAACCCTCGACTTTGAGTTACGACCCTCATCGCCCTTCTGCAGGGAGGAGGGGTGAGGCAGTCCATGCTGCCCATGAGCGGGCCACGAGTCATGGATGCTTCGGTGAGCTATTAGCGGGTGGTTCAAGTGGACGTCCGTGCCCCATTCGATAAGGGTCAGCTTCATGGTCCGGAGACACGTCTCATGAAAGCGCTCGCAAAGGCTTGCTAGGTAGGGCTCAACCCCATTCGATAGGGGTTGAGGGCTCGTTGCTCTCCCTCGTCGGGATCCCTCGGTCTAGCTACCTTTGTCTGGCCTTGAACACAACATAGGGCGCCCCGAACTCCACGTTCGAGGATAGGCTCGAACGAGCGCGCCCTGATTGTCCCTGACTCTGTCGATCTGGGCACTTGTCGAACCTCGGTGGGCCAGGCTTCGAACCCCTGATCAGTAGGGCCCCTAGAGGAGGTGCCTTACCTTGGAAGGTACTCCCAAGGAGATTTTCTCACTTGATCTTCCGCTTGACCAAGTCGTGCGCGTGAACGTGGCTGATATGGCCCGGGGCGGTCGGAGCGGGTGCGCCATTTTAGGCAAGAGCAGCGCATGCGCGGGCGGTTTGAAGAGACGTGCTAAAGTCTGACCTTGGATTACGTGCACATCGGTTTTTACCCTCAGATAGGGCCCAGTCATCAGCGACGGCGGCGCCCACCGCATTGATTGCACCCGTGTATAAAACAAGGAATCCAGAGAGGTTGTTCTCCTTACCTTAGCCATTTGCCATCGAACTTGCCTTTCTTTGCTCCCCTAAGCTCTGTCCCGAGGAAGAAGGGAAAGCCCGCGCAGGAGCACGCTGTTGATCCTCGTTCCATCCCTTTCCCCCACAACCATGGTTGAGATCAGGGACCCGGCGCCGTGGAGTCCATCCACCACGGACGCGCACTACCTCGGGGGGCTCGCCGAGGCCAGGCTACTGCCGAAGATCTCGACTCCGGAGAAGCCAGGCTAGCGTCGCATGGGGACCATAATCCCCCGTCGGGCTACGTCATCAGCCTGGCGCGGCTGCAGGGGCGGAGGTTCGGTGCCCCCGCAGGGCGATTCGTCTGGGTGCTATGCCACCACTACAAGGTGGAGCCCCCCAATGCCATCTCACAGGCGATGGTCTTCGTCGCCATCTGCAAGGGCTATCTGGGGGTCAAGGCGCACTGGGATATGTGGATTCACCTCTTTCAGGGTGAACTCCACACGACCGCCGGTGAAGTAAGGGGGTGCGGAGGGCCGTCCACGCCGGTGGCCTTGCCATCCATGCCTGTGAGAACAGGAATAGCCTCTACGTCCCCTGCATGATGACATCCAACACCCAAGATTGGGACAAGGGGTGGTTCTACCTTCACAACGACGGCGGCTGGCTCCCGGCGTACACCGGCAAAGTGCTGCGGGAGAAGCCAATTTCTTGGTCGCATGCCGTGTCTCCGGCCGAGCGCCAGGCCAAGCTTGTTGTCTTCGCCGATGCGCTGCACTCCCTGGCGAAGGAGGGGCTGACCGCGGCGGCCGTTATTGCGAACTATCACAGGCAATGGGTGGCCCCGCTCATGGAGAGAAGGCTCCCCATCTACGAGCTAAAGCCGGGGTGCCTTTTGAGGGCTCGCGCATGATGGAGGAGCTGCTGGCCCTTGGGCACGCTGGTGAGAGGGCGAGGCGCACGGTGGAGTGCTCCAAGATGGACTGCTCCGACGCTGCACTGTGGGCCCTCAAGATGTGTCCCAAGGAGGGTTATCTCCAATTTGTAAGTGTTTGTTCCTGATCCCGTCAATTTGATTTACTTTATGATTGATTCCCATTTTTTTATCTTTGTCACGATTTCGGGGGTTATCCCACAAGGGTTACCGGTCGGATCCCCCGCTCCCCAAGACCCGCGAGGTGAATCGCCTTTTTGTCGAGAGGCAAAACGCGCAAAAGGAAGCCGAGAAGCGGAGGCGCGAGCGGAAGCAGCGGCGGAAGGATGCACACGAGAAGGAGAACCAGAAGCGAGCGAGGGAGGGTCGCTCCCCGCTGACAACTCCGGAGAGTACGACCGGGCCAGATGGCGTTTCGTCCGAGGACCTCGCGGCGCCCCCGCTGCCGGTCGTGATGGAGGAGGAGGAGTCCGCGCCTGCGACGGTGTAGATCCAGCGAGGCGACCCTCGACGTGGCGGTACCTTCGACGTGACAGGCACGACGTCCCTTGGTGGGGCGGCGTCATCAAGGGCGTGATCCAGCTCGAGGGGTGCGCAACCCCCAAGCGGATCAAGGAAGTGCAAACTGACGGGAGTCACGCGGTAAGACTTGTCCCGATCTCGGTCATCGTTTGATTTGTGGTTTCTTTTTTGTTGATCTCTGATTGAATTGTCCCTGTCAGATAGACTGCGACGCTCTCCTCCCTCGTGCTTGCGCCTGCCAAGGCGCTCAAGTCGGGAGCGCACGCCATGCCGCACGTGGCGGCGCAGCCTTCGACTGGAGCGCCTTGGTCGGCAGAGGTGGTCGTCGCTAGGTACCAGGCAGCACTGGCACAAGGGACGGAGCGAGCGAGACAACGGCTCCGCGTAGGAGGCACTGCAGGCGCCGAGGTCGTGAGCCACACGGAGTAGGCGGCTCCCGTTGTCGAGGGGGAGGGAGTGGCGACACCTGCGCCCACGGGTGATGCTATAGGCCGGGCAAGCCGATACCGTACCTGGGACGCATGGCGGGGTCGACTGTCACAAAGTGGTGGCAACGGCACCGGAGGTCGAGGCCACTGTCGTGGCGGTCCAGATCGTCCGGAGGATGTGGCCCCATCCGCGAAGGCAGCGGAGCCGGAGCCCGAGGCCACGACCGTGGTCCAGCCCCACCCCTTGAGAGTGGGGGTGGCGACCAGTCTACAAGGCCGGCGCCGGTGGCCACCGCCGAGGAGGATGCCGCGGTCGTCCCCATCCCTGATCCGGCCGGGGTCGAGGGTGATGAGGGTGCCATCGTGGCGACGTCGCCCCCGGCCGACGCCTTGGCGCATGGCGACGCATGGGACGATCAGGGGCTCTACCAGCCTGGGCTCGCTCCAACGCTGCTGGATGACACATAGGCAGAAAGGGAGCTATGGCAAGAGTACCAGCAGGTCAGATCCGCCTTGCAGAGCACCCTCCTCTCTGCCGTCGAGTTCCACAGATCCAGGGGGCTCGCGGTCCACAGGGTAAGTCGACTTGCCCCTGAGCTATTTGGTTCTTTTTGCACTTGTGTGTGTATCTTATCTTGTATATTTTTACTAGCAGCAACTGAGGGAAATGGTGGGGAGGAAAACCTCCGACATGACCGAACTGCGTGCCGACATGCATCGGGTCGTGCAGGAGAACACCGACCTGCACTCAGAGGTGGATAAACTCCACGCCGTGATAAACGAACTATGGACCGACGGTCGCCAGCGTGGGGAGGTCTTGACCCGCGCAGAGGAGCGTGATGCCCAAAGGGCCTTGGCAGAGCAGAGGGCCCAGGAGGCCTCGAGGCTGGGCACCGCACTCACGGAGAAGGTCGAGGCGCTGGCGGCGGTGGAGGGCCAGCTCCAGCAGGAGCACGCAGCGCATGAAGAGGCGAGGTCTCTGCTCTAGCAGAGGGATGCAGTGGTCACGGCGGCGAACGCCCGACTTGAGTCCAGCGACGCAGCAATCGAGCTACTAATCGAGGCTCTGGATGAGGGGCATATTGCCGTCGAGACGCTATAGGTCTCCACCAAGGAGAGGGGGGCCTCGATGTCTGTGCTTCTGTAGGAGACCAGTGCTACGCAGGTGCTGCTAGCGGAGGAGAAAGAGCGAACTGAAGGTAAGTCCGCTATCATCGGTATTTTTGCCTGTCTTGTGTTTGTCGAGACTTATCTTGGCATTTCGTGTTTCAGAGCTACGGAATATCATGGTGGACAAATCGGCGGCGGCGGAGTCCCTCCAAGTCACGTACTCGAAGGCTCAGGAAGACCTCGAGGTCCGGGAGGGCGTCGCTGTCGCCACGTGCAAGGAGCTGGAGGGGGAGGAGACCCCGTCAGGCAGCTCGGTGGCCAGTCGCCTAAGGTCTTTGGGTGACTATGTCACCAGGCGCTTGAAGGGTGCCCTTCGCCTCGGAGTCTAGAAGACCCTTGGCGTGATATCAACGCACTTCTCGTCGAGCTCGAGGCGTTGGCTGTGGGCTACATCGTAGCTGAAGACCTCGACGACGACGCCGCAGTTGCTGCCGTCGAGCAGGCCGATGCCGCCGCTGAGGGTACCTCCGCGGCACTTGCTGAGCTGTTCGAGGGCGACATCTTCCCTGGCGCAAACAAAGGAGAAGACGCTGCCGCTCCAGGTTCTCGCGACGGGGAGGATGCGCCCTGAAATGTCCAGAGAGTAGAGAGTTCGTTGCTTAGGATTCGGCTGGCACTTGGTTGTAATGAACAATTTGTTTGCACAATTTGTGTGAAGTATCATTTGGCACATTTATCGCATTTTTACATGGCTTGTAAAGATTTCAGAGGGGAAGGTCACGATCGCAAAATGATTTGGGCATAAGGTGGTGAGGGGGATGCCGTATCCTGGAGGCGTAGCGATCCCACGACTCGGCCGACCCTTGCGTTAGTCATTTTGCGCCCCGCTTCTATATTTTCAAAGCGCACGAGGTGCAATGTGATAAAAAGTTTTGAAACAGAAGATCTGCGAAAATGGGACGATTTAGGAGGGGGGATCCCCCCAATGTAGCACTCGAGGGACACTTGGCTTTATCGAGGGAAAAACCGAGTCTTCCTGTTCGTGACCTTTCTTTATTATTTATTTTGAATATGAAATATGTACAAAGGAACTTTGGGATTCATGGGTAAAAGCAACGTAACTGTTGAATGCTCCAAGCACTAGCGAAGACTTCACCCTTCTCGTTCGTGAGCTTGTACGTGACGGGCTTGAGGACTTCGGCGATGATGTATGGCCCTTCCCACGGCGGCGTGAGCTTGTGGCGCCCTCGACTGTCTTGTCGAAGCCTCAGCACCAGTTCTCCCTTGTTGAGGTCTCGACATTAGACCCCCTGCGCTTGATATCATTAGAGAGACTGCTGGTACCGTGCTGAGTGCAAGAGCGCCACGTATGAGCTTCGTCGACGCGGTCCAGCGAGTCCTCGCGGGCTTGCTGGTTTTGTTCTTCTTGGTAGGATTTGAGCCTCGGGGACCCATACTCCTAATCCATGGGGAGGATAGCCTTGGCACCATAGACGAGGAACAACGGGGTGAAGCTCGTGGCTCTGCTTGGGGTCGTTCTGAGGCTCCAAATGACTGAGGGTACTCTGCGACCCACTTTCGGCCAAACTTGTTCAAATTGTTGAAGATTCTTGGCTTCAGGCCTTGTAGTATCATGACATTGGCACGCCCCACTTGGTGACTCGTCTGTGGGTGCGCTACAGCCACCCAATCCACGTGGATATGGTAGCTGTCACAGAACTCCAAGAACTTCTTGCCCGTGAACTGGGTGCCATTGTCAGTTATTATCGAATGGGGTACCCCGAACCTGTGGATTATGTCCATGAAGAACTACACGGCTTGCTCGGATCCTATGCTGCTGATGGGTTAAACCTCGATCCATTTCGAGAACTTATCGATGGCCACCAGCAAGTGGGTGAAGCCCCCGGGCGCCGTTCGCAGAGGATCGACGAGGTCCAACACCCACACAGCGAAAGGCCACGTGATGGGGATGGTCTGCAAGGCATGCATCGGGAGGTGGGTCTTATGTGCGTAGAATTGACACCCTTCGCAGGTGCGCATGACTTCGTTGGCGTTAGCAACCGCCGTGGGCCAGTAGAAGCCCTGCCGAAACCCGTGGTGTCGCGTGGTGACCGCACACGCCGGCATGTATGTCTCGAATCAGCTCCTTGTCCTCAGGGATAGGGATGCAGCGCTGCAAAATCCCTAAGGGATTGCGCTTGTACAACTCCCCGTCAATCAAGAGGAAGGACTTGGCCCTTCTGGCAATGCAACACGCTTTAGTCCGATCTGGTGGTAGCTCCCCTCGGTCGATCCAAGCGAGGTACTGGTCGCGCCTCAACCCCGTCAGCCGAAGATGCCTCGGGTTCCACTTTCGAGGGGTCCTCGTCTGAGGGTTCAACGTCCACAGCTCTCGAGGGTGTAGCCCCCGAGGGCGCGCCGGGGCTCTTGGTGGTTGCCTTGAAGTCGACAAAGGGCTCGGTGAGGTCGCGGTTGAAAACATTTGGGAGGACGGTGACCCGCCCCGATGCAATCTTGGGCAGCTCATCCGCTTTCTCGTTGTACTATCACGCGATGTGGTTGAGCTTGAGGCCATGGAACTTGTCCTTGATCCAATGCACATTGTTGCAATACAGCTCCATCTTCTCGTCGTGGCAGCTTGAGTCCTTCATCACTTGGTCCCCGGATGTCGAGGCGCTTGACGCCAAGCTCGATGGCAACGCGGAGCCCACTAAGGAGGGCCACGTACTCCTCCATAGTGTTGGACGCTAGGAAGTGTAATCGTACTATGTAGCGTATGTGCTCTCCGAGGGGTGAGACGAAAAGGAGGCTTGCGCCTGCGCCAGTTTTCATCACCGACCCATCGAAGTACATGGTCCAGCATTCGGCTTGGATCTGAGGTGGGGACAGCTGAGTGTCGGTCCACTCAGCGATGAAGTCCGCCAAGATCTGTGATTTCATCGCCTTTCGAGGCGCGTAGGCGAGAGTCTCACCCATCAACTCCACAAACCATTTGGCTATTCTACCAGTGGCATCCTGGCCGTAGACTATCTCTGCTAGGAGGAAAGGTGAGACCACGGTGACCGGATGAGCCTCGAAGTAGTGACGCAGCTTGCGCTGCGCCAACACTACTGCATAGACCAGCTTCTAGATGTGTGGATATCACATCTTGGTATCAGACAACACCTCGCTGATGTAATACACCGGCCTCTGGACTGGCAGAGCATGCCCCTCCTCCGTTCTTTCTACAACGATGACTACGCTGACCACATGGGTCGTTGCGTCCACGTAGAGATAGAGAGGCTCGCCGTCCTTTGGCGGTGTCAAGATTGGTGCATGAGCGAGCGATGCCTTTAGCCTGTCGAGGGCTTCCTGAGCCCGGGGGTCCAAGAAAAGTGTTCGTGCTTCTTCAAGATTTGATACAAAGGCAAGCCTTTCTCACCAAGTTGTGAGATGAAATGGCTTAGCGCCGCCAGGCAACCCAATACCTTCTGTACCGCCTTTAGGTCTCGAATCAGTCCCATTCATTCGAGGGCCGAGACTTTCTCAGGGTTGGGTTCAATGCCTCGCTGAGAGATGATGAAACCCAAGAGCATGCCTCGAGGCACCCCAAAGACGCACTTCTTTGGGTTTAGTTTTACCCTGTTAGCCAGAGGCAATCGAACGCAGCGCGCAAATCGTTTACCAGGTCGTCCGCCTTCCTGGATTTTATAATGACATCGTCGACATAAGCTTCTATGGTTCGCCCGATATGGTCCCCGAAAACATGGAGCATGCACCGCTGGTACGTGGCTCCAGCATTCTGGAGTCCAAAGGGCATCGTGACGTAGCAAAATATGCCAAAGGGGGTGATAAAAGAAGTCGCGAGCTGGTCGGAGTCTTTCATCTTTATTTGGTGGTAACCGGAATATGCATCAAGGAAACATAAAAGTTCGCATCCCGCAGTTGAATCTACTATTTGATCAATGTGTGGCAAAGGAAAAGGAACTTTGGGACATGCTTTATTTAAACCAATATAATCTACACACATCCTCCACTTCCTATTTTTTTTCTTAACTAATATAGGATTAGCTAGCCAGTCGGGATGGAATACCTCCTTGATGAATCCGGCCAGCAAAAGCTTGTGTACCTCCTCGCCGATGGCCCGGCGCTTCTGCTCGTCAAAGCGTTGCATGTGTTGCTTCACCGGCTTGAAATGGGGCAGGATGTCAAGGGAGTGCTCGACGACCTCCCTCGGTATGCCCGGTATGTTCGAGGGGCTCCACGCAAAGATGTTGACGTTGGCGCAGAGGAAGTCGATGAGGATTGCTTTCTATTTACTGTCGAGGGTGGAACTGACCCTCAACATCTTGCCATCGGGGGTGCTAGGGCTGAGGGGTACCACCTTAGTGTGTTCGGCGGGCTCAAAGCTGCCCGCGTGCCTACGGGCAGAGTCGACGGCTTTGTTCGCCATCTTCTCAAGTTCCGCAACAAGGGCCTCATTGTACGCGAGCGCTTCGGCGCGCTCAACGCACTCTACATCGCATTTTTAGGCGTGCTCGAACGATGGCCCCACCATGATGACGCCCTTCGGCCCCAACATCTTCATCTTGAGGTAGGTGTAATTCGGGATCGCCATGAACTTGGCGTAGCATGGGCGCCCAAGGATGACGTGATATGCTCCCTGAAACCCCACCACCTCGAAGGTGAGGATCTCCTTGCGGAAGTTGTCCAGCGTGCCGAAGCAGACAGGCTGGTCGATCTGCCTGAGCAGATGGACTCGCTTTCCCAGCGCAACCTCATGGAATGGCGACTTGCTGGGGCGTAGCTTGTCCCGGCCGATCCCCATGAGCTCCAAGGTGGAGGAGTACATGTTGTTGAGGCTGCTGCCCCCATCCATGAGCACCTTGGAGAACCGTGTGTTGCCGATGATGGGGTCAATGACGAGCGGGTACTGCCCTGGGTTAAGGACGTGATCGGGGTGATCTTCGTGGTTGAAGGAGATGGTCTCCTCTGACCAGTCGAGGTAGGTTGGCACGGACCTGTGAACGGAGAAGACTTCTCGACGTTCACGCTTGCGCTCTCAGGGCGTCATGTTCGCCGTTGGCCCCCCGAAGATGAAGAACACGTTCTCCACATCGGGGAAGCTGTCCTTGCCGCCTTTGCCTGCGTCTTTCTTCGCATTGTCATCCTTCGAGGCGACGTGCTTGTAGTACTTCTTGAGCATCTCGCACTGCTCAAGGGTATGAGTGAACGCACCCTGGTGGTAAGGGCACGGCTTCTTGAGCATGTCGTCGAACACGCCTCCCCCTCAAGGAGGGCCTCGAGGGCCCTTGCGAGCGGCATCAACCGTGAGGGTCTCATCGGGATCCTTGTTGCGCCCTTGACCGCGTGGTGCTTTCTTGCCCTTCTGGTACTTCTTCGTGGTGCCCTTGGGTTTACTGCCCTCCGCGGGCGCTTCCTCCGCACGCTTCCCCTTCTTGCTGTCGATGATGGCCCCAACTGCCTCATCTCCTAAGGCGAAGCTGGTGGCGATGTCGAACAACTCGTTCACGCTGGTGGGAGGGCTTCTTCCCAGCTCGCGCACCAGATCCCGGCACGTTGTGCCTTCCAGAAAGGCATGGATGACCTCGGAGTCACCGACGCTCGGGAGCTCGGTGCAGCGCTTAGATAAGCGGCGGATGAAGTCTCGCAAGAACTTGTCAGATGTCTGGCGACACCCTCATAGATCCCACGAGTTTGCAGGGTGCACGTACGTGCCCTGGAAATTACCCACGAAGGTCTTCATCAGGTCGTTCTAGTCATGGATTTGGTTCGCGGGTAAGTGCTCGAGTCATGTCCGCGCAGTGTCTGTAATGTGAAGTGGGAAGTTGCAGATGATCATGGCATCATCGGTTGCGCTGCCTAGCAAGCAGGCCAGGCGGTAGTCGTTGAGCCAAACTCTGGGGTCCGTCTCCCCCGAGTACTTGGTGATGGTCACGGGCTGTCAGAAGCGCGGGGAATCGGAGCTACACGGATCTCCCGACTGAACACATGGGTTCCTGGCGGTTCCGGCATCGGGCTCCTATCCTCCCGGCTCTCGTAATGGCCTCCACGTCGAGGGTGGTAGCCATGGATCATCGTTGCATCATGTTTCTTCTTGTTTAGGACATTGCGAGCGTCGCCGTTATCGGTGTCACGTGTGTCCAGAATCCGCTCTCTCATGGGCTTCTTCTGGACACGGTCATGAACTAAGGGCGCCTTGCCTTTGTTCGTCGATTGAGTCGGTGCCATTTTGCTCCCCAAGTGGGGTTCAGACTGACTCCTTCGGGTTGTGCATGCTCCCATCAACCTTCGTGCTGGTCGGATGGCGCATGCGGGATGCGGAGCTCTCAGCCTGCTGCACGGTAGCCTGCTCGATGAGGAGCTGCGCCTCACGGCGCAGGTTGCGGCCCTCAGCCGTCAAAGGTTCGGGCATGGCCCGAATCAGAGTTGCCATGTTGATGAGCTTCTGGCTTACCCTTGTCATTGGTATTGGATCCTCCACGTCGTCGCTGGCCTCGATGCGTGCCTGAGCGACACGTCCCGCCTCTCTGGCGTGCGCACCACACTCAAGTGGTCCCGCTTCGAGCGTGGCTCACGGCCGCTGCACCTGTTGGCGCTCTTCCTCGAGCTTAGCCTCTAGCTCTCGGACCTGGGCCAACTGTGCCTACGCGAGTGCGGTGTTGTTCGGCGCTGATGAGGACATGACACCCATACATATGTCCATTAGGGGTGCATGGGGTGGAGAAGAAGGAGACCAACATTGTTTTCCAAGTCAAGAAGAAGGCCCAAGGCTAATCCGATTCGAGTCCCCAAGGTGGAGGCCCAAAGAAACTCAAGTTCGAGTCCGTCTCGGAGTCCAGGAGCAGCCCGCACTAAATTCGTCGCCCAGGTCACATACGGGCACCGGTCCCACCTCAAAATTCATTATGAGTCATCGGGAATCGTCGAAACAAGTGGACGTCCAGAATCTGCCAGGGTCCAGAATCTGCCAGGGTGCTGCCCGTGTATCATGTTGGGGTCCATTATGGACATGGTTAGGGGGTTATGCATGCCTCAAGCCTCATTTAATCAGTAGCCACCGCCACATTAGGGTTTGGGTTTTGCATAGATTAATCTGTCGAGAACAGTTTCACCGTTATCGGTTTGTAGAACCCCAACTTTTGATCTTAATCATACATCTGCAGTGTCACTTCCTTTGAGAGCTGCTTCTTTCGAGTTCTTGCTTCTGTTATTCGTTTCGTAGGCAGGGATTAGCCTTCTTGGCGAGGTCAGCCGGGTTGTGACACGGTTGATAACCAGAGGAGTCGTGGTGCTAATATTGCAGGGTTCAAGTTTACTGACTTGAAGCCGGATCGGTGTGTTGCGCTCCGCCCAAAACGAGTTATCCTTCACCTGACGGAAGATCAGGAAACCCTAGTTCCCATCAAGTGGTATTCAGAGACATGTTTACCGTCAGATTCGTCATTTTGCCTTTGTCCTATAGTCCAGAAAATAGCCCTAAAAAATTTCCGTTGTCCTAGTACCCTTTTAGCCTTTGCAATTTCGTTTCAGTTTCGCTTTGTTGAGTTTGTATCCATGGTCAAGTCTCGTTGCTGGTTTTAGTTGTGTTCGTGTCGTAGTTCAATCGCCCCTTTCTATGATTCGTTTGGTTCCGCCGCTATCCCATCCACGTTTAGCCATACAACAATTTGAGTAACCACATTACTCGATTTGCCTCGCTAGCCGCCTTGTGCGAACTCTCGCTGTGCAAGCTCTAGATAGGTTGCAAGCCGCTTTGATCGCTTTTGCATTGCATACTTGATCCTTGTTTCATCTGGCGAATACCTATTTGTCACACCCGGATTTACACAGAAACCCGAATGCTTCTATATGTGTGCCCAGGATGTCCACAGAACACATATAGATAACAAATATGATAAACAGAGTACATATGCTCGAATAAAATGGTTTTACATCAGAGTTTGACTAAAATAACTAAATAACACAGCGGAAGACTATTTATTAACTCTCTCTAAACGAAGACGAAGACGAAGCCGAACACCATAATCCACAGGGACTCTGACTGGTTGAGCACAGCTAGTAGAATGGCAGATCTTCAGGAAACTCAATAGCAGCAGTACCATCTAATCCATCTGTTACCCATCCGGGATTTTGTTGAATGGCAAGTGTAAGTAATTGTCTTACTTAGCAAATACAACACGGGTAATGAAGGCTTAAAAGAAAGGCTTGACACGGCTGTACTGCATTAGCAATTTTTAGTTGATTCTTTTTAACATAAACCAAGATTACTACAATTATGTGAATCCCAGTTGCAATTCCCAATTAATATAGTAGAAGTAATCATTAAACAATAATAAACATCAACTTCTAATCAAAAAGGATCCAGGCCGCTCTTGACCCTGAGCAAGGCTATCATGATAGATTAAACACTCTGCAGAGGTTTCGCCCTTTTCCCACCAGTCGCGTAAAAGTTCAAAGGAACTTTGCACCCAACCACGCACATCAACACTTCCGAGGTGTGACTGCATAGGGACGCTACGAGGCTTTTCACAAGACACCCTAACAAAACAGTAGCCGTTATGGTACAACCTAGGCAGCATGACCCGAGGCACCGAGACTGACTTACGCCCGTGCCGCAGCACGAGGGGGTCAATGGCGTCCAATCGCAGAAAAGTAATGCAGAAACAGAATTAAATAGCGCAACGTGCAGAACCCCCGCCATACGGAAGCTCCTACACGGGACCGTGCCTCACGAGGGCAAAGCCAACGGAAACCCGTCCTCGGTGGATCAAACCATACTCTCACCCATGCTTCCCATAACGCCGGTGGCCCACCGATAACCACTGCTGAATTAGAGCCGTACAAGTTACTTGTCCAAGACCAGAGCCATTATAGTTCCGGCGGTGGCGACAGGTTCCTGGGTTGCCGCTTTAAGAACCAGTCCTTACGGAGAGACACTAGGGCCAAGCATGAAGCATACACCCTAGCTCCCTGTTCCATGTTGCTAAAAAGCAAATTTTAACATTAACATTGAAGTGAACCATTAAGTCAAGATTAACAGTTAAACATTGGTGACAGTAGCGGCGCTTAGCAAAGATCTACCCAAATGCAATAACCCAGGGTAATCAAGGTATAGGATAAACAAAGCTAGGAATAACCTTAATAGGAACAATTTAGACACATGCATATGCAGTAATTAATGTAAAGGTGTGTTTAGGTAGCAAGGATTGTCCGTGCTGTACTTGCCTTCGTCCAACTGCTGCTGTTGCTCTTGCCGCTGCTGTTGGTCTTGCTCCTCGTAACCCTCGAACTCAAACGTGTACGGCTCACCGACTGGACTCAAACATCAACACAAAAGCATCCATACAAGCCAGTACATGCAAACAATATTAATCTATTAGAACAGTACACCAAACAATAAAAACAGATCAAAAGAAGGCTTAAAAACTAATCTACGCTTCGCTACGAACACGCGAGCGCGAAAATCACTCAAATCGGAGCTAAAACGAGAAAGATATGGCTTTTCTAAGGTTCGGGGACTTGCTGGCAAAGTTTTAAAAGTTCCAGGGGCTTATTTGCAAAAAGTCAGGGGCTAAAACATAATTTTATATAAAAACAGGAGGGTTTATTCGCAATTTGACCAAAGCAGGACCTCGGGCACTATTTTTAAATAAGTCAGGGGGTTTTCTGTAAAAATCAGGACTTAATTGTAATTATTTTTGAATAAAACAGGACTGCGGGTTAATTTTGAAAAAGTACAGGGGCTCTTTTGAAAAACGGCTCGGCTGACTGGGGGTTGACCGGTATTGACTGTCTGACTTGGCTGGGTTGACTCGATCTGAGCCATTGGTTTTGATTTGGACGCCCTAGATTAGATCGGGGAGAGGGGAGGGTCGCCGGCGGGGGTTCCTGCGGCGGCGCCGCCCGTGGGTTGCGGCGGAGGGTCGCCGGTGTTGCTCGAAATCGAGCCAGGAGCCTCGGTTCGGGGCACGGAGGGCAGCTACGGCTTCGGGGCGACGCTGCGAACCCGACTGAGTGGCTCTCGTCGTCGGCGGGGCAGCGGAGAAGGCTCGCGACGAGCGGAGGCGGCGGCGGCGCTCGGGCAACGGCGGCGACAGGGCTACGGTGCGCGGAACAGAGCGAGATCGGGCTTGGGAGCATGCTTACCACCTGGCGGATCTTCCCCGGCGGTTGAATCGACCGGAGCGACGGCGAGATGGCGGATCAACGGCGGCGGCGAGCTCGGACTTCGGACGGCGGCGCGAGCTCGGAAGGGCGGCTAGGGCTAGGGTTCTCGGGGCAGGGAGGTTGGGAGACGGCGGCGGGGCTTAAGTAGGGCGGACGAGGAAGAGTCCGGGCGGGGGAAACCTCGGCGGCCGTGCCGAGTCCGGCCGGGAGTCCGGCGCCGTGTTCGGGAGGGAGTCGGCGAGAGGTAGGGGATGGGTCTGACACGGGGGTCCACTCGTCAGTCGGCGTGGAGGAGGGGGCTGCGGCGTGGGCTGGCCAGCCTGGCTTGCTGGGCCGCTAGGCGGGCCGAGCGGAGCGGGCTGCAATGCCGAAAGGAGCAGGCCGGCGGGGAAAAACGGAGTGGGCCAGCGGCGGGCCAAAAGTGGAAGCGCTGGAGCTGGGCTGCTGCTGGAAAAGAGTAGGAGGGCAAGAATCGGCCGAGAAAAATAGTTGAGGGAGGAAAAGTGGACTCGGGCCGCAGAAACTTTTCTAGAGCTCCAAACTCAGCGATTCAAATTCGAATTTAAACAGAATTTAAATTCCAACTGAACCACACACAAACAAAACTCAATGCAGTCGGCATGAATGCAACAAAAATGTTTCTAACCTTATATTTAATTTTATTTACCGTAAATAATTTTATTTTCCTTAGATAAATATGAGCATAAATTAAATAAAAACCATTTAATTACTAAAATTTTAAAAATAGGCATTTTTAGGGTGTTACAAACCTACCCCCCTTAAGATGAATCTCGTCCTCGAGATTCGGACGTGGATGGGAATAACTGTGGATACTCTGCTCTGAGATCTTCTTCTCTTTCCCAAGTCGCTTCATCCACTGAATGACGGCTCCACTGAACCTTGCACATCCGGATCACTTTATTTCTGGTGACTCTTTCTGACTCCTCCAAAATTCTGATAGGATGCTCAGTATAGGTAAGATCTTCCTCCACATTCAGCTCATCAATCGGGATCTGTTCCTCAGGTACTCGCAAACACTTTTTCAACTGAGACACAAGAAACACATCATGTACTCCCGCTAACTTCTCTGGTAGCTCTAACTGATATGCCACCTCACCTTTCCGACCAAGTACCTTGAACGGTCCAATGTATCGAGGTGCTAACTTGCCCTTAACGTTGAACCTCTTCACGCCTCTCATGGGTGACACCTTGAGATACACGAAGTCTCCAACTTCAAAGCTGAGATCCCTCCGTCGGTTATCTGCATAGCTCTTCTGTCTGGATTGTGCTACTTTCAGATTCTGTCTGATTATCTGTACTTGTCGCTCTGCCTCTCTTAGTATCTCAGGTCCAAACACCTGACTTTCTCCCGTCTGATCCCAGAATAGTGGTGTCCTACACTTTCTGCCATACAGAGCCTCGAACGGTGCCATCTGCAAACTCTTCTGATAGCTGTTGTTGTACGAGAATTCCGCGTACGGTAAACTCTTATCCCAACTGGCACCATATTGTAGAGCACATGCTCTCAACATATCCTCCAATATCTGATTCGTCCGTTCTGTCTGCCCATCTGTCTGCGGATGGTATGCTGAACTGAACTGTAGCTTAGTGTCCATAGACTCATGCAATTGTCGCCAAAAGTGCGATGTGAATTGGGTACCTCGATCTGACACTATTCTTTTCGGTACCCCATGCAAACACACAATCCTCTCCATATACAACTCCGCTAGTCTGGCTCCCGAGTAGGTGGTCTTTACTGGTAAGAAATGCGCCACCTTGGTCAGACGATCCACGATTACCCAGATTGAGTCAAATCCTCTCTGAGTGCGAGGTAAGCCAGTGATGAAATCCATACCGACTTCTTCCCACTTCCATTCAGGTACCTTCAGGGGCTGGAGCAAACCTGCTGGCCTCTGATGTTCAGCCTTGACTCTCTGACACGTGTCACATAGAGCTACGTATGTGGCCACATCTCTCTTCAATCCGTACCACCAAAATCTCTCTTTGATATCTTGGTACATCTTGGTACTCCCTGGGTGTATCGAATATGCCGATTCATGGGCTTCCCTGAGAATTGCATCCCTGATCTGCACTACATCTGGCACACAGATCCGCTTCTCGTACCACAATGTTCCTTGGTCATCCACTCGAAAACCAGGGGCTTTTCCTAATGCCACCAGTTCTACGATCTCCTTGATCTTCTCATCTGTGAGCTGTCCTTTTCGGATCTCTTGCTCCAAGGTCGGTTCTACTGTCATCTCGGTGACGCTGGTCACAAATCCCAGACTCATCCTTTCAAACTCTGAACTGAGTTCCTCCGATAAGCAATGTCCCGTGATCTTATTCACATAACTCCTTCTACTCAGAGCATCTGCCACCAAGTTGGCCTTCCCGGGATGATAATGTATCTCCAAGTCGTAGTCCTTGATCAACTCTAACCAACGACGTTGCCTCATATTCAGATCTGACTGTGTGAACACATACTTGAGACTCTTGTGGTCAGTGTAAATATCACACTTATGACCTGTTGACACCAAAAATTAGCACCAGGAAGAGGCTGACATGTGAGCCGGATTTGGTGGAAGAATGCCATTCGGCTAAAGGGTTTTCTCTGAAGCATTCGGCAAAGATGCTCTGCGGTCGGGAACGCGTCGTCATTCGGCTAAGGGGTGTTCTTTGAAGCGTTCGGCAGAGATACTCTGCGGTCGGGAGTGCGTCATCATTCGGCAGAGACATGGTTCCGCAGGTAAAAGCAGTAGCATTCGGGAAAGTGCGATGACGTGGATCAACATAAGGAAAAGGCCGGTTCGAACAAGGAAAGCAATATGGGCACGAAGATTCGTCATTTATTTTTAGAAACAAGTGTTGTAGTCGTGTCCGACTAGGAGTTGTGTCAAGACCTGGGTATAAATATAAACCCATGGCAGCTGTAAAAGGGACATCAATCGAATCAATCATACAACAAACCGGCCCCGTGCCAACATCGAGTCCTTTAGTCGAGTCGTCGAGTTCTTCGAGAGGAGTCATCGATCCGTCGACCTCCGTAAGTACCGGCAACCTTGTATCATGCTTAGTATCATGCGGTGGATTTAAGCTTTGATGCAAGTAGTCTTGTTACCATGCTTAGTATCATCCGGTGGATTTAAGTTATGGTCTCAAGAAGGTTCCTCTGTTAGGTCATGAGCCATGCGGTGGGCTAAGATCTAGTATGGACCAAGTTATCGGCTCTGTTAGATTTTGGCAAGATCTAACGGATTCATTAAGTTACCCCGTGTTGCTCCTTTTTTAATATGTGCTTAATTCATGCAACACACCTTTGCCCAATCTAGATCGGCTAGAATCGGCTCTGCTTTACGGTGCGACGACTTATCCCCTCATAGCCGAATCCGAAACCGATCTAGGTTGCTACGTGTCGCGGGTTCAAGCTTGTCGGTATCGTGTAGATCTTGACAGAACCGGGTATCATGCGGTAGATGCAGGTTTTTGGATCGTCTTAGAGCTAATCATCCGGTGGATTAGAATTCGATTCGATCTGATAGATTTATCTTTACCGATTAGGCTTGTTCCTTCGACATGGATCCCGATTCGGCTAAATAGCCGTATTCGGCAGTGCTCTCACGAGTGAACGTGTGTTCGTGGGTTTGCATTGGACAATGAATGCTTTTAGCCTTTCACGATTAGATTGTATCATGCGGTGGATTGATCTAATCTGATTGGTGGTGTGGCTCCAAACGAGTTGTATCATGCGGTGGATTAACTCGTTCGTTGTCATGCTTGACGGGTGCTGCTTTCGGCCTATGCATTCTTGTTTTCAATGTAAATTCGTGACTGTGTTGTGGGTTCGTAACTAAACATTGAGTGCTTTTAGCTTTTCATGATTAGATTGTATCATGCGGTGGATTAATCTAATCTGATTAGTGGCGTGGTTACAAACAAGTCGTATCATGCGGTGGATTAACTTGTTTTGTTATCATGCTTGACGGGTGCTGCTTTCGGCCTATGCATTCTTTGTTTACTGCGAATTTATGATCATGTTTCACCCTTTTATTTATTTATCATGCTCTGTTTCTCGTTAATCGGCTATGAGTACGTGTTCATTCGGTTGAAAGCCGATCTTTCGTCATGCTTACGTCACGCATTCGGCAGTGCGCTCCTTGCGTGCCTTGCCGATTGCCGAATGAGGTTTTAACTGCCGACAGATAGCTTCCCTGTAGCTATATGTCTCTCAAGATTGGCTTCAACGCCGCAAACATGGAACTGTCTGGTATCACCCAGCACGTTCCAGGTTTTAATCTAAACATTTTTATCCCTTTGTTAGTTTTCAGGCAAACTAACTGGCACGCTTCCGGATTCGAAAGCCCGGGCCACGTTTGAAGCCAGCTTTGTTCGGCTTGCTGTGTGCTTGGCGTGAGGTGCGGATTTTACGTCAACACACTTTTTGGCACGCCCAGTGGGACCCACACAAGTTTTCAAAGATGCCTGAGTTGAGCGACATCATGGATGTCACTTTGGAAGAGTTGTCTGAAGAACATCAACAGATGGTAAAGGTTGCTGCCAACCAATTCATTAATAAATGTTTACTGTCTTTCGCCAAGAACAGGAGTGGTGCACCTTTTCTCAAGTCTGATCTGCCAAGAGTTCTCCTTCCTGGGCAATCTGATCTTACTGAAGAAGAAGAGAGGGAGAGATTCTCGGGCTTGTTATACAAAGCTTTGGGAGAGACAATGACCAATCACAATGCTGCGTTCTTAAACAGTTTTCGGCATATAATGATAAGCATTTTTGGTCAGCATGTGGATAAACCCTTTGAGCAGATACATGGGCAATTGGGTGGCCCGACATACTTCAATGTTCAAGCACCAGTTCAGAAACCACATGGTAAAGGAAATGCTGATGAAACTGGAGGTTCTGGTGCTAAAGATATAAATGGACAACCGATTCGGCAAGATCCTCAGCTTGCACTGCCGAAAGCTCGCACATACGGTGATATGGCATTCGGCACCACAGGGAATCCGCCTGCTTCTGCTTACAAGATATCTCCTTTGAACAACAGACTGCAGAGGGATTTATATGGAAACGGATATTCAGAGTTTATGGATTATAATGCTGTTGACGCCCTCCCGAATCCTGGATATGTTGGTACTGCAGGTATGTTTGCTGGAAAACCAGGGAATCAAGATACCAATATTGACCTCATGGTGCAAAAAATGACCGATGTATTGCAAAATCAATTCGGTCTGAAGCCTAAAAATCAGGGATATATGTACTCATCTCCTTTCCCTGAATGGTACCAAAGGGTATCATTGCCGAATAGAGTCAAGGTGCCAACAGAGTTTACTAAATTCTCAGGACAAGATGATACAAGTACTGTGGAACATATAGCTCGATATCTGATGCAGCTTGGAGAGGCTTCGGCAGACGAGGCTTTCAGAATCAGATACTTTCCTTTGTCACTGACGGGTCCAGCTTTTACATGGTTTGCTTCTTTGCCTGCTCAGTCGATTTGTACTTGGAAAGACCTGGAACAGAAATTCCATGCTCATTACTACATTGGCAGTACCGAGAAAAAGTTGGTTGATTTGACCAGCTTAAGGCAGAGGAATAATGAAACACCTACAGAGTTCCTCAGGAGATTTAGGGAAACTAAGAGTATGTGCTTTTCTCTGAACATACCTGATGATCAACTGGCTGGTATGGCTGTAGCTGGAATGCTGCCTGCTATTCGGGAGAAGCTGTTTGGGATGGAGTTTGATGATTTGGGCCAGTTGTCGCACAGATTGGCCTTGATGAGTAACCAGGCATATGGTTTCAAGAAAGATGTCAGATTTGCTAAAAATAATGATGTAGCTGACATCTATAACCAATTCCTTGAAAGAGCAGATCAAGAAGATGAGTATGAAGATGGTGAGGAGATAGCTGCAGCAGAGATAGTGTGGAGCAAAGAACCAGTTACAATGACTCAAAGATGGATCAAACAGATGAAAGGAACATATGATTTTGATGTGACAAAGGCAGACAAATTGTTTGAGTTCCTGGTAAAAGAAGGCCGAATCAAATTGCCAGAGGGGCATTCTATGCTTCGGCCCGATGGAGTGAAAGATAAGAGGTACTGTGGGTTTCATGATAGAAATTCTCATTCCATTAATGAATGCAGAGTCTTTAGGATGAAGATTCAGAAAGCTATCCAGGAAGGACATCTGAAATTCGACAACAAGATGAAACTGGACAGTAACCCTTTCCCTCAGAATATGATCGGGTTCTCGGTTAATATGGTAAATGCTGTTCCATCTGGAGAAAAGGGAAGATTGAAAGTTCTAACCTCAAAGAAGGCAAAGCAGGATGGTTCAGTTGATCCTACTCGGCAGATCACAATGGAACAAATTCGCCGGAAAAATCTTCGGTTCCCGAATAGCCGATTTGAAATGGGCGAATCCTTTAAACCTAGAGTTACTACACGTATTCTCCTCAACAAATGGCAGCGTCAGCAAGAAAAAGAGCGTTTTCAAAGGCGTGAATACGAGGAGGAGAAAAGAAGGCGCGAAGAAGAAAGGTTTGAGGAAGAACAAGAAGAATATGCTCGAGAGCAGGAACGTGCGCATTGGGGATGTGCATTCTTCAGACACTGTTGGAACGAAGGTTTGAAACTTCCCACATGGAATAATTGTCCTGAATGCAATAATAGATATGATGAATATAGGCAGGGAACTGTCAATCGCCGATCTGTCCATGAAAGAATTGGTAGGGTGCATCCTAGTGATGATCGGCGTTTTGATGATCAACCAAGAAAGAGACATGCTGATTGCGGATGGATTGATCATGAGGAAGAAGATCGTGAGTATGTTTGGCAGAAAGGACAATGGTGTCCACCTGGTTTAAGAAGGAGTCAGAAGAGAAGAGTTCAACGCCTGAGGAATCAAGAATTAAAGCAAGCAAGGCCTAGGGTGAAATCAATATGGCTCCCAAAAGACAGGCCTGACGAACATGGTCATTCGGCTCCTACATGTATGGTATGTTTTCTGCCGAATGAATTCATGGCTCCAGCTAACCAAATTGTACAGGAAGAGGTATTGCCCGATATAGATGATGCCGAACAATTTGGGTTAATGGCACAATTGATGTTGAACAAACAAGCTGTTTTTGAAAAGCCAACCCAGAATCGGCACATGAAGCCACTGTACTTGAAGGGATATGTTAATGGCAAACCATTGACCAAAATGTTTGTCGATGGAGGAGCTGCTGTCAATGTAATGCCATACACCACATTCAGGAAGCTTGGTATGGGCCCTAGAGATTTGACACCAACGAGCATAATTCTAAATGATTTTGCTGGAAATCCTTCGGACACCAAGGGATGCGTGCACGTTGATCTGATGATTGGTTCCAAGACTCTGCTTACGACTTTCTTTGTCATTGAAGGCAAAGGGGCATATAGCTTGCTGCTTGGAAGAGATTGGATTCATGCAAATTGTTGTATTCCATCTACTATGCATCAACAGCTTATTCAGTGGATAGATGATGAAGTGGAGATTGTCCAAGCAGATGATTCAATAAGCGTGGCTAATATGGAACCAGCTTTCTGGGAGTATCAAGGCATAGATTGTTTCTCAGGTAAAGACTGGGGAGAAGGTCCTGTGGCACCAGCCAGCAGTGATCAACAGCCGATCGAAGCAGTCGGCTCTCATAGTAATTTTTGATGGAAAATCCAATTGATGGAACTGATGGAAAATTAGGACGTGGATTTGTGTCGGCCGATAAATTAGAAGAAGTGGACATTGGAGATGGTGACAAGCCAAGGCCGACATTTATCAGTGCTAACTTGGATTCGGTTTTCAAAGAAAAGCTGGTGGCATTGTTAAAAGAATACAAGGACTGCTTTGCTTGGGATTATTCGGAGATGCCTGGTCTAGACCGTTCTATTGTTGAGCATCGGTTGCCAATCAAACCTGGATATAGGCCTTACAAGCAACCACCCCGAAAAATCTACAAGGAAGAAGTGTTGGCCGATGTGAAAAAGGAGATTGAAAGATTACTAGATGCAAATTTCATTCGGCCGTGTAAATACGCGGATTGGATCTCTAATATTGTTCCCGTCTATAAGAAAAATGGAAAGATGAGGGTTTGCATAGATTTTAGAGACCTAAACAAGGCTACACCCATGGATGGATATCCAATGCCTATTGCTGATTCATTGGTTGATGCTGCTGCTGGATACAAAGTGCTCAGTTTCATGGATGGTAACGCAGGATACAATCAGATTTATATGGCATTGGAAGATATAGTAAAGACAGCTTTCAGGTGTCCTGGACACATAGGGTTGTTTGAGTGGGTTGTCATGACCTTTGGATTGAAAAATGCCGGTGCAACTTATCAGAGGGCTATGAATTATATTTTTCATGAGTTGATTGGCAAGATTGTGGAAATATATATTGATGATGTGGTGATCAAGTCATTGGATCATGAGTCTCATTTGGCCGACATAAGGAAAACTCTAGAATGCACCAGGAAACATGGGCTTAAGATGAACCCGAACAAGTGTGCTTTTGGAGTTTCGGCTGGAGAGTTTCTGGGATTCTTGATACATGAAGGAGGAATAGGAGTTGGTAAGAAAAGCATGAAGGCAATTGATGAAATTGTTCCTCCAACTAATCTTAAAGAGCTACAATCACTGCTGGGCAAGATAAATTTTGTGAGAAGGTTCATATCAAATTTATCACAAAAGGTGTTACCCTTTTCCTCACTGTTGAAAATAAAGAAGGATCAAAAGTTTGTGTGGGGTGACGAACAACAGAAGGCTTTTGATGAAATAAAGGAGTACATGAAGAAGCCACCAATATTGGTACCTCCACAACTGAACAAGCCTTTCAAGTTGTACGTGGCGGCCGATGCCCAAACTATTGGATCGGCCCTCATTCAAGAATTTGAAGGGAAGGAAAGAGTGGTTGCATACCTTAGCAGAAAGTTACTAGATCCAGAAACAAGGTATTCGGCTATAGAAAAGCTTTGCTTATGTGTTTATTACTCCTGTACAAAATTTCGGCACTATTTACTACATGCCGAATGCGTTGTGTATTCAAAGTTTGATGTGATAAAACACATGTTGTCTATGCCAATTTTGAACGGAAGGATTGGCAAATGGATTTTAGCTTTGTCTGAATTTGAGTTAAGGTTTGAATCGGCAAAGGCTGTTAAGGGACAGATTATTGCCGATTTCATTACTGAACATCATGATACATCGATAAATTTGCTTAACATTGTTCCTTGGGTGTTATTCTTCGATGGATCTTCATGCAACAAAGGTGGTGGAGCAGGTATCTTATTAATTTCACCCAAAGGAGAAACATTTGAGTTTGCTGTTCCTATTCAATCTGCTGTTACTAACAATCAAGCTGAGTATGAGGCATTGCTCAAAGGGCTCCAATATTTGAAAGAAGCGGACGCCATTGCGGTTGAAATTTTTGGAGATTCAGAATTGGTCATAAAGCAATTGAATGGTGAATACGAGTGCAAAAGTGATACCTTGAGGAATTACTATGAAGAATGCAAAGAAATATTGAAGAGCTTTCGATCAGTAATTCTACAACACATTCCTAGAGGGGATAATGGAGAAGCAAATAGATTGGCCCAAAGTGCATCAGGTTATAAAGAGCTTCGAGAAGTTTTTGCTAATGATGTATATGCATTCGGGAGTAATCTGGCAGAAGATGATTGGAGAAAAGAGATTGCCGATTATCTGGAGAATCCGTCCCGAAAGGTTTCTAGAAAGCTCAGGTATAAAGCTTTAAAGTTTGTTCTTCTTGATGATAATTTGTATTATAAATCCCTGGATGGAGTGCTGTTACATTGCTTAAATCATGAAGAAGCAAAAAGGCTGATGAGTGAAGTACATGATGGGTTGTGTGGAGCACATCAATCGGCCTACCGAATGAAGTGGGTTATTAGAAGAACTGGATATTACTGGCCGACAATGTTGGAAGATTGTTTTGAATATTATAAAGGATGTCAAGACTGTCAGAAATTTGGAAACATTCAGAGAGTTCCGGCATCAGCTTTGAATCCCATTGTCAAGCCATGGCCATTCAGAGGATGGGGAATAGATTTGATTGGCCAAATAAATCCTCCATCTAGCAAGGGGCATAAGTTTGTGCTTTTGGCAACCGATTATTTTACCAAGTGGGTTGAGGCAATTCCATTAAAGAAGGTGACGTCGGAGAATATGGTTGAATTTGTTAAAGAACACATAATTTACAGATTTGGGATTCCTCAGACGATCACCACTGATCAAGGGACTCAATTTACATCTTCAGAATTCAGAGATTTTGCTGAAAGTATGGGCATCAGATTGTTAAATTCTTCTCCTTATTATGCCCAAGCTAATGGTCAGGCAGAAGCTTCTAACAAGATTATGATTAAAATTATACAGAAGAAGATTGATCAGAAGCCGAGAAAGTGGCATTCGGTACTCAGTGAGGCTTTATGGGCTTACCGAATGGCTCCACATGGGGCTACACAGACGTCTCCCTATGAGTTGGTGTATGGGCATCATGCTATCTTGCCATGGGAAATACAATTAGATTCAAGGAGAATAAAGTTGCAAAAGGATTTAAGTTCTAAAGATTATAATGATTTAATGATGGATGAATTAGAAGATTTGCATATGATTCGTCTCAGGGCCTTGGAGAATATTGAGAAGAACAAAATGCGAGTTGCTAAGTATTACAATAAGAAAGTGAAAGTTAAGCAATTTACAGAAGGTGATTTAGTCTGGAAAGCGATATTGCCGATTGGAACCAAATATGCAGCATTCGGCAAGTGGTCTCCAAATTGGGAAGGTCCTTTCAGAGTGGTTAGATGCGTGCCTGGAAATGCATATATTTTGAGGACATTATTGGGAGAAGAATTTGCTTCTGCTATAAATGGAAGATATTTGAAGAGGTATTATCCCAGTGTTGAAATCGATCGGTGATTGATATATTAATTTGCCGAACAGCCGATTTTCGGGAAGAAATCGCCTTCAGAGCAAATGTTGACAGAAAAGGGAAATGGCCAATACTGAATGTATTGCCCTTAGCACAAAAATATACTACATCAGATGTTCATGCAAGATCACAAAAGATAAGTTTTATTGCCGAAATTCCATAAATCCCTAGTACAAACTAATGGAATAGCTTGTTCAAAACGGACTGAGGATGAATGGAATCGGCAATGGCGGCGCCATGAGCATCAAGGCGATCTATGGAAGCCTCGATGTCATCGATCTCCTCCGGGTTACCGTTAGCGAAGCCGGTCGGTAGCCTGGAGTAGTCGGTATTGGTGTGCGTCGACATGGCGATTAGGCCTGCGGCAGTGCCCAGACGGATGCCGTGCGAGGCCACCTCATCGATGCGGCCCGCCACCGCGCCGAGGCGAGCTTCTGGTGTGTCCCCAGGAGCATTCACCTTGTTCGCCAGCTCATTCGCCAGCGCCTTTAGCCGATCGAGTTCGGCATCACGCGCTGCAAGTTTACAAAAGAGGATTGCAGATTAATGTCATTTGGAGGACGAGATTGAGATTGAGCAGGTTACAGGACTCACCGTCGATGACTTCGAGCAACTGTTTGCGCTCGTGCTGCCGTTCGAGATCCGCAATCCCGGCTTGCTTGGAGATGACCTCCAGCTCGCGACGAGAATCATCGCGCTCCGCCTTGAATCGGCGAGCATCACCATCTGAATAGCGGGAATCGACCGATGAGTGAGTTCGATTGGACGAACTCGAAGAGCCGGACGCCGCAGGAGCAGCGGCTGGAGCCGCGACTGGCGCACCAGCGGCGGCAATCCATTGGATTACCCTGAAGAAACAAAGAGATTCGTCAAGGAGAAGGCAAATCTCGAGAAGAACAGAGAGAAGTAAGCGGCCAATCACCTGCGGCGAGCGCCGGCGCGGCTTCCTTCGGGCTCGTCGGCGGCCGGTCGCCTTCCATTCGCCATTGGGGTTTTCTTGAGTTTACTGTGCTTGGGGAAAAGAAGAGTTCAAGGAAGGCGAAAGGCTTAGTAAAGAGATAGCGGCACTTGGTATGTTTATTTATAGAATCCGCAGAGGAAATCGTGATCGGTGATCGTGGCGCGCGTCCCAAAATTTCAGGAGGTGGAAAGCCCCACGAACCGAGCAGTTACCGTGTCGTTTGGGATTCATGCCGAATCGGGTTCGGTTCTACTGAATTGGATTCGGCTATATCGTTTGATGCGTTTTCGGGTCTGACACTGTTGAAACCAGCTTTGCCGAATGAGTTATTCACGATGGAGAAAGACAGGGTTAAAAGGATGACAAGATTACAGGGTTAATAAAACATTCGGCTATCAAACATAATTCACACACCCAAGAACTTTGAGATTACATTTTTGGCATTCGATATCATATTGCTAATGTTCTCTAATAAGTTTTTATCAGCTTCTTGGGTTCTGGTCAGAGCAGCCAGCTTCGCCTTGAGTTGTTTGTCTTCGTTCAGAGCTGCTAAGGCTTCCTTTCGCCTTCTCTCTGTTAACTTGGGAAGCTCGATTATCTTCTTCTTGTCGGCTTCAATTTCGGCCGATAAATTTCTCAATTCGGCTTCAAGTGCAGCTTTTCTGATCTCCTTCATTTCAAGTTCAGATTCCAGCTTGGTCAATAATTCCTTATCATTCTGGACTTGAGTATGCAGGTCTTTTACAGATTGCTTGACCAAAGTTCTCCTTTGCTCCAAGGCTGGTTGAGCCGATTGATTCTTCAGAGCTTGCTTCACTGCGATAAAATGATCATCCAATCTGGAAATTGGATCTAAAGAAGTCTTGATATCGGCAGGAAGATCTTGGTCAACTGATTCAAGCAAATCTCTTAAAAGATCAGCATTGGTAACTTGTTCCCGAGTGTCCTTATGCAGAAAAGAGAGGATTTCTTTCAGTTTTGTTTGATTCTCCTCTGATAAGGTTTGACCAGAAGAGGTCTCTTCCCCTTGTTCGGCAATTAAATCATCCACAGCAAATGAATAGCTGGGTGAAGAAGTGGTTTTCTTCTGAAAAAGATATTGCCGAATTATTGATGATTCATTGGATAAAGAACTGAAAGACTGAGTAATTATCTCTACCTCATTCCTGGTCTCTTGGATGGAAAGAGAGGGCAGCTCGAGCTCAGGCAAAGATTCTTGTATGTCATGCTGAGGAGAGCTTGGAAGATCTGTTGGTGGAGAAGAGACTTCTAGTTGAGGAACATCAGGAGAAGCTGAAGCTAGTTCTTGATGAGAAGGAGGATTCTCCAAAATTGGGTCTATTGAAATTTGCTCTGAAACTGAAAAGGAATCAATGCCGATGGAAAGGAACTTTAAAGATGAGATAATGAGAAATTTTACCAGTCATTGAAGCATCGGCAGGACCTGCACTGATTGCTAACTGTTGTTCTCTGCCCTGAAATCAAAAGGAAATAAAACTGAACAAAAACACCAAAAGCATTATAGTCAAAGAAGAGGGATTCTGACCTTGATTTTGCTACTTGTTCTTTTCTTCTTTACAACTGAAGGAGCAGCTATAAGGAGAGTTTTTCTCTTGACAGATGATGGTCTAATGAGTATTGGATCTGAGGAAGCTTGTCTAGCCATCAGCTGAGCCAAAGAAGGAGAGTGATGCCCCAGAATAGATATTGGGCCTGCAGTGTTATATGCAATTGTTCTGGCCAGAGGGGCAGGGACTATGTCCTACAGGATAACAGAGTTAAAAGTCGATGAAAGAGGATGTCAGTGGAAAAACAAATGGATTGTAAGCGTGTTTACCTCTGAATTCGGCTGATAGTCAGGCATCAAATCGAGGCAGAGAGGGTGGACTGGCACATTAAAGATGTGATCATGGACTTCTTGCCACCAAAGGGTAAAAGAAGGATGAGCAAGTGCTGTTGGCACAAAAGGTTCGATTTGATAGATGGCTGCACAACACTTATAATCAAAGATTCTTCTTGTTTCTGTGGAATCTTTGATGATCTGCCTAGGCTTGAGGAATTCATGAAAGAATAATCTCGGGGGCACTTGGCCACATCCCAATTGCCTGGCTACTATATTCGGCTGGTAATATTCATATGAACTTTGAACCAGCCTTCCTCCACAAAATTCAGCTGGTAGGATGCAAGGCCGAATAAAAGTGTTAAAAATTGCTGTGGACTCTGCGTCTGTGCATCCAGTCTCGAAGCTGAATTCACAAGGAAAAGTGAGACTGTCATTGTTCAAATATAGGAACCAGAGGGGGTTGGTAAAGCCTTTGAAGAAAAGTTCAAACAGTTCTCCAATGCTTTTGTTGATAGCAATAGTGGAGGCTGCTTCCCCATAGGTTTGACAGCCTTTGGTGCTCTGGGCTTCTGCTTCCTGGTAATTGACCGAGGGGAAGTGTCGGCTGTTGAGGTCAATGGAGACGATTTGGTGCATGTACAATTGCAGCCACATCTGGACGAACCACCAGGGACCATTAACGCAAGAAATTTTCTTGTTGGTGTGCATCTGATAAATGGTTTGGTGGAGCATGTGATAGACACTTCCCAAGAGATATTTCCCAAGAGGGATAAGTGTGCCTGCAGCCAGATCTTCGGCCATTACTATGTGATTCAGAGTTGGCTCATTGGCTTTACCACAGAAAACAAATCTGCACAGCCACATATTCAGGAAGGCCCTGTATTCAACATCAGACAGAGGACCATCGTGCATGTAAGTCTGGATGTATTTCTTATATCCAACTCCAGTTTTCACCCCTGTCTGTTTGGAAGAACCCTTGTATCTGTATGGGTGTGTTATCCCTGTGATGTTCAGGCCGGTTATCATGTAGACATCGGCCAGGGTTGGGGTCATTGGTCCGTGACCAAAGAGAAAAGCATTCATGCCATTGGACCAGAAGTGACAAGCTGCAATCAGGAGATTTTCATTCTTGGGTGTTTCGGCTAGAGATAGTTCCAAGCAATGAGAGATACGAAGACTGTCCCAATTCTGCGTCTGGGGGCTTTTATTTTCAAGAATCCTTTTGTACCAGTTTCTCCAACCGGCGATTGGGGGCAGAGGCCAGTTCTTGAATGAATCTTGCCATTCGTGAGGTCCCGTCAATGAAGATTTGAAAGGGATCCTTTGAGACTCGGCCGCAATAATTTCGGAGGGATCTGGATTCCCTGAAGGGCCGAGGAAGAAAGATGCGGATTGCTCCTCCGTAGGGGTCAGGATTTCAGTGGTCAGAGCCTATTGAGGACGGAAGAAGAGCGATTCGGGGATTCAAAATGCAGCTTGAAGAGAGTAATGCCGAATATGATTGAAGAAAACGGAACTTACTTGAAGAATTTGATCCTGGTTCGCCATTTGAAGATCGGAGCTTGAAAGATTCGACGAACTAGGGTTTAAGTTTGAAAACGCACTCTGAGGATTTGGGAGCAGAAAATGGATGTCGAACGGGCTCAGCCTGGAAATGTTGGGGATTCCTGGTCAATTCCGAGATAAAAGTATCCTTTATCCCGAAATTGAAGGGGCATGTGTTGACACCAAAAATTAGCACCAGGAAGAGGCTGACATGTGAGCCGGATTTGGTGGAAGAATGCCATTCGGCTAAAGGGTTTTCTCTGAAGCATTCGGCAAAGATGCTCTGCGGTCGGGAACGCGTCGTCATTCGGCTAAGGGGTGTTCTTTGAAGCGTTCGGCAGAGATACTCTGCGGTCGGGAGTGCGTCATCATTCGGCAGAGACATGGTTCCGCAGGTAAAAGCAGTAGCATTCGGGAAAGTGCGATGACGTGGATCAACATAAGGAAAAGGCCGGTTCGAACAAGGAAAGCAATATGGGCACGAAGATTCGTCATTTATTTTTAGAAACAAGTGTTGTAGTCGTGTCCGACTAGGAGTTGTGTCAAGACCTGGGTATAAATATAAACCCATGGCAGCTGTAAAAGGGACATCAATCGAATCAATCATACAACAAACCGGCCCCGTGCCAACATCGAGTCCTTTAGTCGAGTCGTCGAGTTCTTCGAGAGGAGTCATCGATCCGTCGACCTCCGTAAGTACCGGCAACCTTGTATCATGCTTAGTATCATGCGGTGGATTTAAGCTTTGATGCAAGTAGTCTTGTTACCATGCTTAGTATCATCCGGTGGATTTAAGTTATGGTCTCAAGAAGGTTCCTCTGTTAGGTCATGAGCCATGCGGTGGGCTAAGATCTAGTATGGACCAAGTTATCGGCTCTGTTAGATTTTGGCAAGATCTAACGGATTCATTAAGTTACCCCGTGTTGCTCCTTTTTTAATATGTGCTTAATTCATGCAACACACCTTTGCCCAATCTAGATCGGCTAGAATCGGCTCTGCTTTACGGTGCGACGACTTATCCCCTCATAGCCGAATCCGAAACCGATCTAGGTTGCTACGTGTCGCGGGTTCAAGCTTGTCGGTATCGTGTAGATCTTGACAGAACCGGGTATCATGCGGTAGATGCAGGTTTTTGGATCGTCTTAGAGCTAATCATCCGGTGGATTAGAATTCGATTCGATCTGATAGATTTATCTTTACCGATTAGGCTTGTTCCTTCGACATGGATCCCGATTCGGCTAAATAGCCGTATTCGGCAGTGCTCTCACGAGTGAACGTGTGTTCGTGGGTTTGCATTGGACAATGAATGCTTTTAGCCTTTCACGATTAGATTGTATCATGCGGTGGATTGATCTAATCTGATTGGTGGTGTGGCTCCAAACGAGTTGTATCATGCGGTGGATTAACTCGTTCGTTGTCATGCTTGACGGGTGCTGCTTTCGGCCTATGCATTCTTGTTTTCAATGTAAATTCGTGACTGTGTTGTGGGTTCGTAACTAAACATTGAGTGCTTTTAGCTTTTCATGATTAGATTGTATCATGCGGTGGATTAATCTAATCTGATTAGTGGCGTGGTTACAAACAAGTCGTATCATGCGGTGGATTAACTTGTTTTGTTATCATGCTTGACGGGTGCTGCTTTCGGCCTATGCATTCTTTGTTTACTGCGAATTTATGATCATGTTTCACCCTTTTATTTATTTATCATGCTCTGTTTCTCGTTAATCGGCTATGAGTACGTGTTCATTCGGTTGAAAGCCGATCTTTCGTCATGCTTACGTCACGCATTCGGCAGTGCGCTCCTTGCGTGCCTTGCCGATTGCCGAATGAGGTTTTAACTGCCGACAGATAGCTTCCCTGTAGCTATATGTCTCTCAAGATTGGCTTCAACGCCGCAAACATGGAACTGTCTGGTATCACCCAGCACGTTCCAGGTTTTAATCTAAACATTTTTATCCCTTTGTTAGTTTTCAGGCAAACTAACTGGCACGCTTCCGGATTCGAAAGCCCGGGCCACGTTTGAAGCCAGCTTTGTTCGGCTTGCTGTGTGCTTGGCGTGAGGTGCGGATTTTACGTCAACATGACCAATCAAGTAATGCCTCCAATTTTTCAAAGCATGCACTACAGCTGCTAACTCCAGATCGTGTGTCGGGTAGTTCTGCTCATGTTTCCTCAACTGCCTTGAGCCAGTCCTCTGCTTGCATTGGGTCGCTAGACTTGTTGAAGGTAGGAGGGCGTCCCTTCATAAACTCGCCCCTTTTATCTCGGGGTTGCACGTAGTGCTGTTGGGGCGGGTTCTGCTGATTCTGCTGCATCAGTGCTATGGTTTGTGCCATCTGCTGTGTCAGCTGGAGTTGCATCTGCATCATCTGCTCCATAGTGAGTGGCGGTGGTGGAGGTGGTGGATTCTGGTTCTGATTCTGGTTGCTTCCACTGCCTCCGGGGTTGCTTCTGGTGTTAACCATCTACCATATCAAGAAATCTTCCATCAGTATTCCCGCCAACTGGTATTAGATAACCCATGCTTGCAGATGGTGCATAAGAAGATAGCAGTTCTTGGAAAGATATGATAGAGAGTAAGACAGAGGAAGTGCAAAGGAGATAGCTAACCCAACTATTTATTCACTAATATTCCTTAAACCTTAGTCCTATAACTAGATGGAGATAGACTTGCGTCTATGACCATCACAATCATTGCAAAGATCCAAATCAAACATAAGCATAATAACAGTAAAATCAAGCACCCAAAGGCATGATTCACACAAGACTCGACAACACTGGTTTTGAAAATCGTAACTAAATGATCTGAAACAAAATCATGGTGGTCTCCTAGTGATTTTTCAACCGTTCTAACTAGGCTGCGTTCCTACAGTCAGCACGGCTCTGATACCAATCTGTCACACCCGGATTTACACAGAAACCCGAATGCTTCTATATGTGTGCCCAGGATGTCCACAGAACACATATAGATAACAAATATGATAAACAGAGTACATATGCTCGAATAAAATGGTTTTACATCAGAGTTTGACTAAAATAACTAAATAACACAGCGGAAGACTATTTATTAACTCTCTCTAAACGAAGACGAAGACGAAGCCGAACACCATAATCCACAGGGACTCTGACTGGTTGAGCACAGCTAGTAGAATGGCAGATCTTCAGGAAACTCAATAGCAGCAGTACCATCTAATCCATCTGTTACCCATCCGGGATTTTGTTGAATGGCAAGTGTAAGTAATTGTCTTACTTAGCAAATACAACACGGGTAATGAAGGCTTAAAAGAAAGGCTTGACACGGCTGTACTGCATTAGCAATTTTTAGTTGATTCTTTTTAACATAAACCAAGATTACTACAATTATGTGAATCCCAGTTGCAATTCCCAATTAATATAGTAGAAGTAATCATTAAACAATAATAAACATCAACTTCTAATCAAAAAGGATCCAGGCCGCTCTTGACCCTGAGCAAGGCTATCATGATAGATTAAACACTCTGCAGAGGTTTCGCCCTTTTCCCACCAGTCGCGTAAAAGTTCAAAGGAACTTTGCACCCAACCACGCACATCAACACTTCCGAGGTGTGACTGCATAGGGACGCTACGAGGCTTTTCACAAGACACCCTAACAAAACAGTAGCCGTTATGGTACAACCTAGGCAGCATGACCCGAGGCACCGAGACTGACTTACGCCCGTGCCGCAGCACGAGGGGGTCAATGGCGTCCAATCGCAGAAAAGTAATGCAGAAACAGAATTAAATAGCGCAACGTGCAGAACCCCCGCCATACGGAAGCTCCTACACGGGACTGTGCCTCACGAGGGCAAAGCCAACGGAAACCCGTCCTCGGTGGATCAAACCATACTCTCACCCATGCTTCCCATAACGCCGGTGGCCCACCGATAACCACTGCTGAATTAGAGCCGTACAAATTACTTGTCCAAGACCAGAGCCATTATAGTTCCGGCGGTGGCGACAGGTTCCTGGGTTGCCGCTTTAAGAACCAGTCCTTACGGAGAGACACTAGGGCCAAGCATGAAGCATACACCCTAGCTCCCTGTTCCATGTTGCTAAAAAGCAAATTTTAACATTAACATTGAAGTGAACCATTAAGTCAAGATTAACAGTTAAACATTGGTGACAGTAGCGGCGCTTAGCAAAGATCTACCCAAATGCAATAACCCAGGGTAATCAAGGTATAGGATAAACAAAGCTAGGAATAACCTTAATAGGAACAATTTAGACACATGCATATGCAGTAATTAATGTAAAGGTGTGTTTAGGTAGCAAGGATTGTCCGTGCTGTACTTGCCTTCGTCCAACTGCTGCTGTTGCTCTTGCCGCTGCTGTTGGTCTTGCTCCTCGTAACCCTCGAACTCAAACGTGTACGGCTCACCGACTGGACTCAAACATCAACACAAAAGCATCCATACAAGCCAGTACATGCAAACAATATTAATCTATTAGAACAGTACACCAAACAATAAAAACAGATCAAAAGAAGGCTTAAAAACTAATCTACGCTTCGCTACGAACACGCGAGCGCGAAAATCACTCAAATCGGAGCTAAAACGAGAAAGATATGGCTTTTCTAAGGTTCGGGGACTTGCTGGCAAAGTTTTAAAAGTTCCAGGGGCTTATTTGCAAAAAGTCAGGGGCTAAAACATAATTTTATATAAAAACAGGAGGGTTTATTCGCAATTTGACCAAAGCAGGACCTCGGGCACTATTTTTAAATAAGTCAGGGGGTTTTCTGTAAAAATCAGGACTTAATTGTAATTATTTTTGAATAAAACAGGACTGCGGGTTAATTTTGAAAAAGTACAGGGGCTCTTTTGAAAAACGGCTCGGCTGACTGGGGGTTGACCGGTATTGACTGTCTGACTTGGCTGGGTTGACTCGATCTGAGCCATTGGTTTTGATTTGGACGCCCTAGATTAGATCGGGGAGAGGGGAGGGTCGCCGGCGGGGGTTCCTGCGGCGGCGCCGCCCGTGGGTTGCGGCGGAGGGTCGCCGGTGTTGCTCGAAATCGAGCCAGGAGCCTCGGTTCGGGGCACGGAGGGCAGCTACGGCTTCGGGGCGACGCTGCGAACCCGACTGAGTGGCTCTCGTCGTCGGCGGGGCAGCGGAGAAGGCTCGCGACGAGCGGAGGCGGCGGCGGCGCTCGGGCAACGGCGGCGACAGGGCTACGGTGCGCGGAACAGAGCGAGATCAGGCTTGGGAGCATGCTTACCACCTGGCGGATCTTCCCCGGCGGTTGAATCAACCGGAGCGACGGCGAGATGGCGGATCAACGGCGGCGGCGAGCTCGGACTTCGGACGGCGGCGCGAGCTCGGAAGGGCGGCTAGGGCTAGGGTTCTCGGGGCAGGGAGGTTGGGAGACGGCGGCGGGGCTTAAGTAGGGCGGACGAGGAAGAGTCCGGGCGGGGGAAACCTCGGCGGCCGTGCCGAGTCCGGCCGGGAGTCCGGCGCCGTGTTCGGGAGGGAGTCGGCAAGAGGTAGGGGATGGGTCTGACACGGGGGTCCACTCGTCAGTCGGCGTGGAGGAGGGGGCTGCGGCGTGGGCTGGCCAGCCTGGCTTGCTGGGCCGCTAGGCGGGCCGAGCGGAGCGGGCTGCAATGCCGAAAGGAGCAGGCCGGCGGGGAAAAACGGAGTGGGCCAGCGGCGGGCCAAAAGTGGAAGCGCTGGAGCTGGGCTGCTGCTGGAAAAGAGTAGAAGGGCAAGAATCGGCCGAGAAAAATAGTTGAGGGAGGAAAAGTGGACTCGGGCCGCAGAAACTTTTCTAGAGCTCCAAACTCAGCGATTCAAATTCGAATTTAAACAGAATTTAAATTCCAACTGAACCACACACAAACAAAACTCAATGCAGTCGGCATGAATGCAACAAAATTGTTTCTAACCTTATATTTAATTTTATTTACCGTAAATAATTTTATTTTCCTTAGATAAATATGAGCATAAATTAAATAAAAACCATTTAATTACTAAAATTTTAAAAATAGGCATTTTTAGGGTGTTACACTATTGCTTGCTGCCACAGACACTACGAGGAAGTTTACCCTAGCCGCTGCTGTTTTTCGTGCCTTTGGAAAACAAAATTTGAGATACCTTCCATAAAACAGGCATAACTTTTCACTCGGTGCTCCGTTTTGGCTCAAATTTTTACAGCAGATTCGTGACTTCATTCGGAGGTGACCCAAACTAGCCTTAGGCTTTTCAGAGATTGATCAAAAAAGAATCAGGAAGATAAATAAAAAAATTGATCAAGTTGTTTCAGGGTTTTCAGAGATTGTTCCTGAAATTCCCTAGGCCGCATCTCACCTCAAAAATGGATGGTTGGAGCTTTTGATATCCTTATTCAAAGAAAAATATAAAAACAATAGTTGAGAAAAATAAAACATCTTAATTCCTACTAGTCCTATAGATAAATTGCTGAAAAGATTAAAAAGCAATTGCATAGAGTGTTGTTTTACTTGTTCTGTGAGCTTTATCCATCGTTTCTTGTTCCAACTTGTTGTGCTACGCCTTGGACACGTCTGAGCCAGCAATTGTGACTTGTGCTTTGGATACTTATTGAATTTTGCTATTCTGCATTCGTTATTTGCTACTCCTTTCTACATATTTGGCCTTCCAAGCTCCACAAACTATACTTCAGGTCAGTGCAGCGAAAGACCCTTGCAATCTTGGTACTACTTTCACACAGGTATCACGAACCAGCCACCATTTGTACCATCCACTGTTTTGCTTTTGTAAGAACATTTGTAAGAATTTGGTAAAGCATGTGAGAGAGTGTTTCCACCGACACGCATATAGTAGTTGCAATGGTAGGGAGCGATGAGATTGTTCGAGAAGTACTAAGTTCTCAAATGGAGAAAGCGGAGCAAAATCAACTCAACAATTTATTCCAGATTTTCTTTGTTGTGATGGAGAGACGTTGCCGAGTCATCATTGATGGTGAAAGTTGCAACAACCTTGCAAGCTTAGAGCTGGTTGAGAAGCTTGGTTTGACCACAAAGCCACATCTGCATCCATACTACATGCAATGGGTAAATTCTTATGATAAGATAAAAGTAACTGAAATTGCACATATTGAATTTAGCATTGGTTCTTATAAGGATAGTGCTGATTTTGACATAGTACCTATGCAAGCATGTCATTTGTTGCTAGGCACGCCATGGATTAATATAAATAATGTGGTACACAAAAGGGTTGTTAATAAATATTCCTTCAAGTACAACGGTAGAAAAATTACACTTGTACCTTTGACTACTGCTGAAATTTTAGAAGCTGATCTCGAAAGGGTTAGAAAAGAATGGGTTGTTTTCAATGACACAACAAATTCATCTAAATCTGAATTTTTACAAAATGATGATATTGTTTTGCCTATTGTTGGAAATGATACTTTGCAGCGTGTACATAATGAAGATGACCATACAAATGAACAGGAACATGTAAAATTTTCAGGTAAATGCTCTCTTGATGTGCTGAATTTGCCCTCCAATGATGCAAATAATGTTATACTAGAACCTTCTCTTGTATTACCTTTGTCACAAATAAAGAAGGAGCATGATACTTTTGATTTGAAGCAATATACATGTGCTGAAAATAATATTATTATGCTGATTACTTGTGCACATGACGAACTGAAATTATTATCTTCTTTAAACACTTTGGGTTATGTTGAGTTTGATAATTTATGTGCTCTTAATGGTCTGGAAGAGAAATTTAGATGTGCTGAGTTGCCATGTTTGTCTACTTGTACATATCATTTTATTGGAAAATATAATTATAAAGGAGAGTATATGGTGCACCGAGTCTATATTTGTGCAAATCTGAAATCTCCTTTTGATGTACAGGATTGTGATCAACTAGATTGTCTATCTAGTTTTACTATAATGAATCGGGTTCACTTTCAAGAAGGGGAGCATTGTTGGCTATTACCTATGTGTGCTAGTGCTGATTTTTCTTGTATTGAACATATACTAGCGGTTATACAACCATCTATGCCTACATTGTGTTTGGTTAGTGCTAATCATTTGCATGTTAGTATTGAAAAAGATCATGTGTGTTTCGATCAAGGAGCCTACGTATTTGCCGACAACTCTATAGGAGAAGATGCTTTGAGAGATTGCAAATATGGTCATGTCACTCCCCACAATATTCTTAGTTCCCATATTTTCCACAACCTCGTGTTTCTTCGTGTTGTGCAGGGCCATCTTAGAGCACAAACGACGCCGATTACGGCTTTTCATCAAGAAGGCGAGGATGATGAGGACATGACACCCATACATATGTCCATTAGGGGTGCATGGGGTGGAGAAGAAGGAGACCAACATGGTTTTCCAAGTCAAGAAGAAGGCCCAAGGCTAATCCGATTCGAGTCCCCAAGGTGCAGGCCCAAAGAAACTCAAGTTCGAGTCCGCCTCGGAGTCCAGGAGCAGCCCGCACTAAATTCGTCGCCCAGGTCGCATACGGGCTCGGTTTTTGACGTTCTACATATGCTTGGAAAGCTAAAGAGATACGCCTTCCAATGGCACTGGTCCCACCTAAAAATTCATTATCAGTCATCGGGAATCGTCGAAACAGGTGGATGTCCAGAATCTGCTAGGGTGCTGCGCCGCCATCTTTTGGGCTATTGGCCCGTGTATCATGTTGGGGTCCATTGTGGACGTGGTTACGGGGTTATGCACGCCCCAAGCCTCATTTAATCAGTAGCCGCTGCCACATTAGGGTTTGGGTTTTGCTTAGATTAATCTGTCGAGAACAGTTTCACCGTTATCGGTTTGTAGAACCCCAACTTTTGATCTTAATCATACATCTGCAGTGTCACTTCCTTTGAGAGCTGCTTCTTTCGAGTTTTTGCTTCTGTTCTTCGTTTCGCAGGCAGGGATTAGCCTTCTTGGCGAGGTTAGCCGGGTTGTGACACGGTTGATAACCAGAGGAGTCGTGGTGCTAATATTGCAGGGTTCGAGTTTACTGACTTGAAGCCGGATCGGTGTTTTGCGCTCCGCCCAAAACGAGTTATCCTTCACCTGACGGAAGATCAGGAAACCCTAGTTCCCATCAAGTGGTATTCAGAGACATGTTTACCGTCAGATTCGTCATTTTGCCTTTGTCCTATAGTCCAGAAAATAGACCTAAAAAATTTCCGTTGTCCTAGTACCCTTTTAGCCTTTGCAATTTCGTTTCAGTTTCGCTTTGTTGAGTTTGTATCCATGGTCAAGTCTCGTTGCTGGTTTTAGTTGTGTTCGTGTCGTAGTTCAATCGCCCGTTGCTGTGATTCGTTTGGTTCCGCCGCTATCCCATCCACGTTTAGCCATACAACAATTTGAGTAACCACATTACTCGATTTGCCTCGCTAGCCGCCTTGTGCGAACTCTCGCTGTGCAAGCTCTAGATAGGTTGCAAGCCGCTTTGATTGCTTTTGCATTGCATCTTTGGGTCCCATCAGACCGACTACGAAGCACTCCCTCATGGGGTCGTAGTCACCCTCATTGGAGTCGTCGGAGCAGGTGAGGCAGTAGTCCGCCGCAGCCTGAAACGACACAAAAGCCTCACGGTTGAGGAGCCCGGAGTAGTCCCACTCCGGGGCCTCCTGATCGCGCACGTTGACCTCGCTGCTAGAGTCGGGGTACTAATCGTCAGGCGAGATAGCGATGAGGTTGCGGATCGAGACCAAGTGGTGTCCCGGCAGATCCTCATACGCTCCCATGTCCGTGCTGACCGACGAAGAGTAGGTCATGGTGGTGGTGTAAAATCGCAATGGCTTGGCCATGCTCTCCCCGACGGTACATGTTGTTGGGTTCGTTGGTCAAGGCGCCGCCTCCCCCGTCGCAGCTGCAGGTTGCGACTCGTTAGCTCTAACCCGCCCGAGGGAGCATGCACGAGCCACTCCGCGCGCACGCTCGTCGCGCGCACTGGCCCGAACGCCTCCTGCGTTGGGGTGATGGCGGGGGTGGCGGCGAAGCCTCCACCCTTGCGTTCCTTGAAAGTAGCCGCATGAGGTAGCCGTTGCCGGTCGCCTCGAACTCCAAGCTACTGAACCGGATCTGGTATCTGACCGGAAACGGGTCCGAGACTCCCATATGGAATCGATTGTTGCGCCTCATGCGGATCACCGTCGATAGAGATAGTGGATGAAGATAATGATCACAACGCTCCCCTACCAGGCGCGCCACTGTCGGTGTTCGGATCGGTCACCCGACACTAACTAGAACGAGTGCACTGTGTCCAGTCTCTCGATGGTTGGTGCAAAGGTAAACACAAAGACACAAGGTTTATCCTGGTTCCGGCCACGGGGCCGTACGTCCAGCAAGGGATGTGCACGCACTGTATTATCTTGCACAGGGGTGCTTGTAGTAGGGGTTTACAAGCAAGGCGGGAGAGGAGAAGAGGCCTCCAAGTCCCAAGCGTCTAGGATGATTGAAGCGAGTGCCAATATCTGGGGGTGTGGATGCGTTGTGTTTTGAGTCTACTGTTATCGGGCACTGGAGAGCATGGCGTGGGGCGTGGCTGTCATCCTTGTGGATCCTTCTGCCCGACGCGAATCGGTGAGCGTCTACCAGCTCCAGAGGGCGGCGTGGCGGCTCCTGTAGAAAGTATATGTCCCTGTGCTTGTCCTGGAGTGCCTTCGAGGGGTTGTGCTGACCAGCATCTATGCCCAGTCGTCGTCCGTACACCCGTTCGGGGGTTCTCCTATGCCTTATCGAGGGCTTCGTCATGGGGTTAGTACGGGGGTTGGCAGCACAGGTGCAACTTTGCCAAACTGTCCTGCCTATAGATCCAATCCCGAGGAGACTAAGGAAATTCAGCGACAAATCCAAGACCTTTTGGACCGTGGGTATGTACGTGAAAGCCTTAGTCCTTGTGTCATTCATGTACTTTTGGTTCCTAAGAAAGATGAAACTTGGTGTATATGTGTTGATTGTAGAGTCATCAATAATATTACTATTCGAGATCGTCATCCTATTCCTAGGGTAGACGACATGCTTCATGAGTTGTGTGGTTCTATAATTTTCACAAAGATTGACTCGCCTAGTGGCTACCACCATATTAGAATGAAACTTGGAGATGAATGGAAAACTGCTTCCAAAACCAAATTCGGGTTGTTTGAGTGGTTAGTTATGCCTTTTGGTTTGACTAATGCACCTAACAATTTCATGCGCTTAATGAATGATGTTTTAAGAGCTTTTATTGGTTGATTTTGGGTGGTTTACTTTTATGATACATTCATTTATAGCAAGTCTCTGGATGAACATATGGATCATTTACATGCTTCTTTTAATGCTCTACGTGATGCACATTTGTTTGGGAACCTTGACAAGTGCATCTTTTGCATGGATCGAGTTTCTTTTTTTGGCTATGTTGTTACTCCACAGGGAATTGAGGTGGATGAGACGAAGATTGAAGCCATAAAGAGTTGGCTGGTACACCAAAGCACTACACAAGTGAGAAGTTTTCTTGGTCTTGTAGGTTTCTACTGCCGATTCATCTAAGATTTCAGAACCATTGTTGCCCCGTTGCATTAGCTGAAAGGTGTGGTGTTCCATTGGGGCCAAGCACATGAGGAGTCCTTTGGCACATTGAAATACAAGCTTACACATGTGCCATTGTTGCAACTTCCAAACTTTGGTAAGAATTTTGAGTTTGAATGTGATGCTAGTGGATTTGGCATTGGCGGTGTTTTGATGCAAGATGGTAAACTCGTTGCATATTTTAGCGAAAAGTTGTATGGTCCTATTCCAAATTATTCCACATATGATAAGGAATTGTATGCACTTCTACGTTCTTCAGAGATGTTGCATCATTATTTGTGGCCTAGAGAATGTGTTGTTCATTCTGATCAGTGTTGTTCATTCTGGTCATTAATCGCTAAAGTACCTTTGCTCTCAAAATAATCTAAATCGTAGACATGCTAAATGGGTTGAATTTATCGAAACTTTTCCTTATGTTGTAAAACACAAGAAGGGGAAGGATAATGTGATTGCTAATGCTTTGTCTAGAAGATATACTTTGTTGTCCCAACTTGATTGTAGATTTTTGGACTTGAATCAATAAAAGAACAATATGCGCTTGATCCCGATTTTGTGGGGTTGTTTGGATCACCTGTTTTGCAGAAACTGATTTTCATAAAACTTAGTTTACCATAACTAACTCTAATTCTTGGTTTGCATAGTCCCACAAAACTCGGTATAAGAAAAATGAGCTTTCTACAAAACCAGAAAACATATTTTAAGAAAAACAACTTCTCAACGTTTTTACCAAGATATGTTTTCACAGATCATGATCTAGATGGAAAAATTAAGTTAAAACACATCAACACTATTGCACGGCATAATTTCCATCGCCTGCATGCCCGGCCATCACGCCTAGTGAAGGACCATTGATGGCCAACTAATCAATTGACAATTGAGATGAGATCGGGTCGTCAGCCGCCACTGCCATCTGTCGTGTCATCCACTCGTCTGTCGTCATCCTTTACATGTTCCTTCCATTGATAGATGGACTTCAACGCCATAGCTCTGTTGTTCTTGTTCTGAGGTAATCTGTAATCCTCCTCTCCATACAGATCACAATTCAATAATGCCCAGAGATAGGCCCATGTTGATAAGATACATGCATACAACATATCAATCCTTCGCTGCATGTACGTAAATCAAGCATGTAAATAATTTATGGTCAAATTTTGAACTATCTCAATCACTGCTGCACTTGGCCGTGGAGGTCAAAGATGGGATGGAGAGGAGCTGGAGGTGCTTGGGTAGTGAAATCTGGGCGCCCATGTATGAGCTCAGTGACATCCACGTCTTGCTCATCGTCACCCATTTCTGATGCCGACCAAACAGAGAAAGGAGGATTTAATGTGCTAATGCTATGTGGTGGGGATCACAATTCGCAAATGAGAAAGGGAAGGATGGGTGTGTGGGTGTGGCAGCCTGTGGGTTATGGTGATGTGGCTGCACGATGACAGACAAATAGATGTTGTGTAAAAAACCCATTTTTAGAATATTTTATCCAAACAAGATTTTGATAAAACCCATGCTAACCGAATAACAACCTAAAACTCGTTTTCCTAAAAATCATCTAAAAACTTGTTTACCTGAAACTGAATTTTATTTTAGAAGATCCAAACAACCACTAAAGATGTGTTGCTGATTTTCAGAGAGGAACATACATGGAACTAATTCGTGGTTAATGATGGGTTCTTATTAGCTAACCGTCTATGCATTCTAGTTGGTTCTATCTTTCTTTTGTTGTTGCAGGAAGCGCATAGAGGAGGGTTGATGGGACATTTTGGTGCTAAGAAGACCGTGGATGTTTTGGCCTCACATTTCTTTTGGCCTAAGATGAGGAGAGATGTTGAGAGATTTGTGGCTCATTGCACCACATGTCAAAAAGATAAGTCTCGCTTGAATCCACATGGTTTATACATGGTTGTTCCAGTTCATTCTATTCCTTGGGCAGATATTTCTGTGGACTTTGTCTTGGAATTGCCTAGGACTAAGATGGGGAGGGACAGCATATTTGTTGTGGTGGATAATTTTTTCAGATGGCACACTTTATACTATGTCATAAGAGTGATGAAGTTGTACATATTGCTGACCTTTTTTCAAATAGATTATTGCTCATTTGCATGGTATGCCGTCTACAATTGTTTGAAATCACGATGCTAAATTCTTGAGTCATTTTTGGCGGACTCTGTGGAATAAGTTGGGTACGAAATTGTTGTTTTCTACTTGTCATCCACAAAGTTGATGGACAAACAGAGGTAGTGAACCGTGCTTTAGGCACTATGTTGAAAGCTATTTTGAAGAAATTTGAGCATGTGGGAGTTCACATACAATCGCACAACACATTCTACCACCAAGGTAAGTCTTTTTCAGTAAGTGTATGATTCAATCCCCCTGCTCCTATTGATATTTTGCCTTTGCCTACTAGTGAGAGGATTCATAATGATGTCAAAGAACGTGCTGAATTTATTCTGCAAATGAATAAAACAACTAAGTGCAGCATTGAAAAGATGAACAAAATGTATAGAATTGCTGATAGTAAAGATAGAAAAGATGTTAAGCTTAAACCGGGTGATTCAGTGTGGTTACACTTGAGAAAAGATAGATTTCCAGATTTGAGAAAGTCCCAATTGATGCCAAGAGCTGATGGTCCTTTCAAAATCATTGAGAAGATTAATGATAATGCATTTAAACTTGAGTTGCCTCCCAAGTTTGGGGTTAGTCCCACCTTTAACATTTCAGATTTGAGGCCATACTTGGGTGAAGAGGATGAGATTGAGTCGAGGACAACTCTAATTCAAGAGGGGTAGGATGATGAGGACATCAGTCCTCTAGATACAAATAATAATCCTCTGCTAATCATTCAAGGTCCAATCACTAGTGCTCGCCCGCGACAATTGAATTTAGAGTTGTGCTCGTTCCTAAGCACTTCTCTATATGATTATGAGAATAGATTGTTACCTAATAATTGTGTCATGATTAGGAACCATGGAGAGGATCAGGAGATAGTGAGAGAAGAGCATGGAGGTGAAGGGGACCAGCAAGAGCATGCAAGGCAAGTTGGAGGCCCAAATCAAGACGACTTCGAGTCCACCTCGGAGTCTAGGACTAGTCAGCACTAAAATGGACGCTCAGGTTGCATACAGACTCGGATTTTAACGTTTTCACATGCTTAGAATGATAAGAAGATAACCTTTCTAATGACACTAGTCTCATGTCAAAAATTCAGCATGAGTCATCAGGAGTCGACGAAAGAAGTTGACGTCTAGAATCTGTCTCGGTGCTGCATCACCGTATATTTGCCTTTGGGCCGTTTATCGTGTGGGATCCCATTAGAGGTGCATCCAGGGGTCTTCCCACGACCCTTGAGTCTTTAGTAGATAGCCGCCGCCCATTATTAGGGTTCGGGTTTGGCTTAGATCAATTCTGTCAAGAACAGTGTCGTAGTTGTGTTGCATTCTTTCTTGTTCTTGTTTGTGTTCTTCGGCAAGGATTAGCAATCTTGGCTAGGTCAACCGTGCAACACTGGTTGATAACCTGGGAGACATGGTGCTGTGATTATGGGGTTTGGAACGAGCCGTTTAGAAGCCGGATCGATTTGTGACGTGATTCCACCAAAATAATAGTTATGAGAACATTTCGGAAGATCGGGAACCCTAGTTCACATCATTGGAGGCTCAAAACAAGTTGACTTAGAGTCGATCTCAGAGTCCTTGAGTAGTCAATGCTAAAATGGGCGCTCAGGTCGCATACATGCTCAGATTTGGACATTCTTTATATGCATAGAAAGCAAGAGTATATGCTTTCTAATGCCACTGGTGTCATGTCAAAATTCATCCACAGTCATTAGGAATTGACAAAACAAATTGCGTCCAGAATCTATGTAGACTCTGTGTTAGTGCTAGTGATGAGGACATCACCACGTTGGACATACACGAGCTGGCCTCATCTCCAAGCTACAAGTCGTCACCATGTTGGACAACGTCTTCGGTTTGGATTCAACCGACATGTTTGCAACTAAACGGTGATATCTCCCTCATACGATGTCCAATCAAGGCGTTGTTGGATGCGTTGGAATCATGACGATGAGACGCTTCTTTTGGTTCTAGCCCTAGATCCAGAAGCCTCGTGGATCTTTCTATGTGACCACGAAAATGTGTTGTGTCACCTATTTTGGACCTTTTCAGGCTTTGTATTGTGTCGGGCCTTCGGCCCATGTTGTGGACGCCCCATCCTAGTGCGCCCCCAACCCTAGTTCACCCCTAGGCTATTAAACTTAGTAGCTGCTATCTTTTACACTTGGGTTTTGCTTAGATTAATCTGTCGAGAACAGTTTCGCCATCATCGGTTTGTAGAACCCCAACTTTTGTGCTTAATCATGCATCTGCAGTTTGTCAGTTCCAATTGAGAGCTGCGTTCTTTTGTCTTGCTTGTGTTCTTCATTGCGCAGGCAGGGATTAGCCTTCTTGGCAAGGTCAACCGGGTTGTGATATGGTTGATAACCTGAGGAGTCGTGATGCTAAAATTGCAAAGTTTGAGTTTGCTGACTTGAAGCCAGATCGGTGTGTCGTGCTTCGTCAAAAATGAGTTATCCTTCACCTGACAGAAGATCGGCCACCCTAGTTTCCATCAGCCGTGTTGTCATATTTTGGCATTTGGGTCGTGTATCGTTTTGGAGACTATTAGGCGTGCGTCCAGGGGTCTTGCCACGACCCTATAGTCATTATTAAATAGCCGCTGCCCCACCATTAGGGTTTGGATTTTGTTTACATCAAGTCTATTAAGAACAGTGTTTTCATTTGTCGGTTTGTGATACCCAACTTCTTGAGTTTAATCATACATTTGCAATTGTGTTGCATTCTTTCTTGTTCTTACTTGTGCTCTTCGATTCGCTGGCAAGTATTAGCCTTCTTAATGAGGTCAACAGTATAACGCCGGTTGTAACCTAAGAAGACGTGGTGCTATGATTATGGGGTTCAAAACGTGTAGTTCAGAAGCCGGATCGAGTTGTGTCACGACTCCACTAAACTGAGAGTTATCAGAACCTTTCGAAAAATCCAGTATCCTAGTTCATATAATTTGATGTCTTCACCAATGATGAATGATGGTGCCCAAGCGAGAGGAGATGGTGGATGTTAACTTCACCTCTAATATATATATATATATATATATATATATATATATATATATATATATATATATATATATATATATATATATATATATATATAATCCATTCTACACGCGTGTGTAGCTACACCCACCTGTGTATCTCATGATACATGATGAATTTGATCCGACGAAGAGTATGTACATGTAGTATGTGATGATACTAGACTATCTGTGATGATATATACGTTGGGTATGTGAGCATACATTGAGTATATGGACATACTATTTTATATAGTATTATAAAGGTATAATCAAACTATATTTAAAAATAGGGTTGATTTTAAAATTTTTTCGTGTTACTTGGTTTGAAGTATCTTAGAATTAGTATATGAACATACTAAAAATAATAAACTAGTATGCGGACATACGTATAATGGTATACTGATGGTGGGTGTAGCTACACACATGTGTAGATAAAATTCGTCCTATATTTATATATATATATATGCGCAAAGTCATCTTATCAGGGTATGCGGTCAACCAAACACAAGAATAACTAATGCACACTAGCTCAAACCACCGAACCAAACATGAACATAATACATTGCTGGATTCAAGCTTAGCGTAAGAATCTATCCAGGCTAGTCTTAGCGTGGCAACCAAAGACCCTAAATTACTACATACATGCACTCAAGCACTATTGGCCCAATGCGAGACCTACAATGGCAACATACTAGTTCACCATCATATCACTTAGAGATTTGATCAATGCGCGGCATTCTTCTTACATTGATTCTTCCGCTTCAGACCTTACTTGTCTTCTTGGTCATGACACAAAGCTATCTTTTTTTTTTCTTGGCAAAAGTTAAAGATGATGTATGAGCTAATTTTCTTTCCAAAAAAGTTGCGGGGAGCTTCGCCGCTGAGTACTGCTATCCTTTGCAATTAATTTTACAACCAAATTATGCCCTATGATTGTCAAAGATATGGTTTTGAATAGAGACCGGCAATACATAAATAAAGAAATTGGAAAACACAAAAACGACCACAATGACGGGCACTGGCCTCCCGCCCTGCCGCATGAATACTTCCTTCTCATGTGTGGGGTTCAAACAATACTCATGTATTATGTTCATCCCTAAGTCAGAAAAAAGAGTGATATGACCACTGAATGAAGTCTAACTCGAACTCATAAACTGGTGCATTCTTGAATACAATGGATCCAGCTTGGCACATTGGTTAGTTGACTAGACGTAAACTTTTGGAATAAAATTGCAATCATTTGACTAGTTGTAAAGGTGTTTCACATGGTCATTCGAATGGTTGAAAGAAAACTCTAAATTTGCGAATTCTTGATCTGTGTTGAAATTTGCCTGATCTATTGGTTGTTGACATTTACAGAAGGAATTAGGTGTGAGCTGGGATGTTGAATTATATGGAGAGTTCCTCAAGATAGGTGGTGGGAAGGAAAGGTCAATCAGTTGCTTAACTCAGATTATCATCATTTATTTACCTTTGAAATTATCTTCACTACTATTACATCTATGTCCAAGATAGGTGGTGGGAAAGTAAGATCAATCAATTACCTGAAAATTAATATGACTGATGACTTTCATTAAGAAATTAAGGAGATATTACTTTGTTTTCTTGTGTATTTTTTCATTTACGCCCATTTATGTGATCGTATATAAGAACTTTGATGTATTTATCAGATGTAACTCTAACATGACAATAATGAAGTTACAAATTTGCAAATTCATTCTACAATCATCACACCAATATTTAAACGGGAAAAGTAAAAAATGTAAATTTTCTGGACAGAACATCCATCCAATTCGGAATGCAGAATTTCCTGCGTATGGTTTACTTTAATTGCTCATGTAATTAATTTTTATTATATTCATTTTTCCTTCATAGATTGACCGGCTAGCTGTATAATGTTTCGTACGTTTTACCGCCATGTAGCAAGTGTACTGAAACATGGTTTCAACAATTTGATGGCCATTTTCCATCTCCATAATCAATTTAATGAGATATTCCTAAGGGCTATTCAGATCATTTATTTGTTTTTAATGGCAGGCATTGAGTCATTATTGAAATATTATGAAGCATCTCTACAAAAAAACTCATCATATATCAAAAAAATTTGCATCCTAATATTTTAGGAACTTCTACATTTGCGGTCAATGTAGCAACATCATATATGAATAGGATTAATACAAACACAAAACATTGTTTAACTTTTTATTCATGATTGAGGTCCGTAATATAATCAACTGTAATTGAGGTTCGATATTTAGTTTCCTATAAAATGAAAAACTAAGTTGAAAAAAGTTAAAATATTAAAATTGTAAGGCCTAAAGCCCCAACAGGTCACCCAGGATCGCTCACACGCAGAACACACATACACAGTGGATTGGTGCTGCTCTTGCTGCATTTCTGATTTTCTCTACTACATATACACAACCGAAGTCCTCTAAAAAGGCTGAGATAAATGGTTATAACTACAGTTTTACTACCCCTAATTGGCTTATTATTCTCTCTTAACTAGCAGTTGGAAATATGCTAAGTAAAGACTCTGCACACACTGCAGAATGCCGCTAACAAAAATAGGATATAGGATAATTGGTTGGCAAATATGACTTGAAACAGTTTATATTAGTGTTTTAAGGATAGCTAGAATTCAAATATTTTGAATACATAAATAATTGGTTTTAATTAAACTGAAGTGTTACCTTTCCAAATTTTAAATATTTATTTTCAGAATGACGGCTTATTTCAACAAGATAGGATGGCCAGCTAAAGCACCAAAAACTGATGAAGAAAGAAAGGAGTTTATCGCTTCTCTTCACCAGAGGAAAACAGAACTATTCATGGCGCTAATTGAGATAAAGTTGCTTCCTCTTCGTCCAGGTGTTGAAAGGTCATACATTTGTAAAAATTTGATGGCTTTAGTAACTTAATAAAAGTTGAAACGGACCTGTCAGATGCAATATTAAGAAATATCCTCTCTTGCTTTTTGAGGACATCTGTTTTGAAGTGATTGCTTACAGAATAATAAAAATGTCGCACAAAATATATTAATGTTGCAAAAATCTGTCCAGGAATGGTAAATATTCTGCTAATCGACAAGATCAACAGTACATCTTCAGAAGACGGCAAACCCACAAATAAATCCTGAAACATGTTTTTATTTTGTATTCAACTAGTTCTAGCAAAAAGGAAAATAAAAGGTGCAAACCATCATGGTGTGGTCAAGATAATTACACTTCGGAAAACTAAATATATCTGCCAAGATGATATTGTAATATAGTATTTAGTTACATATTGAAAATATGGAGGGGAAAAGGATATAAAATGAGGTTGGTCACTGACATTGTGAACTTAGCACTTCATGTTTTTTTCTTGTTTTTTCCTTTTGAAAGACATGCCAATAAAATGCAAGTGTGAATCACCCAGCTTCATGAAAAGAAAAGATAAGCTAGACTAATTTTCAACTTTACAGGTTAATCGATGAAGCTTTAGGAAAGGGAGTTAAAGTTGCAGTGTGCAGTACATCAAATGAGAAAGCTGTAAGTAACCCAGCATCCTGTGCTTCCCACCTTTAAGTGTTTTTGCAAAAGAGCCTTTAGTTGAGTTGGTTAGATAATCTCAGTGGTTCGACTCCCCGTGGGAGCTAATTTCAGGCTGGGGTTAAAAAAAATCCCCTTGTTTGTAACCACGCCAAAGCACAGGTCAAGGCTCGGTCTAGGTCATAGCTGTGGTTGGGGGTAGTTGCAGTGGGTCGTCTCACAAGGGTTACATGCCCCTGTGTAAGGGTGGGACAGAGGTTCGGGGGTTTTCTCGACCTGTGTGAGAAGGTCTTCTCTTGGCAAACTGCCCGGGCTGTCTTACATCCTGCATGCCGAGGTTTTTTTTAAGTGCTTCTGCATAGGATATGTTGGTTACGAGTTACAACAGATACCCTACCATGTCGAGGAGAATAATTTCTTTAATTTTTGAGGAATATAAGGACCGTCCTGCAGAAATTATGTTTGGTGAAATGCTGAGAAATTTTTGACACTTAGTTGGACATATAACTGAAGTAACAAGCACAATTCCTGATTGAAGGAAAGTATTATGGAAATTGAGCCCAGGTTTTCAATCTAGTGCCTTTTAATCCAGATCTTCCACCTTTTCATGCATTGGAACTGTTAAAAATTCCATATAACATAATTATGCAGCGAAATATTTTTCCAATCTTCTGGATCAAATGACACTCGTAGAGAATGTACATCTTTTACTTTATTTTTTCGTTCTTTTATTGCTGCACAAAATATTTGGTTGGAACAATTTCACTTAAATGATAGAACAACAGCAACAACATAGCCTTTTGTCCCAAGCAAGTTGGGGTAGGCTAGAGGTGAAACCCAAAAAGCAAAAAGGCAAAAAGACAACGGAGATTAGAGTTAGGGGAAAATATAAAAGGAAGCAAAGATCACGGTTCAGGTATATTGATTGCTAGTCTCTCAGCGCTCCTATCCATAGGCCGACTCATCCCAAGTCAGTTTAGGCCGACCCCTACGTCTCTTAACATTATCGACCCGCTGTAGAACCCCACTACGCACCGGTGCCTCAGGAGGCCTCCGTTCGACATGTCCAAACCATCTCAATCGATGTTGAGTCAATTTCTCCTCAATTGGTGCCACCCCGACCACTTAAATGATAGAAATTTTAGGAAAATAGTTATATCTCTTTCCCATAATACTCCAGTGTCAACTTAGCAGCATTAGAAGCTGTCAATATTATTTCTAGTATCCAAGAACTAATGTTGACAGTAGCTGAAGGTTGCTAAACTGAACTAGACTGCTTCCATCCCTTTTTTTCGACATTCTCCTGACATCATGGCTCAGGAAATCAGCCAAAAGTTACTCCCAGAATTAAACAAATCAATTTTATAAGCTTATAAGTAGAGCTCTTGGTCTGGCAAAGGATGAAATCCAGTTGTGGGGCATGGCCGGTGCTAAGGGCCTCTCTCAGATCACTGTCGCCTCTCTCAGATCACTGTCAGAGGAGTGGGGTAATACCAAGTGTGCTGGTGGTCATGGTCTAGCTTGGCCTGGGGGGTTTTTATTCACTCCTCAGATGTAAGGTAGTGTGTGAGTTCGGGTAGGTCTGTGTCTGTATGTGTTGGGTGCGTGGTTTGTGTCTATGTGAGTCTATGTTAGACTCTTCTTCTTCTATTAATACAAAGATACGCAGTTCTCCTGCGTGTTCGATAAAAAAAATATAAGTAGAGCATTTTGCAAATTGTTTTTCACTTATTACAGGTTTCAGCAATAGTGTCATGCTTATTGGGGCCTGATAGAGCAGAAAAGATTGCCATATTTGCTGGAGATGTGGTTCCTCAAAAAAAACCTGATCCAGTAAGTCAATTTCGCAATTTGGTACTATTCATCTTTCGCTATTGTGCTATTTAGTTGAAGAATGTTTTGCAAAATGTAAATATACATTGATAAACATGTTCTGACATGTGGCCAGGAAAGGCCCTCGGTGCCCTACTGTAGTATACTGTTCATGTTGCGCTGTGGCTGCACCATAAGTTTATTATAACCATTGGGTCCCGAAATCCATTGTATATTAGAGGTTATTTATTTTTTGGTCGGTATTTGCAGGCAATCTACATATTAGCGGCAACTACACTTGGAGTTGATCCATCCTGGTACTGACAATTCACAGTATACATTGGAGTAATTTTTATATAAGTTCTGTCTATTATTTTCACAAATATTATTGCAAAGAGTGGAGCTGTAATTGTTGGGTTTGCTATATTTGGATAACTCGGAGTTAACTTGATTTAGTACAGTTGGGTACCAGTGCATACTACGTGTTTGATTGTTTTAAATCTGTAATTTTGTCAGCAATCTATTTTTCTATACATATCATTTGATACTTTTTTGTTAATCATTCTTATTCCATATGCAGCTGTGTTGTTGTCGAAGACAGTACTATAGGGCTTGCAGCGGCAAAAGCTGCCGGCATGAACTGTATTGTAACTAAAAGCGGGTATCAATTCTCTTCTTGCAAAGCACTTCAACACACAGATTTTGTTACTTAGCAACAATTGGTAGGCATTTGATAGGGTGTTCATGTCTTGTGTAAAAGGGAAAATTTGTCTTTAAATGAGATGAATTCCAATTTTATATAGCCATTGTGTAGTTTAGGCGGTTGCACTTGCACTAAATAAGAGTTGTTTCTTGCACTTAATATTCTGCACGAGTCTAACTAATGTGGCATGTGTGAGCATTTCAGATTTATGATGACTGAATTAATGTTATCCACAAAGTCAGTTGACTTTTTCATTTTTAAAAAAGTCCAAAATATTTTCCCTAAGTATCGCCAATGTTCGATAACCCCCTAAACCTTTTTTGGTTCAATTTATTTCAACAACTTTCATAAATGATTCAATTTATGTCTTAAGAAGATTCGTCGTTTTGTTTCTCCACACGTAAGTGATGTTTTAATCTAACTTTGTATCAATATTCTTTTGATTATGTATCCCAAAGAATAATTTGTTATCAGGTGCCCTAGATTATCAAAATAATATCAGAAATTTGTAATGTATTTTTAACTAATTATCATGTCGGCTGTAACCCTGCAAATTTTTAACTTAAAATTCCACTTTTTATGGAGAAATAAAAAAGATAAATATAATAAGCGGTAAATCAGACATAGTTGTGGAAGTAAATAAAAATACTATAGGGGAGTTATTCGTAATTTGCCTATATTTAAACGGTGTAATTTGAGCATTTTCCTTTTATTTTTTATATTTATCCTAAATTACTATTTTCTTTACTACTACTCTTTGTTTGCAGTGATAATTCAGTTAGGATTATTAACCTTTTTGTTTTCTAACCAGATGTACCAAATATGCTTTTCAGCTACACCGCAGAAGAGGACTTTACGACGACGGCAGACGCTCTGTTCGATTGCATCGGAGACCCCCCAGAAGTGCGCTTTGATTTGGATTTCTGCGCGAACCTGCTCCAGAAACAAAGCTAAATGAAGGACACGTTCGGCTGGAATTTGGGCTTTGCCCGCGTAACAAATTCAGAATTTAAATCTAAAAAAGCCGATACGTGCACGAGGAAGTGTTGCAAGTGTTTAGTCTCTCACAGTGCTAGTTGAGAGGTAGGATGACCAACGTAAATATGGAGGTTGTCTCTACTTCTTCGAGCTATGTGTGTGGGGTGAGAAGGAGAACTCCACACGCGCTAGCTTGCCTCCCCTTGACTCGCCGAGGGCGGGCGCGACGCCTACGTGAATGGTGCACCGAAATCCGGTCTGGGTTTCTCTATATATGCGAACTATCGACCTCTACCAAAAACACATCCCAAGTTCTGTTTTTGCCTCTTCTCACTGCTGCGTCGCCTTTGTAGTCTAATCCATCTCTAGCGTGGGCGTGCACCGGCGAACGGGAGGGTAGGTCTTCGGAACCGCTCGCCCTTGTGATCCTACATCGGGAGAGGGCGAATAAGGTTTTCGGAAAGCGCTCCGCGTGACTGCTCGAGGTAGCCCGTCGCCTATGACGTCAGTTGTCGCGCCCCGTCCGCAACATTGACATCGCTCCGACAGTCCTCGTCACTACGGTTGCGCCTGCGCCTACTAAGTACGTAGGTTAGACATTTGCTTGCTAGGTTTTATTTTTGTCATGTTTAATACTGTTCGGAATTTAATTCTTGAAATTGCCTATTTATCCAGCAATCCAAAAACCTTAGTACAGGCAATATGTTGATTTCGGTATGGCTGGTTTGTCGATTCGATGAGGCATTATAAGTTTACTGGTGTGAACTTTAAGAGACGGGCAACAAAGGTCCGTCTCTGGTTTAACGCTATGAACACTTGGGACATGAGGTTGGGCAAACCTGAGGGTGAACTAGTTGCTGATGAGCAGAAAAAGTCCACCGATGACAATAACCTTTTCGTGGGATGTCTCATTAGTATTATCTCTGACCGCTTGGTGGATGTCTACATAGACATGACTGATGAAAGGCGTTGTGGGATGCTCTGTCTGTGTGATATGATGCAGCAGATGCAGGCAGTGAACTATAGGATGGTGAACAACCATTCTATGGTAGAGCCTTATAGGATGCCACCTTTGACTGGCCTGGAATGGGTACAAAACAAGCTTGCCGATGCAACAGCCTGCTACAACATGTTTAGGATGACTCCCCATATGTTTCATAGGCTGCATGAACTATTGACAACAAGTTATGGCCTCAGATCATCACCCAAGTCTACCTCTATTGAGGCTCTAGCCATGTTCCTTTGGATATGTGGTGCACCACAATCTGTTAGGCAAGCAGAGGACATGTTTGAGAGATCCCTAGGCACAATCCATAATTGTTTTTACAAAGTCCTCAAATGTCTGGTCAACCTACCAGGAGACATCATGAAACCTAGGGACCCAAAATTTACCCTTATTCATCCAAGTCTGCATAATAGTCGGTTCTACCCTGAATACAAGGATTGCATAGGGGCAATCGATGGCACTCACATTCCTGTGGTCGTGCCTCAACATAAGTTTATGCAGCACATGTGTCGAAAGTGCAAGACTACCAAGAATGTCATGGCCGCTTTGTGACTTTGATATGTGTTTCAGTTTTGTCCGTGCTGGGTGGCCTCGGTCCGTGCATGACATGACTGTGTTTCACGATGCAATGTCAAGACACAAAGACTGTGTTTCCCAAAGGCACCAAGAGGTAGAACATGTTGCTGTTTCTTTACAGTTTTCTAATTTTGGCATTGTAAACTTACAGGTACTCCATGCTGTAGGGAAGTTCTACCTGATGGACTCGGGGTAAGCAAACCGGCCGGCCTTTCTTACTCCTTACCGGCAGACCATGTATCACATCCAAGACTTTCAAAATGTCGTCGAACAACCTAAAGGTATGAACGAGACGTTCAACTATGCACATTCCTCTTTGAGAAATGTGATAGAAAGGGCGTTTGGAGTGTTGAAAATGAAGTGGAGCATATTGTTGGAAATCCCGTCCTTTCAAAAAAAAAAACACAGACACATATTATCTGTGCTTGCATGGCGCTGCACAACTTCATCAGGAGGCAAGGTCAATTTGACCATGACTTTGGTATAGTTGACAGCAACATGAACTATGTTCCCATAGAAGCTACTTTGGATCAACCAGAAACATAGGCAACGCCGGAAAGTGACGACATGGCAAGCATGAATGCATCATGAGATCGTGTTGCTCAATAGTTGTACACTAGGTATAATTCCTGAGTGAGGCAATATCATTGTTTGTGTAATTTTAGAGAATCTGAGAATCTGAGAATCTGTATCAATTTTTCAATGTACTTGAGTATGTACGAAATGTCGGTGGACTTGATAATAAGTGTTGTTATAAGCTGTAGACATGTGGCTCTTCAAGCTTTAGAGAATTTTTTGATTTGTTAGCTTTAGAGATTGGACAATAACAATGTTTGTTGATTGAGGAAATGTAATTGTTGCCGCTGATATTATTTGGGTGTATGCATTGAACAGGTTGCTGATTGGAGAGATGAAGATGGCGATTGGTAGCATCCCGGCCTTCATATAATCTGTAAGTCTTAATTTCTGCTCCTTGAGGTTGTGTTCATGATATAGGATGGTAATAATGATTAAGTACCAATGTCATGATAGTTTAATGTCTATGTTCTTCGGTAAACTATATTGTTGGACACATGACCTCATAACTATATGTGTCTGCATGTTTGAAGCTACTGGATGAAAATGTGGGTGCTATGCCCTTCCATGATGTACCGAAACCCAAAAAATATGTGTTATTATGCTACTCCTATGTTATGTGAAGTCATTTTCTCTCCATAGTACATGTAGCTCATGTGATTATTCTGCACATAGATGTATTGATGCTGGCTCCTGTCTGATTGCAGCCTTAAGCGCTCTCGGAAAGTGCCGGCTCCTGATGAGGTTGTTCTCTCTGTCAGCAATTACTTTCCTTGACCTAGGAATATTTTGTGCGGACGTTGGTGAACAGCATGTGCTTGCAAATTGTTCATTTTCCTATCTGTGCAGCTCCATTGTTGTGCTTGTTTTGCTGTTTGGATGATGCAGCTGCTACATCGGCAGCAACATGCATGCTGCATGCACATTTGTATGGCCAAACGGGGGTATTAATGATGGTGTGAATGCACAGTACGCAGCAGCAGGTGTAGATGCAGATTTTGCGTATGTACAGTCCCAAAGTTCTGCAGATTCTGGCTGTACCGGCAGAATTTTGGGCACCCAAATTCTACATCTAAACAAGGGGAGCTGCTTTTGTTTGTTGTCTTTGGTACACAACCAACCCTATTTAATAAAGGTATATAGGAAAAACTCTACCCTAATTGATCACTTTTTGGTTCGCTAAATTATGTCCTAAACGACTTCTATTTGAGATACGGAGGGAGTATATCTTAATGAAAAACATGTAATTTGTTGTGGGATCGAGAGAGAAAAAAGATCTTCACAGACATGTCTATTTCACAGTTTCCATGACAGGCTGCCTGTTGCCGAGATCCTTACGGAACCGCACAAAAGGTAAAATGATCGCGACATCTGCTCGGCTGCTGGGGCACAATTCTCCATTGCCTCGATGCCGGCCCCAGCCACCATCCAAGTCAACCGAGTGAGCCACCCACACCAGCCGCATCGACTACACGTCCACACGCTAGTGCCTAAACCATACCGACCCCTTTCGTCTCGCTCTCACACACCTATCTTCCCCAATTAGCATGCGTGGCCGTTCCACTCGCTAATCGCCGCTTGCTTTCCAGCGACGTACCGGTGGCGGTGGCACTGCGCGCAGCGCGGCCGATGTCTTTGCGCCGTCTGTGCTTCGTGCTGCCGATGGACGTCGACGAGGCCGTTCTGGTGGCGGAGGAGCCTGGCTGCCGGGTGACGACCCACAAGACAGTTGGGTCGTACATCCACGGCACGGTCGGTCGCGTGCTGTCGTGGCTTCGCTGCTGGTCCTGCGGCGGCGCTGACCTCTGCCGCGACTCATCAACCATGGCGTTCGAGGATATCGCCGGCGTGGATGAGGACGGAGCAAGGAAGCTGGCGGCCTCCGGAGGCAGCCCAAGGATATTCAGCTACTCGGAGCTGTATATCGGGACAAACGGGTTCAGCGACAAGGATCGAGGTCCTCGGGAGCGGAGGGTTCGGGAGGGTGTACCGCGCCGAGCTGCCCAGCGATGGCACGACGGTGGCCGTCAAGTGCATCGCCAGCCACGGCGACCGGTTTGAGAAGTCCTTTCTGGCCGAGCTCGCGGCGGTGGCGAGGCTGCGGCATCGCAACCTCGTTCGGCTCCGCGGATGGTGCGTGCACGGCGGGGAGGAGCTGCTGCTGGTGTACGACTACATGCCCAACCGCAGCCTCGACCGCCTACTCTTCACGCCGGCCTCTGCCAAGGTTCCCGCGCTGGGCTGGGACCGGCGGCAGCGCATCGTCGCTGGGCTGGCTGCTGCGCTCTTCTACCTGCACGAGCAGCTAGACACGCAGATCATCCACCGGGATGTCAAGACCAGCAACGTCATGCTCGACGCAGAGTACAACGCCCGGCTTGGGGACTTTGGCCTCGCCGGTGGCTCGAGCACGCGGTGTGTGCGGACGACGCGGCGCAGCCACACCTAGATGAGGTGTCGCCGTCACCACCGTCCCTGCGGATGTCGTCCTCTGCCTCGGCGAACTACCAATTCCGGCTGATGGACACAAGCCGGATCGGCGGAACTATCGGGTACCTGCCGCCAGAGAGCTTCCAGCGCCGGGCCATCGGCACCGCGAAATCCGACGTCTTCAGCTTTGGAATTGTGCTCCTGGAGATGGCCACAGGGCGGCGTGCGGTCGACTTGGCGTACCCCGACGAAGAAATTTTCATGCTGGACTGGGTGCGGCGGCTCTGCGACGAGGGGAAGCTACTGAACGCTGCCGACGGCAAACTGCCGGACGGCGCCTATTCGCTGTTCGACATCGGTCGGCTCATACATCTCGGCCTCCTCTGCTCGCTGCATGTCCCGAGGGCTCGTCCGACCATGAAGTGGGTGGTGGAAAACCTGTCCGACGGCTGCTCCAGTGACCTCCCGCATCTCCCGTCGTTTGTGGCTCATCCAAAGTACATCTCTCTCTCTTCATCCTCTGACTCTGGCATCACAACGACCATCACCACCGACAGCACAGTAACAACTCTATCCAAGCCCGTCTACGCCACCGCTGGTGCCGATACCATTTACCACACTGCAGAGGATGGAAGATCCAGCTCCAGATCCACTGATTCAGGTGGCAACAGCCGGCGGTCATTGCGGCCGATGGCGATTCCGAATCTAGACATGCCGCGTGAGATATCCTACAAGGAGATCGTTGCGATCACAAACGACTTCTCCGAGTCGCAGGTGGTTGCAGAGCTGGACTTCGGAACAGGGTACGAGGGCTTCTTGGACAGCGGCCACGCCCGCGTTCATGTTCTCGTTAAGCGCCTCGGCATGAAGACATGCCCGGCGCTGCGAGTCCGGTTCGCTAGAGAGCTCTGCAACCTGGCAAAGCTCCGGCACAGGAACCTCGTGCAGCTGCGCGGGTGGTGCACGGATCACGGCGAGATGCTCGTCGTCTACGACTACTCCCCGGGGAGCCTACTGAGTCACTACCTGATCCGGCGCAACGACGCAGTCCTCCCATGGCGCCAGCGGTACAACATCGTCAAGGCGCTCGCTTCGGCCATCCTTTACCTGCACGAGGAGTGGGATGAACAGGTCATCCACCGTAACATCACGTCCTCAGCGGTGTTCCTCGACCCCGACCTGAACCCGCGTCTCGGAAGCTTCGCGCTCGCCGAGTTCCTTTCAAGGAACGAACACCACGGCGGTCACCATGTCGTGGTAACTAGCAGCTCGGCGCGGGGTATCTTCGGCTACATGTCGCCGGAGTACATGGAGACCGGTAAGGCGACCACCATGGCTGACGTATATAGCTTCGGCGTGGTAGCACTACCAGAATGCTTCACATCCGCCCGCCTCCTCCGCCTCGGCCATTTTTGGACCCGGTGCTGATGGGGCTTCAGCACCGGGTCCAACGGCTAGGAGCGGGGGCGGCGCGGAGGTGTGTCAGGGCGGACACATTAGCACCGGGTCGTGGCAAGACCCGGTGCTAATGTTCACCCTTTAGCACCGGGTGCAGCCACGACCCGGTGCTAATGTGCCCGAGGCCTTTAGCACCGGGTCGTGGCTGCACCCGGTGCTAAAGGGTGAACATTAGCACCGGGTCTTGCCACGACCCGGTGCTAATGTGTTTGAATATAGGGGCATCCTCCTCCCCCGCCCGAGCCAGCTGAACACTTAGGCGCTGTGTTCATGCTGCTCGGCCGTGGGAGGGGAGGTGCTGCCCAAATTTTTTTCAAAATTTGTGAAGAATCTACTCATCTAAGGAGCACTATAAGGTACACTCTTTTATTCTCTAATGTTTTATTTAGCTTGTAATCCTTCTATGATTTAGAAATAGAGGGATTTGTGAATCAAAGTAAAGCTAGCTAGAGAGAGCTTGTGTTCTTGGAGGAGAGAGAGGAGAGAGCTTGAGTTCATGGTGGAGAGAGTGTTCATGTTGTGTTTTAAATGGAGAGAGAAGGCAAGCTAGTTAGTATTTTGTTTTGTATGACTTGTGAATAGTTATAAGGCTTATAGTTAGTTTTAGAAATTACTAGAAAATCAATATAAAATGCTAGAAAATCTTATAAATTACTAGAAAATCTTATAAATTACTAGAAAATCTTATAAATTACTAGAAAATCAATATAAAATGCTAGAAAATCTTATACATTAATAGAAAATCTTATAAATTACTAGAAAATCAATATAAAATGCTAGAAAATCTTATAAATTAATAGAAAATCTTATAAATTACTAGAAAATCAATATAAAATGCTAGAAAATCTTATAAATTAATAGAAAATCTTATAAATCTTATAAATCTTATAAGGCTTATAGTAATGTTATATTTAATGAATATAGTAATGTAGTTTTAGAAATTTATTTATATAATGGAATATATATTATAATTTGTATTTATTTATATATTAAATTTTTTTATCTTTAAATTGTATTGTATATTTGTTATTGGTTAATAATGCTGATGAATAGACAATGGATGTACGGGGACCCCACGCTCAGGCGTTCCGTGATGGCCTTAGGACGTTTCTCGATGCCGCCGAGGCTAACAGGACGCTGTCCGGTTTCATGTTCTGCCCATGCACCCATTGTAAAAATATACAATCGTACAAACAAAGAGGTTGTCTTCAAGTGCATTTGATGAGGCACGGTTTCATGAGGAATTATTCTGTTTGGACGAAGCACGGTGAAAGAGGAATTCTAATGGATGAAGATGAAGAAGACGAGGCCGATGACGACATTCCGTTATTGGCTCAATACTACGGTTCCATTGCATATGCTGCAATGGGTGATGCCGATGAGGAAAATGTTGCTCGGGAAGGCGATGCTCAGGAAGATGTTGCTCAGGAAAATGAACCTACTGATGGGCTCGGGCAAATGTTGCGTGATGCCGAGAAAGACTGCGGCAATGATAAGGAACTGAAAAAGATACAGCGCATGTTGCAGGACCATAAGACTGACCTGTACCCAGATTGCAAAGAGGGGCTAAAGAAGTTGGGTAGCACACTTGAACTTCTGCAGTGGAAGGCATTAAATGGTGTTACTGATAAGGGTTTTGAGGAGCTACTGAAACTCGTAAAGAAGATTCTTCCAGAGGGTAACACATTGCCATCGACGACGTATCAAGCAAAACGTGTTGTTTGCCCTCTCAGTTTGGAGGTGCAGAAGATACATGCGTGTCCTAATGACTGTATCCTCTATCGCGGACAGTACGAACACTTGGATCGTTGTCCGGTTTGCACCTGCGCGCGATACAAGATCAGGTGGGACGACCCTGGTGATGTTGGGGGAGAGCGTTCTAAGAAAAAAATCCCTGCGAAGGTGATGTGGTATTTCCCTCTGATACCCCGTCTGAAGCGTTTGTTCAGGAACAAAGACCATGCCAAACTGATGCGCTGGCACAAAGAAGAACGTAAGCAGGATGGCATGGTGAGACACCCCGCCGATGGATCCCAGTGGAGGAACATCGACAGAGCATTCCCAGAGTTTGATGCTGATGCGAGGAATGTTAGGCTTGGTTTAAGTACCGATGGCATGAACCCTTTCGGTGAAATGAGCAGTAGTCATAGCACTTGGCCCGTGACTGTTTGTATCTACAACCTACCCCCCTGGCTCTGCATGAAGCGGAAGTTCATTATGATGCCAGTGCTCATCGAAGGCCCAAAGCAACCTGGCAACGACATTGATGTGTACCTAAGACCATTGGTTGACGAACTTTTGCAGCTGTGGAAGAATGAAGGTGTTAGCATGTGGGATGAGGACAAACAGGAGCAGTTTGACCTTCGAGCACTGCTTTTCATAAGCATCAACAACTGGCCTGCACTAAGTAACCTATCAGGACAATCAAACAAAGGATATAAAGCATGCACTCACTGTTTAGAGGAAACCGAAAGCATGTATTTGAAACATTGTCGTAAAGTTGTGTACATGGGTCACCGTCGATTCCTTCCGGCGAAGCATGAGCTACGAAAGAAATGTGCGCATTTTGGCGGGAATGCTGACCGCCGTACAAAGCCGAGACACCGGAGTGGAGAAGAGCTATTTGATATGGTGAAGGACCTACACGTGGTGTTTGGCAAGGGAGACGGAAGCCAGGCTGCTCCGACGGGCGAGGATGGTCGTGCCGCGATGTGGAAGAAGAAGTCTATCTTTTGGGAGCTACCTTATTGGCAACGCTTAGAGGTCCGTAACGCGATTGATGTGATGCATCTGACGAAGAATCTTTACGTGAACTTGATAAGCTTCCTGGGTACTTATAGGAAGCCAAAAGATACACTGGAAGCACGCCAGGATCTGAAACGATTGAAGCAACGGACTGATCTACATCCAGAAAAGAGAGACAAAGGACGCCAGTACTTGCGTCCTGCCAGCTTCACTCTCAGCAAAGAAGAGAAGGCAAGCATGTTTGAATGCTTGAACAGTATCAAGGTTCCGTCTGGCTACTCCTCCAATATTAAGGGAATAATAAATATGAAAGACAAGAAGTTCACAAACCTGAAGTCTCACGACTGCCATGTGTTGATGACACAACTGCTTCCCGTCATACTCAGGGGTGTGCTACCAGTTAACATGCGGAAAGCCATTGTGAAGCTATGTGCATTCCTCAATGCAATTTCTCAGAAGGTGATCAATCCAGACCACTTAGATCAGCTACAGAACGACGTGGTGCAATGTCTTGTCAGCTTTGAGATGATATTTCCACCATCCTTCTTCAATATCATGACACATCTATTGGTTCACCTCGTCAAAGAGATTCGTATATTGGACCCAGTATTTCTACACAACATGTTCCCATTTGAGAGGTTCTTCGCTGTCCTAAAGAAGTATGTCCGTAATCGTTCTCGTCCAGAAGGATGCATTGCTAAGGGATACGAAACGGAGGAGGTCATTGAATTCTGTGTTGACTTTGTCGACGATCTTATGCCGATTGGTGTGCCCGAATCCCATCACGAGGGGAGACTTGGTGGAAAGGGCACACTAGGGAGAAGATCGATGGTGATCAAGGACGTTGAGACATTTCGTAAAGCGCACCTCACAGTTTTGCAACAATCAACCTTAGTTGCTCCGTACATCGAGGAGCACATGCAGATTCTCAGGGACGAAAACTCAACAAAGTCTGCGGCCTTCATTCAGCGTCTGCACAATAGTACTTTCGCCGATTGGTTGCGAAGACGTCTTATGGGTGTCGAGGGCATTGATGCGCAGCTAGCTTTTGTAGCTAGAGGTCCATCGAGCACGATCTTGACATTCCAAGGATACGACATCAATGGGTATACATTTTACACAAGAGCCCAGGACAAGAAAAGCACCAACCAAAACAGTGGTGTCCGGATCGACGCGACAGACACCAATGGCAATACAAACTCATACTATGGAATCATAGAAGAGATATGGGAACTAGAGTACGGACCTTTGAAGATCCCACTGTTCAAGTGGCAATGGGTGAAGCTGACTGGAGGAGGTGTTAAAGTTGAAGCGGACTATGGAATGACGTTAGTGGACCTAAGCAAGATTGGCTTTCTAGACGAACCGTTCGTCCTGGGCAAAGCTGTCACACAAGTTTTTTATGTGAAGGACATGGCTAGCAGACCGAAGAAAGGGGCGGATAAGAAAGGTGGGGGTAAGCAATTGGACCCATCACAAGACGAGCCAAAGCGTCATATAGTTCTTCCTGGAAAGAGAAAAATCGTAGGAGTTGAGGACAAGACGGATGAAGATTATGATATGCTCGATGGCCGGCCTCCATTCTCAGTGGCTGATGACCCAAGCATCCTGTTAGCGGCGGAGGAGACACCGTATCTACGGCGTGATCACAATCAAGGAACATTTGTAAAGAGGAAGTTTATTAGTGTCCGAGTAAACGATAAAGCCATGTAATTTCTATTGATTTATAAGATTGTTTTTATTAATTCTAGCATTTTATATTGATTTTCTAGTAATTTATAAGATTTTCTAGTAATTTATAAGATTTTCTAGTAATTTATAAGATTTTCTAGTAATTTATAAGATTTTATATTAATTTATAAGATTTTCTAGCATTTATATTGATTTTCTAGCATTTTATATTGATTTTCTATTAATTTATAAGAGTTTCTATTAATTTATAAGATTTTCTAGCACCGACCGGGCGTAAGGGCCTTTAGCACCGGGTCGTGGCTGCACCCGGTGCTAAAGGCCACGACCGCGGCTGGCCACGTCACCGGGTGCACACGAGCCACGTCACTGGCCCGGTCGTGGCCTTTAGCACCAGGTCGTGGCTGCACCCGGTGCTAAAGGCCACGACCGGGCCGCGGGGGCCGTGCGGCGGCCGGCCACGTCACCGGGCGCACACGAGCCACGTCACTGGCCCGGTCGTGGCCTTTAGCACCGGGTCGTGGCTGCACCCGGTGCTAAAGGCCACGATGCGGCGGGGCCAAAGACTGGCCTGGCCACGGAGGCCGTGCAGAGCTGGCCACGTCACCGGGTCACGTCACTGGATGAACAAGAACAATTTTTCTTTTTAATCTCTGTATAAAAGTTGTAACTAGTCGTTCTCCCTCGTACAAACTTCAAAAAAGATCATTTTTCTTCCTAAAAATTCCTAAAATCATACTCTATCTGTTGACACCAAAAATTGGCACCAGGAAGAGGCTGACATGTGGGCCGGATTCGTTGAAAAGATATCATTCGGCAAAGAAGTTTTTTCCCAGTGCATTCGGTAAAGACGTTCTGCGGTCGGGAACGCATTGTCATTCGGCAAGAAAACTATTCCGCAGGAGGAATTCGGGGGCGCGTGATGACGTGGATCAAGTATAAGGAAAAGGCTGGTTTAACTTGGAATGCAAGACGGATACGGTGCCCCGGCGTTTATCTTTTTTAGGAAATAAATAATGTAATCGTAATCGATTAGGAGTCGTGTCGAAACCTGGGTATAAATATAAACCCGTGGTAATTGTAAAAGGAGTACAATGAATCATACAACAAACCGGCCCCGTGCCAACTTCGAGTCCTTTAGTCGAGTCGTCGAGTTCTTCGAGAGGAATCATCGATCCGTCGACCTCCGTAAGTACCGGCAACCCTGCACCATGCCTAGTATCATGCGGTGGATTTAGGCTTTGGTTCAGGAAGGTTCCATTGTTAGATCATGAGCCATGCGGTGGGCTAAGTTTTAGCTTGGAACAAGTTATCAGTTCTATTGGATTTTGGCAAGATCTGATAGATCCATTAAGTTACCATGTGTTGCTCTGGATTCTACCTTTATGTTTAATTCATTACAACACTCTTTTGCCCAGTCCAGGTTGATTAGATTCGGTTCTAGCTCATAATGCACCGCGTTTCCATAGCCGAATTCGAAGTCAATCTGGATTGCCACGTGTTGCGGGTCCAAGCTCGTTGGTCTTGTGTAGATCTTGACAGAACCGGGTATCATGCGGTGGATGCAGGTTTTTGGGTCGTCTTAGAGCTAATCATCCGGTGGATTAGAATTCGATTCGATCTGATAGACCTATCATCACCAACGAAGCATGTTCCTTCTTCATGGAACCCGATTCGGCTATATAGCTGTATTCGGCAGTATCGCCACGAGCGAAACATGTTCACGGTTTTGTTTTAAATAAAGAATGCTTTTATCCTTCCACGATTAGAGTGTATCATGCGGTGGATTGGTCTATTCTTGGTTGGTGGTGTGATTCCAAGCAAGTCGTATCATGCGGTGGATTAACTTGCTTGTTTCATGCTTGACGGGTTGAAAAGTACCTAGACATGCGGTAGACTAGTGCTTTTAGTCTATGCATTCTTGTTTATTATGAAATTATGGTCATGTTTTCGCCCTTTTATTTACTTATCATGCTCTGTTCCTCGTTAATCGGTTACGAATATACGTTACAATGTTTATTCAGTCAAATACCGATCTTTCGTCATGCTTACGTCACGCATTCGGCAGTGCGCTTCCTGTGTGCTTTGCCGATTGCCCGTCACGCATTCGGCAGTGCGCTTCCTGCATGCTTTGCCGATTGCCGAATGATGCTTTAACTGCTGACATATAGCTTTCTCGATAAGCTATATGTCGTTCGAAACTGGCTCCGTAACCGCAATTATGGAACTATCTGGTATTACCTGGCAAGTTCCAGGTGTTATTTGAACATCTTTTCTCCCTTTGTCAGTTTCAGGAAAATTGACTGGCACGCTTTCGGATTCAGACGCTTGGGCCACGTGTTAAGCTAGCTAATTCGGCTTGCTGTGTGCTTGGCGTGAAGTGCGGATTTTACGTCAACACACTTTTTGGCACGCCCAGTGGGACAACAAGCTTCGAAGATGCCTGAATTAAAAGACATTCTGGATGTCACTTTTGAAGAATTGTCTGATGAACATCAACAAATGGTGAAGACTGCTGCAGATCAGTTCATCAAGAAATGCTTGCTGTCTTTTGCTAAGAACAGGAGTGGTGCACCGTTTCTCAAGTCAGATCTGCCAAGAGTTCTTTTGCCGGGACAATCTGATCTTACTGAAGATGAAGAAAGGGAGAAGTTCTCTAGCTTGTTGTACAAAGCTTTAGGGGAAACAATGACAAATCATAATGCTGCATTCCTGAACAGTTTTCGGCTCATACTGGTCAACATCTTTGGTCAAAACGTGGATAAACCTTTTGAGCAAGCGCATGGACAACTTGGTGGACCAACATATTTCGATATTCAAGCATCGGTCCCAAAACGTCATGGTAAAGGTATTGAAGAAACTGAAGTTTCTGGAACCAAAGACGCGAGTGGACAGCCAATTCAACAAGAGCTTCAGCATGCATTGCCGAAACCTCGTACATATGGTGATATGGCATTTGGCACCACGGGAAATCCACCTGCTTCTGCTTACAAGATATCCCCTCTGAACAACAGGCTACAAAGGGATGTGTATGGAAACGGATATTCAGAGTTCATGGATTACAATGCTATCGACGCTCTCCCGAATCCCGGGTATGTTGGTACTACAGGGATGCCTGCTGGGAGACCAGGGAATCAAGATACCAATATTGACCTCATGGTGCAAAAGATGACCGATGTATTGCAAAATCAATTCGGTCTGAAGCCTAAAAATCAGGGGTACATGTACTCGTCTCCTTTCCCAGAATGGTACCAAAGGGTATCATTGCCGAATAGAGTCAAGGTGCCTACAGAGTTTACTAAGTTCTCAGGACAAGACGATACTAGCACTGTGGAACATATAGCTCGATATCTGATGCAGCTTGGAGAAGCTTCAGCAGATGAGGCTTTCAGAATCAGATACTTTCCTTTGTCACTGACGGGTCCAGCTTTTACATGGTTTGCTTCTCTGCCTGCTCAGTCAATTTGTACTTGGAAAGACCTGGAGCAGAAATTCCATGCTCATTACTACATTGGCAGTACCGAGAAAAAGTTGGTTGATTTGACCAGCTTAAGGCAGAGAAATAATGAGACACCTACGGAGTTCCTCAGGAGGTTTAGGGAAACAAAGAGCATGTGCTTTTCTCTGAACATACCTGATGACCAGCTAGCTAGTATGGCTGTAGCTGGCATGCTGCCTGCCATTCGGGAAAAGCTATTCGGGATGGAGTTTGATGATCTGGGCCAGTTGTCACACAAATTGGCCTTAATGAGTAACCAGGCATATGGTTTCAAGAAAGATGCCAGATTTGCTAAACACAATGATGTAGCTGATATCTATAACCAATTCCTTGAAAGAGCAGATCAAGGAGATGAGTATGAAGATAGTGAGGAGATAGCTGCAGCAGAGATAGTGTGGGGCAAAGAACCAGTCATGGTGAATCAGAGGTGGATTAAACAGAATAAGGGCACCTATGATTTTGATGTAACTAAGGCAGATAAATTGTTTGACTATCTTGTAAAGGAAGGCCGGATCAAGCTACCAGAGGGGCATTCTATGCTTCGGCCTGATGGAGTGAAAGATAAAAGGTACTATGGATTCCATGATAGAAATTCTCATTCCATCAATGAATGCAGGGTTTTTAGAGTGAGGATTCAGAAAGCTATCCAAGAAGGGCATCTGAAATTCGACAATAAGATGAAGTTGGACAATAACCCGTTTCCTCAGAACATGATTGGGTTCTCAATCAATATGGTGAATGTTGCCGAATCTGGAGAAAAGGGAAAGATGATAGTCCTGACGTCGAGGGAAACGAAGCAGAATGGCTCAGTCGATCCTAATCGGCAAATCACGATCGAACAGATTCGCGAGGAAAAGCCTCGTTTTCCGAATAGCCGATTTGAAATTGGGAAATCTTCTAAACTCAGAGTCACATCGCGCATTCTCCTCAATAAGTGGCAGCGTCAGCAAGAAAAAGAACGCTATCAGAGACGTGAGTACGAGGAGGAGAAGAGGAGGTGCGAAGAAAAAAGGTATGAGGAAGAACAAGAGGAATATGTCCGAGAACGAGAACGTGCACATTGGGATTGTGTCTTCTTCAGACACTGTTGGAACGAGGGTTTAAAGCTGCCTACATGGAATAACTATCCTGAATGCAGTAATGGATATGTCGAACATAGGCAAAATGGTGCCAGTCGCCGATCCATCCACGAAAGAATTGGAAGGATACATCCTAGTGATGATCGGCGTCTAAAAATATATAAGAATGATGATCAACCAAGGAAAAGACATGTTGATCATAGATGGATTGATCATGAAGAAGAAGATCGTGAGTATGTCTGGCAAAAAGGACAGTGGTGTCCACCTGGTTTAAGAAAGAGCCAGAAGAGAAGAGTCCAGCGCCTGAGGAATCAAGAGTTGAAGCGAGCAGGAACCAGGATGAGATCGATATGGCGTCCAAAAGACAAACCTGACGAATCGGGTCATTCGGCTCCTACATGCATGGTATGTTTCTTGCCGAATGAATTTATGGCTCCAGCTAATCAAATTGTACAGGAAGAGATATTGTCAGAAGTGGATGAAGCCGAGCAATGTGGGTTAATGGCACAATTGGTATTGAATAAGCAAGCTATTTTCGAGAAGCCAGTCCAGAATCGGCACATGAAGCCACTGTACTTAAGAGGATATGTCAACGGAAAGCCACTGACGAAGATGTTTGTTGATGGTGGAGCTGCTATTAATGTGATGCCATACAATACGTTCAGGAAACTTGGCATGAGCCCTGGAGATTTAACGCCAACAAGCATAGTTTTGAATGATTTTGCTGGAAATCCTTCGGATACCAAAGGATGTGTACATGTAGATCTGATGATTGGATCTAAGATTCTGCTTACAACCTTCTTTGTTATTGAAGGCAGAGGGGCATACAGCTTGCTACTTGGAAGGGATTGGATCCATGCGAATTGCTGTATTCCATCTACTATGCATCAGCAGCTTATTCAGTGGATAGATGATGAAGTGGAAATTGTCCCAGCAGATGATTCAATTAGCATGGCTAATGTGGAACCAGCCTTCTGGGAATATCAAGGCATAGATTGTTTCTCAGGTAAGGACTGGGGAGAAGGTCCTGTTGAGCCAGTCAGCAGTGATCAACAGCCGATCGAAGCAGTCGGCTCTTTTAGTAATTTTTAATGGATAATCCAATCGATGGGACTGACGGGAAGCTAGGACATGGATTTGTGTCGGCTGATAAATTAGAAGAAGTAGACATTGGAGATGGTGACAAACCAAGGCCGATATTCATCAGTGCTAGCTTGGATTCAGTTTTCAGAGAAAAGTTGATTGAGTTGTTAAAAGAATACAAAGATTGCTTTGCTTGGGATTATTCGGAGATGCCTGGTTTAGATCGTTCCATTGTTGAGCATCGATTGCCGATCAAGCCTGGTTATAAACCTTACAAGCAACCACCCCGGAAAATCTACAAAGATGAAGTGTTGACCGATGTGAAGAAAGAAGTGGAAAGATTAATAGCAGCAAATTTTATTCGGCCATGCAGATATGCAGAATGGATCTCTAATATTGTTCCTGTGTACAAGAAAAATGGGAAGATGAGAGTTTGCATAGACTTTAGAGATCTGAACAGAGCTACACCCATGGATGGATATCCAATGCCTATTGCTGACTCGTTGGTTGATGCTGCTGCTGGATATAAAGTGATTAGTTTCATGGATGGTAATGCAGGGTACAATCAAATTTTTATGGCATTGGAAGATATAGCGAAAACAGCTTTCAGATGTCCAGGACATATAGGGTTGTTTGAATGGGTTGTCATGACGTTTGGTTTGAAGAATGCCGGTGCAACTTATCAGAGAGCCATGAATTATATTTTTCATGAGTTGATCGGCAAGATTGTGGAGATATATATTGATGATGTTGTGATTAAGTCATTGGATCATGAAGCACATTTGGCTGACATAAGGAAAGCTCTAGAGTGCACTAGGAAACATGGGCTCAAGATGAACCCAAATAAATGTGCTTTTGGAGTTTCGGCAGGAGAATTTCTGGGATTCCTGGTGCATGAAGGAGGAATAGGAGTTGGCAAGAAAAGTATGAAAACCATTGATGAAGTTGTTCCTCCAACTAATCTTAAGGAATTACAGTCATTACTTGGCAAGATTAATTTCGTGAGAAGATTCATATCAAATTTATCACAAAAGGTGTTACTTTTCTCTTCGCTGCTAAAAGTCAAGAAGGATCAGAAATTTGTATGGGGTGACGAACAACAGAAGGCTTTTGATGAGATCAAGGAATACATGAAAGAACCACCAGTATTGGTACCTCCACAGCTAAACAAGCCTTTTAAGTTGTACGTGGCGGCCGATACCCAAACTATTGGATCGGCCCTCATACAGGAATTTGAGGGAAAGGAAAGGGTAGTTGCATACCTTAGCCGGAAATTGCTTGATCCCGAAACGAAGTATTCGGCTACCGAGAAACTTTGTTTATGTGTTTACTACTCCTATACAAAATTTCGGCACTACTTGCTACATGCCGAATGCATTGTGTATTCAAAATTTGATGTGATAAAGCACATGTTGTCTATGCCAATTTTGAACGGAAGGATTGGCAAATGGATTTTAGCTTTGTCTGAATTTGAGTTAAAGTTTGAATCGGCAAAAGCTGTTAAAGGGCAGATTATTGCTGACTTCATTACTGAACATCGCGATTCATCAGCTAATTTGCTTGAAATTGCTCCTTGGGTATTATTCTTTGATGGATCTTCATGTGACAAAGGTGGTGGAGTAGGTATTTTGTTAATTTCGCCAGAAGGAGAGGTATTTGAATTTGCTATTCCTATTCAACCTACTGTCACTGATAATCAAGCCGAGTATGAAGCGTTGCTCAGAGGACTTCAATACTTGAGAGAAGCAAAGGCCATTGCAGTTGAAATCTTTGGAGATTCAGAATTAGTCATAAGGCAACTAAATGGCGAATATGAGTGCAGAAACGATATCTTAAGGAATTATTATGAGGAATGCAAGCAAATCTTAAAGGAGTTTCAGTCAGTAATTCTGCGGCATATTCCTAGGAGAGACAATGGAGAGGCGAACAGATTAGCTCAGAGTGCTTCGGGTTATAGAGAGCTTCAAGAAGTTTTTGCTAATGATGTATATGCTTTCGGGAGTAATCTGGCAGAAGATGATTGGAGAAAAGAAATTGTTGATTATCTGGAGAATCCATCCCGAAAAGTTTCTAGAAAGCTCAGGTATAAAGCTTTAAAGTTTGTTCTTCTTGATGATAATTTATATTATAAATCCTTGGATGGGGTGCTGTTACATTGCTTAAATCAAGAAGAAGCAAAAAGGCTGATAAGTGAAGTGCATGATGGGCTGTGTGGAGCACATCAATCGGCTTACCGAATGAAATGGGTTATTAGGAGAACTGGGTACTATTGGCCCACAATGCTAGAAGACTGCTTTGAATATTACAAAGGATGCCAAGATTGCCAGAGATTTGCAAATATTCAGAGAGTTCCAGCATCAGTTCTGAATCCTATTATCAAGCCGTGGCCATTCAGAGGGTGGGGAATAGATTTGATTGGCCAAATAAATCCTCCATCTAGCAAGGGGCATAAGTTTGTGCTTTTAGCAACCGATTATTTTACTAAGTGGGTTGAGGCGATTCCATTAAAGAAGGTGACATCAGAGAATATGGTTGAATTTGTTAAAGAACATATCATTTACAGATTTGGAATTCCTCAAACAATCACCACAGATCAAGGAACTCAGTTTACATCTTCAGAGTTCAGAAATTTTGCTGAAAGTATGGGCATCAAATTGTTGAATTCTTCTCCTTATTATGCCCAAGCTAATGGTCAGGCAGAGGCTTCTAACAAGATTATGATTAAAATTATACAGAAGAAGATTGATCAGAAGCCAAGAAAGTGGCATTCGGTACTCAATGAGGCTTTATGGGCTTACCGAATGGCTCCACATGGGGCTACACAGACGTCTCCTTATGAATTGGTATATGGACATCATGCTATCTTGCCATGGGAGATGCGGTCAGACTCAAGGAGGATAAAGTTGCAAAAAGATTTAAGTTCTAAAGATTATAATGATTTAATGATGGACGAATTAGAAGATTTGCATATGATTCGTCTCAGGGCCTTGGAAAATGTTGAGAAAAATAAAATGCGAGTTGCTAAATATTACAACAAGAAGGTGAAGGTCAAGCAATTTACAGAAGGAGATTTGGTTTGGAAAGCAATATTGCCGATTGGAACTAAATACAGTGCATTCGGTAAGTGGTCTCCAAACTGGGAAGGTCCTTTCAGAGTGGTCAGATGCGTGCCTGGAAATGCATATATCCTGAAAACTTTACTAGGAGAGGAGTTTACTGCTGCTATCAATGGGAGATACTTGAAGAAATATTATCCTAGTGTTGAGATTGATCGCTGATTGAAATATTCAATGTCAGAATGACTGAAACAGCCGGCATTCGGGAAGGAGCCGTCTTCAGAACAAAAATATTGATAGAAGAAGAAATGGCCAATACCAGAATGGATTGCCCTTAGTACAAATATTTTGCATCATGAGTTTGACCAAGTTATCACAAAAAAGACTGCAAAAGATAAGTTTTATTGCCAAAATTCCATAATCCCTAGTACAAACTAATGGAACAACCTGTTCAGAACAGACTGGGGATGAATGGAATCGGCAATGGCGACGCTATGAGCATCAAGGCGATCTATGGAGGCCTCAATATCGTCGATCTCCTCCGGATTGCCATTGGCAAAGCCGGGCGGTAGCCTGGAATAGTCAGAGGCGAGCTTCTGGCGTGTCCCCAGGAGCATTCACCTTGTTTGCCAAAGACTCAACCAATGTCTTCAGCTGATCGAGTTCGGCGTCGCGATCTGTAGGATTACGAAGCAACGGCGGGTTAGTCCAAGGTCAGATTGAAGTTAAGCGAACCGCAGAAATTACCGTCGATGGTCTCAAGCAGCTGCTTGCGCTGGTGTTGCCACTCTAGATCTGCGATCCCGGCTTGTTTGGAGATGACCTCCAGCTCATGCCGAGTGTCGTCACGTTCCTGCTTGAATCGGCGGGCATCGCTGTCTGAGTAGGGCAGATCCCAGTTGGGCCTGGGGGATCGGCTAGATGACTCCGAAGAATCACCCGCTGCAGCCGGAGCCGGAGTCGAGGCAGTAACGGGGTTCCATTGGATGAGCCTGAAAGCACAAAGAAAGTTAAGAATAAGGCAAAATCTGGAGGAAAGGATAAGGAAATGCAGACAGTCATCACCTCCGACGAGCACTGGCGCGGCTCCCTTCAGCTTCGTCGACGGCCGGGCGTCTTCCGCTGTTGTTGGTCATTGGGGTTTTCTGAAGATCACTGTGCTCGAAGAAGAAGGGGCTCAGGCTAGCAGAAAGCTTGGAAGACGGAGGATTTGATAAAAGATTGGGAGCGCTCAAGGTTCTTATTTATGGAATTAACGAAGAGATCGTGGCCGAAGATTGTGGTGCATATCCCAAGGAGTTCGGAAGGTGGAAAGGATTTTCCAACCGATCGATTTCCATGTCGTTTGGGATTCTTACCGAGTCGTATTCAGTTTTGACTGGATGAGATTCGGCTATATCGTGTTTGAAGCGTTTTCGGGTCTGACACTGTTATAGCCAGCTTTGCCGAATGAGTTGTCCACAATAAAAAAAAACAGAGATAAGAAATGGCAAGATTGCAGGATTGATAAAGCATTCGGCTATCGACTGTTTGTTACAATTACAAGCCCAAGTACTTTGAGATTACATTTTTAGCATCTGATATCATATTGCTAATACTCTCTAATAAGTTTTTATCAGCTTCTTGGGTTTTAGCCAGAGCAACAAGCTTTGCCTTGAGTTGTTTTTCTTCGTTCAGAGCTGCTGAAGCTTCCTTTCGCATCTTCTCTGTTAATTTGGGAAGCTCAACTATCTTCTTCTCATCAGCTTCAATTTCGGCCGATAGATCTCTCAATTCGGCTTCAAGTGCAGCTTTTCTGGCCTTCTTCTTTTCAAGTTCAGATTCCAATTTGGTCAGTAATTCTTTGCTGTTCTGAGCTTGAGTATGCAGGTCTTTCACAGATTGTTTGGCTGTGGATCTCTTCTGTTCCAGAGCTGGTTGAGAAGATTGGTTTTTTAGAGCCTGCTTTACTGCGGCGTATTGTTGATCCAAATGAGAAACTGGTTCCAAAGAAGTTTTGATATCATCAGGGAGTTCTTGGTCAATGGATTCCAGTACATCCCTTAGGAGATCAGCATCTTTTACTTGATCTTGGATACTCTTGTGCAGCAAAGCAAGGATATCTTTCAGCTTTGTTTGATTTTCTTCTGATAGGGTTTGGCCAGAAGATGTTTCTTCCCCTTGTTCGGCAACCAAGTCTTCCACAGCAAAAGAATAGCTGGATGATGAAATGGATTTTTCCTGAAAGAAAGTCTTGCCGAATTAGTAATAATCCGCTGAGAAAAAGGATAGAGATGGTTGAATGATTTTGTTTACCTCGTTCCTGACTTCCTGAATGGGGGAAGGAAGCCTCTCAGGCTCAATGGAAAGATTCTGTGTATCTTGCTGAGGAGAAGCTGGAAGATCTCTTGGTGAAGATAATGCTTCTGATTGAGGAAGAAGTTGCAAAGCTAAAGGTGAATCGTGATGAGAAGAAGAGCTTTCCAAGATTGGATCCATTGAGGATTGTTCTGCAGTTAACAAAGAATGAGTGCCGATGAAAAAGAAGTTAAGAGGATAAAGTTGTAGAATTTTACCAGTCAATGAAGCATCAGCAAGATCTGTGCTGATTGCTAGTTGTTGTTCTCTGACCTGAAACCAAGAAGAGATAAAGCTGAGCAAAATACCAATGGCATTATGGTCAAAAGAAGAAGGCTCTGACCTTGATAACTTTTTTGCTGCTTGTTCTTTTCTTCTTTACAACTAAGGGAGCAGTTAAAGAAAGGGTTTTCCCCTTGACAGATGATGGTCTAGTAAGTATTGGATCTAGAGAAGCCTGTCTAGCCATCAGTTGAGCCAAGGTAGGAGATTGGTGCCCCAAGGCAGATATTGGGCCTGCAGCTTTGTACAAGATCGCCCTGGCAAGAGGGGCAGGTGTTATATCCTGCAAGATGACAGAATCAGAGTCAATCGGGGTTAATATTATTGAGACAGATGAAGGGATAAGCGTATTACCTCTGAAGTTGGTTGATAATCAGGCATTAACTCGAAGCAAAAGGGATGGATTGGCATGTTGAAGATATGATCATGAAGTTCTTGCCACCAGAGAGTGAAAGAAGGATGGGCAGATATTATTGGCACAAAAGGATCAGGTGCATAGATAGTTCCACAGCATTTATAAGTAAAAATCCTTCTTGTCTCTGTGGAATCCTTGACAATCTCCCTAGGCTTGAGAAATTCGTGAAGAAATAGCCTAGGGGGCACTTGGCCACATCCCAACTATCTAGCCATCATATTTGGCTGATAATATTCGTAAGTGCTTTGAACCAGCCTTCCTCCACAGAATTCGGCTGGCAAGATGCAGGGCTGGATGAAGGCATTGAAAATCGCTATAGATTGTACATCAGTGCATCCAGTTTCAAAGCTGAATTCGCAAGGGAGAGTGAGGTTGTCATTGTCCAGATATGGAAACCAAAGAGGATGAGCAAAGCCTTTGAAGAAGAGCTCAAACAGTTCACCGATGTTCTTGTTGATAGATACAGTGGAGGCAGCTTCTCCATAGGTTTGACAACCTTTGGTTCTCCGGGTTTCTCCTTCTTTGTAATTGATTGAAGGAAAGTCTCGGCTGTTGAGATCAATAGCGACGATTTGATGCATGTACAACTGCAGCCACATTTGGACAAACCACCAAGGACCGTTGACACAGGGGATTTTCTTGCTGGTATACATCAGGTGGGTGGTTTGATTGAGCATATGGTAGACACTTCCCAGGAGGTATTTCCCAAGTGGAATAAGTTTTCCTGTAGCCAGCTCTTCAGCCATCACGATATGATTCAGGGTTGGCTCATTGGCTTTGCCATAGAAGACTGATCTGCATAACCACATGTTCAGGAAGGCTCTATATTCGACATCGGTCAGAGGGCCATCAGACATATGGTTCTGGATGTATCTCTTGTATCCAACCCCTGTTTTTACTCCTGTCTGCTTGGAGGAACCTTTGTGGTCATATGGATATACAGTTCCTGTAACGTTCAGGCCGGTCATCATGTAGACATCGGCCAAAGTAGGAGACATTGGGCCATGACCAAAGAGAAAAGCATTTGCACCATTGGACCAAAAATGGCAAGCTGCAATCAGAAGGTTCTCGTTCTTTGGTGTTTCGGCTAGTGACAGCTCCAGGCAATGAGAAATACGCAGATGGTCCCAGTTCTGTGTTTGGGGGCTTTTGTCATCAGATATCCTTTTGTACCAATTTCTCCAGCCGGCAATTGGGGGCAAAGGCCAGTTCTTGAAGGCGTCTTGCCACTCATGAGATTTTGTTAATGAAATCTTGAAAGGAACCCTCTGAGATTCAGCCGCGATGAGTTCGGAAGGATCTGAATTCCCTACAGGGCCGAGGAAGTAGGATGGAGCTTTTTCCTCAACGGGGATAATGATTTCGGCAGCTAGTGCCTATCAAGAATGGAAAGAGATGAGAGGAAATTTAAAATGCAAATCGAAAGAAGAATACCGAATGTGCTTGAGGGGATTGAAGCTTATCTGGAGGGCAAAATCTTGGTTCGCCATTTGAAGATTGAATCTTGGAAGTCGATAACCTAGGGTTCGGATTTGGACGAGAGCTCTAAAGATTCAAAAGGAGAAGCGGGTGTCGAGCAGAACTAACTTGGGAATGTTGAGTGCTTCTGGTCAATTCCGAGATAAAATTATCTTTTATCCCGAAATTGAAGGGGCATGTGTTGACACCAAAAATTGGCACCAGGAAGAGGCTGACATGTGGGCCGGATTCGTTGAAAAGATATCATTCGGCAAAGAAGTTTTTTCCCAGAGCATTCGGTAAAGACGTTCTGCGGTCGGGAACGCATTGTCATTCGGCAAGAAAACTATTCCGCAGGAGGAATTCGGGGGCGCGTGATGACGTGGATCAAGTATAAGGAAAAGGCTGGTTTAACTTGGAATGCAAGACGGATACGGTGCCCCGGCGTTTATCTTTTTTAGGAAATAAATAATGTAATCGTAATCGATTAGGAGTCGTGTCGAAACCTGGGTATAAATATAAACCCGTGGTAATTGTAAAAGGAGTACAATGAATCATACAACAAACCGGCCCCGTGCCAACTTCGAGTCCTTTAGTCGAGTCGTCGAGTTCTTCGAGAGGAATCATCGATCCGTCGACCTCCGTAAGTACCGGCAACCCTGCACCATGCCTAGTATCATGCGGTGGATTTAGGCTTTGGTTCAGGAAGGTTCCATTGTTAGATCATGAGCCATGCGGTGGGCTAAGTTTTAGCTTGGAACAAGTTATCGGTTCTATTGGATTTTGGCAAGATCTGATAGATCCATTAAGTTACCATGTGTTTCTCTGGATTCTACCTTTATGTTTAATTCATTACAACACTCTTTTGCCCAGTCCAGGTTGATTAGATTCGGTTCTAGCTCATAATGCACCGCGTTTCCATAGCCGAATTCGAAGTCAATCTGGATTGCCACGTGTTGCGGGTCCAAGCTCGTTGGTCTTGTGTAGATCTTGACAGAACCGGGTATCATGCGGTGGATGCAGGTTTTTGGGTCGTCTTAGAGCTAATCATCCGGTGGATTAGAATTCGATTCGATCTGATAGACCTATCATCACCAACGAAGCATGTTCCTTCTTCATGGAACCCGATTCGGCTATATAGCTGTATTCGGCAGTATCGCCACGAGCGAAACATGTTCACGGTTTTGTTTGAAATAAAGAATGCTTTTAGCCTTCCACGATTAGAGTGTATCATGCGGTGGATTGGTCTATTCTTGGTTGGTGGTGTGATTCCAAGCAAGTCGTATCATGCGGTGGATTAACTTGCTTGTTTCATGCTCGACGGGTTGAAAAGTACCTAGACATGCGGTAGACTAGTGCTTTTAGTCTATGCATTCTTGTTTATTATGAAATTATGGTCATGTTAATCGGTTACGAATATACGTTACAATGTTTATTCAGTCAAATATCGATTTTTCGTCATGCTTACGTCACGCATTCGGCAGTGCGCTTCCTGCGTGCTTTGCCGATTGCCCGTCACGCATTCGGCAGTGCGCTTCCTGCATGCTTTGCCGATTGCCGAATGATGCTTTAACTGCTGACAGATAGCTTTCTCGATAAGCTATATGTCGTTCGAAACTGGCTCCGTAACCGCAATTATGGAACTATCTGGTATTACCTGGCAAGTTCCAGGTGTTATTTGAACATCTTTTCTCCCTTTGTCAGTTTCAGGAAAATTGACTGGCACGCTTTCGGATTCAGACGCTTGGGCCACGTGTTAAGCTAGCTAATTTGGCTTGCTGTGTGCTTGGCGTGAAGTGCGGATTTTACGTCAACACTATCAAGTTATGAAACTTATTAATGTTATTATTTTGAAAAATCTTCTCGTGTTTGAACAATCCAAATTTTGAATTAAAAATGACAACTACAACCAAGGTTTTTTTCACACTAGGTGATGTCAAATGAAAAAGTGATGAATACCAAAGTTTCATATTTCATCATGATCTACAATCTTTATTTAGGTCATTTTGTCATTTTCAAAATGGGTAATAACATGTAGTAGAAATTTGACAAGTCTCTAACAAAGTTTTGGAAACTATGCGAGTGAATCTAGGATTAATGAACAATGTATACTACCACTTTCTCAAATGCAAAAATAACTTAAATAAAGATTGTAGATCTTGATGAGATATGAAATTTTGGTATTCATGACTTTTTCATCTGAGACCGTTTAATGTTCCAAAATCTTTCATTTAGTTATCATTTTTTGTAATTTATAAGATTTTCTAGTAATTTATAAGATTTTCTAGTAATTTATAAGATTTTCTAGTAAGTTATAAGATTTTCTAGTAATTTATAAGATGTTCTATTAATTTATAAGATTTTCTATTAATTTACAGGATTTTCTAGTAATTTACAAGATTTTCTATTAATTTATAAGATTTTCTAGTAATTTATAAGATTTTCTTGCATTTTATATTGATTTTCTAGTAATTTATAAGATTTTCTTATTTAATATATATTTTTAACAGGTATTAATAACTGAATTAAAACAAGTATTAATAACTATACATTAAAAACTATATTTATAAGATTCCCAAATAGTAGCCCCCGGTGCTAAAGGCCGGTTTGGAAACTGGGCGCCAAACGAAAAGTTGGGGCCTTTAGCTCCGGGTTGATCTAAAATCCGGTGCTAAAGGCCCCCAATTTTCGTTTGGCGCCAGTTACGGGGCCTTTAGCACCGGGTGTAGAAGACCCGGTGCGAAAGGGGGGCCTTTAGCACCGGGTCGTGGCTGCACCCGGTGCTAAAGGCCTTCGTCTGGCGCACAGTTACGACCTTTAGCACCGGGTGTAGAAGACCCGGTGCTAAAGGGCCTTTCGCACCGGGTCGTGGGAAAACCCGGTGCTAAAGGGGGGCCTTTAGCACCGGGTCTTCCCACCACCCGGTGCGAAAGGGCCTTTAGCACCGGGTCGTGGCTGCACCCGGTGCTAAATGCCCCGGACCTATATAGGCCGGGGACTTCTCTCCCCTCCCTCACTTCGCCCTCACTCGTCACAGATCGAAACCGCCGCCGGTGCCCCCTCGTCTCCTCAGCCGCCGCCGCCCGTCGCCGTCGCCCGTCGCCGCCGCCGCCCGTGGTCCCCGCGCCCACGCCGCCGCCACCTGTCGTCCCCGCGCCCACGCAGCGCCGCCGCCCGTCGTCCCCGCCGTCGTCGTCGTCCCCGCCGCCGTCGTCGTCCCCGCCGCCGTCGTCGTCCCCGCGCGCGCCTGTCGTCCCCGCCGCCGTCGTCGTCCCCGCGCTCACGCCGCCGCCACCCGTGGTCCCCGCGCCCGTCGTCCCCGCGCCGGCGCCCCTCATCCCCGCGCCGCACGTCGTCCCCGCGCCGCTCCTCGTCCCCTCGCCGCCGTCGCCCGCCGCGCCCGTCACTGCACGGTGAGCCTCTGTGAAATGTTTGTGAGCCGGCCTTCGTGCCGTGCGTGAATGTTTGTGAGCCGGCCTTCGTGCCGTGCACGTGTTTGTGTGTGCAGGTACCCGTTGCATGGCCGAACACGTTCGGCCATGCACATTTGCTTAGCGAACGTGTTCGGCCATGCGCATTCATATGTTTGAAATGTATATTGGAAAATGCTTCATTTAAATGTATTGGACATATTTACATTGAAATGTATATTGGAAATGTTATATGTTTGAAATGTATATTGGAAAATGCTTCATTTAAATGTATTGGAGATATTTACATTGAAATGTATATTGGAAATGTTATATGTTTGAAATGTATATTGGAAAATGCTTCATTTAAATGTACATTGGAAATCCTATGTATATTAGAAATATATGTGCTTCATTTAAATGTATATTGGAAATGTTATATGTTTGTATAATGTATACTATCGAAAATGTTTATTATCGGAAATTCTATGGCGTACCCGAACCCATCGCGCACCCGAACCCCTTAGCGAATCCGTTTTTCGCGCACCGACCCCCTTAGCGAACCCTTAGCGAATCAATTCACACCGCGCACCCGAACCCCTTGGCGAATCCATTTTTCACGCACCGACCCCCTTAGCGAAAATGTTAGAAATATTGGGAATATGTATGCTTTGTATATATTTCTTATCAATTATTTTTAATTCTATAGATGGCGGACAACAACAACAACGTCCCACCCATGCAAGAGGACAACAACACCCCAGTCCCACCCATGCAAGAGGACAACAACACCCCTGTCCCACCCATGCAAGAGGACAACGACACGTTCTTTGCGAATCAACTTTTCAATATTGTAACCCAACTAATGTCCATGGATGATGTGTTGGGCATCATTGGAAGGGACGACAATGTCCAGGGCGACAATGTTGCAAGGGCCGAAGATGTTGAAGGGGCCGCAAATGTTCAGGGCGACAATGTTGCAAGGGCCGAAACTATTGAAGGAGCCGGTAGCGCGCCCTCGTCTAGTCAGGTGTGTATATAGATAACATAAATTTGTACTGTACATGTCAATTATGTATACCATCTCTATATCATCTCGTATATATGTAATTTGTGTAGGCCGCCTCTGCTAAGAAATCAAAACGATCGACCACGAAGAAGCTGAAGGATGTCAAGTTACACATCACCCGAGTGGAGGATGACGGGGAGCCAGTTGAGCCCCCAAAAGTGGCCAAGAAATTTGTATCTCAGTGCGGGGTAATTGTACAGGACAATGTGCCCATTAGTATCAGAAAATGGAAGTCCATGGACCCCACTGAGGAGTATGTGCTCCCTGATACAGAGAAGGAGATGCTATGGAGGGAATTAAAGGCAATATTCGACTGGCCTAGCACTCGTGAAGCAGAACTGAGGGATTGGACAATGAAGAAGATGGCAGTTCTGTTTCAGGATTTCAAGAAGAAGTTGTACTCGCAATTTCTCAAAACCGGAGAGGCCCCGGATCCTGAGAAGTATAAGAAGATCACCAATGACGAGTGGGAAGCATTCATTGAGTACAAAACCTCCGAAGAGTGTGCAACGGCTAGCGCTAGAAACGCTGGAAACGCCGCAAATAAGAAGTACTCTCATAAGATGGGTTCGGGAGGTTACAAGGCAAGCATCGCTAAATGGGAGAAGATGGAAGAAGATCTATATGCTAGAGGCATCACTCCAGCGACACATGACTGGCCCACAAGGACCAAGCATTGGTACTATGGTCATGGAGGCACCCTAAGCCCAATCGACGGCTCCTTAGTTTTTCCCGAGGACTTGCGAGAACTAGCTCATCGTCTCCTCGATATCCTCAGGGCATCTGATAGGGGAGAATTTGTTGCCGATAGAGACAGAGATGAGCTAACCTATGCCTTAGGGAACAAGGAGCATCCTGGACGGACGCGCGGCGTAGGCACAAGCATCTCATGGAAGAAAGGTTTCCAAGAGCACGCCGCCACCTATAGGAGCCGTTCGAGGAAGAAGGCCGAATATGAGCAGAGGGTGAGGGACCTAGAGCAAACGGTTGCCGCCCAGGGCTCAAAGCTCCAAGAAATGGAGTCAGAGATGGAGCGACGGATGAAGGTAGCATGGCTGCAAATACAACAAGCCACAGCGGGACCGGTTCCACAGAGCCTGCACCTCTCCAACAAGCCACAGGCGGGACCGGTTCCACAGAGCATGCACCTCTCCAAGATGCGGCCCTTATTAGCCCTCCACAGCAATATCAAAGCAGTCACGCTTCCACACAGGCCGCCGAAGCTGTCCGTTACACCGTGGATGAAATAACTCAACGGACCGCGTGCGAGCTTGTCGTCAGGCAGAAGAACTTAGCTGTGGTGGTACGTATGCGACCTTAGTTCATACTGCATACATTTCACCGTAAATACCATTCATTTACTAACTTTCTTTGTGACTACTAACTTATCAGGTCGCATACGGTATGACCAAACGTGTGGAAGAAGGGCAAAAATGGCACTGCAATGACATTCCACATGGTTACGTACCTGTTGAGGTGGAGCAAGTCGTCACCAGCTGGGAAGACTTGGAACTTGACATCCCCGGAGGTGACGGAGAAACAAAACTCGGTCAGTGTTCTCACTGCATCATTCTATGGAGCAAGGCAGACGTCGTCATACCCGGTACACCTGCGGCTACCAACAAGCCCCCGTCACCTCCAAGAGATCCACAGGATCATGACGATTCTCCGGGAGCTCCTGATGCAAGCCCGTCTCCTCCGCCAAAGAGGTCTCCGTCTCCTCCACCGAAGAGGTCTCCGTCTCCTCCGCCGAAGAAGTCTCTGCCCCCTCCGCCAAAGAGGGGACGCCGCACTAAAGCCTCTGCCCCCACTCCACCAGCGAAGAAGGCGCGGAAAACCAAAGAGAAGCCCGCACCAGAGAAAAGAGCGGGTGAGAAGACTCTAGAGGAGCTCGAAGCCTCGGTCAAAGCAGACACAAAGAGGCAAATGGCCGAGTGGAGGAAAAAACCTGAGCCGGAGCCGAAGCTTGATCCCACCGTCGTCAAGTCATTCCTCGGTAATTTGGGCAAGGGTCAACAGAAGGAAGTAATAGTAACAGACTATGACCGCTCATTACTGAAATCTCGCCGGAAGCGGAAGGCTACAGATAAGGAGGCGGGCCCATCCAAAAAGGTTCCTCAGCTCGGCCAGCAACCTCAGTGGCCCTTGGGTCCATTGCCATTTCTGGACGAGCTTAACGTGCAACGAGTAATGGCCGAGACTGGACTAACCAGAGCGCAAGTCCTGGGGGAAGAAGAGGTGCCTGTAAACACAACGCTGAGGTGGCCGTTTAATCTTGGCGAGCCTATGGTCCCTCCTGAAATGGAGAGGAAGCTACAGACGAAGATGCGCCGATTCCATGAGTGGTACTTGGAAGAATCAAGAAGGAATAAACGGCGCATGATCAAAGTAGGCGTAAAGGACCATGATTTCTACAATGGTGACGAGGATTGGGTGTGGCTGAGGTTTAAGGATATATATGAGATGTACCACCGCGACGCCATGGACGTGGATTTGATCACCTGTTGGACACTGTAAGTACTTTGTTGTTGCTTATAATTCACAGTTTGAAAACAATAATTCCAATCTATGAAAACATATGCAGAATGGAGATTCAAAAATGTCGCAGATCCGGGATATATGACGTTGGTTTCGTGGATCCTCGAAGGATAAGTGAAGAAATGATATTGATGAATCCTGAGGAAACATATGGAAACCTATACAAATATATTAAGAAACAAAATTACTGCGACTCCATACTAATCCCGTACAACATCGAGTGAGTACATACACAGGCTTCTTCTTCTTATACTGTCTATGTACTAATTCATTTCTGATTATAATGTATACATGTGCACAGATTCCACTGGTTCCTAATAATATTGTGTCCTGACCGGGGTGTCGTGAACGTCTTTGATTCGTTGCACACTCCAAAAGAAAAACTACAGAACATCATGGACATGATGACAAGGTGATGTATATTTTCCCCTACTTAATTCACCCCTTACACTCGCAATGACTTAACTCAATTTTTTTGTTCGCAGGGCCTGGATTCAATTTCGTCAAGAACACCCGGGAATTCAACATGAAACACTAAAATGGAACATTGGCTTTCCGGTAAGCAAGTAATTTATACATGTAGGCCTCGGCTAATATATTATATGAATTTTACTTAATTTCTTTTGGTCGACAGTGTGCCAAACAGGGGCCGGGAAATAATTTATGTGCATACTATGTTTGCGATTTCATGTGGAATTGGGGACATAAAAAGCTTACACAACACGATATTATGGTACGTAATAATAAACAACATTTCCATTATTATTAAGTGCACAATTATTGTCTCCAACTCGGCGGATTAAATATCTTTCAATTATTTGTAAATTATAGATGTTCAGGCTGAAGGAAGAGTCCCTGGAGCTAGAAAGAATTGACGCAATTGCAGAACAGCTCGTCGGATGGATCTGGGACGAGGTCGTCAATCCCCGAGGAGAATACTTCTCGCCAGTACTGGAGGACGTGCCGGACAGTCCAACAAGATAGTCGTCAATCTTAATTAAGTAGAAAATACAGTTTAAATATATATAACTCGAGTTGAGATGCATGAATATCTACTTTTGTAATATATATGTCTTCTATTTTGATGAAATGTCAGCTAGTATGAATATAGAGTCGGCCGAATACGCATTAGAATACACGTATTAGAATATATACGCATATAGACGTGCACGCATGGCTACTGAAAAAAGCAAAAAAAAAAAGAAATCCGGGGTCTTTAGCACCGGTTTCAGGCAGCAACCGGTGCTAAAGGCAGGTCCTTTAGCACCGGGTGCAGCCACGACCCGGTGCTAAAGGCCCTGCTACCGGCGCTGCGGGGCAGGCTCTTTAGCACCGGGTCGTGGCTGCACCCGGTGCTAAAGGGCCCCTTTAGCACCGGTTATTCAACCCGGTGCTAAAGGGGTACCCCTTTAGCCTCGGATTAGTTGCACCGGGTGGGAAACCCGGTGCTAAAGGCATTTCCCACCCGGTGCAGATGTCGATCATTCTGATAGTGTAGTGCTGGAGGTGGTCACTGGTACGATGGCCGTTGACGGGAGGTTGCCAGAAGTTTTTCTTGTCAGAAAGGTTCAGATCTTTGAACAACTGAAAACCGACCAGTGGAGGCCCTGGCGGACAAACGACTGGACGGCAAGTTTGACCCTAGGGAGCTCGTGCGGTTGGCTAAGCTTGGCATCGCGTGCACCAGATCAGACCCGGCAGCACGGCCGAGCATGAGAAAGATTGTGAGCATTCTGGATGGGAACAATGAAGTGCTGGACAAGTTCGAGCAGAGGAAGGAGAGCACGGACTGGCAGAGGAGGAACGCTGCCAACCTTGATTTAGTAAGGAGGTTCCAGGCTCTTGGCATACACTGAATGCTTTCAAACGGGGGAGTTACTAGTTACCCATGTTTTGTTGTTATGAGGCTTTTAACTTCTACTATGAGTATATACGGGGAAAAACATCTGATGTAAATACTGTTTGTATTTGGATTTAGTGTAGCGCAGTTATAAGATCAACTTCAAGAGAATGACAGACGCACCAAAACACTATTCATATTAATTCAAATTGGATTTCTTCCGATCATTAGTTCTTCTGGATGCCAGCGCCGCGACAAATCCTCATGGGAAACAGGGGGGCACACGCGGGGAGGAGGGAGATAGTGAGCGAGATGGGCTCAGCAAAGATGCCGAAGGAAGAGGAGGGGGATGGCGAGCGAGCTAGACTAGCGAGAAATAAGAAGAGGCTGTTGGATTGACATTTTCCCGTTCTTTTGTTTTCAAGTAAAATCCATGCACGGTCCCTAAATTTATATCGATGTGTCATTTAGGTCCCTGAACTCTGAAAATGCATTTTATATCACTCAACTTATTCTGATGTGTCATATGGGTCCTTAAACTCTCAAAATGCACTTTTAGGTCCTCAAACATGTACATGGGTGTCATCCAGGTCCATAAACTTCTAAAATATATTTTCATAAACTCATCATTGGTATCATCATGAGTCTAAACACGCGAGAAGAATATGACTCCACCTTATTTTCACGCTGGATCTATCCTTTTGCCAGATTACGAGAGTTTGGGGACCCGGATGATGCATTGGGACATGTTTGGGGACTTAAAAATAAATTTTAAAAGATTTAGGACCTAGATGACATTCCTAGATAAGTTTGGGGATCCAAAATGCATTGGGACATGTTTGGGGACTTAAAAATAAATTTTAAAAGATTTAGGACCTAGACGACACTCCTAGATAAGTTTGGGGATCCAAAAATGCATTTTGAGAGTTTGGAGATCTAAATGATACTGCATGACAAATTTAGGGACCGTCGGTGTATTTTACTCTTTCTTTTTTTAGCGAGAATTATACATTTAGCCAGGCTTTTGGACTTGCTCTGATCATCCGCTTTCAGTTCATTTAAGAAATCATCTGCATTCCAAATGTGCCGGGCTTTGTCCAATGTTTGAGCAATTCAGGATCTCAAAGGAAAAAAAAGAAGTATTTAGACAACGGCCTTGCTTGTATAGTTATTTTTTGTACTGAACACGAGAGCGCTCTCTCCCTCTGGACAACGGAATCCTGGACCCTCTTATAACTTCACCATTTATCCATAAGATTAAGCGAAAAATGTTTAGTGAGTTCAAAAGTCAATTACAAATATATATTTGTTCCGCAGATGTTTCCGGCGAAAAAATATTTCTAGATGAGCTCCACTCAACACGCTACCTCTCAGATCAGACAACCACCGAATCAATACCGTCCGGTCATGCGAAAGCCAAAATCCTTTCGCAATATCGTCGCGTCATTGTCGTTGATATGAATATCGGGTGAACAGAGAGAGGTGGAGTAGAAAATACTCAGGTCCATCGGTGAATGCGCCACTAAATCTTGCCGTTCGAGTTTTTTGACGTTTATATGGGTCAACACAACGCAAACGCCAGCACGCATGCAATCAAAATAAACTCGGAGGGCCTTGAGCTGAAACCGGTCAAACCGGATTACCCAGAAAAACCATAAAGACCAAAAACCACCAGCTCAGAAGGAACCACATAGGAGCATGCAGAGCTAGGGTTGTTCTAGGATCGGTAGGCTACTTAGAATGTCCAACAACATCGTAAAGACGAAAAAGGAGAAGCAAAGGGCTAGAAAAAATAGAATTTAGAAATAAAAAGTAAAGTACTTCTATCAATGGGCCAAAATAAATCCTATTACAAGTCATGATTTATATGGATTCCTGTTACACCCGGTTTTATGGACAAAATCGAATGAACCATTTATGCATGCCTAGAATCAATTTTCATGATGTGAATATCACACTTATATATAATAATGACAAAATGAAGGTCTTAAGGAGATTATACAACAGAATAAATTAATCGCAGCAGAGGGCTCCATCTTCCATAGCAACATCGACCGGTAGCCCGCCAGCCTAGAACTACATGTTTTCAAGATCCAACTCCTTCATGTTATCTTATTAATATCTATATCAAGCGTAAGTGCATATATTGTTGGCACTTAGCAAGTGGGAGGGAGAAAATAGCATACATGCTTAAGAGGCTATAGTAGTTTTAAAACATTTTACCCTGAGTTATACATCTTTACTCATGAGTCATGTCAACACCATTCTCCGGGTGCCGTTAAACCCCCTCACATTTTCTAAGATGTGAGTGCACGTGGTACACTATGAAGCCTTTACAAAGGTTCACCAGCACGTATTAACCGGGTTACGGCATGCCCCTAGTTACCCAGTGACACCAAAGGTTCCTTGCCGAACACTTGGGTACCCTAACCCTCATATAGTCCAGACAACTTAACTCCGAGCACTGGTTTCCCGTAATTATTCATCCAAGACCAGCGACTATCCAATTCTCATGGTTGTACTCTAAGTCCTGGTGGTCGCTCCATAGACCGGTCCTTATCCAATGACTTGAACAACATGAGCATCATTCTACCCCTCCACCAAAACCAACACTTGCTCAAATCCCCTAAGGTTCCATGTTGCTAAAAGATTACCAAAGCCCACATATTGCGCATAGTTATATTAATCACCATCACATGTAAAGCAAATCTAAGAAAGATCTACCCATAACATGGTACCTCTATAGCTGATAAGTAATGATGAGAAAAATCTAGTACACAACCTATTCATGGGTTCCCATCAAATTGACATCTAATGCACACAATATAAATAACATGTGATAGTTCATGATATATAATTAAGTGGGTACAAGGGTTAATGTTCAAGGACCACTTGCCTCAAAATAAATTCAAGGTTCCCACTTGCGAAGAAGGGTCAATTGTTGAGCGAAAACATGCACTCACACACAAACAATTTACATCTAACACAATACACCAAGTTGGAATAAAAGTGTTTTACAAAACCACGCTAAAAGTAACACTAGCTACAATGAGCACGAGAGCACGAGACATAATATTTTTAATTACAAAAGGAGAATAAAAGACTACAGGGTGTGTTTATTTTATTCATGAGAAATACATGTAAGATTATTTCAACAAAATAACCTATTTTAGAATCAGTTCAAATTATATTTGATTTAAAAACATGAGATTAAAGCTAGTCATATTTTATTTATATTAGTTTCATAGGAATTATTTATTTTAAGCATATAATATTAAAAACATGGCATATGCAAGAGCCACTAATCGGTTTATATCATATCATGTTGAACTAGTCAAATTATAAATGAACAGGTTCAAGTTCATATTACTCATGTTAACATTTACTTAGGAAAAACCAGTGTATAAGCCTATATTTATTTTATTTATGAGAAGGTTAAATTGAGTAGTAACTGAATTAATATTATAATTAAATTCAATTAATATGTAACATGGTGAACTTCATTATTAACATGCAACTTGAATGGACCGAAACAGAGCTAAGACAATCAAAGAGTGCCGACGGTTGCAGATGAATGGCATGGATGCGTGATGCATACTACAAGGAGATTTTAATAGGAGAAATTTACCCTGGTTATAGAACACGGTGAGGCAAGAATATTTTGGGTGATAAGAATTGGAAGAGCTTGCCGAGGGTGAGGCAATCGGTGAAACTACGCCGGTGGAGGTGCTGAACTTGTTTCTCGTGTGCTGGACGTTACTTTATAGATACCATGGATTCCTTTTGTCTACATGTACATAATATATGGAAACATATTATGACCAAAGGATGCACCGAGAAAGTTAAGGAATCAATAGAAAACATGGATATAATTTTAGGCGTTCATGCCTGATGAGAGGGACAGCAGGGCAACAATCACTAAGAGCATCAACAAGTGAGTGTATACTGATCATATGGACAAAAACTTTGTGGGATCATGTGAAACTACAAGAGACATGATGCGGTTAAAGGACCAAACTTGGTGTACTCATTGCTCCTGCTGAAAGACAATTGCACTGCCTTGTCTTGCATTGATGTTCCCTGATAAACTAGAGCTCCAAACAACATGATCCTATAACTTTGCATGTAGATCTTATATCCCTTAGCAATCCCATAAATCAGATCCTATTTTGTTCCAATCCTAATGAAGTTATGGTAGTTACGTTACTGTTGTTCTCTCGTCATGATTGTTTTGTATGTGCTGCAGTTGGCTTATGTATGAGTACACCAAAATTAATATCTCAAGAACGGTGGCACCTATGATTGGACAACAGGAACTCCGGGTAACATTATGCCAACAGATGGCAGTGCTGCTGGAGGCGAGGATATCGACAAGATTCATGGGAAAAACTACATCAGGCATCAATAGAACTTGTGCTAAGGTACATGATTCTCAGTGACAAACATCAAAACAGGGATAAAATGGAGGGGGACTCTCACTTTGGGTCATCCTGAGTGGTTGAAGACGGCCACGACGATGAGAGAAGATAGCAGCAGCTGACGAAGATGACAATGGGCGACGACGAGGGTCGAAGGGCTGGTTGCCTATCCAAGACACAAGGAGGGGTGTGGCCACTGCTCAGCACCAATGATGATTGAGAGGATGTCACAGAGACCTGCAACATGGAAAATAAGAGATTCTCCAAGGAACTGATGGACGGGAAAGGGGATGCTCACCTGCGACGTCGACGATGAGTGGCCTGTTCGCCTAAGAAGGGTACGACTTCACCAGGGACGTGGGGCAGCTTTCACGTGGGAGACAGAAGAGGGGACAATGGCTTTCTTCCAATCCGTTGCTCAGGAGCATGAGTGTCGGATCTAAGAACCAACAATCCACTAGGGAGTACCCGAGTGGTAGATTTGTAGGAGGGGAATCGCCGAGTTGAGTAGCTTGAAGGTGACACAGGGGACAAGATTTAAACAAGTTCGGGCTACCCGGAGGTATAATACCCAATGTCCTATGTCGGTGGTGATTTGTATTGCTGGTGCTCGACAAAGCTTCAGAATCTTCGGTTACAATGGATGGGTTCTCCTCATGGGATTGCCCTAGACTGCCTTATATAGAGCGACGGTCTAGGGTTTACAAGTCGGTTATAATCTAAACCTACTACGTTTACAATATCGGATTGTATCCGAGTATATTTGTACAGATTCCCCAGGATTTCCGGAATGTAGCCCGCTACATCTTCATCAAGCTTGCTTGCCAAGTCTGAGATCCCTTCTGGGCCACTTCTGGGTCGGCCCATGACCTTGTCAGATGTGGGGCCAGGTCTGTTATAATCCCCTCTGGTAGTGGGCCCAGTACTACCCGTGTCCCACAAGCCCCTGAGCAGCGTTCAGGCACGGGATGAACAGTTGATGAAGAAATGAAGCCAAAGTAGTCGGTTGAAGATACTTCAACACCTGTTCGTCACAAGGGTGAGCGATGCTAAAAAAAACTTCCCTGCAAAGACACCGAGTACCACAAAGGTGTCAACTAGTCCTCATGAGCGACTATATGGAGGGCGACGCAAGGAGCACTCCATATGGAGTAGCCCCCGAGCGTTGTGGTGTTTAGTATAAGTAGGGCAAGGCTCAGAAAGTAAGTCGGTCAACATGTTGCCGTAAAAACATGCTGAAAGCATGCTTTCCAAAGAAGAAAAGGCCAATGCACAACACGCCCGTGAACACACAGGCCACTGAAAACAAAGACAATTGCCTACTGACTAGCATGCCAGTCAAAAGCAATAAATTCATGCCTGAGCTGAGAGCGTAGTCACGAGCCAACAGTAGCTGAGCTCGCGCGCCTATAAATAGACATCAGTGCTCGGTATACCAAAGCATTTGGCAATCACTTGGCCGCATATCTCATCCTCCTGAAAAATTCCCCAAAAGTAACCATGTAAGAAGAAAGAAGCACAAGGATGTGCGCCACTGATGCTAGAAGAAAGCTTGCGAGCAGCAAAGGAGATGTTGAGCGAGAGCAACACCAAGCTTTTTGGCAAAAGGCAGAGATGGAAATCCACCTCGGCAAGACAAAAGCGTCTCACGCCAGCCAGGGTTAAGTCTTAGCGCCAAGGGAAACCTGAATGCTACTCCTCTCCAACACTTCTGCCGTGTAAGTGTTCCTAGTTGGTATGTTGCAAGAAGAAAATTTGCGAGGACCCCAAGTGGCTCTAACTTCTTAAACTTCTAGCTTGTAACATGCTAAGGATACCTCTGAACTGCCTAGCCCCTGAGCATGCGAGTCTGGCGTGGTCTCCTGGACGCGCTGAGTAAAATTGTGGTGCCCAGCTCCCGAGCATGCGGGTATGGTGTGGTGACCTGGACACGCCGAGTAAAATTGTGGCGCCCAACCCCCGAGCATGCGAGTATAGCATGGTCTCTTAGATGCACTGAGTAAAATTGTGGCACCCAGCCCCCAAGCATGCAAGTATGGCGTGGTCTCCTAGGCACGCTGAGTAAAATTGTGGCACCCAGTCCCCGAGCATGCGAGTGCGGCTTGGTCTCCTGGATGCGGCGAGTAAAATTGTGGTGCCCAACCCCCGAGCATATGAGTCTGGCGTGGTCTCCTGGATGTGTTGAGTACAATTGCGTGCCCAACCCCCGAGCATGCGAGTCTGGCATGGTCTCCTGGACGCGCAGAGTACATTTGAAGTAAGCTTATCATGTCTGCTGATTTCAGATCCAACGGATCTCAAATTACCAATCCACTGGATTTCGTCCGTTAGTTACGGTGTCCTTAGGTCAAGCTGTCGTTGTCTTATATATATACCACGTTGTGCGCCATCATCGTCATCTTCTCCAACGCGCTACTTTTCACCTTCCCGCACATTAACAGTAGCACCGCTCCGCCATCGTACCTTAGCCAGCTCCGCTCCCAGCTCCCGCATACATCCATCCCATCTTCCAGCGCCAACACGCTCGACACATGGCCGCCTCATCCACCAACACCCCGCAGCAAGCACCGGAGCAAGAACCGCATTGGGAGAAGCCGCGGATGACAAAGGGGAAGCTCGAGTTCATGGCAAGGCGCGGTGTACTGCCGTCGAAAGATGTAATCGGCTGGAGGACCCTGGAGCAGGAGACACGGCCCTATGAGAACACTGGTGAGATCGCCGTCTTCGCCCATTTTGTCGAGCATGGATTTGGGGTACTGATTGGGGATTTCTTCCGCGGGCTCTTGCATTACAACAGATTGCAGCTTTCTCACCTGAATCCAAGCTCGATCTTGGTTGTTTCCTTTTTTTATTCATCTGTGCGAGCCATTCTTGGGGATTGCCCCTATTTCAATTTGTGGAGGCGGTTATACTATGTAAAGGCCATTGGGAATGGAAAAAGTGCGATGGCTTGACCGGGGTGACCGGGGGTGATGGGTTCAATTTCCAGGTCAGATTGATCAAGAAGTACTTGGACCTGGAGCTAAATGATACCAACAAGAACTGGCGACATGTCTGGTTCTACATCGACTAGCCTCCTCTGCTGCCCTAGAGGACAGGTTCCCCCCAGAAGAACGTGAATCGTGCAGAGAGCTGCCGACCAAAGAAGAGTTGAAAGAGGTGGACAAGCTGTTGACCAAGATCGACACCATGAAGACTACTGGGTTGACCTCTCCTACAATTTTAATCTCCTTTGTTGCCCGGTCCATCCAACCTATCAAGGAGCGGGTGCACCCCGCATATGAGTTTTCTGGCCGAATGGATGTAACACCCAACAATTGCCTATTTAAAATTTTTAGTAATTAATTGGCTTTTATTTAATTTGTTCATATTTAGTATAGGCTAAATGAATTATTTATAAAATTAAAATCAAATATAAGTTGTAGAAACATTTTTGTTGCATTCTTACTGTTGCATTTAATTTTTGTATTGCCTATGATTCAAATGAGAATTTAAATTTAATTAAATTCAAATTTGAATCACCTTGTTTGGAGCCCTGGAAAAGTTAGTTCTAGTCGAGTTCGCTTTTGCCCCCTTAACTCTTTCCCCAGGCCACTCCAGCTCCCCCAGTTTCTCTCCCGAACCGGCCCAGCATCCCTCCTCCCTTCCCTTTCCTCCCGGCCCAGTTTCTTTTCTCTTCTTGGGCCGGCCAACCGCGCCATCCCAACAACTCCCCTCCTGCGCAGCGCCAGCCCCACCCCCCTCCCTCTCTGCCATCGGGCCCCACCGGTCAGCCCTTTCTCCTTCCTTTCTCCCCCCCCCGTGCACTAGAGCTCCGGCGAGCAAGGCCGAGTTCCCCGCCCTCGTGGGCCCTGTGAAGCTTCCCCGAAGCTCCCTCCCCGCTTCCCTTCCCCCCCGCACCGCTCTCCATCCTTTCCTGCCCGCTCCACGCAAGGAATGCACTACACCACTTGGAAACCCAGCTGCCGGCGCCCCGATCCGCGGGCGTGACGCGCACGCCCATGCCTCCCCCCGAGCTATAAAAGCAGCACCACCGCAGCTCTAGGATGCCACCGAGCTACCCCCGAACCCTTGAAGCCCCAACAATCTCTCCTCCCTCGCCCAGCGCCCCGCTCGCCGGCCGCCAACGACGAGCTCCGCCACCGTTGCCCTCTGCTCGACTTGAGCCTGCCTCGGAGCTTCAAAAGGAGGTAAGGATCCTAGCCGAGCAGCCCCCCACTCAATTCACGCTCTCTCCCGTGCCTAATCGCTTGCCGGAACTCAAGCAGGGCCGCCGGAGTAGCTCACCGCGTCGCCCGCCGTCAACACCGCCCGACCGTTGTCGAGAGCCACCCATGTGAGTTCGCCATGCCCCCTCGACGTTGTAGGGCCAATCCCCGTAGCACTTGGTGAAGCCTAGCCCGAGATGGCCTCGGTTCCGGCGAAGCTCCGCCGTGTCCGAGCAGCGCCGCCGAGTCCGAGCGCCGCCGGTCTCCCACGCCCCTCACCCGAGCCGATCTGGACCGTCGGATCGAGATAAATTGAGGCCCCCAGGTCACCTGCAAGACACACAACACAAGAGAAGAAGAAGAGTAGGCGTCGCTAGGTTCTGCCACTCAGTAGAAATAGGGAGAGAGGAGAGGTGAGCGTCCCGAAGAGGAGCCGAAGTGTCGGCCCCTCTTCCCGTTGTACCTCTACGGATGCGGCTTCACTTCGAGTAACATCCGGGTCATATCTGGTAACTCTTGTATCTCTCTCTGATTAATTGAGCATTCAGTTCTTACTTTTATATGCTTGCCGGTTCTTCGTTCAATGCTTAATTGATTGGTATAACTGTATACTGGTTGCTTAGCTTGGGTGCTTATCTTGCTATAGGAGATAAGTAGTTATTGACTAGTGTAGGAGTGGTTCCTAGACTTGCCAGTAACCTTAGTTTCTGCCCGTCGCAACGGCGGTGGTAGCCATAAGGTGGTGACAGCCCTTTCGGTCTTCGTAGTCCATCACGTTAGTTCCGGTGTCCTAGGACCCAAGGTTCAGGGTAACCGGCACCCCTTCTCATCCCTTTCTGTGTGTCGGAGGCTCTGTAGTCCCGAAGCAAGTATCTATCTGTATCTTCTGCTCTGCTCAGTCAATCGGTAGAATACCCTTACCAGACCTGTACCCTCTCTACCCTCCTACCTCTTCTCTTCTCTCCTTGTTGTCGTCATCCACCTCATCCATTTCATTCATCTACTCCATCTACCTAGGACAACTTAGTTTAGGATTAGTACACTTCTCGTTCCCCGTGGAAATCGATACCTTGGAATACTCCCGGGTGAAAGCTACATCGGTATCCGTCCGCTTGCGGATTTATCTGTAGGCCGTAAGGAGTGCCAACAAGCTTTCTAGCGCCAAGTTGTGATTCTGGACCCAAGTTGTCCGTGTATCCCACCACCATCCACCATCCATATGGATCCCACTCTTACCTTACGCCAACACTCGGCTCCAAAGGGTGCTTGTTTGGAGCCACCACCATCATCACATCCCATATCCACACCCGGCTATGAGCTACGTCACGGCTTCATAGCCATGGTTCGTGAGCAATCGTTCTCAGGAACGAAGGCCGAGAGTCCATACGCGCATTTGCGCGAGTTTGAGCAACTCTGCTCGTGCCTGACCATTGCGGGCATGACACAAGAGACACTCAAATGGAAGCTATTCCCGTTCTCATTAACGGGAGGAGCGAACAAATGGTACTCTCTGGCCGTCGGTACTATGGAAGGGAGTTGGGAAACTCTCAGAGAGAAATTCTGCCTAAATTTCTTCCCAATTTCCAAGGTAGCCAGCCTCCGAATCGAAGTTCTTACCTTTAAGCAATTAGAGGGAGAGTCGTTAGGAGCTGCCTGGGCTCGTTTCAAGCAAATACTGGCCTTAGGACCGGACCTAAGCCTAGCAGAACCTGTTGTTTTACAACACTTCAGCCTTGGCCTCTGTCCCGTAGCCGCAACTTTCTTGGACTCTGCTTCAAAAGGGTCATTTTTTCATGTGACTCCTAGTGAAGAGAGGATAGTCCTGGAGCGCATCCTGGATGACACTCCCTACACTGGAGTCTATGACGAACTCCCTAATGAAGAAGAGAAGCAGCCTAAACCTGAAGAGCCTGTACACCAACGATCCAAATCTATCAGCCCTTCCATTCCATCAGAACCCGATGCTCAATTCGAACCACAACCTTACTCTAGCCTGGACTACTATCCTCCACTCTACACCACTCCCTACGATTTTGACGATGGTCTATTCGATGACATCGACTGTGCCATACGTTTCCCACGGGGACAATGTGTAGAGCAAAAGGATCCACCACCCGACAAGGAAGCACTAGAATATCAAAGAGAGTACTTAGGCCGTCTCTCTACCATCAAGAGTCGGGAATGGCTAGACGAGGCCGAAGCCTCGACCGGGGTTGTCAAAATGCCCAAAAGGATCAAAAGCATATTCTATGAAGTTATGGGCAATGACAGAGAAATCGGGTACGACCCAAGCCTCGGAATCAACATAATCTCTAGATCTTTGGTGCGAGCGCAACTCCCCGATGAACCATGGTCACTATCTCAGAAACATTTAAGGTTCACATCGGGAAGGATCCTCGACTGTTTAGGGATCTTGCGCGTCACACCCGTTAAGATTAACGACCCTGAACTTTTCTTGGATTTCCATATCTTTGACCTACCTGAAAATTCCACTTACTCCATCTTTGTTGGTAGGCCAATCATGAAAATCCTAGAAAATTCACCAATAATCCAGCTAGAGCTTAGGATCGGAGAAGAACTCGTCCCAGTCTCTTATTCTTATTCCTTGAATACCCCAATAGAGACAGATCCCAATCCTGAGCCAATAGAGGAGGTCATGTCAACATCCTTGATAGACTTAGAGCAACATTTCCTAGAAGAAGATGCCCAATTCCTTATGGAGGAAGAAGAGATTCATCCCCCAGTCGAACCTAAGCCTCTTCCCTCTGGATTGAAGTGTGCTTCGCTCTTTAAGGACGGACAAACTCCAGTGACCATCAGTGACAAACCCCCTGGAACCCAACCGACTTTCACTGTCCTGGAGGAGGATCGATCAGTCTTAGGACACTCGATCCAAGATTTCAAAGGGATTACTCCTAACCTTCATACACATCATATCCCTATCTTATCTTACCTTGGGGTCGTAAGACAATTGTCACGAAGATTCTTCTTTGATCGGGGAAAGACTAGATTCAAAGCCTAAAGCCATCATCTTCTCCTGTCATACTCCCAAATACGACCCTATGCGTACACCTCCCATGAGTAAAGGGGATTCGTAGTTCCTTGGCCATACCGAGCTTTATAGGTGTCTCATCGAAAATTTCTCTCAAATAGCCCGGTCGTTGACCAATCTCGTGGCCAAGGAAACCCCTCTCGTCTCTAATCAAGAGTGCTATGCTTCCTTTCACACCCTAAGAAAGCACTCAATTCTGCTCCCGTCATCTGGTCTCGCGACTAGAGCATCCCATTAGAAATCATGTGTGATGCGAGCAATTATGCTGTTGGAGCTGTTGTGGGCCAAACCAAGGACAAGAAGCATTATGCTCACTGGCCCCAGCTCAACTACGCAACCACGGAAAAGGAACTCTTAGCAACTATGTTTGTTATAGACAAATTTCGGTCCTACCAAGTTAGGGCAAAGGTCATAGTCTATTCCGACCATACTGCTCTGAAGTATTTCTTGGCCAAAAAGGATGCGAACCCAAGACTCATTCGTTGGGTCTGTCTCGGGTATAAGTCCCGTTTGATCTTTCCATCAGCGATTTTCTTACAGGGTGATACGCTCCTCAAAGCCACAACACAAGAGCCGTGGTACGCCACCATAGTTGACTTCATGGTGTTAGGGTACGTCCCATCAGGTGAAACTAGGAAAAGATTAGTTTCTGAGAGCAGACATCACCTATGGGACAACCCGTATCTCTTCTGGATACAAAATGGACTCAGACGATCCATGCCTGCACCTGAGGCACATAAAACCTGGGAGAGATATCATGGAGCACCTTCTGAAGGACATTATGGAGTGTTCAGAATAAAGGTCTGGCAATATGGAGAAGCTAAGAAACTTAGCAAGTGATGCCCACACTGCCAGAAACACGGGAAAGAGACGCGAAGCCACTAACCAGTAATATTCAGTAGAAATCTTTGATGTAAGGGGAATAGACCCCATGGGTCCTTTCCCTAACTCAGAGAACTACGAGTTTATTCTGGTAGCCGTAGATAGCGTCTCTAACTGGGTAGAAGCCAAGCCCTATCGATCCGCAGCCACTAGGCACGCTGAGCAAATGACCCATGAAAACATCTTTCCTCGCTTTGGTGTCCCTGGGCTAGTCATAGGGGCTCCCATCTCATTGACTCCCGGAAATATCTAAGCTTGGGGAGCCGCATTTTATAGCCACACCTTAACACACCCAAGCTAGTGGTCAAGCTGAAGATCAATAACACTCTATAAAGACCGTTAATGAGATGGGTAGGCACTAGAGAGATAGACTCACTGAAGCACTTTGGGCAAACTAGACCACTCTAGTTTGGGCAAATTAGGACAATTCGGCCAAACCATGTTGGTTCGACCGAAGGATCCCTCTTTTGCCCCTTGAGCGTCCTTTTGGACCCTTGATCCTATCTCTATCCCATCTTGTCTCGAAGTCGCTAGGAAAATGTTGGGAAAGTTGCTTGTCAATCTCGAGTCAGAAACCATCCTCCATCACTTTCCCGAACACGACCAAGTGTTCACATTTCCCAGCCACCATCCTTGTCCAAAGACCTTTCCTCACCCAAGGGCTCCCTCTCCATAAGTATGACAAGTCCACTAACGAAGAAATCCATGGAGGAGGGAGAAGAGAAACCCATGGTTGAAGAGCCTGAAAAAGAACTGGCACAAACCAGCCAGAAGTTGAGCAACTGGGATGAGAAGGTCACTGAAGGCGAGCCTTGGCAGATGGACAAGAACAATATCCTCTCCCAAGCATTCACAACCAAATTCAAGAGGCTCGCCAAAGCCACATGACATCTAGACCTTTACAATCCATCTATAGAGTAGAAGTCGTGTGGTTGTATCTTTTAGAGCACCATTAGTTTCAATTTATTTCCCAATTCAATTTCCCTTTGCTCAAATCATTGTTTAGGAGGTGCTCTAATTATTTCCCTTCCAACACATTTTGTTTCCAACATTAGCTTGATGAATAAATAAAATTAGAGTTGAATGCAAAAAGAATAAAATTGTCGCTCCGGTTGGTGCATTAGAGCCAACCGGAGATTGCCCTGTTTAACAGAAAGATACATGAGTACAGGCATGACACAGTGGAGGAGCAGGATGAGGACGAGTAGGCCGACCAGCTAACTCAGTACCTTTCAAGGTTGAATCCCTACCAGTGAAGAGTCCAAGCTTGCGGGAGGACCCCCATCAGGTACGATCCGAATTACTCAGCACTTTGGTCATTCAATTGAAAATACTTCCTTTGAATAAACTCCCAACCATGCATGGAATGAAACATATGCCTCTCACTTTGGAAATGATGAATAGTTGCTCTGTCATTAATTTTGCTAGTACTTTGTTGCAACTAGTTGCTTGACTATGCTTGAGTTATTTGGCATAAGTAGAAATGAACCTAAAAACCTTGTGGGAGCATATGCCTTATTCCAAGTCTAGGTTGTTGTGGGAATTGATATAGTGAGGCTTTGGTTGAATTCTATTTCTGCTCTTAGTATGGTGAAAATCTCGGTTGTTTATGCTTTCAAAATTAAAACAAAGTTCCTCATTGGTCATAATACCTACCAGAGCCATATGATAGGATTAGTTCTAAACTTTCTACCATATGCTGCTTGTCATCTTAGTGAGCTTTGTCAAATTGTTGTGACCTTAGTGAGGAATCTTTCATGCTTCTAAGATCGAGATGCACATACACTCCACCTCTCACTTGCAATTCCTACACTGGGAGTTAGCAAAACCATGCCATCATCCATCCCACAAAAATAAACTTCATGTTCTTTTATTCCCTCTCCAAATATCTTTGAAGTAGAGGCATGGGCTATGCAAAAAGAAAAAAAAAAGAAAAGCATGCCAAGTGGCATGGCAAAAATATGAGAAAAAGGAAAGCATGCCAAAGAGGCATGGCAAAAAAAAAGAGATAGCCCATGCTCTCGAAAAATAAAGGAGAGGAAGAATCATTCCATGAAGTTCCACCACATATTCCACACACTTGCACTTCTCGATCTAGAGTGTGATTTGATTCTCCTAAGATCCGGTCTTTGACTTAGCAATATATAAGATGCTTGTATGCCTTCATCCTTTGTCCCTGAGCCACACAAAAAGCCAAATTAGATGTTAGGATAAAAAGAAGGCAAAGCCTTTGGTGAGGATTCAAATACACTTGAGCGATTGAGTGAGCCAATGAGGAACAATTTATCTTTTCACAAAAGGGTGAAAACTCCGAGATAGGATCCTGAAAAGAGTAGGGTGGAATAAAACTAAGTTAAACTGTTCATTCTTTCAACCGCCCAAGATAAGGAGATTGCTATAAGCCCCATAGGTAAAATGGTGAATTAATACCTTACTAGTGATTCAAGTATTTGTTTGAGTACTAGTTGTTTATGAAGTTACCTGCAAGAAAAATGACATTGTAGCAACTCCTGATCCACCGAGCTTAAGTTTTATCTTTGCTCGAGGACGAGCAAAGAGCCAAGCTTGGGGGAGCTTGTTGGCGGTCGTTACAACCCAAATTCGACCACCAATACGCGGGAATAAATGAGAGACTATGCAACATTCCATGTACTTAGGTTTTATTTCTAATGAAGTTCCACGAGTTTTGGTGAGTGTCGCTTGTGCAGGTATAACATTACGAAATACGTGCAATAGGCGTCGGAAATGACCAATTCGGCCGAACGACATGTTCGGCCGGTTACCATCTTAGCCGTACAGGCCAGCGGGAGCCGTCCACGTCAACCAAACGACAACACACGACATGTGGACGACCACCAACACATCCTGGAGCACCGACACGTCATCCTGGGCCGAATCAACTCGAAGCCAAGCACCAGGAAGCTAGCCAGGAGGGCCCACAGGACAGAGGATGCACGGGGGAGCGAACCAGGCCACTGGGCCAGTTCGGCCGAACGGCCCAGTTCGGCCGAACCGCCCCCACATGCCGAACCGCCTCTGCACCGCCTCGGGATCAAGGCGGTGCTACGTGGCAGTTCGGCCGAACTGCTCGGTTCGACTGAACCAGCTTGTTTGGCCGAACGGCCCGGCACCGCCCTCTGCAGCCTTGGCAGCTACTCCACCTCCACCGTCTTGGCTCCCCTATAAATTGAGGCCCCTAGGTTGCCTGCAAGACACACAACACAAGAGAAGAAGAAGAGTAGGCGTCGCTAGGTTCTGCCACTCAGTAGAAATAGGGAGAGAGGAGAGGTGAGCGTCCCGGAGAGGAGCCGAAGTGTCGGCCCGTCTTCCCGCTGTACATCTACGGATGCGGTTTCACTTCGAGTAACATCCGGGTCGTGTCTGGTAACTCTTGTATCTCTCTCTAATTAATTAAGCATTCAATTCTTACTTTTATATGCTTGTTGGTTCTTCGTTCAATGCTTAGTTGATTGGTATAACTGTATACTGGTTGCTTAGCTTGGGTGCTTATCTTGCTATAGGAGATAAGTAGTTATTGACTAGTGTAGGAGTGGTTCCTAGACTTGCCAGTAACATTAGTTTCTGCCCGTCGCAACGGAGGTGGTAGCCGTAAGGTGGTGACAGCCCTTTCGGTCTTCGTAGTCCATCACGTTAGTTCCGGTGTCCTAGGACCCAAGGTTCAGGGTAACCGGCACCCCTTCTCATTCCTTTCTGTGTGTCGAAGGCTCTATAGTCCCGAAGCAAGTATCTATCTGTATCTTCTGCTCTGCTCAGTCAATCGGTAGAATACCCTTACCAGACCTGTACCCTCTCTACCCTCCTACCTCTTCTCTTGTCTCCTTGTTGTCGTCATCCACCTCATCCATTTCATTCATCCACTCCATCTACCTAGGACAACTTAGTTTAGGATTAGTACACTTCTCGTTCCCCGTGGAAATCGATACCTTGGAATACTCCCGGGTGAAAGCTACATCGGTATCCGTCCGCTTGCGGATTTATCTGTAGGCCGTAAGGAGTGCCAACAAAGGTGTTGTATGCCGGAGGACAGCTCCAGGGACCGGCATTGGACTGGTGGGACTCGTACCAGTACGCTCACATTGACCGTACTTGGATCACCTGGCAGGAGTTCTGCAGCAGCTTCCGCTCCCACCATGTACCAGAAGCTCTGATGACCCGAAGAAGGAGCTCCTGGCACTAAAGCAGGAAAGGATGAGTGTCACCGCTTATCATGACAAGTTCATCAAGTTGGCCCGCTATGTTCCGGAGGACGTTGACACCGACAAGAAGAAGCAGTTCAGGTTCCGTGACGGCTTGCAGGGTGCACTGCAATACCAGCTGATGTGCACCAGGTTCCACAACTTCCAGGAACTGGTGGACGGTGCTTTGATGCTGGAACACAAGCGCCGTGAGATGGAGGAGAAGAAGAGGAAGTTCCAGGGCCAGCAGATCGGGAGCAGCAGTCACCCCCGTTTCGTTCCTCCTTAGGGCAGTCAACAGATAGGGAGCCAGCCCGGCCTGTTCAACCGTGGCCAGTACCAGCAGCGCCCCTAGTACCCTTAGGTGCCACAACAGAAGCATCCTCAGAACCAGCTGCAGAATGTCGTGGCTCAGCGCCACCAGACGTAGCAAGGTCCCGTTCAGCGCCCCAAACCCGTCAACAACACGCCGGTGGGTCCTAGAGTGTGTTATCACTGTGGAGAGCAGTGGCACTATGCCAATGTCTGCCCCAAGAAGACTCAGAATGCCAACCAGCAGGCCGGAGAGCAGTAGGCGAACTGGGACCCCAGAACCCCGCTAGAGGCAAGGTAAACCACATGGGTGCAGAAACTGCAGAGGGAGCTACTGGCGTGGTTGTGGGTACGTTCCTTGTCAACTCGACCCCACAACTGTTTTATTCGATTCTGGAGCTTCGCATGCTTTCATCTCTGCTGCATTTATACACAAGAGTATGATGACCTTGCAACCCATGGGGAATCTTATGTTAGTTAGTTCACCTGGGGGAGAACAACGAGCCAGTCTACGCTGCTCCAAGGTTATCATTACAATAAGGGGGGTAGATTTTGAAGTATACCCCATAGTCCTGAATTCTCTTGGATTTGATCTAATCCTGGGGATGAGTTGGCTCGCCAAGTATAATGTTGTGATCCAGTGCTCCGAGAGGGTAGTGCAACTGGTGGCAAAAGGCGGCAACAAAGTGGAATACCAGGCAGTCCAGTCTTTAGACTAGTGCCAAGCCAACCAACTAAGGGTGCAACTCCCGCTGACATCAGGGTGGTGAGCGAGTTCCTGGATGTGTTCCCCAAGGAATTGCCAGGTATGACCCCGGAACGTGAAGTTGAATTCATTATTGAACTTAAACCTGGCACTGCACCTATAGCTAAAAGGCTATATAGAATGGGAGTAAAGAAGCTAGAGAAACTGAAGGAGGAATCAAGCTCCTTGCTAGCCAAGGGATATATTCGTCCTAGTGCTTCACCATGGGGAGCACCAGTACTGTTCGTGGACAAGAAGGATGGGACACAAAGGATGTGTGTGGACTATCGAGCCCTCAATGAAGTGACCGTCAAGAACAAGTACCCGCTGCCAAGGATTGATGATTTGTTTGATCAGCTGAAGGGAGCTTGTGTGTTCTCCAAGATAGACCTACGATCGGGTTATCATCAGATGAGGATCCGGCCGTCGGACATACCCAAGACAACTTTCACTACTCGGTACGGGTTGTACAAGTTCACGATTATGTCCTTCGGACTGACCAATGCTCCTTCATACTTCATGTACTTGATGAATAGTGTCTTCATGGACCACCTTGACAAGTTTGTGGTGGTGTTCATTGATGACATTCTGGTCTTCTCCAAGAATGAAGAGGAACATGAAGATCATTTGAGGATGGTGATGCAGAGACTCCGGGAACATCAGCTATATGCCAAGTTGAGCAAGTGTGTGTTCTGGTTGAAGAAAGTGGCATTCTTGGGACACGTGCTGTCCAATGGAGGAGTAGCAGTTGACCCGAAGAAGGTTAATGATGTGTTGAGCTGGAACCCGCCTCGGGATGTCAGCGAGATCAGGAGTTTCCTTGGGATGGCCGGATATTATCGACAGTTCATCGAAGGATTCTCCGAGATTGCTAAACTCATGACGGCGTTGTTGGAGAAAAATGTCAAGTTCATCTTGACAGAGGAGTGCCAGACCAGCTTCGAAGAGTTGAAGAAGAGGCTAACAACAGCACCTGTGCTGATATTGCACGACATAGCTAAGAGCTTCTACATCTACTGCGATGCATCCCGTCTAGGACTGGGGTGTGTACTCATGCAGGAAGGGAGAGTCGTGGCATATGCATCAAGACAGTTGCGGAAGCATGAGCAGAACTATCCGACACATGATCTGGAGTTGGCAGTTGTGGTGCATGCTCTGGAGATTTGGAGGCATTACTTGATCGGACACAAGTGTGACATCTACACCAATCATAAGAGCCTAAAGTACGTCTTCACTCAGTCAGAGCTGAATATGAGGCAACACCGATGGTTGGAGTTGATCAAGGACTATGTTATGGAGATCCATTACAACCCTGGCAAGGCTAACTTGGTGGCAGATGCTCTGAGCAGGAGAAGCTATGTGAACAACATCATCGGCCATTGTCTGCCTGAAGAACTCAGCCGAGAATTTGAGAAGATGAGTCTGGGGTTCGTGACTAGCATCACAGAGATGACGGTAGAACCGACTCTTGAACAGGAGATCCGGAAGGGTCATCTCAAAGATGAGAAGATCAAGGAGATTGTGGAGCATGTTGCTCTGGGCAAGGCCCCTGGCTTCCAAGTGGATGAACAAGGAACCTTGTGGCACGGGAAGAGTATATGTGTGCCCGATATAGCGCAGATCAAGGACACGATCCTTAGAGAAGCGCATGATTGGGCATACTCAATCCACCAAGAAGCATCAAGATGTACCAAGACATCAAGGAAAGATTCTGGTGGTATGGATTGATGCGTGATGTGGCGACCCATGTGGCACTATGTGACACTTGTCAAAGAGTTAAGGCTGAACATCAGAGGCCAGCCGGATTACTCCAACCCTTGAAGATACTGGAATGGAAATGTGAAGAAGTTTGTATGGACTTCATAATGGGTCTACCCCACACACAGCGAGGATTTGACTCCATTTGGGTTATTGTGGACCGCTTGACTAAAGTGGCACACTTTCTTCCAGTGAAGACCACCTATACTGGAGCCAGACTGGCAGAGCTATACATGGAGAGGATTGTGTGCTTGCATGGAGTGTCAAAGCGGATAGTGTCTGACCGTGGTACTTAGTTCACTTCACACTTTTGGCAGAAGCTGCATGAGTCAATGGACACTAAGTTGCAGTTTAGTTCAGCTTACCACCCCCAGATAGATGGACAGACAGAGCGGACTAATCAGATTCTGGAGGACATGTTGAGGGCATGTGCACTGCTACCAGAAGAGTCTGCAGATGGCACCATTCGAGGCTTTGTATGGGAGGAAGTGCAGAACACCACTGTTCTGGAATCAGACCGGAGAGTGTCAAGTCTTTGGGCTGGAGATACTCAGAGATGTAGAACGCCAAGTGCAAGTGATCAGGCAGAACTTGAAGGTGGCACAGTCCAGGCAGAAGAGCTATGCTGATGACAAACGGAGGGATCTCAGTTTTGCAGTTGGATATTTTGTGTACCTCAAGGTGTCTCCGATGAGGGGTGTGAAGAGGTTCAATGTCAAGGGCAAGCTAGCACCTCGATACATCAGACCTTTCCAGATACTTGAAAGGAAAGGTGAAGTGGCATATCAGTTGGGACTACCCGAGAGATTGGCCGGAGTGCACGATGTGTTCCATGTGTCACAGCTGAAGAAATGTTTGCGGGTGCCTGAAGAGAAAATCCCGATAGATGAGCTGAATGTGCAAGAGGACCTCACTTACGAGGAGTATTCGGTCAGGGTTCTGTAGGTGTCTGAGAGAGTGAAAAGGAACAAAGTCATCCGGATGTGCAAGGTACAGTAGAGCCGACACTCGGAGGATGAAGCCACTTGGGAGCGGGAGGAAGATCTCAAGACCGAGTACCCGCAGCTCTTCGCATCTACATTCGAATCTCAAGGACGAGATTCATCTTAAGAGGGGTAGGTTTGTAACACCAAAAAATTGACTATTTAAAATTTTTAGTAATTAATTGGCTTTTATTTAATTTGTTCATATTAATATAGGCTAAATGAATTATTTATGAAATTAAAATCAAATAAAAGTTGTAGAAACATTTTTTGTTGCATTCATGCTGTTGCATTTAATTTTTGTATTGCCTGTGATTCAAATGAGAATTTAAATTTATTTAAATTCAAATTTGAATCAGCTTGTTTGGAGCCCTGGAAAAGTTAATTCTAGTCGAGTTCGCTTTTGCCCCCTTAACTCTTTCCCCAGGCCACTCTGGCTCCCCCAGTTTCTCTCCCGAACCGACCCAGCATCCCTCCCCCCTTCCCTTTCTTTTCTCTTCTTGGGCCGCCCAGCCGCACCGGCCCAGAAACTCCCCTTCCGCGCAGCGCCAGCCCCACCCCCTCCCTCTCTGCCATCGGGCCCCACCGGTCAGCCCTAACGAATGCACTACCCCACTTGGAAACCCGGCCACCGGCGCCCCGATCCGCAGGCGTCACACGCCTATGCCTCCCCCCGAGCTATAAAAGCAGCACCGCCGCAGCCCTAGGACGCCACCGAGCTACCCCATAACCCTCGAAGCCCCAGCAATCTCTCCTCCCTCGCTCAGCGCCCTGCTCGCCGGCCGCCAACGACGAGGTCCGCCACCGTTGCCCTCTGGTTCACTTGAGCCTGCCTCGGAGCTTCGAAAGGAGGTAAGGATCCTAGCCGAGCAGCCCCCCACTCAATTACCGCTCTCTCCTGTGCCTAATCGCTCGCCGGAACTCAAGCAGGGCCACTGGAGTAGCTCGCCACGTCGCCCGCCGTCAACACCGCCCGACCGTCGTCGAGAGCCACCCATGTGAGTTCGCCATCCCGCCCCGACGTTGTAGGGCTAATCCCCGTAGCATTTGGTGTAGCCTAGCCCAAGATGGCCTCGACTCCGGCGAAGTTCCGACATGTCCGAGCGGCGCCGCCGAGTCCGAGCGCCACCGGTCTCCCACGCCCCTCACCCGAGCAGATCCGGACCATCGGATCGAGATCCGACGGCCCACGCTCCTCCCCCGCCCGCGGTCAAACCGCGCGTACCGGTCAGCATTGCACTTTTGTTAAAGAATCCCCAACTTTGGTTATTCAAACCGCAGTCCACCCCCGGTTCAAAATAATTACACTTAGCTCCTGATTTTAATAGAAAACCCCCTGGCTTTTTAAATAATAGAACCCGCAGTCCGGCCTTCATCTTTTTGCACGCTAGCCCTCCTTTTTTAACACATAATTACGTATAGGTCCTCGGTTTTCTTCAAAATAAGCCCCTGGAACCTTTTCAAAATTTCCAGCAGGTCCCTAGAACTTAGAAAACCCATATCTTTTTCGTTTTTAGCTCCGATTAGTGTTATTTTTGCGCTCATGTGTTCGTAGTGAAGCGTAGAATATTTCTAGAACCTTTATTTGTATTGTTTCTACAGTTTGGTGTACTGTTCTAATAGATTATTATTTGTTTGCATGTATTGGTTTGCGTGCTTGCTTGTATGGTGATTCGTGTCAAGTCGGTGAGCCGTACGCTTTGGAGTTCGAGTACGTGGAGGACTTTCCAGAGTAGGACTCACAAGAGCAGCAGTAGCTGACCTTCGAGGAAGGCAAGTTATAGCACGGACAATCCTAAACACACTTTTTATATACATTTACTTTCATATGCATGTGTCTAAATTGATGTCCTATTAAGGTTGTACCTAGTTTGTTTTCTCCTATCATTTGATTACCTTGGGTTTATGCATATGGGTAGATTTTGCTATGCACAGCTACTGTCACCATTATTTAACTGTTAATTTTGACTTAATGGTTCACTTCAACATCAATGATAAAACTTGCTTTTTAGCAACATGGTTTAGGGAACTGGGGCATGTGCTGTGTGCTTTGCTCCAGTGTCTCTCCCTAAGGTCCGGTTCTTAAAGCGGCAACCCAGGAGCCGTCGCCACCACTAGAACTATTATGGCTCTGGTCTTGGTCAAGTAACTTGTACATCTCTAGCTTGCCAGTGGTTACCGGAGTGGCCGACGGCGTTATGGGAAACATGGGTGAGAGTATGTCTTGATCCACCAAGGACGGGTGATCTGTCGGCTATGCCCTCGTGAGGCACAGTCCCGTGCTGGGAGTCCCTGCGACGGGGAACTCCACACGTTGCGCATTGTTGGGTGAGATGCCCGCGCTCTGGACACCATTGACCCCCCTATGGTGTGACTCCATAGGCGTACGTCAATCTCGGTGCCTGGGCTATGCTGCCTGTGCTGTACCATAATCGGCCACTATCTTATTAGGGTGTATTGTGAAAAACCTTGTAGCGTCCCCGTGCGGTCACACCTTGGTAGTGTGATTTTGTGAGGTCTGATCCACCTCCGCATGGTTGGGTTTGAAGTTCGTTTGAGCTTTTACGCGACTGGTGGGTAAAGGGCGAAACCTCTGCAGAGTGTAAAATCTATCATGATAGCCTTGCTCAAGGTCACGAGCGGTCTGGATCATTTTTATTAGAAGATGATGTTTATTTATGTTAATGTCACTTATACTTTATTAACTGGGTTACAACCGGGTATCATTCACTTGTAGTGATTTGGTTAATGCTAAAATGAACCAACTAAAAATGCGAATGCAGTTAAGACGTGTCTAGCCTATTTTGAGCCTTCATACCCATGCTATACTTGCTAAATAATTGTTACTTACACTTGTCATTTTATTCAACAAAATCTCGGATGGGTAAACACATCGGGATGGGCATGAGTCTGCTGCTGAGTTTCCCGAAGATTTACCGTACTACTGAGCTGTGGTCTCCCAGTCAGAGTCCATATGGATTGCGGCTCCATTAGTTTGAGAGTTTATTAGTCTCCCGTTGTTATTTATTAGATAATTTATGAAGCACTCTGATGTAAACACTTTATTTAATGAAGAATTTATTCCAGCATATGTTCTCTATTTATCATATTTGTTCGCTATATGTGTACTATGACTTCCTAGGCACACATATGGCCGCATTCGGGTTTTTGTGAAAATCCGGGTGTGACAATGGACCCAACCTAGGAGCACAACAGGCCAACTAACCAGGATGAGGTGGTTGAATGTGTTCAGAGTATCGTGAAGTGTCAGCAATGTTGGAGCGCCTAGGGTATTCTCACTGACCTATCCACCTGATCTGGTAATTTGCCGATCTATTGCATATCCATTTCTTTTATAAATCATGTAAATTACTGACTTAAACTGACCCCCTGATTGGGCCGTGTTATTCCAGGAAGTCACCAATAGGTACTTTAGCCCAGCGCCACTTCCGGCCGACCCCAACCGTGGCCAAAAATTGATGACGGTGGAGGCTGCCGCCGACCATATCCAGATTGAAGACGAGCTCCGGGAGTCAGAAAAATTTAGTACTCCGCCAGATACTGCCATAGAAGGTGCTGTGGCGGCACCAAGTCAGGCTACCAATTATGTGTGCAAGGCTCTGGTAACCACATGAAAGTATCCAAATCCCGAGCTGGCATGGAGCAGGAGACCCGCAAGAGGTCGGCCGACGACAGGTCGCAGAGTTCTGCCTGATGCGGTAGCGAAGAGGCAACGCCAAGGGGCTGACTCCTCCACAGGCATCATTGGAGGTAGCGCATTCCGCCAAGAATCTAGGGAGGGAACGCCCGCATCAGGGACACTAAAGGCAGCCGTTCCCATTCAGTCTAGTCTGCCAAACCCACGGAGGCTAACCTTGAGGAAGCCTTTCTAGAGCAGCAGGTAATTCCCAAGCTTTATCTTGGCTTGTGTCTTGTGTTCTAGCTACATGCACATTGTTTATACTATCAAATGCTGTTCATCGAGCAGAAGTCCCGGTGTGTCGATCGTGAGGACCGACTCATCGCAGTCACACTCTGGCGAGGACGCGTGCCAAAAACTTGGGCATCACCGACGCCGAAGGAGCCGAAGACGACAAAAAGAGCTGGCACTGGAGATGCTCCACCTCAACATGTTGAGAAGATGCCAGCAGATCTTCCAGCTTTCACCAGCCCTAGACCAACCTCAACGATTCCAGTAGCCGATGCCGACCCCCCGGTGATCGAGCCAAGTGCTAATCCGGAGGCGCCGAGCACCACTGCGCCGCCCCCCACCGACGAAGCCGCCAAAGTTGGTAATGCAGACCAAAGGGACCCAGCCCATGGTAACAACAACAGCAAGATGCCCGAGCTGGAGGATGATGCCTTGATTGACGTGCATGTGCCTGATCAAGAGGCTGGACAAGCTGGAGGGGAACAGAGGACAAGGAGTGCCGCAGAGTAGTTCGAGTACTCCTATGAAGAGGACCGTGAGGTCATCGACTAGAGGAGCACAAAGAACTCCTAGAGCTCCACCAACACGTGCGTATGCTCACAACAGAAGCCAAGGCGGCCATGTTATAGAAGGAGGCGGATATGGAGAAAACCGCCCAGCTGAACCAAGGGCATATGGCTGACATGGAGAAATTTACCGCCAGTAAGTTGACATTGCACTAGCTTGTGTGCCACTGAGTACTACTTATGCAGAATCATGTTTTTCCTGTTATCAGACATAGAAAAGGACAAGAATGCTCTTGAAGACTGAGTGGCAATGCTCGAGGCAAAGATAAAGAGGCTAACTGCGGCGCATAAACAGGAGGTTGCCGACCACGAGCGCTCTAAGCAGTGTAAGCCTAGAATAGTACTTCCTTGTCTGCCGTGGAGTACTGTAATTATTTGAGTTCCTATGGCTCTTGACCATGGGTCTATACTTGTGTGCAGGCCATGCCCGCGAGAAGAAGGCGTACGAAGAGAAAGTTGCCTTTCTGCAGGAGAAGCTAGAGCAAGTTGGCCAGGCACACACCTAGGCAGAGGGCACTCATAAACCTCCATGGAGAGTAGGCTTCCTTTCCGGGCCTTTGTTTTTTTAGACATAATTATCGGAGGAAATGTACTGAGTCATACACAGCTTTGATCATGTTAGTATTTGCCCAAGAGATGAAGACCTTGCACGATGCAGCGATGTATAATTATAATACCCTGGCTCCTATGGAGGCCGGTGCACCAGCTCAGACTCTCGAGTAGCAACTTTGAACAGGTCCTGCCAATGCCATCGCTTTGATCAGGGATGCGGTCATTGGTGTGGGAAAAGGTTGTTGGTGTTTGTGAAGGCCCATTATCCTGACATTGTTGTGGAATGTGTTGGGGGAGGGGATTGCCGCTGACTTCCCGGAGGAAGAATTCGAGGCGCTGGCCAACCAGTATCAAGATGTGACCACTGAAGTAGTCACCGAATTAGGCCTATAAAGGAAACGGGAAAACAGTGGTAGAATGGAGGGAACAAATGAAAACTTGTTTATGTAATACATGTTTTTGTTGTTATCGCTTTTTAGCTTATTTGTGAGTTGATTGATCAACTCTTGTCACCTCCCCGTAGTCATGATAGTTCCAGGTACCCAGTTAAAGTGGCTGGAGCTTGCGGAGAGGCAGCACTCTTACATACTATGATGCTCTCATGGAGGCTTAGTCGTAGGTAAGGTATCCGGCCGAGTCATTTGCTTTATCTTTGTGCTATTGTTTGAGAATGTGTTTGTGGAGGTTCTAACACCCAGGAAGAATGACTAACCTTTTGTGGAGGTGTCAAGCCAAACAAGAATGACTGACCCTTGGATGACTGACTTGATTTTCTTGTGCTAACCTTGCATATTCAGTCCTTCAGGTAGTGTTGCTACTAATCTTTTGCAGGCATCATGTCGTCGTGGTTCCCATTCCGAAGGTCCAACAGGTAGAGGAAACGCTCGAGCAATGGTGATGCTGGGAGCTCCCCACCACCATCCCATGTCTCGGCCCAGATGGAGTTTGACGAGCTGGGCATCACTGACACGGGTAGAGGCTCCACCTCTAATCCAACTCGACAACTCCTGCACGAGGATGACATCGTCCTCCGCATGGATCAAGAGCACAAATCCCTTCAACATGCTACGCCTGAAGGAATTCGAGCACACCTGTGTGTACGAGCATGACCTGCTCATGCAAACAGGTATGAACAGCGAGTTCATGGAGGCGTTCTACGCCGTCGGATGGGAAGACTTTTGGCAAGTCCCGAACAAGGTTCAAAACTCCTCACCCTTGAATTTCTTTCAACTTTATCTTCTGGGAAAGAGTGTGCTTGCTCACCCTTGAATTTCGTCTTTGTAAATAAGAGTGTGCTTTCTATTGAGAGGAGTTGAGTGTGGCTCTTGGATTTAATCATCGTTGTTCTTTGAAGCCCACAAAGGTTTTGAAAAAGTTTGGCCGCAATGAGTTCTGGTATAAAATCTCGGGGAACAAGTGTACGGCTCCTCGTACAAATGACATTCATAACCCCACTTTGCGTTTCATGCATCGATGGATGGCTATGGCTGTGTTCCCTCGCTCGAATTTGCGTCCTGTTAGTACAGTGGAGTTACGGTTGCTCTTTGCGATGACAAAAAGAATTTTGGTTTTGCCCATTCAGGATATAGTTTCTCATTGGACTTCTGTGCCCACTCGTGTCAGTAGCGTGGCAATGACTTCCTTAGTCACTTGCCTTGCTACCAGGCTTGACATTCTTGATAATGCCACACTAGCGTACATCAAGATAGAATGCCTTGTCGTTGATGCTGGGCACTTTGTGCAAGGCCAAATGATGCGCAGAACATTCTATGGGAAGCTCATCATGAGTTATCACGGTTATACAACCGAAGTTCCGCTGCCTTGTCCAGAGCTTGGGTTGTATACCTCTTAGAAGCTGGCCCTTCAATTCAGTGTCGAGTCTGATGGCTCTCCTCGGAGAGAGCCTGCCTGACATAGTATTGAAGGAGTAGGGCCAGTTACCCGAGGGCGAGCTAGAAGAGTCACCCTGGCTCGCTACTTCCCAAGAGTCACCTGGGCCACCATCGCAATTGCACCGACACACATAAGTGACGACGGCCTTCGACGCAGCCTATGAGCAGTACACCAGCTCTGGATACACCAGCTCTTACATCTCTGATCAAGTCGACATCCTCGATGACCATACCCACAACATCAAGAGTACTTCAACACAGCACACCCAGTATCATCAGGACAACAGTTGCACGCTGGAGTCCCAACGGTATGAGAATCAAGAACAATTTGATAAGATTACTGATTTCTTCTCGAACTTCCGGCTGTACCAATGATGTCATCAAGCAAGCTTGGGGGGAGAACCCCCGCGAGGTATGTCTACCCACCTCAGTAGTACTTTGATCTTTATTTGATTTCCCTTCATTTTAATTTCAGTTTAAATAATGAAAAGACCGAAAATATTTGCTTTGAATAAAATTAACTCCCAACTATGCATGGAATGAATCATTTGCTTTTAGTACGGTGAAAATCTCGGATCATTTTAATTTCAAAAATAAAATGAAGTTCCTCATTGATTAAAATGCCTACCAAAGCCATATAATAAGCTTAGTTGAAAACCCTATATTCATTTGCTACTTGTTATCTTAGTAAGCTTTGTCAATTTTTTGTGACTTTGTGAGGAACATTTCATGCTTTCAATATCAAGATTCACATACACACCACTCTAACTTACCAATTCCTACACCGGTAATTAGCAAAAATATTTCCATTATCCATCCACAAAATAAATGCTTCAATTTCTATGATTCCCTCTTCAAGTTATCCTTGAAAAGAGATATGGGCTATGCAAAAAGAAAAAAGAAAAGCCTGCTCAAGCATGTCAATAAGAAGAATGAGAAAACGAAAGCATGCCAAAGGCATGACAAAAAGAAGAAAAAGAAAAAGAAACATAGCCTATGCTCTCAAAAATAATTCAAGGGGAGGAAGAATCATCCCAAGGAGTTTCCACCATATTCCACTTTTCACTCCAAATATACGCACACTTACACTTCTCGATCTAAAGGTATGATTTGGTCCTCCAAATATAAGATGCAAGTATGCCTTCATTTCCCTACCTGAGCCTTAGTAGATTGTAGGTGAAAAGAAGCAAAACCTTTGGTGAGGACACAAATATCACCTAAGCGATCGAGTGTGCCAAATGAGGAACTAAGTTTAATTTTCAAAAAGTTTGGAAAAAAAACTCCGAGATGAGATCCTGAAAAGAGTAGGAGTGAAATAAAACTAAGTCGAGCTGTTAAACCTTTCAACCGCCCAAGACAAGGAGATTGCTATACACCCCATAGGTAAGAAGCTAAGTTATCACTTTGTCAATAATTGAAGTAATAGAGTGCTAGTTGTGCACGTACATTACCTGTAAGTTTATATTCTAATAAAGTTCCATGAGTTTTGGTGAATATCCAATGTGCAGGTACATAATTGACAAGTATGTGCTAAAAGGGATAGAATTGGCCAATCCGGCCGAACCACTTGGTTCGGCCGAGTTACCCCCTTAGCCATAGAAATTCCATGAAGCGAAGCACAACCAGGAGGTCGCATGCACAAGGTCCGTGTCAGTGATGACCAAGCGATGATGATACAAGACACGTGGATTGATGATGTCACCAATCCGGGGCAAACAAGCACAACCCCCACCAAGTGGAAGCACTATAGGACATCCACGTGCAGAGGCGGTGCAACGGAGGGCAGTGGAGGCTATGGACCAGTTCGGCTGAACAAGTCGGTTCGCCCGAGCTGGAACCGCCTCACAACCACCATCCAGGAGATGACAAGGACAGGAGTGAAGGTGGTGGAAGATCAATGGTTCGGCCGAACTGGACTTGTTCGGCTGAACCTTTCTAGTTCACCCGAACCATGTCTGTTTGCCCGAACTGGTGAGGGGACCCCCCCCCCTCGGTCCCTTGATGGTTACTCTACCTCAACCGCCTTCAGTCCACTATAAATATAGTAGTACACCCCCTGGTTCAACACACACCAAGCAAAAGAGCTCCATTTGTCACTCTCTTTAGTAGAGTTAGGATAGTTTAGTTTGGGAGTTATAGTTGAGTTGAGCTTTGCCTCGGAGGTTCCAGAGTCGTCTTCAGAAGCTCTAGTATAAGCTCTTGTATATTTTACTTTTACTTTTGTAAGACTCTCAATTATCAATATATCATCTTTATCATTATATCCGAGTCATTTATCTCTTACTTCTACTTTATTCTAGTTGCAAGTATTTCATGTTTAGACTATAGTTGGTTTTGGCTCTAGTTCTTCTAGTTCTGGTTAAGTCTTCGCCTTATCTAATTCCTCGTTTCTACTCAATACTTGTGGTGAATTGTCACTAGGGTATTGATAGCATTGCTTCCTCTTGCTAGTGGAAGTATTTACTGGCTAGTGTAGGCGTGGTGCCCAGACTAGATAGTAACCTTGGTTTGCATCCGTTTCAACAGACGTGTGGTAGCTGTCAGGTGGTGACAGTCCTATACGGCCTACATAGTCCACCATGTTAGTCTTGATCAGTAGGAGCCTTCTGCGCTTATTGGCGTCACCCTTTCTCATCCTTTCTGCGTGATTGCCGGTTCTGTGTCCCGATGCTAAGACAATAGAGTTAAGCTATACCTTTAAGCGTTGTTCCCTTAGCTGTTGTATCTCTTTATCCAAGTGTGACGAATAGATAAAGTACCTAGGAATCCTTTTCTCGTCTCATTGTCCTCCTAACTAGCTAACCATTCTCTTTCTTATCTGAGTTATCCTTGAGCTGTGTGTCATGATCTTTCACTCTTATCATCACCGTTATCCCCCGTCTTGATGGTAGTATATTCCTATGTGATATCCTCTAATACTTGTTTACTAGTACTTTTTAGCTTCCCTGTGGAAATTATAAATTATGATACCTCAGATTACTCCCTAGTGAAATGCTACATAGATATTTCTGTGCGCTTGCAGAATATTTATTTATTTTACTAAGCCATAAGAAAAACCAACAAAATACTCCTTGCACCATTGCCGGGATTACCAATCCTGATAGTGGATCATAGGAAGTGTCAACAAACTCTATTGCGGTGACAATACTATAGGAGAGGTCCTAGGGCAAATATCTCAATGCCACAATGATAAAAAGTTTAACACTCTTATTTTCCTGTTTCACTATTTTGAAATACAAAAAATTTCAAATCAAAAAGGGAAAAGTCATCTTATTCAAAACCTGAAACATCACATCCCTTCTCTAGCTCTTCACACCTCAAAATGCACTATTCTTATAGATAGAAAGACACTTCCCATCTTCTTAACCCGAAATGAAATGGTTAAGGAGAAGAAAGTTCCTATTCGAGGGTACCCCCGGAAAGAGGATTAAAGCACATGACTATGAAGCACGGTGTCGCGGGTCCGAATCCCTCCTCGCCCACAACCTTACAAAGGGGAAAGACCTTTACTTTCTCCCTGATGGTAGGAAAATCATGATCGGAATAGTGGATGTAAAGATATTGAACTTGGGTATGCTATTGTCTTTTGCCGAAGTGGAATCGTAGAACATAATGTGATATGATGAGATAGAATGCAATATAAACAAATGTCCCCAAGCAGGATTAGAACATATGACCAATCATTTAATAGTGAGATACTAAAGAATAAGTGGAGATTCAACCTCCTAGAGTTCAACTCTCGCTCTCAACCTATGCACAATATGAGTCCGAAGCTTCTTCCGTAACTCCCGGATTTTCTTCGTAGTGTCTTTGTTGCTTGCCTCGTCTAATATCGAAACCCAAAGTGGCTCTATTTGATTCTATTTCACTTGTTAGCATAATATCTATCCCTTTGGTCTTATTGTCATAAGAGACGTCGTTTATAGTCTATCTCTTTCAATACATTGAAAGTCAAGAAATTATCATCGTTCATATAGAAATTTCTAAAGAAAGAAAAAAGAGATCCATGCCATGATTTTGAAATCTTTTCTACTTAGTAATCTAGGTTTCTCGACAAGGATAATTAATTCAGCGGTTGTGGCCATAATTAATTCTTTCTCCAATCTTGGGTTAGGGAAGAAGGAGATATTCACGATGGCGGATTCATTATGGGCAGCTCATGATCTTCATATCGATCCATTAACCACCTCTGCATCTATTCTTTCTTACCTAAATGTGTGGAAGATCCATCCCATTTTGTTATATCACAGACTCAAAAAACAGATCTGAATCTGACTAAAATGCTTGATCTTCACATGTATCACTTTCCATGACACCTAAACATAAAAGGTGGAATAGTGATTTTCGAACCTTTTCCTATAAGAGATTGTTTTCCCTTACTTTGAGAAATGGATTCTATATCAAACTATAGCTATTGCATTAAAGAAGAAAAGAAACTAATAGGAGTCAAAGATGCGGAATGGTAGTGAATAGAGAAAAAGATCCTTCTGATATTCTTGTTCTTAAAAATATTCTATCGATCTCCTAGACACCGTATAGAATTGGGAGTTTTCAAGTCTTTCAATTCTGGTGCTTGTAATTGGGAAGTTACGGGAAGGAGATAGATGATTTCGCAATAAGAACAACATAAAAAGCTCTAGAAAATTTCAAAATCAGACCAAGCATCTTAATACATATAAAAAAGATTAATTATGAGCCCACCATTGATTACAAGATTTAGCCTTTACGAATCGCTATTAGTTTGACACGAGTAATGGTAGTCATTTCAGTATGTTAAGGATGCAGATGTATCCACAATATATATAAATTTAATCAATAGCCTATTTCTTAGACTATATCTCTATCCGGTGAATTATCTCTATCCGATGAAATTCTCTATCCGAAAGATTGATGCATATGTTGTGTTTCATTTTGCTAAATGATATTGATTAAATGGTATATTGATTTTATAAATTGGATATAGCAATAAAATTTCAGCAAAATAATTTTTAGATAGAAGAATGTTTCTTCTATCTAAAAAAAGTATGGACCCTTCTATCCAAATCCAATTTGCATCGATAAAATAAATCCAAATTCTAGATTCCAGCAAGAGATGAATATTGCAATTTTTTTGTGTGTACGAGATTAGAATAACTTCAAAATATATAACATAATTTTACATTTTTTCTTATAAAAAATACATGAAAAAGAAAGGAGGTAGATTTTTTTATTTATGGTTCAAGAAGAAAATAATAAAACTTGGGTTCTGCTGAATTTCAAGCATTCAGTTTCACCAAAAGAAACGGAGACTTGCTTCACATTTGGGATTACGCAGATTTGGGAAAACATCAATGTTTGTTGGCTTAGTTGGCAAAGAAAAATATAGTACGTTACAAGAAATTATTTAGTTAGTGGGATATTTGAGAAAGCTCATTTAATCGTTCGAATTTTTTCTTATTTTATTAGTAGTCTTAGTTTTTGCATTTTGATGAGCCTTATTTTGAGGAATTCATGGAATACACCATTTTCAAGGAAAAAAGGAATAATAACAAGGTTAATTGTTGACAACACATGAATGACCTGGGAGATCTGCTTAAATCTAGTGCCGGATCCAAAACGAAGCGCGTGGTGTGCGCGGGCCTGCCAGTAAAAACTAGTAGAGAATCGACCTTTCATCCCCTACATTGTCCCGGTTGCATTTTAGCCTAGACAAATGTATTTTTTTAGTCTCAATTCACATTTTTTATGGTCCCGAAGGACCTTTAGTCCCGGTTGGAAACACTACGTTGTGCTCCCACCCGGAACTAAAGGTCCTCCACGAGATAATTTAAAAGAAAACGCATCCAGAGATGTATCACTTGTGCTCTGTAGGTGAGATGATAAGGGAGGATACGCGCGAGGCAAGAGGTCCCGGGTTGGAATCCCACAAACCGCATGTGTGTATTTCCGCGTGACCTGTGACTAAAGCCCCCTTTTAGTCTCGGCTGTACGCCCAGGACTAAAGGGGGGCCGTTGTCCCGGTTGGGAAACTGGGACTAAAGGTCCCTTCGAACCGGGACTAATGGTGTTTTTCCACTAGTGAAATTTGACCAATAATTGACATGGGAAAAGTAAAATAGATGAGCCGATAGGTGGGAAAACCTTCATGCTCATAGATGGGCGTTCTTTGAATAAACACCACAACAGATAGATATTATATGCGATTATGTTGTATAAATAATTAAAGCAGTCATGGCCTGTGCCACGGCAATGTTAGCCGATGGATAAAATACAACAATAAAGTGTGATAAATGGATAATCAGCATAAGGCCGATTCTAGCATCCTGATGAGCATAAACAGCCCATTGGCTATTCATATTGGATCAGCATGATTAATATAATGAAACGTAAAATCTTTCAGCTAGAGAGCGGAAAGGAGCGTCATTGAGCATGTACTCCACTATGACTAAGCCTATACGCCGTAAAGCTTAAACTAACGTTACCGCCAGCAGTGATGCGCCCGGATGAAACTAGACAGCAAGACGATATATTAAAGAAATATTAGCCAAAGCAAGCTTAATCAAAGCAGGATATATGTGATTCCACCATGTCCAGCAAGAGATGAAGCAATGCAGCCTTACAAGACTCGATAAAATCGATAACCGGTAAACGTGAATAGAAACAGAGTAAGGAATGCTAAAACGAACCTTGATCAGATCTAAATACGTTCAATAACTTCGTGGAACTTTGGACTTACCCCTTTGCCGGAGATCAAAACGATGCAGCCACATGTCAGGCACTAAGTTACGCCGATAATTAAAGTAAAAACATAACGGAAAGGTAAATGGCGGTGATGCACCGAATCTGATTGATTGAGAGATATTTATACTCTTGAAAACTACCTGAGTCTAAGTTAACTATGACTAACTAAAAATATATTAGCCAAAATAAAAGGAAATATGAAGATACATGTATTCTAATTTCTATTATGTGGAATCCTTGCTGATGAAGTTTGTTGGTGACCCACCCGCATCGAGACCAATCCAAATGCGTGATTAATATGGAGTTCTTCCTTCCCACGTAGTATTGCCTTCCTCTTTTTACCTTAATCACCTATGCATGCACGTGTTGACATTAAATATTCTTTTCTTGTCGGCCAATCACACGAAGCCTATTTTAATACATATTGCACTTTATGAGCTCTATCGACTGATTTATTTTGATTACCTCTGACATGCATTTGCTGGCCCATGCCTTGGCTCCTTTTATTTTTTTGTATGCTCATCACGTAATTATTCTGCCAGGTTAAGCCAAATAATTATTGTACCATTTGCACCTGAAGCGGATTAGGCTATGCATATACAATTACGTACTCTCTTTGCTTTTCTGCATTATCATAAATAAAATAATCCGATCACGGTGCTGATCACATTACTTTCTTTTCTCTTCCCACATGACCTCATTGAGGAGCCATCATCATCCTGCCGATTACTTCGTAATTCAGATTACATCAAATTTACTGACAAAATCCGGTGTCAACAATAACATAACATAAAAAAATAGGTAAGACAATATTCACCCTCCTCCTACATATTTAATTTCTTCTCCTATACAAAAACTAGCAAGACCTACTTCATTGGTAATTCCATCAATGACACATTTATTCAAAAATATGATAGTTCAGCCAATCTTCTTATACCCAAGATAAATACCTTAGTATAGAAAACATCTATATGACCATGATTAAATGACCAGTTGTATATCTTTTTTTACTTAATCTAAAATGTTCCTTTTGGGCTTCCATTTTACAAGAGAACCCAGAAAATTGAAATTCTGAAAAAAAAAGAATAAGTGGATCCTTAGATTTAAGGCATAGGGTCCGAACCGACTACTGTTGAATTACACCTGACGTTGGATCGCAGACCGGCTATAGGACCCTAACCCTAACCAAAAAAAACTTTCTTTGCAGACCGGCTATAGGACCCTAACCTGGTCTGACCGACTTCTAGAACGGTCAAATCGATTGGTCAAACCAGATCGGTCTGGTACTAAATTTGGCCACCAACGCAACTGTGGAGTATATATTTTTTTATTGTGGATAAATGCACCGCCAGGAGTAAAACTCAAAATCCTTACCTGTCCCGTTTGTAGGTATGTTCCTGCTATGGATACCAGTGACAAGAATTCGCTTGGTCTGCGGCCTGTGGTTACAAACTGTCGTACATATCAGATAACGAGTTCGAGCTAGCAACGTGGATATATTTTTTTCATATCTCTGAATATACGATGCAAGATTTGATACAGTTTCTGCCACTTGGTTGGGGTTAGATAACTGGTTACGTCAATCTCAGCCACTCTCAAGTGGCATTGCAGCTGTTTGTGTAGTGAATGCCGGCGAGCTATTGGCGCTGAGAAGAGGGACCACCTTGGTATTTTGTTCTTGCGTGAAAGGCGGTTAGGTAGGTTGCACCAATATTCTCACTCTCCATTATTGAGGTGACGGAACCTGCTACCAACTCCTCGACAAGCTTAGGCCTAGTTCCTAACTTTACCCCTAAATTCTACTGTACAAATATATAAAAAAATTCTTATCACATTAAAATATCGTTACATACATGGAGTACTAGGTATAGATGAAATAAAAAACTAATTGTAAGTTTTGTTGTACTTTACGAGACCAGCATTTTGAGCCTAATTAATCAATGTTTAGACAATTATTCACAAATACAAATAAAATGCTACAGTGACACATTAATGGCAAAATGTCAACTTTAACATATTAAAGTTGTAAACTAAATAAGGCCTTATTTAGATGAAAATTAGGGGTGGGCAATCGGAAAGATGTCACTTCGCCATAAATGCGCCACTGTAGCATTTCGTTTGTATTTGTGAAAAATTGTCCAACAATTAATTAATTAGGCTTAAAATGTTCGTCTCGCCGAGTACAACAAAACCGTGCAATTAGTTTTTGATTTCATCTACATTTAGTACTTCATATATGTGCCGATATTTTGATGTGATGAGAATATTATTTTTGCATAGTCAATTTTGGTGTTGCTTTTTGAACTAAACAACGCCTCAGTTTGGCAGCGGCATACTGGCATTTGCCAGGCCAGGGTATTAGGCATTTAGGCCTAGTGTGGGCTTCAGACAGGCCTAGGCACAAGAAAAGGAACATTTGCCGAACATCTGAATAGTGCAGCCGATCGGGTTAATACACACTGACGACAATCGTAACGTTGGACCTTCGTCTGAATTCTGATCGATTTCGGTAGAGGCTATGCGTTCTGATAACCTTAGTTCGTTGTGGCATAATAAATGTCTTCCGGCCCTCTTAATATTTCAAAATATCGTTACCAAATATGATATAGTTTTTTTCTTTTCTTTTGCAAACCTATATCTCTATCTAATACTAAAATAAGGATTGATTCAGCGGTAAGTCATAATTTTACGAAAACCCCCCTAATCTTCTCCGTAATATACGCAAAGGATCCCCTGCAATCTTTTTATTACCCTGTTGCGCGTCTCTTTCCTAGCCTTCTCTCTTTCCTAAACCAAGTTTGCATGTTGCCGTATGTTACTCTTTCCTAAATCGTATCCAAACTCTTTTCTAAACCGTATCCAAAGATATTGAACCGGCCAAATAAATCAGAAGCTAGCGCTTGGAGATCGTGATTGCAGCGGAGAAGGCTCATGCTGTAGACCGATTGAGCGGAGAATCTCGCGGACAAGAAGGTCGTCCTCGAGCACAAGCCCTGGAGCCGCCGCTACTGAAGTTGTTTCGTGACCAAGCACGAGCCTCGGAGCTTGGGCGGTGCACTTGCTCTCCGAGCCGCTGCTCCTCTATTTTCTTCGCTTCACGGCCGGGGGATGCCGCTGCGACGAGTAGGCACAGCGTTGCTGGCGTCGGCGTCACATCTAGCCCAGGGGACGCCACTGCGAGGAGCTGGTACTGCACCGCTGCCATGTGCCATCGGCGTCACGTTGTAGTTGGGCAGGAAAGCCACGGAGTCTGGATGTTGCAGCGAGAAGTTACATCGGGCACAACTCCATTGACCTCGGCGTCGGGATTAAGCGGGCATGGCGCAGAGGATGATGACGCCATCACAAGGTGGTGACCAAAGCCGATGCCGGCGGCGCAGATGCGTCTAGGATGCAGTGGCTGTGTCGAGAGCATTGTGGACTAATGGTAGAGGAACCCGGCAGCCTCGACGAAGAGAGTATGAGCAGCCAGTGGAGGTAACAGTGCACCGCTGTCATCGTTAAATTTGGAGACCAGGAGCGTCGTCGAGCGTGGACTCTCTACCCACAACTACATGAGCCCAACTTGAGGCGAGATGTTCATCTTCCTTCGATGGCCAAGCCCCTAAGCTAGCTGCCTGTCCCAAACTCCCCATGCATGCAGCATTACAGTGATGCCCTTTCCAGTCGTGCAGCACGCAACCTCTGATGGAATTGCTTGCTTTGTGTCTTATGTGTTTGGCACATTTACATCATAATTTTGCAAAAAAATCCTCATATTTATAGAAATCAACCCACCATTCTTTAGTACGTCATATTTCTTCTCCCTAATCTATTTCTATATATTCCCTAATTCTAAAGCGTTGAAGAAATTGTGCACATGTTCTGCCACAAATTTTGTTTCGTCCGTCGTTAGAGTCCGAGCAGTGTTGTAATTAGAATTGCAATCGAATTCTACTATTGGTTGTAACCAACCCTATGTTCACGGACAAGAAGAAAAGCGAGAAGAAAATCATGTTCACGTGAGGAAGGGCGATGGTGTGCTCGAAGTTCAAGATCGACGAAGAAGAGAGATGCGACGATCACGAGTTCACGACAGCTGATGCCTTAGAGAACTATCCATGCGCGGGGCGCTCGATCTCCTCACACATAGGAGCCAAAAAAATCCCACCAACACACTTGCGTATCGATTGTTCGTGCAAAAGCTCTTCTGCTCCCGCTCTCAGCTCATCAGTGAGACCCGGGAAATACGAGAAGGAAAAGCGGAGAATGATAAGACATAAACGTTGTTGCTTGGAGGCCGGGTAAAGAAAAGTCTTACAAAGAAACAGAGCTGGAAGGGTGTGGATGCCTGAGCCAGGGACCAATGCACGCGCAGTGTAAGCGGTGAGGAATGACCATTCCTTAGTATATAATACTTGCTTAAAGCAATGTTCTTGCCGCAAGTTGATTCAACAGGGTCGGCTCTGTTTGTATTTGTAGGGCTGAAAAATACGGTTCGAAAGATTATATTTATGTAGCAAAATGTTATTAAGTATTACGTCATCAGTTTATCTTATTTTCTCACAATATTATTAATTAAAACATCATTATTTCCCGTTGCAACGCACGGGCATGTTTGCTATTGTATACTAATTACAGCTCCAAGTTAATTTAGCGAATAGTATATAGTACCTTTGTTTTGAGCCCTCCCAATAATATTTCTCATTTATTTAACTCATCGCTTGATGATTTTGATTATGAATCCAGGAAACTTATTATGATTGCGGCATGCAAATAGGTTGAAAATGCGTGTGATGCATGCTCTGGAAATGCTGGCATCCTTGACTGCAAAATCATTTATTCGTTTGCGTCTAAAATATTGGATATATAGGTAGGGTTTTCAATTGGCAGTCAAACTCCCTCCTTGCCGTCAAATTCTCGACCGAAAAAAATCCACTTATTTGCCACCCGAATAGACCCTAAAGATATAATGCTCATGAAAAAATGTTATCACATTTTACTAGTAATTTAAATTTTGTTGAAATTCATCGCTGGACAAAATAAGAGAAAACCTTCAAAATATTTTGGGTACTTTATATATGTGCATTAGGTGTTGCACTTTGACCATAAGACTGTGGTGGTCCAGTGGCTTCGTGTTGTTGGCACTCCTTAAGTATCCCTTTTAGACATCAAATCATGCATAAAATCTATCAAAATCGATCACCTAACATATTGTTAGGGTTTATTACTAACAATTTCGACCAGTGTTGGTGAAATCTTTTATGCAGATGGTTTCTCAATAAAAACAAAGAGAAAACACACAAAGAAGCACAACTCCAACCAATCAGAGGAGACCATATGGTTCATGGCCCCAAAAAGTGGGGCTAACCCTCTCAAAGTAGCATGAACGGCCAACCAGACGAACGGCCAACCAAGCAGACCCCTAGCCAAGAGGTGGTGGGAAAGGCAGCAACAAGGCGTCGGCCGAACCCTTGGTTTGGCCTAACCCACCGTGCACCGCCTCGCTTCCAGCCTCCATGTGGCGTCGGTTACCGCCTCCCCAAAAGTTGTTAGGGAAGGTTCCCCCGGATACTACCTTGGTAACCACCAGTAGCTAGTTGTAAATAGAGAATGGGGGCTTCACTCACAACACATACAATAAGTCTAGAGGTACATATCAAAAGCGACGCCCATCCGTTAGAGCTAGAATATGGAGAGAGCGAGGGAGAGTCTGGAGAAGCTCTGGGCCTTTTAGCGCTCTTTTTCAAGGTTGTACCTCAACAATGCTCCGATTCTATATAAGTGTCCATGGTTTCTTTATAGTTATTAGCTTTTTGAGCAAGTGAGATCTCCTCTAATCCTTTACAGGTACAACGTCCTTTCTTTAGAGGGTACCTTAGTCTTTATGTACAAAGTACCGAGGCCTAGGATTAAGGTGGTAATCATTAGTGTATACATGGTGTCAAGGATAAGGTTGTCCTTGTATGTTGCATTATCCATGTATTGCTAGAGGTAGGTGGTAGGTGGTGACAGTGATGAGGACCTCTCTCATAATGAACAAGATCATCAAGGACACCACTACACCTACGAGCAGCCATTGACTTGGGCAAGAGCGCAACAACTTCAACATGAGGTGAACTCATTCCTTACTGATTATGAACATGCAACCCCTAATAATTATTTAATACCTAATAGTGGCATGTTACTTGTTCTCAGGTTTGAAGATTATGCAAGGTATGAGTTGGCCCCTCAGCACACAAAGAAAAGCAACTAGAAGAGGGTGTGTTGTTGTTCCAGATTCGGACATCAAGATTCATAGTTAATACTGTATCAATCCACGAAGATTCATCATGTGTATCTTACACCATTGGAAGCGTCTTGAAGTCTACTTTCCAACGCAACTGACGGATCATGATTTGGAGCTTTGTAGCAAGCACCATGTTAAATTTACTGAAGACTATTCTAAGTGTTCAGTCGGACTGGTCTGAACTGGTTCCTCCTGGTCCAAACTGGTTGGTTTGGATTTTGTTATAGAAACTCGTCGTTTCGCATTGGGCCTTTGTGGAAGGCTCCAGCCCAACTAGGAGGGATGTTCCTAGTATAAGTAGCACTTGTATGCTTGTGGAAACCCTAACCGCGAATTGAACTCAGAAAAATAGAGAAGCCAAGTGCTCTTATCCTTAGGGTTGTGCCATTGCTGCCCCCTTGACGATTGGGAGTTTTCTTTACCATTGGCTCTTGTGCTTCATTGTGATTTGCAAGAACATCGCCTCTACCTTTGCGTGGTTCAGGTAAGGCGTCGACCAAATCATGTGGTTGGGCGAAATCATTTGTCACAGGTGGCTGCTCGAGCAGCTGTTGGTTCCATCGGTTCGTCAGGTTGCACGGGTCAAGTTATCCCCCACAATCCTACACGAGAAGATCGGGTAAGCCCCCGCATCATCTTGGTATTCAAAGCTACGGTTTTCTCGGTAGGATTTTTATCCCCCTGTTGTTTACTACCCTAAACTGAAAATACCAAAATTTCTACATCCCCAACCCAATCCGAAATTTCAGTGAGTTTAGTTAAGTTCAAGTCCAATAGATCGAGTTTAGTTGCTAAATCCTTGTATTTTCCTTCACTTTCCGCCTCTGATTTGTTTCCCCCGTTTGTTCCCCATCAAGATCTGTGTGTTTCCCCCACGTTCTTGTGTTCTTGTTCAAGTCCACTATCATCACGAAACATTTTCGCGGTCAGATCTGAAGTTTGAGCATAGTACACCAAAACTAGCATAACATTTACATATAAAATCTTGTACTCGTTGGAAAGCTTATTTCAAGACGCAACTTTTGTCTTCAGATATTATTTCGTGAATCAGTCATTTTGATATGGTTTCATATCCGTGGATGTTTCAGTTCTAGATGAGCATAGTTTTTCTCAGTTGAAATAAAGACTAGATACATGATGATGCTCATGAGCTTTGTGCTTTGTTTAATCTGAAAATTACATTAAGTAAAAGAAAAACTTGGTGAGCATCCTAGTGTGTTGATCTCAGTAGCAAAAAAACAAAAAGAAAAAAAAAAGAAGAGAGAAAGAACAAGTGCTGAGATCACCGCATTGTTTGTTGGGTTCAATTTGATAGTATTCATCTTACTTTCCTGTTATCTTGGAACAATTATCTAGTATATCATTCTAACTTGTGTAGCATTGAGCTTAGCTCTTAACTCTAAATTCCACCTTAGCTCAATCCTTTTTGCTGCAACAAGTCTCTTATCCTTGTGTGTGAGTTGCTAAACGTTATCTACTAATTCTTCTTTTTTTTTCAATTCAGCAACTCGGCTTTGTATCTTGGTTGGATTTTTACTTAACCTTACAATAGCTTAAAAGTTTCAGATTGTATCACCACATACATACCCTTCCAAGCTCCACAAAAAAGCCTATGATTAGGATGCACTGTGACTTTGATTTCGCTTGATCTATCACTTTTGTCGTGCCTACTACCATCAAGGTGTGTGCAGCTCACAATTCAGCAATGAGGCATAAGAACTTTGGTAGTAAGAGAAGGTGAGGTTGAGTGATTTCCACAAAGCCACATAACTTGAATTAGCTCTTTGCCCACTAACCATGGCAGGTGGAGAAGGAGAGCAACCGGGCTATGTCACACAAGTGTGGGATCTAGGATTACCGACTAGAGGGGGGTGAATAGGCGGTTTAAAAACTTCAATCACAACACTAGAGAATTTAATTAGAAATACACGGAGAATTAAATCTCTAGCTAGTCTAAGCCTATGTTGAGGTTGGCAACCTAGGATGACAAGAAACAATCCAAGTTCTATGGAAATAAATTTCTCAAAGTAAAAACTTAATGTATAGAACAATACACAAAACACAAGTAAGAGACAATAATTTATCCAGTGGTGTCAATGACTTGCCGGTCACCCCTAATCCACGTTGAGATGGATTCAATGTTCAATCGCTCCTCTATCAAGGCATCGCGTGATCTATGAGCTGGTTAGAACCAATGAACTGCTCCAAATCTCTTTTTACTAGTGTTGCTCTTCACCACTCCGGCAAGGTGAGCAAAAGACCTCTCACACCAATCTTCCAAGGCCAGTTCACAATCTTCTTGAAGTGCTCAAGGAACCATGAGCTCCAAGCCATCTAGGAGGCGGCAACACCCAAGAGTAACAAGCCAATGACGCTTGCTTGAAGACTCCCTAGTGCCTCAAAGCTCAAACTCTTGATGCAATGCACTAGAATGCTCTCAATCTCACAAAGATGCAATCACTAAGCCAAATGAGTGAGAGAGAGGTGGGGGAATGCTCAAGTATGTCAAGGAATCTTTCAAATGTGCCAAGAGAGCTTCCCAAAGCCCGGGGGTGGAGTATTTATACACCCAACCCCAAAATCTAGCCGTTACGTTCAAACAACGCAGTTGGCGGACCGTCCGTAGTACAACCGGCGGACCGTCCGCCTCAGAGTTCCAACGGCTAGAACGTGTGTCAGAGGTGTGTCAGAAGTGACCATTAGAGACTGGCGGACCGTCCGCCCAATAGGCGTGGACCGTCCGCCTCATACTTAAAACAACCAGTCACAACCATGACTTTTGCCCGTGAACCGTCCGCCTCACAAAAGTTAACCCAATCGCTTGGAAACGTCTCTGTGTAAACAGTCTGCGAAAACGGTCCGCCTCATAGAATTTTACCTGCAGACCGTCCGCCACAACACGCCGGACAGTCTGCCTTACAAAATCCTCCACTGATCCATTTTGGACTAAGTTATTTTCACGCGAGTTAATATACCGCCGGACCGTCCGCCTAGCTAGCCGCGGAGTGTCCGGACCCCCCAGACAGTCCGGCCCAAGCGAGGCAGACCGTCCGCCATTAGCCAGAAATTGTTGTTTCCAATTTCTATCTTTCCCACCTTCTCAAACAATGTTAGCCCTTATGCATGCAATGCAATAGTTTGAGCAAAGTGACATTATCGAACCGTCAAGCAAATGATATTGACCCCTCTTGATAGTACGGCTATCTAGCCTATAATCTGGTCAATATTCATCCACTAAACACCGCTTGACCGGTAAAATCGGAATGCTCTATCTTATAGCACATTTCTAGGGCTCATCATATCCCGAGGACTAACCTATTCTCATATCTCAATGAAATTGTTAGTCCACCATGATTGTCATTAATTACCAAAACTCAATTTAGGGCCTAGATGCTTTCAATCTCCCCCTTTTTGGTAATTGGTGACAACCATTTCAAGAAGTGATATGAGATAGGTTTTGAGTTTTGAAATCACTTACTCTCTTTATTTAGAATCCATAGATTAGATAGAGTAATAGACTACAAAAAACTGAAAAATAGGAGAACTCCTCATACATATGTGCATAGACCTTTGCATTTGATTTTGCACATTTCATTGAATAGACAATTTGACGGAATTTCCCCTACAAGGTGAAAATCGAGGCAACAAGAACGGGTTAGCCTCAAACTTTCACAATAACTAGAACATGCCATAAATAAGCATTTTAGATAACCACATAGTTCACTACAATCAAACCACAAGTTCTAGTTCAACAAGCAAGCCACACATAAGGAAGTTTAGCCTCGATTTTCATAAGAACTAGAACATGCCATAAATAAGCATATTAGATAACCACATAGTTCACTACAATCAAATCACAAGTTCTAGTTCAACAAGCAAGCCACACATAAGGAAGTTTAACGACTATTACAAGCCAAAGTTCATGCAATGCCATAAAATAAACATGCAAATGCAAATGTCCATCCATATCCATGAACATGATTCATCCATCAAGCTCAAACTCTCCCTGTCACTTCCTAAATTTTCTCCCCATTTGTCATCAATTGACCCAAAAAGGGGCCCTAGTCTTGCTGGGGCGGTAGAGGAGGAGACCGAGGGTAGATGGAGTAGAAGTGTCCGCTGAAGTCATTGAAGTTCATCTCAAACTGCTGCTGCCTATCCATGAGCTCCTGCTCAGAGGTGGTCAATCTATCAAACTGGGCATTGAGAGCATCAATCTGCTGCTGAAACCCATGCTACATGTTCTGAAAGTTGTTGTCGATCTGCTGCCCATATGCCTCAAAATGAGCCTCGAACCCCGTCTGCATCTGCTGAAACTGAGAGGTCATGGTCTGCTGCATGGATGCAAAATAGGGATCAAAGTAACCAGGGGGTGGTGCCCACTGTGGTGGAAATTGTGGCTGCTGTGCTGGAGCTGGAGGTGGTGGCATTACCTGTGCATCATCATCATGTTGTGCACCTGAGCCCTCAGCTGCATGTTCTACCTGCTCCGGATCACCCCGTGCTTCATCTAAATCAGCATCCAAGTACTCAATCAACTCCCTCTCATGAACTTTTCTATCATTCTTGTATGGCCTGTAGAGAGAGTGCTTCACATCGCAAGGACCTTTAAATTTGGTTTTTGCTAGAATAAGTGACATGATGTATGGAGCAAAGTAGAGGTTGATCTCAAAATTTTTCTTCTTTTCTAGAACTTGACACATGATCAGATTCACCACATCAACCTTGTGACTTGCCATGACATGTTTCACAAAGTTCCTATGCCACCCAACAAATGCTTCCTTGTAGCCACTCTTTGGAAGGACCGTAGGCTTGGCAATCTTAAGAATAACTGCTGGATGATGCCTAAGATCGGCTACCCTATATCCTAGGAATTCCTGTCCTATGAGGCTCATAGAATTGAACAATCTCATCAACCAGAAGTGGGTTCTCATCCACAATATCATAACTAGGATCACTAGTAATGAACCCATAGTCCAACTCATTTACCTCGGCAAACTCAGCAAAAGTGGCCTCATACCTCCTCTTTCCGGTCATCCATTCTAGCTTTTTCTCAATCATACCCACCTCAACCGTGGCATAGAATTGCCTAATAACTGTATCATTCCAATCACATTTGTGTTCAAGAAAAGTAGTTAACCCCATAGCATCAAAGTTGTGGACTAGCCCACTCATCACATCTTTTTCTGCCATGTAGTAAGAGTCAATCCATTGAAGTTTGAATACCACCTTTTTGAGCATGTGACCATAGAATGCATCGTGTTGAACTTGAGTGTGAAAGAACAAATCATTGGTGTCATGGTCAAGTTCAAAAGATTTCTGGTACGATCCATTCTATAGGTGTTAGGATTCCATGCCCTTCCACCTCTATGTGCAGTCACATCAACCAATTCATCTTCACTTTCTTCCTCTTCCATTTCAGTCCCAACTTGTGATTCTTCTTCCTCACTTATCTCATAATAATCATCATCACTATCGGAGGGTTGATACCTTGCCCTCTTGCGGAGAGTTTTCTGTCTCAGTCAGCTAACCGCGGACTGTCCGCTCTGCTCTTTGCCGGACTGTCCGGGACCACCAGACTGTCCGGGACCACCGGACTGTCCACTGTCCTCTCTTGCGGACTGTCCATTTGTTACAGAAAATTGATCCAAGATACTTTTTTTATCTTCCTTTTGACATTTCTTCCAAGATGACGGCCCATAGAACTTTTCATGATTTTCTTTGTTGCTATGAGATGCCTGTGACCAATACTTTGAATTTGACACATGAATCATGGATGAATATTGTAAAGATTTATGATGCAACAAAAATTAAGGAGAGACACATATCACTATGGGTTAGATGACATGTAAAGATGCAAGATGCACAAGATATATGTCCTAAACTTCAAGCCACATTTGAGATGCCGATAACATTTAGCTCATTTCTCAATTTGCAAAACCTTGATTCATCCAAGGGCTTTGTAAACATATCCACTAATTGATCATTTGTGCTCACTCCATCAATCTTGATATCACCCTTGCTCACATGATCCTTGAGAAAATGATGTCGGATACCAATGTGCTTGGTTCTAGAATGTTGAACCAGATTATTTGCAATTTTGATAGCACTTTCATTGTCACATAGGAGAGAAATCCCATTGAAATTCACACCATAATCAAGAAGTGTTTGCCTCATCCATAACAATTGAGCACAACAACTTCCTGCCGAGATATATTCCGCTTCGGCGGTGGAAAGAGCTATGGAGTTTTTCTTCTTAGAAGACCAAGATACAAGAGAACATCCAAGCAGTTGACAACCTCCGGAAGTACTCTTTATATCAACTTTGCAACCGGCATAATCGGAATCTGAATAACCAACCAATTCAAATTGAGCACCCTTTGGATACCAAAGACCAATGTTAGGAGTGAACTTTAAATATCTTAAGATTCTCTTAACGGCAGTCAAATGACATTCTCTTGGTGCAGCTTGAAATCTAGCACACATGCTCACACTAAACATTATATCGGGCCTAGATGCGGTAAGGTAAAGTAAACTACGAATCATAGACCTGTAAAGCTTAGTGTCAACTGGTTTACCTCCCTCGTCAAGATTAAGATGTCCATTTTTAGCCATAGGCGTCTTGATGGGTTTTGCATCCTCCATATCAAACTTTTTTAAGATGTCTTTCACATATTTAGACTGGCAAACAAATGTGACTTCCTTCAATTGTTTGATTTGAAGACCAAGAAAATAACTCAATTCACCAATCATAGACATTTCAAATTCTTTTGACATTATTTCACTAAATTCTTCACAATAAGATTCATTAGTGGACCCAAAAATGATATCATCAACATAGGTTTGAAAAATAAAAATATCATTTCCAATTCTCTTAGTGAATAGAGTAGTGTCAACCTTTCCAATTTTGAATCCCTTCGATATGAGAAAATTCCTAAGCCTTTCATACCAAGCACGAGGTGCTTGCTTCAATCCATAAAGAGCTTTAGAGAGCTTATAAACATGATTTGGCAACTTATGATCTTCAAAACTGGCAGGTTGCTCAACATACACTAGTTTACTAATTTCACCATTTAAGAAGGCACTTTTGACACCCATTTGATATAGTTTTATATTGTGAGAACAAGCATAAGCAAGTAAAATTCTAATTGCTTCAATTCTATCTACGGGAGCCAAGGTTTCATCAAAAATCCAAACCTTCGACTTGAGTGTAGCCTTGAGCAACCAATCTTGCCTTATTTCTTACCACAATACCATCTTCATTTTCTTTGTTGCGAAAGACCCATTTAGTACCAATGACATTATAGTTCTTGGGCCTCTCAACCAATTCCCAAACTTTGTTTCGGGTGAAGTTATTTAATTCTTTTTGCCTGGCCATCACCCAATCCGGATCATCAAGAGCTTCATCTACATGTTTAGGTTCAAGAGAGGATACAAAAGAATAATGTTGACAAAATGAAGCAACACGAGAGCGAGTTTGAACACTGTCGGTGTTTGGAAATCGTGGTCCCGACACCAACCAGAAATGCGCTGTGTTCCCTCCCCTGATGGTTGATGCAGAAGGTAATGCAAGACACGGATTTATCCTAGTTCCGGTTGCAAGACCGTACTTCTAGCGAGGTGATGCATGCGATGTATTATCCTGCACCGGGCTGCAAGTAGTAGGGGATACAAGCAGGTTGGGAGAAGAGGCAAGACCTCCAAATCCCGGATGATTGAGGCGGAGTGCCAATATCGTGGTTTACGGAGTGTGTGCGAGTGTTTTTGTGTTCAACTCTCTCGTCTCTCCCCCTCTCATTCGTGGGCGCGCCCTCTCCTTTTATAGGCCAAGGGGAGGGGGTTACAGGCGTGTGTCGCTGTGCAGGCACAGTTGCTGCACAGTAGTAGGAGTGGCGCCGGGCGTGATTCTTCATCCTGGGCCACTATTATCCGGCGTTGCCGTCCTTGTGAGGGATTCCTGTACTGGTGATGACGATAGGGAGTGGTTTCGAGGAGCTGAAATGACCCGAGTGATGTGATGGCTCACCTGTACGCCGGCTCGAGGGTCACCCATGCCTGAGCGTTGCTCGTTCTGTGGATAATCACTGTGGGAGTTGGTAGGACAGGGAGTTGGAGTGATCCGGTCCTGTTTGCACAGTGGTGACATGTCCGCACAGCGGCAGGGATGGTCACTTAGTGCTCGGGATGGCCCGTCATGCCTCCGCCGTCCTTTCTACTTCTTCTGCCTCGTGCTTGAGGGTCTCTTGCGCCCGATCGAGGGATTCGGGTCGTCAGAGTTGGTAGCACAGGAGCTCGGAGTGACGTGCTCTGTTCGCACAGTGCCGGTCTGTCCGCACAGAGCCTCGACTGGCAGCATAGTGATGGGAGTTGGCGGATGCGACGGGGGGGGGGGGGGTCATGGCTATTAGAGCGGCATGGAGAGAGATTTGTCTTTTGACTTTGGATGCACGGCGGCGGTGAGCGTCATTAATTGTTTTGTCAGAGCGGAGGTCTCGACCGAGGCAGAGCTTTCCGATTCTCTCAAGGCTCGATCCTCAGGCCTCGACCGAGGCGGAGTTTTCCGGTTCACTCGAGGGGTTGGTATCCCTCGAGCGAAGCGGAGGTTGAGGCGCGCGTCGAGGCGTCCCGCGGGGTGTCTTGACTGGGCCTTCGTCTGTTGCTGGGCCGTGGGCCTTAATTTCCGTTTCTCTTTTCCTTGTATGTACATGGGTTTAATGTTTTAACAAGGGCGATTATCCCATAGGTTTGGGTACCCCTAATGATCGCCCCCAACAAGCACCCTTACTCATGTCACCCATAATTTGATCAATGGGGTGATATTTGGCGACTTGACCATGAATTATTGGTTGAACAACTTGGTCTTGAGAAGATGTAGATGGTGATGTAGTAGAGACCAATTTCTCATTGTCTTAAGAAGAGTCATTTATGTTTGAATAACCATTTTCTTGATCTTGGGATGATGATGCATTCACTTGAGTTGAGATAATTTGTCTTCATCAACATCTTCTTCTTCTTCTCTTGGTCGAATATCACCAATATCCATATTCTTCATGGCTTCCCTTAGATCATCACCTCTCACATCATCCAAGTTATCCTTTTCATCTTGAGAGCCATTCGTTTCATCAAATTGAACATCATTAGCTTCTTCAACAAATCCCTTGGATTTATTGTAAACTCTATAGGCCTTGCTACAAGATGAATACCCAAGGAAGAACCCTTCATCACACTTGCTTTGGAACTTGGATAACCGAGAGCCTTTCCTCAAGATATAACATTTACACCCAAGCACCCAAAAATATGAGATATTGGGCTTTCTTCCAACAAGCAATTCATAAGGGGTCTTGTTGAAGAACCCATGACAATATAATCTATTTGAAGAAAGGCAAGCGGTGTTGATAGCCTCAGCCCAAAAAGAATTTGACACATTATATTCGGCTAGCATTGATCTTGCCATTTCAATCAATGTCCTATTCTTTCTCTCAACCAATCCATTTTGCTCCGGTGTATATGTGGTTGAGAATTCATGCTTGATTCCCTTTTCGTTGCAAAACTCTTCCACACGAGTGTTCTTCAATTCACTACCATTGTCACTTCTAACTTTCTTCAATTTTTGCCATTTTCACCTCTAGTAACAAAGTTTTAAATATGTCACATGCATCGGCTTTGTCATGAAGAAAGAATACCCATGTGTATCTTGAAAAATCATCCACAATCACAAAGACAATAACTATTGCCACCAATACTTCTATATGTCGTGGGCCCAAATAAATCCATATGCAAGAATTCAAAAGGTCTTGTGGTGGACATGACACTCTTGGTTGGATGGGAGTTGGCTACTTGTTTGCCGACTTGACGAGCACTACACAATTTGTTCTTTTCAAATTTTACATCTTTCAAACCAAGAACTAGATCATGCTTAATCAATCAATTGAGTTGTCTCATTCCAACGTGACCTAGCCTTCTATGCCATAACCAACCCATAGAGGCTTTAGAGAATAAGCAAGTAGAAAGATTTGCCTCTTTAGATGAGAAATCCACTAGATATAAACTATCATGTCGGAATCCTTTGAAATTTGTTTCATTTTCATCACGAGAGGTTACAATAAATTCATTGCTAGTAAAAGAGCATCTATATCAATTATCAGAATGTTGAGCAATAGATAATAGATTGAAATTCAATGAATCAACTAGCAAGACATTGGATAGATTACAATTATGAGAGATAGATACATCACCAATGCCTTTAACAGCTCCATTGCTATCATCTCCAAAGGTGATATTATCAAAGTCGGAGATATCTTCATCAAGACATAATAATATCTTCTTTTCTCCGGTCATGTGGTTTGTGCAACCACTATCAATTACCCAATGTCTTCCTCCGGCTTTGTAATTCACCTACACAAGAAAATTTCTTCCTCTTAGGTACCCTACTTTTCTTGGGTCCTTCAATGTTAGTGATCAAGACCTTAGGCACCCAAATAGATTTTAATCTAGTGTTAGCCATAGAATGACCAACAAATTTAGCACACACAACACCCTTTGAATTTTTCTTAAGAATGTAAGATGGATCAAAGGATATGGTCTTCTTTCTCTTGCACTTGTGATTCACATTTACTTTTGTCTTACAAATATGACAAGTCTTGAATTTTGCTTCTTCCTCCAATGTCACACATGATTTTACAAAAGTGGTCTTCTTGGGAATGAAAGCCGTTTTCCCTTGCTTTGGAAATAATCAATGCCATTCTTGTTTAATGTGAATTTTTGACTTGTCCAACAATGATTGAACTTGACATGACTACTAAACCACTTGGCAAGATCCTTGGACAAACAATCAACTTCTTTCTTCAATGACTCATTTTCCAACAATAGGAGAGAGGTGTCACTTGAAGACTTGTTACTAGTGCAAGAGCTTGTGCTTGTGCTACAAGAGATGTTAGTTGAACAAGACACACAAGTTTTGCATTTATCATTTTCAACAATAGATTTTCCTTTGGCCTCTTGCGTAAGGAGTGAGTTGTGAGCTTCTTTAAGCTCATCATGCTTTCCTTTGAGGATTCCCCATGAAGTGTTGAGAGTGTTATGGGATTCTTTTAGGTTAGCATGAGAAGTCTGTAGCTCCACACAGGAATTTTGGAGTGAAGTATTTTTCAACTCCATATCCTTCAACTTTGCTCTTTCCTTGTGCAATTTTTTATCGGATTTAATAAGAAAGTTAACTAGATCTTCATAAGAAAATTTATTATCATCACAAATATCATCATCATCATCTTCTTCTTCATCATTATCAAATGTTACCTTTGATTCACCCCTTGCCATAAGACAATATGGTTTAGAGAAAAGTGAAGGAGCTTCCTTGATGGCAATTCCGGCAAGATTTTTTAATGGCTCGTTGTCTTCTTCATCATCACTTGCATCGGAATCCCATTCAACAAAATATGCTTGTTCATTCTTCTCCTTCTTGTACTACTTCTTTTTCTTGTACTCATTTTTCTTGTCTTTGTTCTTGTTATTTTTCCTTCTTTCTTGTTTGGACAATTGATTGATATATGTCCAATTTCTCCACAAGTCAAGCATTCTTTTCCTTCAAATGGATTCTTTTTCGATAATTGATTCTTCTTTCCAAATCTCTTCTTCTCAAGAACCTTTTTTAAGTCCTCTAACAATGAGAGCCATCTCCTCATCCAAGTCTTCATCAATTTCTTCATGTTTCTCTTCATCTTGAGTGGCTTTGGCCTTGAGAGCAATATTCTTCTTCTCTTCACTTGTTGATTGGCCATGAGCTTCTTTTTGAGATTGCTTGAATATATCATGTGTGAGCACTTCACCAAGAACCTCTGTAGGTGTCATGCTCTTCAAGTTCTCTATCACTAGAAATGTCACAATTGTTTCATATTTCTTCGGGAGACATCTACGGAACTTGTGAGAAAAATCTTGATCTGGTACATCAAATTCAAGACATGTGAGCTCATTCACAATGTCATTCAACCGATTGAACATGGTTGTGATGTCTTCATCCTTCTTCATAGTGAACTCAATGAATTTACCCTTTGACCGAGGATGTTCCTTCATAGATTTCCGCAAGCTTGTTCCAAACATCATTGGCAATCGTGATACCCTTGACACGGTTGAATTGATCAAGTGATAAACCCTCATACAAGATGGACAATGCTTCCTCATTGAGATCTTCATTCTCTAGATCGTGTTGTCTTGTGCTTTTTATCTAAAATGATAAACCCATTTTCAATAATGTTCCAAATTTTTCTATCGGCTGTCTTCAAGTAGGTTGTCATTCTAGTTTTCCAATAATCATAATTCTCCCCATCAAAGTAATTTTTCTCCCCATTCTCCCTATTTTAATCCCACTATGAGATGGACAAATCCCTTGATTAAGGAGTACTTAGCTCTAATGCCACTTGTAGGATCTAGGATTACCGACTAGAGAGGGGTGAATAGGCGGGTTAAAAACTTCAATCACAACACTAGAGAATTTAATTAGAAACACGCGGAGATTTAATCTCTAGCTAGTCTAAGCCTATGTTGAGGTTGACAACCTAGGAGACAAGAAACAATTCAAGTTCTATGGAAATAAATTGCTCAAAGTAAAGACTTAATGTATAGAAGAATACACAAAACACAAGTAAGAGACAAGAATTTATCACGTGGTGTCGATGACTTGTCGGTCAACCGCTCCTCTATCAAGGCATCGCTTGATCTATGAGCCAGTTAGAATGTCACACCCGGATTTTCACAAAAACCCGAATGCGGCCATATGTGTGTCTAGGAAGTCATAGTACACATATAGCGAACAAATATGATAAACAGAGAACATATGCTTGAATAAATTCTTCAATAAATAGAGTTTTAAATTAGAGTGCATCATAAATAAACTAACCAAATACAGCGGAAGACTATAACTCTCAAACTAAATGGAGCCGCAATCCACAGGGACTCTGACTGGGAGATCGCAACTCAGTAGTACGGTAGATCTTTTGGTAACTCAGCAGCAGACTCATGCACAACCCAATCTGCTTACTCATCCAAGATTTTGTTGAATAAATGACAAGTGTAAGTAAACATTTACTTAGCAAGTATAGCACGGGTATATGAAGGCTCAAAATAAGGCTAGACACGACTGAACTGCATTAGCATTTTTAGTTGGTTCATTTTACCATTAACCAAGTTACTACAAGTGAATGAAACCCAGTTGCAACCCAATTAATAAAGTATAAGTGACATTAGACATAAATAAACATCATCTTCCAATAAAAAAGGATCTAGGCCGCTCGTGACCCTGAGCAAGGCTATCATGATAGATTTACACTCTGCAGGGGTTTCAACCATTACCCACCAGCCGCGTAAAAGTTCAAAAGAACTTTGCACCCAACCACGCATGACAACACTTCCGAGGTGTGACTACATAGGGACGCTATGAGGTTTTTCACAATACACCCTAACAAGACAGTAGCCGCTAAGGTACAACTAGGTGGTGAGACTCTAGGCACCGAGATTGACTGACCCTCAGGGCGCAACGTGAGGGGGTCAATGGCGTCCGAAGCGTGAGCACTCATCCCAACAACAAAAATAAAGAGCACAACGTGCGGAGTTCCCGTACCATAGGGACTCCCAACACGAGACTGTGCCTAACGAGACATAGCCGACGGGGCTACCGTCCTCGGTGGAATCAAGTAACACCCCGCGCCTTGCTTCCCATAACGCCGTCGGCCACTCCAGTAACCACTGGGAAGCTAGAAACGTACAAGCTACTTAACCAAGACCAGAGCCATAATAGTTCTAGTGGTGGCGACAGGCTCCTGGGTTGTCGCTTTAAGAACCGGACCTTATGGAGAGACACTAGAGCAAAGCACGAAACACATGCTCTAGCTCCCTAAACCAAGTTGCTAAGAAGCAAGTTTTATCATTAATGTTGAAGTGAACCATCAAGTCAAAATTAACAGTTAAATAATGGTGATAGTAGTTGCGCATAGCAAAGATCTACCCATATGCATAAACCCAATGTAATCAAAGGACTGGATAATCAAACTAGGTATAACTTTAATGGTACATCAAATAAGACACATGCATTTATGAAATAATTTAATACAAGGTGAGTAGGTAGCAAGGATTGTCCGTGCTATAACTTGCCTTTATCCGAAATACAGCTGCTCAGAGTCTTCAAAATCTTCTTCTTGAAATCCCCTGATGACGTTCCTCTACTCGCAACAATCATGGAGCACAAGCATGCAGCTAAACAAGCAAACAAACAATATACAACTAAGAACAGAACACCAATTAAAGAAAATGCTTTAAAAGAACGCACTAAAGGATATGGTTTGAGGTTACGGTCACGTGAGCGCAAGAAACGCTCAAAACGGAACTACGGATGAGAGGAAACAACTATCGAAACATTTCACTAATAGAACAAGATAAACGATATGTGCTTCATTTATTTTAATTAATAAAATATATGTACAAAGTATTTTAGAGAAACACCCTTATACAATTATTTCAAATTGTATTTGAAAAGCCGAAGTAAATTTTATTAAATTTTATTTATAATTGTTGATGTATCTATAAATTGTACCAATTAAACAAATAACTTTATAAAAGAATTGTATGTGAATCACCTAATCAAATAGCTTTATTATCCGTGTTCAACTTGTCATGTTATTATTAGAAATAAATTATAATAATATTAGTCATATTAATTTTATTTGCAAAGCACCTAGGTATGAGCCTAAATTGTGTAACACCCAAAAATGGCCCATTTAAAATTTTTAGTAATTAATTTTTCTTTTATTGAATTTCTCATATTTAATATAGGTTAATCAAATTATTTATGAATATTAAAATCAAATATAAGTTGTAGAAATATTTTTGTTGCATTCATGCTGCTGCACTGTGTTTTGTTTGTTGGCAAATTAAGTTGGAATTTAAATTCTTTTTAAATTTGAATTTAATTTGTATTTGTTTGAATCTTAGAAAAGTTTATTTCAGCCGAGTTCGTTTTTGCTCCTTGAACTTCTCCCTAGTTCACCATAGCCCCCTTTACTTTCGTCCCCAGTCCGGCCCAGCCCCCTCTCCTCTTTTCCCTTCGCCTCGGCCCACTCGTGCGCGCTGGCCCAACAACTTCCGCCCGGCCCAGCTTCCCCCTCCACCTTTCCCTCTCACTGGCCGCCCGGGGCAGCACATCAGCTCCTCCCCAACCTCCCGCCCGACACTCCCTCCCAGCGCTGATTGCACCGCCCCGGCCGTCCTCCCTGCGCCCCTGGACCCACCCTGTGCCTTCCCCGCTGTTCCCCCGTGATCTCCTTCCTCTTTTGCGTGCTTGCTTGCACGAAAAGTCCTCCCCCGCTTGGAAACCGAAGCTCCGGTCGCCGCCGCCCGATCGCCGGGCTTTCTTGCCATCAGAGCACCCCTCCCAAGACTATTTAAGCAGCCCCCAGCACCCCCGGCACTCTATTGGCAGTCGTTATAGACCGATTTCCGACCTCCAACCAAGTATAAAACAGACACAATGGAGACACGCACCATAGCTATAGGGCTTATCACTGACTATTTCCAAAAGTTTTGGTGATTGTCCTCTGTGCAGGTACAAGATGGAGAAACACGTGCTATAAGGGTCGGAAATGACCGTTTCGGCTGAACGACACGATTCGGCCGGTTACCCCCCTTAGCCGTATACGAAATCGGGAAGCCATCCACGTTACCGACACTCAAGCAGCGACCGGGATGACACGTAGACGACCGCCACCTCATTCGGGGCCGGTCCAACTCGAAGCCAAGTACCAGGAACTAGCCAGGAGGGCCCACAGGGCAAAGGTTGCATGGGGGAGCGCTGCCAGGCCACAGGGCCCGTTCGGCCGAACGGCCCACTTCGGCCGAACCGCCACAAGAAGTCCACCGCCTCAGCAACCGCCTCGGCACCAAGGCGGTGCTACGTGCCCGTTCGGCCGAACACATCGGTTCGGCCGAACCAGCCACTTCGGCCGAACGGCCCGGAGCCGCCTTGAGCTGCCTTGGCCGCTGCTCCACTCCTCCACCAACCCGGGCCACTATAAATTGAGACCCCTGGTCACCTGCAAGACACACAACACAAGAGTAGAGTGCAGGCGAAGCACTGTTAGTTCTCCACTTGTATCAGTAGAGATAGGGAGAGAGGAGAGGTCAGCGTCCCGGAGAGGAGCCGAAGTATCGGCCCCTCTTCCCGCTGTACCTCTACGGTTGCGACTTCACTTCGAGTAACATCCGGGTCTTGTCTGGTAACTCTTGTATCTCTCTCTGATTAATTGAGCATTCAGTTCTTACTTTTATATGCTTGCTGGTTCTTCGTTCAATGCTTAGTTGTGTAGTATAATTGTATACTAGCTTCTTAGCTTGAGTGCTTATCTGTCTGCAGTAGATAAGTATTAGTCAACTAGTGTAGGCGTGGTGCCTATACTTGAGGCTAACTTAGTTTCTGCCCATCGCAACGGAGGTGGTAGCCGTAAGGTGGTGACAGCCCTTTCGGTCTTCGTAGCCCATCACGTTAGTTCCGGTGTCTTAGGACCCAAGGTTCAGGGTAACCAGCACCCTTTCTCACCCCTTTCTGTGTGTCAGAGGCTCTGTAGTCCCGAAGCAAGTATCTATCTGTATCATCTGATCTGCTCAATCAATCGGTAGAATACCTTTATCAGACCCGTACCCTCTCTACCCTCTTACCTCTTCTCTTCTCTCCTTGTTGTCGTCATCCATCTCATCCATTCCATTTCATCCACACCATCTACCTAGGACAACTTAGTTTAGGATTAGTACACTTCTCGTTCTCCGTGGAAATCGATACCTTGGAATACTCCCGGGTGAAAGCTACATCTGTATCCGTCCGCTTGCGGATTTATCTGTAGGCCGTAAGGAGTGCCAACAAGCTTTCTGGCGCCGTTGCCGGGGAACGGTAGCTATTCTGATTCCGAACCCAAGTTGTCCGTGTATCCCACCACCATCCACCATATGAATTCCACCCTCACCTTACGCCAACACTCAGCTCCAACGGGTGATTGTTTGGAGCCACCACCATCATCACATCCCATATCCACACCCGGCTATGAGCTACGTCCCGGCTTCATAGCCATGGTTCGTGAGCAATCGTTCTCAGGAACGAAGGTTGAGAGTCCATACGCGCATTTGCACGAGTTTGAGCAACTCTGCTCATGCCTGACCATTGCGGCCATGACACAAGAGACACTCAAATGGAAGCTATTCCCGTTTTCACTAGCGGGAGGAGCAAAGAAATGGTACTCTCTGGCTATCAGTACTATGGACGGGAGCTGGGAAGTTCTCAAGGAAAAATTCTGCCTAAACTTCTTCCCAGTCTCCAACATAGCCAGTCTCCGAGCGGAAATCATTAACTTTAAGCAATTAAAGGGAGAATCGTTAGGAGCTGCCTGGGCTCATTTCAAGCAAATACTGGCCTCAGGACCGGACCTAAGCCTACCAGAACCTGTTGTTTTACAACACTTCAGCCTTGGCCTCTGTCCCGTAGCCACCACTTTCTTGGACTCTGCTTCTGGAGGGTCGTTCTTTCATTTGGTCCCTAGTGAAGCGAGGGTAGTCCTGGACCGTATCCTAGACAACACCCCCTACACTGGAATCTATGATGAACTCCCCGATGAAGAAGAGAAGCAGCCTGAACCTGAAGCTAAAAAGCCAATACCAGTCCAATCCAAATCCATTAGCTCGTCCAGTCCATCAGAACCTGAAGCTCATTTCGAACCACAACCATATTCTAGCCCAGACTACTATGATTCACTCTACACCACTCCCTATGATTTTGACGATGATCTATTCGATGACATCGGGAGTGTAACGAGTTTCCCTCGAGAACACCGTGTAGAGCCCATAGATCAAGCCCCCGACAAGGAAGAACTCGAATACCAGAGAGAATACCTTGGACGTCTCTCTGCTATCATGAGTCGGGAGTGGCGAGAAGAGGCCGAAGCCTCAACCGAGGTCGTCAAGATGCCCAGAAAGATTCAAAGGATATACTGTGAGGTCCTGGGCAAAGACAAAGAAATTGGGTATGACCCGAGCCTCGGGATCAACATAATCTCTAGCTCGTTGGTGCACGACCAACTCCCTGGTGTACCTTGGTCATTTTCTCAAAAACGACTAAAATTCACTTCAGGAAGAATCCTGGATTGTTTGGGGATCTTGCGGGTCACACCCGTTAAGATTAACGACCTTGAACTCTTCATGGATTTCCATATCTTCGACCTACCTAGCGACAGCACACATCCCATCTTCATAGGTAGACCAATCCAGAAGATATTGGAAAAGGCACCAACAAATCAGCTAGTAGAGCTCAGGATCGGCAAAGAACTCATCCCTGTCTCCTATTCTCAATCCTTGAACACCCCATTAGAGGCAGACCCCGATCCTGACCCATTAGAGGAAGTTAGGTCAACTCACCTATTAGACCTAGAGCAGCCTATTCCAGAAGAATATCTCCCATTTTTCTCGGAAGAAGAGGAAACACATCCTCCGTTTGAGCTTGACACAAACGAAACTTCAAAACCATCCCCAATCGAGCTCAAACCACTTCCACCTGGACTTAGGTATGCTTTCCTCTTTGGAGATAAGCAAACTCCAGTGGTCATCAGTGATAAGCTCTCCGAACTAGAAACCCAACAACTCATCACCGTCCTGGAGAAGAATCGATCGGTCTTAGGATATTCTCTCCAAGACCTGAAAGGGATTAGCCCAAATCTCTGTACTCATCGCATCCCGATCGATTCTCAAGCAATGCCGTCTCGGGAACCTCAAAGACGGCTGAACAATGCCATGAGAGAGGTCGTGAAAAAGGAAGTTCTCAAGCTCCTTCATGCTGGGATCATCTACCCAGTTCCCAATAGCGAGTGGGTTAGTCCAGTCCAAGTCGTTCCAAAGAAGGGAGGAATGACGGTAGTGCGCAATGACAAGAATGAGCTCATTCCTCAGCGCACTGTTACCGGGTGGCGTATGTGCATAGATTATCGTAAACTCAACAAAGCCACCAAGAAAGACCATTTCCCTCTTCCGTTCATAGACGAGATGCTTGAACGGCTAGCCAAACACTCCTTCTTCTGTTTCCTTGATGGTTACTCTGGGTATCACCAAATCCCAATCCATCCTGAAGACCAGAGTAAAACCACGTTCACATGCCCTTATGGGACGTATGCCTATCGGCGTATGTCCTTTGGGTTGTGTAACGCACCTGCCTCTTTCCAACGTTGCATGATGTCCATCTTCTCTGACATGATTGAGGAGATTATGGAAGTGTTCATGGATGATTTCTAAGTTTATGGAAGGACCTTCACCGAGTGTCTGAAAAATCTGGACAAGGTCCTCCAGAGGTGTAGAGACAAGCACCTCATTTTGAACTGGGAAAAGTGCCATTTTATGGTGCGAGAGGGTATTGTCTTAGGACATCGGGTGTCAGAATGTGGAATCGAGGTAGACAAGGCAAAAATAGAAGTGATTGAGCAACTTCCACCTCCCACAAACGTTAAAGGAATCCGAAGCTTCCTTGGTCATGCCGGATTCTATAGGCGCTTCATCAAAAACTTTTCCTAGATATCTCGGCCCTTGACCAATCTTTTAGCCAAAGATGCCCCCTTCATTTTCAATGAGGAGTGTTACGCCACTTTTCACACCCTCAAGAAGGCACTCATTTCCGCTCCCATTATCCAGCCTCCCGACTGGAGCATCCCATTTGAAATCATGTGTGATGCGAGCGACTATGCCGTAGGAGCTGTGCTGGGCCAAACTAAGGACAGGAAGCACTATGCTATCTCATACGCTAGCAAAACGCTCACTGGCCCTCAGCTCAACTACGCGACCACAGAAAAGGAACTCTTAGCGGTCGTATTTGCTATAGACAAATTCCGGTCCTACCTAGTCGGGGCCAAGGTCATAGTCTATTCAGATCACGCTTCTCTGAAGTACCTTCTAACCAAGAAGGATGCAAAGCCGAGACTCATCCGCTGGGTTCTGCTACTCCAGGAGTTCGACATCGAGATAAGAGATAAGAAGGGAGTAGAGAACTCAGTGGCTGACCACCTGTCCCGAATGGAAGTACCATCTGATCTTCCGATCGACGATTAATTGCGGGATGACACGCTCCTTAAGGTCACCACTGGCGATCCGTGGTACGCTAACATAGTAAACTTCATGGTCACGGGGTATGTCCCTCCTGGAGCAAATAAGAAGAGACTAGCTTATGAGAGCCGACTCCATCTCTGGGATGACCCATACCTCTTCCGGATATGTAGTGACAGACTCCTCAGAAGGTGCATCCCTGCACATGAGGCATATAAAATCCTAGAGAGGTGCCACGCAGCTCCGTACGGAGGACACTACGGTGCATTCCGGACCAATGCTAAAGTCTAGCAGAGCGGATTTTATTGGCCCAGCATGTACGAAGATGCAAGAACATTCATCATGCGATGCCCCCGCTGTCAGAAACACGGAAACATTAACACTAGAGGTGCGATGCCACTCACTAGCAATCTCCAAGTAGAAATTTTCGATGTTTGGGGAGTGGACTTCATGGGTCCCTTCCCAATTTCCGAGGGTTGCCAGTTCATCCTAGTGGCAGTAGACTATGTCTCTAAGTGGGTGGAAGCTCTACCTTGTGCAGCCGCCGATTCTAGGAACGCGAGACGAATGTTTCATTTGTACATCTTTCCGCGTTTCGGCGTTCCTAGGATAGTCATTAGTGATGGCGGATCCCATTTCATCGATTCAGCCTTTCGTAAGTATCTTTCAAGTCTGGGGGTGCAGCATAATGTTGCTACACCCTATCACCCTCAGACTAGCGGTCAAGCAGAAACATCAAACAAACAAATCAAAAATATTCTGCAGAAGACCGTAAATGAGATGGGTAGGCAATGGAAGGATAAACTCCCGGATGCACTCTGGGCATATCGTACGGCCTATAAGACGCCCATAGGCATGACCCCATATCAGCTAGTATATGGCAAGACCTGCCACTTACCAGTAGAGATGGAGTTCAAAGCTCACTGGGCCATTAGGAAGTGGGGTATGAACCTTCCAGCTGCCGGCCTCACGCGGAAGATCCAATTGGCCGAATTAGATGAAATGAGGGAACGAGCTTACCACAGCTCTCGGCTATATAAGGAACGGACCAAGAGATGGCATGATAAGAGAATCAAGGTCAAGACGTTCAAGCCGGGAGATAAGGTCCTCGTTTTCAACTCTCGTGTCAAACTTTTCGGTCACGGGAAGTTGAGGAGCAAGTGGGACGGCCCATTCACAGTAATCAATGCTGCATCTCATGGGGCCGTCACTTTGCAAAGCGAGGACAGAAACACCTTTAAGGTCAACGGACAGCGGTTGAAGGTTTTCCTAGAACCAGAACCTCCGCCACTCGACGAATTAGATGTCGTCGAGTTCATAGAACTCTGAGCCCCATCCGTCTTTAGATAGAGCACCGTTTAGTTCAGTTTAGTTTGGTGTGTTAGTTCATTGTGTGATTCATTTATTTTGCTTAGATTCATGATTAGGGTGCTCTGAATTTTCCCTTCCAATCATTTGTTCCAAATTTTAGTTCGAAGAATAAATAAAATTAGGGTTGAATGCAAAACGAATAAAATTGTCGCTCCGGTTGGTGCATTTGAACCAACCGGAGATTGCCCTGTTTAACGAAAAGATACATGAGTACAGGCATGACACAGTGGAGGAACAGGACGAGAACGAGCAGGCCGACCAGCTGACTCAGTACCTTTCAAGGTTGAATCCCTACCAGTGAAGAGTCCAAGCTTGGGGGAGCACCCCCATCAGGTACGTTCCGAATTACTCAGCACTTTGGTCATTCAATTGAAAATACTTCCCTTGAATAAAATTAACTCTCAACCATGCATGGAATGAATCATATGCCTCTAACTTTGGAAATGATGAATGGTTGCTCTGTCATTAATTTTGCTAGTACTTTGTTGCAACTAGTTGCTTGACTATGCTTGAGTTATTTGGCATGAGTAGAAATGAACCTGAAAACCTTGTGGGAGCATGTGCCTTATTCCAAGTCTAGGTTGTTGTGGGGATTGATATAGTGATACTTTGGTTGAATTCTATTTCTGCTCTTAGTATGGTGAAAATCTCGGATGATTATGCTTTTAAAAATAAAACAAAGTTCCTCATTGGTCATAATACCTACCAGAGCCGTATGATACGATTAGTTCTAAACTTTCTACCATATGCTGCTTGTCATCTTAGTGAGTTTTGTCAAATTGTTGTGACCTTAGTGAGGAATCTTTCATGCTTCTAAGATCGAGTTTCACATACACTCCACCTCTCACTTGCAATTCCTACATTGGGAGTTAGCAAAACCATGCCACCATCCATTCTATAAAAAATTTCATGCTCTTTGATTCCCTCTCTGAATATCTTTGAAGTAGAGGCATGGGCTATGCAAAAGAAAAAGAAAAGCATGCCAAGTGGCATGGCAAAAATATGAGAAAAAGAAAAGCATGCCAAGTGGCATGACAAAAATATGAATAAAAGATAGCCCATGCTCTCGAAAAATAAATCAAGGAGAGGAAGAATCATTCCATGAAAGTCCACATATTCCACTCCACATATTCCACACACTTGCACTTCTCGATCTAGAGTATGATTTGATTTTCCTAAGATCCGGTCTTTGACTTAGCAAAATATAAGATGCTTGTATGCCTTCATCCTTTGTCCCTGAGCCACACAAAAAGCCAAATTAGATGTTAGGATGAAAAGAAGGCAAAGCCTTTGGTAAGGATTCAAATACACTTGAGCGATTGAGTGAGCCAATGAGGAACAATTTATCTTTTCACAAAAGGGTGAAAAACGCCGAGATAGGATCCTGAAAAGAGTAGAGTGGAATAAACCTAAGTTAACCTGTTCATCCTTTCAACCACCCAAGATAAGGAAATTGCTATAAGCCCCATAGGTAAAATGGTGAATTATACCTTGCTAGTAATTCAAGTAAAAATTTGAGTACTACTTGTTTATAAAGTTACCTGCAAGAGAAATGACATTGTAGCAACTCCTGATCCACCGAGCCTAAGTTTTTATCTTTGCTCGAGGACGAGCAAAGAGCTAAGCTTGGGGGAGCTTGTTGGCGGTCGTTACAGACCGATTTCCGACCTCGAACCAAGTATAAAACAGACACAATGGAGACACGCACCATAGCTATAGGGCTTATCACTGACTATTTCCACAAGTTTTGGTGATTGTCCTCTGTGCAGGTACAAAATGGAGAAACACGTGCTATAAGGGTCGGAAATGACCGTTTCGGCCGAACGACACGATTCGGCCGGTTACCCCCCTTAGCCATATACAAAATCGGGAAGCCATCCACGTCATCGACACTCAAGCAGTGACCGGGATGACAAGTAGACGACCGCCACCTCATCCGGGGCCGGTCCAACTCGAAGCCAAGTACCAGGAACTAGCCAGGAGGGCCCACAGGGCAGAGGTTGCACGGGGGAGCGCTGCCAGGCCACAGGGCCCGTTCGGCCGAACCGCCCCCAGAAGTCCACCGCCTCAGCAACCGCCTCGGCACCAAGGCGGTGCCACGTGCCCGTTCGGCCGAACACATCGGTTCGGCCGAACTAGCCACTTCGGCCGAACGGCCCGGAGCCGCCTTGAGCTGCCTTGGCCGCTGCTCCACTCCTCCACCGACCCGGGCCACTATAAATTGAGACCCCTGGTCACCTGCAAGACACACAACACAAGAGTAGAGTGCAGGCAAAGCACTGTTAGTTCTGCACTTGTATTAGTGGAGATAGGGAGAGAGGAGAGGTGAGCGTCCCGGAGAGGAGTCGAAGTGTCAGCCCCTCTTCCCACTGTACCTCTACGGATGCGACTTCACTTCGAGTAACATCCGGGTCTTGTCTGGTAACTCTTGTATCTCTCTCTGATTAATTGAGCATTCAGTTCTTACTTTTATATGCTTGCTGGTTCTTCGTTCAATGCTTAGTTGTGTAGTATAATTGTATACTAGCTGCTTAGCTTGAGTGCTTATCTGTTTGCAGCAGATAAGTATTAGTCAACTAGTGTAGGCGTGGTGCCTATACTTGAGGCTAACTTAGTTTCTGCCCATCGCAACGGAGGTGGTAGCCGTAAGGTGGTGACAGCCCTTTCGGTCTTCGTAGCCCATCACGTTAATTCCGGTGTCTTAGGACCCAAGGTTAATGGTAACCGGCACCCCTTCTCACCCCTTTCTGTGTGTCGGAGGCTCTGTAGTCTCGAAGCAAGTATCTATCTGTATCCTCTGATCTGCTCAATCAATCGGTAGAATACCTCTATCAGACCCGTACCCTCTCTACCCTCTTACCTCTTCTCTTCTCTCCTTGTTGTCGTCATCCATCTCATCCATTCCATTTCAACCACACCATCTACCTAGGACAACTTAGTTTAGGATTAGTACACTTCTCGTTCTCCGTGGAAATCGATACCTTGGAATACTCCCGGGTGAAAGCTACATCGGTATCCGTCCGCTTACGGATTAATCTGTAGGCCGTAAGGAGTGCCAACACACTCCACCAACACTTCCCGAGCCCTTGAGCCAACACAACACCCCCACCCGAGCTCCCCGACGCATTGCAGCGCCGCCCGAGCTCCGACCATCGTCGATCCTCCACCACAGCGCCGCTCCGGCCGAATCAACCCCACCAGGAGCTTCGCGCGTTGGTAAGCATCGCCCGGAGCCACTCCCCGAGCATCTCCCGCCCCCGTTGGTGCCCCCTAACACGCGCTTGTTCTCGCCGGAGCTCCGCCGCCTCTACTCATCGTCGTTCTCCCCCCCTCCGCAGCGCTAGCGTCGACCTGAACACCCCTGGTGGACTCATCGTAACCCACTGAGTCTGTAGGGCCAAACCGGGTCGCAAATGGAGGACCCTAGCTCGGATTTGAGCTCACTCCGGCGAAGGACCGCCGCGGGAACCGGCGCCGCCGCCACGTTTCTTCCCCGGCCATCGGATCTTGATCCAACAGCTCGCCCATGCAGCCCCGCCCGAGTCAAACCCAGCGTACCGGTTAGCTCTGACCATTTTGTAAATAAGCCCCTCCACTTTTTAAATTAGAACCCGCGGTTCACTCCTATTCAAAAGAAATTACAGTTAGGTCCTTTACTTTTGGAAAACCCCCTGAGCTTTTGAGAATTTGAACCCACAGTCCTGTTTAAGTAATTTCACGCGTAAGCCCTCGAGTTTTTATATAAAATTATGTTTAGGTCCCTATTTTCTTTCAGATAAGCCCCTGGAAACTTTAAAACTTGTCAGTAGGTCCCTGGAACTTATAAAACCCATATCTTTTTCGTTTTAGCTCCGATTAGTGTGATTTTCGCGCTCATGTGTTCGTAGTGAAGCGTAGAATATTTCGAGAACCTTTATTTGTACTGTTTCTACTGTTTGGTGTATTGTTCTAATAGAATTATATTTTCTTGTATGTATTGGTATGCGTGTATGCTAGTGTGGTGCTTCGTGTCCAGTCGGTGAGCCGTTAGCTTTGGAGTTCAAGTTCGGTGAGGACTTTCCGGAGTAGGACTCACAGCAGCAGCAACAGCAGCACTTTGAGGAAGGCAAGTTATAACACAGACAATCCTTTCTACCTAAACACCCTTTTTACATTCATTTACTTTCATATGCATGTCTCTAAATTGTAGTTCTATTAAGGTTGTACCTAGTTTGTATACTCCTGTCCTTGTTACCTTGGGATTAATGCATATGGGTAGAGTCTTTGCTATGCGCAGCTACTGTCACCATTATTTAATTGTTAATATTGACTTAATGTTTCACTTCGATGTTAATGATAAAACTTACTTTTTAGCAACATGGTTTAGGGAACTAGAGCATGTGTTGTGTGCTTTGCTCCAGTGTCTCTCCCTAACGTCCGGTTCTTAAAGCGGCAACCCAGGAGCCTGTCGCCACCGCTAGAACTATTATGGCTCTGGTCTTGGTCAAGTAACTTGTATATCTCTAGCTTGCCAGTGGTTACCGACAGGCCGATGACATTGTGGAAGGCAAGGTACGGGGTATTTCCGGATTCCACCGAGGACGGGTGATCCGTTGGCTATGTCTCGTTAGGCACAATCTCGTGCTGGGAGTCCCTGCGATGGGGAACTCCACATGTTGCGCATGGATGGGTGTGATGCCCGCGCTCTGGACGCCATCGACCCCCCTATGGTGTGACTCCGTAGGCGTACGTCGATCTTGGTGCTTATGGTCTTACCGCCTTCTATTACCACTGCGGCTACTATCTTGTTAGGGTGTCTTGTGAAAAGCCTCGTAGCGTCCCTATGAGGTCACACCTCGGAAGTGTGATTTGTGAGGTGTGATCCACCTCCGCATGGTTGGGTTTAAAGTTCCATGAACTTTTACGCGACTGGTGGGTAAAGGGTGAAACCTCTACAGAGTGTAAAATCTATCATGATAGCCTTGGTCAGGCTCACGAGAGGCTTGGATCCTTTTTTATTAGAAGATGATGTTTATTTATGTTTAATGTCACTTATACTTTATTAATTGGGTTGCAACTAGGTTTCATCCACTTGTAGTAAAATGAACCCACTAAAAATGCTAATGCAGTTAAGCCGTGTCTAGCCTTATTTTGAGCGTTCATACCCGTGCTATAATTGCTAAGTAATTGTTTTACTTACACTTGCCATTATTCAACAAAATCCCGGATGGGTAACAGATTAGGCTGTGCATGAGACTGCTGCTGAGTTCCCTGAGGACCTGCCGTACTTTTGAGTTGCGCTCTCCCAGTCAGAGTCCCTGTGAACTGTGGTTCCGCTCTAGTTGAGAGTTATAGACAACCGCTGTAATAATCATTTATGATATACTCTAATGTAAACTATTTTATTTCGAGCATTTGTACTCTGTTTATCATATTTGTTCGCTGTATGTGTTCTGTGGACTTCCTGGGCACACATATGGCCGCATTCGGGTTTTGTGAAAATTCGGGTGTGACAAATTACTTTAAATTAGAAAAGCTAGTTAAGGTGAGCATTAATCAAATTAATATTATTTTATAAATCCAAGGTATAACTCTAATTAAATGCTATTCTACAAACATGCTTAAATATAATTAACCAAATTAATAAGTGTTATAGAAAACCGATATGTAAACCCTGATTTGCTTTTATTAGGAAAAGGCATTTAAATAGATATCAATCAAATTAATTTCAAACTAAATTATAAAGATACATATTATGACAAACATCAGTACTAATGCGTAGTTTAAGTTGACATTAATCTAACGCAACAAAAATGGATTAAATCGGAGCTAAGACGTGGAATCTATGGGTTAAACAAGGTTGCAGGGACCTATTCGTAATTGACTAATGCCGGTAGGTGTTAGCTCACAAGATTGCAAAGACTCGGGGGAATAGCCGCTGAGAATAGAATGTTCCTCGGGATTAGATCTATAAAACAACGCGGCTTGGATTGGATCTAAAGGAATCAAAACCTTCTAGGGGGTTATTCGCAAAAGCTCCATCGTCTTCCCCATGGCCGTCGGGCGAGTCTCGGCGTCCTGCTCGCCGGCGATTGGCTGTCTAGGGGCCGTAGGCGAGAAGTGGAACAGGGAGAGGAGGTTGAGGGGAGTTCATAGAGGTGCTCACCACTGGTGGAGGCACGAGGAAGCGGTCGGATTTCGGCTTGCGGCGGAGACCATGGCCGACGGCGAGCGGCTCAGGCGGTGGAGCTCCTCCAGTGGCCGGTTGGGGATGGCGACCGGCGGTTGAGGTGCACGGCGGCGATGCGCATCTCATGGTGGTGTTCGTTCTCTCCGGCGATGACCGAGTCGGCTGGACTCCATGGCCAATCTCCGGGGGTGGCAGCTTCCCGGGGCGGAGCTCCTCCGGTGGACAAACGGCGGCGAGAAGGGGTGGTGTGGGGCCAGGATCCCTAGGGCCACTCATCTAAGGAATTAAACTACTCGATATGGAGAGTTATGATCCGACTGCTTCGGACTAGCCAGATAAGGTATAGGACGATGTAGTCAAGTAGTAAAACTACTCGTATTCGAATAGTATACATGATAGATTACCTTATTGTAACCTTCCAGGTCGGATACGAGTAGTCTTTGTAATCGATTTGTAACTCTGCTCCCCGAGTATATAAGGGGGAGCAGGGACCCCCTCAAAACAACTCAACTCACGTGCAATACAATCAAGCACACAGGACGTAGGGTATTACGCTACTCGCGACCTGAACCTGTCTAAATCTTTGTGTTGTTCGTGCACTGTCGTTCCTAGAACTCGGCGAGACCCACAAATCTACTCTCTGGGGTACCCCCAGATAGACGTGCTCGATATAAATCATCGACACTTGGCGCCCACCGTGGGGTGGCTCGCCGAAAGCTCACCATCAGGGACAATGGGATTCACCACCTTCAAGATCGCCTTCGTCGAGGAAGGAGCCACCTTCGTTTTCGGTGCATGGACCTTCATCGCCGAAAGCGATGGTAGGTTCACGAGCTACCTTGCGAACAACCCCGGCCCCTACTCGACGACTACTCCCAATTCAACCTCGGCTCCAATTCCGAGTTTGATCCTAACTCCAAGTTCGCTCGGGACTCCCCAAGTCGAGTTCGGGTACAACTCGACTCCAAGTATGGAAAGAGCAGGGAACTCCAAGTTGGCCACGCCATCGGACAACCCCCAGATCGACTCCCGCTCGAACTCTCCAACGTAGCGCATTCATATAAACAGAGGCATACCACAAAAGTAGATACAAGGATGACTCAGGAGCCCCACTCAAAGGCAGATCACCACGACGACCTCGAGCTGGCATCAACGCCATCGAGGGACAATGACAATGATTTCACCATCCTGCTAAGTGATGCTCCTGATAACGTCGCGCGCCTACACCATCACGCTCACTTCAACACCAAGTTCGTGTTGGAGGAACCACTCGTTCGCCTCCAGTCTGGGCTAGTTGTAACCAGAACACTAGGAGGACTAGCTGTTCACTAGCCTGGAACGATTCCGGCCGACACTTGTCGGGACAACGATTCAAGACTTGCCGCTGTCATACTGGAGGAACTGCCCTTCCAAGACGGCAAGACTACGTCGCTCATCACTTGAACTGAAAGCTCAAGCGACAACTTCTCAACCACTCAGATCGTCCTTTGCAAACAAGACCCAAGTCGTCAAGTGTTCATGGCTGGCAATGAGGACCAAGGCACTCAATACGACCGCGAGCTGATCAGCGACGTATCAGAAGAGGAACGCACTGCTGACGGAGAAACAACGGAGCAAAAGACCTCGCGCCCAGCAAGGAACGCCAAGCACAAGCAGAGGCGTCTTAACACCGCGATACGCGCCAACGCCATACGAAACCTTACACAGGATTTCGATATGGTCGGGGACCAGTTAGTATACCAAAACGCGCCATTAAACATCTCTGTCGCAGCAGAACTCGTCAGGGCCATGCCCGACACCCCTGCCGTCAGACAAGTACTCTCACTCCTCGACACAGCTCAGAAGGCTACGAACCAAGCGAATCCTAAGCACCACACACCAGATACCAGACGCCAGTCGCTGAGAGGCCTCCCCCACATGAAGCCTCAATCGCTACCACAGGAGGACATCGATGTGACCGAGACGCTGATCGCAATCACCAGCAAGGGAGAGGACGCAATAACAACGAAGACGATGCAAGGCCACGAGATCAAGACCTTCGCAACATCATCAATGACAACCGTGATGCCCGCTCTGTCATCCAGTCGAGTCAACAGCTGCGCGTGAAATCCGAACTCAGTCGTCGCACAGACTACGACCGCAACTATGGGCCTCCACCCATCACAATTACAGAAACTGACCACGCGATCAGGAACGTCATCACGATCGTCACGAAGAACGTCGCAACGATCGCCAAGGAGAGCATCGTAATGATCGTCACCGACACCAAGAGTCCTCAAATTACGATGACCGACCTCCCCGAAACCACAATCCTGGACGACAATACGGCTCCGACCACAGCACCTCTAGCTTACGGAGTGATTGTTCACCAAGTGATAAATATGACAGCTTCCTAGCTTATTCCAGGCGCATAAAAGAAATCCAATGGCCAAGCGACTTCAAACCTACAGGAATTGAAAAGTTCACAGGCAAGCAAGACCCTGAACAATGGCTCCGAATCTACTCAACAGCCATCCAGATGGCTGGGGGATCCAACGACATCAAAGTCAGCTACTTCCCCATTATGCTAGATACCACGCCCCTGACATGGCTCGAGGGCCTCCGCTCCGGGTCCATCGACTCCTGGGACGATCTCACTAGGAAATTCACTACCAACTTCCAGGGAACCTGGGCTTGGCCCGGAACCCACTATGAACTGGCAGCTTGCAAGCAAGGAAAAGGAGAAACCTTGTGAAAATACATCAAGAGATTCTTCGATAAAAGAGCTACAATCGTGGATATCTCTGACCGGGAAGTAATCAACTGCTTTCATGATGGTCTCTACACCCGGGAATTACACCGTGAGTTCGGCCGACGTCGTCCGGAAAACATCAGCGAGCTACGATGCATTGTCGCTGAATGGGCAGACCAAGACGAGTGAGCGGGAGCGCTTTGACAGACATCACGATAACAACACCAACAATCACAACAAAGACAATGGCGACTGACGCAATGACCGCCCAAACAACCGGGATTTCAATCGCGAGAATAGGAAGCGCAAGCCAGACAACACAGTCGCGGCAGTCCAGTGCCCTAGTCGTACGACTCGTTCAGCGGCAGACGTCATGAACGGTCCTTGCCCATACCACCCCAATGGCAAGCACACAATGGCAAAATGCTTCCACCTAAAGGAGGAGTTCGACAAGCAAACACCAGATGCTTCCAAAACCGACAAGAAAAGGGAAGACAAAAACGATAAAGACCCTGGCAATAACTTTCCAAATGTCGAGAACGTCGTAGCTATACTATTCAGTGGAGAAACTCTGAACCGGTCGAAGCGCGCCAAGAAGCTCACCCTGCGAGAGATCATGGCGATAGAGCCTGCCACCCCAACATACTTAAGGTGGTCAGAAGTGCCTATGACATTCTCTAGAACAGACCAATGGACCAACTTTGCAAATCCTGGGAGATATCCTCTGGTTTTAAACCCAGTCGTGGCGCAAGCCAGACTGACTAAAGTACTCATCGATGGAGGCAGTGGGCTCAATGTCATCTTCGCAAACACGTTCAAGAAGATGGGCCTAGACATTACAAAATACCTCAAGCCTACAGAAGCTCCATTCTATGGCATTGTTCAAGGCAATGCAGCAATCCCTCTGGATCAGGTCACACTACCAGTTACCTTCGAGACGGAAGCAAACTTCAGAACCGAGTACATCGGGTTGACAAGAACGCAAAACCCAAAAAATAACAGTTGACAAGAACGCAAAACCCAAAAAATAGCGCATCTGACGATTTGCACAAGATAGACGTGAGGCAATAAAAGAAGAACTCGCCAAACTACTCGCCGCAGGCTTCATCAAAGAAGTCTTCCATCCTTAGTGGTTGGCCAATCCAGTGTTAGTTCAGAAGAAAAAACAACAACGAGTGGCTGATGTGTGTCGACTACACAATTTTTGAACAAGCACTGCCCAAAAGATGTCATGGGACTCCCACGCATTGATCAAGTCGTGGACTCCACTACAGGATGCACACTGCTCTGTTTTCTGGACTGCTATTCAGGATACCATCAGATAGCACTAAAGAAAGAAGATTAGATCAAAACATCTTTCATCACCCCCTTCGGTGCTTACTGCTATACAACTATGTCTTTTGGATTGAAGAATGTCGGCGCCACATATCAGCGAGCCATACAAACATGCCTATCCAAACAAATTGGGCGCAATGTAGAGGCATATGTTGATGATGTGGTCGTCAAAACAAGGCAGATAGAACATCTCATCAATGACCTTCAAGAAACATTCAACAACCTTAGAACATTCCGTTGGAAACTTAACCCAACCAAATGTATCTTCGGTGGCATCGAAGATACATTTGGTTCATGGTCAGTAACAGGGGCATCGAAGCCAATCCGGCAAAGATTTCAGCAATCCTTACAATGCAAGCACCGAAGAACGTAAAAGATGTCCAGAAGATGAAAATAGGTTCATCTCAAGACAAGGGGAAAAGGGCCTCCCTTTCATCAAGTTGCTTAAAAAGCAGGATAAGTTTTTATGGACGAATGAAGCACATATGACATTCGAAGAACTCAAAACATATCTATCCACTCCGCCAATACTCACAGCACCTGTGAAGGATGATCATCTCTATTTATACATTGCAGCGACAACCCATGTGGTCAAAAGACAAGAGGACGGCCATGTATTCCCAGTACAGCGGCCAATTTACTACATCAGTGAAGTACTCTCTGAGTCCAAGATTCTTTATCCGTAAATCCAAAAATTACTCTACGCCGTCTTCATCACATCACGAAAGCTACGACATTATTTCCAAGCTTTTCACATCACAGTCGTAACTAAATTCCCGCTAAGCGAAATCCTCAATAATCCAGACGCAACAGGTCGAATCTGCAAATGGAAGGCCGAAATTGGAGCATACCACCTTTACTTCACATCTCAAACAACCGTCAAGTCTCAGGCTCTTGCTGCCTTCACGGTTGAATGGACAGAAATTCAAAATTCTACGACAACCACTCGACCTGAGCACTGGGTCATGTATTTTGATGGGTCACTTAAACTTGAAGGAGGAGGTGCAGGCATACTTCTTATATCTCCTAAAGGAGATCAACTTAAATACGTTCTACAAATCCTGTTTCAGGTCACCAATAATGAAGCAGAGTATGAGGCTATGCTGCACGGGCTCCGCCTGGCTGCATCACTCGGTATCAAGCGACTTGTTGTTTATGGCGATTCGGCTGTGGCCATCAACCAAGTTAATAAAGACTGGGACGCTTCTAAAGAGACAATGGATGCCTACGTTCATGAGGTTCGTAAATTAGAATGAAACTTTCTAGGCCTGGAGTTTCACCACGTCGTTCGTGACTACAACGTCGCAGCAGATGCCCTGTCAAAGCTAGGATCTCAGCGAGCCGACGTCCTAGCAGAAATATTTGTCCAAGAACTACTCCATCCATCCATTAAAGGACCAGCACGAGCTGAAACCATGCAATCCCAGTCCCAGCCAGAAACACAGATCATGGTAATCGACACTGACTGGATGACTCCTTTCATCGAGTACTTGAAAGACCACAAATTGCCAAAGCAGAAGCCAGAGAAAATACGTATTCAACGACGAGCTGCTAATTACGTAGTAGTGGACAATGTACTCTATAGGCGTGGGGATTCGGCCAACATCTTAATGAAATGCATCACAATTGATCAAGGAAAAGCCCTACTACAAGAAATTCATAGCAGGGTGTCAATATCGTGGTCTATTCTGAGTGTATGCGGATTCTCTTTTTTCCTCCCTCTTTTTCTGTTGTCCTTCTTCTGCTCGATCACCCCCTCCTTTTTTCGTGGACAATGTACTCTCGACCGAGGTGGAGCTTTCCCCATTCCGTGGGTTGCTCGAGGCTCGGTCCCCAGGCCTCGACCGAAGCGGAGTTCTCCGATTCGCTCGAGGGGTCGGTCTCCTCGAGCAAAGCGGAGATTTTGGTTTGCGTCGAGGCACGCTGCGGGGCGTCTTGGCTGGGCCTTCAGTCGTTGCTGGGCCGTGGGCCTTAACTTCCGTTTCTTTTTCTGGTTACTTGGACAAGATTAATGTTTACTGGGCGGTTATCCCATAGGTTTTGGTACCCCTAATGACTGCCCCCGACAAATGTCTTGTTAGGGTGTCTTGTGAAAAACATTGTAGCGTCCCTATGCAATCACACCTGAGAAGTTTTGATATGCGTGGTTGGGTGCAAAGTTCTTTTGGACTTTTACGCGACTGGTGGGTAAAGGGCGAAACCTTTACAGAGTGTAAATCTATCATGATAGCCTTGCTCAGGGTCACGAGCAGCCTGGATCTTTTTTTATTAGAAGATGATGTTTATTTATGTTTAATGTCACTTATACTTTATTAATTGGGTTGCAACTGGCTAATGCAGTTTAGCCGTGTCTAGCCTTATTTTGAGCCTTCATATATCGTGCTATACTTGCTAAGTAAATGTTTTACTTACACTTGCTATTATTCAACAAAATCCCGGATGGGTGACAGATTGGGATGCGCATGAGTCTGTTGCTGAGTTTCCAGAAGATCTACCGTACTACTGAGTTGCGTTCTCTCAGTCAGAGTCCCTCTGGATTGCGGCTCCGCTTAGTTTGAGAGTTATAAGTCTTCCGTTGTATTGGTTACTTTATTTATGTTGCACTCTGATGTAAAATCTATTTATTCAAGTATCTATTCGAGCATATGTACTCTGATTTCGATATTTGTAAGCTGTATGTGTTCTGTGGACATCTTGGGCACACATATGGCAGCATTCGGGTTTCTGTGTAAATCCGGGTATGATAGATTTTGTTCTAGAAACTCGTCATTTCGCATTGGGCCTTTGTGGAAGGCTCCAGCACAACTAGGAGGGATGTTCCTAGTATAAGTAGCACTTGTATGCCTGGTGGAAACCCTAACCACGAATTGAACTCAGAAAAATAGAGAAGCCAAGTGCTCTTATCCTTAGGGTTGTGCCATTGCTGCCCCCTTGAGGATTGGGAGTTTTCTCTACCATTTGTTCTTGTGTTTCCTTGTGATTTGCAAGAGCATCACCTCTACCTTTGCGTGGTTCAGGTAAGGCATCGACCAAATCATGTGGTTGGGCGAAATCATTTGTCACAGGTGGTTGTTCGAGCAGCTGTTGGTGCCATCGGTTCGTCAGGTTGCACAGGTCAAGTTATCCCCCACGATCCTACATGAGAAGATTGGGCAAGTCCCCGCATCAGACCGCCCTATCCATCCATTGAAATCCTCCACGTTCAAGTATTATATCGTAGGTCTACCAGCACAGATTTGCCCAACAGATTGTACTGTAGGGTTTGGCCATTAATCTTACTTTAGAAGTTATATTATAGAGTTATGCTCTCTACCCTAACCTACATAATCTTCGTGTCCTTGGGTGACATAGTTAGAACGTTCCTCCACACACATTTCCTATGGATTCAACACCTTGGAATACTCCAGGGTGAAAGCTATATTGGTATCTATATGCTTTTGGATTTATTCATGGCGTGAGAAATACCAACACACTTTCTGGTGACGTTGCTGAGGAATAGTTGCTGTATTAATCTTAGAACCTTGTCACCCTTGTATCTTTCTTAATACATTTTCCTTTCCTTTTATATATTTTCTTACATTATCATGGAGTTTCAATCCATTCAAAATCCTTTTTTTACAAATGGAAGAGTTCTATGAGCCATTTCTGTCTGCCTATATCGCACACCTTGTTATGATATGTGCCCAGTTTTTGTAGCCATGGTTTAGGAACAATCTTTCTCAAGAAGTGATAGTGAAAACCCATAGCTTTTAGTATTTGAGTATGTGTTTAAACCTCATTATTTGCTGTGTGCACCATGACACCAGAGCACATCAAGCTCTATGAAGAACAATGGAGATATATTACAACACCACTAGATTTGCACTTTTGTGCAACACCTCATCTAAGATTTTTCATGCTCGGGGCTTGGCACGCGCGGCGACTAGGCATTACCTCGTGTCGCTCGGCCGACCTCACAGGCTTGGGGGCTGGCGTGGGCGACGACTCGGTGTTCGTCCCATCACTCGGTTGACCACGCACGCTCGGGGCTAGTGCGCGCGGCGACTTGGCGTTCGTACCATGGCGTGGCCGACCTTGCATGCTTAGGAGCTGACACGGGCAGCGACTCGACGTTCCTCCTGCCATGTGGCCGACCTTGCATGCTCAGAAGCTGGCGTGCGTAGCCACTTGACATTACCTCGCGTCGCTAGGCCGACCTTGCACGCTCAGGGGCTGGCGCAGGCGATGACTCGGCGTTCATCCCATCGCGCGGCTGTCCTCGCATGCTCAGGGGCTGGCGCAGGCGATGACTCGGTGTTACCTCGCGTTGCTCTGCCAACCTAGCATGCTCGGGGGCTGGCGCAGGTGGCAACTCAGCAATACCTTGTGTCACACGGCCGACCTCGCACGCTTAGGGTTAGTGCGCGCGGTGACTCGGCGTTCGTACCGTGGCACGGCCAACCTCGCATCCTCAGGGGCTGGCACGGGTGGTGACTCGATGTTACCTCGCGTCGCTCGGCCGACCTCACACGCTCGGGGGCTGGCGCGGGCAGTGACTCAGCGTTTGTCCCGTCGCGCGGCCGACCTTGCATGCTCGGGGGATAGCACGCATGGAGACTCGTCGTTACCTCACGTCACTCGTCCGACCTCGCATGCTTGGGGCCTAGGCGCCAGATTTTGGATGGCGCGTTCAAGGAACCCTGCCACACCTTGCATGCTCGGGGGCTGGGCATCGGATTTTGGTGGCAACATGCTTTCACCTAGCTTTTTTTCGACAATACATTGTCCGACTTATCAGTCCTAACTTTCTAGGTGATAGCATGTTTTTACCTACTTTTTATTGCAACATTTTGTCTTACTTCTTTTTTTGGAGCCTTGTCCCGCTTATACTAACCAACCCAACACTTGGGCACTACTGTACATACAGTGCTCCTGATCGTCGCATTGTATCCAGTCCTCATGAGAACTGGTCGACCACCTTGAAGGGATTCGCCGTCGTGTTGGGGTACTCTTCCTTTTTGGAGTATCGCCCACCCTTGTGCCGACCATGTGTTGAAGCACTTTTAGCTGACTACATTGGCCTCGTTTCTTCATCAATAGCTCGACGCGCGCCTGCACGTTGCTCGGGGGCTTGTGGGATATGGGTACCACTGGGCCCACTATCAGAGGAGACTACGTCGACCTAGGCCCACGCTTGATAAGGTTGTGGGCCGACCCCTAGGCGGCCCAAGAGGGATCTCCGACTTGGCGGACAAGCTGCCGACGGTGCGGCTGGATATCTCGGGATATCTTGTTGTAACCGATTCGGATATATTCCTTAGTCGTAATCCAATAGGTTTAGATTGAAACCAACTTGTAAACTCTAGTCCGTCACCCTATATAAGGCAGCCTAGGGCAACCCCATGAGGGACATCGAAGAACCAATATGCCATCCTGTAAGTCTTTGCTCGTCCTTGCTTCCTTATGCTTGGCCGAGTTCCAGCAAGACAAACATAAACACCGACACATGACGTAGGGTATTATACTGATGCAAACCCGCTAGGGTTTATGCCCGATCTTTCGATGAGAGGCGTGGGGGATAACTTGATTGGAGGAGACGACGTTGACGGCCCATCTACAACCTTCCAAAGACTGTGCCTTAGCAACCGATACACCACCTCCTATGGATATCGTGATCTTGTAGAAGCACGTCACCCAGTTCTGTCTTGCAAGCAATCGAAGAACTAGCAAGAACAAGTATCGAACAAGTAGTGAAATTACTAGATGGAAATGAAGTGTTCAATCTCAAACGCAATCACAAACGATGTGGGGTTCTGAAGACTTGAACACGGGCGGCTGGACCAGCACGCGCGCTTACAAGCAAGTAGCAATGGCTAAACTTGATCTAAACAAATCCCAAGTGTTCTTGGCAGTGGCTAAGGGGTATAAGACAAGGGAGGACGACCATAGGGGTGCTGGGGTCGTGCTCCAACCCTAGGATGCGTCCATAATGGACTCTACATGATACACGGCCCATTGGGCCAAAATAAGATGACGCAGCATCATGGGCAGAAAATATCTCTGCGTAAATAGATGATTCCGGCCGACTCCGAATGGATATGGACGAGCGGTCAGATCTGTTACAAAGTAGACTTGATAAGCTTTCTGTGAAGTACTTGAACGCCCCAATCCGAGTCTATATGCGACCGTGGCATCCGTCACAAGTTGAAGTTTTTCTGCAGTCTGAATCCAGCCCGCGCGAATCCTTTTCATTCTCGATCCTCTCCATGATTCTTAAGCAAAACAAGAGTGCACGGGTCTCCACAGTCTAAATATGATGAACATGAACTCAAGACTGAACTCACTGGATGATTAAGTTGTCTAGCATGAGCACGGGTAATAGGACCGGCAATGATAGGAGAAGATGGCGTGGGTGTATCGTTGGCGGTGATGCCCTCATCATCCTCCCCTTCTTGCATTTGAGTCGTCCTCGACTCAAGCTCATCTTCCTCTCCCAAATATGGCTTCAAATCTACAATGTTAAATGTGGGACTAACCCCAAAATCTGCAGGCAACTTGAGCTTGTATGCATTATCATTAATCTTCTCTAATACTTTAAAGGGACCATCCGCTCGAGGCAACAACTTAGATTTTCGTAATTCAGGAAAACGATCCTTCCTCAAATGCAACCAAACTAAATCTCCAGGTTCAAATTTTAATTCCTTTCTACCTTTATCACCAGCAAGCCTTTATTTAGCATTCATGCGCTCTATGTTTTCTTTAGTTGTTTTATGCATTTTCAACATCAATTCGGCACGTGTAGTAGCATCAAAATCTAATTTTTCAGATGATGGCAAAGGCATTAAATCAATAGGAGCACGAGGCAAGAAACCATACACAATCTGAAATGGGCACATCTTTGTGGTAGAATTCATCAAACGATTATATGCAAACTCAATATGAGGTAAACAATCTTCCCACATCTTAATATTTTTCTTTAAAATAGCCCTTAACATAGTAGACAAAGTTCTATTCACAACCTCAGTTTGACCATCAGTTTGGGGATGACATGTAGTAGAAAACAAAAGCTTAGTCCCCAATTTAGCCCACAATATCTTCCAAAAATAACTAAGAAATTTAGCATCATGACCAGACACAATAGTATTAGGCACACCATGCAAACGAATAATTTCCCGAAAGAACAAATCAGCAACATGAGAAGCATCATCAGTCTTATGACATGGTATAAAGTGTCTCATCTTAGAAAATCTATCAACAACCACAAACACACTATCACGACCCTTCCTAGTTCTCGGCAAACCCATCACAAAATCCATAGAAATATCTTCCCAAGGAGCAATGGGAACGGGTAAAGGCAAATACAAATTGTGTGGATTTAACCTTGACTTAGCCTTTTGACATGTAGTGCAACGAGCAACAAATCTCTCCACATCTCTTCTCATATTTGGCCAAAAGAAATGACCAGCAAGTATATCTTCCATCTTTTTGGCTCCAAAATGCCCCATCAAGCCACCTCCATGCGCTTCCTGCAACAACAACAAGCGAACAGAGCTAGCTGGAATGCATAGCTTGTTAGCTCTAAACACAAACCCATCACTAACGATGAATTTGTTTCATCCTTTCCCATATTTACAATGCAGCAACACCTCTTTAAAATCAACATCATTAGGATATAGGTCTTTAATTGTTTCCAATCTAAAGATTTTGTAAGCAAGTTGGTTCAACAATGTATATCTCCTAGACAATGCATCAGCAATAACATTTTCTTTCTCTTTCTTGTGCTTAATAACATAAGGAAAAGATTCAATAAATTCAACCCACTTAGCATGCCTACGGTTCAGTTTTCCTTGACTATGAATATGTTTCAATGACTCATGATCAGAATGAATAACAAACTCTTTGGGCCACGAATAATGCTGCCAAGTTTCCAATGTTCGAACAAGAGCATACAATTCTTTGTCATAAGTGGAATAATTCAGAACAGGCCCGCTCAATTTTTCACTGAAATACGCAACTGGTTTTCCCTCTTGCAACAAAACACCACCCAATCCAATTCCACTAGCATCACATTCAAGCTCAAAAGTTTTATTAAAATCAGAAAGTTGGAGGAGAGGTGCATGTGTCAACTTATCTTTCAGCATGTTGAAAGCATTCTCTTGCTCTTTGTCCCAAAGAAAAGGCACTCCCTTCTTTGTAAGCTCATTCATCGGTGCAGCAATGGTGCTAAAATTCTGCACAAAGCGGTGATAGAAACCAGCAAGTCCTAGAAAACTCCACACCTGTGTAATAGTCTTTGGTATAGGCCATCCCTATACAGCTTCAACCTTGGCTTGATCAACCTCAATTCCCTATGGAGTCACAACATAGCCAAGAAAAGACACTCGATCGGTGCAAAAGGTGCACTTCTCAAGATTACCAAACATACGTGCATCTCGTAATGCATTAAAAACAGCACACAAGTGATCAAGATGTTCAACCATGGATTTGCTGTAGATCAAAATATCATCAAAGTATACTACAACAAATTTCCCAATGAAAGCACGCAAAACCTCGTTCATTAATCTCATGAAAGTACTAGGTGTATTAGTTAACCCAAAAGGCATGACTAACCACTCATATAGACCGAACTTAGTTTTGAAAGCAGTTTTCCATTCATCTCCCAATTTCATACGAATCTGGTGGTACCCACTACGCAAATCAACTTTAGAAAACACAACAGCACCACTCAACTCACCAAGCATATAATCTAAACGTGGAATAAGGTGTCGATATCGAATGGTGATATTATTAATAGCTCTACAATCAACACACATATGCCATGTTCCATATTTCTCAGGCACCAAAATAACCGAAACAGCACAAGGACTAAGAGACTCACACACATAACCTTTGTCGAGTAGCTCTTTCACTTGCCGCTGAATTTCTTTTTCTTCCTCTGGATTTGTTCTGTATAGTGCATGGTTAGGCAAAGATGCACCAGGAATCAGATCAATTTGGTGCTCAATCCCTCGCATTGGTGGCAGCCCCACTGGTATCTCACTTGGAAACACATCCGAATACTCCTGCAAAATGTTAGCAACAGCAGGGGGCAAAGATTGCTGCATAGCATGAAGTGAAATCAAAGCATCCTTGCACACCAAAGCATAGGCAACAGAAGTAGAAGTAACCAATTCATTTATATCAGATTTAGTAGCAATCAAACAATGCCCTTTTAATCTTATCTCATCTTTCTTACTTTCAGCAGATTTGGCAATTTTAGTGTTCTCAGTTTTATCATTTGCAGCTTTAGCAATGTCATCATGCACAATAGCCTCAGGAGACATGGGAAGCAAAACAAGTTTGTTATCATGGTGTATGAGAGAATATTGATATTATCTACCATGATGTCTACAATCTGTATCAAATTGCCCCTGCCTACCTAGCAGAACATGATTAGCTTCCATAGGCACAACATCACATTCAACAACATCATGATATGAACCAATAGCAAAACTAATTCGAACCAGCTTGGTTACCTTTACCTTACCGCTGTTGTTCAGTCATTGAATGTAATATGGATGTGGATGTGGTTTTGTTGTTAGTGAAAGTCTCTCCACCATGTCGCTGCTAGCCAAGTTGTTGCAGCTGCCTCCATCAATGATCATGCGGCAAGAATGCTCTTTAATTAAACACTTAGTTTGGAACAATGTATGCCGCTGATTTTGCTCCACCTTCTCCATTTGTGCACTAAGCACATGCTGCACAATGAGGCTCTCATAATGCTCCGTATCTTTCGCACCAATCTGTTCATCTAGTGGCTCCTCACTACCTGCATCATCAGCCGGAAGCAAAGTAAGTGTTTGTTCATCAAAATCACTAGCAGAGGAATACCCACCATCATTGTTTACCATCAAAACTCGCTTGTTTGGGCAATCACCCTACGCATGACCATAGCCCTTGCACCGGTGACACTGGATATCTCTTGTTCTACCTGTGGAGGCAACTGAGGAAGTACTACCGGCTAGTTTTGGGGCAGATTTTGTTGCTGAATTTGTGGGAACAACACGTGTTTTGTCACTGGAAGGAGGCGATGGTTCTGAATGACTCGGCGACAGAGTTGGGGGAGGTGCACGCCCGGTCAAGGAAGTAGTCATACGCTGCTGCCATGGTGTTGATTTTCCTCATAAACATTAGACCTTGTACCTGCACGTCGTCCCTGCACTTCTCTCTCAGCTTTACAAGCAATATGAAAACACTTTGTTATATTGTTATAATCTTTATATTCAACGATGTCTCGAATTTCTCTATTCAGCCCTCCCACAAATCTAGCAATAGCTGGATCCTCACCCTCCTCTATTTGACAACGCAACATACCCATTTGTAATTCTTGATAATATTCTTCTACACTTTTAGCACCCTATAATAGATCACATGCATAATAAGAAGGAACAAATCTAGCCCGCATGACCCGTTTCAAAGCATCCCAAGTTTGTGGCATGTTATTAGGATGTTTCTTGCCATGTTCTATCCACCAAACAGAAGCAAAATCTATAAACTCACTAGTAGCAGCCCTGACACGAGTAGCTTCAGGAAATTCATGGCATGAAAATTTTTGATCAATAGCAATCACCCAAGTAATGTAAGCATCAGGATCATATCTACCATCAAAAGGAGGTATCTTAAATTTAATTTTACTAAAAGCATCATCATTACCATGTATCTCGCGTCGACGATGACCACCCATACCTCGGCGATTATGACGTAGCTGGCGGCGAGTAGGATCTTGGTCATCGACCTAAGTATCCGCACTGTAGGCATTGTCATCAAAACTTTCTTCCTTCTTATCAGTCTTGTTGTCGTCCTTCTTGTCATCTCCATCACGCCCGCTAGTGGTTTTAGCATGCATCTCATCAAATCGCCTCAAAAGTGCAGCAAGAGTCTTATCCATATGAGTCACTAATACCTCCATCTTTGTAAGCTTGTTATTGGTCGCAATCTGTGAGGCCTCCAATTGCCTCATCTTCTCATTCGTCACTAGCAAGTCATTATCAATCCCCTCGTTGTGCTTCTTCACCAACCTTTCAAAATGTTGTATGATGCCCTTGGTGCAAGGAGACTGTGGGATCTTGTTACTGGGAGACCCATCACCATCACCTTCTGATCCTGTCATGGTTAAACAAACAAAGGCAACAAGAGAAATAGGTGAAGAAATAAAAGCCCTACAGCTATTAGGATGTAGCTATTTGTAATGCGCTCACTCTCAACCTGTGACACAAGCTCTTACCAATTCTTACCTTGCTCGACAGGAGGGCACGGCTATCAACAAGTCTGCAAACCTGGAATGAAGTGTATCGGTGCCGCAACAACAAGACATGTAAAGTTGTAGTCGGATATGTGGAGGTGGGCTGAAAACAAGGAATAGCTAGCACCATGTTGGTTAACACAAAGCAAGCTGAATAATCGTTCAACGGCGGTACTATGCTGGTCCTAGCCTAGACCGTGCTAGAGACGCGAGTCTGGACACAAAGGAAGTCACAACGCACCACAGAAAAATAATCACAATGATCAGCCCCTTTCTTTCTTTTTTTTCTTTTGTTTCTTCTCTTTTTTTTTTATTTTTTCTTTATTTTTAGGGGTCCTCAAAACTGAATATATGAACAAAGAGGATCCCAAACAACCAATCACCACATAAATTTTTTCAGAAATCTCTCTCTCTCTCTAGAGTAAGGCGAACTGATTTGTTTATGCACAAACTTGGAGAGGTCGAGTATGTGGATATGAAGTACTGTTGCCTTCCTATAACACGTTGAGGATAGATACACAATGCAACAGCCGCCAATTAAGTAACCTGCGCGGCCAGCAAATCGGACTCCAAAATTGATTGCAACTCGGACTTCGACACGGTGTGCGGTTCGGTTTTCCCCTTCTCGCAACAAGCAGATTCCTGGTCGGACTAGGTCACCAAATAGTACTCAAAATCGCCCACACAGGAACAGAACGACCGCACACAGTTGTGACCGAAACGTGACAAGAACTCGAAACTCTAAACGACCAGAACTAAGACCAGCAACTCGACACGACCGATGCAACCGAAAACTCAACAAGCCCTAACTAAGCAGTAGTAGCAAGGCTCAAAGGGTTTATAGGATCACGGTAAACTAATCTACTAATTTTTTTGGCTTTTGTGTACTATAGGAAAAAAATAGGGGGAAGGATTGGAATCTCTCACCGAACAACCTTGCTCTGATTACCAACTGATGCGAACCCGCTAGGGTTTATGCCCGATCTTTCGATGAGAGGCGTGGGGGATAACTCGATTGGAGGAGACGACGTTGACGGCCTGACTACAGCCTTCCAAAGACTGCGCCTTAGCAACTGATACACCACCTCCTATGGATGTCGTGATCTTGTAGAAGCACGTCACCCGGTCCTGTCCTGCAAGCAATCGAAGAGCTAGCAAGAACAAGTATCGAACAAGTACTGAAATTACTAGATGGGAATGAAGTGTTCAATCTCAAACTCAATCACAAACGATGTGGGGTTCTGAAGACTTGAAGACGGGCGGCTGGACCAGCACGCGCGCTTACAAGCAAGTAGCAATGGCTAAACTTGATCTAAACAAAACACAAGTGTTCTTGGCGGCAACTAAGGGGTATAAGACAAGGGAGGATGACCATAGGGGTGCTGGGGTCGTGCTCGAACCCTAGGACGTGTCCATAATGGACTCTACATGATACACGGCCCATTGGGCCAAAATAAGATGACGCAGCATCATGGGCAGAAAACATCTCTACGTAAATAGATGATTCTGACCGACTCCGAATAGATATGGATGTGCAGTCAGATCCTTTGGAAAGTACACTTGACAAGCTTTCCGTGAAGTACTTGAACGCCCCAATCTGAGTCCGTAAGCGACCGTGGCGTCCGTCACAAATTGAAGTTTTTCTGCAGTCCGAATCCAGCCCGCGCGAATCCTTTTCGTTCTCGATCCTCTCCATGATTCCTAAGCAAAACAAGAGTGCATGGGTCTCCATAGTCTAAATATGATGAACATAAACTTAGGAGTGAACTCACTGGATGATTAAGTTGTCTAGCACCAGCACGGTTAATAGGACCGGCAATGATAGGAGAAGATGGCATGGCTGTATCATTGGCGGTGATGTCCTCATCATATACCTCCGGGTAGCCCGAACGTGTCTACATCAGTGTCTCCTGTGTACAATCAAGCTACTCGCTCAACGATCCCTCGCCTACAAATCAACCACTCGGGTACCCCCAGGTGGATTATCGGTCCTAAGGTCCGATAGTCCCCACTAGTCGACTTCATTGTGAAAGGACCAACACTAGGCCTAGAGGGGGGTGAATAGGCGCAACTGAAAATTATCAAAAATAACTTCGCAAACTGTCAGATGAACTGGAATTTCTGGTAGCCACCGGAAATTTCCGCCTGCTAACGGAAATGTCCGGTGAAGACTCGTGAACTAAATCACAAGATGAATAAGAGCAACAACAACAAATCTATATGAATCAATATGTTGTTATGGAAGTAAGTAACCCTCTGAAACCTTTACTTGCAGCTAGAACTTCACCAATATATAGATTAAGACAAACGGGTGAAATAGATAGAAAGAACACGATGAACTAGATGAACACGATGAACAATGATCACAACGAAGACACAAGATTTAACCCGAAGTTCACTTGCACAAAGGAAGCTACTTCTCCGTTTAGGGCCTACGAAAGGCGGGCTTATCAACTCCAAGCCACTTTCCTCCACTTAGTCACCACAAAGGAGCTATGTGCACTTACTAGTAAATCCGCGAAGGATAGGTGATACAAACTTCCGAGGCGAATCCATAAGCTTGCTTGGATGCTCTCGGCAATGCCTAACCGTCTAGGGGATGAATCCCCAAGAGTAACAAACAAAGTTACCGAAGAATCACGAACTTGATGCTCAAGAGGAGGGAGAACGAAACTTGAATCACTTAGCTCAAGTCCCTCAACCAACACACCACTACACACTTGAAAATCGAAGCAAAGGGAGTTGGGAGAGCTCTTGGAATCTTGGGAGAGGTTAGGGTTCGTCAAATGAGCCAAGAGAGCCGTAATGAAGAGTGGGAGTGAGTATATATAGCTCTCTCAAAAATATGACCGTTGGGGCAAGTTATACCGGAAATTTCCGACAAGATCACCGGAAATTTCCGTCGCATATGCCGGATATTTCCGCCAGACACCGGAAATTTCCGATGAAAGTCAACGGGCGCTCAACTGATGAGTTCTACGGTGGTCACCGGAAATTTCCGGTGAACAGCGGAAATTTTCGGTGATTGGTGCACAAAAATGCACAAGTTGAAATTGTATGTCTTGGAGTGCAATGGCTTTGGGGATAGGTTTGTGGATATAGATTGAGCATCAAAGTCACATGATTTTACGATTACCTGTTCCTTTTGATAGTACGGTGGTCCTATACTCAAATTCAAATCAAAAAAGATATTTAAATTCTTCTTTAGCATCTACCATCAAAGAGATAAGAATTGGGCACCTTCCTTTCTCATTTCTTTTTCTTTCCTTTTGATTTACACCTGCTCATCTTATTGAATGCATCATATCCAAATTTCTATTATCATTAATCACCAAAATTGATTAAATGCCTAGATGCACTTTCACATTGACAATGACTTCATCGTGCAGGATGACTACTTTGACCACTCATCTCAACTAGTTTTTACTAGAAACCTAGTCGAGATCGGCTACTGCACCATCAACAACTAGTCGGATCCGGCTACGACTAGTCGACTTCAACAACACCCGTCGTGGCTCCATCGTCGACCACCACGGCTTCGTCGACACTTGTCCGCGAATCAAGCTAAGTCTTATTTAATAATTATTTTCTTCATAATAATTTTATGAGCTTGTTTAAAAACATGTTTGGCCATTAGCCGACTACTCTAAAAGAGCATATCACTCGACAGCAAAGGTTCTCGAAGGCCATACTATTGCCGACTATGGAGCATGCCACGTTAGCCCATGTATTTGGTAGATCGAAGGGAAAGTCCGCGGACTTGGTGCATCGAACTACGTAGGGCTCTCGGAGGCTAAATCTACAGATTCAAGATTCTTTGCCAACGGGTTACAAACCCTCGCATGACCTCTCGCCGACAGGTTACAATCCCTCGCGTGACATCTCCTACAGGAGAAAAGTCCTAACCGACTACTTTATTATTTCTCTGCACTCTTAACGACCTACACCGCTCAGTAGCATGCACATTAATTCATGAAACTTTGGTTCCTTCACAACACCTATGCACCTTAAAAGGACTGGTTAAGCGAGACCAAGTGTTTAAACGTAACAGTGCTACTACTCGTGTGGTTACGAGTCTAACAAAGAGCAACGAGCAACAAGTTTAAAACATGCATTATAAAATGCTATTATTTCCTTTTCTTGATTAGATACCCATCCTATATATTTAAATTGTGGGGTTCATAGCTGAGTACTCACACCAGTGAGACTTGGCACCATCTTGCCTCTTTATGACGCCACAAAGCTACTTGAGTACTTATACTAGTCAGTGCTCACATGCTGAGTACTTCAACTAGTCGCTTGAAGCTCGGGGGCTACACAGCGCATGCCAAGACATGAAGACGAGTACTGGAACTAGTCGATACTCAATAGGCACGGCCCTACAACACCAGCCGAGTACTTTAACTAGTCGGTGCTTGCATTTATTCAAAAATTCGATGACTAACCGAGTACTGGCACCAGTCAGTACTTGGATATCTACAAGGAAGCTACTTTGAAGATTATGTTCTTGACCCTCGAACCCAATTGAAAACCATTTGCTTCGAGGCTCGGGGGATATACTCAAGGGGTACACATTTTTTGTGCCTATTGTTGATTAATTCAAGACAAAGACTTGAAGATTTTTTTAAGACCCTTGACCTGATTATCCTAATCAACTCGAGGCTCGAGAGCTAAGCATATATGCTTCACCTTTGGTGAGCATATTTATTGAAGACATATATGAAGCTCTCCACAGCCTTTCCGTAACCACAAGCACTCGGTGAAAGACCAGAAGACTTCGAAGGAGGTTGCTGCACAGCTATGAAGCGCTTGGGGGCTTGTGGGATATCCATCCTCGGGTACCCTTAAGAAAGAAGATCGAGTCCTAATAGAACTACTCGTGTACTCCTACTAGGACTCCCATATTGTAAACAACTAGGAGACTATCCATGTAACCTTGCCCCGTGGGATATATAAAGGAGGGCAGGGGTCCCCAGTTCGGTAGAGTCTAAAAGACTACCAACGAGAAGAATACAATATACAAACCCTCATAGAACGTAGGGTATTACACTACACTGGTGGCTCGAACCTATCTAAATCCTTGTGTGTTGTATCTTCGTGTTAACCATCAAGTTCCAAGTCCGGCGATCCCCACAAATCTACTCTCTGGGATACCCCTAGACAGACACACTGGAGATAAATCTTCGACACCGTCCCCTTGGTTTTGGACGCCTCCGATCGATCGATTGCCCCCCCTCCCACCCCCATCCCCGCCTCCACCCTAACCCGCGCCACCGCTCCTAAACAGCTTCCTCCCCACCCCCACGATTTCTCTATCTCCCCCATCGCGATGACCTCGCCCGCCCTTGGACTCCACCGCCCGCTGCGGCGACCTTGCGTGCCCGCCCTCGGCCTCTACCGCCCGCTACGGCGACCTTGCATGCCCGCCCTCGGCCTCCACTACTTCAGCAACTTCGTCGGCCCTCGGCCTCTGCAGCTCGTGTCCGTCGCCTCAGCTTCCACTGTCTGTGGCCGCCGCCTCAATCTTGCCCGCCCGCGGCTCTTCGCGATGATGACAGCGCTGCTCGGGGCGCTACGCCAACCTTGCCCGGGGCACGGGCCGACGCAAACTACGGACAGCGACCGGCCGGAGGGGACGTCGTCGCCGTTGAGCAGCAGGAACACGCGCGCGTCCAGCGCGTGCAGGAGCACCCCGAACAGCATGCTCCGGTGCAGCATCACCGGCGCAGACCTGGCGAAGGGGACGACGGTGTCGTCGCCGCCGCAGCCGCCACCAGCGCTGCGGGCAGCGGCCTGGGCCTCCTGGATGTGGTCTGCTAGGTGTAACATCGGTGTTACATGGTCTTTCATGATAGCTGACATGTGCTGCTGCATGTGCAAATCCAAGTTTGTTGTCTCTTAGATTCAGTGTTTTAGACAACTTGTATGGCTAATCTTAGAAATCTTTTCTTTTTATTGCTCAATGTTATTAATTAATAATTAATATTTGCAGGCTAACGTATATGGTGCGGTTGAAGACTACTGAGGTCTTACTCCTTTCACAGTCTGGGTATAGATTGGAGCACTTTAACAGCAAGGAATCAAGTGAAAGCGTCAACTAAAAATACACTACTCGAGCAGAAATTTTGAAGCTGATAACGTGTTACTGTTATTTTAAACTTATCTACATCCCACTACTGATAGTTTTGACGTTGGTTGCAGAAAAAAGTGCATGATTCAAGAGGTGGCTTCTTGAAGATTTGTCTCATTCTCATGCACCAAGCAACAAGCATGAATTTGTCTTATTATATTTGCTGCATAAATTGTTTCTTGGAGAGTCAGAACCATGCATTCACAGTGGCAAGCTGAAATGCGGAGATTAGTTGAGAACAGGACTGAACTCTAGGATTGGTTAAGAGCATAAGGTATTTTGTGTCAATTGTACTTAATAGCTACCATGCTTGTTCGACTAATCTCATAGTGCTAAAAAATATGCTTGTCTCTTCCTCTTATTTTAGACCATACAAACTTCAAGCTGATTGACTATCTTTTTGCGATAGCAAGGATCCGTTGGAATAAAAATAGCAGGTATTTCTTATTGAATTGAACTCTTGTCGTTTTCTTTTTCTTCCAAAAAGCCTCCTATCATTTAAATTTAGCGCCTACACTCAAGTTTAGAGTTGTACTGTTCTGAGACTTAGAAAAGCCTTTGGCCATATCTGATCTGTGGTTGCATCTAATGTTTGGTTGTATGGACAACTTGTATATATAGTGTGTGTTATGCATTTTTTCACTATTGTTCTGTAATCATATATTTGAACACTGAATATCTATTCAGATGTTAGTAGCGCCACCGAATAACTTACTTTGTTTCAATCAAGATTTTGGTAGGCTAACGAGTGACAGTTCTGAAATACATTCTTTCCTTAGGTCGTGAATCCAGTTCTGAAATACGGCCTCCATGCACTGTGTCTATCTGGCCAGCTCTGAAACTGTTCAGAATTGTTCAGGAAATGCGGATGGTTCTTGTAGTTATGAAATTATTCTGAATTTGCAGATGCTACTAACTTAAAAAATTGCCAGGCTCTCAAATTAATCTTCCTACCCGATTACAGTCATGTTAACCGTTCATATATATATATATATATATATATATATATATATATATATATATATATATATATATGCACATTAAGAAATGTACAGAAATCATAACACGTACGTGTTTTGTGCTATTAACAAAATATTTCTATTCATGCCAAATCAGTTTGATTTTTATGGCCGTGAGTGGTTTCATGTTGTCATTGGTGGGGTAGTGAAGACTTAACTGCTAAAAGGATCGTAGAAACAAGCAAGATCATGGAGGCATGGAGGATTCAAAAGTGTTTATGTTTTGTTTGTATTAACTTTCCAGTTATCAAATTATTGTAACTTGGTGCGTGAGCTAGTCATCCAATGATATCGCCATCCAAGCGATATAAATGATTCAGTGTGGGGGCACATAGGTCTTTCAGATGAATTAATGTGAGACTTGATCGATTTGTGTGCTATTATTCAGCTTTATAAAACAAATGAAATGATGGCGCTATACCTAATAAACTGTGTTAAAGTTATGTATATGTCTGTGGCAACGCACATGCACTCCACCCAGTAGGTATATAAATCCAAAAGAAAAGAGATGGCAGGCACAACGGTCGGCGCCACCCACGCGAGTGAGCCGATGGAATGGATCACTCGCTACCGGTTCTCTCTCTGTGCTCCACTCGAGGAACCTTATCGCTACTGCCTTTCCTTTTCTGCTATTTTTCCTGCTGCTTTCCCATACGGCCACCCATCCGCGTCATCTCGTATTGCGAAAAACAAATCGATCTAGGTCTAGCAGTACAGGATAACACACATGCATGTGCGAACGGCACGGCACTACCTTGTGTGTACAGGTCACACGTTGCGTACGTGCACACAAGCGTGACGCGGCGGCCCCTCGTGCTCTCCGTTCTTTCGATCCCATGGTCGCGAACCAAGGGCGCGCGGCTCTTGTCCCATCATTGCCAGTGGCTGCCATTGTGGACGAGGAACAAGTGGGGCCGCGCCTCGCCGGGGCCGTGCCGGTCGTAGCGCAGCGGATGGTGCGCGCGCGCCGGGGGCGGGAAGGCCTGCGGCGGCGCCCACCACCGCGGCGCGCAAGACGCCGGCGACGGCACGCGGGCTGGGGCCGGGGAGGTGTTCTGCCTGCGGAGGTGATGAGCTTTCGATGCCGATTGCCTGCCGGACGGGGACGCCGGCGTGGACGGCGCGCTGCAGCACGGATGCAGGGACGACGGCGGCGGCGACTTCCGCGGGAACAGGAACGCCCGGATCTTGAGCGGCTGGAGACGGTCCTTGGTGGCCGCGTCGTACTCGTCCAGCAGGTTGGTGAGGTCGTCGTCGCTCGTGACGGAGACGAGCGCGTCCAGGTCCTCCGTCGGCAGCTGGCACCGCAGGCACACCTCCCACCCGCATAACTCCCGCAGCTTCCGTCGTAGCTCTGCCGACACACAGCGCACACGACAACGCAACTCAAAAGTAAGAGATAAAGGAGTGTTCGGCGCAGTGGGCCTGTCGAGGCTTGTACGTAGGCGCAGATGTGCACCGTGAAACTGGACGGGACGGTCGACGGAGAGGACTCGGTTGTCGCCGCCGACATAGCGCAGTGCGCCGTCGGTGTGGCGGGGCAGGATCCTACCGCCGTAGCTGCAGAAGAACTTCACGACGCTCGCCTCGGCGGCGGCCGCGGCACCCGCAGCGTCGGGCTTGAGGACGCACACGACGTCGTCGTCGATGAACCCGAACGACGACGTGCAGGACGAGGACGACGACCACGTTGTCCCCGCCATGCTCTTGGTCTATACTGCTCTATTAGCTAGTGATAACGTGTAGTGAGCCTAGCTAGAGGGAGAAGTGAATTAAGCAAGCTAAATTCAGTGGCTAGGTAGCTGCCGCCCAGGAGCTGCTGCAAGCCGCGTGTCTGTGACCTGCTCGCTGCCTTTATAGGTACGCGGCCGGCCGGTTTGGCTAAAATTGGTTGGTTAAGAGAACGTATAGTGGAAATATTGATCTTTCATGTTGACGAGATAATTATAACCAAATTCTTACATAAAGGGGAGAGGAACGAATCGTACCGTGTCAAACTTTGAACACACAACCGGTCGACGCTACTGGTGATGTGTGCCCCAGCCTGGTGGAGGACCGCATATCCACACGGCCACTTGCATTGGACGGTGCGTGGTCCGGATCTGTCAGAAATTGCCCATTGTCTACGAAAACACAAACGGAGATCCTCAGGTACCCACGTAACTCCACCGGTTTTGAGAGAAGAAGAAAAAAAACGCACGCACGCTTCACGCCACATACGCGCAATTGGACACTTGCTGTATTTGCGAAATATATACTATATCGCGCATGAATAGTAACCATTTATAACATATAGATGGTGTTTGGTTCATTGAGTGGTAACGCAAATGAAAATGAAATCAAATAGCACTGTAATCAAAACCGGGATGGTTGATTTCGTTCTTTGTTTGCTTTTCGCGATGTAACGTTATTGCATCCGGAGTGCTGCTTGGCTCCGTCGTGGGCGTAGGCACGTAGTCCAAAATGGAAGCAAAACGAGGGCAGGGCAGTAGGCCAGTAGCATGTCGAGGTAGCTAGCTAGCACGGGTTTCTGATACGGCGAAAAAGTAGCGGTATCAAGTACATATTAGTCTGGGATCTGATTACACGTTAACCAATTACAGAATGTTCCAAACAAACAGATGTAACGGTAATGCTTACCCTCTATAATGGAATTGCGTTACATTTTAACGAACCAAACACCATCATAGTTTTTTGTTTCCGTTAGTGTCGCTCCCCATGTACGTACAGCCGAGAGACAGCTAGCTATACGTGCGCGTCGCTGCTCCTCCGGCTGGCCCAGCGCCCAATCAGCGTTGCTCGGTAGATAATTCGTCTCCGGGTGCGTCGTGTCGCCCGGGCGATGGGGATGAGACCACGTCGCGCGTCGCGGGATCCTCAAATATTCCGAGACTTATCCTGTCTCGAGCACTACCCCTCCCTCCGCGCTCCTGATAATTCGCATTTCGCAAGACGGAGGCGCGAAGGGAGGAATCGGCGAGCGAGGTGAGCATCCGTCGTTCCAATCCGGAGCCGGGACACGACACCACGGCTGGTCGGCTGCTAGTGCTAGCAACGCGGCCGATCCAGTGGAGGACGCTAGTCCAGGCTGTAGGGCGCCGCTGCTGACGACAAACGGATAACGCTTTCAGGCAGAGATACTACACATCGGCGGGGGCTATGCATAATCAGCATGGTGGTCGCACTAAGCCTGCCAGCCACGCCACACGACACGCACTACCCTTTCGTTTTCCGTTCTATCCTGCCTCTTGATTTTGCGATCTTTTTTTTATGCTGCATCAGGATCAGGATACATCTATTCAAAACAATTGACGATCAATGGATCCAACAGTCATTAAAACACTATCTCTATCAGAGACCTCAGCTGTAAGGCATTTTTTCGTCAAACTTTTGCTAACCGACAGATCCAACAGTCATTAAAACACTACCCCTCTTAGCGATCCCAATTGTCAGACTTTTTTTGCCAGACCATCCGCCTTCCTCGTCCATTCGCAACTAATATGGTATTCGACCAACTATCTGTTATACAATCTTATTTTTTATTAAACGTGCGTGTCGCACGTACGTTCTTACTAGTTATTAAAAAAAATCAAGATCAAAATACAAGTGGGTTGCAATTGGTTGACCCCCAACCTTAACCCATATTAGCCAGCTAAGTAATACTGGGTTTTCGGTTGAACCAATCCCACACGTGCTACTTTAGGTTTTGGTGTTTTGGGTCCACCCAAAAAAAACCAGTAAACCTCCATCGCTGCTTATCATCGTCCCTATTGTTGGAATTAGAGGCAATTTTAAGTATAACTTAATCCAAAATTCAGAATAAATCATAACAAAATAGATAGCATATCCAGAGCATTAACATGACAAGAATACGTGGCATACTATGGCTACTGTTATATAGATGACACAAAACAGAAGTGTTGCAAGAAAGTACCTAGTAACCGGGCTGCTGGCGGCGCCAGCGGATGCGCTACTACTCGGATCAAAAGTCATTTTGTGGTCGGTGTAGTCGTTAGAGTTGAAACCGTGTAGATGATCGCAGTGTAGAGACATCGGTCGTAGGAGAGCAGACAAGCAGTCGCGCTGATGCGCTCCCAAAAACTTAATCGCCCTCCACTTGGTGCAGAGTCATGGAGACGAGGGAGTTCCGGAGACCTGCTCTTTTAGAAATCTGTGCGCTCAGACTATTGGAACGAAAATGCAGAGATGCAACACGAGAAGTGGAGCTAAGAAGCTTAGATGTGTCACACACGAATGGAACAGAGGATAGTTAAAGTCTTACTTCTTCAGTGAAACCTGCATCCTGTCAACCCCACATCTTTCTTTTGTCTACGTATGATAATTTTACTACTGTTGCATCGTGTACAATAATTTTAAGTTCTATCCTTGTTCTACATATGATGCTTTGTGTACCGTTATTTATTTCCTTTATTTGTTTGCTTGTATGGATGCTTGTCATTGATTGTTGCCAGTAGAACGAACGTGGATTGTGAGATTTCGAGAAGAAGACTTTGAAGACTCTGAGCATCTATATTTTGGATAAAGGCAAGTGTATTATATTCATGCAATGTCCTAATAATTATTAATTTTACCATCCATGCTTTTCTATAATTTGATGGGTCCTAATTAAGGATATGCCTAGCTACTACAATGATCCTCCTTGAAACATGGGTTTTTACATTCATATTGGGTAGCTATATATGCTTAGTTGCTCATATTGGACTATGGTGACACTAAAATCAAGATAATAATGTTTTTTTTACTTCATGCTCAAAGGTATCTTCATGTTCATAACTTTTGGTTAATAGAAGATTATTATGCTTAATTGGAGCATGGAGAACCACCCAGGAAAACAACATGAAAATCTTATGGCTCTAGTCTTAGCTGATTAATTAGAAGATTTCAGTAATGTGTTGGTACTGTAAGTTGGGTGAGGGTGGTGCTAGGACAGAAGCAATGTCTTTCTATTACCGGTACAGATTGTGTATGCGAAGCACGGAAGTAAGGGGTGTACCTTCTGATTACCTACAAGGAAGGGGACAAACACATACTAAAAGATTCTATGTAAAGGTTTCATAGCGTCTCTATGCAGTCACACCTCAATACTGTGATGAGTGCTTGATCAGCACAACATGGTTGGGTTTAAAATTCTTTTGAAAATTTACACGACTTGTGGTGAAAGTGTATAACCTCTGTAGAGTGTAAAACTGATATATCAACCGTGCTCACGGTCAAGAGTAGTCTAGACCTTACATGATTAGTTATCTAAATATGATCTAAATTTTCGTTATCTGATTATGATTATGGGTTTATATGTTTCTGTTTAATTGGGATGGTATAAACTTATATCATAGTAATTAGGTGCTAATAAAATTTGATCAACTTAAAAATGCTTACTCCAGTATGTCAGCCAACCCTTCTTGCCTTAGCCTTACATGTCATATTACATTTGCTGAGTACTTCATGTAATCAGGCTTTGCTGTTTTTCAAATTATTTTGGTTCCATATAAATGGATATTTTTGTTCCATATAAATGGATGCTGCTAAGAAAGAAAATGTGATGTGGAGAATCATGAAGATGGTGCTGAAGTCTAGGAGTACGCAACCCCCAGTCGACTATCTGTAAAGTTTGGAGCCTTCGTTTCTAGAATATGTTGTATGCTCTGATAGACTTGTAAGTCATTTATAATATTCTTTTATATGATATTGCATCTGTTATACACCACTGGCTTACTGTATGTGTGAAACTTCATCCTGGCACACATATAGGGTACACTTGGTTTGTTTTCTAAAACCGAGTGTGACAGAAGTGGTATCAGAGTTGTATCGATTGTAGGACATAAACCTAGATAGTATTGTTAAACCCGTAAGGTTTATTCTGGTATATAATCTTTGTTTTCACTATCCTTGAGATTTTTATTATTAAAAGTGCTACCCTTGAGCATTTCCCCTCCTTAATGATTGATCTTTTGCTTATTACATCCTTGATTGTTTTATCATCTCCTTGATAACTTACTTCTCAGCATTGACTTATAATCATTTACCTCCACCTTGTTTTGATGTATTGCTGATCTCCTATTCTTGTGTATTGAATTCCTCCTTGTTAATTGTTTCACCTTGATCATTCATTCCCCACCTTAAATTTTATATTACTACTACAAGTGTCCTTGTTTACTCGACCTCTCCTTGATATTATTTTTGAATGTACACCATTGGTCTCATTTCACCCCTCTTATCTTCTAAGTATTGTCACTTTGAATTATTTCCTTAGATTTTTATCCCAGAGTGCATCTTCTACTCTCTCTCTCTCTCTCTATATATATATATAGATATATATGATGAGTTTTATCTACACATGCGTGTAGCTACACCCACCATCAGTATACCATTGTACGTATGTCCGCATACTAGTTTATCATTTTTAGTATGTTTATATACTAATTCTAAGATACTTTAAAGCGAGTTACATGAAAAAATTTCAAAATCAACCCTATTTTTAAATATATTTTGATTATACCTTTATAATACTATATAAAATAGTATGTCCATATATACTTAATGTATGCTTACATACACAACGTATATATCGTCACTGATAGTCTCCTACCAACATGTACTATATATACATACTCTTCGTCGGATCAAATTCATCATGTATCATAAGATACATAGATGGGTATAGCTACACGCGCGTGTATAATGGATTTTTCGTGTGTGTGTATATATATATATATATATATATATATATATATATATATATATATGACGAGCTTTATCTACACGCGCGTGTAGTTACTCATGCCTCCCAGGTGGCGTATATCAACGGCTCCGAAGGTCCGCGTGCCCACTCCGATTTGTTTGGCGCATGCACAACCCCTTAAATAAGATCCGCTAATTACGTGATTTGCGGCACCGCTTACATCCGTTCAGTTCTAGAACCACGGGTTTATCTTTTTTTTTCCAGCGTCAGATGCTTCATTTGTGAACCTGCTTAAGGAACCTATAATAAGCTGACATATTCCATCCAGGTGAAAAGGAGTATGAGTATGTATGCATACTTTCTTTTTTTAAACGTATGCTTGCATACTTGACAGATGTAGATACGTATGCATATATTTTAGGTGTGCGTACTTAACTTTGTGCATGTGCTGGGAATATGTGGAACCATAGAGTATATATCAGTATTTATCTTTGGGAGTATTTGTTGGCACGAAATCGCGCCAACAACAAGCACGCGGAGTAGCTCCTTGCTGCCCTTCCGCGCAAAGCGGTCAGACCGGTTTTGATAACCGGTCAGACCGGTTTCGCCGGCGGTGCCCGGCGAGAGACCAACGAACGCCCGTCCGGGAGGGACCCCGTCAGGACAGGCGCGCCTTGGGTTGTTCTAGGATCGGCAGGCCACCTAGAACGCCTTCAATCGACATAGAGACGAAGGAAGAACAGCATGATAATAGATTGGAAAAGTAGGGAAAAGAGAAAAAGTAAAAAGATAAAAGATAGATGTATTTGTTCGATTGGATTATTTCAATCGGCCATGACCCTTTATATTTATAGAGTGGGGAAGTCGTACCCCTTTAGGTTGGTTTACAATACGGGATAAAACTCTAGAGTCCTAAACCTACTCCAATGCGGGAGAAACCGGTCAGACCGGATAGGGAAACCGGTCAGACCGGTTTGGCTGTTGCCAGATCGGCTACAGTGAAACCGGTCTGACCGCTTCCTAGAACCGGTCTGACCGGTTGCCAATTTTGGGTGCGAACATATGCCCCCCTGTTTTCTGGCAAAGCTTGCGTGTCAGAAAACATCTACAATGATCAAAATTGACTAAAGACGATGATTAACAGTACATCGTCCATATAATAGTCTCTAAATCTTTATGGACGCTATTGTAGCCGAAATATCAAATTTATGCATGTTGCAATTTTTATGATTCTATTTTCGGCTTATGAACGTCATATCTAACAACTGAAGCTTTGATTTGGCCATGGCATCCAATTGTAACTCCTTGGTGTATCATAAGAATAATATTGATAGTTGTAAAAAGAAAACCAAGGATTGTACCAAAACCATGAATCATAATTGTTTATACCTGAATATGTATTCCATGGCACATGCATCGATGGAAAAAACGAGGAAGACCAATGTGATGACCGTCGATGCTTCTTTGCTTTTGGTGATGAAAAATTCCAACTTTGATCTTCTAACCGATTACTTTGCTTTTGCTCGGCTATCTTCTGATATTTATGTAACAATTCAGCAAAGCTTGGCTTCTTCTTCATCACCTTGCTCTTTGAAGTGACACTTGCAGATTTAACAATTTTTTTGTCAAACCGGTCAGACCGGTTTTTAGAACCGGTTAGACCGGTTCCTTCAGAACCAGTCACGCTGAGACCATATTGCCCCCCAGCCGAACATGATTGTTGCTCAGCTATAATATTTGTGATATGCTTATTGTTAGGGACAATTTGATCAACAGAACTAGCCGATGAATTTTCAATTATCGGCTTTTCTATGTCTAGTGTCAATTCTGAATTTTTATTTAATCTTCCATCTTTCTTGACACGATAGACTTGTTTAATCACCTTACGCTTATTTTTCTGTGCGGACCGATTCTTTTGATCAAAACGGTCATTATGCATAGGTGATGGCTCATTAATTACCGGCTCCCTATAGGTAATATAATCTGAACACAAATATCTAGGAGGAGACGGCATATATGAATTATAATACCAAGGAGAATAAAAATAAGGCACATTAAAACAAAACTCCCATGGCATCAGTGTAGGTGATCCATGCGGTGGAAACGGCATTGATTTGTGAAAATTATTCCGTTGCCGATTCCGATTATGGAACTTCTCCCTAGGAGAAGATTTTGATTGTTTGGAATTTTTAGACCGACTAGCATCATTGACAATCTTTTGTCTTTGAGACTTAACCGGAAGTTTCTTGTTACACTTCGGCTTTTCTCTTTGATGCTTATGACGGTCTTTGGATTCAATGGTTTTCCAAACACCAATCTCGGGCTTCTTTGGCTTAACCATCTTTGGTTTATTTTTTGAAGCCCCGGGTGAAGCGGTCAGACCGGTTTGAGAACCGGTCAGACCGGTCTGGGCACCGGCCAGACTGGTTGTGTTGCAACCATCACCTTTGCCTTTGTTCTGTTGCCCCCCGAGCGTCGAGATGCTAGATGTAGCCTCTATGCTCTGGTTAGGGGATTTTGGATCAACAATTTCGGCTAGAGACGGCCGATTTGTTTCTTGACCAACAACATCACAATTTGGCAATTTGCAAGGATCAATAATATCATTAGTCGGCTTTTCAACAACCGACTTTTGAACAACAGGAATTGAATCTACCTTATCCTCTTTAGAAATCAAAGATTTAACATAAGCAGATAGACGGGTAGACATATTACCGGAAGATTGTATCTCCTTTAATACGGCGATGTTCGATGGTGGCTGAAACTCTTTAATCTTGATGACACCTTGTTCTGTCTTAATGAAGCAAGACAAATATATCCTTACAACTGCGCTGTCATATTCTTGATAATATTCTTCAATCAGCTCTTTACGCGACATCAAATCACTTAAGAAATCAGCCATGATAACCAGAGATTTCTTCCCCAGCGGAGTCGCCAATTTGTTGGCACGAAATCGCGCCAACAACAAGCACGCGGAGTAGCTCCTTGCTGCCCTTCCGCGCAAAGCGGTCAGACCGGTTTTGATAACCGGTCAGACCGGTTTCGCCGGCGGTGCCCGGCGAGAGACCAACGAACGCCCGTCCGGGAGGGACCCCGTCAGGACAGGCGCGCCTTGGGTTGTTCTAGGATCGGCAGGCCACCTAGAACGCCTTCAATCGACATAGAGACGAAGGAAGAACAGCATGATAATAGATTGGAAAAGTAGGGAAAAGAGAAAAAGTAAAAAGATAAAAGATAGATGTATTTGTTCGATTGGATTATTTCAATCGGCCATGACCCTTTATATTTATAGAGTGGGGAAGTCGTACCCCTTTAGGTTGGTTTACAATACGGGATAAAACTCTAGAGTCCTAAACCTACTCCAATGCGGGAGAAACCGGTCAGACCGGATAGGGAAACCGGTCAGACCGGTTTGGCTGTTGCCAGATCGGCTACAGTGAAACCGGTCTGACCGCTTCCTAGAACCGGTCTGACCGGTTGCCAATTTTGGGTGCGAACAGTATTATATTTAATCTTACTAACGTGCATCACTGCAAATATATGTATTCTGTTATGGCAGTAGCTCAATCAAAATTGAATTTATAATATATTAAAGAGTTATTTATGGACCTGCGAAAGGTTCACTCTCAGCCGAAATATAATGGAGCATTTAGCAAATATGATTACGAGTATATGCGGAGCATCTTCACTCTGATTCTTAATCATTGTCAGTGCCGTAACGTGATACACCATTTGAACTGTATGGCAATTAGTCGACAATCAGGTAAAGGAAAAATAAACTGAGTATCAAGCGATACTGCAGTATAAAAAAGATACTAGAATATGGTAAAAGTATCAAGCGATACACAATCTAACAGGTTCTCCGTTCTCAGAGTATGTTTGTAGTAGGCCTGATACATGCATGGCAATTAGTCGATAACAAATAAAATAATTTGATACATCTGAAAAAAGTATCAAGTGATACTGCAATTGAAAAAATGTACCAAATCAAATGATATTCTGTAAATTATCAAGTGATACGCGTTCTGAAAGAATATTAATTGCAATCTAAAGAACGTATCAAGTGATACTATAATCTGAAAAAAAATGTAAAGTGATTGCGTAGATCGTCCCTTGAGAGGAAATAACTCATTATTGAGGGAAGGGAAAATGAAGGACAGTATGGTCGGTAGATCTGTGGTCGAGAAATTTGGATTTTTGACACCTTAAATATAGGGCTTCGCACTTTTGACACCGTGAAGATGGACTTCGCAAATTTGACATCCAAATCACTGACACATTGATTTTCATGCCATTTTACATCTTTGTTGATTTTTTGTTCCTTTTTTCCAACTTCTAGCACCCGAAAGGACCAAAATGCCCCTGAACACAATCATCTGCCTGATCGATTCACCGTCGCTTTGACCATGGCGATTAATCCTCGCCGCATGCTCGTCGCGCCTAGCTGCCCGACCGCTGCCCGGCCACCGTGCTTCCCTCACCGGCTGCCGTACTTTTGGCCACAGTGCCTCCCTTGACCCTCAGCTGGCGACTACCGGCCGCAGTGCCTCCCTCAATTGCCCGCCGCCTGCCCGCCTGCTTGTCGGTCGACGAAGCCACGAGCTGCCTGCTCGGCTTCCGCATTAGGAGATTCCAGCGCCAGTGGCTGCCATGATTGAAGACGACAGCCGTGGGTTCCATGACTGAAGATGGTGCCATGGATCATGGCTCTGATGAAGATGGATGAAGCAGGGAGAAAATCGAATGAGGTGTGCAACAGTACAGGTGCTTGTGCGTTGCTGGCGATGTGGATGTGCAGGTACTGAAGATGGAGAGCAAGGAAATACTTGCTGCAGTTGCATCTCAAAGCTGTGTGAGTGTGATGCAATGCAACTATGTAAGATGTAAGCTTCAAAATTGAATGCAATGAAATGAATCTCAGATGTAATTTTGAGAATGCAATGTGGATGTGTCAAAGTAGAATGCAAAATTGATTTGCAACTGTTAATTAGCAGTTCACGGCGGCATGTGGACTGGCAACTGTGGATGGCGGCGGCCCTGCCAATGATCGGCGGCGCGCGAGGTCAAGTCCGGACGGGCAATGAGCGCACATCTCATAGCAATTCTACAGCACCGATCTGATCCACAGAGACGTAGTATAAACGGTCTAAGGGTAGTCTTGCCATTTAACAAGCTAGGAATTAGAAAAAAGGAACAAAAAATCAACAAAGATGTAAAATGACATGTAAATCAATGTATCAACGATTTGGATGGCAAATTTGCGAAGTCCATCTTCATAGTGTCAAAAGTGCGAAGCCATATGTTTAGAGTGTCAAAAATCCAAATTTCTCTCTGTGGTCGTGCTGTGTCCTCTAGTCTTGCCAATGCGAGAACACTCGCAGCATTCAACAAAATTCTTCGTGCCAGCAGTCAGCGCTGTCTCGTTAATCTTGCAATTTCTTGGAGCCTGAGTTGCCTGAAGCAATGATATATGGCTTTCGATAATTTTTCTTATCTCCACGGCAAGAGAAAATAATCTTTATCATGGTCATGAACTAGCATATCCATGGATCACCTGCACCCTAGTAGAAAATCAACGACATGGACCAAGAGGAATTCGTCACCCACATCACCCTTGCCGCAACATCTAGATGCAGAACCAAGACGAACTCATCCTCGCCGGCATCACCTGGATGCAGATGAACTTCTCGTACCATAGACGAGAGTCCAGATCGAGGATTATGTTCTCATACCACTACCAGAATGATCGACATCGGCACCGGGTGGGAAAGCCCTTTAGCACCGGGTTTCCCACCCGGTGCAACTAATCCGAGGCTAAAGGGGTACCCCTTTAGCACCGGGTTGAATAACCGGTGCTAAAGGGGCACTTTAGCACCGGGTGCAGCCACGACCCGGTGCTAAAGGGCCTGCCCCGCAGCGCCATTAGCAGGGCCTTTAGCACCGGGTCGTGGCTGCACCCGGTGCTAAAGGCAGGGCCTTTAGCACCGGTTGCTGCCTGCAACCGGTGCTAAAGACCCCGGATTTCTTTTTTTTTTGCTTTTTTCAGTAGCCATGCGTGCACGTCTATATACGTATATATTCTAATACGTGTATTTTAATGCGTATTCGGCCGACTCTATATTCATACTAGCTGACATTTCATCAAAATAGAAGACATATATATTACAAAAGTAGATATTCATGCATCTCAACTCGAGTTATATATATTTAAACTGTATTTTCTACTTAATTAAGATTGACGACTAGCTTGTTGGACTGTCCGGCACGTCCTCCAGTACTGGCGAGAAGTATTCTCCTCGGGGATTGACGACCTCGTCCCAGATCCATCCGACGAGCTGTTCTGCAATTGCGTCAATTCTTTCTAGCTCCTCCCACTCTTCCTTCAGCCTGAACATCTATAATTTACAAATAATTGAAAGATATTTAATCCGCCGAGTTGGAGACAATAATTGTGCACTTAATAATAATGGAAATGTGTTTATTATTACGTACCATAATATCATGTTGTGTAAGCTTTTTATGTCCCCAATTCCACATGAAATCGCAAACATAGTATGCACATAAATTATTTCCCGGCCCCTGTTTGGCACACTGTCGACAAAAAGAAATTAAGTAAAATTCATATAATATATTAGCCGAGGCCTACATGTACAAATTACTTGCTTACTGGAAAGCCAATGTTCCATTTTAGTGTTTCATGTTGAATTCCCGGGTGTTCTTGACGAAATTAAATCCAGGCCCTGCGAACAAAAAAATTGAGTTAAGTCATTGCGAGTGTAAGGGGTGAATTAAGTAGGGGAAAATATACATCACCTTGTCATCATGTCCATGATGTTCTGTAGTTTTTCTTTTGGAGTGTGCAACGAATCAAAGACATTCACGACACCCCGGTCAGGACACAATATTATTAGGAACCAGTGGAATCTGTGCACATGTATACATTATAATCAGAAATGAATTAGTACATAGACAGTATAAGAAGAAGCCTATGTATGTACTCACTCGATGTTGTACGGGATTAGTATGGAGTCGCAGTAATTTTGTTTCTTAATATACTTGTATAGGTTTCCATATGTTTCCTCAGGATTCATCAATATCATTTCTTCACTTATCCTTCGAGGATCCACGAAACCAACGTCATATATCCCGGATCTCCGACATTTTTGAATCTCCATTCTGCATATGTTAAGCAATAAATAAAGCCCGCGTCAGCATAGATTGGAATTATTGTTTTCAAACAGTGAATTATAAGCAACAACAAAGTACTTACAGTGTCCAACAAGTGATCAAATCCACGTCCATGGCGTCGCGGTGGTACAGCTCATATATATCCTTAAACCTCAGCCACACCCAATCCTCGTCACCATTGTAGAAATCATGGTCCTTCACGCCTACTTTGATCATGCGCCGTTTATTCCTTCTTGATTCTTCCAAGTACCACTCATGGAATCGGCGCATCTTCGTCTGTAGCTTCCTCTCCATTTCAGGAGGGACCATAGGCTCGCCAAGATTAAACGGCCACCTCAGCGTTGTGTTTACAGGCACCTCTTCTTCCCCCAGGACTTGCGCTCTGGTTAGTCCAGTCTCGGCCATTATTCGTTGCACGTTAAGCTCGTCCAGAGATGGCAATGGACCCAAGGGCCGCTGAGGTTGCTGGCCGAGCTGAGGAACCTTTTTGGATGGGCCCGCCTCCTTATCTGCAGCCTTCCGCTTCCGGCGAGATTTCAGTAATGAGTGGTCATAGTCTGTTACTATTACTTCCTTCTGTTGACCCTTGCCCAAATTACCGAGGAATGACTTGACGACGGTGGGATCAAGCTTCGGCTCCGGCTCAGGTTTTTTCCTCCACTCGGCCATTTGCCTCTTTGTGTCTGCTTTGACCGAGGCTTCGAGCTCCTCTAGAGTCTTCTTACCCGCTCTTTTCTCTGGTGCGGGCTTCTCTTTGGTTTTCCGCGCCTTCTTCGCTGGTGGAGTGGGGGCAGAGGCTTTAGTGCGGCGTCCCCTCTTTGGCGGAGGGGGCGGAGACCTCCGCGGCGGAGGAGACGGAGACCTCTTCGGTGGAGGAGACGGAGACCTCTTTGGCGGAGGAGACGGGCTTGCATCAGGAGCTCCCGGAGAATCATCATGATCCTGTGGATCTCTTGGAGGTGACGGGGGCTTGTTGGTAGCCACAGGTGTACCGGGTATGACGACGTCTGCCTTGCTCCATAGAATGATGCAGTGAGAACACTGACCGAGTTTTGTTTCTCCGTCACCTCCGGGGATGTCAAGTTCCAAGTCTTCCCAGCTGGTGACGACTTGCTCCACCTCAACAGGTACGTAACCATGTGGAATGTCATTGCAGTGCCATTTTTGCCCTTCTTACACACGTTTGGTCATACCGTATGCGACCTGATAAGTTAGTAGTCACAAAGAAAGTTAGTAAATGAATGGTATTTACGGTGAAATGTATGCAGTATGAACTAAGGTCGCATACGTACCACCACAGCTAAGTTCTTCTGCCTGACGACAAGCTCGCACGCGGTCCGTTGAGTTATTTCATCCACGGTGTAACGGACCGCTTCGGCGGCCTGTGTGGAAGCGTGACTGCTTTGATATTGTTGTGGAGGGCTAATAAGGGCCGCATCTTGGAGAGGTGCATGCTCTGTGGAACCGGTCCCGCCTGTGACTTGTTGGAGAGGTGCAGGCTCTGTGGAACCGGTCCCGCCTGTGGCTTGTTGTATCTGCAGCCATGCTACCTTCATCCGTCGCTCCATCTCTGACTCCATTTCTTGGAGCTTTGAGCCCTAGGCGGCAACCGTTTGCTCTAGGTCCCTCACCCTCTGCTCATATTCGGCCTTCTTCCTCGAAGGGCTCCTATAGGTGGCGGCGTGCTCTTGGAAACCTTTCTTCCATGAGATGCTTGTGCCTACGCCGCGCGTCCGTCCAGGATGCTCCTTGTTCCCTAAGGCATAGGTTAGCTCATCTCTGTCTCTATCGGCAACAAATTCTCCCCTATCAGATGCCCTGAGGATATCGAGGAGACGCTGAGCTAGTTCTCGCAAGTCCTCGGGAAAAACTAAGGAGCCGTCGATTGGGCTTAGGGTGCCTCCATGACCATAGTACCAATGCTTGGTCCTTGTGGGCCAGTCATGTGTCGCTGGAGTGATGCCTCTAGCATATAGATCTTCTTCCATCTTCTCCCATTTAGCGATGCTTGCCTTGTAACCTCCCGAACCCATCTTATGAGAGTACTTCTTATCTGCGGCGTTTCCAGCGTTTCTAGCGCTAGTCGTTGCACCCAATTCGGAGGTTTTGTACTCAATGAATGCTTCCCACTCGTCATTGGTGATCTTCTTATACTTCTCAGGATCCGGGGCCTCTCCGGTTTTGAGAAATTGCGAGTACAACTTCTTCTTGAAATCCTGAAATAGAACTGCCATCTTCTTCATTGTCCAATCCCTCAGTTCTGCTTCATGAGTGCTAGGCTAGTCGAATATTGCCTTTAATTCCCTCCATAGCATCTCCTTCTCTGTATCGGGGAGCACGTACTCCTCAATGGGGTCCGTGGACTTCCATTTTCTGATACTAATGGGCACATTGTCCCGTACAATTACCCCGCACTGAGATACAAATTTCTTGGCCACTTTTGGGGGCTCAACTGGCTCCCCGTCATCCTCCACTCGGGTGATGTGTAACTTGACATCCTTCAGCTTCTTCGTGGTCGATCGTTTTGATTTCTTAGCAGAGGCGGCCTACACAAATTACATATATACGAGATGATATAGAGATGGTATACATAATTGACATGTACAGTACAAATTTATGTTATCTATATACACACCTGACTAGACGAGGGCGCGTTACCGGCTCCTTCAATAGTTTCGGCCCTTGCAACATTGTCGCCCTGGACATTTGCGGCCCTTTCAACATCTTCGGCCCTTGCAACATTGTCGCCCTGGACATTGTCGTCCCTTCCAATGATCCCCAACACATCATCCATGGACATTGGTTGGGTTACAATATTGAAAAGTTGATTCGCAAAGAACGTGTCGTTGTCCTCTTGCATGGGTGGGACAGGGGTGTTGTTGTCCTCTTGCATGGGTGCGACAGGGGTGTTGTTGTCCTCTTGCATGGCTGGGACGTTGTTGTTGTTGTCCGCCATCTATAGAATTAAAAATAATTGATAAGAAATATATACAAAGCATACATATTCCCAATATTTCTAACATTTTCGCTAAGGGGGTCGGTGCGTGAAAAACGGATTCGCCAAGGGGTTCGGGTGCGCGGTGTGAATTGATTCGCTAAGGGTTCGCTAAGGGGGTCGGTGCGCGAAAAACGGATTCGCTAAGGGGTTAGGGTGCGCGATGGGTTCAGGTACGCCATAGAATTTCCGATAATAAACATTTTCGATAGTATACATTATACAAACATATAACATTTCCAATATACATTTGAATGAAGCATTTTCCAATATACATTTCAAACATATAACATTTCCAATATACATTTCAATGTAAATATCTCCAATACATTTAAATGAAGCATTTTCCAATATACATTTCAAACATATAATATTTCCAATATACATTTTAATGTAAATATCTCCAATACATTTGAATGAAGCATTTTCCAATATACATTTCAAACATATAACATTTCCAATATACATTTCAAACATATAACATTGTCAAGGCATCATCTCGCAATGCATATAATTGTTGGCAATTTGAGCACAATTGAGCCATGCATATCAGATGTAGAATCATATGTCGGCAAGGGAACGCATAAATTTCATACTAGTATTAGGTATAAAACCCAAAGCAATCCCAATCCTACAGATTAATGTTTCCCTGTTCATTGCAAAACAACCATTCCCAACCCATGCACTCACTTCAACTAGCGTAGCGCGGGGACAACGGGCGCGGGGACGACGACGGCGGCGGGGACGACGGGCGGCAGCGGCGTGGGCGCGAGGACCACGGGCGGCGGCGGCGGCGGCGCGAGGACCACGGGTGGCGGCGGCGTGGGCGCGGGGACGACGGCGCGGGGACGACGACGGCGGCGGGGACCACGGCCGAGCGGCGGGGACGACGACGGCGGCGGGGACGACGGGCGGCAGCGGCTGAGGAGACGAGGCGGCGGTTTCTGTGAGCAATGAGGGCGAAGTGAGGGAGGGGAGAGAAGTGCCCGGCCTATATAGGACTGGGGCCTTTCGCACCGGGTGCAGCCACGACCCGGTGCTAAAGGCCCTTTCGCACCGGGTGGTGGGAAGACCCGGTGCTAAATGCCCCCCCTTTAGCACTGGGTCTTCCCACCACCCGGTGCGAAAGGCCCTTTAGCACCGGGTCTTCTACACCCGGTGCTAAAGGCCGTAACTGTGCGCCAGACGAAGGCCTTTAGCACCGGGTGCAGCCACGACCCGGTGCTAAAGGCCCCCCTTTCGCACCGGGTCTTCTACACCCGGTGCTAAAGGCCCCCCTTTCGCACCGGGTCTTCTACACCCGGTGCTAAAGGCCCCGTAACTGGCGCCAAACGAAAATTGGGGGCCTTTAGCACCGGATTTTAGATCAACCCGGTGCTAAAGGCCCCAACTTTTCGTTTGGCGCCCAGTTTCCAAACGGGCCTTTAGCACCGGGGGCTACTATTTGGGAATCTTATAAATATAGTTTTTAATGTATAGTTATTAATACTTGTTTTAATTCAGTTATTAATACCTGTTAAAAATATATATTAAATAAGAAAATCTTATAAATTACTAGAAAATCAATATAAAATGCTAGAAAATCTTATAAATTACTAGAAAATCTTATAAATTAATAGAAAATCTTATAAATTACTAGAAAATCTTATAAATGAATAGAAAATCTTATAAATTAATAGAAAATCTTATAAATTACTAGAAAATCTTATAACCTACTAGAAAATCTTATAAAATACTAGAAAATCTTATAAATTACTAGAAAATCTTATAAATTACAAAAATTGATAAGTAAATGAAAGATTTTGGAACATTAAACGGTCTCAGATGAAAAAGTCATGAATACCAAAATTTCATATCTCATCAAGATCTACAATCTTTATTTAAGTCATTTTTGCATTTGAGAAAGTGGTAGTATACATTGTTCATTAATCCTAGATTCACTCGCATAGTTTCCAAAACTTTGTTAGAGACTTGTCAAATTTCTACTACATGTTATTACCCATTTTGAAAATGACAAAATGACCTAAATAAAGATTGTAGATCATGATGAAATATGAAACTTTGGTATTCATCACTTTTTCATTTGACATCACCTAGTGTGAAAAAAACCTTGGTTGTAGTTGTCATTTTTAATTCAAAATTTGGATTGTTCAAACACGAGAAGATTTTTCAAAATAATAACATTAATAAGTTTCATAACTTGATAGAGTATGATTTTAGGAATTTTTAGGAAGAAAAATGATCTTTTTTGAAGTTTGTACGAGGGAGAACGACTAGTTACAACTTTTATACAGAGATTAAAAAGAAAAATTGTTCTTGTTCATCCAGTGACGTGGCCTGTGTGCGGCCGGTGACGTGGCCAGCTGCCGCACGGCCTCCGTGCAGCCACGACCCGGTGCTAAAGGCCACGACCGGGCCAGTGACGTGGCTCGTGTGCGCCCGGTGACGTGGCCAGCTGCCGCACGGGAAAATCAATATAAAATGCTAGAAAATCAATATAAAATGCTAGAAAATCTTATAAATTACTAGAAAATCTTATAAATTACTAGAAAATCAATATAAAATGCTAGAAAATCAAAATAAAATGCTAGAAAACCTTATAAATTACTAGAAAATCTTATAAATTACTAGAAAATCTTATAAATTACTAGAAAATCAATATAAAATGCTAGAAAATCAAAATAAAATGCTAGAAAACCTTATAAATTACTAGAAAATCTTATAAATTACTAGAAAATCAATATAAATTACTAGAAAATCAATATAAAATGCTAGAAAATCTTATAAATTACTAGAAAATCAATATAAATTACTAGAATATCAATATAAAATGCTAGAAAATCTTATAAATTACTAGAAAATCTTATAAATTACTAGAAAATCTTATAAATTACTAGAAAATCAATATAAAATGCTAGAAAATCAATATAAAATGCTAGTAAATCTTATAAATTACTAGAAAATCAATATAAAATGCTAGAATTAATAAAAACAATCTTATAAATCAATAGAAATTACATGGCATCATCGTTTACTCGAACACTAATAAACTTCCTCTTTACAAATGTTCCTTGATTGTGATCACGCCGTAGATACGGTGTCTCCTCCGTTGCTAACAGGATGCTTGGGTCATCAGCCACTGAGAATGGAGGCCGGCCATCGAGCATATCATAATCTTCATCCGTCTTGTCCTCAACTCCTACGATTTTTCTCTTTCCAGGAAGAACTATATGACGCTTTGGCTCGTCTTGTGATGGGTCCAATTGCTTACCCCCACCTTTCTTATCCGCCCCTTTCTTCGGTCTGCTAGTCATGTCCTTCACATAAAAAACTTGTGTGACAGCTTTGCCCAGGACGAACGGTTCGTCTAGAAAGCCAATCTTGTTTAGGTCCACTAACGTCATTCCATAGTCCGCTTCAACTTTAACACCTCCTCCAGTCAGCTTCACCCATTGGCACTTGAACAGTGGGATCTTCAAAGGTCCGTACTCTAGTTCCCATATCTCCTCTATGATTCCATAGTATGAGTTTGTATTGCCATTGGTGTCTGTCGCGTCGATCCGGACACCACTGTTTTGGTTGGTGCTTTTCTTGTCCTGGGCTCTTGTGTAAAATGTATACCCATTGATGTCGTATCCTTGGAATGTCAAGATCGTGCTCGATGGACCTCTAGCTACAAAAGCTAGCTGCGCATCAATGCCCTCGACACCCATAAGACGTCTTCGCAACCAATCGGCGAAAGTACTATTGTGCAGACGCTGAATGAAGGCCGTAGACTTTGTTGAGTTTTCGTCCCTGAGAATCTGCCTGTGCTCCTCGATGTACGGAGCAACTAATGTTGATTGTTGCAAAACTGTGAGGTGCGCTTTACGAAATGTCTCAACGTCCTTCATCACCATCGATCTTCTCCCTAGTGTGCCCTTTCCACCAAGTCTCCCCTCGTGATGGGATTCAGGGACACCAATCGGCATAAGATCGTCGACAAAGTCAACACAGAATTCAATGACCTCCTCCGTTTCGTATCCCTTAGCAATGCATCCTTCTGGACGAGAACGATTACGGACATACTTCTTTAGGACAGCGAAGAACCTCTCAAATGGGAACATGTTGTGTAGAAATACTGGGCCCAATATACGAATCTCTTTGACGAGGTGAACCAATAGATGTGTCATGATATTGAAGAAGGATGGTGGAAATATCATCTCAAAGCTGACAAGACATTGCACCACGTCGTTCTGTAGCTGATCTAAGTGGTCTGGATTGATCACCTTCTGAGAAATTGCATTGAGGAATGCACATAGCTTCACAATGGCTTTCCGCACGTTAACTGGTAGCACACCCCTGAGTATGACGGGAAGCAGCTGTGTCATCAACACATGGCAGTCGTGAGACTTCAGGTTTGTGAACTTCTTCTCTTTCATATTTATTATTCCCTTAATATTGGAGGAGTAGCCTGACGGAACCTTGATACTGTTCAGGCATTCAAACATGCTTGCCTTCTCTTCTTTGCTGAGAGTGAAGCTGGCAGGACGCAAGTACTGGCGTCCTTTGTCTCTCTTTTCTGGATGTAGATCAGTCCGTTGCTTCAATCGTTTCAGATCCTGACGTGCTTCCAGTGTATCTTTTGGCTTCCCATAAGTACCCAGGAAGCTTATCAAGTTCACGCAAAGATTCTTCGTCAGATGCATCACATCAATCGCGTTACGGACCTCTAAACGTTGCCAATAAGGTAGCTCCCAAAAGATAGACTTCTTCTTCCACATCGCGGCACGACCATCCTCGCCCGTCGGAGCAGCCTGGCTTCCGTCTCCCTTGCCAAACACCACGTGTAGGTCCTTCACCATATCAAATAGCTCTTCTCCACTCCGGTGTCTCGGCTTTGTACGACGGTCAGCATTCCCGCCAAAATGCGCACATTTCTTTCGTAGCTCATGGTTCGCCGGAAGGAATCGACGGTGACCCATGTACACAACTTTACGACAATGTTTCAAATACATGCTTTCGGTTTCCTCTAAACAGTGAGTGCATGCTTTATATCCTTTGTTTGATTGTCCTGATAGGTTACTTAGTGCAGGCCAGTCGTTGATGCTTATGAAAAGCAGTGCTCGAAGGTCAAACTGCTTCTGTTTGTCCTCATCCCACATGCTAACACCTTCATTCTTCCACAGCTGCAAAAGTTCGTCAACCAATGGTTTTAGGTACACATCAATGTCGTTGCCAGGTTGCTTTGGGCCTTCGATGAGCACTGGCATCATAATGAACTTCCGCTTCATGCAGAGCCAGGGGGGTAGGTTGTAGATACAAACAGTCACGGGCCAAGTGCTATGACTACTGCTCATTTCACCGAAAGGGTTCATGCCATCGGTACTTAAACCAAGACTAACATTCCTCGCATCAGCATCAAACTCTGGGAATGCTCTGTCGATGTTCCTCCACTGGGATCCATCGGCGGGGTGTCTCAACATGCCATCCTGCTTACGTTCTTCTTTGTGCCAGCGCATCAGTTTGGCATGGTCTTTGTTCCTGAACAAACGTTTCAGACGGGGTATCAGAGGGAAATACCACATCACCTTCGCAGGGATTTTTTTCTTAGAACGCTCTCCCCCAACATCACCAGGGTCGTCCCGCCTGATCTTGTATCGCGCGCAGGTGCAAACCGGACAACGATCCAAGTGTTCGTACTGTCCGCGATAGAGGATACAGTCATTAGGACACGCATGTATCTTCTGCACCTCCAAACCGAGAGGGCAAACAACACGTTTTGCTTGATACGTCGTCGATGGCAATGTGTTACCCTCTGGAAGAATCTTCTTTACGAGTTTCAGTAGCTCCTCGAAACCCTTATCAGTAACACCATTTGCTGCCTTCCACTGCAGAAGTTCAAGTGTGCTACCCAACTTCTTTAGCCCCTCTTTGCAATCTGGGTACAGGTCAGTCTTGTGGTCCTGCAACATGCGCTGTATCTTTTTCAGTTCCTTATCATTGCCGCAGTCTTTCTCGACATCACGCAACATTTGCCCGAGCCCATCAGTAGGTTCATTTTCCTGAGCAACATCTTCCTGAGCATCGCCTTCCCGAGCAACATCTTCCTCATCGGCATCACCCATTGCAGCATATGCAAAGGAACCGTAGTATTGAGCCAATAACGGAATGTCGTCATCGGCCTCGTCTTCTTCATCTTCATCCATTAGAATTCCTCTTTCACCGTGCTTCGTCCAAACAGAATAATTCCTCATGAAACCGTGCCTCATCAAATGCACTTGAAGACAACCTCTTTGTTTGTACGATTGTATATTTTTACAATGGGGGCATGGGCAGAACATGAGACCGGACGGCGTCCTGTTAGCCTCGGCGGCATCGAGAAACGTCCTAAGGCCATCACGGAACGCCTGAGCGTGGGGGTCCCCGTACATCCATTGTCTATTCATCTCATTATTAACCAATAACAAATATACAATACAATTTAAAGATAAAAAAATTTAATATATAAATAAATACAAATTATAATATATATTCCATTATATAAATAAATTTCTAAAACTACATTACTATATTCATTAAATATAACATTACTATAAGCCTTATAAGATTTATAAGATTTATAAGATTTTCTATTAATTTATAAGATTTTCTATTAATTTATAAGATTTTCTAGTAATTTTTAAGATTTTCTATTAATTTATAAGATTTTCTAGCATTTTATATTGATTTTCTAGTAATTTATAAGATTTTCTAGTAATTTATAAGATTTTCTAGCATTTTATATTGATTTTCTAGTAATTTCTAAAACTACATTACTATAAGCCTTATAACTATTCACAAGTCATACAAAACAAAATACTAACTAGCTTGCCTTCTCTCTCCATTTAAAACACAACATGAACACTCTCTCCACCATGAACTCAAGCTCTCTCCTCTCTCTCCTCCAAGAACACAAGCTCTCTCTAGCTAGCTTTACTTTGATTCACAAATCCCTCTATTTCTAAATCATAGAAGGATTACAATCTAAATAAAACATTAGAGAATGAAAGAGTGTACCTTGTAGTGCTCCTTAGATGAGTAGATTCTTCACAAATTTTGAAAAAAATTTGGGCAGTACCTCCCCTCCCACGGCCGAGCAGCATAAACACAGCGCCTAAGTGTTCAGCTGGCTCGGGCGGGGGAGGAGGAAGCCACTATATTCAAACACATTAGCACCGGGTCGTGGCTGCACCCGGTGCTAAAGGGTGAACATTAGCACCGGGTCTTGCCACGACCCGGTGCTAATGTGTCCGCCCTGACACACCTCCGCGCCGCCCCCGCTCCTAGCCGTTGGACCCGGTGCTGAAGCCCCATCAGCACCGGGTCCAAAAATGACCGAGGCGGAGGAGGCGGGCGGATGTGAAGGATGTGAAGCATTCTGGTAGTGTACCTGTTCACCGTCGCCAATATCCAGATGAAGCACGAGCTCATACCTTTCACCGCCGGTTCGTCGCCTAGCCGGACGACAGTGTATGGACGACGCCGCCGATAGATGAGATCGAGCGCAGAGAAGGACGTAAACATAACTGGATGAGGATGAGAGAATCTGGATATCTCTCGGAAAAAAAACAAATTTAAAATCATGTGAGCCGCGGAGGGATATATATGCAACGGGAGCTGCTCATACACGCGTACGAGGGTTATCGGGCCGTGAGTTTTCTGCCCGCTAATGCGTCGGGGTGGGCAGGGAACGCGGATACGAGGGAATATATATATAAATAAAATAAAGCGAGCAAGTACGTCGCTGACGTCAGCGTATGTTTTTGTGACGTCATCGTCTCTGCCGTGCGGTAGTCTTGCGGCGTCTGTCTTCCCCGAGTCTGATTGCTCCCCCTCAGACCCCTCTCCACGATATCCTTGAGTTCCAAGCGTATCCCTCAATGACCACGAGGTCCCAGGAGAGCACCGCGAGCCCAAGCACGAACAAAAAGGAAACGAACAAATCTAATTGCTCAGTGAGTCAAGCATAAAAGAGACGGAATAAATCTAATTGTATTAAAAAGACAGAGTCGAACTCAATTGCCATGTGATGCAAGCGGAGTCGAAGTCGATTTGCTACTACAAATTAGTACAAATACTTCAGAAATAAACGAAACAAACACTTATCTTCCGAGCTCCATTATTTAGTGTGAGTTCTCGACTTCAAGGTGGCGGATTTAAAGACCACGCTTGAGTGTACCAACAGCTTTATCGCCGTCAGATGGAAGGAGAGGGACGGGACACGGCACCCACCCCGCCTGCTGTGCCTTCTAGCAGGCTAGCATGGCTCCACCATGGATCCATGGACGGATCGCCGTGGATTTGTCGGGCTGGTCCGGGGACGACGCTCTGCGCAACGGGATTATCAAGGGACTGAGCTGTTGCACCTCCGCCATGCGTCGCCAGAAAGACAAGGAGGAAGCTGCATGCACCAGCTCTGCTCCGCCTATAACAGAGCCAGAGCAGCTCCGCCAACATCGCCGGTCGCCAGCCGTCGGTGACGCCTCAGCTATTCTTAGTCAGAGACGCTCGGCGCCTCGGCGCATCTGCTTCCTCAGCCTCGTGCGGTGGGAGAAAATTGGAATTGTGCCATGTTTAAAAGTGGGCTTCGCCGGTTTGCCATCCCGTAAAATAGTTTCATCGTAATGTCATTATCAAACAACGACCCACCGCTACAATGTCTTATTGACATTTTCCTTCCCATTTTGTATTTTCTCCTACCTGAACTTACCATTATACCCCTGCCTTATCCTCACCACAGCACCAGTAGAGCCGTTTGGTTTGAACAATCAATCGATCTCTCGTCATCAACGATCATGAACTCATCGAAGAAAGAAAAACACCAAAAACAATTAGCCGCAAAAAGGATCGGCCAGCCGGCCATGGCATTGACCGGCAAAAAGGCAATCATCGCCTACTTGTACTCATCGGGAGATCGATCCCCGTCGTCCTCATCCGCTGCCCCGAGCCTGCTCGTGCATCCACCTCGCCATTGACATGAGTCTGGACAGCGCGCGTGTCCACCAAGGGAGCAGCTACATCGCCGTGTTCCCGCTGCTAGGCTTCCTTGGTTCTTGGCTTTGTGGGGCGGCGGCGGAGGCAGTGATGGGCAAGAAGGCGGAGGGAAGCAAGCTGGGGCGGTGGCTGGGGGCGCCGGTGCGGGCGCTGTCGCGAGCGTGCGACTCGTACGTGCGGAGGATGACGGCGTTCGCGGGGCAGATGTCGACGCCCGCGGCAGCCTACGGCGGAGGGTTCGCGCTGGGGAGCATGTGGCGACGTTCAGCTCCCGCTCGCACCGCGGCGGGGGTGATGACGATGTCGGCGAGCTCGTCCGCGCCTTGTCCAGGTGCCAGACGTCCGGCCGCGGCGGCGGCCAGCGGCGTCCCGGTTCAGAGCCGGAGCGTGGCGGTGAGGCGGATCGACGAGGACGCGCTCCAATCCGCCGGCGCGTGGCCGGGCTCCCGCTTGGGCATCCGCCAGCCGCGCCGCTCCGCGAACCGCGCTATGCGCTCCTTCTGCTCCTCAATGAACTTGGTCCGGGTCCGCCGCCGGCCCCGGAGCCATGCGCGCCGCCGTCCTCGCACATGCCCGAGGATAAGGTTAGGGGTATAATGGTCGGTTCGGGTAGAAGAAAATGTAAAATGGGAAGAAAAATGTCGAAAAGGCATTGTAGCGGTGCGTTGTCGTTTAATAATGGCATTATGGCGAAACCATTTTATGGGATGGCAAACAGGCGAAGCCCACTTTTAACTATGGCACAATTCCAAATTTCTCGGTGGATACATAAGGCAAACCAGGCCGCCGCTCAGTTCCTTCCACCGTGTTCCAGGCACTAGGGTGTTGTTGAGGACTTTTATGGGCCTGCTACCAGTCTCCGATGGTGGCGCAAAGATGGGCCTTGTACGATCTAAGACAATGCAGGTTACTTAAGGCCCGATTTAAATATTAATTTTGCTAATTCTATAAATACATTTGATTGTCCATATAATAATACGTAACACCACAATAGTACATCAGAATGAATAAGCATGGGTCCACACGTTTCTTCTCCTCAAACTCCTGCTCCAATAAATCAATTATAAGCAGTTAGCCTAATTTACATTCTTTAAGAGGTGAAGCCATCGTACCGGATGCCACTGAAAATATCTGACCCACAGCCATATATTTGAGTGCACATACCAATCACTGCAAAGGCGTGCTCCTGCTCCTCATCTTAGGGAGTATATGGTATAGTACATCAGAATGAATAAGCATGGGTCCACACGTTTCTTCTCCTCAAACTCCTGCTCCAATAAATCAATTATAAGCAGTTAGCCTAATTTACATTCTTTAAGAGGTGAAACCATAGTACCGGATGCCACTGAAAATATCTGACCCACAGCCATATATTTGAGTGCACATACCAATCACTGCAAAGGCATGCTCCTGCTCCTCATCTTAGGGAGTATATGGCATTCGTCCGTAGCAACGCATGGGTATTTTACCTAATATATATATATATATATATATATATATATATATATATATATATAGCTTTATCTACACATACGTGTAGCTACACCCACCATCAGTATACCATTGTACGTATGTCCGCGTACTAATTTATTACTTTTTGTATGTTCATATACTAATTATAAGATACTTCAAAGCGAGTTACACGAAAAAATTTCTAAATCAACCCTATTTTTAAATATACTTTGATTATACCTTTATAATACTATATAAATAGTATGTCCATATACTCAATGTATGGTTACATACCCAACATATATATCATCATAAATAGTCCAGTATCATTACATACTACATGTACATACTCTTCGTCAGATTAAATTCACCATGGATCATGAGATACACAGGTGGGTGTAGCTACACGCGCATGTAGAATGAATTTTTTCTATATATATATATTTATATATATAAGGTTATTTAGCTTCATTGTATGCTGGACATTATTGAGCGCGTACGGCGGAGCCACGGACGGAGCTCCGATGAGATTCTATGGCCGTAAAAACCTGGTTCTCACGATAGTAAAAATGGATTGCATTTAGTGCTGACAAACAATTTAATGATTTTATTACTGTGAGGACATGACTCATGTGATTGGATTGATTCTAGCGCATGGGCCGTCGTCTTGTGCATCATGCGTGTGACCGTAAATCATTGGCGGGCTTTATTTAGCTGCCTGTAGCTCGGGAGCACGGTGAAGATGGCGACAGAACCGTAATTACCGTCCGGTGAGATGAAACTTACAGAGATCAAATCTTAAATGCATCCAAAGTATGGCTGCAGATCTTTTGTTTACGGTTTGGTATGCCAATTAGCGGATAACAATCAACTACTCCGGTGAGATGGCATTAGGCGATGACAGGGCATATGGCCAGCGTGATAATTTTATCAGCATGCATGACTACCAGATAACCTCACATCCGTCCCCCTTATAGGCCGCGGTATATTTTGGACCCGGTGCTAAGGGTGCATCAGCACCGGGTCCAACGGCTATGAACGGCGGCGGCGCGCAGGGTGGCAGGCTGAGCACATTAGCACCGGGTCTTGCGACGACCCGGTGCTAATGTGCTCACATTCGCACCGGTTGCAGCCAGCAACCGGTGCTAATGTGCCCAAGGCTCTTTAGCACCGGTTGCTGGCTGCAACCGGTGCAAATGTGAGAGCAGTAGCACCGGGTCGTCGTAAGACCCGGTGCTAATGTGCTCGTATATAATACCTTCCCTCCCCTCGCCGGAGCCAACATCAACACTTGGAGCTGTGTTCATGTTGTGCCCGGGACAGGGAGGTGCTGCCAATTTTTTTTCCAAAATTTGTGAAGATTTCACTCATCCAAGGGGCACTACAAGGTACATTCTTTCATTCTCTTATGTTTTTTATTAGCTTGTATTTTTATATGCTTTAGAAATAGAGAAATTTGTGAATCAAAATGGACAGAGAGCTTGTGTTCATGGTGGAGTGAGAGAGATTGTGTTCATGGTGGAGAGAGAGCTTGCGTTCATGGTGGAGAGAGAGAGCTTATGTATTGTATTTATTAGTTATTTATTTAAAGTTGGAATAGTTAATTATTTTTTTAATGGAAGTATATTTGATTTTAGAATATGAATAAATTAATTATAGTTTTAGAAATGTGTTTAGTTTGTATTGTCTTATGTATTAACTTTGTAATCTATTATATGTTAAATTTATATTTAGTTATATATTAAATTTGTATTGTCTTATATATTACCTTTGTATTATATTATATATTAAATTATACAAATAATTGTTATTGGTTACTAATGCAGATGAATAGGCAATGGATGTACGGGGACAATCATGATACGGCGTTTCGTGATGGCCTGAAGGGGTTTCTCGATGTCGCCGAGGCCAACAGCACGCCGTCAGGTTTCATGTTCTGCCCATGCACTAATTGTCGAAATATACAATCGTACAAACAAAGAGAAGCTCTTCAGGTGCATTTGATGAGGCACGGTTTCATGAGCAATTATTCTGTTTGGACGAAGCATGGTGAAAGAGGAATTCTAATGGATGAACATAAAGAAGACGAGGTGGATAACGACATTTCGGTATTGGCTGAATACTACGGGGCCTTTGCAGATGCTACAACGGGTGATGCCGATCATGAAGATGCTGCTCAGGAAGATGACCCTAATGATGGACTTGGACAAATGTTGCGTGATGCTGAGAAAGACTTGGGCAATGATAAGGAACTGAAAAAGATACAACGCATGTTGCGGGACCACAAAACTGACTTGTACCCAGATTGCAAAGAGGGGCTTACGAAGTTGGGTAGTACACTTGAATTTCTGCAGTGGAAGGCAGCAAATGGCGTTACTGATAAGGGTTTCGATGAGATACTGAAACTCGTAAAGAAGATTCTGCCCAAGGGTAACGAATTGCCATCGGCAACGTATGAAGCAACACGGGTTGTTTGCCCTCTCGGTTTGGAGGTGCAGAAGATACATGCGTGTCCTAGTGACTGTATCCTCTATCGCGGACAATACGAACACTTGGATTGTTGTCCAGTTTGCAGTTGCGCACGATACAAGATAAGGCGGAATGACCCTGGTGAGGTTGTGGGGGAGCGTTGTAAGAAAAAAATTGCTGCGAAGGTGATGTGGTATTTTCCTCTGATACCCCGTCTGAAGCGTTTGTTCAGGAACAAAGAGCATTCCAAACTAATGCGATGTCACAAAGAAGAACGTAAGCAGTATGACATGTTGAGACACCCCGCTGATGGATCCTAGTCGAGGAACATCGACAGAGCATTCCCAGAGTTTGATGTAGATGCGAGGAATGTGAGGCTTGGTTTAAGTACTGATGGCATGAACCCTTTTGGTGAAATGAGCAGTAGTCATAGCACTTGGCCTGTGACTTTATGTATCTACAACCTACCCCCTTGGCTCTGCATGAAGCGAAAGTTCATTATGATTCCAGTGCTTATTCAAGGGCCAAAGCAACCTGGCAACGACATTGATGTCTACCTAAGACCATTGGTTGATGAACTTTTGCAGCTATGGAAGGAAGAAGGTGTTAGCATGTGGGATGAGGACAAGCATGAGCAGTTTGACATTCGAGCACTGCTTTTCATAGACATTTGATATGTTAAAGGACCTACAAGTGGTGTTTGGAAAGGGAGACAGAAGCCAGCCTGTTCCGACTGGCGAGGATGGTCGTGCCGCGATGTGAAAGAAAAAGTCTATCTTTTGGGAGCTACCTTATTGGCAATATTTAGAGGTCTGTAACGCGATTGATGTGATGCATCTGACGAAGAATCTTTGCGTGAACTTGAAAGCTTCCTGGGTACTTATGGGAAGCCAAAAGATACACTGGAAGCACGACAAGAGCTGAAACGATTGAAACAACGGAATGATCTACATCCAGAAAAGAGAGACAACGGACGCCAGTACTTGCGTCCTGCCAGCTTCACTCTCAGCAAAGAAAAGAAGGCAAGCATGTTTCAATGCTTGAACAGTGTCAAGGTTCCGTCGGGCTATTCCTCCAATATTAAGGGAATAATAAATATGAAAGAGAAAAAGTTCACAAACCTCAAGTCTCACGACTGTCATGTGTTGATGACACAGCTGCTTCCCGTCATACTCAGGGGTGTGCTACCCGTTAATGTGCGGAAAGCCATTGTGAAGCTATGTGCATTCCTCAATGCAATTTCTCAGAAGGTGATCAATTCATACCATTTAGTTCAGCTACAGATCGATGTGGTGCAATGTCTTGTCAGCTTTGAGATGATATTTCCACCATCCTTCTTCAATATTATGACACATGTATTGGTTCACCTCGTCAAAGAGATTCGTATATTAGGCCCAGTATTTCTACACAACATGTTCGCGTTTGAGAGGTTCTTCGCTGTGCTAAAGAAGTATGTCCGTAATCGTTCTCGTCCAGAAGGATGCATTGCTAAGGGATACGAAACAGAGGAGGTCATTGAATTCTGTGTTGACTTTGTCAACGATCTTATGCCGATTGGTGTGCCCGAATCACATCTTGAGGGGAGACTTGGTGGAAAGGGCACACCAGGGAAAAGATCGATGGTAATCAAGGACATGGAGACATTTCGTAAAGCGCACCTCACAGTTTTGCAACAATCAACCTTGGTTGCTTCGTACATCGAGGAGCACATGAAGATTCTCTGGGACGAAAATCCAGCAAAGTTTGCCGCCTTTATTTAGCGGATGCACAATACTACTTTCGCCGCTTGGTTGCGAGAGCGTCTGATGGGTGTCGAGGGCATTGATGCGCATCTAGCTTTTGTAGCTAGGGCTCCATCGACCACGATCTTAAAATTCCAAGGATACGACATCAATGGGTATACATTTTACACAAGAGCCCAGGACAAAAGGAGCACCAACCAAAACAATGGAGTCCGAATCGACGCAATAGACACCAATGGCAATACTAACTCATACTATTGTGTCATAGAGGAGATATGAGAACTAGAGTACGGACCTTTGAAGATCCCACTGTTTAAGTGCCAATGGGTGAAGCTAACTACAGGAGGTGTTACAGTTGATGAGTATGGAATGACGTTAGTGGACCTAAACAAGATTGGGTTTCTAGACGAACCGTTCGTCCTAGCCAAAGATGTCACACAAGTTTTTTATGTAAAGGACATGGCTAGAAGACCAAAGAAAGGGGCGGATAAGAAAGGGGTGGGTAAGAAATTGGACCCACCACAAGACGAGCCAAAGCGTCATATTGTTCTTCTTGGAAAAGAAAAATCGTAGGAGTTAAGGACAAGACGGATGAAGATTATGATATGCTCGATGGGCTGCCTCCATTCTTGATGACTGCTGACCCAAGCATCCTGTTAGCGGCGGAGGAGACACCCTATCTACGGCGTGATCACAATCAAGGAACATTCGTAAAGAGGAAGTTTATTAGTGTCCGAGTAAATGATAAGGACGTGTAATTTAATTGTACTATGTTCCAGAAATTCATATTTATATAAATGACGTCGTGTATTTGTTATGCATTTATGTGGTTTTAGTTTTTAACATTTTGACATATGATCCATAAAAAGATATGACCACCCGAAGCCCATCTTTCATGAAATGTAGCAACGTTCGATCAATGAAACCAAATGTTAGTTCCTACGATTTTATGGAATTTTCTATTATTTTCTAATATTTTCTAGTAACTCCCACTATTTTCTAGAATTTTCTAATAATTTTAAAGGGCTTTGTTTTCTACAAAATTATTATTTAGAAATAAAGAGCTTCATTTAATAATTACTAGAAAATCAAAGCAAATGGTATTTCCTACGATTTTCTAGGATTTTATATTAATTTCTAATATTTTCTAGTAACTCCTAGCCCTTGTTTTTAACAATTTTAAAGGGCTTTGTTTTATTTATTTACGAATAAAGTAAAGTAATAGAAATAGAAAAAAGACCCGGTGCTAATTATCGATTTGGATGAAAAAATGGTGGCAATTGAAATTCTAGCCCTTTAGCACTGGGTAGATCCAACACCCGGTGCTAAAGGTGCCCAGGATTTCAGTTGCCACCCTGGGCACCTCTTTAGCACCGGGTGTGCTTAGACCCGGTGCTAAAGACTCATTAGCACCGGGTGTTGTATCCACCCGCTGCAGTCGTCCGCGCCCTCGCCCGTGGCCGTCGCCGCTGCGTCCGCGCCGCCGGTCGCCCGTCGCCCGCGCCGCCGACCGCTCCGCCGTCGCCCGACGTCGTCGCCACGCCTCGGTCGATTTCTTTTTTCATTTTGTTATTTCATTTTGTTATTTAATTTTGTCATTTAATTTGTTATACAATTAGGTATTTAATTTGTTATATAATTTGGTATATAATTTGTTATATAATTTGGTATATAATTTGTTATTTAATTTGTTATATATAATTTGTAATTATTTATATGCTTATATATAATTTTGTATATATTATTTTGTAAATAATTATATATATATAATGTTGTGTATATAATGTTGTATATATAATGTTGTATATATAATGTTGTATATATAATGTTGTATATATAATTTTGTATATATAATGTTGTATATAGAATTTTGTATATATAATATTGTATATATAATTTTGTATGTAATTTGGTATATATAATTTTGTATGTAATTTTGTATATATAATTTTGTATATGTGCATATTTTGTATGTAATTTTTTTAATAATCGGGACTTTGCATTTAGATAAATATGCATATTTTGTGTATGTGCATTTAGATATTTGGAACTTCGTATATGTGCAAAACTATCGTGCACCCGAACCCCTTCACGAAACCAAACTCGTCGCGCACCCGAGCACCTTCGCGAACCCAAACGCGTCGCGCACCCGAGCCCCTTCGCGAACCCAAACGCATCGCCCACACGAGCCCCTTCGCGAACCCAAACGCGTCGCCCACCCAAACCTTCCGGAACCCAAACTCGTCGCGCACCCGAAACCCTACACGAACCCCTTCGCGTCGAACAACCACCGTTCGCGAACCCGGAAACCCCGAAACCCTAACCCTAAACCCCTTAGCCCTAACCCAAAACCCCGAAACCCAAACACTAAACCCCCTAGCCCTAACCATAAACCCTAAACCCTAAACCCTAAAAAACCCTAAACCCCGAAACCCAAACCCTAAACCCCCTAGCCCTAACCCTAAACCCTAAACCCCGAAACCCAAACCCTAAACCCCCTAGCCCTGACCCTAAACCCCATAGCCCTAACCCTAAACCCCTTAGCCCTAACCCGAAACCCCGAAAACCCCGAAACCCAAACCCTAAACCCCCTAGCCCTAACCCTAAACCCTAATCCCTAAACACCAAAACCCAAACCCTAAACCCCCTAACGCTTACCCTAAACCCCCTAGCCCTAACCCTAAACCCCCTAGCCCTAACCCTAAACCCTAAACCCCGAAACCCAAACACTGAACCCCCTAGCCCTGACCCTAAACCCCAAAACCCAAACCCTAAACCCCCTAGCCCTAACCCTAAACCCTGAAACCCAAACCCTAAACCCCCTACCCTGACCCTAAACCCCATATCTATATTTATTTATATTTATTGCTTACAAATTATTTTTATTCCTATAGATGGCGGACAACAACCCTATCGAACCCTTACCAGAGGATAATGACCGGTTCTTATTGAATCAAATATTTGGTATCGATGCCGAATATAACCCGCAACCAAACATGGAAGACGTGCTGGGTATTGCTCAAGGGAGCAAAAATGTGGAACAACGTAATGTGGATGAACGCAGTAATAATGAGCCCACGTCTAGTCAGGTGTGAATATATCTCATTTAATATGTATTGTATATCTCAATATATCTCATTTAATATGTATTGTATCTCAATATATCTCATTTAATATGTATTGTATCTCAATATATCTCATTTAATATTGTATCATTAATATGTAATTTATGTAGCCCGCCTCTGCGTTGACAACCGGAACTAGGAAATGCAAACAATCTGCCACTAAGAAGCTGAAGGATGTGAAGTTTCACATCACTCGAGTGGAGGACGATGGGGAGCCAGTTGAGCCCAAACAAGTGGCTAGAAAATTTATATCTCAATGCGGGGTTGTTCTACAGGAACGCGTGCCCATTAGCATCAGAAAATGGAAATCCACGGACCCTACTGAGCCGCACGTGTTGCCCAATACTGAGAAGGAGATGCTATGGGCGTACTTAAAAGGAATTTTCGAATGGCCAAGCAGTCATGAAGAGCAACTGAAGGATTGGATAATGAAAAGATGGCAATTCTATTCCAGGATTACAAGAAAAAATTGTACAAGAATTATCTCATTACCGGAGAAGCACCGAATCCAGCGAAGCATCCAACCATCACTCATGATGCTTGGGAGTCGTTATTGGAGTACAAAAACTCCGAAGGAGGGTCAAGTATGACCACTAGAAATGCTGACAATGCCAGTAATAGGAAGTACACCCATAGAATGGGTTCAGGAGGTTATAAAGGGAGCATTGAGAAATGGGAGAAGATGGAAGAATCTCTATTTGCTAGAGGCATTCGTCCAGCGACACATGACTGGCCCACACGATCCAAGCATTGGTACTATGGTCATGGAGGCACCTTCAGTCCTATCGACAGCTCTTTAGTTTTTGGCGAGGACTTGCAAGAACTAGCTCAACGTCTCATCAATATCCTTAAGGCATGTGAGAGGGGAGAATTTGTTCCTGATAGAGACAGAGATGAGCTAACCTATGCCTTAGGAAACAAGGAGCATCCTGGACATACGCGCGGCGTAGGCATAGTACCATGGAAGAAATGTTTCAAAGAGGACGCCGCCTCCTATAGGAGCCGTTCGAGGAAGAAGGCGGAATATGAGCAGAGGGTGAGGGACCTAGAGGAAACGGTAGTCGCCCAGGGCTCAACGATACAGGAAATGGAGGTTGAGACGGAGCGACGAATGAAGTTAGCATGGCTGCAGATACAAGCCACAGGAACCGCCAGCACAGAGCATGTACCTCTCCAAGATCCTAATGCGGCCCTTCTTAGCCCTCCGCAACATCGAAGCAGCCACGCTTCCACAGAGCATGTACAAGGACATGAAGACATTCCCGCACCTCAGTCTGAACCGGTTCGTTACCCCGTGGATGAAATAACTCAACGGACCACGTGTGAGCTTGTCGTGAGGAAGAAGAACATATCTGTGGTGGTACGTATGCGACATTAGTTTGTATATTTCGTAAATATCATCATAAATATTATTCATTTACTAACTTCCTTTCTACTTATTTTATTAGGTCGCATACGGTATGACCAAACCAGTGGAATCAGGTCAAAGATGGCATTGCATGGAGATTCCACATGGTTACGTACCCGTTGAGGTGGAGCAAGTCGTTGACCAGTGGAATGACTTGGAACTTGACATCGCCGGAGGTGACGGAGAAACAAAACTCGGGGAGTGTTCTCACGGGATCATTCTATGGAGCAAGCGAGACATCGCCATACCTGGTAGCACCAAGTCTCCTTCAAATAACCCGTCTCCAAGAGGTCCACCGGATCACGATTCTCTGGGAGCTCATGACGCAAACCCGTCTCCGTCTCCGTCTCCTCCGCGGTGGAAGTCTCCGTCTCCACCGCGGCAGAAGCCTGAACCAAAGAAGCGCTCCAAACTGGCTAACTTGGCCCCTCCACCACAGAAGAAGCCACGAAAGGTCAAAGAGAAGCCTGCACCACCGAAAAAAGCTTATGACCTGACTAAAGAAGAGCTCGATGCCTCTGTTAAAGAAGACGTAAAGAGGCAACTTTTCACGAGAAAACAACCAGAGCCGAAGATTGACCCCGCCACGGCAAAATCCTTCCTCCAAAATTTGACTAGGTGACAACAGAAGAGGGCACAAGTATCAGACTATGACCGCTCATTACTGAAATCAAAAGGGAAGAGGAAGGCGGCGGCAGCCAAACCTGTTGCTCAGCTCGGCAACCAACCTCAGCAGTCAGTGCCCCAGTTGGCATCTGAGTACGAGCTGAACGTGCAACAACAAATGGCCGAGACAAGACTCTCGAGAGAGGAAATCACGGGAGAAAAAGAAATCCCTGTGAGCACATCGTTCAGGTGGCCATTTAAGCTTAGCCAGCCTTTGGTCGGTCCAGAAATGGAGAGCACGCTACAAACAAATATGCGCCGATTCCATCAGTGGTATCTGGAACAATCAAGAAGTAAAAGGCGCATGTTTGGAGTTCGCGTAAAGGACCAAGATTTTTTCAATGGCGAGGAAACCCTCTGGTTGGAGTTCAAGGATATATATGAGGTGTACCACAAAGACGCCATGGACGTGTCTTTGGTCGCCTGTTGGGTATTGTAAGTGCTTTGTTCTCTTTTACATTTGACACTTGAAAAAAAACTTTAATCTTTGTTGACACGCCCTTTATTGCTTAACAATGCAGAGTGGAGATTCAAAGATGTCGAAGGGAAGGAATATTTGACATTGGTTACATGGACCCGACAGGGATAAGTGACAAAATGATTTTGATCAATCCAGAGGAAACATATCAACATTTATACAAGTATCTCCAAAAAAATAATTATTGCGACTCCATACTATTGCCGTACAACTTCGGGTGAGTACCTATACATGTATCTACTTATAGTGCCTATACAAAATTTTATGGACTCCTTACTATTGCCGTTCAATTTTATTTCTCATTATAATGTCTACATGTATACAGTTTTCACTGGATCTTAATCATATTGTGTCCTGACCGGGGTATCGTCCACGTCTTTGATTCGTTGAAGTCTCCAACATATGCTTACCAGAACATCATCGACATGTTTACAAGATGACATATATTTACCCATTTAACTCAATTCTGCCCTTACAATCACAATGATTTAACATAACTTTTTGGTTCACAGGGCGTGGATTCAATTTCATCAAGATAACCCTGGTATGATCCATGAAACACTCACATGAAAGACTGACTTTCCGGTAAGCAAGTAATTTGTACGTGTAGGTCTCCGCTAACCTATTATATAAATTTTACTTAACTTTATTTTTTGATCGACAGTGTCGCCAACAGGGGTCGGGAAATAATCTATATGTATATTATGTTTGTGATAACATGCTCAATTGGTCGACGAAAAAGATGACTCACCATGATGTTATGGTACATAACACATTTTCAGGTTTTAATTTGATATATTTACTATTTTTGTAGAAAAAGCACTTGATTTTGTAATAAATTATATTATTTAGAAATATACGGCTTCATTTATTGATAATGGGATTCATTTATAATAAATAATATTATTATTAAATTTGAATTAATAAGTAAGGCACTTTGTTTTATAATAAATGATTATTTAGAAATATAGGGCTTTATTTAATAATTACTATGTTTGTATTAATAAGAAAAACACTTTGTTTTATAATAAATTATTATTTAAATATAGATGGACATTTGTATTTGTAAGTAAAGCATTTATTTTATATTAAATGATTATTAATTGCACAATTGTTGTCTTCAATTCCATGGAATTAATATTTCCAATTATTTGCAAATTATAGATGATGAGGCTGGAATAAGATAGACTCGATCAAGAGAGAATAGAAGCAATTGCAGAACAGCTCATTGGATGGATTTGGGACGAGGTCGTTAATCCCCGTGGAGAATTCCATCTCCCCCTGGAGGATGCGCCATCAAGTCGTTCCTCTAGTCAGATTTCTTAATTTATAATATACAGTTCAAATATATAACTCTAGTTCGATATCAAAATTATAATATATATATCTTCTATTTTGATTATATGTCTAGCTAATATGAATATATAGTACTACATGTACATGCACGGCAGCTGAATACATGTTTGAATACGTATCATAATACATATATAAACATATATAAACGTAAATGCATTGCGGCTGTAAAAAGTAACCCAAAAAAATCCAGGCCCTTTAGCACTGGTTGTATACACCAACCGGTGCTAAAGGCCCTCCTATCCCCGCTGTGTAGGCAGGGCCTTTAGCACCGGTTGGTGTTTAGAACCGGTGCTAAAGGCCCCCTTTAGCACCGGTTATTGGTACCCCTTTAGCACCGGAAGTTTAGCACCGGTTGGCAATCCGGTGCTAAAGCCCGTTCTCAACCGGTGCGGATGTGAGGTTCTCTGGTAGTGGCAGTTAATGTAAAACAATTGGAGTAAGGGAGAGATTATAGCATCCAATCTTCAATGGTAGTCGGTGTCCAACTTCGCGTAGGACTACTAGAGCCCCTTGATGGGATGTAATTTTCATGTTTATTTTTTGGCTGTAGCCGTTTTGGTCAAGGCCGGATAATATATTTTCTATTATCTAAAAAAAGGGAGAGATTATATGGCGTGCATAACTTAAGGCTTGCATACGCGGCAGCTGGCCTGCCTAATATTTCGTGGAGCACCACTTGATTTGCACGTGTCGATAGGCGGCCAGCAGTGAAGCAACATGATGGGAGTAAGTGACAAGTGTGTGGAAGAAGAAATAGGCAAGAGCCAACTTTAAATGTTATCTGCATGTAATTATTTTTTGATTTCTTGTTTCCATGGACACAGAAAATTACTTCTTTAGGTTTGAAAAAATAATAACCTGATCGAGTTCAAAACAAGATACTACTCGAAATTATAGAAATTACTTCTTTACAGCTATTGTGAATATTACTTCTTTAGGTTCAAAATTTTTTTTACTTAAAGGCATAGTGAAAAGTACAAATGGAAAGCTTAAAATTACTCCTGGTGGGATGCTATATGTATTGAAAGGTGTTGAAACCAATCTGATTGAAAAATTACTTCTCGGATAGTTAAATTCAATTCTTAGTAGTGGTTGTGAGTTCTGTATTTTTAATACTCCAATCATTGGAAAATTTCTTGTCTAATATTAGTAGTTGAGTATTTTTTTTTCAATTGACAATAGCAGTATTCTTTACAGTTCAAGAGTGTTTTTCGAATGCAATGAGATTTTTTAATTGACAATAGTATTTTTTCCAACTATCAGGAATATTTTAAAATTGAGTAGAGAAATATTAATTTTGCAATGTCGGAGTATTTTCAACTGGTAGAGACGTATTTAGTTTCCAAGTGTCAGGAGTATCTGTTCAATCGTTAGGAGTAATTTTCAACTCACTATAGGTGTATTTTTATATTAACAAGGGGAGTATCTTTCCCAATTGTCAGAAGTATGTTGTCAAATATCAGGATTAATTATTCTATTGACAAATGTCAACACAAATGCTAATGTATGGTAGAAACTAGAAACTGGTATGCTTGAGTATAATAATAGACAAACACGAGATTGCTAGTAATGCGGGTCCGTTTTATTGTGCATTTATTTCATTAGCATAAGTTACGTGAGGATTTTGTGGGAGTCAATGCAGATCATTGCATACTTTTAAATTTCTTTTTGGGATGCATCAATCATTTGAAACCAGCCGAGATCAAGCCTCCCAGCCATGATCACTGGCCGTAATTATTCCCATTTCATCCATTGAATTAAAAATCAAAACCCAGGTGTAGTGTGCATCGGTGGCCATGATCAAATGACGGGAGGAGTATTAAGTATAAGAAGTATTTTTTCAAATGTCAACAGTACGTATTTCCAGTTGCGGAGTATTTTTCAAATGTCAACAGTATTTCCAGTTGAGAAGTATTTTTTTAATGTTTCCAGAGGTCATGATTTTCAAATTGAATTAGAGTATTTTCAATTGTCAATAGGAGTGTATTTTCCCAATATCATAAGTATTTTTCAAAATGCCATGAGTATTTTTCAGTTGACTGCTGTATTTTTTCAACAGGCAAAAGGAGTGTCTTTTACAAATATTAGGAGAATTTTTCAAATGTCATGACTATTTTTCAAATGATGGGAGGAGTATTTTTTTCATGTATAAGGAGTAGTTTTCAAATGTCGACAGCATTTCCAATTCAAGAGTATTTTTCAAATGTCAAAGAGTACTTTAAAGGTTAAAATACTACTCTAAATAGTAAAAAAATACTACTCGATTTTTCCTAATTTCAGAGAAGTAATTTTCCAAGACAAGAGTAGTATATTCATGAAAGTCAGGTTAAAATCTGTACAGTAAATTTCCTTGTACAAAATAAGAGAGATTGAATTGGTTTGCCCTTTGCACATACAAATCATCAAACACCTACACTAAACTAGGAATTTGATTAAGTTGCCGTTGTTAGTTGCACACTGCATCAACTTCAAACTTTCTTATGTAAGACTAGACAGATCTTCATGTCCACACTACAGGCCGCATGATCAAACGAGAAAGGCTCACATGCATGGACCGTACAGACCAAGCTGCTGCTACCTGCTCACGTTGCTAACCTGTACATAGAAAAAATAAAACAAAAAACATCAGTATTTCATTATTGGAGTAGTATTTTATTTGGACGAGAATTACTTTCCATTTAACTCAGTGACTCAGTAATTGGGCTGCACTAGACAAGCAGCATCTGCAGTAATTCATTAACAAGGAAAAAATTTAGACCATGGCACATGTTTGAGGAGGGGAGCTGGATCCGGAGGTGTACGTTGCGGCATGATGATGAAAGTTAGAAGAACTCGATCTGCTGCGGTTGACGTACACCAACTGCAGGTGGTATTTCTATTGCAGGCCGCGTTGCATTCACGAACTTTCAAAAAGAAAGTCAAAAGGCAATAGAAGCATACTCCTTTCATCGGAAAAAATATGATTAATGATACAAAACAGTAGACGAACCTGCTAAACACACTTGCACTTGCTGCCACATTGGATGAGATCTGCTCGGTGAAACTTCGTCAGGACCCAACATCATCATGTAGTGAACAAACAAAAAAAGAGGTGCACATCAAATCAGAGAAATAAGCACAAAAAATTCCCAATTAAGGACAGACGGATCTCGTTGCAATCTTTAGGAAAATCAAACATATAACATGGCAATACGAGTAACCTTCGCTTCTTACCTCCGTGCCTGTATCACTGAGCGGATCAAGCCACCGCCATGTACAACTCCCTGCCTAGATCGTGAGGTCGTACGCCCATCCCGCGGATCATGTCCCTACGCAGCCTCCAGTCCCTGCCCAGATCGTGAGCCCGTCCATCTCGCCGGTGTGATGCAACCCGGTGAGCCGAGAAGCAACAGCGCGCAGCATAGGATAACTCGATCCTCGCATGGTGAGAAATATGTGGCGCCATCATAGATCAGCCATGGATGATCTGATACCTGGAGAACCCGCCGCCGCCGTGGATCTCGTCGCCATCGGGATGGGAGAGGACTGGGGAGGAGGCCGGGCGCCGCCAAATTAAATCAAGCAAGATCCCGTTGTCACCACAAACAGATGAGAGAGAAAAGGGAGGAGAAAAAAAGAGGGAGGTGCGGGTTTTATTGTGTCCATAGGAATACGAGAGAAGTAAATTGCTTTTGTGTTTTACGGTTTCGGGATTCCGGTGGGACGGCCAGCGGACGGGCGGTGCTCCGTCGGTGTGCTAAATATTATTTAGCACTCTGAGAGTCAAATAGTATATATATATATATATATATATATATATATATATATATATATATATATATATATATAACGGTTATACTATCTGTATCGTCCTAATACATACCTGTATCACTTGAAGAATGAAGATACTAGCCTACTATAAGAAATTCAAGCTTGAGCGACATGAGAGTACAAGACGACATCACACTTACTGCCACTACAACCAAGAAGTTGGGCACCAGGCACCACTCTAGACGAGTTTGAAGATGTTAGCATGAAGAAGACTAAAGATGTTATGTGCTTGTGTGCTTAACCTTGGTTGAGTGTACTTGTAATGTTTGTCCTTATGTCTTTGATTGATTTGCTTCTCTGTATTGATTTCTATAGCTAGTCTAGCTAGGTTCTCTTTCTATTTCCCCTGGATATCCTTGTTCTTCTTGCTAATCTTCTTCAGTACATCAGATGAAGAACATCAGAAGAAAAGTTGAAGCCAATCCCCGCGCTAAAGAAAGAAAGTTAAAGAAGGTTTGAAGTGGAGACTTCGCAACTACATCAACAAAGAAGATGAAGAAACCTGATAATTCAACTTCGTCATAAGATAAAGAAAAGATGAAACCCTCTCCATCGCAGTCACCTATATCTCATCATGTTTTCTCTTTTTTTCAGAATCTGTTGTCCAATTCTCCTCCTTATCCCTAGTCTTTGCGAATCTCGGGACGAGATTCATTTAAGGGGTAGTTTGTCATGGCCTAAAATTTCTAATTTTAGGATGTTAATAAACATGATAGCAAGCACAATGATTTTCTTATATTACTAAGATCTCCCAATGTTCATATAAGAAGCAAAATAGTTATAGGAAAAAAGATCTTCTAAAATCAATTAATTGGTTCTAGAATATCTTAGTAATAGTGTCGTGTCCGGCTGAACTCGCCATCGTCGCCGTTGCTGAGAAACTCCGCGAGCCCGTCTCATTCTCTCGTCTCTGCTAGTTTGTGCTAGCTGCTCCCGAGAGCTTATTGTGCCTTCTCGTGCCAGTAAATAACAATGTGCATGCGTAGCTAGGTGAATAGGAGCCAGCAAAACTACCCTACGTGCACATGCCCAACAGGAATAGCCGGCCAAAATTACCATGCCAATCCTAGTTAACGTGGGACCATGCACAGAAAACTCTTCTATGTTTTTTCTCCTATTTTCTTTATCTATTCTATCCGTACTACAGTTTCTACGAGATAGAGCCCTTGTAATTCGTTAATGCTAATCGACTGATCCTTCTCCCTCGTTGATCTTTCATACCTAATACCCAGCAACCCATCATTATTGATCTGTGGCCTACTATTCAATTAATATATAAACTAGTTAATTATATATTCAATAATTCGTCAGCTCAATTTTTTTTGTTTCATTTCACCGATTTCCAATCAAAACTCAACCACATGCGTATTATTTTTATTGTGTCCAATAATTAAGACAACTTCAACTTATTATTATTATTTTAATAGTTAACTTTATGTTCTCACAATGGCTTATATGTTTAATGCACATACTAATCATATGCTATTGAGCAATGGCTATTAAATTAATATATTAATAGGTGAGCTGCGTATGTTAATAATTTCCTTTTGCTCCTGCTGCACCTTTTTATATGATAGTTGAAGTCTTACTTTTTCAGTAAAACCTGCACCTTGGCAACCCCACATCTTTCTTGTCTTAAATCCGATTTCAGCGATCCTTTTTCTCACACGACTGTAGCATCATGCACAATAATTTGAAGTTCTATCCTTGTTCTACTTATGATGCTTGGTGTACTGTTATTTATTTTCTTTATTTGTTTGCTTGTATGTTTACCTTGGATGCTTGTCATTGATTGCTGCAACTAGAACGAACGCGGTTTGTGAGATTTCGAGAAGAAGACTTTGAAGACTCGTATCTATATTTTGGATAAAGGTAAGTGTATTATGTTCACGCAATGTCCTAATAATTATTAATTTCACCATCTATGCTTGTGTATAATTTGATGGGTCCTAATTAATGATATACCTAGCTACTACAATGATCCACCTGAAACCTGGGTTTTTACATTCATGTTGGGTAGATATGCTTAGTTGCTCATATTGGGCTACGGTGACACTAAAATCAAGATAATAATGTTGTTTACTCCATCCTCGATGGTATCTTCATGTTCATAACTTTTGGTTAATACAAGATTATTATGCTTAATTGGAACATGGAGAACCACTCGGGAAAACAGTGCAACCATCAGAATCATATGGCTCTAGTCTTAGCTGATTAATTAGAATATTTCAGTATTGTGTTGATACTGTAATTGGGCGGTGCTGGGACAGAAGCATTGTCTTCCTATTACCGGTATGGATTGTGTAAGCGGTGCGGGGAAGGAAGGGGTGTACCTTTTGATTACCTGCAAGGAAGGGAACCAACACATACTGAAAGATTCTTTGTAAAGGCATCCCTATGTAGTCACACATCTGTAATGTGATGAATGCCTGATCAGCATAACATGGTTGGGTGTTTAAAGTTCGTTTGAACTTTTATGCGGCTTGTGCTGAAAGTGTACAACATCTGCAGAGTGTAAAACTGATATATCAGTTGTGCTCACGATCATGAGCGGTCTGGACCCTTACATGATTAATTATCTAAATATGATCTAAATTATGGTTATGTGATTATGAATATGGGTTTATATGTTTCTATTTAATTGGGATGGTATAAACTTATATCATAGTAGTTAGGTGCTAATAAAATTTGACCAACTTAAAAATGCTGACTGCAGTATGTTAGCCAGCCCTTTTTGCTTTAGCCTTACATATATTACATTTGCTAAGTACATCATGTACTCACTCTTGCTATTTTCCAAATTATTTTTATTGATGCTGCTCAGAAAGAAAAGGTGCAGTGGAGAATCATAACGATTGTGCTGAAGTCTAGGCGTACGCAACCCCCAGTCGACTGCTTATGAAGTTTGGAGCCTTCGTTTCCAGAATACGTTGTATACTCTGATAGACTTGTAAGTCATTTATAATATTCTTTTACGTGATATTGCATCTTTTATACACTATTGGTTTACTATGTGTGTGAGAAACTTGATACTGGCACACATACAAGGTGTACTTGGTTTGTTTTCTAAAACTAGGTGTGACACTCGATAAATTATGTATCAGCTAATCAAAGCTTGTAAAATACACAAGCTTTGAACTACGTAGTGTGTGTGTGTGTGTGAGGGGTATGTGTGTGTGTGAGGGATGTGTGTTGTTTCTCTGTCTCTGTAGCATCATAGACATTTTCCAAAAATAAAAAAATTATGCATTTCATCAATCTGATATTTGTGTTCTCGTGATCATGATTTATAGGATATCTCAATATATGTTCAATACGTACTTGATTATTGGCTTGTTTAATTTGTCAAACCGTTTTATCGATTTGGTATGTGTTTTACCAATTTTTTCTTCCCGATTTCTGGTAGTGCAATTGCTGGCGCGCCCTATTGTTTCTAGAGGCACATGATTTTGCTATGCAGTCAGGGTGATAGTGCTGGTACATTAATGCTCAAGGATGAAGAACTCAAGTGAGTTGTCTTTTGCTATTGCATGGTTCCGTAGGCTGTCAACATTTTTTTGGTGCCTCCAGAAGATTGCACACACATCTTTTTTGCTCACTAGAGATTGCTCATGCTTACATGTGTTATGTCAAACCATTGAAACCATGTGTGTGTTAGAAATATGTCCTTGAGATAATCATAGAGATGATCATATTTCAATGTATCCATGTTGTACTGTTGTAAATTAGGCATTTCGAAAAGGCATTGATATGTAGCGGTCAGTACTGGTGTGGGTTTATTCTTTGCTTTATCTTTGAATTCAAAGAAATGCTTAGCGATGGCGATAACTATTTGTTTATTTGTTGTCACACCCGGATTTACACAAAACCCGAATGTGGCCATATGTGTGCCCAGGAAGTCCACAAACACATATAGCGAACAAATATGGTAAAAATCAGAGTACAATGCTTCATTTATTCAACATCAAGTAGCGTTTACATCAGAGTTTGCATAAATGAAATACATGGACAGCGGAAGACTAAAAAACTCTCTATAAGCGTAGCCGCAAATCCCACAGGGACTCTGACTGGGAGAACGCCAGCTCAGAAGTATGGCAAGTCCTCGGGAAACTCCACCTCATAGTCAGCCTGACTCCAATCTGTTACCCGTCCGGGATTTTGCCCAAAAATAGTAATAACAGCAAGTGTAAGTAATGGAAATTACTTAGCAAGTATAGCACGGGTTATGAAGGCTCAAAAAGGCTAGACACTGGCTTAACTGCATTAGCACTTTTAGTTGGTTCGTTTTAACTTTATCCAAGTTACTACAAGTGAATGAGAACCCAGTTGTAACCCAGTTAATAAAATGTAAGTGACATTAAGCATGAATAAATACCATATTCTAATCAAAAAGGATCCAGGCCGCTCGTGACCCTGAGCAAGGCTATCATGATAGATCGTACACTCTGCAGAGGTTTCGCCCTTTACCCACCAGTCGCGTAAAAGTTCAAAGGAACTTTGCACCCAACCACGCACATCAACACTTCCGAGGTGTGACTGCATAGGGACGCTACGAGGCTTTCACAAGACACCCTAACAAGACAGTAGCCGCTGGAGTACTATACGGTGGTGAAAACTTAGGCACCGAGATTGACTGACCCTCAGGGCGCAACGTGAGGGGGTCAATGGCGTCCACGCGCCGGCAAGTCATGCCAACAAAAGTAAATGGCGCAACGTGCGGAGCTCCCGCACTCACGGGGGCTCCCAACACGGGACTGGGTCTAACGTGACCTAGCCGACGGGGCTACCGTCCTCGGTGGAATCGGAGATCACCCAGCGCCGTACCTCCCACAACGCCGTAGGCCACTCGGTAACTACTGCCAAGCTAGAGACGTACAAGCTACTAGACCAAGACCAGAGCCCATATAGTTCCGGCGGTGGCGACAGGCTCCTGGGTTGCCGCTTTAAGAACCGGTCCTTATAGGGAGACACTAGAGCAAAGCACACAGCACATGCTCTAGCCCCCTAGTCCAAGTTGCTAAAAAGCAAGTTTTATCATTAATGTTGAAGTGGACCATTAAGTCAATATTAACAATGAAGTAGAGGTGACAGTATTTGCGCCTAGCAAAAATACTACCCAAGTGCATAAACCCATAGGAAAACAAGGACAGGGAAATTAAATGCTAGGTACAACCTTAATGGTAAACAGTATTAGACACATGCGTATGTAAAGAACAGTGTATTAAATGAGTGAGTAGGTAGCAAGGATTGTCCGTGCTATAACTTGCCTTCCTCGGAGTACGGCTGCTGCTGAAAGTCTTGCTCCGGCACGTCCTCAACGTACTCGTAGTCCAACGCTACGGGCTCACCGACTGGACACGAACATCACGCACGCATTCCAAAACAATCATCACATGCAAGCAAAAGTAATTCTATTAGAAACAGTACACCAACAGTAAAAACAGTACAAAAACAGGAGCTAGAAATATTCTACGCTTCGCTACGAACATGTGAGTGTGAAAATCACCAAAATCGGAGTTAAAACGTGAAAGTTATAGCGTTTCTAAGATTCGGGGGCTTGCTGGCAAAGTTTTAAAATTTCCAGGGGCCTAAACGAATAAAACAGGACCTATTTGTAATTATTTTTGAATTAAATAAGGACTGCGGGTTAATTTCAGTAAAACGGAGGGGCTCTTAAGCAAAATGGCCAGAGTTGACCGGTATGCCAGGAATTGACTCAGGGCTCGGTCGATCGTGGACCGTCGGATCACGATCTAACGGCTGGGAAGCGAGGGGGGTCGCCGGAGACGCAGGGGGTGGCGGCGCCGCCGGCTTCCGCAGCGGGGGCTCGCCGGAGCGAGGTCTAACTCGAGCTACGGTCCACCAATCGGGACGGGGTTGAGTGCTACGTGCTCAGGGGATCATGGCGAGTCCACGGGTGGTGTTCTCGACGTTGATTAGAGGGTGGAGGTGATAGGCGAAGCTCGCCGGCGGGCGGCGGGCTCTGTGCGCGTGCGCGGCGTTGCTTGGGAGCGGAATCAAATGCAAGGAGTAGGCGGGGAGAGTCGTTACCACTGCTCAGAGACGAAGGGGTGGTTCAATTGGACGGAGTGGCGCCAAAGGCGAGGGTTCGCGACGGCCGGCGGAGCTCGAGCGGCGGTTCCACGTGGGGAAGATGCTTCCGGTGGTGAGGGGTCGTCGAGGACCACAGCTACGTGACCGGGTCGATGAGAGGGTACTCGTGGTCGTCTCGGCTTGGTCTGGGGAAGCTCGACGGCGGTGAGCCGACGATGCCGGCCGGCGGCGCTGCAATGGTCGGTGGGCCAATTAGAGCAAGGAGGAGCCGGAATCGGGGCGCTAACACGATGATGAACTTCCTTACCTCTCGGAGAAGCTACCAGGGGCGCCAAGAGGAGCAGAGCGACGCCAGAGATGGGGAATCGATGGCGGCGCTCGAGTTAGAGGGAGCGGCGGCGCTCGGCTCTGGGCGGGAAGGCGGCTGCACTAGGGTTTGGGGAAAAAGGGGTGAGGGGAGCGGGGCAGTGTCGTGGGCTGGATTAAGAAGGCACGGGGGCGGCGGCATCGGCGTGCGGGCCCTGCCGCGGCAGCCAGCGCCATTAACGGCCGCCGAGAAAGGAAGGGCGCGGGGAGAAGAAGGAAAGGGGGGGGAGACGCTGACGTGCGGGGCCGGGTTAGCAGTGAGAGAGAGGGGGAGAAGGCGGGTGCGGCGAGTTGGGCCGGAAGGGGGGGAGTTGGGCCGCGGCTGCGCGCGCGGGCCGAAGCGGAGGAGGAAGGGGAGAGGGAGAAAGGAGTGGGCCGGCTGGGCCGGAAGTGGTACTGGGCCGGGAGATTGGGCTGCGGAAAAGAAAAAGAAAAAGGGAGGAGGGGGCTGGGCTGGACCGGGGGAAAAGATGAGGGGGCTATAGTGGACTTGTGAATTAAGTTCAGGGAGCAAAAACGAACTAGGGCCTAACAACTTTTCTAGGGCTCCAAACAAGGTGATTCAAATTTGAATTTAAATAAATTTAAATTCTTGTTTGAATCACAAGCAATTCAAAAATAAATGCAGCAGCATGAATGCAACAATAAATGTTTCTATTACTTATATTTGATTTTAAATTTTAGAAAATTATTATTTAGCCTTTATAAAATAGGTGGAAGCAATAAATAATTAATTAATTGCCAAAAATTTTAAATTTGAGTATTTTGGGTGTTACAAACCTACCCCCCTTAAGTTGAATCTCGTCCTCGAGATTCGGATGTAGAAGCGAAGAGCTGTGGGTACTCGGACTTGAGATCTTCTTCCCGCTCCCAAGTCGCTTCATCTGCTGAATGCCGGCTCCACTGCACCTTGCACATCCGAATGGTCTTGTTCCTCAGCACTCTCTCTGACACCTCCAGAATCCTGATCGGATACTCCTCGTATGTGAGGTCCTCCTGAACATTCAACTCCTCAATCGGGATTTGCTCTTCTGGCACCCGCAAGCACTTCTTCACTGGGACACATGGAACACATCATGTACTCCGGCTAGTCTCTCAGGTAGGTCTAGCCGATATGCCACTTCGCCCATACGTTCCTGTATCCTGAACGGTCCGATGTAACGAGGTGCCAACTTGCCCTTGACATTGAACTGCTTTACTCCTCTCATGGGTGACACCTTCAGGTACACAAAATCGTCAACTCTGAAGCTGAGGTCCCTCCGTCTGACATCGGCATAACTCTTCTGTCTGGACTGGGCCACCTTCAGGTTCTCTCTGATCACCTGCACCTGCCGCTCTGCATCTCTGAGTATCTCCGGACCAAAGACCTGACTCTCTCCAGTCTGGTTCCAGAACAATGGGGTCCAGCACTTCCTGCCATACAATGCCTCGAACGGTGCCATCTGCAAACTCTTCTGATAGCTATTATTGTAGGAGAACTCTGCATACGGCAAACTCTTATCCCAGCTGACTCCGTACTGCAATGCACAAGCCCTCAACATATCCTCTAGTATCTGATTGGTCCGCTCTGTCTGACCATCTGTCTGCGGGTGATAAGCTCAGCTGAAGTGCAGCTTCGTGTCCATGGACTCATGCAACTTCCGCCAGAAGTGCGAGGTGAACTGAGTACCATGATCTGACACAATCTTCTTCGGCACCCCGTGTAAGCACACAATCCGCTCCATGTACAACTCTGCTAGTCTGGCGCCTGTGTAGGTGGTCTTCACTGGCAGAAAGTGGGCCACCTTGGTCAGACGATAAACAATCACCCAAATGGAGTCGAATCCTCTCTGAGTACGGGGCAGACCAGTGATGAAGTCCATGCCAACTTCTTCCCATTTCCACTCCGGGATCTTCAACGGCTGAAGCAATCCAGCTGGCCTCTGATGTTCTGCCTTGACTCGCTGACATGTGTCGCACAATGCCACATGAGTCGCCACATCACGCTTCAGTCCGTACCACCAGAATCTCTCCTTGATGTCCTGATACATCTTAGTGCTGCCTGGGTGGATCGAATAAGCTGAGTCATGTGCCTCTCTCAGAATCATCTCTCTGATCTGCGCTATATCTGGCACACATATCCTCTTCCCATGCCAAAGTGTTCCCTGATCATCAACTCTGAAACCAGGGGCCTTTCCCAGTGCAACATTCCCCACAATCTCTCGGATCTTCTCATCCTGCAGCTGACCTCTCCGGATCTCCTGCTCAAGTGTGGGCTCCACTGCCATCTCGGTGATGCTGGTGACGAATCCCAGACTCATCCTCTCAAACTCTCGGCTGAGCTCCTCAGGCAAACAGTGTCCAGTGATCCTGTTCACATAACTCCTCCTGCTCAGAGCATCTGCCACTAAGTTGGCCTTCTCTGGGTGATAATGGATCTCCAGATCATAATCCTTGATCAGCTCTAACCATCTGCGCTGTCTCATGTTCAGATCCGACTGAGTGAAGACATACTTGAGGCTCTTATGATCAGTGTAGATGTCACATCTGTGCCCAGTCAAGTAGTGTCTCCAGATCTTCAGGGCATGTACAACAGCTGCCAACTCCAAGTCGTGTGTCGGATAGTTCTGCTCATGCTTCCTCAGCTGCCTGGACGCACACGACACGACTCTGCCCTCCTGCATAAGGACGCAACCCAGTCCTAGACGGGATGCATCGCAGTAGATGGAGAAACTCTTAGCCAAATCTGGCAATACTAGCACTGGGGCTGTAGTCAACCTCTTCTTCAACTCTTCGAAGCTGACCTGGCAAGCCTCTGTCCACACGAACGGGGCATTCTTCTCTAGCAAAGCAGTCAGCGGCTTAGCGATCTTGGAGAATCCTTCAATGAACCGTCTGTAATAATCGGCCATCCCAAGGAAACTCCTGATCTCGCTCACATCCCGTGGCGGATTCCAGCTCAACACATCGCTGACTTTCTTCGAATCAACTGCCACTCCTCCATTGGACAACACGTGTCCCAGAAATGCCACTTCCTTCAGCCAGAACTCACACTTGCTCAGCTTGGCATACAACTGATGCTCCCGGAGTCTCTGCAGTACCAACCTCAGATGTTCTTCATGTTCTTCCTCAGTCTTGGAGAAAATCAGAATGTCATCAATAAATACCACCACGAACTTGTCCAGATAATCCATGAACACGCTGTTCATCAGGTACATGAAGTATGCAGGAGCGTTGGTCAATCCAAAAGACATGACCAAGAACTCGTACAACCCGTACCGAGTGGTGAAAGCGGTCTTAGGCACATCTGACGGGCGGATCCTCATCTGATAGTAGCCCGAACGAAGATCAATCTTGGAGAACACGCAAGCTCCTCTCAACTGATCGAACAGATCATCAATCCTCGGCAGCGGGTACTTGTTCTTGATGGTCACTTCGTTGAGGGCTCGATAGTCCACACACAACCTCTGAGTACCATCCTTCTTGTCAACGAACAATACTGGTGCTCCCCATGGTGAAGCACTCGGACGAATGTACCCCTTGGCCAACAATTCGTCCAACTCCTTCTTGAGCTGCTCCAGCTCCTTCGCTCCCATCCTATACGGCCTCTTGGCTATAGGTGCAGTGCCAGGTTTTAGTTCAATAACGAATTCAACATCTCGTTCTGGGGGCATACCTGGCAACTCATCAGGAAACACATCCGGGAACTGGCTCACCACCCTGATATCTTCAATCAATGTCCCTTCAGCTTGATTTGCTTGGCCTTGCTCTGAGGAACTGGCTGCCTGATACTCCACCTTGTCACCGGACTCTGCTGTCAGCTGGATGGTCCTCGTAGCACACCTGATCACTGCATCATACCTGGTCATCCAGCTCATACCCAGGATCATATCAAATCCAAGGGTCTCCAGCACTATCGGACCTGCCCTGAACTCTACCCCCCTTATTATGATGGGGACATGGGGGCATCGTAGAGTAGCCCGCTGTTCACCTCCTGGTGAGCTTACTAGCATAGTGTTCTTCATGGGTTTCAGAGCTAGTAAATTCTTCTTCACAAAAGCAGCAGAAATGAAAGCATGCGAAGCTCCAGAATCAAATAAAACAGTGGCGGGGGTCGAATTGACGAGGAACGTACCCACGATGACATCAGTAGCTGTCTCTGCTGTCTCTGCACTGGTGTGGTTGACCTTGCCCCGAACCGGAATCTGCGGCGCACGACCTCCCTGCTGCTGACCCTGCTGCTGCCCAACTCTCTGAGTGCTGCTCTGACCAGGGACACCCTGAACTCTGCGAGGACAAGCATTGGCATAGTGCCCAGGCTCGTCACAGTGGAAGCACCTCTGTCCTGTCACTGCTGGACTGACTGGACCCGGACGCTGAACTGGTCTGGGTGGCACCTGGGGACGCTGAGCTGGACCCATCTGTGGCTGACCCTGAGGACGCTGCTGCTGTGGCGCCCGAGGAAACTGAGGGCGCTGCTGCTGGTACTGGCCACGACTGAGCAAGCTGGACTGACCCTGTAAGCGCTGCTGGCCTCCCACCTGTTGACTCTGGGGAGGTGTGAAGCGTGGATGACTGCTGTTGCCCACCTGCTGTCCCTGAAGCTTCCTCTTCTTGTCCTCCATCTCGCGGCGCTTGTGCTCCAACAACAGCGTGCCGTCTACCAGCTCGTGGAAGGTCGGGAACTTGGTGCACATGAGCTGGTACTGGAGGGCATCCTGCAGACCGTCACGGAACCTGGCCTGCTTCTTCTGATCAGTGGCCACGTCCTCTGGAGCGTAACGGGCCAACGAGACGAACTTGTCACGGTAAGCCGTGACACTCATCCCTTCCTGCTTCAGAGCCAGGAACTCCTTCTTCTTCAGGACCATCAAAGCCTCCGGCACGTGGTGTGCGCGAAAGCTACTACAGAACTGCTGCTAGGTGATCTGAGTACCGGCCGGGCGTGAAGACTGGTATGAGTCCCACCAGTCCAACGACGGCCCCTGAAGCTGTCCTCCGGCGTACAGTACCTTCTCTCTGTCATCGCACTGGGCGATGTCCAACTGCCTCTCAACTGCCTTGAGCCAGTCATCTGCCTCAAGAGGGTCGCTGGCCTTGCTGAAGGTCGGCGGGCGTCCCTTCAGAAACTCGCCCCTCTTGTCTCTGGGCGGTGCAGCTGCCTGAGGATGCGGGTTGTTCTGGTTCTGCTGGATCAGCCTCATGGTCTCCGCCATCTGGTGCATCATCTGAACCTGAGCATACATCAGCTGCTCAATGGTGGGGATCTGATGGTTCGGATTCAGGTTCGGGGGCGGGTTCTGGTGCGGCGGCTGTCCGCCCGCATTGCCCCCGGGGTGAGCCATCTATAATCACAAAGGTTAGATATTAGAGGATTAGTGCAAGATAAATATATATACCCCTGCTATCTAGCAATAAAGTCCTTAAGCCTTATTCCTATATCTAGATGGTCGCAGACTGGTGTCTACGCCCATCACAATCATTACAAAGAACCAAATCAAACATATGCATAATAACAATAAGTACAAGCAGGTAAAGGCATAAATTCACACAAGACTCGACTGTTAGATTTTTAAAATTTTAAAACATGGGGGTCTCCTAGTAATTTTTCAACCGTACTATCTAGGCTGCGTTCCTACAGTCAGCACGGCTCTGATACCAATCTGTCACACCCGGATTTACACAAAACCCGAATGTGGCCATATGTGTGCCCAGGAAGTCCACAAACACATATAGCGAACAAATATGGTAAAAATCAGAGTACAATGCTTCATTTATTCAACATCAAGTAGCGTTTACATCAGAGTTTGCATAAATGAAATACATGGACAGCGGAAGACTAAAAAACTCTCTATAAGCGTAGCCGCAAATCCCACAGGGACTCTGACTGGGAGAACGCCAGCTCAGAAGTATGGCAAGTCCTCGGGAAACTCCACCTCATAGTCAGCCTGACTCCAATCTGTTACCCGTCCGGGATTTTGCCCAAAAATAGTAATAACAGCAAGTGTAAGTAATGGAAATTACTTAGCAAGTATAGCACGGGTTATGAAGGCTCAAAAAGGCTAGACATTGGCTTAACTGCATTAGCACTTTTAGTTGGTTCGTTTTAACTTTATCCAAGTTACTACAAGTGAATGAGAACCCAGTTGTAACCCAGTTAATAAAATGTAAGTGACATTAAGCATGAATAAATATCATATTCTAATCAAAAAGGATCCAGGCCGCTCGTGACCCTGAGCAAGGCTATCATGATAGATCGTACACTCTGCAGAGGTTTCGCCCTTTACCCACCAGTCGCATAAAAGTTCAAAGGAACTTTGCACCCAACCACGCACATCAACACTTCCGAGGTGTGACTGCATAGGGATGCTACGAGGCTTTCACAAGACACCCTAACAAGACAGTAGCCGCTGGAGTACTATACGGTGGTGAAAACTTAGGCACCGAGATTGACTGACCCTCAGGGCGCAACGTGAGGGGGTCAATGGCGTCCACGCGCCGGCAAGTCATGCCAACAAAAGTAAATGGCGCAACGTGCGGAGCTCCCGCACTCACGGGGGCTCCCAACACGGGACTGGGTCTAACGTGACCTAGCCGACGGGGCTACCGTCCTCGGTGGAATCGGAGATCACCCAGCGCCGTACCTCCCACAACGCCGTAGGCCACTCGGTAACTACTGCCAAGCTAGAGACGTACAAGCTACTAGACCAAGACCAGAGCCCATATAGTTCCGGCGGTGGCGACAGGCTCCTGGGTTGCCGCTTTAAGAACCGGTCCTTATAGGGAGACACTAGAGCAAAGCACACAGCACATGCTCTAGCCCCCTAGTCCAAGTTGCTAAAAAGCAAGTTTTATCATTAATGTTGAAGTGGACCATTAAGTCAATATTAACAATGAAGTAGAGGTGACAGTATTTGCGCCTAGCAAAAATACTACCCAAGTGCATAAACCCATAGGAAAACAAGGACAGGGAAATTAAATGCTAGGTACAACCTTAATGGTAAACAGTATTAGACACATGCGTATGTAAAGAACAGTGTATTAAATGAGTGAGTAGGTAGCAAGGATTGTCCGTGCTATAACTTGCCTTCCTCGGAGTACGGCTGCTGCTAAAAGTCCTGCTCCGGCACGTCCTCAACGTACTCGTAGTCCAACGCTACGGGCTCACCGACTGGACACGAACATCACGCACGCATTCCAAAACAATCATCACATGCAAGCAAAAGTAATTCTATTAGAAACAGTACACCAACAGTAAAAACAGTACAAAAACAGGAGCTAGAAATATTCTACGCTTCGCTACGAACACGTGAGCGCGAAAATCACCAAAATCGGAGCTAAAACGTGAAAGTTATAGCGTTTCTAAGATTCGGGGGCTTGCTGGCAAAGTTTTAAAATTTCCAGGGGCCTAAACGAATAAAACAGGACCTATTTGTAATTATTTTTGAATTAAATAAGGACTGCGGGTTAATTTCAGTAAAACGGAGGGGCTCTTAAGCAAAATGGCCAGAGTTGACCGGTATGCCAGGAATTGACTCAGGGCTCGGTCGATCGTGGACCGTCGGATCACGATCTAACGGCTGGGAAGCGAGGGGGGTCGCCGGAGACGCAGGGGGCGGCGGCGCCGCCGGCTTCCGCAGCGGGGGCTCGCCGGAGCGAGGTCTAACTCGAGCTACGGTCCACCAATCGGGACGGGGTTGAGTGCTACGTGCTCAGGGGATCATGGCGAGTCCACGGGTGGTGTTCTCGACGTCGATTAGAGGGTGGAGGTGATAGGCGAAGCTCGCCGGCGGGCGGCGGGCTCTGTGCGCGTGCGCGGCGTTGCTTGGGAGCGGAATCAAATGCAAGGAGTAGGCGGGGAGAGTCGTTACCACTGCTCAGAGACGAAGGGGTGGTTCAATTGGACGGAGTGGCGCCAAAGGCGAGGGTTCGCGACGGCCGGCGGAGCTCGAGCGGCGGTTCCACGTGGGGAAGATGCTTCCGGTGGTGAGGGGTCGTCGAGGACCACAGCTACGTGACCGGGTCGATGAGAGGGTACTCGTGGTCGTCTCGGCTTGGTCTGGGGAAGCTCGACGGCGGTGAGCCGACGATGCCGGCCGGCGGCGCTGCAATGGTCGGTGGGCCAATTAGAGCAAGGAGGAGCCGGAATCGGGGCGCTAACACGATGATGAACTTCCTTACCTCTCGGAGAAGCTACCAGGGGCGCCAAGAGGAGCAGAGCGACGCCAGAGATGGGGAATCGATGGCGGCGCTCGAGTTCGAGGGAGCGGCGGCGCTCGGCTCTGGGCGGGAAGGCGGCTGCACTAGGGTTTGGGGAAAAAGGGGTGAGGGGAGCGGGGCAGTGTCGTGGGCTGGATTAAGAAGGCACGGGGGTGGCGGCATCGGTGTGCGGGCCCTGCCGCGGCAGCCAGCGCCATTAACGGCCGCCGAGAAAGGAAGGGCGCGGGGAGAAGAAGGAAAGGGGGGGAGACGCTGACGTGCGGGGCCGGGTTAGCAGTGAGAGAGAGGGGGAGAAGGCAGGTGCGGCGAGTTGGGCCGGAAGGGGGGGGAGTTGGGCCGCGGCTGCGCGCGCGGGCCGAAGCGGAGGAGGAAGGGGAGAGGGAGAAAGGAGTGGGCCGGCTGGGCCGGAAGTGGTACTGGGCCGGGAGATTGGGCTGCGGAAAAGAAAAAGAAAAAGGGAGGAGGGGGCTGGGCTGGACCGGGGGAAAAGATGAGGGGGCTATAGTGGACTTGTGAATTAAGTTCAGGGAGCAAAAACGAACTAGGGCCTAACAACTTTTCTAGGGCTCCAAACAAGGTGATTCAAATTTGAATTTAAATAAATTTAAATTCTTGTTTGAATCACAAGCAATTCAAAAATAAATGCAGCAGCATGAATGCAACAATAATTGTTTCTATTACTTATATTTGATTTTAAATTTTAGAAAATTATTATTTAGCCTTTATAAAATAGGTGGAAGCAATAAATAATTAATTAATTGCCAAAAATTTTAAATTTGAGTATTTTGGGTGTTACATTTGCAGATCAAAATCGAATGTGTTAATTGAATATTCATGAAAGACAACTTGTATTGGTTGGCAATTATGTGAATTGTTTGTGAAACTCTTGTAGTTGTATGTTTATTCTAAAGTTGTCCATAGTCGGATTTAGACTATCACATATATTTGTTCATGACTATGTTTCACAAGTCATGGACATGGAGATGTCAAACTAATAATGTGGACCCATGTATGACATGGTGCTGGATTGACCCAACATGAGAAATAGTAATCTATTTCCACAACATGTACGCTTTGTCCTTAGACCTGAGATTGTCGTATGTACTAAAGATGTCAAACGACCTACATAGGGACTATCAAACGCTACTACGTAACTGGGTAGTTATAAAGATGGTTTTCGGGTATGTTAGGAAGCTTGCAGTGACACGTGGTCAGTCAATATGGGATTTGCCCCTATTTATTTGAGAGAGATATCTCTGGACCCCACGAGTGATCGGATCAAGAAATATATGGCCGTGCTAAGGTTAAGTGTTAACCTACTAAGGGATTCCGAATCACAGTATCCAGAAAGAGAGGTCGGCTAGAGCTAGACCAAATATCGTGAGGCGAAGGGAATTACATGTAAACGAGACTGTGGTGGTTCGTCGGATATGATCTTCACGTACGTATAGGAGTTAGGATGTCTTGCTAGATGCCGTTGTCAACTATTAGACAAGTAGGAGTACTCATGAACCCATAGGATCGCACATTTAAGGGGCTGAAAGTCTAATGAGGATAGGATCCAAATTGAACTAGGCTTGGGAGTACTGATGGGCCTCAGACCTAGAGGCCCATCATGGACGCCTATATAAGAAGGGGTGGGGAGCTCGGATTAGGTCAATCCACGCTTCCTGTTGGCAGCCGCCAATTCCCACGCCTACGCCTTCATTGCTCTCGCGGACCTAGCAGTCTGGGGCGTGAAGCTTCCTCTCTGTATGTGTGGATACCTCGGAGGTGCTGCATCTAGAGCACAAGGACGAGCTGCACGAGAGGACATGATCAACTGCACTGCACCGACACGCTTTATCAAGTTCCGCACCTGCGCGTCTAGTGGTAATCCCGTCACCTAATACAACAAGTGTTCCTGGTTTATGGTGGTAGAAATTTTTGTTTTTCGCTAGGGTAGCCTACTCATATCCCTACAGCGTGAACTATTGGTATAGCACCTACACACATGCTGTAAAATCGCAAACAATGGAAAATAATCATGTTTTAATTTGGTTATCTCCTGTGATGCCATTTGTTCTTTTATTTCTGTGTATTTGTCGGCTCATGTTCAAAACAAGTAGGCTGTCACAACAAGCTACCACCACTAGAACAAAATTTCACATTGCTAGGCAATCCATGGAATTTTCTGTATCGTGAAAAACTGAAAACCTATGTCTAAATCTACATGTCCTTTTTTTCACTAGACTGGTGATTACAAAGAAGTGGACACCAAAATTGCAACAAAAGACTGGGAGAGATCAGAAGAAATTTTTGCCGTGGAAACAAAAGTGAAGGAACTCACCCCTACTTGGTTGTTATGTTATGTTATGTTACATTGATAAATGATGAGGCGTCTTGTAAACTGGCCTTCCCATAAAACAAAGCCCAAAATGATAAATAGAAGCCCCAAAACCATAACGGGTATGTTAACGGGCGTGCTGTATTTTACATCGGGCCCGTTAACAGTAGTACACAAGTACCACGTGACCAGTAACAGATTAGCCCTTGGATCCCTACCAAAGGATATTGTCATTGAATGATGAATGCTCAATTGTCAATGGATTGACGTGTAGATACTTCCTAATTTTGTTCATGGTTTGTAGAAAAAGTTACATAGGTTGACAACAAATGGCTGATGTCAAGATTGAGCAAGAAAATTACTCCATCCGTTCCATATTACTATTTATTATTGACTTTTTCTCACAATGTTTGACCATTCGTGTTATTCAAAAAATTTGTCTAAATATTAAAAAAAATAAACGTATATGTGATGATAAAGTAAGCCACAAATAGAAGAAATAACACTTGCATAATTTTTTGAATAAGATGAATGGTCAAATATTATGAGAAAAAATCAACATCGAATAGTAATTTAGAATGGAGGTAGCACAAGTTACATAGATTCACAATATTCAGCTTTCTCTTTTTATAATAGTAAACTCGCATGAAAATTACATGTCAAAGTGTCATTTAAATACCATACTGATAACTGATGTTCTAAATGACTTACTTTTGGATTCACAGTGCAAAAAGAAGATTTCTATCACATCAAAATGCCGGCACATACATGAAGTATTAAATGTAAATGGAATCAAAAATTAATTATATAGTCTTATTATACTTTACGAAACGAACATTTTGAGCCTAATTAATCAATATTTAAATAATTATTCACAAATACAAACGAAACGCTACCGTGTTGTATTAATGGTAAAATGTCGACTTTAATGAGGCCCAAGCCTTCAGCCGCAGAAACAAGGCATCTTGAAAAATGAGGACGGCAGGTGCCCTGTCCTCCTGATATAGTTGGCCTTCTCTGACGTCCTTGCCGAACGCTCGTTGAGCTTCGCCTCTGCGTTTGCTCGCTTTTCCTCGGCTACCCGCCGAGTCGCGGCCAGCCGGCTGGCCAGCTTCTCTTGACCCCGTGCTTTCATCTGATCGGCCTTCATCTACAGACAGTGTTATCGTTCGACATGTCAGGCAGATTAACGCAACTGAGAGCGGTTTTAAGAGTCCAAGAACATGAACAAGCTAGGCGTCACAATTGCAATTGCACCAAACAATCTCACATCAGCTAGACATAGGGTGTGTTTAGATCACGAAAAGTTTGGCGAAAAAGTCACATCGGACATTGTAGCGCACTGTAACACTTTTCATTTGTTTTTGGTAAGTGTTGCCCTACCATGACCTAACTAGGCTTACAAGATTCGTCTCGTCGTGTACATGAAAACTATGCAATTAGTTTTTTTATTTACCTACGTTTAGTGTTTCATGCATGCGTCATTTGCTATATTTAATGTTTCGATCGGACGTTGATGTGATGTAAAGTTTGGAATTTCAGGGGAACTAAACACACCCATATAGTGATTTGCATCTTAGAGCATCTCCAAGAGACTAGCCAAATCGTTTTCTAAAGTTAAATTTAGCTATTGTTAGAGAAAAAACGTTTCCAAAAGACTCTGTAAATGACTCTTCAAATTTAGTGGCTCTCTATCCCACCTCATTCGTTAGCCATTTTTAGCTAGCCTACCTCAGTGGCCATCTTTACAGAATCTGTTAGATTACTCTATTATTTGTCAGTCAAATCTATTTCTGAGAGTAGCTAAATCAGTAAATTTGACTAGTCTTTTTAGCTGATCTTTTGAAGATACTCTTACACAGATATTACCTGCGGTTATATTACCTGCATTTTCTTCATCTCCATTTCAGCTTTTCTCTTCTCATGGTTCTCCCAGGCCTGTATCTTTATCTCTTCGCGTTTATACCTGAAACAAGCAAAGGCAAGAATTGCATTTATTAGTAAGTTGGCTGATGTACAGAAACAATAGAGTAGCATTCCCACCTCGCCGTGAACTTGGCCCGTTCTGCCTCATCCCAAGCTGCCGCGCGGGACTCCAGCGAGTTCGCGCTGGGCACATCCCCGTCCACGGGGCCCTCCTCGCCGGTACAACCATCCTTGCCTGCCGCCACCGGCTCGGTCGTCCCTACAACGGCGGTGGTCACTGTCACGGGCTCTTCCTGGCGTCTCCTCGCTGGGGTGGAGGACCTCGAGGATATTGGGCTCGGCGCGACAGGCGTGGAGGCACGCAGGGGCGTGGCCGTCCGGGACGGCTCCTTGCTGGCGATAGGGGTCATCTCCGTCCCCATGTCCCGCAGGCACACGGAGCGGATCACCGCCACGGGGGAGCCATGCTGCTGCACCATGCAGTCGATCTTCTTAGTTTCCCCCACGTCATCGCCCTCGCCCAGTTGCGGCGGCGTCGGGGGCGCGGTCACCACCATGCTGTACTCCAGCGCGCCGTCCACGCTGCTGCAGGACACGCGGCCGTTCTGCGAGGACGAGCCGAGGAGGCGCCGGTCGTCGGCGTTGGAGTTCCTAGGCTTGGCCGCGCCGCCGTGGATCCCGTCGGCGCGGCCACCGGACATGCCGTCGAGCCATTTCTGGGCGTCGTCCCACTTGGACGGCATCGGCTTGGGCCGGGACAGCGGCGCTGGATTCTTGCAGTGCGGCCGCCCGTTGGCCGCCCCATTGGTGGTGTAGCTGTAGCACTCCTTATCGTCCAACGGCCGCATAGCAGCTTAACTATTACCTGAAAAGTTTGCGCTTCAGATCCAAGACCAGGAGTCCAGGACAAAATTTACTAGAGTACCTGAAAACTACAAAGCACATCAAGCTGCAACACATTTTCTGAATTTCGTGATCCCAAAACTACCCATAAAGGCAAACACAACAATGCAAAGTAATTTATATACTTCAAACAGAAAATAGGAATCACCTTTTCACCACTCTGCAATTACAGATGAAGCTCTTTTCTCTCGATCACCTTTTCACTTATAGCCGTCTAACTGGAATTGCCAAATCCTTTGAAAGCGATTGCAAAAGAGACTTACAGAGCAGTGGAAAAGTTGTTGCTTCGGAGATGATGAGAGGAGAACGGCGGAGAGCGGAGATCGACTGCAAAGAGCGAACTGACCGGAGGCCTACTACCAGTGTAGCTTAGGTTCCATAATTTTCCGTGGGCTCTTGAGATTCCTTCGGCGTTGGGCGCAGTAGCAGCGCAGCGGTGTGCCGGTGTGCACATGGCATATGGCTACTGCAGTCTACGAGAGAGAGAGCGCTTTGTTTAGTTCTCAAATTTGAGCCAAACTTTGGTCGTTGAGGGTGCGTGCGTTACTGTAGTATTTCATTCGTATGTATAAAAAATTATTTAAAAATTGATTAATTAGGCTCGAAATGTTCATCTCGCAGAGTACAACAAAACTGTATAATTAGTTTTTAATTTCATCTACATTTAGTATTCTATATATATACCGATATTTTAATGCGATGAGAATCTTTTTTTTTTGCATTATGAATTTTGGAGGTGAAATTTGGGCCTCTTTGAGAGGGGGCGACAGGCACCACGTGACAGAGAGTATAATAAACACAGGCACGCTCTGGCACCAGTGGCCAAGCTGCTGCAGACTTCAGCCGCAGGCATCCAATTTTGCGGTCTCGTTTAGGCGGGGTCTTGTTTAGGCCCTTCCGCACTAAAACTTTTTAGTACCGTCACATCGAACATAAATATGCTAATTAGAAGTATTAAATATAGATTAATTAAAAAACACATTATATAAGCCGAGGCTAATTTACGATACGGATCTATTGAGCCTAATTAGACCATGATTAGATAATATAATGCTATAATAATCATGTGATAATTATGCACTAATTATAGGTTAATTAGACTTGTTAGATTCGTCTCGTGGAGTAGATATGATTTATGCAATTAGTTTTATAATTAATTTATATTTAATACTTCTAATTATCATATATTTGAGGGACTAAACATTAGTCCCAAGAATCCAAACACGCCCTTAGTTTCAAAAATTAACCCTAAAACTTACAGTACAAAAAGGATATTCTCGTCACATCAAAATATCGGCACATATATGGAGTACTAAATATAGATGAAAACTAAAACTAATTGAACAGTTTTGTTGTACTCGGCGAGACGAACATTTTGAGTCTAATTAATCAATTTTTTGACAATTTTTCACAAATACAAACGAAATGCTACAGTGACGCATTTATGACGAAGTGACATCTTTTTTCCAATTCTCCACCACCTATTTTTCATCTAAATATGGGCTTAGTTCCCGAATCCGGTGGTGCCGATTCGGGACTGACAAGCACTGTGCACATATTTCGTTTGTATATATGAAAAATTGTCCTAAAATTGATTAATTAGGCTCAAAATGTTCGTCTCGTATAGTACAATAAAATTGTGCAATTAGTTTTTGATTAATTAGTTTTATCTACATTTAGTACTCCATACATGCTATGACATTTTGATGTGATGAGAATCTTCTTTTTACATAGTAAACTTTAGGGGTAGAATTTGGGATCTAAATAAGGACAGTTTTCAAATTTCATCCCCAAATTCCACTATGTAAAAAGAATATTCTCATCACACCAAAATGTCGGTACATGCATGGAGTACTAAATGTAGATGAAATCAAAAACTAATTGCATAGTTTTGTTGTACTTTGCGAGACGAATATTTTGAGCCTAATTAATCAATGTTTGGATAATTTTTTATAAATACAAACGAAACGCTACAGTGGCGCATTTATGATGGAATCCAAACTTTGGGTATCTAAAGTTTGGGTCTAAACAAGGCCTAGTTCACAAATTCTATCCCTAAATTTCACTATGCAAAAAGAAGATTCCAATCACATCAAAATGTCGGGACATGTATGTAGTACTAAATATAGATGAAATAAAAAACTAATTGTACAGTTTTTTTACTTTACTAGACGAATATTTTGAGCATCATTGTTTGGACAATTATTTATAAATACAAACGAAATGCTACAGTGCCGTATTTATGACAAAGTCTCAACTTTACGCCACCAAAGTTGGGAACTAAACAAGACGAAATTGTGCCCTCAAGGAAACTAGATCAGATACAGTCTAGCGTCATGTCTAAACTTTAGTCCCATCACATCGTAAAAATATTAATTAAAAGTATTAAATATAGGTTAATTAAAAATATATTTATATGTTAGTAGTCAAACTGCTTCAAACCTTCTGATCTTAATCTGCGTAAGTGTACCAAGATGCACCATGCATATAATTCCGTTACTTTTGCAGCGGTGACACGCAGACTTCTTAGTTGTAAACTAAATGTGCGCCCAAAACGAACCGTTGCAACTTGGCAGAAACAAAATGAAAAGTCGTGCTAAGCTCTAATGCTCGTGTATATCGTCGGAATTCTTTTATATGTTAGTAGTACGATAGGAGGGATTTGTGCGAGCAAGGCACCGTCAAGGCACAAGCTAATGCTAGCCCCATTGGTTTTGCACTTCTATTTTCTTGCGTTTTGATTCCTATTGTCATGTCAAGTTGCCAATGCAATTCCTGTCATCCTGTGCTCCAAAAAAAAAAATTCCCTCGCTGTGCAAACTGCCTACAGCCGGGACGGATAGCTATCGCGCGCGCGATGCTGGCGTGTTTGTCGCCTGAAGAAAATTGCCAACAGCGAAAAGAGCAAAGACTACGCGTTTTGGCCCATTGGTCGGCCCATCGCTGACATTGTGGTCACAGGGCCCATTAACCATTCCGATTTAGCAATCGGTCGCGGTCCTCCCCATTAGAATGTTTGGGCCTTTACGGGGAGCGGCACTGTAAGCCCAATTATTTAGTTTTCTCTTCCTAGTTTTGTTTTGTTTTTAGTGTTCTTTCTTTTTTTTTCTAATATTTGGTTTCTATTTATTTTTTCTATATCATTTGTATCAATTTACATATATTTTTACTTTCGTAACTTATTTGGTTTTTTATTTCAATTTTGTTTTTTCTTATTCATTTTTACTTTATTTTTCTACTATTTATTGTTCATTATTATTTATTTATTATTTATATTTCATTTTTATATATATTTTGTTTTTGTTATTCATATATTTACTAATTTTTGTCGTACACTTATTTTTTCTAATATTGATATATACACCATGTGTATATATTTATTCGCGATGTTTATGTTTTTGTTCGTCATGTGTATATATTTGTTCGACATGTGCACATATTTGTTCTCATATAGATTATTTGCTTGCGCTGTTTGATTAATTTGTTCTTTAAATTATTTGTTCGTTATACAATAAATTGTTTGACTATAATAATATTTTATTCATGATGTGTTAAATTATTTGTTCGTGGCGTTTGAATTTTTTTCTTTTCTGTTCTATTTATTTATTATACTCTTATTTTTTATACTAATTTGTTTATCATATATATATTGCTCGGCAACGTGAATTATTCTGTTCTTCATGCGCACGTGGACTCATTTATTCTCTATGTGCAGTAATTTGTTCGTAATGTGGACTTACATGTTTTTCATGTACAGTAATTTGTTCGCAATGTGGACTGATTTGTTCTCCATGTGCAGTAATTTGTTCGCAACGTGGATTCTTTTGTTCTTCATTTGCAGCAATTTGTTCGCAACGTGGACTCATTTGTTCTCCATGTGCAGTACTTTATTCGTAATGTGGACTTACATGTTCTACATGTGTAGTAGTTTGTTCGCAATGTGAACTGATTTGTTCTCCATATGCAGTAATTGGTTCGCAACGTGGATTCTTCTGTTCTCCATGTACAGCAATTTGTTCGCAACGTGGACTCATTTGTTCTCCATGTGCAGTAATTTGTTCGTAATATTGACTTACATGTTTTCCATGTGTAGTAATTTGTTCGCAATGTGGACTGATTTGTTCACAATGTGCGGTAATTTGTTCGCAACGTGGATTGTTTTGTTCTCCATGTGCAGCAATTTGTTCGCAAACGGGGACTCATTTGTTCTAGTTTGATAAAAAATATTTGCAAAAATAATATCATCTAAATATAATCAAGTGAGATCTTGTTTTGAAGATTTTATCGCAATAAGCATTATGGTGCAATCGAATTTTTATTTGGATGCTTGATGTAGGAGCAATGGATTTTCTTTTCAAATTTTCCTTGCATGCAAGTAATGCCACCACGTGGATTGCTCCCATCTTTAGGGCGCATCAGACTAGACGCACACCGTAAGGATAAGCTACAAACAGTCTAACTGCGAACACGGCTACGCATGTAAAAGTAACTGCGAACAGGACCACGCACGTCATCAGCTGGGAACAAACCTAAGAGCGCGCGCAATCAGTCTTAGTGGCCGAATGAATTCAGCCGAACAGTAGCCCAACACGAAAAATAAAAGCTATTGGATCCTTCGGGCGACAGGTGCGGCCGTGTCACCCGCGTCGTGCCCAGACACGCCCGCCTACAGCTGTTGGCGCTCGGGGAGAGTGCCACCTGGGCGGGCAGCCTTCGGGGTATTTCCTGGACCGGTTGTGTCCAAGCTTCTTCTTAAAACAAAGCCCAGGAGAGAATAAAGCCCAGGATTCTCCCGCCGGTCCATTTTTTTTCATCATTCTCTGCTCCGTTACTAATCAATCTTTCAGACCAGATTTTTTTAAATAAAAGGCAAGAGCACTGCCATATCATCTAACAATAAGAGCAATCGTACGTAACGCGTCGAGGCGAACACCCCACCACACAAACAACGCACCGAACGTAACACTACACCACCACAGACTAGGAGAGGAGCCGAGAGAAGGCACCACAGGCTGATCCGTTGTTGCCAACGCTGAGTCGCGCCAAATGTCGCGACCCGCTGCAAGCCAAAGCGCCACCTCATGCTCCTCCACCACGGGAGTATCACCCTTTAGCCACACACAAGACCGTCGATCTCTGTGCCCCAGTAGAGCATCGACAGAACACTCTTGTCGCAGCGCCGATGAAAAATACTGATCCTGACCGCTCTGCGTGGGGCCACGCCTCTTCCACCGCCTCGCACTCTTCTGTTAAGGACTCAAATATCTGAAACCGCTAAGAGAGCGACGCCTCGGCCCAACCGTCACCCGAATCACTATAGCACCCAGCATGTCACCTCAAGACCTCTGGCACCCATGGGTCCTCTGCACCTTCATGCTGACATGAACCAAGCGCACCTCCTATGCCGCAGCGCACGGGCAACACCACCAACCGGCCACCACCACTGCCTAACCAAGGTGGGTCTCAGAGACGGCGCCTCCAGGGAGGGCACGACGCCAAATGCGTCGCCGTCGCACGTCTAGGGATGGACAGGGATCACACCCTCGAGAGCCCCGTGAAGTAGGCGACATGGTGCCTCGCAATAGTGCCCCCAACCGGGAGATCGACGTCACAAGGGCGCCGCCACCATCGCCACAGATAGAAGCGTCAGTGAAGGCTTACACTTGACACACACCATGCCTGCTGCACGTTCTTGGCAAGACCAGTAGCCGACTCCTCCTCGCCTCCCCATCGCCTCCACCTGGAGAGGCCCGGCACGGCCTGCAGCGCCATCATGACACCACCAGCAAACACCAAAGAGCCCTCCAACCCCACCACCAAGGCGACGTGGGACTAACATCATCGACAAAACGCCCCGAAACACCTCACCTCAGCGCCATCGTCCGTGCGCCCACAGCTAGCCGTGGTGTGTCCAGCCACGACCATGGCAAAGGCCACTAGCGGCCAGCGGCAAGTGCCCTCCACCAGAGGCCAGCCACCACCGTCACCCGCCCACGCCCCATTCAAGCCGGCAACCACTGCCGCCACCGCTTCACGTGGCCGACCCCCCTCTCCCCCCTCCCCACACACCAAGGCGCTTCCCTGTCGCACCGCCACCGGATCCAGCCGGGACGACGTTGAATCTGGTGACCCTCGCCGCCACCGACGGAGAGCACCAGAGACGCCTCGACGACCCCGCCGCCTTCACCGTGGGCTGCGCGGGTCTCCGACAACCTGCTCGGACGATGGCGCGACGGGAGGAAGGGACCGGGGAGTGCGACGGCTAGGGGGAGGGAGCCGCTCCGTCGCCGCGCGAGCGGGGGCTTCAGACCAGATTGGGTAAAGAATGTGTTGTCCGCAGCGAGCAATCTTGTCTACACTATTGCTTGCATGTGGTCCTACCAAGCTGTAGTCAGAAGTCACGTGCATGTCAGCATGGATGTTTTAAATATACTGCTACAGCCCCTTTACCACCCATAATGGTAATGGTTCATGGTCGCAGTACGTGGTTAATGCAAGCATCAGAAAGTACGAAATATTTGCGCATGGTAATGTACTCCTCCGTCAAAAAAAATATAACTCTCTCGAGGCCTCAAATAATTTTAATTTTAATCAAATTTATATAAAAAATTATCCTAAATACAAAATAAATATCATTAAATTAATTATTAAATATATTTTTATATTAAATTTATTTAGAAATATATATGTTAATATAATTTTATATAAATTTAAAATTATTTGACTCCTCGAGTTATATTTTATTTTAGTAACGGAGGGAGTACACCGGTAAGATGTGAAAGCATATAAAATGAGAAATCGTCTCCATCTACACTGTCCTTGACGCACATGTACACTGCTTTTAACCTGAAATTTCTTTCATGTGGGCTTGGCTAGTGGCTTGGCACATGGATGCCGAGTCCCTACTGGATCTGTCATCTGTCTAGTCTATGTTAAGATGCTAGCTCGAGATGGATGCACGGCTGCAGTTCGTACCAAGCAAAGTAGCAGTAATTTGGTTGAGGGGATCATGATCATATTCGTGGGAATTAGGAAAGAGCCGTCTTGGGGGCTTGACTGCTCTGCGTAGACGCATAGGTCTTGTTTGTTTGGATTGTTAGGATCCTTAATAGCTAAACTGACAGCTAAAACTTAGCTAAATTTTAGCTGCAGTCAAAAAAATGTATGCTTTTCTCTAACTGGTTGAATCTAGCTAAAACATGTTTAAAGATAAAATTATCCATCCTAAAATCAATGCAGCCGCCACCCTCTTTTTTCTATTATTTTTATTAAGGGTAGTATGATCTAATTATTTTAAATAGTTGGAGGATACAAACTCCCCCAACTAAAATTTAGCTGCTAAAATTTTAGCTAGGTAAAGTTTAGATCTAGCAATTAGCTGTCTAAAATTTAGCTAAAGTTTAGCTCTAGCAATTAGCTGACTAGACTTTAGTTAGGATGGAACTAAGGCCTTGTTTAGATCCAAAATATGGCGGTGGAGATTTGGGGGTTTGGGGTCACTTCGTAATTATTGCGTAACTGTAGCATTTCGTTTGTATGTGTGAAAAATTATCCAAAAATTGATTAATTAGGCTCAAAATGTTCGTCTCACAGAGTACAATAAAACTGTACAATTAGTTTTTGATTTCATCTACATTTAGTACTCCATGCATGCTATAACATTTTGATGTGATGTGAATCTTCTTTTTGCATAGTGAACTTTGGGGTTGCTTTTTTAAACTAAACAAGAGGGCTAAACAGAATCTAACGTAGGCGCGCTCGGCTGGGTGGGGGCCGGAACAACATGATGAACATGGCAATTACTACAGCCGTCAGTTCTCATATCATCGGCCGCGAGCCGTTAGGGCGTATCCAACAATAATAGCCAATACTGCCAATACTAGCTAGGAGGTTTATACGTCATCTTATGGGTCCTATTTGTAAGATTTTTTATCCTTTTATTTTCTGGAGGCCCACCAATTTATTCTCTCTCCCACCAATCCACACCCACTAGTTCATTGCTGTCTCGATTAGCGTGCTTGTATCTAGCTAGGAACTAAGTGCTAGTGACTTACTTTTTTACTCCTCTCTCATCTACATCATCAAATAGTTAGCTCAAATAGATATGTTAGTACGTCATTATAATATAGGAGTCGCGTGACTTGTCTGACCACATAATTCAATGCGCGATGAATCAATGAGCCTAATTAACCTATAATAAATATGTTAGTGTAACTTTGCGCGATGAATCAATGAGCCTAATTAATCCATAATTTACTACAGTAACCATCCTCTAATCTATTAGATATGTCGTGTGAATTAACCCGGAGATTTTATACATAGTTTTGTAAACTAACTTTATTTAATACCCTTAATTAATGGTCAAATGTGTGTGTAAAAATTTTCGCCAACCAAACACAGCCTGCAGTCACGCCCATGCGAGGCGCCAATGGCCGATGACGCACCGGCGACCACTGGCCAGCAGCCCGGGCGCGGAGGATGGCGTGCCATGCAGATCCTAGCTAACCGCCTTGACATTCGCTATAAACAGATCTACGGAAAATATGCACCGAACGGATAGCTGACACCCTCGCAAAATTGAAAAGGAGATTTAAATAGCCGGTGATACTATGCGTTACTCCAAAGTTGTGCTACTAACTTTTCTGGATGCATGTATTCTCACCATTCAAACACAGACGGTGTTTAATATAAATAAATTAGTTATGATTTGAACTAAATATTGTGTCCGAAACGACATATATTTAAAAATCAGGTAGTATATATATCAAATACTTTCTCCGACTAAAAAAATAATATTTTATTATTTAAAATTTATCCATAAAGAATGATGTTTTGGCATGCATGTATGAATAAATGGAAACTATCACATGCATGCATTAAATTTAAATAGATTTTTTCATTTTTTTTGCATAAAACACAACTAACTAAGGATAAATACGTCTTTTTTATCTATTGTAATCTGACTGAAAAATAAAATATTATTTTTTATGGAACGAACGGAGTAGATACGAGTCAAATAATGTCACGGGTCACTCAACTTTATCCACGTCAGTAGTGATGGCTGGGAAACATAGGGTGAGTTAACATACAGGGGTATATGTGGGAGACCTTTAGATTTGATGGATCTGTCTTATGTAAGACTAAGCTTCACTTATATCGAGATATTCGAAAGCTTTAATTGTATCATTAAAATATAGTTATCTTTTTATTTATAGGTTACACAAGTTTCCATACAACTAAGCCTATTTTTTCAACCATGGATTAGATCTTCTCTAATGGTTGATGTTTAAATAACTCATATAATATTTTTTTATATTTTAATAGAAGAGAGAAGAGTTGTCTTTTGATTAAGAGATAGTCCTACGTATTTCGAGATTATGTGAGGATAATGTGTAGGATCATTCATATTATGAGTTACTCCTTCCATTCGGAAAAAACTGACGTTTAGGACAAGGTTTGGGTCAAACATTAGGAATATAAATCATCAATAACTTTTAAATTGTTGAGTTTGCAAATGTGAAAACTATATGAATAGATTTATCTTGAAAAATACTTTCATAAAAGTATACATATATCACTCTTTGATAAATATTTTTATAATAACAAGAGGTCAAAGTTATGTTTTGGAGACCGTGTCGCTGTCCTAAACGTCAGTTTTTTTCAGAATGGAGAGAGTATGTGATAAGAGTTAGATCATTAAAAAATTATCTTTTAGAGCGCTTATTGCTGGATACAAGCTCGTAATATTGGATAGCATTAGCCTATTTACGGTACGGGGAAAGACCTTACCTTAGCGTGTTTTTTCATTAAGAGAGAGAATTACCGTGACGCAACAAGTGTAGAGTACAGGCTACCAAATTGTTGCGATCCAAAGCAACATGGCTGTGTTTAGTTCCCCCAACTTTCCAAACTTTCCGTCACATCGACATCACGTCAAAACATTAAATATAGCAAATGACGCATGCATTGTTTAGTTCCCCCAACTTTCCAAACTTTCCATCACATCGATATCACGTCAAAACATTAAATATAGCAAATGACGCATGCATGAAGCATTAAACGTAGGTAAATAAAACAAGAGTAAAATTCATCACTAGTGCACAAACTTGGCAAGAAGGTGCATTTAGGTACATCATCTCTCTAATTGCTCACGTAGAAGCAACAACTTGGCAAGTGAGTGCGTTTAGGTACATCATCTCTCTAATTGCTCACTTAGGAGCAACAACTTGACATGCGGGTGCAAATAGGTCACTTAGACGACACATGGGCAAAAGAACGCCATGTAGGCAGCTGATGTGTACATTTCGTGTTTTTGTGTAACTCATTGTGCTCCCCTCCTTGGTACAATTAGGATGCACATCATTTTGATCACTAGAAGGACAAAGATTTAGCACTGACAAGGAGCATATGAAGGAAATTTTGCATGGTTTAAATAACACACATGGTAGCAAAATAACAAAGTTATCCATTATATCTTCTTCTAGGTAAATGTGATATCATTGGCTAGCCTATGATGCAGTGTGTGTTACAGATTTCCTCAAAAACTTAATTGAGACTAGTCTGATTCCCAATAACTCTATAGATTGCTTTATCATGAACAGATAGCGGAGAACATAGAAAATCGATGAAACAAATTGTAAACGGGTCCCATCGTGCTGCAAAAGATTGGTTGGCAGCATGCAACAGGGAAACGATTGACCGACGGTGTGCAGCATAGAAAAAGACCAGTTGGTGGTGTGGGCGTGAAAAAATTGGTTCCCACAAAAACTTGATCCCAGTCAAAACTTATATCCATCAAAATAAGTCCTCATATGTACACATCAACTGCCTACGTGGTGTTCTTTTGCCCACATGTTGACCCGGTGACCTATTTGCACCCACATGCCAAGTTGTTGCTGCTAAGTGAGCAATTTGAGAGATGATGTACCTAAACGCACCCACTCGCCAAGTTTGTGTACCAATGGTGCATTTAACTCATAAAACAACTGATTGCATAGTTTTGATATACACGACGAGACGAATCTTTTAAGCCTAGTTAGGTCATGATAAGACAACAATTACCACGAACAAACAAAAAGTGCTACAGTGCGCTACAATGTCCGATGTGACCCTTTTCACCCCTTTCCACGGATCTAAACACAGCCATGAAGTTAAGAAAAGAAAAAGAAACCCCTTTAGCCTCGAAAACCTATCAGAACCGAGCCCGTGTATCCCCGTGAAAAAGATACAGATACATCATTGCTAAGGTTGCGTACAGAGATTACACAACTATACTGGCAAAACATCCACTATATATAGCTTGGGCACTATCGGTGTTTTACTAGTGAGTACCTGTCTCTGTCTAGGGTATTTTAGAGTAGAGAGTTGTCGAGATCTCGCCGAGTTTTTGGGAACGATAGTGTACACGAGACAATTAGACATATTCGGCCCGTGATGTGTGTAATACTTTACGTCATGTGTGATGTATTCCCTTGCGCATGAGTTGTGTTGTTTTGAAGGGTTCCTGCTCCACCTTATATGTACGGAAAGCATAGTTACAAGATGGTTATATGATCCTATGTAACACCCACATTTGAAGTTGCTAGACTTTTTAAATTTTTTCTAAAATTTGTTATAATCAAATAGAAAGTGTGCACACTTATTTAAAATAAAGCAATATTTTCTAATTTAAATCCAATTAATATAGGTTGTAAATATAAGGTCGATCTTGCATTCATTCTTTTGCATAGTTTTCTTTGTTTTGGAAAAATGTGGATTTTAAAAACATTTATAAAATTCAAGTAGTTTTATTAGTGTGTTTAATTTTAAGGACTAAATATTTCTGAAATTATATATATTATATTTTAAGTGGGCCAAAATAAGTATTAGGGCTTTACCCATTTTCCCTTTTCTTTCCTCTTACCTAAATCTAAAACCTATGCATCATGCAATAATCAACCAGTCTGAAGTCCTCATGAATGGTATACATAATTCATTCTTAAGAGCATTGTCTTCGAACGTCTCAGAGGGATTTCAAGGGCCAACATACTTCGCCCCAAATACATCAGGTGATGCAACTCTCAAGGCTAAAGGAGTTGTGACAGAGGGAGGAAGTCAAGCAACACCTCATGGATCTAGGCTCAATCCTTCTCTGTTAGTGTCAACTCCAATTCAGACAGCTTCAATGCATACATTTCCTTTGATGGCTACAAGCATGCAGGGGTACACTTTACCAGGATTTACACTAGATCCTAATCTGGGGATGCCTAAGGAGTTTATGGCGTCATCCAGCTCAAGAACAGCTCAAGGACAACAACACTCTCCTCCGGCGATGAGCATTACGCAATCAGCTCAAGGACAACAAGCTTATCAAGTGCAGCAGAATCCGCAGCAGATGTATCCATTCCCGCAGGGATTGGTTCAAAATGTGCAGCAAACGGGTTACCAAACACCTAATGCTCACGGTTTTGTACAACCGATAGTTCAGTTCCCTCAGTCTCCACTTCAAGGGCAGTAGACAGGAAATCCTAATTCCCAATATATTGCCCAAACATCACCGCCGATGAATGTGCAGCAGGGTTCACCGGTTCAAAATCAAGCAAAGATGAGTCCTCGGCATCAAGGTAATGGAAATTTCAACTCTCAGTCAGGGATGCAAATATCGGGAGAACAGACGATGACACAGACAGGATCACAGACATATCAATAGTTCAATCCCAATGACTTGATTGATCGGATAACTGACGTCATACAGAATCAGTTTGGCCTTAAGCCCAAGGAACATACGTACAATGTATCAGAGGCCTTATCCTGAAGTTTATGGTCATATCCCGATGCCTCATCGTTACAAGGTTCCAGATTTCACTAAGTTTTTTGGGCAACACAGCATATCTACTGTGGAGCATGTTGGACGGTTCTTGATTCAATGCAGAGAAACTGCTTCTCATGATGCTATGAAGATTCATCTGTTTCCACTTTCTCTATCTAGATTGGCCTTCGCATGGTTTACATCTTTACCAGCGAATTCCATAATCAGATGGGATGATCAAGAAAGATAGTTTCACAAATATTTCTTTGCTGGAATATATGAGATGAATATTACATATCTAACAGCTATCAAGAAAAGGAATGATGAATCCATGCCTGATTATATATTCAGAGATTCAGAGATGTGAGGAGCCGATGCTACAACTTAAACTTAACCGATAGTCAATTGAGTGCATTGGCTTTCAAAGGGCTTTACCTCACATCAAGGACAGGTTTTCATCTCAAGAGCTCGAGAGCCTGAGTCATCTAGTATAGAGGATGCCAAATGTAGATGTCCATTTCCAAGCGCAAAGGAATCATCCATTCTAGAAGAGGGTTTCTTTCGTCGGCTATGATTCTGACTCTGAAGAAGAAGCTGAGATCGGACTGGCTGAGTGGACTAAGAACAAGAAGCCGATCTCATGTCCTTTTGGTAAAAAGGAGCCTAAAAAGTTTGGCTTTGACATTACAAAAGCTGATAAGATCTTTGACCTACTATTGCAAGAAGGGAAATGGCAAAGTGTTTTGTCAGCAGATTCAATTGGCTATTGATCAGGGGAGGATTAAATATTAAAATCCATCTAAGCCGATGAAAATCGATGGGCACTCGTTTCCAGTGAACATGGTAGACGTTGAGAAGTCAAATGAGAAGGCAAAGGCCAATATGGTTCAGTCAAAAGATAAGCCATCAACCGACAAAAATAAAGAAGTTGAGCATGGAGAAAGTTCTTCAAGATCGCGCAAGTCTATTACTTCTCAAATGCTGATCAGGTTATATGAAAATCAAAAGTGGAAAGAGGAGGAAACGGAAAGGCAGTTCCATGAGAGGGAAGAACACGAATTCCGTGCAAGAGAATGGGATTTTCGTGGGAGAAGAAATTCAGATGAAGGTCACTGGAAATGTCCTTTCTTCATGTTCTGCTGAAATGAAGGTTTCAGATTGCCTTCAAGAGAAGATTGCCCTGAATGGAACAATCATCGTGATTCTAAGAGTCTGCACTATGATAACAAAAATCATCGGCCGATGGTTGAAGATGCATGTGATCATGGACCGAGGCGTGTTCCTGTACACGATTGGCTGGGGGTGCAGATGGAGTGTACTCGATCGGATGGAGCAATTAACCGATGCACGTGTGCTAGAAGAAGACGTCTTGTGTCATGAACCAGAGAGACAATGCAAGATAGAGAAACAACTTGAGCGCGGGTGTGAACAAGATGGGAGTCAAGGCTATCATTACAATCCAGAGCTTTACCCCGATTGGTGCCAAAAAGGCCTTTCTAAGTCTCAAGGGAGAATGCTTCAGTGTTGACGACAAAGAGAGATGGAAGAAGAAATGCTTCAGCATGAGGAGTACATGACTCAAGAGAAAACTGTCAAGTCCCAAGTATGGTGCATCAAGAAGAAAACCGATAAGGAGGATGTTCCGGTTAACATGGTTTTTGTTCTGCCAAAAGAGTTCATGGTCCCAGCCGATGAAGAGAGCAATGAAGAGGTGGCTGTGGCACAATTGAATCTCGAGCCAATGCAAGCTACTTTCGATAAACTAGAGGAAAGGGAGCGATGGCATTTGTGGCCATTGTTTGTGAAAGGTCATGTTAACGGCAAGCCGATGATGAAGATGATAGTTGATGGTGGAGCGGTAGTTAATGTGATGTCATTCGCTACATATCGGAAGATTGGCATGGGCGAAGATGATTTGGTCAAGACAGACATGATGCTTAAAGATTTCAAAGGGAAGGTCTCTCCAGCTCGGGGAGTAATCAATGTTGAACTGACAGTTGAAAGTAAGACTCTCCCTACCGCTTTATTTGTTGTTGATGGAAAGGGTTCATATAATCTCCTCTTGGGACACGATTGGATCCATGCCAATTGTTGTATTCCTTCCACAATGCATCAATGTCTGGTACAATGGCATGATGATGTTGTAGAGGTCGTCTATGCCAATTCTTCGTTCAGCATCGCTGCAGCTGATTGTTGACACTCCTTACGACACAGATATAAATCCGCAAGCGTACGGATACGATGTAGCATTTCACCCGGGAGTATTCCAATGTATCGTATTTAGAATTGAGAATATCAGGATTGAGAATCCCAGTACTGGGGTAAGGAGTGTTTCGGTGGTTTTCCTTATGGCTTAGTAAAATATATAAATATTCTGCAAGCGCACAGAATTACCGCTGTAGCACTTTACCAGGGAGTATTTCGAGGTATCGTAATTTATATTTCCGCAGGGAAGCTTATGGCAAGAGTACTAGCAAACAGATATTCAAGATTATCAGAGAAGGGTACACGACTAACAAGACGGGGGATAACGGTATTGGATAGGAGTGGATATACTGTGACACACAGCTCAAGGGAGACTCAGGTAAGAAAGAGAAGTAGTAGATGGTTGGGAGGACAATGGGAAGAGATAGAGGATTCCTGGGTATTGTCTATCTGGGTTACTCGGGTTAGAATACATGGGTTGAGAACTAGCTCTAACAGATCAAGAAAAGCTGAGACCTCGACTTCGGGACAAAGAACCGGAGACACACAGAAAGGGATGAGAAGGGGTGCCTCCAACCCTGCACGTTTGGGGATCCTACAGGCCGAGCCAGGCGTGATGGGTTACGAAGACCGTATAGGGTATCACCACCTAACGGTTACCACCCCCGTGCCAGCTCAGGGATATTCTAAGGTTACGGACTAGTCTAGGTACCACACCCACACTAGACTACAACTAACTCCGCTAGCAGAAGCAAGCAATCCAGTCAATACCCCAGTGACAGTTCACCACAAGTATTAAGCAAAAACGAAGAACCCGCCAAGGCAAAGACTTGAATCTAGAACTGGGAGAACTAGGATCACAACAACTATAGTCTAAACCAGAAATACTTGCAACTAGACTAAAGTAGAAGCAAGATATAAATAACTTAGATAAGATGACAAAGATAACTATATTGATAACTCAAAGTCTTACAGAAAGAAAAGGAAAAGATACATGAGCTAATACCAGAGCTTCTGAAGATGACTCCGGAACCTCCGAGGCACAGCTCGACTCAACTCTAACTCCCAACTAAACTATCCTAACTCTACTAGAGAGAAGTGGAAATGAGAGCTCCTTCGCTTGGTGTGTCTTTACAAGTGAGTGACCCCCCTCTATTTATAACTTGAGAAGGTCGGTGGAGATGGAGTGGCAGCCAAGGGAGTGAGAGGCGGTGCTCCGGCCAATTCGACCGAATCCATGGATTTGGGCGAATGGGTGGATTCGGGCGAACCCTCCAGTTCGGCTGAACCACTGGATGCACCGCCCTTGCTCCCCATGGGCTGAGATTTGCTCCTTTGGTCAGGTTGGCAGCTGGGGGTGGTTCGGCCCAAGGCCTGGGTTCGGCCGAACTAGGCCTACCCCGTGGCGGGCCACCTCTGCACCACCTTTGCTTCCTGGGCATGGATGGCTTGATCCAAGTGGTCTTCATGTTGGTTCAGCCCAGAAGTGGTGGCAGTCGTCCATGTGTCATGCACGGTTATTGCTTGGTCATCATTGTCATGGTTGACTCTTGGTGTCTGATACGACTAAGGGGGGTAGTCGGCCGAATCGTGTCGTTCGGCCGAATCGGTCATTTCTGACCCCTATAGCACGTATTTCTCGTTGTTGTACCTGCACAAGTGAAACTCACCAAAACTCATGAAACTTTATTAGAAGTAAACCTAAGTACATGGAATGTCACATATATCCTCTTTTATTCCTGAGTATTGGTGGTCGAAAACGTGCCGTAACGACCGTCAACAAGCTCCCCCAAGCTTAGACCTTTGCTCATCCTCGAGCAAAGATAATAACTTAGGCTCGGTGGATCGAGAGTTGCTACAATGTCAATATCTTGCAGGTAATCTTTATAAACAACTAGTGCTCAAAATTACTCGAATCTTTTAGCAAAGTATTAAATCACCATTTTACCTATGGGGCTTATAGCAATCTCCTTGTCTTGGGCGGTTGAAAGGTTCAACATTTTGATTTAGTTTTATTCCACTCTACTCTTTTCAGGATCCCATCTTGAAGTTTCCATAATTTTGTGAAAAATATAAGTTGTTCCTCAATTGGCACACTCAATCACTCAAGTGGTATTTGAATCCTCACCAAAGGCTTGTGCCTTCTTTTCATCCTAAAATCTAATATGGCTTTTGTGTGGCTCAGGGACAATGGATGAAGGCATGCATGCATCTTATATTTTGCTAAGTCAAAGACCGGATCTTTGGGGGAACCAAATCACACCTTTAGATCAAGAATTGCAAGTGTGTGGAATATGTGGAGTGGAATATGGTGGAACTCCTTGGGATGATTCTTCCTCTCCATGACTTATTTTCGAGAACATGGGCTATCTCTTTTTGCTCATATTTTTGCCATGCCATTTGGCATGCTTTTCTTATTTCTTATTTTTGCCATGCTCTTTGGCATGTTTTTCTTTTTTCTCTTTCTTTTTGCCATGCTCTTTGGCATGCTTTTCTTTTTGCATAGCCCATGTCTCTATTCAAGGATATTTGGAGAGGAGATCATAGAACATGGAGTATTTATTTTGTGGGTGGATGATGTAAATGTTTGCTAATTCCCAGTGTAGGAATTGCAAGTGAGAGGTGGTGTGTACATGAATCTCGATCTTAGAAGCATGAAAGTTTCACCCAAAGGTCACAACAATTTGACAAAACTCACTAAGACAGCATGCAGCATATGAGTACAAGGTTTCAACTAAACTAAATATATGGCTTTGGTAGGAATTTTTAACCAATGAGGAACTTGTTTTATTTTTGAAAGCACAAAGCATCCGAGATTTTCACCATACTAAGAGCAGAAGTAAAACTTAACCACAATCTCACTATATCATTCCTTACAACAACTTAGACTTGGAATAAAGCATGTGCTTACTCAAGGTTTTTTAGGTTCATTTTTACTCATGCCAATTAACTCAAGTACTATCAAGCAACTAGTCGAAACAAAACACTCGCAAGATTAATGACAGAGCAACTATTCATCATTTCCAAAGTGAAAGGCATATGGTTCATTCCATGAATAGCTGGGAGTTAATTTTATTCAAGCAAATATTTTTGGTCTTTTCATTTTAAGATGGAAATAAAATAGAAAGGAGAATGGCAAATGCGAAATAAAAGTGCTGAGAGGGACATAGAACATACCTGGTGGGGGTCCTCCCCCAAGCTTGGATCTTTCATTGATAGGGTCGAAACCTTGAAAAATAGTCTGCCATCTGATCCGTCTGCTGCTGGACATCATACCGTAGGGAGTCCAGCACACCACTATTCTCTTGGTGGTACTGAGAATGGCCTTCCAGAGTGCCTTCCATGTTCCGGGTACGGTCGTCTAGGAGGTCGACTCGGTCGGAGATGTAAGATAACTCCCGACCGATGTCGTAGGCGCTGGGTGTGGAGAAGCGTGCGGACTGAGAGTGCCCAGGGAAGTATGGCTGGGAGGCACTATCGTACCCCCCCTGCATACCACCCCTGGGAGTACTTAGAGTCCGTACTCTGGGCGTAGTCCCTGTGGCTCGGGGCGAAGTGGTCCGGGTATTGGGATTGTCCAAAGTGTCCTGCTCCTGACGACCCAGCACTGGTGTACTTGCCGAAGGCCGCCTCGAACGCAGACGTATGTCGGTGTGGCTGTATTGGTGAAGTTGCTAGTTCCTGTGCGGTGAAGAGCCCGGCATCATGCCTGGATCGTCCCCGGGTGAATGGTCCTTTGCCTGCAACACTATGCCGAGCGGGCTCTCTCCAAGGGGGAGAATCATCCGACTCGGTACTCAACTGAAGAGTTAGTTTCTGAGCGGTATACAACCTCAGCTCTGCACAGGGCAGTGGCACTTCAGTTGTATAACCACGGTAAATCATCAACGGTGTTGCATCGAGCGCCCGTCGTATCATGTGGCCTTGCACAAAGTGCTCGGCATCCACAATGGAATGCATTGTCTCTATGTACACGAGCTGGGCGCCCTCCAGAACACCCAACTGGTTAGTGAGGCGAGTGACTAGAGAAGTCACTGCCACGCTACCCACGCGAGAGTGATGGGATAGCCAATGTGTAACCATATCCTTAACGGGAGAAACAGTAACTTGCTTGACCATGGCATAAAGAAGCTGCAACTCGACTGTATTAACGGGACGCAAATCTGAACGTGGAAACACCGTCATAGCCACTCACCGATGCATGAAACGCAAGGTGGGGTTATGAATGTTATTGGTACGCGGAGTAGAACAATTTGTGCTTCCGGAAACCTTTTTCCAAAATCCGTCCTGACTAAACCTTTTCAAAACTTTGGCAGGCTCCAAAGAACAATGACTGGCAAAACCAAGAGCCATGCTCAAATCCCTCCAAGAGTAGAAGTACTCTTGTTTGAAAAATCAAAAGCGAACACCCTCCCATTAAGATGAAAGAGTCGAAAGAATTCGAGGGTGAGGGGGTACGAACCTTGTTCGTTGACACGCCAGAAGTTGCCCCAGCCAACGGCTTCGAAGACTTCTGGAAATTCTTCATCCATAACCATTCTTACGAGCAAGTCTTGCTCGAAGACTCGGGTATGCTCAAACTCCTTCAAGCGCGGCATGTTGAAGACGTTCCGCTACCGGTCTGTTCGGAGGATGATGTCACCCTCGTTCAGGAGTTGCCAGGTTGGGTGTGAGGCAGAGCCTCTCCCAAAGTCGGCTGCCCCTGACTCGTCCACCTCCATCTGGCTTGAACCATGGGACGGGGCTGGGGAACTCCCAACATTGTCTGAGCGTTTGCTCAGCCGGGCGAAGCGACGGAACATGGAGAAGATCTTCGACATGCTACCTGCAAAATGTTAGCGCAACGACTACCCGAAGGACAGAATATATGGGGTTAGCACAAGTAAAACAAATCAGTTGTTTGAGAGGGTTAGTCGTTGTTGCGGGGATGAAGAACCACCACAAGAAGTTAGTCGTTCTTGTTGGTGTCGGAAACCACCACAAACACGTTCAAGTTTCAGCACAAGGATCAAACAAAAGCAAAATATTTTTGTGATTTTTCAGCAATGTAGGTGAACCAACTTGAGCAAGAACTAGAGAAGAACTTGAGCAAGAACTTGAGAGAGAGAGAGAGAAAGAGCTTCTAGCAGAAATTTTCAGTGGCATTTATAGGCGAAGGTAGGCAGCCGGCCTGGTTCGGCCGAACTAGGGCATTCGGGCGAACTAGCCATGTGCTGCATGCACATCTTGCCTCCTACCAGCACAAAAATGTTTCATAGGTCCAACACTAGGGCATGTGCAGTTTGGTGGTTTTTGGTAGGTAAGATGCAAAATTGACATGACCAAAGTGGAAGTTAGTGGAGTCACCCCCATGCTGCCATGTTTTGTGATAATTGGTGAGTGTGCAGCCATGTTGAGTGGGGTAGACATGTTTTGTGCTGGTTGGTGATGATGGAAAATCAATGTAGATGTTCTAGAAGGGGTAAAAATGATGAAGATTACAATTACACCCACTTCAAATAAAATTCAGCATGCTGTCCATTTATTTTTACCATGCTTGCAATTTTTCTACTCTCTTTCAAATTAATTACACAAGTGGTTCATTTATTTTGGAAAGGGAAACATGCAAATGCAATGATGGAAATTAAAATTTGGAAGGGAAACATGGGATACATACGGTTTTCCTCGCGGTGAGAGCTCGTGTTTAAAGAGTGCGAGCGGGACTCGTCCTGTCTTCAGTTGTTTTTGTCATCATCCGATCCCGGAGTGGGTGATTCGAGCGATGCGACTTCTTCCACCACACCTTTTGTTCTTATTCTGTGTTGGTGGTGGTGTACGTCTCCTTTCATTCTCCCAGTGTTGCTCCATCCGTGGCTTAGAAACAATCACCTTGACCTGCTCCGGGTTAGTGAAATCTTGAATTGGATTAGTACATACATGGTAGCATTTCTCCACCCTGGGCTTGAATGTGAATTTTTCTTCCTTGCCATTGATGTTCAAGCTGATTTCTCCAGCTCCTACATTGATGTTTGCATTGGAGGTACTCAGAAATGGCCTCCCAAGAATGAGGGGTGTCTTCGTGTCGACCTCCATATCAAGTACCATGAAGTCTACGGGCACAAAGAATTCCTAGATTTTCACCGGAATATCTTCAGCTATTCCCGCGGGATAGCGAATTGATTGATCCGCTAGCTATAAGTACATAGTCGTCGGGCACAAGGAAGTATGGTGCAGTTTATCGAACACTACCTTGGGCATAACGCTGAAGCTTGCTCCTAGGTCACACAGGGCGTGGTTGAAGTGTTGCTTCCTGTTGGCACTTCTTACGATCCAATATCAGGATTGTGAATCCAGGTACTGGGGTAAGGAGTGTTTCAGTGGTTTTTCTTATGGCTCAGTAAAATATATAAATATTCTGCAAGAACACAGAATTACCGCTGTAGCACTTCACCAGGGAGTAATCCGAGGTATCGTAATTTATATTTTTCGCAGGGAAGCTTTGGCAAGATTACTAGCAAACAGATATTCAAGACTATCAGAGAAGGGTACACTACTAGCAAGACTGGGGATAAATGGTATTGGATAGGAGTGGTTATACCGTGACACACAGCTCAAGGGTGGCTCGGATAGGAAAGAAAAGGAATAGATAGTTGGGAGGACAACGAGAAGAGATAGAGGAATCCTGGGTATTTTATCTACGTATGTCACTCGGGCTTAGAGATACAGTGGCTGAAGAGCCAGTACTCAGAGATCAGGGTTAACTCTAATGCCTTAGCGTTGGGACAATAGAAACTATGACACGCAGAAAGGGATGAGAAAGGGTGCCACCAATCCTACACTCTGGGATCCTGCAGGCCACGACGGACGTGATGGACTACGTAGGCCGTATAGGGCTGTCACCACCTAACGGCTACCACCTCCGTGGACGTGGGTAAGAACTAAGGCCACTGGCTAGTCTGGGAACCACTCCCACACTAGTCAACAACTACTTACTCCGCTAGCAAGAGCAAGCAACCTTGTCAATACCTCAGTGACAATTCACCACAAGTATTGAGCAAGATCGAAGAACCAGCGAAGACAAAGACTTAATCAAGATCTAGAAGCACTAGAGCTACAAACTAACTATAGTCTAAACACGATATAGATGCAACTAGAATAAAGTAGAAGGAAGCTATAAATCACAAGGGCAAAGTGATAAAGATAACTATAGTGATAACTCAAAGTCTTACAAAAGGAAAGGGAAAAGATACAAGAGCTTATACCAGAGCTTCTAAAGACGACTCCAGAACCTCCGAGGCACAGCTCGACTAAACTCTAACTCTCAACTAAACTATCCTATCTCTACTAGAAAGAAGTGGAATGAGAGCTCCTTGGCTTGAGTGTGTGTTACAATTGAAATGCCAATGCATTTATAGGTGAACTAGGATGGTGGAGAGGAGTGGTGGCCAAGGGAACCAGGGGGGTACCCCCTGGTGATTCGGGCAAATTGCCCGGGTTCGGGCGAATCCTAGGATTTGGCCGAACCCTTGGATGCACCGCCATTTGCTCCCACGACCTGGATTTGCCCCCCTTGGTCGGTTCTGGTGCTGGGGTTGATTCGGGCGAATTGGGAGATTCGGCCGTACCAGGCTTCCCCAGCACTCCCTTTGGTCTTGGACCCCCCCTGGGCTGGCTTCTGGTGATGGTCTTCGTGTTGATCTGGCCCAGGATGTGTGTAACACCCAAAAATAGTCCATTTAAAATTTTTAGTAATTAATTTTGTTTTATTGAAATTCTCATATTTAATATAAGTTAAATAAATTATTTATGAATATTAAAATGAAATATAAGTTGTAGAAATAATTTTGTTGCATTCATGCTGCTGCGCTGTGTTTTGTTTGATGGCAAGTTAAGTTGGAATTTAAATTCTGTTTAAATTTGAATTTAATTTGCATTTGTTTGAGCCCTAGAAAAGTTAATTCAAGTGGAGTTCGTTTTTGCCCCCTTAACTCTTCCCCCGGGCCACTCTTGCTCCCTCTTCTCCTTTCCCGAGCTCAGCCCAACACCTCCCCTTTCTTTTTCCCCGGCCCACCAGACTTTCTTCACCCGCGCGCCTTCCCTGCTTTTGGCCCTGCGCGGCCCAAACTCCTCTCCCTGCGCGCCCCCACTCCCCCTTCCCTTCTCTCGCCGACAGCCGGCCCCACGCGTCAGCTCTTTCCCTTTTCTCTCGCTCGCGCCCTCCTCCTTCCCCGGCGTGAATCTCGCCGTCCGGCTGGCCGTCCCCGCCACTCCCCGCGCCCCTAGACCCATCCAGCACCTTCCCCGGCCCCCACCCTTCCTTTCCCGGCCGTCCCAAGCTTGGCAAGTCGGTCCCGCGATCTGCCCGCCAAACATCCCCCTGGGCCCTATTTAAGCCGCACACCGAGCCCCTGGAGCTTCACCAACCCTCGCTCGAAGCTCCCTAGACCCCAGCGCCTCTCTCCCACCTCGCACCGCGCCGCCGCCTTCCCTGTTTCCGCCGACGACCCAAGCCCCCAAGCCGATCTGGATCGATAGATCCATATCCAACGGCACCTGTGAGTCGGGCCCCAGAGTCAACCCAGCCCCGTACCGGTCAACCGAAGCATTTTTTCTAAAGAGACCCCCGGTTTTAGTTGAATCAACCCGCGGTTCGCATCAGTTCAAAAATAATTGCAGTTAGGTCCTTTTTCTTTTGAAAAAACCCCTGCCCTTTTTAAAATAGTGCGTGAGGTCCTTGTTATGTTTATTTGCGTGTTAGCGCTTCAGTTTTTATACAAAATTTTGTTTAGGTCCCTGTTTTCTTTCAATTAAGCCCCTGGAAACTTTTAAAACTTACCAGGAGGTCCCTAGAACTTAGAAAAATCCATATCTTTTCCGTTCTAGCTCCGATTTAAGTGATTTTCACGCCCATGTGTTCGTAGTGAAGCGTAGAATATTTCTAAAACCTTTTTATGTGCTGTTCTACTATTTGGTGTACTGTTTTAATAGAATTATATTTGTTTGTATGTATTGGTATGCGTGTATGCTTTTGTGGTGCTTCGTGTCCAGTCGGTGAACCGTTAGCTTTGGATTTCGAGTTTGCGGAAGACTTTCTGGAGCAGGACTCGCAGTAGCAGTAGCAGCACTTCGAGGAAGACAAGTTATAGCACGGACAATCCTTGCTACCTAAACGCACCTTTTATATTCATTTACTTTCATATGCATGTGTCTAAATTGAAGTCCCATTAAGGTTGTACCTAGTTTTGTATATCCTGTACCTTGATAACCTTGGGCTTATGCATACGGGTAGAATCTTTGCTATGCGCAGCTACTGTCACCAATGTTTAATTGTTAATCTTAATCTAATAGTTCACTTTAATGATAAAGTTAAAACTTGCTTTTTAGCAATATGGTTTAGGGAACTGGGGCATGTCACCACCGTTAGAACTATTATGGCTCTGGTCCTGGTCAAGCAACCTGTACGTCTCTAGCTTGCTAGTGGTTACCATTGGGGCCAACAGCGTTAGTGGACACAATGTGAAAGGGTGTTCTTGAGTCCACCGGGGACGGATGATCTGTCGGCTATGCCCCTGTGAGGCACAGTCCCGTGCTGGGAGTCCCTGCGATGGGGAGCTCCACATGTTGCGCATGGATGGGAGTGATGCCCTCGCGTTGGATGCCATTGACCCCCTCATGGTGTGACTCCGTGAGTGTATGTCAATCCCGGTGCCTAGGGTCTTACCGCCTTGTTAAACTAGTGGCTATTGTCTTGTTAGGGTGTCTTGTGAAAAACCTCGTAGCATCCCTATGCCGTCACACCTCGGAAGTGTTGATGTGCATGGTTGGGTGCAAAGTTCCTTTGAACTTTTACGTGTCTGGTGGGTAAAGGGTGAAACCTCTGCAGAGTGTACAATCTATCATGATAGCCTTGCTCAGGGTCACGAGCGGCCTGAATCCTTTTTTATTAGAACACGATGTCTATTTGTGCTTAATGTCACTTCTACTTTATTGGTTGCAATTGGGTTTCACATACATGTAGTAACTTGGATCATGCTAAAATGAATCAACTAAAAGTGCTAATGCAGTTAAGCCGTGTCTAGCCTTATTTTGAGCCTTCATGTACCCGTGCTATAATTGCTAAGTAATTGTTTTACTTACACTTGCCATTATTCAACAAAAATCCCGGATGGGTAACAGATTGGGCTATGCATGAGACTGATGCTGAGTTCCTTGAGGACCTGCGTACTTCTGAGTTGTGCTCTCCCAGTCAGAGTCCCTGTGGACTATGGCTCTGCTCTAGTTGAGAGTTATAGACTTCCACTGTAATAATAATTTATGATATACTCTGATGTAAACTATTTTATTTCGAGCATTTGTACTCTGTTTATCATATTTGTTCGCTATGTTTTCTGTGGACTTCCTGGGCACACATATGGCCGCATTCGGGTTTTGTGAAAATCCAGGTGTGACAATGAGGTGGCGGTCGCCCACGTGTCATTTATCATCATCTGCTTGGTCATTGTTGACGTGGACGACTCCCCGATGTTGTGCACGGCTAAGGGGGGTAACCGACCGAACAGAGTCGTTCGGCCGAATCGGTCAATTCTAACCCATATGGCACGTATTTCTCATTTGTGTACCTGCACAAGTGTAACTCACCAAAACTCATGGAACTCTGTTAGAAATAAACCTAAGTACATGGATTGTCACATATATCATCTTTTATTCCTGAGTATTGGTGGTCAAAAACGTGTCGTAACGACCGCCAACAAGCTCCCCCAAGCTTAGACCTTTGTTCGTCCTCGAGCAAAGATAAAGACTTAGGCTTGATGGATCAAGAGTTGCTACAATGTCAATTTTCTTGCAGGTAACTTTATAAACAGCTAGTACTCGAAAATACTCAAATCATTGGCAAAGTTTAACTCACCATTTTACCTATGGGGTTTATAGCAATCTCCTTGTCTTAGGCGGCTGAAAGGTTGAACAGCTTAACTCAATTTTTTATTCCACTCCTACTCTTTTCAGGGTCCTATCTCGGAGTTCACAAAATTTTCAAAAATTTAAATTTGTTCCTCAATTGGTACACTCGATCGCTCAAGTAGTGTTTGTATCCTCACCAAAGGCTTGTGCCTTCTTTCATCCTAAAATCTAACAAAGCTTTTTGTGTGGCTCAGGGACAAAGGATGAATGCCTACTTGCATCTTATATTTTGCTAAGTCAAAGACCGGATCTTTGGGGGAACCAAATCACACCTTTACATCGAGAAGTGCAAGTGTGTGGAATATGTGGAGTGGAATGTGGAATGCGGTGGAACTCCTTGGGATGATTCTTCCTCCCCTTGACTTATTTTCGAGAACATGGCTATCTATTTTTGCTCATATTTTTGCCATGCCACTTGGCATGCTTTTCTTATTTCTTATTTTTTCCATGCTCTTTGGCATGTTTTTCTTTTTCTCTTTCTTTTTGCCATGCTCTATGGCATGCTTTTCTTTTTGCATAGCCCATGTCTCTATTCAAGGATATTTGGAGAGGAGATCATAGAATCATGGAGTATTTATTTTGTGGATGGATGATGGTAATATTTGCTAACTCCCAGTGTAGGAATTGCAAGTGAGTGTGGTGTGTACGTGAATCTCGATCTTAGAAGCATGAAGGTTTCACCCAAAGGCCACAACAATTTGACAAAGCTCACTAAGACAACAAGCAGCATATGAGTAGAAATTTTTGACTAAGCTTAGCATATGACTTTGGTAGGTACTTTGACCAATGAGGAACTTTATTTTATTTTTGAAAGCAAAAGACATCTGAGATATTCACCGTACTAAGAGCAAAAGTAAGAATGCAACCAAATCTCACTATATCATTCCTCACAACAACTTAGACTTGGAATAAAGCATGTGCTCCCACAAGGTTTTCAGGTTCATTTTACTCATGCTAAATAACTCAAGTACTATAAAGCGACTAGTTGAAAACAAGACACTTGCAAAATTTATGACAGAGCAACTATTCATCATTTCCAAGGTGAGAGGCATATGGTTCATTCCATGCATAGTTGGGAGTTATTTTATTCAAGGGAAATATTTTTGGTGTTTTCATTTTAATGTGGAAATAAAATGGAAAGGGAAATAGCAAATGCAAGATCAAAGTGCTGAAGGGACATCGACATACCTGATGGGGGTCCTCCCCCAAGCTTGGATTCTTCACTAGTAGGGTCGAAACTTTGAAAAGTATTCTGACATTTGATCCGTCTGCTGCTGGACGTCGTACCGTAGAGAGTCCAACACGCCACTATTCTCTTGGTGATACTGAGAATGGCGTGTCAGGGTGTCTTCAATGCTCCGTGTACGGTCGTCGAGGAGGTCGACTCGGTCGGAGATGTAAGACAACTCTCGACCGATGTCGTAGCCACTGGGTGCAGCGAATCGTGCGCACTGAGAGTGCCCAGGGAAGTATGGTCGGGAGGCACTGTCGTACCCTCCTCCGTACCACCCCTAGGAGTACTCTGAGTCCGTACTCGGATCATAGTCCCAGTAGCCTAAGGCGAAGTAGTCCAGGTCCTGGGGTTGTCTAGAGCCTCCTGCTCCAGACGTCCCAGAACCTCCGTATGCATCGTAAGCTGCCTCGAATGCAGACGTGTGTCAATGTGGTTGCGTCGATGAAGTTTCTGGTTCTTGAGCGGTGAAAAGCCCGGCGTCACGCCTGGCTTGCCCCCGGGTAAATGGCCCCTCTCCTGCAACACCGTGCCAAGGCTCTCTCCGAGGAGGAGAGTTATCCGTCTCGGTACTCAACCTGAGTGTTAATTTCTTAGTGGTATACAACCTCAGTCCTGCACAAGGCAAGGGCACCTCGGTTGTATAACCGCGATAGATCATAACCAGCGTTGCATCGGGCGCCCGTCGTATCATGTGACCTTGCACAAAGTGCTCAGCATCCACGACGGGTCGCGCTGTCTCTAAGTACGCAAGTTGGGCACCCTCCAGAAAGCCCAACTGGTTAGCAAGGCAGGTGACTAGAGAAGTCACCACCACGCTACCCACGCGAGAGTGATGAGACATCCAATGGGCAACCAAATCTTTTACCGGAGAAACAACAACTCATTTAACCATGGCGTATAAGAACCGCAACTCGACTACATTGATGGGACGCAAATCAGAACGTGGAAACACCGTCATAGCCATCCACCAATGCATGAAACGCAAGGTGGGGTTATGAATATTGTTAGTGCATGGTGTAGAACAATTGGTGCTTCCCAAAATCTTTTTCCAGAACCCGTCCCGACTGAAACTTTTCAATGTTTTGGTAGGCTCCAAAGAACAATGACTAGCAAAACCCATAGCCGTACTCAAATCCCTCCAAGAGTAGGAATACTCTTGGTTGAAAAATCGAAAGCGAACACCCTCCCTTCCAGATTTGAGAGTCGAAAGAAATTCGAGGGTGAGGAGATACGAACCTTGTTCGTCGACACGCCAGAAGTTGCCTCAGCCAACGGCTTCGAAGACTTCTGGGAACTCTTCATCCATACCCGTTCTTACGAGCAGCTCCAGCTCGTAGACACGGGTATGCTCAAACTCCTTCAGGCGTAGCATGTTGAAGAGGTTCTGCTCCCGGTCCGTCTGGAGAATGATGTCACTCTCGTTCAAGAGCTGCTGGGTTGGGTGCGAGGCGAAGCCTCTCCCCAAGTCGGCTGCCCCTGACTCATCCATATCCATCTGGCTTGAACCTCGGGACGGGGCTGGGGGGCTCCCAGCATCGTCCGAGTGTTTGCTCAGCCGGGCGGAGCGACGGAATGCGGAGAAGAGCTTCGACATGCTTCCTGCAAAAGGTTAGCGCAACGACTACCCGAAGGACTAAATATATGGGGTTAGCACAAGTAAATCAAGTCAGTTGTTCGAGAGAGTTAGTCATTCTTGTGGGGATGAAAATGTCCACAAAAGATTAGTCGTTCTTGTGGGTGTCGGAAACCACCACAAACACGTTCAAGTTTCAGCACAAAGATCAAACAAAGGCAAAATATTTTTTGGGATTTTTCAGCAATGCAAGTGAACCAATTGAGCAAGAACAAAAGAAGAACTTGAGCAATGAACTTGAGAGAGAGAGAGAGAGCTTCTGGTGGAAATTTTTCAGTGTGTGAAGGTGGAATGAAGCAAGCAAGCAAGGGGTGGTATTTATACACAAGGAGGAGAGCTGGGGCTCATTCGGCCGAATGGCCTGGTTTGCCCGAACCAGGCCAATTCGCCCAAATGCCCCATGTGGGTGCTCTCTTTCTTTCCTCCCACCAACACTAAAAATTTGCCTAGGTCCAACACTAGGGCATGGGCACTTTGGTAGTTTTCGGTAGTCGAGATGCAAAATTGACATGACCAAAGTGGAGGTTAGTGGAGTCACCCCCATGCTGCCATGTTTTGTGATAATTGGTGAGTGTGCAACCATGTTGAGTGGGGTAAAAGTTATGAGAATAACATTTTACACCCACTGTAAGTAAATTTCAGCACGTTATCCATTTATTTTTACCATGCTTGCAATTTTTTTTCTACTCTCTTTTAAATTAATTACACAAGTGGTTCATTTATTTTGGAAAAGGAAACATGCAAATGCAATGATGGAAAATAAAATTTTGGAAGGGAAACATGAGATAGGTACCGGTTTTCCTCGCGGCGAGAGCTCATGTTTAAAGTCCGTGAGCGGGACTCCTCCTGTCTTCAGTTGGTTTTGTCGTCATCCGATCCCGGAGTGAGTGGTTCGGGTGATGCAACATTCTTCCTCCACATCTTCTTGGTCTTCTTTTGTGTTGGTGGCGGGGGGATCGGTTCCTCTGGAGAATTCCAGAGGGCTTGGTTTTCTTCGTATTTCTTTACGAGAAGATCCATCTCTGTTGCTTGCATTGGTCCTGTCGGCTCATTCCTTTTGAACTGCTCACCACCGAGTATTTCCAGCTCTCCATTGATGAGTGCCTTCAGGAAACACTCAGCACTCTTCTGCTCCGGTGTGAGAGGCTTTGTCTTCTTCTCTTCCCGTGGTTGAAACTTGAAGTATATCAATCTTCCATCGATACGGACCGAGATTTCTCTCGCATCCATATCGATTCTAGCCCGGGCGGTGTTCAAGAATGGCCAGCCCAACACAAGGGTTTAACGAATAATCGTTCCCCATGTCAAGGACGACGAAGTCCGTAGGGACATAACGTCCCCAAATGCGGACTAGTACATTCTCAATCACCCCTCAGGATAGCGGATCGTTGAGTCCGCAAGTTGTACCTGGGCATTTGTAGATGACAAAGTAGGGTAGCATAATTTCTTAAATAATACCTTGGACATGATGTTTATGCTGGCCCCCAGATCACAGACTGCACCATCAATGCGACGATTCCGGATCGTGCACTGAATGATGGGTACTCCGGGATCTTCCTTCCTCTCCGGAGAGGTCTTCGTGATTGCTGTCTTAGCAACTCTTGGTAGGTAGGTCCATCTTGGTATTTGTAATTGGATGTGCGCGATCTTACCTACATGATTAGTATGGAACGTACTACGAGACACCTTACCTTGCCTCGTAGTAACGGCATTTACTTTTTCGATGGAAGGTTCGGGTTGCCCCAGAATCTTCCCCGATTCAGTGTTAGGAACGGCTGCAGCTAACTGAGCAATTTGGGTTTCTATCATTTTATTGAAACTAAGTTGGCTTTTCATAGCATAAGCAAAGGAATCCAGCCTAGAGTGTATGCTTTCCAGGATTTTATCGTTAGCAGCAAGCTTTTTATTGATATTTTCAGTGATTTTACCCTGGCCAAACACTAGATCTCTAAGTAATGGCTGATTATTGAAATTGTTACCTTGTTGAGGCCTCTCGAATGGGAGGTTTGGGCGCGAATTCTAGCCTTGATTGTCATAGTTGTTCGGTCGATACCCGTTGTTGTTGGATTTGTTAACGTAGTGGGCATCTTCTCGCGTTTCGGGGCAGTCGCTCCCCGAATGGCCAGTGTTGCCACAGACCTCGCAAGTCATGCGAGCATCCATGGCTTGCACCATTTCTTGAGCAGGGGCCTCCAGTTTCTTCATCAGGAGGTCCATCTTGGCAGCGAGCATGTCCATAGCTTCAACTTGGTGAACTCCTCGGGTCCGAGGTTGGGCTCGATCATCGGACCAATATTGGTTCTCGACCATCTTCTCTATGAGGGCCTTTGCACAGCTCTCCTCAAGAGAGAAGAAAGAACCTCTAGCAGCAGCATCTAGATACTCACGGGCAGAGCTTCTAAGCTCATGGTAAAAGGTTTGAATGATAAACCAACTCTGCATACCATGGTGAGGACAAGCTAATATATAGTCCTGGAGGCGATCCCATGCCTCTGGTACTGTTTCATCTTTTAGCTGCTGGAAACTAGCAATTTTGTTCCAGAGGGCGTTGGTTTTCCCAACCGGAAAGAATTTTAGCAAAAATGCACTAGTGCACTTATCCCAAGTTTCTATGGCTTCGCGGTTAGCATAAAACCATTGTTTCACCTTGCCTAATAATGAGAAAGGGAATAAACGAACGCGAATGGCATCAATGCTTACCCTGCTTATGGTGAAGGTGTTGCAAATCTCCAGAAAATGCTAAAGATGAGCGTTGGCATCCTCGTGCGGCTTGCCACAGAACGGGCTAGCCTGCACCATGTTGATGAGGGCTGGCTTGAGCTCGAAGTTCCCCTCTCCGACTGGCGGAGCTGGTCCGACACGCTCGTTCTCGCTCGATGGAGCAGAGAACTCGCGGATCGTCTTGCTTGCCATCCTCGATGAAGCCAGGTCAACGACGGGAAAGACTGGGCTCGTCGGAATAAGCTGCTTCTGAGGAGGTACAACACGGGCTCACACTTTCCTCACAAGAGACTTAGGATTTTCTTAGTAGTTTGACGGTAGTTGGAAACCAGTCATGCACTGCTCTGCTTCACAAGACCAATGAAATAGAGAAAGGATAAACCCGGTTGAGTAGCAGTATACTCAACTAAGATAGCTCGAGATAAAATTTTGAAAGTATCTAGCCAATTGCTTCCCCGGCAACAGCACCAGAAATGCTTGTTGGCACTTCTTACGATCCAATATCAGCATTGTGAATCCAGGTACTGGGGTAAGGAGTGTTTCAGTGGTTTTTCATATAGCTCAATAATATTTATAAATATTCTACAAGCGCACAGAATTACCGCTGTAGCACTTCACCAGGGAGTAATCCGAGGTATCATAATTTATATTTCCGTAGGGAAGCTTTGGCAAGATTACTAGCAAACAGATATTCGAGACTATCAAAGAAGGGTACACTACTAGCAAGATAGGGGATAAACGGTATTGGATAGGAGTGGTTATACCGTGACACACAGCTCAAGGGTGGCTCAGATAGGAAAGAGAAGGAATAAATAGTTGGGAGGACAACGAGAAGAGATAGAGGAATCCTGGGTTCTTTATCTACCTATGTCACTCGGGCTTAGAGATACAGTGGCTGAAGAGCCAGGACAATAGAACCTATGACACACAGAAATGGATGAGAAGGGGTGCCACCAATTCTACACTCTGGGATCCTGCAGGCCACGACGCACGTGATGGACTACGTAGGCCGTATAGCGCTGTCACCACCTAACGACTACCACCTCCATAGACGTGGGGACAAACTAAGGCCACTGGCTAGTCTGGGAACCACTCCCACACTAGTCAACAACTACTTAATCCGCTTGCAAGAGCAAGCAACCTTGTCAATACCCCAGTGACAATTCACCACAAGTATTGAGCAAGATCAAAGAACCAGCTAAGACAAAGACTTAATCAAGATCTAGAAGAACTAGAGCTACAACAAACTATAGTCTAAACATGATATAGATGCAACTAGAATAAAGTAGAAGCAAGCTATAAATGACAAGGGCAAAGTGATAAAGATAACTATAGTGATAACTCAAAGTCTTACAAAAGGAAAAGGAAAAGATACAAGAGCTTATACCAGAGCTTCTGCAGACGACTCCGGAACCTCTGAGGCATAGCTCAACTCAACTCTAACTCCCAACTAAACTATCCTAACTCTACTAGAAAGAAGTGGAATAAGAGCTCCTTGGCTTGAGTGTGTGTGTTACAAGTGAAATGCCACTGCATTTATAGGTGAACTAGGACGGTGGGGAGGAGTGGCGCCCCACTGGTGATTCAGGCGAATTGCCAGGGTTCGGGTGAATCCTAGGATTCGGCCGTACCCTTGGATGCACCGCCATTTGCTCCCATGGCCTGGATTTGCCCCCCTTGGTCGGTTCTAGTGCTAGGGTCGGTTCGGGGGAATTGGGAGATTCGGCCGAACCGGGCCTGGCCCGTGGCCGGCCTCCCCAGCATCGCCTTTCATCTTGGGCCCCCTGTGTCACACCCGGATTTACACAGAAACCCGAAATGCGGCCATATGTGTTCCCAGGAAGTCATTACACATATAGCGAACAAATATGATAACAGAATACAATGCTCGAATAAAATAAATGGTTTTACATCAGAGTTTGACTCAAATAAATGAATAAAATAGCGGAAGTCTCATTATTAACTCTCTCTAAACGAAAACGAAGCCGATAACGATAACCCACGGGGACACCGACTGGTTGAGCACAGCTAGTAGAATGGCGGATCCTCAGGAAATTCAACAGCAGCAGTACCATCTAATCCATCTGTTACCCATCCGGGATTTTGTTGAATAGCAAGTGTAAGTAAATGTCTTACTTAGCAAGTACAACACGGATAATGAAGGCTTAAAAGAAAGGCTTGACATTGCTGTACTGCATTAGCAATTTTAGTTGTTTCATTTTATCATAATCCAAATTACTACAAATAAAGGAATCCCTGTAGTAACCCAATTAATAAAGTAGAAGTGAGCATTAAACAATAATAAACATCAACTTCTAATCAAAAAGGATCCAGGCCGCTCGTGACCCTGAGCAAGGCTATCATGATAGATTATATACTCTGCAGAGGTTTCGCCCTTTACCCACCAGTCGCATAAAAGTTCAAAGGAACTTTGCACCCAACCACGCACATCAACACTTCCGTGGTGTGACTGCATAGGGACGCTACGAGGCTTTTCACAAGACACCCTAACAAAACAGTAGCCGTTATGGTACAACCTAGGCAGCATGACCCAAGGCACCGAGATTGAGTGACGCTCATGTAGCGACACGAGGGGGTCAATGGCGTCCAAGCGCGGTAATGAATATCAACAACAAAATAAATAGCGCAACGTGTGGAGCCCCCTGCCATACGGTGGCTCCCAACACGGGACTGTGCCTCACGGGGACATAGCCGACGGATACTCCGTCCTCGGTGGATCAAACCATACTCTCACCCATGCTTCCCATAACGCCGTCGGCCCGTCGGTAACTACTGTCAAGCTAGAGCCGTACATGTTACTTGTCCAAGACCAGAGCCATTATAGTTCCAGCGGTGGCGACAGGTTCCTGGGTTGCCGCTTTAAGAACCAGTCCTTACGGAGAGACACTAGGGCCAAGCACGAAGCGTACGCCCTAGCTCCCTGATCCATGTTGCTAAAAAGCAAGTTTTACCATTAACATTGAAATGAACCATTAAGTCAAGATTAACAGTTAAGCAAAGGTGACAGTAGCTGCACCTAGCAAAGTTCTACCCAAATGCAATAACCCAAGGTAATCAAGGTATAGGATAAACAAAGCTAGGTACGACCTTAAAAGGGTAACAGTTTAGACACATGCATATGCAGTAAATAATGTAAAGGTGTGTTTAGGTAGCAAGGATTGTCCGTGCTATACTTGCCTTCCTCAAACTGCTGATGCTGCTGCTGCTGCTGCTGGTCCTGCTCCTCGTAACCCTCAAACTCAAGCGCGTACGGCTCACCGACTGGACTCACGAAGCAACACACAAGCATCCACACAAGCCAGTACATGCAAACAATATTATTCTATTAGAACAGTACACCAAACAGTGAAAACAGAACAAAAGAAGGCTTAGAAACTAATCTATGCTTCGCTACGAACACGTGAGCGCGAAAATCACTCAAATCGGAGCTAAAACGAAGAAGTTATGGCTTTTCTAAGGTTTAGGGACTTGCTGGCAAGGTTTTAAAAGTTCCGGGGGCTTATTTGCAAAAACTCAGGGGCTAAAACATAATTTTATATTAAAACAGGAGGGTTTAATCGCAAATTAACCAAGACAGGACCTCGGGTGCTATTTTTAAATAAAACAGGGGGTTTTCTGTAAAAATCAGGACCTAATTCTAAATATTTTTGAATAGATCGGGACCGCGGGTTAATTTCGAAAAAGGCCAGGGGCTCTTTAACAAAAGTGGCGCGGCTGACTCGGGTTGACCGGTATTGACCCGGGGTTGACTCGAGCTCGGTTGAATCTGGGCTGTTGGATCTAACGCGAGCGGTTGGGATCAAATCCAGGGGAGGGGAAGTCGGCGGCGGCGGCGCTGGCTGGCGGCGGCGGAGCATCGCCGGCGAAACGCGCAAAAGCGCTAGGAGGCTCGGTTCGGGGCGCGGCTTGGCGCTACGGGTGCGCGGGACGACGGCGAGTGCAGCTGCGGGGTTGCTGACGAGCGGAGAGCGGCGGAGCGAGCTTGCGACGAGCTATGGCGGCGGCGGCGCTCGAGCGAACGCGGCGAGCACGCAACAGAGAGGGAGAGAGAGCAAGGGGCGGCCGGGAAGGTTCGTTACCTTCTCGCGAAGCTCCTGGAAGGGTCGGCGGCGACGGAGCGACGACGACGCGGCGGATCGATGACGGCGCAGAGCTCGGCGGTGGCGGCTATGGCGGCGGCTGCGCGGAGAGCTCGAGCGGAGGCGGCTAGGGTTCGATGGGGGGTCGTGGCACACGGCGGCGGCTTAAATAGGGCGGTGGAGGGGAGTCCAGGTGGACCTCGGCGTGCGTGCCGGGCCTCGGCCGGACTCCGTGGCCGAGCCGAACTCGGTCGGGGGTAGGGGACGACCCTGACACGCGGGTCCCGCGTGTCAGCGGCTGGAGGCGGGGTGCTGCGGTGGGCTGGCTGCTGGGCCGGACTGGCTGGCGGGGCTGGGCCGCGAGGTGGGCCGAGCGGGCTGGCGCGGGAGCGGAAGAGAAGTGGCTGCTGGCGGGCTGGCACAGAGAGCAGCGGTGCGGGCCGAGCTGGGCCGAAAGCGACGAAGAGAGAGCTGGGCCGCGACGGGGAAGAAAGAGGAAAGGGCTGGCTCGGCCGGGAGAAAGAGTTCAGGGGAAAAAAAGGACCAGGGCCGAAACAGCTTTTCTAGAGCTCCAATCAATGCGAATCAAATTCGAATTTAAACAGAATTTAAATTCCAATCGAATTCACAAGCAACCAAAACACAATGCAGCAGCATGGATGCAACCAAAATGTTTCTAACCTTATATTTGATTTTATTTTGCCAAAAATTATTTATTTACCCTACGTTGAGCATGGGAACTTTAATAAAAAGCATATTAATTACTAAAATTTTAAATAGGCCTAATTTAGGGTGTTACACCCTGGGCTGGCTTCTGGTGATGGTCTCTGTGTTGATCTAGCCCAGGATCAGGTGGTGGTCGCCCACGTGTCATGCATCGTCATCTGCTTGGTCATTGTTGACGTGGATGACTCCCCGATGTTGTGCACGGCTAAGGGGGGTAACCGGCCGAACGGAGTCGTTCGGCTAAATCGGTCAATTCTGACCCCTATAGCACGTATTTCTCGTTGTTGTACCTGCACAAGTGTAACTCACCAAAACTCGTGGAACTCTGTTAGAAATAAACCTAAGTACATGGAATGTCACATATACCCTCTTTTATTCCCAAGTATTTGTGGTCGAAAACGTGCCGTACGACCGCCAACAAGCTCCCCAAGCTTAGACGTTTGCTCGTCCAGGAGCAAAGATAAAGAGTTAGGTTCGGTGGATCAAGAGTTGCTACAATGTCAATATTCTTGCAGGTAACTTTATAAATAACTAGTACTCGAAAATACTCGAATCATTGGCAAAGTTTAACTCACCATTTTACCTATGGGGCTTATAGCAATCTCTTTGTCTTAGGCGGCTGAAAGGTTGAACATCTTAACTTAGTTTTTTATTCCACTCCTACTCTTTTTAGGGTCCCATCTCGGAGTTTCCACAATTTTCGAAAATTTAAATTTGTTCCTCAATTGGTATACTCCATCGCTCAAGTGGTGTTTGTATCCTCACCAAAGGCTTGTGCCTTCTTTCATCCTAAAATCTAACAAAGCTTTTTGTGTGGCTCAGGGACAAAGGATGAATGCCTACTTGCATCTGAAAGTGCATCTAGGCACTTAATCAATTTTGGTGATTAATGACAATAGAAATTTGGATATAATGCTTTGAATGAGTTGTGAAGGAATAAAATGAAAAGAAAATAAAAGAAATGTGAAAAGAAGGTCCCCAATTCGATTTCATATGGTGGTGGATTCGATCGAAGAATTTAATTTGATTTTCGGTTTGAATTTGAGTATAGGACCACCGTACTATCAAGGGGGATGTGTTCGACAAATTCTAGTTGTTAAAACTGCTATGCTTGAGATGAAAATCCACTTGAGAGACACACAAAGCCTCATTCACATGTTGTCTGCGTGGTCGGAACTTAGGCCGGAAGATCCGACCGGAAGTTCCGGCTGGCTCGGTTTCGAGTTGATTTCAATCGGAAGATCTGATCCTAGCATCGGATCTTCCATCGGAAGATCCTACACTGTGTCGGAACTTCCGGGACTTAGCCAGATTTCAACCTTTGTGTCTCACTCAAGTTCCGACCCCTGGCCGGAAGATCCGACCGGAAGTTCCGACTAGCTTGGTTTTGGTTTGTTCTGGGGCCGGAAGATCCCACACCTGTCTCTTGCCGGAAGTTCCGGCCCTCATTGGAAGATCCGACTCTATGACGGAAGATCCGATGCCTGGAATCTTTTTGGGGAATTCTAACATTGATCTGTCATTCTTCGGAAGATCCGACACATGATCGGAAGATCCGAAACACCTTCGCAAAACACATAATGGTCATATTCTCGGGGGTTGGTATATATACCACTTCACCCCCTTATTCGTTGCTACTGCCTCCATTGACCTAACTCGTGACAAGCATCCACTTGAGCATTCATTTCACTCCTCCACTCCCTCCCAAGCTTGATTCTTGCAAGGATTCACCTAGGGTTTGAGTGTGAGAGAAGATTGGTGGTGTGAAGCTAGTGCTAACCTTGAGCTCTCTTTTGTTCATCTCTTGAAGCACTTGAAGCAACTTTGATTTGTCGATTCGCGTTTGTTACTCTTGATGCTTTGCTCCTAGACGGTTAGAGGTGCCAGTGAGCTCCCATTCCTTTGTGGTTGAGCCCCGGAAGTTTGTATCACCCCTTTCTTTGTGAGAGCCAATAGTAAGTGACTTAATCCTCCATTGTGGTTGATTGAGGGAGACTAGGGGCTAGTGTGACAGACCGGCTCTTCGGAAGTAAATTCATTGTCTCCTTGTGCTCACTTGTTTTTATTGTTAAATTCGCTCAATTTGATCCGATCTACTTGCTAGTTGTTATTCTATTGCGTTGATCATATCTAGAAGGTTCCATATACTCAAAACCACACTTCTATTTAAGTAGAATCTTCAAAAGGGTGCAAGAATTCAAATTACGATGTAAAGTTTTTATACCGTCGGAAGATCCTACACAGTGTCGGATCTTCCAGAAGTCGGAAGATCCGATGCGAGACCGCGTCGGATCATCTGACGTCTGACAGTTTTCAGAGAAACTTTGCATAAATTTTTATAGGGCCTATTCACCCCCCGCCCTCTAGGCCTAGTGTTGGTCCTTTCAATTGGTATCAGAGCCTAATCCCTTGATTAAGGCTTAACCGCTAAGGGAAAAACACTATGTCCGACAAGGGGGACAACTCCGGTGTTGGTGCTTCCGCTCTCAAGGATGATCGATCAATGTTCATTGATTCAAGCTCAAGCGATGATGATCTTATCATCAGTGACGTTGATGAAAGCTTGGACGAAGAAGAAAAGAAGAAGAAGAGAAAGGAGAAGATGAAGAAGAAAATTCAAGAAAAGGCCGAAAGGAAGGCTCAAAAGCTTCTCAAGAAGAAGCTAAAGGAAAAAGAAGTGTTGGATGGACTCCACTCCATGTCTCATAAATATGAGACATCATCTTCTACCAAATCTCTTGATCCAACTAGTCTTAATTTCTCATCGGTGCCAATGGGCAAAGTTCCCAAATTCAATGGGGTTGACTATGCTCGTTGGAGTGATGATATGAAAATGTATTTATATGGTCTTCACCCCTCTCTTTGGACCGTTGTGAATATAGGTGTTGACAAAGACGCCAAGCCAAGTCGTGAATAAGAGTATGATTTCTTCCGCAACTCTCAAGCCGTGATGGTTCTTAGAAGGGCTCTTAGTCCCTATGAGTACAACAAGATTAGATGAATTGAAGTTGCAAAGGATCTTTGGGACACTCTTCAATTGTCTCATGAAGGGATGGATGTGGTCAAGGAAGGCAAGATTGATCTTCTACAAGGATAACTAGAAGCCTTTGTCATGAAGAAGGATGAGACTCTCCAAAAGATGTATGATCGGTTGAAGCTACTTGTCACTGAGATACGAATTCTTGGTAGCAAAGATTGGGATGAGCACAAAGTGACCAAGAAGATGCTTAGGGCATATGCACCCAAGAACCCAATGCTTGCCACCATGATTAGAGAGAATGGCAAGTTCAAGAAGATGCTACCCATGGAGTTGTTCAACAAATTACAATATAATGAAATGAACAAATTGGATGTGGCTAGATCAATGGAACCAACCGAAGTGAAGACCATTGCTCTCAAAGTCGAACCAAGCAAGAAGATTGAGTCAATTGAAAAGACTTCCAATTCCAAGAAGAAAGAAGACTCAAGTGATGGTGATAGCACCGATGAAGAAAACGCCATGATGGTGAAGAACTTCAAGAGGTTCATGAAGACCAAGGGTGACAAGAGGTCCAAATATCAAAGAAGATGCTATGAGTGTGGGGAGAAAGGGCATTACATTGCCAATTGCCCCCGCAAGAAGAATGACAAAGAAGACAAGAAGTCAAAGGACAGGTACTTTGACAAGGAGAAGAGTCAAGAGTACAAAAAGAAGTTTGGAAGTACTCATGTTGGTCAAGGGTGGGATTCTTCTAGTGATAACTCCGATGATGAAGAAGTGGCAACCGTCGCCATTCAAGTCCCTACATCAACACCTAGACTCTTCAACAACTATCAAGATAGTGATGATGAAACTCCCATGTGCCTCATGGCCCAAGGGACTAAGGTATTAAACATCACTCCATCCATCTCATCCACTATCTTGACATCTAGGAATGTAGAAAATGATCTAGATGAAGAGGAAGCCGAACATGAAAAGAACATGGTAAACAAGTTTGTCAAAGAAGGCTACAAACAAATTAAAAAATTAGTAGATAAATTGGAGAAAAAGAAAGAGTCTCTTGATAGGCAAGAAGAATTACTCATCCTTGGTTTTTGGCACGGTAACGAAACTGACCCAAACGAACCAAAACATCACTATAGGGTGCAAACAAGTGGACTGGGTGCGTTCGTTTCATTTATGGACTGAATCAGTGCATCGTTTCGTTCCCAGCCCGTATCGGTGCATTAAATGCAACCCCGACATGGTTTTCGGCACAATAACGAAACTGACCAAAATGAACTCATCGGTGCATAATTTCGTTTCGAGTCTGAATAGGTGGATTAAATCCAACCCCCGCATGGTTTTCGGCACAGGAACAAAACTGACCAAAACAAACCAAAACATCATTATTAGGACCAAAAAAGTGGATTTGGTGCGTTCTTTTCGTTTCTGGCCCGAAGTGGTGCATAATTTCGTTTCGAGTCTGAATAGGTGCATTAAATGCAACCCTGGCATGTTTTTTGGCACGGTAACGAAACTGACCAAAACGAACCAAAACATCACTATAGGGTGCAAACAAGTGGACTGGGTGCGTTCGTTTCATTTATGGACTGAATCGGTGCATCGTTTCGTTCCCGGCCCGTATCGGTGCATTAAATGCAACCCCGACATGGTTTTCGGCACAGTAACGAAACTGACCAAAACGAACCAAAACATCACTATTGTGTCCAAAAGAGTGTATTTGGTGCGTTTGTTTCTGTTTTGACACTCATCGGTGCATAATTTCGTTTCGAGTTTGAATAGGTGCATTAAATGCAACCCCCGCATGGTTTTCGGCACAGGAACAAAACTGACCAAAACAAACCAAAACATCATTATTAGGACCAAAAAAGTGGATTTGGTGTGTTCATTTCGTTTCTGGCCCGAAGTGGTGCATCATTTCGTTTCGAGTCTGAATAGGTGCATTAAATGCAACCCCGGCATGGTTTTTGGCACGGTAACGAAACTGACCAAAACGAACCAAAACATCACTATAGGGTGCAAACAAGTGGACTGGGTGCGTTCGTTTCATTTATGGACTGAATCGGTGCATCGTTTCGTTCCCGGCCCGTATCGGTGCATTAAATGCAACCCCGACATGGTTTTCGGCACAGTAACGAAACTGACCAAAACGAACCAAAACATCACTATTGTGTCCAAAAGAGTGTATTTGGTGCGTTTGTTTCTGTTTTGACACTCATCGGTGCATAATTTCGTTTCTAGTTTGAATAGGTGCATTAAATGCAACCCCGCATGGTTTTCGGCACAGGAACAAAACTGACCAAAACAAACCAAAACATCATTTTTGGGACCAAAAAAGTGGATTTGGTGCGTTCATTTCGTTTCTGGCCTGAAGTGGTGCATCATTTCGTTTCGAGTCTGAATAGATGCATTAAATGCAACCCCGGCATGGTTTTTGGCACGGTAACGAAACTGACCAAAACGAACCAAAACATCACTATTGGGTCCCAAAAATTGTATTTGGCGCGTTCGTTTTGTTTTTGGTCCGAACCAGTGCATCATTTTGTTTCGAGTCCGAATAGGTGCATTTAATGCAACCCCGGCATGGTTTTCGGCACAGGAACAAAACTAACCAAAACGAACCAAAACATCACTATTGGGACCAAAAGAAGTGGATTTGGTGCATTTGTTTCGTTTCTGGCCCGAATTGGTGCATCATTTTTTTCGGGTCCGAATAGGTGCATTAAGTGCAACCAGGCATGGTTTTTTGCACAGTAATGAAATTGACCAATACAAACCAAAACATCACTATTGGGTCCAAAAAACTAGATTAGGTCTGTTCGTTTCTTTTCTGACCCGAATCGGTGCATCATTTCGTTTCCGGCCCGAGTCGGTGCATTAAATGCAACCCAAGCATGCTTTTCGGCACAGTAATGAAACTGACCAAAACGAACCAAAACATCACTATAGGGTGCAAACAAGTGGACTGGGTGTGTTCGTTTCATTTATGGACTGAATCGGTGCATCGTTTCGTTCCCGGCCCGTATCAGTGCATTAAATGCAACCCCGACATGGTTTTCGGCACAGTAACAAAACTGACCAAAACGAACCAAAACATCACTATTGTGTCCAAAAAAGTGTATTTGGTGCGTTTGTTTCTTTTTTGACACTCATCGGTGTATAATTTCGTTTCGAGTCTGAATAGGTGCATTAAATGCAACCCCCGCATGGTTTTCGGCACAGGAACAAAACTGACCAAAACAAACCAAAACATCATTATTAGGACCAAAAAATTGGATTTGGTGCGTTCATTTCGTTTCTGGCCCGAAGTGGTGCATAATTTCGTTTCGAGTCTGAATAGGTGCATTAAATGCAACCCTGGCATGGTTTTTGGCACGGTAACGAAACTGACCAAAACGAACCAAAACATCACTATTGGGTCCCAAAAAGTGTATTTGGTGCGTTCGTTTCGTTTTTGGCCCGAACCAGTGCATCATTTCGTTTCGAGTCCGAATAGGTGCATTTAATGCAACCCCGGCATGGTTTTCGGCACAGGAACGAAACTGACCATAACGAACCAAAACATCACTATTGTGTCTTAAAGAGTGTATTTGGTGCGTTTGTTTCTTTTTTGACACTCATCGGTGCATCATTTCGTTTCGAGTCTGAATAGGTGCATTTAATGCAACCCCGGCATGGTTTTCGGCACAGGAACAAAACTAACCAAAACGAACCAAAACATCACTATTGGGATCAAAAGAAGTGGATTTGGTGCGTTTGTTTCGTTTCTGGCCCGAATTGGTGCATCATTTTTTTCGGGTCCGAATAGGTGTATTAAGTGCAACCAGGCATGGTTTTTTGCACAGTAACGAAATTGACCAATATGAACCAAAACATCACTATTGGGTCCAAAAAACTAGATTAGGTCTGTTCGTTTCTTTTCTGACCCGAATCGGTGCATCATATCGTTTCCGGCCCGAGTCGGTGCATTAAATGCAACCCAAGCATGCTTTTCGGCACAGTAATGAAACTGACCAAAACGAACCAAAACATCACTATATGGTGCAAACAAGTGGACTGGGTGCGTTCGTTTCATTTATGGACTGAATCGGTGCATCGTTTCGTTCCCGTCCCGTATCGGTGCATTAAATGCAACCCCGACATGGTTTTCGGCACAGTAACAAAACTGACCAAAACGAACCAAAACATCACTATTGTGTCCAAAAAAGTGTATTTGGTGCGTTTGTTTCTTTTTTGACACTCATCGGTGTATAATTTCGTTTCGAGTCTGAATAGGTGCATTAAATGCAACCCCCGCATGGTTTTCGGCATAGGAACAAAACTAACCAAAACAAACCAAAAAATCATTATTAGGACCAAAAAATTGGATTTGGTGCGTTCATTTCGTTTCTGGCCCGAAGTGGTGCATAATTTCGTTTCGAGTCTAAATAGGTGCATTAAATGCAACCCTGACATGGTTTTTGGCACGGTAACAAAACTGACCAAAACGAACCAAAACATCACTATTGGGTCCCAAAAAGTGTATTTGGTGCGTTCGTTTCGTTTTTGGCCCGAACCAGTGCATCATTTCATTTCGAGTCCGAATAGGTGCATTTAATGCAACCCCGGCATGGTTTTCAGCACAGGAACGAAACTGACCAAAACGAACCAAAACATCACTATTATGTCTAAAAGAGTGTATTTGGTGCGTTTGTTTCTTTTTTGACACTCATCGGTGCATCATTTCGTTTCGAGTCTGAATAGGTGCATTTAATGCAACCCCGGCATGGTTTTCGGCACAGGAACAAAACTAACCAAAACGAACCAAAACATCACTATTGGGATCAAAAGAAGTGGATTTGGTGCGTTTGTTTCCTTTCTGGCCCGAATTGGTGCATCATTTTTTTCGGGTCCGAATAGGTGCATTAAGTGCAACCAGGCATGGTTTTTTGCACAGTAACGAAATTGACCAATACAAACCAAAACATCACTATTGGGTCCAAAAAACTAGATTAGGTCTGTTCGTTCCTTTTCTGACCCGAATCGGTGCATCATTTCGTTTCCGGCCCGAGTCGGTGAATTAAATGCAACCCAAGCATGCTTTTCGGCACAATAATGAAACTGATCAAAACGAACCAAAACATCACTATAGGGTGCAAACAAGTGGACTGGGTGCATTCGTTTCATTTATGTACTGAATCGGTGCATCGTTTCGTTCCCGGCCCGTATCGGTGCATTAAATGCAACCCCGACATGGTTTTCGGCACAGTAACAAAACTGACCAAAACGAACCAAAACATCACTATTGTGTCCAAAAAAGTGTATTTGGTGCGTTTGTTTCTTTTTTGACACTCATCGGTGTATAATTTCGTTTCGAGTCTGAATAGGTGCATTAAATGCAACCCCCGCATGGTTTTCGGCACAGGAACAAAACTGACCAAAACAAACCAAAACATCATTATTAGGACCAAAAAAGTGGATTTGGTGCGTTCTTTTCGTTTCTGGCCCGAAGTGGTGCATCATTTCGTTTCGAGTCTGAATAGGTGCATTAAATGCAACCCCGGCATGGTTTTTGGCACGGTAACGAAAACGACCAAAACGAACCAAAACATCACTATTGGGTCCCAAAAAGTGTATTTGGTGCGTTCGTTTCGTTTTTGGTCCGAACCAGTGCATCATTTCGTTTCGAGTCCGAATAGGTGCATTTAATGCAACCCCGGCATGGTTTTTGGCACATGAACAAAACTAACCAAAACGAACCAAAACATCACTATTGGGACCAAAAGAAGTGGATTTGGTGCGTTTGTTTCGTTTCTGGCCCGAATTGGTGCATCATTTTTTTCGGGTCTGAATAGGTGCATTAAGTGCAACCAGGCATGGTTTTTTGCACAGTAACGAAATTGACCAATACGAACCAAAACATCACTATTGGGTCCAAAAACTAGATTAGGTCTGTTCGTTTCTTTTCTGACCCGAATCGGTGCATCATATCGTTTCCGGCCCGAGTCGGTGCATTAAATGCAACCCAAGCATGCTTTTCGGCACAGTAATGAAACTGACCAAAACGAACCAAAACATCACTATATGGTGCAAACAAGTGGACTGGGTGCGTTCGTTTCATTTATGGACTGAATCAGTGCATCGTTTCGTTCCCAGCCCGTATCGGTGCATTAAATGCAACCCCGACATGGTTTTCGGCACAGTAACAAAACTGACCAAAACGAACCAAAACATCACTATTGTGTCCAAAAAAGTGTATTTGGTGCGTTTGTTTCTTTTTTGACACTCATCGGTGTATAATTTCGTTTCGAGTCTGAATAGGTGCATTAAATGCAACCCCCGCATGGTTTTCGGCACAGGAACAAAACTAACCAAAACAAACCAAAAAATCATTATTAGGACCAAAAAATTGGATTTGGTGCGTTCATTTCGTTTCTGGCCCGAAGTGGTGCATAATTTCGTTTCGAGTCTAAATAGGTGCATTAAATGCAACCCTGGCATGGTTTTTGGCACGGTAACGAAACTGACCAAAACGAACCAAAACATCACTATTGGGTCCCAAAAAGTGTATTTGGTGCGTTCGTTTCGTTTTTGGCCCGAACCAGTGCATCATTTCATTTCGAGTCCGAATAGGTGCATTTAATGCAACCCCGGCATGGTTTTCAGCACAGGAACGAAACTGACCAAAACGAACCAAAACATCACTATTATGTCTAAAAGAGTGTATTTGGTGCGTTTGTTTCTTTTTTGACACTCATCGGTGCATCATTTCGTTTCGAGTCTGAATAGGTGCATTTAATGCAACCCCGGCATGGTTTTCGGCACAGGAACAAAACTAACCAAAACGAACCAAAACATCACTATTGGGATCAAAAGAAGTGGATTTGGTGCGTTTGTTTCGTTTCTGGCCCGAATTGGTGCATCATTTTTTTCGTGTCCGAATAGGTGCATTAAGTGCAACCAGGCATGGTTTTTTGCACAGTAACGAAATTGACCAATACAAACCAAAACATCACTATTGGGTCCAAAAAACTAGATTAGGTCTGTTCGTTCCTTTTCTGACCCGAATCGGTGCATCATTTCGTTTCCGGCCCGAGTCGGTGAATTAAATGCAACCCAAGCATGCTTTTCGGCACAATAATGAAACTGACCAAAACGAACCAAAACATCACTATAGGGTGCAAACAAGTGGACTGGGTGCATTCGTTTCATTTATGTACTGAATCGGTGCATCGTTTCGTTCCCGGCCCGTATCGGTGCATTAAATGCAACCCCGACATGGTTTTCGGCACAGTAACAAAACTGACCAAAACGAACCAAAACATCACTATTGTGTCCAAAAAAGTGTATTTGGTGCGTTTGTTTCTTTTTTGACACTCATCGGTGTATAATTTCGTTTCGAGTCTGAATAGGTGCATTAAATGCAACCCCCGCATGGTTTTCGGCACAGGAACAAAACTGACCAAAACAAACCAAAACATCATTATTAGGACCAAAAAAGTGGATTTGGTGCGTTCTTTTCGTTTCTGGCCCGAAGTGGTGCATCATTTCGTTTCGAGTCTGAATAGGTGCATTAAATGCAACCCCGGCATGGTTTTTGGCACGGTAACGAAAACGACCAAAACGAACCAAAACATCACTATTGGGTCCCAAAAAGTGTATTTGGTGCGTTCGTTTCGTTTTTGGTCCGAACCAGTGCATCATTTCGTTTCGAGTCCGAATAGGTGCATTTAATGCAACCCCGGCATGGTTTTTGGCACATGAACAAAACTAACCAAAACGAACCAAAACATCACTATTGGGACCAAAAGAAGTGGATTTGGTGCGTTTGTTTCGTTTCTGGCCCGAATTGGTGCATCATTTTTTTCGGGTCCGAATAGGTGCATTAAGTGCAACCAGGCATGGTTTTTTGCACAGTAACGAAATTGACCAATACGAACCAAAACATCACTATTGGGTCCAAAAACTAGATTAGGTCTGTTCGTTTCTTTTCTGACCCGAATCGGTGCATCATATCGTTTCCGGCCCGAGTCGGTGCATTAAATGCAACCCAAGCATGCTTTTCGGCACAGTAATGAAACTGACCAAAACGAACCAAAACATCACTATAGGGTGCAAACAAGTGGACTGGGTGCGTTCGTTTCATTTATGGACTGAATCAGTGCATCGTTTCGTTCCCAGCCCGTATCGGTGCATTAAATGCAACCCCGACATGGTTTTCGGCACAGTAACAAAACTGACCAAAACGAACCAAAACATCACTATTGTGTCCAAAAAGTGTATTTGGTGCGTTTGTTTCTTTTTTGACACTCATCGGTGTATAATTTCGTTTCGAGTCTGAATAGGTGCATTAAATGCAACCCCCGCATGGTTTTCGGCACAGGAACAAAACTGACCAAAACAAACCAAAACATCATTGTTAGGACCAAAAAAGTGGACTTGGTGCATTCATTTCGTTTCTGGCCCGAAGTGGTGCATCATTTCATTTCAAGTCTGAATAGGTGCATTAAATGCAACCCCGGCATGGTTTTTGGCACGGTAACGAAACTGACCAAAACGAACCAAAACATCACTATTGGGTCCCAAAAAGTGTATTTGGTGCGTTCGTTTCGTTTTTGGTCCGAACCAGTGCATCATTTCGTTTCGAGTCCGAATAGGTGTATTTAATGCAACCCCGGCATGGTTTTTGGCACATGAACAAAACTAACCAAAACGAACCAAAACATCACTATTGGGACCAAAAGAAGTGGATTTGGTGCGTTTGTTTCGTTTCTGGCCTGAATTGGTGCATCATTTTTTTCGGGTCCGAATAGGTGCATTAAGTGCAACCAGGCATGGTTTTTTGCACAGTAACGAAATTGACTAATCCGAACCAAAACATCACTATTGGGTCCAAAAACTAGATTAGGTCTGTTCGTTTCTTTTCTGACCCGAATCGGTGCATCATATCGTTTCCGGCCCGAGTCGGTGCATTAAATGCAACCCAAGCATGCTTTTCGGCACAGTAATAAAACTGACCAAAACGAACCAAAACATCACTATAGGGTGCAAACAAGTGGACTGGGTGCGTTCGTTTCATTTATGGACTGAATCGGTGCATCGTTTCGTTCCCGTCCCGTATCGGTGCATTAAATCCAACCCCGACATGGTTTTCGGCACAGTAACAAAACTGACCAAAACGAACCAAAACATCACTATTGTGTCCAAAAAAGTGTATTTGGTGCGTTTGTTTCTTTTTTGACACTCATCGGTGTATAATTTCGTTTCGAGTCTGAATAGGTGCATTAAATGCAACCCCCGCATGGTTTTCGGCACAGGAACAAAACTAACCAAAACAAACCAAAACATCATTATTAGGACCAAAAAATTGGATTTGGTGCGTTCATTTCGTTTCTGGCCCGAAGTGGTGCATAATTTCGTTTCGAGTCTAAATAGGTGCATTAAATGCAACCCTGGCATGGTTTTTGGCACGGTAACGAAACTGACCAAAACGAACCAAAACATCACTATTGGGTCCCAAAAAGTGTATTTGGTGCGTTCGTTTCGTTTTTGGCCCGAACCAGTGCATCATTTCGTGTCGAGAACGAATAGGTGCATTTAATGCAACCCCGGCATGGTTTTCAGCACAGGAACGAAACTGACCAAAACGAACCAAAACATCACTATTGTGTCTAAAAGAGTGTATTTGGTGCGTTTGTTTCTTTTTTGACACTCATCGGTGCATCATTTCGTTTCGAGTCTGAATAGGTGCATTTAATGCAACACCGGCATGGTTTTCGGCACAGGAACAAAACTAACCAAAACGAACCAAAACATCACTATTGGGATCAAAAGAAGTGGATTTGGTGCGTTTGTTTCGTTTCTGGCCCGAATTGGTGCATCATTTTTTTCGGGTCCGAATAGGTGCATTAAGTGCAACCAGGCATGGTTTTTTGCACAGTAACGAAATTGACCAATACAAACCAAAACATCACTATTGGGTCCAAAAAACTAGATTAGGTCTGTTCGTTTCTTTTCTGACCCGAATCGGTGCATCATTTCGTTTTCGGCCCGAGTCGGTGCATTAAATGCAACCCAAGCATGCTTTTCGGCAAAGTAATGAAACTGACCAAAACGAACCAAAACATCACTATAGGGTGCAAACAAGTGGACTGGGTGCATTCGTTTCATTTATGTACTGAATCGGTGCATCGTTTCGTTCCCGGCCCGTATCGGTGCATTAAATGCAACCCCGACATGGTTTTCGGCACAGTAACAAAACTGACCAAAACGAACCAAAACATCACTATTGTGTCCAAAAAAGTGTATTTGGTGCGTTTGTTTCTTTTTTGACACTCATCGGTGTATAATTTCGTTTCGAGTCTGAATAGGTGCATTAAATGCAACCCCCGCATGGTTTTCGGCACAGGAACAAAACTGACCAAAACAAACCAAAACATCATTATTAGGACCAAAAAAGTGGATTTGGTGCGTTCTTTTCGTTTCTGGCCCGAAGTGGTGCATCATTTCGTTTCGAGTCTGAATAGGTGCATTAAATGCAACCCCGGCATGGTTTTTGGCACGGTAACGAAAACGACCAAAACGAACCAAAACATCACTATTGGGTCCCAAAAAGTGTATTTGGTGCGTTCGTTTCGTTTTTGGTCCGAACCAGTGCATCATTTCGTTTCGAGTCCGAATAGGTGCATTTAATGCAACCCCGGCATGGTTTTTGGCACATGAACAAAACTAACCAAAACGAACCAAAACATCACTATTGGGACCAAAAGAAGTGGATTTGGTGCGTTTGTTTCGTTTCTGGCCCGAATTGGTGCATCATTTTTTTCGGGTCCGAATAGGTGCATTAAGTGCAACCAGGCATGGTTTTTTGCACAGTAACGAAATTGACCAATACGAACCAAAACATCACTATTGGGTCCAAAAACTAGATTAGGTCTGTTCGTTTCTTTTCTGACCCGAATCGGTGCATCATATCGTTTCCGGCCCGAGTCGGTGCATTAAATGCAACCCAAGCATGCTTTTCGGCACAGTAATGAAACTGACCAAAACGAACCAAAACATCACTATAGGGTGCAAACAAGTGGACTGGGTGCGTTCGTTTCATTTATGGACTGAATCAGTGCATCGTTTCGTTCCCAGCCCGTATCGGTGCATTAAATGCAACCCCGACATGGTTTTCGGCACAGTAACAAAACTGACCAAAACGAACCAAAACATCACTATTGTGTCCAAAAAAGTGTATTTGGTGCGTTTGTTTCTTTTTTGACACTCATCGGTGTATAATTTCGTTTCGAGTCTGAATAGGTGCATTAAATGCAACCCCCGCATGGTTTTCGGCACAGGAACAAAACTGACCAAAACAAACCAAAACATCATTGTTAGGACCAAAAAAGTGGACTTGGTGCATTCATTTCGTTTCTGGCCCGAAGTGGTGCATCATTTCATTTCAAGTCTGAATAGGTGCATTAAATGCAACCCCGGCATGGTTTTTGGCACGGTAACGAAACTGACCAAAACGAACCAAAACATCACTATTGGGTCCCAAAAAGTGTATTTGGTGCGTTCGTTTCGTTTTTGGTCCGAACCAGTGCATCATTTCGTTTCGAGTCCGAATAGGTGTATTTAATGCAACCCCGGCATGGTTTTTGGCACATGAACAAAACTAACCAAAACGAACCAAAACATCACTATTGGGACCAAAAGAAGTGGATTTGGTGCGTTTGTTTCGTTTCTGGCCTGAATTGGTGCATCATTTTTTTCGGGTCCGAATAGGTGCATTAAGTGCAACCAGGCATGGTTTTTTGCACAGTAACGAAATTGACTAATCCGAACCAAAACATCACTATTGGGTCCAAAAACTAGATTAGGTCTGTTCGTTTCTTTTCTGACCCGAATCGGTGCATCATATCGTTTCCGGCCCGAGTCGGTGCATTAAATGCAACCCAAGCATGCTTTTCGGCACAGTAATAAAACTGACCAAAACGAACCAAAACATCACTATAGGGTGCAAACAAGTGGACTGGGTGCGTTCGTTTCATTTATGGACTGAATCGGTGCATCGTTTCGTTCCCGTCCCGTATCGGTGCATTAAATCCAACCCCGACATGGTTTTCGGCACAGTAACAAAACTGACCAAAACGAACCAAAACATCACTATTGTGTCCAAAAAAGTGTATTTGGTGCGTTTGTTTCTTTTTTGACACTCATCGGTGTATAATTTCGTTTCGAGTCTGAATAGGTGCATTAAATGCAACCCCCGCATGGTTTTCGGCACAGGAACAAAACTAACCAAAACAAACCAAAACATCATTATTAGGACCAAAAAATTGGATTTGGTGCGTTCATTTCGTTTCTGGCCCGAAGTGGTGCATAATTTCGTTTCGAGTCTAAATAGGTGCATTAAATGCAACCCTGGCATGGTTTTTGGCACGGTAACGAAACTGACCAAAACGAACCAAAACATCACTATTGGGTCCCAAAAAGTGTATTTGGTGCGTTCGTTTCGTTTTTGGCCCGAACCAGTGCATCATTTCGTGTCGAGAACGAATAGGTGCATTTAATGCAACCCCGGCATGGTTTTCAGCACAGGAACGAAACTGACCAAAACGAACCAAAACATCACTATTGTGTCTAAAAGAGTGTATTTGGTGCGTTTGTTTCTTTTTTGACACTCATCGGTGCATCATTTCGTTTCGAGTCTGAATAGGTGCATTTAATGCAACACCGGCATGGTTTTCGGCACAGGAACAAAACTAACCAAAACGAACCAAAACATCACTATTGGGATCAAAAGAAGTGGATTTGGTGCGTTTGTTTCGTTTCTGGCCCGAATTGGTGCATCATTTTTTTCGGGTCCGAATAGGTGCATTAAGTGCAACCAGGCATGGTTTTTTGCACAGTAACGAAATTGACCAATACAAACCAAAACATCACTATTGGGTCCAAAAAACTAGATTAGGTCTGTTCGTTTCTTTTCTGACCCGAATCGGTGCATCATTTCGTTTCCGGCCCGAGTCGGTGCATTAAATGCAACCCAAGCATGCTTTTCGGCACAGTAATGAAACTAACCAAAACGAACCAAAACATCACTATAGGGTGCAAACAAGTGGACTGGGTGCATTCGTTTCATTTATGTACTGAATCGGTGCATCGTTTCGTTCCCGGCTCGTATCGGTGCATTAAATGCAACCCCGACATGGTTTTCGGCACAGTAACAAAACTGACCAAAACGAACCAAAACATCACTATTGTGTCCAAAAAAGTGTATTTGGTGCGTTTGTTTCTTTTTTGACACTCATCGGTGTATAATTTCGTTTCGAGTCTGAATAGGTGCATTAAATGCAACCCCCGCATGGTTTTCGGCACAGGAACAAAAGTGACCAAAACAAACCAAAACATCATTATTAGGACCAAAAAAGTGGATTTGGTGCGTTCATTTCGTTTCTGGCCCGAAGTGGTGCATCATTTCGTTTCGAGTCTGAATAGGTGCATTAAATGCAACCCCGGCATGGTTTTTGGCACGGTAACGAAACTGACAAAAACGAACCAAAACATCACTATTGGGTCCCAAAAAGTGTATTTGGTGCGTTCGTTTCGTTTTTGGTCCGAACCAGTGCATCATTTCGTTTCGAGTCCGAATAGGTGCATTTAATGCAACCCCGGCATGGTTTTTGGCACATGAACAAAACTAACCAAAACGAACCAAAACATCACTACTGGGACCAAAAGAAGTGGATTTGGTGCGTTTGTTTCGTTTCTGGCCCGAATTGGTGCATCATTTTTTTCGGGTCCGAATAGGTGCATTAAGTGCAACCAGGCATGGTTTTTTGCACAGTAACGAAATTGACCAATACGAACCAAAACATCACTATTGGGTCCAAAAACTAGATTAGGTCTGTTCGTTTCTTTTCTGACCCGAATCGGTGCATCATATCGTTTCCGGCCCGCGTCGGTGCATTAAATGCAACCCAAGCATGCTTTTCGGCACAGTAATGAAACTGACCAAAACGAACCAAAACATCACTATAGGGTGCAAACAAGTGGACTGGGTGCGTTCGTTTCATTTATGGACTGAATCAGTGCATCGTTTCGTTCCCAGCCCGTATCGGTGCATTAAATGCAACCCCGACATGGTTTTCGGCACAATAACGAAACTAACCAAAATGAACCAAAACATCACTATTGTGTCCAAAAGAGTGTATTTGGTGCGTTTGTTTCTTTTTTGACACTCATCGGTGTATAATTTCGTTTCGAGTCTGAATAGGTGCATTAAATGCAACCCCCGCATGGTTTTCGGCACAGGAACAAAACTGACCAAAACAAACCAAAACATCATTATTAGGACCAAAAAAGTGGATTTGGTGCGTTCTTTTCATTTCTGGCCCGAAGTGGTGCATCATTTCGTTTCGAGTCTGAATAGGTGCATTAAATGCAACCCCGGCATGGTTTTTGGCACGGTAACGAAACTGACCAAAACGAACCAAAACATCACTATTGGGTCCCAAAAAGTGTATTTGGTGCGTTCGTTTCTTTTTGGTCCGAACCCGTGCATCATTTTGTTTCGAGTCTGAATAGGTGAATTTAATGCAACCCCGCCATGGATTTCGGCACAGGAACAAAACTAACGAAAATGAACCAAAACATCACTATTGGGACCAAAAGAAGTGGATTTGGTGCGTTTGTTTCGTTTCTGTCCCGAATTGGTGCATCATTTTTTTCGGGTCCGAATAGGTGCATTAAGTGCAACCATGCATGGTTTTTTGCACAGCAACGAAACTGACCAAAATGAACCAAAACATCACTATTGTGTCCAAAAGAGAGGATTTGGTGTGTTCGTTTCTTTTTTGACACGTATCGGTGTATAATTTCGTTTCGAGTCTGAATAGGTGCATTAAATGCAACCCCGGCATGGTTTTTGGCACGGTAACGAAACTGACCAAAACGAACCAAAACATCACTATTGGGTCCCAAAAAGTGTATTTGGTGCGTTCATTTCGTTTTTGGTCCGAAACAGTGCATCATTTCGTTTCGAGTCTGAATATTTGCATTTAATGCAACCCCGGCATGGTTTTCGGCATAGGAAAAAAACCAACAAACACGAACCAAAACATCACTATTGGGACCAAAAGAAGTGGATTTGGTGCGTTTGTTTCGTTTCTGGCCCGAATTGGTGCATCATTTTTTTCGGGTCCGAATAGGTGCATTAAGTGCAACTAGGCATGGTTTTTTGCACAGCAACGAAACTGACCAAAACGAACCAAAACATCACTATTGGGTCCAAAAGAGTGTATTTGGTGCGCTTGTTTCTTTTTTGACACTCATCGGTGCATAATTTCGTTTCGAGTCTGAATTGGTGCATTAAATGCAACCCCCGCATGGTTTTCGGCACAAGAACAAAACTGACCAAAACAAACCAAAACATCATTATTAGGACCAAAAAAGTGGATTTGGTGCGTTCATTTCGTTTCTGGCCCGAAGTGGTGCATAATTTCGTTTCGAGTCTGAATAGGTGCATTAAATGCAACCCCGGCATGGTTTTTGGCACGGTAACGAAACTGACCAAAATGAACCAAAACATCACTATTGGGTCCCAAAAAGTGTATTTGGTGCGTTCATTTCGTTTTTGGCCCGAACCAGTGCATCATTTCATTTCGAGTCCGAATAGGTGCATATATTCAACCCCGGCATGGTTTTCGGCACAGGAACGAAACTGACCAAAACGAACCAAAACATCACTATTGTGTCCAAAAGAGTGTATTTGGTGCGTTTGTTTCTTTTTTGACACTCATCGGTGCATCATTTCGTTTCGAGTCTGAATAGGTGCATTTAATGCAACCCCGGCATGGTTTTCGGCACAGGAACAAAACTAACCAAAACGAACCAAAACATCACTATTGGGATCAAAAGAAGTGGATTTGGTGCGTTTGTTTCACTTCTGGACCGAATTGGTGCATCATTTTTTTCGGGTCCGAATAGGTGCATTAAGTGCAACCAGGCATGGTTTTTTGCATAGTAACAAAATTGACCAATACAAACCAAAACATCACTATTGGGTCCAAAAAACTAGATTAGGTCTGTTCGTTTCTTTTCTGACCCGAATCGGTGCATCATATCGTTTCCGGCCCGAGTCGGTGCATTAAATGCAACCCAAGCATGCTTTTCGGCACAGTAATAAAACTGACCAAAACGAACCAAAACATCACTATAGGGTGCAAACAAGTGGACTGGGTGCGTTCGTTTCATTTATGGACTGAATCGGTGCATCGTTTCGTTCCCGTCCCGTATCGGTGCATTAAATCCAACCCCGACATGGTTTTCGGCACAGTAACAAAACTGACCAAAACGAACCAAAACATCACTATTGTGTCCAAAAAAGTGTATTTGGTGCGTTTGTTTCTTTTTTGACACTCATCGGTGTATAATTTCGTTTCGAGTCTGAATAGGTGCATTAAATGCAACCCCCGCATGGTTTTCGGCACAGGAACAAAACTAACCAAAACAAACCAAAACATCATTATTAGGACCAAAAAATTGGATTTGGTGCGTTCATTTCGTTTCTGGCCCGAAGTGGTGCATAATTTCGTTTCGAGTCTAAATAGGTGCATTAAATGCAACCCTGGCATGGTTTTTGGCACGGTAACGAAACTGACCAAAACGAACCAAAACATCACTATTGGGTCCCAAAAAGTGTATTTGGTGCGTTCGTTTCGTTTTTGGCCCGAACCAGTGCATCATTTCGTGTCGAGAACGATTAGGTGCATTTAATGCAACCCCGGCATGGTTTTCAGCACAGGAACGAAACTGACCAAAACGAACCAAAACATCACTATTGTGTCTAAAAGAGTGTATTTGGTGCGTTTGTTTCTTTTTTGACACTCATCGGTGCATCATTTCGTTTCGAGTCTGAATAGGTGCATTTAATGCAACACCGGCATGGTTTTCGGCACAGGAACAAAACTAACCAAAACGAACCAAAACATCACTATTGGGATCAAAAGAAGTGGATTTGGTGCGTTTGTTTCGTTTCTGGCCCGAATTGGTGCATCATTTTTTTCGGGTCCGAATAGGTGCATTAAGTGCAACCAGGCATGGTTTTTTGCACAGTAACGAAATTGACCAATACAAACCAAAACATCACTATTGGGTCCAAAAAACTAGATTAGGTCTGTTCGTTTCTTTTCTGACCCGAATCGGTGCATCATTTCGTTTCCGGCCCGAGTCGGTGCATTAAATGCAACCCAAGCATGCTTTTCGGCACAGTAATGAAACTAACCAAAACGAACCAAAACATCACTATAGGGTGCAAACAAGTGGACTGGGTGCATTCGTTTCATTTATGTACTGAATCGGTGCATCGTTTCGTTCCCGGCTCGTATCGGTGCATTAAATGCAACCCCGACATGGTTTTCGGCACAGTAACAAAACTGACCAAAACGAACCAAAACATCACTATTGTGTCCAAAAAAGTGTATTTGGTGCGTTTGTTTCTTTTTTGACACTCATCGGTGTATAATTTCGTTTCGAGTCTGAATAGGTGCATTAAATGCAACCCCCGCATGGTTTTCGGCACAGGAACAAAACTAACCAAAACAAACCAAAACATCATTATTAGGACCAAAAAAGTGGATTTGGTGCGTTCATTTCGTTTCTGGCCCGAAGTGGTGCATCATTTCGTTTCGAGTCTGAATATGTGCATTAAATGCAACCCCGGCATGGTTTTTGGCACGGTAACGAAACTGACAAAAACGAACCAAAACATCACTATTGGGTCCCAAAAAGTGTATTTGGTGCGTTCGTTTCGTTTTTGGTCCGAACCAGTGCATCATTTCGTTTCGAGTCCGAATAGGTGCATTTAATGCAACCCCGGCATGGTTTTTGGCACATGAACAAAACTAACCAAAACGAACCAAAACATCACTATTGGGACCAAAAGAAGTGGATTTGGTGCGTTTGTTTCGTTTCTGGCCCGAATTGGTGCATCATTTTTTTCGGGTCCGAATAGGTGCATTAAGTGCAACCAGGCATGGTTTTTTGCACAGTAACGAAATTGACCAATACGAACCAAAACATCACTATTGGGACCAAAAACTAGATTAGGTCTGTTCGTTTCTTTTCTGACCCGAATCGGTGCATCATATCGTTTCCGGCCCGCGTCGGTGCATTAAATGCAACCCAAGCATGCTTTTCGGCACAGTAATGAAACTGACCAAAACGAACCAAAACATCACTATAGGGTGCAAACAAGTGGACTGGGTGCGTTCGTTTCATTTATGGACTGAATCAGTGCATCGTTTCGTTCCCAGCCCGTATCGGTGCATTAAATGCAACCCCGACATGGTTTTCGGCACAATAACGAAACTGACCAAAATGAACCAAAACATCACTATTGTGTCCAAAAGAGTGTATTTGGTGCGTTTGTTTCTTTTTTGACACTCATCGGTGTATAATTTCGTTTCGAGTCTGAATAGGTGCATTAAATGCAACCCCCGCATGGTTTTCGGCACAGGAACAAAACTGACCAAAACAAACCAAAACATCATTATTAGGACCAAAAAAGTGGATTTGGTGCGTTCTTTTCGTTTCTGGCCCGAAGTGGTGCATCATTTCGTTTCGAGTCTGAATAGGTGCATTAAATGCAACCCCGGCATGGTTTTTGGCACGGTAACGAAACTGACCAAAACGAACCAAAACATCACTATTGGGTCCCAAAAAGTGTATTTGGTGCGTTCGTTTCGTTTTTGGTCCGAACCCGTGCATCATTTTGTTTCGAGTCCGAATAGGTGAATTTAATGCAACCCCGCCATGGATTTCGGCACAGGAACAAAACTAACGAAAATGAACCAAAACATCACTATTGGGACCAAAAGAAGTGGATTTGGTGCGTTTGTTTCGTTTCTGTCCCGAATTGGTGCATCATTTTTTTCGGGTCCGAATAGGTGCATTAAGTGCAACCATGCATGGTTTTTTGCACAGCAACGAAACTGACCAAAATGAACCAAAACATCACTATTGTGTCCAAAAGAGAGGATTTGGTGTGTTCGTTTCTTTTTTGACACGTATCGGTGTATAATTTCGTTTCGAGTCTGAATAGGTGCATTAAATGCAACCCCGGCATGGTTTTTGGCACGGTAACGAAACTGACCAAAACGAACCAAAACATCACTATTGGGTCCCAAAAAGTGTATTTGGTGCGTTCATTTCGTTTTTGGTCCGAAACAGTGCATCATTTCGTTTCGAGTCTGAATATTTGCATTTAATGCAACCCCGGCATGGTTTTCGGCATAGGAAAAAAACCAACAAACACGAACCAAAACATCACTATTGGGACCAAAAGAAGTGGATTTGGTGCGTTTGTTTCGTTTCTGGCCCGAATTGGTGCATCATTTTTTTCGGGTCCGAATAGGTGCATTAAGTGCAACTAGGCATGGTTTTTTGCACAGCAACGAAACTGACCAAAACGAACCAAAACATCACTATTGGGTCCAAAAGAGTGTATTTGGTGCGCTTGTTTCTTTTTTGACACTCATCGGTGCATAATTTCGTTTCGAGTCTGAATTGGTGCATTAAATGCAACCCCCGCATGGTTTTCGGCACAAGAACAAAACTGACCAAAACAAACCAAAACATCATTATTAGGACCAAAAAAGTGGATTTGGTGCGTTCATTTCGTTTCTGGCCCGAAGTGGTGCATAATTTCGTTTCGAGTCTGAATAGGTGCATTAAATGCAACCCCGGCATGGTTTTTGGCACGGTAACGAAACTGACCAAAATGAACCAAAACATCACTATTGGGTCCCAAAAAGTGTATTTGGTGCGTTCATTTCGTTTTTGGCCCGAACCAGTGCATCATTTCGTTTCGAGTCCGAATAGGTGCATATATTCAACCCCGGCATGGTTTTCGGCACAGGAACGAAACTGACCAAAACGAACCAAAACATCACTATTGTGTCCAAAAGAGTGTATTTGGTGCGTTTGTTTCTTTTTTGACACTCATCGGTGCATCATTTCGTTTCGAGTCTGAATAGGTGCATTTAATGCAACCCCGGCATGGTTTTCGGCACAGGAACAAAACTAACCAAAACGAACCAAAACATCACTATTGGGATCAAAAGAAGTGGATTTGGTGCGTTTGTTTCATTTCTGGACCGAATTGGTGCATCATTTTTTTCGGGTCCGAATAGGTGCATTAAGTGCAACCAGGCATGGTTTTTTGCATAGTAACAAAATTGACCAATACAAACCAAAACATCACTATTGGGTCCAAAAAACTAGATTAGGTCTGTTCGTTTCTTTTCTGACCCGAATCGGTGCATCATTTCGTTTTCGGCCCGAGTCGGTGCATTAAATGCAACCCAAGCATGCTTTTCGGCAAAGTAATGAAACTGACCAAAACGAACCAAAACATCACTATAGGGTGCAAACAATTTGACTGGGTGCGTTCGTTTCATTTATGGACTGAATCGGTGCATCGTTTCATTCCCGGCCCGTATCGGTGCATCAAATGCAACCACGACATGGTTTTCGGCACAGTAACAAAACTGACCAAAACGAACCAAAACATCACTATTGTGTCCAAAAAAGTGTATTTGGTGCGTTTGTTTCTTTTTTGACACTCATCGGTGTATAATTTCGTTTCGAGTCTTAATAGGTGCATTAAATGCAACCCCCGCATGGTTTTCGGCACAGGAACAAAACTGACCAAAACAAACCAAAACATCATTATTAGGACCAAAAAAGTGGATTTGGTGCGTTCATTTCGTTTCTGGCCCGAAATGGTGCATCATTTCGCTTCGAGTCTGAATAGGTGCATTAAATGCAACCCCGGCATGGTTTTTGGCACGGTAACGAAACTGACCAAAACTAACCAAAACATCACTATTGGGTCCCAAAAAGTGTATTTGGTGCGTTCGTTTCGTTTTTGGTCCGAACCCGTGCATCATTTTGTTTTGAGTCCGAATAGGTGCATTTAATGCAACCCCGACATGGTTTTCGGCACAGTAACAAAACTGACCAAAACGAACCAAAACATCACTATTGTGTCCAAAAAAGTGTATTTGGTGCGTTTGTTTCTTTTTTGACACTCATCGGTGTATAATTTCGTTTCGAGTCTGAATAGGTGCATTAAATGCAACCCCCGCATGGTTTTCTGCACAGGAAATAAACTGACCAAAACAAACCAAAACATCATTATTAGGACCAAAAAAGTGGATTTGGTGCGTTCATTTCGTTTCTGGCCCGAAGTGGTGCATCATTTCGTTTCGAGTCTGAATAGGTGCATAAAATGCAACTCTGGCATGGTTTTTGGCACGGTAACGAAACTGACCAAAACGAACCAAAACATCACTATTGGGTCCCAAAAAGTGTATTTGGTGCGTTCGTTTCGTTTTTGGTCCGAACCCGTGCATCATTTTGTTTCGAGTCCGAATAGGTGCATTTAATGCAACCCCGGCATGGTTTTCGGCACAGGAACAAAACTAACCAAAATGAACCAAAACATCACTATTGGGACCAAAAGAAGTGGATTTGGTGCGTTTGTTTCGTTTCTGTCCCGAATTGGTGCATCATTTTTTTCGGGTCCGAATAGGTGCATTAAGTGCAACCAGGCATGGTTTTTTGCACAGCAACGAAACTGACCAAAACGAACCAAAACATCACTATTGTGTCCAAAAGAGAGGATTTGGTGCGTTCGTTTCTTTTTTGACACGTATCGGTGTATAATTTTGTTTCGAGTCTGAATAGGTGCATTAAATGCAACCCCCGCATTGTTTTCGGCACAGGAACAAAACTGACCAAAAGAAACCAAAACATCATTATTAGGACCAAAAAAGTGGATTTGGTGCGTTCATTTCATTTCTGGCCCGAAGTGGTGCATAATTTCGTTTCGAGTCTGAATAGGTGCATTAAATGCAACCCCGGCATGGTTTTTGGCACGGTAACGAAACTGACCAAAACGAACCAAAACATCACTATTGGGTCCCAAAAAGTGTATATTGTGCGTTCGTTTCGTTTTTGGCCCGAACCAGTGCATCATTTCATTTCGAGTCCGAATAGGTGCATTTAATGCAACCCCGGCATGGTTTTCGGCACAGGAACGAAACTGACCAAAACGAACCAAAACATCACTATAGGGTGCAAACAAGTGGACTGGGTGCGTTCGTTTCATTTATGGACTGAATCGGTGCATCGTTTCCTTCCCAGCCCGTATCGGTGCATTAAATGCAACCCTGACATGGTTTTCGGCACAATAACGAAACTGACCAAAACGAACCAAAACATCACTATTGTGTCCAAAAGAATGTATTTGGTGCGTTTGTTTCTTTTTTGACACTCATCGGTGCATCATTTCGTTTCGAGTCTGAATAGGTGCATTTAATGCAACCCCGGCATGGTTTTCGGCACAGGAACAAAACTAACCAAAACGAACCAAAACATCACTATTGGGATCAAAAGAAGTGGATTTGGTGCGTTTGTTTCATTTCTGGACCGAATTGGTGCATCATTTTTTTCGGGTCCGAATAGGTGCATTAAGTGCAACCAGGCATGGTTTTTTGCATAGTAACAAAATTGACCAATACAAACCAAAACATCACTATTGGGTCCAAAAAACTAGATTAGGTCTGTTCGTTTCTTTTCTGACCCGAATCGGTGCATCATTTCGTTTTCGGCCCGAGTCGGTGCATTAAATGCAACCCAAGCATGCTTTTCGGCAAAGTAATGAAACTGACCAAAACGAACCAAAACATCACTATAGGGTGCAAACAATTTGACTGGGTGCGTTCGTTTCATTTATGGACTGAATCGGTGCATCGTTTCATTCCCGGCCCGTATCGGTGCATCAAATGCAACCACGACATGGTTTTCGGCACAGTAACAAAACTGACCAAAACGAACCAAAACATCACTATTGTGTCCAAAAAAGTGTATTTGGTGCGTTTGTTTCTTTTTTGACACTCATCGGTGTATAATTTCGTTTCGAGTCTTAATAGGTGCATTAAATGCAACCCCCGCATGGTTTTCGGCACAGGAACAAAACTGACCAAAACAAACCAAAACATCATTATTAGGACCAAAAAAGTGGATTTGGTGCGTTCATTTCGTTTCTGGCCCGAAATGGTGCATCATTTCGCTTCGAGTCTGAATAGGTGCATTAAATGCAACCCCGGCATGGTTTTTGGCACGGTAACGAAACTGACCAAAACTAACCAAAACATCACTATTGGGTCCCAAAAAGTGTATTTGGTGCGTTCGTTTCGTTTTTGGTCCGAACCCGTGCATCATTTTGTTTCGAGTCCGAATAGGTGCATTTAATGCAACCCCGACATGGTTTTCGGCACAGTAACAAAACTGACCAAAACGAACCAAAACATCACTATTGTGTCCAAAAAAGTGTATTTGGTGCGTTTGTTTCTTTTTTGACACTCATCGGTGTATAATTTCGTTTCGAGTCTGAATAGGTGCATTAAATGCAACCCCCGCATGGTTTTCTGCACAGGAAATAAACTGACCAAAACAAACCAAAACATCATTATTAGGACCAAAAAAGTGGATTTGGTGCGTTCATTTCGTTTCTGGCCCGAAGTGGTGCATCATTTCGTTTCGAGTCTGAATAGGTGCATAAAATGCAACTCTGGCATGGTTTTTGGCACGGTAACGAAACTGACCAAAACGAACCAAAACATCACTATTGGGTCCCAAAAAGTGTATTTGGTGCGTTCGTTTCATTTTTGGTCCGAACCCGTGCATCGTTTTGTTTCGAGTCCGAATAGGTGCATTTAATGCAACCCCGGCATGGTTTTCGGCACAGGAACAAAACTAACCAAAATGAACCAAAACATCACTATTGGGACCAAAAGAAGTGGATTTGGTGCGTTTGTTTCGTTTCTGTCCCGAATTGGTGCATCATTTTTTTCGGGTCCGAATAGGTGCATTAAGTGCAACCAGGCATGGTTTTTTGCACAGCAACGAAACTGACCAAAACGAACCAAAACATCACTATTGTGTCCAAAAGAGAGGATTTGGTGCGTTCGTTTCTTTTTTGACACGTATCGGTGTATAATTTTGTTTCGAGTCTGAATAGGTGCATTAAATGCAACCCCCGCATTGTTTTCGGCACAGGAACAAAACTGACCAAAAGAAACCAAAACATCATTATTAGGACCAAAAAAGTGGATTTGGTGCGTTCATTTCATTTCTGGCCCGAAGTGGTGCATAATTTCGTTTCGAGTCTGAATAGGTGCATTAAATGCAACCCCGGCATGGTTTTTGGCACGGTAACGAAACTGACCAAAACGAACCAAAACATCACTATTGGGTCCCAAAAAGTGTATATTGTGCGTTCGTTTCGTTTTTGGCCCGAACCAGTGCATCATTTCATTTCGAGTCCGAATAGGTGCATTTAATGCAACCCCGGCATGGTTTTCGGCACAGGAACGAAACTGACCAAAACGAACCAAAACATCACTATAGGGTGCAAACAAGTGGACTGGGTGCGTTCGTTTCATTTATGGACTGAATCGGTGCATCGTTTCCTTCCCAGCCCGTATCGGTGCATTAAATGCAACCCTGACATGGTTTTCGGCACAATAACGAAACTGACCAAAACGAACCAAAACATCACTATTGTGTCCAAAAGAATGTATTTGGTGCGTTTGTTTCTTTTTTGACACTCATCGGTGCATAATTTCGTTTCGAGTCTGAATAGGTGCATTTAATGCAACCCCGGCATGGTTTTTGGCACGGTAACGACTGACCAAAACGAACCAAAACATCACTATTGGGTCCCAAAAAGTGTATTTGGTGCGTTCGTTTCGTTTTTGGCCCGAACCAGTGCATCATTTCGTTTCGAGTCCAAATAGGTGCATTTAATGCAACCCCGGCATGGTTTTCGGCACAGGAACGAAACTGACCAAAACGAACCAAAACATCACTATAGGGTGCAAACAAGTGGACTGGGTGCGTTCGTTTCATTTATGGACTGAATCGGTGCATCGTTTCGTTCCCAGCCCGTATCAGTGCATTAAATGCAACCCTGACATGGTTTTCGGCACAATAACGAAACTGACCAAAACGAACCAAAACATCACTATTGTGTCCAAAAGAGTGTATTTGGTGCGTTTGTTTCTTTTTTGACACTCATCGGTGCATCATTTCGTTTCGAGTCTGAATAGGTGCATAAAATGCAACCCCGGCATGGTTTTTGGCACGGTAACGAAACTGACCAAAACGAACCAAAACATCACTATTGGGTCCCAAAAAGTGTATTTGGTGCGTTCGTTTCATTTTTGGTCCGAACCCGTGCATCGTTTTGTTTCGAGTCCGAATAGGTGCATTTAATGCAACCCCGGCATGGTTTTCGGCACAGGAACAAAACTAACCAAAATGAACCAAAACATCACTATTGGGACCAAAAGAAGTGGATTTGGTGCGTTTGTTTCGTTTCTGTCCCGAATTGGTGCATCATTTTTTTCGGGTCCGAATAGGTGCATTAAGTGCAACCAGGCATGGTTTTTTGCACAGCAACGAAACTGACCAAAACGAACCAAAACATCACTATTGTGTCCAAAAGAGAGGATTTGGTGCGTTCGTTTCTTTTTTGACACGTATCGGTGTATAATTTTGTTTCGAGTCTGAATAGGTGCATTAAATGCAACCCCCGCATTGTTTTCCGCACAGGAACAAAACTGACCAAAACAAACCAAAACATCATTATTAGGACCAAAAAAGTGGATTTGGTGCGTTCATTTCATTTCTGGCCCGAAGTGGTGCATAATTTCGTTTCGAGTCTGAATAGGTGCATTAAATGCAACCCCGGCATGGTTTTTGGCACGGTAACGAAACTGACCAAAACGAACCAAAACATCACTATTGGGTCCCAAAAAGTGTATTTGGTGCGTTCGTTTCGTCTTTGGTCCGAACCCGTGCATCATTTTGTTTCGAGTCCGAATAGGTGCATTTAATGCAACCCCGGCATGGTTTTCGGCACAGGAACAAAACTAACCAAAATGAACCAAAACATCACTATTGGGACCAAAAGAAGTGGATTTGGTGCGTTTGTTTCGTTTCTGTCCCGAATTGGTGCATCATTTTTTTCGTGTCCGAATAGGTGCATTAAGTGCAACCAGGCATGGTTTTTTGCACAGCAACGAAACTGACCAAAACGAACCAAAACATCACTATTGTGTCCAAAAGAGAGGATTTGGTGCGTTCGTTTCTTTTTTGACACGTATCGGTGTATAATTTTGTTTCGAGTCTGAATAGGTGCATTAAATGCAACCCCCGCATTGTTTTCGGCACAGGAACAAAACTGACCAAAAGAAACCAAAACATCATTATTAGGACCAAAAAAGTGGATTTGGTGCGTTCATTTCATTTCTGGCCCGAAGTGGTGCATAATTTCGTTTCGAGTCTGAATAGGTGCATTAAATGCAACCCCGGCATGGTTTTCGGCACAGGTACGAAACTGACCAAAACGAACCAAAACATCATTATAGGGTGCAAACAAGTGGACTGGGTGCGTTCGTTTCATTTATGGACTGAATCGGTGCATCGTTTCGTTCCCAGCCCGTATCGGTGCATTAAATGCAACCCTGACATGGTTTTCGGCACAATAACGAAACTGACCAAAACGAACCAAAACATCACTATTGTGTCCAAAAGAGTGTATTTGGTGCGTTTGTTTCTTTTTTGACACTCATCGGTGCATCATTTCGTTTCGAGTCTGAATAGGTGCATAAAATGCAACCCCGGCATGGTTTTTGGCACGGTAACGAAACTGACCAAAACGAACCAAAACATCACTATTGGGTCCCAAAAAGTGTATTTGGTGCGTTCGTTTCGTTTTTGGTCCGAACCCGTGCATCGTTTTGTTTCGAGTCCGAATAGGTGCATTTAATGCAACCCCGGCATGGTTTTCGGCACAGGAACAAAACTAACCAAAATGAACCAAATCATCACTATTGGGACCAAAAGAAGTGGATTTGGTGCGTTTGTTTCGTTTCTGTCCCGAATTGGTGCATCATTTTTTTCGGGTCCGAATAGGTGCATTAAGTGCAACCAGGCATGGTTTTTTGCACAGCAACGAAACTGACCAAAACGAACCAAAACATCACTATTGTGTCCAAAAGAGAGGATTTGGTGCGTTCGTTTCTTTTTTGACACGTATCGGTGTATAATTTTGTTTCGAGTCTGAATAGGTGCATTAAATGCAACCCCCGCATTGTTTTCCGCACAGGAACAAAACTGACCAAAACAAACCAAAACATCATTATTAGGACCAAAAAAGTGGATTTGGTGCGTTCATTTCATTTCTGGCCCGAAGTGGTGCATAATTTCGTTTCGAGTCTGAATAGGTGCATTAAATGCAACCCCGGCATGGTTTTTGGCACGGTAACGAAACTGACCAAAACGAACCAAAACATCACTATTGGGTCCCAAAAAGTGTATTTGGTGCGTTCGTTTCGTTTTTGGTCCGAACCCGTGCATCATTTTGTTTCGAGTCCGAATAGGTGCATTTAATGCAACCCGGCATGGTTTTCGGCACAGGAACAAAACTAACCAAAATGAACCAAAACATCACTATTGGGACCAAAAGAAGTGGATTTGGTGCGTTTGTTTCGTTTCTGTCCCGAATTGGTGCATCATTTTTTTCGTGTCCGAATAGGTGCATTAAGTGCAACCAGGCATGGTTTTTTGCACAGCAACGAAACTGACCAAAACGAACCAAAACATCACTATTGTGTCCAAAAGAGAGGATTTGGTGCGTTCGTTTCTTTTTTGACACGTATCGGTGTATAATTTTGTTTCGAGTCTGAATAGGTGCATTAAATGCAACCCCCGCATTGTTTTCGGCACAGGAACAAAACTGACCAAAAGAAACCAAAACATCATTATTAGGACCAAAAAAGTGGATTTGGTGCGTTCATTTCATTTCTGGCCCGAAGTGGTGCATAATTTCGTTTCGAGTCTGAATAGGTGCATTAAATGCAACCCCGGCATGGTTTTCGGCACAGGAACGAAACTGACCAAAACGAACCAAAACATCATTATAGGGTGCAAACAAGTGGACTGGGTGCGTTCGTTTCATTTATGGACTGAATCGGTGCATCGTTTCGTTCCCAGCCCGTATCGGTGCATTAAATGCAACCCTGACATGGTTTTCGGCACAATAACGAAACTGACCAAAACGAACCAAAACATCACTATTGTGTCCAAAAGAGTGTATTTGGTGCGTTTGTTTCTTTTTTGACACTCATCGGTGCATCATTTCGTTTCGAGTCTGAATAGGTGCATAAAATGCAACCCCGGCATGGTTTTTGGCACGGTAACGAAACTGACCAAAACGAACCAAAACATCACTATTGGGTCCCAAAAAGTGTATTTGGTGCGTTCGTTTCGTTTTTGGTCCGAACCCGTGCATCGTTTTGTTTCGAGTCCGAATAGGTGCATTTAATGCAACCCCGGCATGGTTTTCGGCACAGGAACAAAACTAACCAAAATGAACCAAAACATCACTATTGGGACCAAAAGAAGTGGATTTGGTGCGTTTGTTTCGTTTCTGTCCCGAATTGGTGCATCATTTTTTTCGGGTCCGAATAGGTGCATTAAGTGCAACCAGGCATGGTTTTTTGCACAGCAACGAAACTGACCAAAACGAACCAAAACATCACTATTGTGTCCAAAAGAGAGGATTTGGTGCGTTCGTTTCTTTTTTGACACGTATCGGTGTATAATTTTGTTTCGAGTCTGAATAGGTGCATTAAATGCAACCCCCGCATTGTTTTCCGCACAGGAACAAAACTGACCAAAACAAACCAAAACATCATTATTAGGACCAAAAAAGTGGATTTGGTGCGTTCATTTCATTTCTGGCCCGAAGTGGTGCATAATTTCGTTTCGAGTCTGAATAGGTGCATTAAATGCAACCCCGGCATGGTTTTTGGCACGGTAACGAAACTGACCAAAACGAACCAAAACATCACTATTGGGTCCCAAAAAGTATATATTGTGCGTTCGTTTCGTTTTTGGCCCGAACCAGTGCATCATTTCATTTCGAGTCCGAATAGGAGCATTTAATGCAACCCCGGCATGGTTTTCAGCACAGGAACGAAACTGACCAAAACGAACCAAAACATCATTATAGGGTGCAAACAAGTGGACTGGGTGCGTTCGTTTTATTTATGGACTGAATCGGTGCATCGTTTCCTTCCCAGCCCGTATCGGTGCATTAAATGCAACCCTGACATGGTTTTCGGCACAATAACGAAACTGACCAAAACGAACCAAAACATCACTATTGTGTCCAAAAGAGTGTATTTGGTGCGTTTGTTTCTTTTTTGACACTCATCGGTGCATAATTTCGTTTTGAGTCTGAATAGGTGCATTTAATGCAACCCCGGCATGGTTTTTGGCACGGTAACGACTGACCAAAACGAACCAAAACATCACTATTGGGTCCCAAAAAGTGTATTTGGTGCGTTCGTTTCGTTTTTGGCCCGAACCAGTGCATCATTTCGTTTCGAGTCCGAATAGGTGCATTTAATGCAACCCCGGCATGGTTTTCGGCACAGGAACGAAACTGACCAAAACGAACCAAAACATCACTATACGGTGCAAACAAGTGGACTGGGTGCGATCGTTTCATTTATGGACTGAATCGGTGCATCGTTTCGTTCCCAGCCCGTATCGGTGCATTAAATGCAACCCTGACATGGTTTTCGGCACAATAACGAAACTGACCAAAACGAACCAAAACATCACTATTGTGTCCAAAAGAGTGTATTTGGTGCGTTTGTTTCTTTTTTGACACTCATCGGTGCATCATTTCGTTTCGAGTCTGAATAGGTGCATAAAATGCAACCCCGGCATGGTTTTTGGCACGGTAACGAAACTGACCAAAACGAACCAAAACATCACTATTGGGTCCCAAAAAGTGTATTTGGTGCGTTCGTTTCGTTTTTGGTCCGAACCCGTGCATCATTTTGTTTCGAGTCCGAATAGGTGCATTTAATGCAACCCCGGCATGGTTTTCGGCACAGGAACAAAACTAACCAAAATGAACCAAAACATCACTATTGGGACCAAAAGAAGTGGATTTGGTGCGTTTGTTTCGTTTCTGTCCCGAATTGGTGCATCATTTTTTTCGGGTCCGAATAGGTGCATTAAGTGCAACCAGGCATGGTTTTTGCACAGCAACGAAACTGACCAAAACGAACCAAAACATCACTATTGTGTCCAAAAGAGAGGATTTGGTGCGTTCGTTTCTTTTTTGACACGTATCGGTGTATAATTTTGTTTCGAGTCTGAATAGGTGCATTAAATGCAACCCCCGCATTGTTTTCGGCACAGGAACAAAACTGACCAAAAGAAACCAAAACATCATTATTAGGACCAAAAAAGTGGATTTGGTGCGTTCATTTCATTTCTGGCCCGAAGTGGTGCATAATTCCGTTTCGAGTCTGAATAGGTGCATTAAATGCAACCCCGGCATGGTTTTCGGCACAGGAACGAAACTGACCAAAACGAACCAAAACATCATTATAGGGTGCAAACAAGTGGACTGGGTGCGTTCGTTTCATTTATGGACTGAATCGGTGCATCGTTTCCTTCCCAGCCCGTATCGGTGCATTAAATGCAACCCTGACATGGTTTTCGGCACAATAACGAAACTGATCAAAACGAACCAAAACATCACTATTGTGTCCAAAAGAGTGTATTTGGTGCGTTTGTTTCTTTTTTGACACTCATCGGTGCATAATTTCGTTTCGAGTCTGAATAGGTGCATTTAATGCAACCCCGGCATGGTTTTTGGCACGGTAACGACTGACCAAAACGAACCAAAACATCACTATTGGGTCCCAAAAAGTGTATTTGGTGCGTTCGTTTCGTTTTTGGCCCGAACCAGTGCATCATTTCGTTTCGAGTCCGAATAGGTGCATTTAATGCAACCCCGGCATGGTTTTCGGCACAGGAACGAAACTGACCAAAACGAACCAAAACATCACTATAGGGTGCAAACAAGTGGACTGGGTGCGTTCGTTTCATTTATGGACTGAATCGGTGCATCGTTTCGTTCCCAGCCCGTATCGGTGCATTAAATGCAACCCTGACATGGTTTTCGGCACAATAACGAAACTGACCAAAACGAACCAAAACATCACTATTGTGTCCAAAAGAGTGTATTTGGTGCGTTTGTTTCTTTTTTGACACTCATCGGTGCATCATTTCGTTTCGAGTCTGAATAGGTGCATAAAATGCAACCCCGGCATGGTTTTTGGCACGGTAACGAAACTGACCAAAACGAACCAAAACATCACTATTGGGTCCCAAAAAGTGTATTTGGTGCGTTCGTTTCGTTTTTGGTCCGAACCCGTGCATCATTTTGTTTCGAGTCCGAATAGGTGCATTTAATGCAACCCCGGCATGGTTTTCGGCACAGGAACAAAACTAACCAAAATGAACCAAAACATCACTATTGGGACCAAAAGAAGTGGATTTGGTGCGTTTGTTTCGTTTCTGTCCCGAATTGGTGCATCATTTTTTTCGGGTCCGAATAGGTGCATTAAGTGCAACCAGGCATGGTTTTTGCACAGCAACGAAACTGACCAAAACGAACCAAAACATCACTATTGTGTCCAAAAGAGAGGATTTGGTGCGTTCGTTTCTTTTTTGACACGTATCGGTGTATAATTTTGTTTCGAGTCTGAATAGGTGCATTAAATGCAACCCCCGCATTGTTTTCGGCACAGGAACAAAACTGACCAAAAGAAACCAAAACATCATTATTAGGACCAAAAAAGTGGATTTGGTGCGTTCATTTCATTTCTGGCCCGAAGTGGTGCATAATTCCGTTTCGAGTCTGAATAGGTGCATTAAATGCAACCCCGGCATGGTTTTCGGCACAGGAACGAAACTGACCAAAACGAACCAAAACATCATTATAGGGTGCAAACAAGTGGACTGGGTGCGTTCGTTTCATTTATGGACTGAATCGGTGCATCGTTTCCTTCCCAGCCCGTATCGGTGCATTAAATGCAACCCTGACATGGTTTTCGGCACAATAACGAAACTGACCAAAACGAACCAAAACATCACTATTGTGTCCAAAAGAGTGTATTTGGTGCGTTTGTTTCTTTTTTGACACTCATCGGTGCATAATTTCGTTTCGAGTCTGAATAGGTGCATTTAATGCAACCCCGGCATGGTTTTTGGCACGGTAACGACTGACCAAAACGAACCAAAACATCACTATTGGGTCCCAAAAAGTGTATTTGGTGCGTTCGTTTCGTTTTTGGCCCGAACCAGTGCATCATTTCGTTTCGAGTCCGAATAGGTGCATTTAATGCAACCCCGGCATGGTTTTTGGCACGGTAACGAAACTGACCAAAACGAACCAAAACATCACTATTGGGTCCCAAAAAGTGTATATTGTGCGTTCGTTTCGTTTTTGGCCCGAACCAGTGCATCATTTCGTTTCGAGTCCGAATAGGTGCATTTAATGCAACCCCGGCATGGTTTTCGGCACAGGAACGAAACTGACCAAAACGAACCAAAACATCACTATAGGGTGAAACAAGTGGACTGGGTGCGTTCGTTTCATTTATGGACTGAATCGGTGCATCGTTTCCTTCCCAGCCCGTATCGGTGCATTAAATGCAACCCTGACATGGTTTTCGGCACAATAACGAAACTGACCAAAACGAACCAAAACATCACTATTGTGTCCAAAAAGAGTGTATTTGGTGCGTTTGTTTCTTTTTTGACACTCATCGGTGCATAATTTCGTTTCGAGTCTGAATAGGTGCATTTAATGCAACCCCGGCATGGTTTTTGGCACGGTAACGAAACTGACCAAAACGAACCAAAACATCACTATTGGGTCCCAAAAAGTGTATTTGGTGTGTTCGTTTCGTTTTTGGTCCGAACCCGTGCATCATTTTGTTTCGAGTCTGAATAGGTGCATTTAATGCAACCCCGGCATGGTTTTCGGCACAGGAACAAAACTAACCAAAATGAACCAAAACATCACTATTGGGACCAAAAGAAGTGGATTTGGTGCGTTTGTTTCGTTTCTGTCCCGAATTGGTGCATCATTTTTTTCGTGTCCGAATAGGTGCATTAAGTGCAACCAGGCATGGTTTTTTGCACAGCAACGAAACTGACCAAAACGAACCAAAACATCACTATTGTGTCCAAAAGAGAGGATTTGGTGCGTTCGTTTCTTTTTTGACACGTATCGGTGTATAATTTTGTTTCGAGTCTGAATAGGTGCATTAAATGCAACCCCCGCATTGTTTTCGGCACAGGAACAAAACTGACCAAAAGAAACCAAAACATCATTATTAGGACCAAAAAAGTGGATTTGGTGCGTTCATTTCATTTCTGGCCCAAAGTGGTGCATAATTTCGTTTCGAGTCTGAATAGGTGCATTAAATGCAACCCCGGCATGGCTTTCGGCACAGGAACGAAACTGACCAAAACGAACCAAAACATCATTATAGGGTGCAAACAAGTGGACTGGGTGCGTTCGTTTCATTTATGGACTGAATCGGTGCATCGTTTCCTTCCCAGCCCGTATCGGTGCATTAAATGCAACCCTGACATGGTTTTCGGCACAATAACGAAACTGACCAAAACGAACCAAAACATCACTATTGTGTCCAAAAGAGTGTATTTGGTGCGTTTGTTTCTTTTTTGACACTCATCGGTGCATAATTTCGTTTCGAGTCTGAATAGGTGCATTTAATGCAACCCCGGCATGGTTTTTGGCACGGTAACGACTGACCAAAACGAACCAAAACATCACTATTGGGTCCCAAAAAGTGTATTTGGTGCGTTCGTTTCGTTTTTGGCCCGAACCAGTGCATCATTTCGTTTCGAGTCCGAATAGGTGCATTTAATGCAACCCCGGCATGGTTTTCGGCACAGGAACGAAACTGACCAAAACGAACCAAAACATCACTATAGGGTGCAAACAAGTGGACTGGGTGCGTTCGTTTCATTTATGGACTGAATCGGTGCATCGTTTCGTTCCCAGCCCGTATCGGTGCATTAAATGCAACCCTGACATGGTTTTCGGCACAATAACGAAACTGACCAAAACGAACCAAAACATCACTATTGTGTCCAAAAGAGTGTATTTGGTGCGTTTGTTTCTTTTTTGACACTCATCGGTGCATCATTTCGTTTCGAGTCTGAATAGGTGCATAAAATGCAACCCCGGCATGGTTTTTGGCACGGTAACGAAACTGACCAAACCGAACCAAAACATCACTATTGGGTCCCAAAAAGTGTATTTGGTGCGTTCGTTTCGTTTTTGGTCCGAACCCGTGCATCATTTTGTTTCGAGTCCGAATAGGTGCATTTAATGCAACCCCGGCATGGTTTTCGGCACAGGAACAAAACTAACCAAAATGAACCAAAACATCACTATTGGGACCAAAAGAAGTGGATTTGGTGCGTTTGTTTCGTTTCTGTCCCGAATTGGTGCATCATTTTTTTCGGGTCCGAATAGGTGCATTAAGTGCAACCAGGCATGGTTTTTTGCACAGCAACGAAACTGACCAAAACGAACCAAAACATCACTATTGTGTCCAAAAGAGAGGATTTGGTGCGTTCGTTTCTTTTTTGACACGTATCGGTGTATAATTTTGTTTCGAGTCTGAATAGGTGCATTAAATGCAACCCCCGCATTGTTTTCGGCACAGGAACAAAACTGACCAAAAGAAACCAAAACATCATTATTAGGACCAAAAAAGTGGATTTGGTGCGTTCATTTCATTTCTGGCCCGAAGTGGTGCATAATTTCGTTTCGAGTCTGAATAGGTGCATTAAATGCAACCCCGGCATGGCTTTCGGCACAGGAACGAAACTGACCAAAACGAACCAAAACATCATTATAGGGTGCAAACAAGTGGACTGGGTGCGTTCGTTTCATTTATGGACTGAATCGGTGCATCGTTTCCTTCCCAGCCCGTATCGGTGCATTAAATGCAACCCTGACATGGTTTTCGGCACAATAACGAAACTGACCAAATCGAACCAAAACATCACTATTGTGTCCAAAAGAGTGTATTTGGTGCGTTTGTTTCTTTTTTGACACTCATCGGTGCATAATTTCGTTTCGAGTCTGAATAGGTGCATTTAATGCAACCCCGGCATGGTTTTTGGCACGGTAACGACTGACCAAAACGAACCAAAACATCACTATAGGGTGCAAACAAGTGGACTGGGTGCGTTCGTTTCATTTATGGACTGAATCGGTGCATCGTTTCGTTCCCAGCCCGTATCGGTGCATTAAATGCAACCCTGACATGGTTTTCGGCACAATAACGAAACTGACCAAAACGAACCAAAACATCACTATTGTGTCCAAAAGAGTGTATTTGGTGCGTTTGTTTCTTTTTTGACACTCATCGGTGCATCATTTCGTTTCGAGTCTGAATAGGTGCATAAAATGCAACCCCGGCATGGTTTTTGGCACGGTAACGAAACTGACCAAAACGAACCAAAACATCACTATTGGGTCCCAAAAAGTGTATTTGGTGCGTTCGTTTCGTTTTTGGTCCGAACCCGTGCATCATTTTGTTTCGAGTCCGAATAGGTGCATTTAATGCAACCCCGGCATGGTTTTCGGCACAGGAACAAAACTAACCAAAATGAACCAAAACATCACTATTGGGACCAAAAGAAGTGGATTTGGTGCGTTTGTTTCGTTTCTGTCCCGAATTGGTGCATCATTTTTTTCGGGTCCGAATAGGTGCATTAAGTGCAACCATGCATGGTTTTTTGCACAGCAACGAAACTGACCAAAACGAACCAAAACATCACTATTGTGTCCAAAAGAGAGGATTTGGTGCGTTCGTTTCTTTTTTGACACGTATCGGTGTATAATTTTGTTTCGAGTCTGAATAGGTGCATTAAATGCAACCCCGGCATTGTTTTCGGCACAGGAACAAAACTGACCAAAAGAAACCAAAACATCATTATTAGGACCAAAAAAGTGGATTTGGTGCGTTCATTTCATTTCTGGCCCGAAGTGGTGCATAATTTCGTTTCGAGTCTGAATAGGTGCATTAAATGCAACCCTGGCATGGTTTTTGGCACGGTAACGAAACTGACCAAAACGAACCAAAACATCACTATTGGGTCCCAAAAAGTGTATATTGTGCGTTCGTTTCGTTTTTGGCCCGAACCAGTGCATCATTTCGTTTCGAGTCCGAATAGGTGCATTTAATGCAACCCCGGCATGGTTTTCGGCACAGGAACGAAACTGACCAAAACGAACCAAAACATCACTATAGGGTGAAACAAGTGGACTGGGTGCGTTCGTTTCATTTATGGACTGAATCGGTGCATCGTTTCCTTCCCAGCCCGTATCGGTGCATTAAATGCAACCCTGACATGGTTTTCGGCACAATAACGAAACTGACCAAAACGAACCAAAACATCACTATTGTGTCCAAAAAGAGTGTATTTGGTGCGTTTGTTTCTTTTTTGACACTCATCGGTGCATAATTTCGTTTCGAGTCTGAATAGGTGCATTTAATGCAACCCCGGCATGGTTTTTGGCACGGTAACGAAACTGACCAAAACGAACCAAAACATCACTATTGGGTCCCAAAAAGTGTATTTGGTGCGTTCGTTTCGTTTTTGGCCCGAACCAGTGCATCATTTCGTTTCGAGTCCGAATAGGTGCATTTAATGCAACCCCGGCATGGTTTTCGGCACAGGAACGAAACTGACCAAAACGAACCAAAACATCACTATAGGGTGCAAACAAGTGGACTGGGTGCGTTCGTTTCATTTATGGACTGAATCGGTGCATCGTTTCGTTCCCAGCCCGTATCGGTGCATTAAATGCAACCCTGACATGGTTTTCGGCACAATAACGAAACTGACCAAAACGAACCAAAACATCACTATTGTGTCCAAAGGAGTGTATTTGGTGCGTTTGTTTCTTTTTTGACACTCATCGGTGCATCATTTCGTTTCGAGTCTGAATAGGTGCATTTAATGCAACCCCGGCATGGTTTTCGGCACAGGAACAAAACTAACCAAAACGAACCAAAACATCACTATTGGGATCAAAAGAAGTGGATTTGGTGCGTTTGTTTCGTGCAACCAGGCATGGTTTTTTGCACAGTAACGAAATTGACCAATACGAACCAAAACATCACTATTGGGTCCAAAAAACTAGATTAGGTCTGTTCGTTTCTTTTCTGACCCGAATCGGTGCATCATTTCGTTCCCGGCCCGAGTCGGTGCATTAAATGCAACCCAAGCATGCTTTTCGGCACAGTAATGAAACTGACCAAAACGAACCTAAACGTCACTATAGGGTGCAAACAAGTGGACTGGGTGCGTTCGTTTCATTTATGGACTGAATCGGTGCATCGTTTCGTTCCTGGCCCGTATCGGTGCATTAAATGCAACCCCGACATGGTTTTCGGCACAGTAACAAAACTGACCAAAACATCACTATTGTGTCCAAAAGAGTGTATTTGGTGCGTTTGTTTCTTTTTTGACACTCATCGGTGCATAATTTCGTTTCTAGTCTGAATAGGTGCATTAAATGCAACCCCCGCATGGTTTTCGGCACAGGAACAAAACTGACCAAAACAAACCAAAACATCATTATTAGGACCAAAAAAGTGGATTTGGTGCGTACATTTCGTTTCTGGCCCGAAGTGGTGCATCATTTCGTTTCGAGTCTGAATAGGTGCATTAAATGCAACCCCGGCATGGTTTTTGGCACGGTAACGAAACTGACCAAAACGAACCAAAACATCACTATTGGGTCCCAAAAAGTGAATTTGGTGCGTTCGTTTCATTTTTGGTCCGAACCAGTGCATCATTTCGTTTCGAGTCCGAATAGGTGCATTTAATGCAACCCCGGCATGGTTTTCGGCACAGGAACAAAACTAACCAAAACGAACCAAAACATCACTATTGGGACCAAAAGAAGTGGAGTTGGTGCGTCTGTTTCGTTACTGGCCCGAATTGGTGCATCATTTTTTTCGGGTCTGAATAGGTGCATTAAGTGCAACCAGGCATGGTTTTTTGCACAGCAACGAAACTGACCAATACGAACCAAAACATCACTATTGTGTCCAAAAGAGTGTATTTGGTGCGTTTGTTTCTTTTTTGACACTCATCGGTGCATAATTTCGTTTCGAGTCTGAATAGGTGCATTAAATGCAACCCCCGCATGGTTTTTGGCACGGTAACGAAACTGACCCAAATGAACCAAAACATCACTATAGGGTGCAAACAAGTGGACTGGGTGCGTTCGTTTCATTTATGGACTGAATCGGTGCATCGTTTCGTTCCCGGCCCGTATCGGTGCATTAAATGCAACCCCGACATGGTTTTCGACACAGTAACGAAACTGACCAAAACGAACCAAAACATCACTATTGTGTCCAAAAGAGTGTATTTGGTGCGTTTGTGTCTGTTTTGACACTCATCAGTGCATAATTTCGTTTCGAGTTTGAATAGGTGCATTAAATGCAACCCCCGCATGGTTTTCGGCACACGAACAAAACTGACCAAAACAAACCAAAACATCATTATTAGGACCAAAAAAGTGGATTTGGTGCGTTCATTTCGTTTCTGGCCCGAAGTGGTGCATCATTTCGTTTCGAGTCTGAATAGGTGCATTAAATGCAACCCCGACATGGTTTTTGGCACGGTAACGAAACTGACCAAAACGAACCAAAACATCACTATTGGGTCCCAAAAAGTGTATTTGGTGCGTTCGTTTCGTTTTTGGCCCGAAGTGGTGCATAATTTCGTTTCGAGTCTGAATAGGTGCATTAAATGCAACCCCGGCATGGTTTTTGGCACGGTAACGAAACTGACCAAAACGAACCAAAACATCACTATTGGGTCCCAAAAAGTATATATTGTGCGTTCGTTTCGTTTTTGGCCCGAACCAGTGCATCATTTCATTTCGAGTCCGAATAGGAGCATTTAATGCAACCCCGGCATGGTTTTCGGCACAGGAACAAAACTGACCAAAACAAACCAAAACATCATTATTAGGACCAAAAAAGTGGATTTGGTGCGTTCATTTCGTTTCTGGCCCGAAGTGGTGCATCATTTCGTTTCGAGTCTGAATAGGTGCATAAAATGCAACCCCGGCATGGTTTTTGGCACGGTAACGAAACTGACCAAAACGAACCAAAACATCACTATTGGGTCCCAAAAAGTGTATTTGGTGCGTTCGTTTCGTTTTTGGTCCGAACCAGTGCATCATTTCGTTTCGAGTCCGAATAGGTGCATTTAATGCAACCCCGGCATGGTTTTTGGCACATGAACAAAACTAACCAAAACAAACCAAAACATCACTATTGGGACCAAAAGAAGTGGATTTGGTGCGTTTGTTTCGTTTCTGGCCCGAATTGGTGCATCATTTTTTTCGGGTCCGAATAGGTGCATTAAGTGCAACCAGGCATGGTTTTTTGCACAGAAACGAAATTGACCAATACGAACCAAAACATCACTATTGGGTCCAAAAACTAGATTAGGTCTGTTCATTTCTTTTCTGACCCGAATCGGTGCATCATATCGTTTCCAGCCCGAGTCGGTGCATTAAATGCAACCCAAGCATGCTTTTCGGCACAGTAATGAAACTGACCAAAACGAACCAAAACATCACTATAGGGTGCAAACAAGTGGACTGGGTGCGTTCGTTTCATTTATGGACTGAATCAGTGCATCGTTTCGTTCCCAGCCCGTATCGGTGGATTAAATGCAACCCCGACATGGTTTTCGGCACAGTAACAAAACTGACCAAAACGAACCAAAACATCACTATTGTGTCCAAAAAAGTGTATTTGGTGCGTTTGTTTCTTTTTTGACACTCATCGGTGTATAATTTCGTTTCGAGTCTGAATAGGTGCATTAAATGCAACCCCCGCATGGTTTTCGGCACAGGAACAAAACTGACCAAAACAAACCAAAACATCATTATTAGGACCAAAAAAGTGGATTTGGTGCGTTCATTTCGTTTCTGGCCCGAAGTGGTGCATCATTTCGTTTTGAGTCTGAATAGGTGCATAAAATGCAACCCCGGCATGGTTTTTGGCACGGTAACGAAACTGACCAAAACGAACCAAAACATCACTATTGGGTCCCAAAAAGTGTATTTGGTGCGTTCGTTTCGTTTTTGGTCCGAACCAGTGCATCATTTCGTTTCGAGTCCGAATAGGTGCATTTAATGCAACCCCGGCATGGTTTTTGGCACATGAACAAAACTAACCAAAACGAACCAAAACATCACTATTGGGAACAAAAGAAGTGGATTTGGTGCGTTTGTTTCATTTCTGGCCCGAATTGGTGCATCATTTTTTTCGGGTCCGAATAGGTGCTTTAAGTGCAACCAGGCATGGTTTTTTGCACAGCAACGAAATTGACCAATACGAACCAAAACATCACTATTGGGTCCAAAAACTAGATTAGGTCTGTTCATTTCTTTTCTGACCCGAATCGGTGCATCATATCGTTTCCAGCCCGAGTCGGTGCATTAAATGCAACCCAAGCATGCTTTTCGGCACAGTAATGAAACTGACCAAAACGAACCAAAACATCACTATAGGGTGCAAACAAGTGGACTGGGTGCGTTCGTTTCATTTATGGACTGAATCAGTGCATCGTTTCGTTCCCAGCCCGTATCGGTGCATTAAATGCAACCCCGACATGGTTTTCGGCACAGTAACAAAACTGACCAAAACGAACCAAAACATCACTATTGTGTCCAAAAAAGTGTATTTGGTGCGTTTGTTTCTTTTTTGACACTCATCGGTGTATAATTTCGTTTCGAGTCTGAATAGGTGCATTAAATGCAACCCCCGCATGGTTTTCGGCACAGGAACAAAACTGACCAAAACAAACCAAAACATCATTATTAGGACCAAAAAAGTGGATTTGGTGCGTTCATTTCGTTTCTGGCCCGAAGTGGTGCATCATTTCGTTTCGAGTCTGAATAGGTGCATTAAATGCAACCCCGACATGGTTTTTGGCACGGTAACGAAACTGACCAAAACGAACCAAAACATCACTATTGGGTCCCAAAAAGTGTATTTGGTGCGTTCGTTTCGTTTTTGGCCCGAACCAGTGCATCATTTCGTTTCGAGTCCAAATAGGTGCATTTAATGCAACCCCGGCATGGTTTTCGGCACAGGAACGAAACTGACCAAAACGAACCAAAACATCACTATTGTGTCTAAAAGAGTGTATTTGGTGCGTTTGTTTCTTTTTTGACACTCATCGGTGCATCATTTCGTTTCGAGTCTGAATAGGTGCATTTAATGCAACCCCGGCATGGTTTTCGGCACAGGAACAAAACTAACCAAAAACGAACCAAAACATCACTATTGGGATCAAAAGAAGTGGATTTGGTGCGTTTGTTTCGTTTCTGGCCCGAATTAGTGCATCATTTTTTTCGGGTCCGAATAGGTGCATTAAGTGCAACCAGGCATGGTTTTTTGCACAGTAACGAAATTGACCAATACAAACCAAAACATCACTATTGGGTCCAAAAAACTAGATTAGGTCTGTTCGTTTCTTTTCTGACCCGAATCGGTGCATCATTTCGTTTCCGGCCCGAGTCGGTGCATTAAATGCAACCCAAGCATGCTTTTCGGCACAGTAATGAAACTGATCAAAACGAACCAAAACATCACTATAGGGTGCAAACAAGTGGACTGGGTGCATTCGTTTCATTTATGTACTGAATCGGTGCATCGTTTCGTTCCCGGCCCGTATCGGTGCATTAAATGCAACCCCGACATGGTTTTCGGCACAGTAACAAAACTGACCAAAACAAACCAAAACATCACTATTGTGTCCAAAAAAGTGTATTTGGTGCGTTTGTTTCTTTTTTGACACTCATCGGTGTATAATTTCGTTTCGAGTCTGAATAGGTGCATTAAATGCAACCCCCGCATGGTTTTCGGCACAGGAACAAAACTGACCAAAACAAACCAAAACATCATTATTAGGACCAAAAAAGTGGATTTGGTGCGTTCATTTCGTTTCTGGCCCGAAGTGGTGCATCATTTCGTTTCGAGTCTGAATAGGTGCATAAAATGCAACCCCGGCATGGTTTTTGGCACGGTAACGAAACTGACCAAAACGAACCAAAACATCACTATTGGGTCCCAAAAAGTGTATTTGGTGCGTTCGTTTCGTTTTTGGTCCGAACCAGTGCATCATTTCGTTTCGAGTCCGAATAGGTGCATTTAATGCAACCCCGGCATGGTTTTTGGCACATGAACAAAACTAACCAAAACAAACCAAAACATCACTATTGGGACCAAAAGAAGTGGATTTGGTGCGTTTGTTTCGTTTCTGGCCCGAATTGGTGCATCATTTTTTTCGGGTCCGAATAGGTGCATTAAGTGCAACCAGGCATGGTTTTTTGCACAGTAACGAAATTGACCAATACGAACCAAAACATCACTATTGGGTCCAAAAACTAGATTAGGTCTGTTCATTTCTTTTCTGACCCGAATCGGTGCATCATATCGTTTCCAGCCCGAGTCGGTGCATTAAAAGCAACCCAAGCATGCTTTTCGGCACAGTAATGAAACTGACCAAAACGAACCAAAACATCACTATAGGGTGCAAACTAGTGGACTGGGTGCGTTCGTTTCATTTATGGACTGAATCAGTGCATCGTTTCGTTCCCAGCCCGTATCGGTGCATTAAATGCAACCCCGACATGGTTTTCGGCACAGTAACAAAACTGACCAAAACGAACCAAAACATCACTATTGTGTCCAAAAAAGTGTATTTGGTGCGTTTGTTTCTTTTTTGACACTCATCGGTGTATAATTTCGTTTCGAGTCTGAATAGGTGCATTAAATGCAACCCCCGCATGGTTTTCGGCACAGGAACAAAACTGACCAAAACAAACCAAAACATCATTATTAGGACCAAAAAAGTGGATTTGGTGCGTTCATTTCGTTTCTGGCCCGAAGTGGTGCATCATTTCGTTTTGAGTCTGAATAGGTGCATAAAATGCAACCCCGGCATGGTTTTTGGCACGGTAACGAAACTGACCAAAACGAACCAAAACATCACTATTGGGTCCCAAAAAGTGTATTTGGTGCGTTCGTTTCGTTTTTGGTCCGAACCAGTGCATCATTTCGTTTCGAGTCCGAATAGGTGCATTTAATGCAACCCCGGCATGGTTTTTGGCACATGAACAAAACTAACCAAAACAAACCAAAACATCACTATTGGGACCAAAAGAAGTGGATTTGGTGCGTTTGTTTCGTTTCTGGCCCGAATTGGTGCATCATTTTTTTCGGGTCCGAATAGGTGCATTAAGTGCAACCAGGCATGGTTTTTTGCACAGCAACGAAATTGACCAATACGAACCAAAACATCACTATTGGGTCCAAAAACTAGATTAGGTCTGTTCATTTCTTTTCTGACCCGAATCGGTGCATCATATCGTTTCCAGCCCGAGTCGGTGCATTAAATGCAACCCAAGCATGCTTTTCGGCACAGTAATGAAACTGACCAAAACGAACCAAAACATCACTATAGGGTGCAAACAAGTGGACTGGGTGCGTTCGTTTCATTTATGGACTGAATCAGTGCATCGTTTCGTTCCCAGCCCGTATCGGTGCATTAAATGCAACCCCGACATGGTTTTCGGCACAGTAACAAAACTGACCAAAACAAACCAAAACATCACTATTGTGTCCAAAAAAGTGTATTTGGTGCGTTTGTTTCTTTTTTGACACTCATCGGTGTATAATTTCGTTTCGAGTCTGAATAGGTGCATTAAATGCAACCCCCGCATGGTTTTCGGCACAGGAACAAAACTGACCAAAACAAACCAAAACATCATTATTAGGACCAAAAAAGTGGATTTGGTGCGTTTGTTTCTTTTTTGACACTCATCGGTGTATAATTTCGTTTCGAGTCTGAATAGGTGCATTAAATGCAACCCCCGCATGGTTTTCGGCACCGGAACAAAACTGACCAAAACAAACCAAAACATCATTATTAGGACCAAAAAAGTGGATTTGGTGCGTTCATTTCGTTTCTGGCCCGAAGTGGTGCATCATTTCGTTTCGAGTCTGAATAGGTGCATTAAATGCAACCCCGACATGGTTTTTGGCACGGTAACGAAACTGACCAAAACGAACCAAAACATCACTATTGGGTCCCAAAAAGTGTATTTGGTGCGTTCGTTTCGTTTTTGGCCCGAACCAGTGCATCATTTCGTTTCGAGTCCAAATAGGTGCATTTAATGTAACCCCGGCATGGTTTTCGGCACAGGAACGAAACTGACCAAAACGAACCAAAACATCACTATTGTGTCTAAAAGAGTGTATTTGGTGCGTTTGTTTCTTTTTTGACACTCATCGGTGCATCATTTCGTTTCGAGTCTGAATAGGTGCATTTAATGCAACCCCGGCATGGTTTTCGGCACAGGAACAAAACTAACCAAAAACGAACCAAAACATCACTATTGGGATCAAAAGAAGTGGATTTGGTGCGTTTGTTTCGTTTCTGGCCCGAATTAGTGCATCATTTTTTTCGGGTCCGAATAGGTGCATTAAGTGCAACCAGGCATGGTTTTTTGCACAGTAACGAAATTGACCAATACAAACAAAAACATCACTATTGGGTCCAAAAAACTAGATTAGGTCTGTTCGTTTCTTTTCTGACCCGAATCGGTGCATCATTTCGTTTCCGGCCCGAGTCGGTGCATTAAATGCAACCCAAGCATGCTTTTCGGCACAGTAATGAAACTGATCAAAACGAACCAAAACATCACTATAGGGTGCAAACAAGTGGACTGGGTGCATTCGTTTCATTTATGTACTGAATCGGTGCATCGTTTCGTTCCCGGCCCGTATCGGTGCATTAAATGCAACCCCGACATGGTTTTCGGCACAGTAACAAAACTGACCAAAACGAACCAAAACATCACTATTGTGTCCAAAAAAGTGTATTTGGTGCGTTTGTTTCTTTTTTGACACTCATCGGTGTATAATTTCGTTTCGAGTCTGAATAGGTGCATTAAATGCAACCCCCGCATGGTTTTCGGCACAGGAACAAAACTGACCAAAACAAACCAAAACATCATTATTAGGACCAAAAAAGTGGATTTGGTGCGTTCATTTCGTTTCTGTCCCGAAGTGGTGCATCATTTCGTTTCGAGTCTGAATAGGTGCATAAAATGCAACCCCGGCATGGTTTTTGGCACGGTAACGAAACTGACCAAAACGAACCAAAACATCACTATTGGGTCCCAAAAAGTGTATTTGGTGCGTTCGTTTCGTTTTTGGTCCGAACCAGTGCATCATTTCGTTTCGAGTCCGAATAGGTGCATTTAATGCAACCCCGGCATGGTTTTTGGCACATGAACAAAACTAACCAAAACGAACCAAAACATCACTATTGGGACCAAAAGAAGTGGATTTGGTGCATTTGTTTCGTTTCTGGCCCGAATTGGTGCATCATTTTTTTCGGGTCCGAATAGGTGCATTAAGTGCAACCAGGCATGGTTTTTTGCACAGCAACGAAATTGACCAATACGAACCAAAACAACACTATTGGGTCCAAAAACTAGATTAGGTCTGTTCATTTCTTTTCTTGACCCGAATCGGTGCATCATATCGTTTCCGGCCCGAGTCGGTGCATTAAATGCAACCCAAGCATGCTTTTCGGCACAGTAATGAAACTGACCAAAACGAACCAAAACATCACTATATGGTGCAAACAAGTGGACTGGGTGCGTTCGTTTCATTTATGGACTGAATCGGTGCATCGTTTCGTTCCCGTCCCGTATCGGTGCATTAAATGCAACCCCGACATGGTTTTCGGCACAGTAACAAAACTGACCAAAACGAACCAAAACATCACTATTGTGTCCAAAAAAGTGTATTTGGTGCGTTTGTTTCTTTTTTGACACTCATCGGTGTATAATTTCGTTTCGAGTCTGAATAGGTGCATTAAATGCAACCCCCGCATGGTTTTCGGCATAGGAACAAAACTAACCAAAACAAACCAAAAAATCATTATTAGGACCAAAAAATTGGATTTGGTGCGTTCATTTCGTTTCTGGCCCGAAGTGGTGCATAATTTCGTTTCGAGTCTAAATAGGTGCATTAAATGCAACCCTGACATGGTTTTTGGCACGGTAACAAAACTGACCAAAACGAACCAAAACATCACTATTGGGTCCCAAAAAGTGTATTTGGTGCGTTCGTTTCGTTTTTGGCCCGAACCAGTGCATCATTTCATTTCGAGTCCGAATAGGTGCATTTAATGCAACCCCGGCATGGTTTTCAGCACAGGAACGAAACTGACCAAAACGAACCAAAACATCACTATTATGTCTAAAAGAGTGTATTTGGTGCGTTTGTTTCTTTTTTGACACTCATCGGTGCATCATTTCGTTTCGAGTCTGAATAGGTGCATTTAATGCAACCCCGGCATGGTTTTCGGCACAGGAACAAAACTAACCAAAACGAACCAAAACATCACTATTGGGATCAAAAGAAGTGGATTTGGTGCGTTTGTTTCCTTTCTGGCCCGAATTGGTGCATCATTTTTTTCGGGTCCGAATAGGTGCATTAAGTGCAACCAGGCATGGTTTTTTGCACAGTAACGAAATTGACCAATACAAACCAAAACATCACTATTGGGTCCAAAAAACTAGATTAGGTCTGTTCGTTCCTTTTCTGACCCGAATCGGTGCATCATTTCGTTTCCGGCCCGAGTCGGTGAATTAAATGCAACCCAAGCATGCTTTTCGGCACAATAATGAAACTGATCAAAACGAACCAAAACATCACTATAGGGTGCAAACAAGTGGACTGGGTGCATTCGTTTCATTTATGTACTGAATCGGTGCATCGTTTCGTTCCCGGCCCGTATCGGTGCATTAAATGCAACCCCGACATGGTTTTCGGCACAGTAACAAAACTGACCAAAACGAACCAAAACATCACTATTGTGTCCAAAAAAGTGTATTTGGTGCGTTTGTTTCTTTTTTGACACTCATCGGTGTATAATTTCGTTTCGAGTCTGAATAGGTGCATTAAATGCAACCCCCGCATGGTTTTCGGCACAGGAACAAAACTGACCAAAACAAACCAAAACATCATTATTAGGACCAAAAAAGTGGATTTGGTGCGTTCTTTTCGTTTCTGGCCCGAAGTGGTGCATCATTTCGTTTCGAGTCTGAATAGGTGCATTAAATGCAACCCCGGCATGGTTTTTGGCACGGTAACGAAAACGACCAAAACGAACCAAAACATCACTATTGGGTCCCAAAAAGTGTATTTGGTGCGTTCGTTTCGTTTTTGGTCCGAACCAGTGCATCATTTCGTTTCGAGTCCGAATAGGTGCATTTAATGCAACCCCGGCATGGTTTTTGGCACATGAACAAAACTAACCAAAACGAACCAAAACATCACTATTGGGACCAAAAGAAGTGGATTTGGTGCGTTTGTTTCGTTTCTGGCCCGAATTGGTGCATCATTTTTTTCGGGTCTGAATAGGTGCATTAAGTGCAACCAGGCATGGTTTTTTGCACAGTAACGAAATTGACCAATACGAACCAAAACATCACTATTGGGTCCAAAAACTAGATTAGGTCTGTTCGTTTCTTTTCTGACCCGAATCGGTGCATCATATCGTTTCCGGCCCGAGTCGGTGCATTAAATGCAACCCAAGCATGCTTTTCGGCACAGTAATGAAACTGACCAAAACGAACCAAAACATCACTATATGGTGCAAACAAGTGGACTGGGTGCGTTCGTTTCATTTATGGACTGAATCAGTGCATCGTTTCGTTCCCAGCCCGTATCGGTGCATTAAATGCAACCCCGACATGGTTTTCGGCACAGTAACAAAACTGACCAAAACGAACCAAAACATCACTATTGTGTCCAAAAAAGTGTATTTGGTGCGTTTGTTTCTTTTTTGACACTCATCGGTGTATAATTTCGTTTCGAGTCTGAATAGGTGCATTAAATGCAACCCCCGCATGGTTTTCGGCACAGGAACAAAACTAACCAAAACAAACCAAAAAATCATTATTAGGACCAAAAAATTGGATTTGGTGCGTTCATTTCGTTTCTGGCCCGAAGTGGTGCATAATTTCGTTTCGAGTCTAAATAGGTGCATTAAATGCAACCCTGGCATGGTTTTTGGCACGGTAACGAAACTGACCAAAACGAACCAAAACATCACTATTGGGTCCCAAAAAGTGTATTTGGTGCGTTCGTTTCGTTTTTGGCCCGAACCAGTGCATCATTTCATTTCGAGTCCGAATAGGTGCATTTAATGCAACCCCGGCATGGTTTTCAGCACAGGAACGAAACTGACCAAAACGAACCAAAACATCACTATTATGTCTAAAAGAGTGTATTTGGTGCGTTTGTTTCTTTTTTGACACTCATCGGTGCATCATTTCGTTTCGAGTCTGAATAGGTGCATTTAATGCAACCCCGGCATGGTTTTCGGCACAGGAACAAAACTAACCAAAACGAACCAAAACATCACTATTGGGATCAAAAGAAGTGGATTTGGTGCGTTTGTTTCGTTTCTGGCCCGAATTGGTGCATCATTTTTTTCGTGTCCGAATAGGTGCATTAAGTGCAACCAGGCATGGTTTTTTGCACAGTAACGAAATTGACCAATACAAACCAAAACATCACTATTGGGTCCAAAAAACTAGATTAGGTCTGTTCGTTCCTTTTCTGACCCGAATCGGTGCATCATTTCGTTTCCGGCCCGAGTCGGTGAATTAAATGCAACCCAAGCATGCTTTTCGGCACAATAATGAAACTGACCAAAACGAACCAAAACATCACTATAGGGTGCAAACAAGTGGACTGGGTGCATTCGTTTCATTTATGTACTGAATCGGTGCATCGTTTCGTTCCCGGCCCGTATCGGTGCATTAAATGCAACCCCGACATGGTTTTCGGCACAGTAACAAAACTGACCAAAACGAACCAAAACATCACTATTGTGTCCAAAAAAGTGTATTTGGTGCGTTTGTTTCTTTTTTGACACTCATCGGTGTATAATTTCGTTTCGAGTCTGAATAGGTGCATTAAATGCAACCCCCGCATGGTTTTCGGCACAGGAACAAAACTGACCAAAACAAACCAAAACATCATTATTAGGACCAAAAAAGTGGATTTGGTGCGTTCTTTTCGTTTCTGGCCCGAAGTGGTGCATCATTTCGTTTCGAGTCTGAATAGGTGCATTAAATGCAACCCCGGCATGGTTTTTGGCACGGTAACGAAAACGACCAAAACGAACCAAAACATCACTATTGGGTCCCAAAAAGTGTATTTGGTGCGTTCGTTTCGTTTTTGGTCCGAACCAGTGCATCATTTCGTTTCGAGTCCGAATAGGTGCATTTAATGCAACCCCGGCATGGTTTTTGGCACATGAACAAAACTAACCAAAACGAACCAAAACATCACTATTGGGACCAAAAGAAGTGGATTTGGTGCGTTTGTTTCGTTTCTGGCCCGAATTGGTGCATCATTTTTTTCGGGTCCGAATAGGTGCATTAAGTGCAACCAGGCATGGTTTTTTGCACAGTAACGAAATTGACCAATACGAACCAAAACATCACTATTGGGTCCAAAAACTAGATTAGGTCTGTTCGTTTCTTTTCTGACCCGAATCGGTGCATCATATCGTTTCCGGCCCGAGTCGGTGCATTAAATGCAACCCAAGCATGCTTTTCGGCACAGTAATGAAACTGACCAAAACGAACCAAAACATCACTATAGGGTGCAAACAAGTGGACTGGGTGCGTTCGTTTCATTTATGGACTGAATCAGTGCATCGTTTCGTTCCCAGCCCGTATCGGTGCATTAAATGCAACCCCGACATGGTTTTCGGCACAGTAACAAAACTGACCAAAACGAACCAAAACATCACTATTGTGTCCAAAAAGTGTATTTGGTGCGTTTGTTTCTTTTTTGACACTCATCGGTGTATAATTTCGTTTCGAGTCTGAATAGGTGCATTAAATGCAACCCCCGCATGGTTTTCGGCACAGGAACAAAACTGACCAAAACAAACCAAAACATCATTGTTAGGACCAAAAAAGTGGACTTGGTGCATTCATTTCGTTTCTGGCCCGAAGTGGTGCATCATTTCATTTCAAGTCTGAATAGGTGCATTAAATGCAACCCCGGCATGGTTTTTGGCACGGTAACGAAACTGACCAAAACGAACCAAAACATCACTATTGGGTCCCAAAAAGTGTATTTGGTGCGTTCGTTTCGTTTTTGGTCCGAACCAGTGCATCATTTCGTTTCGAGTCCGAATAGGTGTATTTAATGCAACCCCGGCATGGTTTTTGGCACATGAACAAAACTAACCAAAACGAACCAAAACATCACTATTGGGACCAAAAGAAGTGGATTTGGTGCGTTTGTTTCGTTTCTGGCCTGAATTGGTGCATCATTTTTTTCGGGTCCGAATAGGTGCATTAAGTGCAACCAGGCATGGTTTTTTGCACAGTAACGAAATTGACTAATCCGAACCAAAACATCACTATTGGGTCCAAAAACTAGATTAGGTCTGTTCGTTTCTTTTCTGACCCGAATCGGTGCATCATATCGTTTCCGGCCCGAGTCGGTGCATTAAATGCAACCCAAGCATGCTTTTCGGCACAGTAATAAAACTGACCAAAACGAACCAAAACATCACTATAGGGTGCAAACAAGTGGACTGGGTGCGTTCGTTTCATTTATGGACTGAATCGGTGCATCGTTTCGTTCCCGTCCCGTATCGGTGCATTAAATCCAACCCCGACATGGTTTTCGGCACAGTAACAAAACTGACCAAAACGAACCAAAACATCACTATTGTGTCCAAAAAAGTGTATTTGGTGCGTTTGTTTCTTTTTTGACACTCATCGGTGTATAATTTCGTTTCGAGTCTGAATAGGTGCATTAAATGCAACCCCCGCATGGTTTTCGGCACAGGAACAAAACTAACCAAAACAAACCAAAACATCATTATTAGGACCAAAAAATTGGATTTGGTGCGTTCATTTCGTTTCTGGCCCGAAGTGGTGCATAATTTCGTTTCGAGTCTAAATAGGTGCATTAAATGCAACCCTGGCATGGTTTTTGGCACGGTAACGAAACTGACCAAAACGAACCAAAACATCACTATTGGGTCCCAAAAAGTGTATTTGGTGCGTTCGTTTCGTTTTTGGCCCGAACCAGTGCATCATTTCGTGTCGAGAACGAATAGGTGCATTTAATGCAACCCCGGCATGGTTTTCAGCACAGGAACGAAACTGACCAAAACGAACCAAAACATCACTATTGTGTCTAAAAGAGTGTATTTGGTGCGTTTGTTTCTTTTTTGACACTCATCGGTGCATCATTTCGTTTCGAGTCTGAATAGGTGCATTTAATGCAACACCGGCATGGTTTTCGGCACAGGAACAAAACTAACCAAAACGAACCAAAACATCACTATTGGGATCAAAAGAAGTGGATTTGGTGCGTTTGTTTCGTTTCTGGCCCGAATTGGTGCATCATTTTTTTCGGGTCCGAATAGGTGCATTAAGTGCAACCAGGCATGGTTTTTTGCACAGTAACGAAATTGACCAATACAAACCAAAACATCACTATTGGGTCCAAAAAACTAGATTAGGTCTGTTCGTTTCTTTTCTGACCCGAATCGGTGCATCATTTCGTTTTCGGCCCGAGTCGGTGCATTAAATGCAACCCAAGCATGCTTTTCGGCAAAGTAATGAAACTGACCAAAACGAACCAAAACATCACTATAGGGTGCAAACAAGTGGACTGGGTGCATTCGTTTCATTTATGTACTGAATCGGTGCATCGTTTCGTTCCCGGCCCGTATCGGTGCATTAAATGCAACCCCGACATGGTTTTCGGCACAGTAACAAAACTGACCAAAACGAACCAAAACATCACTATTGTGTCCAAAAAAGTGTATTTGGTGCGTTTGTTTCTTTTTTGACACTCATCGGTGTATAATTTCGTTTCGAGTCTGAATAGGTGCATTAAATGCAACCCCCGCATGGTTTTCGGCACAGGAACAAAACTGACCAAAACAAACCAAAACATCATTATTAGGACCAAAAAAGTGGATTTGGTGCGTTCTTTTCGTTTCTGGCCCGAAGTGGTGCATCATTTCGTTTCGAGTCTGAATAGGTGCATTAAATGCAACCCCGGCATGGTTTTTGGCACGGTAACGAAAACGACCAAAACGAACCAAAACATCACTATTGGGTCCCAAAAAGTGTATTTGGTGCGTTCGTTTCGTTTTTGGTCCGAACCAGTGCATCATTTCGTTTCGAGTCCGAATAGGTGCATTTAATGCAACCCCGGCATGGTTTTTGGCACATGAACAAAACTAACCAAAACGAACCAAAACATCACTATTGGGACCAAAAGAAGTGGATTTGGTGCGTTTGTTTCGTTTCTGGCCCGAATTGGTGCATCATTTTTTTCGGGTCCGAATAGGTGCATTAAGTGCAACCAGGCATGGTTTTTTGCACAGTAACGAAATTGACCAATACGAACCAAAACATCACTATTGGGTCCAAAAACTAGATTAGGTCTGTTCGTTTCTTTTCTGACCCGAATCGGTGCATCATATCGTTTCCGGCCCGAGTCGGTGCATTAAATGCAACCCAAGCATGCTTTTCGGCACAGTAATGAAACTGACCAAAACGAACCAAAACATCACTATAGGGTGCAAACAAGTGGACTGGGTGCGTTCGTTTCATTTATGGACTGAATCAGTGCATCGTTTCGTTCCCAGCCCGTATCGGTGCATTAAATGCAACCCCGACATGGTTTTCGGCACAGTAACAAAACTGACCAAAACGAACCAAAACATCACTATTGTGTCCAAAAAAGTGTATTTGGTGCGTTTGTTTCTTTTTTGACACTCATCGGTGTATAATTTCGTTTCGAGTCTGAATAGGTGCATTAAATGCAACCCCCGCATGGTTTTCGGCACAGGAACAAAACTGACCAAAACAAACCAAAACATCATTGTTAGGACCAAAAAAGTGGACTTGGTGCATTCATTTCGTTTCTGGCCCGAAGTGGTGCATCATTTCATTTCAAGTCTGAATAGGTGCATTAAATGCAACCCCGGCATGGTTTTTGGCACGGTAACGAAACTGACCAAAACGAACCAAAACATCACTATTGGGTCCCAAAAAGTGTATTTGGTGCGTTCGTTTCGTTTTTGGTCCGAACCAGTGCATCATTTCGTTTCGAGTCCGAATAGGTGTATTTAATGCAACCCCGGCATGGTTTTTGGCACATGAACAAAACTAACCAAAACGAACCAAAACATCACTATTGGGACCAAAAGAAGTGGATTTGGTGCGTTTGTTTCGTTTCTGGCCTGAATTGGTGCATCATTTTTTTCGGGTCCGAATAGGTGCATTAAGTGCAACCAGGCATGGTTTTTTGCACAGTAACGAAATTGACTAATCCGAACCAAAACATCACTATTGGGTCCAAAAACTAGATTAGGTCTGTTCGTTTCTTTTCTGACCCGAATCGGTGCATCATATCGTTTCCGGCCCGAGTCGGTGCATTAAATGCAACCCAAGCATGCTTTTCGGCACAGTAATAAAACTGACCAAAACGAACCAAAACATCACTATAGGGTGCAAACAAGTGGACTGGGTGCGTTCGTTTCATTTATGGACTGAATCGGTGCATCGTTTCGTTCCCGTCCCGTATCGGTGCATTAAATCCAACCCCGACATGGTTTTCGGCACAGTAACAAAACTGACCAAAACGAACCAAAACATCACTATTGTGTCCAAAAAAGTGTATTTGGTGCGTTTGTTTCTTTTTTGACACTCATCGGTGTATAATTTCGTTTCGAGTCTGAATAGGTGCATTAAATGCAACCCCCGCATGGTTTTCGGCACAGGAACAAAACTAACCAAAACAAACCAAAACATCATTATTAGGACCAAAAAATTGGATTTGGTGCGTTCATTTCGTTTCTGGCCCGAAGTGGTGCATAATTTCGTTTCGAGTCTAAATAGGTGCATTAAATGCAACCCTGGCATGGTTTTTGGCACGGTAACGAAACTGACCAAAACGAACCAAAACATCACTATTGGGTCCCAAAAAGTGTATTTGGTGCGTTCGTTTCGTTTTTGGCCCGAACCAGTGCATCATTTCGTGTCGAGAACGAATAGGTGCATTTAATGCAACCCCGGCATGGTTTTCAGCACAGGAACGAAACTGACCAAAACGAACCAAAACATCACTATTGTGTCTAAAAGAGTGTATTTGGTGCGTTTGTTTCTTTTTTGACACTCATCGGTGCATCATTTCGTTTCGAGTCTGAATAGGTGCATTTAATGCAACACCGGCATGGTTTTCGGCACAGGAACAAAACTAACCAAAACGAACCAAAACATCACTATTGGGATCAAAAGAAGTGGATTTGGTGCGTTTGTTTCGTTTCTGGCCCGAATTGGTGCATCATTTTTTTCGGGTCCGAATAGGTGCATTAAGTGCAACCAGGCATGGTTTTTTGCACAGTAACGAAATTGACCAATACAAACCAAAACATCACTATTGGGTCCAAAAAACTAGATTAGGTCTGTTCGTTTCTTTTCTGACCCGAATCGGTGCATCATTTCGTTTCCGGCCCGAGTCGGTGCATTAAATGCAACCCAAGCATGCTTTTCGGCACAGTAATGAAACTAACCAAAACGAACCAAAACATCACTATAGGGTGCAAACAAGTGGACTGGGTGCATTCGTTTCATTTATGTACTGAATCGGTGCATCGTTTCGTTCCCGGCTCGTATCGGTGCATTAAATGCAACCCCGACATGGTTTTCGGCACAGTAACAAAACTGACCAAAACGAACCAAAACATCACTATTGTGTCCAAAAAAGTGTATTTGGTGCGTTTGTTTCTTTTTTGACACTCATCGGTGTATAATTTCGTTTCGAGTCTGAATAGGTGCATTAAATGCAACCCCCGCATGGTTTTCGGCACAGGAACAAAAGTGACCAAAACAAACCAAAACATCATTATTAGGACCAAAAAAGTGGATTTGGTGCGTTCATTTCGTTTCTGGCCCGAAGTGGTGCATCATTTCGTTTCGAGTCTGAATAGGTGCATTAAATGCAACCCCGGCATGGTTTTTGGCACGGTAACGAAACTGACAAAAACGAACCAAAACATCACTATTGGGTCCCAAAAAGTGTATTTGGTGCGTTCGTTTCGTTTTTGGTCCGAACCAGTGCATCATTTCGTTTCGAGTCCGAATAGGTGCATTTAATGCAACCCCGGCATGGTTTTTGGCACATGAACAAAACTAACCAAAACGAACCAAAACATCACTACTGGGACCAAAAGAAGTGGATTTGGTGCGTTTGTTTCGTTTCTGGCCCGAATTGGTGCATCATTTTTTTCGGGTCCGAATAGGTGCATTAAGTGCAACCAGGCATGGTTTTTTGCACAGTAACGAAATTGACCAATACGAACCAAAACATCACTATTGGGTCCAAAAACTAGATTAGGTCTGTTCGTTTCTTTTCTGACCCGAATCGGTGCATCATATCGTTTCCGGCCCGCGTCGGTGCATTAAATGCAACCCAAGCATGCTTTTCGGCACAGTAATGAAACTGACCAAAACGAACCAAAACATCACTATAGGGTGCAAACAAGTGGACTGGGTGCGTTCGTTTCATTTATGGACTGAATCAGTGCATCGTTTCGTTCCCAGCCCGTATCGGTGCATTAAATGCAACCCCGACATGGTTTTCGGCACAATAACGAAACTAACCAAAATGAACCAAAACATCACTATTGTGTCCAAAAGAGTGTATTTGGTGCGTTTGTTTCTTTTTTGACACTCATCGGTGTATAATTTCGTTTCGAGTCTGAATAGGTGCATTAAATGCAACCCCCGCATGGTTTTCGGCACAGGAACAAAACTGACCAAAACAAACCAAAACATCATTATTAGGACCAAAAAAGTGGATTTGGTGCGTTCTTTTCATTTCTGGCCCGAAGTGGTGCATCATTTCGTTTCGAGTCTGAATAGGTGCATTAAATGCAACCCCGGCATGGTTTTTGGCACGGTAACGAAACTGACCAAAACGAACCAAAACATCACTATTGGGTCCCAAAAAGTGTATTTGGTGCGTTCGTTTCTTTTTGGTCCGAACCCGTGCATCATTTTGTTTCGAGTCTGAATAGGTGAATTTAATGCAACCCCGCCATGGATTTCGGCACAGGAACAAAACTAACGAAAATGAACCAAAACATCACTATTGGGACCAAAAGAAGTGGATTTGGTGCGTTTGTTTCGTTTCTGTCCCGAATTGGTGCATCATTTTTTTCGGGTCCGAATAGGTGCATTAAGTGCAACCATGCATGGTTTTTTGCACAGCAACGAAACTGACCAAAATGAACCAAAACATCACTATTGTGTCCAAAAGAGAGGATTTGGTGTGTTCGTTTCTTTTTTGACACGTATCGGTGTATAATTTCGTTTCGAGTCTGAATAGGTGCATTAAATGCAACCCCGGCATGGTTTTTGGCACGGTAACGAAACTGACCAAAACGAACCAAAACATCACTATTGGGTCCCAAAAAGTGTATTTGGTGCGTTCATTTCGTTTTTGGTCCGAAACAGTGCATCATTTCGTTTCGAGTCTGAATATTTGCATTTAATGCAACCCCGGCATGGTTTTCGGCATAGGAAAAAAACCAACAAACACGAACCAAAACATCACTATTGGGACCAAAAGAAGTGGATTTGGTGCGTTTGTTTCGTTTCTGGCCCGAATTGGTGCATCATTTTTTTCGGGTCCGAATAGGTGCATTAAGTGCAACTAGGCATGGTTTTTTGCACAGCAACGAAACTGACCAAAACGAACCAAAACATCACTATTGGGTCCAAAAGAGTGTATTTGGTGCGCTTGTTTCTTTTTTGACACTCATCGGTGCATAATTTCGTTTCGAGTCTGAATTGGTGCATTAAATGCAACCCCCGCATGGTTTTCGGCACAAGAACAAAACTGACCAAAACAAACCAAAACATCATTATTAGGACCAAAAAAGTGGATTTGGTGCGTTCATTTCGTTTCTGGCCCGAAGTGGTGCATAATTTCGTTTCGAGTCTGAATAGGTGCATTAAATGCAACCCCGGCATGGTTTTTGGCACGGTAACGAAACTGACCAAAATGAACCAAAACATCACTATTGGGTCCCAAAAAGTGTATTTGGTGCGTTCATTTCGTTTTTGGCCCGAACCAGTGCATCATTTCATTTCGAGTCCGAATAGGTGCATATATTCAACCCCGGCATGGTTTTCGGCACAGGAACGAAACTGACCAAAACGAACCAAAACATCACTATTGTGTCCAAAAGAGTGTATTTGGTGCGTTTGTTTCTTTTTTGACACTCATCGGTGCATCATTTCGTTTCGAGTCTGAATAGGTGCATTTAATGCAACCCCGGCATGGTTTTCGGCACAGGAACAAAACTAACCAAAACGAACCAAAACATCACTATTGGGATCAAAAGAAGTGGATTTGGTGCGTTTGTTTCACTTCTGGACCGAATTGGTGCATCATTTTTTTCGGGTCCGAATAGGTGCATTAAGTGCAACCAGGCATGGTTTTTTGCATAGTAACAAAATTGACCAATACAAACCAAAACATCACTATTGGGTCCAAAAAACTAGATTAGGTCTGTTCGTTTCTTTTCTGACCCGAATCGGTGCATCATATCGTTTCCGGCCCGAGTCGGTGCATTAAATGCAACCCAAGCATGCTTTTCGGCACAGTAATAAAACTGACCAAAACGAACCAAAACATCACTATAGGGTGCAAACAAGTGGACTGGGTGCGTTCGTTTCATTTATGGACTGAATCGGTGCATCGTTTCGTTCCCGTCCCGTATCGGTGCATTAAATCCAACCCCGACATGGTTTTCGGCACAGTAACAAAACTGACCAAAACGAACCAAAACATCACTATTGTGTCCAAAAAAGTGTATTTGGTGCGTTTGTTTCTTTTTTGACACTCATCGGTGTATAATTTCGTTTCGAGTCTGAATAGGTGCATTAAATGCAACCCCCGCATGGTTTTCGGCACAGGAACAAAACTAACCAAAACAAACCAAAACATCATTATTAGGACCAAAAAATTGGATTTGGTGCGTTCATTTCGTTTCTGGCCCGAAGTGGTGCATAATTTCGTTTCGAGTCTAAATAGGTGCATTAAATGCAACCCTGGCATGGTTTTTGGCACGGTAACGAAACTGACCAAAACGAACCAAAACATCACTATTGGGTCCCAAAAAGTGTATTTGGTGCGTTCGTTTCGTTTTTGGCCCGAACCAGTGCATCATTTCGTGTCGAGAACGATTAGGTGCATTTAATGCAACCCCGGCATGGTTTTCAGCACAGGAACGAAACTGACCAAAACGAACCAAAACATCACTATTGTGTCTAAAAGAGTGTATTTGGTGCGTTTGTTTCTTTTTTGACACTCATCGGTGCATCATTTCGTTTCGAGTCTGAATAGGTGCATTTAATGCAACACCGGCATGGTTTTCGGCACAGGAACAAAACTAACCAAAACGAACCAAAACATCACTATTGGGATCAAAAGAAGTGGATTTGGTGCGTTTGTTTCGTTTCTGGCCCGAATTGGTGCATCATTTTTTTCGGGTCCGAATAGGTGCATTAAGTGCAACCAGGCATGGTTTTTTGCACAGTAACGAAATTGACCAATACAAACCAAAACATCACTATTGGGTCCAAAAAACTAGATTAGGTCTGTTCGTTTCTTTTCTGACCCGAATCGGTGCATCATTTCGTTTCCGGCCCGAGTCGGTGCATTAAATGCAACCCAAGCATGCTTTTCGGCACAGTAATGAAACTAACCAAAACGAACCAAAACATCACTATAGGGTGCAAACAAGTGGACTGGGTGCATTCGTTTCATTTATGTACTGAATCGGTGCATCGTTTCGTTCCCGGCTCGTATCGGTGCATTAAATGCAACCCCGACATGGTTTTCGGCACAGTAACAAAACTGACCAAAACGAACCAAAACATCACTATTGTGTCCAAAAAAGTGTATTTGGTGCGTTTGTTTCTTTTTTGACACTCATCGGTGTATAATTTCGTTTCGAGTCTGAATAGGTGCATTAAATGCAACCCCCGCATGGTTTTCGGCACAGGAACAAAACTAACCAAAACAAACCAAAACATCATTATTAGGACCAAAAAAGTGGATTTGGTGCGTTCATTTCGTTTCTGGCCCGAAGTGGTGCATCATTTCGTTTCGAGTCTGAATATGTGCATTAAATGCAACCCCGGCATGGTTTTTGGCACGGTAACGAAACTGACAAAAACGAACCAAAACATCACTATTGGGTCCCAAAAAGTGTATTTGGTGCGTTCGTTTCGTTTTTGGTCCGAACCAGTGCATCATTTCGTTTCGAGTCCGAATAGGTGCATTTAATGCAACCCCGGCATGGTTTTTGGCACATGAACAAAACTAACCAAAACGAACCAAAACATCACTATTGGGACCAAAAGAAGTGGATTTGGTGCGTTTGTTTCGTTTCTGGCCCGAATTGGTGCATCATTTTTTTCGGGTCCGAATAGGTGCATTAAGTGCAACCAGGCATGGTTTTTTGCACAGTAACGAAATTGACCAATACGAACCAAAACATCACTATTGGGACCAAAAACTAGATTAGGTCTGTTCGTTTCTTTTCTGACCCGAATCGGTGCATCATATCGTTTCCGGCCCGCGTCGGTGCATTAAATGCAACCCAAGCATGCTTTTCGGCACAGTAATGAAACTGACCAAAACGAACCAAAACATCACTATAGGGTGCAAACAAGTGGACTGGGTGCGTTCGTTTCATTTATGGACTGAATCAGTGCATCGTTTCGTTCCCAGCCCGTATCGGTGCATTAAATGCAACCCCGACATGGTTTTCGGCACAATAACGAAACTGACCAAAATGAACCAAAACATCACTATTGTGTCCAAAAGAGTGTATTTGGTGCGTTTGTTTCTTTTTTGACACTCATCGGTGTATAATTTCGTTTCGAGTCTGAATAGGTGCATTAAATGCAACCCCCGCATGGTTTTCGGCACAGGAACAAAACTGACCAAAACAAACCAAAACATCATTATTAGGACCAAAAAAGTGGATTTGGTGCGTTCTTTTCGTTTCTGGCCCGAAGTGGTGCATCATTTCGTTTCGAGTCTGAATAGGTGCATTAAATGCAACCCCGGCATGGTTTTTGGCACGGTAACGAAACTGACCAAAACGAACCAAAACATCACTATTGGGTCCCAAAAAGTGTATTTGGTGCGTTCGTTTCGTTTTTGGTCCGAACCCGTGCATCATTTTGTTTCGAGTCCGAATAGGTGAATTTAATGCAACCCCGCCATGGATTTCGGCACAGGAACAAAACTAACGAAAATGAACCAAAACATCACTATTGGGACCAAAAGAAGTGGATTTGGTGCGTTTGTTTCGTTTCTGTCCCGAATTGGTGCATCATTTTTTTCGGGTCCGAATAGGTGCATTAAGTGCAACCATGCATGGTTTTTTGCACAGCAACGAAACTGACCAAAATGAACCAAAACATCACTATTGTGTCCAAAAGAGAGGATTTGGTGTGTTCGTTTCTTTTTTGACACGTATCGGTGTATAATTTCGTTTCGAGTCTGAATAGGTGCATTAAATGCAACCCCGGCATGGTTTTTGGCACGGTAACGAAACTGACCAAAACGAACCAAAACATCACTATTGGGTCCCAAAAAGTGTATTTGGTGCGTTCATTTCGTTTTTGGTCCGAAACAGTGCATCATTTCGTTTCGAGTCTGAATATTTGCATTTAATGCAACCCCGGCATGGTTTTCGGCATAGGAAAAAAACCAACAAACACGAACCAAAACATCACTATTGGGACCAAAAGAAGTGGATTTGGTGCGTTTGTTTCGTTTCTGGCCCGAATTGGTGCATCATTTTTTTCGGGTCCGAATAGGTGCATTAAGTGCAACTAGGCATGGTTTTTTGCACAGCAACGAAACTGACCAAAACGAACCAAAACATCACTATTGGGTCCAAAAGAGTGTATTTGGTGCGCTTGTTTCTTTTTTGACACTCATCGGTGCATAATTTCGTTTCGAGTCTGAATTGGTGCATTAAATGCAACCCCCGCATGGTTTTCGGCACAAGAACAAAACTGACCAAAACAAACCAAAACATCATTATTAGGACCAAAAAAGTGGATTTGGTGCGTTCATTTCGTTTCTGGCCCGAAGTGGTGCATAATTTCGTTTCGAGTCTGAATAGGTGCATTAAATGCAACCCCGGCATGGTTTTTGGCACGGTAACGAAACTGACCAAAATGAACCAAAACATCACTATTGGGTCCCAAAAAGTGTATTTGGTGCGTTCATTTCGTTTTTGGCCCGAACCAGTGCATCATTTCGTTTCGAGTCCGAATAGGTGCATATATTCAACCCCGGCATGGTTTTCGGCACAGGAACGAAACTGACCAAAACGAACCAAAACATCACTATTGTGTCCAAAAGAGTGTATTTGGTGCGTTTGTTTCTTTTTTGACACTCATCGGTGCATCATTTCGTTTCGAGTCTGAATAGGTGCATTTAATGCAACCCCGGCATGGTTTTCGGCACAGGAACAAAACTAACCAAAACGAACCAAAACATCACTATTGGGATCAAAAGAAGTGGATTTGGTGCGTTTGTTTCATTTCTGGACCGAATTGGTGCATCATTTTTTTCGGGTCCGAATAGGTGCATTAAGTGCAACCAGGCATGGTTTTTTGCATAGTAACAAAATTGACCAATACAAACCAAAACATCACTATTGGGTCCAAAAAACTAGATTAGGTCTGTTCGTTTCTTTTCTGACCCGAATCGGTGCATCATTTCGTTTTCGGCCCGAGTCGGTGCATTAAATGCAACCCAAGCATGCTTTTCGGCAAAGTAATGAAACTGACCAAAACGAACCAAAACATCACTATAGGGTGCAAACAATTTGACTGGGTGCGTTCGTTTCATTTATGGACTGAATCGGTGCATCGTTTCATTCCCGGCCCGTATCGGTGCATCAAATGCAACCACGACATGGTTTTCGGCACAGTAACAAAACTGACCAAAACGAACCAAAACATCACTATTGTGTCCAAAAAAGTGTATTTGGTGCGTTTGTTTCTTTTTTGACACTCATCGGTGTATAATTTCGTTTCGAGTCTTAATAGGTGCATTAAATGCAACCCCCGCATGGTTTTCGGCACAGGAACAAAACTGACCAAAACAAACCAAAACATCATTATTAGGACCAAAAAAGTGGATTTGGTGCGTTCATTTCGTTTCTGGCCCGAAATGGTGCATCATTTCGCTTCGAGTCTGAATAGGTGCATTAAATGCAACCCCGGCATGGTTTTTGGCACGGTAACGAAACTGACCAAAACTAACCAAAACATCACTATTGGGTCCCAAAAAGTGTATTTGGTGCGTTCGTTTCGTTTTTGGTCCGAACCCGTGCATCATTTTGTTTTGAGTCCGAATAGGTGCATTTAATGCAACCCCGACATGGTTTTCGGCACAGTAACAAAACTGACCAAAACGAACCAAAACATCACTATTGTGTCCAAAAAAGTGTATTTGGTGCGTTTGTTTCTTTTTTGACACTCATCGGTGTATAATTTCGTTTCGAGTCTGAATAGGTGCATTAAATGCAACCCCCGCATGGTTTTCTGCACAGGAAATAAACTGACCAAAACAAACCAAAACATCATTATTAGGACCAAAAAAGTGGATTTGGTGCGTTCATTTCGTTTCTGGCCCGAAGTGGTGCATCATTTCGTTTCGAGTCTGAATAGGTGCATAAAATGCAACTCTGGCATGGTTTTTGGCACGGTAACGAAACTGACCAAAACGAACCAAAACATCACTATTGGGTCCCAAAAAGTGTATTTGGTGCGTTCGTTTCGTTTTTGGTCCGAACCCGTGCATCATTTTGTTTCGAGTCCGAATAGGTGCATTTAATGCAACCCCGGCATGGTTTTCGGCACAGGAACAAAACTAACCAAAATGAACCAAAACATCACTATTGGGACCAAAAGAAGTGGATTTGGTGCGTTTGTTTCGTTTCTGTCCCGAATTGGTGCATCATTTTTTTCGGGTCCGAATAGGTGCATTAAGTGCAACCAGGCATGGTTTTTTGCACAGCAACGAAACTGACCAAAACGAACCAAAACATCACTATTGTGTCCAAAAGAGAGGATTTGGTGCGTTCGTTTCTTTTTTGACACGTATCGGTGTATAATTTTGTTTCGAGTCTGAATAGGTGCATTAAATGCAACCCCCGCATTGTTTTCGGCACAGGAACAAAACTGACCAAAAGAAACCAAAACATCATTATTAGGACCAAAAAAGTGGATTTGGTGCGTTCATTTCATTTCTGGCCCGAAGTGGTGCATAATTTCGTTTCGAGTCTGAATAGGTGCATTAAATGCAACCCCGGCATGGTTTTTGGCACGGTAACGAAACTGACCAAAACGAACCAAAACATCACTATTGGGTCCCAAAAAGTGTATATTGTGCGTTCGTTTCGTTTTTGGCCCGAACCAGTGCATCATTTCATTTCGAGTCCGAATAGGTGCATTTAATGCAACCCCGGCATGGTTTTCGGCACAGGAACGAAACTGACCAAAACGAACCAAAACATCACTATAGGGTGCAAACAAGTGGACTGGGTGCGTTCGTTTCATTTATGGACTGAATCGGTGCATCGTTTCCTTCCCAGCCCGTATCGGTGCATTAAATGCAACCCTGACATGGTTTTCGGCACAATAACGAAACTGACCAAAACGAACCAAAACATCACTATTGTGTCCAAAAGAATGTATTTGGTGCGTTTGTTTCTTTTTTGACACTCATCGGTGCATCATTTCGTTTCGAGTCTGAATAGGTGCATTTAATGCAACCCCGGCATGGTTTTCGGCACAGGAACAAAACTAACCAAAACGAACCAAAACATCACTATTGGGATCAAAAGAAGTGGATTTGGTGCGTTTGTTTCATTTCTGGACCGAATTGGTGCATCATTTTTTTCGGGTCCGAATAGGTGCATTAAGTGCAACCAGGCATGGTTTTTTGCATAGTAACAAAATTGACCAATACAAACCAAAACATCACTATTGGGTCCAAAAAACTAGATTAGGTCTGTTCGTTTCTTTTCTGACCCGAATCGGTGCATCATTTCGTTTTCGGCCCGAGTCGGTGCATTAAATGCAACCCAAGCATGCTTTTCGGCAAAGTAATGAAACTGACCAAAACGAACCAAAACATCACTATAGGGTGCAAACAATTTGACTGGGTGCGTTCGTTTCATTTATGGACTGAATCGGTGCATCGTTTCATTCCCGGCCCGTATCGGTGCATCAAATGCAACCACGACATGGTTTTCGGCACAGTAACAAAACTGACCAAAACGAACCAAAACATCACTATTGTGTCCAAAAAAGTGTATTTGGTGCGTTTGTTTCTTTTTTGACACTCATCGGTGTATAATTTCGTTTCGAGTCTTAATAGGTGCATTAAATGCAACCCCCGCATGGTTTTCGGCACAGGAACAAAACTGACCAAAACAAACCAAAACATCATTATTAGGACCAAAAAAGTGGATTTGGTGCGTTCATTTCGTTTCTGGCCCGAAATGGTGCATCATTTCGCTTCGAGTCTGAATAGGTGCATTAAATGCAACCCCGGCATGGTTTTTGGCACGGTAACGAAACTGACCAAAACTAACCAAAACATCACTATTGGGTCCCAAAAAGTGTATTTGGTGCGTTCGTTTCGTTTTTGGTCCGAACCCGTGCATCATTTTGTTTCGAGTCCGAATAGGTGCATTTAATGCAACCCCGACATGGTTTTCGGCACAGTAACAAAACTGACCAAAACGAACCAAAACATCACTATTGTGTCCAAAAAAGTGTATTTGGTGCGTTTGTTTCTTTTTTGACACTCATCGGTGTATAATTTCGTTTCGAGTCTGAATAGGTGCATTAAATGCAACCCCCGCATGGTTTTCTGCACAGGAAATAAACTGACCAAAACAAACCAAAACATCATTATTAGGACCAAAAAAGTGGATTTGGTGCGTTCATTTCGTTTCTGGCCCGAAGTGGTGCATCATTTCGTTTCGAGTCTGAATAGGTGCATAAAATGCAACTCTGGCATGGTTTTTGGCACGGTAACGAAACTGACCAAAACGAACCAAAACATCACTATTGGGTCCCAAAAAGTGTATTTGGTGCGTTCGTTTCATTTTTGGTCCGAACCCGTGCATCGTTTTGTTTCGAGTCCGAATAGGTGCATTTAATGCAACCCCGGCATGGTTTTCGGCACAGGAACAAAACTAACCAAAATGAACCAAAACATCACTATTGGGACCAAAAGAAGTGGATTTGGTGCGTTTGTTTCGTTTCTGTCCCGAATTGGTGCATCATTTTTTTCGGGTCCGAATAGGTGCATTAAGTGCAACCAGGCATGGTTTTTTGCACAGCAACGAAACTGACCAAAACGAACCAAAACATCACTATTGTGTCCAAAAGAGAGGATTTGGTGCGTTCGTTTCTTTTTTGACACGTATCGGTGTATAATTTTGTTTCGAGTCTGAATAGGTGCATTAAATGCAACCCCCGCATTGTTTTCGGCACAGGAACAAAACTGACCAAAAGAAACCAAAACATCATTATTAGGACCAAAAAAGTGGATTTGGTGCGTTCATTTCATTTCTGGCCCGAAGTGGTGCATAATTTCGTTTCGAGTCTGAATAGGTGCATTAAATGCAACCCCGGCATGGTTTTTGGCACGGTAACGAAACTGACCAAAACGAACCAAAACATCACTATTGGGTCCCAAAAAGTGTATATTGTGCGTTCGTTTCGTTTTTGGCCCGAACCAGTGCATCATTTCATTTCGAGTCCGAATAGGTGCATTTAATGCAACCCCGGCATGGTTTTCGGCACAGGAACGAAACTGACCAAAACGAACCAAAACATCACTATAGGGTGCAAACAAGTGGACTGGGTGCGTTCGTTTCATTTATGGACTGAATCGGTGCATCGTTTCCTTCCCAGCCCGTATCGGTGCATTAAATGCAACCCTGACATGGTTTTCGGCACAATAACGAAACTGACCAAAACGAACCAAAACATCACTATTGTGTCCAAAAGAATGTATTTGGTGCGTTTGTTTCTTTTTTGACACTCATCGGTGCATAATTTCGTTTCGAGTCTGAATAGGTGCATTTAATGCAACCCCGGCATGGTTTTTGGCACGGTAACGACTGACCAAAACGAACCAAAACATCACTATTGGGTCCCAAAAAGTGTATTTGGTGCGTTCGTTTCGTTTTTGGCCCGAACCAGTGCATCATTTCGTTTCGAGTCCAAATAGGTGCATTTAATGCAACCCCGGCATGGTTTTCGGCACAGGAACGAAACTGACCAAAACGAACCAAAACATCACTATAGGGTGCAAACAAGTGGACTGGGTGCGTTCGTTTCATTTATGGACTGAATCGGTGCATCGTTTCGTTCCCAGCCCGTATCAGTGCATTAAATGCAACCCTGACATGGTTTTCGGCACAATAACGAAACTGACCAAAACGAACCAAAACATCACTATTGTGTCCAAAAGAGTGTATTTGGTGCGTTTGTTTCTTTTTTGACACTCATCGGTGCATCATTTCGTTTCGAGTCTGAATAGGTGCATAAAATGCAACCCCGGCATGGTTTTTGGCACGGTAACGAAACTGACCAAAACGAACCAAAACATCACTATTGGGTCCCAAAAAGTGTATTTGGTGCGTTCGTTTCATTTTTGGTCCGAACCCGTGCATCGTTTTGTTTCGAGTCCGAATAGGTGCATTTAATGCAACCCCGGCATGGTTTTCGGCACAGGAACAAAACTAACCAAAATGAACCAAAACATCACTATTGGGACCAAAAGAAGTGGATTTGGTGCGTTTGTTTCGTTTCTGTCCCGAATTGGTGCATCATTTTTTTCGGGTCCGAATAGGTGCATTAAGTGCAACCAGGCATGGTTTTTTGCACAGCAACGAAACTGACCAAAACGAACCAAAACATCACTATTGTGTCCAAAAGAGAGGATTTGGTGCGTTCGTTTCTTTTTTGACACGTATCGGTGTATAATTTTGTTTCGAGTCTGAATAGGTGCATTAAATGCAACCCCCGCATTGTTTTCCGCACAGGAACAAAACTGACCAAAACAAACCAAAACATCATTATTAGGACCAAAAAAGTGGATTTGGTGCGTTCATTTCATTTCTGGCCCGAAGTGGTGCATAATTTCGTTTCGAGTCTGAATAGGTGCATTAAATGCAACCCCGGCATGGTTTTTGGCACGGTAACGAAACTGACCAAAACGAACCAAAACATCACTATTGGGTCCCAAAAAGTGTATTTGGTGCGTTCGTTTCGTCTTTGGTCCGAACCCGTGCATCATTTTGTTTCGAGTCCGAATAGGTGCATTTAATGCAACCCCGGCATGGTTTTCGGCACAGGAACAAAACTAACCAAAATGAACCAAAACATCACTATTGGGACCAAAAGAAGTGGATTTGGTGCGTTTGTTTCGTTTCTGTCCCGAATTGGTGCATCATTTTTTTCGTGTCCGAATAGGTGCATTAAGTGCAACCAGGCATGGTTTTTTGCACAGCAACGAAACTGACCAAAACGAACCAAAACATCACTATTGTGTCCAAAAGAGAGGATTTGGTGCGTTCGTTTCTTTTTTGACACGTATCGGTGTATAATTTTGTTTCGAGTCTGAATAGGTGCATTAAATGCAACCCCCGCATTGTTTTCGGCACAGGAACAAAACTGACCAAAAGAAACCAAAACATCATTATTAGGACCAAAAAAGTGGATTTGGTGCGTTCATTTCATTTCTGGCCCGAAGTGGTGCATAATTTCGTTTCGAGTCTGAATAGGTGCATTAAATGCAACCCCGGCATGGTTTTCGGCACAGGTACGAAACTGACCAAAACGAACCAAAACATCATTATAGGGTGCAAACAAGTGGACTGGGTGCGTTCGTTTCATTTATGGACTGAATCGGTGCATCGTTTCGTTCCCAGCCCGTATCGGTGCATTAAATGCAACCCTGACATGGTTTTCGGCACAATAACGAAACTGACCAAAACGAACCAAAACATCACTATTGTGTCCAAAAGAGTGTATTTGGTGCGTTTGTTTCTTTTTTGACACTCATCGGTGCATCATTTCGTTTCGAGTCTGAATAGGTGCATAAAATGCAACCCCGGCATGGTTTTTGGCACGGTAACGAAACTGACCAAAACGAACCAAAACATCACTATTGGGTCCCAAAAAGTGTATTTGGTGCGTTCGTTTCGTTTTTGGTCCGAACCCGTGCATCGTTTTGTTTCGAGTCCGAATAGGTGCATTTAATGCAACCCCGGCATGGTTTTCGGCACAGGAACAAAACTAACCAAAATGAACCAAATCATCACTATTGGGACCAAAAGAAGTGGATTTGGTGCGTTTGTTTCGTTTCTGTCCCGAATTGGTGCATCATTTTTTTCGGGTCCGAATAGGTGCATTAAGTGCAACCAGGCATGGTTTTTTGCACAGCAACGAAACTGACCAAAACGAACCAAAACATCACTATTGTGTCCAAAAGAGAGGATTTGGTGCGTTCGTTTCTTTTTTGACACGTATCGGTGTATAATTTTGTTTCGAGTCTGAATAGGTGCATTAAATGCAACCCCCGCATTGTTTTCCGCACAGGAACAAAACTGACCAAAACAAACCAAAACATCATTATTAGGACCAAAAAAGTGGATTTGGTGCGTTCATTTCATTTCTGGCCCGAAGTGGTGCATAATTTCGTTTCGAGTCTGAATAGGTGCATTAAATGCAACCCCGGCATGGTTTTTGGCACGGTAACGAAACTGACCAAAACGAACCAAAACATCACTATTGGGTCCCAAAAAGTGTATTTGGTGCGTTCGTTTCGTTTTTGGTCCGAACCCGTGCATCATTTTGTTTCGAGTCCGAATAGGTGCATTTAATGCAACCCGGCATGGTTTTCGGCACAGGAACAAAACTAACCAAAATGAACCAAAACATCACTATTGGGACCAAAAGAAGTGGATTTGGTGCGTTTGTTTCGTTTCTGTCCCGAATTGGTGCATCATTTTTTTCGTGTCCGAATAGGTGCATTAAGTGCAACCAGGCATGGTTTTTTGCACAGCAACGAAACTGACCAAAACGAACCAAAACATCACTATTGTGTCCAAAAGAGAGGATTTGGTGCGTTCGTTTCTTTTTTGACACGTATCGGTGTATAATTTTGTTTCGAGTCTGAATAGGTGCATTAAATGCAACCCCCGCATTGTTTTCGGCACAGGAACAAAACTGACCAAAAGAAACCAAAACATCATTATTAGGACCAAAAAAGTGGATTTGGTGCGTTCATTTCATTTCTGGCCCGAAGTGGTGCATAATTTCGTTTCGAGTCTGAATAGGTGCATTAAATGCAACCCCGGCATGGTTTTCGGCACAGGAACGAAACTGACCAAAACGAACCAAAACATCATTATAGGGTGCAAACAAGTGGACTGGGTGCGTTCGTTTCATTTATGGACTGAATCGGTGCATCGTTTCGTTCCCAGCCCGTATCGGTGCATTAAATGCAACCCTGACATGGTTTTCGGCACAATAACGAAACTGACCAAAACGAACCAAAACATCACTATTGTGTCCAAAAGAGTGTATTTGGTGCGTTTGTTTCTTTTTTGACACTCATCGGTGCATCATTTCGTTTCGAGTCTGAATAGGTGCATAAAATGCAACCCCGGCATGGTTTTTGGCACGGTAACGAAACTGACCAAAACGAACCAAAACATCACTATTGGGTCCCAAAAAGTGTATTTGGTGCGTTCGTTTCGTTTTTGGTCCGAACCCGTGCATCGTTTTGTTTCGAGTCCGAATAGGTGCATTTAATGCAACCCCGGCATGGTTTTCGGCACAGGAACAAAACTAACCAAAATGAACCAAAACATCACTATTGGGACCAAAAGAAGTGGATTTGGTGCGTTTGTTTCGTTTCTGTCCCGAATTGGTGCATCATTTTTTTCGGGTCCGAATAGGTGCATTAAGTGCAACCAGGCATGGTTTTTTGCACAGCAACGAAACTGACCAAAACGAACCAAAACATCACTATTGTGTCCAAAAGAGAGGATTTGGTGCGTTCGTTTCTTTTTTGACACGTATCGGTGTATAATTTTGTTTCGAGTCTGAATAGGTGCATTAAATGCAACCCCCGCATTGTTTTCCGCACAGGAACAAAACTGACCAAAACAAACCAAAACATCATTATTAGGACCAAAAAAGTGGATTTGGTGCGTTCATTTCATTTCTGGCCCGAAGTGGTGCATAATTTCGTTTCGAGTCTGAATAGGTGCATTAAATGCAACCCCGGCATGGTTTTTGGCACGGTAACGAAACTGACCAAAACGAACCAAAACATCACTATTGGGTCCCAAAAAGTATATATTGTGCGTTCGTTTCGTTTTTGGCCCGAACCAGTGCATCATTTCATTTCGAGTCCGAATAGGAGCATTTAATGCAACCCCGGCATGGTTTTCAGCACAGGAACGAAACTGACCAAAACGAACCAAAACATCATTATAGGGTGCAAACAAGTGGACTGGGTGCGTTCGTTTTATTTATGGACTGAATCGGTGCATCGTTTCCTTCCCAGCCCGTATCGGTGCATTAAATGCAACCCTGACATGGTTTTCGGCACAATAACGAAACTGACCAAAACGAACCAAAACATCACTATTGTGTCCAAAAGAGTGTATTTGGTGCGTTTGTTTCTTTTTTGACACTCATCGGTGCATAATTTCGTTTTGAGTCTGAATAGGTGCATTTAATGCAACCCCGGCATGGTTTTTGGCACGGTAACGACTGACCAAAACGAACCAAAACATCACTATTGGGTCCCAAAAAGTGTATTTGGTGCGTTCGTTTCGTTTTTGGCCCGAACCAGTGCATCATTTCGTTTCGAGTCCGAATAGGTGCATTTAATGCAACCCCGGCATGGTTTTCGGCACAGGAACGAAACTGACCAAAACGAACCAAAACATCACTATACGGTGCAAACAAGTGGACTGGGTGCGATCGTTTCATTTATGGACTGAATCGGTGCATCGTTTCGTTCCCAGCCCGTATCGGTGCATTAAATGCAACCCTGACATGGTTTTCGGCACAATAACGAAACTGACCAAAACGAACCAAAACATCACTATTGTGTCCAAAAGAGTGTATTTGGTGCGTTTGTTTCTTTTTTGACACTCATCGGTGCATCATTTCGTTTCGAGTCTGAATAGGTGCATAAAATGCAACCCCGGCATGGTTTTTGGCACGGTAACGAAACTGACCAAAACGAACCAAAACATCACTATTGGGTCCCAAAAAGTGTATTTGGTGCGTTCGTTTCGTTTTTGGTCCGAACCCGTGCATCATTTTGTTTCGAGTCCGAATAGGTGCATTTAATGCAACCCCGGCATGGTTTTCGGCACAGGAACAAAACTAACCAAAATGAACCAAAACATCACTATTGGGACCAAAAGAAGTGGATTTGGTGCGTTTGTTTCGTTTCTGTCCCGAATTGGTGCATCATTTTTTTCGGGTCCGAATAGGTGCATTAAGTGCAACCAGGCATGGTTTTTGCACAGCAACGAAACTGACCAAAACGAACCAAAACATCACTATTGTGTCCAAAAGAGAGGATTTGGTGCGTTCGTTTCTTTTTTGACACGTATCGGTGTATAATTTTGTTTCGAGTCTGAATAGGTGCATTAAATGCAACCCCCGCATTGTTTTCGGCACAGGAACAAAACTGACCAAAAGAAACCAAAACATCATTATTAGGACCAAAAAAGTGGATTTGGTGCGTTCATTTCATTTCTGGCCCGAAGTGGTGCATAATTCCGTTTCGAGTCTGAATAGGTGCATTAAATGCAACCCCGGCATGGTTTTCGGCACAGGAACGAAACTGACCAAAACGAACCAAAACATCATTATAGGGTGCAAACAAGTGGACTGGGTGCGTTCGTTTCATTTATGGACTGAATCGGTGCATCGTTTCCTTCCCAGCCCGTATCGGTGCATTAAATGCAACCCTGACATGGTTTTCGGCACAATAACGAAACTGATCAAAACGAACCAAAACATCACTATTGTGTCCAAAAGAGTGTATTTGGTGCGTTTGTTTCTTTTTTGACACTCATCGGTGCATAATTTCGTTTCGAGTCTGAATAGGTGCATTTAATGCAACCCCGGCATGGTTTTTGGCACGGTAACGACTGACCAAAACGAACCAAAACATCACTATTGGGTCCCAAAAAGTGTATTTGGTGCGTTCGTTTCGTTTTTGGCCCGAACCAGTGCATCATTTCGTTTCGAGTCCGAATAGGTGCATTTAATGCAACCCCGGCATGGTTTTCGGCACAGGAACGAAACTGACCAAAACGAACCAAAACATCACTATAGGGTGCAAACAAGTGGACTGGGTGCGTTCGTTTCATTTATGGACTGAATCGGTGCATCGTTTCGTTCCCAGCCCGTATCGGTGCATTAAATGCAACCCTGACATGGTTTTCGGCACAATAACGAAACTGACCAAAACGAACCAAAACATCACTATTGTGTCCAAAAGAGTGTATTTGGTGCGTTTGTTTCTTTTTTGACACTCATCGGTGCATCATTTCGTTTCGAGTCTGAATAGGTGCATAAAATGCAACCCCGGCATGGTTTTTGGCACGGTAACGAAACTGACCAAAACGAACCAAAACATCACTATTGGGTCCCAAAAAGTGTATTTGGTGCGTTCGTTTCGTTTTTGGTCCGAACCCGTGCATCATTTTGTTTCGAGTCCGAATAGGTGCATTTAATGCAACCCCGGCATGGTTTTCGGCACAGGAACAAAACTAACCAAAATGAACCAAAACATCACTATTGGGACCAAAAGAAGTGGATTTGGTGCGTTTGTTTCGTTTCTGTCCCGAATTGGTGCATCATTTTTTTCGGGTCCGAATAGGTGCATTAAGTGCAACCAGGCATGGTTTTTGCACAGCAACGAAACTGACCAAAACGAACCAAAACATCACTATTGTGTCCAAAAGAGAGGATTTGGTGCGTTCGTTTCTTTTTTGACACGTATCGGTGTATAATTTTGTTTCGAGTCTGAATAGGTGCATTAAATGCAACCCCCGCATTGTTTTCGGCACAGGAACAAAACTGACCAAAAGAAACCAAAACATCATTATTAGGACCAAAAAAGTGGATTTGGTGCGTTCATTTCATTTCTGGCCCGAAGTGGTGCATAATTCCGTTTCGAGTCTGAATAGGTGCATTAAATGCAACCCCGGCATGGTTTTCGGCACAGGAACGAAACTGACCAAAACGAACCAAAACATCATTATAGGGTGCAAACAAGTGGACTGGGTGCGTTCGTTTCATTTATGGACTGAATCGGTGCATCGTTTCCTTCCCAGCCCGTATCGGTGCATTAAATGCAACCCTGACATGGTTTTCGGCACAATAACGAAACTGACCAAAACGAACCAAAACATCACTATTGTGTCCAAAAGAGTGTATTTGGTGCGTTTGTTTCTTTTTTGACACTCATCGGTGCATAATTTCGTTTCGAGTCTGAATAGGTGCATTTAATGCAACCCCGGCATGGTTTTTGGCACGGTAACGACTGACCAAAACGAACCAAAACATCACTATTGGGTCCCAAAAAGTGTATTTGGTGCGTTCGTTTCGTTTTTGGCCCGAACCAGTGCATCATTTCGTTTCGAGTCCGAATAGGTGCATTTAATGCAACCCCGGCATGGTTTTTGGCACGGTAACGAAACTGACCAAAACGAACCAAAACATCACTATTGGGTCCCAAAAAGTGTATATTGTGCGTTCGTTTCGTTTTTGGCCCGAACCAGTGCATCATTTCGTTTCGAGTCCGAATAGGTGCATTTAATGCAACCCCGGCATGGTTTTCGGCACAGGAACGAAACTGACCAAAACGAACCAAAACATCACTATAGGGTGAAACAAGTGGACTGGGTGCGTTCGTTTCATTTATGGACTGAATCGGTGCATCGTTTCCTTCCCAGCCCGTATCGGTGCATTAAATGCAACCCTGACATGGTTTTCGGCACAATAACGAAACTGACCAAAACGAACCAAAACATCACTATTGTGTCCAAAAAGAGTGTATTTGGTGCGTTTGTTTCTTTTTTGACACTCATCGGTGCATAATTTCGTTTCGAGTCTGAATAGGTGCATTTAATGCAACCCCGGCATGGTTTTTGGCACGGTAACGAAACTGACCAAAACGAACCAAAACATCACTATTGGGTCCCAAAAAGTGTATTTGGTGTGTTCGTTTCGTTTTTGGTCCGAACCCGTGCATCATTTTGTTTCGAGTCTGAATAGGTGCATTTAATGCAACCCCGGCATGGTTTTCGGCACAGGAACAAAACTAACCAAAATGAACCAAAACATCACTATTGGGACCAAAAGAAGTGGATTTGGTGCGTTTGTTTCGTTTCTGTCCCGAATTGGTGCATCATTTTTTTCGTGTCCGAATAGGTGCATTAAGTGCAACCAGGCATGGTTTTTTGCACAGCAACGAAACTGACCAAAACGAACCAAAACATCACTATTGTGTCCAAAAGAGAGGATTTGGTGCGTTCGTTTCTTTTTTGACACGTATCGGTGTATAATTTTGTTTCGAGTCTGAATAGGTGCATTAAATGCAACCCCCGCATTGTTTTCGGCACAGGAACAAAACTGACCAAAAGAAACCAAAACATCATTATTAGGACCAAAAAAGTGGATTTGGTGCGTTCATTTCATTTCTGGCCCAAAGTGGTGCATAATTTCGTTTCGAGTCTGAATAGGTGCATTAAATGCAACCCCGGCATGGCTTTCGGCACAGGAACGAAACTGACCAAAACGAACCAAAACATCATTATAGGGTGCAAACAAGTGGACTGGGTGCGTTCGTTTCATTTATGGACTGAATCGGTGCATCGTTTCCTTCCCAGCCCGTATCGGTGCATTAAATGCAACCCTGACATGGTTTTCGGCACAATAACGAAACTGACCAAAACGAACCAAAACATCACTATTGTGTCCAAAAGAGTGTATTTGGTGCGTTTGTTTCTTTTTTGACACTCATCGGTGCATAATTTCGTTTCGAGTCTGAATAGGTGCATTTAATGCAACCCCGGCATGGTTTTTGGCACGGTAACGACTGACCAAAACGAACCAAAACATCACTATTGGGTCCCAAAAAGTGTATTTGGTGCGTTCGTTTCGTTTTTGGCCCGAACCAGTGCATCATTTCGTTTCGAGTCCGAATAGGTGCATTTAATGCAACCCCGGCATGGTTTTCGGCACAGGAACGAAACTGACCAAAACGAACCAAAACATCACTATAGGGTGCAAACAAGTGGACTGGGTGCGTTCGTTTCATTTATGGACTGAATCGGTGCATCGTTTCGTTCCCAGCCCGTATCGGTGCATTAAATGCAACCCTGACATGGTTTTCGGCACAATAACGAAACTGACCAAAACGAACCAAAACATCACTATTGTGTCCAAAAGAGTGTATTTGGTGCGTTTGTTTCTTTTTTGACACTCATCGGTGCATCATTTCGTTTCGAGTCTGAATAGGTGCATAAAATGCAACCCCGGCATGGTTTTTGGCACGGTAACGAAACTGACCAAACCGAACCAAAACATCACTATTGGGTCCCAAAAAGTGTATTTGGTGCGTTCGTTTCGTTTTTGGTCCGAACCCGTGCATCATTTTGTTTCGAGTCCGAATAGGTGCATTTAATGCAACCCCGGCATGGTTTTCGGCACAGGAACAAAACTAACCAAAATGAACCAAAACATCACTATTGGGACCAAAAGAAGTGGATTTGGTGCGTTTGTTTCGTTTCTGTCCCGAATTGGTGCATCATTTTTTTCGGGTCCGAATAGGTGCATTAAGTGCAACCAGGCATGGTTTTTTGCACAGCAACGAAACTGACCAAAACGAACCAAAACATCACTATTGTGTCCAAAAGAGAGGATTTGGTGCGTTCGTTTCTTTTTTGACACGTATCGGTGTATAATTTTGTTTCGAGTCTGAATAGGTGCATTAAATGCAACCCCCGCATTGTTTTCGGCACAGGAACAAAACTGACCAAAAGAAACCAAAACATCATTATTAGGACCAAAAAAGTGGATTTGGTGCGTTCATTTCATTTCTGGCCCGAAGTGGTGCATAATTTCGTTTCGAGTCTGAATAGGTGCATTAAATGCAACCCCGGCATGGCTTTCGGCACAGGAACGAAACTGACCAAAACGAACCAAAACATCATTATAGGGTGCAAACAAGTGGACTGGGTGCGTTCGTTTCATTTATGGACTGAATCGGTGCATCGTTTCCTTCCCAGCCCGTATCGGTGCATTAAATGCAACCCTGACATGGTTTTCGGCACAATAACGAAACTGACCAAATCGAACCAAAACATCACTATTGTGTCCAAAAGAGTGTATTTGGTGCGTTTGTTTCTTTTTTGACACTCATCGGTGCATAATTTCGTTTCGAGTCTGAATAGGTGCATTTAATGCAACCCCGGCATGGTTTTTGGCACGGTAACGACTGACCAAAACGAACCAAAACATCACTATAGGGTGCAAACAAGTGGACTGGGTGCGTTCGTTTCATTTATGGACTGAATCGGTGCATCGTTTCGTTCCCAGCCCGTATCGGTGCATTAAATGCAACCCTGACATGGTTTTCGGCACAATAACGAAACTGACCAAAACGAACCAAAACATCACTATTGTGTCCAAAAGAGTGTATTTGGTGCGTTTGTTTCTTTTTTGACACTCATCGGTGCATCATTTCGTTTCGAGTCTGAATAGGTGCATAAAATGCAACCCCGGCATGGTTTTTGGCACGGTAACGAAACTGACCAAAACGAACCAAAACATCACTATTGGGTCCCAAAAAGTGTATTTGGTGCGTTCGTTTCGTTTTTGGTCCGAACCCGTGCATCATTTTGTTTCGAGTCCGAATAGGTGCATTTAATGCAACCCCGGCATGGTTTTCGGCACAGGAACAAAACTAACCAAAATGAACCAAAACATCACTATTGGGACCAAAAGAAGTGGATTTGGTGCGTTTGTTTCGTTTCTGTCCCGAATTGGTGCATCATTTTTTTCGGGTCCGAATAGGTGCATTAAGTGCAACCATGCATGGTTTTTTGCACAGCAACGAAACTGACCAAAACGAACCAAAACATCACTATTGTGTCCAAAAGAGAGGATTTGGTGCGTTCGTTTCTTTTTTGACACGTATCGGTGTATAATTTTGTTTCGAGTCTGAATAGGTGCATTAAATGCAACCCCGGCATTGTTTTCGGCACAGGAACAAAACTGACCAAAAGAAACCAAAACATCATTATTAGGACCAAAAAAGTGGATTTGGTGCGTTCATTTCATTTCTGGCCCGAAGTGGTGCATAATTTCGTTTCGAGTCTGAATAGGTGCATTAAATGCAACCCTGGCATGGTTTTTGGCACGGTAACGAAACTGACCAAAACGAACCAAAACATCACTATTGGGTCCCAAAAAGTGTATATTGTGCGTTCGTTTCGTTTTTGGCCCGAACCAGTGCATCATTTCGTTTCGAGTCCGAATAGGTGCATTTAATGCAACCCCGGCATGGTTTTCGGCACAGGAACGAAACTGACCAAAACGAACCAAAACATCACTATAGGGTGAAACAAGTGGACTGGGTGCGTTCGTTTCATTTATGGACTGAATCGGTGCATCGTTTCCTTCCCAGCCCGTATCGGTGCATTAAATGCAACCCTGACATGGTTTTCGGCACAATAACGAAACTGACCAAAACGAACCAAAACATCACTATTGTGTCCAAAAAGAGTGTATTTGGTGCGTTTGTTTCTTTTTTGACACTCATCGGTGCATAATTTCGTTTCGAGTCTGAATAGGTGCATTTAATGCAACCCCGGCATGGTTTTTGGCACGGTAACGAAACTGACCAAAACGAACCAAAACATCACTATTGGGTCCCAAAAAGTGTATTTGGTGCGTTCGTTTCGTTTTTGGCCCGAACCAGTGCATCATTTCGTTTCGAGTCCGAATAGGTGCATTTAATGCAACCCCGGCATGGTTTTCGGCACAGGAACGAAACTGACCAAAACGAACCAAAACATCACTATAGGGTGCAAACAAGTGGACTGGGTGCGTTCGTTTCATTTATGGACTGAATCGGTGCATCGTTTCGTTCCCAGCCCGTATCGGTGCATTAAATGCAACCCTGACATGGTTTTCGGCACAATAACGAAACTGACCAAAACGAACCAAAACATCACTATTGTGTCCAAAGGAGTGTATTTGGTGCGTTTGTTTCTTTTTTGACACTCATCGGTGCATCATTTCGTTTCGAGTCTGAATAGGTGCATTTAATGCAACCCCGGCATGGTTTTCGGCACAGGAACAAAACTAACCAAAACGAACCAAAACATCACTATTGGGATCAAAAGAAGTGGATTTGGTGCGTTTGTTTCGTGCAACCAGGCATGGTTTTTTGCACAGTAACGAAATTGACCAATACGAACCAAAACATCACTATTGGGTCCAAAAAACTAGATTAGGTCTGTTCGTTTCTTTTCTGACCCGAATCGGTGCATCATTTCGTTCCCGGCCCGAGTCGGTGCATTAAATGCAACCCAAGCATGCTTTTCGGCACAGTAATGAAACTGACCAAAACGAACCTAAACGTCACTATAGGGTGCAAACAAGTGGACTGGGTGCGTTCGTTTCATTTATGGACTGAATCGGTGCATCGTTTCGTTCCTGGCCCGTATCGGTGCATTAAATGCAACCCCGACATGGTTTTCGGCACAGTAACAAAACTGACCAAAACATCACTATTGTGTCCAAAAGAGTGTATTTGGTGCGTTTGTTTCTTTTTTGACACTCATCGGTGCATAATTTCGTTTCTAGTCTGAATAGGTGCATTAAATGCAACCCCCGCATGGTTTTCGGCACAGGAACAAAACTGACCAAAACAAACCAAAACATCATTATTAGGACCAAAAAAGTGGATTTGGTGCGTACATTTCGTTTCTGGCCCGAAGTGGTGCATCATTTCGTTTCGAGTCTGAATAGGTGCATTAAATGCAACCCCGGCATGGTTTTTGGCACGGTAACGAAACTGACCAAAACGAACCAAAACATCACTATTGGGTCCCAAAAAGTGAATTTGGTGCGTTCGTTTCATTTTTGGTCCGAACCAGTGCATCATTTCGTTTCGAGTCCGAATAGGTGCATTTAATGCAACCCCGGCATGGTTTTCGGCACAGGAACAAAACTAACCAAAACGAACCAAAACATCACTATTGGGACCAAAAGAAGTGGAGTTGGTGCGTCTGTTTCGTTACTGGCCCGAATTGGTGCATCATTTTTTTCGGGTCTGAATAGGTGCATTAAGTGCAACCAGGCATGGTTTTTTGCACAGCAACGAAACTGACCAATACGAACCAAAACATCACTATTGTGTCCAAAAGAGTGTATTTGGTGCGTTTGTTTCTTTTTTGACACTCATCGGTGCATAATTTCGTTTCGAGTCTGAATAGGTGCATTAAATGCAACCCCCGCATGGTTTTTGGCACGGTAACGAAACTGACCCAAATGAACCAAAACATCACTATAGGGTGCAAACAAGTGGACTGGGTGCGTTCGTTTCATTTATGGACTGAATCGGTGCATCGTTTCGTTCCCGGCCCGTATCGGTGCATTAAATGCAACCCCGACATGGTTTTCGACACAGTAACGAAACTGACCAAAACGAACCAAAACATCACTATTGTGTCCAAAAGAGTGTATTTGGTGCGTTTGTGTCTGTTTTGACACTCATCAGTGCATAATTTCGTTTCGAGTTTGAATAGGTGCATTAAATGCAACCCCCGCATGGTTTTCGGCACACGAACAAAACTGACCAAAACAAACCAAAACATCATTATTAGGACCAAAAAAGTGGATTTGGTGCGTTCATTTCGTTTCTGGCCCGAAGTGGTGCATCATTTCGTTTCGAGTCTGAATAGGTGCATTAAATGCAACCCCGACATGGTTTTTGGCACGGTAACGAAACTGACCAAAACGAACCAAAACATCACTATTGGGTCCCAAAAAGTGTATTTGGTGCGTTCGTTTCGTTTTTGGCCCGAAGTGGTGCATAATTTCGTTTCGAGTCTGAATAGGTGCATTAAATGCAACCCCGGCATGGTTTTTGGCACGGTAACGAAACTGACCAAAACGAACCAAAACATCACTATTGGGTCCCAAAAAGTATATATTGTGCGTTCGTTTCGTTTTTGGCCCGAACCAGTGCATCATTTCATTTCGAGTCCGAATAGGAGCATTTAATGCAACCCCGGCATGGTTTTCGGCACAGGAACAAAACTGACCAAAACAAACCAAAACATCATTATTAGGACCAAAAAAGTGGATTTGGTGCGTTCATTTCGTTTCTGGCCCGAAGTGGTGCATCATTTCGTTTCGAGTCTGAATAGGTGCATAAAATGCAACCCCGGCATGGTTTTTGGCACGGTAACGAAACTGACCAAAACGAACCAAAACATCACTATTGGGTCCCAAAAAGTGTATTTGGTGCGTTCGTTTCGTTTTTGGTCCGAACCAGTGCATCATTTCGTTTCGAGTCCGAATAGGTGCATTTAATGCAACCCCGGCATGGTTTTTGGCACATGAACAAAACTAACCAAAACAAACCAAAACATCACTATTGGGACCAAAAGAAGTGGATTTGGTGCGTTTGTTTCGTTTCTGGCCCGAATTGGTGCATCATTTTTTTCGGGTCCGAATAGGTGCATTAAGTGCAACCAGGCATGGTTTTTTGCACAGAAACGAAATTGACCAATACGAACCAAAACATCACTATTGGGTCCAAAAACTAGATTAGGTCTGTTCATTTCTTTTCTGACCCGAATCGGTGCATCATATCGTTTCCAGCCCGAGTCGGTGCATTAAATGCAACCCAAGCATGCTTTTCGGCACAGTAATGAAACTGACCAAAACGAACCAAAACATCACTATAGGGTGCAAACAAGTGGACTGGGTGCGTTCGTTTCATTTATGGACTGAATCAGTGCATCGTTTCGTTCCCAGCCCGTATCGGTGGATTAAATGCAACCCCGACATGGTTTTCGGCACAGTAACAAAACTGACCAAAACGAACCAAAACATCACTATTGTGTCCAAAAAAGTGTATTTGGTGCGTTTGTTTCTTTTTTGACACTCATCGGTGTATAATTTCGTTTCGAGTCTGAATAGGTGCATTAAATGCAACCCCCGCATGGTTTTCGGCACAGGAACAAAACTGACCAAAACAAACCAAAACATCATTATTAGGACCAAAAAAGTGGATTTGGTGCGTTCATTTCGTTTCTGGCCCGAAGTGGTGCATCATTTCGTTTTGAGTCTGAATAGGTGCATAAAATGCAACCCCGGCATGGTTTTTGGCACGGTAACGAAACTGACCAAAACGAACCAAAACATCACTATTGGGTCCCAAAAAGTGTATTTGGTGCGTTCGTTTCGTTTTTGGTCCGAACCAGTGCATCATTTCGTTTCGAGTCCGAATAGGTGCATTTAATGCAACCCCGGCATGGTTTTTGGCACATGAACAAAACTAACCAAAACGAACCAAAACATCACTATTGGGAACAAAAGAAGTGGATTTGGTGCGTTTGTTTCATTTCTGGCCCGAATTGGTGCATCATTTTTTTCGGGTCCGAATAGGTGCTTTAAGTGCAACCAGGCATGGTTTTTTGCACAGCAACGAAATTGACCAATACGAACCAAAACATCACTATTGGGTCCAAAAACTAGATTAGGTCTGTTCATTTCTTTTCTGACCCGAATCGGTGCATCATATCGTTTCCAGCCCGAGTCGGTGCATTAAATGCAACCCAAGCATGCTTTTCGGCACAGTAATGAAACTGACCAAAACGAACCAAAACATCACTATAGGGTGCAAACAAGTGGACTGGGTGCGTTCGTTTCATTTATGGACTGAATCAGTGCATCGTTTCGTTCCCAGCCCGTATCGGTGCATTAAATGCAACCCCGACATGGTTTTCGGCACAGTAACAAAACTGACCAAAACGAACCAAAACATCACTATTGTGTCCAAAAAAGTGTATTTGGTGCGTTTGTTTCTTTTTTGACACTCATCGGTGTATAATTTCGTTTCGAGTCTGAATAGGTGCATTAAATGCAACCCCCGCATGGTTTTCGGCACAGGAACAAAACTGACCAAAACAAACCAAAACATCATTATTAGGACCAAAAAAGTGGATTTGGTGCGTTCATTTCGTTTCTGGCCCGAAGTGGTGCATCATTTCGTTTCGAGTCTGAATAGGTGCATTAAATGCAACCCCGACATGGTTTTTGGCACGGTAACGAAACTGACCAAAACGAACCAAAACATCACTATTGGGTCCCAAAAAGTGTATTTGGTGCGTTCGTTTCGTTTTTGGCCCGAACCAGTGCATCATTTCGTTTCGAGTCCAAATAGGTGCATTTAATGCAACCCCGGCATGGTTTTCGGCACAGGAACGAAACTGACCAAAACGAACCAAAACATCACTATTGTGTCTAAAAGAGTGTATTTGGTGCGTTTGTTTCTTTTTTGACACTCATCGGTGCATCATTTCGTTTCGAGTCTGAATAGGTGCATTTAATGCAACCCCGGCATGGTTTTCGGCACAGGAACAAAACTAACCAAAAACGAACCAAAACATCACTATTGGGATCAAAAGAAGTGGATTTGGTGCGTTTGTTTCGTTTCTGGCCCGAATTAGTGCATCATTTTTTTCGGGTCCGAATAGGTGCATTAAGTGCAACCAGGCATGGTTTTTTGCACAGTAACGAAATTGACCAATACAAACCAAAACATCACTATTGGGTCCAAAAAACTAGATTAGGTCTGTTCGTTTCTTTTCTGACCCGAATCGGTGCATCATTTCGTTTCCGGCCCGAGTCGGTGCATTAAATGCAACCCAAGCATGCTTTTCGGCACAGTAATGAAACTGATCAAAACGAACCAAAACATCACTATAGGGTGCAAACAAGTGGACTGGGTGCATTCGTTTCATTTATGTACTGAATCGGTGCATCGTTTCGTTCCCGGCCCGTATCGGTGCATTAAATGCAACCCCGACATGGTTTTCGGCACAGTAACAAAACTGACCAAAACAAACCAAAACATCACTATTGTGTCCAAAAAAGTGTATTTGGTGCGTTTGTTTCTTTTTTGACACTCATCGGTGTATAATTTCGTTTCGAGTCTGAATAGGTGCATTAAATGCAACCCCCGCATGGTTTTCGGCACAGGAACAAAACTGACCAAAACAAACCAAAACATCATTATTAGGACCAAAAAAGTGGATTTGGTGCGTTCATTTCGTTTCTGGCCCGAAGTGGTGCATCATTTCGTTTCGAGTCTGAATAGGTGCATAAAATGCAACCCCGGCATGGTTTTTGGCACGGTAACGAAACTGACCAAAACGAACCAAAACATCACTATTGGGTCCCAAAAAGTGTATTTGGTGCGTTCGTTTCGTTTTTGGTCCGAACCAGTGCATCATTTCGTTTCGAGTCCGAATAGGTGCATTTAATGCAACCCCGGCATGGTTTTTGGCACATGAACAAAACTAACCAAAACAAACCAAAACATCACTATTGGGACCAAAAGAAGTGGATTTGGTGCGTTTGTTTCGTTTCTGGCCCGAATTGGTGCATCATTTTTTTCGGGTCCGAATAGGTGCATTAAGTGCAACCAGGCATGGTTTTTTGCACAGTAACGAAATTGACCAATACGAACCAAAACATCACTATTGGGTCCAAAAACTAGATTAGGTCTGTTCATTTCTTTTCTGACCCGAATCGGTGCATCATATCGTTTCCAGCCCGAGTCGGTGCATTAAAAGCAACCCAAGCATGCTTTTCGGCACAGTAATGAAACTGACCAAAACGAACCAAAACATCACTATAGGGTGCAAACTAGTGGACTGGGTGCGTTCGTTTCATTTATGGACTGAATCAGTGCATCGTTTCGTTCCCAGCCCGTATCGGTGCATTAAATGCAACCCCGACATGGTTTTCGGCACAGTAACAAAACTGACCAAAACGAACCAAAACATCACTATTGTGTCCAAAAAAGTGTATTTGGTGCGTTTGTTTCTTTTTTGACACTCATCGGTGTATAATTTCGTTTCGAGTCTGAATAGGTGCATTAAATGCAACCCCCGCATGGTTTTCGGCACAGGAACAAAACTGACCAAAACAAACCAAAACATCATTATTAGGACCAAAAAAGTGGATTTGGTGCGTTCATTTCGTTTCTGGCCCGAAGTGGTGCATCATTTCGTTTTGAGTCTGAATAGGTGCATAAAATGCAACCCCGGCATGGTTTTTGGCACGGTAACGAAACTGACCAAAACGAACCAAAACATCACTATTGGGTCCCAAAAAGTGTATTTGGTGCGTTCGTTTCGTTTTTGGTCCGAACCAGTGCATCATTTCGTTTCGAGTCCGAATAGGTGCATTTAATGCAACCCCGGCATGGTTTTTGGCACATGAACAAAACTAACCAAAACGAACCAAAACATCACTATTGGGACCAAAAGAAGTGGATTTGGTGCGTTTGTTTCGTTTCTGGCCCGAATTGGTGCATCATTTTTTTCGGGTCCGAATAGGTGCATTAAGTGCAACCAGGCATGGTTTTTTGCACAGCAACGAAATTGACCAATACGAACCAAAACATCACTATTGGGTCCAAAAACTAGATTAGGTCTGTTCATTTCTTTTCTGACCCGAATCGGTGCATCATATCGTTTCCAGCCCGAGTCGGTGCATTAAATGCAACCCAAGCATGCTTTTCGGCACAGTAATGAAACTGACCAAAACGAACCAAAACATCACTATAGGGTGCAAACAAGTGGACTGGGTGCGTTCGTTTCATTTATGGACTGAATCAGTGCATCGTTTCGTTCCCAGCCCGTATCGGTGCATTAAATGCAACCCCGACATGGTTTTCGGCACAGTAACAAAACTGACCAAAACAAACCAAAACATCACTATTGTGTCCAAAAAAGTGTATTTGGTGCGTTTGTTTCTTTTTTGACACTCATCGGTGTATAATTTCGTTTCGAGTCTGAATAGGTGCATTAAATGCAACCCCCGCATGGTTTTCGGCACAGGAACAAAACTGACCAAAACAAACCAAAACATCATTATTAGGACCAAAAAAGTGGATTTGGTGCGTTTGTTTCTTTTTTGACACTCATCGGTGTATAATTTCGTTTCGAGTCTGAATAGGTGCATTAAATGCAACCCCCGCATGGTTTTCGGCACCGGAACAAAACTGACCAAAACAAACCAAAACATCATTATTAGGACCAAAAAAGTGGATTTGGTGCGTTCATTTCGTTTCTGGCCCGAAGTGGTGCATCATTTCGTTTCGAGTCTGAATAGGTGCATTAAATGCAACCCCGACATGGTTTTTGGCACGGTAACGAAACTGACCAAAACGAACCAAAACATCACTATTGGGTCCCAAAAAGTGTATTTGGTGCGTTCGTTTCGTTTTTGGCCCGAACCAGTGCATCATTTCGTTTCGAGTCCAAATAGGTGCATTTAATGTAACCCCGGCATGGTTTTCGGCACAGGAACGAAACTGACCAAAACGAACCAAAACATCACTATTGTGTCTAAAAGAGTGTATTTGGTGCGTTTGTTTCTTTTTTGACACTCATCGGTGCATCATTTCGTTTCGAGTCTGAATAGGTGCATTTAATGCAACCCCGGCATGGTTTTCGGCACAGGAACAAAACTAACCAAAAACGAACCAAAACATCACTATTGGGATCAAAAGAAGTGGATTTGGTGCGTTTGTTTCGTTTCTGGCCCGAATTAGTGCATCATTTTTTTCGGGTCCGAATAGGTGCATTAAGTGCAACCAGGCATGGTTTTTTGCACAGTAACGAAATTGACCAATACAAACAAAAACATCACTATTGGGTCCAAAAAACTAGATTAGGTCTGTTCGTTTCTTTTCTGACCCGAATCGGTGCATCATTTCGTTTCCGGCCCGAGTCGGTGCATTAAATGCAACCCAAGCATGCTTTTCGGCACAGTAATGAAACTGATCAAAACGAACCAAAACATCACTATAGGGTGCAAACAAGTGGACTGGGTGCATTCGTTTCATTTATGTACTGAATCGGTGCATCGTTTCGTTCCCGGCCCGTATCGGTGCATTAAATGCAACCCCGACATGGTTTTCGGCACAGTAACAAAACTGACCAAAACGAACCAAAACATCACTATTGTGTCCAAAAAAGTGTATTTGGTGCGTTTGTTTCTTTTTTGACACTCATCGGTGTATAATTTCGTTTCGAGTCTGAATAGGTGCATTAAATGCAACCCCCGCATGGTTTTCGGCACAGGAACAAAACTGACCAAAACAAACCAAAACATCATTATTAGGACCAAAAAAGTGGATTTGGTGCGTTCATTTCGTTTCTGTCCCGAAGTGGTGCATCATTTCGTTTCGAGTCTGAATAGGTGCATAAAATGCAACCCCGGCATGGTTTTTGGCACGGTAACGAAACTGACCAAAACGAACCAAAACATCACTATTGGGTCCCAAAAAGTGTATTTGGTGCGTTCGTTTCGTTTTTGGTCCGAACCAGTGCATCATTTCGTTTCGAGTCCGAATAGGTGCATTTAATGCAACCCCGGCATGGTTTTTGGCACATGAACAAAACTAACCAAAACGAACCAAAACATCACTATTGGGACCAAAAGAAGTGGATTTGGTGCATTTGTTTCGTTTCTGGCCCGAATTGGTGCATCATTTTTTTCGGGTCCGAATAGGTGCATTAAGTGCAACCAGGCATGGTTTTTTGCACAGCAACGAAATTGACCAATACGAACCAAAACAACACTATTGGGTCCAAAAACTAGATTAGGTCTGTTCATTTCTTTTCTGACCCGAATCGGTGCATCATATCGTTTCCAGCCCGAGTCGGTGCATTAAATGCAACCCAAGCATGCTTTTCGGCACAGTAATGAAACTGACCAAAACGAACCAAAACATCACTATAGGGTGCAAACAAGTGGACTGGGTGCGTTCGTTTCATTTATGGACTGAATCAGTGCATCGTTTCGTTCCCAGCCCGTATCGGTGCATTAAATGCAACCCCGACATGGTTTTCGGCACAATAACAAAACTGACCAAAACGAACCAAAACATCACTATTGTGTCCAAAAAAGTGTATTTGGTGCGTTTGTTTCTTTTTTGACACTCATCGGTGTATAATTTCGTTTCGAGTCTGAATAGGTGCATTAAATGCAACCCCCGCATGGTTTTCGGCACAGGAACAAAACTGACCAAAACAAACCAAAACATCATTATTAGGACCAAAAAAGTGGATTTGGTGCGTTCATTTCGTTTCTGGCCCAAAGTGGTGCATCATTTCGTTTCGAGTCTGAATAGGTGCATTAAATGCAACCCCGACATGGTTTTTGGCACGGTAACGAAACTGACCAAAACGAACCAAAACATCACTATTGGGTCCCAAAAAGTGTATTTGGTGCGTTCGTTTCGTTTTTGGCCCGAACCAGTGCATCATTTCGTTTCGAGTCCAAATAGGTGCATTTAATGCAACCCCGGCATGGTTTTCGGCACAGGAACGAAACTGACCAAAACGAACCAAAACATCACTATTGTGTCTAAAAGAGTGTATTTGGTGCGTTTGTTTCTTTTTTGACACTCATCGGTGCATCATTTCATTTCGAGTCTGAATAGGTGCATTTAATGCAACCCCGGCATGGTTTTCGGCACAGGAACAAAACTAACAAAAAACGAACCAAAACATCACTATTGGGATCAAAAGAAGTGGATTTGGTGCGTTTGTTTCGTTTCTGGCCCGAATTAGTGCATCATTTTTTTCGGGTCCGAATAGGTGCATTAAGTGCAACCAGGCATGGTTTTTTGCACAGTAATGAAATTGACCAATACAAACCAAAACATCACTATTGGGTCCAAAAAACTAGATTAGGTCTGTTCGTTTCTTTTCTGACCCGAATCGGTGCATCATTTCGTTTCCGGCCCGAGTCGGTGCATTAAATGCAACCCAAGCATGCTTTTCGGCACAGTAATGAAACTGATCAAAACGAACCAAAACATCACTATAGGGTGCAAACAAGTGGACTGGGTGCATTCGTTTCATTTATGTACTGAATCGGTGCATCGTTTCGTTCCCGGCCCGTATCGGTGCATTAAATGCAACCCCGACATGGTTTTCGGCACAGTAACAAAACTGACCAAAACGAACCAAAACATCACTATTGTGTCCAAAAAAGTGTATTTGGTGCGTTTGTTTCTTTTTTGACACTCATCGGTGTATAATTTCGTTTCGAGTCTGAATAGGTGCATTAAATGCAACCCCCGCATGGTTTTCGGCACAGGAACAAAACTGACCAAAACAAACCAAAACATCATTATTAGGACCAAAAAAGTGGATTTGGTGCGTTCATTTCGTTTCTGGCCCGAAGTGGTGCATCATTTCGTTTCGAGTCTGAATAGGTGCATAAAATGCAACCCCGGCATGGTTTTTGGCACGGTAACGAAACTGACCAAAACGAACCAAAACATCACTATTGGGTCCCAAAAAGTGTATTTGGTGCGTTCGTTTCGTTTTTGGTCCGAACCAGTGCATCATTTCGTTTCGAGTCCGAATAGGTGCATTTAATGCAACCCCGGCATGGTTTTTGGCACATTAACAAAACTAACCAAAACGAACCAAAACATCAGTATTGGGACCAAAAGAAGTGGATTTGGCGCGTTTGTTTCGTTTCTGGCCCGAACTGGTGCATCATTTTTTTCGGGTCCGAATAGGTGCATTAAGTGCAACCAGGCATGGTTTTTTGCACAGTAACGAAATTGACCAATACGAACCAAAACATCACTATTGGGTCCAAAAACTAGATTAGGTCTGTTCATTTCTTTTCTGACCCGAATCGGTGCATCATATCGTTTCCAGCCCGAGTCGGTGCATTAAATGCAACCCAAGCATGCTTTTCGGCACAGTAATGAAACTGACCAAAACGAACCAAAACATCACTATAGGGTGCAAACAAGTGGACTGGGTGCGTTCGTTTCATTTATGGACTGAATCAGTGCATCGTTTCGTTCCCAGCCCGTATCGGTGCATTAAATGCAACCCCGACATGGTTTTCGGCACAGTAACAAAACTGACCAAAACGAACCAAAACATCACTATTGTGTCCAAAAAAGTGTATTTGGTGCGTTTGTTTCTTTTTTGACACTCATCGGTGTATAATTTCGTTTCGAGTCTGAATAGGTGCATTAAATGCAACCCCCGCATGGTTTTCGGCACAGGAACAAAACTGACCAAAACAAACCAAAACATCATTATTAGGACCAAAAAAGTGGATTTGGTGCGTTCATTTCGTTTCTGGCCCGAAGTGGTGCATCATTTCGTTTCGAGTCTGAATAGGTGCATAAAATGCAACCCCGGCATGGTTTTTGGCACGGTAACGAAACTGACCAAAACGAACCAAAACATCACTATTGGGTCCCAAAAAGTGTATTTGGTGCGTTCGTTTCGTTTTTGGTCCGAACCAGTGCATCATTTCGTTTCGAGTCCGAATAGGTGCATTTAATGCAACCCCGGCATGGTTTTTGGCACATGAACAAAACTAACCAAAACGAACCAAAACATCACTATTGGGACCAAAAGAAGTGGATTTGGTGCGTTTGTTTCGTTTCTGGCCCGAATTGGTGCATCATTTTTTTCGGGTCCGAATAGGTGCATGAAGTGCAACCAGGCATGGTTTTTTGCACAGCAACGAAATTGACCAATACGAACCAAAACATCACTATGGGGTCCAAAAACTAGATTAGGTCTGTTCATTTCTTTTCTGACCCGAATCGGTGCATCATATCGTTTCCAGCCCGAGTCGGTGCATTAAATGCAACCCAAGCATGCTTTTCGGCACAGTAATGAAACTGACCAAAACGAACCAAAACATCACTATAGGGTGCAAACAAGTGGACTGGGTGCGTTCGTTTCATTTATGGACTGAATCAGTGCATCGTTTCGTTCCCAGCCCGTATCGGTGCATTAAATGCAACCCCGACATGGTTTTCGGCACAGTAACAAAACTGACCAAAACGAACCAAAACATCACTATTGTGTCCAAAAAAGTGTATTTGGTGCGTTTGTTTCTTTTTTGACACTCATCGGTGTATAATTTCGTTTCGAGTCTGAATAGGTGCATTAAATGCAACCCCCGCATGGTTTTCGGCACAGGAACAAAACTGACCAAAACAAACCAAAACATCATTATTAGGACCAAAAAAGTGGATTTGGTGCGTTTGTTTCTTTTTTGACACTCATCGGTGTATAATTTCGTTTCGAGTCTGAATAGGTGCATTAAATGCAACCCCCGCATGGTTTTCGGCACCGGAACAAAACTGACCAAAACAAACCAAAACATCATTATTAGGACCAAAAAAGTGGATTTGGTGCGTTCATTTCGTTTCTGGCCCGAAGTGGTGCATCATTTCGTTTCGAGTCTGAATAGGTGCATTAAATGCAACCCCGACATGGTTTTTGGCACGGTAACGAAACTGACCAAAACGAACCAAAACATCACTATTGGGTCCCAAAAAGTGTATTTGGTGCGTTCGTTTCGTTTTTGGCCCGAACCAGTGCATCATTTCGTTTCGAGTCCAAATAGGTGCATTTAATGTAACCCCGGCATGGTTTTCGGCACAGGAACGAAACTGACCAAAACGAACCAAAACATCACTATTGTGTCTAAAAGAGTGTATTTGGTGCGTTTGTTTCTTTTTTGACACTCATCGGTGCATCATTTCGTTTCGAGTCTGAATAGGTGCATTTAATGCAACCCCGGCATGGTTTTCGGCACAGGAACAAAACTAACCAAAAACGAACCAAAACATCACTATTGGGATCAAAAGAAGTGGATTTGGTGCGTTTGTTTCGTTTCTGGCCCGAATTAGTGCATCATTTTTTTCGGGTCCGAATAGCTGCATTAAGTGCAACCAGGCATGGTTTTTTGCACAGTAACGAAATTGACCAATACAAACCAAAACATCACTATTGGGTCCAAAAAACTAGATTAGGTCTGTTCGTTTCTTTTCTGACCCGAATCGGTGCATCATTTCGTTTCCGGCCCGAGTCGGTGCATTAAATGCAACCCAAGCATGCTTTTCGGCACAGTAATGAAACTGATCAAAACGAACCAAAACATCACTATAGGGTGCAAACAAGTGGACTGGGTGCATTCGTTTCATTTATGTACTGAATCGGTGCATCGTTTCGTTCCCGGCCCGTATCGGTGCATTAAATGCAACCCCGACATGGTTTTCGGCACAGTAACAAAACTGACCAAAACAAACCAAAACATCACTATTGTGTCCAAAAAAGTGTATTTGGTGCGTTTGTTTCTTTTTTGACACTCATCGGTGTATAATTTCGTTTCGAGTCTGAATAGGTGCATTAAATGCAACCCCCGCATGGTTTTCGGCACAGGAACAAAACTGACCAAAACAAACCAAAACATCATTATTAGGACCAAAAAAGTGGATTTGGTGCGTTCATTTCGTTTCTGGCCCGAAGTGGTGCATCATTTCGTTTCGAGTCTGAATAGGTGCATAAAATGCAACCCCGGCATGGTTTTTGGCACGGTAACGAAACTGACCAAAATGAACCAAAACATCACTATTGGGTCCCAAAAAGTGTATTTGGTGCGTTCGTTTCGTTTTTGGTCCGAACAAGTGCATCATTTCGTTTCGAGTCCGAATAGGTGCATTTAATGCAACCCCGGCATGGTTTTTGGCACATGAACAAAACTAACCAAAACGAACCAAAACATCACTATTGGGACCAAAAGAAGTGGATTTGGTGCGTTTGTTTCGTTTCTGGCCCGAATTGGTGCATCATTTTTTTCGGGTGCGAATAGGTGCATTAAGTGCAACCAGGCATGGTTTTTTGCACAGCAACGAAATTGACCAATACAAACCAAAACATCACTATGGGGTCCAAAAACTAGATTAGGTCTGTTCATTTCTTTTCTGACCCGAATCGGTGCATCATATTGTTTCCAGCCCGAGTCGGTGCATTAAATGCAACCCAAGCATGCTTTTCGGCACAGTAATGAAACTGACCAAAACGAACCAAAACATCACTATAGGGTGCAAACAAGTGGACTGGGTGCGTTCGTTTCATTTATGGACTGAATCAGTGCATCGTTTCGTTCCCAGCCCGTATCGGTGCATTAAATGCAACCCCGACATGGTTTTCGGCACAGTAACAAAACTGACCAAAACGAACCAAAACATCACTATTGTGTCCAAAAAAGTGTATTTGGTGCGTTTGTTTCTTTTTTGACACTCATCGGTGTATAATTTCGTTTCGAGTCTGAATAGGTGCATTAAATGCAACCCCCGCATGGTTTTCGGCACCGGAACAAAACTGACCAAAACAAACCAAAACATCATTATTAGGACCAAAAAAGTGGATTTGGTGCGTTCATTTCGTTTCTGGCCCGAAGTGGTGCATCATTTCGTTTCGAGTCTGAATAGGTGCATTAAATGCAACCCCGACATGGTTTTTGGCACGGTAACGAAACTGACCAAAACGAACCAAAACATCACTATTGGGTCCCAAAAAGTGTATTTGGTGCGTTCGTTTCGTTTTTGGCCCGAACCAGTGCATCATTTCGTTTCGAGTCCAAATAGGTGCATTTAATGTAACCCCGGCATGGTTTTCGGCACAGGAACGAAACTGACCAAAACGAACCAAAACATCACTATTGTGTCTAAAAGAGTGTATTTGGTGCGTTTGTTTCTTTTTTGACACTCATCGATGCATCATTTCGTTTCGAGTCTGAATAGGTGCATTTAATGCAACCCCGGCATGGTTTTCGGCACAGGAACAAAACTAACCAAAAACGAACCAAAACATCACTATTGGGATCAAAAGAAGTGGATTTGGTGCGTTTGTTTCGTTTCTGGCCCGAATTAGTGCATCATTTTTTTCGGGTCCGAATAGCTGCATTAAGTGCAACCAGGCATGGTTTTTTGCACAGTAACGAAATTGACCAATACAAACCAAAACATCACTATTGGGTCCAAAAAACTAGATTAGGTCTGTTCGTTTCTTTTCTGACCCGAATCGGTGCATCATTTCGTTTCCGGCCCGAGTCGGTGCATTAAATGCAACCCAAGCATGCTTTTCGGCACAGTAATGAAACTGATCAAAACGAACCAAAACATCACTATAGGGTGCAAACAAGTGGACTGGGTGCATTCGTTTCATTTATGTACTGAATCGGTGCATCGTTTCGTTCCCGGCCCGTATCGGTGCATTAAATGCAACCCCGACATGGTTTTCGGCACAGTAACAAAACTGACCAAAACAAACCAAAACATCACTATTGTGTCCAAAAAAGTGTATTTGGTGCGTTTGTTTCTTTTTTGACACTCATCGGTGTATAATTTCGTTTCGAGTCTGAATAGGTGCATTAAATGCAACCCCCGCATGGTTTTCGGCACAGGAACAAAACTGACCAAAACAAACCAAAACATCATTATTAGGACCAAAAAAGTGGATTTGGTGCGTTCATTTCGTTTCTGGCCCGAAGTGGTGCATCATTTCGTTTCGAGTCTGAATAGGTGCATAAAATGCAACCCCGGCATGGTTTTTGGCACGGTAACGAAACTGACCAAAACGAACCAAAACATCACTATTGGGTCCCAAAAAGTGTATTTGGTGCGTTCGTTTCGTTTTTGGTCCGAACCAGTGCATCATTTCGTTTCGAGTCCGAATAGGTGCATTTAATGCAACCCCGGCATGGTTTTTGGCACATGAACAAAACTAACCAAAACGAACCAAAACATCACTATTGGGACCAAAAGAAGTGGATTTGGTGCGTTTGTTTCGTTTCTGGCCCGAATTGGTGCATCATTTTTTTCGGGTCCGAATAGGTGCATTAAGTGCAACCAGGCATGGTTTTTTGCACAGCAACGAAATTGACCAATACAAACCAAAACATCACTATGGGGTCCAAAAACTAGATTAGGTCTGTTCATTTCTTTTCTGACCCGAATCGGTGCATCATATCGTTTCCAGCCCGAGTCGGTGCATTAAATGCAACCCAAGCATGCTTTTCGGCACAGTAATGAAACTGACCAAAACGAACCAAAACATCACTATAGGGTGCAAACAAGTGGACTGGGTGCGTTCGTTTCATTTATGGACTGAATCAGTGCATCGTTTCGTTCCCAGCCCGTATCGGTGCATTAAATGCAACCCCGACATGGTTTTCGGCACAGTAACAAAACTGACCAAAACGAACCAAAACATCACTATTGTGTCCAAAAAAGTGTATTTGGTGCGTTTGTTTCTTTTTTGACACTCATCGGTGTATAATTTCGTTTCGAGTCTGAATAGGTGCATTAAATGCAACCCCCGCATGGTTTTCGGCACCGGAACAAAACTGACCAAAACAAACCAAAACATCATTATTAGGACCAAAAAAGTGGATTTGGTGCGTTATTTCGTTTCTGGCCCGAAGTGGTGCATCATTTCGTTTCGAGTCTGAATAGGTGCATTAAATGCAACCCCGACATGGTTTTTGGCACGGTAACGAAACTGACCAAAACGAACCAAAACATCACTATTGGGTCCCAAAAAGTGTATTTGGTGCGTTCGTTTCGTTTTTGGCCCGAACCAGTGCATCATTTCGTTTCGAGTCCAAATAGGTGCATTTAATGTAACCCCGGCATGGTTTTCGGCACAGGAACGAAACTGACCAAAACGAACCAAAACATCACTATTGTGTCTAAAAGAGTGTATTTGGTGCGTTTGTTTCTTTTTTGACACTCATCGGTGCATCATTTCGTTTCGAGTCTGAATAGGTGCATTTAATGCAACCCCGGCATGGTTTTCGGCACAGGAACAAAACTAACCAAAAACGAACCAAAACATCACTATTGGGATCAAAAGAAGTGGATTTGGTGCGTTTGTTTCGTTTCTGGCCCGAATTAGTGCATCATTTTTTCGGGTCCGAATAGCTGCATTAAGTGCAACCAGGCATGGTTTTTTGCACAGTAACGAAATTGACCAATACAAACCAAAACATCACTATTGGGTCCAAAAAACTAGATTAGGTCTGTTCGTTTCTTTTCTGACCCGAATCGGTGCATCATTTCGTTTCCGGCCCGAGTCGGTGCATTAAATGCAACCCAAGCATGCTTTTCGGCACAGTAATGAAACTGATCAAAACGAACCAAAACATCACTATAGGGTGCAAACAAGTGGACTGGGTGCATTCGTTTCATTTATGTACTGAATCGGTGCATCGTTTCGTTCCCGGCCCGTATCGGTGCATTAAATGCAACCCCGACATGGTTTTCGGCACAGTAACAAAACTGACCAAAACAAACCAAAACATCACTATTGTGTCCAAAAAAGTGTATTTGGTGCGTTTGTTTCTTTTTTGACACTCATCGGTGTATAATTTCGTTTCGAGTCTGAATAGGTGCATTAAATGCAACCCCCGCATGGTTTTCGGCACAGGAACAAAACTGACCAAAACAAACCAAAACATCATTATTAGGACCAAAAAAGTGGATTTGGTGCGTTCATTTCGTTTCTGGCCCGAAGTGGTGCATCATTTCGTTTCGAGTCTGAATAGGTGCATAAAATGCAACCCCGGCATGGTTTTTGGCACGGTAACGAAACTGACCAAAACGAACCAAAACATCACTATTGGGTCCCAAAAAGTGTATTTGGTGCGTTCGTTTCGTTTTTGGTCCGAACCAGTGCATCATTTCGTTTCGAGTCCGAATAGGTGCATTTAATGCAACCCCGGCATGGTTTTTGGCACATGAACAAAACTAACCAAAACGAACCAAAACATCACTATTGGGACCAAAAGAAGTGGATTTGGTGCGTTTGTTTCGTTTCTGGCCCGAATTGGTGCATCATTTTTTTCGGGTCCGAATAGGTGCATTAAGTGCAACCAGGCATGGTTTTTTGCACAGCAACGAAATTGACCAATACAAACCAAAACATCACTATGGGGTCCAAAAACTAGATTAGGTCTGTTCATTTCTTTTCTGACCCGAATCGGTGCATCATATCGTTTCCAGCCCGAGTCGGTGCATTAAATGCAACCCAAGCATGCTTTTCGGCACAGTAATGAAACTGACCAAAACGAACCAAAACATCACTATAGGGTGCAAACAAGTGGACTGGGTGCGTTCGTTTCATTTATGGACTGAATCAGTGCATCGTTTCGTTCCCAGCCCGTATCGGTGCATTAAATGCAACCCCGACATGGTTTTCGGCACAGTAACAAAACTGACCAAAACGAACCAAAACATCACTATTGTGTCCAAAAAAGTGTATTTGGTGCGTTTGTTTCTTTTTTGACACTCATCGGTGTATAATTTCGTTTCGAGTCTGAATAGGTGCATTAAATGCAACCCCCGCATGGTTTTCGGCACCGGAACAAAACTGACCAAAACAAACCAAAACATCATTATTAGGACCAAAAAAGTGGATTTGGTGCGTTATTTCGTTTCTGGCCCGAAGTGGTGCATCATTTCGTTTCGAGTCTGAATAGGTGCATTAAATGCAACCCCGACATGGTTTTTGGCACGGTAACGAAACTGACCAAAACGAACCAAAACATCACTATTGGGTCCCAAAAAGTGTATTTGGTGCGTTCGTTTCGTTTTTGGCCCGAACCAGTGCATCATTTCGTTTCGAGTCCAAATAGGTGCATTTAATGTAACCCCGGCATGGTTTTCGGCACAGGAACGAAACTGACCAAAACGAACCAAAACATCACTATTGTGTCTAAAAGAGTGTATTTGGTGCGTTTGTTTCTTTTTTGACACTCATCGGTGCATCATTTCGTTTCGAGTCTGAATAGGTGCATTTAATGCAACCCCGGCATGGTTTTCGGCACAGGAACAAAACTAACCAAAAACGAACCAAAACATCACTATTGGGATCAAAAGAAGTGGATTTGGTGCGTTTGTTTCGTTTCTGGCCCGAATTAGTGCATCATTTTTTTCGGGTCCGAATAGGTGCATTAAGTGCAACCAGGCATGGTTTTTTGCACAGTAACGAAATTGACCAATACAAACCAAAACATCACTATTGGGTCCAAAAAACTAGATTAGGTCTGTTCGTTTCTTTTCTGACCCGAATCGGTGCATCATTTCGTTTCCGGCCCGAGTCGGTGCATTAAATGCAACCCAAGCATGCTTTTCGGCACAGTAATGAAACTGATCAAAACGAACCAAAACATCACTATAGGGTGCAAACAAGTGGACTGGGTGCATTCGTTTCATTTATGTACTGAATCGGTGCATCGTTTCGTTCCCGGCCCGTATCGGTGCATTAAATGCAACCCCGACATGGTTTTCGGCACAGTAACAAAACTGACCAAAACAAACCAAAACGTCACTATTGTGTCCAAAAAAGTGTATTTGGTGCGTTTGTTTGTTTTTTGACACTCATCGGTGTATAATTTCGTTTCGAGTCTGAATAGGTGCATTAAATGCAACCCCCGCATGGTTTTCGGCACAGGAACAAAACTGACCAAAACAAACCAAAACATCATTATTAGGACCAAAAAAGTGGATTTGGTGCGTTCATTTCGTTTCTGGCCCGAAGTGGTGCATCATTTCGTTTCGAGTCTGAATAGGTGCATAAAATGCAACCCCGGCATGGTTTTTGGCACGGTAACGAAACTGACCAAAACGAACCAAAACATCACTATTGGGTCCCAAAAAGTGTATTTGGTGCGTTCGTTTCGTTTTTGGTCCGAACCCGTGCATCATTTTGTTTCGAGTCCGAATAGGTGCATTTAATGCAACCCCGACATGGTTTTCGGCACATGAACAAAACTAACCAAAACGAACCAAAACATCACTATTGTGTCCAAAAAAGTGTATTTGGTGCGTTTGTTTCTTTTTTGACACTCATCGGTGTATAATTTCGTTTCGAGTCTGAATAGGTGCATTAAATGCAACCCCCGCATGGTTTTCGGCACAGGAACAAAACTGACCAAAACAAACAAAACATCATTATTAGGACCAAAAAAGTGGATTTGGTGCGTTCATTTCGTTTCAGGCCCGAAGTGGTGCATCATTTCGTTTCGAGTCTGAATAGGTGCATTAAATGCAACCCGGCATGGTTTTTGGCACGGTAACGAAACTGACCAAAACGAACGAAAACATCACTATTGGGTCCCAAAAAGTGTATTTGGTGCGTTCGTTTCGTTTTTGGTCCGAACCCGTGCATCATTTTGTTTCGAGTCCGAATAGGTGCATTTAATGCAACCCCGGCATGGTTTTCGGCACAGGAACAAAACTAACCAAAATGAACCAAAACATCACTATTGGGACCAAAAGAAGTGGATTTGGTGCGTTTGTTTCGTTTCTGTCCCGAATTGGTGCATCATTTTTTTCGGGTCCGAATAGGTGCATTAAGTGCAACCAGGCATGGTTTTTTGCACAGCAACGAAACTGACCAAAACGAACCAAAACATCACTATTGTGTCCAAAAGAGAGGAGTTGGTGCGTTCGTTTCTTTTTTGACACGTATCGGTGTATAATTTTGTTTCGAGTCTGAATAGGTGCATTAAATGCAACCCCTGCATTGTTTTCGGCACCGGAACAAAACTGACCAAAACAAACCAAAACATCATTATTAGGACCAAAAAAGTGGATTTGGTGCGTTCATTTCATTTCTGGCCCGAAGTGGTGCATAATTTCGTTTCGAGTCTGAATAGGTGCATTAAATGCAACCCCGGCATGGTTTTTGGCACGGTAACGAAACTGACCAAAACGAACCAAAACATCACTATTGGGTCCCAAAAAGTGTATTTGGTGCGTTCGTTTCGTTTTTGGTCCGAACCAGTGCATCATTTCGTTTCGAGTCCGAATAGGTGCATTTAATGCAACCCCGGCATGGTTTTTGGCACATGAACAAAACTAACCAAAACGAACCAAAACATCACTATTGGGACCAAAAGAAGTGGATTTGGTGCGTTTGTTTCGTTTCTGGCCCGAATTGGTGCATCATTTTTTTCGGGTCCGAATAGGTGCATGAAGTGCAACCAGGCATGGTTTTTTGCACAGCAACGAAATTGACCAATACGAACCAAAACATCACTATGGGGTCCAAAAACTAGATTAGGTCTGTTCATTTCTTTTCTGACCCGAATCGGTGCATCATATCGTTTCCAGCCCGAGTCGGTGCATTAAATGCAACCCAAGCATGCTTTTCGGCACAGTAATGAAACTGACCAAAACGAACCAAAACATCACTATAGGGTGCAAACAAGTGGACTGGGTGCGTTCGTTTCATTTATGGACTGAATCAGTGCATCGTTTCGTTCCCAGCCCGTATCGGTGCATTAAATGCAACCCCGACATGGTTTTCGGCACAGTAACAAAACTGACCAAAACAAACCAAAACATCACTATTGTGTCCAAAAAAGTGTATTTGGTGCGTTTGTTTCTTTTTTGACACTCATCGGTGTATAATTTCGTTTCGAGTCTGAATAGGTGCATTAAATGCAACCCCCGCATGGTTTTCGGCACAGGAACAAAACTGACCAAAACAAACCAAAACATCATTATTAGGACCAAAAAAGTGGATTTGGTGCGTTTGTTTCTTTTTTGACACTCATCGGTGTATAATTTCGTTTCGAGTCTGAATAGGTGCATTAAATGCAACCCCCGCATGGTTTTCGGCACCGGAACAAAACTGACCAAAACAAACCAAAACATCATTATTAGGACCAAAAAAGTGGATTTGGTGCGTTCATTTCGTTTCTGGCCCGAAGTGGTGCATCATTTCGTTTCGAGTCTGAATAGGTGCATTAAATGCAACCCCGACATGGTTTTTGGCACGGTAACGAAACTGACCAAAACGAACCAAAACATCACTATTGGGTCCCAAAAAGTGTATTTGGTGCGTTCGTTTCGTTTTTGGCCCGAACCAGTGCATCATTTCGTTTCGAGTCCAAATAGGTGCATTTAATGTAACCCCGGCATGGTTTTCGGCACAGGAACGAAACTGACCAAAACGAACCAAAACATCACTATTGTGTCTAAAAGAGTGTATTTGGTGCGTTTGTTTCTTTTTTGACACTCATCGGTGCATCATTTCGTTTCGAGTCTGAATAGGTGCATTTAATGCAACCCCGGCATGGTTTTCGGCACAGGAACAAAACTAACCAAAAACGAACCAAAACATCACTATTGGGATCAAAAGAAGTGGATTTGGTGCGTTTGTTTCGTTTCTGGCCCGAATTAGTGCATCATTTTTTTCGGGTCCGAATAGCTGCATTAAGTGCAACCAGGCATGGTTTTTTGCACAGTAACGAAATTGACCAATACAAACCAAAACATCACTATTGGGTCCAAAAAACTAGATTAGGTCTGTTCGTTTCTTTTCTGACCCGAATCGGTGCATCATTTCGTTTCCGGCCCGAGTCGGTGCATTAAATGCAACCCAAGCATGCTTTTCGGCACAGTAATGAAACTGATCAAAACGAACCAAAACATCACTATAGGGTGCAAACAAGTGGACTGGGTGCATTCGTTTCATTTATGTACTGAATCGGTGCATCGTTTCGTTCCCGGCCCGTATCGGTGCATTAAATGCAACCCCGACATGGTTTTCGGCACAGTAACAAAACTGACCAAAACAAACCAAAACATCACTATTGTGTCCAAAAAAGTGTATTTGGTGCGTTTGTTTCTTTTTTGACACTCATCGGTGTATAATTTCGTTTCGAGTCTGAATAGGTGCATTAAATGCAACCCCCGCATGGTTTTCGGCACAGGAACAAAACTGACCAAAACAAACCAAAACATCATTATTAGGACCAAAAAAGTGGATTTGGTGCGTTCATTTCGTTTCTGGCCCGAAGTGGTGCATCATTTCGTTTCGAGTCTGAATAGGTGCATAAAATGCAACCCCGGCATGGTTTTTGGCACGGTAACGAAACTGACCAAAACGAACCAAAACATCACTATTGGGTCCCAAAAAGTGTATTTGGTGCGTTCGTTTCGTTTTTGGTCCGAACCAGTGCATCATTTCGTTTCGAGTCCGAATAGGTGCATTTAATGCAACCCCGGCATGGTTTTTGGCACATGAACAAAACTAACCAAAACAAACCAAAACATCACTATTGGGACCAAAAGAAGTGGATTTGGTGCGTTTGTTTCGTTTCTGGCCCGAATTGGTGCATCATTTTTTTCGGGTCCGAATAGGTGCATTAAGTGCAACCAGGCATGGTTTTTTGCACAGTAACGAAATTGACCAATACGAACCAAAACATCACTATTGGGTCCAAAAACTAGATTAGGTCTGTTCATTTCTTTTCTGACCCGAATCGGTGCATCATATCGTTTCCAGCCCGAGTCGGTGCATTAAAAGCAACCCAAGCATGCTTTTCGGCACAGTAATGAAACTGACCAAAACGAACCAAAACATCACTATAGGGTGCAAACTAGTGGACTGGGTGCGTTCGTTTCATTTATGGACTGAATCAGTGCATCGTTTCGTTCCCAGCCCGTATCGGTGCATTAAATGCAACCCCGACATGGTTTTCGGCACAGTAACAAAACTGACCAAAACGAACCAAAACATCACTATTGTGTCCAAAAAAGTGTATTTGGTGCGTTTGTTTCTTTTTTGACACTCATCGGTGTATAATTTCGTTTCGAGTCTGAATAGGTGCATTAAATGCAACCCCCGCATGGTTTTCGGCACAGGAACAAAACTGACCAAAACAAACCAAAACATCATTATTAGGACCAAAAAAGTGGATTTGGTGCGTTCATTTCGTTTCTGGCCCGAAGTGGTGCATCATTTCGTTTCGAGTCTGAATAGGTGCATTAAATGCAACCCCGACATGGTTTTTGGCACGGTAACGAAACTGACCAAAACGAACCAAAACATCACTATTGGGTCCCAAAAAGTGTATTTGGTGCGTTCGTTTCGTTTTTGGCCCGAACCAGTGCATCATTTCGTTTCGAGTCCAAATAGGTGCATTTAATGCAACCCCGGCATGGTTTTCGGCACAGGAACGAAACTGACCAAAACGAACCAAAACATCACTATTGTGTCTAAAAGAGTGTATTTGGTGCGTTTGTTTCTTTTTTGACACTCATCGGTGCATCATTTCGTTTCGAGTCTGAATAGGTGCATTTAATGCAACCCCGGCATGGTTTTCGGCACAGGAACAAAACTAACCAAAAACGAACCAAAACATCACTATTGGGATCAAAAGAAGTGGATTTGGTGCGTTTGTTTCGTTTCTGGCCCGAATTAGTGCATCATTTTTTTCGGGTCCGAATAGGTGCATTAAGTGCAACCAGGCATGGTTTTTTGCACAGTAACGAAATTGACCAATACAAACAAAAACATCACTATTGGGTCCAAAAAACTAGATTAGGTCTGTTCGTTTCTTTTCTGACCCGAATCGGTGCATCATTTCGTTTCCGGCCCGAGTCGGTGCATTAAATGCAACCCAAGCATGCTTTTCGGCACAGTAATGAAACTGATCAAAACGAACCAAAACATCACTATAGGGTGCAAACAAGTGGACTGGGTGCATTCGTTTCATTTATGTACTGAATCGGTGCATCGTTTCGTTCCCGGCCCGTATCGGTGCATTAAATGCAACCCCGACATGGTTTTCGGCACAGTAACAAAACTGACCAAAACGAACCAAAACATCACTATTGTGTCCAAAAAAGTGTATTTGGTGCGTTTGTTTCTTTTTTGACACTCATCGGTGTATAATTTCGTTTCGAGTCTGAATAGGTGCATTAAATGCAACCCCCGCATGGTTTTCGGCACAGGAACAAAACTGACCAAAACAAACCAAAACATCATTATTAGGACCAAAAAAGTGGATTTGGTGCGTTCATTTCGTTTCTGTCCCGAAGTGGTGCATCATTTCGTTTCGAGTCTGAATAGGTGCATAAAATGCAACCCCGACATGGTTTTTGGCACGGTAACGAAACTGACCAAAACGAACCAAAACATCACTATTGGGTCCCAAAAAGTGTATTTGGTGCGTTCGTTTCGTTTTTGGTCCGAACAAGTGCATCATTTCGTTTCGAGTCCGAATAGGTGCATTTAATGCAACCCCGGCATGGTTTTTGGCACATGAACAAAACTAACCAAAACGAACCAAAACATCACTATTGGGACCAAAAGAAGTGGATTTGGTGCGTTTGTTTCATTTCTGGCCCGAATTGGTGCATCATTTTTTTCGGGTCCGAATAGGTGCATTAAGTGCAACCAGGCATGGTTTTTTGCACAGCAACGAAATTGACCAATACAAACCAAAACATCACTATGGGGTCCAAAAACTAGATTAGGTCTGTTCATTTCTTTTCTGACCCGAATCGGTGCATCATATCGTTTCCAGCCCGAGTCGGTGCATTAAATGCAACCCAAGCATGCTTTTCGGCACAGTAATGAAACTGACCAAAACGAACCAAAACATCACTATAGGGTGCAAACAAGTGGACTGGGTGCGTTCGTTTCATTTATGGACTGAATCAGTGCATCGTTTCGTTCCCAGCCCGTATCGGTGCATTAAATGCAACCCCGACATGGTTTTCGGCACAGTAACAAAACTGACCAAAACGAACCAAAACATCACTATTGTGTCCAAAAAAGTGTATTTGGTGCGTTTGTTTCTTTTTTGACACTCATCGGTGTATAATTTTGTTTCGAGTCTGAATAGGTGCATTAAATGCAACCCCCGCATGGTTTTCGGCACCGGAACAAAACTGACCAAAACAAACCAAAACATCATTATTAGGACCAAAAAAGTGGATTTGGTGCGTTCATTTCGTTTCTGGCCCGAAGTGGTGCATCATTTCGTTTCGAGTCTGAATAGGTGCATTAAATGCAACCCCGACATGGTTTTTGGCACGGTAACGAAACTGACCAAAACGAACCAAAACATCACTATTGGGTCCCAAAAAGTGTATTTGGTGCGTTCGTTTCGTTTTTGGCCCGAACCAGTGCATCATTTCGTTTCGAGTCCAAATAGGTGCATTTAATGTAACCCCGGCATGGTTTTCGGCACAGGAACGAAACTGACCAAAACGAACCAAAACATCACTATTGTGTCTAAAAGAGTGTATTTGGTGCGTTTGTTTCTTTTTTGACACTCATCGATGCATCATTTCGTTTCGAGTCTGAATAGGTACATTTAATGCAACCCCGGCATGGTTTTTGGCACAGGAACAAAACTAACCAAAAACGAACCAAAACATCACTATTGGGATCAAAAGAAGTGGATTTGGTGCGTTTGTTTCGTTTCTGGCCCGAATTAGTGCATCATTTTTTTCGGGTCCGAATAGGTGCATTAAGTGCAACCAGGCATGGTTTTTTGCACAGTAACGAAATTGACCAATACAAACCAAAACATCACTATTGGGTCCAAAAAACTAGATTAGGTCTGTTCGTTTCTTTTCTGACCCGAATCGGTGCATCATTTCGTTTCCGGCCCGAGTCGGTGCATTAAATGCAACCCAAGCATGCTTTTCGGCACAGTAATGAAACTGATCAAAACGAACCAAAACATCACTATAGGGTGCAAACAAGTGGACTGGGTGCATTCGTTTCATTTATGTACTGAATCGGTGCATCGTTTCGTTCCCGGCCCGTATCGGTGCATTAAATGCAACCCCGACATGGTTTTCGGCACAGTAACAAAACTGACCAAAACAAACCAAAACATCACTATTGTGTCCAAAAAAGTGTATTTGGTGCGTTTGTTTCTTTTTTGACACTCATCGGTGTATAATTTCGTTTCGAGTCTGAATAGGTGCATTAAATGCAACCCCCGCATGGTTTTCGGCACAGGAACAAAACTGACCAAAACAAACCAAAACATCATTATTAGGACCAAAAAAGTGGATTTGGTGCGTTCATTTCGTTTCTGGCCCGAAGTGGTGCATCATTTCGTTTCGAGTCTGAATAGGTGCATAAAATGCAACCCCGGCATGGTTTTTGGCACGGTAACGAAACTGACCAAAACGAACCAAAACATCACTATTGGGTCCCAAAAAGTGTATTTGGTGCGTTCGTTTCGTTTTTGGTCCGAACCCGTGCATCATTTTGTTTCGAGTCCGAATAGGTGCATTTAATGCAACCCCGACATGGTTTTCGGCACATGAACAAAACTAACCAAAACGAACCAAAACATCACTATTGTGTCCAAAAAAGTGTATTTGGTGCGTTTGTTTCTTTTTTGACACTCATCGGTGTATAATTTCGTTTCGAGTCTGAATAGGTGCATTAAATGCAACCCCCGCATGGTTTTCGGCACCGGAACAAAACTGACCAAAACAAACCAAAACATCATTATTAGGACCAAAAAAGTGGATTTGGTGCGTTCATTTCGTTTCTGGCCCGAAGTGGTGCATCATTTCGTTTCGAGTCTGAATAGGTGCATTAAATGCAACCCCGACATGGTTTTTGGCACGGTAACGAAACTGACCAAAACGAACCAAAACATCACTATTGGGTCCCAAAAAGTGTATTTGGTGCGTTCGTTTCGTTTTTGGCCCGAACCAGTGCATCATTTCGTTTCGAGTCCAAATAGGTGCATTTAATGTAACCCCGGCATGGTTTTCGGCACAGGAACGAAACTGACCAAAACGAACCAAAACATCACTATTGTGTCTAAAAGAGTGTATTTGGTGCGTTTGTTTCTTTTTTGACACTCATCGGTGCATCATTTCGTTTCGAGTCTGAATAGGTGCATTTAATGCAACCCCGGCATGGTTTTCGGCACAGGAACAAAACTAACCAAAAACGAACCAAAACATCACTATTGGGATCAAAAGAAGTGGATTTGGTGCGTTTGTTTCGTTTCTGGCCCGAATTAGTGCATCATTTTTTTCGGGTCCGAATAGCTGCATTAAGTGCAACCAGGCATGGTTTTTTGCACAGTAACGAAATTGACCAATACAAACCAAAACATCACTATTGGGTCCAAAAAACTAGATTAGGTCTGTTCGTTTCTTTTCTGACCCGAATCGGTGCATCATTTCGTTTCCGGCCCGAGTCGGTGCATTAAATGCAACCCAAGCATGCTTTTCGGCACAGTAATGAAACTGATCAAAACGAACCAAAACATCACTATAGGGTGCAAACAAGTGGACTGGGTGCATTCGTTTCATTTATGTACTGAATCGGTGCATCGTTTCGTTCCCGGCCCGTATCGGTGCATTAAATGCAACCCCGACATGGTTTTCGGCACAGTAACAAAACTGACCAAAACAAACCAAAACATCACTATTGTGTCCAAAAAAGTGTATTTGGTGCGTTTGTTTCTTTTTTGACACTCATCGGTGTATAATTTCGTTTCGAGTCTGAATAGGTGCATTAAATGCAACCCCCGCATGGTTTTCGGCACAGGAACAAAACTGACCAAAACAAACCAAAACATCATTATTAGGACCAAAAAAGTGGATTTGGTGCGTTCATTTCGTTTCTGGCCCGAAGTGGTGCATCATTTCGTTTCGAGTCTGAATAGGTGCATAAAATGCAACCCCGGCATGGTTTTTGGCACGGTAACGAAACTGACCAAAACGAACCAAAACATCACTATTGGGTCCCAAAAAGTGTATTTGGTGCGTTCGTTTCGTTTTTGGTCCGAACAAGTGCATCATTTCGTTTCGAGTCCGAATAGGTGCATTTAATGCAACCCCGGCATGGTTTTTGGCACATGAACAAAACTAACCAAAACGAACCAAAACATCACTATTGGGACCAAAAGAAGTGGATTTGGTGCGTTTGTTTCGTTTCTGGCCCGAATTGGTGCATCATTTTTTTGGGTCCGAATAGGTGCATTAAGTGCAACCAGGCATGGTTTTTTGCACAGCAACGAAATTGACCAATACAAACCAAAACATCACTATGGGGTCCAAAAACTAGATTAGGTCTGTTCATTTCTTTTCTGACCCGAATCGGTGCATCATATCGTTTCCAGCCCGAGTCGGTGCATTAAATGCAACCCAAGCATGCTTTTCGGCACAGTAATGAAACTGACCAAAACGAACCAAAACATCACTATAGGGTGCAAACAAGTGGACTGGGTGCGTTCGTTTCATTTATGGACTGAATCAGTGCATCGTTTCGTTCCCAGCCCGTATCGGTGCATTAAATGCAACCCCGACATGGTTTTCGGCACAGTAACAAAACTGACCAAAACGAACCAAAACATCACTATTGTGTCCAAAAAAGTGTATTTGGTGCGTTTGTTTCTTTTTTGACACTCATCGGTGTATAATTTCGTTTCGAGTCTGAATAGGTGCATTAAATGCAACCCCCGCATGGTTTTCGGCACCGGAACAAAACTGACCAAAACAAACCAAAACATCATTATTAGGACCAAAAAAGTGGATTTGGTGCGTTCATTTCGTTTCTGGCCCGAAGTGGTGCATCATTTCGTTTCGAGTCTGAATAGGTGCATTAAATGCAACCCCGACATGGTTTTTGGCACGGTAACGAAACTGACCAAAACGAACCAAAACATCACTATTGGGTCCCAAAAAGTGTATTTGGTGCGTTCGTTTCGTTTTTGGCCCGAACCAGTGCATCATTTCGTTTCGAGTCCAAATAGGTGCATTTAATGTAACCCCGGCATGGTTTTCGGCACAGGAACGAAACTGACCAAAACGAACCAAAACATCACTATTGTGTCTAAAAGAGTGTATTTGGTGCGTTTGTTTCTTTTTTGACACTCATCGATGCATCATTTCGTTTCGAGTCTGAATAGGTGCATTTAATGCAACCCCGGCATGGTTTTTGGCACAGGAACAAAACTAACCAAAAACGAACCAAAACATCACTATTGGGATCAAAAGAAGTGGATTTGGTGCGTTTGTTTCGTTTCTGGCCCGAATTAGTGCATCATTTTTTTCGGGTCCGAATAGGTGCATTAAGTGCAACCAGGCATGGTTTTTTGCACAGTAACGAAATTGACCAATACAAACCAAAACATCACTATTGGGTCCAAAAAACTAGATTAGGTCTGTTCGTTTCTTTTCTGACCCGAATCGGTGCATCATTTCGTTTCCGGCCCGAGTCGGTGCATTAAATGCAACCCAAGCATGCTTTTCGGCACAGTAATGAAACTGATCAAAACGAACCAAAACATCACTATAGGGTGCAAACAAGTGGACTGGGTGCATTCGTTTCATTTATGTACTGAATCGGTGCATCGTTTCGTTCCCGGCCCGTATCGGTGCATTAAATGCAACCCCGACATGGTTTTCGGCACAGTAACAAAACTGACCAAAACAAACCAAAACATCACTATTGTGTCCAAAAAAGTGTATTTGGTGCGTTTGTTTCTTTTTTGACACTCATCGGTGTATAATTTCGTTTCGAGTCTGAATAGGTGCATTAAATGCAACCCCCGCATGGTTTTCGGCACAGGAACAAAACTGACCAAAACAAACCAAAACATCATTATTAGGACCAAAAAAGTGGATTTGGTGCGTTCATTTCGTTTCTGGCCCGAAGTGGTGCATCATTTCGTTTCGAGTCTGAATAGGTGCATAAAATGCAACCCCGGCATGGTTTTTGGCACGGTAACGAAACTGACCAAAACGAACCAAAACATCACTATTGGGTCCCAAAAAGTGTATTTGGTGCGTTCGTTTCGTTTTTGGTCCGAACCCGTGCATCATTTTGTTTCGAGTCCGAATAGGTGCATTTAATGCAACCCCGACATGGTTTTCGGCACATGAACAAAACTAACCAAAACGAACCAAAACATCACTATTGTGTCCAAAAAAGTGTATTTGGTGCGTTTGTTTCTTTTTTGACACTCATCGGTGTATAATTTCGTTTCGAGTCTGAATAGGTGCATTAAATGCAACCCCCGCATGGTTTTCGGCACAGGAACAAAACTGACCAAAACAAACCAAAACATCATTATTAGGACCAAAAAAGTGGATTTGGTGCGTTCATTTCGTTTCAGGCCCGAAGTGGTGCATCATTTCGTTTCGAGTCTGAATAGGTGCATTAAATGCAACCCGGCATGGTTTTTGGCACGGTAACGAAACTGACCAAAACGAACGAAAACATCACTATTGGGTCCCAAAAAGTGTATTTGGTGCGTTCGTTTCGTTTTTGGTCCGAACCTGTGCATCATTTTGTTTCGAGTCCGAATAGGTGCATTTAATGCAACCCCGGCATGGTTTTCGGCACAGGAACAAAACTAACCAAAATGAACCAAAACATCACTATTGGGACCAAAAGAAGTGGATTTGGTGCGTTTGTTTCGTTTCTGTCCCGAATTGGTGCATCATTTTTTTCGGGTCCGAATAGGTGCATTAAGTGCAACCAGGCATGGTTTTTTGCACAGCAACGAAACTGACCAAAACGAACCAAAACATCACTATTGTGTCCAAAAGAGAGGAGTTGGTGCGTTCGTTTCTTTTTTGACACGTATCGGTGTATAATTTTGTTTCGAGTCTGAATAGGTGCATTAAATGCAACCCCTGCATTGTTTTCGGCACCGGAACAAAACTGACCAAAACAAACCAAAACATCATTATTAGGACCAAAAAAGTGGATTTGGTGCGTTCATTTCATTTCTGGCCCGAAGTGGTGCATAATTTCGTTTCGAGTCTGAATAGGTGCATTAAATGCAACCCCGGCATGGTTTTTGGCACGGTAACGAAACTGACCAAAACGAACCAAAACATCACTATTGGGTCCCAAAAAGTGTATATTGTGCGTTCGTTTCGTTTTTGGCCCGAACCAGTGCATCATTTCGTTTCGAGTCCGAATAGGTGCATTTAATGCAACCCCGGCATGGTTTTCGGCACAGGAACGAAACTGACCAAAACGAACCAAAACATCACTATTGTGTCTAAAAGAGTGTATTTGGTGCGTTTGTTTCTTTTTTGACACTCATCGGTGCATCATTTCGTTTCGAGTCTGAATAGGTGCATTTAATGCAACCCCGGCATGGTTTTCGGCACAGGAACAAAACTAACCAAAAACGAACCAAAACATCACTATTGGGATCAAAAGAAGTGGATTTGGTGCGTTTGTTTCGTTTCTGGCCCGAATTAGTGCATCATTTTTTCGGGTCCGAATAGCTGCATTAAGTGCAACCAGGCATGGTTTTTTGCACAGTAACGAAATTGACCAATACAAACCAAAACATCACTATTGGGTCCAAAAAACTAGATTAGGTCTGTTCGTTTCTTTTCTGACCCGAATCGGTGCATCATTTCGTTTCCGGCCCGAGTCGGTGCATTAAATGCAACCCAAGCATGCTTTTCGGCACAGTAATGAAACTGATCAAAACGAACCAAAACATCACTATAGGGTGCAAACAAGTGGACTGGGTGCATTCGTTTCATTTATGTACTGAATCGGTGCATCGTTTCGTTCCCGGCCCGTATCGGTGCATTAAATGCAACCCCGACATGGTTTTCGGCACAGTAACAAAACTGACCAAAACAAACCAAAACATCACTATTGTGTCCAAAAAAGTGTATTTGGTGCGTTTGTTTCTTTTTTGACACTCATCGGTGTATAATTTCGTTTCGAGTCTGAATAGGTGCATTAAATGCAACCCCCGCATGGTTTTCGGCACAGGAACAAAACTGACCAAAACAAACCAAAACATCATTATTAGGACCAAAAAAGTGGATTTGGTGCGTTCATTTCGTTTCTGGCCCGAAGTGGTGCATCATTTCGTTTCGAGTCTGAATAGGTGCATAAAATGCAACCCCGGCATGGTTTTTGGCACGGTAACGAAACTGACCAAAACGAACCAAAACATCACTATTGGGTCCCAAAAAGTGTATTTGGTGCGTTCGTTTCGTTTTTGGTCCGAACCAGTGCATCATTTCGTTTCGAGTCCGAATAGGTGCATTTAATGCAACCCCGGCATGGTTTTTGGCACATGAACAAAACTAACCAAAACGAACCAAAACATCACTATTGGGACCAAAAGAAGTGGATTTGGTGCGTTTGTTTCGTTTCTGGCCCGAATTGGTGCATCATTTTTTTCGGGTCCGAATAGGTGCATTAAGTGCAACCAGGCATGGTTTTTTGCACAGCAACGAAATTGACCAATACAAACCAAAACATCACTATGGGGTCCAAAAACTAGATTAGGTCTGTTCATTTCTTTTCTGACCCGAATCGGTGCATCATATCGTTTCCAGCCCGAGTCGGTGCATTAAATGCAACCCAAGCATGCTTTTCGGCACAGTAATGAAACTGACCAAAACGAACCAAAACATCACTATAGGGTGCAAACAAGTGGACTGGGTGCGTTCGTTTCATTTATGGACTGAATCAGTGCATCGTTTCGTTCCCAGCCCGTATCGGTGCATTAAATGCAACCCCGACATGGTTTTCGGCACAGTAACAAAACTGACCAAAACGAACCAAAACATCACTATTGTGTCCAAAAAAGTGTATTTGGTGCGTTTGTTTCTTTTTTGACACTCATCGGTGTATAATTTCGTTTCGAGTCTGAATAGGTGCATTAAATGCAACCCCCGCATGGTTTTCGGCACCGGAACAAAACTGACCAAAACAAACCAAAACATCATTATTAGGACCAAAAAAGTGGATTTGGTGCGTTCATTTCGTTTCTGGCCCGAAGTGGTGCATCATTTCGTTTCGAGTCTGAATAGGTGCATTAAATGCAACCCCGACATGGTTTTTGGCACGGTAACGAAACTGACCAAAACGAACCAAAACATCACTATTGGGTCCCAAAAAGTGTATTTGGTGCGTTCGTTTCGTTTTTGGCCCGAACCAGTGCATCATTTCGTTTCGAGTCCAAATAGGTGCATTTAATGTAACCCCGGCATGGTTTTCGGCACAGGAACGAAACTGACCAAAACGAACCAAAACATCACTATTGTGTCTAAAAGAGTGTATTTGGTGCGTTTGTTTCTTTTTTGACACTCATCGGTGCATCATTTCGTTTCGAGTCTGAATAGGTGCATTTAATGCAACCCCGGCATGGTTTTCGGCACAGGAACAAAACTAACCAAAAACGAACCAAAACATCACTATTGGGATCAAAAGAAGTGGATTTGGTGCGTTTGTTTCGTTTCTGGCCCGAATTAGTGCATCATTTTTTTCGGGTCCGAATAGGTGCATTAAGTGCAACCAGGCATGGTTTTTTGCACAGTAACGAAATTGACCAATACAAACCAAAACATCACTATTGGGTCCAAAAAACTAGATTAGGTCTGTTCGTTTCTTTTCTGACCCGAATCGGTGCATCATTTCGTTTCCGGCCCGAGTCGGTGCATTAAATGCAACCCAAGCATGCTTTTCGGCACAGTAATGAAACTGACCAAAACGAACCAAAACATCACTATAGGGTGCAAACAAGTGGACTGGGTGCATTCGTTTCATTTATGTACTGAATCGGTGCATCGTTTCGTTCCCGGCCCGTATCGGTGCATTAAATGCAACCCCGACATGGTTTTCGGCACAGTAACAAAACTGACCAAAACAAACCAAAACATCACTATTGTGTCCAAAAAAGTGTATTTGGTGCGTTTGTTTCTTTTTTGACACTCATCGGTGTATAATTTCGTTTCGAGTCTGAATAGGTGCATTAAATGCAACCCCCGCATGGTTTTCGGCACAGGAACAAAACTGACCAAAACAAACCAAAACATCATTATTAGGACCAAAAAAGTGGATTTGGTGCGTTCATTTCGTTTCTGGCCCGAAGTGGTGCATCATTTCGTTTCGAGTCTGAATAGGTGCATAAAATGCAACCCCGGCATGGTTTTTGGCACGGTAACGAAACTGACCAAAACGAACCAAAACATCACTATTGGGTCCCAAAAAGTGTATTTGGTGCGTTCGTTTCGTTTTTGGTCCGAACCCGTGCATCATTTTGTTTCGAGTCCGAATAGGTGCATTTAATGCAACCCCGACATGGTTTTCGGCACATGAACAAAACTAACCAAAACGAACCAAAACATCACTATTGTCTCCAAAAAAGTGTATTTGGTGCGTTTGTTTCTTTTTTGACACTCATCGGTGTATAATTTCGTTTCGAGTCTGAATAGGTGCATTAAATGCAACCCCCGCATGGTTTTCGGCACAGGAACAAAACTGACCAAAACAAACCAAAACATCATTATTAGGACCAAAAAAGTGGATTTGGTGCGTTCATTTCGTTTCAGGCCCGAAGTGGTGCATCATTTCGTTTCGAGTCTGAATAGGTGCATTAAATGCAACCCGGCATGGTTTTTGGCACGGTAACGAAACTGACCAAAACGAACGAAAACATCACTATTGGGTCCCAAAAAGTGTATTTGGTGCGTTCGTTTCGTTTTTGGTCCGAACCCGTGCATCATTTTGTTTCGAGTCCGAATAGGTGCATTTAATGCAACCCCGGCATGGTTTTCGGCACAGGAACAAAACTAACCAAAATGAACCAAAACATCACTATTGGGACCAAAAGAAGTGGATTTGGTGCGTTTGTTTCGTTTCTGTCCCGAATTGGTGCATCATTTTTTTCGGGTCCGAATAGGTGCATTAAGTGCAACCAGGCATGGTTTTTTGCACAGCAACGAAACTGACCAAAACGAACCAAAACATCACTATTGTGTCCAAAAGAGAGGAGTTGGTGCGTTCGTTTCTTTTTTGACACGTATCGGTGTATAATTTTGTTTCGAGTCTGAATAGGTGCATTAAATGCAACCCCCGCATTGTTTTCGGCACCGGAACAAAACTGACCAAAACAAACCAAAACATCATTATTAGGACCAAAAAAGTGGATTTGGTGCGTTCATTTCATTTCTGGCCCGAAGTGGTGCATAATTTCGTTTCGAGTCTGAATAGGTGCATTAAATGCAACCCCGGCATGGTTTTTGGCACGGTAACGAAACTGACCAAAACGAACCAAAACATCACTATTGGGTCCCAAAAAGTGTATATTGTGCGTTCGTTTCGTTTTTGGCCCGAACCAGTGCATCATTTCGTTTCGAGTCCGAATAGGTGCATTTAATGCAACCCCGGCATGGTTTTCGGCACAGGAACGAAACTGACCAAAACGAACCAAAACATCACTATTGTGTCTAAAAGAGTGTATTTGGTGCGTTTGTTTCTTTTTTGACACTCATCGGTGCATCATTTCGTTTCGAGTCTGAATAGGTGCATTTAATGCAACCCCGGCATGGTTTTCGGCACAGGAACAAAACTAACCAAAAACGAACCAAAACATCACTATTGGGATCAAAAGAAGTGGATTTGGTGCGTTTGTTTCGTTTCTGGCCCGAATTAGTGCATCATTTTTTCGGGTCCGAATAGCTGCATTAAGTGCAACCAGGCATGGTTTTTTGCACAGTAACGAAATTGACCAATACAAACCAAAACATCACTATTGGGTCCAAAAAACTAGATTAGGTCTGTTCGTTTCTTTTCTGACCCGAATCGGTGCATCATTTCGTTTCCGGCCCGAGTCGGTGCATTAAATGCAACCCAAGCATGCTTTTCGGCACAGTAATGAAACTGATCAAAACGAACCAAAACATCACTATAGGGTGCAAACAAGTGGACTGGGTGCATTCGTTTCATTTATGTACTGAATCGGTGCATCGTTTCGTTCCCGGCCCGTATCGGTGCATTAAATGCAACCCCGACATGGTTTTCGGCACAGTAACAAAACTGACCAAAACAAACCAAAACATCACTATTGTGTCCAAAAAAGTGTATTTGGTGCGTTTGTTTCTTTTTTGACACTCATCGGTGTATAATTTCGTTTCGAGTCTGAATAGGTGCATTAAATGCAACCCCCGCATGGTTTTCGGCACAGGAACAAAACTGACCAAAACAAACCAAAACATCATTATTAGGACCAAAAAAGTGGATTTGGTGCGTTCATTTCGTTTCTGGCCCGAAGTGGTGCATCATTTCGTTTCGAGTCTGAATAGGTGCATAAAATGCAACCCCGGCATGGTTTTTGGCACGGTAACGAAACTGACCAAAACGAACCAAAACATCACTATTGGGTCCCAAAAAGTGTATTTGGTGCGTTCGTTTCGTTTTTGGTCCGAACAAGTGCATCATTTCGTTTCGAGTCCGAATAGGTGCATTTAATGCAACCCCGGCATGGTTTTTGGCACATGAACAAAACTAACCAAAACGAACCAAAACATCACTATTGGGACCAAAAGAAGTGGATTTGGTGCGTTTGTTTCGTTTCTGGCCCGAATTGGTGCATCATTTTTTTGGGTCCGAATAGGTGCATTAAGTGCAACCAGGCATGGTTTTTTGCACAGCAACGAAATTGACCAATACAAACCAAAACATCACTATGGGGTCCAAAAACTAGATTAGGTCTGTTCATTTCTTTTCTGACCCGAATCGGTGCATCATATCGTTTCCAGCCCGAGTCGGTGCATTAAATGCAACCCAAGCATGCTTTTCGGCACAGTAATGAAACTGACCAAAACGAACCAAAACATCACTATAGGGTGCAAACAAGTGGACTGGGTGCGTTCGTTTCATTTATGGACTGAATCAGTGCATCGTTTCGTTCCCAGCCCGTATCGGTGCATTAAATGCAACCCCGACATGGTTTTCGGCACAGTAACAAAACTGACCAAAATGAACCAAAACATCACTATTGTGTCCAAAAAAGTGTATTTGGTGCGTTTGTTTCTTTTTTGACACTCATCGGTGTATAATTTCGTTTCGAGTCTGAATAGGTGCATTAAATGCAACCCCCGCATGGTTTTCGGCACCGGAACAAAACTGACCAAAACAAACCAAAACATCATTATTAGGACCAAAAAAGTGGATTTGGTGCGTTCATTTCGTTTCTGGCCCGAAGTGGTGCATCATTTCGTTTCGAGTCTGAATAGGTGCATTAAATGCAACCCCGACATGGTTTTTGGCACGGTAACGAAACTGACCAAAACGAACCAAAACATCACTATTGGGTCCCAAAAAGTGTATTTGGTGCGTTCGTTTCGTTTTTGGCCCGAACCAGTGCATCATTTCGTTTCGAGTCCAAATAGGTGCATTTAATGTAACCCCGGCATGGTTTTCGGCACAGGAACGAAACTGACCAAAACGAACCAAAACATCACTATTGTGTCTAAAAGAGTGTATTTGGTGCGTTTGTTTCTTTTTTGACACTCATCGGTGCATCATTTCGTTTCGAGTCTGAATAGGTGCATTTAATGCAACCCCGGCATGGTTTTCGGCACAGGAACAAAACTAACCAAAAACGAACCAAAAAATCACTATTGGGATCAAAAGAAGTGGATTTGGTGCGTTTGTTTCGTTTCTGGCCCGAATTAGTGCATCATTTTTTTCGGGTCCGAATAGGTGCATTAAGTGCAACCAGGCATGGTTTTTTGCACAGTAACGAAATTGACCAATACAAACCAAAACATCACTATTGGGTCCAAAAAACTAGATTAGGTCTGTTCGTTTCTTTTCTGACCCGAATCGGTGCATCATTTCGTTTCCGGCCCGAGTCGGTGCATTAAATGCAACCCAAGCATGCTTTTCGGCACAGTAATGAAACTGATCAAAACGAACCAAAACATCACTATAGGGTGCAAACAAGTGGACTGGGTGCATTCGTTTCATTTATGTACTGAATCGGTGCATCGTTTCGTTCCCGGCCCGTATCGGTGCATTAAATGCAACCCCGACATGGTTTTCGGCACAGTAACAAAACTGACCAAAACAAACCAAAACATCACTATTGTGTCCAAAAAAGTGTATTTGGTGCGTTTGTTTGTTTTTTGACACTCATCGGTGTATAATTTCGTTTCGAGTCTGAATAGGTGCATTAAATGCAACCCCCGCATGGTTTTCGGCACAGGAACAAAACTGACCAAAACAAACCAAAACATCATTATTAGGACCAAAAAAGTGGATTTGGTGCGTTCATTTCGTTTCTGGCCCGAAGTGGTGCATCATTTCGTTTCGAGTCTGAATAGGTGCATAAAATGCAACCCCGGCATGGTTTTTGGCACGGTAACGAAACTGACCAAAACGAACCAAAACATCACTATTGGGTCCCAAAAAGTGTATTTGGTGCGTTCGTTTCGTTTTTGGTCCGAACCCGTGCATCATTTTGTTTCGAGTCCGAATAGGTGCATTTAATGCAACCCCGACATGGTTTTCGGCACATGAACAAAACTAACCAAAACGAACCAAAACATCACTATTGTCTCCAAAAAAGTGTATTTGGTGCGTTTATTTCTTTTTTGACACTCATCGGTGTATAATTTCGTTTCGAGTCTGAATAGGTGCATTAAATGCAACCCCCGCATGGTTTTCGGCACAGGAACAAAACTGACCAAAACAAACCAAAACATCATTATTAGGACCAAAAAAGTGGATTTGGTGCGTTCATTTCGTTTCAGGCCCGAAGTGGTGCATCATTTCGTTTCGAGTCTGAATAGGTGCATTAAATGCAACCCGGCATGGTTTTTGGCACGGTAACGAAACTGACCAAAACGAACGAAAACATCACTATTGGGTCCCAAAAAGTGTATTTGGTGCGTTCGTTTCGTTTTTGGTCCGAACCCGTGCATCATTTTGTTTCGAGTCCGAATAGGTGCATTTAATGCAACCCCGGCATGGTTTTCGGCACAGGAACAAAACTAACCAAAATGAACCAAAACATCACTATTGGGACCAAAAGAAGTGGATTTGGTGCGTTTGTTTCGTTTCTATCCCGAATTGGTGCATCATTTTTTTCGGGTCCGAATAGGTGCATTAAGTGCAACCAGGCATGGTTTTTTGCACAGCAACGAAACTGACCAAAACGAACCAAAACATCACTATTGTGTCCAAAAGAGAGGAGTTGGTGCGTTCGTTTCTTTTTTGACACGTATCGGTGTATAATTTTGTTTCGAGTCTGAATAGGTGCATTAAATGCAACCCCCGCATTGTTTTCGGCACAGGAACAAAACTGACCAAAACAAACCAAAACATCATTATTAGGACCAAAAAAGTGGATTTGGTGCGTTCATTTCATTTCTGGCCCGAAGTGGTGCATAATTTCGTTTCGAGTCTGAATAGGTGCATTAAATGCAACCCCGGCATGGTTTTTGGCACGGTAACGAAACTGACCAAAACGAACCAAAACATCACTATTGGGTCCCAAAAAGTGTATATTGTGCGTTCGTTTCGTTTTTGGCCCGAACCAGTGCATCATTTCGTTTCGAGTCCGAATAGGTGCATTTAATGCAACCCCGGCATGGTTTTCGGCACAGGAACGAAACTGACCAAAACGAACCAAAACATCACTATAGGGTGCAAACAAGTGGACTGGGTGCATTCGTTTCATTTATGGACTGAATCGGTGCATCGTTTCGTTCCCAGCCCGTATCGGTGCATTAAATGCAACCCTGACATGGTTTTCGGCACAATAACGAAACTGACCAAAACGAACCAAAACATCACTATTGTGTCCAAAAGAGTGTATTTGGTGCGTTTGTTTCTTTTTTGACACTCATCGGTGCATAATTTCGTTTCGAGTCTGAATAGGTGCATTTAATGCAACCCCAGCATGGTTTTTGGCACGGTAACGAAACTGACCAAAACGAACCAAAACATCACTATTGGGTCCCAAAAAGTGTATTTGGTGCGTTCGTTTCGTTTTTGGCCCGAACCAGTGCATCATTTCATTTCGAGTCCGAATAGGTGCATTTAATGCAACCCCGGCATGGTTTTCGGCACAGGAACGAAACTAACAAAAACGAACCAAAACATCACTATTGGGATCAAAAGAAGTGGATTTGGTGCGTTTGTTTCATTTCTGGACCGAATTGGTGCATCATTTTTTTCGGGTCCGAATAGGTGCATTAAGTGCAACCAGGCATGGTTTTTTGCACAGTAACAAAATTGACCAATACAAACCAAAACATCACTATTGGGTCCAAAAAACTAGATTAGGTCTGTTCGTTTCTTTTCTGACCCGAATCGGTGCATCATTTCGTTTCCGGCCCGAGTCGGTGCATTAAATGCAACCCAAGCATGCTTTTCGGCAAAGTAATGAAACTGACCAAAACGAACCAAAACATCACTATAGGGTGCAAACAATTTGACTGGGTGCGTTCGTTTCATTTATGGACTGAATTGGTGCATCGTTTCATTCCCGGCCCGTATCGGTGCATCAAATGCAACCCCGACATGGTTTTCGGCACGGTAACGAAACTGACCAAAACGAACCAAAACATCACTATTGGGTCCCAAAAAGTGTATATTGTGCGTTCGTTTCGTTTTTGGCCCGAACCAGTGCATCATTTCGTTTCGAGTCCGAATAGGTGCACTTAATGCAACCCCGGCATGGTTTTCGGCACAGGAACGAAACTGACCAAAACGAACCAAAACATCACTATAGGGTGCAAACAAGTGGACTGGGTGTGTTCGTTTCATTTATGGACTGAATCGGTGCATCGTTTCGTTCCCAGCCCGTATCGGTGCATTAAATGCAACCCTGACATGGTTTTCGGCACAATAACGAAACTGACCAAAACGAACCAAAACATCACTATTGTGTCCAAAAGAGTGTATTTGGTGCGTTTGTTTCTTTTTTGACACTCATCGGTGCATAATTTCGTTTCGAGTCTGAATAGGTGCATTTAATGCAACCCCAGCATGGTTTTTGGCACGGTAACGAAACTGACCAAAACGAACCAAAACATCACTATTGGGTCCCAAAAAGTGTATTTGGTGCGTTCGTTTCGTTTTTGGCCCGAACCAGTGCATCATTTCATTTCGAGTCCGAATAGGTGCATTTAATGCAACCCCCGCATGGTTTTCGGCACAGGAACGAAACTGACCAAAACGAACCAAAACATCACTATAGGGTGCAAACAAGTGGACTGGGTGCGTTCGTTTCATTTATGGACTGAATCGGTGCATCGTTTCGTTCCCAGCCCGTATCGGTGCATTAAATGCAACCCTGACATGGTTTTCGGCACAATAACGAAACTGACCAAAACGAACCAAGACATCACTATTGTGTCCAAAAGAGTGTATTTGGTGCGTTTGTTTCTTTTTTGACACTCATCGGTGCATCATTTCGTTTCGAGTCTGAATAGGTGCATTTAATGCAACCCCGGCATGGTTTTCGGCACAGGAACAAAACTAACCAAAACGAACCAAAACATCACTATTGGGATCAAAAGAAGTGGATTTAGTGCGTTTGTTTCGTGCAACCAGGCATGGTTTTTTGCACAGTAACGAAATTGACCAATACGAACCAAAACATCACTATTGGGTCCAAAAAACTAGATTAGGTCTGTTCGTTTTTTTTCTGACCCGAATCGGTGCATCATTTCGTTTCCGGCCCGAGTCGGTGCATTAAATGCAACCCAAGCATGCTTTTCGGCACAGTAATGAAACTGACCAAAACGAACCAAAACGTCACTATAGGGTGCAAACAAGTGGGGTGTGTTCGTTTCATTTATGGACTGAATCGGTGCATCGTTTCGTTCTCGGCCCGTATCGGTGCATTAAATGCAACCCCGACATGGTTTTCGGCACAGTAACAAAACTGACCAAAACATCACTATTGTGTCCAAAAGAGTGTATTTGGTGCGTTTGTTTCTTTTTTGACACTCATCGGTGCATAATTTCGTTTCTAGTCTGAATAGGTGCATTAAATGCAACCCCCGCATGGTTTTCGGCACAGGAACAAAACTGACCAAAACAAACCAAAACATCATTATTAGGACCAAAAAAGTGGATTTGGTGCGTTCATTTCGTTTCTGGCCCGAAGTGGTGCATCATTTCGTTTCGAGTCTGAATAGGTGCATTAAATGCAACCCCGGCATGGTTTTTGGCACGGTAACGAAACTGACCAAAACGAACCAAAACATCACTATTGGGTCCCAAAAAGTGTATTTGGTGCGTTCGTTTCGTTTTTGGTCCGAACTAGTGCATCATTTCGTTTCGAGTCCGAATAGGTGCATTTAATGCAACCCCGGCATGGTTTTCGGCACAGGAACAAAACTAACCAAAACGAACCAAAACATCACTATTGGGACCAAAAGAAGTGGAGTTGGTGCGTTTGTTTCGTTTCTGGCCCGAATTGGTGCATCATTTTTTTCGGGTCCGAATAGGTGCATTAAGTGCAACCAGGCATGGTTTTTTGCACAGCAACGAAACTGACCAAAACGAACCAAAACATCACTATTGTGTCCAAAAGAGTGTATTTGGTGCGTTTGTTTCCTTTTTGACACTCATCGGTGCATAATTTCGTTTCGAGTCTGAATAGGTGCATTAAATGCAACCCCCGCATGGTTTTTGGCACGGTAACGAAACTGACCCAAACGAACCAAAACATCACTATAGGGTGCAAACAAGTGGACTGGGTGCGTTCGTTTCATTTATGGACTGAATCGGTGCATCGTTTCGTTCCCGGCCCGTATCGGTGCATTAAATGCAACCCCGACATGGTTTTCGACACAGTAACGAAACTGACCAAAACGAACCAAAACATCACTATTGTGTCCAAAAGAGTGTATTTGGTGCGTTTGTTTCTGTTTTGACACTCATCGGTGCATAATTTCGTTTCGAGTTTGAATAGGTGCATTAAATGCAACCCCCGCATGGTTTTCGGCACACGAACAAAACTGACCAAAACAAACCAAAACATCATTATTAGGACCAAAAAAGTGGATTTGTTGTGTTCATTTCGTTTCTGGCCCGAAGTGGTGCATCATTTCGTTTCGAGTCTGAATAGGTGCATTAAATGCAACCCCAGCATGGTTTTTGGCACGGTAACGAAACTGACCAAAACGAACCAAAACATCACTATTGGGTCCCAAAAAGTGTATTTGGTGCGTTCGTTTCGTTTTTGGTCCGAACCAGTGCATCATTTCGTTTCGAGTCCGAATAGGTGCATTTAATGCAACCCCGACATGGTTTTCGGCACAGGAACAAAACTAACAAAACGAACCAAAACATCACTATTGGGACCAAAAGAAGTGGATTTGGTGCGTTTGTTTCGTTTCTGGCCCGAATTGGTGCATCATTTTTTTCGGGTCCGAATAGGTGCATTAAGTGCAACCAGGCATGGTTTTTTGCACAGTAACGAAATTGACCAATACAAACCAAAACATCACTATTGGGTCCAAAAAACTAGATTAGGTCTGTTCGTTTCTTTTCTGACCCGAATCGGTGCATTATTTCGTTTCCGGCCCGAGTCGGTGCATTAAATGCAACCCAAGCATGCTTTTCGGCACAGTAATGAAACTGACCAAAATGAACCAAAACATCACTATAGGGTGCAAACAAGTGGACTGGGTGCGTTCGTTTCATTTACGGACTGAATCGGTGCATCGTTTCGTTCCCGGCCCGTATCGGTGCATTAAATGCAACCCCGACATGGTTTTCGGCACAGTAACAAAACTGACCAAAACGAACCAAAACATCACTATTGTGTCCAAAAAAGTGTATTTGGTGCGTTTGTTTCTTTTTTGACACTCATCGGTGTATAATTTCGTTTCGAGTCTGAATAGGTGCATTAAATGCAACCCCCGCATGGTTTTCGGCACAGGAACAAAACTGACCAAAACAAACCAAAACATCATTATTAGGACCAAAAAATTGGATTTGGTGCGTTCATTTCGTTTCTGGCCCGAAGTGGTGCATAATTTCGTTTCGAGTCTGAATAGGTGCATTAAATGCAACCCTGGCATTGTTTTTGGCACGGTAACGAAACTGACCAAAACGAACCAAAACATCACTATTGGGTCCCAAAAAGTGTATTTGGTGCATTCGTTTCGTTTTTGTCCCGAACCAGTGCATCATTTCGTTTCGAGTCCGAATAGGTGCATTTAATGCAACCCCGGCATGGTTTTCGGCACAGGAACGAAACTGACCATAACGAACCAAACCATCACTATTGTGTCTAAAAGAGTGTATTTGGTGCGTTTGTTTCTTTTTTGACACTCATCGGTGCATCATTTCGTTTCGAGTCTGAATAGGTGCATTTAATGCAACCCTTCATGGTTTTTGGCACAGGAACAAAACTAACCAAAACGAACCAAAACATCACTATTGGGATCAAAAGAAGTGGATTTGGTGCGTTTGTTTCGTTTCTGGCCCGAATTGGTGCATCATTTTTTTCGGGTCCGAATAGGTGTATTAAGTGCAACCAGGCATGGTTTTTTGCACAGTAACGAAATTGACCAATACGAACCAAAACATCACTATTGGGTCCAAAAAACTAGATTAGGTCTGTTCGTTTCTTTTCTGACCCGAATCGGTGCATCATATCGTTTCCGGCCCGAGTCAGTGCATTAAATGCGACCCAAGCATGCTTTTCGGCACAGTAATGAAACTGACCAAAACGAACCAAAACATCACTATAGGGTGCAAACAAGTGGACTGGGTGCGTTCGTTTCATTTATGGACTGAATCGGTGCATCGTTTCGTTCCCGTCCCGTATCGGTGCATTAAATGCAACCCCGACATGGTTTTCGGCACAGTAACAAAACTGACCAAAACGAACCAAAACATCACTATTGTGTCCAAAAAAGTGTATTTGGTGCGTTTGTTTCTTTTTTGACACTCATCGGTGTATAATTTCGTTTCGAGTCTGAATAGGTGCATTAAATGCAACCCCCGCATGGTTTTCGGCACAGGAACAAAACAAACCAAAACATCATTATTAGGACCAAAAAATTGGATTTAGTGCGTTCATTTCGTTTCTGGCCCGAAGTGGTGCATAATTTCGTTTCGAGTCTAAATAGGTGCATTAAATGCAACCCTGGCATGGTTTTTGGCACGGTAACGAAACTGACCAAAACGAACCAAAACATCACTATTGGGTCCCAAAAAAGTGTATTTGGTGCGTTCGTTTCGTTTTTGCCCCGAACCAGTGCATCATTTCGTTTCGAGTCCGAATAGGTGCATTTAATGCAACCCCGGCATGGTTTTCAGCACAGGAACGAAACTGACCAAAACGAACCAAAACATCACTATTGTGTCTAAAAGAGTGTATTTGGTGCGTTTGTTTCTTTTTTGACACTCATCGGTGCATCATTTCGTTTCGAGTCTGAATAGGTGCATTTAATGCAACCCCGGCATGGTTTTCGGCACAGGAACAAAACTAACCAAAACGAACCAAAACATCACTATTGGGATCAAAAGAAGTGGATTTGGTGCGTTTGTTTCGTTTCTGGCCCGAATTGGTGCATCATTTTTTTCGGGTCCGAATAGGTGCATTAAGTGCAACCAGGCATGGTTTTTTGCACAGTAACGAAATTGACCAATACAAACCAAAACATCACTATTGGGTCCAAAAAACTAGATTAGGTCTGTTCGTTTCTTTTCTGACCCGAATCGGTGCATCATTTCGTTTCCGGCCCGAGTCGGTGCATTAAATGCAACCCAAGCATGCTTTTCGGCACAGTAATGAAACTGACCAAAACGAACCAAAACATCACTATAGGGTGCAAACAAGTGGACTGGGTGCATTCGTTTCATTTATGTACTGAATCGGTGCATCGTTTCGTTCCCGGCCCGTATCGGTGCATTAAATGCAACCCCGACATGGTTTTCGGCACAGTAACAAAACTGACCAAAACGAACCAAAACATCACTATTGTGTCCAAAAAAGTGTATTTGGTGCGTTTGTTTCTTTTTTGACACTCATCGTTGTATAATTTCGTTTCGAGTCTGAATAGGTGCATTAAATGCAACCCCCGCATGGTTTTCGGCACAGGAACAAAACTGACCAAAACAAACCAAAACATCATTATTAGGACCAAAAAAGTGGATTTGGTGCGTTCATTTCGTTTCTGGCCCGAAGTGGTGCATCATTTCGTTTCGAGTTTGAATAGGTGCATTAAATGCAACCCCGGCATGGTTTTTGGCACGGTAACGAAACTGACCAAAACGAACCAAAACATCACTATTGGGTCCCAAAAAGTGTATTTGGTGCGTTCGTTTCGTTTTTGGTCCGAACCATTGCATCATTTCGTTTCGAGTCCGAATAGGTGCATTTAATGCAACCCCGGCATGGTTTTTGGCACATGAACAAAACTAACCAAAACGAACCAAAACATCACTATTGGGACCAAAAGAAGTGGATTTGGTGCGTTTGTTTCGTTTCTGGCCCGAATTGGTGCATCATTTTTTTCGGGTCCGAATAGGTGCATTAAGTGCAACCAGACATGGTTTTTTGCACAGTAACGAAATTGAACAATACGAACGAAAACATCACTATTGGGTCCAAAAACTAGATTAGGTCTGTTCGTTTCTTTTCTGACCCGAATCGGTGCATCATATCGTTTCCGGCCCGAGTCGGTGCATTAAATGCAACCCAAGCATGCTTTTCGGCACAGTAATGAAACTGACCAAAACGAACCAAAACATCACTATAGGGTGCAAACAAGTGGACTGGGTGCGTTCGTTTCATTTATGGACTGAATCAGTGCATCGTTTCGTTCCCAGCCCGTATCGGTGCATTAAATGCAACCCCGACATGGTTTTCGGCACAATAACGAAACTGACCAAAATGAACCAAAACATCACTATTGTGTCCAAAAGAGTGTATTTGGTGCGTTTGTTTCTTTTTTGACACTCATCGGTGCATAATTTCGTTTCGAGTCTGAATAGGTGGATTAAATCCAACCCCCGCATGGTTTTCGGCACAGGAACAAAACTGACCAAAACAAACCAAAACATCATTATTAGGACCAAAAAAGTGGATTTGGTGCGTTCTTTTCGTTTCTGGCCCGAAGTGGTGCATCATTTCGTTTCGAGTCTGAATAGGTGCATTAAATGCAACCCCGGCATGGTTTTTGGCACGGTAACGAAACTGACCAAAACGAACCAAAACATCACTATTGGGTCCCAAAAAGTGTATTTGGTGCGTTCGTTTCGTTTTTGGTCCGAACCCGTGCATCATTTTGTTTCGAGTCCGAATAGGTGCATTTAATGCAACCCCGGCATGGTTTTCGGCACAGGAACAAAACTAACCAAAATGAACCAAAACATCACTATTGGGACCAAAAGAAGTGGATTTGGTGCGTTTGTTTCGTTTCTGTCCCGAATTGGTGCATCATTTTTTTTGGGTCCGAATAGGTGCATTAAGTGCAACCAGGCATGGTTTTTTGCACAGCAACGAAACTGACCAAAACGAACCAAAACATCACTATTGTGTCCAAAAGAGAGGATTTGGTGTGTTCGTTTCTTTTTTGACACGTATCGGTGTATAATTTCATTTCGAGTCTGAATAGGTGCATTAAATGCAACCCTGGCATGGTTTTTGGCACGGTAACGAAACTGACCAAAACGAACCAAAACATCACTATTAGGTCCCAAAAAGTGTATTTGTTGCGTTCGTTTCGTTTTTGGTCCGAAACAGTGCATCATTTCGTTTCGAGTCTGAATATTTGCATTTAATGCAACCCCGGCATGGTTTTCGGCATAGGAAAAAAACCAACCAAAACGAACCAAAACATCACTATTGGGACCAAAAGAAGTGGATTTGGTGCGTTTGTTTCGTTTCTGGCCCGAATTGGTGCATCATTTTTTTCGGGTCCGAATAGGTGCATTAGGTGCAACTAGGCATGGTTTTTTGCACAGTAACGAAATTGACCAATACAAACCAAAACATCACTATTGGGTCCAAAAAACTAGATTAGGTCTGTTCGTTTCTTTTCTGACCCGAATCGGTGCATCATTTCGTTTCCGGCCCGAGTCGGTGCATTAAATGCAACCCAAGCATGCTTTTCGGCACAGTAATGAAACTGACCAAAACGAACCAAAACATCACTATAGGGTGCAAACAAGTGGACTGGGTGCATTCGTTTCATTTATGTACTGAATCGGTGCATCGTTTCGTTCCCGGCCCGTATCGGTGCATTAAATGCAACCCCGACATGGTTTTCGGCACAGTAACAAAACTGACCAAAACGAACCAAAACATCACTATTGTGTCCAAAAAAGTGTATTTGGTGCGTTTGTTTCTTTTTTGACACTCATCGTTGTATAATTTCGTTTCGAGTCTGAATAGGTGCATTAAATGCAACCCCCGCATGGTTTTCGGCACAGGAACAAAACTGACCAAAACAAACCAAAACATCATTATTAGGACCAAAAAAGTGGATTTGGTGCGTTCATTTCGTTTCTGGCCCGAAGTGGTGCATCATTTCGTTTCGAGTTTGAATAGGTGCATTAAATGCAACCCCGGCATGGTTTTTGGCACGGTAACGAAACTGACCAAAACGAACCAAAACATCACTATTGGGTCCCAAAAAGTGTATTTGGTGCGTTCGTTTCGTTTTTGGTCCGAACCATTGCATCATTTCGTTTCGAGTCCGAATAGGTGCATTTAATGCAACCCCGGCATGGTTTTTGGCACATGAACAAAACTAACCAAAACGAACCAAAACATCACTATTGGGACCAAAAGAAGTGGATTTGGTGCGTTTGTTTCGTTTCTGGCCCGAATTGGTGCATCATTTTTTTCGGGTCCGAATAGGTGCATTAAGTGCAACCAGACATGGTTTTTTGCACAGTAACGAAATTGAACAATACGAACGAAAACATCACTATTGGGTCCAAAAACTAGATTAGGTCTGTTCGTTTCTTTTCTGACCCGAATCGGTGCATCATATCGTTTCCGGCCCGAGTCGGTGCATTAAATGCAACCCAAGCATGCTTTTCGGCACAGTAATGAAACTGACCAAAACGAACCAAAACATCACTATAGGGTGCAAACAAGTGGACTGGGTGCGTTCGTTTCATTTATGGACTGAATCAGTGCATCGTTTCGTTCCCAGCCCGTATCGGTGCATTAAATGCAACCCCGACATGGTTTTCGGCACAATAACGAAACTGACCAAAATGAACCAAAACATCACTATTGTGTCCAAAAGAGTGTATTTGGTGCGTTTGTTTCTTTTTTGACACTCATCGGTGCATAATTTCGTTTCGAGTCTGAATAGGTGGATTAAATCCAACCCCCGCATGGTTTTCGGCACAGGAACAAAACTGACCAAAACAAACCAAAACATCATTATTAGGACCAAAAAAGTGGATTTGGTGCGTTCTTTTCGTTTCTGGCCCGAAGTGGTGCATCATTTCGTTTCGAGTCTGAATAGGTGCATTAAATGCAACCCCGGCATGGTTTTTGGCACGGTAACGAAACTGACCAAAACGAACCAAAACATCACTATTGGGTCCCAAAAAGTGTATTTGGTGCGTTCGTTTCGTTTTTGGTCCGAACCCGTGCATCATTTTGTTTCGAGTCCGAATAGGTGCATTTAATGCAACCCCGGCATGGTTTTCGGCACAGGAACAAAACTAACCAAAATGAACCAAAACATCACTATTGGGACCAAAAGAAGTGGATTTGGTGCGTTTGTTTCGTTTCTGTCCCGAATTGGTGCATCATTTTTTTTGGGTCCGAATAGGTGCATTAAGTGCAACCAGGCATGGTTTTTTGCACAGCAACGAAACTGACCAAAACGAACCAAAACATCACTATTGTGTCCAAAAGAGAGGATTTGGTGTGTTCGTTTCTTTTTTGACACGTATCGGTGTATAATTTCATTTCGAGTCTGAATAGGTGCATTAAATGCAACCCTGGCATGGTTTTTGGCACGGTAACGAAACTGACCAAAACGAACCAAAACATCACTATTAGGTCCCAAAAAGTGTATTTGTTGCGTTCGTTTCGTTTTTGGTCCGAAACAGTGCATCATTTCGTTTCGAGTCTGAATATTTGCATTTAATGCAACCCCGGCATGGTTTTCGGCATAGGAAAAAAACCAACCAAAACGAACCAAAACATCACTATTGGGACCAAAAGAAGTGGATTTGGTGCGTTTGTTTCGTTTCTGGCCCGAATTGGTGCATCATTTTTTTCGGGTCCGAATAGGTGCATTAGGTGCAACTAGGCATGGTTTTTTGCACAGCAACGAAACTGACCAAAACGAACCAAAACATCACTATTGTGTCCAAAAGAGTGTATTTGGTGCGCTTGTTTCTTTTTTGACACTCATCGGTGCATAATTTCGTTTCGAGTCTTTATAGGTGCATTAAATGCAACCCCCGCATGGTTTTCGGCACAAGAACAAAACTGACCAAAACAAACCAAAACATCATTATTAGGACCAAAAAAGTGGATTTGGTGCGTTCATTTCGTTTCTGGCCCGAAGTGGTGCATAATTTCGTTTCGAGTCTGAATAGGTGCATTAAATGCAACCCCGGCATGGTTTTTGGCACGGTAACAAAACTGACCAAAATGAACCAAAACATCACTATTGGGTCCCAAAAAGTGTATTTGGTGCGTTCATTTCGTTTTTGGCCCGAACCAGTGCATCATTTCGTTTCGAGTCCGAATAGGTGCATTTAATGCAACCCCGGCATGGTTTTCGGCACAGGAACGAAACTGACCAAAACGAACCAAAACATCACTATTGTGTCCAAAAGAGTGTATTTGGTGCGTTTGTTTCTTTTTTGACACTCATCGGTGCATCATTTCGTTTCGAGTCTGAATAGGTGCATTTAATGCAACCCCGGCATGGTTTTCGGCACAGGAACAAAACTAACCAAAACGAACCAAAACATCACTATTGGGATCAAAAGAAGTGGATTTGGTGCGTTTGTTTCGTTTCTGGCCCGAATTGGTGCATCATTTTTTTCGGGTCCGAATAGGTGCATTAAGTGCAACCAGGCATGGTTTTTTGCACAGTAACGAAATTGACCAATACAAACCAAAACATCACTATTGGGTCCAAAAAACTAGATTAGGTCTGTTCGTTTCTTTTCTGACCCGAATCGGTGCATCATTTCGTTTCCGGCCCGAGTCGGTGCATTAAATGCAACCCAAGCATGCTTTTCGGCACAGTAATGAAACTGACCAAAACGAACCAAAACATCACTATAGGGTGCAAACAAGTGGACTGGGTGCATTCGTTTCATTTATGTACTGAATCGGTGCATCGTTTCGTTCCCGGCCCGTATCGGTGCATTAAATGCAACCCCGACATGGTTTTCGGCACAGTAACAAAACTGACCAAAACGAACCAAAACATCACTATTGTGTCCAAAAAAGTGTATTTGGTGCGTTTGTTTCTTTTTTGACACTCATCGTTGTATAATTTCGTTTCGAGTCTGAATAGGTGCATTAAATGCAACCCCCGCATGGTTTTCGGCACAGGAACAAAACTGACCAAAACAAACCAAAACATCATTATTAGGACCAAAAAAGTGGATTTGGTGCGTTCATTTCGTTTCTGGCCCGAAGTGGTGCATCATTTCGTTTCGAGTTTGAATAGGTGCATTAAATGCAACCCCGGCATGGTTTTTGGCACGGTAACGAAACTGACCAAAACGAACCAAAACATCACTATTGGGTCCCAAAAAGTGTATTTGGTGCGTTCGTTTCGTTTTTGGTCCGAACCATTGCATCATTTCGTTTCGAGTCCGAATAGGTGCATTTAATGCAACCCCGGCATGGTTTTTGGCACATGAACAAAACTAACCAAAACGAACCAAAACATCACTATTGGGACCAAAAGAAGTGGATTTGGTGCGTTTGTTTCGTTTCTGGCCCGAATTGGTGCATCATTTTTTTCGGGTCCGAATAGGTGCATTAAGTGCAACCAGACATGGTTTTTTGCACAGTAACGAAATTGAACAATACGAACGAAAACATCACTATTGGGTCCAAAAACTAGATTAGGTCTGTTCGTTTCTTTTCTGACCCGAATCGGTGCATCATATCGTTTCCGGCCCGAGTCGGTGCATTAAATGCAACCCAAGCATGCTTTTCGGCACAGTAATGAAACTGACCAAAACGAACCAAAACATCACTATAGGGTGCAAACAAGTGGACTGGGTGCGTTCGTTTCATTTATGGACTGAATCAGTGCATCGTTTCGTTCCCAGCCCGTATCGGTGCATTAAATGCAACCCCGACATGGTTTTCGGCACAATAACGAAACTGACCAAAATGAACCAAAACATCACTATTGTGTCCAAAAGAGTGTATTTGGTGCGTTTGTTTCTTTTTTGACACTCATCGGTGCATAATTTCGTTTCGAGTCTGAATAGGTGGATTAAATCCAACCCCCGCATGGTTTTCGGCACAGGAACAAAACTGACCAAAACAAACCAAAACATCATTATTAGGACCAAAAAAGTGGATTTGGTGCGTTCTTTTCGTTTCTGGCCCGAAGTGGTGCATCATTTCGTTTCGAGTCTGAATAGGTGCATTAAATGCAACCCCGGCATGGTTTTTGGCACGGTAACGAAACTGACCAAAACGAACCAAAACATCACTATTGGGTCCCAAAAAGTGTATTTGGTGCGTTCGTTTCGTTTTTGGTCCGAACCCGTGCATCATTTTGTTTCGAGTCCGAATAGGTGCATTTAATGCAACCCCGGCATGGTTTTCGGCACAGGAACAAAACTAACCAAAATGAACCAAAACATCACTATTGGGACCAAAAGAAGTGGATTTGGTGCGTTTGTTTCGTTTCTGTCCCGAATTGGTGCATCATTTTTTTTGGGTCCGAATAGGTGCATTAAGTGCAACCAGGCATGGTTTTTTGCACAGCAACGAAACTGACCAAAACGAACCAAAACATCACTATTGTGTCCAAAAGAGAGGATTTGGTGTGTTCGTTTCTTTTTTGACACGTATCGGTGTATAATTTCATTTCGAGTCTGAATAGGTGCATTAAATGCAACCCTGGCATGGTTTTTGGCACGGTAACGAAACTGACCAAAACGAACCAAAACATCACTATTAGGTCCCAAAAAGTGTATTTGTTGCGTTCGTTTCGTTTTTGGTCCGAAACAGTGCATCATTTCGTTTCGAGTCTGAATATTTGCATTTAATGCAACCCCGGCATGGTTTTCGGCATAGGAAAAAAACCAACCAAAACGAACCAAAACATCACTATTGGGACCAAAAGAAGTGGATTTGGTGCGTTTGTTTCGTTTCTGGCCCGAATTGGTGCATCATTTTTTTCGGGTCCGAATAGGTGCATTAGGTGCAACTAGGCATGGTTTTTTGCACAGCAACGAAACTGACCAAAACGAACCAAAACATCACTATTGTGTCCAAAAGAGTGTATTTGGTGCGCTTGTTTCTTTTTTGACACTCATCGGTGCATAATTTCGTTTCGAGTCTTTATAGGTGCATTAAATGCAACCCCCGCATGGTTTTCGGCACAAGAACAAAACTGACCAAAACAAACCAAAACATCATTATTAGGACCAAAAAAGTGGATTTGGTGCGTTCATTTCGTTTCTGGCCCGAAGTGGTGCATAATTTCGTTTCGAGTCTGAATAGGTGCATTAAATGCAACCCCGGCATGGTTTTTGGCACGGTAACAAAACTGACCAAAATGAACCAAAACATCACTATTGGGTCCCAAAAAGTGTATTTGGTGCGTTCATTTCGTTTTTGGCCCGAACCAGTGCATCATTTCGTTTCGAGTCCGAATAGGTGCATATAATCAACCCCGGCATGGTTTTCGGCACAGGAACGAAACTGACCAAAACGAACCAAAACATCACTATTGTGTCCAAAAGAGTGTATTTGGTGCGTTTGTTTCTTTTTTGACACTCATCGGTGCATCATTTCGTTTTGAGTCTGAATAGGTGCATTTAATGCAACCCCGGCATGGTTTTCGGCACAGGAACAAAACTAACCAAAACGAACCAAAACATCACTATTGGGATCAAAAGAAGTGGATTTGGTGCGTTTGTATCATTTCTGGACCGAATTGGTGCATCATTTTTTTCGGGTCCGAATAGGTGCATTAAGTGCAACCAGGCATGGTTTTTTGCATAGTAACAAAATTGACCAATACAAACCAAAACATCACTATTGGGTCCAAAAAACTAGATTAGGTCTGTTCGTTTCTTTTCTGACCCGAATCGGTGCATCATTTCGTTTCCGGCCCGAGTCGGTGCATTAAATGCAACCCAAGCATGCTTTTCGGCAAAGTAATGAAACTGACCAAAACGAACCAAAACATCACTATAGGGTGCAAACAATTTGATTGGGTGCGTTCGTTTCATTTATGGACTGAATCGGTGCATCGTTTCATTCCCGGCCCGTATCGGTGCATCAAATGCAACCCCGACATGGTTTTCGGCACAGTAACAAAACTGACCAAAACGAACCAAAACATCACTATTGTGTCCAAAAAAGTGTATTTGGTGCGTATGTTTCTTTTTTGACACTCATCGGTGTATAATTTCGTTTCGAGTCTGAATAGGTGCATTAAATGCAACCCCCGCATGGTTTTCGGCACAGGAACAAAACTGACCAAAACAAACCAAAACATCATTATTAGGACCAAAAAAGTGGATTTGGTGCGTTCATTTCGTTTCTGGCCCGAAGTGGTGCATCATTTCGTTTCGAGTCTGAATAGGTGCATTAAATGCAACCCCGGCATGGTTTTTGGCACGGTAACGAAACTGACCAAAACGAACCAAAACATCACTATTGGGTCCCAAAAAGTGTATTTGGTGCGTTCGTTTCGTTTTTGGTCCGAACCAGTGCATCATTTCGTTTCGAGTCCGAATAGGTGCATTTAATGCAACCCCGACATGGTTTTTGGCACATGAACAAAACTAACCAAAACGAACCAAAACATCACTATTGGGACCAAAAGAAGTGGATTTGGTGCGTTTGTTTCGTTTCTGGCCCGAATTGGTGCATCATTTTTTTCGGGTCCGAATAGGTGCATTAAGTGCAACCAGACATGGTTTTTTGCACAGTAACGAAATTGAACAATACGAACCAAAACATCACTATTGGGTCCAAAAACTAGATTAGGTCTGTTCGTTTCTTTTCTGACCCGAATCGGTGCATCATATCGTTTCCGGCCCGAGTCGGTGCATTAAATGCAACCCAAGCATGCTTTTCGGCACAGTAATGAAACTGACCAAAACGAACCAAAACATCACTATAGGGTGCAAACAAGTGGACTGGGTGCGTTCGTTTCATTTATGGACTGAATCAGTGCATTGTTTCGTTCCCAGCCCGTATCGGTGCATTAAATGCAACCCCGACATGGATTTCGGCACAATAACGAAACTGACCAAAATGAACCAAAACATCACTATTGTGTCCAAAAGAGTGTATTTGGTGCGTTTGTTTCTTTTTTGACACTCATCGGTGCATAATTTCGTTTCGAGTCTGAATAGGTGGATTAAATCCAACCCCCGCATGGTTTTCGGCACAGGAACAAAACTGACCAAAACAAACCAAAACATCATTATTAGGACCAAAAAAGTGGATTTGGTGCGTTCTTTTCGTTTCTGGCCCGAAGTGGTGCATCATTTCATTTCGAGTCTGAATAGGTGCATTAAATGCAACCCCGGCATGGTTTTTGGCACGGTAACGAAAGTGACCAAAACGAACCAAAACATCACTATTGGGTCCCAAAAAGTGTATTTGGTGCGTTCGTTTCGTTTTTGGTCCGAACCCGTGCATCATTTTGTTTCGAGTCCGAATAGGTGCATTTAATGCAACCCCGGCATGGTTTTCGGCACAGGAACAAAACTAACCAAAATGAACCAAAACATCACTATTGGGACGAAAAGAAGTGGATTTGGTGCGTTTGTTTCGTTTCTGTCCCGAATTGGTGCATCATTTTTTTCGGGTCCGAATATGTGCATTAAGTGCAACCAGGCATGGTTTTTTGCACAGCAACGAAACTGACCAAAACGAACCAAAACATCTCTATTGTGTCCAAAAGAGAGGATTCGGTGTGTTCGTTTCTTTTTTGACACGTATCGGTGTATAATTTCATTTCGAGTCTGAATAGGTGCATTAAATGCAACCCCGGCATGGTTTTTGGCACGGTAACGAAACTGACCAAAACGAACCAAAACATCACTATTGGGTCCCAAAAAGTGTATTTGGTGCGTTCGTTTCGTTTTTGGTCCGAAACAGTGCATCATTTCGTTTCGAGTCTGAATATTTGCATTTAATGCAACACCGGCATGGTTTTCGGCATAGGAAAAAAACCAACCAAAACGAACCAAAACATCACTATTGGGACCAAAAGAAGTGGATTTGGTGCGTTTGTTTCGTTTCTGGCCCGAATTGGTGCATCATTTTTTTCGGGTCCGAATAGGTGCATTAAGTGCAACTAGGCATGGTTTTTTGCACAGCAACGAAACTGACCAAAACGAACCAAAACATCACTATTGTGTCCAAAAGAGTGTATTTGGTGCGCTTGTTTCTTTTTTGACACTCATCGGTGCATAATTTCGTTTCGAGTCTGAATAGGTGCATTAAATGCAACCCCCGCATGGTTTTCAGCACAAGAACAAAACTGACCAAAACAAACCAAAACATCATTATTAGGACCAAAAAAGTGGATTTGGTGCGTTCATTTCGTTTCTGGCCCGAAGTGGTGCATAATTTCGTTTCGAGTCTGAATAGGTGCATGAAATGCAACCCCGGCATGGTTTTTGGCACGGTAACGAAATTGACCAAAATGAACCAAAACATCACTATTGGGTCCCAAAAAGTGTATTTGGTGCGTTCATTTCGTTTTTGGCCCGAACCAGTGCATCATTTCGTTTCGAGTCCGAATAGGTGCATATATTCAACCCCGGCATGGTTTTCGGCACAGGAACGAAACTGACCAAAACGAACCAAAACATCACTATTGTGTCCAAAAGAGTGTATTTGGTGCGTTTGTTTCTTTTTTGACACTCATCGGTGCATCATTTCGTTTCGAGTCTCAATAGGTGCATTTAATGCAACCCCGGCATGGTTTTCGGCACAGGAACAAAACTAACCAAAACGAACCAAAACATCACTATTGGGATCAAAAGAAGGGGATTTGGTGCGTTTGTTTCATTTCTGGACCGAATTGGTGCATCATTTTTTTCGGGTCCGAATAGGTGCATTAAGTGCAACCAGGCATGGTTTTTTGCACAGTAACAAAATTGACCAATACAAACCAAAACATCACTATTGGGTCCAAAAAACTAGATTAGGTCTGTTCGTTTCTTTTCTGACCCGAATCGGTGCATCATTTCATTTCCGGCCCGAGTCGGTGCATTAAATGCAACCCAAGCATGCTTTTCGGCAAAGTAATGAAACTGACCAAAACGAACCAAAACATCACTATAGGGTGCAAACAATTTGACTGGGTGCGTTCGTTTCATTTATGGACTGAATCGGTGCATCGTTTCATTCCCGGCCCGTATCGGTGCATCAAATGCAACCCCGACATGGTTTTCGGCACAGTAACAAAACTGACCAAAACGAACCAAAACATCACTATTGTGTCCAAAAAAGTGTATTTGGTGCGTTTGTTTCTTTTTTGACACTCATCGGTGTATAATTTCGTTTCGAGTCTGAATAGGTGCATTAAATGCAACCCCCGCATGGTTTTCGGCACAGGAACAAAACTGACCAAAACAAACCAAAACATCATTATTAGGACCAAAAAAGTGGATTTGGTGCGTTCATTTCATTTCTGGCCCGAAGTGGTGCATCATTTCGTTTCGAGTCTGAATAGGTGCATTAAATGCAACCCCGGCATGGTTTTTGGCACGGTAACGAAACTGACCAAAACGAACCAAAACGTCACTATTGGGTCCCAAAAAGTGTATTTGGTGCGTTCGTTTAATTTTTGGTCCGAACCCGTGCATCATTTTGTTTCGAGTCCGAATAGGTGCATTTAATGCAACCCCGACATGGTTTTCGGCACAGTAACAAAACTGACCAAAATGAACCAAAACATCACTATTGTGTCCAAAAAAGTGTATTTGGTGCGTTTGTTTCTTTTTTGACACTCATCGGTGTATAATTTCGTTTTGAGTCTGAATAGGTGCATTAAATGCAACCCCCGCATGGTTTTGGGCACAGGAACAAAACTGACCAAAACAAACCAAAACATCATTATTAGGACCAAAAAAGTGGATTTGGTGCGTTCATTTCGTTTCTGGCCCGAAGTGGTGCATCATTTCGTTTCGAGTCTGAATAGGTGCATTAAATGCAACCCCGGCATGGTTTTTGCACGGTAACGAAACGGACCAAAACGAACCAAAACATCACTATTGGGTCCCAAAAAGTGTATTTGGTGCGTTCGTTTCGTTTTTGGTCCGAACCCGTGCATCATTTTGTTTCGAGTCCGAATAGGTGCATTTAATGCAACCCCGACATGGTTTTTGGCACGGTAACGAAACTGACCAAAACGAACCAAAACATCACTATTGGGTCCCAAAAAGTGTATTTGGTGCGTTCGTTTCGTTTTTGGCCCGAACCAGTGCATCATTTCGTTTCGAGTCCAAATAGGTGCATTTAATGCAACCCCGGCATGGTTTTCGGCACAGGAACGAAACTGACCAAAACGAACCAAAACATCACTATTGTGTCTAAAAGAGTGTATTTGGTGCGTTTGTTTCTTTTTTGACACTCATCGGTGCATCATTTCGTTTCGAGTCTGAATAGGTGCATTTAATGCAACCCCGGCATGGTTTTCGGCACAGGAACAAAACTAACCAAAATGAACCAAAACATTACTATTGGGACCAAAAGAAGTGGATTTGGTGCGTTTGTTTCGTTTCTGTCCCGAATTGGTGCATCATTTTTTTCGGGTCCGAATACGTGCATTAAGTGCAACCAGGCATGGTTTTTTGCACAGCAACGAAACTGACCAAAACGAACCAAAACATCACTATTGTGTCCAAAAGAGAGGATTTGGTGCGTTCGTTTCTTTTTTGACACGTATCGGTGTATAATTTTGTTTCAAGTCTGAATAGGTGCATTAAATGCAACCCCCGCATTGTTTTCGGCACAGGAACAAAACTGACCAAAACGAACCAAAACATCATTATTAGGACCAAAAAAGTGGATTTGGTGCGTTCATTTCATTTCTGGCCTGAAGTGGTGCATAATTTCGTTTCGAGTCTGAATAGGTGCATTAAATGCAACCCCGGCATGGTTTTTGGCACGGTAACGAAACGGACCAAAACGAACCAAAACATCACTATTGGGTCCCAAAAAGTGTATTTGGTGCGTTCGTTTCGTTTTTGGTCCGAACCCGTGCATCATTTTGTTTCGAGTCCGAATAGGTGCATTTAATGCAACCCCGGCATGGTTTTCGGCACAGGAACAAAACTAACCAAAATGAACCAAAACATCACTATTGGGACCAAAAGAAGTGGATTTGGTGCGTTTGTTTCGTTTCTGTCCCGAATTGGTGCATCATTTTTTTCGGGTCCGAATACGTGCATTAAGTGCAACCAGGCATGGTTTTTTGCACAGCAACGAAACTGACCAAAACGAACCAAAACATCACTATTGTGTCCAAAAGAGAGGATTTGGTGCGTTCGTTTCTTTTTTGACACGTATCGGTGTATAATTTTGTTTCAAGTCTGAATAGGTGCATTAAATGCAACCCCCGCATTGTTTTCGGCACAGGAACAAAACTGACCAAAACAAACCAAAACATCATTATTAGGACCAAAAAAGTGGATTTGGTGCGTTCATTTCATTTCTGGCCTGAAGTGGTGCATAATTTCGTTTCGAGTCTGAATAGGTGCATTAAATGCAACCCCGGCATGGTTTTTGGCACGGTAACGAAACTGACCAAAACGAACCAAAACATCACTATTGGGTCCCAAAAAGTGTATTTGGTGCGTTCGTTTCGTTTTTGGCCCGAACCAGTGCATCATTTCGTTTCGAGTCCGAATAGGTGCATTTAATGCAACCCCGGCATGGTTTTCGGCACAGGAACGAAACTGAGCAAAACGAACCAAAACATCACTATAGGGTGCAAACAAGTAGACTGGGTGCGTTCGTTTCATTTATGGACTGAATCGGTGCATCGTTTCGTTCCCAGCCCGTATCGGTGCATTAAATGCAACCCTGACATGGTTTTCGGCACAATAACGAAACTGACCAAAACGAACCAAAACATCACTATTGTGTCCAAAAGAGTGTATTTTGTGCGTTTGTTTCTTTTTTGACACTCATCGGTGTATAATTTCGTTTCGAGTCTGAATAGGTGCATTTAATGCAACCCCGGCATGGTTTTTGGCACGGTAACGAAACTGACCAAAACGAACCAATACATCACTATTGGGGCCCAAAAAGTGTATTTGGTGCGTTCGTTTCGTTTTTGGCCCGAACCAGTGCATCATTTTGTTTCGAGTCCGAATAGGTGCATTTAATGCAACCCCGGCATGGTTTTCGGCACAGGAACGAAACTGACCAAAACGAACCAAAACATCACTATAGGGTGCAAACAAGTGGACTGGGTGCGTTCGTTTCATTTATGCACTGAATCAGTGCATCGTTTCGTTCCCAGCCCGTATCGGTGCATTAAATGCAACCCTGACATGGTTTTCGGCACAATAACGAAACTGACCAAAACGAACCAAAACATCACTATTGTGTCCAAAAGAGTGTATTTGGTGCGTTTGTTTCTTTTTTGACACTCATCGGTGCATCATTTCGTTTCGAGTCTGAATAGGTGCATTTAATGCAACCCCGGCATGGTTTTCGGCACAGGAACAAAACTAACCAAAACGAACCAAAACATCACTATTGGGATCAAAAGAAGTGGATTTGGTGCGTTTGTTTCGTGCAACCAGGCACGGTTTTTTGCACAGTAACGAAATTGACCAATACGAACCAAAACATCACTATTGGGTCCAAAAAACTAGATTAGGTCTGTTCGTTTCTTTTCTTACCCGAATCGGTGCATCATTTCGTTTCCGGCCCGAGTCGGTGCATTAAATGCAACCCAAGCATGCTTTTCGGCACAGTAATGAAACTGACCAAAACGAACCAAAACGTCACTATAGGGTGCAAACAAGTGGACTGGGTGCGTTCGTTTCATTTAGGGACTGAATCGGTGCATCGTTTCGTTCCCGGCCCGTATCGGTGCATTAAATGCAACCCCGACATGGTTTTCGGCACAGTAACAAAACTGACCAAAACATCACTATTGTGTCCAAAAGAGTGTATTTGGTGCGTTTGTTTCTTTTTTGACACTCATTGGTGCATAATTTCGTTTCTAGTCTGAATAGGTGCATTAAATGCAACCCCCGCATGGTTTTCGGCACAGGAACAAAACTGACCAAATCAAACCAAAACATCATTATTAGGACCAAAAAAGTGGATTTGGTGCGTTCATTTCGTTTCTGGCCCGAAGTGGTGCATCATTTCGTTTCGAGTCTGAATAGGTGCATTAAATGCAACCCCGGCATGGTTTTTGGCACGGTAACGAAACTCACCAAAACGAACCAAAACATCACTATTGGGTCCCAAAAAGTGTATTTGGTGCGTTCGTTTCGTTTTTGGTCCGAACCAGTGCATCATTTCGTTTCGAGTCCGAATAGGTGCATTTAATGCAACCCCGGCATGGTTTTCGGCATCGGAACAAAACTAACCAAAACGAACCAAAACATCACTATTGGGACCAAAAGAAGTGGAGTTGGTGCGTTTGTTTCGTTTCTGGCCCGAATTGGTGCATCATTTTTTTCGGGTCCGAATAGGTGCATTAAGTGCAACCAGGCATGGTTTTTTGCACAGCAACGAAACTGACCAAAACGAACCAAAACATCACTATTGTGTCCAAAAGAGTGTATTTGGTGCGTTTGTTTCTTTTTTGACACTCATCGGTGAATAATTTCGTTTCGAGTCTGAATAGGTGTATTAAATGCAACCCCCGCATGGTTTTTGGCACGGTAACGAAACTGACCCAAACGAACCAAAACATCACTATAGGGTGCAAACAAGTGGAGTGGGTGCGTTCGTTTCATTTATGGACTGAAACGGTGCATCGTTTCGTTCCCGGCCCGTGTCGGTGCATTAAATGCAACCCCGACATGGTTTTCGACACAGTAACGAAACTGACCAAAACGAACCAAAACATCACTATTGTGTCCAAAAGAGTGTATTTGGTGCGTTTGTTTCTTTTTTGACACTCATCGGTGCATCATTTCGTTTCGAGTCTGAATAGGTGCATTTAATGCAACCCCGGCATGGTTTTCGGCACAGGAACAAAACTAACCAAAACGAACCAAAACATCACTATTGGGATCAAAAGAAGTGGATTTGGTGCGTTTGTTTCATTTCTGGACCGAATTGGTGCATCATTTTTTTCGGGTCCGAATAGGTGCATTAAGTGCAACCAGGCATGGTTTTTTGCACAGTAACAAAATTGACCAATACAAACCAAAACATCACTATTGGGTCCAAAAAACTAGATTAGGTCTGTTCGTTTCTTTTCTGACCCGAATCGGTGCATCATTTCGTTTCCGGCCGAGTCGGTGCATTAAATGCAACCCAAGCATGCTTTTCGGCAAAGTAATGAAACTGACCAAAACGAACCAAAACATCACTATAGGGTGCAAACAATTTGACTGGGTGCGTTCGTTTCATTTATGGACTGAATCGGTGCATCGTTTCATTCCCGGCCCGTATCGGTGCATTAAATGCAACCCCGACATGGTTTTCGGCACAGTAACAAAACTGACCAAAACGAACCAAAACATCACTATTGTGTCCAAAAAAGTGTATTTGGTGCGTTTGTTTCTTTTTTGACACTCATCGGTGTATAATTTCGTTTCGAGTCTGAATAGGTGCATTAAATGCAACCCCCGCATGGTTTTCGGCACAGGAACAAAACTGACCAAAACAAACCAAAACATCATTATTAGGACCAAAAAAGTGGATTTGGTGCGTTCATTTCATTTCTGGCCCGAAGTGGTGCATCATTTCGTTTCGAGTCTGAATAGGTGCATTAAATGCAACCCCGGCATGGTTTTTGGCACGGTAACGAAACTGACCAAAACGAACCAAAACGTCACTATTGGGTCCCAAAAAGTGTATTTGGTGCGTTCGTTTAATTTTTGGTCCGAACCAGTGCATCATTTCGTTTCGAGTCCGAATAGGTGCATTTAATGCAACCCCGGCATGGTTTTCGGCATCGGAACAAAACTAACCAAAACGAACCAAAACATCACTATTGGGACCAAAAGAAGTGGAGTTGGTGCGTTTGTTTCGTTTCTGGCCCGAATTGGTGCATCATTTTTTTCGGGTCCGAATAGGTGCATTAAGTGCAACCAGGCATGGTTTTTTGCACAGCAACGAAACTGACCAAAACGAACCAAAACATCACTATTGTGTCCAAAAGAGTGTATTTGGTGCGTTTGTTTCTTTTTTGACACTCATCGGTGCATAATTTCGTTTCGAGTCTGAATAGGTGTATTAAATGCAACCCCCGCATGGTTTTTGGCACGGTAACGAAACTGACCCAAACGAACCAAAACATCACTATAGGGTGCAAACAAGTGGAGTGGGTGCGTTCGTTTCATTTATGGACTGAAACGGTGCATCGTTTCGTTCCCGGCCCGTGTCGGTGCATTAAATGCAACCCCGACATGGTTTTCGACACAGTAACGAAACTGACCAAAACGAACCAAAACATCACTATTGTGTCCAAAAGAGTGTATTTGGTGCGTTTGTTTCTTTTTTGACACTCATCGGTGCATCATTTCGTTTCGAGTCTGAATAGGTGCATTTAATGCAACCCCGGCATGGTTTTCGGCACAGGAACAAAACTAACCAAAACGAACCAAAACATCACTATTGGGATCAAAAGAAGTGGATTTGGTGCGTTTGTTTCATTTCTGGACCGAATTGGTGCATCATTTTTTTCGGGTCCGAATAGGTGCATTAAGTGCAACCAGGCATGGTTTTTTGCACAGTAACAAAATTGACCAATACAAACCAAAACATCACTATTGGGTCCAAAAAACTAGATTAGGTCTGTTCGTTTCTTTTCTGACCCGAATCGGTGCATCATTTCGTTTCCGGCCGAGTCGGTGCATTAAATGCAACCCAAGCATGCTTTTCGGCAAAGTAATGAAACTGACCAAAACGAACCAAAACATCACTATAGGGTGCAAACAATTTGACTGGGTGCGTTCGTTTCATTTATGGACTGAATCGGTGCATCGTTTCATTCCCGGCCCGTATCGGTGCATTAAATGCAACCCCGACATGGTTTTCGGCACAGTAACAAAACTGACCAAAACGAACCAAAACATCACTATTGTGTCCAAAAAAGTGTATTTGGTGCGTTTGTTTCTTTTTTGACACTCATCGGTGTATAATTTCGTTTCGAGTCTCAATAGGTGCATTAAATGCAACCCTCGCATGGTTTTCGGCACAGGAACAAAACTGACCAAAACAAACCAAAACATCATTATTAGGACCAAAAAAGTGGATTTGGTGCGTTCATTTCGTTTCTGGCCCGAAGTGGTGCATCATTTCGTTTCGAGTCTGAATAGGTGCATTAAATGCAACCCCGGCATGGTTTTTGGCACGGTAACGAAACTGACCAAAACGAACCAAAACGTCACTATTGGGTCCCAAAAAGTGTATTTGGTGCGTTCGTTTCGTTTTTGGTCCGAACCCGTGCATCATTTTGTTTCGAGTCCGAATAGGTGCATTTAATGCAACCCCGACATGGTTTTCGGCACAGTAACAAAACTGACCAAAACGAACCAAAACATCACTATTGTGTCCAAAAAAGTGTATTTGGTGCGTTCATTTCGTTTTTGGTCCGAACCCGTGCATCATTTTGTTTCGAGTCCGAATAGGTGCATTTAATGCAACCCCGACATGGTTTTCGGCACAGTAACAAAACTGACCAAAACGAACCAAAACATCACTATTGTGTCCAAAAAAGTCTATTTGGTGCGTTTGTTTCTTTTTTGACACTCATCGGTGTATAATTTCGTTTCGAGTCTGAATAGGTGCATTAAATGCAACCCCCGCATGCTTTTCGGCACAGGAACAAAACTGACCAAAACAAACCAAAACATCATTATTAGGACCAAAAAAGTGGATTTGGTGCGTTCATTTCGTTTCTGGCCCGAAGTGGTGCATCATTTCGTTTCGAGTCTGAATAGGTGCATTAAATGCAACCCCGGCATGGTTTTTGGCACGGTAACGAAACTGACCAAAACGAACCAAAACATCACTATTGGGTCCCAAAAAGTGTATTTGGTGCGTTCGTTTCGTTTTTGGTCCGAACCCGTGCATCATTTTGTTTCGAGTCCGAATAGGTGCATTTAATGCAACCCCGGCATGGTTTTCGGCACAGGAACAAAACTAACCAAAATGAACCAAAACATCACTATTGGGACCAAAAGAAGTGGATTTGGTGCGTTTGTTTCGTTTCTGTCCCGAATTGGTGCATCATTTTTTTCGGGTCCGAATACGTGCATTAAGTGCAACCAGGCATGGTTTTTTGCACAGCAACGAAACTGACCAAAACGAACCAAAACATCACTATTGTGTCCAAAAGAGAGGATTTGGTGCGTTCGTTTCTTTTTTGACACGTATCGGTGTATAATTTTGTTTCAAGTCTGAATAGGTGCATTAAATGCAACCCCCGCATTGTTTTCGGCACAGGAACAAAACTGACCAAAACGAACCAAAACATCATTATTAGGACCAAAAAAGTGGATTTGGTGCGTTCATTTCATTTCTGGCCTGAAGTGGTGCATAATTTCGTTTCGAGTCTGAATAGGTGCATTAAATGCAACCCCGGCATGGTTTTTGGCACGGTAACGAAACGGACCAAAACGAACCAAAACATCACTATTGGGTCCCAAAAAGTGTATTTGGTGCGTTCGTTTCGTTTTTGGTCCGAACCCGTGCATCATTTTGTTTCGAGTCCGAATAGGTGCATTTAATGCAACCCCGGCATGGTTTTCGGCACAGGAACAAAACTAACCAAAATGAACCAAAACATCACTATTGGGACCAAAAGAAGTGGATTTGGTGCGTTTGTTTCGTTTCTGTCCCGAATTGGTGCATCATTTTTTCGGGTCCGAATACGTGCATTAAGTGCAACCAGGCATGGTTTTTTGCACAGCAACGAAACTGACCAAAACGAACCAAAACATCACTATTGTGTCCAAAAGAGAGGATTTGGTGCGTTCGTTTCTTTTTTGACACGTATCGGTGTATAATTTTGTTTCAAGTCTGAATAGGTGCATTAAATGCAACCCCCGCATTGTTTTCGGCACAGGAACAAAACTGACCAAAACAAACCAAAACATCATTATTAGGACCAAAAAAGTGGATTTGGTGCGTTCATTTCATTTCTGGCCCGAAGTGGTGCATAATTTCGTTTCGAGTCTGAATAGGTGCATTAAATGCAACCCCGGCATGGTTTTTGGCACGGTAACGAAACTGACCAAAACGAACCAAAACATCACTATTGGGTCCCAAAAAGTGTATTTGGTGCGTTCGTTTCGTTTTTGGCCCGAACCAGTGCATCATTTTGTTTCGAGTCCGAATAGGTGCATTTAATGCAACCCCGACATGGTTTTCGGCACAGTAACAAAACTGACCAAAATGAACCAAAACATCACTATTGTGTCCAAAAAAGTGTATTTGGTGCGTTTGTTTCTTTTTTGACACTCATCGGTGTATAATTTCGTTTTGAGTCTGAATAGGTGCATTAAATGCAACCCCCGCATGGTTTTGGGCACAGGAACAAAACTGACCAAAACAAACCAAAACATCATTATTAGGACCAAAAAAGTGGATTTGGTGCGTTCATTTCGTTTCTGGCCCGAAGTGGTGCATCATTTCGTTTCGAGTCTGAATAGGTGCATTAAATGCAACCCGGCATGGTTTTTGGCACGGTAACGAAACTGACCAAAACGAACGAAAACATCACTATTGGGTCCCAAAAAGTGTATTTGGTGCGTTCGTTTCGTTTTTGGTCCGAACCCGTGCATCATTTTGTTTCGAGTCCGAATAGGTGCATTTAATGCAACCCCGGCATGGTTTTCGGCACAGGAACAAAACTAACCAAAATGAACCAAAACATCACTATTGGGACCAAAAGAAGTGGATTTGGTGCGTTTGTTTCGTTTCTGTCCCGAATTGGTGCATCATTTTTTCGGGTCCGAATACGTGCATTAAGTGCAACCAGGCATGGTTTTTTGCACAGCAACGAAACTGACCAAAACGAACCAAAACATCACTATTGTGTCCAAAAGAGAGGATTTGGTGCGTTCGTTTCTTTTTTGACACGTATCGGTGTATAATTTTGTTTCAAGTCTGAATAGGTGCATTAAATGCAACCCCCGCATTGTTTTCGGCACAGGAACAAAACTGACCAAAACAAACCAAAACATCATTATTAGGACCAAAAAAGTGGATTTGGTGCGTTCATTTCATTTCTGGCCCGAAGTGGTGCATAATTTCGTTTCGAGTCTGAATAGGTGCATTAAATGCAACCCCGGCATGGTTTTTGGCACGGTAACGAAACTGACCAAAACGAACCAAAACATCACTATTGTGTCCAAAAGAGTGTATTTGGTGCGTTTGTTTCTTTTTTGACACTCATCGGTGCATAATTTCGTTTCGAGTCTGAATAGGTGCATTTAATGCAACTCCGGCATGGTTTTTGGCACGGTAACGAAACTGACCAAAACGAACCAAAACATCACTATTGGGTCCCAAAAAGTGTATTTGGTGCGTTCGTTTCGTTTTTGGTCCGAACCCGTGCATCATTTTGTTTCGAGTCCGAATAGGTGCATTTAATGCAACCCCGGCATGGTTTTCGGCACAGGAACAAAACTAACCAAAATGAACCAAAACATCACTATTGGGACCAAAAGAAGTGGATTTGGTGCGTTTGTTTCGTTTCTGTCCTGAATTGGTGCATCATTTTTTTCGGGTCCGAATAGGTGCATTAAGTGCAACCAAGCATGGTTTTTTGCACAGCAACGAAACTGACCAAAACGAACCAAAACATCACTATTGTGTCCAAAAGAGAGGATTTGGTGCGTTCGTTTCTTTTTTGACACGTATCGGTGTATAATTTTGTTTCAAGTCTGAATAGGTGCATTAAATGCAACCCCCGCATTGTTTTCGGCACAGGAACAAAACTGACCAAAACAAACCAAAACATCATTATTAGGACCAAAAAAGTGGATTTGGTGCGTTCATTTCATTTCTGGCCTGAAGTGGTGCATAATTTCGTTTCGAGTCTGAATAGGTGCATTAAATGCAACCCCGGCATGGTTTTTGGCACGGTAACGAAACGGACCAAAACGAACCAAAACATCACTATTGGGTCCCAAAAAGTGTATTTGGTGCGTTCGTTTCGTTTTTGGTCCTAACCCGTGCATCATTTTGTTTCGAGTCCGTATAGGTGCATTTAATGCAACCCCGGCATGGTTTTCGGCACAGGAACAAAACTAACCAAAATGAACCAAAACATCACTATTGGGACCAAAAGAAGTGGATTTGGTGCGTTTGTTTCGTTTCTGTCCCGAATTGGTGCATCATTTTTTCGGGTCCGAATACGTGCATTAAGTGCAACCAGGCATGGTTTTTTGCACAGCAACGAAACTGACCAAAACGAACCAAAACATCTCTATTGTGTCCAAAAGAGAGGATTTGGTGCGTTCGTTTCTTTTTTGACACGTATCGGTGTATAATTTTGTTTCAAGTCTGAATAGGTGCATTAAATGCAACCCCCGCATTGTTTTCGGCACAGGAACAAAACTGACCAAAACAAACCAAAACATCATTATTAGGACCAAAAAAGTGGATTTGGTGCGTTCATTTCATTTCTGGCCCGAAGTGGTGCATAATTTCGTTTCGAGTCTGAATAGGTGCATTAAATGCAACCCCGGCATGGTTTTTGGCACGGTAACGAAACTGACCAAAACGAACCAAAACATCACTATTGGGTCCCAAAAAGTGTATTTGGTGCGTTCGTTTCGTTTTTGGCCCGAACCAGTGCATCATTTCGTTTCGAGTCCGAATAGGTGCATTTAATGCAACCCCGGCATGGTTTTCGGCACAGGAACGAAACTGACCAAAACGAACCAAAACATCACTATAGGGTGCAAACAAGTGGACTGGGTGCGTTCGTTTCATTTATGGACTGAATCGGTGCATCGTTTCGTTCCCAGCCCGTATCGGTGCATTAAATGCAACCCTGACATGGTTTTCGGCACAATAACGAAACTGACCAAAACGAACCAAAACATCACTATTGTGTCCAAAAGAGTGTATTTGGTGCATTTGTTTCTTTTTTGACACTCATCGGTGCATAATTTCGTTTCGAGTCTGAATAGGTGCATTTAATGCAACCCCGGCATGGTTTTTGGCACGGTAACAAAACTGACCAAAACGAACCAAAACATCACTATTGGGTCCCAAAAAGTGTATTTGGTGCGTTCGTTTCGTTTTTGGCCCGAACCAGTGCATCATTTCGTTTCGAGTCCGAATAGGTGCATTTAATGCAACCCCGGCATGGTTTTCGGCACAGGAACGAAACTGACCAAAACGAACCAAAACATCACTATAGGGTGCAAACAAGTGGACTGGGTGCGTTCGTTTCATTTATGGACTGAATCGGTGCATCGTTTCGTTCCCAGCCCGTATCGGTGCATTAAATGCAACCCTGACATGGTTTTCGGCACAATAACGAAACTGACCAAAACGAACCAAAACATCACTATTGTGTCCAAAAGAGTGTATTTGGTGCGTTTGTTTCTTTTTTGACACTCATCGGTGCATAATTTCGTTTCGAGTTTGAATAGGTGCATTTAATGCAACCCCGGCATGGTTTTTGGCACGGTAACGAAACTGACCAAAACGAACCAAAACATCACTATTGGGTCCCAAAAAGTGTATTTGGTGCGTTCGTTTCGTTTTTGGCCCGAACCAGTGCATCATTTTGTTTCGAGTCCGAATAGGTGCATTTAATGCAACCCCGGCATGGTTTTCGGCACAGGAACGAAACTGACCAAAACGAACCAAAACATCACTATAGGGTGCAAACAAGTGGACTGGGTGCGTTCGTTTCATTTATGCACTGAATCGGTGCATCCTTTCGTTCCCAGCCCGTATCGGTGCATTAAATGCAACCCTGACATGGTTTTCGGCACAATAACGAAACTGACCAAAACGAACCAAAACATCACTATTGTGTCCAAAAGAGTGTATTTGGTGCGTTTGTTTCTTTTTTGACACTCATCGGTGCATCATTTCGTTTCGAGTCTGAATAGGTGCATTTAATGCAACCCCGGCATGGTTTTCGGCACAGGAACAAAACTAACCAAAACGAACCAAAACATCACTATTGGGATCAAAAGAAGTGGATTTGGTGCGTTTGTTTCGTGCAACCAGGCACGGTTTTTTGCACAGTAACGAAATTGACCAATACGAACCAAAACATCACTATTGGGTCCAAAAAACTAGATTAGGTCTGTTCGTTTCTTTTCTTACCCGAATCGGGGCATCATTTCGTTTCCGGCCCGAGTCGGTGCATTAAATGCAACCCAAGCGTGCTTTTCGGCACAGTAATCAAACTGACCAAAACGAACCAAAACGTCACTATAGGGTGCAAACAAGTGGACTGGGTGCGTTCGTTTCATTTATGGACTGAATCGGTGCATCGTTTCGTTCCCGGCCCGTATCGGTGCATTAAATGCAACCCCGACATGGTTTTCGGCACAGTAACAAAACTGACCAAAACATCACTATTGTGTCCAAAAGAGTGTATTTGGTGCGTTTGTTTCTTTTTTGACACTCATCGGTGCATAATTTCGTTTCTAGTCTGAATAGGTGCATTAAATACAACCCCCGCATGGTTTTCGGCACAGGAACAAAACTGACCAAAACAAACCAAAACATCATTATTAGGACCAAAAAAGTGGATTTGGTGCGTTCATTTCGTTTTTGGCCCGAAGTGGTGCATCATTTCGTTTCGAGTCTGAATAGGTGCATTAAATGCAACCCCGGCATGGTTTTTGGCACGGTAACGAAACTGACCAAAACGAACCAAAACATAACTATTGGGTCCCAAAAAGTGTATTTGGTGCGTTCGTTTCGTTTTTGGTCCGAACCAGTGCATCATTTCGTTTCGAGTCCGAATAGGTGCATTTAATGCAACCCCGGCATGGTTTTCGGCATAGGAACAAAACTAACCAAAACAAACCAAAACATCACTATTGGGACCAAAAGAAGTGGAGTTGGTGCGTTTGTTTCGTTTCTGGCCCGAATTGGTGCATCATTTTTTTCGGGTCCGAATAGGTGCATTAAGTGCAACCAGGCATGGTTTTTTGCACAGCAACGAAACTGACCAAAACGAACCAAAACATCACTATTGTGTCCAAAAGAGTGTATTTGGTGCGTTTGTTTCTTTTTTGACACTCATCGGTGCATAATTTCGTTTCGAGTCTGAATAGGTGCATTAAATGCAACCCCCGCATGGTTTTCGGCACAAGAACAAAACTGACCAAAACAAACCAAAACATCATTATTAGGACCAAAAAAGTGGATTTGGTGCGTTCATTTCGTTTCTGGCCCGAAGTGGTGCATAATTTCGTTTCGAATCTAAATAGGTGCATTAAATGCAACCCCGGCATGGTTTTTGGCACGGTAACGAAACTGACCAAAACGAACCAAAACATCACTATTGGGTCCCAAAAAGTGTATTTGGTGCGTTCATTTCGTTTTTGGCCCGAACCAGTGCATCATTTCGTTTCGAGTCCGAATAGGTGCATATATTCAACCCCGGCATGGTTTTCGGCACAGGAACGAAACTGACCAAAACGAACCAAAACATCACTATTGTGTCCAAAAGAGTGTATTTGGTGCGTTTATTTCTTTTTTGACACTCATCGGTGCATCATTTCGTTTCGAGTCTGAATAGGTGCATTTAATGCAACCCCGGCATGGTTTTCGGCACAGGAACAAAACTTACCAAAACGAACCAAAACATCACTATTGGGATCAAAAGAAGTGGATTTGGTGCGTTTGTTTCATTTCTGGACCGAATTGGTGCATCATTTTTTTCGGGTCCGAATAGGTGCATTAAGTGCAACCAGGCATGGTTTTTTGCACAGTAACAAAATTGACCAATACAAACCAAAACATCACTATTGGGTCCAAAAAACTAGATTAGGTCTGTTCGTTTCTTTTCTGACCCGAATCGGTGCATCATTTCGTTTCCGGCCCGAGTCGGTGCATTAAATGCAACCCAAGCATGCTTTTCGGCAAAGTAATGAAACTGACCAAAACGAACCAAAACATCACTATAGGGTGCAAACAATTTGACTGGGTGCGTTCGTTTCATTTATGGCCTGAATCGGTGCATCGTTTCATTCCCGGCCCGTATCGGTGCATCAAATGCAACCCCGACATGGTTTTCGGCACAGTAACAAAACTGACCAAAACGAACCAAAACATCACTATTGTGTCCAAAAAAGTGTATTTCGTGCATTTGTTTCTTTTTTGACACTCATCGGTGTATAATTTCGTTTCGAGTCTGAATAGGTGCATTAAATGCAACCCCCGCATGGTTTTCGGCACAGGAACAAAACTGACCAAAACAAACCAAAACATCATTATTAGGACCAAAAAAGTGGATTTGGTGCGTTCATTTCGTTTCTGGCCCGAAGTGGTGCATAATTTCGTTTCGAGTCTGAATAGGTGCATTAAATCAACCCCCGCATGGTTTTTGGCACGGTAACGAAACTGACCCAAACGAACCAAAACATCACTATAGGGTGCAAACAAGTGGACTGGGTGCGTTCGTTTCATTTATGGACTGAATCGGTGCATCGTTTCGTTCCCGGCCCGTGTCGGTGCATTAAATGCAACCCCGACATGGTTTTCGACACAGTAACGAAACTGACCAAAACGAACCAAAACATCACTATAGGGTGCAAACAAGTGGACTGGGTGTGTTCGTTTCATTTATGGACTGAATCGGTGCATCGTTTCGTTCCCGACCCGTATCGGTGCATTAAATGCAACCCCGACATGGTTTTCGGCACAGTAACAAAACTGACCAAAACATCACTATTGTATCCAAAAGAGTGTATTTGGTGCGTTTGTTTCTGTTTTGACACTCATCGGTGCATAATTTCGTTTCGAGTTTGAATAGGTGCATTAAATGCAACCCCCGCATGGTGTTCGGCACACGAACAAAACTGACGAACACAAACCAAAACATCATTATTAGGACCAAAAAAGTGGATTTGGTGCGTTCATTCCGTTTCTGGCCCGAAGTGGTGCATCATTTCGTTTCGAGTCTGAATAGGTGCATTAAATGCAACCCCGACATGGTTTTTGGCACGGTAACGAAACTGACCAAAACGAACCAAAACATCACTATTGGGTCCCAAAAAGTGTATTTGGTGCGTTCGTTTCGTTTTTGGCCCGAACCAGTGCATCATTTCGTTTCGAGTCCGAATAGGTGCATTTAATGCAACCCCGGCATGGTTTTCGGCACAGGAACGAAACTGACCAAAACGAACCAAAACATCACTATTGTGTCTAAAAGAGTGTATTTGGTGCGTTTGTTTCTTTTTTGACACTCATCGGTGCATCATTTCGTTTCGAGTCTGAATAGGTGCATTTAATGCAACCCCGGCATGGTTTTCGGCACAGGAACAAAACTAACCGAAACGAACCAAAACATCACTATTGGGATCAAAAGAAGTGGATTTGGTGCGTTTGTTTCGTTTCTGTCCCGAATTGGTGCATCATTTTTTTCGGGTCCGAATAGGTGCATTAAGTGCAACCAGGCATGGTTTTTTGCACAGTAACGAAATTGACCAATACAAACCAAAACATCACTATTGGGTCCAAAAAACTAGATTAGGTCTGTTCGTTTCTTTTCTGACCCGAATCGGTGCATCATTTCGTTTCCGGCCCGAGTCGGTGCATTAAATGCAACCCAAGCATGCTTTTCGGCACAGTAATGAAACTGATAAACACGAACCAAAACATCACTATAGGGTGCAAACAAGTGGACTGGGTGCATTCGTTTCATTTATGTACTGAATCGGTGCATCGTTTCGTTCCCGGCCCGTATCGGTGCATTAAATGCAACCCCGACATGGTTTTCGGCACAATAACGAAACTGACCAAAATGAACCAAAACATCACTATTGTGTCCAAAAGAGTGTATTTGGTGCGTTTGTTTCTTTTTTGACACTCATCGGTGCATAATTTCGTTTCGAGTCTGAATAGGTGGATTAAATCCAACCCCCGCATGGTTTTCCGCACAGGAACAAAACTGACCAAAACAAACCAAAACATCATTATTAGGACCAAAAAAGTGGATTTGGTGCGTTCTTTTCGTTTCTGGCCCGAAGTGGTGCATCATTTCGTTTCGAGTCTGAATAGGTGCATTAAATGCAACCCCGGCATGGTTTTTGGCACGGTAACGAAACTGACCAATACGAACCAAAACATCACTATTGGGTCCCAAAAAGTGTATTTAGTGCGTTCGTTTCGTTTTTGGTCCGAACCAGTGCATCATTTCGTTTCGAGTCTGAATATTTGCATTTAATGCAACCCCGGCATGGTTTTCGGCATAGGAAAAAAACCAACCAAAACGAACCAAAACATCACTATTGGGACCAAAAGAAGTGGATTTGGTGCGTTTGTTTCGTTTCTGGCCCGAATTGGTGCATCATTTTTTCGGGTCCGAATAGGTGCATTAAGTGCAACTAGGCATGGTTTTTTGCACAGCAACGAAACTGACCAAAACGAACCAAAACATCACTATTGTGTCCAAAAGAGTGTATTTGGTGCGTTTGTTTCTTTTTTGACACTCATCGGTGCATAATTTCGTTTCGAGTCTGAATAGGTGCATTAAATGCAACCCCCGCATGGTTTTCGGCACAAGAACAAAACTGACCAAAACAAACCAAAACATCATTATTAGGACCAAAAAAGTGGATTTGGTGCGTTCATTTCGTTTCTGGCCCGAAGTGGTGCATAATTTCGTTTCGAGTCTAAATAGGTGCATTAAATGCAACCCCGGCATGGTTTTTGGCACGGTAACGAAACTGACCAAAACGAACCAAAACATCACTATTGGGTCCCAAAAAGTGTATTTAGTGCGTTCGTTTCGTTTTTGGTCCGAACCAGTGCATCATTTCGTTTCGAGTCTGAATATTTGCATTTAATGCAACCCCGGCATGGTTTTCGGCATAGGAAAAAAACCAACCAAAACGAACCAAAACATCACTATTGGGACCAAAAGAAGTGGATTTGGTGCGTTTGTTTCGTTTCTGGCCCGAATTGGTGCATCATTTTTTTCGGGTCCGAATAGGTGCATTAAGTGCAACTAGGCATGGTTTTTTGCACAGCAACGAAACTGACCAAAACGAACCAAAACATCACTATTGTGTCCAAAAGAGTGTATTTGGTGCGTTTGTTTCTTTTTTGACACTCATCGGTGCATAATTTCGTTTCGAGTCTGAATAGGTGCATTAAATGCAACCCCCGCATGGTTTTCGGCACAAGAACAAAACTGACCAAAACAAACCAAGACATCATTATTAGGACCAAAAAAGTGGATTTGGTGCGTTCATTTCGTTTCTGGCCCGAAGTGGTGCATAATTTCGTTTCGAGTCTGAATAGGTGCATTAAATGCAACCCCGGCATGGTTTTTGGCACGGTAACGAAACTGACCAAAACGAACCAAAACATCACTATTGGGTCCCAAAAAGTGTATTTGGTGCGTTCATTTCGTTTTTGGCCCGAACCAGTGCATCATTTCGTTTCGAGTCCGAATAGGTGCATATATTCAACCCCGGCATGGTTTTCGGCACAGGAACGAAACTGACCAAAACGAACCAAAACATCACTATTGTGTCCAAAAGAGTGTATTTGGTGCGTTTGTTTCTTTTTTGACACTCATCGGTGCATCATTTCGTTTCGAGTCTGAATAGGTGCATTTAATGCAACCCCGGCATGGTTTTCGACATAGGAACAAAACTAACCAAAACGAACCAAAACATCACTATTGGGATCAAAAGAAGTGGATTTGGTGCGTTTGTTTCATTTCTGGACCGAATTGGTGCATCATTTTTTTCGGGTCCGAATAGGTGCATTAAGTGCAACCAGGCATGGTTTTTTGCACAGTAACAAAATTGACCAATACAAACCAAAACATCACTATTGGGTCCAAAAAACTAGATTAGGTCTGACCCGAATCGGTGCATCATTTCGTTTCCGGCCCGAGTCGGTGCATTAAATGCAACCCAAGCATGCTTTTCGGCAAAGTAATGAAACTGACCAAAACGAACCAAAACATCACTATAGGATGCAAACAATTTGACTGGGTGCGTTCGTTTCATTTATGGACTGAATCGGTGCATCGTTTCATTCCCGGCCCGTATCGGTGCATCAAATGCAACCCCGACATGGTTTTCGGCACAGTAACAAAACTGACCAAAACGAACCAAAACATCACTATTGTGTCCAAAAAAGTGTATTTGGTGCGTTTATTTCTTTTTTGACACTCATCGGTGTATAATTTCGTTTCGAGTCTGAATAGGTGCATTAAATGCAAACCCCGCATGGTTTTCGGCACAGGAACAAAACTGACCAAAACAAACCAAAACATCATTATTAGGACCAAAAAAGTGGATTTGGTGTGTTCATTTCGTTTCTGGCCCAAAGTGGTGCATCATTTCGTTTCGAGTCTGAATAGGTGCATTAAATGCAACCCCGACATGGTTTTTGGCACGGTAACGAAACTGACCAAAACGAACCAAAACATCACTATTGGGTCCCAAAAAGTGTATTTGGTGCGTTCGTTTCGTTTTTGGTCCGAACCCGTGCATCATTTTGTTTCGAGTCCGAATAGGTGCATTTAATGCAACCCCGACATGGTTTTCGGCACAGTAACAAAACTGACCAAAACGAACCAAAACATCACTATTGTGTCCAAAAAAGTGTATTTGGTGCGTTTGTTTCTTTTTTGACACTCATCGGTGTATAATTTCGTTTCGAGTCTGAATAGGTGCATTAAATGCAACCCCCGCATGGTTTTCGGCACAGGAAATAAACTGACCAAAACAAACCAAAACATCATTATTAGGACCAAAAAAGTGGATTTGGTGCGTTATTTCGTTTCTGGCCCGAAGTGGTGCATCATTTCGTTTCGAGTCTGAATAGGTGCATTAAATGCAACCCCCGCATGGTTTTCGGCACAAGAACAAAACTGACCAAAACAAACCAAAACATCATTATTAGGACCAAAAAAGTGGATTTGGTGCGTTCATTTCGTTTCTGGCCCGAAGTGGTGCATAATTTCGTTTCGAGTCTGAATAGGTGCATTAAATGCAACCCCGGCATGGTTTTTGGCACGGTAACGAAACTGACCAAAACGAACCAAAACATCACTATTGGGTCCCAAAAAGTGTATTTGGTGCGTTCATTTCGTTTTTGGCCCGAACCAGTGCATCATTTCGTTTCGAGTCCGAATAGGTGCATATATTCAACCCCGGCATGGTTTTCGGCACAGGAACGAAACTGACCAAAACGAACCAAAACATCACTATTGTGTCCAAAAGAGTGTATTTGGTGCGTTTGTTTCTTTTTTGACACTCATCGGTGCATCATTTCGTTTCGAGTCTGAATAGGTGCATTTAATGCAACCCCGGCATGGTTTTCGGCATAGGAACAAAACTAACCAAAACGAACCAAAACATCACTATTGGGATCAAAAGAAGTGGATTTGGTGCGTTTGTTTCATTTCTGGACCGAATTGGTGCATCATTTTTTTCGGGTCCGAATAGGTGCATTAAGTGCAACCAGGCATGGTTTTTTGCACAGTAACAAAATTGACCAATACAAACCAAAACATCACTATTGGGTCCAAAAAACTAGATTAGGTCTGACCCGAATCGGTGCATCATTTCGTTTCCGGCCCGAGTCGGTGCATTAAATGCAACCCAAGCATGCTTTTCGGCAAAGTAATGAAACTGACCAAAACGAACCAAAACATCACTATAGGATGCAAACAATTTGACTGGGTGCGTTCGTTTCATTTATGGACTGAATCGGTGCATCGTTTCATTCCCGGCCCGTATCGGTGCATCAAATGCAACCCCGACATGGTTTTCGGCACAGTAACAAAACTGACCAAAACGAACCAAAACATCACTATTGTGTCCAAAAAAGTGTATTTGGTGCGTTTATTTCTTTTTTGACACTCATCGGTGTATAATTTCGTTTCGAGTCTGAATAGGTGCATTAAATGCAACCCCGGCATGGTTTTTGGCACGGTAACGAAACTGACCAAAACGAACCAAAACATCACTATTGGGTCCCAAAAAGTGTATTTGGTGCGTTCATTTCGTTTTTGGCCCGAACCAGTGCATCATTTCGTTTCGAGTCCGAATAGGTGCATATATTCAACCCCGGCATGGTTTTCGGCACAGGAACGAAACTGACCAAAACGAACCAAAACATCACTATTGTGTCCAAAAGAGTGTATTTGGTGCGTTTGTTTCTTTTTTGACACTCATCGGTGCATCATTTCGTTTCGAGTCTGAATAGGTGCATTTAATGCAACCCCGGCATGGTTTTCGGCATAGGAACAAAACTAACCAAAACGAACCAAAACATCACTATTGGGATCAAAAGAAGTGGATTTGGTGCGTTTGTTTCATTTCTGGACCGAATTGGTGCATCATTTTTTTCGGGTCCGAATAGGTGCATTAAGTGCAACCAGGCATGGTTTTTTGCACAGTAACAAAATTGACCAATACAAACCAAAACATCACTATTGGGTCCAAAAAACTAGATTAGGTCTGACCCGAATCGGTGCATCATTTCGTTTCCGGCCCGAGTCGGTGCATTAAATGCAACCCAAGCATGCTTTTCGGCAAAGTAATGAAACTGACCAAAACGAACCAAAACATCACTATAGGATGCAAACAATTTGACTGGGTGCGTTCGTTTCATTTATGGACTGAATCGGTGCATCGTTTCATTCCCGGCCCGTATCGGTGCATCAAATGCAACCCCGACATGGTTTTCGGCACAGTAACAAAACTGACCAAAACGAACCAAAACATCACTATTGTGTCCAAAAAAGTGTATTTGGTGCGTTTATTTCTTTTTTGACACTCATCGGTGTATAATTTCGTTTCGAGTCTGAATAGGTGCATTAAATGCAAACCCCGCATGGTTTTCGGCACAGGAACAAAACTGACCAAAACAAACCAAAACATCATTATTAGGACCAAAAAAGTGGATTTGGTGCGTTCATTTCGTTTCTGGCCCAAAGTGGTGCATCATTTCGTTTCGAGTCTGAATAGGTGCATTAAATGCAACCCCGACATGGTTTTTGGCACGGTAACGAAACTGACCAAAACGAACCAAAACATCACTATTGGGTCCCAAAAAGTGTATTTGGTGCGTTCGTTTCGTTTTTGGTCCGAACCCGTGCATCATTTTGTTTCGAGTCCGAATAGGTGCATTTAATGCAACCCCGACATGGTTTTCGGCACAGTAACAAAACTGACCAAAACAAACCAAAACATCACTATTGTGTCCAAAAAAGTGTATTTGGTGCGTTTGTTTCTTTTTTGACACTCATCGGTGTATAATTTCGTTTCGAGTCTGAATAGGTGCATTAAATGCAACCCCCGCATGGTTTTCGGCACAGGAAATAAACTGACCAAAACAAACCAAAACATCATTATTAGGACCAAAAAAGTGGATTTGGTGCGTTCATTTCGTTTCTGGCCCGAAGTGGTGCATCATTTCGTTTCGAGTCTGAATAGGTGCATTAAATGCAACCCGGCATGGTTTTTGGCACGGTAACGAAACTGACCAAAACGAAGCAAAACATCACTATTGGGTCCCAAAAAGTGTATTTGGTGCGTTCGTTTCGTTTTTGATCCGAACCCGTGCATCATTTTGTTTCGAGTCCGAATAGGTGCATTTAATGCAACCCCGGCATGGTTTTCGGCACAGGAATAAAACTAACCAAAAGGAACCAAAACATCACTATTGCGACCAAAAGAAGTGGATTTGGTGCGTTTGTTTCGTTTCTGTCCCGAATTGGTGCATCATTTTTTTTGGGTCCGAATAGGTGCATTAAGTGCAACCAGGCATGGTTTTTTGCACAGCAACGAAACTGACCAAAACGAACCAAAACATCACTATTGTGTCCAAAAGAGAGGATTTGGTGCGTTCGTTTCTTTTTTGACACGTATCGGTGTATAATTTTGTTTCGAGTCTAAATAGGTGCATTAAATGCAACCCCCGCATTGTTTTCGGCACAGGAACAAAACTGACCAAAACAAACCAAAACATCATTATTAGGACCAAAAAAGTGGATTTGGTGCGTTCATTTCATTTCTGGCCCGAAGTGGTGCATAATTTCGTTTCGAGTCTGAATAGGTGCATTAAATGCAACCCCGACATGGTTTTTAGCACGGTAACGAAACTGACCAAAACGAACCAAAACATCACTATTGGCTCCCAAAAAGTGTATATTGTGCGTTCGTTTCGTTTTTGGCCCGAACCAGTGCATCATTTCGTTTCGAGTCCGAATAGGTGCATTTAATGCAACCCCGGCATGGTTTTCGGCACAGGAACGAAACTGACCAAAACGAACCAAAACATCACTATAGGGTGCAAACAAGTGGACTGGGTGCGTTCGTTTCATTTATGGACTGAATCGGTGCATCGTTTCGTTCCCAGCCCGTATCGGTGCATTAAATGCAACCCTGACATGGTTTTCGGCACAATAACGAAACTGACCAAAACGAACCAAAACATCACTATTGTGTCCAAAAGAGTGTATTTGGTGCGTTTGTTTCTTTTTTGACACTCATCGGTGCATAATTTCGTTTCGAGTCTGAATAGGTGGATTTAATGCAACCCCGGCATGGTTTTTGGCACGGTAACGAAACTGACCAAAACGAACCAAAACATCACTATTGGGTCCCAAAAAGTGTATTTGGTGCGTTCGTTTCGTTTTTGGCCCGAACCAGTGCATCATTTCGTTTCGAGTCCGAATGGGTGCATTTAATGCAACGCCGGCATGGTTTTCGGCACAGGAACGAAACTGACCAAAACGAACCAAAACATCACTATAGGGTGCAAACAAGTGGACTGGGTGCGTTCGTTTCATTTATGGACTGAATCGGTGCATCGTTTCGTTCCCAGCCCGTATCGGTGCATTAAATGCAACCCTGACATGGTTTCCGGCACAATAACGAAACTGACCAAAACGAACCAAAACATCACTATTGTGTCCAAAAGAGTGTATTTGGTGCGTTTGTTTCTTTTTTGACACTCATCGGTGCATAATTTCGTTTCGAGTCTGAATAGGTGCATTTAATGCAACCCCGGCATGGTTTTTGGCACGGTAACGAAACTGACCAAAACGAACCAAAACATCACTATTGGGTCCCAAAAAGTGTATTTGGTGCGTTCGTTTCGTTTTTGGCCCGAACCAGTGCATCATTTCGTTTCGAGTCCGAATAGGTGCATTTAATGCAACCCCGGCATGGTTTTCGGCACAGGAATGAAACTGACCAAAACGAACCAAAACATCACTATATGGTGCAAACAAGTGGACTGGGTGCGTTCGTTTCATTTATGGACTGAATTGGTGCATCGTTTCGTTCCCAGCCCGTATCGGTGCATTAAATGCAACCCTGACATGGTTTTCGGCACAATAACGAAACTGACCAAAACGAACCAAAACATCACTATTGTGTCCAAAAGAGTGTATTTGGTGCGTTTGTTTCTTTTTTGACACTCATCGGTGCATCATTTCGTTTCGAGTCTGAATAGGTGCATTTAATGCAACCCCGGCATGGTTTTCGGCACAGGAACAAAACTAACCAAAACGAACCAAAACATCACTATTGGGATCAAAAGAAGTGGATTTGGTGCGTTTGTTTCGTGCAACCAGGCATGGTTTTTTGCACAGTAACGAAATTGACCAATACGAACCAAAACATCACTATTGGGTCCAAAAAACTAGATTAGGTCTGTTCGTTTCTTTTCTGACCCGAATCGGTGCATCATTTCGTTTCCGGCCCGAGTTGGTGCATTAAATGCAAACCAAGCATGCTTTTCGGCACAGTAATGAAACTGACCAAAACGAACCAAAACATCACTATAGGGTGCAAACAAGTGGACTGGGTGCGTTCGTTTCATTTATGGACTGAATCGGTGCATCGTTTCGTTCCCGGCCCGTATCGGTGCATTAAATGCAACCCCAACATGGTTTTCGGCACAGTAACAAAACTGACCAAAACATCACTATTGTGTCCAAAAGAGTGTATTTGGTGCGTTTGTTTCTTTTTTGACACTCATCGGTGCATAATTTCGTTTCTAGTCTGAATAGGTGCATTAAATGCAACCCCCGCATGGTTTTCGGCACAGGAACAAAACTGACCAAAACATCATTATTAGGACCAAAAAAGTGGATTTGGTGCGTTCATTTCGTTTCTGGCCCGAAGTGGTGCATCATTTCGTTTCGAGTCTGAATAGGTGCATTAAATGCAACCCCGGCATGGTTTTTGGCACGGTAACGAAACTGACCAAAACGAACCAAAACATCACTATTGGGTCCCAAAAAGTGTATTTGGTGCGTTCGTTTCGTTTTTGGTCCGAACCAGTGCATCATTTCGTTTCGAGTCCGAATAGGTGCATTTAATGCAACCCCGGCATGGTTTTCGGCACGGGAACAAAACTAACCAAAACGAACCAAAACATCACTATTGGGACCAAACGAAGTGGAGTTGGTGCGTTTGTTTCGTTTCTGGCCCGAATTGGTGCATCATTTTTTTCGGGTCCGAATAGGTGCATTAAGTGCAACCAGGCATGGTTTTTTGCACAGCAACGAAACTGACCAAAACGAACCAAAACATCACTATTGTGTCCAAAAGAGTGTATTTGGTGCGTTTGTTTCTTTTTTGACACTCATCGGTGCATAATTTCGTTTCGAGTATGAATAGGTGCATTAAATGCAACCCCCGCATGGTTTTTGGCACGGTAACGAAACTGACCCAAACGAACCAAAACATCACTATAGGGTGCAAACAAGTGGACTGGGTGCGTTCGTTTCATTTATGGACTGAATCGGTGCATCGTTTCGTTCCCGGCCGGTATCGGTGCATTAAATGCAACCCCGAAATGGTTTTCGACACAGTAACGAAACTGACCAAAACGAACCAAAACATCACTATTGTGTCCAAAAGAGTGTATTTGGTGCGTTTGTTTCTGTTTTGACACTCATCGGTGCATAATTTCGTTTTGAGTTTGAATAGGTGCATTAAATGCAACCCCCGCATGGTTTTCGGCACAGGAACAAAACTGACCAAAACAAACCAAAACATCATTATTAGGACCAAAAAAGTGGATTTGGTGCGTTCTTTTCGTTTCTGGCCCGAAGTGGTGCATCATTTCGTTTCGAGTCTGAATAGGTGCATTAAATGCAACCCCGACATGGTTTTTGGCACGGTAACGAAACTGACCAAAACGAACCAAAACATCACTATTGGGTCCCAAAAAGTGTATTTGGTGCGTTCGTTTCGTTTTTGGTCCGAACCAGTGCATCATTTCATTTCGAGTCCGAATAGGTGCATTTAATGCAACCCCGGCATGGTTTTCGGCACAGGAACAAAACTAACCAAAACGAACCAAAACATCACTATTGGGACCAAAAGAAGTGGATTTGGTGCGTTTGTTTCGTTTCTGGCCCGAATTGGTGCATCATTTTTTTCGGGACCGAATAGGTGCATTAAGTGCAACCAGGCATGGTTTTTTGCACAGTAACGAAATTGACCAATACGAACCAAAACATCACTATTGGGTCCAAAAAACTAGATTAGGTCTGTTCGTTTCTTTTCTGACCCGAATCGGTGCATCATTTCGTTTCCGGCCCGAGTCGGTGCATTAAATGCAACCCAAGCATGCTTTTCGGCACAGTAATGAAACTGACCAAAACGAACCAAAACATCACTATAGGGTGCAAACAAGTGGACTGGGTGTGTTCGTTTCATTTATGGACTGAATCGGTGCATCGTTTCGTTCTCGGCCCGTATCGGTGCATTAAATGCAACCCCGACATGGTTTTCGGCAGAGTAACAAAACTGACCAAAACATCACTATTGTGTCCAAAAGAGTGTATTTGGTGCGTTTGTTTCTATTTTGACACTCATCGGTGCATAATTTCGTTTCGAGTCTAAATAGGTGCATTAAATGCAACCCCCGCATGGTTTTCGGCACAGGAACAAAACTGACCAAATTTGTTTCGTTTCTGGCCCGAATTGGTGCATCATTTTTTTCGGGTCCGAATAGGTGCATTAAGTGCAACCAGGCATGGATTTTTGCACAGCAATGAAACTGACCAAAACGAACCAAAACATCACTATTGTGTCCAAAAGAGTGTATTTGGTGCGTTTGTTTCTTTTTTGACACTCATCGGTGCATAATTTCGTTTCGAGTCCGAATAGGTGCATTAACTGCAACCCCGGCATGGTTTTTGGCACGGTAACGAAACTGACCAAAACGAACCAAAACATCACTATAGGGTGCAAACAAGTGGACTGGGTGCGTTCGTTTCATTTATGGACTGAATCGGTGCATCGTTTCGTTCCCGGCCGGTATCGGTGCATTAAATGCAACCCCGAAATGGTTTTCGACACAGTAACGAAACTGACCAAAACGAACCAAAACATCACTATTGTGTCCAAAAGAGTGTATTTGGTGCGTTTGTTTCTGTTTTGACACTCATCGGTGCATAATTTCGTTTTGAGTTTGAATAGGTGCATTAAATGCAACCCCCGCATGGTTTTCGGCACACGAACAAAACTGACCAAAACAAACCAAAACATCATTATTAGGACCAAAAAAGTGGATTTGGTGCGTTCTTTTCGTTTCTGGCCCGAAGTGGTGCATCATTTCGTTTCGAGTCTGAATAGGTGCATTAAATGCAACCCCGACATGGTTTTTGGCACGGTAACGAAACTGACCAAAACGAACCAAAACATCACTATTGGGTCCCAAAAAGTGTATTTGGTGCGTTCGTTTCGTTTTTGGTCCGAACCAGTGCATCATTTCATTTCGAGTCCGAATAGGTGCATTTAATGCAACCCCGGCATGGTTTTCGGCACAGGAACAAAACTAACCAAAACGAACCAAAACATCACTATTGGGACCAAAAGAAGTGGATTTGGTGCGTTTGTTTCGTTTCTAGCCCGAATTGGTGCATCATTTTTTTCGGGACCGAATAGGTGCATTAAGTGCAACCAGGCATGGTTTTTTGCACAGTAACGAAATTGACCAATACGAACCAAAACATCACTATTGGGTCCAAAAAACTAGATTAGGTCTGTTCGTTTCTTTTCTGACCCGAATCGGTGCATCATTTCGTTTCCGGCCCGAGTCGGTGCATTAAATGCAACCCAAGCATGCTTTTCGGCACAGTAATGAAACTGACCAAAACGAACCAAAACATCACTATAGGGTGCAAACAAGTGGACTGGGTGTGTTCGTTTCATTTATGGACTGAATCGGTGCATCGTTTCGTTCCCGGCCCGTATCGGTGCATTAAATGCAACCCCGACATGGTTTTCGGCACAGTAACAAAACTGACCAAAACATCACTATTGTGTCCAAAAGAGTGTATTTGGTGCGTTTGTTTCTATTTTGACACTCATCGGTGCATAATTTCGTTTCGAGTCTAAATAGGTGCATTAAATGCAACCCCCGCATGGTTTTCGGCACAGGAACAAAACTGACCAAATTTGTTTCGTTTCTGGCCCGAATTGGTGCATCATTTTTTTCGGGTCCGAATAGGTGCATTAAGTGCAACCAGGCATGGATTTTTGCACAGCAATGAAACTGACCAAAACGAACCAAAACATCACTATTGTGTCCAAAAGAGTGTATTTGGTGCGTTTGTTTCTTTTTTGACACTCATCGGTGCATAATTTCGTTTCGAGTCCGAATAGGTGCATTAAATGCAACCCCGGCATGGTTTTTGGCACGGTAACGAAACTGACCAAAACGAACCAAAACATCACTATAGGGTGCAAACAAGTGGACTGGGTGCGTTCGTTTCATTTATGGACTGAATCAATGCATCGTTTCGTTCCCGGCCCGTATCGGTGCATTAAATGCAACCCCGACATGGTTTTCGGCACAGTAACGAAACTGACCAAAACGAACCAAAACATCACTATTGTGTCCAAAAAAGTGTATTTGGTGCGTTTGTTTCTTTTTTGACACTCATCGGTGCATCATTTCGTTTCGAGTCTGAATAGGTGCATTTAATGCAACCCCGGCATGGTTTTCGGCACAGGAACAAAACTAACCAAAACGAACCAAAACATCACTATTGGGATCAAAAGAAGTGGATTTGGTGCGTTCATTTCGTTTCTGGCCCGAAGTGGTGCATCATTTCGTTTCGAGTCTGAATAGGTGCATTAAATGCAACCCCAGCATGGTTTTTGGCACGATAACGAAACTGACCAAAACGAACCAAAACGTCACTATTGGGTCCCAAAAAGTGTATTTGGTGCGTTCGTTTCGTTTTTGGTCCAAACCAGTGCATCATTTCGTTTCGAGTCCGAATAGGTGCATTTAATGCAACCCTGGCATGGTTTTCGGCACAGGAACAAAACTAACCAAAACGAACCAAAACATCACTATTGGGACCAAAAGAAGTGGATTTGGTGCGTTTGTTTCATTTCTGGCCCGAATTGGTGCATCATTTTTTCCGGGTCCGAATAGGTGCATTAAGTGCAACCAGGCATGGTTTTTTGCACAGCAACGAAACTGACCAAAACGAACCAAAACATCACTATTGTGTCCAAAAGAGTGTATTTGGTGCGTTTGTTTCTTTTTTGACACTCATCGGTGCATAATTTCGTTTCGAGTCTGAATAGGTGCATTTAATGCAACCCCGGCATGGTTTTTGGCACGGTAACGAAACTGACCAAAACGAACCAAAACATCACTATAGGGTGCAAACAAGTGGACTGGGTGCGTTCGTTTCATTAATGGACTGAATCGGTGCATCGTTTCGTTCCCGGCCCGTATCGGTGCATTAAATGCAACCCCGACATGGTTTTCGGCACAGTAACGAAACTGACCAAAACGAACCAAAACATCACTATTGTGTCCAAAAGAGTGTAATTGGTGCGTTTGTTTCTTTTTTGACACTCATCGGTGCATAATTTCGTTTCGAGTTTGAATAGGTGCATTAAATGCAACCCCCGCATGGTTTTCGGCACAGGAACAAAACTGACCAAAACAAACCAAAACATCATTATTAGGACCAAAAAAGTGGATTTGGTGCGTTCATTTCGTTTCTGGCCCGAAGTGGTGCATCATTTCGTTTCGAGTCTGAATAGGTGCATTAAATGCAACCCCGGCATGGTTTTTGGCACGATAACGAAACTGACCAAAACGAACCAAAACGTCACTATTGGGTCCCAAAAAGTGTATTTGGTGCGTTCGTTTCGTTTTTGGTCCGAACCAGTGCATCATTTCGTTTCGAGTCCGAATAGGTGCATTTAATGCAACCCCGGCATGGTTTTCGGCACAGGAACAAAACTAACCAAAACGAACCAAAACATCACTATTGGGACCAAAAGAAGTGGATTTGGTGCGTTTGTTTCGTTTCTGGCCCGAATTGGTGCATCATTTTTTTCGGGTCCGAATAGGTGCATTAAGTGCAACTAGGCATGGTTTTTTGCACAGTAACGAAATTGACCAATACGAACCAAAACATCACTATTGGGTCCAAAAAACTAGATTAGGTCTGTTCGTTTCTTTTCTGACCCGAATCGGTGCATCATTTCGTTTCCGGCCCGAGTCGGTGCATTAAATGCAACCCAAGCATGCTTTTCGGCACAGTAATGAAACTGACCAAAACGAACCAAAACATCACTATAGGGTGCAAACAAGTGGACTGGGTGCGTTCGTTTCATTTATGGACTGAATCGGTGCATCGTTTCGTTCCCGGCCCGTATCGGTGCATTAAATGCAACCCCGACATGGTTTTCGGCACAGTAACAAAACTGACCAAAACATCACTATTGTGTCCAAAAGAGTGTATTTGGTGCGTTTGTTTCTTTTTTGACACTCATCGGTGCATAATTTCGTTTCGAGTCTGAATAGGTGCATTAAATGCAACCCCCGCATGGTTTTCGGCACAGGAACAAAACGGACCAAAACAAACCAAAACATCAATATTAGGACCAAAAAAGTGGATTTGGTGCGTTCATTTCGTTTCTGGCCCGAAGTGGTGCATCATTTCGTTTCGAGTCTGAATAGGTGCATTAAATGCAACCCCGGTGTAACAACCCTGAAATTCCTATAGGTTTTGTTGAGTGCAAAAATTTGAATTTAAAAATTTTTGGTGGAATTGTGTGCATGCAAACAAACATATAAGAGTGTCTTCTATTTGCTCCCTAAATTCTTAGGCAATTTAAATTCAATTAAAATCAAATTGAAGTGTTAAGGATGAATTAGTGTGATTTGGATTTATTTGGATTTATTTGGATTTATTTGGATTTTTGGTTGGTTTGAATTCAAATTCTTAGTGCAAGCCAGCCTTTCTCTGTGTTGCCGGCCTTCGAGCCGCGTCTCTTGTGCAGGATCCTGAGCCGCTAACCCCTTGCAACCCGCCGTCGCTTTTACCCGCAGCCGAGGCCCGCCACGGCCGAGCTCTGCTCGCCGTGCGCGCGAACGCCGAGGCCACGCGCGGCCGTGGGTGACCACGAGCCCGCGCGTGTGCACCCAGGTGCGTTCCAGCAGTCGCTGGAGCCGCACGCGCGCACGCAAGACTCCTTCCGAGCGCCCTTGAACCGAAAACCCGAGCCGCCGTCGTGCTCGCCGGCGTTCATGGCCGAGCCGCCGCTGTCCGCGTCGGGAGGGCCCGATCCGAACCAAATCCGAGCCTTGTTCACCCCATCCGTGTTCGCCTAACCCTAGATGAGCTAACCCGACCGTTCTAGACCCAAGCCGACACATCTCCGGCCAGTTCCGCTGCGGACCGTCGCCGCCGGCGTGCTCCAGAGCGCGTCGCGCGCGTCGCGTCGCGCCGTGGCAAAGCCACACCGTGGACCACACCAGCATCACACACGCGCACCCACAGAAGATCCTGAGTCGGCCACAGATCGATCCCGTGCACCCGGCTCACGTGGACCCCTCTCACGGTGCACCGTGGACTTAGTCCACCAGGCCAGATCCAGCAGCCAGCCCTTCGTGGGCCGAATGCTCGCGATTAAGTCTGTTTAACCACCCTAAACTCTTCCGGCCCAATCGCTTTCGGCCCAATTCCAGCCCAGCCATCGTTTATTCTTTTTCTTTTTCTTTTAACAGCGCTGACGTATGGGACCCACCTGTCATACTCTGCGAGTCACTGACACATGGGGCCCACTGACCAGAGTTGACCGCTGACCGTTGACCATTGACCCCGTTGACCGTTGACCGGTCAACGCTGACGTCAGCAGGGCCCACTGCTGACGTCATCCTAGGCGGACCCCACTGCTGACATCAGCATGACGTCATGCTGACGTCAACAGACTAATTATCTGTCTGTTTTCTTTTTCGGAAATTATTTAATATTTTTAGAAAATGATTTAAACTTCGAAAATTAATAATAAATCAACCGTAGCTCAGAAAAATATGAAACCAGATTCTATATTTTTCTAAAATCATGACCTACGTGTTAGTGTAGAGTTTGGAGTTGTTTGGGTCTTCTTTCGTCGCTGTCTTAGTGTTTCTTTGCTAGTAGCCGCGTCTTATTTTCTTTCCGCGTCCTTAGGAGCTCCGGAGAGTCAAGAGGAGCCGGACTACTACAACAACTGCTTTGACGAGGACGAAGACCTTTGCCCAGGTTCACGCCCGACCATCTCTGAAATACCTATTAGACATGCAAACTAGTATGCTAGCGCTTTACTTTACTCGCATGATAAACCTGCACTGCCTTTGTTATTACCCTGTTACCTTGCTACCTACTACTCACTTTATATATATGCTATGCTATGCATGTGTTGGGATGGATGTGATTGATCCTCTTGGCGTGAGTTGTGGGTGGTTTGGGTGGAGTAGTGCAGCTAGGCGGTGTAAGCGAGTAATAACAACTCGATCGTTGATCGAGGTGCTGAGGGGCTGCACTCGGGCAGTCCCTATGGGGTACCTGTTGCGGGTACATGGTTACTGGTTACTTGGGGATTGGTACTCGGTGAGTACCTGAGGAGTTTGGGCGGCAATACCTGTTATGGGTGCCGATTGCGGACCGTTGCGGCGGATCGCTTGTGATGCAGATACTCGCTTTACCGAACAATTAAGGACCGAGTCGTGCCCCCACTTTGGACTTGGGAAATACCGTGCTCACCATCTACCCAGTATGGGGAGGGTTCCAGCAAGCCTACTCTAGTGCGGCGCCGAGACTGTAGGAGAATCGAGGTTGATATGTGTAGGGGGGATTCGTTGCGGCGTAATCTCCCAGATTTACCACGGCCCCCGACTGGCCCCGGTGGGAAGGTTTCACGACCCTGGGGCAGATGTTAGATCGGATGTTTCCCGAGCCCAGGGAGACAGGATTGGCGCCGTTACTGTTTAGGGTCTTTGCTGTGGGCTGTGTCTCAGGTTGGTTGCCGACTAGCCTTGCAGCCCGGATGGATTCCTGGAGTGCCACCTCTGCAGAGTGTAAACTATACGTATAGCCATGTCCACGGTTACGGACGACCCATTTCTGAGAAGCCCCGGCTAGCATGGGAAACTGCTTTCTTACCTCATCCTTGATTCGGGTTATGAGAGATTAGTCCAGCTGAGGCTGTTGAGACGAGGTGGGGAGGGAGCTCACCGAGTCGACTAGTGAGTGAAAGGTGTTGGTGGATAATGATTTGCGGGAACCTGCCGTGGCAGGACGAGCCCGATGGGAAATGTGAGGTCGACGGTTGGTTTTGGGGTGTGGATGTGTGAGTGTGAGAAGGAGTTGGTGATGAGATGAAATTGGGTTATTGCTGCTGCTTGCATAAGAAACCCTGGCTTAAACCTTGTTATTCCTATATCCTTAGAATAGGCCACTTTAAAGCTTGCATCATATTATGGTTGGTGACGTGGACCTGTCCCATTTCCTTGGGGACAGACTTTGGGTTCTCAGGTGAAGACCCCGACCACGAGTTCAACCAGGACGGGTGGTACGACTGAAGGGTGTGCGCTACGCTCAAGGATGCCTGTGGAGGAGTGGACCCTGAAGTTCTAGCTACCGCTGCGTAGATGTTTCTTGTTGTCGATTTAGCCCAGAGGGCTTGGACCAGACGCTTTGTCTTTATATGAGTCATGTAATGAATCTTTTATCGTTGTATGGATGTGATATTCGACTGAGATGAGTTCTGTACGAGATAGCTGCTATTCCTGGGACTATCTCAAGGGTACAGGGAGTCGGGTTCTCATCGGTGAGAATCCGGTTCGTCACAGTTGGTATCAGAGCCATACTTGACCGTAGCGCGTAACCCATAGAACGGAAACTTAGGACAGAAGCTCTAACTGAGTCCTCTATTTTATATAAAACCCCTTGGACTATTTGAAAACTATATATAAGTACATCTGAACTATTTGCAAAACTTTTACCCTTACCTTACCTTACTAACTTGCTAACTTACTAACAACCCACTAACTGTCTGGCAGATGGAAGGAAGATCAGCAGATGAACGACGGGAGGTCAGGACCACAGGAGCAGACTGTGGAGGTTTGGCAGTGCTACTGAGGGAAGTGCTGCGTACAGTGGGGATAGATGTGGACAACGTCTTCTACGAGGGATGGACCTACGGACCTGGTGAGGGAGTACACACCCGGTTGCAGATGGTTGTACCCAACATCCCTGGACGACCAAGGTCACTGATGCTACGAGCAGCTACCAGCGAGAGCACTTTCAGTCGGGCAGTGCAGACTATAGCTATGAGGAAACTCCGACTTGCCACACTTGTGTACCACAGTCAGCTCAGCCACACTCGTTTCCGGTACCTACCGCGAGCTCTTGAAGATCCGACGGACAGAGACGCAGTCAGCTTGCAGGCTCATGCAGCAGACCGAGAGCGGAACGTGACCCTACGGACCTCAGTTCAGTGCATGATAGAGCAGGAGTACTTGAACATTGGCCTGGAAGAGAAAGTTGCCAAGCTGAAAGAGAAGGTATGGAAGCAAGACCTCCAGCTGATGAAGAAGGACAACAGGATCGCCCTACTTGAGGAGCAACTCAGAGCTAAAACAAGGGAAGTCAGAATCTTGAACTACGAAGCTCGAAACAACAGACAGTTGGCAGGACTGATCCGAGCAACTCACCATGCTCGAGATGTCCGCCTGGAAGATCAACTCACAGAAAAAGACAAGGAACTGGCAGCCAAGGAAGAAGAGATAGAAGGACTGAAGGAAGAAGTATACTGGTTGGACAGTCACAACTCAGAACTTCAAGAAGAGGTGGATAGCTACAAAGAGAAGAGTGGACGAAACTACCAGCTGATGAAGTACCTGAGTCTTCAACAGATTATGGCAAAGGATGAAGCTCGAAGGACCCTTAGTAGTTGGGTAAGATCAGACAGGAAGAGAGTGGCAGAAATGATCGCAGTGAACCAAGGACTACCAGAAGAACGCAGAGTTGAACCCAGGACAGAGAACTACAGAGTTTCACCAAGCCGAGTTGAGCCGATACAACCACCTGAGGCTCGAACCTTTACTCCCGAGATGACAAGACTGAGACAAGAACTGGCACACTTAGAGAAGCAGTTGACAGAACCTAAGATGGACATAGTGAGGTTGGCAGCGCGCCTCACGAACACCCACCAAGACAACAGGCAGTGATCAAGCAGCAGACAGAGACTGAGGCTGTGAGGTTGGCAGCGCGCCTCACAAGCACTTTCAGCAGTATGAGACAGATGCAGTAGACAGTATCAGCAGTTGTCAGCAGTTGATGAGAGTTGTATCTATCTTCATGAGTAGATGTTTAGACTTAGTAGATCATGACCACCTTTTGGCTCAGCCACGATGTAGCATTCGCTTAGATGTACTAATCCTCAAGGTTCCAGGAGCTGGCCTCGGGATAGTACACATGTCTAGGGTGTAATGCTGTAATGATTGATCGATCTTTTTGGCTGTTCTTGCAGTTTTATTGATGTTCATCTTGAGTGTACTTTAGTGTTGAGTCTATTTCATGTGTGCAGCTCCTACTCTAGTTACGCTAACCTAACCATTACCGACCGCCACTAAATCTGCTTTATGAAAAATACAGCAAGATGTCTATTCGAAGATCCAACCGACTGCTTGCACGTTTTGAGGAAGCTGAGCAAGAAGAGGCAGCAATGGCTGATAGAGGCAGAGGACGTGTCAGAGGTCATGGTCGCGGAAGAGCGACAGCTGCAGTCAGAGGCAGGGGTCGTGGACGCGCAGCAGACGTGCTCCAGCCCGAGAACAACGCACCAGGAGGAGAACAAGAAGTGGAAATGGAAGAACCAGCAGTGGAACCTCAGCAGAACCAGCAGAACAACCAGCAACCACCGCCACCGCCTAACTTGGCAGAAGTAATGACTACTCAGACACAGCTGATGCAACAGATGGCACAGGCCAATACTCAGATGATGCAAGCTATGCAACAGATGCAGGGAAATCAGAACCAGAACCGTCAGGGACACCGTGAGGAAGACCTACAAAGGAAGATTGAAAGGTTCATCAGGCTGAAAGCACCCACCTTTGACTACTCGGACGAACCACTCGATGCACACAACTGGTTGCGTACCATCGAGACGAAGCTGGACCTGACAGACTACACTGAAGAGGAATGTGTGGCCCTTGCGGCGCACCAACTTGAAGGAGCAGCAAAAGCGTGGTGGGAGAGCTACTGTGACTCTCACGCAAACCCAACTCAGATCACCTGGCTAGAGTTTTGTGAAGCTTTCAAGGAGTACCACATACCAGAACAAGTCATGGTGCATAAAGCAATGGAGTTCAGGACAATGACCCAAGGAAGTTTGTCTGTAGCTGAGTACGCTCGACACTTTGCTAAGATGTCAAGGTACGCTCCTGAAGACGTCAACACTGAGAAGAAGAAGCAGTTTTGGTTTCAGCGTGGTTTGCACAGAGGTCTGAGGACAGCACTCGCAGCGAGTTCACACAGGTCACTCAGGGAGCTGATTGACAGGGCTATCGCAGTTGAGAAGGAAAGAGTGGGACTTGAAGATACTTGGCGAGAGAAGAAAAGAAAGGCTGAACAGTTGCACAACCACAGACTAAGTCAGAGGCCGAGGAGTGGCCAAAGCAACATGCTCAGGAGAAGCTTTCAGCAGAGCAACAACCAAGGAAGCTCAGGGTTCAACAGAAACAGCTACCAGGGTAACCGAGGCAGTAACAGCAACAATTTTGGCAGCAGAGGTAACAACTACAATAGCTTTGGTAACAGAAACAACAGCTACTCAAGTCAGGAAAACCCCAACTGGAAGCCGAACAACACACCCAGAATTGGTGGAGGGACCACAGTGGTCTGTTTTGCTTGTGGGAAGCCCGGTCACAAGTCCTTTGACTATCCGGAGAAGAAGAACAAACAAACCCCAGCCAAGGCACCGGCACCTGGAGGACAACACAGGCAGCCAACTTCAGTGCAGAGGGGACGCCTCAACCACTTGACAGAGGAAGAAGCCGAGGACGCTCCCGACATTGTGCTCGGTGAGTTTTTAGTAAATGGCATTCCAGCTTTGATATTGTTTGACTCTGGAGCAACTGGATCTTATATCTCAACAAAGTTAGTAAGAGAGCAGTCACCCCCGACAATACCTAAGGCTAGACCTATAGTCACTACTTCTCCCTTAAGAGAGCTTAGGTGCACTTTAGAGTGCCCCGCAGTTAGACTGATGATAGGAGGCCAGGAGTTCGAAGGAAACTTGACAGTCCTGAAATCGGATGGAATTGACGTGATACTAGGAATGGATTGGCTTACAGAGCATAAAGGAATAATCAGTTGCTCACCCAGAACAGTTGAGTTGACACACCCTAGTGGAGTCAAGGTAACAGCGGAGCCACAAAGAAGAATAGGGAAGAAATCTAGAACATGTATTCTGAGACAGTTGGTATACTCCATTGAGAAACAGACGATCGAAGAAGTACCTGTAGTATGTGAGTACCCGGACGTGTTTCCCGAGGAACTACCAGGACTACCACCAGACCGAGACGTAGAGTTCATAATCGAACTGCAACCAGGCACAGGGCCTATTGCTAAGAGACCGTACAGAATGTCAGTGGAAGAGCTGGAAGAACTCAAGAAGCAGCTGAAGGAGATGCTTGAAAGTGGTGTGATTCGACCAAGTGCATCCCCCTGGGGATCGCCAGTGTTGTTTGTGAAGAAGAAAGATGGATCAATGCGCATGTGCGTAGACTATCGATCCTTGAACGCAGTGACGATCAAGAACAAGTACCCATTACCTCGAATCGATGACTTACTTGATCAGTTGAAGAAAGCCAAATACTTTAGTAAGATTGATCTGAGATCGGGATACCACCAGATGAAGATTAGAGAAGGTGACATCCCCAAGACAGCTTTTGTAACTCGGTACGGGCAGTACGAGTTCACCGTTGTGTCCTTTGGATTGACCAACGCACCTGCTTACTTCATGAACATGATGAACAAGGTATTCATGGAGGAACTAGACAAGTTCGTAGTGGTGTTCATTGACGACATACTAGTCTACTCTGAAACAGCCGAAGAACATGAGAAGCATCTGAGGATTGTACTAGAGAAGCTGAGGCAACATCAACTCTACAGAAAGTTCAGCAAGTGTGAATTTTGGTTAGAGAAAGTAGCCTTTTTGGGTCACGTGTTGACAGCTGAGGGCGTAGCAGTCGACCCAGAAAAGATTGAGGCAGTAGCAGAATGGAAGCAGCCGAAGAGTGTCACGGAGATCAGGAGCTTTCTGGGATTGGCAGGATACTATAGAAGATTCATTGAGAACTTCTCCAAGATTGCCAAGCCAATGACCGAACTACTCAAGAACAATGTCCCATTCGAGTGGACGGACAAATGTGAAAGCAGTTTCCAAGAACTCAAACACAAACTCACTACAACTCCAGTATTGACCCTGCCAGATATTCGCAAAGATTTCGTAGTCTACTGCGATGCTTCAAGACAAGGTTTGGGATGCGTACTAATGCAAGAAGGCAAGGTTGTTGCCTATGCATCAAGGCAGCTCAGGAAGCACGAGGAAAACTACCACACGCATGACTTGGAACTGGCAGCAGTGGTACATGCATTGAAGATCTGGAGGCACTATCTGATTGGCAACAAGTGCGATATCTACACAGATCACAAAAGTTTGAAGTATTTCATTACCCAATCTGAACTGAACATGAGGCAAAGGAGATGGTTAGAACTGATCAAAGATTACGATTTGGAGATACACTACCATCCTGGCAAAGCTAATGTCGTGGCAGATGCCTTAAGTCGAAAGAGTTATTGCAACAACTTGATGATAGAAGAAAGTCAGCCAGAACTAGCGAAAGAGTTGTACATGCTGAAACTCGAGCTGGTAAAAGAAGGAAAACCCCAGGAAATGAGAGTGAAGTACAACCTAGGAGACCGTATCAAAGAAGCACAAGGAAAGTGTTCAGAAATCCAAGAAGTAAGAGAGGATATCCAACGAGGAGTAGCACCTGACTTCCGGATTGACGAAGCAGGGAAAGTATGGCTGAAAGACCGTATCTGTGTACCACAGGACGAGGAAATCAGGAAAACAATTCTCTCAGAAGCTCACGAGTCCAAGTACTCGATACACCCAGGATGCACTAAGATGTATCAGGATCTGAAGGATAAATTCTGGTGGAAGAAAATGAGAGAGGACATAGCAGAGTATGTAGCCAAGTGTGACTCTTGTCGAAGAATCAAAGCAGAACATCAAAGGCCAGCAGGACTGCTGAAACCACTGGAAATTCCAATGTGGAAGTGGGAAGATATCAGCATGGACTTCGTAGTTGGCCTACCCCGCACCCAGAAAGGGAATGATGCCATTTGGGTCGTAGTTGATCGATTGACGAAAGTAGCTCACTTTATACCAGTCAAAAGCACACACTCAGTAAGCAAACTAGCAGAGCTATACATAGACAACATTCTCAAGCTGCATGGGGCACCAAAAAGTATTGTGTTAGACAGAGGACCCCAATTCACAGCTCAATTCTGGCAAAGCCTACATCAAGCCATCGGGACAACCTTGGAGTATAGCACAGCTTACCACCCTCAGACAGATGGGCAGACTGAAAGATTGAACCAAGTTCTTGAAGACTTGTTGAGGGCATGTGTTCTAGCTTACAGCACAGACTGGGAGAAGAGTCTATCTTATGCAGAATTCTCCTACAACAACAGTTACCAGGCCAGCCTACAGATGTCACCCTTTGAGGCACTTTATGGCAGAAAATGCAGAACACCTCTAATGTGGTCAGAGGTGGGAGAACGAACATTCTTTGGACCTGACATGATTGTAGAGGCAGAAGAAAATGTGGCCAAGATCCGAGAGCACCTGAAGGAAGCTCAGAGCCGACAAAAGAGCTATGCAGATAAAAGGAGACGAGATCTGGAGTTCGATGTAGGAGACTTCGTCTACCTGAAAGTGTCACCCCTCAGAGGGCATAAGAGATTACAAGTGAAAGGAAAGCTAGCACCCCGTTTTGTTGGACCATACCAGATACTAGAGAGAGTAGGAAAGCTAGCCTACAAGTTAGACCTACCAGAGGAACTAGCGGGAGTACACCCAGTGTTCCATGTATCACAGCTGAGAAAGTGTTTGAGAGTACCAGAACATGAGATCAAAACAGAAGCACTAGACCTACAAGACACCTTGGAATATCTGGAGTACCCAGAGAGGATACTAGACAGAGCAGTCAAAGAGACCAGAAGCACAGCTATCCCGTTTTGCAAAGTACAGTGGAGCAATCACTCAGAAAGGGAAGCCACTTGGGAAAAGGAGTCAGTGCTGAAGGAGAAATACCCCCACTTGTTTAAACCATAGGTAATCACAAATCTCGAGGACGAGATTCTTGTGAGGGGGGGAGACTGTAACAACCCTGAAATTCCTATAGGTTTTGTTGAGTGCAAAAATTTGAATTTAAAAATTTTTGGTGGAATTGTGTGCATGCAAACAAACATATAAGAGTGTCTTCTATTTGCTCCCTAAATTCTTAGGCAATTTAAATTCAATTAAAATCAAATTGAAGTGCTAAGGATGAATTAGTGTGATTTGGATTTATTTGGATTTATTTGGATTTTTGGTTGGTTTGAATTCAAATTCTAGATTTGAATTCAAACTCTAATTGACTAAACTAATTTCCAATTCTTCTAACTGTTCATGGGCCGAAATCCCGCAGCTCAAGTCCATTTAACCACCTCCAACTTCTTTCCCGAGCCAGCAACCCAATCGGCCCGCTCGGCCTTTCGACCCAGCGCGGCCCATTCTTCCTTCCCCGCCGTGTCCCCGCCGCGTCGCCCGTCTCCTCTCGCTGACGCGTGGGCCCCGCTTGTCAGCTTTACCCCTCACCTCTCTTTCTTCCTCCCCGCGCCGCTGCTCTCTCGCGAGCGCGCGCCCGTGAGCACCTCCAACCACCCGGCCGGCCCCATCACCCTCCTGTGCGGCCCGTCCGATGCGCGCCGCGTGTCCGCGGCCGCCTGGCCATCCCAATCCAGCCGTTCGAGCCCTGGAACCCTAGCCGCCGCCCTATAAATCAGAGCACCGGGGGCCCTTCCCTGTTCAAGCCGCCGCCGCCGCCCCCTTGGGGTCTAGATCCAATTCGAGGGGGAAGGAGTGGGGGAGGGAGTCGAGAAAGCCGGTGGAGGAGAAGCCGAGGGTAGAAGAGAAGCCGGTCGTCTTCCCCGCGTCGACACCGAGCACCGGAGCGCCGCCGTCCATGGAACCGCCGAGGGGGAGCCGGACCTGGGACGGGAGCAGGAGCACGAGGACCGCCAGACTGCGTCGAGCCTTCCCCGAGCTGCAGCGTACGACGATGTGACCCCTAGGTGAGCTAACCGCGGAGCCCCTCTTTCTTCCCCAACTCCGGCGAGTTCCGCCGCCGTGCGAGCTAGCCTTTCTCTGTGTTGCCGGCCTTCGAGCCGCGTCTCTTGTGCAGGATCCTGAGCCGCTAACCCCTTGCAACCCGCCGTCGCTTTTACCCGCAGCCGAGGCCCGCCACGGCCGAGCTCTGCTCGCCGTGCGCGCGAACGCCGAGGCCACGCGCGGCCGTGGGCGACCACGAGCCCGCGCGTGTGCACCCAGGTGCGTTCCAGCAGTCGCTGGAGCCGCACACGCGCACGCAAGACTCCTTCCGAGTGCCCTTGAACCGAAAACCCGAGCTGCCGTCGTGCTCGCCGGCGTTCATGGCCGAGCCGCCGCTGTCCGCGTCGGGAGGGCCCGATCCGAACCAAATTCGAGCCTTGTTCACCCCATCCGTGTTCGCCTAACCCTAGATGAGCTAACCCGACCGTTCTAGACCCAAGCCGACCCATCTCCGGCCAGTTCCGCCGCGGACCGTCGCCGCCGGCGTGCTCCAGAGCGCGTCACGCGCGCGTCGCGTCGCGCCGTGGCAAGGCCACACCGTGGACCACACCAGCATCACACACTCGCACCCACAGAAGATCCTGAGTCGGCCACAGATCGATCCCGTGCACCCGGCTCATGTGGACCCCACTCACGGTGCACCGTGGACTCAGTCCACCAGGCCAGATCCAGCAGCCAGCCCTTCGTGGGCCGAATGCTCGCGATTAAGTCTATTTAACCACCCTAAACTCTTCCGGCCCAATCGCTTTCGGCCCAATTCCAGCCCAGCCATCGTTTATTCTTTTTCTTTTTCTTTTAACAGCGCTGACGTATGGGACCCACCTGTCATACTCTGCGAGTCACTGACACATGGGGCCCACTGACCAGAGTTGACCACTGACCGTTGACCATTGACCCCGTTGACCGTTGACCGTTCAACGCTGACGTCAGCAGGGCCCACTGCTGACGTCGTCCTAGGTGGACCCCACTGGTGACGTCAGCATGACGTCATGCTGACATCAGCAGACTAATTATCTGTCTGTTTTCTTTTTCGGAAATTATTTAATATTTTCAGAAAATGATTTAAACTTCGAAAATTAATAATAAATCAACCGTAGCTCAGAAAAATATGAAACCAGATTCTATATTTTTCTAAAATCATGACCTACACGTTAGTGTAGAGTTTGGAGTTGTTTGGGTCTTCTTTCGTCACTGTCTTAGTGTTTCTTTGCTAGTAGCCGCGTCTTATTTTCTTTCCGCGCCCTTAGGAGCTCCGGAGAGTCAGGAGGAGCCGGACTACTACAACAACTGCTTTGACGAGGACGAAGACCTTTGCCAAGGTTCACGCCCGACCATCTCTGAAATACCTATTAGACATGCAAACTAGTATGCTAGCGCTTTACTTTACTCGCATGATAAACCTGCACTGCCTTTGTTATTATCCTGTTACCTTGCTACCTACTACTCACTTTATATATATGCTATGCTATGCATGTGTTGGGATGGATGTGATTGATCCTCTTGGCGTGAGTTGTGGGTGGTTTGGGTGGAGTAGTGCAGCTAGGCGGTGTAAGCGAGTAATAACAACTCGATCGTTGATCGAGGTGCTGAGGGGCTGCACTCGGGCAGTCCCTATGGGGTACCTGTTGCGGGTACATGGTTACTGGTTACTTAGGGATTGGTACTCGGTGAGTACCTGAGGAGTTTGGGCGGCAATACCTGTTATGGGTGCCGATTGCGGACCGTTGCGGCGGATCGCTTGTGATGCAGATACTCGCTTTACCGAACAATTAAGGACCGAGTCGTGCCCCCACTTTGGACTTGGGAAATACCGTGCTCACCATCTACCCAGTATGGGGAGGGTTCCAGCAAGCCTACTCTAGTACGGCGCCGAGACTGTAGGAGAATCGAGGTTGATATGTGTAGGGGGGATTCGTTGCGGCGTAATCTCCCTGATTTACCACGGCCCCCGACTGGCCCCGGTGGGAAGGTTTCACGACCCTGGGGCAGATGTTAGATCGGATGTTTCCCGAGCCCAGGGAGACAGGATTGACGCCGTTGCTGTTTAGGGTCTTTGCTGTGGGCTGTGTCTCAGGTTGGTTGCGGACTAGCCTTGTAGCCCGGATGGATTCCTGGAGTGCCACCTCTGCAGAGTGTAAACTATACGTATAGCCGTGTCCACGGTTACGGACGACCCATTTCTGAGAAGCCCCGACTAGCATGGGAAACTGCTTTCTTACCTCATCCTTGATTCGGGTTATGAGAGATTGGTCTAGCTGAGGCTGTTGAGACGAGGTGGGGAGGGAGCTCACCGAGTCGACTAGTGAGTGAAAGGTGTTGGTGGATAATGATTTGCGGGAACCTGCCGTGGCAGGACGAGCCCGATGGGAAATGTGAGGTTGACGGTTGGTTTTGGGGTGTGGATGTGTGAGTGTGAGCAGGAGTTGGTGATGAGATGAAATTGGGTTATTGCTGCTGCTTGCATAAGAAACCCTGGCTTAAACCTTGTTATTCCTATATCCTTAGAAAAGGCCACTTTAAAGCTTGCATCATATTATGGTTGGTGACGTGGACCTGTCCCATTTCCTTGGGGACAGACTTTGGGTTCTCAGGTGAACACCCCGACCACGAGTTCAACCAGGACGGGTTGTACGACTGAAGGGTGTGCGCTACGCTCAAGGATGCCTGTGGAGGAGTGGACCCTGAAGTTCTAGCTACCGCTGCGTAGATGTTTCTTGTTGTCGATTTAGCCCAGAGGGCTTGTACCAGACGCTTTGTCTTTATATGAGTCATGTAATGAATCTTTTATCGTTGTATGGATGTGATATTCGACTGAGATGAGTTCTGTACGAGATAGCTGCTATTCCTGGGACTATCTCAAGGGTACAGGGAATCGGGTTCTCGTCGGTGAGAATCCGGTTCGTCACACCCGGCACGGTTTTTGGCACGGTAACGAAACTGACCAAAACGAACCAAAACATCACTATTTGGTGCGTTCGTTTCGTTTTTGGTCCGAACCAGTGCATCATTTCATTTCGAGTCCGAATAGGTGCATTTAATGCAACCTCGGCATGGTTTTCGTCCAAGGAACAAAACTAACCAAAACGAACCAAAACATCACTATTGGGACCAAAAGAAGTGGATTTGGTGCGTTTGTTTCGTTTCTGGCCCGAATTGGTGCATCATTTTTTTAGGGTCCGAATAGGTGCATTAAGTGCAACCAGGCATGGTTTTTTGCACAGCAACGAAACTGACCAAAACGAACCAAAACATCACTATTGTGTCCAAAAGAGTGTATTTGGTGCGTTTGTTTCTTTTTTGACACTCATCGGTGCATAATTTCGTTTCGAGTCTGAATAGGTGCATTAAATGCAACCCGTGCATGGTTTTCGGCACACGAACAAAACTGACCAAAACAAACCAAAACATCATTATTAGGACCAAAAAAGTGGATTTGGTGCGTTCATTTCGTTTCTGGCCCGAAGTGGTGCATCATTTCGTTTCGAGTCTGAATAGGTGCATTAAATGCAACCCCGACATGGTTTTTGGCACGGTAACGAAACTGACCAAAACGAACCAAAACATCACTATTGGGTCCCAAAAAGTGTATTTGGTGCGTTCGTTTCGTTTTTGGTCCGAACCAGTGCATCATTTCGTTTCGAGTCCGAATAGGTGCATTTAATGCAACCCCGGCATGGTTTTCGGCACATGAACAAAACTAACCAAAACGAACCAAAACATCACTATTGGGACCAAAAGAAGTGGATTTGGTGCGTTTGTTTCGTTTCTGGCCCGAATTGGTGCATCATTTTTTTCGGGTCCGAATAGGTGCATTAAGTGCAACCAGGCATGGTTTTTTGCACAGTAACGAAATTGACCAATACGAACGAAAACATCACTATTGGGTCCAAAAATCTAGATTAGGTCTGTTCGTTTCTTTTCTGACCCGAATCGGTGCATCATTTCGTTTCCGGCCCGAGTCGGTGCATTTAATGCACCCCAAGCATGCTTTTCGGCACAGTAATGAAACTGACCAAAACGAACCAAAACATCACTATAGGGTGCAAACAAGTGGACTGGGTGCGTTCGTTTCATTTATGGACTGAATCAGTGCATCGTTTCGTTCCCGGCCCGTATCGGTGCATTAAATGCAACCCCGACATGGTTTTCGGCACAGTAACGAAACTGACCAAAACGAACCAAAACATCACTATTGTGTCCAAAAGAGAGGATTTGGTGCGTTCGTTTCTTTTTTGACACGTATCGGTGTATAATTTCGTTTCGAGTCTGAATAGGTGCATTAAATGCAACCCCCGCATTGTTTTCGGCACAGGAACAAAACTGACCAAAACAAACTAAAACATCAGTATTAGGACCAAAAAAGTGGATTTGGTGCGTTCATTTCGTTTCTGGCCCGAATTGGGGCATCATTTCGTTTCGAGTCTGAATAGGTGCATTAAATGCAACCCCGGCATGGTTTTTGGCACGGTAACGAAACTGACTAAAACGAACCAAAACATCACTATTGGGTCCAAAAAAGTGTATTTGGTGCGTTCGTTTAGTTTTTGGCCCGAACCGGTGCATCATTTCGTTTCGAGTCTGAATAGGTGCATTAAATGCAACTCCGTCATGTTTTTGGCACAGGAAAAAAACTGACCAAAACAAACCAAAACATCACTATTGGGTCCAAACAAGTGGACTGGGTGCGCTCGTTTCATTTCTGGCGCGAATTGGTGCATCGTTTCATTCCGCCCCAAATAGGTGGATGAAATGCAACACCGGCATGGTTTTCAGCATATTAACGAAACTGAGCAAAACGAACCAAAACATCACCATTGGGTCCGAAAAACTAGATTAGGTGTGTTCGTTTCTTTTCTGACCCGAATCGGTGCATCATTTCGTTTCTAGCCCGAGTTGGTGCATTAAATGCAACCCAAGCATGCGTTTCGGCACTCTAATGAAACTGACCAAAATGAACCAAAACATCACTATAGGGTCCAAACAAGTGGACTGGGTGCATTCGTTTCATTTATGGATTGAATCGGTGCATCGTTTCGTTCCCAGCCCGTATCGGTGCATTAAATGCAACCCCGACATGGTTTTCGGCACAGTAACGAAACTGACCAAAACGAACCAAAACATCACTATTGTGTCCAAAAGAGTAGATTTGGTGTGTTCGTTTCTTTTTTGACACGAATTGGTCCATAATTTCGTTTCGAGTCTGAATTGGTGCATTAAATGCAACCCCGGCATGGTTTACGGCACAGGAACAAAACTAACCAAAATGAACAGAAACATCACTATTAGGACCAAAAAAGTGGATTTGGTGCATTCATTTCGTTTCTTGCCCGAATTGGTGCATCATTTCGTTTCGAGTTTGATGAGGACATCACCGCCAACGATACAGCCACACCATCTTCTCCTATCATTGCCGGTCCTATTACCCGTGCTCGTGCTAGACAACTTAATGATCAGGTGGGTTCACTCCTGAGTTCATGTTCATCATATTTAGACTGTGGAGACCCGTGCACTCTTGTTTTGCTTAGGAATCATGGAGAGGATCGAGAACAAAAAGGATTCACGCGGGCTGGATTCGGACTGCAGAAAAACATCAACTTGTGATAGACACCACGGTCGCATACAGACTCGGATTGGGGCGTTCAAGTACTTCACGGAAAGCTTATCAAGTCTACTTTCCAACGGATTTGACCGCACGTCCATATCTCTTCGGAGTCGTCCAGAATCGTCTATTTGCTCCGAGATGTTTTCTGCCCATGATGGTGCGGCATCTTATTTTGGCCCAATGGGCCGTGTATCATGTAGAGTCCATTATGGACACGTCCTAGGGTTGGAGCACGACCCCAGCACCCCTGTGGTCATCCTCCCTTGTTTAATCCCTTAGCCGCCGCCAAGAAAACTTGGGTTTTGTTTAGATCAAATTTAGCCATTGCTACTTGCTTGTAAGCACGCGTGCTGGTCCAGCCGCCCGTCTTCGAGTTTTCAGAACCCCACTTCGTTTGCGATTGAGTTTGAGATTGAACACTTCATTCCCATCTAGTAATTTCAGTACTTGTTCGATACTTGTTCTTGCTAGTTCTTCGATTGCTTGCAGGACAGGACCGGGTGACGTGCTTCCACAAGATCACGGCATCCATAGGAGGTGGTGTATCGGTTGCTAAGGCGCAGTCTTTGGAAGGCTATAGTCGGGCTGTCAACGTCGTCTTCTCCAATCGAGTTATCCCCCATGCCTCTCACCGAAAGATCGGGAATAAAACCCTAGCGGGTACCCATCAGAGTCCGAATAGGTGCATTAAATGCAACCCCGGCATGGTTTTTGGCACAGTAACAAAAGTGACCAAAACGAACCAAAACATCAATATTGGGTCCAAAAAGGTGTATATGGTGCGTTCGTTTTGTTTTTGGCCCGAACCGGTGCATCATTTCGTTTCGAGTCCGAATAGGTGCATTAAATGCAACTCCATCATGTTTTCGGCACAGGAACAAAACTGACCAAAACGAACCAAACTTCACTATTGGGTCCAAACAAGTGGACTGGGTGCGCTCGTTTCATTTCTGGCGCGAATTGGTGCATCGTTTCATTCCGCCCCAAATAGGTGGATTAAATGCAACACCGGCATGGTTTTCATCATAGTAACGAAATTGAGCAAAACGAACCAAAACATCACTATTGGGTCCAAAAAACTATATTGGGTGTGTTCGTTTCGTTTCTTACCCGAATCGGTGCATCATTTCGTTTTTGGCCCGAGTCGGTGCATTAAATGCAACCCAAGCATGATTTTCGGCACATTAATGAAACTGACCAAAACGAACCAAAACATCACTATAGGGTCCAAACAAGTGGACTAGGTGCGTTCGTTTCATTTGTGGACTGAATCGGTGCATCGTTTCGTTCTCGGCCCGTATCGGTGCATTAAATGCAACCCCGACATGTTTTTCGGCACAGTAACGAAACTGACCAAAATGAACCAAAACATCACTATTGTGTCTAAAAGAGTGGATTTGGTGCGTTTGTTTCTTTTTTGACACGAATCGGTGCATAGTTATGATTCGAGTCTGAATAGGTGCATTAAATGCAACACCCGCATGGTTTTCGGCACAGGAACAAAACTGACCAAAACAAACCAAAACATCATTATTAGGACCAAAAAAGTGGATTTGGTGCGTTCATTTCGTTTCTGGCCCGAATTGGTGCATCATTCCGTTTCGAGTCTGAATAGGTGCATTAAATGCAACCCCGACATGGTTTTTGGCACGGTAACGAAACTGATCAAAACGAACCAAACCATCACTATTGGGTCCATATAGTGTATTTGGTGCGTTCGTTTCGTTTTTGGCCCGAACCATTGCATGATTTTGTTTCGAGTCCGAATAGGTGCATTAAATACAACCCCGGCATGGTTTTCGGCACAGGAACAAAACTGACCAAAACATCACTATTGGACCAAATGAAGTGGATTTGGTGCGTTCGTTTCGTTTCTGGCCCGAATTGGTGCATCATTTTTTTCGGGTCCGAATAGGTGCATTAAGTGCAACCCGGCATGGTTTTTTGCTCAGTAACGAAATTGACCAATACGAACCAAAACATCACTATTGGGTCCAAAAAACTAGATTGGGTGTGTTCGTTTATTTTCTGACCCGAATCGGTGCATCATTTTATTTTTTGCCCGAGTCGGTGCATTAAATGCAACGCAAGCATGCTTTTCGGCACATTAATGAAACTGACCAAAACGAACGAAAACATCACTATAGGGTGCAAACAAGTGGACTGGGTGCGTTCGTTTCATTTATGGATTGAATTGCTGCATCGATTCGTTCCCGGCCCGTATCGGTGCATTAAATGCAACCCTGACATGGTTATCGGCACAGTAACGAAACTGACCAAAACAAACCAAAACATCACTATTGTGTCCAAAAGAGTGGATTTGGTGCGTTCGTTTCTTTTTTGACACGTATCGGTGTATAATTTTGTTTCGAGTCTGAATAGGTGCATTAAATGCAACCCCCGCATTGTTTTCGGCACAGGAACAAAACTGACCAAAACAAACCAAAACATCAGTATTAGGACCAAAAAAGTGGATTTGGTGCATTCATTTCGTTTCTGGCTCGAATTGGGGCATCATTTCGTTTCGAGTCTGAATAGGTGCATTAAATGCAAACCCGGCATGATTTTTGGCACGGTAACGAAACTGACTAAAACGAACCAAAACATCACTATTGGGTCCAAAAAAGTGTATTTGGTGCGTTCGTTTCGTTTTTGGCCCGAACCGGTGCATCATTTCGTTTCGAGTCCGAATAGGTGCATTAAATGCAACTCCGTCATGTTTTCGGCACAGGAAAAAACTGACCAAAACAAACCAAAACATCACTATTGGGTCCAAACAAGTGGACTGGGTGCGTTCATTTCATTTATGGAATGAATCGGTGCATCTTGTCATTCCCGGCCCGTATCGGTGCATTAAATGCAACCCCGACATGGTTTTCGGCACAGTAACGAAACTGACCAAAACGAACCAAAACATCACTATTGTGTCTAAAAGAGTGGATTTGGTGTGTTCGTTTCTTTTTTGACACAAATCGGTGCATAATTTCGTTTCAAGTCTAAATAGGTGCATTAATTGCAACCCGGCATGGTTTTTTGCACAGTAATGAAATTGACCAATACGAACCACAACATCACTATTGTGTCCAATAGAGTGGATTTGGTGCGTTCGTTTCTTTTCTGACCCGAATCGGTGCATCATTTCGTTTCCGGCCCGAGTCGGTGCATTAAATGCAACCCAAGCATGCTTTTTGGCACAGTAATGAAACTGACCAAAATGAACCAAAACATCACTATAGGGTCCAAACAAGTGGACTGGGTGCGTTCGTTTAATTTATGGACTGAATCGGTGCATCGTTTCGTTCCCAGCCCGTATCGGTGCATTAAATGCAACCCCGACATGGTTTTCGGCACAGTAACGAAACAGACCAAAACGAACCAAAACATCACTATTGTGTCCAAAAGAGTGGATTTGGTGCGTTCGTTTCTTTTTTGACACGAATTGGTGCATAATTTCGTTTCGAGTCTGAATTGGTGCATTAAATACAACCCCGGCATGGTTTTCAGCACAGGAACAAAACTAACCAAAATGAACAGAAACATCACTATTAGGACCAAAAAAGTGGATTTGGTGCGTTCATTTCGTTTCTCGCCCGAATTGGTGCATCATTTCGTTTCGAGTTTGATGAGGACATCACCGCCAACGATACAGCCACACCATCTTCTCCTATCATTGCCGGTCCTATTACCCGTGCTCGTGCTAGACAACTTAATGATCAGGTGAGTTCACTCCTGAGTTCATGTTCATCATATTTAGACTGTGGAGACCCGTGCACTCTTGTTTTGCTTAGGAATCATGGAGAGGATCGAGAACAAAAAGGATTCACGCGGGCTGGAATCGGACTGCAGAAAAACATCAACTTGTGATGGACACCACGGTCGCATACGGACTCGGATTGGGGCGGTCAAGTACTTCACGGAAAGCTTATCAAGTCTACTTTCCAACGGATTCGACCGCACGTCCATATCTCTTGGGAGTCGTCCAGAAACGTCTATTTGCTCCGAGATGATTTCTGCCCATGATGCTGCGCCATCTTATTTTGGCCCAATGGGCCGTGTATCATGTAGAGTCCATTATGGACACGTCCTAGGGTTGGAGCACGACCCCAGCACCCCTGTGGTCATCCTCCCTTGTTTTATCCCTTAGCCGCCGCCAAGAACACTTGGGTTTTGTTTAGATCAAGTTTAGCCATTGCTACTTGCTTGTAAGCGCGCGTGCTGGTCCAGCCGCCCGTCTTCGAGTTTTCAGAACCCCACTTCGTTTGCGATTGAGTTTGAGATTGAACACTTCATTCCCATCTAGTAATTTCAGTACTTGTTCGATACTTGTTCTTTCTAGTTCTTCGATTGCTTGCAGGACAGGACCGGGTGACGTGCTTCCACAAGATCACGGCATCCATAGGAGGTGGTGTATCGGTTGCTAAGGCACAGTCTTTGGAAGGCTGTAGTCGGGCTGTCAACGTCGTCTTCTCCAATCGAGTTATCCCCCACGCCTCTCATCGAAAGATCGGGCATAAACCCTAGCGGGTACCCATCAGAGTCCGAATAGGTGCATTAAATGCAACCCCGGCATGGTTTTTGGCACAGTAACAAAAGTGACCAAAACAAACCAAAACATCAATATTGGGTCCAAAAAGGTGTATATGGTGCGTTCGTTTTGTTTTTGGCCCGAACCGGTGCATCATTTCGTTTCGAGTCCGAATAGGTGCATTAAATGCAACTCCATCATGTTTTCGGCACAGGAACAAAACTGACCAAAATGAACCAAACTTCACTATTGGGTCCAAACAAGTGGACTGGGTGCGCTCGTTTCATTTCTGGTGCGAATCGGTGCATCGTTTCATTCCGCCCCAAATAGGTGGATTAAATGCAACACCAGCATGGTTTTCATCATAGTAACGAAACTGACCAAAAGGAAGCAAAACATCACTATAGGGTCCAAAAAACTAGATTGGGTGTGTTCGTTTCTTTTCTGACCCGAATCGGTGCATCATTTCGTTTTTGGCCCGAGTCGGTGCATTAAATGCAACCCAAGCATGCTTTTCGGCACATTAATGAAACTAGCCAAAACGAACCAAAACATCACTATAGGGTCCAAACAAGTGGACTGGGTGCGTTCGTTTCATTTCGGGACTAAATCGGTGCATCGTTTCGTTCCCGGCCCATATTGGTGCATTAAATGCAACCCCGACATGGTTTTCGGCATAGTAACGAAACTGACCAAAACGAACCAAAACATCACTATTGTGTCCAAAAGAGTGGATTTGGTGCGTTTGTTTCTTTTTTGACACGAATCGGTGCATAATTTCGATTCGAGTCTGAATAGGTGCATTAAATGCAACCCCCGAATGGTTTTCGGCACAGGAACAAAACTGACAAAACGAACAGAAACATCACTATTAGCACCAAAAAAGTGGATTTGGGGCGTTGATTTCGTTTCTGGCCCGAATTGGTGCATCATTTCATTTCGAGTCTGAATAGGTGCATTAAATGCAACCCCGGCATGGTTTTTGGCGTAGTAACAAAACTAACCAAAACGAACAAAAACATCACTATTGGGTCCAAACAAGTGTATTTGGTGCGTTTGTTTCATTTTTGGCCAGAACCGGTGCATCATTTCGTTTCGAGTCTGAATAGGTGCATTAAATGCAACTCCGTCACTGACCAAAATGAACCAAAACATCACTATTGGGTCCAAACAAGTGGACTGGATGCGCTCGTTTCATTTCTAGCGCGAATGGGTGCATCGTTTCATTCCGCCCCAAATAGGTGGATTAAATGCAACACCAGCATGGTTTTCAGCATAGTAACGAAACTGAGCAAAACGCACCAAAACATCACTATTGGGTCCGAAAAACTAGATTAGGCGTGTTCGTTTCTTTTCTGACCCGAATCGGTGCATCATTTCGTTTCCGGCCCGAGTCGGTGCATTAAATGCAACCCAAGCATGCGTTTCGGCACAGTAATGAAACTGACCAAAACGAACCAAAACATCACTATTGGGTCCAAACAAGTGGACTGGGTGCGTTCGTTTCATTTATGGACTGAATCGGTGCATCGTTTCATTCTCGGCCCGTATCGGTGCATTAAATGCAACCCCGACATGGTTTTCGGCACAAAAACGAAACTGACCAAAACGAACCAAAACATCACTATTATGTCCAAAAGAGTGGATTTGGTGCCCTCGTTTCTTTTTTGACACGAATCGGTGCATAATTTCGTTTCTAGTCTGAATAGGTGCATTAAATGCAACACCGGCATGGTTTTCGGCATAGGAACAAAACTGACCAAAACGAGCCGAAACATCACTATTAGGACCAAAAAAGTGGATTTGGTGCGTTCATTTCGTTTCTGGCCCGAATTGGTGCATCATTTCATTTCGAGACTAAATAGGTGCATTAAATGCAACCCCGGCATGGTTTTTGGCACAGTAACAAAACTGACCAAAACGAACAAAAACATCACTATTGGGTCCAAACAAGTGTATTTGGTGCGTTCGTTTCATTTTTGGCCCGAACCGGTCCATCATTTCGTTTCGAGTCCGAATAGGTGCATTAAATGCAACTCCGTCATGGTTTTCGACACAGGAACAAAACTGAACAAAACGAACCAAAACATCACTATTGGGTCCAAACAAGTGTACTGGGTGCGCTCGTTTCATTTCTGGCACGAATCGGTGCATCGTTTCATTCCGCCCCAAATAGGTGGATTAAATGCAACACCGGCATGGTTTTCAGCATAGTAACGAAACTGAGCAAAACGCACCAAAACATCACTATTGGGTCCGAAAAACTAGATTAGGCGTGTTCGTTTCTTTTCTGACTCGAATCGGTGCATCATTTCGTTTCCGGCCCGAGTCGGTGCATTAAATGCCACCCAAGCATGCGTTTAGGCATAGAAATGAAACTGACCAAAACGAACCAAAACATCACTATAGGGTCCAAACAACTGGACTGGGTGCGTTCGTTTCATTTATGGACTGAATCGGTGCATCGTGTCGTTCCCGGCCCGTATCGGTGCATTAAATGCAACCCCCGCATGGTTTTCGGCACAGGAACAAAACTGACCAAAACAAACCAAAACATCATTATTAGGACCAAAAAGTGGATTTTGTGCGTTCATTTCGTTTCTGGCCCAAATTGGTGCATAATTTCGTGTCGAGTCTGAATAGGTGCATTAAATGCAACCCCGGCATGATTTTTCGCACGGTAACGAAACTGACCAAAAGGAAGCAAAACATCACTATAGGGTCCAAAAAACTAGATTGGGTGTGTTCGTTTCTTTTCTGACCCGAATCGGTGCATCATTTCGTTTTTGGCCCGAGTCGGTGCATTAAATGCAACCCAAGCATGCTTTTCGGCACATTAATGAAACTGACCAAAACGAACCAAAACATCACTATAGGGTCCAAACAAGTGGACTGGGTGCGTTCGTTTCATTTCTGGACGAAATCGGTGCATCGTTTCGTTCCCGGCCCGTATCGGTGCATTAAATGCAACCCCGACATGGTTTTCGGCACAGTAACGAAACTGACCAAAATGAACCAAAACATCACTATTGTGTCCAAAAGAGTGGATTTGGTGCGTTTGTTTCTTTTTTGACACGAATCGGTGCATAATTTCTTTTCGAGTCTGAATAGGTGCATTCAATGCAACCCCCGCATGGTTTTTGGCATAGGAACAAAACTGACCAAAACGAACAGAAACATCACTATTAGCACCAAAAAAGTGGATTTGGGGCGTTGATTTCGTTTCTGGCCCGAATTGGTGCATCATTTCATTTCGAGTCTGAATAGGTGCATTAAATGCAACCCCGGCATGGTTTTTGGCATAGTAACAAAACTAACCAAAACGAACAAAAACATCACTATTGGGTCCAAACAAGTGTATTTGGTGCGTTTGTTTCATTTTTGGCCCGAACCGGCGCATCATTTCGTTTCGAGTCTGAATAGGTGCATTAAATGCAACTCCGTCACTGACCAAAACGAACCAAAACATCACTATTGGGTCCAAACAAGTGGACTGGGTGCGCTCGTTTCATTTTTGGTGCCAATCGGTGCATCATTTCATTCCGCCCCAAATAGGTGGATTAAATGCAACACCGGCATGGTTTTCAGCATAGTAACGAAACTAAGCAAAACGCAACAAAACATCACTATTGGGTACGAAAAACTAGATTGGGTGTGTTCGTTTCTTTTCCGACCCGAATCGGTGCATCATTTCGTTTTTCGGCACCTTAATGAAACTGACCAAAATGAACCAAAACATCACTATAGGGTCCAAACAAGTGGACTGGGTGCGTTCGTTTTATTTCTGGACTGAATCGGTGCATCGTTTCGTTCGCGGCCCGTATCGGTGCATTAAATGCAACCCCGACATGGTTTTTGGCACAGTAACGAAACTGACCAAAACGAACCAAAACATCACTATTGTGTCCAAAAGAGTGGATTTGGTGCGTTTGTTTTTTTATTGACACTCATCGGTGCGTAATTTCGTTTCGAGTCTGAATATGTGCATTAAATGCAACCCCCGCATGGTTTTTGGCACAGGAACAAAACTGACCAAAACAAACCAAAACATCATTATTAGGACAAAAAAAGTGGATTTGGTGCGTTCATTTCGTTTCTGGCCCGAAGTGGTGCATCATTTCGTTTCGAGTCTGAATAGGTGCATTAAATGCAAACCCGGCATGGTTTTTGGCATGGTAACGAAACTGACCAAAACGAACCAAAACATCACTATTGGGTCCCAAAAAGTGTATTTGGTGCGTTCGTTTCGTTTTTGGTCCGAACCAGTGCATCATTTCGTTTCGAGTCCGAATAGGTGCATTAAATGCAACCCCGGCATGGTTTTCGTCCCAGGAACAAAACTGGCCAAAACATCACTATTGGGACCAAAAGAAGTGGATTTGGTGCGTTCGTTTCGATTCTGGCCCAAATTGGTGCATCATTTTTTTCGGGTCCGAATAGGTGCATTAAGTGCAACCATGCATGGTTTTCGGCACAGGAACAAAACTGACCAAAACGAACCAAAACATCACTATTGGGACCAAAAGAAGTGGATTTGGTGTGTTAGTTTCGTTTCTGGCCCGAATTGGCGCATCATTTTTTTCGGGAACGAATAGGTGCATTAAGTGCAACCAGGCATGGTTTTTTGCACAGTAACGAAATTGACCAATACGAACCAAAACATCACTATTGGGTCCAAAACACTATATTAGGTGTGTTCGTTTCTTTTCTGACCCGATTCGGTGCATCATTTCGTTTCCGGCCCGAGTCGGTGCATTAAATGCAACCCAAGCATGCTTTTTGGCATAGTAATGAAACTGACCAAAACGAACCAAAACATCACTATAGGGTCCAAACAACTGGACTGGGTGCGTTCGTTTCATTTATGGACTGAATCGGTGCATCGTGTCGTTCCCGGCCCGTATCGGTGCATTAAATGCAACCCCGACATGGTTTTCGGCACAGTAACAAAACTAACCAAAACGAACCAAAACATCACTATTTTGTCCAAAAGAGTGGATTTGGTGCGTTCGTTTCTTTTTTGACACTCATCAGTGCATAATTTCGTTTAGAGTCTGAATAGGTGCATTAAATGCAACCCAAGCATGCTTTTTGGCATAGTAATGAAACTGACCAAAACGAACCAAAACATCACTATAGGGTCCAAACAACTGGACTGGGTGCGTTCGTTTCATTTATGGACTGAATCGGTGCATCGTGTCGTTCCCGGCCCGTATCGGTGCATTAAATGCAACCCGACATGGTTTTCGGCACAGTAACGAAACTGACCAAAACGAGCCAAAACATCACTATTGGGTCCAAAAAAGTGTATTCGGTGCGCTCGTTTCATTTTTGGCCCGAACCGGTGCATCATTTCGTTTCGAGTCCGAATAGGTGCATTAATTGCAACTCTATCATGGTTTTCGGCACAGGAACAAAATTGACCAAAACGAACCAAAACATCACTATTGGGTCCAAACAAGTGGACTAGGTGCGCTCGTTTCATTTCTGGCGTGAATTGGTGCATCGTTTCATTCTGCCCCAAATAGGTGGATTAAATGCAACACCGGCATGGTTTTCGGCATAGTAACGAAACTGAGCAAAACGAACCAAAACATCACTATTGGGTCCAAACAAGTGGACTGGGTGCGCTCGTTTCATTTCTGGCGCGAATCGGTGCATTGTTTCATTCCGCCCCAAATAGGTGGATTAAATGCAACACCGGCATGGTTTTCAGCATAGTAACGAAACTGAGCAAAATTAACCAAAACATCACTATTGGGTCCAAAAAACTAGATTGGGTGTGTTCGTTTCTTTTCTGACCCGAATCGGTGCATCATTTCATTTTTCGGCACCTTAATGAAACTGACCAAAATGAACCAAAACATCACTATAGGGTCCAAACAAGTGGACTGGGTGCGTTCGTTTTACTTTTGGACTGAATTGGTGCATCGTTTCGTTCCCGGCCCGTATCGGTTTATTAAATGCAACCCCGACATGGTTTTCGGCACAGTAACGAAACTGAGCAAAACGAACCAAAACATCACTATTGGGTCCAAAAAACTAGATTGGGTGTGTTCGTTTGTTTTCTGACTGGAATCGGTGCATCATTTCGTTTCCTGCCTGAGTCGGTGCATTAAATGCAACCCAAGCATGCTTTTCGGCACAGTAATGAAACTGACCAAAATGAACCAAAACATCACTATAGGGTCCAAACAAGTGGACTAGGTGCATCGTGTCGTTCCCGGCCCGTATCGGTGCATTAAATGCAACCCCATCATGGTTTTTGGCACAATAACGAAACTGACCAAAACGAACCAAAACATTACTATTGGGTCCACACAAGTGGACTGGGTGCGCTCGTTTCATTTCTGGCGCGAATCGGTGCATCGTTTCATTCCGCCCCAAATAGGTGGATTAAATGCAACACCAGCATGGTTTTCAGCATAGTAACGAAACTGAGCAAAACGCACCAAAACATCACTATTGGGTCCGAAAAACTAGATTAGGTGTGTTCGTTTCTTTTCTGACCCGAATCGGTGCATCATTTCGTTTCCGGCCCGAGTCGGTGCATTAAATGCAACCCAAGCAAGCGTTTCGGCACAGTAATGAAACTGACCAAAACAAACCAAAACATCACTATAGGGTCCAAACAACTGGACTGGGTGCATCGTGTCGTTCCCGGCCCGTATCCGTGCATGAAATGCAACCCCGACATGGTTTTTGGCACAGTAACGAAACTGACCAAAACGAACCAAAACATCAATATTGTGTCCAAAAGAGTGGATTTAGTGCATTCGTTTCTTTTTTGACACGAAATGGTGCATAATTTCGTTTAGAGTCTGAATAGGTGCATTAAATGCAACACCGGCATGGTTTTCGGCACAGGAACAAAACTGACCAAAACGAGCCGAAACATCACTATTAGGATCAAAAAAAGTGGATTTGGTGTGTTCATTTCGTTTCTGGCACGAATTGGTGCATCATTTTGTTTCGAGTCTGAATAGGTGCATTAAATGCAACCCCGGCATGGTTTCTGGCACAATAACAAAACGGACCAAAACGAACCAAAACATCACTATTGGGTCCAAAAAAGTGTATTCGGTGCGTTCGTTTCGTTTTTGGCCTGAACCGGTGCATCATTTCGTTTCGAGTCCGAATAGGTGCATTAAATACAACTCCGTTATGATTTTCGGCACAGGAACAAAATTGACCAAAACGAACCAAAACATCACTATTGGGTCCAAACAAGTGGACTAGGTGTGCTCGTTTCATTTCTGGCGCGAATCGGTGCATCGTTTCATTCCGCCCCAAATAAGTGGATTAAATGCAACACCGGCATGGTTTTTGGCATAGTAACAAAACTGAGCAAAACGAAACAAAACATCACTATTGGGTCCAAAAAACTAGATTGGGTGTGTTCGTTTGTTTTCTAACTGGAATCGGTGCATCATTTCATTTCCGGCCTGAGTCGGTGCATTAAATGCAACCCAAGGATGGTTTTCGGCACAGTAATGAAACTGACCAAAATGAACCAAAACATCACTATAGGGTCCAAACAAGTGGACTAGGTGCATCGTGTCGTTCCCGGCCCGTATCGGTGCATTAAATGCAGCCCCGTCATGGTTTTTGGCACAATAACGAAACTGACCAAAACGAACCAAAACATCACTATTGGGTCCAAACAAGTGGACTGGGTGCGCTCGTTTCATTTCTGGCGCGAATCGGTGCATCGTTTCATTCCGCCCCAAATAGGTGGATTAAATGCAACACCGGCATGATTTTCAGCATAGTAACGAAACTGAGCAAAACGCACCAAAACATCACTATTGGGTCAGAAAAACTAGATTAGGTGTGTTCGTTTCTTTTCTGACCCGAATCGGTGCATCATTTCGTTTCCGGCCCAAGTCGGTGCATTAAATGCAACCCAAGCATGCGTTTCGGCACAGTAATGAAACTGACCAAAACAAACCAAAACATCACTATAGGGTCCAAACAAGTGGACTGGATGCATCGTGTCGTTCCCGGCCCGTATCCGTGCATGAAATGCAACCCCGACATGGTTTTTGGCACAGTAACGAAACTGACCAAAACGAACCAAAACATCACTATTGTGTCCAAAAGAGTGGATTTGGTGCATTCGTTTCATTTCTGGACCAAATCGGTGCATTAAATGCAACCCAAGGATGGTTTTCGGCACAATAATGAAACTGACCAAAATGAACCAAAACATCACTATAGGGTCCAAACAAGTGGACTCGGTGCGTTCGTTTCATTTCTGGACTGAATCGGTGCATCGTTTCGTACCCGGCCTTTATTGGTGCATTAAATGCAACCCCGACATGCTTTTCGGCACAGTAACGAAACTATCCAAAACGAACCAAAACATCACTATTGGTCAAAAAATTGGATTGGGTGCGTTCGTTTCGTTTCTGGCCCGAGTCGGTGCATTGTTTCGTTTCTGACCCAAAATTGTGCATCGTTTCATTTTTGGCCCGAGTTAGTGCATCGTTTCATTAAATTGTGCATCGTTTCATTAAATGCAACCCAAGCATTGATTTCGGCACAGTAACAAAACTGAGCAAAACGAACCAAAACCTCACTATTGGGACCAGAAAAGTGGATTTGGTGCGTTCGTTTTTTTTCTGGCCCGAATCGGTGCACCATTTGATTTCAGGTCCCAATAGGTAAATTAAATGCAACCCTGGCATAGTTTTTTGCATAGTAACGAAACTGATCAAAACGAACCAAAACATCACTATTAGGTCCAAAAAAGTGTATTTGGTGCGTTCGTTTCATTTTTGGCCTAAATCGGTGCATTATTTCTTTTCGAGTCTGAATAGGTGCATTAAATGTAACCTCGGCATGGTTTTCGGCACAGGAACAAAACTGACCAAAATGAACCAAAACATTACTATTGGGACCATAAAAGTGGATTTAATGCTTTCGTTTCATTTTTGACCCAAATCGGTGCATCGTTTTGTTTCTGGGCCGAATCGGTGCATTAAATGCAACTCCGATATGGTTTGGGTCCAAACACTATTGGGTCCAAACAAGTGGATTGGGTGCATTCGTTTCATTTCTGGACCAAATCGGTACATCGTTTTGTTTCTGACCCATGTCGGTGCATTAAATGCAACCCCAGCATGGTTTTTGGCATAGTAATGGAACTAACTAAAATGAACCAAAACATCACTATTGGTCCAAAAGGTTGGTGAAGAAGCATAATTAGGGGATTGATAATGACTTGCTGGTGACGAATGAGAAGATGGGGCAATTGGAGGCCTCACAGATCGCGACCAATAACAAGCTTACAAAGATGGAGGCGTCAGTGGTTCGTATGGATAAGAGTCTTGCTGCACTTTTGAGGCGATTTGATGAGATGCATGCTAAAACTAGTGGCGGGCGTGATGGAGATGACAAGAAGGACGGTAGCAAGACTGATAAGAAGGAAGAAAGTTTTGACGACAATGCATACAGTGCGGATACTGAAGTCGATGACCAAGATCCTGCTCGCCGCCGCCGCCGGCTACGCCATAATCGCCGAGGTATGGGTGGTCATCGTCGACGCGAGGTACATGGTAATGATGATGCTTTTAGCAATATTAAATCTAAGATACCTCCTTTTGATGGTAAATACGATCCTGATGCTTATATTACTTGGGAGATTGCTGTTGATCAAAAATTTGCATGCCATGAATTTCCTGAAGCTACGCGTGTTAGGGCTGCTACTAGTGAGTTTATAGATTTTGCTTCTGTTTGGTGGATAGAACATGGCAAGAAACATCCTAATAACATGCCACAAACCTGGGATGCTTTGAAACGGGTCATGCGGGCTAGATTTGTTCCTTCCTATTATGCACGTGATCTATTACATAAGTTGCAGCAATTGAGACAGGGTGCTAAAAGTGTAGAAGAATATTATCAAGAATTACAAATGGGTATGTTGCGTTGTCAAATAGAGGAGGGTGAGGAGCCTACTATTGCTAGATTTGTGGGAGGGCTGAATAGAGAAATTCAGGACATTGTTGAATATAAAGATTATAACAGCATAACAAAGTGTTTTCATATTGCTTGTAAAGCTGAGAGAGAAGTGCAGGGACGACGTGCAGGTGCAAGGTCTAATGTTTCACGTTTAGATGATATGCTTGATGAGTTGAGTGGTGCTGTTGTGTTTTCTAAAGTTGATTTGCGTAGTGGGTGCCACCAGATTCGTATGAAATTTGGAGATGAATGGAAAACTGCTTTCAAAACTAAGTTCGGTCTATATGAGTGGTTAGTCATGCCTTTTGGGTTAACTAATGCACCTAGTACTTTCATGAGATTAATGAACGAGGTTTTGTGTGCTTTCATTGGGAAATTTGTTGTAGTATACTTTGATGATATTTTGATCTACAGCAAATCCATGGTTGAACATTTTGATCATTTGCGTGCTGTTTTTAATGCGTTACGAGATGCACGTTTGTTTGGTAATCTTGAGAAGTGCACCTTTTGCACCGATCGAGTGTCTTTTCTTGGCTATGTTGTGACTCCACAGGCAATTGAGGTTGATCAAGCCAAGGTTGAAGCTCTACAGGAATGGCCTATACCAAAGACTATTACACAGGTGCGGAGTTTTCTAGGACTTGCTGGTTTCTATCGACGCTTTGTGCAGAATTTCAGCACCATTGCTGCACCGTTGAATGAGCTTACAAAGAAGGGAGTGCCTTTTTGTTGGGACAAAGAGCAAGAGAATGCTTTCAACGTGCTGAAAGATAAGTTAACACATGCACCTCTCCTCCAACTTCCTGATTTTAATAAAACTTTTGAGCTTGAATGTGATGCTAGTGGAATTGGATTGGGTGGTGTTTTGCTGCAAGAGGGCAAACCAGTTGCATATTTTAGTGAAAAATTGAGCGGGCCTGTTTTGAATTATTCCACTTATGACAAAGAATTGTATGCTCTTGTTCGCACATTGGAAACTTGGCAGCATTATTTGTGGCCCAAAGAGTTTGTTATTCATTCTGATCATGAATCATTGAAACATATTCGTAGTCAAGGAAAACTGAACCGTAGGCAAAGAGGAGAGGTGCATGTGTTAAGTGGGTTGAATTTATTGAATCTTTTCCTTATATTTTTAAGCACAAGAAAGGGAAAGAAAATGTTATTGCTGATGTCTTGTCTAGGAGATATACATTGCTGAACCAACTTGATTACAAAATCTTTGGATTAGAAACAATTAAAGACCTATATGCTAATGATGTTGATTTTAAAGAGGTGTTGCTGCATTGTAAAGATGGGAAAGGATGGAACAAATTCATCGTTAGTGATGGGTTTGTGTTTAGAGCTAACAAGCTATGTATTCCAGCTAGCTCTGTTCGCTTGTTGTTGCTGCAGGAAGCGCATGGAGGTGGCTTGTTGGGGCATTTTGGAGCCAAAAAGACGTAAGATATACTTGCTGGTCATTTCTTTTGGCCAAAGATGAGAAGAGATGTGGAGAGATTCATTGCTCGTTGCACTACATGTCAAAATAATAAGTCAAGGTTAAATCCACACGGTTTGTATTTGCCTTTACCTGTTCCTAGTGCTCCTTGGGAAGATATTTCTATGGATTTTGTGATGGGTTTGCCGAGAACTAGGAAGGGTCGTGATAGTGTGTTTGTGGTTGTTGATAGGTTTTCTAAGATGGCACACTTTATACCATGTCATAAGACTGATGATGCTTCTCATGTTGCTGATTTGTTCTTTCGGGAAATTGTTCGTTTGCATGGTGTGCCTAATACTATTGTGTCTGATCGGGATGCTAAATTTCTTAGTTATTTTTGGAAGACATTGTGGGCTAAATTGGGGACTAAGCTTTTGTTTTCTACTACACGTCATCCCCAAACTGATGGTCAAACTGAGGTTGTGAATAGAACTTTGTCTACTATGTTAAGGGCTGTTTTAAAGAAAAACATTAAGATGTGGGAAGATTGTTTGCCTCATATTGAGTTTGCATATAATCGTTCGATGCATTCTACCACAAAGATGTGCCCATTTCAGATTGTGTATGATTTCTTGCCTCGTGCTCCTATTGATTTAATGCCTTTGCCTTCATCTGAAAAATTGGATTTTGATGCTACTACACGTGCCGATGTTGAAAATGCATGAAACAACTAAAGAAAACATAGAGCGCATGAATGCTAAATACAAGCTTGCTGGTGATAAAGGTAGAAAGGAATTAAAATTTGAACCTGGAGATTTAGTTTGGTTGAATTTGAGGAAGGATCATTTTCCTGAATTGCGAAAATCTAAGTTGTTGCCTCGAGCGGATGGTCCCTTTAAAGTATTAGAGAATATTAATGATAATGCATACAAGCTCGAGTTGCCTGCAGATTTTGGGGTTAGTCCTACATTTAACATTGCAGATTTGAAGCCATATTTGGGAGAGGAAGATGAGCTTGAGTCGAGGACGACTCAAATGCAAGAAGGGGAGGGTGATAAGGACATCACCGCCAACGATACAGCCGCACCATCTTCTCCTATCATTGCCGGTCCTATTACCCGTGCTTGTGCTAGACAACTTAATCATTAGGTGAGTTCACTCCTGAGTTCATGTTCATCATATTTAGACTGTGGAGACCTGTGTACTCTTGTTTTGCTTAGGAATCATGGAGAGGATCGAGAACGAAAAGGATTCACGCGGGCTGGATTCGGACTGCAGAAAAACATCAACTTGTGATGGACACCACGGTCGCATACGGACTCGGATTGGGGCGTTCAAGTACTTCACGGAAAGCTTATCAAGTCTACTTTCCAACGGATCCAACTGCACATCCATATCTCTTCGGAGTCGTCCAAAATCATCTATTTGCTCCGATATGTTTTCTGCCCATGATGCTGCGCCATCTTATTTTGGCCCAATGGGCCGTGTATCATGTAGAGTCCATTATGGACGCGTCCTAGGGTTGGAGCATGACCGCAGCACCCCTGTGGTCGTCCTCCCTTGTTTTATACCCCTTAGCCGCCGCCAAGAACACTCGGGTTTTGTTTAGATCAAGTTTAGCCATTGCTACTTGCTTGTAAGCGCGCGTGCTGGTCCAGCCGCCCGTCTTCGAGTGTTCAGAACCCCACTTCGTTTGTGATTGAGTTTGAGATTGAACACTTCATTCACATCTAGTAATTTCAGTACTTGTTCGATACTTGTTCTTGCTAGTTCTTCGATTGCTTGCAGGACAGGATCGGGTGACGTGCTTCCACAACATCACGGCATCCATAGGAGGTGGTGTATCGGTTGCTAAGGCACAGTCTTTGGAAGGCTCTAGTCGGGCCATCAACGTCGTCTCCTCCAATCGAGTTATCCCCCACGCCTCTCATCGAAAGATCGGGAATAAACCCTAGTGGGTTCCCATCATGTTCATCATATTTAGACTGTGGAGACCCGTGCACTCTTGTTTTGCTTAGAAATCATGGAGAGGATGGAGAACGAAAAGGATTCACGCGGGCTGGATTCGGACCGCAGAAAAACATCAACTTGTGATGGACACCACGGTCGCATACAGACTCGGATTGGGGCGCTCAAGTACTTCACAGAAAGCTTATCAAGACTACTTTCCAACGGATCCAACCGCACATCCATATCTATTCGGAGTCGTCCAGAATCATCTATTTGCTCTGAGATGTTTTCTGCCCATGATGCTGCGCCATCTTATTTTGGCCCGATGGGCCGTGTATCATGTAGAGTCCATTATTTATGCGTCCTAGGGTTGGAGCATGACCCAGCACCCCTGTGGTCGTCCTCCCTCGTCTTATACCCCTTAGCCGCCGCCAAGAACACTTGTGTTTTGTTTAGATCAAGTTTACCCATTGCTACTTGCTTGTAAGCGCGCGTGCTGGTCCAGCCGCCCGTCTTCGAGTTTTCAGAACCCCACTTCGTTTGTGATTGGGTTTGGGATTGAACACTTCATTCCTATCTAGTAATTTTAGTACTTGTTCGATACTTGTTCTTGCTAGTTCTTCGATTGCTGGCAGGACAGGACCGAGTGACGTGTTTTCACAAGATCACGGCATCCATAGGAGGTGGTGTATCGGTTGCTAAGGCGCAGTCTTTGGAAGGCTGTAGTCGGGCCGTCGACGTCGTCTCCTCAAATCGAGTTATCCCCACGCCTCTCATCGAAAGATCAGGCATAAACCCTAGCGGGTTTCCATCAAATTGGTGCATCATTTCATTTATGGGCCGAATCGGTGCATTAAATGCAACCCGACATGGTTTTCCGCACAGTAACGAAAGTGACCAAAACGAACCAAAACATCACTATTGCGTCCAAACAAGTGGGCTGGGTGCGTTCGTTTCATTTCTAGACCAAATCGGTGCATCGTTTTGTTTCCAACCTATGTCGGTGCATTAAATGCAACCCGGCATTGTTTTTGGCACAGTAACGAAACTGACCAAAACGAACCAAAACATCACTATTGGTCCAAAAAATTTGATTGGGTGCATTCGTTTCGTTTCTGGCCTGAATTGGTGCATCGTTTCATTTTCGGCCCAAGTCGGTGCATTAAGTACAACCCAAGCATGGTTTTTGGCATAGTAACAATACTATGCAAAATCAACTCATACATCACTATTGGGTCTAAAAAACTGGACTGGGTGCGTTCGTTATGTTTCTGATCCGAAATGGTGCATTGTTTTGTTTCCCGACTGAGTCGGTGCATTAAATGATTGGGTGTGTTTGTTTCTTTTCTGACCAGAATAGTAACGAAACCGAGGAAAACGAACGAAAACATCACTATTGGGTCCAATAAACATGATTGGGTGTGTTTGTTTCTTTTCTGACCAGAATCAGTGCATCATTTCGTTTCTGGCCCATATCGGTGCATAATGCAACGCCAGCATGCTTTGCGACACAGTAACGAAACTAACCAAAATGAACCAAAACTGGATTGGGTGCATTCATTTTGTTTCTGTCCTGAATCGGTGTATCCATTTTCGTTTCTGACCCAAATTGGTGCATCGATTCATTTCCGGGCCGAGTTGGTGCATTAAATACAACCAAGCATGGTTTTCGGGACAGTAAAAGGAACTAAAACATCACTATGGGGTCTAAAAAACTAGATTGAGTGCGTTTGTTATGTTTCTAACCCGAAACGGTGCATCGTTTTGTTTCCCGCCTGAGTCGGTGCATTAAATGCAACCCAAGCATGGTTTTTGGCACAGTAACGAAATTGACCAAAACGAACCAAAACTTCACTATAGGGTCAAACAAGTGGACTGGGTGCGTTCGTTTCATTTCTGTACCGAATCGGTGCATCGTTTCGTTTCTGGCCCGTATGGGTGCAGCAAATGCAAGCATGGTTTTCGGCACCGTAATGAAACAGACCAAAATTAACCAAAACATCACAATTGGTTTGAAAAAAGTGGATTTAGTGCGTTCGTTTCATTTTTGGCCCGAATCGGTGCATTATTTCGTTTCGAGTCTGAATAGGTGCATTAAATGCAAACTGACCAAAATTAGCGCACCATTTCATTTCTGGCCTGAGTCGGTACATTAAATGCAACCCAAGCATGGTTTTTGGCACAGTAACAATACTGAGCAAAATGAACTATAACATCACTATTGATTCTAAAAAACTGGATTGGGTGCGTTCGTTATGTTTCTGACCTGAAACGGTGCATCTTTTCGTTTCCCGCTTGAATGCAACCCTGACATGGTTTTCGGCACAGTAACGAAACTGACCAAAATGAACCAAAACATCACTATTAGTCCAGAAAAGTGGATTTGGTGCGTTTGTTTCGTTTTTGGCCTGAATCACTGCATTATTTCGTTTCAAGTCTTAATAGGTGCATTAGATGCAACTCAGGCATAGTTTTCGGCACAGAAACAACCTGACCTAAACGAACCAAAACATCAGTATTGGGACCATAAAAGTGAATTTAATGCGTTCATTTCATTTTTGGCCCGAATCGGTGCATCATTTTGTTTCGAGTCTGAACAGGAGCATTAAATGCAATCCTGCCATGGTACGAAACTGACCAAAATGAACCAAAACATCACTACTGGTCAAAAAATGGATTCGTTGCGTTCGTTTCGTTTCTGGCCTGAATTGGAGCATCGTTTCATTTCTGATCCAAATTGGTGCATCATTTCATTTCCGACCCGAGTTGGTTCAGTAAATGCAACCCAAGCATGGTTTTTGGGACAGTAACAAAACAGAGCAAAATGAACTAAAACATCACTATTGGTCCAAAAAATTTGATTCGGTGCATTCGTTTCGTTTCTGGCCTGAATTAGTGCATCGTTTCATTTTTGGCCCAAGTCGGTGCATTAAATACAACCCAAGCATGGTTTTTGGCATAGTAACAATACTATGCAAAATGAACTAAAACATCACTATTGGGTCTAAAAAACTGGACTGGGTGCGTTCGTTGTGTTTCTGATCCGAAATGGTGCATTGTTTTGTTTCCCAACTGAGTCAGTGCATTAAATGATTGGGTGTGTTTGTTTCTTTTCTGACCAGAATAGTAACGAAACCGAGGAAAACGAACCAAAACATCACTATTGGGTCCAATAAACATGATTGGGTGTGTTTGTTTCTTTTCTGACCAGAATCGATGCATCATTTCGTTTCTGGCCCATATCGGTGCATAATGCAACCCCAGCATGATGTGCGACACAGTAACGAAACTAACCAAAATGAACCAAAACTGGATTGGGTGCATTCATTTTGTTTCTGGCCTGAATCGGTGCATCCATTTTCGTTTCTGACCCAAATTGGTGCATCAATTCATTTCCGGGCCGAGTCGGTGCATTAAATACAACCAAGCATGGTTTTCGGGACAGTAAAAGGAACTAAAACATCACTATGGGGTCTAAAAAACTAGATTGATTGCGTTTGTTATGTTTCTAACCCGAAACGGTGCATCGTTTTGTTTCCCGCCTGAGTCGGTGCATTAAATGCAACCCAAGCATGGTTTTTGGCGCAGTAACGAAACTGACCAAAACGAACCAAAACTTCACTATAGGGTCAAACAAGTGGACTGGGTGCGTTCGTTTCATTTCTGTACCGAATCAGTGCATCATTTCGTTTTTGGCCCGTATGGGTGCAGCAAATGCAAGCATGGTTTTCGGCACCGTAATGAAACTGACCAAAATTAACCAAAACATCACAATTGGGTTGAAAAAGTGGATTTGGTGCGTTCGTTTCATTTTTGGCCCGAATCGGTGCATTATTTCGTTTTGAGTCTGAATAGGTGCATTAAATGCAAACTAACCAAAATTAGCGCACCATTTCATTTCCGTCCTGAGTCCGTACATTAAATGCAACCCAAGCATGGTTTTTGGCACAGTAACAAAACTGAGCAAAATGAACTATAACATCACTATTGATTCTAAAAAACTGGATTGGGTGCGTTCGTTATGTTTCTGACCTGAAACGATGCATCTTTTCGTTTCCCGCTTGAATGCAACCCTGACATGGTTTTCGGCACAGTAACGAAACTGACCAAAATGAACCAAACCATCACTATTAGTCCAGAAAAGTGGATTTGGTGCGTTTGTTTCATTTTTGGCCCGAATCGGTGCATTATTTCGTTTCAAGTCTGAATAGGTGCATTAAATGCAACTCAGGCATAGTTTTCGGCACAGAAACAATCTGACCTAAATGAACCAAAACATCAGTATTGGGACCATAAAAGTGGATTTAATGCGTTCATTTCGTTTTTGGCCCGAATCGGTGCATCATTTCGTTTCGAGTCTGCATAGGAGCATTAAATGCAATCCTGCCATGGTACGAAACTGACCAAAACGAACCAAAACATCACTACTGGTCAAAAAATTGGATTCGGTGCGTTCGTTTCATTTCTGGCCTGAATTGGAGCATCGTTTCATTTCTGATCCAAATTGGTGCATCATTTCATTTCCGACCCGAGTCGGTTCAGTAAATGCAACCCAAGCATGGTTTTTGGCACAGTAACAAAACAGAGCAAAATGAACTAAAACATCACTATTGGGTCTAAAAAACTGGATTGGGTGCGTTCGTTATGTTTCTGACCCGAAACGGTGCATCGTTTTGTTTCCCGCCCGAGTCGGTGCATTAAATGCAACCCTGGCATGGTTTTCGGCACAGTAACGAAACTGACCAAAATGAACCAAAACGTCACTATTGGTCCAGAAAAGTGGATTTGGTGTGTTCTTTTCATTTTTGTCCCGAATCGGTGCATTATTTCGTTTCGAGTTTGAATAGGTGCATTAAATGGAACCCTGGCATAGTTTTCGGCACAGGAACAATCTGACCAAAACGAACCAAAACATCAAAATGCAACCCCGGCATGGTTTTTGGTACAGTAATGAAACTGACAAAAATGAACCAAAACATCACTATTGGTCCAAAAATTTGGATTGGGTGTGTTCGTTTCGTTTCTAGCCTGAATCAGAGCATCGTTTCGTTTCTGACCCAAATTGGTGCATCATTTCATTTTTGGCCTGAGTCGGTGCATCAAATGCAACCCAAGCATGGTTTTCGGTACAGTAACGAAACTGAGAAAAATGAACTATAACATCACTATTGATTCTAAAAAACTGGATTGAGTGCGTTCGTTATGTTTCTGACCTGAAACGGTGCATCTTTTTGTTTCTCGCCTGAGTCGGTGCATTAAATGCAACACTGGCACGGTTTTCAGCACAGTAATGAAACAGACCAAAATGAACCAAAACATTACTATTGGTCCAGAAAAGTGGATTTGGTGCGTTCGTTTCGTTTTTGGCCCGAATCGGTGCATTATTTCGTTTCGAGTCTGAATAGGTGCATTAAATGCAACCCTAGCATAGTTTTCGGCACATGAACAATTTGACCAAAACGAACCAAAACATCAATATTGGGACCATAAAAGTGGATTTAATGCGTTCATTTCGTTTTTGGCCCGAATCGGTGCATCATTGCGTTTCGAGTTTAAATAGGAGCATTAAATGCAACCCCGGCATCGTTTTCGGTACAGTAACGAAAATGACCAAAACAAACCAAAACATCACTGTTGGTCCAAAAAATTGGATTGGGTGCGTTCGTTTCGTTTCTGGCCTAAATTGGAGCATCATTTCGTTTCTAACCCAAATTGGTGCATCATTTCATTTTTGGCCTAAGTCAGTGCATCAAATGCAATCCAGGCATGGTTTTTGGTACAGTAAAAAAACTGAGAAAATTGAACGAAAACATCACTATTGATTCTAAAAAACTAGACTGGGTGCGTTCGTTATGTTTCTGACCTGAAACGGTGCATCGTTTTGTTTCCCGCCTGAGTCGGTGCATTAAATGCAACCCGGGCACAGTTTTCGGCACAGTAACGAAACTGACCAAAATGAACCAAAACATCACTATTGGTCCAGAAAAGTGAATTTGGTGCGTTCGTTTCGTTTTTGGCCCGAATCGGTGCATTATTTCGTTTCGAGTCTGAATAGGTGCATTAAATGCAACCCTGGCATAGTTTTCGGCACAGGATCAATCTGACCAAAATGAACCAAAACATCAGTATTGCGACCATAGAAGAGGATTTAATGCGTTCGTTTCGATTTTGGCCCGAATTGGTGCATCATTTCGTTTCGAGTCTGAATAGGAGCATTAAATGCAAACCCGACATGGTTTTCGGTACAGTAATGAAACTGACCAAAACGAACCAAAACATCACTATAGGGTCCAAACAAGTGGACTGGGTGCGTTCGTTTCATTTATGGACTGAATCGGTGCATCGTTTCATTTTCAGCCCATATTGGTGCATTAAATACAACCACGGCATGGTTTTTGGCACAGTAAAAAAACTGACCAAAACGAAACAAAACATCACTATATGGTCCAACTGTATTGTTGGTTCATTTTTTGCATCTCTCTTTTGTTAATTGAGCATTCAGTTCTTACTTTTATATGCTTGTTGGTTCTTCGTTCAATGCTTAGTTGATTGGTATAACTGTATACTAGTCGCTTGGCTTGGGTGCTTGTCTTTCTATAGGAGATAAGTATTAGCTGACTAGTGTAGGTGCGGTGCCTAGACTTGAGGCTAACTTAGTTTTCCCCTGAGTCTGCGGAGGTGGTAGTCGTTAGGTGGTGATAGCCCTATACGGCCTTTGTAGCCCAACACGTTCGTCTCGGCTTGTAGGATCCCCAAGTGCAGGATAGATCACACCCCTTTCTCATCCCTATATGTGTGTGGTAGGTTCTGCTGTCCCGAAGCAAGTATCTAGCTGTACCTTCTGACCTGCTCAGTTAATGAGTAGAGTGCTTCTACCAGGCTTGTGCCCTCTCTACCCTCTTATCACTTCTCTTCCCTCTTGGTTGTTGTCATCCACTTCATCCATTTCATCCACAACATCTCATTACCCTTGGACAACTTAGATTAGAATTAGTTCACTTCTCGTTCTCTGTGGAAATCGATACCTTGGAATACTCTCGGGTGAAAGCTACATCGGTAGTCGTTCGCTTGCGGATTTATCTGTAGGCCGTAAGGAGTGCCAACAAGCTTTCTGGCACCGTTGCCGGGGAATGGTACCTGTTCTGATTCTGAACCTAAGTTGTCCGTGTACCCCCATCATGCACCATCCATAATGGTGTCACACCCGGATTTACACAGAAACCCGAATGCTTCTATATGTGTGCCCAGGAAGTCCACAGAACACATATAGATAACAAATATGATAAACAGAGTACATATGCTCGAATAAAATGGTTTTACATCAGAGTTTGACTCAAATAACTAAATAAAACAGCGGAAGACTCTTTAATAACTCTCTCTAAACGAAGACGAAGACGAAGCCGAAAACCATAATCCACAGGGACACCGACTGGTTGAGCACAGCTAGTAGAATGGTAGATCTTCAGGAAATTCAACAGCAGCAGTACCATCTAATCCATCTGTTACCCATCCGGGATTTTGTTGAATAGCAAGTGTAAGTAAATGTCTTACTTAGCAAATACAACACGGATAATGAAGGCTTAAAAGAAAGGCTTGACACGGCTGAACTGCATTAGCAATTTTAGTTGTTTCATTTTATCACCATCATAATTACTACATTAAGTGAATCCCAGTTGCATCCCAATTAATAAAGTAGAGGTGAACATTAATCAATAATAAACATCATCTTCTAATCAAAAAGGATCCAGGCCGCTCTTGACCCTGAGCAAGGCTATCATGATAGATTATACACTCTGCAGAGGTTTCGCCCTTTACCCACCAGTCGCGTAAAAGTTCAAAGGAACTTTGCACCCAACCACGCACATCAACACTTCCGAGGTGTGACTGCATAGGGACGCTACGAGGCTTTTCACAAGACACCCTAACGAAACAGTAGCCGTTATGGTACAACCTAGGCAGCATGACCCAAGGCACCGAGATTGACTGACGCCCATGCCGCAACACGAGGGGGTCAATGGCGTCCAAGCGCGGTAATAAACATCAACAACAAAATAAATAGCGCAACGTGTGGAACCCCCGCCATACGGAAGCTCCCAACACGGGACTGTGCCTCACGGGGACATAGCCAACGGATACTCCGTCCTCGGTGGATCAAACCATACTCTCACCCATGCTTCCCATAACGCCGTCGGCCCGTCGGTAACTACTGTCAAGCTAGAGCCGTACATGTTACTTAACCAAGACCAGAGCCATTATAGTTCCAGTGGTGGCGACAGGTTCCTGGGTTGCCGCTTTAAGAATCAGTCCTTACGGAGAGACACTAGGGCCAAGCATGAAGCATACGCCCTAGCTCCCTGATCCATGTTGCTAAAAAGCAAATTTTAACATTAACATTGAAGTGAACCATTAAGTCAAGATTAACAGTTAAACATTGGTGATGGTAGCTGCGCTTAGCAAAGGTCTACCCAAATGCAATAACCCAGGGTAATTCAAGGTATAGGATAAACAAAGCTAGGAATAGCCTTAATAGGAACAATTTAGACACATGCATATGCAGTAAATAATGTAAAAGTGTGTTTAGGTAGCAAGGATTTTCCGTGTTGTACTTGCCTTCGTCCAACTGCTGCTGTTGCTCTTGCTGTTGCTGTTGGTCCTGCTCCTCGTAACCCTCGAACTCAAACGCGTACGGCTCACCGACTGGACTCATACATCAACACACAAGCATCCATACAAGCCAGTACATGCAAACAATATTATTCTATTAGAACAGTACACCAAACAATAAAAAGAGATCAAAAGAAGGCTTAGAAACTAATCTACGCTTCGCTACGAACACGTGAGCGCGAAAATCACTCAAATCGGAGCTAAAACGAAGAAGTTATGGCTTTTCTAAGGTTCAGGGACTTGCTGGCAAAGTTTTAAAAGTTCCAGGGGCTTATTTGCAAAAATTCAGGGGCTAAAACATAATTTTATATGAAAACAGGAGGGTTTATTTGCAAATTAACCAAAGCAGGACCTCGGGTACTATTTTTAATTAAGACAGGGGGTTTTCTGTAAAAATTAGGACTTAATTGTAATTATTTTTGAATAGATTTGGACTGCGGGTTAATTTTGAAATAGCGGGGGGGTTCTTTTGCAAAAGGCCAAGGTTGACCGGTATAAGCTGGTTTGACTCGGCTCGCTGACTCGATCCGGACTGTAGAATCGAGTTTGGACGGTGGAGATTAGATCCAGGGGAGGGGTTTGTCGACGGCGAGCAGAGCTGCGGCGGCGAGCGGCAGCGCTTCGCCGGCGAAGTTCGGAATCGAGCTAGAAGGCTCGGTTTGGGGTGGGGATTGGCGCTATGTGACCGTGGCAACGCGACGAGTTGAATGGGGGGGGGGGGGTTCTCGTCGACGACGGTGCAGCGGAAATGGCTCGCGACGAGCTATGGCGGCAGCGGAGCTCGGGCATCGACGGCGAGCAAGCAACAGAGGGAGGGAGAGAGCAGGGAGTGGCTCGGGAGCACGAGTACCTGCTGGGGAAGCTCCTTGGGCGGTTATTTCGGCCGGAACGGCAGCTGGACGGCGGATCGACGGCGGGGCGGCGACTTCGGGCGGCGGCGGCGCGGGTAAGCTTGGAGCGGCGGCTTGGGCGCGGGTTTGTTGGGGGAAAAGGCGGCGGGGCTTCGGCCTTTATGGAGCGCGGACGAGGGGAGTCCTGGTGTCCTCGGCGACGTGCCGTGGCCAGGCCGGACTCCGGCGCCGGGGCCGAGCCGGACTCGGCTGGAGATCAGGGATGGCCTTGACGGGTGGGGCCCGTGCGGCAGCGGCAGGAGGTGCGGCTGTGCTGCAGTGGGCTGGCCTGGTGGGCCGACTTGGTGGGCTGCTGGCGGGCGAGGTGGGCTGGCGCGGGAGCGGGAGGGAAGGCAGGCCGGGGAACGGAATGGGCCGCAGCTGGGCCAGAAGCGGGGGGTGCGAGCAGGCCGGCAGGCCGGGCGAAGCAGGCCAGCAGTGGGCCAAAAGTGGGAGCGCGGGGAGATGGGCCGCTGCAGAAGGAAAAAGAAAGAGGGCCAAAATCGGACGGGGAAAAGAGTTAAAGGTGGGAAAACGGACTTGGGCCGCAGAAACTTTTCTAGAGCTCCAAACACAGCGATTCAAATTTGAATTTAAACAAAATTTAAATTCCAACTGAACCACACACAAACAAAACACAATGCAGACAGCATGAATGCAACAAAAATGTTTCTAACCTTATATTTAATTTTATTTATCATAAATAATTTATTTTCCTTAGATAAATATGGGCATAAATTTAAATAAATACAATTTAATTACTAAATTTTTAAAATAGGCATTTTTAGGGTGTTACAAACCTACCCCCCTTAAGATGAATCTCGTCCTCGAGATTCGGATGTGGATGGGAATAACTGTGGATATTCAGCTCTGAGATCTTCTTCTCTTTCCCAAGTCACTTCATCCACTGAATGACGGCTCCACTGAACCTTGCACATCCGGATCACTTTATTTCTGGTGACTCTTTCTGACTCCTCCAAAATTCTGACAGGATGCTCCGTATAGGTAAGATCTTCCTCCATATTTAGCTCATCAATCGGAATCTGTTCCTTAGGTACTCGCAAACACTTTTTCAACTGAGACACATGGAACACATCATGTACTCCCGCTAACTTCTCTGGTAGCTCTAACTGATATGCCACCTCACCTTTCCGACCAAGTACCTTGAACGGTCCAATATATCGAGGTGCTAACTTACCCTTGACGTTGAACCTCTTCACGCCTCTCATGGGTGACACCTTGAGATACACGAAGTCTCCAACTTCAAAGCTGAGATCTCTCCGTCGGTTATCTGCATAGCTCTTCTGTCTGGATTGTGCCACTTTCAGATTCTGTCTGATTATCTGCACTTGTCGCTCTGCCTCTCTTAGTATTTCAGGTCCGAACACCTGACTTTCTCCCGTCTGATTCCAGAATAGTGGTGTTCTACACTTTCTGCCATACAAAGCCTCGAATGGTGACATCTGCAAACTCTTCTGATAACTATTGTTGTACGAAAATTCCGCGTACGGTAAACTCTTGTCCCAACTAGCACCATATTGTAGAGCACATGCTCTCAACATATCTTCTAATATTTGATTTGTCCGTTCCGTCTGCCCATCCGTCTGCGGATGGTAAGCTGAACTGAACTGTAGCTTAGTGTCCATAGACTCATGCAATTGTCGCCAAAAGTGTGATGTGAATTGGGTACCTCGATCAGACATTATTCTTTTCGGTACCCCATGCAAACACACAATCCTCTCCATATACAACTCCGCTAGTCTGGCTCCCGAGTAGGTGGTCTTTACTGGTAGGAAATGCGCCACCTTGGTCAGACGATCCACGATTACCCAGATTGAATCAAATCCCCTCTGAGTGCGAGGTAAGCCAGTGATGAAATCCATACCGACTTCTTCCCACTTCCATTCAGGTACCTTCAGGGGCTGGAGCAAACCTGCTGGCCTCTGATGTTCAGCCTTGACTCTCTGACAGGTGTCACATAGAGCTAAGTATGTGGCCACATCTCTCTTCAATCCGTACCACCAAAATCTCTCTTTGATATCTTGGTACATCTTAGTACTACCTGGGTGTATTGAATACGCCGACTCATGGGCTTCCCTGAGAATTGCATCCCTGATCTGCTCTACATCTGGCACACAGATCCTCTTCTCATACCACAATGTTCCTTGGTCATCCACTCGAAAACCAGGGGCTTTTCCTAATGCCACCAGTTCTACGATCTCCTTGATCTTCTCATCTGTGAGCTGTCCTTTTCGGATCTCTTGTTCCAAGGTCGGTTCTACTGCCATCTCGGTGACGCTGGTCACAAATCCCAGACTCATCCTTTCAAACTCTAAACTGAGTTCCTCCGGTAAGCAATGTCCCGTGATCTTATGCACGTAACTCCTTCTACTCAGAGCATCTGCCACCAGATTGGCCTTCCCTGGATGATAATGAATTTCCAGGTCGTAGTCCTTGATCAACTCTAACCAACGACGTTGCCTCATATTCAGATCTGACTGTGTGAACACATACTTGAGACTCCAAATCTTCAAGGCATGTACTACAGTTGCCAACTCCAGATCGTGTGTCGGGTAGTTCTGCTCATGTTTCCTCAACTTCCTCGATGCATAAGCTACTACTCTGCCTTCCTGCATGAGTACACATCCCAATCCTAGACGAGATGCATCGCAGTAGATAGAGAAGCTCTTGGTTATATCCGGCAACACTAACACGGGTGCTGTTGTCAACCTCTTCTTCAATTCCTCAAAGATGACTTGACATTCTTCAGTCCAGACAAACTTAGCATTTTTCTCCAATAACGCCGTCAAGGGCTTAGCAATCTTGGAGAATCCTTCTATGAACCTCCGATAGTATCCAGCCATTCCAAGGAAACTTCTGATTTCACTCACATCCTTAGGCGGATTCCAACTCAACACATCACTAACCTTCTTCGGATCAACTGCCACTCCACCATTGGACAGTACGTGTCCCAAGAATGCTACTTCCTTCAACCAAAACTCACACTTGCTCAGCTTGGCATACAACTGATGCTCACGAAGTCTCTGCATCACCAACCTCAGATGTTCTTCATGCTCTTCCTCATTCTTGGAGAAAACCAAAATATCGTCAATGAACACTACCACGAACTTGTCAAGATAGTCCATGAACACACTGTTCATCAGATACATGAAGACCATATCGGGTTGTGAAGGCTGTTTTGGGGATGTCAGTCACTCGTATCCTCATCTGATGGTAACCGGATCGGAGATCGATCTTAGAGAACACACATGCTCCTTTCAACTGGTCGAAGAGATCATCAATCCTTGGCAGCGGGTACTTGTTTTTGATGGTCACTTTATTCAAAGCTCGATAATCCACACACAATCTCTGGGTCCCATCTTTCTTATCCACAAACAAAACTGGTGCTCCCCAAGGGGATGAACTAGGACGAATATACCCTTTTGCTAACAATGCCCTTAATTCCTCCTTGAGTTTCTCTAGTTCTTTTACTCCCATTCTATATGGCCTCTTAGCTATAGGTGCAGTACCAGGCCTAAGATCAATAACAAATTCAACTTCGCGGTCTGGGGGCATACCTGGTAACTCATCTGGAAACATGTCTGGGAATTCGCACACCACTCTGATGTCTTCCAGTGCTACACCTTCGGCTTGGTAGATCTGATTGTTTCCCAAGGGACTAGCTGCTTGGTACTCCACTTTCTCACCAGTCTTTGCTGTCAGCTGCACTGTCCTTTTGGAGCATTGAATCACCCCATCATATCTGGCTAACCAGCTCATACCCAGAATCAAGTCAAACCCAAGAGTTTCTAGGACTATTGGATTCGCCACAAAGTCTACCCCCCTTATTGTTATGGTGATACAGGGGCAACGTAATGTGGCACGCTGTTCTCCCCCGGGTGAACTAACTACCATGGGGTTCCCCATAGGTTGCAAGATCATCATGTTCTTTTTCACGAAAACAGCAGATATGAAAGCATGCGAAGCTCCAGTATCAAACAAAACAGTTGCGAGAGTCGAGTTGACAGGGAACGTACCCACAACGACATCCGTTGCTCCTTCTGCGGTTTCCGCACCCATGTGGTTGACCTTTCCTCTCGCTGGGTTCTGCTGCTGATTCCCATTTTGGTGCTGCGGTTGTCCAACCCTCGGATTGTTGTTCTGACCAACGGCATTCTGAGCCTTGCGAGGACAAGCGCTGGCATAGTGTCCCAGCTCACCACAACCAAAACACCTCGGAGCCGTAGGTGCATTGTTGGTCGGAGTGGGGCGTTGGACAGGACCATTCTGTGGCTAGTTCTGAGGACGCTGCTGAGGTAGTGCTGAGGGGTACTGGGGACGTGGCTGGTACTGGGGACGTTGCTGATACTGGTTGCGGTTCATCAAACCGGACTGTCCCTGGAAACGCTGTGGAGTGACCATCTGCTGGTTTCCTTGCTGAGGATTGTAGCGAGGGCGAACATTGCTTCCTGACGGTGTGCCTTGAAGCTTCCTCTTCTTTTCCTCCATCTCACGGCGCTTGTGCTCCAGCAGAAGTGCGCTATCCACCAGTTCTTGAAAAGTGGCGAACCTAGAGCACAGGAGCTGGTACTGGAGTGTATCATGCAGGCCATCACGGAATCGGGTCTGCTTCTTCCTATCCGTATTCACATCCTCTGGAGCATAACGGGCCAACTCAATGAACTTGTCACGATAAGCGGTGACACTCATACCTTCCTGCTTCAAAGCCAGGAACTCCTTCTTCTTCAAGGTCATCAGCGCTTCCGGCACGTGGTGAGAACGGAAGCTGTCGCGGAACTCCTACCAAGTGATCTGATCACGGTTGGGGTGAGCATACTGGTACGCATCCCACCAATCCAAAGCTGCTCCCTGGAGCTGTCCACTTCCATACAACACCTTCTCCCGGTCGTTGCACTGTGCGATGTCCAGCTATCGTTCCACTGCCTTGAGCCAGTCCTCTGCTTGCATTGGGTCGCTAGACTTGTTGAAGGTAGGAGGGTGTCCCTTCATAAACTCGCCCCTTTTATCTCTAGGTTGCACGTAGTGCTGTTGGGGCGGGTTCTGCTGATTCTGCTGCATCAGTGCTATGGTTTGCGCCATCTGCTGTGTCAGCTGAAGTTGCATCTGCATCATCTGCTCCATGGTGAGTGGCGGTGGTGGACGTGGTGGGTTCTGGTTCTGGATGCTTCCACTGCCTCCGGGATTGCCTCTGGTGTTAACCATCTGCCATAGCAAGAGATCTCCCATCAGTATTCCCGCCAACTGGTATTAGATAACCCATGCTTGCAGATGGTGTATGAGAAGATAGCAGTACTTGGAAAGATATGATAGAGGAAGTGCAAAGGAGATAGATAACCCAACTATTTATTCACTAATATTCCTTAAACCTTAGTCCTATATCTAGATGGAGATAGACTCGCGTCTATGACCATCACAATCATTACAAAAATCCAAATCAAACATAAGCATAATAACAGCAAAATCAAGCACCCAAAGACATGATTCACACAAGACTCGACAGCACTGGTTTTGAAAGAAACGTAACTAAATGATCTAAAACAAAAATCATGGCGGTCTCCTAATGATTTTTCAACCGTTCTAACTAGGCTGCGTTCCTACAGTCAGCACGGCTCTGATACCAATCTGTCACACCCGGATTTACACAGAAACCCGAATGCTTCTATATGTGTGCCCAGGAAGTCCACAGAACACATATAGATAACAAATATGATAAACAGAGTACATATGCTCGAATAAAATGGTTTTACATCAGAGTTTGACTCAAATAACTAAATAAAACAGCGGAAGACTCTTTAATAACTCTCTCTAAACGATGACGAAGACGAAGCCGAAAACCATAATCCACAGGGACACCGACTGGTTGAGCACAGCTAGTAGAATGGTAGATCTTCAGGAAATTCAACAGCAGCAGTACCATCTAATCCATCTGTTACCCATCCGGGATTTTGTTGAATAGCAAGTGTAAGTAAATGTCTTACTTAGCAAATACAACACGAATAATGAAGGCTTAAAAGAAAGGCTTGACACGGCTGAACTGCATTAGCAATTTTAGTTGTTTCATTTTATAACCATCATAATTACTACATTAAGTGAATCCCAGTTGCATCCCAATTAATAAAGTAGAGGTGAACATTAATCAATAATAAACATCATCTTCTAATCAAAAAGGATCCAGGCCGCTCTTGACCCTGAGCAAGGCTATCATGATAGATTATACACTCTGCAGAGGTTTCGCCCTTTACCCACCAGTCGCGTAAAAGTTCAAAGGAACTTTGCACCCAACCACGCACATCAACACTTCCGAGGTGTGACTGCATAGGGACGCTACGAGGCTTTTCACAAGACACCCTAACGAAACAGTAGCCATTATGGTACAACCTAGGCAGCATGACCCAAGGCACCGAGATTGACTGACGCCCATGCCGCAACACGAGGGGGTCAATGGCGTCCAAGCGCGGTAATAAACATCAACAACAAAATAAATAGCGCAACGTGTGGAACCCCCGCCATACGGAAGCTCCCAACACGGGACTGTGCCTCACGGGGACATAGCCAACGGATACTCCATCCTCGGTGGATCAAACCATACTCTCACCCATGCTTCCCATAACGCCGTCGGCCCGTCGGTAACTACTGTCAAGCTAGAGCCGTACATGTTACTTAACCAAGACTAGAGCCATTATAGTTCCAGTGGTGGCGACAGGTTCCTGGGTTGCCGCTTTAAGAACCAGTCCTTACGGAGAGACACTAGGGCCAAGCATGAAGCATACGCCCTAGCTCCCTGATCCATGTTGCTAAAAAGCAAATTTTAACATTAACATTGAAGTGAACCATTAAGTCAAGATTAACAGTTAAACATTGGTGACAGTAGCTGCGCTTAGCAAAGGTCTACCCAAATGCAATAACCCAGGGTAATTCAAGGTATAGGATAAACAAAGCTAGGAATAGCCTTAATAGGAACAATTTAGACACATGCATATGCAGTAAATAATGTAAAAGTGTGTTTAGGTAGCAAGGATTTTCCGTGCTGTACTTGCCTTCGTCCAACTGCTGCTGTTGCTCTTGCTGCTGCTGTTGGTCCTGCTCCTCGTAACCCTCGAACTCAAATGCGTACGGCTCACCGACTGGACTCATACATCAACACACAAGCATCCATACAAGCCAGTACATGCAAACAATATTATTCTATTAGAACAGTACACCAAACAATAAAAACAGATCAAAAGAAGGCTTAGAAACTAATCTACGCTTCGCTACGAACACGTGAGCGCGAAAATCACTCAAATCGGAGCTAAAACGAAGAAGTTATGGCTTTTCTAAGGTTCAGGGACTTGCTGGCAAAGTTTTAAAAGTTCTAGGGGCTTATTTGCAAAAATTCAGGGGCTAAAACATAATTTTATATGAAAACAGGAGGGTTTATTTGCAAATTAACCAAAGCAGGACCTCGGGTACTATTTTTAATTAAGACAGGGGGTTTTCTGTAAAAATCAGGACTTAATTGTAATTATTTTTGAATAGATTTGGACTGCGGGTTAATTTTTAAATAGCGGGGGGTTCTTTTGCAAAAGGCCAAGGTTGACCGGTATAAGCTGGTTTGACTCGGCTCGCTGACTCGATCCGGACCGTAGAATCGAGTTTGGACGGTGGAGATTAGATCCAGGGGAGGGGTTTGTCGACGGCGAGCAGAGCTGCGGCGGCGAGCGGCGGCGCTTCGCCGGCGAAGTTCGGAATCGAGCTAGAAGGCTCGGTTTGGGGTGGGGATTGGCGCTACGTGACCGTGGCAACGCGACGAGTTGAATGGGGGGGTTCTCGTCGACGACGGTGCGGCGGAGATGGCTCGTGACGAGCTATGGCGGCGGCGGAGCTCGGGCATCGACGGCGAGCAAGCAACAGAGGGAGGGAGAGAGCAGGGAGTGGCTCGGGAGCACGAGTACCTGCTGGGGAAGCTCCTTGGGCAGTTAATTCGGCCGGAACGGCAGCAGGACGGCGGATCGACGGCGGGGCGGCGACTTCGGGCGGCGGCGGCGCGGGTAAGCTTGGAGCGGCGGCTTGGGCGCGGGTTTGTTGGGGGAAAAGGCGGCGGGGCTTCGGCCTTTATGGAGCGCGGACGAGGGGAGTCCTGGTGTCCTTGGCGACGTGCCGTGGCCGGGCCGGACTCCGGCGCCGGGGCCGAGCCGGACTCGGCTGGAGATCAGGGATGGCCCTGACGGGTGGGGCCTGTGCGGCAGCTGCAGGAGGTGCAGCTGTGCTGCAGTGGGCTGGCCTGGTGGGCCGACTTGGTGGGCTGCTGGCGGGCGAGGCGGGCTGGCGCGGGAGCGGGAGGGAAGGCAGGCCGGGGAACGGAGTGGGCCGCAGCTGGGCCAGAAGCGGGGGGTGCGAGCAGGCCGGCAGGCCGGGCGAAGCAGGCCAGCAGTGGGCCAAAAGTGGGAGCGCGGGGAGATGGGCCGCTGCAGAAGGAAAAAGAAAATGGGCCAAAATCGGACGGGGAAAAGAGTTAAAGGTGGGAAAACGGACTTGGGCCGCAGAAACTTTTCTAGAGCTCCAAACACAGCGATTCAAATTTGAATTTAAACAGAATTTAAATTCCAACTGAACCACACACAAACAAAACACAATGCAGACAGCATGAATGCAACAAAAATGTTTCTAACCTTATATTTAATTTTATTTATCATAAATAATTTATTTTCCTTAGATAAATATGGGCATAAATTTAAATAAATACAATTTAATTACTAAATTTTTAAAATAGGCATTTTTAGGGTGTTACAAATGGATTCCACTCTTACCTTATGTCAACATTCGGCTCCAAAGGGCGATTGTTTGGAGCCACCACCATAATCACATCCCATCCACACACTCAGCTATGAGCTACATCCCGGCTTCATAGCCATGGTTCAAGTGCAAACGTTCTCAGGAATGAATGCTGAGAGTCCATACGCGCATTTGCGCGAGTTTGAGCAACTCTGTTTGTGTCTCGTCATTGCAGGCATGACACAAGAGACGCTTAAATGGAAGCTATTCCTATTCTCATTGGTGGGAGGAGCAAAGAAATGGTACTCTCTAGCTGTCGAAAATATGGAAGGGAGTTGGGAAACCCTTAGAGAGAAATTCTGCCAAAATTTCTTCCCAGCTTCCAAGGTAGCCAGCCTCCGAATCAAAATTCTTACCTTTAAACAATTAGAGGGAGAATCGTTAGGAGCTGCGTGGGCTCGTTTCAAGCAAATTCTGGCCTCAGGACTGGACCTAAGCCTTCCAGAACCTGTTGTTCTACAACACTTCAGCCTTGGCCTCTGTCCAGTAGCCACCACTTTCTTGAACTTTGCTTCAGGAGGGTCATTCTCTCATCTGATTCCTAGTGAAGTGAGGGTAATCCTGGATATTATCCTAGACGACACTCCCTACACTGGAATCTATGATGAACTCCCCGATGAAGAGAAGCAGCCTGAGCCTGAACCTGAAGAGCCTATACACCCACAATCTAAATCAATTAGCACTTCCATTCCATTAGAACCCCAAGCTCATTTCGAACCACAACCACACTCTAGCCAGGACCATTATGATCCACTCTACACCACTCCCTATGATTTTGACGATGATCTATTCGATGACATCGGGAGTGCAGCAGGTTTCCCATTGAAACAACGTGTAGAGCAAAAAAATCAACCTCCCGACAAGGAAGAACTCGAATATCAGATAGAGTACATAGGACGTCTCTCTGCTATCATGAGTCAGGAATGGCTAGAAAAGGCTGAAGCCTCGACCGAGGTCGTTAAAATGCCCAAAAGGATCCGAAGGATATTTTGTGAAATCATGGGCATAAACAAGAAAATTGGGTACGACCCGAGCCTCAGAATCAACATAATCACTAGCTCTTTGGTGCGAGCTCAATTCCCCGATGAACCATGGTCATCATCTCAGAAACGCCTAAGGTTCACATCGGGAAGAATCCTTGACTGTTTGGGGATCTTGCGGGTCACACCCGTTCAGATAAGCGACTGATGGAAACTAGGGTTTCACGATCTTCCGTCAGGTGAAGGATAACTCGTTTTGGGCGGAGCGCAACTCACCAATCCGGCTTCAAGTCAGCAAACTCAAACCCTGCAATCTTAGCACCATGACTCCTCTGGTTATCAACCGTGTCACAACCCGGTTGACCTCGGCCAGAAGGCTAATCCTTGCCTGCGAATCGAAGAACACAAGCAAGAACTCGAAAGAAGGAGCTCTCAAAGGAAGTGACACTACAGATGTATGATTAAGCACGATAGTTGGGGTTCTACAAACCGACGAACGGTGAAACTGTTCTCAACAGATTAATCTAAGCAAAACCCAAACCCTAATGTGGTGGCGGCTACTGATTATATGAGGGTTGGGGCGTGCATAACCCCCTAACCACGTCCACAATGGACCCTAACATGATACACGGGCCAACAGCCCAAAAGATGGCGGCGCAGCACCCTGGTAGATTCTGGACGTCCACTTGTTTCGACGATTCCCAATGACTCAAAAGGAATTTGGAGGTGGGACCAGTGCCATTGGAAAGATTATCTCCTTAGCTTTCCAAGCATATGTAGAACGTAAAAAACGAGCCCGTATGTGACCTAGGCGATGAATTTAGTGCGGGCTGCTCCTGGACTCCGAGGCCGACTCGAACTTGAGTTTCCTTGGGCCTCCACCTTGGGGACTCGAATCGGATTAGCCTTGGGCCTTCTTCTTGATTTGGAAAATCTTGTTGGTCTCCTTCTCCACCCCATGCACCCCTCATGGACATATGTATGGGTGTCATGTCCTCATCAGCGACCCTAAACTATTCTTGGTTTCCATATCTTTGACCTACCCAAAAATTCCACTCATTCTATCTTTATCGGGAGGCCAATTTTGAAAATACTGGAAAAGGCACCAATGAATCAGCTAGTAGAGCTTAGGATCGGGAAAGAACTTGTCCCTGTCTCTAACTCTCATTCTCTGAACACCCCAGTAGAGATAGATCTTGATCCTGATCCTATGGAGGAGGTCATGTCAACAGCCTTGACGGACTTAGAGCCTACCATCCCAGAGGAAGACATCCAATTCTTTACGGAGGAAGAGGAAACTCAACCTCCAACCAAGCTCAATCCAACTGAAACTCCAAAACCATCTCCAATCGAGATGAAACCTCTTCCTCCTGGATTAAAGTACGCTTTCCTCGTCAGGGACAAGCAAACTCTAGTGATTACTAGTGATAAGCTATCCGACCTGGAAACCCAACAACTGCTCACTATCCTGGAAAAGAATCGAGCGATATTAGGATATTCACTCCAAGATCTGAAAGGGATCAGTCCTAACCTCTGTACCCATCGTATCCCAATCGATTCTGAAGCGACACCGTCTCGGGAACCACAAAGACGGTTGAACAATGCCATGAGGGAGGTCGTGAAAAAGGAAGTTCTCAAACTCCTTCACGTAGGGATCATTTATCATGTTCCTAATAGTGAATGGGTTAGTCCTGTTCAAGTTGTTCCTAAGAAGGGAGGAATGATGGTTGTGTGCAATGATAAAAATGAGCTCATCCCACAGCGCACCGTCACTGGTTGACGTATGTGTATCGACTATCGTCGACTCAACAAGGCCACCAAGAAAGATCATTTCCCCCTTCCATTCATAGATGAGATGCTTGAACGGTTAGCAAAACACTCTTTCTTCTACTTCCTTGACGGTTACTCTGGATATCACCAAATTCCAATTCATCCAGATGACCAGAGTAAAACCACGCTCACATGCCCCTATGGGACGTATGCCTATCGGCGGATGTCCTTCGGGCTATGTAACGCACCCGCCTCTTTTCAACGTTGCATGATGTCCATCTTCTTTGATATATTCGAAGAGATTATGAAAGTGTTCATGGATGATTTCTTAGTTTATGGGAAGACATTTACCGAGTGTTTGAAAAATCTGGAGAAAGTCCTCCAGAGATGCCAAGAAAAGCACCTCGTCCTAAACTGGGAAAAGTGCCACTTCATGGTGAGAGAAGGGATTGTCTTAGGACATAGGGTGTCGGAACATGGAATCAAAGTAGATAGAGCAAAGATAGAGGTCATTGAGCAACTTCCACCTCCCACCAACATTACGGGGATCCGTAGTTTCCTTGGCCATGCTGGATTCTATAGGCGTTTCATCAAAAACTTCTCCCAGATCTCCAAGCCGTTTACCAATCTCTTAACCAAGGACGCCCCTTTCATTTTGAATGAAGAGTGCTTTGCAGCCTTTCACACTCTCAAGAAAGCACTCATTACTGCTCCCATCATCCAGCCTCCTCACTGGAGCATTCCATTTGAAATCATGTGTGACGCGAGCGATTTTGCCGTAGGAGCTGTGTTGGGCCAAACTAAGGACAAGAAGCACTATGCCATATCATATGCTAGCAAAACGCTTACTGGCCCCCAGCTCAACTACGCAACCACGGAGAAGGAACTCTTAGCGGTCGTGTTTGCTATAGACAAATTCTGGTCCTACCTAGTCGGGGCCAAGGTCATAGTCTATTCAGACCATGCCGCTCTAAAGTACCTTCTGACCAAAAAGGATGCGAAACCGAGACTCATCTGCTGGATCCTTCTACTCCAAGAGTTCGACATTGAAATAAGGGATAAGAAAGGAGTAGACAACTCAGTGGCTGACCACTTGTCTCGAATGCAAGTCTCGTCTGGTCTTCCAATTGATGATTATTTAGGGAATGACACACTCCTTAAGGTCACCACTATTGATCCGTGGTATGCCAACATAGTGAATTACATGGTGACAGGGTACGTCCCACCAGGAGAAAATAAGAAGAGACTGGCTTATGAGAGCCGGCTCCATCTCTAGGACGACCCGTACCTATTTAGGATATGTAGTGACGGACTCCTCATAATATGCGTACCTGCACATGAGGCGTATAAGATCCTGGAGAGGTGTCATGCAGCCCCATACGGAGGCCACTATGGCGCATTCTGGACCAATGATAAAGTCTGGCAATGTGGATTTTACTGGCCCAACATGTATGAAGATACTAAAGCATTTATCATGTGATGCCCACACTGTCAGAAACATGGAAACATAAACACTAGAGACGCAATGCCGCTCACCAGCAATCTCCAAGTAGAAATCTTTGATGTTTGGGGAGTGGAGTTCATGGGTCCTTTCCCGAACTCAGAGGGCTGCAAATTTATTCTTGTGGCGAGACTACGTCTCTAAGTGGGTGGAAGCCTTACCATGTGTGGCCGCTGATTCTAGGAGCGCAAGACGAACGTTCCATGAAGTTATCTTCCCTCGTTTTGGCGTCCCTAGGATAGTCATCAGTGATGCAGCTTTCCGTAGGTATCTCTCAAGTTTGGGGGTGCAACATAACGTAGCTACACCCTATGACCCCCAGACTAGCGGTCAAGCAGATACCTCAAACAAACAAATCAAAAACATTCTGCAAAAGACCGTGAACAAGATGAACAAGCACTGGAAGGACAAGCTCCCAGATGCACTCTGGGCATACCGTACGGCTTATAAAATACCCATAGGAATGACCCCATATCAACTAGTCTATGGCAAGACTTGCCACCTACCAGTAGAAGTGGAGTTCAGAGCTCACTGGGCCATTAGGAAGTGGGGTATGGACCTTCCAGTAGCCTACCTTAAATGGCGGATTCAGCTGGCAAAGTTAGATGAGATGAGAGAGCAAGCATATCATAGCTCTTGGCTATACAAGGAACGGACCAGGAGATGGCATGACAAGAGGATCAAGGTCAAAACGTTCAAGCCGGGAGACAAGATCCTCGTCTTCAATTCTCGTGTCAAGCTTTTCAGTCATGGGAAGCTTAGAAGCAAATGGGACGGCCCGTCCACAGTAGTTAACGTTGCATCTCACGGGGCGGTCACATTGCAAAGCGAGGACGGAAATACCTTCAAGATCAATGGACAGCGGTTGAAAATCTTCCTCGAACCAGAACCTCCACCACTCAATGATTTAGACTTCATCGAGTTCGTGGAGCTCTGAAACCTGTCCATGAAATTCGGCCCAAATTCTTCAAATCCAAACCATTCTGGGCCAAAACCACCTTAACCCTCGCACCCACGACCAAAGACACAAGACCTGACTTGGCCCGCACACCAGGAGGCCCAGGGACCAGTTCGGTCGAACCAAGCCAATTCGGATGAATTGGCCAATTCGCCCGAACCCTAGGGTTCGGCCGAATCAGCCCCCCCTGGCCCCACGTGCGGATAATTGCTCCCAAACTCATCTACAGTTGATCCCATCCCGAGTCTCGCGAGGAAAACTGTCGGGGAGGTCATTTTTCGATTGGGAATTCTTCGATAAAAATAGAGAGACCCCCGTTGTCTCTCGGCACTCCCTCGACAGAAACAAACTCTTGCCTCCTAGGCACCATGGCCTCCTCATCATCCTCCAAGGATTAGTCCTTAGCTAAGGGCTCAAGCCTAGCAAGCCAAATCTGTGGATCCCCGCAAGCTGAGCAGGCCATGTGCCTCGCAACTATCGACCCATTCTCTCTGAAGGGAGGACAGCGCGGGAGGACGCCCGCGCGCAGCCCGATGGGTCGAGCTGACTCGCCACGCCGGTCGCCTACGAACCGGTCGATGTTTGACCTGTTTGCGCCCACCGGTGCGATCGTTAAGGTGAAGCCCCCTCGTTCGGCCTCACCGGTGCATCCCACCATGGGACAACTGCGGTTGAGGTCGACATCCACGAGGAGGCTGAATCTCGACGTGCTGCTGCCGGTGCCCAAGGAAGAAGGGGGCAAAGATGCCGGATGACATGCCTGAGAGCCTACCACGGTTCAGCATCAAGGGCGAACGTACCCCTACTAGGTACGGAAAGGTGTTGATTTTGCCGCTATACCGGACAATCTGGGACTGGAAGAGTCCTCCCAGTCTACTCCTCGGCGGCACCCGAAGCTGAGGCACCACAGGCAGCCTCCGCCCATTAAGGGTCGGCCGGGACAGATGGAGTTCTCCGAGGAGGAGGACGAGGAGGGTGAAGAAGAAGAGAAGTTGCTCACTCTGGAGGGCCTGAAGAAAGAACTAGTGCAAGCACGCCAGAAAATAAACAACATGGAGGAGAAGGTTGTAGAGTGCGAGCTGGGACGGATGGAGATGGAGGACAAGATGGAAGTCCTCCACAAAGGGCTATCCGCTAAAATCGAGCAGCTCGCCAAGGCCACAGGACACTTGGACCTTTACGACCCACCTGCAGAATAGTGTCCTATGGTCGTTTCGTTTTAGATAGAGCACCATTAGTTTAGTTCGTCAGTTTGATTTAGTTTCATTCAGTTGCTTTCCTTAGAATAATGTTTAGGGTGCTCTGATTTATTTCCCTTCCAATCATTTTGTTTTCAATAGTTTGATTAATATAATAATGTTTGAGTTGAATGAATAAAAGTGACGCTCCGGTTGGTGCAATTGAGCCATTCGGAGTATGCTCTGCTTAACAAAAAGAGTACATGAGCACAGGACGACACAAGAGCGACGCGGGACAAGGAAGAACACACCGAGTCAATTTGGCACAACCAATTGGTTCGGGCGAATTGGGCAATTCGGCCGAACCAACCTATTCGGCCAAACCAGCCCAGCTCACCCCCTTCGCGCACCTACACGCTGGTTTTCACTCCTTACTCTTGTCCATTTTTTCTTCGTTGTCACGTTTCAAATTCTAAACTTGCACACATCATCTAAACGAAACAATCTCGATTTTTCTTTCATGCCATGAACTCTGTTTATTGTTCATTTCAAATTAAGTATCCACATGCCTGTGAAATCTTTCATGTTAGGATCCCCTAGTCTAAGTTGTTGATGTTTGTGATATGTCTTGATAAAACAAACCACCTGTTCATTCCATCATTCAGGATAATTTATTTTGAAAACTTAAAACTATACCCTATCCTTTCATCCTATGCATACGATCTATGATGAGGACATCACCGCCAACGATATAGCCACGCCATCTTCTCCTATCATTGCCGGTCCTATTACCCGTGCTCATGCTAGATAACTTAATCATCAGGTCAGTTCACTCCTGAGTTCATGTTCATCATATTTAGACTGTGGAGACCCATGCACTCTTGTTTTGCTTAGGAATCATGGAGAGGATCGAGAAAATAAAGGATTCACGCGGGCTGGATTCGGACTGCAGAAAAACATCAACTTGTGATGGACACCACGGTCGCATACGGACTCAGATTGGGGCGTTCAAGTACTTGACGGAAATCTTATCAAGTCTACTTTCCAACGGATCTGACCGCACATCTATATCTCATCGGAGTCGTCCAGAATCGTCTATTTGCTCCGAGATGTTTTCTGCCCATGATGCTGCGCCATCTTATTTTGGCCCAATGGGCCGTGTATCATGTAGAGTCCATTATGGACGCATCCTAGGGTTGGAGCACGACCCCAGCACCCCTATGGTCATCATCCCTTGTTTTATACCCCTTAGCCGCCGCCAAGAACACTCGGGTTTCGTTTAGATCAAGTTTAGCCATTGCTACTTGCTTGTAACCGCGCGTGCTGGTCCAGCCGCCCGTCTTCGAGTTTTCAGAACCCCACTTCGTTTGTGATTGAGTGTGAGATTGAACACTTCATTCCCATCTTGTAATTTCAGTACTTGTTCGATACTTGTTCTTGCTAGTTCTTCGATTGCTTGCAGGACAGGATCGGGTGACGTGCTTCCACTAGATCACTGCATCCATAGGAGGTGGTGTATCGGTTGCTAAGGCGCAGTCTTTGGAAGGCTGTAGTCGGGCCATCAACGTCGTCTCCTCCAATCGAGTTATCCCCCACGCCTCTCATCGAAAGATCGGGCATAAACCCTAGCGAGTTCGCATCAGTTGGTAATCAGAGCAAGGTTGTTCGTTGAGAGATTCCAATCCTTCCCCCTATTTTTTTTCCTACAGTACACAAAAGCCAAAAAAATTAGTAGATTAGTTTACCGTGATCCTATAAAACCTTTGAGCCATGCTAGTACTGCTTAGTTAGGGCTTGTTGAGTTTTCGGTTGCATCGGTCATGTCGAGTTGCTGGTCTTAGTTCTGGTCGTTTAGAGTTTCGAGTTCTTGTCACGTTTCGGTCACGGCTGTACGCTACCTATTGGTTCCTGTGTTGGGCGAATTTGAGTACTCATTGGTGATCCAATCCGACCAGGAATCGGCTAACTGCGAGAAAAGGAAGACCAAACCGAACTCCCACATCGAGTTGCAATTCGAGTTGCAATCGGTTTCGGAGTCCGAGTTGCTTGCTGCTTTGTGTTACCTTACCGTGCAGCTGTTGCTTTGTGCTTATATATTGTCGTGTTCCGGGAAGGCAATAGTATCTTTTTTTACCGGAATACCCCTGTATTTTCTGAAAAAGTTTATGTGGTGATTGGCTGTTTGGGATCCTCTTTGTTCATATATTCAGTTTTGAGGACCCCTGAAAGAAAAAGAAAAAAAAAAGAAAAAAAACCGAAAAAACAAAGCAAAAGAAAAAGAAGAAAGAAAGGGGCTGATTATTGTGATTGCTTTTCGGTGGTGCGTTGTGACTTCCTTTGTGTCCAGGCTCGTGTCTCTAGCACGGTCTAGGCTAGGACCATCACAGTACCACCGTTGAACGATTATTCAGCTTGCTTTGTTTTAACTAACGTGGTGCTAGCTATTCCTTGTTTTCAGCCAACCTATAGCTCCACATATCCGACTACAGCTTTATAGGTCTTGTTCCTGCGGCACCGATACACTTCATTCCAGGTCTGCAGACTTGTTTGTAGCTGTGCCCTCCTATCGAGCAAGGTAAGAATTGGTAAGAGCTTGTATCACAGGTTGAGAGTGAGCGCCTTACAAATAGCTACATCCTATTAGCTGTAGGGCTTTTATTTCTTCACCTGTTTCTCTTGTTGCCTCTGTTTGTTAACCATGACAGGATCAGAAGGTGATGGTGATGGGTCTCCCAGTAACAAGATCCCACAGTCTCCTCGCACCAAGGGCGTCATACAACATTTTGAAAGGTTGGTGAAGAAGCACAACGAGGGGATTGATAATGACTTGCTGGTGACGAATGAGAAGATGGGGCAATTGGAGGCCTCACAGATTGCGACCAATAACAAGCTTACAAAGAGGAGGCGTCAGTGGCTTGTATGGATAAGAGTCTTGCTGCACTTTTGACGCGATTTGATGAGATGCATGCTAAAACCACTAGCGGGCGTGATGGAGACGACAAGAAGGACGGCAGCAAGACTGATAAGAAGGAAGAAAGTTTTGATGACAATGCATACAGTGCGGATACTGAAGTCGATGACCAAGATCCTGCTCGCCGCCGGCTACGTCATAATCGCCGAGGTATGGGTGGTCATCGTCGACGCGAGTTACACGGTAATGATGATGCTTTTAGCTAGATTAAATTTAAGATACCTCCTTTTGGTGGTAAATATGATCCTGATGCTTATATTATGGGAGATTGTTGTTGATCAAAAATTTGCATGCCATGAATTTCCTGAAGCTACGCGTGTTAGGGCTGCTACCAGTGAGTTTACAGATTTTGCTTCTGTTTGGTGGACAGAACATGGCAAGAAACATCCTAATAACATGCCACAAACCTGGGATGCTTTGAAACGGGTCATGCGGGCTAGATTTGTTCCTTCCTATTATGCACGTGATCTATTACATAAGTTGCAGCAATTGAGACAGGGTGCTAAAAGTGTAGAAGAATATTATCAAGAATTACAAATGTGTATGTTGCGTTGTCAAATAGAGGAGGGTGAGGAGCCTGCTATTGCTAGATTTGTGGGAGGGCTGAATTGAGAAATTTGGGACATCGTTGAATATAAAGATTATAACAGCATAACAAAGTGTTTTCATATTGCTTGTAAAGCTGAGAGAGAAGTGCAGGGATGACGTGCAGGTGCAAGGTCTAATGTTTCTGCAGGAAAATCTGCACCATGGCAGCAGCGCACGACTACTTCTTTGACCGGGCGTGCACCTCCCCCAACTCCGTCGCCAAGTCGTTCAGCACCACCGCCTCCTTCCAGTGACAAGACACGTGTTGTTCCCGCAAATTCAGCCGTTAGTACTTCCTCAGTTGCCTCCACAGGTAGAACAAGAGATATCTAGTGTCACCGGTGCAAGGGTTATGGGCATGTGCAGCGTGATTGCCCAAACAAGCGTGTTTTGGTGGTTAACAATGATGGTGGGTATTCCTCTGCTAGTGATTTCGATGAACAAACACTTGCTTTGCTTGCGGCTGACGATGCAGGTAGTGAGGAGCCACTAGATGAACAGATTGGTGCGGAAGATGCGGAGCATTATGAGAGCCTCATCGTGCAGCGTGTGCTTAGTGCATAAATGGAGAAGGCAGAGCAAAATCAGCGGCATACATTGTTCCAAACAAAGTGTGTAATCAAAGAGCGTTCCTGCCGCTTGATCATTGATGGAGGCAGCTGCAACAACTTGGCTAGTAGCGACATGGTGGAGAGACTTTCACTAACAACAAAACCACATCCCCATCCATACCACGTTCGATGGTTGAACAACAATGGTAAGGTAAAGGTAACCAAGCTGGTTCGAATTACTTTTGCTATTGGTTCATATCATGATGTTGTTGAATGTGATGTTGTACCTATGGAAGCTTGTCATATTCTGCTAGGTAGGCCATGGAAATTTGATACAGATTGTAGACTTCATGGTAGATCAAATCAATATTCTCTCATACACAATGATAAGAAACTTGTTTTGCTTCCCATGTCTCCTGAGGCTATTGTGCGTGATGATATTGCTAAAGCTGCTAAAGATAAAACTGAGAACACTAAAATTGCCAAATCTGCTAAAAGTAAGAAAGATCAGATAAGATTAAAAGGGCATTGCTTGCTTGCTACTAAATCTGATATAAATGAATTGGTTGCTTCTACTTCTGTTGCCTATGCGTTGGTGTGCAAGGATGCTTTGATTTCACTTCACGATATGCAGCAATCATTGCCCCCTGCTGTTGCTAACATTTTGCAGGAGTATTCGGATGTGTTTCCAAGTGAGATACCAGCGGGGCTGCCACCAATGCGAGGGATTGAGCACCAAATTGATCTGATTCCTGGTGCGTCTTTGCCTAACCGTGCACCATACAGAACAAATCCAGAGGAAACAAAAGAAATTCAGCGGCAAGTGCAGGAGCTACTCCACAAAGGTTATGTGTGTGAGTCTCTTAGTCCTTGTGTTGTTCCGGTTATTTTGGTGCCTAAGAAAGATGGAACATGGCGTATGTGTGTTGATTGTAGAGTTATTAATAATATCACCATTCGTTATCGACACCCTATTCCACGTTTAGATCATATGCTTGATGAGTTGAGTGGTGCTGTTGTGTTTTCTAAAGTTGATTTGCGTAGTGGGTACCACCAGATTCGTATGAAATTGGGAGATGAATGGAAAACTGCTTTCAAAACTAAGTTCGGTCTATATGAGTGGTTAGTCATGCCTTTTGGGTTAACTAATGCACCTAGTACTTTCATGAGATTAATGAATGAGGTTTTGCGTGCTTTCATTGGGAAATTTGTTGTAGTATACTTTGATGATATTTTGATCTACAGCAAATCCATGATTGAACATCTTGATCACTTGCGTGCTGTTTTTAATGCGTTACGAGATGCACGTTTGTTTGGTAATCTTGAGAAGTGCACCTTTTGCACCGATCGAGTGTCTTTTCTTGGCTATGTTGTGACTCCACAGGGAATTGAGGTAGATCAAGCCAAGGTTGAAGCTATACATGGATGGCCTATACCAAAGACTATTACACAGGTGCGGAGTTTTCTAGGACTTGCTGGTTTCTATCGACGCTTTGTGCAGAATTTCAGCACCATTGTTGCACCGTTGAATGAGCTTACGAAGAAGGGAGTGCCTTTTCGTCGGGTCAAAGAGCAAGAGAATGCTTTCAACATGCTGAAAGATAAGTTAACACATGCACCTCTCCTCCAACTTCCTGATGTTAATAAAACTTTTGAGCTTGAATGTGATGCTAGTGGAATTGGATTGGGTGGTGTTTTGCTGCAAGAGGGAAAACCAGTTGCATATTTTAGTGAAAAATTGAGTGGGCCTGTTCTGAATTATTCCACTTATGACAAAGAATTGTATGCTCTTGTTCACACATTGGAAACTTGGCAGCATTATTTGTGGCCCAAAGAGTTTGTTATTCATTCTGATCATGAATCATTGAAACATATTCGTAGTCAAGGAAAACTGAACCGTAGGCATGCTAAGTGGGTTGAATTTATTGAATCTTTTCCATATGTTATTAAGCACAAGAAAGGGAAATAAAATGTTATTGATGATGCCTTGTCTAGGAGACATACATTGCTGAACCAACTTGATTACAAAATCTTTGGATTAGAAACAATTAAAGACCTATATGCTAATGATGCTGATTTTAAAGAGGTGTTGCTGCATTGTAAAGATGGGAAAGGATTGAACAAATTCATCGTTAGTGATGGGTTTGTGTTTAGAGATAACAAGCTATGCATTCCAGCTAGCTCTGTTCGCTTGTTGTTGCTGCAGGAAGCGCATGGAGGTGGCTTGATGGGGCATTTTGGAGCCAAAAAGACGGAAGATATACTTGCTGGTCATTTCTTTTGGCCAAAGATGAGAAGAGATGTGGAGAGATTCGTTGCTCGTTGCACTACATGTCAAAAGGCTAAGTCAAGGTTAAATCCACACGGTTTGTATTTGCCTTTACCCGTTCCTAGTGCTCCTTGGGAAGATATTTCTATGGATTTTGTGATGGGTTTGCCGAGAACTAGGAAGGGTCATGATAGTGTGTTTGTGGTTGTTGATAGGTTTTCTAAGATGGCACACTTTATACCATGTCATAAGACTGATGATGCTTCTCATGTTGCTGATTTGTTCTTTAGGGAAATTGTTCGTTTGCATGGTGTGCCTAATACTATTGTGTCTGATCGGGATGCTAAATTTCTTAGTTATTTTTGGAAGACATTGTGGGCTAAATTGGGGACTAAGCTTTTGTTTTCTACTACATGTCATCCCCAAACTGATGGTCAAACTGAGGTTGTGAATATAACTCTGTCTACTATGTTAATGGCTGTTTTAAAGAAAAACATTAAGATGTGGGAAGATTGTTTGCCTCATATTGAGTTTGCATATAATCATTCGATGCATTCTACCACAAAGATGTGCCCATTTCAGATTGTGTATGGTTTCTTGCCTCGTGCTCCTATTGATTTAATACATTTGCCATCATCTAAAAAATTGGATTTTGATGCTACTACACGTGCCGAATTGATGTTGAAAATGCATGAAACAACTAAAGCAAACATAGAGCGCATGAATGCTAAATACAAGCTTGCTAGCGATAAAGGTAGAAAGGAATTAAAATTTGAACCTGGAGATTTAGTTTGGTTGCATTTGAGGAAGGATCGTTTTCCTGAATTGCGAAAATCTAAGTTGTTGCCTCGAGCGGATGGTCCCTTTAAAGTATTAGAGAAGATTAATGATAATGCATACAAGCTCAAGTTGCCTGCAGATTTGGGGTTAGTCTCACATTTAACATTGCAGATTTGAAGCCATATTTGGGAGAGAAAGATGAGCTTGAGTCGAGGATGACTCAAATGCAAGAAGGGGGAGGATGATGAGGACATCACCGCCAACGATACAGCCACACCATCTCCTATCATTGCCGGTCCTAAGACCCGTGCTCGTGCTAGACAATTTAATCATCAGGTGAGTTCACTCCTGAGTTCATCTTAATCATATTTAGACTGTGGAGACCCATGCACTCTTGTTTTGCTTAGGAATCATGGAGAGGATCCAGAACGAAAAGGATTCACGCGGGCAGGATTCGGACTGCAGAAAAACATCAACTTGTGATGGACACCACGGTCGCATACGGACTCGGATTGGGGCGTTCAACTACTTCACGGAAAGCTTATCAAGTCTACTTTCCAACGGATCTGACCGCACATCCATATCACTTCGGAGTCGTCCAGAATCGTCTATTTGATCCGAGATGTTTTCTGCCCATGATGCTGCGCCATCTTATTTTGGCCCAATGGATCGTGTATCATGTAGAGTCCATTATGGACGCGTCCTAGGGTTGGAGCACGACCCCAGCACCCCTGTGGTCGTCCTCCCTTGTTTTATACCCCTTAGCGGCCGCCAAGAACACTCGGGTTTTGTTTAGATCAAGTTTAGCCATTGCTACTTGCTTGTAAGCGCGCGTGCTGGTCCAGCCGCCCGTCTTCTAGTGTTCAGAACCCCACGTTGTTTGTGATTGAGTTTGAGATTGAACATTTCATTCCCATCTAGTAATTTCAGTACTTGTTCGATACTTGTTCTTGCTAGTTCTTCGATTGCTTGCAGGACAGGACCGGGCGACATGCTTCCACATGATCACGGCATCCATAGGAGGTGGTGTATCGGTTGCTAAGGCGCGGTCTTTGGAAGGCTGTAGTCGGGCCGTCAACGTCGTCTCCTCCAATCGAGTTATCCCCCATGCCTCTCATCGAAAGATCGGGCATAAACCCTAGCGGGTTCCCATCAGTTGGTAATCAGAGCAAGGTTGTTCGGTGAGAGATTCCAATCCTTCCCCCTATTTTTTTCCTACAGTGTACAAAAGCCAAAAAAAATTATTAGTAGATTAGTTTACCGTCATCCTATAAACCCTTTGAGCCTTGCTAGTACTGCTTAGTTAGGGCTTGTTGAGTTTTTTGTTGCATCGGTCGTGTCGAGTTGCTGGTTTTAGTTCTGGTCGTTTAGAGTTTCGAGTTCTTATCACGTTTCGGTCACGGCTGTATGCTACCTATTGGTTCCAGTGTTGGGCGAATTTGAGTACTCATTGGTGATCCAATCCGACCAGGAATCGGCTAACTGCGAGAAAAGGAAGACCAAACCGAACTCCCACATCGAGTTGCAATTCGAGTTGCAATCAGTTTCGGAGTCCGAGTTGCTTGCTGCTTCGTGTTACCTTATCGTGCAGCTGTTGCTTTGTGCTTATATATTGTCGTGTTTCGGGAAGGCAATAGTACTTCATATTCATACTCGACCTCTCCAAGATTGTGCATAAAATAGATCAGTTTATGTGGTGATTGGCTGTTTGGGATCCTCTTTGTTCATATATTCAGTTTTGAGGACCCCTAGAAAATAAAGAAAAAAAAGAAAAAAACAGAAAAAAAACAAAGCAAAAGAAAAGGAAGAAAGAAAGGGGCTGATCATTGTGATTGCTTTTCGGTGGTGCGTTGTGACTTCCTTTGTGTCCAGGCTCGCGTCTCTAGCACGGTCTAGGCTAGGACCATCACAGTACCACCGTTGAACGATTATTCAGCTTGCTTTGTTTTAACTAATGTGGTGCTAGCTATTCCTTGTTTTTAGCCCACCTATAGCTCTACATATCCGACTACAGCTTTACAGGTCTTGTTCCTGCGGCACCGATACACTTCATTCCAGGTTTGCAGACTTGTTGGTAGCCGTGCCCTCCTGTCGAGCAAGGTAAGAATTGGTAAGAGCTTGTATCACAGCTAGGGTTTATGCCCGATCTTTCGATGAGATGCGTGGGGGATAACTCGATTGGAGGAGACGACGTTGACGGCCCGACTACAGCCTTCCAAAGACTGCGCCTTAGCAACCGATACACCACATCCTATGGATGTCGTGATCTTGTAGAAGCACGTCACCCGATCCTGTCCTGCAAGCAATCGAAGAACTAGCAAGAATAAGTATCGAACAAGTACTGAATTTACTAGATGGGAATGAAGTGTTCAATCTTAAACTCAATCACAAACGAAGTGGGGTTCTGAACACTCGAAGACGGGCGGCTGGACCAGCACGCGCGCTTACAAGCAAGTAGCAATGGCTAAACTTGATCTAAACAAAACCCGAGTGTTCTTGGCGGCAGCTAAGGGGTATAAAACAAGGGAGGATGACCACAGGGGTGCTGGGGTCGTGCTCCAACCCTAGGACGTGTCCATAATGGACTCTACATGATACACGGCCCATTGGGCCAAAATAAGATGGCGCGGCATCATGGGCAGAAAACATCTCGGAGAAAATAGACAATTCTGGACGACTCCAGAGAGATATGGACGTGCGGTCAGATCCGTTGGAAAGTAGACTTGATAAGCTTTCCGTGAAGTAGTTGAACGCCCCAATCCGAGTCCGTATGTGACCGTGGTGTCCATCACAAGTTGATGTTTTTCTGCAGTCCGAATCCAGCCCGCGTGAATCCTTTTCGTTCTCGATCCTCTCCATGATTTCTAAGCAAAACAAGAGTGCACGGGTCTCCACAGTCTAAAAATGATGAACATGATGGGAACCCGCTAGGGTTTATGCCCGATCTTTCGATGAGAGGCGTGGGGGATAACTCGATTGGAGGAGACGACGTTGTCGGCCCGACTACAGCCTTCCAGAGACTGCGCCTTAGCAACCGATACACCACCTCCTATGGATGCCGTGATCTTGTGGAAGCACGTCACCCAATCCTGTCCTGCAAGCAATCGAAGAACTAGCAAGAACAAGTATCGAACAAGTACTGAAATTACTAGATGGGAATGAAATGTTCAATCTCAAACTCAATCACAAACGAAGTGGGGTTCTGAACACTAGAAGACGGGCGGCTGGACCAGCACGCGCGCTTACAAGCAAGTAGCAATGGCTAAACTTGATCTAAAAAAAACCTGAGTGTTCTTGGTGGCGGCTAAGGGGTATAAAACAAGGGAGGACGACCACAGGGGTACTGGGGTCGTGCTCCAACCCTAGGACGCGTCCATAATGGGCTCTACATGATACACGGCCCATTCGGCCAAAATAAGATGGCGCGGCATCATGGGCAGAAAATATCTCGGAGAAAATAGACGATTCTGGACGACTCCAGAGAGATATGGATGTGCGGTCAGATCTGTTGGAAAGTAGACTTGATAAGCTTTCCGTGAAGTACTTGAACGCCCCAATCCGAGACTGTATGCGACCGTGGTGTCCATCACAAGTTGATGTTTTTCTGCAGTCCGAATCCAGCCCGCGTGAATCCTTTTCGTTCTCGATCCTCTCCATGATTTCTAAGCAAAACAAGAGTGCACGGGTCTCCATAGTCTAAATATGATGAACATGAACTCATGAGTGAACTCACCTGATGATTAAGTTGTCTAGCACGAGCACGGGTAATAGGACCGGCAATGATAGGAGAAGATGGCGTGACTGTATCGTTGGCGGTGATGTCCTCATCACGACCCGTATCGGTGCATTAAATGCAACCCCGGCATGGTTTTCGGCACAGTAACGAAACAGACCAAAATGAACCAAAACATCACTATTGGGTCCAAAAAAGTGTATTTCATCCATTCGTTTCATTTTTGGCGAACCGGTGCATCATTTCGTTTCGAGTCTGAATAGGTGCATTAAATGCAACATCTGCATGGTTTTCAGCACAGTAACGAAACTGACCAAAACGAACCAAAACATCACTATTGGGACCAAAAAAAGTAGATTTGGTGCTTTTATTTCGTTTCTGGACCGAAATGGTGCATCATTTTTTTGGGGTTCAAATAGGTGCATTAAATGCATCCCCGGCATGGTTTTCGGCACAGTAACGAAACTGACCAAAACGAACCAAAACAGCACTATTGGGTCCAAAAAAGTGGATTGGGTGCGTTTGTTTCATTTATGACCCGAATCGGTGCATCGTTTCGTTTCCGGCCCAAATAGGTGCATTAAATGCAACACCGGCATGGTTTTCGGCATAGTAACGAAACTGAGCAAAACGAACCAAAACATCACTATTGGGTCCATAAAACTTGATTGGGTGTGTTTGTTTCTTTTCTGACCCGAATCGCTGCATCGTTTCGTTTTTGGCTCGAGTCGGTGCATTAAATGCAACCCAACCATGTTTTTCGTCACAGTAACGAACTGATCAAAACGAACCAAAACATCACTATAGGGTCCAAACAAGTGGACTAGGTGCGTTCGTTCCATTTCTGGACCGAATCGGTGCATCGTTTCGTTCCCGACCCATATTGGTGCATTAAATGCAACCCCGGCATGGTTTTTGGCACAGTAATGAAACGGACCAAAACGAACCAAAACATCACTATTGGGTCCAAAAAAGTGGATTTGGTGCATTCGTTTCATTTTTAGCCCGAATCGGTGCATCATTTCGTTTAGAGTCTGAATAGGTGCATTAAATGCAACCCCGGCATTGCTTTCGTCACAGGAACAAAACTGACCAAAACGAACCAAAACATCACTATTGGGACCAGAAAAGTGGATTTGGTGCTTTCGTTTCGTTTCTGGCCCGAATTGGTGCATCATTTTTTCGGGTCCGAATAGGTGCATTAAATGCAACCCCGGCATGGTTTTTGGCACAGTAACGAAACTAACCAAAACGGACCAAAACATCACTATTGAGTCCAAAAAAGCAGATTTTGTGCGTTCGTTTCGTTTCTAGCCCGAATTGATGCATCATTTTGTTTTCGGCCCGTATCGGTGCATGAAATACAAACTCGGTATGGTTTTCCGCATAGTAACGTAATTGAGCAAAACAAACCAAAACATCACAATTGCGTCCAAAAACTTGATTGGGTGTGTTCATTTCTTTTCTGACCCAAATTGGTGCATCATTTCATTTCCGGCCTGAGTCGGTGCATTAAATGCAACCCAAGCATGGTTTTCGGCACAGTAACAAACTTGAGCAAAACAAACCAAAACATCACTATTGGGTCTAAAAAACTAGATTGGGTGCGTTCTTTATGTTTCGAACCAGAAATGGTGCATCGTTTTGTTTCCGGCCTGAGTCGATGCATTAAATGCAACCCAAGCATGGTTTTTAGCACAGTAACAAAACTGACCAAAACGAACCAAAACATCACTATAGGGTCCAAACAAGTGGATTGGGTGCGTTCATTTCATTTCTGGACCGAATCGGTGCATCGTTTCGTTCCGGCCCGTATCGGTGCATTAAATGCAACCCAAGCATGGTTTTCGGCACAGTAACGAAACTGAGCAAAACGAACCAAAACATCACTATTGGGTCCAAAAAAGTGGAATGGGTGCATTTGTTTGGTTTCCGGCCGGAATCCGTGCATCATTTCGTTTCCGGCCTGAATCGGTGCATTAAATGCAACCCCAGCATGGTTTTCGGCACAGTAACGAAACTGAGCAAAATGAAACAAAATATCACTATTGGGTCCCAAAAACTTTATTGGCTGTGTTCGTTTCTTTTCTGACTCGAATCGATGCATCGTTATGTTACCAGCTCGATTCAGTGCATTAAATGCAACCCAAGCATGGTTTTGGTCACAGTAACGAAACTGATCAAAACGAACCTAAACATCACTATTGGGTCCCAAAAAGTGGATTTTGTGCGTTTGTTTCGTTTCTAGCCCAAATCGGTACATCGTTTCGTTTTAGGGCCAAATAGGTGCATTAAATGCAACCTCGGCATTCTTTTCAGCACAGTAACAAAACTGACCAAAATGAACCAAAACATCACTATAGGGTCCAAGTGGAGTGGGTTCTTGTCGAAGATTTATATCCGCCGTGTCTGTCTAGGGGTATCCCAGAGAGTAGATTTGTGGGGATCGCCGGACTTGGAACTTGATGGTTAACGTGAAGACACAACACACAAGTATTTAGATAGGTTCGGGCCGCCAGTGTAGCGTAATACCCTATGTCCTCAGAGGCTGTGGAGAGCTTCATAAAAGTCTTGAATAAATATGCTCACCGAAGGTGAAGCATATATGCTTAGCCCCCGAGCATCGAGGATTAGAATAACCAGGTCGAGGGTCTTGAAAAATCTTCTAGTCTTTATCTTGATCAACAAAACATATGTACCCCTTAGGTATAGCCCCCAAGCCTCGAAGCGAATGGTTTTCCTTTCGCAACCATTCGCTCTGAGGGTCAAGAACATACTCTTCAAAGTAGCTTCCATGTAGAAATCTAAGTACAGACTGGTGTTAGTACTCGTCATCACGTCTTGGCTTGAGCTGTGTAGCCCCTGAGCTTCAAATGACTAGTTTAAGTACACACGGAGTGCTCCTGTAAGGTAGACATAAAAATATGTTGTAACTGATATATATATATATCGAGTAGGGAACTGATCCCTGCATTGTTAAATGCGTGAAAAGGCTTCGTGCCAAGCTCTTGCTAGGTCATGTAATTTCTTCTGATAGTTGGCATGTTACGTTTAAACACCTAATCATGGGCTTACAGAAGAGTCGAGGTTTCACGAATTAAGGCTTATGCTACCCGAGTACTTTAGCAACCGTTAAGAGAAGACAATGACCATAAAGTAGTCGACATGCGACAAGAGTATGCGCAGTGCGCAAAAAAGTAGTCGGTTACGACAAAAAGAATGTGCGGTGCACAAAAAAGTAGTCGTTTTACGACAAAAAGAATGCGTAGTGCGCAAAGAGTAATTGGTGAAATGTCGCTCTGAAGGGTCTTACGCCAATCGAGAGACGTACACAGAAAAATAGAGAGCACGTGCTGCTGCGCACAAGATTTGTACATCCATAGGGTGTAGTCGTGGCGTTCCTCCAGTACTTAGAACATAAACTTTTGTGGTTGTAGCCTCCAGAGTCTTATGCTTAAGCCTGTGATGAGCCTCCAACAGACCCTAGGAGTAGTCGATCTTGTTGAGAACAAGTTGAGAAAGGCATAAGTGACTTAGCTGGATTCGTGGGCGGTTGTCGATGAAGACGTGGCGGTCCACGAAGGAGCTGCGACGTTTGTTGTTGAAGTTGACTAGTCGAAGTTGGATCTGACTAGTTGTTGATGAAGCTATAGTCGTGCACGAGTCGATGCAGACGGATGTAGTCGTAGTAGTACCTGCGTACATGTTCCCGTGTGCTGCAAGGGAAGATCTTGAAGCCTCCTTCCTAGCTTTCATGTGCGTGTAGCACAATTTGGCAAATTGAATTGCTTTTCACAGAGTATGATCAGAGCTTGTTGTAGCTTGTTGTCTTGATCCACGTGCAAGATATTGATTAACAGCATCTTGAACCAGCAGCTCCAATCGTACTTGATTTTGGAAACCAAGTAGAACTAAAATTTTGTGCATGTAGCAACAACTAATTCTCTCTGCCTCCGCTTCGGACTTGATTACCGAAATCAATTCGTTGTTTGATTGTGACTTGGATGCCACGGGAAAACTACCAACACTTCTGATGTTGAAAGAACTCCTCGTCGGGCGGCACAAACATTGAATCCTTTGATCTCGCCGAGTATATTAATTTTGATGATGATAGGTCCATCAAGTTCACCCATTGATCGCTGCGAATGGCCCCACGGTGGGCGCCAAGTGTCAAAGATTTATCGCCGGCATGTCTGTCTAGAGGTATTGATGAGGACATGACACCCATACATATGTCCATTAGGGGTGTATGTGGTGGAGAAGAAGGAGACCAACAAGGTTTTCCAAGTTAAGAAGAAGGCCCAAGGCTAATCTGATTCGAGTCCCCAAGGTGGAGGCCCAAAGAAACTCAAGTTCAAGTCCGCCTCGGAGTCCAGGAGCAGCCCACACTAAATTCGTCGCCCAGGTCGCATACGGTCTCTCTTTTTGACGTTCTACATATGCTTTCCAATGGAACCAGTCCGACCTCCAAATTCGTTCTGAGTCATCGGGAATCGTTGAAACAAGTGGACGTCCAGAATCTGCCAGGGTGTTGCGCCGCCATCTTTTGGGTTGTTGGCCCGTGTATCATGTTGGGGTCCATTATGGACGTGGTTAGGGGGTTATGCACGCCCTAACCCTCATATAATCAGTAGCCATCGCCACATTAGGGTTTGGGTTTTGCTTAGATCAATTCTGTCAAGAATAGTGTCGCCGCTCGTCGGTTTGTGAGACCCCAACTTCGTGAGTTTAATCATACATCTGCAATTGTGTTGCAATCTTTCTCGTTATTGCTTGTGTTCTTCGATTCGCAGTCAATGATTAGCCTTCTGGGCGAGGTCAACCGTGCAACACCGGTTGATAACCTGACGAGACGTGGTGGTGCGATTGCGGGGTTCGGAACGTGTGGTTCGGAAGCCGGATCGATTTGAGTCACGACTCCACCAAATCTAGAGTTATCAGAACCTTTCGAAAGATCAGGAAACCCTAGTTTCCATCAAGTGGTATCCAGAGACAGGTTTACCGTCAGGTTCGTCCTTTCGCCTTCATCCTATAGTCCAGAAAATAGCCCTACAAAATATTTGTCATCGTATTCCGCTGTCCTAGTACCCCTTTTAGCCTTTGCAATTTCGTTTCAGTTTTGCTTTGTTGAGTTTGTGTCCGTGGTCAAGTCTTGTTGCTGGTTTTAGTTGTGTTCGTGTCGTAGTTCAATCGCCCGTTGCTGTGATTCATTTGTTTCCGCCGCTATCCCATCCACGTTTAGCCATACAACAATTCGAGCCACCACATTACTCGATTTGCCTCGCTAGCCGCCTTGCGTGAACTCTCGCCGTGCAAGCCCTAGATAGTTTGTAAGCCGCTTTGATCGTCTTTGCATTGCATACTTGATCCTTGTTTCATCTGGCGAATACCTATTGCTTTCTGCCGCAGACATTAAGAGGAAGTTTACCCTAGCAGCTGCTGTTTTTCGTGCCTTTGGAAAACATAATTTGAGATACCTTCCATAAAACAGGCATAACTTTTCACTCGGTGCTCCGTTTTGGCTCAAATTTTTACACCAGATTCGAGACTCCATTCGAAGGTGACCCAAACTAGCCGTTGGCTTGTTTGGTCGAGTCAAAATATTCAAAAAAATCATGAAGATGAATAAAAAAATTGATCAAGTTGTTTCAGGGTTTTCAGAGATTGTTCCTGAAATTCCCTAGGCCGCATCTCACCTCAAAAACGGGTGCAATTTTTTATGGTTGGAGCTTTTGATATCCTTATTTAGAGAAAAATATAAAAACAATAGTTGAGAAAAATAAAACATCTTAATTCCTACTAGTCCTACAGAGAAATTGCTGAAAAGATTAAAAAACAATTGCATAGAGTGTTGTTTTCTTGTTCTGTGAGCTTTATCCATCGTTTCTTGTTCCAACTTTTGAGCTACGCCTAGGACACGTCTGAGCCAGCAATTGTGACTTGTGCTTTGGATACTTATTGAACTTTGCTATTCTGCATTCGTTATTTGCTACTCCTTGCTACATATTTGACCTTCTGAGCTCCACAAACTATACTTCAGGTCAGTGCAGCGAAGGACCCTTGCAATCTTGGTACTACTTCCTCGCAGGTATCACGAACCAGCCACCGGTTGTACCATCCATTGTTTTGCTTTTGTAAGAACATTTGTAAGAATTTGATAAAGCATGTGAGAGAGTGTTTCCACTGACACACATATAGTTGATAGGGACAACCTTTTGTGTTTTCTCTTGTCTACATACTAACAATGGCAGGGAGCGAGGAGATTGTTCGAGAAGTACTAAGTTCTCAAATGGAGAAAGTGGAGCAAAATCAATTCAACAATTTATTCTAGATTTTCTTTGTTGTGATGGAGAGACGTTGCCATGTCATCATTGATGGTGAAAGTTGCAACAACCTTGCAAGCTTAGAGCTGGTTGAGAAGCTTGGTTTGACTACAAAGCCACATCCACATCCATACTACATGCAATGGGTAAAATCTTATGATAAGATAAAAGTAAGTGAAATTGCACATATTGAATTCAGCATTGGTTCTTATAAGGATAGTGCTGATTTTGACATAGTATCTATGCAAGCATGTCATTTGTTGCTAGGCACGCCTTGGGTTAATATAAATAATGCGGTACACAAAAAAGTTGTTAATAAATATTCCTTCAAGTACAACAGTAGAAAAATTACACTTGTACCTTTGACTACTGCTGAAATTTTAGAAGCTGATCTCCAAAGGGCGGAGAGAAGAAAAAATGAACCTTTTAGAAAAAGAATGGGTTGTTTTCAATGACAACAAATTCATCTAAATCTGAATTTTTACAAAATGATGATATTGTTTTGCCTATTGTTGGAACTGATACTTTGCAGCATGTACATAATGAAGATGACCATACAAATGAACTGGAACATGTAAAATTTTCAGGTAAACGCTGTCTTGATGTGCTGAATTTGCCCTCCAATGATGCAAATAATGTTATACTAGAACCTTCTCTTGTATTACATTTGTCACAAAAAGAGAATGAGCATGATACTTTTGATTTGAAGCAATATACATGTGCTGAAAATAATATTATTATGCCGATTACTTGTGCACATGACGAACTGAAATTATTATCTTCTTTAAACACTTTGGGTTATGTTGAGTTTGATAATTTATGTGCTCTTAGTGGTTTGCAAGAGAAATTTAGATGTGCTGAGTTGCCATGTTTGTCAACTTGTACATATCATTTTATTGGTAAATATAATTGTAAAGGAGAGTATATGGTGCATCGAGTCTATATTTGTGCAAATCTGAAATCTCCTTTTTATGTACAAGATTGTGATCAACTAGATTGTCTATCTAGTTTGACTATAACGAATCGGGTTCACTTTCAAGAAGGGGAGCATTGTTGGCTATTACCTATGTGTGCTAGTGCTGATTTTTCTTGTATTGAACAAATACTAGCGGTTATGCAACCATCTATGCCTGCATTGTGTTTTGTTAGTGCTAATCTTTTGCAGGATAGTATTGAAAAGATCGTGTGTGTTTCGATCAATGAGCCTATGTATTTGTCGACAACTCTATAGGAGAAGATGCTTTGAGAGATTGCAAATATGGTCATGTCACTCCCCACAATATTCTCAGTTCCCATATTTTCCACAACCTCGTGTTTCTTCGTGTTGTGCAGGGTCATCTTAGAGCACAAACAACGTCGAGGATGGCTTTTCGTCAAGAAGGGGAGGATGATAAGGACATGACACCCATACATATGTCCATTAGGGGTGCATGGGGTGGAGAAGAAGGAGACCAACAAGGTTTTCCAAGTCAAGAAGAAGGCCCAAGCTCCGATTCGAGTCCCCAAGGTGGAGGCCCAATGAAACTCAAGTTCGAGTCCGCCTCGGAGTCCAGGAGCAGCCCGCACTAAATTCGTCGCCCAGGTCGCATACGGGCTCGGTTTTTGACGTTCTACATATGCTTGGAAAGCTAAGGAGATAAGATTCTTTCTGAGTCATCGAGAATCGTCGAAACAAGTGGACGTCCAGAATCTGCCAGGGTGCTGCGCCGCCATCTTTTGGGCTGTTGGCCCGTGTATCATGTTGGGGTCCATTATGGACGTGGTTAGGGGGTTATGCACGCCCTAAACCTCATATAATTAGTAGTCGCTGCCACATTAGGGTTTGGGTTTTGCTTAGATCAATTCTGTCAAGAATAGTGTCGCCGCTCTTCGGTTTGTGAGACCCTAACTTTGTGAGTTTAATCATACATCTGCAATTGTGTTGCAATCTTTCTCGTTCTTGCTTGTGTTCTTTGATTCGCAGGCAAGGATTAGCCTTCTGGGCGAGGTCAACCGTGCAACGCCGGTTGATAACCTGAGGAGACGTGGTGCTGTGATTGCGGGGTTCGAAACGTGTGGTTTGGAAGTCGGATCGATTTGAGTCACGACTCCACAAAATCGAGAGTTATCAGAACCTTTCGGAAGATCGGGAAATCCTAGTTCCCATCAGGTATCCCGGAGAGTAGATTTGTGGGGAACGTCGGACCTGGAACATGATGGTTAACGCGAAGACACAACACACAAGGATTTAGACAGGTTCGGGCCGCCGGTGTAGCATAATACCTTGCATCCTATATGGGGATGTATATTGTATTCTTCTCGTTGGGTGTTCTATAGAACTTAGTCTTACCGAGCTAGGGACCCCTGCCCTCCTTTATATATCCCAGCGGGCAAGGTTACATGGCTAGTCTCCTAGTCGGTTATAATGTGGGAGTCCTAGTAGGAGTACATGAGTAATTTCCCGAGCAGTTCTACTAGGACTCGGTCTTCTTTCCTGAGGGTACCCGGGGATGTATATCCCATAGTGCATTCGTTTCATTTCTAGACCGAATCAGTGCATCATTTCATTTTCTACTCGAATCGGTGCATTAAATGCAATCCCAGCATGGTTTTCGGCATAGTAATGAAACTGAGCAAAACAAACCAAAACATCACTATTGTGTCCAAAAAACTGGATTGGGTGCGTTCGTTTCGTTTATGACCCGAAACAGTGCATCGTTTCGTTTCCTTGCCCGAGTCGGTGCATTAAATGCAACCCAAGCATGGTTTTCGGCACAGTAATGAAACTGAGTAAAATGAACCAAAACATCACTATAGGTCCGAACAAGTGGACTGGGTGCGTTCGTTTCATATATGGACTGAATCGGTGCATCGTTTCGTTTCCGGCCCGTATCGGTGCATCGTTTCGTTTCCGGCCCGTATCGGTGCATTAAATGCAATTCCGGCATGGTTTTCGGCACAGTAACGAAACTGACCAAAATGAACCAAAACATCACTATTGGGTCCAAAAAGTGGATTTGGTGCGTTTGTTTCGTTTTTGCCCGAATCGTTGCATCATTTCGTTTTGGGGTCCGAATAGGTGCATTAAATGGACCCCGGCATGATTTTCGGCACAGGAACGAAACTGAAAAAAACGAACCAAAACTGATATTGGGTCCAAAAAGCTAGATTGGGTGCGTTCGCTTCGTTTCTGGCCTGAATTGGTGCATCGTTTCGTTTCCAGCCCGAATCGGTGCATTAAATGCAACCCCAGCATGGTTTTCGGCACAGTAACAAAACTGAGCAAAACGAACCAAAACATCACTATTGGGTCCAAAAAGGTAGATTGGATGCATTCATTTCGTTTCTGACCCAAATCAGTGTATCGTTTTGTTTCCGGCCCGAGTCGATGCATTAAATGCAACTGAGGCATGGCTTTCGGCACAGTAACAAAATTGACCAAAACGAACCAAAACATCACTATAGGGTCCAAACAAGTGCGTTACTGGGTGTGTTTGTTTCGTTTCTGGACCGAATTGGTGCATCATTTCGTTAAATGCACCACGTAGTCCAACAAGAACGTGTTATGTGGCCAGCTTGAGTGCCACCTGGGCTGTCGGTAACATGCCACGTCAGAGCCGTAACAAGTCATTTGCCACCTCACATGCTAGCGCGAACCATGCAATGTTGACTAAGCCATGTCATATGCTAACATGGATCATGCAACGTGGTCCAATTTTTGTGATAAAAATGAAGCGTCAAACCATTTTTGTCATTGATCGAAGTGTGTTCTATGCCGAAATATGTTATTTTGTCACTACGAAACAAACTTGACGTTCGGTTTTTTACGAATGATCTTTCGTCATAAATTTTTCATAGAATTTTTTTTATAACAAATTTGTCCTCTACTATGATGAAAACTATACGTTATAGACATTAACATTTCTAGTTGGTGGGGTCCTAAAGGGTTCTACGTTGTCAAGGCCCCAACCCGCTAAGGGGCACTAGGGGGGATCGTGCACAGAGCCTGAGCTGGCGGGTGCTTTTGTTTCTTGAAGAATTAGCACCCAACAGTGTTGTAGAATCTAGATCGATAGGCCTTGCTGACCAAGGTGCCAGCTGTCGCATGATTGCTACAGGTACCAAAGTGGATTTCATGTAGGAGGCCAAGGCCTTCGCTTCTTAGGATGCACTTCATCAGGATGCCTCTGCGGGCGGCCTTTCTATAGAGTTTGTTGGCAATGACAGCATAATTAGTTGAACGTCGGGCCAGCATTTCGATTTCTACCTTGTCCTGCGGCGACTTGTTTTCCATGGTGAATGCTATGAATGGGGAGTGCCAGTCTTCTTCAACCACATGGACTTCACAGCCCTCTGGGTCTACCGACTGTGCATCTGGGTCAGGCGTAGGGCTACCGTCTTCTAACATTTTGATGGATGGCTTGCGTATGTCTTGGACAAAAACGCCGACTGGAACATTGGATCTCTTGGGTCATAGTTTTGAAAGAACGTCAACAACAATATTATCGTCCAGAACCACGTGGTGGAACTCCAAACCGTAAAAGCGGGATTCCTATTTGGTGCGGTCCATTGTTTCTTTGGTGCGGTCCCAATATTTGTTGACTTGCTCGATAACCAGTTTGGAATCTCTGAAGCAGACGAGGTGCCTAATGCTGAGTGTCACAGTGATCCATTGGTCGTGGATGAGCGCCTCGTACTTGACTCCATTGTTGGTAGCTTTGTAATGTAAACGTAAAACATATTTGTGGTGCTTGACTTGGGGGGATATGAAGAGCCACCCTACTCCAGCGCCTTTGTTGACACTTCATACGATCGCTATGAGGATTAGTGATCCTGTTAACGGTGCAAGGAGTGTTTGGTTGGTTTTTTCTTGTAACTCGATAAAATATATAAATATTCTGTAAGCGCACAGAATCACCATTGTAACATTCCACCCCGGAGTATTCCAGAGTATCATAATTTATATTTTCCACGGGAAGCACTATGACAAGATAACTAGTAAACAAGTATTCGAATGATATCACGGAGGAATACACTACCGTCAAGACAGGATAATGGTAATGACAGGATAACTTTAATAAGGTAAGATGCTCGTCTAGTTACTTGGGAGGACAACGAGACGAGATAAGATTTCTAGGTAATTTATCTATTCGGTTCACTCGAGGAAAAAGATACAACAGCTATAAAACAATGTCTATAGATCAAGTCCAACTCTAATGTTTCAACATCTGGACAGGGGACTGACAATCACAAATAGGAATGGGAAGCGCGTCTGAAACTCCCCGGAGATAGCCCTATGATGCCATGACTAATATAGCATAAGCCACAACTAATATACTCTAAACACGATATATCGTAACTAGAATAAAGTATATGCTTAATATAAATAATCAAAGGATAAGATATTGATAATATAGAGGTTCCCTAGATGCACTAGCCCTAACGAGGTTCCTCCGGAGACCGGCGTTATTACATTTACCGCGACGCTCCTGCAAAGTCCGATCAAAATGCTTTGGTTGCAAAGTGTTATGTTGTCAATCTGTTGTGATACTACTCGGTGTATTGGCCGTGATATGACACATTCTAAATTTCTAATTACCCGTCCACCCTTTCTCGTTAAATGTTGGTAGCCGCGAGCCTGTTACTTCACTTGTGGCATTCATAATAGAAGTTAGCAGATTTGAGTTAAAATCTTTCACTATTTTAAGTTAAACATCTTTGATTTCAATTTGAAACAGTTAGTTTCAAAGTTAAAAAGCTCCTGAACCGAAGTATAGATGGTTTCTAGGCTACAATGCTCTTAAAAAACAAGCCAGAAACCGTGGAAGGTTTTACTATATCTGTCAAACAAAAACTTGAAAATTACACGTTCAACTGAACTAAAAAAATTAGTGAAAGGTGTTTCAATCTATTAAAATATTTCCAAATTAGAAGCATGCAATTAAAATATTTGAAAACTACACAGATAAAAAGAAAAACAGTCTTTCAAATTGATAACAAATAAACGATTGTAAAACTTCAATTTCGAAGGAAAAAACTAGGGTACAATCGAAGTCATAAATTTATAAATATACAGAAAGTCAACCAGAGTCTACACATAACACAGAAATTTAATAAATATATCCTTTTACGTAAAAATAGCTGCAGAGTTAAATGTTGAAGAGCACGCCAATGTTCCAAATTTCATACATTTAGAACAAAATAGTACGTACAAATTTTGCTACATGGGGTCATTGCCCCTGCTGCTTAATTGTATGCATGCACACTTTGCACAAACCAATGCATGATGCATCGCAATGCTTTGAACAACATATGCTATACCATCTTACATTTCTGTAAATCGAAGCTAACACGAGAACCTCAATTAATGCATGGTGTCAACATGAATAAGTATAGACTATGGATAATAGACCTCTGAGGGCAACTTATACATTCTTTTAGGATTATTTCCTGAAAAAATGTCTGAACTGGATATATGGCCAAAAAAACAGCAAGGAAATTTTCTCACAACTCCAACCTACAGATCCCATAAATTATGAGCAACTATCAAATTGGGTTGCATACATGTGCCTCAAGACTGAACAGCCAGCCTTTGAAGGTGCTCACAGAAGACCTGGAAGCTTACATCATCAGTGAAAATGATGTCAGAACCAGGGGCAACATCATGAGCTGAGTTATATGTGGCCGATGGATTCAGCTTAGCCAATAAGAACCTTGCCTGCAAAGAAGGGTACATTATGTAATAAACAAAAATGTTCTCTGCAAGAAACAGTACTCGGACATCTATTGAAGTGTCCTGAAGTTCTTGTGTGCAAAGAATTACAATGAAGCCCGCAAACTTTTTTAATATTTCACAAGAAAAAGGTAGCAACAAAGATGAAAAACAACAATTTTCAAAGGATTTGAGCAGCTGGCGATATCATCAATATGACAGTAACAACAAACGAGAATGGAACATGAGACATGTAGAAATAACAAACCTGTGAGCCGTGTTGGTCACAGACAACTAGTCTTGGAACTGGAAATCGACCTTTTATTATCATCTGTGCCTCCTCATGGGGTGCTTGTAATAGTTGTGCAAATTGCTGAAAATGGTAATAGTGAGCATCAGAAAAGCCAGAACTTCTGGATAAAGATTCAGGCACACATCAGCACCCACAGAAGAATGTAAATCCAATATATTTCGCCACAATGCATGCTCATCAGCCATTTGTCCCCCCCCCCCCCAACCCCCCGGGTCTATCTACAAATTTCTAGGAGTAATGTTGTCTCCAAAGAAAATGAACCGACATGTCACTTGAAGCCTCGAATCATATGGATTATGGATCGCACAAAAGACAACTCATGTTACCTCATGCTCAGGTTGGTTCTGGTAACCCATGTTTCTCCACTGAGCAATTGTCATGCCATGGAAGATGACAACACTAAAGTACGCATCAAGTAGCAGTATACGGTCTGCTGCTATTGATGCGACATCAAGGAATACTGGCGAAGGAGGTGTATCAAAAGAAAACGATATTAATGAAGGCTGGATCATGGCAACGGAGTTGGTGACAGTCTCACGGTTAAGTAACATCCGGAAATAAGCTGTCTCATCTGGACTATTATTGAAAACCTGCAATATAAAAAAAGGGACTAAATTAATAAGGCAACACATGAATCACAACGGAGGGGCAAAATAGGCGTGTAACACATCACCTGGACAAATTGTGACCGCCGCAGATTAAACATAAACTGAGGGAACAATGAGAAATTTGAATGCAGGCTAAATGAAGTGGGGTCATCCTTCCGATAATCCCCAAATCGTGAACAAAGCCGTATCAGGGATCTATCAAGCCACCGTGTTGCGTCGAACTCTTCCTACAAATATTAGGACGAGGTAACAGAAGATTCGATTAATCAACACGAGTAAAACGATTACATGTCTGGAATGTCTTAAAACAGTCCCCAGCAGCAATCAGTGAGCTATCAATAAACCAGTTCTCCCAGTGAAGAAAGGGAGAACATACAATGGGGCATCAAATATTTACAGTTATTCATATTTCAAATGAAATAATGAATAATAAGTCTAGTTGGGAACAGTTTCTTCCACATGCAATAAGGTTCGAGAATCAGTCGCATCAAATCAAATCAGACATAAGTCGAACAAGGTCTCCCATAGGTTACTGCATGGGAAAGTGTCAAACATGGTCCAAGATTTTTTGATAAACAGAAATCTCTGGTCTTAATTAAGAGGCCGTAATCTCATAATCCATGGAAAGCCGCAATGGACTCAATTTTAAGTGCTATAAATTGAACAAATTAATATAGCAATGATTTGACACTATGCAACTTAAAACGTTATAAGAAGGTTTCTCTTAGCTTATTCCAATTGAGATGCAATTCATATAGATTATTGCATAGCATATTCCGTATGACTGAGTGCAGAAGAAATAAAATAGGTATGGGGCGGAGTGGAGTTGTCATATGTCAGTGTCTGCAGGTCACAAAGATCCTGCTGAGGTGGCTGGTGTGTATCCTTTGAAGAAAAGATTCTCAAACAATGCAGCCAATGATCATAGACTGCACTAATTCAAACTCATAGAACACATTCACATGAACAAAATAAATAATGTAGAAAAACAATAAGAATAGCAATTGGTCGGCACAATTATTAGGTGACAGAAGAAACATCATATAGCCAATAATGTTCTCTAACGGTATTACATGCTGAGGACAGTAGCTAAACCGATGTCACCAAAGTGACTGAAGTAAAGCAATCCAACCCAAGCAGCACGACCATGCCGAAGCCTGGCGGCCGCACCACAAGGGTGGGGGCAGAGGGAGATAGGAACTCTTGATCTATTTCTTGCTTAATCAAAATGGATACAAATCCCATCTATATTTAGATGGGATGACTTGACCTTAAAGAAACCTATCTCTAGAATTAAGGAAATAAATAACAACTCAAACCAAACTAACCTAATCCGTAACAAAGCTGACCCACCCTGAACCCGGCGTGAGCAAGATACTATTCACGTGAATAGTACCACGCGTGAACACTAACACGCCAGACCTAGGGGTCATGGTTTGACGCTCGTCCTTCGTATGAGCCCAAATGGGCTGGACATGACAAAACCTAAATGACAAATAGTATAGTCATGATGGTACAAAAAGTTACCTCCATTTCCATTTTCAAAGAGATGTATCTTGCCAACACAACAGCTGCAGTCTCCTGGTCAAAACCTTCAACTAATTCCTGTATACAGAAGGGGTCTGTTAAGTCATATACACAATGCTGGCAGGTGTCATTTCTTGGCATATCATCCAAGGAAATATAATGTATCCAAAAGAAATTCTTTTGAAACGATATTCTTCTTAAGAATAAGCAGGCACAAACTTATTGCGTCAAAAGGAAGAAAACTGAGCTATGTGCTGTATATTAGCTTAACCAAAAATTGTATACCACAAATCAGATTATAAAAGATTAACATGAGAATGCATAATACTAGTATATTATCTAACTAGCATGAGCATATAAACACATTCTCCAGCACCTTCACACTTGGAATGATTAAAGATTGATATTGTTAAAGTAATAAAACATTGAAACCTAACCTCAGTATTTGTGGAACCATCCACCCATTTCCTGCATATGGTAGTTACTCTTATCCTCATTTGGCCTTCTGGGTGTTGGTAACTATAAAAGAATCAACATACTCAGTACATTCAGCCATTCCAGCACGAAGGCAACAGAATATGATAAAAATACCTTGTTACGAATTGTATATACAAATGCGGATTTTGTTGTCCTGGTTGACCCGATCGTTCACTCGGTGAGACATCAAAAAATACTGTTAACGATGTATTCCTATCGATACCACACATTTTCCATGCCGTTGTATTTCCTTGGCCAACAACTGTGTCAGCACACAGAGCTCCTTTCTGTGAGAGAAAGTGCAAATATCAAGCCAGATCTTAATACTGGTACCTCCAATGTTATCATTCGATCACTGAGAGCATAATATAAATAGGCGTACCTTCTCCAAAGATGTGCATGGTCCAATAATACCTTGGACCTTAATGTCTTTTGAACAATTTATTTCAATTGTGCCACTGGAAGACAAGCCATGGATTAGTGCATGTTAGTTGGTTATTACAGTGAAACTAGACATGGCAAAGGGAAAGTTCAGGTATATATAAAGTAGTAAAAGTGCAAAGCTTATGACATTAGTGAAATAATGTCCTGTTCGTGGGACTTCTTGCCAATTTTTTGCTTTGGGAGGGGAGATGCTGAGGAGCAGCTTCGTACTGGTTCTTGCCATCTATCTTTGCTTCGGAACAAAACAATTAGCATTAGGCTCGGTCAACTGGAATGTACCTTCTAGTGATTTAGGTCTGTACAGCGGTAGCAGAGCAGCAGTTTGTCTACGGCGTGCCCAATGATTTGACCTTTGGTTATAAAAGCCAAGACTTCGGTGATATTAATGTCCACCATTATCAAGTTGCCTAGAAATCCCATTACCGCTCTTCTTCATTCCACTGATGGTTTGCATTATGTCAAAACCACAATCCTAAATCTATTGTACCATTTTATAGGGAAGTAAGAGATTAACAAATACTCAAATAGTGATACAAATCTATCGACGCATACTAACATCACAAGAATATTTATGTAAAAAGAACAGAGAAAAATAGGGGACAATAAGAGAACTTACTTGAATGAAAGACCTAGAGACTGTTCACCTCCCTCAAAAATGCGTTTGAAAGAATCCTTGAATACAGAGTGGCCAAAACTTTCAGATAAGACAACAAGACCACCTGTTCTCTCAATGGCAACCTTCATCTCAGCTAGTCCAACCTGTTAATGTTCCAAACATAACAAGGGAGCAAAAGATAAGCATAAATTTAACTGAATTTGTCTTACAGGGAATTGCAAGAAATCAGAACAAGGTAGCATGCCAACTGAAAAATCTGTACTAGTATAAATTCATTAAAATCAACAGTTAATCAAACAATGTCTAGTCATCAAACAATTCGATTCACCTCCAGTATAACCTGCCAACTTTTCCCGATTCCCAATAATCGATCGATATTCACATGATTAGAAATTCAAGATTTCAGCTTTTGTTCGTGAACTACTTACAAAATCTAGGATATTTGTGCCAACGACTTCTCATTACTTTGAAACAGGCAATGCAAGAAACATTATGTATAGAGCTCTTATGTATATTAGCAAAAACTTATTTTTAAGATGTTTCTAATTAGTCATTTAAGCACTGGACATGAATAAAAAGAGAAGAAACAATTATATTTTCAACTTAAATGGTGAGCACCAAATGACAGCAGTTTCAGTTTAAATAAATAAATATGCCAACATAATTAAAACTAATGAAGGCAGAAACCTTGATGCAAATGCAAGCACAAATTGCTAGCTAAACAATGTAACATACAAACCTGATCAAGAGCAGATGCGAAAACATCTAATACGTGGCCTTGACTGACCAACTGCTTGGCAAGGCCGTCATAAAATTTGACAGCTTTCTGGAAGTGAGGAGCTGCATCCTTGTCAAGATCCTTATGCGATCTAACTGGCTCCGACAAATCCTTCGAAACAATCTACATTGTCAAATACAGTATTTAAAAAAAATTCAAGGCAGCATTATCACAGGGAACCGAGAAGAAATATGTTAACAAACAGCAGATGTAAAGTTCTACAAACCATATGTGTAAGGATGTACAGATTAATCAACACAATAGCATATATACAAAAATATACTATGTATACTCAGAAAAAGCTGGCAGGGGTTCAACAGAAGTTGACTCTTTGCCTACAAAAGCTATGCTAAATGAACTTCAAAACAGTTGTTCTCACACACCACCAGTACAAATTTTCAATTTTTAACACAACTGCAAGGCCAACATTCAAGTACTTGAAAAATCACAAAGATCAAATTGTATCACATTCGTATCAAATATATTCAGATCATAAATAAAAGGGAGATCTTTACCATTCCAGGGCCCTCAGTACATGGCCCACCGAGCAATGCAATAATTCTTGCACCTGTCCCAGGCATGCAAGCACCAAGCAACCCAGCTGCCACGCTCAGGGCAACACCCGTGCACCGGATCGCACGGTTCCCAGCGTCCACTGGCCACTGATCAGGCTGCAACTCGTCTAGCAACTGCAGGGAGCGAGGAATTCAGGTCGCTGCAAATTCTTAGAGTAAAATCCCCAAATCCAACGGGATCAAAAACCAAATCCCTCACCGTGTTGAGCGTGCACTCGCACTCTGACACCGGGAGCAGGAACCTGTTCACCCCGGCCGTCGCGGCAGGATGCATCCCGTTCACCTGCGGCCCTCCTGGCTGCTGCGGCATCTTGGGGAAGCCCGGGCGGCCGGTGCCCGCCAGCCCAAGCTGATCCAAAATCTGCTCCTTGGAGATCTCCTTGGTCCCCCGGAAGACGTAGATCTTGCTGAGATCGGAGAATCCCAGCTCATGCAGATGCACCTGCGTGCCGAAGGTAACGAGGCCGACGAGCGCGTGCTCGGGCAGGAGCGCGACGGCCTTCCGCATGGCCATCTTTACGTACTCCAGCTCCTCCTCGATGACGCAGGTGTCGATGACGAAGAGGAAGACAGGCGGCGGGGGTGCGCCGGCGGCCCCGGTGGCGCCGGGGGCACCGCCGACGATGTACTCGATGGTGGAGCACTGTGGGAAGAGCTCAGCGGGGACGTTGGACTCGGAGATGGCGGCGTAGTGCGGCGGGAAGTGGTTCCGGGAGAAGCAGAGCGGGCAGATCCAGATCTTGGCGGCGAAGTCGACGCGCGCGAAGGGGTTGAGGAGTGCCGAGCAGGGCGGCTTGCAGCGGAGCGGCGGGTAGGGGAGGGGCGGCGGGGACGCGGCGGAGGGGTCCGGGACGCGCGCGGGGGAGACGGTGGCGGCGAGTGGCACGACGCAGCGGCTGGCCTCGACCTTGGAGCGCGGCCAGGCGTTCCAGGTGAGGCGGACGGCGTCGGGGCCGTCCGGGTCGGCGGCGGCCGCGGGCTGCGCCGCGGAGGGGTCGGCGGCCGACATCGGGGTGCGGCGAGGGGCGAGGCGGGCAGATCGGGGGAGGAGGTGGTGGTGGGATGCGCCTGCGCTCTGCGCGTGCGTGCTGTGTCGTGGGGGCTCGGTTTCGCCGTTCGCCTGTGCGCTCTCCTCGGTGTCCTGGTTTCCGTCTAGGTGTCCTGTGTTGGGCTCGGTATTCGTTCTGCCGCGTCGGGTCTGCTTCGGCTTCGGGTGCGGACTGCGGATACGTCGTGTTCGGCTAGCCGGTGGCGGTGCCGGTCCTTTCGCTGAGACAAAAATATTACTGATCGGCCGTAAGCTGGTAGCTGCGTTGGTTCCTGTAGAGACTGATAAGTCAAACGAACAGGACAGGTTGTGCATGATATACCCGTTGGATACTCTGATAAGTCAAACGAACAGGACAGGTTGTGCATGATACCCGTTGGATACTTGTCGGGTGTTTGGTTCCTCTAAGCTAACTTATAAAACATTTTTCATGGACGAGGGTAACTTTACACGATGCGACGAATCTAATGAGGCTAATTAGTCCATAATTTACTATAATAATGTTGCATTAATCATTTTCTAATCATGTGGTCAAAGACCTCATTAGATTTATCTCGTGAATTAGCTCAAGGATTATGGAGGTACTTCTGTAAATTACCTTTATTTAATAATTTCTCTAATTAGCGGTCAAATGGTGGGCTAAAATTTAACCCACCCCAACCAAACATGCCCTTGAATCATGCCGCTTCGGCTGTACATCAGCCTTGTTGGGGGAAAAGCCAGTAACATACTGTAAGGTGTGTTTGACAGACATCTACGGCTAAGGGTATTTTGGTTGGTCTTTCCAATCCGTAAAAACCAAAAGCCAACTAAAGAAGCCAAAAGCTATTGGTGCTTTTTCCTAAACGCTACTTTCACCCGGTACAAATTTCAGGTTGCAAGCGGGGTGGGTTCTTCTACAAACCCACCGACGCGCCCCGCGAAGTCGTTGCATGTGGCGGATGGAGTTTAGGTGCAAACTTTTGGTGGCCCAACATTGGCTATCCTGCCAAGCCCGCGAACGAGAGAACAAATTCAACAAACCCACAAGATCCCGCAGCTTCTCTCTCCGTCTCTCTCGTTACCTCATTGGCTTGCATTGCTAGTCTCAGTGGAACCTAGAGTCCATCGCCGCCACCGCTAACAACATCCCTATCCGTCCGACCGTCATCTCCTCCTATGTTGCCGCTTGTCCTGTAGCTGCTTCTTCATTAACGAACTCGATCTTGGATTTTGTTGTTTCACATTTATGTCCCCTGATGTATCAGGAAATAATGATTTATGTCCTATTTGATCCAACATTTTAGTTAATATGGGATGGTAATTGTAAACGTACATGAACATTCACGGTAGTAGCAATTAGGCCATTGCCAATATCCAGTCAGAACCGCTAGAGAGCAAGCTAGCTAGCTATGTGCGGTTTGCAGGCCTCGCAGGTTTTTGTGTATGTGCCGCAAATCCGCCAGATGATAGCGGGCAGTATATTTGCGGCAGCAGACAACCACTAACCCGCTTAATTAGTTTGTGGCGCGCTTTGTGGGCATGTGGCTGTCCTCAGCACACCCTACCTGCAAGCTGACACAAATCCAAAAGCATAATACCCCCTATTTTTACTGGCTTTTGAGATTGAGGAACATCCCTGACGCCTGCCTACCATCCCTGATGTCTCATCTAGTACTCAGAAACATAACATCATGGCTTGTTTTGCTTTGCATAATTTTATCCTTGACAATAATTTGGGTGATAATGAATTTGAGAGATGTGATACCGAAGACGAGTACTTGGTACACTCTACAAGTGGCACAACACAAACACAGGGAGATGCGAGTGAAGATGTGGAGAATAAGGAGACCATAAATACCATTGGTAACATGATAGCAGATGTTTTGGTTAGTGCGAGAAGTGGATAATTAATTATGTTGAGACATATATCATGATGCTTTATATGAGCCCTTTATGAGTACCATATGGATGGAAAACTTAGAATTTTTTCTTTTTGAAAAAGCTATTTACATGCAAAAAAAAGTGAACAGATTAGGTTCTTACAAGTATTTTGTATATAAACAGTGTCTCATGCCCTCAGGAGCAATATAGGTATTTCTTTTACAACATAAAATTTCATAGTTGCTCTAACCAAACGGTTGTTTCTCCGTATCCCACAACTCACAACAGTCTTTCCCACAGCCATAGCCCAACCAAACACACCTTAAAACGGCTCCGACTGTGGCTGTGCTGGTGAAGCAGCTTTTCGGGTGGAGATGAAGCCGTTTTAAAAATCGTTTAGCAAAACGACTTCTGTTGTATTTTATTAAATGGATTTGGGAGGTCAAATGTCCTAAATGTCCATAGTTATACGCATTGTATGAATGGATAAATTGTATGTTCACTTTCACTTTATAACTTAAGTTTATTTTAAAATTTAGAAACAATTAATAAATAGAAATAGTTATTAAGCAATAATTTGAGGGCATTGATCAATACTACATGAATGATCGTAAAAGTCTTCAGTATCCTCACATAGCATACAAACATACATGATTAAAATTATCTAGAAAGGAAGATTGCTCTTGTGATATTATCTTGAAATTTATCCATAGCCAGATCATCAGATTCTGAATTGGATGTATCTTCGGCGATCGCAGCACTAGGCCATGTTCCCACACCCAGACCCAACATGATCGGGACGCTGGGCCACGTGCCTTCAGGCGACCTAGATCCGCCGGGTGCAACTCCGAATGTGGCGGCCACGTCGAGCCACGCTATGAAAACCCAAGATTTAATTATTATGCAATAAGAAAAATTAAACCTAAGTTGCATAATAATGAGATGCATGTTACATACACATGCACATATGTTCTTGTTTTTTCCATTTAAATCAAATTTGATGCAAACTTGATCATTTAAAAATTTGAAACTCAAACTTGCTTGGGAAGTATCATTTCATGTTCACATAAACATGTTTGTATGTGTCAAGCATCACCATGTTCAAAAATATTGCATATGCATCATTTGCATACATGTGATCATGGCTAGTTTTTAAAATGGCTAAGTGCTCATTGTATGTTTAACAGTTGACCAAACTTTATTCAAAATCTATTTAAAAGTGCCCAAATGATTTTTGCATATTTGAAAACTAGTGTAAGGAAAATGGCCCTGTGTGCCATTATTTATTATTTTGGTGATTGAGTGACAACATGATAATTAGGACTAATGAGTAGATGAACATTTCTAGATTTTATAGGTCCCAAGGTTTGATTCCAATCCATACAAATGCAATAGGTTAGGAATATTTTGCAATTCTAAATCATGGTATTTGGACTCAAGTGATACCAAAATAATAGGAACAAACTCGTGAAGAATCAAGATAAGATTACACACCGACTTATTGCACCGATTCATTTGGTGTAGTATTTTCAGGGCCCCGAATCAGTCGGTGTTACATGGACTTTGCGGGAGAAATCAACAAAAGCAGCAACGCATTTCCAATGAAGGCACCAAATTAGTTGGTGTTGATGGCCAAGTTAGAGTTCATCTCTGGAAATACAGATGCATCAGACAGATTCAATCGGTGTTGTACAAGAGGCACACCGAATCAGTCTGTGTTGTTGGCCAAGTTGAAAAAAGTTTGTGGAAAGACAGATTCATTCAGTCATGTAAGGCACACCGAATTAGTCGGTGTTGCAAGAAGACAGTGGCTTAGGAGCGTACACCAATCCATTCGGTGTACAACAAGAGGGCAACACCGAATTAGTTGGTGTCTGGGCCTAGGCGTAAGTGGGAGTGAGAAGTTCAACGGCTAGCTGAGGTGGCATAGACTGATTGATTTGGTGTCTCCTCTTGTGCGTCACTGAACCAGTCGGTGTTACGCAGAAAAGTTGCAACAGTTGGCAGCGGCTAGTTTCTTGAGTTGGGGCTATCTATACCCAATTGCTCGGTCATTTCAAGTGTGCTATAGCTTGGTAAGTTGTTGGTGTGTCGTGTACACAAAATTGAGTACTCTAACCACCAAAGTGATCAAGGGAATATTAGGGCAATTAGCAACAAGGCTTAGGTCTTGATTAGTGTTAGTTTAGGCCTATTAGCACATTGATTTAGGAATTAGCCTAGAGTTAGGTGAGGTTTCCACACCTCTTTGCTATTGGTGCTTCTGTGCACATTGCTTGTAAGTCTTGCGAGAACCTCCAACCGAGGTTGTGGAGTGGCCACCAATGATTGTGAGAGGGAGGAGAGGCCCTCGGTGTTTTACCGAAGCTCTACCAAGTGGAAGCAGCAACGAGCATCCAGGAGAGGCAAGGTGGTGATCCGCTCGAGCGTGGGAAGAGCCCATCGGCTATCCACAAAGTTACTTGACCGGGGAGCAAGGCCTTTGCGCAGGAATTCCCTTAAGAGGGGCTTCAACAACGAAGACTAGGGGAAAGCATTACTTTCAGATACCTCAGGATAAATCCCGTGCCGGAGTTTGCATTCTCTACCATTTACATTCTGTATTATTTTCTTGCACTACTTTCCACATTTACCTTTCCTAGAATTTCCATGCGCAGTTGATAGTGAAAGTGCATCTAGGCTCTCCCTAGTGGGTTTTGGTTGAATGATGACAAATGTAACCAAATAGCTAATGGTTGAATTGAGTTTATGGACAGGTGATACTATGTTAAAATTCATGATTGGAACTTGTTGATATATCCCTCGAAGGATCATGGTGGATGGCGTAAACGATTGAAGGATTTAAATTCTTTTCTATTTTGAAATTGAGTTAAGAATGTCGTACTATCAAGGGGGATGCGTGTTGAACAAGACATGGATGTCTAAATGCTTAAAAGATATAATCAAGTGCACATGAGAGACACAAATGCACTCACGGGCACAAGTACTTATGTTGCTAGAAGCTCCGGCAAGGGGTCGGAGTATCATAGTACAGAATCAGGGCACCCTATAGTATCCGGGACAGGGCTGGAACATTTTTGTTCTGAGGACCCCTTCGGGTTTGAGTGTCGTCAGAAATTCTGGGAAGGTCCCGGAGTGTCCAGGGTCATAGAGTTTCACGTTAATTTCTGTGGTAGGAGTATCCGGGGTCGTCCCGGATTATCCAGCCCAGATCTCGCCGGCACAGTAACAGCTAGTTTTGGGGGCCCGAGTATATATACTCCCTCACCTCCTCCTCTTGTGCCTGCCGACCACACACAAAGAACACTCTCTTGAGCTTCCCTTTCACTCCCTCAACCTCCTAGAGCTAATCCTTATGAGATTTGAGAAGGGGTTTGAGTGAGTTCTTGGATTTAAGTGTGGGTGAGCATCAACTCCATCTCTTGAGCATTTGAGGCATCCTCGGCCATCAACTCGCGTTCGTTACTCTTGGAGCTTTTGCTCCTAGACGGCTAGGCATCTCCGACGAGTGCTCAACTCGTGTGAGCTTGTCCCGGAAAGCTTATAAAGCCAATCCTCTCGGGGATATCATAGTAAGTAACCCTAGCTTGGCTTTTGGGCCCTAGGGAGAGGGTAGAGTTGTGGCTTAACCCGGTCTCTTTGGAGACACCTCAATGGAGACGTAGCTTCTTTAGGGAAGTGAACTTCGGTAAACAAATCACTTGTCTCTTGTTGTGGTGGTTGTTCTTTGTGTTCATATGTTCTTCGTAGTTCATAGTTGACTTTCACATATTTGGTCTGATCTACTCGTGTGTGAAGTTTGTGGTGCAACTCTTAGGTGGAAAAGAGTCCCTAGACGATTTCCCACATTTCTATTCAAAGTAAATTAGCTAAGTTGCTCTAAATCTGTGCATCACGTGCTCACTCTTTTCTGTCATAGGAAAATCTGGGAACCTACCAGATACTCCAGGGCTGTCTGAGTCAGAGTATCTGATAGGGTGCCTGAAGTTCCAGTTACTAATCCGACTATGAGATAAACTGTGTGCAGAATTTGAAGAAGATCCTATTCACCCCTCCTCTAGGCATCTTGTGATCCTTTCAATTGATATCAGAGCTTTGGTCTCCGGATTAAAGCTTAACCACATGGAGAATTAAGATGTCGGGGGAAGGAGGAACTCACAAAGGTGATGGATCGAAGAAGGAAGATTTACCGAAAAACAATGATGATAAGGTTGTTGTTGGTGGAACCTATGTGGACTCATCCGAAAATGACTTGAACTATGAAGAAGATGAGAGAAAGAAGCGCGAAAATAAGTCTAACACTCAAATTCCTTTTGATTATTCTCATTTAAGCTATTCAACGCAATGCACCTCTATCTCTATGGGCAAACCTCCTCGCTTTAAAGGGACGACGTATGCCTCATGGAGAAATGAGATGATTGCGCATTTGATTGGGGTCCACCCGACTCTTTGGAAGATTGTGTGTGTAGGTGTCAACTATCCAAAGGACAACACTCCTCTCACTCTGGATCAAGAGCATGAGATTCATCGCAACATGCAAGCCACCTCCATTCTTATTAGTGCCTTGGAACCGGAGGAGAAAGAAAAGGTGGATGGTATGCATTCCGCCAAGAAGATTTGGGATACACTCCAAATCAACCATGAAGGCACAAGAAATGTTAGGGAGGGAATAATTCGATGCTTGGAAGGAGAGCTCAATAGGTTTGTCATGCTCCCAAGTGAGTCACCACAAGAGATGTACAATAGGTTGAACAAGATCATCAACAAGATTCGGTCACTTGGAAGCACCAAGTGGGGTGACCGGGAAGTTGTGGACAAGATCTTGTCTACATATATGGCAAGAGATGTAAACCTCTCTACCTTGATTAGGGAGAAGAGGGGATTCAAGAGATTCACTCTCGCCGACGTCATTGGAATAATTGAAGAGCATCTCATAACCGTCAAGGAAGCTCAAGTCTCTCAAGAAATGTCAAGAATTTATGAGCAAATTAAGAAGAGCAATGGTGTAGCTCTTCAAGCAAGCACCAAGAGAAAAGGCAAGGAAGTGGTCAAGGTTAAAGAAAGGTCTAAGGAAAAAAAAGGAAGAAAGTGATAGTGATGATGATGAAGAATTAGCTCTCTTCATGAAGAACCTTAAGAAGACCTTCAAGAAGACCGGTTTCTTCAAGAAGCGAAACTTCAAGGGCAAGACTAGATTGAGGCGGAGTGCCAATATCGGTGGAGTGTGGAGTGCGTTAGTGGTCTCTTGTTCGATTCTCTTCGATTGCCCTTGCATGAGCGTGCGCCTATCCTTTTATAGAACAAGGAGGATGGGTTACAGGCGTGTGTCAATGTGCAGGCATAGTTGTAGCATAGTTGTAGGCGTGGCGCCGGGCGTGGTTCCTTGTCCTTGGCCACTGTTGTGCGGCGTTGCCGTTCCTGTGGAGGGTTCCAGTGCTAGTGGTGATGCCACGGAGTGGTTTCGAGGGGCTAAACTGACCAGTGTGTCCAATGGCTCATCCGTACGCCAATTCGAGGATCCCCCATGCCTGCGCACAGTCCTTTTCGTGGGAAGTTACTGTGGGAGTTGGCAGCACAGGGAGTTGGAATGACGCGGTCCTGTTCGCGTAGTGGCGGCGTGTTTGCACAGCGTCGGGGATGGTCGTATAGTACTCGGGATGGCCTGCCATGCTTCCACCGTCCTTCCTCCTTATCCTGTTACCCGCTCGAGGGTCTCTCCTGCCCGATCGAGGGCTTCGGGTCATAGGAGTTGGTAGCACAGGAGCTTGGAGTGACGTGCTCTGTTCGCACAGTGCCAACATGTCCGCAGAGAGCCTCGGTTGGCAGCATAGTGACGGGAGTTGGCAGATGCGACGGGGATCGTGCCTGTTAGAGCGGCATGGCAAGAGATTTGCCTTTTGACTTTGGATGCACGGTGGCGATAAGCGGCATTAATTGTTTGTCGGGGTAGACGTCTTGACCGAGGCAGAGCTTTTCCCATTTCGTGGGTTGCTCGAGGCTTGACCCTCAAGCCTCGACCGAGACGAAGTTTTGCGATTCGCTTGAGGGATCGCTTCCCTCGAGCGAAGCAGAGAATGGGGCGCACGTCGAGGCCCCCAGCGAGGTGCCTCGACTGGGCCATTGACTCTTGTTGGGCCGTGGGCCTTATTTGCTTTCCGCTTTCCTGATATGTGCGTGAGTTGGGTAATAGTTAGTGTTTTAACAAGGGTGATTATCCCATAGGTTTGGGTACCCCTAATGATCGCCCCCAATAGTAGCCCCCGAGCCTTTGTTGGAGTAGGTTTAATCCGGCAAAGGCTTTTGTCGTGGGTGCTTCCGATCAGGGTTTCCTTGAAGAGTTCCGCTGGGTGCGCGCTAGCGCACCCGCGGGTGTAGCCCCCGAGGCCTTGGAGGAGTGGATATACTCCTGCAAGGGCTGTGAGCGTTTCTCGCCCTCGTGAGTTATAGCATATTTCGTCTCCAAGGAATTCGATCATGTGGCGCGAGGAGCCCCTGAGCCCTGGCCCTAGCAAGGTCGATCAGGGGTGATCCTCGACTTCAAGTTACGACCCTTGTAGCCCCGTTCGTGGGGAGGAGGGGTGATGCAATCCATGCTTCCCTCGAGCGGGCTGCGAGCCATGGATGCTTCTATGAGCTGTTAGCGGGTGATTCAAATGGATGTCCGTGCCTCGTTCGATAGAGGTTGGCTCGTGGTCCGGAGACATGTCACATAAGAGCACTTGTGGAGGTTTGCTAGGTAGGGCTCGACCCCATTCGATAGGGGTCGAGGGCTCGTTGCTCTCCGATCCCTCGACTAGCTGCCTCCATATGTCCTTGAATACAACATGGGGGTGCCCTCGTACTCCGCGTTCGAGGAAAGGCTCGATTACACGCGCCCCCGGTTGTCCCTGACTCTGTTGATCTAGGGTGCTTATCGAACCCTTGACGGGCCAGGGCTTCGAACCCCTGATCAGTAGGGCCTCGAAGAGAGGTGGCTTACCTTAGAAGCTTTCCTGCGAGCCTCGATTGTTTATTTAGGGAATCGTGGCCGACGTGGCGCGGGGCATGCGGAGCGGGCGCACCTTTTTAGGCGGAGCGGCAGAGGCGGGGGCAGTTACGACGGGACGTGGCGTCTGTGGCGCCTGTGATTTCACGGTGGTGGTCATCCCAATTGGTGGGGTCAGGCTGTCAGTGACAGCGGCACCAACCGCATTGAATGCGGATTCCACGCGGCTGTGATGCCGGTTGTGCTTCGTATCAGGCTATAAAAAGAAGAGGCAGGGGAAAGGTTTTGCTCACCAAGCCCTTGCCATCAGATTGCATCTACTATCTCCAAGCGTCGCCGCCCTATTCATCGCCCTTCTTGCACAAGCTCCGTTCCTCGCGTCCGCCACCAGCATTCACCATGGTGACCATCACCGACCCTGCGCCCTGGAGTCCGTCCATCGCCACCGACGACTACCTCGTTGGACTGGTGGAGGCTGGGGTTCTGCCGGCGAACAGCGACCCGGCAGAGCCCATGTGGATTGCGCCGCCGTCGTCCCACCATGATCCTGCTCCGCCGGAGGGCTTCGTCGTCAGCCTGGCGAGGCTGCACGAGTGGGGGTTCGGGATCCCCCCTTCGCCATTCTTCCGCGGGTTGTGCCTCCACTATGGTGTGGAGTTCCACAACTTCGCCCCCAACACCATCTCGCAAGCGGCGGTCTTCGTTGCCGTTTGCGAGGGGTTCTTAGGCATCAAGGCCCTTTGGGACCTATGGATCCACCTCTTTCGGGGTGAGCTCCATACGGCCGCCGGTGAGTCTCGAGGGGTCCGCCGGGCGGTGCGCGCCGGGGGCCTTACTCTCCAAGTTTGGGGACAGCGCAGCGGGCTCTACATCTCGGCCACCATGACGTCCAACAACGCCGACTAGGACAAGGGGTGGTTTTACCTGCGCAACATCGACAACAAGCTCCCGGCGTACACCGCCAAGGTGCCACGGGAGCGGCCGGAGGCCTAGAGCTACGGGGTCTCCCCCGCCGACCGCCAGGAGCGGTTGAAGGTCTTCACTGACGCCTTCGCCGCGCTGTCGCGGGCGGGGCTGACCGCGGCGGGCGTTATTGCCAACTTCAATCAGCGGCATGTCCTGCCGCTGATGGAGAGGGCATTACGCCTCGACTAGCTGAAGGCAGAAGAGCTCTAGGTGGGCTCGAAGATGAAGGAAGGGAGCCTCCTCGTCGAGCATTGCATCCACCAGGCGCGGCGAGCGGTGGAAGTGTCGAAGCTCGACTGCAAGGAGGCGACCCTATGGGCCGTCAAGATGCGCCCCGATGCGGGGCACCTAAAATTTGGAAGTTTTGGTTTGATTTAGATTCAATTTAGTTTTTTTACCCTCGAGGGTTATCCATTGCTAATCTGCAATTTTTTCTCAGGGATTATCCCACAAGGGGTACTGCTCCACCCCCATCTTCCCGAAGTCCGCGAGGCGAATCGCGAAAGCGTAGAAGCACGCGGCGAAGAAGAAGAAGGAGCAAGCGCACCGGCGCAAGGCGGCGCATGAGAGAGAGAACCGCCGGCGGGAGAGGGAGGGCCTCTCCCTCCTCTCGACTCCGGAGAGTAACCCGGAGGAATCCACCTTCGACGACCTCGAGGAGATCCCGCCACCTGCACCGGCGCAAGTGGCCATGCCCCCGAGGGGGCAGAGCCAGGTGACCCTAGCGTCGTCGTGGGGAAGGGGGGCCCTGAGCAGCTCAGCGCCCTCGACGGCGCGAGCCAGCCCCCCAAGTGCCGCGGCGGTCACCCCCACCCCTCGTTCGGGGAATTTCGGGGTGGTTCAAGTTCGAGGCCTGCCCGCGCCTGGGGCGGGCACGGGGGCCGCCGCCCCGGCATCCACGAGGGCGCGAAGTCCTGCCACGGCAGGCACGAGTCCTGCGGGCGGGGCCCCACTGTCGAGGGGCCAAGGGGGTTCGGGGGCTGCACAGCCCCCGAGTGACAAGAAGCGCAAGATGAGAGGCGTCGTCCGGGTTCAGTAAGTTTTGTCTTTTTCTCTGGTTGTGGATTTGGTAGGCTTAGACTAAATGTTTAATTTTATCTTGTGCCAGCCGCCCCGGGATGCTGACATCGCCGCCGCTTACGCCCACCAAGGCGCTGAAGGCGTCAGCGCGCTCCCCGCTGCATTCAGCGGCGGTGACCCTGTCGGGAGTGCCCCGGTCGATGGAGATCGTCGCTCGGTACCAAGCAGGCCCTGGCGCAAGGGGTCGCCCGGGCAAAGGTGTAGGCGGCGGCAGGAGAGCCCCAGCCGCAGCGGGCAAGGACCGTGCCGAGGAGGCGACCCTGGCCCCCAACCCGGAGGAAGCGGCCCCCGTCGTCGAGGGGGTGAGCGAGACCCCCATGCCGACCGATGGCGTGGTGGGGCAAGAGGGTGCGGGCCGCACTGGGGATGTGGCTCAGACTGCGGCCGAGGGCGGCCTTACGGAGGAGGAGGAAGAAGCGCCAGGGGCGGAGACCGCGATGGTGGCCTTCCCGACCACCCTCGAGGGCGGCCGCGAGGCGGAGGAGGAGCCGGTGCCGAGTTTCCTAGAAGGATCCTAGAGTCCCTGGGATGAGAGGACAGTGGAGCCTCTACCCCCCATCTCGTCCTTCGAGGCCTGGCGAATCAAGGGCTCGGTCGATGCGGCGTCCCACCTGGCCTGGCGGGGACCGTTGAGGCCGAGCGGCTCCTTTAGGAGGAGCAGCAGGGTCTGGGGACCGCAATCCAGCAAGCCCTCAACCAGGTCCTCGACCTCCACCTGGGCAGAGGCCTCGACGTTCACCTAGTACGTGTACTGATCGTGTATATCATTGCGTTTATTGTATTTCCCCTTTTCTCTTATTCTTATTCGTTGATGCGCTAAATGGTAGAGCTTGAGGGAGATGGCCAGCCGGAGGGTCGCCGAACTCGCTGACGTGCACACCGAGTTGCACCAGCTGAAGGAGGCCTTGGCCTGCGCCGAGCGGGAGCGCGACCGCGAGAGGGCTCTGGCCGTGGAGACGGCTGATGAGGCCCTCCGGCAGGGGATGAGCTCCACCGGCAGACCGAGGCGCTGGCGGCGCTCGAGGGCGAGCTTCAGCAGGAGCGCGGCGCCCTTGCCGATGCCCGGAGGCAGTTGTAGCAGCGGGACACGGCCCTCGCAGAGGCTGAAGCCCAGCTCAAGACCCAGGGTGAGGCCGTCGACCTGCTCACCATGACGGTGGTGGAGGGAGACGTGGTCATCACCGAGCTGTGGGCCTCTGTTGAGGCCCAGCAAGACGAGATGGATACGCTCCGGCAGGAGGCTGATGCCGCGCGGGAAGAGCTGGCGCAGAAGGAGAAGCTGACGGAGGGTAAGTTTATTACCAACTTATCCTTGATTAAAAATTAGTTTTTGAAACTTATCTGATTTTGCTTTCGGGTTTTCAGAGCTGCGGAAGGTGGCGGAGGAGACTTCCTCGCAGGCGGAGTCTCTCCAGGTGGCCTATTCGAAGGCCCAGGAGGACCTCGAGGCACTACAGGACGTAGCCCTCGTTGTCTGCAAGGAGGTCGAGGGGCAGGAAGCCCCCGAGTCCTAGTCGGGCAGTTTAGTGGCCAGCCGCCTAAGATCCTTGGACGGATGCGTCACTGAGCGTCTGAAGAGGGCCCTCCGGCTTGGCGTTCAGAAGACCCTCGGGGTGATCTCGACACACTTTGTCATGGACCTCGAGGCAGTAAGCGTCGAGTACGTGGTGGCGGACGACCTTGACGACGAAGCTGCGCTAGCTGTCATGGAAAACGCCGATGCCGCCGCCGAGGGCCCTGCCGACAACCTGTCGCATATCTTCGAGGGCGACCTCCTCCCCGACGCCGAAGATGAAGAAGCTGCCGCACCCGAAGCCCCCGCTCCCTGAGTAGCTAGGGAAATTTTTGTAATAATTAGATTTTTGTTTTGGGGTGATATGCCTATCAAACAATTTAATGTTTTAAGTAAGCATGTGAGTTATTGAATGTCGTTTTCTTTATCATGTTTTCTCGCTGAATTTGCAAAGGGCTCGATGAGGAAGATTTCGTTCATAGATTAACTTTAGCGTAGGGTGGCGAGGGGGATGTCGTATCCTTTCGAAGGCGTAGCCGGTCCCTCGACTCGACCGGCCCTTGGCCTTAGTAGCTCTATGCCTCGAATTGGCTTTTCGCATTTATTGGAGACAAACATGATAAAAGAATTTTGAAAGAAAAAACCTTAAAATTGGGACAATTTTAGGAGGGGGTGCCCCTCGAATTAGCCCCCGAGTGTGACTTGGCTTTTTCGAGGGTAAGCCGAGTCTCACTCATTTAAGATCTTTCTTTATTCATTAATTGATATAAGTACAAACGTACATGAATGCTTGGAAACTTAAGGGTAGAAGCGACGTAGTTGTTGAATGTTCCAACCGTTGGCGAAAACTTCGTCCTTCTCGTTCGCGAGCTTGTATGTGCCTGGTTTTGAGGACCTCGGCGACGATGTAGGGCCCTTCCCATGGTGGCGTGAGCTTGTGGCATCCTCGATTATCTTGTCGAAACCTTAGGACCAGGTCCCCCTTATTGAGGTCTCGACGTCGAACCTTCTATGCTTGATATCTTCAGAGGGACTGTTGGTACTGTGCTGAATGTAGGAGCGCCACGTCTCGAGCCTCGTCCACTTGATCGAGTGAGTCTTCATGAGCTTGCTTGTTCTGTTCTTCTTGGTAGGTTCTAAGCCTTGGGGACCCATATTCCAAGTCTGTGGGGAGGATAGCCTCGGCACCATAGACGAGGAAAAATGGGGTGAAGCCCGTGGCTCTGCTCGAGGTTGTTCTGAGGCTCCAGATTACCGAGGGTAATTCCGATGCCCATTTTCCACCAAATCTGTTCAATTTGTTGAATATTCTTGGCTTGAGGCCTTGTAAAATCATGTCGTTGGCATGTTCTACTTGGCCATTCGTCTGTGGATGTGCCACGGCCGACCAATCCACGCGGATATGGTGGTCGTCACAGAATTCTAAGAATTTCTTGCATGTAAACTAGGTGCCATTATCAGTAATTATGGAATTGGGGACCCCGAACCTATGAATTATATCCGTGAAGAACTGCACGGCCTATTCAGATCTGATGCTGCTGATGGGTCGAGCCTCGATCCATTTTGAGAACTTGTCGATGGCCACCAACAGATGTGTGAAGCCTCCGGGCGCTGCTCGCATTGGCCCGACGAGGTCGAGCCCCCACACAGCGAATGACCACGTGATAGGGACGATTTGCAAGACGTGGACCGGGAGATGAGATTTGCGTGCGTAGAATTGACACCCTTCACAGGTGTGCATGATTTCGTTGGCATTAGCGACAGCCGTGGGCCAATAGAAGCCCTGGCGAAATGCATTGCCCACGAGGGTACGGGGCGCCGCGTGGTGGCCGCATATGCTGGCGTGGATGTCTCGAATGAGCTCCCTTCCCTCAGGAATGGAATGCATCGCTGCAATTGCACACAACAACACACATCAACACTTCCGAGGTGTGACTGCATAGGGACGCTACGAGGCTTTTCACAAGACACCCTAACAAGACAGTAGCCGCTAAGGTACAACAAGGTGGTGAGACTCTAGGCACCGAGATTGACTGACCCTCAGGGCGCAACGTGAGGGGGTCAATGGCGTCCGAATCGCGGGCAACACATGCCAACAACAAAAACAAAGAGCGCAATGTGCGGAGTTCTCATACCACAGGGACTCCCAACATGGGACTGTGCGTAACGAGACATAGCCAATGTGGCTACCGTCCTTGGTGGAATCAAGTAACATCTCGCACCTTGCTTCCCATAACGCCGTCGGCCACTCCGGTAACCACTAGCAAGCTAGAGACATACAAGCTACTTAACCAAGACTAGAGCCATAATAGTTATAGTGGTGGCGACAGGCTCCTGGGTTGCTGCTTTAAGAACCGGACCTTATGGAGGGACACTAGAAACAAAGCACATTCTCTAGTTCCCTAAACCAAGTTGCTAAAAAGCAAGTTTTATCATTAACGTTAAAGTGAACCATTAAGTCAAGATTAACAATTAAATATTGGTGATAGTAGCTGCGCATAGCAAAGATTCTACCCATATGCAAAGACTCAAGGTAAACAATGATAGGATAGTCAAAACTAGGCACGACCGTAATGGTACATCAATTTAGACACATGCAAGTATGAAATAATTTAATACAAAGTGGGTAGGTAGCAAGGATTGTCCGTGCTATAACTTGCCTTCCTCAAAAGGCGGTTGCTGCTGCTGCTATGAGTCCTGTCCCTGGAAGTCCTCCTCATACTCGAAGTCCAACGCGAAAGGCTCACCGACTGGACACGAATCACCACACAAACATCCACGCAAGCCAATACATGCAAATAAATAATATTCTATTAGAACAGTACAGCAAACAGTAGAAACAACACAAATAAAGGTTTTAGAAGTATTCTACGCTTCACTACGAACACATGAGCGCGAAAATCACACTAATCGGAGCTAAAATGGAAAAGATATGGCCAATCTAAGTTCTAGGGACCTGCTAGTAAGTATTTAAAAGTTGCAGGGGCTTAACTGAGAAAAACCAGGGACCTAAACATAATTAAACATAAAACTGCGGTGGGTTCTATTATTTAAAAGTGCAGGGGGTTTTTGAAAAGAAACAGGAACTCGTTGTAATTATTTTTGAACTGAACAGGACGGTGGGTTGATTTCAAAATTTGTAGGGGCTTTTTTAGGAAACAACCAAAGCTGACCGGTAAGCGCCGAGTTTGACTCGAGGCTCGGGCACACGGGAGCCATTGGATCGGGATCAAATGGTCCAGATCAGACCGAGGTGGGGGAAAAGGCCGGCGGCGCTCGGACACGTACGGCGGCGCGGCTCGGGCGACGGCGAAAGCTCACCGGACTTGAGGCAATCCGGCGCTAGGGGGCTCGGTTTCCTACGTGGTTTGGCCCTACAGACTCGTGGCGAAGCGATGAGCCCATCTGGCTGGCTCTCAGTGACAGATGAGCACCAACGAGGACGGCCGGCGGTTAACAGCGGGGGTAGAGCTTCGGCGAAGCGGTGCGCATGCTACGGGGAAAGGGAGTGAGCAAGGATTGGCTCGGGGCGGAGCTTACCACCACGCAAAGCCTCCCCGGTGGTTCAAGACGAGCTTGGGGCGGCGGTGAGGCGGATCGTCGTCACGACGGCGCTCAGATTGGAGAGAAGGCGGCGGCGCTGCATGGATGGAGTTGTTGGGGGCTCGAGCGGGGGCTGGTGAGGTTCTAGGGGCGTGAGGGCCGGCTTTTATAGCAGCGTAGGGGGTCCTGGGCGTGCGGGCCATGGAGATCGACGACGGCTGGCGGCGAATCGGGAACTTCCAAGTGGGGGAGGGGGCTTCCCTTGCGGGGGTGCGCTAGTAATGGAAGGAGAGCGCGGGAAAGGGGCAAGGGTGCTCGGTAGGGCCCACAGGGCGTAGAGTGGTGCTAGGGAAGGCCAGCCGAGGTGGCGTGATTCGCACCGGGGAGAAGCTCGGCGCGGGCGAGAGGAAGGGGAAGGTGCCGACAGCTGGGGCCCGCTGGTTAGTGAGAGGAAGGGGGAAGGAGGCGCTGCGGCGTGTTGGGCCGGCTCTGCTCGAGCGGCCCAGGAGCGGGCAGCGGGGTGCGCTGCGGGCTGGGCTGTCTTGCGGAGCGGGCCGAGGCTGGTGGTGGTGGGCCGACTCAAGAGAGAGGGAGAGAGGAGGGAGGGAAGGCAGGCCGAGGGTAAAGTTTAGGGAGCAAAGATGAACTCTGGTTAAAACAACTTTTCTAAGGATTAAACAAATGCAAATTAAATTTGAATGTAAACAGAATTTAAATTCCAATTTAACTTGCAATCAAACAAAACCCAATACAGCAGCATGAATGCAACAAAAATGTTTCTACTCCTTATATTTAATTTTAATATTCATAAATAATTTATTTAACCTATATTAATCACGAACAATTTAATAAAAAGAAAATAAATTACTAAAATTTTAAATAGGGTTATTTTAGGGTGTTACAAACCTACCCCCCTTAAGATGAATCTCGTCCTCGAGATTCGAATGTGGATGCGAAGAGCTGCGGGTACTTGGCCTTGAGATCTTCTTCCGTTTCCCAAGTCGTCTCATCCTCTGAGGGTCGGTTCCACTGCACCTTGCACATCCGGATAACCTTGTTTCTTGTCACCCTCTCTGACTCCTCCAAAATCTTGACTGGATACTCATCATAGGTGAGATCTTCCTGCACATTCAGCTTATCTATTGGGATATGCTCCTCAGGTACCCGCAAACATTTCTTCAGCTGAGATACGTGGAACACGTTGTGCACTCCGGCCAGTTTCTCAGGTAGCTCTAGCCGATATGCCACTTCGCCCATTCGTTCCAATATCTTGAAGGGTTCGATGTAACAAGGTGATAGCTTGCCCTTGACATTAAACCTCTTCACGCCCCTCATCGGTGACACTTTGAGATACACAAAGCCATCGACTTCGAAGGTGAGATCCCTCCGTCTAACATCAGCATAGCTCTTCTGCCTGGATTGTGCCACCTTCAAGTTCTGCCTGATCACTTACACTTGACGCTCTGCGTCTTTGAGTATCAGGCCCAAAGACTTGACTCTCTCCAGTCTAATTCCAGAACAGTGGTGTTATGCACTTTCTGCCATACACAGCCTCGAATGGTGCCATCTGCAGACTCTTCTGGTAGCTGTTGTTGTACGAGAATTCCGCATAGGGTGAACTCTTGTCCTAGCTAACACCATACTGCAGAGCACATGCCCTCAACATGTCCTCCAAAATCTGATTGGTCCGCTCTGTCTGTCCATCTGTCTAGGGATGGTAAGCTGAACTAAACTGCAACTTAGTGTCCATAGACTCATGCAGCTTCTGCCAGAAGTGTGATGTGAACTGAGTACCACGATCAACCACTATCCGCTTTGGCACTCCATGCAAACACACAATCCTCTCCATATACAGCTCTGCCAGTCTGGCCCCGGTGTAAGTGGTCTTCATTGGAAGAAAATGTGCTACTTTGGTCAAGTGGTCCACGATTACCCAAATGGAGTCAAACCTCTCTGAGTGCAAGGTAGACCGGTGATAAAGTCCATTCCGACTTCCTTCCACTTCCATTCAGGTATCTTCAAGGGCTGGAGTAATCCGACTGGCCTCTGATGTTCAGCATTGATCCTCTGACATGTGTCACATAGGGCCACATATGTTGCCACATCACGCTTCAGTCCGTACCACCAGAATCTCTCCTTGATGTCTTGATACATCTTCGTACTTCCCAGGTGGATCGAGTATGCCGAATCCTGCGCTTCTCTTAGGATCGTGTCCTTGATCTGCGCCAAGTCGGGTACACATATCCTCTTTTCGTGCCACAAGGTTCCCTGTTCATCCACTCGAAAACTAGGGGCCTTTCCTAAGGCAACATGCTCCACAATCTACTTGATCTTTTCATCCTCAAGCTGTCCCTTCCGGATTTCCTGTTCCAGAGTCGGTTCTACTACCATCTCTGTGATGGTAACCACGAATCCCAAGCTCATCCTCTCAAACTCCAGACTAAGCTCTTCCGACAGACAATGTCTGGTGATCTTGTTCACATAGCTCCTTCTACTCAGAGCATCTGCCACCAAGTTAGCCTTCCCTGGGTGGTAGTGAATCTCCAGATTATAGTCCTTGATCAACTCCAACCGTTGACGCTGCCTCATATTCAGATCTGACTGAGTGAAGACGTACCTGAGGCTCTTGTGATCGGTGTAGATGTCACACTTGTGTCCAATCAAGTAGTGTCTCCAAATCTTCAGAGCATATACTATAGCTGCCAACTCCGAGTCGTGCGTTGGGTAGTTCTGCTCATGCATCCTCAACTGTCTTGATGCATATGCCATGACTCTCCCATCCTGCATGAGTACACACCCCAGTCCTAGACGGGATGCATCGCAGTAGATGGAGAAGCTCTTGTCTATGTCGGGCAAAATTAGCACGGGTGATGTTGTCAGCCTCTTCTTCAACTGTTCGGAGCTGGTTTGGCACTCCTCTGTCCAGACAAACTTGGCATTTTTCTCCAATAACGCCATCAGGGGTTTAGCAATCTTGGAGAATCCCTCGATGAATCGTCGATAATATCCGGCCATCCCAAGGAAAGTCCTGATCTCGCTGACATCTCGAGGCGTGTTACCGCTCAACACATCGTTAACCTTCTTCGGGTCGACTGCCACTCCGACATTGGACAACACGTGTCCCAAGAATGCCACTTCCTTCAACTAGAACTCACACTTGCTCAACTTGACATATAGCTGATGTTCCCGGAGTCTCTGCATCACCAATCTCAGATGATCTCCATGTTCCTCTTCATTCTTGGAGAAGACCAAAATGTCATCAATGAACACCACCACGGACTTGTCGAGGTAGTCCATGAACATAATATTCATTAGGTACATGAAGTATGCAGGAGCATTGGTCAGTCCAAAGGACATAACCGTGAACTCGTACAACCTGTACCAAGTGGTGAAAGCCGTCTTGGGTATGTCCGATGACCGGATTCTCATCTAATGATAGCCCGATCGAAGATCTATCTTGGAGAACACACAAGCTCCCTTCAGCTGATCAAACAGATCATCAATCCTTGGTAGTGGAAACTTGTTCTTCACGGTCACTTCGTTGAGGGCTCGATAGTCCACACACAACCTTTGTGTCCCATCTTTCGTGTCCACGAATAACACTGGTGCTCCCCATGGTGAAGCACTATGATGAATATACCCCTTGGCTAGCAATGAGCTTAATTCCTCCTTAAGTTTTTCCAGCTCCTTTACTCCCATTCTATATAGCTTTTTAGCTATAGGTGCAGTCCCAGGTTTAAGTTCAATAATGAATTCAACTTCGCGTTCCGGAGGCATACCTGACAATTCATCTGGGAACACATCCGAGAACTCGCTCACCACTCTGATGTCTTCAAGAGCTGCACCATCAGCTTGATTGACTTGATTATGCTCCAAGGGACTGGCTACCTGGTATTCCACCTTATCTCCGGACCCTGCCATCAGTTGTACGGTCCTCTTGGTGCACTAGATCACTGCGTCATATCTGGCTAACCAGCTCATTCCCAAAATGAAGTCGAACCCAATAGATTCTAGGACTACCAGGTGTGTCTCGAAGTCTACCCCCCTTATGGTGACGGTAATACGGGGGCAGCATAAAGTCGCTCGTTGTTCCCCTCCTGGTGAGCTAACTAGCATAGCATTATTCATGGGCAGCCGGGCTACTAAGTTCTTTTTTACAAATGCAGCAGATATGAAAGCATGCGAAGCTCCAGAATCGAACAAAATAGTCGTAGGGGTGGAGTTGACAGGGAACGTACCCACGACCACGTCAGTAGCTCCCTCCATAGTCTCTGCACCCGTGTGGTTGAGCTTGCCTCTAGCAGGGTTCTGCGGAGCACAGTTTGCCCAGCTCTCTGATTGTTGTTCTAACCAGCGGCGTTCTGGGCTCTTCGGGGACAGGCGTTGGCATAGTGCCCTGGCTCACCACAATGGAAGCACTTCTGTGCCCCTAGTGCATTGTCGGCTGGGCTGGGGCGCTGAACTGGCTGCACCTGGTTGCGCTGAACTGGGGCATCCTGTAGCTGGTTGTGGAAACGCTGCTGCTGTGGCGCATGGGGGTCCTGGGCGAACTGGGCTGACTCTAGAAGCACTGCTGGTTCCCCATCTGCTAACTTCCTATTGGCGGTCGTTACAGACTGATTTCTGACCTCCAACCGAGTATAAAACAAACACAATGGAATCACACACCATAGATATAGGGATTATTTCTGATCATTTCCACAAGTTTTGGTGTTTATTCAATTCCAGGAGGCTTATGACTAAAGTTGAGGTAAAAAGCACATGGAATGACGAGTTTGGCCGAATCCCGAGATTCGACCGAACTCCATCCTTGAACCCGGGCTTGGATGGACTGCCACGGCTGCCGCCAACATGAACCCAGTGGACCAGAAGATGGGAGAGGCCCGAGTCCAACCCGACCGAAGCCCACCTGTCCACCAGAAGGCCTCCAACTCAATCCAGACCAACGTGCCGACCTCCAAACCGCCTCAAGAGCTGGACCAACACGTGATGGAGGCAAGGGCGGTGCAGCAGTGGGCCAGGCCCGATTCGCCCGAATCATTGGATTCGGCCGAATCCAAGAACCGCCTCAAAACCGACCCTGAGCAAGGATCCAGGCCGTAGGACTCAAGGTCGGTGCACGTGGCAGTTCGGCCAAACTCCCTGGTTCGCTCGAACCAGGAAATTTGCCCGAATCAGCCGGGCACCGACCTAAGGTGCCTTGGCTGCCACTCTGCCTCCCACCGTCCTTCTGCACTATAAATAGAGGTGTCCCATGCCCGGTTTCACACACAACAGAAGAGAGAAGCTCCTTAGCGAAGCTCTGCCACTTTCATGCTTAGAAGATAGGGAGAGAGGAGAGGTGAGTGTCCGGAGAGGAGCCGGAGTGTCGGCCCCTCTTCCAGCTGTACCTCTACGGATGCGGCTCTGCTTCGTGTAACATTCGGGTCGTGTCTGGTAACTCTTGTATCTCTTCCTGATTAATTGAGCAGTCAGTTCTACTTTTATTTACTTGCTGGTTCTTCATTCAATGCTTAGTTGATTGGTATAATTGTATACTGGTTGCTTGGCTTGGGTGCTTGTCTTTCTATAGGAGATAAATATTAACCGACTAGTGTAGGCGTGGTGCCTATACTTGAGGTTAACTTAGTTTGTCCCCGAGTCTACGGTGGTGGTAGCCGTTAGGTGGTGACAGCCCTATACGGCCTACGTAGTCCATCACGTTCGTCTCGGCCTGCAGGATCCCAGAGTGTAGGATTGTGACACCCCTTCTGCGTGTCATAGGTTCTATTGTCCCGAAGCAAGTATCTATCTGTACCCTCTGATCTACTCAGTTAATCAGTAGAGTGCCTCTATCAGACTCGTACCCTCTCTACCCTCTCATCGCTTCTCTTTCCTCTTTGTTGTTGTCATCCACTTCATCCATCCCATTCCATAACCGTTGGACAACTTAGTTTAGAATTAGTTCACTTCTCGTTCCCCGTGGAAATCGATACCTTGGAATACTCCCGGGTGAAAGCTACATCGGTATCCGTCCGTTTGCGGATTTATCTGTAGGCCGTAAGGAGTGCCAACAAGCTTTCTGGCGCTGTTGCCGGGGAACGGTAGCTGTTCTGATTCCGAACCCAAGTTTTCCATGTATCCCCATTATCCACCATCCACCACATGGATTCCACTCTTACCTTACGTCAACACTCGGCTCCAAAGGGCGATTGTTTGGAGCCACCAACATCATCACATCCCATCCACACACCCGGCTATGAGCTGCGCCCCGGCTTGATAGCCATGGTTTGAGAGCAAACGTTCTCAGGAACGAATGCTGAGAGTCCCTATGCGTATTTATGAGAGTTTGAGCAACTTTGCTCTTGCCTCACCATATCAGGCATGACACAAGAGACACTCAAATGGAAGTTATTCCCGTTTTCATTAACGGGAGGAGCAAAGAAGTGGTACTCTCTGTCTGTCAAAAATATGGAAGGAAGCTGGGAAATCCTTAGAGAGAAATTCTGCCTAAATTTCTTCCCAGCTTCCAAGGTAGCCAGCCTCCGAATCGAAGTTCTTACCTTTAAGCAATAAGAGGGAGAATCGTTAGGAGCCGCGTGGGCTCGTTTCAAGCAAATTTTGGCCTCAGGACAAGACCTAAGCCTGCCAGAACCAGTTGTTTTACAACATTTTAGCCTTGGCCTCTTTCCCGTAGCCACCTGTCACACCCGGATTTTCACAAAAACCCGAATGCGGCCATATGTGTGCCCAGGAAGTCATAGTACACATATAGCGAACAAATATGATAAACAGAGAACATATGCTGAAATAAATTCTTCATTAAATAAAGAGTTTACATCAGAGTGCTTCATAAATGAACTAAACAATAACACCGGAAGACTAATAAACTCTCAACTAATGGAGCCGCAATCCATAGGGACTCTGACTGGGAGACCACAGCTTAGTAGTACGGTAAATCTTCGGGAAACTCAGCAGTAGACTCATGCCCAACCCAATCTGTTTACCCGTCTGGGATTTTGTTGAATAAAATGACAAGTATAAGTAAACAATTACTTAGCAAGTATAGCACACGTATGAAGGCTCAAAATAGGCTAGACACGGCTCAACTGCATTAGCAGTTTTAGATGGTTCATTTTAACATTAACCAAATTACTACAAGTGAATGGAACCCAGTTGTAACCCAATTAATAATTTGTAAGTGACAATAAACATAAATAAACATCATCTTCTAATCAAAAAGGATCCAGGCCGCTCGTGACCCTGAGCAAGGCTATCATGATAGATTTTACACTCTGCAAAGGTTTCGCCCTTTACCCACCAATCGTGTAAAAGCTCAAAAGAATTTCAAACCCAACCACGCGGAGGTGGATCAGACCTCACAAATCACACTTCCGAGGTGTGACCGCATAGGGACGCTACGTGGCTTTTCACAAGACACCCTAACAAGACAGTGGCCGCTATGGTATAACAAAGGTAGTATGGCCCATGGCACCGAGATCGACTTACGCCTACGGAGTCACACCATAAGGGGGTCGATGGCATCCAAAGCGCAGGCATCACACCCAACAATGCGCAACATGTGGAGTTCCCCATCGCAGGGACTCCCAGCACGGGACAATGCCTCACGGGGGCATAGCCGACGGATCACCCGTCGTCGGTGGATCAAACCATACACTCACGAGTGGTTCTCATAGCGCTGTCGGCCACTCCGGTAACCACTAATAAGCTAGAGATGTACAAGCTACTTGACCAAGACCAGAGCCATAATAGTTCTAGTGGTGGCGACAGGCTCCTGGGTTGCCGCTTTAAGATTCGGACCTTATGGAGAGACACTAGAACAAAGCACGAAGCACTTGCTCTAGCTCCCTAAACCAAGTTGCTAAAAAGCAAATTTTATCATTAATTTTGAAGTGATCCATTAAGTCAAAGTTAACAGTTAAATAATGGTGATAGTAGCCGCGCATAGCAAAGATCTACCCATATTCATAAACCCAAGGTAAACAAGGATAGGATATTCAAAACTAGGTACAACCTTAATGGTACATCAAATTTAGACTCATGCATGTATGAAATAATTTAATACAAGCGAGTATGTAGCAAGGATTGTCTGTGCTATAACTTACCTTCCTCAAAAGGCTACTGCTACTGCTGCGAGTCCTGCTCCGGAAAGTCCTCGTACTCGGAGTCCAAAGCGAAAGGCTCACCGACTGGACACGAATCACCACGCAAACCAGCACGCAAACCAATACATGCAAACAAATAATATTCTATTAGAACAGTACACCAAACAATAGAAACTGTACAAATAAAGGTTCTAGTAATAATCTATGCTTCACTACGAACACATGAGCGCAAGAATCGCTGAAAACGGAGCAACGGTTGAAAAGGTACCGCTATCGGAAGATTTGGATAAAGAAAACAAATGACTATATGCTTGACAAATTTTAATAAATTGTATAAAGGATAATTCAGTGGAGTATTTTATGTTGGAATTAATCCAATTCAATATTTGATTATGAAACTAGGGGTGAACCTCTAATTTGCTTTGAATTAGAAAGTTGAAATAATTTATTAGGTTAGTTAACATTAGGTTACCAAAACCGAGATATAACCTAATTATCTTTTATTTATAGAATTAATTGAATAGATATTAGTTAAATTAATATTATCATGAAAACCAGGTAGGAACCTTAATTAGATTTTAATTAGGAAAAGATATTTAGATAACCTTTAGTCGAAATTAATGTGAAATAAAATTTCAGAAACACATGATGTAGTAGATATGAGTACTAACGCATAGATGAAGTTGATACGAAGCAAACGCGACGAGAACGGGTCGAAACGGAGTTAAAACGTGAAAACTAGAGCTTAAACAAGATTGTAGGGACCTAATTGTAATTATCCATAGATTCCAGGGGGTAGCTTGGAAGTCTGCAGTGACTCAGTGAGCAGTGGCTGGGAATAGGGAAATCCTCGGGGTTAGATCTGTAAAAAGGGCTCGGGCTGGGTTTATGTGTAGGAAGGGAATTCTTCCAGGGGGTTTTCCATGAAATCGCCAAGACACAAGAATGGAATCTAATATTTACCGGGTTCTACAGGGGCCAAAATGAATAATTGCCATCTCCTCCGGCAGCACAGGCAGGGGAGCTCGCTGGCGTTCGAGACTGTCGGGCTCGCCGGCGTTCCTTCGGCCTAGGGCCCCGGCGAAGTAGCGCAAAAGGGAGAGGGGAGTGCGGGGACCCCGGGGGAGGTGCTCACTGACGGCGTGGGCGGCCGGACTTGTGCCCTCGACGGAGACAGGGGCCGGCAATGAAGCTTCACGGGGGCAGAGGCATTCCGGTGGACCTCCGACGAAGTGGACGAGCTGGGAAGCTTCGTCCCAGCAAGAGGGTGCTCGGGGTGGCCTTGGATTGGCCCGGCGACGAGCGGAAGTGGCGGGGTGGTGGCAATGGCGGCGGCGGCTCTCGGCGGCGGCGCTGTGGGATGGTGGGGCGGCCTCCTTAAAGGGAGTCGGGGGAGGCACTACGGGACTCGGGGAGCGGGGTGGTGCAAATGCCCAGGCCGGGCACGCACACCAAGGAGGCGGCGATGTCTGCGGGGCGGAGCAGCGCGCGCTGCGTGGTGCTGTGTCGCGGCCGAGCGGGGGAAGGGCGGAGCGGGCCGGGGCAGCGCGCGGCTGGTCCGAGCGGGGGAAAGGCGGAGCGGGCCGGGGCAGCGCGCGGCTGGGCCGAGTGGGGGAAAGGCGGAGCGGGCCGGCTCGAGAAAAAGCGGAGGGGAGATGGGTTGAGTGGAGAAAGGGAGCTGGGCCAGACTGGGGAGGAAGTGGGGGAGTTAATTTGTGCTCGGGAAATAGTAGAGGGGGCGAAAGTGAACTCGGGCTCAAATTACTTTTCTAGGACTCCAAACAAGGTGATTCAAATTCGAATTTAAATAAATTTAAACTTTCATTTGAATCACAAGCAGTACAAAAATAAATGCAGCAACATGAATGCAACTAAGATATTTCTACAACTTAAATTTGATTTTAATATTCATAAATAATGTATTTAGCCTATATTAATTATGAACAAATTAAATAAAAGCCAATTAATTACTAAAAATTTTAAATAGGTAATTTTTGGGTGTTACAAACCTACCCACCTTAAGATGAATCTCGTCCTCGAGATTTGGATGTGGATGTGAAGAGCTGTGGGTACTGAGTCTTGAGATCTTCGTCCCGTTCCCAAGTGGCTTCATCCTCCGAGTGTCGGCTCCACTGTACCTTGCACATCCGGATGACTTTGTTCCTTGTCACCCTCTCAGACACCTCCAGAATCCTGACCGGATACTCCTCGTAAGTGAGGTCCTCTTGCACATTCAGCTCATCTATCGGGATCTGATCTTCAGGCACCCACAAACATTTCTTCAGCTGTGACACATGGAACACATCGTGCACTCTGGCCAATCTCTCGGGTAGTCCCAACTGATATGCCACTTCACCTTTCCTTTCAAGTATCTGGAAAGGTCCGATGTATCGAGGTGCTAGCTTGCCCTTGACATTGAACCTCTTCACACCCCTCATCGGAGACACCTTGAGGTACACAAAATCTCCAACCTCGAAACTGAGATCCCTCCGTCTAACATTAGCATAGCTCTTCTGCCTGGACTGTGCCACCTTCCAGTTCTATCTGATCACTTGCACTTGGCGTTCTGCATCTCTGAGTATCTCAGGCCCAAAGACTTGACTTTCTCCAGTCTGATTCCAGAATAGTGGTGTTCTACAGTTCCTGCCATACAAAGCCTCGAATGGTGCCATCTACAGACTCTTCTGATAGCTGTTGTTGTATGAGAATTCCGCATAGGGTAAACTCTTGTCCCAGCTAACACCATACTGCAGTGCATATGCCCTCAACATGTCCTCCAAGATTTGATTAGTCCGCTCTGTCTGTCCATCTGTCTGGGGGTGGTAAGCTGAACTGAACTGCAACTTAGTGTCCATTGACTCATGCAGCTTCTGCCAGAAGTGTGAAGTGAACTGAGTACCACGGTCAGACACTATCCGCTTAGGCACGACATGCAAGCACACAATCCTCTCCATGTATAGCTCTTCGAGTCTGGCTCCGGTGTAGGTGGTCTTCACTGGAAGAAAGTGTGCCACTTTGGTCAAGCGGTCCTCACTGTGTGCGGGGTAGACCAGTTATGAAGTCCATACCAACTTCTTCCCATTTCCATTCCGGTATCTTCAAGGGCTGGAGTAATCCGGCTGGCCTCTGATGTTCAGCCTTAACTCTCTGACAAGTGTCACAGAGTGCTACATGTGTCGCCACATCACGCTTCAATCCGTACCACCAGAATCTTTCCTTGATGTCTTGGTACATCTTGGTGCTTCCTGGGTGGATCGAATATTCCAAATCATGCGCTTCTCTTAGGATCGTGTCCTTGATCTACGCTATATCGGGCACACATATCCTTTTCCCGTGCCACAAGGTTCCTTGATCATCCACTCGGAAACCAGGGGCCTTGCCTAGAGCAACATGCTCCACAATTTCATTGATCTTCTCATCTTCGAGCTGACCCTTCTTGATCTCCTGTTTAAGAGTCGGTTCTACCGTCATCTCTATGATGCTAGTCACGAACCCCAGACTCATCTTCTCAAATTCCCGGCTGAGTTCTTCAAGCAGACAATGGCCGGTGATCTTGTTCACATAGCTTCTCCTGCTCAAAGCATCTGCCACCAAGTTAGCCTTCCCTGGGTGGTAGTGGATCTCCAGATCATAGTCCGTGATCAACTCTGATGAGGACATCACCGCCAACGATACAGCCACGCCATCTTCTCCTATCATTGCCGGTCCTATTACCCATGCTCGTGCTAGACAACTTAATCATCAGGTGAGTTCACTCCTGAGTTCATGTTCATCATATTTAGACTGTGGAGACCCGTGCACTCTTGTTTTGCTTAGGAATCATGGAGAGGATCGAGAACGAAAAGGATTCACGCGGGCTGGATTCGGACTGTAGAAAAACATCAACTTGTGATGGACACCACGGTCGCATATGGACTCGGATTGGGGCGTTCAAGTACTTCACGGAAAGCTTATCAAGTCTACTTTCCAAGGATCTGACTGCACATCTATATCTCTTTGGAGTCGTCCAGAATCGTCTATTTGCTCCGAGATGTTTTCTGCCCATGATGTTGCGCCATCTTATTTTGGCCCAATGGGCCGTGTATCATGTAGAGTCCATTATGGACACGTCCTAGGGTTCGAGCACGACCCCAGCACCCATGTGGTCGTCCTTCGTTGTTTTATACCCCATAGCCTCCGCCAAGAACACTGGGGTTTTGTTTAGATCAAGTTTAGCCATTGCTACTTGCTTGTAAGCGCGCGTGCTGGTCCAGCTGCCCGTCTTCGAGTTTTCAGAACCCCACTTCGTTTGTGATTGAGTTTGAGATTGAACACTTCATTCCCATCTAGTAATTTCAGTACTTGTTCGATACTTGTTCTTGCTTGTTCTTCGATTGCTTGCAGGACAGGACCGGGTGACGTGCTTCCACAAGATCACGGCATCCATAGGAGGTGGTGTATCGGTTGCTAAGGCGCAGTCTTTGGAAGGCTGTAGTCAGGCCGTCAACGTCGTCTCCTCCAATCGAGTTATCCCCCACGCCTCTCATCGAAAGATCGGGCATAAATCCTAGCAGGTTCCCATCAGTTGGTAATCAGAGCAAGGTTGTTCGGTGAGAGATTCCAATCCTTCCCCCTATTTTTTTCCTACAGTCCACAAAAGCCAAAAAAATTAGTAGATTAGTTTACCGTGATCCTATAAACCCTTTGAGCCTTGCTAGTACTGCTTAGTTAGGGCTTGTTGAGTTTTCGGTTGCATCGGTCGTGTCGAGTTGCTAGTCTTAGTTCTGGTCGTTTAGAGTTTCGAGTTCTTGTCACGTTTCGGTCACGGCTGTACGCTACCTATTGGTTCTTATGTTGGGCGAATTTGAGTACTGATTGGTGATCCAATCCGACCAGGAATCGGCTAACTGTGAGAAAAGGAAGACCAAACCGAACTCCCACATCGATTTGCAATTCGAGTTGCAATCGGTTTCGGAGTCCGAGTTGCTTGCTGCTTCGTGTTACCTTACCGTGCAGCTGTTGCTTTGTGCTTATATATTGTCATGTTCCGGGAAGGCAACAGTACTTCATATTCATACTCGACCTCTCCAAGATTGTGCATAAAACAGATCAGTTTGCCTCACTCTAGAGAGAGAGAGACCTCATATCTTTTTTTACCGGAATACCCCTGTATTTTCTAAAAAAGTTTATGTGGTGATTGGCTGTGTGGGATCCTCTTTGTTCATATATTCAGTTTTGAGGACCCCTGAAAAAAAACAGAAAAAAGCAAAAGAAAAGCAAAAGAAAAAGAAGAAAGAAAGGGGCTGATCTTTGTGATTGCTTTTTGGTGGTGCGTTGTGACTTCCTTTGTGTCCAGGCTCGCGTCTCTAGCACGGTCTAGGCTAGGACTAGCACAGTACCGTCGTTGAACGATTATTCAGCTTACTTTGTTTTAACTAACGTGGTGCTAGCTATTCCTTGTTTTCAGCCCACCTATAGCTATCCGACTACAGCTTTACAGGTCTTGTTGCTGCGGCACCGATACACTTCATTCCAGGTTTGCAGACTTGTTGGTAGCCGTGCCCTCCTGTCGAGCAAGGTAAGAATTGGTAAGAGCTTGTATCACATGTTGAGAGTGAGCGCCTTCCAAATAGCTACATCCTATTAGCTGTAGGGCTTTTATTTCTTCACCTGTTTCTCTCATTGCCTCTGTTTGTTTAACCATGACAGGATCAGAAGGTGATGGTGATGGTGATGGTTCTCCCAGTAACAAGATCCCACAGTCTCCTCGCACCAAGGGTGTCATACAACATTTTGAAAGGTTGGTGAAGAAGCACAACGAGGGGATTGATAATGACTTGCTGGTGACGAATGAGAAGATGGGGCAATTGGAGGCCTCACAGATCGCGACCAATAACAAGCTTACAAAGATGGAGGCGTTAGTGGCTCGTATGGATAAGAGTCTTGCTGCACTTTTGAGGCGATTTGATGAGACACATGCTAAAACCGCTAGCGGTCGTGATGGAGATGACAAGAAGGACGACAGCAAGACTGATAAGAAGGAAGAAAGTTTTGACGACAATGCATACAGTGCGGATACTGAAGTCGATGACCAAGATCCTGCTCGCCGCCGGCTACGTCATAATCGCCGAGGTATGGGTGGTCATCGTCGATGCGAGGTACACGGTAATGATGATGCTTTTAGCAAGATTAAATTTAAGATACCTCCTTTTGATGGTAAATATGATCCTGATGCTTATATTACTTGGGAGATTGCTGTTGATCAAAAATTTACATGCCATGAATTTCCTGAAGCTACGCGTGTTAGGGCTGCTACTAGTGAGTTTACAGATTTTGCTTCTGTTTGGTGGATAGAACATGGCAAGAAACATCCTAATAACATGCCACAAACCTGTGATGCTTTGAAACGGGTCATGCGGGCTAGATTTGTTCCTTCCTATTATGCACGTGATCTATTACATAAGTTGCAGCAATTGAGACAGGGTGCTAAAAGTGTAGAAGAATATTATCAAGAATTACAAATGAGTATGTTGCGTTGTCAAATAGAGGAGGGTGAGGAGCCTGCTATTGTTAGATTTGTGGGAGGGCTGAATAGAGAAATTTGGGACATCGTTGAATATAAAGATTATAACAGCATAACAAAGTGTTTTCATATTTCTTGTAGAGCTGAGAGAGAAGTGCAGGGACGACGTGCAGGTGCAAGGTCTAATGTTTCTGCAGGAAAATCAGCACCATGGCAGCAGCGCACGACTACTTTGACCGGGCGTGCACCTTCCCCAACTCCGTCGCCAAGTCGTTCAGCACCACCGCCTCCTTCCAGTGACAAGACACGTGTTGTTCCCACAAATTCAGCAACAAAATCTGCCCCAAAACCAGCCGTTAGTACTTCCTCAGTTGCCTCCACAGGTAGAACAAGAGATATCCAGTGTCGCCAGTGCAAGGGTTATGGGCATGTGCAGCGTGATTGCCCAAACAAGCGCGTTTTGGTGGTTAACAATGATGGTGGGTATTCCTCTGCTAGTGATTTCGATGAACAAACACTTGCTTTGCTTGCAGCTGACGATGCAGGTAGTGAGGAGCCACTAGATGAACAGATTGGTGTGGAAGATGCGGAGCATTATGAGAGCCTCATCATGCAGCATGTGCTTAGTGCACAAATGGACAAGGCGGAGCAAAATCAGCGGCATACATTGTTCCAAACAAAGTGTGTAATCAAAGAGCGTTCCTGCCGCTTGATTATTGATGGAGGCAGCTGCAACAACTTGGCTAGTAGCGACATGGTGGAGAGACTTTCACTAACAACAAAACCACATCCCCATCCATACCACATTCGATGGCTGAACAACAACGGTAAGGTAAAGGTAACCAAGCTGGTTTGAATTACTTTTGCTATTGGTTCATATCATGATGTTGTTGAATGTGATGTCGTGCCTATGGAAGCTTGTCATATTCTGCTAGGTAGGCCATGGCAATTTGATACAGATTGTAGACATCATGGTAGATCAAATCAATATTCTCTCATACACAATGATAAGAAACTTTTTTGCTTCCCATGTCTCCTGAGGCTATTGTGCGTGATGATATTGCTAAAGCTGCTAAAGATAAAACTGAGAACACTAAAATTGCCAAATCTACTGAAAGTAAGAAAGATGAGATAAGATTAAAAGGGCATTGCTTGCTTGCTACTAAATCTGATATAAATGAATTTGTTGCTTCTACTTCTGTTGCCTATGCGTTGGTGTGCAAGGATGCTTTGATTTCACTTCACGATATGCAGCAATCGTTGCCCCCTGCTGTTGCTAACATTTTGCAGGAGTATTCGGATGTGTTTCCAAGTGAGATACCAGCGGGGCTGCCACCAATGCGAGGGATTGAGCACCAAATTGATCTGATTCCTGGTGCGTCTTTGCCTAACCGTGCACCATACAGAAAAAATCCGGAGGAAACAAAAGAAATTCAGCGGCAAGTGCAGGAGCTACTCCACAAAGGTTATGTGCGTGAGTCTCTTAGTCCTTGTGCTGTTCTGGTTATTTTGGTGCCTAAGAAAGATGGAACATGGCGTATGTGTGTTGATTGTAGAGCTATTAATAATATCACCATTCGATATCGACACCCTATTCCACGTTTAGATGATATGCTTGTCATGATAGTGTGTTTGTGGTTGTGGATAGGTTTTCTAAGATGGCACACTTTATACCATGTCATAAGACTGATGATGCTTCTCATGTTGCTGATTTGTTCTTGATGAGGACATCACCACCAACGATATAGCCACGCCATCTTCTCCTATCATTGCCGGTCCTATTACCCGTGCTCATGCTAGACAACTTAATCATCAGTTGAGTTCACTCCTGAGTTCATGTTCATCATATTTAGACTGTGGAGACCCGTGCACTCTTGTTTTGCTTAGGAATCATGGAGAGGATCGAGAACGAAAAGGATTCACGTGGGCTGGATTCGGACTGCAGAAAAACATCAACTTGTGATGGACACCACGGTCGCATACGGACTCGTATTGGGGCGTTCAAGTACTTCACGAAAAGCTTATAAAGTCTACTTTCCAACAGATCTGACCTCACGTCCATATCTCTTTGGAGTCTTCCAGAATTATCTATTTGCTCTGAGATGTTTTCTGCCCATGATGCTGTGCCATCTTATTTTGGCCCAATAGGCCGTGTATCATGTAGAGTCCATTATGGACGCGTCCTAGGATTGGAGCACGACCCCAGCACCCTGTGGTCTTCCTCCCTTGTTTTATACCCCTTAGCCGCCGTCAAGAACACTGGGGTTTTGTTTAGATCAAGTTTAGCCATTGCTACTTGCTTGTAAGCGCGCGTGCTGTTCTAGCCGCCTGTCTTCGAGTTTTCAGAACCCCACTTCGTTTGTGATTGAGTTTGAGATTGAACACTTCATTCCCATCTAGTAATTTTAGTACTTGTTCGATACTTGTTCTTGCTAGTTCTTCGATTGCTTGCAGGACAGGACCGGGTGACGTGCTTCCACAAGATCACGGCATCTATAGGAGGTGGTGTATCGGTTGCTAAGGCGCAGTATTTGGAAGGCTGTAGTCAGGCCGTCAACGTCGTCTCCTCCAATCGAGTTATCCCCCATGCCTCTCATCGAAAGATCGGGCATAAACCCTAACGAGTTCCCATCAAACCCCAACCATCGGCGTTGCCTTATATTCAGCTCTAACTGAGTGAAGACATACTTCAGGCTCTTATGATCGGTGTAGATGTCACACTTGTGCCCAATCAAGTAATGCCTCCAAATCTTCAGAGCATGCATCACAGCTGCCAACTCCAGATCATGTGTCGGATAGTTCTGCTCATGCTTCCGCAACTGTCTTGATGCATATGCCACGACTCTCCCTTCCTACATGAGTACACACCCCAGTCCTAGACGGGATGCATTGCAGTAGATAGAGAAGCTCTTGGCTATGTCGGGCAATATCAGCACAGGTTCTGTTGTCAGCCTCTTCTTCAACTCTTCGAAGCTGGTCTGGCACTCCTCTGTCAAGATGAACTTGGCATTTTTCTCCAATAATGCCGTCATGGGTTTAGCAATCTTAGAGAATCCTTCGATGAACCGTCGATAATATCCGGCCATCCCAAGGAAACTCCTGATCTCACTAACATCCCGAGGCGGGTTCCAGCTCAACACATCATTAACCTTCTTCGGGTCAACTGCTACTCCTCCATTGGACAGCACGTGTCCCAAGAATGCCACTTCCTTCAACTAGAACTCACACTTGCTCAACTTGGCATATAGCTGATGTTCCCGGAGTCTCTGCATCACCATCCTCAAATGATCTTCATGTTCCTCTTCATTCTTGGAGAAGACCAGTATGTCATCAATGAACACCACCACAAACTTGTCAAGATAGTCCATGAATACACTATTCATCAAGTACATGAAGTATGCAGGAGCATTGGTCAGCCCAAACGACATAACCGTGAACTCATACAACCCGTACCGAGTAGTAAAAGCCGTCTTGGGTATGTCTGACGACCAGATCCTCATCTGATGATAACCCGATCGAAGGTCTATCTTGGAGAACACACAAGCTCCCTTCAGCTGATCGAACAAATCATCAATCCTTAGCAGCGGGTACTTGTTCTTGACGGTCACTTCGTTGAGGGCTCGATAGTCCACACACATCCTCTGTGTCCCATCCTTCTTGTCCACGAACAGTACTGGTGCTCCCCATGGTGAAGCACTAGGACGAATATACCCCTTGGCTAGCAAGGAGCTTAATTCCTCCTTCAGTTTCTCCAGCTCCTTCACTCTTATTCTATATGGCCTTTTCGCTATAGGTGCAGTGCCAGGTTTAAGTTCAATAATGAATTCAACTTCACGTTCCAGGGGCATACCTGGCAATTCCTCGGGGAACACATCCGGGAACTCGCTTACCACCCTGATGTCAACGGGAGCTGCACCCTCAGCTTGGTTGACTTGGCACTGCTCTAAGGAACTGGCCGCCTGGTACTCCACCTTATCACCGGACTTCGCTGTCAGCTGTATGGCCCTCTTGGCGCATTGGATCACTGCTTCATATCTGGCTAACCAGCTCATTCCCAGAATTAAGTTGAACCCAATAGAATTCAGGACTATAGGATATACTTCAAAGTCTACCCCCCCCTTATTGCAATAACAGCTCTGGAGCAGCGTAAGCTGGCTCGCTGTTCCCCTCCTGGGGAGCTAACTAACATGGGGTTCCCCATTGGTCACAGAGTCATCATATTCCTATGTACAAATGTAGTAGAGATGAAAGCATGCGAAGCTCCAGAATCGAATAAAATAGTTACGGGGGTCGAGTTGACAAGGAACGTACCCACAACCACGTCAGTAGCTCCCTCTGTAGTTTCTGCACCCATGTGGTTGACCTTGCCTCTAGCGGGGTTCTGGGGTCCCCGGTTGGCCTGCTGCTGTCCGGCCTACTGGTTGGCGTTCTGAGTCTTCTTGGGCAGACATTGGCATAGTGCCCCTACTCTCCACAGTGATAACACACTCTAGGACCCACTGGCGTGTTGTTGATGGGGTTGGGGTGCTGAACGGGACCTTGCTGCGTCTAGTGGTGCTAAGCTGGGACATTCTGTAGCTAGTTCTGAGGACACTGCTGCTGTGGCACCTGAGGGTAATGGGGGCGCTGCTGGTACTGGCCACGGTTGAACAAGCCGGGCTGACACTGGAAGCGCTGCTGGCTCCCAATCTGCTGACTGCCCTGAGGAGGAACGAAACGGGGGCGACTGCTGCTCCCGATCTGCTGGCCCTGGAACTTCCTCTTCTTCTCCTCCATCTCATGGTGCTTGTGTTCCAGCATCAAAGCACCGTCCACCAGTTCCTGAAAGTTGTGGAACCTGGTGCACATCAGCTAGTACTGTAGTGCATCCTACAAGCCATCACGGAACCTGGACTGCTTCTTCTTGTCGGTGTCCACGTCCTCAGGAGCATAACGGGCCAACTCGATGAACTTATCACGGTAGGCGGTGACACTCATCCCTTCCCGCTTCAGTGCCAGGAACTCCTTCTTCTTCAGGGTCATCAGAGCTTCTGGCACATGGTCGGAGCGGTCATCAGAGCTTCTGGCACATGGTGGCAGTGGAAGCTGTTGCGGAACTCCTTCCAGGTGATCTGAGTACAGTCGATGTGAGCGTACTGGTACGAGTCCCACCAGTCCAATGTCGGTCCCTGGAGCTGTCCTCCGGCATACAACACCTTCTCCCGGTCGTTGCACTGGGCGACGTCGAGCTGTCTCTCTACCGCCTTGAGCCAATCATCAGGTCGGTGGCCTTGCTGAATGTAGGAGGACGTCCCTTCAGGAATTTGCCCCTCTTGTCACAGGGCGGCATGTTGTGCTGCGGTGGATTCTGCTGGTTCTGCTGCATCATTGTCGTCGTCTGAGCGATCTGGTGCATCAGTTGGGTCTGCGTGAGCATCATCTGCTCAATGGTGGGAGGTGGTGGTGGCAGTCTGCTGGCACCGGGGTTGCTCCTTGTGTTCACCATCTATCATCAATAAATAATTATCATAAAAACTTCGATGGTTATGGCTTCAGAGGTTTACCAATTTGTTATGATGGAGGGCTTAAATAGAAAAAGAGAAAGAGAAAAGAATACCCCCTCTATTTAATCACTAAAGTCATTAAACCTTAGTCCTACATCTAGATGGTAGTAGACTTGCATCTACGCCCATCACAATCATTACAAAAATTCCAAATCAGGCAATCATAATGACAATCATTTCAAGCACCTAAAGACATGATTCACACAAGACTCGACTGGATTTAAGTTTTGAAAAAGTGAAACTAGACGGCATATAACACATAATCATGGTGGTCTCCTAAGATTTGTCAACCGTTCTAACTAGGCTGCGATCCTACAGTCAGCACGGCTCTGATACCAACCTATCACACCCGGATTTTCAAAAAAACCCGAATGCGGCCATATGTGTGCCTAGGAAGTCATAGTACACATATAGCAAACAAATATTATAAACAGAGAACATATGCTGGAATAAATTCTTCATTAAATAAAGAGTTTACATCAGAGTGCTTCATAAATGAACTAAACAATAACAGCGGAAGACTATAAACTCTCAACAAATGGAGCCGCAATCCACAGGGACTCTGACTGGGAGACCACAGCTCAGTAGTACGGTAAATCTTCGGGAAACTCAGCAGCAGACTCATGCCCAGCCCAATCTGTTTACCCGTCCGAGATTTTGTTGAATAAAATGACAAGTGTAAGTAAACAATTACTTAGCAAGTATAGCACGAGTATGACGGCTCAAAATAGGCTAGACATGGCTCCACTGCATTAGCATTTTTAGATGGTTCATTTTAACATTAACCAAATTACTACAAGTGAATGGAACCTAGTTGTAACCCAATTAATAATGTGTAAGTGACAATAAACATAAATAAACATCATCTTCTAATAAAAAAGGATCCAGGCCGCTCGTGACCCTGAGCAAGGTTATCATGATAGATTTTACACTCTACAGAGGTTTCGCCCTTTACCCACCAGTCACACAAAAGCTCAAAAGAACTTTAAACCCAACCACACGGAGGTGGATCAGACCTCACAAATCACACTTCTGAGGTGTGACCGCATAGGGACGCTACGAGGCTTTTCACAAGACACCCTAACAAGATAGTGGCAGCTATGGTACAACACAGGTAGTGTGGCCCAAGGCACCGAGATCGACTTACGCCTACGGAGTCACACCATAAGGGGGTCGATGGCATCCAAACCGCACGTATCACACCCAACAATGTGCAACGTGTGGAGTTCCCCATCGCAGGGACTCCCAGCACGGGACTGTGCCTCACGGGGGCATAGCCGACGGATCACCCGTCCTCGGTGGATCAAACCATACACTCACGAGTGGTTCTCATAGCGCCATCGGCCACTCCGGTAACCACTGACAAGCTAGAGACGTACAAGCTACTTGACCAAGACCAGAGCCATAATAGTTCTAGTGGTGGCGACATGCTCCTGGGTTGCCGCTTTAAGAACCGGACCTTATGGAGAGACACTAGAGCAAAGCACGAAGCACATGCTCTAGCTGCCTAAACCAAGTTGCTAAAAAGCAAGTTTTATCATTAATGTTGAAGTGAACCATTAAGTCAAAGTTAACAGTTAAATAATGGTGATAGTAGCCGCGCATAGCAAAGATCTACCCATATGCATAAACCCAAGGTAAACAAGGATAGAATATTCAAAACGAGGTACAACCTTAATGGTACATCAAATTTAGACTCATGCATGTATGAAATAATTTAATACAAGTGAGTATGTAGCAAGGATTGTCCGTGCTATAACTTGCCTTCCTCAAAAGGCTACTGCTGCTGCTGCGAGTCCTGCTCCGGAAAGTCCTCGTACTCGAAGTCCAAAGCGAAAGGCTCACCGACTGGACACGAATCACCACGCAAACCAGCACGCAAACCAATACATGCAAACAAATAATATTCTATTAGAACAGTACACCAAATAATAGAAACGGTACAAATAAAGGTTCTAGTAATAATCTATGCTTCACTACGAACACATGAGCGCAAGAATCGCTGAAAACAGAGCAACGATTGAAAAGGTACTGCTATCGGAAGATTTGGATAAAGAAAACAAAGGACTATATGCTTGACAAATTTTAATAAATTGTATAAAGGATAATTCAGTGCAGTATTTTATGTTGGAATTAATCCAATTCTATATTTGATTATGAAACTCGGGGTGAACCTCTAATTTGCTTTTAATTAGAAAGTTGAAATAATTTATTAGGTTAGTTAACATTAGGTTACCAAAACAGAGATATAACCTAATTATCTTTTATTTATAGAATTAATTGAATAGATATTAGTTAAATTAATATTATCATGAAAATCGGGTAGGAACCTTAATTAGATTTTAATTAGGAAAAGATATTTAGATAACCTTTAGTCAAAATTAATGTGAAATAAAATTTCAGAAACACATGACGTTGTAGATATGAGTACTAACGCATAGATGAAGTTGATACGAAGCTAACGTGACGAGAACGGGTCGAAACGGAGTTAAAATGTGAAAACTAGAGCTTAAAAAAGATTGCAGGGACCTAATCGTAATTAACCATAGATTCCAGGGGGTAGCTTGGAAGTCTGCAGTGACTTAGTGTGCAGTGGCTGGGAATAGGGAAAACCTCGGGGTTAGATCTGTAAAAAGGGCTCGGGCTGGGTTTATGTGTAGGAAGGGAATTCTTCCAAGGGGTTTTCCGTGAATTCACCAAGACACAAGAACGAAATCTAATATTTATCGGGTTCTACAGGGGCCAAAATGAAAAATCGCCATCTCCTCCGGCAGCCCAAGTAGGGGAGCTCGCCGGCGTTCGACCATTGGGATCGCCGGCGTTCCTTTTGCCTAGCGCCCCGGTGAAGTAGCGCAAAAGGGAGAGGGGAGTGCGGGGACCCCGGGGGAGGTGCTCACCGACGGCGTGGGCGGCCGGACTTGTGCCCTCGACAGAGACAGGGGTCGGCGATGAAGCTTCACGGGGGCGGAGGCGTTCCGGTGGACCTCCGGCGAAGTGGACGAGCTGGGAAGCTTCGTCCCGACGAGAGGGTGCTCGGGGTGGCCTTGGATTGGCCCAGCGACGAGCGGAAGTGGCAGGGCGACGGGAATGGCGGCGGCGGCGCTTGGGTTAGGAGGAGGCGCTGTGGGGGTGGTGGTGCTGGTGCTGTGGGATGGTGGGGCGGCCTCCTTAAATGGAGTTGGGGGAGGCACTGTGGGACTCGAGGAGCGGGGTGGCGCAAATGCCCAGGCCGGGCGCGCACGCCAAGGAGGCGGCGGCATCTGCGAGGCGGAGCAGCACGTGCTGCATGGTGCTGCGTCGCGGTCGAGCGGGGGAAGGGCGAAGCAGGATGGGGCAGCGCACGGCTAGGCCGAGCGCGGGAAAGGCAGAGCGGGCCGGGGCAGCGCGCGGCTGGGCCGAGCGGGGGAAAGGCGGAGCGGGCCGGGTCGGGAAAAAGCGGAGGTGAGATGGGCCGAGTGGAGAAAGAAAGGGAGCTGGGCCAGACTGGGGAGGAATTGGGGGAGTTAAATTGTGCTCAGGAAATAGTAGAGGGGGCGAAAGTGAACTCGGGCTCAAATAACTTTTCTAGGACTCCAAACAAGGTGATTCAAATTCGAATTAAAATAAATTTAAACTCTCGTTTGAATCACAAGCAGTATAAAAATAAATGCAGCAGCATGAATGCAAGAAAAATATTTCTACAACTTATATTTGATTTTAATATTCATAAATAATGTATTTAGCCTATATTAGTTAAGAACAAATTAAATAAAAGCCAATTAATTACTAAAATTTTTAAATAGGTATTTTTTAGGTGTTACACCACCACTTTCTTGAACTCCGCTTCAAGAGGGTCGTTCTCTCATTTGACTCCCAGTGAAGCGAGGATAATCTTGGATCGTATCTTGGATGACACTCCCTACACTGGAGTTTATGACGAACTCCCCGATGAAGAAGAGAAGCAGCCTGAACCTGAAGAGCCTACATGTTCTCAATCCAAACCTATCAGCTCTTCCATCCCATCAGAACCCGACGCTCATTTCGAACCACAACCATATTCTAGCCTGGACTACTATGAGCCTCTCTACACCACTCCCTATAATTTTGACGATGATATATTCGAGGACATCGGGAGTGCAACAAGTTTCCCATTGGAACAACGTGTAAAGTATAAGGATCAACCTCCCGACAAGGAAGAACTGGAACATTAGAGGTAGTACTTGGGACATCTCTCTGCTGTGATGAGTCGGGAATGGCTAGAAGAGGCCTAAGCCTCATCTGAGGTGGTCAGAATGCCCAAGAAGATTAGATGAATTTTCTGTGAAATTCTGGGCTACGACTAAGAAATCGGGTACAACCCGAGCCTCGGAATTAACATTATCTCTAGCTCGTTGGTACGAACCGAACTCCCTGATGAACCCAGGTCATTGTCTCAAAATGACTTAGGTTCACTTCAGGAAGAATCCTTGACTGTTTAGGGATCTTGCAGGTCATACCCATCAAGATTAACAACCCTGAGCTGTTAATGGATTTCCACATCTTCGACCTACCCAGTAGCACCACCCATTCCATCTTCATAGATAGGCCAATCCTGAAGATTCTGGAGAAAACACCAACGAACCAGAGAATAGAACTTAAGGTCAGAATGGAACTTGTCCCTGTCTCTTATTCTCATTCCCTGAACACTCCAATAGAGGCAGACCCCGATCCTGATCTCGTAGAGGAGGCCATGTCTCTGATACAGTCAGCACGGCTCTGATACCAATCTGTCACACCCGGATTTTCACAAAAACTCGAATGCGGCCATATGTGTGCCCAGGAAGTCATAGTACACATATAGCGAACAAATATGATAAACAGAGAACATATGCTTGAATAACTTATTGATTAAATAAAGTTTTACATCAGAGTGCATCATAAATAAACTAACCAAATACAGCGAAAAACTAATAACTCTCAACTAAGCGGAGCCGCAATCCACAGGGACTCTGACTGGGGGATCACAACTCTGTAGTACGGCAGATCATCTGGAAACTCAGCAGCAGACTCATGCACAGCCCAATCTGTTTACCCATCCGTGATTTTGTTGAATAAATGACAAGTGTAAGTAAACATATACTTAGCAAGTATAGCACGGGTGTATGAAGGCTCAAAAGTAAGGCTAGACATGGCTTAACTGCATTAGCACTTTTAGTTGATTTGTTTTAACATTATCCAAGTTACTAGAGGTGAATAAAACCCAGGTGCAACCCAATTAATTTAAATAAACATCATCTTCTTATAAAAAAGGATCCAGGCCGCTCGTGACTGCTTATATAATCAGGAAGAGATACGAGAGTTACCAGACATGACCCGGATGTCACTCGAAGCAGAGCTGCATCCATATAGGTACAGCTGGAAGAGGGGCCGACACTCTGGCTCCTTCCGGACGCTTACCTCTCCTCTCTCCCTTTCTTCTAAATATGAAAGTGGCAGAGCTTCACTAAGGAACTTCTGTCTTGTGTTGTGTGTTGAAACAGGTGCTAGGGGCTTCAATTTATAGTGGCCAAGTGTGGTTGGAGGTGGAGCAGCGGCCAAGGCACCGAGAGGCGGTGCCCGGCTGGTTCTGCCGAATCTCCCGGTTCGCCCAAACCCAGGAATTCACCTGAACTGCCACGTTGCACCGCCTTGGTGCCAAGGCGGTGTAGAGGCGGTGCAGCTCTGGGGGCGGTTCGGCCGAATGGAGGCCTTCGACCGAATTGAGGCCTTAGGCCGAACTGGGCCTGTGGCCCAGCAACGCTCCCCTGTGCATTCTCTCCCTCCTGGACCTTCTGGGTTGCATCATCTTGATGTACTTTGTGTTGTCTTGGCCCAGAGGTGACATGGTGGTCGTCCACATGGCATCCGAACTGGGCGTGGATGGCCTTCCGATCGTGCTTCGCGTCGTATACGGCTAAGGGGGGGTAACTGGCCGAATCGTGTCGTTCGGCCGAATCGGTTAGTTCCGAGCCCAATAGCACGTATTTGTCATTAATGTACCTGCACAAGTGAAACATACCAAAACTCGTGGAACTTTATTAGAAGTAAACCTAAGTGCATGGAATGTTGCATAAAGCCTCTTTTATTCCCGAGTATTGGTGGTCGAAAACGAGCCATAACGACCGCCAACAAGCTCCCCCAAGCTTAGACCTTTGCTCGTCCTCGAGCAAAGATAGAAACTTAGGCTCGGTGGATCAGGAGTTGCTACAATGTCATTGTCTTTCAGGTCACTTTATGAACAACTAGTACTCAACAATACTCAAATCATTAGCAAAGTATTAACACACCATTTTAACTATGGGGCTTATAGCAATCTCCTTATCTTGGGCGGTTGAAAGGTTGAACAGTTTGATTTAGTTTTATTCCACTCTACTATTTTCAGGATCCCATCTTGGAGTTTCCACAATTTTGTGAACATTGTAAGTTTGTTCCTCAATTGGCACACTTAATCACTCAAGCGGTATTTGAATCCTCCCCAAAGCCTTGGGCCTTCTTTTCATCCTAAAATCTAATAAGGCTTTTTGTGTGGCTCAGGGACAAAGGGTGAAGGCCTACTTGCATCTTATATTTTGCCAAGTCAAAGACCGGATCTTTGGGGAACCGAATCACACCTTTAGATCAAGAAGTGCAAGTGTGTATAATATGTGGAGTGGAATGTGGTGGAACTCCTTGGGATGATTCTTCCTCTCCTTGACTTATTTTCAAGAACATGGGCTATCTCTTTTTGCTCATATTTTTGTCATGCCACTTGGCATGCTTTTCTTATTTCTTATTTTTGCCATGCTCTTTGGCATGCTCTTTTTTTCTCTTTCTTTTTGCCATGCTCTTTGGCATGCTTTTCTTTTTGCATAGCCCATGTCTCTATTCAAGGATATTTGGAGAGGAGATCATAGAACATGGAGCATTTATTTTGTGTATGGATGATGGCACTATTTGCTAACTCCTAGTGTAGGAATTGCAGGTGAGTGTGGTGTGTATGTGAATCTCGATCTTGAAAGCATGAAAGATTCCTCACAATGGTCACAACAAGTTGACAAAGCTCACTAAGATAACATGCAGCACATGCGTAGAAGGTTTTCAACTAAGCTTAACATATGGCTTTGGTAGGAATTCTGAACCAATTAGGAACTTTATTTTATTTTTGAAAGCATAAAACATCCAAGATTTTCACCATATTAAGAGCAGAATTAGAACTTAACCACAATCGCACTATATCATTCCTCACAACAACTTAGACTTGGAATAAAGCATGTGCTCCCACAAGGTTCAGGTTCATTTTTACTCATGCCAATTAACTCTAGTACTACAGGGCAACTAGTTGAAAACAAAGCACTTGCAAGATTAATGACAGCATCATTTCCAAGATGAGAGGCATATGGTTCATTCCATGCATAGTGGGGGGTTATTTTATTCAAGGGAAATATTTTTGGTATTTTTATTTTAAGATGGAAATAAAATAGGAAGGCAAATGGCAAATGTGAAATCAAAGTGCTCAAAGGAACACATAACATACCTGGTGGGGGTCCTCCCCCAAGCTTGGATCTTTCATTGGTAGGGTCGAAACCCTGAGAAGTACTCCGTCACCTGGTTCGTCTGCTGCTGGACATCGTACCTTATAGAGTCCAGCACGCCGCTATTCTCTTGATGATATTGAGAATGGCGTGCCCGTGTTCCTTCAATGTTCCTAGTGTGGTTGTCGAGGCGTTCGACTCGGTCGGAGATATAGGACGACTCCCGACCGATGTCATAGCTACTAGGTGTAGAGAAGCGTGCGGACTGAGAGTGCCCAGGGAAGTAAGGTTGGGAGGCACTGTCGTACCCCCTCCATACCATCCCTGGGAATACTCAGAGTCTGTACTTAGCGTGCGTGTGCGTGAAGTGGTGGAGTCGGGCTGGTTCGGCTGAACCAACCAGCTCACCCAAACAAGCCAGTTCGTCAGAACCAAATGGTTTAGCTGAACGGATCGTCCTGCGCGTTCTCGTCCTGTTCTTCCACTATGTCATCCCTGTACTCATGCAACATCTGTTAAATTGGGCATTCTCTGACTGGCACAACAGCACCAGTCAGAGCATTATTTTGGACAGTTCAAACTAAGATTTTTATTTTATTCATCAAGCTAAATTTGGGAAAACAAAAATTGGAAGGGAAATAAAGAGAGCACCTCCTAAACAATGATCTGAGCAAAAGGGAAATTGAAATGAGAAATAAATTTAAACTAATGGTGCTCTACAAGATGCAACCACATGACATCTATTCTATAGGTGGATCGTAAAGGTCTAGATGTCATGTGGCTTTGGCGAGCTTCTTGAATTTGGTTGTGAATGCTTGGCAGAGGACATTGATCTTTTCATTCCTTGTCTATCTGCCAAGGCTCGCCTTCAGCGACCTTCTCATCCAGGTTGTTCAATTTCCAGCGTGTTTATGCTAGCTTTTCTTTCAGGTTCTACAACCGTGGGCTCCTCTTCTTCCTCTCCTCGGAATGTTCCATCACATGGCTCTCCATTGGTGGGTTTATAGAATTTTGCTTGTGATACTCTTGGAGAGGGAACCCTTGGGTGAGGAAAGGTCTTTGGGTGGCCATGGTGGCTAGGTATGTCGGCTCCATGTTCAGGAAGGTGACGGAGGAGGACGACGGTCTCCAGAATAAATCGAGAAGAATCGATCGAAAGACAACTTTCTTGATGTTTTCCTCATGACTCCAGGATAAGATGGGACAAAGATAGGATCTAAGATTCTAATCGATGCGCATGGGCCAAGGTTGCCTTCGACCGAACAATGGTTTGGCCGAAGTGGCCCAGTTTACCAGAACCAAAGTGGGTTGGTATGCCCAGAGTGCATGAAAGAGCCTAGTTCTCTAGTGCCTACCCATCTCATTGATGATCTTTTGCATAATGTTCTTGATCTGCGTGTTGGATGTTCTGCTTGACCACAAGTTTGGGGGGTGATAAGGTGTGGCTATAAAAATGCAGCTCCCCCAAACTTGAATATTACTGGAGCAGATATGGGTCATCCCATAGGTGAAGTCTGCTCTCGTAAACCAATCTTTTCCTATTTTTACCTGATGGGACGTACCCAGACACCATGAAGTTGACTATGTTGGCGTACCACGGCTCTAGTATTGTGACCTTGAGGAGCGTATCATCCCGTAAGAAATCATCAATGAGGTGATCTAACGGGACTTGTATCCGAGACAGAACCAACAGATGAGTCTCGGTTTCGCATAATATTTGGTCAAAAGATACTTCTGAGCAGCATGGTCTGAATAGACTATGACCTTTGCCCCAACTTGGTAGGACCAGAATTTGACTATAACAAACACAACTGCTAAGAGTCCTTTTCGGTGGTTGTGTAGTTGAGCTGGGCCAGTGAGCGTTATGCTAGCGTATGAGATAGCATAAAGCTTCTTGTCCTTGGTTTGGCCCACAACAGCTCCTACGGCATAATCGCTCACATCACACATGATTTCTAGTGGGATGCTCCAGGCGGGAGGCTGGATGACGGGAGCGAAATTGAGTGCTTTCTTGAGGGTGTGAAAGGAAGCATAGCACTCTTTATCAAAGATGAGAGGGGTTTCCTTGGATAGGAGATTAGTTAACGACCAGGCTATTAGAGAGAAATTTTCGATGAAACACCTATAAAGCCCGGCGTGGCCAAGGAGACTACGAATCCCCTTTATGTTGGTGGGAAGTGTAGGCATAAGGTCGTGTTTAGGAGTAGGATAGGGGAAGATGATTGCTTCTGACTTTGAATGTAGTCTTTCCTCGGTCAAAGACGAATCTTCGTGACACTTTCCTTGCGACCCCAAGATAAGATGAGATAGGGATATGATGTGTATGATGATTACTAGTAATCCCTTCTAAATCTTGGACAGAGTAATCTTTCTCCAGGACAGTGAGAATATGTTGAGTTTCAACATCAGAGGGCATGTCACTAATGGTCACTGGAGTTTGTTTGTCCCCAAAGAGGAAGGCATCCTTCTGTCCAGAGGGAAGAGAATTAGCCTCGATTGGAGGATGAATTTCTTCTACCTCCATAAAGAATTGGGCATCTTCTTCTAGGATAGGTTGCTCTAAGTCTGCCAGAGTTGTTGACATGACTTCCTCTACAGGGTTAGGATCGGGGTCCGTCACTATTTGTGGGTTCAAGGAATAGGAATAAGAGACTGGGACAGGTTCTTCTCCGGTCCTAAGTTCTACTAGCTGGTTTGTTGGTGAATTTTCCAGGATTTTCATGATTGGCCTACCAATAAAGATGGAATGTGTGGAATCATTGGGCAGGTCAAAGATATGGAAATCCAGGAAAAGTTTAGGGTCATTAATCTTAACGGGTGTGACCCGCAAGATCCCTAAACAATCGAGGATCCTTCCCGATGTGAACCTTAGACGTTTTTGAGATGATGACCATGGTTCATCGGGGACTTGAGCTCGCACCAAAGAGCTAGAGATTATGTTGATTCCGAGGCTCGGGTTGTACCCGATTTCCTTGTCTATGCCCATAACTTCACAAAAGATTGTTTGGATTCTCTTGGGCATCTTAATGACCTCGATTGAGGCTTCAGCCTCTTCTAGCCATTTCTGACTCATGATGGCAGAGAGATGTCCTAAGTACTCTCTCTGATATTCTAGTGCTTCCTTGTGGCTAGTGGATCCTTTTGCTCTGCACATTGTTCCAATGGGAAACTTGTTGCACTCCCTACTTTATCGAATAGATCATCGTCAAAATCGTAGGGAGTGGTGTAGAGTGGATGATAGTAGTCCAGGCTAGAATATAGTGGTGGTTCGAAATGAGGATCGGGTTTTGATGGAACAGAAGAGCTGATAGATTTGGATTGTAAATGTATAGGCTCTTTAGGTTTAGGCTGTTTCTCTTCTTCATCGGGGTGTTCATAGAGGCCAAGGCTGAAATGTTGTAGAATGATAGGTTCTAATAAGCCTAGGTCGGGGGGGGGGGGGGTCTTCATCAGTGTAGGGAGTGTCATCCAGGATACGATCCTCGCTTCACTGGGAACCAAATGAGAAAACGACCCTCTTGAAGCTGAGTTCAAGAAAGTGGTGGCTACGGGGCAGAGGCCAAGGCTGAAATGTTGTAGAGTGATAGGTTCTAATAAGCCTAGGTCGGGTCCAGATTCCAAAATTTCCTTGAAACGAGCCCATGCAGCTCCTAACGACTCTCCCTCTAATTGCTTAAAGGTAAGGATTTCGATTCGGAGGCTGGCTACCTTGGAAACTGGGAAAAAATTTAGGCAGAACTTTTCTCTAAGGATTTCCCAGCTCCCTTCCATATTTCCGACAAATAGAGAGTACAATTTCTTTGCTCCTCCCGTTAATGAAAACGGGAATAGCTTCCATTTGAGCATCTCTTGTGTCATGCCTGATATGGTGAGGCAAGAGCAGAGTTGCCCAAACTCTCGTAAATGCGCATATGGACTCTTAACATTCGTTCCTGAGAACGTTTGCTCTCGAACCATGGCTATGAAGCCGGGACGCAGCTCATAGCCGGGTGTGTGGATGGGATGACATGATGGTGGTGGCTCCAAACAATCACCCTTTGGAGCCGAATGTTGACGTAAGGTAAGAGTGGAATCCATGTGGTGGACGGTGGTGTACACGGACAAGTTGGGTTCGGAATCAGAACTGCTACCGTTCCCCGGCAACGCTGCCACAAAGCTTGTTGGCACTCCTTACGACCTACAGATAAATCTGCAAGCGGACGGATACCGATGTAGCTTTCACCCGGGAGTATTCCAAGGTATCGATTTCCACGGGGAACGAGAAGTGAGCTAATTCTAAACTAAGTTGTCCAAGGGTTATGGAATGGGATGGATGAAGTGGATGACAACAACAACAGAGAGGGAAGAGAAGCGATGAGAGGGTAGAGAGGGTATGAGTCTGATAGAGGCACTCTACTGATTAACTGAGCGGATCAGAGGGTACAGATAGATACTTGCTTCGGGACAATAGAAGCTATGACACGCAGAAAGGGATGAGAAGGGGTGTCACCAATCCTACACTCTGGGATCCTGCAGGCCGAGATGAACGTGATGGACTACGTAGGCCATATAGGGCTGTCACCACCTAACGGCTACCACCTCTGTAGACTCGGGGACAAACTAAGTTAACCTCAAGTATAGGCACCACGCCTACACTAGTCGGTTAATACTTATCTCCTATAGAAAGACAAGCACCCAAGCCAAGCAACTAGTATACAATTATACCAATCAGTAAGCATTGAATGAAGAACCGGCAAGTAAATAAAAGTATAACTGACTACTCAATTAATCAGGAAGAGATACGAGAGTTACCAGACACAACCCGGATGTCACTCGAAGCATAGCCGCATCCGTAGAGGTATAGCTGGAAGAGGGGCCGACACTCCGGCTCCTCTCCGGACGCTCACCTCTCCTGTCTCCCTATCTTCTAAGTATGAAACTGGCAGAGCTTCGCTAAGGAACTTATCTCTTGTGTTGTGTGTTGAAACAGGTGCTAGGGGCTTCCATTTATAGTGTCCAAGGGCAGTTGGAGGTGGAGCAGTGGCCAAGACACTGAGAGGCGGTGCCCGGCTGGTTCGGCCGAATCTCCCGGTTCGCCCGAACCCAGGAATTCACCCAAACTGCCACGTTGCACCGCCTTCATGCCGAGGCGGTGCAGAGGCGGTGCAGCTCTGGGGGCGGTTTGGCCGAATGGAGTCCTTGGGCCGAATTGAGGCCTTCGGCCAAACTGGGCCTGTGGCCCAGCAACGCTCCCCTGTGCAGCCTCTCCCTCCTAGACCTTCTGGGTTGCGTCATCTTGATGTACTTTGTGTTGTCTTGGCCCAAAGGTGACGTGGCGGTAGTCCACATGGCATGCTTGGTCATTGTCTAGTCGTTGCTGGCGTGGATGGCCTTCCGATTGTGCTTCACATCGTATACGGCTAAGGGGGGAACCGGCCGAATCGGTTAGTTCCGACCCCAATAGCACGTATTTGTCGTTAATGTACCTGCACAAGTGAAACACACCAAAACTCATGGAACTTTATTAGAAGTAAACCTAAGTGCATGTAATGTTGCATAAAGCCTCTTTTATTCCCGAGTATTGGTGGTCGAAAACAAGCCATAACGACCGCTAACAACCCTAACAAGACAGTAGCCGCTAAGGTAGAACAAGATGGTGAGACTCTAGGCACCGAGATTGACTAACCCTCAGGGCGCAACATGAGGGGGTCAATGGCATCCGAAGCGCGGGCAACACATGCCAACAACAAAAACAAAGAAAACAACATGTGGAGTTCCCATACCACAGGGACTCCCAACACGGGACTGTGCCTAACGAGACATAGCCAACGGGGCTACCGTCATTGGTGGAATCAAGTAACACCCCGCGCCTTGCTTCCCATAACACCGTCGGCCACTCCGGTAACCACTAGCAAGCTAGAGACGTACAAGCTACATAACCAAGACCAGAGCCATAATAGTTCTAGCAGTGGCGACAGGCTCTTGGGTTGCCATTTTAAGAACCGGACCTTACGGAGGGACACTAGAAACAAAGCACGGAGCACATGCTCTAGTTCCCTAAACCAAGTTGCTAAAAAGCAAGCTTTATCATTAACATTAAAGTGAACCATTAAGTCAAGATTAACAATTAAATATTGGTGATAGTAGCTGCGCATAGCAAAGATTCTACCCATATGCAAAGACCCAAGGTAAACAAGGATAGGATAGTCAAAACTAGGTACGAACTTAATGGTGCATCATTTTAGACACATGAAAGTATGAAATAATTTAATACAAAGTGGGTAGGTAGCAAGGATTGTCCATGCTATAACTTGCCTTCCTCAAAAGGCGGCTGCTACTGCTGTTGTGAGTCCTGTCCTCGGAAGTCCTCCTCATACACGAAGTCCAACGCGAAAGGCTCACCGACTGGACACGAATCACCACACAAACATCCACGCATGCCAATACATGTAAACAAATAATATTCTATTAGAATAGTACACCAGACAGTAGAAACAACACAAATAAAGGTTTTAGAAGTATTCTACGCTTCACTACGAACACATGAGTGTGAAAATAACACTAATCAGAGCTAAAACGGAAAAGATATGGCCAATCTAAGTTCTAGGGACTTGCTGGTAAGTTTTTAAAAGTTGCAGGGGCTTAACTGAGAAAAGCCAGGGACCTAAACATAATTAAACATAAAACTACATGGACCTAACTGAGAAAACAACTAAATAGGATGGCGGGTACTATTATTTAAAAGTGCAGGGGGTTTTTCAAAAGAAACAGGACCTCGTTGTAATTATTTTTGAACTGAACAGGACGGCGGGTTGATTTCAAAACTTGCAGGGGCTTTTTTAGGAAACGGCCAAAGCTGACCGGCAAGCGCCGAGTTTAACTCGGGGCTCGGGCGCACGGGAGCTGTTGGATCGGGATCCAATGGTCCAGATCAGACCGAGGCGGGGGGAAAAGGCCGGCAGTGCTCGGACACGGGGACGCGGCTCGGGCGGCGGCGAAAGCTCGCCGGACTTGAGGCAATCCGACGCTAGGGGGCTCGGTTTCCTACGTGGTTTGGCCCTACGGACTCGTGGCGAAGCGATGAGCCCATCTGGCTGGCTCTCGGTGATAGTTGAGCAGCGACGAGGACGCCCGACGGTGAACAACGGGGGTAGAGCTCCGGCGAGGCGGTGCGCATGCTACGGCGCGAGGGAGTGAGCAAGGATTGGCTCGGGGCGGAGCTTACCACCACGCGAAGCCTCCCCGGTGGTTCAAGACAAGCTTGGGGCGGCGACGTGGTGGATCATCGTCGCGGCGGCGCTCGGATTGGAGAGAAGGCGGCGGCGCTGTGTGGAGGGAGTTGCTGGGGGCTTGAGCGGGGGCTTGTGAGGTTCTAGGGGCGCGAGGGCCGGCTTTTATAGCGACGTAGGGGGTCCTGGGCGTGCAGGCCATGGAGATCAACGAGGGCCGGTGGCGAATTGGGAACGTCCAAGTGGGGGAGGGGGCTTTCCTTGCGAGGTTGCGCTAGGGATGGAAGGAGAGCGCGGGAAAGGGGCCGGGGAGCTCGGCAGGGCCCACAGGGCGCGGAGCGGCGCTAGGGAAGGCCGGCCGAGGTGGCGTGATTCACGCCGGGGCGAAGCTTCGCGTGGGCGAGAGGAAGGGGAAGGTGCCGACAGCTGGGGCCCGCTGGTCAGTGAGAGGAAGGGGGAAGGAGGCGTTGCAGCGTGTTGGGCCGGCTCTGCTCGAGCGGCCCAGGAGCGGGGTGCGCTTCGGGCTGGGCTGTCTTGCGGAGCGGGCCGAGGCTGGTGGTGGTGGGCCGACTCAAGAGAGGGAGAGAGGAGGGAGGGAAGGCAAGCCGAGGGAAAAGTTGAGGGAGCAAAGATGAACTCTGGTTAAAACAAATTTTCTAAGGATCAAACAAATGCAAATTAAATTTGAATTTAAACAGAATTTTAATTCCAATTTAACTTGCAATCAAACAAAACCCAATGCAGCAGCATGAATGCAACAAAAATGTTTCTACTCCTTATATTTAATTTTAATATTCATAAATAATTTATTTAACCTATATTAATCACGAACAATTTAATATAAAGCAATTTAATATTCATAAATATTTTAGGGTGTTACAAACCTACCCCCTTAAGATGAATCTCGTCCTTGAGATTTGGATGTGGATGCGAAGAGCTGCGGGTACTCGGCCTTGAGATCTTCTTCCCTTTCCCAAGTCGCCTCATCTTCTGAGGGTCGGTTCCACTGCACCTTGCACATCCGGATAACCTTGTTTCTTGTCACCCTCTCTGACTCCTCCAAAATCTTGACTGGATACTCATCATAGGTGAGATCTTCCTGCACATTCAGCTCATCTATTGGGATATGCTCCTTAGGTACCCGCAAACATTTCTTCAGCTGAGATACGTGGAACACGTTGTGCACTCCGGCCAGTTTCTCAGGTAGCTCTAGCCGATATGCCACTTCGCCCATCCGTTCCAATATCTTGAAGGGTCTGATGTAACGAGGTGCTAGCTTGCCCTTGACATTAAACCTCTTCACGCCCTCATCGGTGACACTTTGAGATACACAAAGTCATCGACTTCGAAGGTGAGATCCCTCCGTCTAACATCAGCATAGTTTGTTCGGCCGAACTGGCCTGTTTGGCCGAAGTAGCCTGCTTACAAAACCGACCCCAGGAGCTGATCAGAACTATGGGAATGAAGGCGGTGGAGATGAATGGTTCAGCCGAACCGTCATGGTTCAGGCGATGGAGATCAATTGGCCAAGTTCCACGAGATTTGGTAAATATCTAATGAGCAGGTAAATTATTGATAAATATATGCTAAAAGAGATAATCTTGGCCAATTTGGCCGAACCACTTGGTTCGTCTGGGTTAACCCCCTTAGCCATATGCATTCCATGAAGCAAAGCACAATGATGGGAACTAGGGTGCCTGATCTTCCGTCAGGTGATGTATAACTTGTTTTGGGCGGAGCACGACACATCGATCCGGCGTCAACTCAACAAACTCCAACCCTGCAATCTTAGCACCGCGACTCATCTGGTTATTAACCGTGTCATAACCCAGTTGACCTCGCCAAGAAGGCTAATCCCTGCCTACGAAATGAAGAACACAAGCAAGAACTGGAAAAAATGCAGCTCAATGGAAAGTGATAAACTGCAGATGAATGATTAAGCACGATAGTTCGGGTTCTACAAACCGATGACGGCGAAACTATTCTCGACAGATTAATCTAAGCAAAACCCAATTTTAAATGATGGCGGCTACTGAATTTTATAGTCTAGGGTCAAGCTAGAGTTGAGGACGCGCCAGGGGGGCATCCACAACATGGGCCGAGAGGCCCGATACGATACAAAGCCTGAAAAGGCCAAAAATAGATGACACAATAACTTTTCGTGGTCACACAGTATGATCCACAAATCTTTTGGAGCTAGGACCAGAACCAAAAGAAGCGCCTCGTCGTCACGATCGCAACGCATCCAAGAACGCCTTGTTTGGACGTCATATGAAGGAGGAATTACAGTTGAAGCGCAGACATGTCGGCTGAAACTGAACCGAAGATGATGTCCGACATGACGATGGCTTGTAACTTGGAGACGAGTCCGGCTCGTGTATGTGCAACGTGGTGATGTCCTCATCACACAGCCAGGAGGTACAAGATCCACATCAGCGGTGACCAAGCAGTGACGATGCAAGCCACGTGGATCGATGACATCACAAATCTAGGACCCAACCATGCAACCAATTAGAAGCCCGCCAAGTGGAAAGTCATCCAAGATGTTCCAGAGCCAGAGGCGGTGCAGCGGAGGCGACTGAAGGCCAGGCCTAGTTCGGCCAAACTATCCCATTCGGCCGAAGTAGCCTGCTTGCAAAACCGACGCTAGGAGATGATCAGGACCGTGGGAATTAAGGTGGTGGAAATCAATGGTCCAGCCGAACCGACATGGTTTGATCAAACCTATCCAGTTCGCCCGAACCATGTCGGTTTGGCCGAACTGGCTGGGGTACCGCCCCTCGGTCCCTTGGCTGCCACTCTTCCTCCACCGCCTCCAAGTCCCTATAAATGCAAGTCTTCACCTCCTGGTTGAACACACACCAAGCCAAGGAGCTCCGGTTGCCATTCTCTCTAGTAAAGTTAGGATAGTTAGTCTGAGAGTTAGTGTCGAGTCGAGTTGTGCCTCGGAGGTTACGGAGTCATATTTAGAAGCTCTAGTATAAGCTCTTGTATCTTCTATCTTTCCTTTTGTAGACTTGGAGTTATCAATATAAATCATCTTTATCATTATATTTGAGTAATTTATATCTTGCCTCTACTTTATTCTAGTTGCAATTATTTCGTGTTTAGAATATTGTTGGTTGTAGTTCTAGTCCTTCCAGTTCCTGTTTAAGTCTGTGTCTTAACTGGTTCTTCGTTTCTTCTCAATACTTGTGGTGAATTGTCATTGGGGTATTGACAGGATTGCTTGCTCTTTCTAGTGGAGTAAGTAGTTATTAGCTAGTGTAGGCGTGGTGCACAGACTAGATAGCAACCTTGATTTGCCCCCGAGTCCACGGATGTGTGGTAGCCGTTAGGTGGTGACAACCCTATACGGCCTACGTAGTCCACCACGTTCGGCTTGGTCTGTAGGAGTCGTCTGCGGTGATTGGCAACACCCCTTCTCATCCCTTTCTGCGTGTTGTAGGTTCTGCTTCCCAATGTTAAGGCAATAGATTTAAGCTTGACCTCTTAGTGCTGGTTCTTCAACCTCTATATCTTTTTACCCGAGTGACCTGAATAGATAAAGTACCTACAAATCCTTTTCTTGTCTCGTTGTCCTCCAAACGAGCTAGTCCTTCTCTTTCATATCAAAGTTACCCTTGAGTTGTGTGTCACGGTCTTTCACTCTTATCATCACTGTTATCTGCCCACCTTGACAGTAATAATCCTCAGTGATATCCTCGAATACTCATTTACTAGTACTCTTCCCATAAGCTTCCCTGTGGAAAATATAAATTACGATACCTCGGATTACTCCCTGGTGAAATGGTACATCGGTAATTCTGTGCGCTTGCAGAATATTCATCTATTTTAGTGAGCCATAAAAAAAACTCGTAAAATACTCCTTGCGCCATTACCAGGAATACCAATTAGAATATTCATCTATTTTAGTGAGCCATAAGAAAAACTCGTAAAACAATCCTTGCGCCATTACCGGGAATACCAATCCTGTTAGTGGACTGTAAGAAGTGTCAACAAGCATTTCTGGCGCCGTTGTCGGGGAAGCAAGTGGCTAGATACTTTTAAACATTTATCTCGAGCTATCATAGTTGAGTATACCGCTACTCAAGCAGGTTTACCCTTGCTCTATTCATTGGTTTCATGAAGCAGAGCAGTGCATGACTGGTTTCCAACTACTATCAAACTACCAAGATAATCCTGAGTCACTTGTGAGGAGAGTTCGACCCCATGATGTACCTCCTCAGAAGCAACTCAGTTCAACGAGCCCAGTCAGTCCCATCGTCGACACGACTTCAACATCGAGGATGGTGTTGGTGGTCATTACGACACGATTTCGACCACCAATTCTCGGGAATAAAAGAGGTTATATGCATCAATCCATGCACTTAGGTTTATGTTCTAATAACGTTCCATGTGTTTTGGTGAATATCTAATGTGCAGGTACATTATTGACAAATATGTGCTAAAAGGGATAGAATTGGCCAATTCGTGGTTCGGCCGGGTTACCCCCCTTAGCCACATACATTTCATGAAGTGAAGCACAGCCAGGAGGTCACATGCACAAAGTCCACGTCAACGATGACAAAGCGATGACGATGCGTGCCATGTAGACCGATGACATCACCAATCTAGGGCAAACAAACAGACCCCGGCCACATGGAGTCTGTTGGCACTCCTTACGGCCTACAGATAAATCTGCAAGCAAACAGATACCAATGTAGCTTTCACCCGGGAGTATTCCAAGGTATCAATTTTCATGGGGAACGAGAAGTGAACTAATTGTAAACTAAGTTGTCCAAGGGTAATGGGATGGAGTGGATGAAATGGATGAAGTGGATGACAAAAACAAAGAGGGAAGAGAAGCGATGAGAGGGTAGAGAGGGTACAAGCCTGGTAAAGGCAATCTGCTGATTAATTGCACGGATCAGAGGATACAACTAGATTATTGCTTCGAGACAAAGAACCTATGACACACAGAAAAGGATGAGAAGGGGTGCCACCAATCCTGCACTCTGGAATCCTACAAGGCGAGACGAATGTGATGGACTACATAGGCCGTATAGGGCTGTCACCACCTAACGACTACCACCTCCGCAGACTCAGGGGCAAATGAAGTTAACCTCAAGTCTAGGCACCACGCCTACACTAGTCAGCTAATACTTATCTCATATAGAAAGATAAGCACCCAAGCCAAGCAACCAGTAAACAATTATACCAATCAACTAAGCATTGAACGAAGAACCAGCAAGCAAATAAAAGTTAGAACTGAATGCTCGATTAATCAAAAAGAGATACAAGAGTTACCAGACACGACCCGGATGTTACTCGAAGCAGAGCCGCATCCGTAGAGGTATAGCTAGAAGAGGGGCCGACACTCCAGCTCCTCCCCGTATGCTTACCTCTCCTCTCTCCCTATCTTCTAAAGATACAAGTGGCAGCGCTTCGCTAATGCCTAACTCTCTTGTGTTGTGTGTTTTTCAGGTGAAGGAGGGCCTCTATTAATAGTGTCCAAGGATGGTACAAGGGAGAGTAGCAGCCAAGGAAGCTGGGAGGCGGTGCCGGGCTGTTCGGCCGAATCCCCCGGTTCGGCCGAACCAGGGAGTTCGGCCGAACTGCCACGTGCACCGACCTAGATCCCCCACTACCTGGATCAACTGCTGGGAGGTGGTGCTATGCTGGGGGTGGTTCGGCCGAACTGGGCTTCTGGTCCAACAACGCCCCTACACCGCCTCTCCCCTCTGGTCCTTCTGGGCTGCTTCTCCTTGGTGGTCTTCATGCTATTTTGGCCTAGAGGTGACATGGCGGTGGTCCACATGTCATGCCCGGTCACTGATCGGTTGTCGATGGCTTGGATGGCCTCCCGATCGTGCTTTGCGTCATGTACGACTCTGGTGGGTAGCCAGCCGAATCGTGCATTCGGCAGATTTAGTCAATTACATCCACTACAACACATATTTGTCCATATTGTACCTACACAATGAATAATCACCAAAACTCGTGGAAGTGATTAGAATTAGGCCCTATAGCTAAGGTGAAAGATTCCATTGTGTTTATTTTATACTTGGTTGGAGGTCGGAAATCAGGCCGTAACGACCACCAACAAGCTCTCCCAAACTTAGATCTTTGCTCGTCTTGAGTAAAGAATTAAAATAAGAGCAAGACTAAGATAAGGGTTCTTTCATGAAATGAACAATTGCATATTGAGTATTCCAAACCTTTCTCCATACCTGTGAATTTGAAGTGGCTACTCCCTGAATCTTGGGTGGTTGATGAATGGAACGACTCTTATGACAAGACCTTCTTGATCATCCTGCATTCAGGATTTCTTGATTTTCACAAATAAATGACCATTGTCCTTTCATCCCTGATACTCTCGGCTCTCTGGAGTCACTCCTTTTCACTCACTCTTTTTGTATCTTTTCTTTGGTCTCTCACGTGGTGATGTTTATCAAGACACGTATTTCTGTCAAGTCAAAAATTGGTTCCTATAGATTATGTCGGTCACCTTTGATCAAATTGCAAGTTTGGAATGAAAGAGCTCATTATTGGTCCTTAGCCTCATGACACATTTTCTCTTTTTTTTTCTTCTTCCCCTTTTGGGAACTCTTTTTTTGTATACTTGGACTTTCATGAGTCCTTTATATTTTTTTTCGGGTCTCACCAAGGCATGAGGACTTCTAATGCGGCTCTGATGATAAATATTATTGCAATTGATCTAGGGCAACTTGCCTATCTTCCAGGGACTCAAAATTTGACAAGACATTATACTAGTCATGACAAGTTTTTCATAAGTGATCTCTCAAGCAAATTTGTCAAGTGGATGTAGAAGTATATGGAAAGAATGAAAGGATAGGGTATGATTTTATATTTTCAAAATAAATTCACCCGAATACTTGAATGAGCGAGAGGTTTGTTTTATCAAGTCATATCACATTCATCAACAGCTTAGGTCAGGGGATCCTAATATGAAAGATTTCACAGGCATGCGGATACTTAATTTGAAATAAACAATAGGAAAGGTTCATGGCATGAAAGAAAACCGAGAACATTTCATTTGAATGAAGTGAGCATATTTAAAATTTGAAACGTGACAACACAGAAAAGATAGACAGGGGCAAGGAGTGCAAACCAGCGTGCATCTGCGCGAAAGGGGTGAGGAAGGCTGGTTCGGCCAAACTGGATGGTTCGGCCGAACTGGCCGCTGCGCACACCCTCGTCTCTCTTTGTTCCTGTGTCATTCATGTACTCATGTGTCTCTTTGTTAAGCAGGGCATACTCCGGTTGGCTCAAATGCACTAGCCGGAGCGTCACTTCTATTCATTTTCATTCAACTCAAATTTTATTTTATTCATCGAACTAAGAATAGGACACAAATAGACCGGACAGGGAAAATAGTTCAGAGCACCCTAAACATTATTCTAATGGAATAAATAAATGAAGGAAACTAAATTAAACCAATGAACTAAACTAATGGTGCTCTATCTAAAATGAAACGACCGCGAGACACTATTCTGGTGGTGGGTCGTAGAGGTGCAAGTGTCCGGTGGCCTTGGTGAGCCGCTTTATCTTAGCGGACAGGCCGTTCCGGAGGATCTCCATCTTGTCCTCCGTTTCCATCCGTCCCAGCTCAGCTTCAACGACCTTCTCCTCCTGGTTGCTTATTGAAAGAGCATCTAGGCCCTTTGTGGGTTTTGGTGATAATGACTGTTGGCACTTCTTGCGATCCAATATCAGGATTGTGAATCCAAGTACTGGGGTAAGGAGTGTTTCAGTGGTTTTTCTTATGGCTCAGTAAAATATATAAATATTCTACAAGCACACAGAATTACCGTTGTAGCACTTCACCGGGGAGTAATCCGAGGTATCGTAATTTATATTTCTATAGGGAAGCTTTGGCAAGATTAACAGATATTCGAGACTATCAGAGAAGGGTACACTACTAGCAAGATAGGGGATAAACGGTATTGGATAGGAGTGGTTATACCATGACACATAGCTAAAGGGTGGCTCAGATAGGAAAGAGAAGGAATAGATAGTTGGGAGGACAACGAGAAGAGATAGAGGAATCCTGGGTACTTTATCTACCTATATCACTCGGGCTTAGAGATACAGTGGCTGAAGAGCCAGTACTCAGAGATCAGGGTTAACTCTAATGCCTTAGCGTCGGGACAATAGAACCTATGACACGCAGAAAGGGATGAGAAGGGGTGCCACCAATCCTACACTTAGGGATCCTGTAGGCCACGACGAACGTGATGGACTACGTAGGCCGTATAGGGCTGTCACCACCTAACGGCTACCACCTCCGTAGACGTGGGGACAAACTAAGGCCACTGGCTAGTCTGGGAACCACTCCCACACTAGTCAACAACTACTTACTCCGCTAGCAAGATCAAGCAACCTTATCAATACCCCAGTGACAATTCACCACAAGTATTGAGCAAGATCGAAGAACCAGCTAAGACAAAGACTTAATCAAGATCTAGAAGCACTAGAGCTACAACTAACTATAATCTAAACATGATATAGATGCAACTAGAATAAAGTAGAAGCAAGCTATAAATGACAAGGACAGAGTGAAAAAGATAACTATATTGATAACTCAAAGTCTTACAATAGGAAAAGGAAAAGATACAATAGCTTATACCAGAGCTTCTGAAGACGACACCGGAACCTCCGAGGCACAACTCGACTCAACTCTAACTCCCAACTAAATTATCCTAAATCTACTAGAAAGAAGTGGAATGAGAGCTCCTTGGCTTGAGTGTGTGTTACAAGTGAAATGCCACTGCATTTATAGGTGAACTAGGACAGTGGAGAGGAGTGGCGGCCAAGGGAACCAAGGGGGTACCCCTGGTGATTTGGGCGAATTGCCCAGGTTCGGGCGAATCCTAGGATTTGGCCGAACCCTCGGATGCACCGCCATTTTCTCCCATGGCCTGGATTTGCCCCCCTTGGTCGGTTCTGGTGCTGGGGTCGGTTCGGGCGAATTGGGAGATTCGGCCGAACCGGGCCTGGCCCGTGGCCGGCCTCCCTAGCACCACCTTTGGTCATGGACCCCCCTGGGCTGGCTTCTGGTGATGGTCTTCGTGTTGATCTGGCCCAGGATGAGGTGGCGGTTGCCCACGTGTCATTTATCATCATCCACTTGGTCATTGTTGACGTGGACGACTCCCGATGTTGTGCACGGCTAAGGGGGGGTAACCGGCCGAATAGAGTCGTTCGGCCGAATCAGTCAATTCCGACGCCTATAGCACGTATTTCTCGTTGTTGTACCTGCACAAGTGTAACTCACCAAAACTCGTGGAACTCTGTTAGAAATAAACCTAAGTACATGGAATGACACATATATCCTCTTTTATTCTCGAGTATTGGTGGTTGAAACGTGTCGTAACGACCGCCAACAAGCTCCCCCAAGCTTAGATCTTTGCTCGTCCTCGAGCAAAGATAAAGACTTAGGCTCGGTGGATCAGGAGTTACTACAATGTTAATTTTCTTGCAGGTAACTTTTGAAACAACTAGTACTCAAAAATACTCGTATCATTGGCAAAGTTTAACTCACCATTTGACCTATGGGGCTTATAGCAATCTCCTTGTCTTAGGCGGTTGAAAGGTTGAACAGCTTAACTTAGTTTTTTTCCACTCCTACTCTTTTCAGGGTCCCATCTCGGAGTTTCCACAATTTTCAAAAATTTAAATTTGTTCCTCAATTGGTACACTCGATCGCTCAAGTGGTGTTTGTATCCTCACCAAAGGCTTGTGCCTTCTTTCATCCTAAAATCTAACAAAGCTTTTTGTATGGCTCAGGGACAAAGGATGAAGGCCTACTTGCATCTTATATTTTGCTAAGTCAGGTTCATTTTACTCATGCCAAATAACTCAAGTACTATAAAGCGACTAGTTGAAAACAAGGCACTTGCAAAATTAATGACAGAGCAACTATTCATCATTTCCAAGGTGAGAGGCATATGATTCATTCCATGCATAGTTGGGAGTTATTTTATTAAAGGGAAATATTTTTGGTGTTTTCATTTTAAGGTGGAAATAAAATGGAAAGGGAAATGGCAAATGCAAGATCAAAGTGTTGAAGGGACATTGAACATACCTGATGGGGGGTCCTCCCCCAAGCTTGAATTCTTCACTGGTAGGGTCGAAACTTTGAAAAGTATTTTGACATTTGATCCATCTGCTGCTGGACGTCGTACCGTAGAGAGTCCAGCACGCCGCTATTCTCTTGGTGATACTAAGAATGGCGTGCAAGGGTGTCTTCGATGTTTCGAGTACGGTCGTCAAGGAGGTCGACTCGGTCGGAGATGTAAGACAGCTCTCGACCGATATCGTAGCCACTGGGTGCAGCGAAACATGCGGACTGAGAGTGCCCAGGGAAGTATGGTCCGGAGGCACTGTTGTACCCTCCTCCGTCCATCCCTGGGAGTACTCTAAGTCCGTACTCGGAGCATATTCCAAGTAGCCTGAGGCGAAGTAGTCCGGGTCCTAGGGTTGTCTAAGGCCTCCTGCTCCAAACATCCCAGAACCTCTGTATGCATCGTAAGCTACCTCGAATGCAGACATGTGTCGATGTGGCTGCGTCGGTGAAGTTTCTGGTTCTTGAGCGATGAAAAGTCCGGCGTCACGCCTGGCTTGCCCCCGGGTAAATGGCCCCTCTCCTGCAACACTGTGCCGAGCCGGCTCTCTCCGACGGGGAGAGTCATCCAACTCAGTACTCAACAAGAGTATTAGTTTCTTAGCAGTATACAACCTCAGTCTTGCAGAAGGCAAGGGCACTTCGGTTGTATAACCGCGATAGATCATAACCAATGTTGCATCAGGCGCCTGTCGCATCATGTGGCCTTGCACAAAGTGCTCAGCATCCACGACGGGTCACGCTGTCTCTAAGTACGCAAGTTGGGCGCCCTCCAGAATGCCCAACTAATTAGCAAGGCGAGTGACTAGAGAAGTCACCGCCACGCTACCCACGCGAGAGTGATGAGAAATCCAATGGGCAACCAAATCTTTTACCAGATAAACAACAACTCATTTAACCATGGCGTATAAGAACCGCAACTCGACTACAATGTCGGGACGCAAATCAGAATATGGAAACACCATCATAGCCATTCACCGATGCATGAAATGCAAGGTGGGGTTATGAATATTGTTAGTGCGTGGTGCAGAATAATTGGTGCTTCCCAAAATCTTTTTCAAGAACCCGTCCCGACTGAAACTTTTCAAAGTTTTGGCAGGCTCCAAAGAACAATGACTAGCAAAACCCAGAGCCGTACTCAAATCTCTCCAAGAGTAGGAATACTCTTGGTTGAAAAATCGAAAGCGAACACCCTCTCGTCCAGATGTTAGAGTCGAAAGAAATTCGAGGGTGAGGAGATATGAACCTTGTTGCCAGAAGTTGCCCCAGCCAACGGCTTCGAAGACTTCTGGGAACTCTTTGTCCATACCCATTCTTACGAGCAGGTCCTGCTCGTAGACACGGGTATGTTCAAACTCCTTTAGGCATAGCATGTTGAAGATGTTCCGCTCCCGGTCCGTCCAGAGAATGATGTCACTCTCATTCAGGAGCTGCCGGGTTGGGTGCGAGGCAAAGCCTCTCCCCAAGTCGGCTGCCCCTTACTCGTCCACCTCCATCCGGCTTGAACCGCGGGACGGGGCTGGGGAGCCCCCAGCATTGTCTGAGTGTTTCCTCAGCCAGGCGGAGCAACGAAAAGCGGAGAAGAGCTTTGACATGCTTCCTGCAAAAGGTTAGCGCAACGACTACCCGACGGACTAAATATATGGGGTTAGCACAAGTAAATCAAGTCAGTCGTTCGAGAGAGTTAGTCGTTCTTGCGGGGATGAAAACCTCCACAAAAGATTAGTCATTCTTGTGGGTGTCGGAAACCACCACAAACACGTTCAAGTTTCAGCACAAAGATCGAACAAAGGCAAAATATATTTTGGGATTTTTCAGCAATGCAAGTGAACCAACTTGAGCAAGAACTAAAGAAGAACTTGAGCAAGAAACTTGAGAGAGAGGGAGAGAGAGCTTCTGGTGGAATTTTTTCAGTGTGTGAAGGTGGAAAGAAGCAACCAAGCAAGGGGTGGTATTTATAGGCAAGGAGGAGAGCTGGGGCTCATTCGGCCGAATGGCCTGGTTCGCCCGAACCAGGTTAATTCGCCCCAATGCCCCATGTGGGTGCTCTCTTTCTTGCCTCCCACCAGCACTAAAAATTGGCCTAGGTCCAACACTAGGGCATGGGCACTTTGGTGGTTTTTGGTAGGTGAGATGCAAAATTGACATGACCAAAGTGGAAGTTAGTGGAGTCACCCCCAGCTGCCATGTTTTGTGATAATTGGTGAGTGTGCAGCCATGTAGAGTGGGGTAGACATGTTTTGTGCAGGTTGGTGATGATGATAAATAAATGGAGATGTTCTAGAAGGGGTAAAAGTGATGAGAATTACATTTTACACCCACTGTAAATAAATTTCAGCACGTTATCCATTTATTTTTACCATGCTTGCAATTTTTTTCTACTCTCTTTGAAATTAATTACACAAGTGGTTCATTTATTTTGGAAAAGATAACATGCAAATGCAATGATGGAAAATAAAATTTTGGAAGGGAAACATGAGATACATACCAGTTTTCCTCGCGGTGAGAGCTCGTGTTTAAAGTCCGTGAGCGGGACTCCTCCTGTCTTTAGTTGATTTTGTCATCGTCCAATCCCGGAGTGAGTGGTTCGGGTGATGCAACCTTCTTCCGCCACATCTTCTTAGTCTTCTTCTGTGTCGGTGGTGGTGGGATCGGTTCCTCTGGAGAATTCCAGAGGGCTTGGTCTTCTTCGTATTTCTTTACGAGAAGATCTATCTCTTCTGCTTGCATTGGTCCTGTCGGCTCATTTCGTTTGAACTGCTCGACATTGAGTATTTCCAACTCTCCATTGATGAGTGCCTTCAGGAAACACTCAGCGCTCTTCTGCTCCGGTGTTAGAGGCTTTGTCTTCTTATCTTCCCGTGGTTGGAACTTGAAGTATATCAATCTTCTGTCGATACGGAATGAGATTTCTCTCGCATCCATATCAATTCTAGCCCGGGCGGTGTTCAAGAATGGCCGGCCCAACACAAGGGGAAACGAATAATCATTCCCCGTGTCAAGGACGACAAAGTCCGTAGGGACGTAACGTCCCCAAACACGGACCAGGACATTCTCAATCACCCCCTTAGAATAGCAGATCATTGAGTCTGCAAGTTGTACCTGGGTATTTGTAGATGACAAAGTAGGGTAGCATAATTTCTTAAATAATGCCTTGGACATTGATGAGGACATCACCGCCAACGATACAGCCACGCCATCTTCTCCTATCATTGCCGGTCCTATTACCCGTGCTCGTGCTAGACAACTTAATCATCAGGTGAGTTCACTCCTGAGTTAGTGTTCATCATATTTAGACTGTGGAGACCCGTGCACTCTTGTTTTGCTTAGGAATCACGGAGAGGATCGAGAACGAAAAGGATTCACGCGGGCTGGATTTGGACTGCAGAAAAACACCAACTTGTGATGGACACCACGGTCGCATACGGACTTGGATTGGGGCGTTCAAGTACTTCACGAAAAGCTTATCAAGTCTACTTTCCAACGGATTCAACCGCACGTCCATATCTCTTTGGAGTCGTCCAGAATCGTCTATTTGCTCCGAGATGTTTTCTGCCCATGATGTTGCGCCATCTTATTTTGGCCCAATGGGCCATGTATCATGTAGAGTCCATTATGGACGCGTCCTAGGGTTGGAGCACGACCCCAGAACCCCTGTGGTCGTCCTCCCTTGTTTTATACCCCTTAGCCGCCGCCAAGAACACTCGGGTTTTGTTTAGATCAAGTTTAGCCATTGCTACTTGCTTGTAAGCGCGTGTGCTGGTCCAGCCGCCCGTCTTCGAGTTTTTAGAACCCCACTTCGTTTGTGATTGACATTTGAGATTGAACACTTCATTCCCATCTAGTAATTTCAGTACTTGTTCGATACTTGTTCTTGCTAGTTCTTTGATTGCTTGCAGGACAGGATCAAGTGACGTGCTTCCACAAGATCACGGCATCCATAGGAGGTGGTGTATCGGTTGCTAAGGCATAGTCTTTGGAAGGCTGTAGTCAGGCCGTCAACGTCGTCTCCTCCAATCGAGTTATCCCCCACGCCTCTCATCGAAAGATCGGGCATAAACCCTAACGGGTTCCCATCAGTTGGTAATCAGAGCAAGGTTGTTCGATGAGAGATTCCAATCCTTCCCCCTATTTTTTCCTACAGTACACAAAAGCCAAAAAAAAATAGTAGATTAGTTTACCGTGATCCTATAAACCCTTTGAGCCTTGCTAGTACTGCTTAGTTAGGGCTTGTTGAGTTTTCGGTTGCATCGGTCGTGTCGAGTTGCTGGTCTTAGTTCTGGTCGTTTAGAGTTTCGAGTTCTTGTCATGTTTCGGTCACGGTTGTACGCTACCTATTGGTTCCTGTGTTGGGTGAATTTGAGTACTCATTGGTGATCCAATCCGACCAGGAATCGGCTAAATGCGAGAAAAGGAAGACCAAACTGAACTCCCACATCGAGTTGCAATTCGACTTGCAATCGGTTTTGGAGTCCGAGTTGCTTGCTGCTTCGTGTTACCTTACCGTGCAGCTGTTGCTTTGTGCTTATATATTGTCGTGTTCCAGGAAGACAACAGTACTTCATATTCATACTCGACCTCTCCAAGATTGTGCATAAAATAGATCTTTTTTTTATCGGAATACCCCTGTATTTTCTAAAAAAGTTTATGTGGTGATTGGCTGTTTGGGATCCTCTTTGTTCATATATTCAGTTTTGAGGACCCCTAAAAAAACAGAAAAAACAGAAAAAAAAGCAAAAGAAAAAGAAGAAAGAAAGGGGCTGATCTTTGTGATTGCTTTTCGGTGGTGCGTTGTGACTTCCTTTGTGCCCAGGCTTGCGTCTCTAGCACGGTATAGGCTAGGACCAGCACAGTACCACCGTTGAACGACTATTCAGCTTGCTTTGTTTTAACTAACGTGATGCTAGCTATTCCTTGTTTTCAGCCCACCTATAGCTCCACATATCCGACTACAGCTTTACAGGTCTTATTGCTGCGGCACCGATACACTTCATTCCAGGTTTGCAGACTTGTTGGTAGTCGTGCCCTCCTGTCGAGCAAGGTAAGAATTGGTAAGAGTTTGTATCACAGGTTGAGAGTGAGCGCCTTACAAATAACTACATCCTATTAGTTGTAGGGCTTTTATTTCTTCACCTGTTTCTCTCGTTGCCTCTGTTTATTTAACCATGACAGGATCAGAAGGTGATGGTGATGGGTCTCCCAGTAACAAGATCCCACAGTCTCCTCGCACCAAGGGCGTCATACAGCATTTTGAAAGGTTGGTGAAGAAGCACAGCGAGGGGATTGATAATGACTTTCTGGTGACGAATGAGAAGATGGGGCAATTGGAGGCCTCACAGATCGCGACCAATAACAAGCTTACAAAGATGGAGGCATCGGTGGCTCGTATGGATAAGAGTATTGCTGTACTTTTGAGGCGATTTGATGAGATGCATGCTAAAACCGCTAGCGGTCATGATGGAGATGACAAGAAGGACGGCAGCAAGACTGATAAGAAGGAAGAAAGTTTTGACGACAATGCATACAGTGCGGATACTGAAGTCGATCACCAAGATCCTGCTCGCCGCCGGCTACATCATAATCGCCGAGGTATGGGTGGTCATCGTCGACGCGAGGTACACGGTAATGATGATGCTTTTAGCAAGATTAAATTTAAGATACCTCCTTTTGATGGTAAATATGATCCTGATGCTTATATTACTTGGGAGATTGCTGTTGATCAAACATTTGCATGCCATGAATTTCCTGAAGCTACGCGTGTTAGGGCTGCTACTAGTGAGTTTACAGATTTTGCTTCTGTTTGGTGGATAGAACATGGCAAGAAACATCCTAATAACATGCCACAAACCTGGGATGCTTTGAAACGGGTCATGCGGGCTAGATTTGTTCCTTCCTATTATGCACGTGATCTATTACATAAGTTGCAGCAATTGAGACAGGGTGCTAAAAGTGTAGAAGAATATTATCAAGAATTACAAATGGGTATGTTGCGTTGTCAAATAGAGGAGGGTGAGGAGCCTGCTATTGCTAGATTTGTGGGAGGGCTGAATAGAGAAATTCGGGACATCGTTGAATATAAAGATTATAACAGCATAACAAAGTGTTTTTATATAGCTTGTAAAGCTGAGAGAGAAGTGCAGGGACGACGTGCAGGTGCAAGGTCTAATGTTTCTGCAGGAAAATCAGCACCATGGCAGCAGCGCACGACTACTTCTTTGACCGGGCGAGCACCTCCCCCAACTCCGTCGCCAAGTCGTTCAGCACCACCGCCTCCTTCCAGTGACAAGACACGTGTTGTTCCCGTAAATTCAGCAACAAAATCTGCCCCAAAACCAGCCGTTAGTACTTCCTTAGTTGCCTCCACAGGTAGAACAAGAGATATCCAGTGTCACCGGTGCAAGGGTTATGGGCATGTGCAGCGTGATTGCCCAAACAAGCACGTTTTGGTGGTTAACAATGATGGTGGGTATTCCTCTGCTAGTGATTTCGATGAACAAACACTTGCTTTGCTTGCGGCCGACGATGCAGGTAGTGAGGAGCCACTAGATGAACAGATTGGTGCGGAAGATGCGGAGCATTATGAGAGCCTCATCGTGCAGCGTGTGCTTAGTGCACAAATGGAGAAGGCAGAGCAAAATCAGCGGCATACATTGTTCCAAACAAAGTGTGTAATCAAAGAGCGTTCCTGCCGCTTAATCATTGATGGAGGCAGCTGCAACAACTTGGCTAGTAGCGACATGGTGGAGAGACTTTCACTAACAACAAAATCACATCCCCATCCATACCACATTCGATGGCTGAACAACAACGGTAAGGTAAAAGTAACCAAGCTGGTTCGAATTACTTTTGCTATTGGTTCATATCATGATGTTGTTGAATGTGATGTTGTGCCTATGGAAGCTTGTCATATTCTGCTAGGTAGGCCATGGCAATTTGATACAGATTGTAGACATCATGGTAGATCAAATCAATATTCTCTCATACACAATGATAAGAAACTTGTTTTGCTTCCCATGTCTCCTGAGGCTATTGTGCGTGATGATATTGCTAAAGCTGCTAAAGATAAAACTGAGAACACTAAAATTGCCAAATCTGCTGAAAGTAAGAAAGATGAGATAAGATTAAAAGGGCATTGCTTGCTTGCTACTAAATCTGATATAAATGAATTGGTTGCTTCTACTTCTGTTGCCTATGCATTGGTGTGCAAGGATGCTTTGATTTCACTTCACGATATGCAGCAATCGTTGCCCCCTGCTGTTGCTAACATTTTGCAGGAGTATTCGGATGCATTTCCAGGTGAGATACCAGCGGGGCTGCCACCAATGCGAGGGATTGAGCACCAAATTGATCTGATTCCTGGTGCGTCTTTGACTAACCGTGCACCATACAGAACAAATCCAGAGGAAACAAAAGAAATTCAGCGGCAAGTGCAAGAGCTACTCCACAAAGGTTATGTGCGTGAGTCTCTTAGTCCTTGTGTTGTTCCGGTTATTTTGGTGCTTAAGAAAGATGGAACATGGCGTATGTGTGTTGATTGTAGAGCTATTAATAATATCACCATTCGATATCGACACCCTATTCCACGTTTAGATGATATGTTTGATGAGTTGAGTGGTGCTGTTGTGTTTTCTAAAGTTGATTTGCGTAGTGGGTACCACCAGATTCGTATGAAATTGGGAGATGAATGGAAAACTGCTTTCAAAACTAAGTTCGGTCTATATGAGTGGTTAGTCATGCCTTTTGGGTTAACTAATGCACCTAGTACTTTCATGAGATTAATGAACGAGGTTTTGCGTGCTTTCATTGGGAAATTTGTCGTAGTATACTTTGATGATATTTTGATCTACAGCGAATCCATGGTTGAACATCTTGATCACTTGCGTGCTATTTTTAATGCGTTACGAGATGCACGTTTGTTTGGTAATCTTGAGAAGTGCACCTTTTGCACCGATCGAGTGTCTTTTCTTGGCTATGTTGTGACTCCACAGGGAATTGAGGTTGATCAAGCCAAGGTTGAAGCTATATAGGGATGGCCTATACCAAAGACTATTACACAGGTGCGGAGTTTTCTAGGACTTGCTGGTTTCTATCAACGCTTTGTGCAGAATTTCAGCACCATTGCTGCACCGTTGAATGAGCTTACAAAGAAGGGAGTGCCTTTTCGTTGGGACAAAGAGCAAGAGAATGCTTTCAACATGCTGAAAGATAAGTTAACACATGTACCTCTTCTCCAACTTCCTGATTTTAATAAAACTTTTGAGTTTGAATGTGATGCTAGTGGAATTGGATTGGGTGGTGTTTTGCTGCAAGAGGGAAAACCAGTTGCATATTTTAGTGAAAAATTGAGCGGGCCTGTTCTGAATTATTCCACTTATGACAAAGAATTGTATGCTCTTGTTCGCACATTGGAAACTTGGCAGCATTATTTGTGGCCCAAAGAGTTTGTTATTCATTCTGATCATTAATCATTGAAACATATTCGTAGTCAAGGAAAACTGAACCGTAGGCATGCTAAGTGGGTTGAATTTATTGAATCTTTTCCTTATGTTATTAAGCACAAGAAAGGGAAAGAAAATGTTATTGCTGATGCCTTGTCTAGGAGATATACATTGCTGAACCAACTCGATTACAAAATCTTTGGATTAGAAACAATTAAAGACCTATATGCTAATGATGCTGATTTTAAAGAGGTGTTGCTACATTGTAAAGATGGGAAAGGATGGAACAAATTCATAGTTAGTGATGGGTTTGTGTTTAGAGCTAACAAGCTATGCATTCCAACTAGCTCTGTTCGCTTGTTGTTGTTGTTGCAGGAAGCGCATGGAGGTGGCTTGATGGGGCATTTTGGAGCCAAAAAGACGGAAGATATATTTGCTGGACATTTCTTTTGCCAAAGATGAGAAGAGTGTGGAGAGATTTGTTGCTCGTTGCACTACATGTCAAAAGGCTAAGTCAAGGTTAAATCCACAAGGTTTGTATTTGCCTTTACCCATTCCTAGTGCTCCTTGGGAAGAAATTTCTATGGATTTTGTAATGGGTTTGCCGAGAACTAGGAAGGGTCGTGATAGTGTGTTTGTGGTTGTTGATAGGTTTTCTAAGATGACACACTTTATACCATGTCATAAGACTGATGATGCTTCTCATGTTGCTGATTTGTTCTTTCAGGAAATTGTTCGTTTGCATGGTGTGCCTAATACTATTGTGTCTGATCGGGATGCTAAATTTCTAAGTTATTTTTGGAAGACATTGTGCGCTAAATTGGGGACTAAGCTTTTGTTTTCTACTACATGTCATCCCCAAACTGATGGTCAAAATGAGGTTGTGAATAGAACTTTGTCTACTATGTTAAGGGCTGTTTTAAAGAAAAATATTAAGATGTGGGAAGATTGTTTGCCTCATATTGAGTTTGCATATAATCGTTCTACTATGTTAAGGGCTGTTTTAAAGAAAAATATTAAGATGTGGGAAGATTGTTTGCCTCATATTGAGTTTGCATATAATCGTTCGATGCATTCTACCACAAAGATGTGCCCATTTCAGATTGTGTATGGTTTCTTGCCTCGTGCTCCTATTGATTTAATGCCTTTGCCATCATTTGAAAATTTGGATTTTGATGCTACTACACGTGCCGAATTGATGTTGAAAATGCATGAAACAACTAAAGCAAACATAGAGCGCATGAATGTTAAATACAAGCTTGCTGGTGATAAAGGTAGAAAGGAATTAAAATTTGAACCTGGAGATTTAGTTTGGTTGCATTTGAGGAAGGATCATTTTCCTGAATTGCGAAAATCTAAGTTGTTGCCTCGAGCGGATGGTCCCTTTAAAGTATTAGAGAAGATTAATGATAATGCATACAAGCTCGAGTTGCCTGCAGATTTTGGGGTTAGTCCCACATTTAACATTGCAGATTTGAAGCCATATTTGGGAGAGAAAGATGAACTTGAGTCGAGGATGACTCAAATGCAAGAAGGGGAGGATGATGAGGACATCACCGCCAACGATACAGCCACGCCATCTTCTCCTATCATTGCCGGTCCTATTACCCGTGCTCGTGCTAGACAACTTAATCATCAGGTGAGTTCACTCCTGAGTTCATGTTCATCATATTTAGACTGTGGAGACCCGTGCACTCTTGTTTTGCTTAGGAATCATGGAGAGGATCAAGAACGAAAAGGATTCACGCGGACTGGATTCGGACTACAGAAAAACATCAACTTGTGATGGACACCACGGTCGCATACGGACTTGGATTGGGGCGTTCAAGTACTTCACAGAAAGCTTATCAAGTCTACTTTCCAACGGATCTGACCGCACATCCATAGGAGTCGTCCAGAATCGTCTATTTGCTCCGATATGTTTTCTGCCAATGATGCTGCGCCATCTTATTTTGGCCCAATGGGCCGTGTATCATGTAGAGTCCATTATGGACACGTCCTAGGGTTGGAGCATGACTCCAACATCCCTATGGTCATCCTCCCTTGTCTTATACCCCTTAGCCACCACCAAGAACACTTGGGTTAACTAATGCACCTTGTACTTTCATGAGATTAATGAACGAGGTTTTGCGTGCTTTCATTGGGAAATTTGTCGTAGTATACTTTGATGATATTTTGATCTACAGCGAATCCATGGTTGAACATCTTGATCACTTGCGTGCTGTTTTTAATGCGTTACGAGATGCACGTTTGTTTGGTAATCTTGAGAAGTGCACCTTTTGCACCGATCGAGTGTCTTTTCTTGGCTATGTTGTGACTCCACAGGGAATTGAGGTTGATCAAGCCAAGGTTGAAGCTATATAGGGATGGCCTATACCAAAGACTATTACACAGGTGCGGAGTTTTCTAGGACTTGCTGGTTTCTATCAACGCTTTGTGCAGAATTTCAGCACCATTGCTGCACCGTTGAATGAGCTTACAAAGAAGGGAGTGCCTTTTCGTTGGGACAAAGAGCAAGAGAATGCTTTCAACATGCTGAAAGATAAGTTAACACATGTACCTCTTCTCCAACTTCCTGATTTTAATAAAACTTTTGAGTTTGAATGTGATGCTAGTGGAATTGGATTGGGTGGTGTTTTGCTGCAAGAGGGAAAACCAGTTGCATATTTTAGTGAAAAATTGAGCGGGCCTGTTCTGAATTATTCCACTTATGACAAAGAATTGTATGCTCTTGTTCGCACATTGGAAACTTGGCAGCATTATTTGTGGCCCAAAGAGTTTGTTATTCATTCTGATCATTAATCATTGAAACATATTCGTAGTCAAGGAAAACTGAACCGTAGGCATGCTAAGTGGGTTGAATTTATTGAATCTTTTCCTTATGTTATTAAGCACAAGAAAGGGAAAGAAAATGTTATTGCTGATGCCTTGTCTAGGAGATATACATTGCTGAACCAACTCGATTACAAAATCTTTGGATTAGAAACAATTAAAGACCTATATGCTAATGATGCTGATTTTAAAGAGGTGTTGCTACATTGTAAAGATGGGAAAGGATGGAACAAATTCATAGTTAGTGATGGGTTTGTGTTTAGAGCTAACAAGCTATGCATTCCAACTAGCTCTGTTCGCTTGTTGTTGTTGTTGCAGGAAGCGCATGGAGGTGGCTTGATGGGGCATTTTGGAGCCAAAAAGACGGAAGATATATTTGCTGGACATTTCTTTTGCCAAAGATGAGAAGAGTGTGGAGAGATTTGTTGCTCGTTGCACTACATGTCAAAAGGCTAAGTCAAGGTTAAATCCACAAGGTTTGTATTTGCCTTTACCCTTTCCTAGTGCTCCTTGGGAAGAAATTTCTATGGATTTTGTAATGGGTTTGCCGAGAACTAGGAAGGGTCGTGATAGTGTGTTTGTGGTTGTTGATAGGTTTTCTAAGATGACACACTTTATACCATGTCATAAGACTGATGATGCTTCTCATGTTGCTGATTTGTTCTTTCAGGAAATTGTTCGTTTGCATGGTGTGCCTAATACTATTGTGTCTGATCGGGATGCTAAATTTCTAAGTTATTTTTGGAAGACATTGTGCGCTAAATTGGGGACTAAGCTTTTGTTTTCTACTACATGTCATCCCCAAACTGATGGTCAAAATGAGGTTGTGAATAGAACTTTGTCTACTATGTTAAGGGCTGTTTTAAAGAAAAATATTAAGATGTGGGAAGATTGTTTGCCTCATATTGAGTTTGCATATAATCGTTCTACTATGTTAAGGGCTGTTTTAAAGAAAAATATTAAGATGTGGGAAGATTGTTTGCCTCATATTGAGTTTGCATATAATCGTTCGATGCATTCTACCACAAAGATGTGCCCATTTCAGATTGTGTATGGTTTCTTGCCTCGTGCTCCTATTGATTTAATGCCTTTGCCATCATTTGAAAATTTGGATTTTGATGCTACTACACGTGCCGAATTGATGTTGAAAATGCATGAAACAACTAAAGCAAACATAGAGCGCATGAATGTTAAATACAAGCTTGCTGGTGATAAAGGTAGAAAGGAATTAAAATTTGAACCTGGAGATTTAGTTTGGTTGCATTTGAGGAAGGATCATTTTCCTGAATTGCGAAAATCTAAGTTGTTGCCTCGAGCGGATGGTCCCTTTAAAGTATTAGAGAAGATTAATGATAATGCATACAAGCTCGAGTTGCCTGCAGATTTTGGGGTTAGTCCCACATTTAACATTGCAGATTTGAAGCCATATTTGGGAGAGAAAGATGAACTTGAGTCGAGGATGACTCAAATGCAAGAAGGGGAGGATGATGAGGACATCACCGCCAACGATACAGCCACGCCATCTTCTCCTATCATTGCCGGTCCTATTACCCGTGCTCGTGCTAGACAACTTAATCATCAGGTGAGTTCACTCCTGAGTTCATGTTCATCATATTTAGACTGTGGAGACCCGTGCACTCTTGTTTTGCTTAGGAATCATGGAGAGGATCAAGAACGAAAAGGATTCACGTGGACTGGATTCGGACTACAGAAAAACATCAACTTGTGATGGACACCACGGTCGCATACGGACTTGGATTGGGGCGTTCAAGTACTTCACAGAAAGCTTATCAAGTCTACTTTCCAACGGATCTGACCGCACATCCATAGGAGTCGTCCAGAATCGTCTATTTGCTCTGATATGTTTTCTGCCAATGATGCTGCGCCATCTTATTTTGGCCCAATGGGCCGTGTATCATGTAGAGTCCATTATGGACACGTCCTAGGGTTGGAGCATGACTCCAACATCCCTATGGTCATCCTCCCTTGTCTTATACCCCTTAGCCACCACCAAGAACACTTGGGTTAACTAATGCACCTTGTACTTTCATGAGATTAATGAACGAGGTTTTGCGTGCTTTCATTGGGAAATTTGTCGTAGTATACTTTGATGATATTTTGATCTACAGCGAATCCATGGTTGAACATCTTGATCACTTGCGTGCTGTTTTTAATGCGTTACGAGATGCACGTTTGTTTGGTAATCTTGAGAAGTGCACCTTTTGCACCGATCGAGTGTCTTTTCTTGGCTATGTTGTGACTCCACAGGGAATTGAGGTTGATCAAGCCAAGGTTGAAGCTATATAGGGATGGCTTATACCAAAGACTATTACACAGGTGCGGAGTTTTCTAGGACTTGCTGGTTTCTTTCAACGCTTTGTGCAGAATTTCAGCACCATTGCTGCACCGTTGAATGAGCTTACAAAGAAGGGAGTGCCTTTTCGTTGGGACAAAGAGCAAGAGAATGCTTTCAACATGCTGAAAGATAAGTTAACACATGTACCTCTTCTCCAACTTCCTGATTTTAATAAAACTTTTGAGTTTGAATGTGATGCTAGTGGAATTGGATTGGGTGGTGTTTTGCTGCAAGAGGGAAAACCAGTTGCATATTTTAGTGAAAAATTGAGCGGGCCTGTTCTGAATTATTCCACTTATGACAAAGAATTGTATGCTCTTGTTCGCACATTGGAAACTTGGCAGCATTATTTGTGGCCCAAAGAGTTTGTTATTCATTCTGATCATTAATCATTGAAACATATTCGTAGTCAAGGAAAACTGAACCGTAGGCATGCTAAGTGGGTTGAATTTATTGAATCTTTTCCTTATGTTATTAAGCACAAGAAAGGGAAAGAAAATGTTATTGCTGATGCCTTGTCTAGGAGATATACATTGCTGAACCAACTTGATTACAAAATCTTTGGATTAGAAAAAATTAAAGACCTATATGCTAATGATGCTGATTTTAAAGAGGCGTTGCTGCATTGTAAAGATGGGAAAGGATGGAACAAATTCATCGTTAGTGATGAGTTTGTGTTTAGAGCTAACAAGCTATGCATTCCAGCTAGCTCTGTTCGCTTGTTGTTGCTGCAGGAAGCGCATGGAGGTGGCTTGATGGGGCATTTTGGAGCCAAAAAGACGGAAGATATACTTGCTGGTCATTTCTTTTGGCCAAAGATGAGAAGAGATGTGGAGATATTCGTTGCTCGTTGCACTACATGTCAAAAGGCTAAGTCAAGGTTAAATCCACACGGTTTGTATTTGCCTTTACCCGTTCCTAGTGCTCCTTGGGAAGATATTTCTATGGATTTTGTGATGGGTTTGCCGAGAACTAGGAAGGGTCGTGATAGTGTGTTTGTGGTTGTTGATAGGTTTTCTAAGATGGCACACTTTATACCATGTCATAAGACTGATGATGCTTCTCATGTTGCTGATTTGTTCTTTCGGGAAATTGTTCATTTGCATGGTGTGCCTAATACTATTGTGTCTGATCGGGATTCTAAATTTCTTATTTATTTTTCAAAGACATCGTGGGCTAAATTGGGGACTAAGCTTTTGTTTTCTACTACATGTCATCCCCAAACTGATGCTCAAACTGATGTTGTGAATAGAACTTTGTCTACTATGTTAAGGGCTGTTTTAAAGAAAAACATTAAGATGTGGGAAGATTGTTTGCCTCATATTGAGTTTGCATATAATCGTTCGATGCATTCTACCACAAAGATGTGCCCATTTCAAATTGTGTATGGTTTCTTGCCTCGTGCTCCTATTGATTTAATGCCTTTGCCATCATTTGAAAATTTGGATTTTGATGCTACAACACGTGCCGAATTGATGTTGAAAATGCATGAAACAACTAAAGCAAACATAGAGCGCATGAATGCTAAATACAAGCTTGCTGGCGATAAAGGTAGAAAGGAATTAAAATTTGAACCTGGAGATTTAGTTTGGTTGCATTTGAGGAAGGATCGTTTTCCTGAATTGAGAAAATCTAAGTTGTTGCCTCGAGCGGATGGTCCCTTTAAAGTATTAGAGAAGATTAATGATAATGCATACAAGCTCGAGTTGCCTGCAGATTTTGGGGTTAGTCCCACATTTAACATTGCAGATTTGAAGCTATATTTGGGAGAGGAAGATGAACTTGAGTCGAGGATGACTCAAATGCAAGAAGGGGAGGATGATGAGGACATCACCGCCAACGATACAGCCACGCCATCTTCTCCTATCATTGCCGGTCCTATTACCCGTGCTCGTGCTAGACAACTTAATCATCAGGTGAGTTCACTCCTGAGTTCATGTTCATCATATTTAGACTGTGGAGACCCGTGCACTCTTGTTTTGCTTAGGAATCATGGAGAGGATCGAGAACGAAAAGGATTCACGCGGGCTGGATTCGGACTGCAGAAAACATCAACTTGTGATGGACACCACGGTCGCATACGGACTCGGATTGGGGCGTTCAAGTACTTCACGGAAAGCTTATCAAGTCTACTTTCCAACGGATCTGACCGCACATCCATATTTCTTTGGGGTCGTCCAGAATCGTCTATTTACTCTGAGATGTTTTCTGCCCATGATGTTGCGCCATCTTATTTTGGCCCAATGGGCCGTGTATCATGTAGTGTCGATTATGGACGCGTCCAAGGGTTGGAGCACGACCCCAGCACCCCTGTGGTCATCCTCCCTTGTTTTATACCCCTTAGCCGCCGCCAAGAACACTCAGGTTTTGTTTAGATCAAGTTTAGCCATTGCTACTTGCTTGTAAGCGCGCGTGCTGGTCCAGCCGCCCGTCTTCGAGTTTTCAGAACCCCGCTTCATTTGTGATTGAGTTTGAGATTGAACACTTCATTCCCATCTAGTAATTTCAGTACTTGTTCGATACTTATTCTTGCTAGTTCTTCGATTGCTTGCAGGACAGGATCGGGTGACGTGCTTCCACAAGATCACGGCATCCATAGGAGGTGGTGTATCGGTTGCTAAGGCGCAGTCTTTGGAAGGCTGTAGTCGGGCCGTCAACGTCGTCTCCTCCAATCGAGTTATCACCCACGCCTCTCATCGAAAGATCGGGCATAAACTCTAGCGGGTTCCCATTAGACATGATGTTTATGCTGGCCCCCAGATCACAAAGAGCATCATCAATGCGACGATTCCAGATCGTGCACTGAATGATGGGCACTCCGGGATCTTCCTACCTATCCGGAGAGGTCTTCTCTTGGTAGGTAGGTCCATCTTGGTATTTGTACTTGGATGTGCGCAATCTTACCTGCATGATTAGTACAGAACGTACTACGAGACACCTTACCTTATCTCGTAGTAACAGCGTTTACTTTTTCGATGGAAGGTTCAGGTTGCCCCAGAATCTTCCCCGATTCAGTGACAGGAACGGCGGCAGCTAACTGAGCAATTTGGGTTTCTATCATTTTATTGAAACTCAGTTGGCTTTTCATAGCAGAATCAAAGGAATCCAACCTAGAGTCTATGCTTTCCAGGATTTTATCATTAGCAGCAAGCTTTTTATTGATATTTTCAGTGATTTTACCCTAGCCAAACATTAGATCTCTAAGTGATGGCTGATTATTGAAATTGCTGGAATTGAAATTGTTACCTTGTTGAGGCCTCTCAAATGGGAGGTTTGGGCGTGAATTTCAGCCTTGATTGCCGTAGTTGTTCGGTCGATACCCGTTGTTTTTGGAGTTGTTGACGTAGTGGGCATCTTCTCGCGTTTTGGGGCAGTCGCTCCCCGAATGGTAAAAGGTTTGAATGATAAACCAACTCTGCATGCCATGGTGAGGACAAACAGATATATAGTCCTAGAGGCGATCCCATGCCTCCAGGATTGTTTCATCTTTTAGCTGCTGGAAACTAGCAATTTTATTTCGGAGGGCGTTGGTTTTCCCAACCGGAAAGAATTTCAGCAAAAATGCGCTAGTGCACTTATTCCAAGTTTCTATGGCTTCACGGTTAACATAAAACCATTGTTTCGCCTTGCCTAATAATGAGAAAGGGAATAAACGAAGGCGAATGGCATCAATGCTTACCCCGCGTATAGTGAAGGTGTTGCAAATCTCCAGAAAATGCTGAAGATGAGCATTGGCATCCTCGTGTGGCTTGCCACAGAATGGGCTAGCCTGCACCATGTTGATGAGGGCTGGCTTGAGCTCGAAGTTCCCCTCTCCGACTGGCGGAGCTGGTCCGACACGCACGTTCTGACTCGATGGAGTAGAGAACTCGTGGATCGTCTTGCTTGCCATCCTCGATGAAGCCAGGTCAACGACGGGAAAGATTGGGCTCGTCGGAATGAGCTGCTTCTGAGGAGGTACAACACGGGGTCGGACTTTCCTCACAAGGGACTCAGGATTTTCTTGGTAGTTTGATGGTAGTTGGAAACTAGTCATGCACTGCTCTGCTTCACAAGACCAATGAAATAGAGCAAAGATAAACCCGCTTGAGTAGCGGTATACTCAACTAAGATAGCTCGAGATAAAAGTTTTAAAGTATATAGCCAATTGCTTCCTCGGCAACGGCGCCAGAAATGCTTGTTGGCACTTCTTACAATCCAATATTAGAATTGTGAATCCAAGTACTGGGGTAAGGAGTGTTTAAGTGGTTTTCTTATGGCTCGGTAAAATATATAAATATTCTGCAAGCGCACAAAATTACCGCTATAGCACTTCACCAGGGAGTAATCCGAGGTATCGTAATTTATATTTCCGCAGGGAAGCTTTGGCAAGATTACTAGAAAATAGATATTCGAGACTATCAGAGAAGGGTACGCTACTAGAAAGATAGGGGATAAACAGTATTGGATAGGAGTGGTTATACCGTGACACATAGATCAAGGGTGGCTCAGATAGAAAAGAGAAGGAATAGATAGTTGGGAGGACAACGCGAAGAGATAGAGGAATCCTGGGTACTTTATCTACCTATGTCACTCGGGCTTAGAGATACAGTGGCTGAAGAGCCAGTACTCAAGATCAGGGTTAACTCTAATGCCTTAGCGTCGGGACAGTAGAACCTATGACACGCAGAAAGGGATGAGAAGGGGTGCCACCAATCCTACACTCTAGGATCCTGCAAGGCACGACGAACTTGACGAACTACGTAGGCCGTATAGGGCTGTCACCATCTAACGGCTACCACCTCCGTAGACGTGGGGACAAACTAAGGCCACTGGCTAGTCTGGGAATCACTCCCACACTAGTTAACAACTACTTACTCCGCTAGCAAGAGCAAGCAACCATGTCAATAACCCAACGACAATTCACCACAAGTATTGAGCATGATCGAAGAACCAGCTAAGACAAAGACTTAATCAAGATCTAGAAGCACTAGAGCTACAACTAACTATAGTCTAAACACGATATAGATGCAACTAGAATAAAGTAGAAGCAAGCTATAAATGACAAGGGCAAAGTGATAAAGATAACTATATTGATAACTCAAAGTCTTACAAAAGGAAAAGATACAAGAGCTTATACCAGAGCTTCTGAAGACGACTCCGGAACCTCCGAGGTACAGCTCGACTCAACTCTAACTCCCAACTAAACTATCCTAACTTTACTAGAAAGAAGTGGAATGAGAGCTCCTTGGCTTGAGTGTGTGTGTTACAAGTGAAATGCCACTACAATTATAGGTGAACTAGGAAGGTGAAGAGGAGTGGCGGCCAAGGGAACCAGGGGGGTACCCCTGGTGATTCGGGCGAATTGCCCGGGTTCGGGCGAATCCTAGGATTCAGCCGAATCCTTGGATGCACTGCCATTTGCTTCCACGGACTGGATTTGCCCCCCTTGGTCGGTTCTGGTGCTTGGGTCGGTTTGGGCGAATTGGGAGATTCGGCCAAACTGGGCCATGCCCGTGGCCGGCCTCCCCAGCACCGCCTTTGGTCTTGGACCCCTCTGGGCTAGCTTCTGGTGATGGTCTTCGTGTTGATCTGGCCCAGGATGAGGTGGCGGTCGCCCACGTGTCATGCATCGTCATCTGCTTGGTCATTGTTGATGTGGACGACTCCCGATGTTGTGCACGACTAAGGGGGGGTAACCGGCCGAACAGAGTCGTTCGGCTAAATCAGTCAATTCCGCCCCTATAGCACGTATTTCTCGTTGTTGTACCTGCACAAGTGTAACTCACTAAAACTCCTGGAACTCTATTAGAGATAAACCGAAGTACATGGAATGTCACATATATCCTCTTTTATTCCCGAGTATTGGTGGTCAAAAACGTGCTGTAACGACCGCCAACAATGACAATGACAACTAAGGAACTAATGAGTTTATTCTAAGAAGTGGACATGGTATCATTTTTATTTTTTATGGAAGTGATTGATGACCACTTGAGGAAAGTATGGCGGACATGAAGAGCTCTTGGAAAGATTTAAATATATCTTTGAGTTTGAAATTGAGTATAGGTATGTCGTACTATCAAGGATACGTGTCGCATGTAATGGAGATATCATGGTGCTCATAGCCAACTTTAACTCGTGGTTGAGAGACACAATAATCTCGACACGTGCACCTTGTTCCTGCTATTTTATAGGTGGTCGGAAGTTTCGATGTGGGACCAGAAGTTTCGACACCTGTAGTTTCTGTCAGAACCTTGTCATAGGTTCCAGAAAAGGGTGCCTACGATTTTCAAAAAATATTCAACGGAGGCTCCGACCCAGGGTCGGAAGTTCCAAGACCTAGTAAGTTTTATGCGTTGAACACGTGGACTGTCGGAGGTTCCGATGTGAGGTCGAAAGTTTTGAAAGACCACTTAACTGCATAGCAACGGCTAGTTTTGGAGGGGTGGGATATATATACCCCCTCACCCCCTCCTTCATTTGCGGCTCAACAACCACGAGACAAAAACCCTCCCAAGCTTTGAATGCACTCTCCCACTCCCTCTATAAGCTAGCTCTAGCATTGATTTGAGAAGGGGTTGAGTGAGAGATTGTTGGTGGGTCTGAGAGCATTGACTTCCATTTGTTGAGCACTTGAAGCATCTCCGTTCATCTATTCACATTTGTTACTCTTGGAGTTTTTGCTCCTAGACGGCTAGGCATCGTCAGGGAGCTCGTGGCTCATGTGGGCTACCCCCGGCAAGTTTGTATTGCCATTCTGTCACACCCGGATTTACACGGAAACCCGAGATGCGGCCATATGTGTTCCCAGGAAGTCATTACACATATAGCAAACAAATATGATAATAGAACACAATGCTCGAATAATATAAAAGGTTTTACATCAGAGTTTGACTCAAACTTAATGAAAATTTACAGCGGAAGACTCAAAGACTAATCTCTCTCTAATCTAAATGAGGCCGAAGTCCATAATCCACAGGGACACTGACTGGTTGAGCACAGCTAGTAGAAAGGCAGATCTTCAGGAAATTCTACGGCAGCAGTACCATCTAATCCATCTGTTACCCATCCGGGATTTTGCCCAAAAATAATAATAACAACAGCAAGTGTAAGTAACAAAGTTACTTAGCAAATACAACACAGATTATGAAGGCTAAAAAGTAAGGCTTGACTCGGCTGAACTGCATTAGCATTTTTAGTTGGCTGATTTTAGTTCGATTCGAGGGTCTCTCGAGGGTATTTGAGGGAGTCTCGAAGGTATTCGAGGGTATCTCGAGGATACAACATTTATGTGAATCCCGGTTGAATTTCCCCAATTAATAAAGTAGAAGTAGGCATTAAATAGTAATAATAAACATCATCTTCTAATCAAAAAGGATCCAGGCCGCTCGTGACCCTGAGCAAGGCTATCAAGATAGATTTACACTCTGCAGAGGTTTCGCCCTTTACCCACCAGTCGCGTAAAAGTTCAATGAACTTTGCACCCAACCACGCGGAGGTGGATCAGACCTCACAAATCACACTTCCGAGGTGTGACCGCATAGGGACGCTACGAGGCTTTTCACAAGACACTTTAACAAAACAGTAGCCGTTATGGTACAACCTAGGCAGCATGACCCAAGGCACCGAGATTGACTGACTCCCAGGGCGCTCCGAATAGGAGGGTCAATGGCGTCCAAGCGCGGAAAAATAACAACAATAGCAGAATAAAATAGCGCAACGTGTGGAACCTCCGCCAAACGGAAGCTCCCAACACGGGACTGTGCCTCACGAGGGCATAGCCAACGGCTATTCCATCCTCGGTGGATCAAACCATACTCTCACCCATGCTTCCCATAACGCCGGTGACCCACCGGTAACCACTGTTGAATTAGAGCCGTACAAGTTACTTGTCCAAGACCAGAGCCATTATAGTTCTGGCGGTGGCGACAGGCTCCTGGGTTGCCGCTTTAAGAATAGGTCCTTATGGAGAGACACTAGGGCCAAGCACAAAGCGTACGCCCTAGCTCCCTGATCCATGTTGCTAAAAAGCAAGTTTTACCATTAACATTGAAGTGAATCATTAAGTCAAGATTAACAGTTAAGCAAAGGTGACAGTAGCTGCGCCTAGCAAAGTTCTACCCAAATGCAATAACCCAAGGTAAGGAAGGTATAGGGTAAACAAAACTAGAAACAACCTTAATAGGATAACAATTTAGACACATGCATATGCAGTAAATAATGTAAAAGTGTGTTTAGGTAGCAAGGATTGTCCGTGCTGTACTTGCCTTCTACAAACTGCTGCTGTTGCTGCTGTTCCTGATACTGCTGGTCCTGGTACCCCTCGAACTCGAACGCGTACTGCTCACCCACTGGACTCTCGAAGAAACACACAAGCAACCGAACAAGCCAGTACATGCAAACAATATTAATCTATCAAAACAGTACACCAAACAATAAAGAACAGAAGAAAGAAAACTTCGAAACTAATCTATGCTTTGCTACGAACACAGGAACGCGAAAATCACTCAAATCGGAGCTAAAACAGAGAAACTATGGCGTCTCTACGGTTCGAAGCTTAAACTGCGAAAGTTTCGAGGGTCAAAACATAAATTTTATTTGAAGATTCGAGGGTTTTACTGTTAAAAGACAAAACCGAGCCTCGGGCGCAACTTTTAAAAACTTGCAGGGGTTAAAACAAAAGAAAAATGACTCATTTAAAAATACTTTTGAACCAAGTTGGACTGCGGGTTGATTTCAAAAACGTGAAGGCTTCTTTTGCAAAACAGTCAGCTTCGAGGGCAACCTCCGGTTCGAACAGGGCCTCGAACTGACGCGGCGGCGTTGGATCTAGATCTAATGGCTCAAAACAGATCGGCTCTTCGAAGGGGTATGCTGGTTTCGAGGCTTGACGCTAACGACGCTCGAACACAGCGGCGGAGAAACTACTGGGTCGACAGCGGACCGAAATTAGCGCAGAGCACGGCAAAAACCGGAGCAAGAACGCTATGGAGAGCTTCGGGTTTTCAAGGCGAACCTCCTGGAGCGCTTTCCGATGAGTGCGAAGCTCCGACGGCGAAGATCGAGGGTGGGTCTCGAGCGAGGCGGAACTTCTTCCGACGAGAACGGTCTCGAGCGAGGTGGAATTTCTCGGCGAGAACGACAACTAGGGTTTCGGCACGATTGGGATGAATTGAAAGGAGAATCAAGGCGGTGACTAAGGGCGACTATAAATAGAGCAAAGTCCGATCTCGAGTCCAAGTCTTGGCGTGCGCGTCAGGGAAAGATTCGGCGAAAGCGGCAGCGTCGGAGTCGGTCTCGAGCTAGAGTCCTTGTCGAAGACGACGGTCTCGAAAGGGAAACGGCCCAGCGCCAGAAAAGGAAATTAGAGGGCAGGCCTAAAAGCAAAACTTGAAATTGGATTTTAAAATCCGATTTGAACTTCAAACAAACGAAACTCAATGCAGCCAGCATGAATGCATCAAAAGTGTTTCTAGCCTTATCTTTGATTTTATTTCTCATAAATAATTGTTTTCACTAGATAAATATGAGCATAAATTAAATAAAAGCGATTTAATTACTAAATTTTAAAATGGGCATTTTTAGGGTGTTACAAACCTACCCCCCTTAAGATGAATCTCGTCCTCGAGATTCGGAAGCGGACGGGAATAACTGTGGATACTCTGCTCTGAGGTCTTCCTCTCTTTCCCAAGTTGCTTCATCCTCTGAATGACGACTCCACTGAACCTTGCACATCTTGATCACCTTGTTTCTGGTGACTGTCTCTGATTCTTCCAAAATTCTGACAGGATGCTCAGTATAGGTAAGATCTTCATCCACATTTAGCTCATCAATCGGAATCTGTTCCTCAGGTACTCGCAAACACTTTTTCAACTGAGACACATGGAACACATCGTGTACTCCCGCTAACTTCTCTGGTAGCTCTAACTGATATGCTACCTCACCTTTCCGACCAAGTACCTTGAATGGTCCAATGTATCGAGGTGCTAACTTGCCCTTGACGTTGAACCTCTTCACGCCTCTCATGGGTGACACCTTGAGATACACGAAGTCTCCAACTTCAAAGCTGAGATCTCTCCGTCGGTTATCTGCATAGCTCTTCTGTCTGGATTGTGCCACTTTCAGATTCTGTCTGATTATCTGCACTTGCCGTTCGGCCTCTCTTAGTATCTCAGGTCCGAACACCTGACTTTCTCCCGTCTGGTTCCAGAATAGTGGTGTCCTACACTTTCTGCCATACAGAGCCTCGAATGGTGCCATCTGCAAACTCTTCTGATAGCTGTTGTTGTATGAGAATTCCGCGTACGGTAAACTCTTATCCCAACTGGCACCATATTGTAGAGCACATGCTCTCAACATATCTTCTAATATCTGATTTGTCCGTTCCGTCTGCCCATCTGTCTGCGGATGGTAAGCTGAACTGAACTGTAGCTTAGTGTCCATAGACTCATGCAATTGTCGCCAAAAGTGTGATGTGAACTGGGTTCCTCGATCTGACACTATTCTTTTCGGTACCCCATGCAAACACACAATCCTCTCCATATATAACTCCGCTAGTCTGGCTCCCGAGTAGGTGGTCTTTACTGGTAGGAAATGCGCCACCTTGGTCAAACGATCCACGATTACCTAGATTGAGTCAAATCCCCTCTGAGTGCGTGGTAAGCCAGTGATGAAATCCATACCGACTTCTTCCCACTTCCATTCAGGTACCTTCAGGGGCTGGAGTAAACCTGCTGGCCTCTGATGTTCAGCCTTGACTCTCTGACATGTGTCACATAGAGCTACGTATGTGGCCACATCTCTCTTCAATCCGTACCACCAAAATATCTCTTTGATATCTTGGTACATCTTGGTACTACCTGGGTGTATCGAATACGCCGATTCATGGGCTTCCCTGAGAATTGCATCCCTGATCTGCACTATATCTGGTACACAGATCCTCTTCTCATACCACAATGTTCCTTGGTCATCCACTCGAAAACCAGGGGCTTTTCCTAATGCCACCAGTTCTACGATCTCCTTGATCTTCTCATCTGTGAGCTGTCCTTTTCGGATCTCTCGTTCTAAGGTCGGTTCTACTGCCATCTCGGTGACGCTGGTCACAAATCCCAGACTCATCCTTTCAAACTCTAAACTGAGTTCCTCCGGTAAGCAATGTCCTGTGGTTTTATTCACGTAACTCCTTCTACTCAGAGCATCTGCCACCAAGTTGGCCTTCCCTGGATGATAATGTATCTCCAAGTCGTAGTCCTTGATCAACTCTAACCAACGACGCTGTCTCATATTCAGATCTGACTGTGTGAACACATACTTGAGACTCTTGTGGTCAGTGTAAATCTCACACTTATGTCCAATCAGGTAATGCCTCCAGATCGTGTGTACTACAGCTGCTAACTCCAGATCGTGTGTCGGGTAGTTCTGCTCATGTTTCCTCAACTGCCTTGATGCATAAGCTACTACTCTGCCTTCCTGCATGAGCACACATCCCAATCCTAGACGAGATGCATCGCAGTAGATAGAGAAGCTCTTGGTTATATCCGGCAACACTAGCACGGGTGCTGTTGTCAACCTCTTCTTCAATTCCTCAAAGCTAGCCTGACACTCTTCAGTCCAGACAAACTTGGCATTTTTCTCCAATAACGCCGTCAGGGGTTTAGCAATCTTGGAGAATCCTTCAATAAACCTCCGATAGTATCCAGCCATTCCAAGGAAACTTCTGATTTCACTCACATCCTTAGGCGGATTCCAACTCAGCACATCACTAACCTTCTTCGGATCAACTGCCACTCCACCATTGGACAGTACGTGTCCCAAGAATGCTACTTCCTTCAACCAAAACTCACACTTGCTCAGCTTGGCATACAAATGATGCTCTCGAAGCCTCTGCATCACCAATCTCAGATGTTCTTCATGCTCTTCCTCATTCTTGGAGAAAACCAGAATATCATCAATGAACACTACCACAAATTTATCAAGATAGTCCATGAACACACTGTTCATCAAATACATGAAGTATGCCGGTGCATTTGTCAAACCGAAGGACATGACAGTGAACTCATATAAACCATATCGGGTTGTGAAAGCTGTCTTGGGGATGTCAGACACTCGTATCCTCATCTGATGGTAACCGGATCGGAGATCAATCTTAGAGAACACACATGCTCCTTTCAACTGGTCGAAGAGATCATCAATCCTTGGTAGCGGGTACTTGTTCTTGATGGTCACTTCATTCAAAGCTCGATAATCCACACACAGTCTCTGAGTCCCATCTTTCTTATCCACAAACAAAACTGGTGCTCCCCAAGGAGATGAACTAGGACGAATATACCCTTTTGCTAACAATGCCTTTAATTCCTCCTTAAGTTTTTCTAATTCTTTTACTCCCATTCTATATGGCCTCTTAGCTATAGGTGCAGTACCAGGCTTAAGATCAATAACAAATTCAACTTCGCGGTCTGGGGGCATACCTGGTAACTCATCTGGGAACACATCTGGAAACTCACACACCACTCTGATGTCTTCCAGTGCTACTTCCCCGGCTTGGTAGATCTGATTGTGTCCCGTGGGACTAGCTGCTTGATACTCCACTTTCTCACCAGTCTTTGCTGTCAGTTGCACTGTCCTTTTGGAGCATTGGATCACTCCATCATATCTGGCTAACCAGCTCATACCCAGAATCAAGTCAAACCCAAGTGTTTCTAGAACTATTGGGTTCACCACGAAATCTACCCCCCTTATGGTGATTGTGGCTCGAGGGCAACGTAGAGTGGCACGCTGTTCTCCCCCAGGTGAACTAACTACCATGGGGTTCCCCATAGGTTGCAACATCATCATATTCTTTTTCACGAAAGCAGCAGATATGAAAGCATGCGAAGCTCCAGTATCGAATAAAACAGTTCCGAGGGTCGAGTTGATAGAGAACGTACCCACAACGACATCTGTGGCTCCTTCGAGGGTCTCAGCTCCCATGTGGTTGACCTTGCCCCTCGCTGGATTCTGCTGCTGATTCCCATTCTGATTCGGGGGTTGTCCAACCCTCGAATTATTGTTCTGTTCGACGGTGTTCTGAGCCTTTCGAGGGCAGGCGCTGGCATAGTGTCCCAGATCACCACATCCGAAACACCTTGGTGCTGTAGGCGTATTGCTGGCCGGATTGGGGCGTTGAGCAGGACCATTCGGTGGCTGGTTCGAGGGTCGCTGCTGAGGGGGTGCTGGTAGGTACTGGGGACGCTGCTGATACTGGGGTCGTTGCTGATACTGGCTGCGATTCATCAGTCCCGGCTGTCCCTGGAAACGCTGCGGGGTTACCATCTGCTGGTTTCCTTGCTGAGGATAGAAACGAGGGCGAACATTGCTTCCTGACGGTGTGCCTTGAAGCTTTCTCTTCTTTTCTTCCATCTCGCGGCGCTTGTGCTCCAGCAGTAGTGCGCTATCCACCAGTTCTTGAAAAGTGGCGAATTTGGAACACAGGAGCTGGTACTGGAGTGTATCATGCAGGCCATCACGGAATCGGGTCTGCTTCTTCTTATCCGTATTCACGTCCTCTGGAGCATAACGGGCCAACTCAATGAACTTGTCACGATAAGCGGTGACACTCATACCTTCTTGCTTCAATGCCAGAAACTCCTTCTTCTTCAAGGTCATCAGCGCTTCCGGCACGTGGTGAGAACGGAAACTGTCGCTGAACTCCTGCCAAGTGATCTGATCACGATTGGGGTGAGCATATTGGTACGCATCCCACCAATCCAAAGCTGCTCCCTGGAGCTGTCCACTTCCATACAACACCTTCTCCCGGTCATTGCACTGTGCGATGTCCAGCTGCCTTTCCACTGCCTTGAGCCAGTCCTCTGCTTGCATTGGGTCGCTAGACTTGTTGAAGGTAGGAGGGCGTCCCTTCATAAACTCGCCCCTTTTATCTCGGGGTTGCACGTAGTGCTGTTGAGGCGGGTTCTGCTGATTCTGCTGCATCAGTGCTATGGTTTGCGTCATCTGCTGTGTCAGCTGAAGTTGCATCTGCATCATCTGCTCCATGGTGAGTGGGGGTGGTGGAGGTGGTGGATTCTGATTCTGGTTGCTTCCACTGCCTCCGGGGTTGCCTCTGGTGTTAACCATCTATCATAGCAAAACATCTCCCATCAGTATTCTTGTCCCTCGGTAATAGATATCCCATGCTTGCAGATGGTGTATGAGAAAATAGCAATTCTTGGAAAGATAAGATAAAGAGTAAGACAGAGGAAATGCAGAGGAGAAAGGTAACCCAACTATTTATTCACTAGTATTCCTTAAACCTTAGTCCTATAACTAGATGGAGATAGACTCGCGTCTATGACCATCACAATCATTACAAAAATCCAAATCAAGCATAAGCATAATAACAACAAAATCAAGCACCCAAGGACATGATTCACTCAAGACTCGACAACACTGGTTTTGAAAAACGCATCTAAATGATCTGAAACAAAATCAGGGTGGTCTCCTAAGGATTTTTCAACCATTCTACTAGGCTGTGATCCTACAGTCAGCACGGCTCTGATACCAATCTGTCACACCCGGATTTACACGGAAACCCGAGATGCGACCATATGTGTTCCCAGGAAGTCATTACACATATAGCAAACAAATATGATAATAAAACACAATGCTCGAATAATATAAAAGGTTTTACATCAGAGTTTGACTCAAACTTAATGAAAATTTACAGCGGAAGACTCAAAGACTAATCTCTCTCTAATCTAAATGAGGTCGAAGTCCATAATCCACAGGGACACTGACTGGTTGAGCACAGCTAGTAGAAAGGCAGATCTTCAGGAAATTCTACGGCAGCAGTACCATCTAATCCATCTGTTACCCATCCGGGATTTTGCCCAAAAATAATAATAACAACAGCAAGTGTAAGTAACAGAGTTACTTAGCAAATACAACACAGATTATGAAGGCTAAAAAGTAAGGCTTGACTCGGCTAAACTGCATTAGCATTTTTAGTTGGCTGATTTTAGTTCGATTCGAGGGTCTCTCGAGGGTATTCGAGGGAGTCTCGAAGGTATTCGAGGGTATCTCGAGGATACAACATTTATGTGAATCCCGGTTGAATTTCCCCAATTAATAAAGTAGAAGTAGGCATTAAACAGTAATAATAAACATCATCTTCTAATCAAAAAGGATCCAGGCCGCTCGTGACCCTGAGCAAGGCTACCAAGATAGATTTACACTCTGCAGAGGTTTCGCCCTTTACCCACCAGTCGCGTAAAAGTTCAATGAACTTTGCACCCAACCACGCGGAGGTGGATCAGACCTCACAAATCACACTTCCGAGGTGTGACCGCATAGGGACGCTACGAGGCTTTTCACAAGACACTTTAACAAAACAGTAGCCGTTATGGTACAACCTAGGCAGCATGACCCAAGGCACCGAGATTGACTGACTCCCAGGGCGCTCCGAATAGGAGGGTCAATGGCGTCCAAGCGCGGAAAAATAACAACAATAGCAGAATAAAATAGCGCAACGTGTGGAACCTCCGCCAAACGGAAGCTCCCAACACGGGACTGTGCCTCACGAGGGCATAGCCAACGGCTATTCCGTCCTCGGTGGATCAAACCATACTCTCACCCATGCTTCCCATAACGCCGGTGACCCACCGGTAACCACTGTTGAATTAGAGCCGTACAAGTTACTTGTCCAAGACCAGAGCCATTATAGTTCCGGCGGTGGCGACAGGCTCCTGGGTTGCCGCTTTAAGAACAGGTCCTTATGGAGAGACACTAGGGCCAAGCACAAAGCGTACGCCCTAGCTCCCTGATCCATGTTGCTAAAAAGCAAGTTTTACCATTAACATTGAAGTGAATCATTAAGTCAAGATTAACAGTTAAGCAAAGGTGACAGTAGCTGCGCCTAGCAAAGTTCTACCCAAATGCAATAACCCAAGGTAATCAAGGTATAGGGTAAACAAAACTAGAAACAACCTTAATAGGATAACAATTTAGACACATGCATATGCAGTAAATAATGTAAAAGTGTGTTTAGGTAGCAAGGATTGTCCGTGCTGTACTTGCCTTCTACAAACTGCTGCTGTTGCTGCTGTTCCTGATACTGCTGGTCCTGGTACCCCTCGAACTCGAACGCGTACTGCTCACCCACTGGACTCTCGAAGAAACACACAAGCAACCGAACAAGCCAGTACATGCAAACAATATTAATCTATCAAAACAGTACACCAAACAATAAAGAACAGAAGAAAGAAAACTTCGAAACTAATCTACGCTTTGCTACGAACACAGGAACGCGAAAATCACTCAAATCGGAGCTAAAACAGAGAAACTATGGCGTCTCTACGGTTCGAAGCTTAAACTGCGAAAGTTTCGAGGGTCAAAACATAAATTTTATTTGAAGATTCGAGGGTTTTACTGTTAAAAGACAAAACCGAGCCTCGGGCGCAACTTTTAAAAACTTGCAGGGGTTAAAACAAAAGAAAAATGACTCATTTAAAAATACTTTTGAACCAAGTTGGACTGCGGGTTGATTTCAAAAACGTGAAGGCTTCTTTTGCAAAACAGTCAGCTTCGAGGGCAACCTCCGGTTCGAACAGGGCCTCGAACTGACGCGGTGGCGTTGGATCTAGATCTAATGGCTCAAAACAGATCGGCTCTTCGAAGGGGTATGCTGGTTTCGAGGCTTGACGCTAACGACGCTCGAACACAGCGGCGGAGAAACTACTGGGTCGACAGCGGACCGAAATTAGCGCAGAGCACGGCAAGAACCGGAGCAAGAACGCTATGGAGAGCTTCGGGTTTTCAAGGCGAACCTCCTGGAGCGCTTTCCGACGAGTGCGAAGCTCCGACGGCGAAGATCGAGGGTGGGTCTCGAGCGAGGCGGAACTTCTTCCGACGAGAACGGTCTCGAGCGAGGTGGAATTTCTCGGCGAGAACGACAACTAGGGTTTCGGCACGATTGGGATGAATTGAAAGGAGAATCAAGGCGGCGACTAAGGGCGACTATAAATAGAGCAAAGTCCGATCTCGAGTCCAAGTCTTGGCGTGCGCGTCAGGGAAAGATTCGGCGAAAGCGGCAGCGTCGGAGTCGGTCTCGAGCTAGAGTCCTTGTCGAAGACGACGGTCTCGAAAGGGAAACGGCCCAGCGCCAGAAAAGGAAATTAGAGGGCAGGCCTAAAAGCAAAACTTGAAATTGGATTTTAAAATCCGATTTGAACTTCAAACAAACGAAACTCAATGCAGCCAGCATGAATGCATCAAAAGTGTTTCTAGCCTTATCTTTGATTTTATTTCTCATAAATAATTGTTTTCACTAGATAAATATGAGCATAAATTAAATAAAAGCGATTTAATTACTAAATTTTAAAATGGGCATTTTTAGGGTGTTACACATTCCCTCTGGGGATTCATAGTAAGTAACCCTAGCTTGGCTTTTGGGCCCTAGGGGGAGGATAGGGTAGGTGGCTCGACCCGTCTCTTAGGAGATACCTCAATGAAGATTAGCTTCTTTTGGGAAGTGAACTTCGATAAACAAATCCTATGTATTGTGTGCTTGATTTTCGTTCTTGAGTTCATAGTGTTGCAACTAAACTTAGAGCTTGCTCTAGCTCGATCTATGTGCTCGTGAAGTTTTTTTTGAAGGAATCACTCTTGGGTAACCTTAGGCATCACAAGACATCTTTTGGTTCAAAGGAAATTTTAAGAATCAAGTTTTTGTTTGAATCTTAAGCAAAGTTCATGCTCTGTCGGAGCTTCCGATAAGCCTTCAGAACTTCCATTACGTCAGAAGTTCCGGTGCCATATCGGAAGGTCTAAAAATTTTAATTTCCTCTGCCAGTGTTTTTCAGACATAGGCCTATTCACCCGCCCCCCCCCCCTCTAGGCCTCTTGTGATCCTTTCAATTGGTATTAGAGCTTTGATCTTCGGATTGAAGCTTAACCGCTTGGAGAATCAAGATGTCGGGGGAAGGGGGAATTCCCAAAGGTGATGGATCGAAGAAGGAAGATTTACCGAAGAACAATGACGACAAGGTTGTTGTAGGTGGAGTCTATGTGGACTCATCCAAAGATGACTCGGACTCTGAAGAAGATGAGAGAAAGAAGCGTGAGAATAAGTCTAACACTCAAATTCCTTTTGATTATTCTCGTTTAAGCTATTCAACACAATACACCTCTATCTCCATGGGCAAACCTCCTCCCTTTAAAGGGACGACATATGCCTCATGGAGAAATGAGATGATTGCACATTTGATTGGGGTCCACCCGACCCTTTGGAAGATTGTGTGTGTAGGTGTCAACTATCCGAAGGACAACACCCCTCTCACTCCGGATCAAGAGCATGAGATTCATCACAACATGCAAGCCACCTCCATTCTCCTTAGTGCCTTGGAACCGGAGGAGAAAGAAAATGTGGATGGTATGCATTCCGCCAAGAAGATTTGGGATACACTCCAAATCAACCATGAAGGTACAAGAAAGGTTAGGGAGGGAAGAGTCCGATGCTTGGAAGGGGAGCTCAATAGGTTTGTCATGCTCCCAAGCGAGTCACCACAAGATATGTACAATAGGTTAAACAAGATCATCAACAAGATTTGGTCACTTGGAAGCACCAAGTGGGGTGATCGAGAAGTGGTGGACAAGATCTTATGTGCATATATGGCAAGAGATGTAAACCTCCCTACCTTGATTAGGGAGAAGAGGGGATTCAAGAGATTCACTCCCGCCGACGTCATTGGAAGAATTGAAGAGCATCTCATGATCGTCAAGGAAGCTCAAGTTTCCCAACAAATGTCACAAATTTATGAGCAAATTGAGAAGGGAAATGGTGTAGACCTTCAAGCAAGCACCAAGAGCAAAGGCAAGGAAGTGATCAAGGTTGAAGAAAAGTCCAAGAACGAAGAGAAGGAAGAAAGTGATAATGATAGTTATAGTGATGATGAAGAAGAACTAGCTCTTTTCATGGAGAACGTCAAGAAGACATTTAAGAAGACCGGTTTCTTCAAGAAGGGAAACTTCAAGGGCAAGTCTAGAAGAAGGTCCAACAAGCCATGCTTTGGGTGTGGGATAGTTGGTCATTTTGTGGCCGATTGTCCAACACCCAACAAAAGAGATGAGGAAGGCCACAAGAAGAAGAAGCACACCGGTGAAGCCCACCTTGGCCAAGAGTGGGATTCAACCGAAGAGACCTCCGATGATGAGGAGGTTGCAACAATTGCGGTGCAAGCTACTACCACAAGCACATCACTCTTTGGAGAGCTCACCGATGATGAAGATGACACTACTCCCACTTGTCTTATGGCAAAAGGGGTAAAGGTAGCTCCCCAATCCCTCTCTCTTGCACATGATAATGATAATGATGATGATGATGATGATGATGATGATGATGATAGTAATGATAACAATGAACTTATGTATGAGACATTAACTAAACAATTTGGTAAAAAGGCCACTAATAGAATTAGGAAGCTAGTGGAGGAATTAGAGGTTATGGAAGAGACTCTAGAGGCTTAAGAAGAGTTGATGAGGCGTGAGCAAGAGAAATCCATAGCCCTTGAGAAATCCCTCTCCCAAGAAAGAAAGGGTTTCAAGGAGCAAGAGGACTTGCTCAATGCCAAAGATGACAAACTTCTTGAGCTTGAAGAGTCTCTTGCTAAAGAGACGGAAAATGTTGAGAAGTTGACTAAGGAGCTTTCCTTAACTAATGAGTCAAATGCTAAACTAAAGAGTGAAAAAGAAACATTTCAAGAAAACCTATCATGTTTATAAGCCAATCACATGGCGCTTGAAGTACAATTCAACACTCTTTGGGAAAGCTCTTCTCCATGCTCTAATGATGCAACCAAATCCTCTAATCCCTCCACTAGCAATGGTTGTGCAAGATGTTATAATGTTGATATAAAATCTTATGGTACTAACCTTGCCGAAGCACAAGCTATGAAGAAGGAAATAGCAAGGCTCACCGATCTTCTAAAGAAAGAGAAGCCACATCTCAAGATAGGTGAGTTTGAGAAGCATTCCAAGGCCTTTGGAACAAGTTACATGAAGAGGTTTGGTTACAAGGAAAACAAGGGGTTGGGCAAGGATGAGCAAGGTAATAGAAACCTCATCCCAATCATCAAGAACAACAAGACCTTCAGGCTAGGTGTGAAAGGTGACTTGTTGAAGCACTTTCAACACATTAGCTATCCTTGGAGCAAGGGGGAGGAATAGAAGGCCAACTACATGAAGCCCATGAGTTTCAAGTCTTCTCATACCTTGTCATATGAATATGAGAGGCCTCAAACTCAACCCAAGAAGGAGAAGCCCACCAAGACCAACTTGAAGGAAGAAAAGAAAGTCAAGGCACATGCTCCTCAAAGTACTTTCTATGCCGATTATGTGTTGGCTTGGGACCATCATGGTAGGGTGGTCGCCAAATATGTTGGGTACCGCACTAGAGACACATTGATCAAGAGAAGTGTGTGGGTGCCCAAAGTTCTTGTGACTAACGCTAAAGGACCCAAACCTATTTGGGTACCTAAAACAAAGGCTTGATTTGGTTTTGTAGGCATACTCCTCTGGTGGAACCAAGTGGGTGCTTGATAGTGGATGCACAAATCATATGACCGGAGAGAAAAGTATGTTCACTTCATTTGAGGCAAATGAAAATTCAAGTGACAACATTGTGTTTGACGATAATAGCCAAGGAAAGGTAAAAGGTCTAGGTAAAATTGATATTTCAACCGATCATTCAATTTCAAATGTTTTCTTGGTGGAATCGTTGGACTACAACTTGTTATCCATTTCACAACTTGGTGAGATGGGCTACAATTGTTTGTTCACCAATAAGGGTGTATCCATCTTTAGAAGAAGCGATGACTCCGTTGCCTTCAAGGGTGTACTCAAGGGAAAGCTTTATCTTGTGGATTTCACATCGGAGAAAGCTCAAATGATGCATGCTTGTTGGCAAAGTCTAGCTTGGGTTGGCTTTGGCATCGCCGACTAGCTCATGTTGGGATGAGAAATCTTGACAAGCTTCTAAAGGGCGATCACATTCTTGGACTAATAAATGTTTCCTTTGAGAAATATCGTCTTTGTAGTGCAAGTCAAGCGGGAAAGCAAGTTGGTGTGCCACATCCACCCAAGAGCATTGTCACCACCAAGACACCACTTGAGCTTCTACACATGGATATATTTGGGCCCGTGGCCTACATAAGCATTGGTGGTAACAAATATGGCTTTGTTATTGTTGATGATTATTCTCGTTTCACTTGGGTGTTCTTTTTGCATGACAAGAGTGAAGTGCATGAGATCTTCAAGAGGTTTGCAAGGAAAGCACAAAATGAGTTCAATTGGAAGATCAAGGAAGTGAGAAGTGACAATGGCACCGAATTCAAGAACACCAACATTGAAGACTTTCTTGGAGAGGAGGGAATTGGGCATCAATTCTCCAAACCATACACTCCTCAACAAAATGGCATTGTGGAGAGGAAGAATAGGACACTCATTGAGATGGCAAGGGCAATGCTAGATGAGTACAAGACTTCGGATATTTTGGGCCGAAGCCATCAACACCGCATGCCATGCCATCAACCGTCTCTACCTCCACGAGCTCTTGAAGAAAATATCATATGAGCTTCTCGTAGGTAAAAAACCTAATGTGTCTTACTTTAGAGTTTTTGGAAGTAAGTGCTTCATTCTAAACAAGAAGCCCAAAAGCTCTAAGTTTGCACCCAAATGTGATGAAGGTTTTCTTCTTGGTTATGCATAAAGTGCCCATGGTTACCGTGTTTTCAACAAAACCTCTGGTTGTGTTGAAATAGCGTGTGATGTGGACTTTGATGAAACTAATGGCTCTCAAGTAGAGCAAGTTGATCCAAATAACATAGATGAAGAGCCCCCACAACAAGCAATTGAGAAGCTAGCCATTGGAGAAATAAGGCCTCAAGATCCAAGTGAACAAAACAAGCCAAATGAGGACCAACCATCACCAACAGAAGTTGAACCATCTACACTAACAAATAGTCAAGACCAAGCACAAGATGGTGTCAACTCAAGACAAGATGACCATGATGATGGTAGTCCAATCCAAGCTCAATCAAGTGTACCACATCCAAGAGTTCATCACACTATCCAAAGAGATCATCCCGTGGAAAACATTCTTGGAAGCATCGAAAGAGGGGTAACTACTCGTTCTAGATTAGCAAGTTTTTGTGAACATTACTCATTTGTCTCCTCTTTGGAACCTCTCAAGGTAGAAGAAGCACTTGATGACCAAGATTGGGTAATGTCCATGCAAGAGGAACTCAACAATTTTAAGAGAAATGAAGTTTGGTCATTGGTGGAAAGGCCCAAGCAAAACGTGATTGGAACCAAGTGGGTCTTCCGGAACAAGCAAGATGAACATGGTGTAGTGACAAGAAACAAGGCAAGGTTGGTTGCTCAAGGCTTCACTCAAATAGAAGGTTTGGATTTTGGTGAGACATACGCCCCCGTAGCTAGGATTGAGTCAATTCGTATTTTACTTGCCTATGCTACTCACCATGATTTCAAGCTACATCAAATGGATGTGATGAGTGCATTTCTCAATGGACCAATTTCCGAATTGGTATATGTTGAGCAACCACCGGGCTTTGAAGACCCCAAGTATCCTCACCATGTATATATGCTCCATAATGTGCTCTATGGGCTCAAGCAAGCTCCTAGAGCATGGTATGAATGCCTTAAGGATTTTCTCTTAAGGAAAGGCTTTGAGATAGGCAAAGCCGGTCCTACTCTATTTACACGCAAGAAAGATAAAGATATTTTTGTATGCCAAATATATGTCGATGACATTATATTTGATTCTACTAATAATGTTTTCGTGTGAAGAGTTTCGTAGGATCATAACAAAGAGATTTGAGATGTCCATGATGGGTGAGTTGAAGTTCTTTCTTGGATTCCAAATCAAGCAACTCAAGGATGACACTTTCATTAGTCAAACCAAGTACACAAAAGATATGCTCAAGAAGTTTGACATGGAAAATGCCAAGCCCATCAAGACCCCTATGTCAACCAATGGACATCTTGATCTAAATGAGGATGGCAAGGTCGTGGGTCAAAAGGTGTATCGCTCCATGATTGGCTCTCTACTTTACCTTTGTGCATCTAGGCCAGATATCATGCTTAGTGTGTGCATGTGTGCAAGGTTTGAAGCTAACCCAAAAGAGTGTCATTTGATGGCCGTTAAAAGAATTCTTAGATATTTGGTACATACTCCTAATCTTGGCTTGTGGTTATCCCAAAGGCTCAACTTTTAGTCTACTTGGCTATTCGGATTCCGATTATGCGAGTTGTAAAGTAGACTGAAAGAGTACAACGGGGACTTGCCAATTTCTTGGTTGGTCCTTGGTGTCATGGAGCTCAAAGAAGCAAAATTCGGCCGCTCTATCGACCGCCGAAGCCAAGTATGTTGCGGCCGGTGCTTGCTGTGCCCAACTACTTTAGATGAGGCAAACTTTGAGTGAGATTCCGCTCTTGTGTGAGAATGAGAGCGCTATCAAGCTAGAGAACAATCCGGTGCAACACTCCCGAACAAAGCACATAGATATTCGTCACCACTTCTTCCGGGATCATGAGGCAAAGGGAGATATTGCTTTACGTCATGTGAGCACCGAAAGGCAACTTGCTGATATCTTCACTAAGACACTAGATGAGTCAAGATTTTGTGCTTTGAGGAGTGAACTAAATATCTTGGATTCTCGTAACGTTGCTTGAGCTCTTCCACACAAAATTGGTTGATAACTAGATAGGAAAAACGTTTTCTTTGTGTGTGTTCTTGAAAAATATGTGGTTCTTGATCTTTGGATCATCTTTTGAACATAGTGGTCATTGTTATGTAATGTTGATTGATGGCTCACCACGTGTCTCAAAAATTTCTCTTTAAGTCCCATAAGAGTAAATTATTCTCTAGATCAAAACTTCTCTCTCAAGATCTGCATCTGCAACTTTATCTACATTTACCGGAACTTCCGACACAAGGTCAGAATTTCCGACAATCCACGGAACTGAGCTGAAACTTCCGACTGATGGTAACCGGCGGATTGGAAAAATATTCACCGGAAGTTCTGACACCACTTCTGAACTTCCGACAACTGGACAAGTTTTTCGGAATCCCCTTTCAACTTCCGATAGAGGGTTCTCGGTGGACTTTAATTAATTCATCGGAGCTTCCGACCCGGACTCAGAACCTCCGACAAGCGTCGGGTTTATATATATTGGACCACCCAACCGTTGCAAACCCTATCTTCATATTCACACCGCCTCTCTCTCTCTTGAATCTCTCTCCCCTATCGAGATCTTGAGTTTCAACCAGTGGACTTGAGTGCTTGGGGGATCTTTGGATCAAGTACACTTCAGAGCCTCCGATCCCCCTCGGGATTTTTTGGATCTCACGCGGGAATCTCGTCAAGGTATCTTTTCAAATCAGTGCAACCCGATCTCCCAATGTAGCTCATATCTGAGGATTCTTTTTGGGGAGTAGGCTCTATGTATAACTGAGATGCTATCCCTATGATCTTGCGAGTTTTGGTGGGCTAAATCTTCCATGCCATGGCCGTGTTGGTCCGGATCGAGCATTGTCGGAAGTTCCGACCCCACGTCGGAGGTTCTGACCATGCTCGGTTTTGCCCAATCCATACATGTTTTCTAGTCTACTTGCCTAATCATGTGACACTTATGCCTTGATTAGATGGGACGTGCAAAGAGACAACCTCCTCAATCCTCACCCGAAATCGAGTCCGATCCCACGGATTCGGATGATAACCGTACACTTGATGTAGCTCAAGGTGGATAGAAACGAAAGGCAACAAGGAAGAAACCTACCCGTCGTGGTCGGGGGAGAGGCAATGCTCCATCTAGAGGTGGTGGTACCTCCTCTAGGAACACCGGCGGGAGCGGTGCAAGGAAAGGAGCAAGCTCTAGTGGAGATGGTTCACTTGCATATCTTGAGAATAAGATTGTCCAACTAAATAAACATCAAAGGTTGATTGATGGGCAATATGATGGAGTCAAAGCAGTCAATTATAGGAAGGGAAAGCACAACATTCGTGCCAAGAGGTATAAAAATCCCTATGAAATGATGAAGAAGATCTTCCTGAGATTGGTGTTAGTGACTATCGTTTTCACACTCATTTTCAAGTTGATTGGTACACTTCAGTCATTCTCACCAAAACTAAGAATCCCATTACCGAGATGAAATATATTGATTGGGAATATCTCAAGGATCTTGAGCTTCCTATTGTTGTGTCACACCCGGATTTTCACAAAAACCCGAATGTGGCCATATGTGTGCCCAGGAAGTCATAGCACACATATAGCGAACAAATATGATAAACAGAGAACATATGCTTGAGTAAATTCTTGAATAAAAAGAGTTTTACATCAGAGTGCATCATAAATAAACTAACCAAATACAACAGAAGACTATTAACTCTCAAACTAAGTAGAGCCGCAATCCACATGGACTCTGACTGGGGGATCACAACTCAGTAGTACAACAGATCTTCTGGAAACTCAGCAGCAGACTCATGCACAACCCAATCTGTTTACCCATCCGGGATTTTGTTGAATAAATGACAAGTGTAAGTAAACATTTACTTAGCAAGTATAGCACGGGTGTATGAAGGCTCAAAAGTAAGGCTAGACACGGCTTAACTGCATTAGCACTTTTAGTTGATTCGTTTTAACATTATGCAAGTTACTAAAAGTGAATGAAACCTAGTTGTAACCCAATTAATAAAGTTTAAGTGACATTAAGCATAAATAAACAGCATCTTCTAATAAAAAAGGATCCAGGCCGCTGGTGACCCTGAGCAAGGCTGTCATGATAGATTTACACTCTGTAGAGGTTTCGCCTTTTACCCACCAGTCGCGTAAAAGTTCAAAGAACTTTGCACCCAACCACGCACAACAACACTTCCGAGGTGTGACTGCATAGGGAAGCTACGAGGTTTTTCATAAGACACCCTAATAAGACAGTAGCCGCTAAGGTACAACAAGGTGGTGAGATTCTAGGCACCGAGATTGACTGACCCTCGGGGCGCAACGTGAGGGGGTTAATGGCATCCGAAGCATGGGCAACATATGCCAACAACAAAAACAATGAGCGCAACGTGTGGAGTTCCCGTACCACAGGGACTCCCAACACGAGACTGTGCCTAATGAGACATAGCCAACGGGGCTACCGTCCTCAGTGGAATCAAGTAACACCCGTGCCTTGCTTCCCATAACGATGTTGGCCCCATCGGTAACCACTGGCAAGGTAGAGAAGTACAAGCTACTTAACCAAGACCAGAGCCATAATAGTTCTAGCGGTGGCGACAGGCTCCTGGGTCGCCGCTTTAAGAATCGGACCTTATGGAGGGACACTAGAACAAAGCACGAAGCACATGCTCTAGTTCCCTAAACCAAGTTGCTAAAAAGCAAGTTTTATCATTAGCGTTAAAGTGAACCATTAAGTCAAGATTAACAATTAAACATTGGTGATAGTAGCTGCGCATAGCAACGATTCTACCCATATGCAAAAACCCAAGGTAAACAAGGATAGGACAATCAAATCTAGGTACAACCTTAATGGTATATCAATTTAGACACATGCATGTATGAAATAATTTAATACAAAGTGGGTAGGTAGCAAGGATTGTCCGTGCTATAACTTGCCTTCCTCAACAGGCGGCTGCTGCTGCTGCTGTGAGTCCTGTCCCTGGAAGTCCTCCTCGTACTCAAAGTCCAACGCGAAAGGCTCACCGACTGGACACGAATCACCACACAAGCATCTACGCAAGCCAATACATGCAAACAAATATAATTCTATTAGAACAGTACACCAAATAGTAGAAACAATACAAATAAAGTTTTTAGAATTAATCTACGCTTTACTACGAACACATGAGCGCGAAAATCACACTAATTAGAGCTAAAATGGAAAAGATATGGCAATTCTAAGTTACAGGGACCTGCTGGCAAGTTTTTAAAAGCTCCAGGGGCTTATTTGAAGAAAACCAAGGGTCTATACATAATTTCACATTAAAATAGAAGGGCTAATAAGTAAATAAGTCAAAACAGGACCTCGGGTGCTAATTCTAAGAAGGTCAGGGGGTTTTCAAATAAAATAGGACCTATTCACAAATACTTTTGAACGTGCAAGGACGGCGGGTTGATTAGCGAAAAGCCGGGGGGTTCTTTAGCAAAAGATGCAGCGATGACCGTTATGGCTTGGTTGACTCAGGGGTTTGACTCGATCTGGGCCGTCGGCTCGGGATCTAAGGGCTGGGAACGAAAGGGTGCGGGGGGGTCACCGGCGGGGGCTGCGACGCGGTGGCGCCGCTCAGCTGAAAGCGGAGCTCGCCCGAGTGAGCTCGATTTCGAGCTAGGGGCGTCCATTTACCACGCGGTTTGGCCCTACGGCACCAGGGGGAGGTGGCGAGCATGAAGGTGGGGTCCAAGACAACACACAGAGCACTAAGGCGGCGGTCGACGCGGACAGGTGGCTGGCGGCATTTGTGAGCACGGGTAGCTCAAGTTGTGGCTCGAATCGGCATGCTAGCGAGATGGGGGAGGTCCTTACCACGTGGAGAGTCCTCCCGAGGCATTGCGGGGAGCGGAACGGCGCCAGAGAGGGGGAATCAACGGGCGGCGACGGTGTTGAGCAAGTCAGGGAGAGCTCTGCTGGGTTGGGGCTCGGTGTGGGGATTGGGGGCTCCGGGGGTGGCTTTTATATCCTCGGGGGATGGTCGCCCTAGGCGTGCGGGTCACGGTCGAGGGTGGGGTGCCGGCGGGGGAGTTTCCATGGGGTAAACTCCTTCCTTGCGGGGAGCGGCGCCAAGAAAGGAAGGGAGCGGGGAGGAAGCTTCGGTGAAGCTGCCAGCGGGTCCACGGATGCGTGGAGGCGGCTTAGGTGGGCTAGGTGCTGCGGGCGACGAGCTTGGGCTCGGCCTGGTGCGCGGCGGGAGGTGGGAGAAGGTGCCAACAGGTGGGGTCCTCCTGTCGGCTGTTGGGGTGAGGGGAGGAGTAGCTGGGCCGGTCTGGCGGGCGGCCCAGGAGCGGGGCGCGCGGGGAGGCTCGGCTGGCTCGCGGGGGAGAGGAGTGTGGGCCGGCTCGGTGGGACGGGGCCTAGGTGGAGGAAGTGGCGAGCTGGGCCGGGGGAAAAAGGGAGGAGGGGTTGGGCTGGTTCGGGAGAAAGAGAAGATGGAGCAGGAGTGGACCAGAGGAAAAGTTAAGGGAGCAAAAGCGGACTCGGCTAGAAACAACTCTTCTAAGGATCAAACAAGGGTGGTTCAAATTCGAATTTAAACAAGTTTTAAAATTCTTATTTGGACCACAAGCAATACAAAACTTAATGCAGCAGCATGAATGCAACAAAAATGTTTCTACTCCGTATATTTGATTTTAATTTCTAGAAATTATTTATTTACCTTATATTAATCATGACCATAAATAATAAAATTAACTTAATTACTAGAAATTTTAAATGGGTAATTTTAGGGTGTTACATGTTGATGAAGTGATTGCAGCATGCAAGAGCAAGCATCTTGAGGATATCATGGGTAGGCCGGTCAATTGGAATGATGAAATAATTGCTCAATTCTACTCAACTTTGTGGATTGATAGGGAAGCCAAAGTGATGCACTTTAGAGTTGAAGGACAAAACTTTCATGTTACATATGCTCAGTTTGGCCTCATCCTTTGATTTGATGTGCGTGATCATGCTCGTTCTAAAATTCATGATGAGAGAGTCTTAGAGGATGGAGAAATTGCATATATGTATAATGCCGCATATGGTTCAATTGAGTATGGTTCAGTCAAAGGTCTCACTCCTTTCTATTGGTTCAAGAATCAACTCCTTAGATACACCATGTTTCCGAAAGGTGGTGACTCTCACAACATATCAAGTTTTTCTAAGAACTTGCTTGATAGGATGACTCCCGGAAAAGAGGACTTTAGTGTGTTTGATTTTATTTGGGAGGAAATTATCATATGTTCCTACTCTCCCAAAAAGAGTTGTCACTATGGTCCTTACATATTCAAGATGATAAAGAGAGTCACAAAGCTCAATATTCAACACAACAAGACTCATCAACCATACCATCCACCAAAGGGAGCCTTGTTGAAGTTTCTTCATTGTGATGCTCAAGGAGCACCATTGGCTCAATCCACTTCAAGTGCACCCTCATCCTCGCAAGTTGCATCTTCATCTCGTGCACCTCCTCCACTTGTCACAAAGCAGGGTAAGCCCAAGAGTGGATCCTCCTTCCTTGCAAAAGGTTTATTTGCTATATTCAACATTTGCAAGAGTAACTATGTGGAAATTCATGAGCATAAGAAACATGTTGATATGGAGTTGATCAAAATGGAAACTCACCAAAAGGCTCTCATGGCTCGTTATGACATTCCTCATTCTCCGGTTCATGAGCCCATTGATTATCCTCCACCTCCTACTTTCTACAATCCTTGGGAAGACATAGTTGGGATCTCTAGTGGTGCAGCTGTTGAAGATGAGGAGGAGGCCATAGAAGAAGACATGGGTGAACGTGAGGCAGATTCATTGGAAGACATTCCTATGGCCGATAATGAGGATGACATCACCAATGAGAGTTCGAATGATGAAGACGACAAGGAGGAGGAGTAGCTAGGCATAGCAGGGCCTTCCTTTTTGGTGCTTGATGCCTAAGGTAGAGTGAGCTCACTGTGCCTAGCTTATTTTGTGATGTTTGTGCTTTGTCGGATGCTCCGACCTAGGGTCGGAGGTTCCGAATGGGCCACTTTATCCTTAGTTTATCTATCTATCGTACTATTATGGGCTTGTAAGACTTAAATACTTTTATGGTGTTATGTGTGGTATGCCAGGTGAAATTTTTAAGTTTGTTAGAACCTTTGCCATGCTAGTGTGGATCTTTATTTCGTTAAACTTAGTTGTCATGTGTGATGCCTATGATTGGTGTATTGTTATTTCCACTTTGTTGATGTGTATAACCTGTCATATACATCACATGTTATTTATCTCACACTATGTACCCCACAATTACAAGGATATAGGGTGAGCTCTCACATTATTCTTTTGATATGTGCATTTGGCATCTTAAGCCAAGATTGAATTCACTTCAAGTGCACACATTAAGGGGGAGCTCCTCATATATGATTGGACTCAAAACTTTCATATCTTTTTATGTGAGCCTTAATTATGTTGTCATCAATCACCAAAAAGGGGGAGATTGAAAGAGCATCTAGGCCCTTTGTGGGTTTTGGTGATAATGACAATGACAATTAAGGAACTAATGAGTTTATTCTAAGAAGTGGACAAGGTATCATATTTATTTTTTATGAAAGTGATTGATGACCACTTCAGGAAAGTATGGCGGATATGAAGAGCTCTTGGAAAGATTTAAATATATCTTTGAGTTTGAAATTGAGTATAGGTATGCCGTACTATCAAGGGGGGTACGTGTCGCATGTAATGGAGATATCATGGTGCTCATAGCCAACTTTAACTCACGGTTGAGAGACACAATAATCATGACACGTGCACCTTGTTCCTGCTGTTTTATAGGTGGTCGGAAGTTCCGATGTGGGACCTTGTTATAGGTTCCGGCAAAGGGTGCCCAGCCTTTTTAAAAAATATCCAACGGAGGCATCGTCGGGGAGCTCCCGGCTCGTGTGGGCTGCCCCCGGCAAGTTTGTATTGCCATTCCCTTCGGGGATTCATATTAAGTAACCCTATCTCGGCTTTTGGGCCCTAGGGGGAGGATAGGGTTGGTGGCTCGACCCGTCTCTTAGGAGATACCTCAATGGAGATTAGCTTCTTTTGGGAAGTGAACTTCGGTAAATGTTGACACTTCTTACGATCCAATATCAGGATTGAGAATTCTAGTAATGGGGTAACGAGTGTTTTAGTGGTTTTCCTTATGGCTTAGTAAAATATATAAATATTTTACAAGTGCACAGAAGCACCGTTGTAGCACTTCACCAGGGAGTATTCTGAGGTATCTAATTTATATTTTCGCAGGGAAGCTTATGGCAAGAGTACTAGGAAACAGATATTCGAGACTACCAGAGAAGGGTACACGACTAACAAGATGGGGGATACCGGTATTGGATAGGAGAGGATATACCGTGACACACAGCTCAAGGGAGACTCAGGTAAGAAAGAGAAGGAGTAGATATTTGGGAGGACAACGAGAAGAGATAGAGGATTCCTGGGTATTGTCTATCTGGGTTACCTGGGTTAGAATACAAGGGTTGAGAACTAGCTCTAACAGATCAAGATAAGCTGAGACCTCGACTTCGGGACACAGAACTAGAGACACACAGAAAGGGATGAGAATGGGTGCCTCCAACCCTGGACGTTTGGGGATCCTACAGGCCGAGCCAGGTGTGATGGGTTACAAAGACCGTATAGGGATGTCACCTCCTAACGGTTACCACCTCCGTGCCAGCTCAGGGATATTCTAAGGTTACAGACTAGTCTAGGTACCACACCCACACTAGACTACAACTACTCACTCCGCTACCAGAAGCAAGCAATCCTGTCAATACCCCAGTGACAGTTCACCACAAGTATTGAGCAGAAATGAAGAACCCGCCAAGGCAAAGACTTGAATCAAGAACTGGGAGAGCTAGGATCACAACAACTATAGTCTAAACCTTACTTGCAACTAGACTAAAGTAGAAGCAAGATATAAATAACTCAGATAAGATGACAAAGATAACTATACTGATAACTCAAAGTCTTGCAGAAAGAAAAGGAAAAGATACAAGAGCAAATACCAGAGCTTCTGAAGACGACTTCGGAACCTCCGAGGCACAACTCGACTCAACTCTAACTACCAACTAAACTATCCTAACCCTACTAGAGAGAAGTGGAAATGAGAGCTCCTTGGCTTGGTGTGTGTTTACAAGTGAGTGACCCCCCTCTATTTATCGCTTGAGAAGGTCGGTGAAGGTGAAGTGGCAGCTAAGGGAGTGAGAGGCGGTGCTCTGGCCAATTCGGCCGAATCCTCGGATTCGGGTGAATGGGTGGATTCAGCCGAATCCTCCAGTTTGGCCGAACCACTCGATGCTCCGCCCTTGCTCCCCAAGGGCTGGGATTTGCTCCTTTGGTCGGTTTGGTAGCTGGGGGCGGATCGGCCGAACTGGGCCTGGCCCGCGGCCGGCCCCCTCTGCATCGCCTTTGCTTCCTGCGCTTCGTGGATGACTTGATCCAGGTGGTCTTCATGTTGGTCCAGGCCAGAAGTGGTGGCGGTCGTCCACGTGTCATGTACGGTCATTGCTTGGTCATCGTTGTCGTGGACAACTCTTGGTGTCGTATACGGCTAAGGGGGGTGGTCGGCCGAATCGTGTCGTTCGGCCGAATCGGTCATTTCTGCCCCCTATAGCACGTATTTCTCGTTGTTCTACCTGCACAAGTGAAACTCACCAAAACTCGTGGAACTTTATTAGAAGTAAACCTAAGTACATGGAATGTCAAATATATTGTTGGCACTCCTTACGGCCTACAGATAAATCCGCAAGCGGACGGATACCGATGTAGCTTTTACCCGGGAGTATTCCACGGTATCGATTTCCACGGGGAACGAGAAGTGAACTAATTCTAAACTAAGTTGTCCAAGGGTTATGGAATGAGATGGATGAAGTGGATGACAACAACAAAGAGGGAAGAGAAGCGATGAGAGGGTAGAGAGGGTACGAGTCTAATAGAGGCACTCTGCTGATTAACTGAGCGGATTAGAGGGTACAAATAGATACTTGCTTCGGGACAATAGAACCTATGACACATGGAAAGGAATGATAAGGGGTGTCACCAATCCTACACTCTGGGATCCTGTAGGCCGAGACGAACGTGATGGACTACGTGGGCCGTATAGGGATGTCACCACCTAACGGCTACCACCTCCGTAGACTCGGGGACAAACTAAGTTAACCTCAAGTATAGGCACCATGCCTACACTAGTCGGTTAATACTTATCTCCTATAGAAAGACAAGCACCCAAGCCAAGCAACTAGTATACAATTATACCAATCAACTAAGCATTGAACAAAGAACCGAGAAGTAAATAAAAGTAGAACTGAGTGCTCAATTAATCAGGAAGAGATACAAGAGTTACCAGACACGACGCGGATGTCACTCAAAGCAGAGCCGCATCCGTAGAGGTACAACTGGAAGAGGGGCCGACACTCTGGCTCCTCTCCGGACGCTCACCTCTCCTCTCTCCCTATCTTCTAAGTATGAAAGTGGCAGAGCTTCGCTAAGGAAGTTCTCTCTTGTGTTGTGTGTGATTGCAGGTGCTGGAGGCCTCCATTTATAGCAAGTGATGGTGGTTATGGGTGGAGTAACCACCAAGGGGCCTTGGGAGGCGGTTCCCCTGATTAGGTTGAAGATCCTGGTTCGGCCGAACCAGTGGATCCACCGCCCTTCGCTCCAAGGGCCAGGATTCAGCCTGGGGAGCCGGGTCTTAGCTGGGGGCGGTTTGGCCGAACCTGGCCTGGCCCATAGCCGGCCCCCCAGCAACGCCTCTGGTCCTGGGGTGCTCTGGGCTGCTTTCTCTTGATTGGATTCGTGTTGTACAAGCCCAGAGTGACGTGGCATTGGTCCAGGATGAAGTGGCGGTCGTCCACGTGTCGTGTGTTGTTGTTGCTTGGTCATCGTTGACGTGGACGGCTCCTGGTGGCTTGTACGGCTAAGGGGGGTAACCGGCCGAATTGTGTCGTTCGGCTGAATCGGTCACTTTCGACCCCTATAGCACGTATTTCTCCATTTTGTACCTGCACAATGGACAATCACCAAAACTTGTGGAAATAGTTAGTGATAAGCCCTATAGCTAAAGTGTTTGGTTCCATTGTATTTATTTTATACTCGGTTGGAGGTCGGAAATCGGTCCGTAACGACCGCCAACATATATCCTCTTTTATTCCCGAGTATTGGTGGTCGAAAAGGTGCTGTAACGACCGCCAACAAGCTCCCCCAAGCTTAGACCTTTGCTCGTCCTCAAGCAAAGATAAAAACTTAGGCTCGGTGGATTAGGAGTTGCTACAATGTCAATATCTTGCAGGTAATCTTTATAAACAACTAGTACTCAAAATACTCGAATCATCGGCAAAGTATTAAATCACCATTTTACCTATGTGGCTTATAGCAATCTCCTTATCTTGGGTGGTTGAAAGGTTGAACAGTTGATTTAGTTTTATTCCACTCTTCTCTTTTCAGGATCTCATCTCGGAGTTTCCATAATTTTGTGAAAAATGTAAGTTGTTCCTCAATTGGCACGCTCGATCACTCAAGTGGTATTTGAATCCTCACCAAAGGCTTGTGCCTTCTTTTCATCCTAAAATCTAATATGGCTTTTGTGTGGCTCAGGGACAATGGATGAAGGCATGCATGCATCTTATATTTTGCTAAGTCAAAGACCGGACCTTTGGGGAACCAAATCACACCTTTAGATCAAGAAGTGCAAGTGTGTGGAATATGTGGAGTGGAACGGAGTGGAATATGGTTGAACTCCTTGTGATGATTCTTCCTCTCCTTGACTTATTGTCGAGAACATGGGCTATCTCTTTTTTCTCATATTTTTGCCATGCCATTTGGCATGTTTTTCTTATTTCTTATTTTTGTCATGCTCTTTGGCATGCTTTTCTTTTTCTCTTTCTTTTTGCCATGCTCTTTGGCATGCTTTTCTTTTTGCATAGCCCATGTTTCTATTCAGGGATGTTTGGAGAGGAGATCCTAGAACATGGAGTATTTATTTTGTGGATGGATGATGGCAATGTTTGCTAACTCCCAGTGTAGGAATTGCAAGTGAAAGGTGGTGTGTACGTGAATCTCTATCTTAGAAGCATGAAAGTTTCACCCAAAGGTCACAACAATTTGTCAAAACTCACTAAGGCAGCAAGCAGCATATGAGTAGAAGGTTCCAACTAACTAAACATATGGCTTTGGTAGGAATTTTTGACCAATGAGGAACTTATTTTTTTTGAAAGCACAGAGCATCCAAGATTTTCACCATACTAAGAGCAAAAGTAAAACTTAACCACAATCTCACTATATCATTCCTTACAACAACTTAGACTTGGAATAAAGCATGTGCTCCCACAAGATTTTTAGGTTCATTTTAACTCATGCCAATTAACTCAAGTACTATCAAGCAACTAGTCGAAACAAAACACTTGCAAGATTAATGACAGAGCAACTATTCATCATTTCCAAAGTGAGAGGCACATGGTTCATTCCATGCATAGTTGGGAGTTAATTTTATTCAAGGGAAATATTATTAGTGTTTTTCATTTTAAGATGGAAATAAAATAGAAAGGGAAATGGCAAATGTGAAATCAAAGTGCTCAGAGGGACATAGAACATACCTGGTGGGGGTCCTCCCCCAAGCTTGGATCTTTCATTGATAGGGTCGAAACCTTGAAAAATAGTCTGCCATCTGATCTGTCTGCTGCTGGACGTCATACTGTAGGGAGTCCAACACGCTACTATTCTCTTAGTGGTACTGACAATGGTGTGCCAGAGTGCCTTCCATGTTCCGGGTACGGTCATCGAGGAGGTCGAATCGGTCAGAGATGTAAGATAACTCCCGACTGATGTCGTACCCACTGGGTGTGGAGAAGCGTGCGGACTGAGAGTGCCCAGGGAAGTACGGCTAGGAGGCACAATCGTACCCCCCCTGCATACCACCCCTAGGAGTACTCAGAATCCGTACTCTGGGCGTAGTCCCAATGGCTCGGGGCGAAGTAATCCGGGTCCTGGGATTGTCTAGAGCCTCCTGCTCCTGATGTCCCAGCACCGGTGCAATCGCCGAAGGCCGCCTCGAATGCAGACGTATGTCGATGCGGCATCACGCCTGGCTCGTCCCCGGGTGAATGGTCCTTCGACTGCAACACTGTGCCGAGCGGGCTCTCTCCGAGGGGGAGAATCATCCAACTCGGTACTCAGCTGAATAGTTAGTTTCTGAGCGGTATACAACCTCAGCTCTGCACAGGACCGTGGCACTTCGGTTGTATAACCGCAGTAAATCATCACTAGTGTTGCATCGGGTGCCCATCGTATCATGTGGCCTTGCACAAAGTGCTCGGCATCCACAACAGAACGCGCTGTCTCTATGTACGTGAGCTGGGCGCCCTCCAGATCGCCCAACTGGTTAGCGAGGCGAGTGACTAGAGAAGTCACTGCCACGCTACCCACGTGAGAGTGATGGGACAACCAATGGGTAACCGTATCCTTAACCGGAGGAACAACAACTCGCTTGACCATGGCATAAAGAAGCTGCAACTCGACTGTATTAACGGGCCACAAATCTGAATGCGGAAACACCGTCATAGCCATCCACCGATGCATGAAATGCAAGGTGGGGTTATGAATGTTATTGGTGCGCGGAGTAGAACAATTGGTTCTTTCAGAAACCTTTTTCCAAAACCGTCCCGACTAAACCTTTCAAAGCTTTGGCAGGCTCCAAAGAACAATGACTGGCAAAACCAAGAGCCATGCTCAAATCCCTCCAAGAGTAGAAGTACTCTTGGTTGAAAAATCGAAAGCGAACACCCTCCGTTCAGATGAAAGAGTCGAAAGAAATTAGAGGATGAGGAGATACGAACCTTGTTCGTTGACACGCCAGAAGTTTCCCTAGCCAATGGCTTCAAAGACTTCTGGGAATTATTCATCCATACCTTCCAGTGCTGGCTCTTTAGCCGTTGTATCTCTAAGCCCGAGTGACATAGACAGATAAAGTCCATAGGAATCCTCTATCTCTTCTCGTTGTCCTCCTAGCTATCTATACCTTCTCTCTCTTACGTGAGTCTCCCTTGAGCCGTGTGTCACGGTATATCCACTCCTATCCAATACCGTTATCCCCTGTCTTGTTTAGTTGGGTACCTTTCTCTGATAGTCTAGAATACCTGTTTACTAGTACTCTTGCCAAAGCTTCCCTGTGAAAATATAAATTACGATACCTCGGGATACTCCCAGGTGAAGTGCTACAGCGGTTATTCTGTGCGCTTGCAGAATATATATATATTTTACTAAGCCATAAGGAAAACCACTGAAACACTCCTTACCCCAGTACCGGGATTCTCAATCCTAATATTGGATCGTAAGAAGTGCCAACAAGCATTTCTGGCGCCGTTGCCGGGGAAGCAATTGGCTAGAATACTTTTAAACATTTATCTCAAGTTATCTTAGTTGAGTGCACCGCTACTCGAGCGGGTTTTCCTTTGCTCTGTTCATTGGTCTTTGTGAAGTAGAGCAGTGCATGACTGGTTTCCAACTACCGTCAAACTATCAAGAAAATCCTGAGTCACTTTTGAGGAAAGTACGACCCCGTGTTGTACCTCCTCCGAGGCAACTCAGCTTGACGAGCCTAGTCTTTCCCGACGTCGATACAGCTTCAGCATCGAGGATGGCAAGCAAGACGATACGCGAATTCTCGGCTCCATCGAGTGAGAATGTGCGTACCGGTCCCACTCCGCCTGTCGGAGACGGGACTTTCGAGGTCAAGCCAGCCCTGATCAACATGGTGCAGGCTAGTCCGTTCTGCGGCAAGCCTCATGAAGATGCTAACGCTCATCTCCAACACTTCCTAGAGATCTGCAACACCTTCACCATACGCGGTGTAAGTACCGATGCTATTCACCTTCGTTTATTCCCGTTCTCCTTATTGGGTAAGGCAAAGCAATGGTTTTATGCTAGTCGTGAAGTTATAGATTCATGGGATAAGTGCACTAGTGCCTGTTTGCTAAAATTCTTTCCGGTTGGGAAAACCAACGCCCTCCGGAATAAAATTGCTAGTTTCCAGCAAGCAAAAGATGAAACAGTCCCGAAGGCATGGGAACGCCTCCAGGACTATATTTCTGCTTGTCCTCACCATGGTATGCAGAATTGGTTCATCATCCAAACCTTTTACCACAGGCTAATGAGCTCAGCCCGTGAGTATTTGGATGCTGCTGGAGGAGCATTTTTCTCTCTTGAGGAGAACCGAGCTAAGGCCATTATCGAGAAGATGGTGGAAAATCAAGGTTGGGGCACTGAACGTGACGAACCATGTACCCGAGGAGTCCACCAAGTCGAAGCTTTGGACATGCTCGCTGCCAAGATGGACCTCCTTCTGAAGAAGATGGAGGCCCCTGTTCAAGAAACGGTGCAAGCCATGGACGCTCGCATGACGTGCGAGGTCTGTGGCAACACAGGCCATTCAGGGAATGACTACCCCGAAACACGAGAAGATGCCCACTACATCAACAACTCCAACAACAATGGGTATCGTCCAAACAACTACGGCAATCAAGGCTGGAATTCGCGCCCAAATCTCCCTTTTGAGTGATCTTCACAAGGTAAGAATTTCAATTCCAGTACTTTCAATAATCAGTCATCTATTAAAGATCTTGTGCTAGGCCAGTGTAAAATCAATGAAAATATCAATAAAAAGCTTGTTGCAACTGACAAAATCCTGGAAAGCATAGATGCAAAACTGGAATCTTTCTCTTCGGCTATAAAAAGTCAATTGAGCTTCAATAAAATGATAGAAATACAAGTTGCTCAATTGGCTGCTGTTGTTCCTGTTTCTGAATCTGGGAAGATTCCGGGGCAACCCGAACCTTCCATTGAGTCTGTTAAAGCAGTAACCATAAGATGGGGTAAGCCATCTCGTGGTTCGTTCCGTGCTAATCATGCAGGGAAGGCCTCGTACATCCAAGTGGATACACCCAGAGGGTTGTACCTACCAAGAGCTGCCAAGAAGGCCATCATCAACACTCATCCGGAAAGGAAGGAAGATCCCGGAGAGCCAGTCATTCAGTGCTCGATTTGGAATCGATGCATTGAAAACGCTCTCTGCGATCTTGGAGCTAGCATCAACATCATGTCTAAGGTATTATTCAAAAAGTTACACTACCCTGTTCTTTATGCTACAAATGCCCAGGTGCAACTTGCAGATTCGTCGATCAGCTACCCCGAGGGGGTGACTGAAAATGCCCCGGTCCGAATTTGGGGATATTATGTCCCTACGGATTTCATAGTCCTTGACATGGGGAATGATCATTCGTTTCCCCTTGTGTTGGGCCGGCCATTTTTAAACACCGCTCGGGCTAGAGTTGATGTTCCAACCCCGGGAGTTTAGAAGAACAAGGGATTTCACTTCGGAGCAAAGAAGCGCTGAGTGTTTCCTAGAAGCCCTCCTTAGTGGAGAGCTGGAAATACTCGGTGCTGAGCAGTGGGATCAACCCACTGAATCTGAAAGTGAGGATGAAATGGACCACCTCTTCCGGAAACAAGAGGAGGATCAAGCTATATGGAACGCACCAGAAGAGCCGATTCCACCGCCACCGACACCTACACCGAAGAAAATCAAGAAGGTGTGGCGGAAGAAGTAGAGTGCATCGTCTGAACCATCCACTCTGGGATCAGACGATGACAAAATCATTGAAGACACGGAGGAGTCCCGCTCGTGGACTCAAAACTCGAGCTCTCGCTGCGAGAAAAACCGGTATGTATCTCATGTTTCCCTTTCCAATTTTAAATTTCAATTCACTGCATTTGCATGTTTTATTTCAAAATTTTTGAATCACTTTTCAATGAAATAAAATGAGAGAATAGCATGAATAAAATTGGTGCATGCAAAACATCTTTGGTTTAAATTTTGGTAAAAATAAATGGACCATATGCTGAAATTTGTTTGAAGTGGTTTTAATTCCGAGGCTCGCGTCATACCCGATTTCTTGGTCATAACCCATAATCTCACAAAAAATCCTTCTGATCTTCCTAGGCATTTTGACCACCTCGGACGAGGCTTCGGCCTCTTATAGCCATTCCCGACTCATAACAACGGAGAGACGTCCCAAGTACTCTTGTTGGTATTCTAATTCTTCCTTGTTGGGGGCTTGATCCCTTTGCTCTACACGTCGTTCCCGTGGGAAACTTATTGCACTCCCGATGTCAACGAATAGATCATCGTCAAAGTCATAGGGAGTGGTGTAGAGTGGATCATAATAATCCTGGCTAGAATATGGTTGTGGTTCGAAATGAGCATCGGGTTCTGATGGAATGGAAGAGCTGATAGATTTGGAATGTGAACATATAGGCTCTTTAGGTTCAGGCTGTTTCTCTTCTTCCTCAGGCAGTTCATCTGTCACACCCCAAAATTTTTGGATTTTAGGATGTGAATTGATAGCATAATTAATACAATGATTTTCTAAATTTTCTAAAATTTTCCAACCTTTAAAAAATTAACAGAGAATTTAGTATAGGAAAATTTTGTTTTCTGAGTTAAATTAAAACAACATAGGTTTAATATTGAGTGCTTTGCATTCATGCCGGTTGCATTTAGTGGTTTTATGTGTGTAAAGTTTTCAAAAAGGTGTTTAGAAGCCTAATGGGAATTTTCTAGAGTTTTCTGGCATTTATACCTATTTTCCTTAGAGCAAATTCCAATTTTTAGAGTAGGCTAAAATCCTTTTCATGAGGTTCAAATATATTATTTTGGTTCCTCATGTACAACTCTATCTCTAGAATTTTTCCTAGGTTTTTTGAATTTTTAGAATATTTTTCATGGTTTTAATATCAATTCTGGACTTATTTATAATTATTTTATAACCAGGAAAATAATTATTCCGAAAATTAAAATCACCCTAAATCTGGACTCATTTACAGGGAGGTTCCTTTGTTTGGGATTCCCTAAGATAGTCTTCTTCCACCATATCTTCCACTACTGCCCATTCTTCATCTCGTCGTCGCGCCGAGCCTTCCGTCGTTTTTGGCCTCAAGATTTTCAGTAAGACCCTCAGCGAATCTTGTAATTTTCTACCATATTCGTTTAGTCTGTACTCTTTCGTAGAAAAGCGCCTACCTTTTTACGCGTTAGCCCTCAGATTCTTATATGAAATTGCGTATAGGTCCTCGAATTTTCACGAAAAGGTCCCTGGAAGTGTTTAAACCTTGCCAGCAAGTCCCCGAACCTTAGAAACGCCGTAACTTTCTCGTTTTAGCTCCGATTAGTGTGATTCTTGCGCTCACGTGTTCGTAGCGAAGCGTAGATTAGTTTCAAAACATTCTTTTGTTCTGTTTCTACTGTTTGGTGTACTGTTCTAATAGAATACTTTAATTTGTATGTATTGGCTTGTGTGGATGCTTGTGTGGTGATTCGTGTCCAGTTGATGAGCCGTTTGCATTGGAGTTCGAGTACGAGGAGGACTTTCAGGGGCAGGACTCACAGCCACAACAGCAGCCGCCTTTTGAGGAAGACAAGTTATAGCACGGACAATCCTTGCTACCTACCCACTTGTAATAAATTATTTCATACATGCATGTGTCTAAATTTATGTACCTTTAAGGTTGTACCTAGTTTTGTTTCTCCTGTCCTTGTTTGCTTTGGGTTTATGCACATGGGTAGAATATTTTCTATGCGCAGCTACTATCACGTCTGTTTAATTATTAACTTTGACTTAATGGTTCACTTTAACATAATGATAAAACTTGCTTTTCAGCAACTTGGTTTAGGGAGCTAGAGCATGTGCTTCGTGCTTTGCTCTAGTGTCTCTCCATAACGTCCGGTTCTTAAAGCGGCAACCCAGGAGCCTGTCGCCACAGCTAGAACTATTATGACTCTGGTCTTGGTCAAGTAGCTTGTACGTCTCTAGCTTGCCAGTGGTTACCGACGGGCCAAATGCGCTATGAGAACCACTCGTGAGTGTATGGTTTGATCCACCGAGGACGGGCGATCCGTCGGCTATGTCCCCGTGAGGCACAGTCCCATGTTGGGAGTCCCTGCGATGGGGAACTCCACACGTTGCGCATTGTTGGGTGTGATGCCCGCGCTGTGGATGCCATCGACCACCTTATGGTGTGACTCCGTAGGCGTAAGTGGATCTCGGTGCCTTGGGCCATACTACCTGTGTTGTACCATAGAGGCCACTGTCTTGTTAGGGTGTCTTGTGAAAAGCCTCGTAGCGTCCCTATGCGGTCACAGCTCGGAAGTGTGATTTGTGAGGTCTGATCCACCTCCGCGTGGTTGGGTTTAAAGTTCTTTTGAGCTTTTACGCGACTGGTGGGTAAAGGGCGAAACCTCTTTAGAGTGTAAATCTATCATGGTAGCCTTGCTCAAGGTCACGAGCGGCCTGGATCCTTTTAGATTAGAAGATGATGTTTTATTTATGCTTAATATCACTTACTTTATTAATTGGGTTGCAATCGGGTTTCATTCACTTGTAGTAACTTGGACAATGTTAAAACGAACCAACTAAAAATGCTAACACAGTTCAGCCGTGTCTAGCCTTACTTTGAGCCTTCATACACCCGTGCTATACTTGCTAAGTAAATGTTTTACTTACACTTGTCATTATTCAACAAAATCCTGAATGGGTAACAGATGGAGCAAATGAGTCTACTGCTATTGAGTTTCTTGAGGATCTTCTATACTTCCAAGCCGTGGTCAACCAGTCGGTGTCCCTGTTGACTTATTGCTCTACAAGTCGAGAGAGTTAGACTTCCGCTGTGTTTTATTTAGCTAAACTCTGATATAAATTATTTTATTCGAGCATATGTAGGTTGTATGTGTTATGTGGACATCCTGGGCACACATATGGCAGCATTTGGGTTTCTGTGTAAATCTGGGTGTGACATCATAATAGATTCCAGTGTAAGGAGTGTCATACAGGATACATCCAGGATTACCCTCACTTCATTGGGAATCAAATGAGAGAACGACCCTCCTGAAGGGGAGTTCAAGAAAGTGGTGGCTACGGGACAGAGGCCAATGCTAAAATGTTGTAGAATTATAGGTTCAGATAGGCCTAGGTCTGGTCCGGATGCCAAAATTTCTTTGAAACGAGCCCAGGCAGCTCCTAATGACTCTCCCTCTAATTGCTTAAAGGTAAGGATTTCGATTCGAAGGCTGGCTACCTTGGAAACTGGGAAGAAGTTTAAGCAGAATTTCTCTCTAAGCAGTTCACAGCTCCCTTCCATATTTTCTACAGACAGAGAGTGTCATTTCTTTGCTCCTCCCATTAATGAAAACAGGAATAGCTTCCATTTGAGTGTCTGTTCTATCATGCCCGCTATGGTGAGGCAAGAACAGAGTTGCTCAAACTCTCATAGATGCACATAGGGACTCTCAGCATTTGTTCCTGAGAACATTTGCTCTTGAAAAATGGCTATGAAGCCGAGACACAGCTCATAGCCAGATGTGTGGATGGGATGTGATGATGGTGGTGGCTCCAAACAATCGCCCTTTGGAGCCAAATGTTGACGTAAGGTAAGAGTGGAATCCATGTGGACGATTGTGGGATACACAGACAACTTGGGTTCGGAATCAGAACAGCTACCGTTGCCCGGCAACGACGCCAGAAAGCTTGTTGGCACTCCTTACGGCCTACAGAAAAATCCGCAAGCAAATGGATACCGATGTAGCTTTCACCCGGGAGTATTCCAAGGTATCGATTTCCACGGGGAACGGGAAGTGAACTAATTCTAACCTAAGTTGTCCAAGGGTAATGGAATGGAGTGGATGAAATGGATGAAGTGGATGACAACAACAAAGAGGGAAGAGAAGCGATGAGAGGGTACAAGCCTGGTATAGGCACTCTGCTGATTAACTGAGCAGATCAGAGGATACAACTAGATTCTTTCTTCGGGACAATAGAACCTATGGCACACAAAAAGGGATGAGAAGGGGTGCCACCAATCATGCACTCTGGAATCCTACTGGACGAGACGAACATGATGGACTACGCAGGCCGTATAGGGCTATCACCACCTAACGACTACCACCTCCGCAGACTCAGGGGCAAACTAAGTTAACCTCAAGTCTAGGCACCACGCCTACACTAGTCAGCTAATACTGATCTCGTATAGAAAGATAAGCATGCAAGCCAAGAAACCAGTATACAATTATACCAATCAACTAAGCATTGAACGAAGAACCAGCAAGCAAATAGAAGTAAGAACTGAATGCTCAATTAATCAGAAAGAGATACAAGAGTTACCAGACACGACCCAAATTTTACTCGAAGTAGAGCCGCATCCATAGAGGTACAGCTGGAAGAGGGTCCGACACTCCGGCTCCTCCCTGAACGCTCACCTCTCCTCTCTCCCTATCTTCTAAAGATACAAGTGGCAGCGCTTCGCTAATGCCTAAGTCTCTTGTGTTGTGTGTTTTTCAAGTGAAGGAGGGCCTCTATTTATAGTGGCCAAGGACGGTGCAGGGGAGAGTAGCAGCCAAGGCAGCTGGGAGGCGGTGCCGGGCTGTTCGGCCGAACCAGGGAGTTCGACCGAACTGCCACGTGAACCGACCTGGCTCCCCATGGACTGGATCAACTGCTGGGAGGCGGTGCTATGCTGAGGGCGGTTCGGCTGAACTGGGCTTCTGGCCCAACAATGCCCCCCTGCACTACCTCTCCCCTCTGGTCCTTCCGGGCTGCTTCTCCTTGGTGGTATTCGTGCTATTTTTGCCCAGAGGTGATGTGGCGGTGGTTCACATGTCATGCCTGGTCACTGCTCGGTTGTCGATGGCTTGGATGGCCTCTCGGTCGTGCTTCGCGTCATGTATGGCTAAGGGGGGTAGCCGGCCGAATCGTGCATTCGGCAGATTTAGTTAATTACACCCACTATAGCACATATCTGTCCATATTGTACCTGCACAATGAATAATCACCAAAACTCATGGAAATGATTAGAATTAGGCCCTATAGCTATGGTGAAAGATTCCATTGCGTTTATTTTATACTCGGTTGGAGGTCAAAAATCAGGCCATAATGACCGCCAATAGAGTCAATCCAGACCGTCCAGAAGCAATGACGTTGCAATGGAGAGCAACAGGGGTTGTGGGCCAGTTTGGCCAAACCAGGTCGGTTCGACCGAACTGGAACTAACCCAGAACCGCCATCCAAAAGCAATCCTGGCTCTTGGAGCCGAGGTGGTGCAACTTGGACGGTTCGGCTGAACTAGGGGAGTTTGGCCGAACCAGCCAGTTCGCACAAACTCCCGTGGTTCAACCGAACTAGCCGGGCAATCGCCTTGCGCTGCCTTAGCCGATGTACCACTCAACCACGTTCATCCACCTATAAATGCAAGGGTCCAAGCCCTGGATCAAAAGACACCAAGCCAAGGACCTACATTTCTCACTTCTTTTAGTAGAGTTAGGATAGTTAATCTGGGAGTTAGAGTCGAGTCGAGCTGTGCCTTGGAGGTTCTGGAGTCATCTTGAGAAGCTCTAGTATAAGCTCTTGTATCTTTTGTAGACTTTGAGTTATCAATATAAATCATCTTCATCATTATATCTGAGTCACTTATCTCTTGCCTCTACTTTATTCTAGTTGCAAGTATTTCGTGTTTAGACTATAGTTGGTTGTTGCTCTAGTTCTTTTAATTCCTGTTTAAGTCTTTGCCTTAGCTTGTTCTTCAATCCTACTCAACACTTGTGGTGAGTTGTCACTGGGGTATTGATAGAGTTGCTTGCTCTTGCTAGTGGAGTAAGTAGTTATTTACTAAGTGTAGGTGTGGTACCTAGACTAGACAGTAACCTTGGTTTGCCCCCGATTCAACGTATGTGTGGTAGCCGTAAGGTGGTGACAGTCCTAGACGGCCTACGTAGTTCACCACGTTTGGCTTGGTCTGTAGGCGTCATCTGCGGTGATCGGCAACACCCCTTCTCATCCCTTTCTGTGTGTCTACGCCCATCACAATCATTACAAAAATCTAAATCAAGCATAAGCATAATGACAACCATATCAAGCACCTAAAGACATGATTCACGCAAGACATGACTGAACTGGAGTTTTGAAAGAGTGAAACTAGATGGCCCATAACACATAATCATGGTGGTCTCCTAGGGTTTAATCAACCACTCTATCTAAGTTGCGATCCTATAGTCAGCACGGCTCTGATACCAATCTGTCAGACCTGGATTTTTGCAAAATCTGAATGTGGCCATATGTGTGCCCAGGAAGTCAAAGTACACATATAGCGAACAAATATGATAAACAGAGAATATATGCTTGAATAAATTCTTGATTAAATAAAGTTTTACATAAGAGTGCATCATAAATAAACTAACCAAATACAACAGAAGACTATAACTCTCAAACTAAATGGAGCCGCAATCCACAGAGACTCTGACTAGGAGATCACAACTCAGTAGTACGGTAAATCTTTTGGAAACTCAGCAACAGACTCGTGCACAACCCAATATGTTTACCCATCCGGGATTTTGTTGAATAAATGACAAGAGTAAGTAAACATTTACTTAGCAAGTATAGCACGGGTATATGAAGGCTCAAAATAAGGCTAGACTCGGCTTAACTGCATTAGCAGTTTTAGTTGGTTCATTTTAACATTAACCAAGTTACTACAGTGGATGAAACCCAGTTGCAACTCAATTAATAAAGTATAAGTGACATTAAACATAAATAAGCATCATCTTCTAATCAAAAAGGATACAGGCCGCTCGTGACCCTGAGCAAGGCTATCATGATAGATGTTACACTCTGCAGAGGTTTCGCCCTTTACCCACCAGTCGCGTAAAAGCTCAAATGAACTTTAAACCCAACCACGCGGAGGTGGATCAGACCTCACAAATCACACTTCCGAGGTATGACCGCATAGGGATGCTACGAGGCTTGTCACAAGACACCCTAACAAGACAGTGGCCGATTATGGTACAGCACAGGCAGCATGGCCCAGGCACCAAGATTGACGTACGCCTATAGGTCACGCCATAGGGGGTCAATGGCGTCCAGAGCGCGGGCATCACACCCAACAATGTGCAACGTGTTGAGTTCCCCATCGCAGGGACTCCCAGCACAGGACTGTGCCTCACGGGGGCATAGCCAACGGATCACCCGTCCTCGGTGGATCAAGACATACTCTCACCCATGTATCCCATAACGCCGTTGGCCACTCCGGTAACCACTAACAAGCTAGAGACGTACATGCTACTTGACCAAGACCAGAGCCATAATAGTTCTAGCGGTGGAGACAGGCTCCTGGGTTGTCACTTTAAGAACCGAACCTTATGGAGAGACGCTAGAGCAAAGCATGAAGCACATCCTGGGTTAATGCACCGATACGGGTCGGGAACGAAACGATGCACCGATTCGGTCCTGAAATGGAACGAATGCACCCAGTCCACTTGTTTGGACCCTATAGTGATGTTTTGGTTCGTTTTGATCAATTCATACTGTGACAAAAAGCATGCTTGGGTTGCATTTAATGCACCGACTCGGGCCAAAAACGAAACGATGCAGCGATTCGGATCAGAAAAGAAACGAACACACCCAATCAAGTTTTATGGACCCAATAGTGATGTTTTTGTTCGTTTTGCTCAGTTTCGTTACTATGCCGTTGATGGCCCGACTACAGCCTTCCAAAGACTGCGCCCTAGCAACCGATACACCACCTCCTATGGATGCCGTGATCTTGTGGAAGCACGTCACTCGGTCCTGTCCTGCAAGCAATCGAAGAACTAGCAAGAACAAGTATCGAACAAGTACTAAAATTACTAGATGGGAATGAAGTGTTCAATCTCAAACTCAATCACAAACGAAGTGGGGTTCTAAGGACTCGAAGACGGGCGGCTGGACCAGCACGCGCGCTTACAAGCAAGTAGCAATGGCTAAACTTGATCCAAACAAAACCCAAGTGTTCTTGCCGGTGGATAAGGGATAGAAAACAAGGGAGGACGACCACAGGGGTGCTGGGGTCAAGCTCCAACCCTAGGACGTGTCCATAATGGACTCTACATGATACACGGCCCATTGGACCAAAATAAGATGGCGCAGCATCATTGGCAGAAAACATATCGGAGCAAATAGACGATTCTGGATGACTCCTATGGATGTGCGGTCAGATCCGTTGGAAAGTATACTTGATAAGCTTTCCGTGAAGTACTTGAACGCCCCAATCTGAGTCCGTATGCGACCGTGGTGTCCATCACAAGTTGATGTTTTTCTGCAGTCCGAATCCAGTCCGCGTGAATCCTTTTCGTTCTCGATCCTCTCCATGATTCCTAAGCAAAACAAGAGTGCACGGGTCTCCACAGTCTAAATATGATGAACATGAACTCAGGAGTGAACTCACCTGATGATTAAGTTGTCTAGCACGAGCACGGGTAATAGGACCGGCAATGATAGGAGAAGATGGCGTGGCTGTATCGTTGGCGGTGATGTCCTCATCATCCTCCCCTTCTTGCATTTGAGTCATCCTCGACTCAAGTTCATCTTCCTCTCCCAAATATAGCTTCAAATCTGCAATGTTAAATGTGGGACTAACCCCAAAATCTGCAGGCAACTCGAGCTTGTATGCATTATCATTAATCTTCTCTAATACTTTAAAGGGACCATCCGCTCGAGGCAACAACTTAGATTTTCGCAATTCAGGAAAACGATCCTTCCTCAAATACAACCAAACTAAATCTCCAGGTTCAAATTTTAATTCCTTTCTACCTTTATCGCCAGCAAGCTTGTATTTAGCATTCATGCGCTCTATGTTTGCTTTAGTTGTTTCATGCATTTTCAACATCAATTCGGCACGTGTTGTAGCATCAAAATCCAAATTTTCAAATGATGGCAAAGGCATTAAATCAATAGGAGCACGAGGCAAGAAACCATACACAATCTGAAATGGGCACATCTTTGTGGTAGAATGCATCGAACGATTATATGCAAACTCAATATGAGGCAAACAATCTTCCCACATCTTAATATTTTTCTTTAAAACAGCCCTTAACATAGTAGACAAAGTTCTATTCACAACTTCATTTTGACCATCAGTTTGGGGATGACATGTAGTAGAAAACAAAATCTTAGTCCCCAATTTAGCCCACAATGTCTTCCAAAAATAACTTAGAAATTTAGCATCCCGATCAGACACAATAGTATTAGGCACACCATGCAAACGAACAATTTCCTGAAAGAACAAATCAGCAACATGAGAAGCATCATCAGTCTTATGACATGGTATAAAGTGTGTCATCTTAGAAAACCTATCAACAACCACAAACACACTATCACGACCCTTCCTAGTTCTCGGCAAACCCATTACAAAATCCATAGAAATATCTTCCCAAGGAGCACTAGGAACGGGTAAAGGCAAATACAAACCTTGTGGATTTAACCTTGACTTAGCCTTTTGACATGTAGTGCAACGAGCAACGAATCTCTCCACACTCTTCTCATCTTTGGCAAAAGAAATGACCAGCAAATATATCTTCCGTCTTTTTGGCTCCAAAATGCCCCATCAAGCCACCTCCATGCGCTTCCTGCAACAACAACAAGCGAACAGAGCTAGTTGGAATGCATAGCTTGTTAGCTCTAAACACAAACCCATCACTAACGATGAATTTGTTCCATCCTTTCCCATCTTTACAATGTAGCAACACCTCTTTAAAATCAGCATCATTAGCATATAGGTCTTTAATTGTTTCTAATCCAAAGATTTTGTAATCGAGTTGGTTCAGCAATGTATATCTCCTAGACAAGGCATCAGCAATAACATTTTCTTTCCCTTTCTTGTGCTTAATAACATAAGGAAAAGATTCAATAATTTCAACCCACTTAGCATGCCTACGGTTCAGTTTTCCTTGACTACGAATATGTTTCAATGATTAATGATCAGAATGAATAACAAACTCTTTGGGCCACAAATAATGCTGCCAAGTTTCCAATGTGCGAACAAGAGCATACAATTCTTTGTCATAAGTGGAATAATTCAGAACAGGCCCGCTCAATTTTTCACTAAAATATGCAACTAGTTTTCCCTCTTGCAGCAAAACACCACCCAATCCAATTCCACTAGCATCACATTCAAGCTCAAAAGTTTTATTAAAATCAGGAAATTGGAGGAGAGGTGCATGTGTTAACTTATCTTTCAGCATGTTGAAAGCATTCTCTTGCTCTTTGTCCCAACAAAAAGGCACTCCCTTCTTCGTAAGCTCATTCAACGGTGCAGTTACCTCGGGTTTATGCATATGTGTAGAATCTTTGCTATGCGCAGCTACTATCACCATTGTTTAATTGTTAATTTTGACTTAATGGTTCACTTCAACATAATGATAAAACTTGTTTTTTAGCAACATGGTTTAGGGAGTGAGAGCATGTGCTTCGTGCTTTGTTCTAGTCTCTCTCCGTAAGGTCCGGTTCTTAAAGCGGAAACCCAGGAGTCTGTCGCCACCGCTAGAACTATTATGGCTCTGGTCTTGGTCAAGTAGCATGTACGTCTCTAGCTTGCCAGTAGTTACCGATGGGGCCGACGGTGTTATGGGAAACGTGGGTGAGAGTATGTCTTGATCCACCAAGGGCGGGAGATCTGTCGGCTATGTCCCCATGAGGCTGGGAGTCCCTACGATGGGGAACTCCACACGTTGTGCATTGTTGGGTGCGATGCCCGCGCTCTGGACTCCATTGACCCCCATATGGTGTGACTCCGTAGGCGTACGTCAATCTCCATGCTGCCTATGTTGTACCATAATCGGCCACTGTCTTGTTAGGGTGTCTTGTGAAAATCCTCGTAGTGTCTCTATGCAGTCATACCTCGGAAGTGTGATGTTTGCGTGGTTGGGTGCAAAGTTCCTTTGAACTTTTACGCGACTGGTGGGTAAAGGGAGAAACCTCTGCAGAGTGTAAATCTATCATAATATCCTTGCTCAAGGTCACGAGCGGCCTGGATCCTTTTTTATTATAAATTGATGGTATTTATGCTTAATGTCACTTATACTTCATTTATTGGGTTGCAACTGGGTTTCATCCACTTATAGTAACTTGGATAATGTTAAAACGAACCAACTAAAAGTGCTAATGCAGTTCAGCCGTGTCTAGCCTTACTTTGAGCCTTCATATGCCAGTGCTATACTTGCTAAGTAAATATTTTACTTACACTTGTCATTTATGCAATAAAATCCAGGATGGGTAACAAATTGGGCTGTGCATGAGTCTGCTGCTAAGTTTACAGAAGATCTGTCGTACTACTGAGTTGCGTTCTCCCAGTCAGAGTCCCTGTGGATTGCGGCTTCGCTTAGTTGAGAGTTTTAGTCTTCCGCTGTATTGGTTAGTTTATTTATGTTAAACTCTGATGTAAAACTCTATTTATTCAAGCATATGTTCTCTTTTATCATATTTCTTTGCTATATGTGTACTATGACTTCCTGGGCACACATATGGCCGCGTTCGGGTTTCTGTGCAAATCTGGGTGTGGCAGGGTTGCTTGCTTCTGCTAGCGGAGTAAGTAGTTGTTGACTATTATAGGAGTCGTTCCTAGACTAGATAGTAACCTTGGTTTGCCTCCGAGTCTATGGAGGTGGTGGCCGTTTGGTGGTGACAGCCTTATATGGTCTACGTAGTCCATCACGTTTGTCTCCGCCTATAAGAAAACCCCCAAGGCCGTTAGTGGCTCCCCTTCTCATCCCTTTCTGTGAGTCACGTGCACCTTATCCCGACATTAAGGCAATAGAATTGATCTTTACTCTCTTAGTGCTGCCCTCTTAACCCATGTATCTCTTAATCCAAGTGACCCAGATAGATACAGTACCCATGAATCCTCAATCTCTTCTCGTTGTCCTCCCAGCTAGCTAATCCTTCTCTTTCCTTTTCGAGCATCCTTGAGCTGTGTGTCACGGTATATCCACTCTTATCCAATACCGTTATCCCCTGTCTTGTTAGTAGTGTACCCCTCTCTGATAGACTCGAATACATGTTTACTAGTACTCTTGCCATAAGCTTCCTTATGGAAATATAAATTATGATACCTCAGATTACTCTCTGGTGAAGTGCTACAACGGTAATTTTGTGCGCTTGCAGAATATTCCTTTATTTTACCAAGCCATAAGAAAAATCACTGAAACAATCCTTACCCCAGTACCGGAATTCACACTCCTGATATTGGATCATAAGAAGTGCCAACACTGACACAGAAAGACGAGCGGTGGACTCTTGTGTGAACAACACACGATAGGCCTCAGGGATTTGCTTCACTCCGATGCAGAGCCTACAAATATCTTGAGGTTCATGGCGTGCTAGTCAATTTTACCTGTAATTGACAAGGGATAAACTTATGTTAAATTCAAAGGATAGGCTATTTTCTAAACAGTTGCACATTAGATATTGGCTATGATTCTGAAACATTTTCGGGTTGACAATCTTAGATCTGATTCTTATCGGCTATCCTTCAGTTGTAGTTTAGTATTTTGTTTCTTTAATCTGATGAGATGATCGTGATCTAAGAGCAAGATAATTGGTGATAAAAACTAGAACCGATAGAGTTAAATAATTGACTTTGTAAGATGTAATTGATATCGGTAATTGGTGAACATAAATAAGAACATAGCAAAGAAGCCTAAAACGACAACCCTAATTGGCTTTATATACATTAGATAATTTATGTATAGATTAAATTAAGATAAAGTGATGCACTGTAGATCTATAATATAATAATATATGATATCTTGGTGAATAATATAAATCAAGAGAGAAGCGATGCACCATCAATACAAGATTTAAATTACTCAAAAGACAACAACATACAAGCAAGCAAGAGATCAAGATGATGCAGCCCTGTCGATTTGAAATTAGATGTCCAAAACTATTGAAAACTAGGGTTGAAAGTAAATGCTTCGAAGAGAAAGAACTTGTTTGTTTGATTGGTGTGAACAACTATTACAAACCCATAATGCTACTACATAGTCCAAACTAAAGACTCCATGTTGATTACAACTTATAACACTTGACCAAAAAGAAAACTAAACTACTATATTTACAAAGCAAACCCAAATAGTATTCTATCTTGCATGACGTAACCAGAAATTCCTTTAATTGCTTTGAACTTCCTCATTGGCTCCTTGACCATATTAGCATTGGCTTCCAAAAACATTATTAGACTTGGCACTCATCACCTGCACCACATGGGCTTCAGTCTCTGACTTCACAATTGACACATGCCAAATTCTGGTGTTAATGAATGACCCCCCAGTTTTGGAATACATTATAGATTTGTTCTGAAATTCTCTTAGGTAATCATCTTGTTACTTGTGCTGAGGCCTGAACACTCCCTTGGATTTCGCACCACGTTCCCATCTCCAATCTATAAATATCACTGCACATTTCCCATGTTGTTCCTCTCACCAAAATGCTTCCTCTCCCAGAGCTCTCTGTCCCCATTTTTGGACCTTCAAAAGACCATGTGCACTTCATCAACTTTTCTCTTCATCAGGTTTCAAGCCAACATCCATTCCGGAGGTAAGCTTTTTTCGTCTTCACTCTTTATCTTTGGTTTAAAGCATTTTATTTTCTTGCCATTCTCAGACCCTTTTTGTTAGCATGAGTCTTCACTTCCATGTTTATAGGACCTTAAACACAACATGCTGATTCCACTTGTAGAAAACCCTTTAGTTTACTATCTAGGTCCGATGGGGAAGGAAGATCCAAAAGATTTCATCAACCTAGAAACTGATAGACTTCCTTTCAAAAACTCAAACATGAATCTATCGAACTGGAATCAAAGTTTCAGATCCTGGCCTATCCCCATTCAATGAAGGAGGAACTGGTATTTGAGGATGACAGATGCCAAAAGGGTCCTATGGGATGAGAATAACATTGGCCAATTCATCACCCTTTCACTAGCCGATATCTCCTTATTGCAGCTTCCCATCTCTAGTCTAATGCCCTAAACACCTTCATGTTTGGACATGGGCCGATGACTCCTACACATCTGGATGTAGTCACGCTTACTAGTTTGAATATTTCAGACTCAAACCTTCCTTTTAACCTCCGATACAAGCCCACTTTCCAGCTAAAACTGATACAACTATTGGCGATTGATGGAAAGGCTACATGTCCCACCATGTTAGAACCAGCACAATCTCTGATAGGGAACACATGGCTTTCTTGAACCTCTGGTTGGAGCGTTTCCTCTTCTGCAGGTCAACTTTGGGCCATACATCCAATATGCAGTGTTACACAAAGCCTAGCCACGGGAATCAAGATTCCTTTAGGGATGCATTTACTGGGCACGGTGCACCAACTCCTCATGTCTATCAGGATCAGATTGAGTCAAACCTTCAATTGATTTATCGCACCTTCCCATCAGACTTCACTGAGGAAGCCGATCTAGAATCACGCCAACGCATGTCAAATGGCGAAGCAGCATTGGCGTTGCCTAGCAAAAGACTTTATGTAGACCGGATAGCCCAGTTGTTTAAGCTTTTCTACTGTGGTCTTATGAAAGCTTCAACCATCTAGTTTCTTTATCTTGATAACTTGGATTCCTTTGAGCTTCCCTTTGAGTGCACATCGGATAAAATCAGCAATGACAAAAGCAGCACGCTCATTTACAAGATGTCTATTACGCCAAAATCGTTGCCAATCAACTTTTCTCATGGACATACGCCATCATATGGATTTTACCACCCAATGATTACCTCCAGGCAATTAGGTTGTGGACAGCTTCCGATCTATCTTTACATAGCAGGTCGGATCAAATCAAGGCAACCTCTTTCAATTAGTCTAGAATTTGATTGGCTAAACGCTCTTCCAGAAGGTCTCCTTGAGTTTAATATAATAGCCTGGCTACTAGGAACCTTCATGTCAAAACTCTTTTCCTGATGGTGGTCAGAATGGAAACTCCATCTCTTAAATCATGCTTCCATGTTTTATTGTGAACTCACTGACTCAGATTAGATTTCAAAGAAGAGGTAAAATCTTATCGTTTCCTTTTCTCTTCCTTATGAATAGACTTATTAATTTATTCATATTTTAGGAAGCTGAACAAGATCCCCCACCATGAGCAAGTCTGGTCATCCGATCCGACATGCTCCTCCAATGGAAAACCCACACATTGGGTACGATGATCCTTCCATACCGAACCTATTTTCAGGTCATGTTCTTCAGAAGAGGAAAGGAACCTCCAAATCTACAAGTCGATGGAAGCAGATCACCATCGGAACAGGCCCAGTCACTCCTCCCATGCAAGTCGATGGAACCTCCAAATCTAGTCAGCGACTTCTCCCATGCAGGAAGCTTTTCAGGTACCATCGGCTATTTTTATCACTGATTTGGTAACCCTAATATCTAATGATATAATTATCTAGGATTCACTTGAAGTATTCTCCAGATCGGCTCCAGTGGACTTAACTCCTCTTCCTGACACTCCATTAGATGTAAGAATCCTTGTTTTCCCAATAATATTTTCCATCCAACACACTTTGATCAGGATCATCCTATTCAACCGACATCAATTGTTGTTGCGGCCATCATAGAATCATCTCAACAAACCGATATTAGTTTTACTTTTCTTTGCAAACATCCCCTTTTGCTTTTCATTTTTAAAACTTATTCTTTAACCCTCCTTCTTCATATACCAACACAAAGACTTCAAGCAATTGGATCGGAAATAGCTACACCACAAGACCCAACGGAGGCTATGCCTTGGTGAGCATATAGCCTCATCGACTGTCATGACAAAACAAACTAATAACATTACTCAAGAGGTGGCGATTGAGTCTGAAGACATCGCATCTAATGAAAGGAGGATTATGTCGGAAGCACCGACACAATTCAATGAGCGAAACTTAAAATAGGTAACTCCTGATCTATTGTCCTTCTCTTAACTTTTGAACCTAAAATATAACCAAATCTTCCACCAGGCTTAACATTCTCCGAATAGCTTGTTCTCTTTCAACGTGGATGAATTTATGGTCGATAAAGAATGTGGGATACGGGTACTATGGGCCCACTACTAGAGAAGATAACAGCCGACTTAGGCCCATATACGACAAGGTTGTGGGCCGACTCAAAGGTGGCCCACAAGGAATCCCCGACTTGTCAGACAAGTTTGATGAAGACATAGCAAGTACAAGCCCCGATATTGTGGCAGTCCCATTCACTCGGTTCAACAGGCACGAGACCTCGTGCCTTTAGTAGCATCAAGGGTCATTGGCGTGTTGTAACACTCAACAATAGCCCTATTTAAAATTTTTAGTAATTAATTTTCTTTTACTGAGATGCTCATAAATAATATAGGGTAAATAAATAATTTCTAGGAAATTAAAATCAAATATACAGCCTAGAAACATTTTTGTTGCATTCGTGCTACTGCATTGAGTTTTGGTTGCTAGTGGTTCAAATAAGAATTTAAATCTAGTTTAAATTCAAATTTGAATTGCATTGATTTGAGCCTTAGAAAAGTTATTTCGGCCTGAGTTCATTTCTACCCCCTAAACTTTTCCCTTGGTCTGCTTTTGCTCCCTCTCCTTTCTTTCCGAGCCAGCCCAGCCTACCTCCCCTTGTGGCCCAGCTCCGCTCGGCCCAGTGCTAACGCTTCGCCACCTTGCCTCGGCTCACTCGCGCACCAACTCCCCATGGCCCAGCGCCAGCCTGCTCGTCGATACCCCACTCCCGGCCCTTGGGCCGCCCACCCAAGCCGGCCCAGCTGCCTCTCCGCAGCCCAGCGCCCGCGCACCGCCTCCCCCTCCTCTCTCTCATTGCATGCGGGCCCCAGTCGTTAGGGTCATCCCCTTGCTCTCACCGAGCCCGAGCTGGACTCGAGCTCGCCGCGCCACCGCCTCAGCCCGCACTTGGCCCACCTCGAGCATGGCCCGCGCGACCCCGTGGCCCGCCTGTGACCTTCCCCGAAGCTTCCGTCCCGGCGCGTCGCCTTTCCTTAGTTCGTCGCGCTTCTGCAACGAAAAGTCGCCACCACACCGTTGCCAACCACAACCTTGGTGTTTGTGCCGCCTCGGCATCCAAACCCCTCCTGCACCTCCCCCAGAGCGATAAAAGCAGAGCCGCCGAGCCCCCAAGCCCTCATCCAATCCTCGCATCGAGCCAAGTTTCCTCAGCGCTCCTCCCCACCCCACCGCGGCGCTGCCTCGAGCTCAAGCGCCGCCGTCGATTTCTCGTCTTCGGCGCTGCCCCGCCCCATCCGTCTGCACAGGGAGCCTCGCACGAAGGTAACAAAGCCACATGTGCCATTCTCGTCGTTTTCCCCAATCACTGACCCCGCACGACCTCACCGACGATCCTTGCAGAGCCACCGCCCGCCGTTCTTCATCGCCAGCTGCCGTCGCTCCCTCACCCACGACGAGACCTCACCAGGTGAGCTCGTCGTTCCCTCCCGGTGCTGTAGAATCCAACCACGCATCAATTGATGGATCCTAGCCCGAGCTAGCACCAGCTCCGTTGAGCCCTCCGCCGTGGGCATCGGTGTCGCCGCCGTCTCCACCGTCGTCGACGAAACCCCCTCCCCCGGATCTGTTCTGGATCGTCAGATCACGATCCAACGCTAACGCGCCTCGAGTCAAACCACCGCGTACCGGTCAGTGCCGCCTGTTTTGCAAAAGAGTCCCCGCCTTTCTTTGAAATAAACCCGCCGTCCACGCCCATTCAAAAATAATTACCAGTAGGTCCTTAATTTTATGAAAAAAACCCTGCGCTTTTGAAAAATAGTACGCGTCATCCTGTCCTACCCATTTTACGCGTTGGCCCTCAGGTTTTTATATGAAATTATGAATAGGTCCTCGGGTTTTCACAAATAGGCACCTGGAGGTTTTTAAACCTCGCCAGCAAGTCCCTGGACCTTAGAAACGTCATATCTTTCTTGTTTTAGCTCCGATTAGTGTGATTCTTGCGCTCACGTGTTCGTAGCAAAGCGTAGATTAGTTTTAAAGCTTTCTTTTGTTCTGTTTTTACTGTTTGGTGTACAGTTATATTAGAATACTTTTGTTTGCATGTGTTGGCTTTGTGTGGATGCTTGTGTTGTGATTTGTGTCCAGTCGATGAGCCGTTTGCGTTGGAGTTCGAATACGAGGAGGACTTTCAGGAGCAGGACTCGCAATAGCAGCACTTTGAGGAAGGCAAGTTATAGCACGGACAATCCTTGCTACTCATCCACCTTGTATTCATTTATTTCATACATGCATCTGTCTAAATTGATGTACCTTTAAGGTTGTACCTAGTCTTGATTATCCTGTCCTTTGATTACCTCAGGTTTATGCATATAGGTAGAATCCTTGCTATGCGAAGCTACTATCACCATTGTTTACTTGTTAAATTTTCACTTAATGGTTGACTTCAACATAATGATAAAACTTGCTTTTTAGCAACATGGTTTAGGGAGCTAGAGCATGTGCTTCGTGCTTCGTTCTAGTGTCTCTCCATAAGGTCCAGTTCTTAAAGCGGCAACCCAGGAGCCTGTCGCCACCACTAGAACTATTATGGCTCTTGTCTTGGTCAAGTAGCTTGTACGACTCTAGCTTGCCAGTGGTTACGGTCGGGGCCAACAGCGTTAGTGGACACAAGGTGAAAGGGTGTATCTTGATTCCACCGAGGACGGGAGATGTGTCGGCTATGCCCCCCTGAGGCACAGTCCCGTGCTGGGAGTCCCTGTGATGGGGAACTTCACACGTTGCGCAATGATGGGCGTGATGCCCGCGCTCTAGATGTCATTGACCCCCTTATGGTGTGACTCCATAAGCGTTAGTCGATCTCGGTGCCTAGAGTCTCACCGCCTTATTAAGCTAGCAGCTACTGTCTTGTTAGGGTGTCTTGCGAAAAGCCTCGTAGCGTCCCTATGCAGTCATACCTCGGAAGTGTGATGTTTGCGTGGTTGGGAGCAAAGTTCCTTTGAACTTTTACGCAACTGGTGGGTAAAGGGCGAAACCTCTGTAGAGTATAAATCTACCATGATAGCCTTGCTCAGGGTCACGAGCGGCCTGGATCCTTTTTTATTAGAAATTGATGCTATTTATGTTTAATGTCACTTATACTTTATTATTTGGATTGCAACGGGGTTTCATTCACTTGTAGTAACTTGGATAATGTTAAAATGAACCAACTAAAAGTGCTAATATAGTTAAGCCGTGTCTAGCCTTATTTTGAGCCTTCATACACCTGTGCTATACTTGCTAAGTAAATGTTTAGTTACACTTGTCATTTATTCAACAAAATCCCGGATGGGTAACAGATTGGGCTGTGCATGAGTCTGCTGCTGAGTTTCCTGAAGATCTGCCATACTACTGAGTTACGTTCTCCCAGTCAGAGTCCCTATGGATTGCGACTTCGCTCAGTTGAGAGTTTTAGTCTTCCGCTGTATGGTTAGTTTATTTATGTTAAACTCTGATGTAAAACTCTATTTATTCAAGCATATGTTCTCTGTTTATCATATTTGTTTGCTATATGTATACTATGACTTCCTGGGCACACATATGGCTGCATTCGGGTTTCTGTGTAAATCCGGGTGTGACACTTGTTGAAACAAATTAATTTGTAAAGCTATCAGGTATAAGGTCCTGATTAACCACCCTTCTTTCAATGGTCAAAACAAAAGAATTGGGATATAACCAAGCACAAGTTTAACTACACTGTTCACATAGATAAAGTTTACAAACCAAATCCAAATATTACGTTATTACAATATAAAGTTCAGAGTTCAAGTGCATCGGAAAACAAACATAAAGCGGAAGCTAATCGATGATACAACAACCCGTCACATGATGTGAACCGTAGACCTCTTGCTAAGATAACGGATCAAACTGCACAGACCACCCATCTGGAAGCGTACAAGGCCAAGTCAAAGCATCCACCTACTCCTGGATGCTAGCGGACACTGAAAAACAAGCCGCAAGCAAGGCTAAGTATACTAATACTCAGCAAGACTTAACTGACAACAAGAAAACAAAGAGACACTCCTAGGTATGCAAAAGCTTTTGGCTCGGGATTTGTTTTGCCAAAAAGCAACTAGAAGTTCATCTACTTTCAACTTTTAGATCAAGTTTAGTAAAAATTCAGCAAGCATCAAACTTCCATAACTTCATTCTTAAGATCATATTCAAGTTGTTAATACGTGCTAACAAAGAGGACAAGTAGCTTCGTATACTGCAAAGGACGGACAATTCAAATTGATTTCAAAACCATGCAAGGGAAAACCTAACCACATGACATATGCACACCCGAATGTGACATATTGCAACCTCTCCCAACTCTTAAACGAACTACTACACCATGGTCGTGTTTCTTTTCGACACTAGTCCCCATATCGGTACTTCATCAAGCCTACCATATGTGTTAACAACTAGGCTGCTCTCGTCCGCGAGGATATGAGAGTGTCACACGACAATAAGGGATTGGCTCATGAATGCGAGCAAAGAAATAAGAAAGGTACGTCGGTTTACCGGTCCCATCATTACCAGCATGCAGCTAGTACGTTCAAAAACTTGACCAATATTGCTAGCTATGAACGGGCCTCAACAATTTAAACATATGTGAACAGTGCAATCAACCAATCACATGAAAATCGCACAAGACCCCGTTCACCGACCTTATGATTCCAACATAAAGAGCATAATAAACTCCAATAAACTCGCGAGTGATAGGCAATCACTCCACTTTTATCGGTCCTTTTAGCATAGCAACTATCGGAAAGAACATACTAGTAAGCATAACATAGGTCCCTAGGATCATGCATACTAAGGTTTCAAGCAACTCCTAGCAACATAAATGCACAAGCATATAACATAGAAAGTAAAGCCATTGCATAATTTCAACATAGGTTAGATGCTCCGGTGCTTGCCTTCTTCACCGGCCTAGGGCCCCTCCAAGCTTTGGCTCAAGTCTTGCTCTTCAATCACGGTCGAGAAAATCCAAGCCTCGTCGGGCTCACTCTCGGGCTCAACAACTAGCTCGTAATACCCGTCGGCTAATGAATGATCTAGATGACATGAAGATGCATGTGTGAGCTCAAGAATGGTTATGACACAAATGCACATATGATGTTTATGAGTGCATAAAGTCAATCATACAGAGGTAAATAAACATGAAAGTTTCACGAAGAACATTTTAATCAACAAAGCAAGCAAGGCCCTAGCTAGTGAGTGATTATCTACTTTCTTTCTTCGTTTACCGAGTAGGTTAAAATTTCCTCTTCGGTAGAGAAGATAATTTACAATTTTAGTTAGCTACTCTTGTCCGAAGTACTTTCTTCATCTACTATAGTAAACAAGTTTTACAAAGTTCATTAATGCACAAGTTGAATTTGCTAGCAACAATACATGGTATGTATGTAACTTAATCATGAAATGGTACTAGCAAGCATTCAAAAATCACCAAATAGCAATGAAATATGTATATGAACTTTAGCAACTTATTTGAATAGCAAGATTTGCATGAAGATGAAATTAAGCTACTCAAATTAACTTATCCCCTAGCAATGCTAGTTTTCTCATTAAATAGCAAAACTAAATCAAATCATGAGCAAACAGCATGAAACTTTTGGGATAGGTTCAAGCTCAAAGAAATGACATTTTACTAAGCAGTAACATTTAAACAAAGATTAAGCCTAGCAACTTTTATATGAAGCTAAGGACATCCAAAGATAGTGAGAAATTGCCAGAAGGTACACAAGGGCAATTCAAGCTTACTGTGAAGTGTTCAGGATTTTAGCACAAGCACATAGTTTATTAACATTCATACATGTTCAGCTAGCTAGTGAAGGAATAAAATAATAACTCAGCATACAATGACATGCAAGAGCTCAACGTTGCTCAGTGGCTCAAAGATGAAGAGATGCAGCTGGAGACCAAAAATTAGAGCACTTGAATGAGGTTTACAATTTATACTATTTTCCATTGCTTAATCATGGCAAAAATTATAGATAATACAAGAACAACGTATCTATAGAAATAAGTGCATAACTTAGTACTATTTCTTGCACATGACATAGCAAAATTTATTTGATGAATTTATCATGCACAAAAAATTAAATATGAATATTTCAAGTTTCCAAGCATAAATTCAAATATGCTAGAAAAATGAACTTTATGCCTATGCATGTTACTCCACTAAGTAGATCTAGTTAGTAAGAACTTATTGTAACAAGATTTGCCATTTTAGCATTTTTCTACAAATTATTATGCAATAAACATGAGAAAGGACCACATCTAAGAATGAATAAAATTCGTATAGGAAAGTAATTTTTCATGCATGGATGCATGCTATACCACTGGAAAAGCAATTTTAAATGGAGTCCAAAATAGTTTAATTTGCTATATTTGGATTTTTCTACGAATTTTTGTGGATTTTTGAAAATCAGCTCAAAAGCAACAAAGAAACCCCTAAAACTTTCAATCTAGCCCCTAGACCTGGAAATCACAGACTAGCCCCTGGACAATAAATCAATTTTACAACGAGGTCCTCCCACAGATCCGACTAGCGGTTTTGCATCGAGGCCCCTTCAAATTTTGAAATCACCACAAATAAGCCATGAAATCTTACGAAACACCCCCAAACTTTTCTTTCGTTTTACAAACATGCCCTTGGCCTTGGCTCGGCGGTGGCGATGCCGACCTGCGGCTGTGCTCGGTCGTTCTGGCCGCTACGACAAAGAATCGGCGGCGCAAATACCACCACAAGCTTTCCTGTCCCTTAGAACACCCTACCCTAGGATAAATGATCCCTATTACACATCGAAGCTTCGGCCTTGCCATTAATTGTGGACCGGTGGCTCGGCGCGCGACGGCGAGTGCCAAGCGCGCGCTATGGTGGCTCAAGGATGAGCGCGCGAGCATCAATGATTCATGGCAAGTCTTCCTGTGTAGCAGGATTAGGTGGAGGAGGCGCGAGTGGAGCTGCCGGCGGTGAGGTTTGCGGCGGCGGCTATGGTGGCTCGGGGGAGACAATGCCAATGAAGAGGAGCTCCGAAAGGCGCTGCATTTCACTCGACTGGTAGAGGAGTCGAGGGGAGACGATTCGTGGAGCAGGAGAGGCAGGGGCATGATCGAACGACGGGACGGCGGTGCTCAGTGACAGAGAGGGAGAGAGGGTGTGCGCGAGAGAGAGAGAGAGAGGAGCGGCCGGGCAAGTGGCTTTAGACTCGGGGGGCACGTGGCGCTGGGCTGATGTGCGAGGGAGGCAGCCAGGTGGCAGAGGAGAGCTGGTGCACGGGCCCAGGCTGACGTGGCAGGTGGGGCCGACATGAGACATGAAGGTTTAAACCCTAAGACAGCCAGCTTGGATTTGATTTTGTGCCCAAAATTTGAATAAAATGTGAAAAAAATTTCAACTACGACATCTAGAGAATTTAGAGAGCTACAAGTTTGGTATTCAAAGTTTTCGCCAAAAACTTACCAAAAAGTAGATCATGAAATTTTTCTCTCGGTCAAAGGTTTAAAATTCAAATTTTCAGAAATCCTTTTCAAGTAACCATCTTGTGTACAAATTTTCAAATATCTACAGGTCATAATTTTGAACAACAAGTGTGTAGTTTTGACGATCAAATAAGAAATAAACTTTTGGTGTGACATGCATTCCAAGTTTTCAAATAGAATTCAAATGGTGGCTTGGTCAAAATGACCAAAAGTCACATTTTGCTGCATTCAACTTCAAGGTATTGAGCTCTATTTTTCAAATATGTAAAAACATTTGGGCACTTTTGAATTAGAATTTGAACAAAATTTGTTTGAATTTCAAGCCTACAAGAGGACTTAGCCAAAAATGAGATTTTTGGACATGAACACATGCACATACATGATGTATATGAAGCATATATGATTATGATGATGCTTAACATATGCAAACATGATTATATGAATATGAAATAATGCTTCTCATGTAGGTTTGAGTTTCAAATTTTTAAAAGCACACAATTTCACCATGTTTAATTTAAGTGCAAACACAAACACAAACACACAAGTGCATATGTATGAAACATGCATGACATATTTATGCAACTTAGGTTTAATTATTCTTGTTAGCATAATTAAACCTTGGCTTTTCACAGGTATACTCGGTGAATTGAATCCAGATATCCTCTATACAAATATACTCATATATGATTTCCTGTTGTAATCTAGCTAGGTTTAGATGCAAACCGACTTGTAAACCCTAGGTTGTTAGTCTATATAAGGCGGCCTGGGTCAACCCTTTGCAAGTACAGAAAAATCATTGTGACCACAATGCTCGCCCTAGCTTCCTGAAGCTTTGTCGAGCTAAGCAATATAAACACCACCCGATACAGGACGTAGGGTATTATACCTTTGGGTAGCCTGAACCTGTCTAAACCTTGCGTCTTGTGACACCATCAAGCTATTCGACTCGACGATCCTCCTCCTACAAATCTACGACTTGGGTATCCTCATGTGGATTGCCGGTCCTTAGGTCCAACAGTTGGCGCGCCAGGTAGAATACTCCTTGTTGATTATGACTTACAAACTTGACAGAAAAGAAATAATATTTCCTCAAATAAAGACTCTCCTAATATAAGTCGACCGAAATGTCTCGTCTCTATCAGCTCATCAACCATTATTCGGCTCCATCAACTATCCACTGTCTTTATCAGCTCATCAGTTGTCCATCGACTCTATCGGCTATTCATAGCATGGAATTCATTCATCGGCTTTATCAGCTTGCTCCCTTTGACCACTTTTCGACCAACAGTGCAAAAAATGGTGTCAACACATGCCCCCAGTTTTAAAATAAAATATTAGTTTGTTCCAAAATTTTCTTAAGCATCATTATCCTTTCCTTGTGCTCATGCCCAAACAGTGACTATTTTCCTATGCTAGTGGCATTTGATCCCTCGTGTCTTGCATAACAACTCCTAAAAAATCGGGCCATCTCTTCCACTACAAGCCTATAAAACCCCAAACGACAGCCCATGTTCTTCTTCCTCCATTCTTGCCATGTTCAAACAGAGCTATTCTGAGATCCAATCTTTTCAAACGGATTTGCGAACTTAAAGAAGTCAAGATAAGATCTTCACCGCAGCAAGTTTCAATATTGGCGCCATGGCCACCATCAAGTCAATCCCTGAGGTAAACTCATTTCGCATCTGCCCTTTTATCACAATTTTCTCTTTGCCATTTTCATGAGTTCAGGCTTTTCTTCTTCACTTCATAACCAACCCAGATCCAACAGAATTAAATCAATTTAGAGACAAACCGCCTCCCTTTCAAATGCTCAGATTTGGAATTAGCTTCATGGTCTCAAGCCTTTTGGTCTTGGCCAAGCCCTACTCTAGAATGGAGAGACTGGTACCTTCACATGGCTACAGCAAAAGGGCCTATTTCGGATAAGTATGATCTTAGCCAATGCATAAATCTTTCTCTCCAACATGAGTAAAAATGAATCTCTGCTTAGAGCTACTTCGCACTTCCGGTCAAATGCTTTGAATGCCTTTCTCTTTGTACATGTCCCAATGACACCTACATTGATAGATGTTCTCATGTTGACCGGCCTCAATATTTCTTCATCAGACACTCCTTTTCTCCTCATGACCAAGCTGTCCCATCGGCTTGAAACCAAAGACGTGAGGCTAGAAAGGGTATATAGCCCAACACATGAAAATTGTAGCCATCGACAATAGGGAGTATGTTGCTTTCCTTAACATGTGGTTAGAAAGATACATCTACTGTGGGAAAACTGTCAACCCAACCAGTAATGTTCAAGCAGTAGCAGAGTCCATAGTCGTAGGGCATGCAATCCCACTAGGAAAACATTTGCTCGGATCAGTTTACCATTTGCTCCACACCGTATCAACTAAGCTATCCAATGGTCAGCCGATCGGTAATCCAGGGGGTCCTTGGTGGTTTATCAATCTATGGCTCAACTTATATATGCATAAAGCCCTCGGCCATGATCTTTTAACAATGAGCTTCCCAGGAAATTTCCAAGAAGTTGAGCAACCAACCACTCGTCGATGCACATCATACGGAGAAGCTGCATCAGCACATCCAATTTCTTTAGAAGCTTCTACCACGGATTTGCCGATCTCATCATCTGGTTTGACTATTCTGAGGAGTATGGCACCTTTGAGACCCAATGAAATTTGGGTTTGAAGACATCAGTACAGATGATTATAGCTCGAAGAGTTTTACTGCAGCCATTACCTCCGGAATCCTTCCGGTCAACTTTATCTCAGGAGGAACTCATCGCCCAACTTATGAGTTTTACTACACAGTAGTAGCTCATCAACTTGGTTTTGGTCAGCTACCGATTCATCCATATTTTGTGAATTTGGTTAAGCTAAGGGAAATCGTCGACCGTGGGCTAGAATATGATCGGCTACAGCAACTGATCCCCAATTCGGGAACCATCAATCTTGAAATTTCGTGTCGATGACGGGAAGGACTGAGCTCATCGGAATGAGTTGCTTCTAACGAGATACGACACGGGGTTAGACTTTCCTCACAAGTGACTCAGGATTATCTTGATAGTTTGACTGTAGTTGGAAACTAGTCATGCACTGCTTTGCTTCACACAAGACCAATGAAGAGGGCAAGGATAAACCCACTTGAGTAGTGGTATACTCAACCATCATAGCTCAAGATAAGTGTTAAAAAGTAATCTAGCCAATTGCTTACCTGACAACAGCGCCAAAAATGCTTCTTAGCACTTCTTACGATCCAATATCAAGAGTGTGATTCCTGGTACTGGGGTAAGGAGTGTTTCAGTGGTTTTTCTTAGGGCTCAGTAAAATAAATGAATATTCTGCAAGCGCGTAGAATTACCGCCGTAGCACTTCACCAGGGAGTAATCTGAGGTATCGTAATTTATATTTCCGCAGGGAAGCTTATGGCAAGAGTACTAGTAAACACGTATTCGAGTCTATCAGAGAGGGGTACACAACTAACAAGATGGGGGATAACGGTATTGGATAAGAGTGGATATACCATGACACACAGCTTAAGGATGCTCGAAAAGGAAAGAGAAGGATTAGCTAGCTGGGAGGACAACGAGAAGAGATTGAGGATTCATGGGTACTGTATCTATCTGGGTCACTCGGGTTAAGAGATACAGGGGTTGAGAGAACAGCACTAAGAGAGTCAAGATAAAGTCTATTGCCTTAACATCGGGATAAGGTGCACGCGACTCACAGAAAGGGATGAGAAGGGGAGCCACTAACTTCCTACAGGCCGAGATGAACATGATGGACTACGTAGACCGTATAGGGCTGTCAGCACCTAACGGCTACCACCTCCACAGACTCGGGGGCAAACTAAGGTTACTGTCTAGTCTAGGAACCACTCCTACACTAGTCAACAACTACTTACTCCACTAGCAGAAGCAAGCAACCCCGTCAATACCCCTGTGACAATTCACCACAAGTATTGAGCAGGATCAAAGAACCAGCTAGGACAAAGACTTAAGCAAGATCTAGAAGAACTAGAGCCTCAACCAACTATAGTCTAAACACGAAATAATTGCAACTAGAATAAAGTAGAAGCAAGATATAAATTACTCATATAAGATGATAAAGATAAACTATATTGATAACTCAAACTTAAAGTATTACAAAAGGAAAATATACAAGAGCTCAGACCAGACTCCGGAACCTCCAAGGCACAGCTTGACTCGACTCTAACTCCCAGACTAACTATCCTAACTCTACTAGAACAAGTGAGAAATTGAGCTCTTGCCTTGGTGTATGTTTGATCCTGGGCTTGGACTATCCAATTTATAGCGGTTGATGGCGATTGAGGAGGAGTACCGGTCAAGGGAGCCAGGGGTCTCCCCCTGATTCTTGCCAACTCCCCGGGTTCGGCCGAACCAGGTCGGTTCGGCCGAACCACATGATGCGCAGCCTCAACTCCTGGACACCTGGGATTGCTTCTGGGTGGCAGTGCTATGCTGTAGGCAGTTCGGCCAAACCTCCATAGTTCGGCCAAACTGGGCTTCTGGCCAAGCAATGTCCCCCTACAACGCCTCTCCCTCCTGGACCTCTTGAGTTGTTCTTCCTTGGTGTACTTCATGTATTTTTGGCCTAGGGATGAGGTTGCACTGGTCCACGTAGCATGCACGATCGTCGCTTGGTCACTGCTGACGTGGATGGCCTCCCGGTTGTGCTTTGCTTCATGTACGGCTAAGGGGGGTAATCCGGCCGAACGGAGTCGTTCGGCCGAATCGGCCAATTCTGACCCTTGTAGCACGTATTTGTCGATGTTGTACCTGCATGATGGATATACACCAAAACTCGTGGAACTTTATTAGAAATAAACTTAAGTGCATGGAAAGTCACATAAAACTTCTTTTATTCCCGAGTATTGGTGGTCAAAAACGGGATGTAACGACCATCTACAGTCATGCGGAACATCCGTTCTACAGAATTGTACCGGGGAAAGCCTCCTACCCTATAGGCATAGTCACTCTCCCTATGGCCTTCAGTACGCCCAACAACTACCGGGCGGAGCATCTCCACTTCAAAATGGACGACTTCCATAGCTCCTACCAAAGGGTAAATTTATGCGTGCCCAGGATCAAATTTTCATGCGTAAATCAACTTCATTAGTGAATATGACAACATATATCATTATGAGAGATTAAATATTACAAATGACTAAAGGGTCTTAAAGAAAAATTACACGATAGAAAGCTAATCGCAGTGGAGGACTCCATCTTCTGCATGAACATCGACCGGGGGCATGCCAGCCTAGAACTCCAAAGCTTCATGATTCAACTACTCCTCCATATGGGTACCACTGGGCCTACTGTCAGAGGAGACTGGCGTTGACATGGGCCCACAACAGAAAAGGTTGTGGGCCAACCCCTAGGCGGCCCACAAGGAATTCCCGACTTGATGGACAAGTTTGGTGAAGACGCAGCAGGCAGCGCGACCGGATATCTCGGGATATCTTGTAGAAACCGACTCGGATATTTTCCTTAGTTGTGATTTAGTTGGTTTAGATTCAAACCGACTTGTAAACCCTAGTTTGTCACCCTATATATGGTGGCCTAGGGCAACCCCACGAGGGTAATCAATCCCACGCAACCATTGTAATCGTAAGCTCGCCCAAGCTTCCAAAAGCTTGGCCGAGTTCCATCAATGCCAATCCACCAACCGACACAAGACGTAGGGTATTATACCTCTGGGTAGTCTGAACCTGTCTAAATCAGTGCCTCTTGTGTCACCATCAAGCTACTCACTCAATGATCCCTTGCCTACAAATCAAACACTTGGGTACCCCCAGGTGGATTGCCGGTACTAAGGTCCGACAGTTGGCGCACCAGATAGGGTGATTGTTGAGCTTTTTCAAACTAGTTAGCTTGATGGCAGATCAATCTGGCATCACTTTTCCGGCAAGCATGAAGAACAGCCCCAAGTACCTCTCGGGCATCAGCTTCTACGCCGACTCTAGCAGCTCGAGCTCCGCCAGTGCCGACCCGACGCCGGTAGAGTATGCCTCACCAAGCACGGGGGCTTCCCCCGACGTTGCCGCCCAGCTCCTGCAGCAGGTCGAGCAGCTCAGCGTCCAGGAACATATCTCAGATCTACTTCCTCGAGGCCGAGTCTCACCGCCCAACGAGATCATCGTCGGGTTGGATCGCATCAATGCCACGCTCTCAGAGTGCATAGCCACGCTCTCACCGCTAGGGTTTATGCCCGATCTTTCGATGAGAGGCGTGGGGGATAACTCGATTGGAGGAGACGACGTTGACGGCCCGAATATAGCCTTCCAAAGACTACGCCTTAGCAACCGATACACCACCTCCTATGGATGCCGTGATCTTGTGGAAGCACGTCACCCGATCATGTCCTGCAAGCAATCGAAGAAATAGCAAGAACAAGTATCGAACAAGTACTGAAATTACTAGATGGGAATGAAGTGTTCAATCTCAAACTCAATCACAAATGAAGTGGGGTTATGAAAACTCGAAGACGGGCGGTTGGACCAGCACGCGTGCTTACAAGCAAGTAGCAATGGCTAAACTTGATCTAAACAAAACCCGAGTGTTCTTGGCGGCGGCTAAGGGGTATGACCACAGGGGTGCTGGGGTCGTGCTCCAACCCTAGGACGCGTCCATAATGGACTCTACATGATACACGGCCCATTGGGCCAAAATAAGATGGTGCAACATCATGGGCAGAAAACATCTCGGAGCAAATAGACGATTTTGGACGGGCACGAGCACGGGCACGGGTAATAGGACCGGCAATGATAGGAGAAGATGGCGTGGCTGTATCGTTGGCGGTGATGTCCTCATCATCCTCCCCTTCTTGCATTTGAGTCATCCTCGACTCAAGCTCATCTTCCTCTCCCAAATATGGCTTCAAATCTACAATGTTAAATGTGGGACTAACCCTAAAATCTGCAGGCAACTCGAGCTTGTATGCATTATCATTAATCTTCTCTAATACTTTAAAGGGACCATCCGCTCGAGGCAACAACTTAGATTTTCGCAATTCAGGAAAACGATCATTCCTCAAATACAACCAAACTAAATCTCCAGGTTCAAATTTTAATTCCTTTCTACCTTTATCGCCAGCAAGCTTGTATTTAGCATTCATGCGCTCTATGTTTTCTTTAGTTGTTTCATGCATTTTCAACATCAATTCGGCACGTGTAGTAGCATCAAAATCCAATTTTTCAGATGATGGCAAAGGCATTAAATCAATAGGAGCACGAGGCAAGAAACCATACACAATCTCAAATGGGCACATCTTTGTGGTAGAATGCATCGAACGATTATATGCAAACTCAATATGAGGCAAACAATCTTCCCACATCTTAATGTTTTTCTTTAAAACAGCCCTTAACATAGTAGACAAAGTTCTATTCACAACCTCAGTTTGACCATCAGTTTGGGGATGACATGTAGTAGAAAACAAAAGCTTAGTCCCCTATTTAGCCCACGATGTCTTCCAAAAATAACTAAGAAATTTAGCATCCCGATCAGACACAATAGTATTAGGCACACCATGCAAACGAACAATTTCCCGAAAGAACAAATCAACAACATGAGAAGCATCATCAGTCTTATGACATGGTATAAAGTGTGCCATCTTAGAAAACCTATCAACAACCACAAACACACTATCACGACCCTTCCTAGTTCTCGGCAAACCCATCACAAAATCCATAGAAATATCTTCCCAAGGAGCACTAGGAACGGGTAAAGGCAAAAACAAACCGTGTGGATTTAACCTTGACTTAGCCTTTTGACATGTAGTGCGACGAGCAACGAATCTCTCCACATCTCTTCTCATCTTTGGCCAAAAGAAATGACCAGCAAGTATATCTTCCGTCTTTTTGGCTCCAAAATGCCCCATCAAGCCACCTCCATGTGCTTCCTGCAGCAACAACAAGCGAACAGAGCTAGCTGGAATGCATAGCTTGTTAGCTCTAAACACAAACCCATCACTAACGATGAATTTGTTCCATCCTTTCCCATATTTACAATGCAGCAACGCCTCTTTAAAATCAGCATCATTAGCATATAGGTCTTCAATTGTTTCTAATCCAAAGATTTTGTAATCAAGTTGGTTCAGCAATGTATATCTCCTAGACAAGGCATCAGCAATAACATTTTCTTTCCCTTTCTTGTGCTTAATAACATAAGGAAAAGATTCAATAAATTCAACCCACTTAGCATGCCTACGGTTCAGTTTTCCTTGACTACGAATATGTTTCAATGATTCATGAACAGAATGAATAACAAACTCTTTGGGCCACAAATAATGCTGCCAAGTTTCCAATGTGCGAACAAGAGCATACAATTCTTTGTCATAAGTGGAATAATTCAGAACAGGCCCGCTCAATTTTTCACTATAATATGCAACTGGTTTTCCCTCTTGCAGCAAAACACCACCCAATCCAATTCCACTAGCATCACATTCAAGCTGAAAAGTTTTATTAAAATCAGGAAGTTGGAGAAGAGGTGCATGTGTTAACTTATCTTTCAGCATGTTGAAAGCATTCTCTTGCTCTTTGTTCCAACGAAAAGGCACTCCCTTCTTTGTAAGCTCATTCAACGGTGCAGCAATGGTGCTGAAATTCTACACAAAGCATCGATAGAAACCAGCAAGTCCGAGAAAACTCCGCACTTGTGTAATAGTCTTTGGTATAGGCCATCCCTGTATAGCTTCAACCTTGGCTTGATCAACCTCAATTCCCTGTGGACTCACAACATAGCCAAGAAAAGACACTCGATCGGTGCAAAAGGTGCACTTCTCAAGATTACCAAACAAACGTGCATCTCGTAATGCATGAAAAACAACACGCAAGTGATCAAGATGTTCAACCATGGATTTGCTGTAGATCAAAATATCATCAAAGTATACTACGACAAATTTCCCAATGAAAGCACGCAAAACCTCGTTCATTAATCTCATGAAAGTACTAGGTGCATTAGTTAACCCAAAAGGCATGACTAACCACTCATATAGACCGAACTTAGTTTTGAAAGCAGTTTTCCATTCATCTCCCAATTTCATACGAATCTGGTGGTACCCACTACGCAAATCAACTTTAGAAAACACAACAGCACCACTCAACTCATCAAGCATATCATCTAAACGTGGAATAGGGTGTCGATATCGAATGGTGATATTATTAATAGCTCTACAATCAACACACATACGCCATGTTCCATCTTTCTTAGGCGCCAAAATAACCGGAACAGCACAAGGACTAAGAGACTCACGCACATAACCTTTGTGGAGTAGCTCCTGCACTTGCCGCTGAATTTCTTTTGTTTCCTCCGGATTTGTTCTGTATGGTGCACGGTTAGGCAAAGACGCACCAGGAATCAGATCAATTTGGTGCTCAATCCCTCGCATTGGTGGCAGCCCCGCTGGTATCTCACTTGGAAACACATCCGAATACTCCTGCAAAATGTTATCAACAGCAGGGGGCAACGATTGCTGCATATCGTGAAGTGAAATCAAAGCATCCTTGCACACCAACGCATAGGCAACAGAAGTAGAAGCAACCAATTCATTTATATCAGATTTAGTAGCAAGCAAGCAATGCCCTTTTAATCTTATCTCATCTTTCTCACTTTCAGCAGATTTGGCAATTTTAGTGTTCTCAGTTTTATCTTTAGCAGCTTTAGCAATATCATCACGCACAATAGCCTCAGGAGACATGGGAAGCAAAACAAGTTTCTTATCATTGTGTATGAGAGAATATTGATTTGATCTACCATGATGTCTACAATCTGTATCAAATTGCCATGGCCTACCTAGCAGAATATGACAAGCTTCCATAGGCACAACATCACATTCAACAACATCATGATATGAACCAATAGAAAAAGTAATTCAAACCAGCTTGGTTACCTTTACCTTACCGTTGTTGTTCAGCCATCGAATGTGGTATGGATGGGTATGTGGTTTTGTTGTTAGTGAAAGTCTCTCCACCATGTCGCAACTAGCCAAGTTGTTGCAGCTGCCTCCATCAATGATCAAGCGGCAGGAACGCTCTTTGATTACACACTTTGTTTGGAACAATGTATGCCGCTGATTTTGCTCCGCCTTCTCCATTTGTGCACTAAGAACACGTTGCACGATGAGGCTCTCATAATGCTCCGCATCTTCCGCACCAATCTGTTCATCTAGTGGCTCCTCACTACCTGCATCGTCAGCTGCAAGCAAAGCAAGTGTTTGTTCATCGAAATCACTAGCAGAGGAATACCCACCATCATTGTTAACCACCAAAACGCGCTTGTTTGGGCAATCACGCTGCACATGCCCATAACCCTTGCACCGGTGACACTGGATATCTCTTGCTCTACCTGTGGAGGCAACTGAGGAAGTACTAACGGCTGGTTTTGGGGCAGATTTTGTTGCTGAATTTGCGGGAACAACACGTGTCTTTTCACTGGAAGGAGGCGGTGGTGCTGAATGACTTGGCGACGGAGTTGGGGGAGGTGCACGCCCGGTCAAAGAAGTAGTCGTGCGCTGCTGCCAAGGTGCTGATTTTCCTGCAGAAACATTAGACCTTGCACCTGCACATCGTCCGTGCACTTCTCTCTCAACTTTACAAGCAATATGAAAACACTTTGCTATGCTGTTATAATCTTTATATTCAACGATGTCCCGAATTTCTTTATTCAGCCCTCTCACAAATCTAGCAATAGCAGGCTCCTCACCCTCCTCTTTTTGACAACGCAACATACCCATTTGTAATTCTTGATAATATTCTTCTACACTTTTAGCACCCTGTCTCAATTGCTACAACTTATGTAATAGATCATGTGCATAATAGGAAGGAACAAATCTAGCCCGCATGACCCGTTTCAAAGCATCCCAGGTTTGTGGCATGTTATTAGGATGTTTCTTGCCATGTTCTATACACCAAACAGAAGCAAAATCTGTAAACTCACTAGTAGCAGCCCTAACACGCGTAGCTTCAGGAAATTCATGGCATGCAAATTTTTGATCAACAGCAATCTCCCAAGTAATATAAGCATCAGGATCATATTTACCATCAAAAGGAGGTATCTTAAATTTAATCTTGCTAAAAGCATCATCATTACCGTGTACCTCGCGTTGACGATGACCACCCACACCTCGGCGATTATGACGTAGCCGGCGGCGAGCAGGATCTTGGTCATCGACTTCAGTATCCGCACTGTATGCATTGTCGTCAAAACTTTCTTCCTTCTTATCAGTCTTGCTGTCGTCCTTCTTGTCATCTCCATCATGACCGCTAGTGGTTTTAGCATTCATCTCATCAAATCGCCTCAAAAGTGCAGCAAGACTCTTATCCATATGAGCCACTGACGCCTCCATCTTTGTAAGCTTGTTATTGGTCGCATTCTGTGAGGCCTCCAATTGCCCCATCTTCTCATTCGTCACCAGCAAGTCATTATCAATCCCCTCGTTGTGCTTCTTCACCAACCTTTCAAAATGTTGTATGACGCCCTTGGTGCGAGGAGACTGTGGGATCTTGTTACTGGGAGACCCATCACCATCACCTTCTGATCCTGTCATGGTTAAACAAACAGAGGCAACGAGAGAAACAAGTGAAGAAATAAAAGCCCTACAGCTAATAGGATGTAGCTATTTGTAAGGCGCTCACTCTCAACCTGTGATACAAGCTCTTACCAATTCTTACCTTGCTCGACAGGAGGGCACGGCTACCAACAAGTCTGCAAACCTGGAATGAAGTGTATCGGTGCCGCAGCAACAAGACCTGTAAAGCTGTAGTCGGATATGTGGAGCTATAGGTGGGCTGAAAACAAGGAATAGCTAGCACCACGTTAGTTAAAACAAAGCAAGCTGAATAATCATTCAACGGCGGTATTGTGCTGGTCCTAGCCTAGACCATGCTAGAGACGTGAGCCTGGACACAAAGGAAGTCACAACGCACCACCGAAAAGCAATCACAATGATCAGCCCCTTTCTTTCTTCCTTTTCTTTTGCTTTTTTCTGTTTTTTTTCTTTTTTTCAGGGGTCCTCAAAACTGAATATATGAACAAAGAGGATCCCAAACAGCCAATCACCACATAAACTTTTTCAGAAAATACAGGGGTATTCTGGTAAAAAAAGATATGTTTTATGCACAATCTTGGAGAGGTCGAGTATGAATATGAAGTACTATTGTCTTCCCAGAACACGTCAATATATAAGCACAAAGCAACAGCTGCACGGTAAGGTAACACGAAGCAGCAAGCAACTCGGACTCCGAAACCGATTGCAACTCGATGTGGGAGTTCGGTTTGGTCTTCCTTTTCTCGCAGTTAGCCGATTCCTGGTCGGATTGGATCACCAATGAGTACTCAAATTCGTCCAACACAGGAACCAATAGGTAGCGTATAGCCGTGACCGAAACGTGACAAGAACTCGAAACTCTAAACGACCAGAACTAAGACCACAACTCGACACGACCGATGCAACCGAAAACTCAACAAGCCCTAACTAAGCAGTACTAGCAAGGCTCAAAGGGTTTATAGGATCACGATAAACTAATCTACTAATTTTTTTTGGCTTTTGTGTACTGTAGGAAAAAAATAGGGGGAAGGATTGGAATCTCTCACCGAACAACCTTGCTCTGATTACCAACTGATGGGAACCCGCTAGGGTTTATGCCCGATCTTTTGATGAGAGGCATGGGGGATAACTCGATTGGAGGAGATGATGTTGACGGCCCGACTACAGCCTTCCAAAGACTGCGCCTTAGCAACCGATACACCTGCTCCTATGGATGTCGTGATCTTGTGGAAGCACGTCACCCGATCCTGTCCTGCAAGCAATCGAAGAACTAGCAAGAACAAGTATCGAGCAAGTACTGAAATTACTAGATGGTAATGAAGTGTTCAATCTCAAACTCAATCACAAACGAAGTGGTGTTTTGAAAACTCGAAGACCGGCGGCTGGACCAGCACGCGCGCTTACAAGCAAGTAGCAATGGCTAAACTTGATCTAAACAAAACCAGAGTGTTCTTGGCGGCGGCTAAGGGGTATAAAACAAGGGAGGATGACCACAGGGGTGCTGGGATCGTGCTCCAACCCTAGGACGCGTCCATAATGGCTCTACATGATACACGGCCCATTGGGCCAAAATAAGATGGTGCAGCATTATGGGCAGAAAACATCTCGGAGCAAATAGATGATTCTGGACGACTTCGAAGAGATATGGATGTGCGGTTGGATCCGTTGGAAAGTAAACTTGATAAGCTTTCCTTGAAGTACTTGAACGCCCCAATCCGAATCCGTATGCGACCGTGGTGTCCATCACAATTTGATGTTTTTCTGCAGTCCGAATCCAGCCCGCGTGAATCCTTTTCGTTCTCGATCCTCTCCATGATTCCTAAGCAAAACAAGAGTGCACGGGTCTCCACAGTCTAAATATGATGAACATGAACTCAGGAGTGAACTCACCTGATGATTAAGTTGTCTAGCACGAGCACGGGTAATAGGACCGGCAATGATAGGAGAAGATGGCGTGGCTGTATCGTTGGCGGTGACGTCCTCATCAAAGTGGGTGCTAGATCACATAGGGAACAAGTTCCTCTTTGGGCTCAAGAATGCGGCCACCAACTACCCTAGTCGGGATCCGTGACGCGCAACTCAGATCCGATCTGAGAACACACCCGAACCCACCCAGTTCCCGGACTGCAGCGAGTTTCAGGTTGCTACGACCATCCTCCCGTTAGCCAAGAACTCGGTCGACGCAGAAGCAAGCTGTACCACGCCGCCTAACCATGAGGTGTTCGTATCCGCGGATCAGCCTCCTCAGGACGGCGAGACCGAGTCTCAAGAGCAGCGCCGGATGGACCGGAACCGAGACCCTGCTAGGCACTGTGCAGCAGAAGCCAGAAACGGAAACCCTCTAGCCGACCAAGAAGGAGATCCAATCGACCCCTTGGACCCACGCAACCTTGAGCGCGAGTTCGACTAGGCTCGCGTGGCATTCCGTATGCCCCAAGCCAACGTCACGGCAGCACTGCCGAGCTGGATAACCTGGAAGCTACCATCGAGGTGGCACCCATCATGGCCCGCCTAACGGTAGCTCAAGAGCTAAAAGACGCAACCGACAGGCTAGATCAAGATCTGGAACGTCAAACTTGACCAGATCTTACTCGCGTTGGTCCGAGTATAGCAGATCTGATCGCGATCAGTGTAGGCCACATGCCCCGTCACTTGGGGTCATCGACGAGGAGGTCAACCAGGACTTCAAGGATGACCACCGCCTACATGAATCAGAGGGCCGGCACCCTCACAACTGCAGAAGGGACGACCACGATAGGTGGCAGGATGACCACCGACTTGATGGGCACCCGCGCGACCGCCTCTGGAGCCCGGACTGTGATATACGGAGGGACCTTGACAACCGCCACCGACGCAATCGAGCTGGAGCGCCGCGAGCGGTATGACCGCGATTACGACCGACCCGACAGCCGTGGCGTTCAACCCCAGCACGATAATGATGAATACAATTGCCGTGCGCATCCCGAGCTTGACGAGCGCGACCGCTACAATCGCCGCTATGGCTCACCTCGCAACCAAGAGCATCATCGCGACTACAGGCCCAGGGCCGAGGATTTCACAGGCAAGGACCTCGAATTCGAGGGCTTTAAAGCTTTCACGTCGCGGCTCTATGTCGTCCAGTGGCCCGACTCATTCAAGCTAGCCATGGTCGACAAGTTTGACAGAGGCTCCGACCCTAAGCTCTGGATCCAGACGTACATCATAGCGGTCAAGGCTGCGCATGGCACGACCGATCAGGTGGCCGCTTACTTCCCAGTCATGCTGGGGAAAGCGGCGCTACTCTGGCTCTCTGGACTCCCAAAGCACTCCATCGACACATGGGTTGACCTTTGCAAAACTTTTACGTAGAATTACTAGGCCACCTACACTCGACCGGGTTCCAGATTTGACCTAAATTTGGTAAAGCAATCCAAGGGTAAAAGCCTTCGGGATTACACCAATCACTTCTTTAACAACCGCAACAAGCTTGCGGATATAGAGGAGCGAGACGTCATTGACGCCTTCTGATGCGGCCTCTACGATGTGGCCGTCTTCTGCACCATGTTCAAAAGTGACCCCAAGACGGTTGGGGAGATGACCAAGGTAGTCGAGCTGGAAGCCAGTGCCGATGCTACTGAGATACGACCAACTAGGCGCCGACTACAAGCAGGGGGGCATCACGCAATAGGCGCAGCAGGAATGACAACCTCGTCACCATCACCGACCGCAACGGAAGGGTGGAGTCAAGATTCCTACCAGATGAGCTGGCATGACTGCACAAGCTGTGTCCTTTCCATAAGGATACGAAGCACTCGTTCTGCGACTGCTGGACCCTGAAGAAGGAACTCAGAGTTCCCCTATCCCCGAAGAAGCTGTGCTACAACGACAACCATGGCGATAGAAGAGACGGCGATCATCGTAAAGATCAGCACCGCTGCGATGACAGAAGAGACGGCGGCTACCGCCGCAACGACCAGCCACGCACCGCAGACAACCACCAGCCAGAGCCGGCTGAGCCAAGGGTGGCCAACGAGGCAAACATCGACTTCCATCCCATCGACCGATAGGTCAACATGATCGTGGGAGGCCCTGGCGCCTTCCCAGATAGGAGGAAGAAGAAGCTCCACGACTGCGAGATTCACATGATCAGCACCAGGGAGGTTGAGTACTTCTGCTGGTCGGAGACGCCGATCACCTTCTCCAGATCCGACCACTGGTATACCTGCCCGAGCCGGGCTCCTACCTGTTGATAGTCAACTCGGTAGTTGATAGGGTTCTCCTGACCAAGGTACTGGTCGATGGGGGCAGCGCCCTCAACATTATCTTCACCAGTACCCTCAACAGCATGGAGTTTGACTACCGCCGGCTTCATCAAGCAGAGCACCCATTCTACAGCATCGTCCTAGGAAAAGCCTCCTACCCTGTGGGGAGGGTCACCCTTTCGGTCACCTTCGGCATGCACGACAGCTACAAGACCGAGCACCTCCACTTCGAGGTGGCCAACTTCAACAGCTCATACCACGCCATCTTTGGACGCGCCATGCTGGCTCGCTTCATGGTGATTCCAAACCACACCTATCTAGTGATGAAGATGTCAGCCCTCACGGGGGTCCTCAGCATTAAGGGCGATGTCAAGACGTCGTACGAGTGCGATGGCGAAGCTGTGCGCCTCGTAGAGCTCTCCCAGTAGCTCGGCAACAGCGCACTCCTAGCATAAGAAGCCAAGGCCAACCCACCGGTCAACGCATGTGTGCTGGAGCAGGAGCCGACCCCAACCGCGCTTGAGCCTGACTCAACGACCAAGACAGCCAGCCTCTCCATCGATGACCCCTCCAAGACAGTGTTGATAGGCCCAGGCCTGACTCCCAAATAGGAAAGTGCGCTCACCTCCTTCCTACGGGACAACTGGGACATATTCGCGTGGAAACCCACGGATATGCCCGGTGTACCAAGCGAGAAGGTTGAGAACTCCTTGGATTTGGTAAAGATTGCCAAGCCAGTCAAGCAGAAGCTTCGACGATTTGCCCAAAATCGCAAGGAGGCCATTAAGGTAGAATTGAATTAACTCCTAGCCGCTGGTTTCATTCGCGAGTGCTGAGTACGAGGCATTGATTCATGGCCTCAGGATAGCCGTGACGCTCGGAATCAAACGCTTGGTCTGCTATGGAGACTCGAAGGTCATCATCGAGCAGGTCAACAACAATTGGGACTGCACCAAAAACGTGATGGACGCCTATTGTGCTAAGATCCGCAAGCTAGAAGCCCACTTCTATGGGCTCAAATTCCACCATGTCATACGAGATGAAAACATGGCGGCTGACGTCCTATCTAAGCTTAGATCCAAATGATCCCAAGTACCAGTCAGGGTGTTTGTCCAAGACATTCGCAGGCCGTCTATCAAGCTGCTGGACGATGACAACTCTGAAGCGGCGACTGACCAAATCGTTGCCTCCATCGAAGGACCCCTAGAGGATGATAGGCGCAAACCCCTCGTCGCATTTATCAAGGAAGATAGAATGATCACAACCAACAAGCTCAAGGACAACCAAGTGGCCCTTGAGAAATTAAGCCGACAAACCACCAATTATGTCATCATCGGATCCGAGCTATACAGAAAAGTAGCATCCTCAGGTCTACTCATGAAGTGCATACAGTGAAGCGAAGGCCTGGCACTACTACACGAGATTCACTCGCGCAGTTGTAGTAATCACGCGGCAGCTAAGACGCGGGGTTGGCAAGGCATATAGATTCGGGTTCTTCTGGCCCACAGCGGTCAACTATTGGCACTTCTTACGATACAATATCAGGAGTGTGATTCCCGATACTGGGGTAAGGAGTATTTTAGTGGTTTTTCTTATGCCTCATTAAAATAAATGAATATTCTGCAAGCGTACCCATTGTAGCACTTCACCAGGGAGTAATCCGAGGTATCGTAATTTATATTTCCGCAGGGAAGCTTATGGCAAGAGTACTAGTAAACAGGTATTCGAGTCTATCAGAGAGGGGTACACAACTAACAAGACGGGGGGATAACGGTATTGGATAAGAGTGGATATACCATGACACACAGCTCAAGGATGCTCAAAAAGGAAAGAGAAGGAATAGCTAGCTGGGAGGACAATGAGAAGAGATTGAGGATTCATGGGTACTTTATCTATCTGGGTCACTCGGGTTAAGAGATACAGGGGTTGAGAGAACAGCACTAAGAGAGTCAAGATAAAGTCGGGATGAGGTGCACGCGACTCGCAAAAAGAGATGAGAAGGGGAGGTACTAACAGCCTCAGGGGGTTTCCTATAGGCCGAGAGGAACTTGATGGACTACGTAGACCGTATAGGGCTGTCACCACCTAACGGCTACCATCTCCACAGACTCCAAGGCAAACCAAAGTTATTTTCTAGTCTAGAAACCACTCTTACGCTAGTCAACAACTACTTACTCCGCTAGTAGAAGCAAGCAACCCCATCAATACCCTAGTGACAATTCACCATAAGTATTGAGCACGATCGAAGAACCAGCTAGGACAAAGACTTAAGCAAGATCTAGAAGAAATAGAGCCTCAACCAACTATAGTCTAAACATGAAATAATTGCAACTACAATAAAGTAGAAGCAAGATATAAATGACTCAGATAAGATGATAAAGACAAACTATATTGATTACTCAAAGTCTTACAAAAGGAAAAGGAAAAGATACAAGAGCTAATCCTAGAGCTTCTGCAGATGACTCCAGAATCTCCGAGGCACAGACTAATGTTGGCGGTCGTTACTGCTTGATTTCCTACCTCCAACCAAGTATAAAATAAACACAATGGAATCTTTCACCATATCTATAGGGCCTAATTCTAATCATTTCCATGGGTTTTGGTGATTATTCATTGTGCAGGTGCAATATGGACAAATATGTGCTATAGTGGGTGTAATTGACTAAACTGCCGAATGCACGATTCGGCCGGCTACCCCCATTAGCCGTACATGACGCGAAGCACGATTGGGAGGCCACCCAAGCCATCGACAACCGAGCAGTGACCGGGCATGACATGTGGACCTCCGCCATGTCACCTCTGGACCAAAATAGCACGAAGACCACCAAGGAGAAGCAACCCAGAAGGATCGGAGGGGAGAGGCGGTGCAGTGGGGCGTTGTTGGGCTAGAAGCCCAGTTCAGCCCAACTAGGCAATTCAGCCGAACTGCCCCCAGCATAGCACCACCTCCCAGCAGTTGATCCAGACCATGGGGAGCCAGGTCGGTGCACGTGGCAGTTCGACCGAACTCCCTGGTTCGGCCGAACCAGGGGATTCGGCCGAACAGCCCGTACCTCCTCCCAGCTGCCTTGGCTGCTACTGTCCCATACACCGTCCTTGGCCACTATAAATAGAGGCCCTCCTTCACCTGAAAAACACACAACACAAGAGAGTGAGGCATTAGCGAATCGCTGCCACTTGTATCTTTAGAAGATAGGGAGAGAGGAGAGGTGAGCGTCCAGGGAGGAGCCGGAGTGTCGGCTCCTCTTCCAGCCATACCTTTATGGATGCGGCTCTGCTCCAAGTAACACCTGGGTCATGTCTGGTAACTCTTGTATCTCCTTCTGAATAATTGAGCATTCAGTTCTTACATCTATTTGCTTGCTAGTTCTTTGTTCAATGCTTAGTTGATTGGTATAATTGTATACTGGTTGCTTGGCTTGGGTGCTTATCTTTCTATAAGAGATAAGTATTAGCTGACTAGTGTAGGTGTGGTGCCTAGACTTGAGGTTAACTTAGTTTGCCCCTGAGTCTGCGGATGTGGTAGTCGTTAGGTGGTGACAGCCCTATACGGCCTACGTAGTCCATCACATTCGTCTCGGCCTGCAAGATCACAGAGTGCAGGATTAGTGGCACCCCTCCTCATCCCTTACTATGTGCCATAGGTTCTGTTATCCCGAAGCAAGTATCTAGTTGTACCCTCTGATCCGCTCAGTTAATCAGTAGAGTGCCTCTATCAGACTCGTACCCTCTCTATCCTCTCATCGCTTCTCTTCCCTCTTTGTTGTTGGCATCCACTTCATCCATTTCATCCACTCCATCCCATTACACTCGGACAACATAGTTTAGAATTAGTTCACTTCTCGTTCCCCGTGGAAATCGATACCTTAGAATACTCCCGGGTGAAAGCTACATCGGTATCCGTTCGCTTGAGGATTTATCTGTAGGCCGTAAGGTGTGCCAACAAGCTTTCTGGCGCCGTTGCTGGGGAACGGTAGCTATTCTGATTCTGAACGCAAGTTGTCTGTGTATCCCACTACCATCCACATGGATCCACTCTTATCTTACATCAACATTCGGCTCCAAAAGGCGATTGTTTGGAGCCACCACCATCATTACATCATATCCACACATCTGGCTATGAGCTGCGTCCCGGTTTCATAGCCATGGTTCGAGAGAAAACGTTCTCAGGAACGAATGCTGAGAGTCCCTATGTGCATCTACGAGAGTTTGAGCAACTCTGTTCTTGCCTCTCCATAGCGGGCATGACACAAGAGACGCTCAAATGGAAGCTATTTCCGTTTTTCATTAATGGGAGGACCAAAGAAATGGTACTCTCTAGCTGTCAGTAACATGGAAGGGAGTTGGGAGACCCTTAGAGAGAAATTCTACCTAAATTTCTTCCCAGCTTCCAAGGTAGCCAGCCTTCGAATCGAAATCCTTACCTTTAAGAAATTAGAGGGAGTCATTAGGAGCTACATGGGCTCATTTCAAAAACAATTTGGCATCTGGACCAGACCTAGGCCTATCAGAACCTATAATTCTACAACATTTCAGCCTTGGCCACCACTTTCTTGTACTCCGCTTCAGGAGGGTCGTTCTTTCATTTGATTCCCATTGAAGCGAGGGTAATCCTGGATCGCATCCTGGATGATACTCTCCACACTGGAATCTATAAAGAACTCCCCGATGAAGAAGAGAAACGGCCTGAACCTGAAGAGCCTGTATATTCACAATCCAAATATATCATCTCTTCCATTTCATCAGAACCCGATGCTCATTTCGAACCACAACCATATTCTAGCCAGGATTATTATGATCTATTCTACATCACTCCCTATGACTTTGATGATGATCTATTCGATGACATCGGGAGTGCAACAAGTTTCCCACGGGAATGACGTGTAGAGCAAAGGGATCAAGTCCCCCGATAAGGAAGAATTAGAATACCAGCGAGAGTACCTGGGACGTCTCTCCACTGTTATGAGTCGGGAATGGCTAGAAGAGGCCGAAGCCTCGTCTGAGGTGGTCAGAATGCCCAGGAAGATCAGAAGAATTTTCTGTGAGATTATGGGTTATGACCAAGAAATTGGGTACGACCCGAGCCTCAGAATTAACATTATCTCTAGATCGTTGGTACAAACCGAACTCCCTGATAAACCATGGTCATTATCTCAAAAACAACTTAGGTTCACTTCAGGAAGGATCCTTGACTGTTTAGGGATCTTGCGGGTCATACCCATTAAGATTAACAATCCCGAACTCTTCATGGATTTCCACATCTTCGACCTACCCACACATTCCATCTTTATAGGTAGGCCAATCATGAAGATTCTGGAAAAAACACCAATGAACCAGAGAGTAGAACTTAGGGTCAGTAAGGAACTCGTCCGTGTCTCTTATTTTCATTCCTTGAATACCCTAAAAGAGACAGACCCCGATCCTGATCCCGTAGAGGAGGTCATGTTAACTTCATTGACAGACCTAGAACAATCCATTCTAGAGGAAGATCTTCCATTCTTTTCAGAGGAAGACAAAACCCATCCTCTGATCGAGCTCGACACGAACGAAACTCCAAAACCATCTCCTATCGAGCTTAAACCTCTTCCCCTGGACTGAGGTACGCCTTCCTCTTCAAGGATAAACAAATTCCAGTGATCATTAGTGATAGGCTATCGGACGTAGAAACCCAACAACTCATCACTGTCCTGGAGAAAAACCGACTGGTCTTAGGATATTATCTCCAAGACCAGAATGGGATTAGCCTTAATCTTTGTACCCACCGTATCCCGATTGATTCTGAAGCAACACTATCTCAGGAACCTCAACGACGGTTGAACAATTCCATGAGGGAGGTTGTGAAAAAGGAAGTCCTCAAACTCCTTCATGCTAGGATTATCTATCCAGTTCCCAATAGTGAATGGGCTAGCCCCGTTCAAGTCATTCCTAAGAAGGGAGGAATGATGGTTGTGTGCAATGATAAGAATGAACTTATCCCTCAGCGCACCGTCACTGGCTAGCGTATGTGTATCGATTATCGTAAACTCAATAAGGCCACCAAGAAAGACCATTTGCCCCTTCCGTTCATAGACGAGATGCTTGAACGGTTAGCCAAACACTCTTTCTTCTGCTTCCTTGATGGTTACTCTGGATATCACCAAATTCCAATCCATCCAGACGACCAAAGTAAAACCACGTTCACATGCCCCTATGGGACGATAGGCATGTCCTTCGGGTTGTGTAACACACCTGCCTCTTTTCAACGTTGCATGATGTCCATCTTCTCTAATATGATTGAAGAGACTATGGAAGTGTTCATGGATGATTTCTCAGTTTATGGGAAGACCTTTACCAAATGTCTGAGAAATCTGGATACGGTCCTCTAGAGGTGTCAATAAAACACCTTGTCCTAAACTGGGAAAAGTGCCATTTTATGGTACGAGAAGGGATTGTTTTAGGACATAGGGTGTCAGAACGTGCAATTGAGGTTGACCGAGCATCGATAGAAGTGATCGAACAACTTCCACCTCCCACAAACATTAAGGGGATTCGTAGTTTCCTTAGCCATGCCGGATTCTATAGATGTTTCATTAAAAACTTTTCCCAGATATCTCAGCCCCTGACCAATCTCCTAGCCAAGGATGTCCCCTTCATTTTCGATGAGGAGTGCTATGTAGCTTTTCACACCCTCAAGAGAGCACTCATTTCCGCTCCCATCATCCAGCCTCCCGACTGGAACATACCATTTGAAATCATGTGTGATGCGAGCGACTATGTTGTAGGAGCTGTGTTGGGCCAGACCAAGGACAAGAAGCACTATGTTGTCTCATATGCTAGCAAAACGCTTACTGGCCCCCAGCTCAACTATGCAACCACGGAGAAGGAGCTCTTAGCAGTCGTGTTTACTATAGACAAATTCCGGTCCTACTTAGTTGGGGCCAAGGTCATAGTCTATTCAGACCATGCTACTCTGAAGTACCTTCTAACCAAGAAGGATGCGAAACTGAGACTCATCCGTTGGATCCTTCTACTCCTAGAGTTTGAAATTGAGATAAGGGATAAAAAAGGAGTAGACAACTCAGTGGCTGATCATTTGTCTCGAATGCAAGTCCCGTCTGATCTGCCAAAGGACGATTATTTCTGGGATGACATGCTCCTTAAGGTCACCACTACCGATCCGTGGTACGCCATCATAGTGAATTACATGGTGACAGGGTATGTCCCACCTGGAGAAAATAAGAAAAGACTGGCTTATGCCGACTCTACCTTTGGGACGACCCGTATCTCTTCAGGATATGTAGTGACAGACTCCTCAGACGATGTATACCAGCACATGAGGCATATTAGATCCTGGAGAGATGCCATGCAGCCCCATACGGGGGCCACTATGGTGCATTTTGGACCAATGCAAAAGTTTGGCAATGTGAATTTTACTAGCTCAGCATGTACGAAGATGCTAAAGCATTTGTCATGAGGTGCCCACGTTGTCAGAAAAATGGAAACATAAACACTAGAGACGCAATGCCACTCACCAGCAATCTCCAAGTAGAAATCTTTGATGTTTGGGGAATTGACTTCATGGGTCCTTTCCCAAACTCAGAAGGCTGTAAATTTATTCTGATAGCAATAGACTACGTCTCTAAGTGGGTGGAAGCCTTGCCATGTGTCACACCCCAAAATTTTTGGATTTTGGGATGTGAATTGATCTATACTATACGGATCCAGTAGAATTGAAAACGCTTCTCACCAAAATAATTCCTAGCCACCCCTCACGGAGGACCCACATGTCGGGTCCAACTGTGGAAACGACGTGGAAAGTTTGGCAAAAACGATATTTCTAGAGAGTTTTTGGCGTTCTAGGCACTACTTTTCTCACCATAAAATTTCTTTACCCACCACGTGTACCCACCGATCAAATAGTATTTATCTTTACCTTCCAAGTCTCCCCAAATCTCGTCTTCACCGAACCTAACACCCAGGGGGTTCGACACACAAGATCGATCTGCAGCGTCCTCGATAGTAAAGATGGGTCTCCGGTCGTCGTGTTCGGTCTCAGGTCAACGCGTTCTTCGCCGCCGTCCATGTCGCTGGTGGCCAAGAGGGCTGCTGCGGCCGTTTGCCGCCACCCGTCGCTGTCTCCAAGCCGCTGCATGAATCCTCGCCAAGGTCGAACCACATCTGTCCTTGTGGAGTTCAGTTCCGCATGTCGTCGCTCCAGTCGTCTTCATCCCCGGCCAACGACCCAACGTACTCCAACCATCTGATCGAGATGATGATCAAACCAGCACGTCTACTCCGGGATCCGTTTTGTCTTTTACTCAATGTTCCTCGTGTACGTCCTGCAGCTCCGTCGGCAAGGCTGCCCGTTAAATTGTGCCGCTCGCATACGCGTCGATGCTGCGATAAGCTGCCATTGCCGAGCACACCTAGCAGGATCGAGGCATTGGAGTCCTGGCAGTAAGCCTGCATCACCCCGTCCTTATCCATTAACTAGAGAATGAGAATAGCCACGATCAAGAGATCAGGTGCCTCTTTAATTCTTTCCCACAATATTTTATTCTCCAAGTAATCTACTAGCATCATTCATACGTCAATCTTGAACAATCTCATGACTCTGTTTATATACTTATTGATTTTCTTTCTTGAGAATTTATTGCATCAACTCTCACATCACTCCTGCGCAATAATTATTGATTCTCCTTTTTATTTTGAAAGTCTCAATATGACTATGCCTTCTAACCTTATCCAGCTCATATCTTTATCTTCTTAATTCCATCTTTAGCCATTCTTGCACCCTCGCGAGCCTCGTGTATAATTATTTAGCATTTATTTCTTGTTGTGTTATGATGCTTAGTGGAACGTCCTTAGTTGTATATTGTTTGTTTACTTGTTCAGCTACATGTTTGTTCTCAATAATTGTTGCGAGTAGAGGAACATCTTCGAGATTTCAAGATCAAGAATTGAAGACTCAACAATATTTTAGATAAAGACAAGCGTATTATGTTCATGCAATGTCCTAATAATTTTAATTTCACCATTTTGTGTGTCTTAATTTGATGGGTCCTATTTAAGACTATAATAATTATTATTGTTTCTGCCACTAATTTTGGTCTGCCGGCGCGACAAGAAGGTTTTTCGTCCGTTGCAGTTTCCTAAATGCATACGCAAATGATACCCTCCATATCTTTTTATTACCCTCCGCATTTTTTGGAAATAGAAGCGGTGTAAAATTAGTAGTTTTGTAACTCAGGGAAACAAACCCTTTTAGGTCTACAGCGGCAACACCGGCCATTCCATTGCTGCGTAGGTCTCTCGTATCTCCCTTACGGACCGGACTGTATATATATAAACACATATACGCATAACGTCGCAGCCTACGTAGAACACGCATCGAATCATGATGATCCTCACGCAGCATGATGGCACAGCAGCTACAGGATGCGTCCAACTCACGCGTCTTCGCCCCCAGCCGCCGCGTGGCGACGAGCTCGCGCGTCTTCGTCGTCAGCCGCCGCGTGGTGATGGAGCAGCTGCAGGAGGCATCCAACTCGCTATCGTCAGCCTCGCCCCGTTATATACGATCCAAAACTTAGCTTTTGTTTTGTCCATCAAATCCTCGTAATTTTATGAAAATCTCTTAATATTTATAAAACTCATCCATAATCCTTTAATACGTTATAATTTTATAAAAATCCTCTAATATACATAGCGACGGCGCACAACAACTTAGATCAGGCGGACTGGCGGAGGCAACAACGAGGAGAAACAAATACGTATATACGTAAGCTAGAGAAAAAACAAGGAAGAGCGGCGTCAGTACGCATGGCTGACGGACTGGGAGCTAGGGACATAGATGAGATGCAAAACGAAACAAGTCTAAAGGAGAAACATATTATGATATCTCACCTACGGCATATCATGAATGACGGCGACGAACGTGATAACCTGATCGTGACCGAACGTGATGGCCGCGGACCAATCTCGACGAGGGCAGCTGTAGTACCGGTACGGTTTGAGACCTTCGTATGGATGCTTTACAACATGTCAGGTCTATCTTATTATTTTTTCGACCATTAGAGGCATCAGCAAAGATGTTAGCCTCGGGTTCTAACCAAGGTGGTATTTTTGTCAATGCTTGAAGTCGATGGATTTGAAGATATTACACAAAAAAGATAAGTTTAAATCATTTGAACCTTAGTTTACCGTTTACCAAAGTTACCGGTTAATTTGTCAAAAATTGGTTTAAGCTCACCATCAAATTAAGGGCACGTTTGTTTCCCTCGGTCTAAACATTAACCCTGTCACATCGGATGTAAAGGAGTTAATTAGGAGTATTAAATATAAATTAATTAAAAACATATTACATAAATAAGGACTAATTTGCTAGACGAATCTATTAAGCCTAATTACACCATGATGAGATAGTGTAATGCTACAGTAAACGTATGGTAATTGTGTATTAATTATAGGTTAATTAGGCTTGTTAGATTCGTCTCGCGAAATAGACATTACTTATGCAATTAATTTTATAATTAATTTATATTTAGTACGTCTAATTATCACTTATTTAAAGCTTTAAACTTTAGCATCCGGATCCAAACACCCCCTAATTCTTATTCACTATGTTTTCCAAGGTATACCCACCACCTGAAATCATATGCCTTATGTAGATGTCGTAACCAGTTTAATCTGTCTCCCGCAAGTTAATCATTGTCCATAAACCGTAAACACTTTCCCCAATTGTTTCGGCATCGGTTTCCTTGCGCATGTAAGCTGCACAGCAATAACCAGTCACGTTTATTCCTAGCACGCTATCAGCAACGTGGCATGGACAACGCCCAATCAAGGCGTACATGCAGCAGCGAAAATAATCAACGCCGCCGCTGGTGGAGCTCGCCGCCTGATCGGAATAATGGTTGGAGTACGTTCAGGTTCAACGCAACGGAGATGCTGGAGAGGAACGGGACGACCGCATCATGTTCGCCCGGGACTCCATCGCCCGGATCACCGGAACCAGTGGGAGTCCATGGTGTGCATGCTCAACGGCGCCCTGCCAGGCGGCGCGCGTGTACGAGCAATCCGGGGAGCCGATCAGCCAGCACAAGGGCTACCTCTCCATGGTTTTCCCCGACTACAACTGCGCTAATCCAACTCGTGTACGTGTCTCTGATCTCCGCGTGCGACGGGTCAATCCTGCTGGAAGACACACCCTTCTTCACCGGTGAGAAGACGGCCTCGACCAACGCCAACTTCGTCCGCGGCTTCGACGTCATCGGCCGCCATCAACACCTCCTACTACAGGGGAAACGTCATCTCCTGCGCCGAAATCGTCACCGTCGAGGCACAAGACTCCATCGTCGCGGTCCGTTCTCTCCCCTCCTAGCTCCATTAAATGCAGCTAATAATATAGTTAGTCGTGCATGCAAACGTCGGTAATTATCGTTTGCATGCATGTAGCTGGGAAGTCCGTTGTACGACGTCCCACTGGGTCACTGCGAGTTTGCGACGCGCGCACGGCGAGCCAGGCGGTGGCGAATAACAGCATCCCGGCGCCGACATTCAATCTCGACCGCCTCGCCCGAGTGTTCAAAGGTCCGGCAATCGCTGCAGATGACATTTTGCTTCCGCGTACTCGACTCAGCGCTGCCAGATTGCCAACCAAACAACACTTTCACAAGCTTTGCTCACCGTGCTTCAAAAGCCGCCTACACAGATGCTGCCAAGACGGGGGCAGCACCAGCAGCGATGGGAAGCAACAAGGCAGCGAGGAAGAAGGAGGATGTGCACCAGCTGAGGATTCTGGAAAACCGCTATATGCAGTACAGGTTCATGAATGCCCGGGAGGAGGTGATGGTGATGGCAAAGAGTGCAGCAGCTGAGGTGATGAATGTTTAAGTTGCAGCCCGGCCTTTTGTCACCACTGTATTTTGGATTGGATGATTGTTGTCTTCTTAGTTCTTGATTATATTTTTTTATCAGTTTATGAGGCAAACTGAGCTTGTAGATCTCTGCCACGAAACTATGGTAGATCGATTAGTTTTATGGAAGTTACTATATTTACGTACCTAGGACTTGTAGATGCATTAAATCATTAGAAAATTAGTGCGATGTGGTTTTTCTGGCTAGTGAAACTGTGAAAGTAGATTATATTATATGTATTAGCAATTTTAATGTTTACGCTTGACACCATGCTATGTCTGTCTTATTTTTTCTGCGGTCAGAGGCATCTTCAAGGATGTTAGCCTCGGATCTAACCAAGGTGGTATTTGTATCAATTCTTAATGTCGATGGAAAAGATAAGCTTAAATTATCTTGACCTCAGTTTACTCTTTACCAAGTTTTCGGTTAATTTGTCAAAAATTGGCTTAAGTTCACCCTCAAATTAATTCATGTTTACTATGTTTTTTAATACACGCGCGTGTCACGCGTGCACTCTACTAGTAGCATAAATAATACAATCATTTTCTTAATTTTCTAAAAATTTTCAACCCTTAAATAATTAACAGGGAATTTAGTATAGGAAAATTTTGTTTTCTGAATTAAATTAAAACAACATAGGTTTAATATTGAGTGCTTTGCATTCATTCCAGTTGCATTTAGTGGTTTTATGTGTGTAAAGTTTTCAAAAACGCGTTTAGAAGCCTAATGGGAATTTTCTAGAACTTTTGGGATTTATTCCTATTTTTCTATAGCTAATTCCAATTTATGGAAGGTGCTAAAATCTTTTTCATGAGCTCCAAATATTTTATTTGGGTTCCTCGTGTCCAACTCTATCTCAGGAATTTTTCCGAGGATTTTTAGAATTATGAGAATATTTTTTTATGGTTTTAATATCAATTCTGGACTTATCTGGAATTATTTTATACCATGGAAAATAATTATTCCAAAAATGAAAATCACCCTAAATCTTAGTAGACTATCCTTGGCCAAAAGTTGACCTAATTTTAGGCCAAAACCATCCCATCACTTTATTGGGCCAAATTTCAAAGCCCATTCGCATTGGAATGGGGCAAACCACCTTTAGTCCCATATTGCTAATGCACCTAGAAGTGAGAGGTTTTCTCTCTATATATACGAACCACCTCTCCTCTGAAAAAGTCAGACCATCGACTCCTTTACAGGGAGGCCCCTTTGTTTGGGATTCCCTAAGGTAGTCTTCTTCCACCATATCTTCCAGTACTACTCATTCTTCATCTCGTCGTCGCGCCGAGCCTTCCGTCGTTTTTTGCCTCAAGATTTTCAGTAAGACCCTCAACGAATCTTGTAATTTTCTACCATATTTGTTTAGTCTATACTTTTTCGTAGGCTAGCCCTACCTTTTTGCGCGTTAGCCCTCGGGTTCTTATATGAAATTGCGTATAGGTCCTCGGTTTTTCACAAACAGGTCCCTGAAAGTTTTTAAACCTTGCCAGTAAGTCCCTGAACCTTAGAAATGCCATAACTTTCTCGTTTTAGGTCTGATTAGTGTGATTCTTGCGCTCATGTGTTTGTAGTGAAGCCTAGATTAGTTTTAAAACCTTCTTTTGTTCCATTTCTACTGTTTGGTGTACTGTTCTAATAGAATACTTTTGTTTGCATGTATTGGCTTGTGTGGTGATTCATGTCTAGTCGGTGAGCCGTTTGCGTTGGAGTTCGAGTACGAGGAGGACTTTTAGGAGCAGGACCACCACTAGCAGTAGCAACAACAACACTTTGAGGAAGGAAAGTTATAGCATGGACAATCCTTGCTACCTACCCACTTGTAATAAATTATTTCATACATGCATGTGTCTAAATTGATGTACCTTTAAGGTTGTACCTAGTTTTGATTCTCCTGTCCTTGTTTACCTTGGGTTTATGCATATGGTAGAATCTTTGCTATGCGCAGCTACTGTCACCTCTGTTTAATTGTTAACTTTGACTTAATTGTTCACTTTAACATAATGATAAAACTTGATTTTTAGCAACTTGGTTTAGAGAGCTAGAGCATGTGCTTCGTGCTTTGCTCTAGTGTCTCTCCATAAGGTTCGGTTCTTAAAGCGGCAACCCAGGAGTCTGTCACCACCGCTAGAACTATTATGGCTCTGGTCTTGGTCAAGTAGCATGTACGTCTCTAGCTTGTCAGTGGTTACTGGAGTGGCCGACGGTGCTATGAGAACCACTCGTGAGTGTATGGTTTGATCCACCGAGGACAGGCGATCCGTCGGCTATGTCCCCGTGAGGCACAGTCCCGTGTTGGGAGTCCCTGCGATGGGGAACTCTACACGTTGCGCATTGTTGGGTGTGATGCCTGCTCTTTGGACGCCATTGACCCCCTTATGGTGTGACTCCGTAGGCGTAAGTCGATCTCGGTGCCTTGAGTTATACTACCTGTGTTGTACCATAGCGGCCACTGTCTTGTTAGGGTGTCTTGTGAAAAGCCTCGTAGCGTCCCTATGCGGTCACACCTCAGAAGTGTGATTTGTGAGGTCTGATCCACCTCCGCGTGGTTGGGTTTAAAGTTCTTTTGAGCTTTTACGTGACTGGTGGGTAAAGGGCGAAACCTCTACAGAGTGTAAATCTATCATGATAGCCTTGCTCAGGGTCACGAGCGGCCTGGATCCTTTTTTATTAGAAGATGATGTTTATTTATGTTTAATGTCACTTATATTTTATTAATTGGGTTGCAACTGGGTTTCATTCACTGTAGTAACTTGGATAATGTTAAAATGAATCAACTAAAAATGCTAACACAGTTAAGCCGAGTCTAGCCTTATTTTGAGCCTTCATTTACCGTGTTGTACTTGCTAAGTAATTGTTTACTTACACTTGTCATTTATTCAACAAAATCCCAAATGGGTAAACAGATTGGGCTATGCATGACTCTGCTGCTGAGTTTCTAGAAGATTTGTCGTACTACTGAGTTGTGATCTCCCAGTTAGAGTCCCTATGGATTGCGGCTCCGCTTAGTTTGAGAGTTATTAGTCTTCCGTTGTATTGGTTAGTTTATTTATGATGCACTCTGATGTAAAACTCTATTTATTCAAGAATTTACTCAAGCATATGTTCTCTGTTTATCATATTTGTTCGCTATATGTGTACTATGACTTCCTAGGCACACATATGGCCGCATTCGGGTTTCTGTGTAAATCCGGGTGTGACACCATGTGTGGCCGCTGATTCCAAGAACGCAAAACGGATGTTTCACGAAGTTATCTTTCCCCGTTTTGGTGTTCCTAGGATAGTCATTAGCGACGGAGGCTCTCACTTTATCGGCCCAGCTTTCCGTAGGTATCTCTCAAGTTTGGGGGTGCAACATAATGTAGCTACACCCTATCACCCCCAAACTAGCGGTCAGGCAGAAACTTCAAACAAGAAGATCAAGAACATTCTGCAAAAGACCATTAATGAGATGGGCAAGCACTAGAAGGATACACTATCGGATGTACTCTGGGCATACTGCACGGCCTATAAAATTCCCATAGGAATGACGCCATATCAACTAGTCTATGGCAAGACCTACCACCTACCAGTAGAAATGGAGTTCAGAGCTCACTAGGCCATTAGGAAGTGGAGTATGAACCTTCCAGCAATTGGCCTTAGACGGCGGATTCAGCTAGCCGAGATAGACGAAATGAGAGAATGAGCATACCATAGCTCTCGACTATACAAGGAACGAAACAAGAGATGGCACGATAAGCGAATCAATGTCAAAGCGTTCAAGCTAGGAGACAAGGTTCTTGTTTTCAATTCCCGCGTCAAGCTTTTCGATCATGGGAAACTTAGAATCAAATGGGATGGTCCATTCATAGTAATCAATGCTGCATCTCATGGGGCCATCACACTATAAAGTGAGGATGGAAATACTTTCATGGTCAATGGACAGCGGCTGAAAATCTTCCTAGAACCAGAACTGCCACCACTCGAGGACTTAGATGTCATCTAGTTTGCGGAACTCTGAAACCCGTCCAAAACCTTTTATGAGGACATCACCAGCTTAGATATGACCATATTAATGGCTTATAAACAAAAGGTGAATCAATCATATATCATGATTATTGTTGCTACATTTGATGAATTGATGTTGCGCCATGATGTGTGTTCATTGTCATTTTCAGAAATACATACATGGATAAAAAAGAGTGCTAGACACACATGGAAGGCATGGAGGACCAAACAAGTTGATTGGGGACCAAGTCCAAGTCCCATGTCCTCCACTAGGCCACCACGACACTTTTGTCCCAAAGATAGAAAGAGATCAAGTCCAACACGTTTTGGCGCTGGATTCGGACTGCAGGAAAATGCTGAATTGTGACAGCTGCCACAACTTCATCCGGACTCCGTTTTGAGCATTTAAGTACTTGATGGAAAGATTATCAAGTCTACTTTCATATGGATCCAGAATCATCTTCAAATCTATTCGAGTGCTGATGTAATCATCAATTTACTATAGAGACCTTTTCTATCCACAGTGCTGGGTCACATGAATTTGGGCTGATGGGCCGTGTTTCAAGTGGGGCCCAATAGGGGTGCGTTCTAGGGTTGTGGGATGACCCCAACCATGTCCTGGTCGTCCTCTACCCCCTCATATACCCCATAGCCGCCACAAATAGATTGGGTTTTGTTTAGGTCAAGTTTAGTCTTTACTACTTGCTTGTAAGCGCGCGTGCTGGTCCAGCCGCCCGTCTTCAAGTCTTTAGAACCCCACTTTATTTGTGATTGAGTTTGAGATTGAATACTTCATTCCCATCTAGTAATTTCAGTACTTGTTTGATACTTGTTCTTGCTAGTTCTTCGTTTGCTTGCAGGACAGGACCGGGTGACGTGCTTCCACAAGATCACGGCATCCATAGGAGATGGTGTATCGGTTGCTAAGGCCCAGTGTCCTTGGACGGTTGTAGTCGGGCCGTGAGCGTCTGTCTAGTCTAAATCGAAGTTATCCCCCCTCTCATCGAAAGATCGGGCGTAAACCCTAGTGGGTTCGCATCAGTTGGTAATCAAAGCAAGGTTTATCGGTGAGAGTTATCCAATTATTTGCTAATTTTTTCCCTATAGTCCAGAAAAGCAAAAAAATAGTAGATTAGTTTTACCGCAATCATATAAACCCTTTGAGCCTTTTCTAGTACTGCTTAGTTAGGGCTTGTTGAGTTTTCGGTTGCATCGGTTGCTAAGGCGCAGCGTCCTTGGACGGTTGTAGTCGGGCCATGAACGTCGTCTCCTCCAATCGAGTTATCTCCCACGCCTCTCATCGATAGATCGGGCATAAACCCTAGCGGGTTCGCATCAACCTCGGCCCATAAAATTCAAATCCAAATCTTTCTAGGCCAAAACCTCCTCAACATCCACACCCACGACTGAAGATACAAAACCTAGCTTGGCCCACACATCAGGAGGCACAGGGGCCAGTTCGGCCGAACCTGGCTGGTTCGGGCGAACTGGCCAATTCGCTCGAACCCTAGGGTTCGGGCGAACCAGCCCCCTTTGCCCCACGTGTGGATATTTGCTTCCAATCTCATCTACAACCAAGCCTATCCCGAGTCTCGCGAGGAAAACATCGGGAAAGTTGTTTTTTGATCAGGGAATTCCTCAATAAAATCAGAACACTCCTGCCAACTTTCGTCATCCCCTCTACAGAAGAAAAACTCCTACCCTCTAGCCACAGCCACCATGGCTGCTCAATCCTCTTCCAAGGACACATCCTCGACCAAGGGGTCAAGCCTCGCGAGCCGGATTGATGGATCCCCTCGGCGCGAACAAGGCCTTTGCATCGCCGATGTCGATCTGCTAGGGGGAGGATGACGTGGGAGGGCACCTGCTCGCAGTCCCATGGGGCGTCCCAACTCCCCACGCCGTTCATGTTCGTCCCAAGAGGTGCTGGACCCCTACGCACCAATGAAGGGAATCAAGAAGCCCCCGCGCTCAGCATCACCTATGCGCCATACCACCGGCCAGCTGTGTCTAAGGATGACATCCACAAGGGTGCTAGACTTCATGCTGCCGGTGACAAAGGAAGAGGGCACGAGGACGCCGGACTACATGCCTGATAGTCCGCCCAGGTTCAGCATCAAGGGCGAACGTACCCCCACCGGGTACGGGAAGGTCTTGGTCCCGTCGCTGAACTGAGACGAGCTTGGGTTGGCGGAGTCCTCCCAGTCCACTCCTCCTCAGTGGAACCCTAGAGTGCAGCGCCACAGACAACCTCCGCCCATCAAGGGGCTGCCGGGACAGATGGAGTCCTCCGACGATGAGGACGAGGAGGAGGAGAAGCCGCCCACACTGGAGAGCCTACAGGAGGAACTGGCGCAAGCATGCCGGAAAATAAACAATCTGGAGGAGGTGGCTGAGGGTGAGTTGGGCGGATGGAAAAGGAGGACAAGATGGAGATCCTCCAGAATGGCCTATCCGCTAAGATAAAGCGGCTCGCCAAGGCCACAGGACACTTGCACCTCTACGACCCACCTGCAGAATAGTGTCTCGCGGTCGTTTCATTTTAGATAGAGCACCATTAGTTTAGTTTGTTGGTTTAATTTAGTTTCCTTCATTTATTTATTCCCTTAGAATAATTTTTAGGGTGCTCTGAACTATTTTCCCTTTCCAATATATTTGTTTCCCATTATTCGTTCGATTAATAAAATAAAATTTGAGTTGAATGAAAATGAATAAAAGTGACACTCCGGCTGGTGCATTTGAGCCAACCGGAGTATGCCCTGCTTAACAAAGAGACACATGAGTATAGGAATGACATAGGAACAAAGAGAGACGAGGGTGTGCGCAGCGGCCAGTTCGGCCGAACCAGCCTTCCTCACCCCCTTCGCGCACATGCACGCTTGTTTGCACTCGTTACCCCTATCTATCTTTTCTGTGTTGTCACGTTTCAAATTTTAAACATGCTCACATCATTTAAATGAAACATTCTCAGTTTTCTTTCACACCATGAACTTTGCCTATTGTTTATTTCAAATTAAGTATCCACATGCCTATGAAATCTTTCATGTTAGGATCCCCTGACCTAAGTTGTTGATGAATGTGATATGACTTGATAAAACAAACCTCTTGCTCATTCGAGTATTCAAGTGAATTTATTTTGAAAATATAAAATCATACCCTATCCTTTCATCCTTTCCATATACTTCTACATACACTTGACATATTTGCTTGAGAGATCACTTATGAAAAACTTGTGATGACTAGTATAATGTCTCATTGAATTTTGAGTCCCTGGAAGATAGGCATGTTGCCCTAGATCAATTGCAAGAATATTATCATCAGAGCCGCATTAGAAGTCCTCATGCCTTGGTGATACCTAAAAAAATATAAAGAACTCATGAAAGTCCGAGTATACAAAAAAAGAGTTCCCAAGATACGGGAGTAGCCACTTCAAATTCACAGGTATGGAGAAAGGTTTGGAATACTCAATATGCAATTGTTCATTTCATGAAAGAACCCTTATCTTAGTCTTGTTCTTATTTTAATTCTTTACACGGGACGAGCAAAGATCTAAGTTTGGAGGAGCTTGTTGGCGGTCGTTACGGCCTGATTTGCGACCTCCAACTGAGTACAAAATAAACACAATGGAATCTTTCACCATAGCTATAGGGCCTAATTCTAATAATTTCCACGAGTTTTGGTGATTATTCATTGTGCGGGTGCAATATGGACAAATATGTGCTATAGTGGGTGTAATTGACTAAATCTACCGAATGCACGATTCGGCCGGCTACCCCCCTTAGTCGTACATGACGCAAAGCACGATCGGGAGGCCATCCAAGCCATCGACAACCGAGCAGTGACCAGGCATGACATGTGGACCATCGCCATGTCACCTCTGGGCCAAAATAGCACGAAGACCACCAAGGAGAAGTAGCCCAGAAGGACCGGAGAGGAGAGGCGGTACAGGGGGCGTTGCTGGGCCAAAAGCCCAGTTCGACCGAACTGGGTAGTTCGGCCGAACCGCCCCCAGCATAGCACCGCCTCCAAGCAGTTGATCCAGGCTATGGGGAGCCAGGTCGGTGCACGTGGCAGTTGAACCAGGGGATTCGGCTGAACAGCCCGGCACCGCCTCCCAGCTGCCTTGGCTGCTACTCTCCCCTACACCGTCCTTGGCCACTATAAAAAGAGGCCCTCCTTCACCTAAAAAACACACAACACAAGAGAGTGAGGCATTAGCGAAGCGCTACCACTTGTATCTTTAGAAGATACGATACGAAGAGAGAGGAGAGATGAGCATCCGGGGAGTTGCCGGAGTGTCGGCCCCTCTTCCAATTGTACCTCTACGGATGCGGCTCTGCTTCGAGTAACACCCGGGTCGTGTCTGGTAACTCTTGTATCTCTTTCTGATTAATTGAGCATTTAGTTCTTACTTCTATTTGCTTGCTGGTTCTTCGTTCAATGCTTAGTTGATTGGTATAATTGTATACTGGTTGCTTAGCTTGGGTGCTTATCTTTCTATAGGAGATAAGTATTAGTGACTAGTGTAGGCGTGGTGCCTAGACTTGAGGTTAACTTAGTTTGCCATTGATTCTGCAGAGGTGGTAGTCGTTAGGTGGTGGCAGCCCTATACGGCCTACGTAGTCCATCACGTTCGTCTCGGCCTAAAGGATCCCAGAGTGCAAGATTGGTGGCACCCCCCATCCCTTTCTGTGTGCCATAGGTTCTGTTGTCTTGAAGCAAGTATCTAGTTGTAGCCTCTAATACGCTCAGTTAATCAGTAGAGTGCCTCTATCAGACTCGTACCCTCTCATCGCTTCTCTTCCCTCTTTGTTGTTGTCATCCACTTCATCCATTTCATCCACTCCATCCCATTACCCTTGGACAACTTAGTTTAGAATTAGTTCACTTCTCTTTCCCCGTGGAAATTGATACCTTGAAATACTCCCAGGTGAAAGCTACATCAGTATCCGTTCGCTTGCGGATTTATCTGTAGGCCGTAAGGAGTGCCAACAGCTAACTATCCTAACTCTACTAGAAAAAGTGAGAAAAGGAGCTCTTGTCTTGGTGTGTGTTTGATTCGGGGCTTGGACTGTTCAATTTATAGCAGTTGATGGCTGTTGAGGAGGAGTACCGGCCAAGGGAGTCAGGGGGCTCCCCTCCTGATTCGAATGAACTCCCCGGGTTCGGCCGAACCAGGTCGGTTTGGCTGAACCACAGGATGCATCGCCTCAACTCCTGGATGCCTGGGATTGCTTCTGTGAGGCTGTGATATGCTGGGGGCGGTTCGGCCGAACTGCCACAGTTCGGCCGAACTGGACTTCTGGCCCAGCAGCGCCCCCTTGCACCGCCTCTCCCCCTTGGACCTCTTGGGCATTTCTTCCTTGGTGTACTTAATGTATTTTTGGCCCAGGGATGAGGTGGCACTGGTCCACATGGCATGCATGATTGTTGCTTGATCACTACTGACGTGGATGGCCTTCCGGTTGTGCTTTGCTTCATATACGACTAAGGGGGGTAATCCGGCCGGATGGAGTCGTTCGGCCGAATTGGTCAATTTTGACCCTTGTAGCACGTATTTGTCGATATTGTACCTGCACAATGGATATACATCAAAACTCTTGGAACATTATTAGAAATAAACCTGAGTGCATGGAATGATATGCATAACCTCTTTTATTCTCGAGAATTGATGATAAAAAATGTGTCATCCTCAAGCAAAGATAAAGACTTAGGCTCGGTGGATCAGGAGTTGCTACAATGTCATTATCTTGCAGGTAATCTTTAAATATAACTAGTACTCTATGATACTTAAATCATTGGCAAAGTATATTACTCACCTTTTTCCCTTGGGGCACGTAGCAATCTCCTTGTCTGGGAACTCAGTTTTATTCCACTCCTACTCTTTTCAGGATCCTATCTCAGAGTTTTTATAATTTTGAAAATTAAATTTGTTCCTCAATTGGCACACTCGATCGCTCAAGTGGTATTTGTATCCTCACCAAAGGCTTGTGCCTTATTTCATCCTAAAATCTAATAAAGCTTTTGTGTGGCTCAGGGACGATGGATGAAGACATACTTGCATCTTATATTTTGCTAAGTCAAAGACCAGACATTTGGGGAACCAAATCACACCTTTAGATCGAGAAGTGCAAGTATGTGGAATATGTGGAGTGGAGTATGGTGGAATTATTTTGAGAATAATTCTTCCTCTCCTTGATTTATGTTCGAGACCATGGGCTATCTTTCTTTTTGTCATGCCTTTGGCATGCTTTTCTTTTTTCTTATTCATTTTTGCCATGCTCTTTAGCATGGTTTTCTTTGCTTGTTTCCTTTTGCCATACCTTTGGCATGTTTTTATTTTTCTCATTTTTGCATAGCTCATGTCTCTATCAAGGGTATTTGGATAGGGAATTATGGAATATTTATTTTGTGGATGGATGATGGAAATGTTTGCTAACTCCCAGTGTAGGAATTTGCAAGTGAGAGTGGCGTGTACGTGAATCTCGATCTTTGAAAGCATGAAAGGTTCACCCAAAGGTCACAACAATTTGACAAAGCTCACTAAGATAACAAACATCATATGAGTAGAAGTTTTCAATAAAGCTTGTCATATGGCTTTGGTAGGTATTTTTGACCAATGAGGAACTTCATTTTATTTTTGAAAACATAAAGCATCCGAGATTTTCACCGTACTAAGAGCAAAAGCAAGAATTCAACCAAATCTCACTATGTCATTCCTCACAACAACTTAGACTTGAAATAAAGCATGTGCTCCCATATAGTTTTCAGGTTCATTTTTACTCATGCCAATTAACTCAAGCACTACAGAGCAACTAGTTGAAACAAATTACTTGTAAGATTAATGACAGAGCAACTATTCATCATTTCCAAGGTGAGAGGCATATGGTTCATTCCATGCATAGTCAGGAGTTAATTTTATTCAAAGCAAATCTTTTTGGTATTTTTGTTATTTAAGTTGATATAAAACATGGAAGGGAAATGAAAGAAAGAAAATCAAAGTGCTGCAGAAAATGTACCTGTCGGGGGTCCTGCCCCAAGCTTGCTTGGCGACATCACTGATATGGCTTGAACCTTGAGAAATATTCGGCCATTTGGTCCATCTGCTGTTGGTTGTCATACCTGTCACACCCGGATTTTCACAAAAACCCGAATGCGGCCATATGTGTGCCCAGGAAGTCATAGTACACATATAGCAAACAGATATGATAAACAGAGAACATATGCTGGAATAAATTCTTCATTAAATAAAGTGTTTACATCAGAGTGCTTCATAAATGATCTAAACATTAACAGCGGAAGAATAATAAACTCTCAACTAATGGAGCTGCAATCCATAGGGACTCTAACTGGGAGACCACAGCTCAGTAGTACGGTAAATCTTCGGGAAACTCAGCAGCAGACTCATGCCCAGCCCAATCTGTTTACCCATCCGGGATTTTGTTGAATAAAATGACAAGTGTAAGTGAAAGTACATCTAGGCATTTAATCAATTTTGGTGATTAATGATAATAGAAATTTGGATATAATGTGTTCAATAAGATGTGCAGGTGTAAATCAAAAAGGAAAGAAAAAGAAATGAGAAAAGAAGGTGCCCAATTCTTATCTCTTGTGGGTAGATGCTATTGAAGATTTTAAATATCCTTTTTGGTTTGAATTTGAGTATAGGATCACCGTACTATCAAGAGGGACAAGTAATCGCAAAATCATGTGACTTTGATGCTCAATCCTTATCCACAAACCTATCCCCAAAGCCATTGCACTCCTAAACACACAACTTCATACTGTGCTGTTGTGCACCGGAAATTTCCGGTTTTCCGCTGTTTACCGGAAATTTCCGGTGACCACCGTAGAATTCAACTGTTGAGCGCCCGTTGACTTCTCACCGGAGATTTCCGGTGTTTGGCGGAAATTTCCGACATATGCGATGGAAATTTCCGGTGATCTTGACGGAAATTTCCGGTATAACTCGCCCCAACGGTCACATTTATAAGAGAGATATAAATACCCACTCTCACTCCTCATTACTGCTCTCTTGACTCATTTTGACGAACCCTAACCTCTCCCAAGCTTCCAAGAGCTCTCCCAACACTCCTTGCTTCGATTTCCAAGTGTGTTGTAGTGTGTTGGTTGAGGGACTTGAGCTTAGTGATTCAAGTTTCGTTTTCCATTCTCTTGAGCATCAAGTCGGTGATTCTTCGGTAACTTTGTTTGTTACTCTTGGGGATTCATCCCCTAGACGGTTAGGAGTTGCCGAGAGCATCCAAGGAAGCTTGTGGATTCGCCTCGGAAGTTTGTATTACCCATCCTTCGTGGATTGACTAGTAAGTAAACTTAGCTCCTTCGTGGTGACTAAGTGGAGGAAAGTGGCTTGGAGTTGATAAGCCCGCCTTTCGTAGGCCCTCAACGGAGACGTAGCTTCCTTTGTGGAAGTGAACTTCGGGTTAAATCTTGTGTCTTCGTTGTGATCATTGTTCTTCGTGTTCATCTAGTTCCTCGTGTTCTTGCTAAGCTTTTCACTCGTTTGTCTCGATCTATTCATTGGTGAAGTTCTAGCTGTTAGTAAAGGTTCCAAATGGTAACTTACTTCCATAACAACATATTGATTGATATAGATTTGTTGTTGTTGCTCTTATTCATCTTGTGATTTAATTCTCGAGCAGTCACCGGACATTTCCGGTAGTAGGCGGAAATTTCCGGTAGTTTAGCGGAAATTTACGGTGGCTACCGAAAATTACGGTTCATCTAATATTTCGCGAAGTTATTTTTGATAATTTTCAGTTGCGCCTATTCACCCCCCCCCCCTCTAGGCCTAGTGTTGATCCTTTCAATTAGTATCAGAGCCTAATCCCTTGATTAAGGCTTAACCGCTAAGGGAAAAACACTATGGCTACTTCGGGGGAGAACTCCGGTGTCGGTGCTTCCAACCTCAAGGAAGATCCTCCGTTGATCATTGACACAAGCTCAAGCGACGATGATCCTGCGATAAGCGACGTCTATGAAAGCTTGAATGAAGAAGAAAATAAGAAGAAGAGAAGAGAGAAGATTAAGAAAAAGATTCAAGAGAAAGCCAAGAAGAAAGCTCAAAAACTTCTCAAGAAGAAGTTGAAAGAAAAAGAAGTTCTCGAAGGACTCCACTCCGTATCTCACACATATGAGACTACATCTTCTAACAAATCTCTTGATCCTACTAGTCTTAATTTCTCGTCGGTTCCTATGGGCAAAGTACCCAAATTCAATGGGCTATGCCCGTTGGAGCGATAACATGAAAATGTATTTATATGGTCTTCACCCTTCTCTTTGGACCATTGTGAATATAGGTGTTGACAAGAATGCAAAGCCAAGTCGTGAACAAGAACATGACTTCTTCCGCAACGCTCAAGGCGTGATGGTGCTTAGAAGTGCTCTAAGTCCCTATGAGTACAACAAGATTAGAGGAATTGAAGTTGCAAAGGACCTATGGGACACTCTTTAATTGTCTCATGAAGGGACGGAAGTGGTCAAGGAAGGCAAGATTGATCTACTCCAAGGAGAACTTGAAGCCTTTGTCATGAAGAAGGACGAAACTCTACAAGAGATGTATGATCGATTGAAGCTTCTTGTCACGGAGATTCGCATGCTTGGTAGCAAGGATTGGGATGAGCACAAAGTGACCAAGAAGATGCTTAGAGCCTATGCTCCGAAGAACCCAATGCTTGCCACCATGATTAGAGACAAGAGCAAGTTCAAGAAAATGCTACCTATGGAGTTGTTCAACAAGTTGCAATATCATGAGATGAACAACTTGGACGTAGTCAAGTCAATGGAGTCAAATGAAGTCAAGACCATAGCCCTCAAGGCCGAACCAAGCAAGAAAATTGAGACAAATGAAAAGCCTTCTCAATCCAAGAAGAAGGAAGACTCAAGTGAAAATGATAGCACCGATGAAGAAACCGCTATGATGGTGAAGAACTTCAAGAGGTTCATGAAGACCAAGGGTGACAAGAGGTCATTCTCTCAAAGAATATGCTATGAATGTGGGGAGAAAGGGCATTACATTGCCGATTGTCCTCGCAAGAAGAATGACAAAGAAGACAAGAAGTCAAAAGACAAGAACCTTGATAAGGAGAAGAGGTACAGGGAGAAGAGTCAAGAGTACAAGAAGAAGTTTGGAAGTGCTCATGTTGGTCAAGGATGGGATTCTTCTAGTGATAACTCCGATGATGATGAAGTGGCAACCCTTGCCATTCAAGTCCCCACACCAACACCTAGACTCTTCAACAACTATTAAGATAGTGATGATGAAGCTCCCATGTGCCTCATGGCCCAAGGGACAAAGGTACTAGACTTCACATCATCCCTCTCATCCACCATCTTGACATCTAGGAATATAGAAAATGACCTAGATAAAGAGGAAGCCGAACATGCAAAGAACATGATAAAGAAGTTTGGCAAAGAAGACTACAAACAAATTAAAAAATTAGTAGAGAAATTGGAGAAACAGAAAGAGTCTCTTGATAGGCAAGAAGAATTACTCATCCTTGAAAAGGAGAGAAACCTTTCTTTTGAAGAAACTTTAGTTGAGGAAAAGATCAAGGTTGAGAAATTGACAAGTGACTTGTCGCTTGCCAATGACTCACTTGAGAAGATGTCTAAGGACTTGTCCTTGGCAAATGACTCTCTAGCCAACCTAAAGAATGCTCAAAGTGAACTTCAAGAAAGGCATTCAAGCCTAGAGGTCAAATATAGAGACCTAGAAGCTAACTTTAGTACTCTTTGGGAAAGCACCAAGGTTGACTCTAAAACAATTCTTGATTCCAATGTCTCTACTAGTGAAGGTTGCTCAAGATGTTATAAATTTGATGTAAATGCTTGTGCTACTAACCTTTCCAAGCTAGAAGAGAGAGTCAAAGCTAAAGATGCTAAGATTCTAGAATTGACCAAGACAATTGGCAAAGACAAGGCTAAAGGTAAGATTGAATTTGAGACCCATCCGGCATATAAAGCCGGAAGATATCCTAGTATCAAGGATGGGCTCAGATTCACTAGAGGAGGAAAGGCAAATGGCACTAGGATGTTGAGAGGCCATGAAGTGCCAAGGTTCACCAAGGGTGCAAACCTTGGAGACTTGATGAACATTGCTCATGGTGTGATGGTAAACACCATCGAAGGTGCCAAGAGCTCAACCAAGATCAAGAAAGAAGAAAAGATCATTGAGCACAAGCCATCTCCCAACTATACCATTAACTACACGGTTGTGTGGGACAATAATGGGAAGATGGTGGTAAAGTATGTGGGTGCTAATGCAAAGAAAATGATGAGAAGTGTTTGGGTGCCTAAGATTTCTAAAGCTAACACTCAAGGACCCAATCTCTTTTGGGTACCTAAGTCCAAAGCTTAAACTTGTTTTGTAGGCATATTCCTCCGGTGGACCCTCATGGTTGCTTGATAGTGGATGTTCAAATCATATGACCAGAGAGAAGAATATGTTTGCAAAGTTGAAGGAATATGACTCACCTATTGAAAAGATCACCTTCGGTGACAATAATCATGGTGATGTGATTGGTCAAGGTGAAGTTGCTATCTCACAAGACTCATCTCTTTCCAATGTTTATCTAGTTGATTCCTTGGGATACAATTTGTTGTCGGTATCACAACTTTGTGAAAAAGGCTACAATTGTCTCTTTACTAATGAGGGTGTGAGCGTCCTTAGAAGGGAGGATTCCTCTATTGCTTTTACGGGTCAACTTAAGGGAAAGCTTTATTTAGTTGATTTCACAACAAATAAAGTGGAACCGAAGACTTGTTTAGTGGCAAAATCTAGCTTGGGTTGGCTTTGGCATCGCCGGCTAGCTCATGTTGGGATGAGTAACTTGGCCAAACTTCAAAAGGATGAACACATTCTAGGACTAACAAATGTTGTCTTTGAGAAAGATAGGTTGTGTAGTGCTTGTCAAGCCGGAAAGCAAGTTGGAGCTCCTCATCCTCCCACAAACATATTGACTAGCTCAAGACCTTTGAAATTGATCCACATGGATTTATTTGGGCCAATTGCTTATATAAGCATTGGTGGAAACAAGTATGGACTTGTCATTGTGGATGATTTTTCTCGGTTTACATGGGTTTTCTTTCTACAAGACAAGAGTGAAGCTCAAGTGGTTATCAAGAAATTCATTAGAAGACCCCAAAACGAGTTTGAGTTGAAGGTCAAAAGAATAAGAAGTGACAATGGGACAGAGTTCAAGAATCTCAATGTTGAGGAATTTCTTGATGAAGAAGGCATCAAGCATGAGCTCTCCGCTCCGTACACACCTCAACAAAATGACATTGTTGAGAGAAAGAATCGGACCTTAATTGAGATGGAAAGAACAATGCTTGATGAATAGAAGACTCCGGATATTTTTTGGGCCGAGGCGATTTAACATGGCTTGCCATGCTATCAATCGTCTCTATCTTCAAAAGTACTTGGGCAAGACTCCGTACGAGATCCTCACCGGTAACAAACCTAAGCTACATTACTTTCAAGTTTTTGGTTGCAAATGTTACATTCTTAACAAGAGGACCAAAAGCTCAAAGTTTGCACCAACGGTTGATGAAGGTTTTCTACTTGGTTATGGTACTAACGAACACGCCTATCGTGTCTTCAACAAAACCACCGGTTGTGTTGAGGTCACGGTAGATGTGAAATTTGATGAATCAAACGAATCTCAAATAGAGCAAGTTGTGAATGACCTTGTAGATGAAGAGTCACCAAGTCAAGCTATCAAGAAAATGAGTTTAGGTGAAGTGAAGCCTCAAGAGCCCCAAGTAGATGATGATGAGCAAGACCAAGCCTCGGAAATCATGTTTAACATTGATCCATCAACATCATCAACAAGAATGGAACCACCAAGTTCTTCGCAAGATCAAGTTCAAGAGCATGGTGACGATCATGATCATGGCAACGATCAAGGGGGAGCTCAAGGTGATGAAACTCAAGGTGACGAGTCTCACAATGAAGAAGATGATGATGGACCTATTCAACGTCAATCAACATTTCCACACCCAAGAGTTCATCAAAGCGTCCAACGGGATCATCCCGTAGATAACATTCTAGGGAGCATCCAAAAATGGGTAACCACTCGTTCTCGTTTAGCAAATTTTTGTGGATGTTACTCGTTTGTTTCCTCTTTGGAGCCTCTCAAGGTAGAAGAAGCTCTTGGCGATGCGGATTGGGTCATTGCAATGCAAGAAGAGTTAAACAACTTCACAAGAAATGAAGTTTGGGAATTGGTCCCAAGACCCAAGCAAAATGTAATTGGCACCAAGTGGGTTTTCCGGAACAAGCAAGATGAAAATGGAATTGTCACAAGAAACAAGGCAAGATCTGTTGCTCAAGGTTTCACTCAAATTGAAGGTCTTGACTTTGGTGAAACTTATGCTCTGGTGGCAAGGCTTGAATCAATTCGTATTCTACTAGCCTACGCCTCGCATCACAATTTCAAGCTATATCAAATGGATGTGAAGAGTGCATTCTTGAATGGGCCTCTCTCCGAGTTGGTATATGTGGAGCAACCACCGGGTTTTGAAGACCCCAAGCATCCCGACTACGTCTACAAGCTCCATAAGGCGCTCTATGGGCTCAAGCAAGCCCCAAGAGCATGGTATGAATGCCTTAAGGAATTTCTTCTCAAGAATGGCTTTGTAATAGGCAAAGCGGATTCTACATTCTTTACTAGAAAAATAGACAAGGATTTGTTCGTTTGTCAAATTTATGTTGATGCTATTATCTTTGGTTCTACTAATGAAAAATTTTGTGAAGAATATAGTAGGATCATGACCAATGTTGGCGGTCGTTACAGCCCAAATCCGACCACCAATACTCGGGAATAAACGAGGTTATATGCAACATTCAATTTCTAATAAAGTTCCACAAGTTTTGGTGAGTGACACCTGTGCAGGTACAACTACGACAAATACGCGCTATTGGGGCCGAAAATGACCGAATCGGCCGAACGACTCCGTTCGGCCGGTTACCCCCCTTAGCCGTGCACGTCACCGGGAGTCGTTCAACGAATATCAAGCGAACACGACAAATGACATGAGGACGGCAGCCATCTCTTCCCGGGCCATGACCACATCACCTCTGGGCCATAAACACATGAAGCCAATCACCAGGAGGCAGCACAAAAGGCCCACAGAGCAAAGGCGGCGCAGGGGAGGGCCGGCCATGGGCCAGGCCCGTTCGGCCGAACAGGTCGGTTCGGCCGAACCGACTCCCCTGCCCAAACCGCCTCCAGGGGCAAAATCCTGGCCCTTGGTGGCCAGGTCGGTGCATCCCTCGGTTCGGCCGAACCGGGGAGTTCGGCCGAACCGAGATCTTCGGCCGAACCGCCTCCCTGCCGCCTCCAGCTGCCTTGGCGGTTACCCTGCCTACAACCGACCTTTGGAGCTATAAATAGAGGGTCACACTTCACTTGTAAACACACACCACTTGGGAGCAAGTCTCCAATTCTCCACTTTCAAGATGTAGAGTTAGGCTAGTCCAGTTGGGAGTTAGAGTCAGGGTCGAGCTTCGCTCGGGGTTCCGGAGTCGTCTTCTGGAGTTCTGGTAAAGCTCTTATATCTTTTCTTTTTCTTTATGTTCGACTCTGAGTAATCAATATATTTCCTCTGCATTTACTTGAGCTATTTATTCTGCATTTATTTCGCGAGTAATTGTGGAAAGTCTAGCCTTGGTTATAAGCTGTTGTAGTCTGGTTCTATAAGTTCTCTCTTAGTCCTTTGTCTTAGCTGGTTCCTCGTTTCTGCTCAATACTTGCGGTGAATTGTCACTGGGGTATTGACAGGATTGCTTGCTCTTTCTAGAAGAGTGAGTAGTTACTACCTAGCGTAGGTGTGGTACCTAGTCTAGATGGTAACCTTGGTTTGTCCCCGTCGCAACGGAGGTGGTAGCCGTGAGGTGGTGACAGCCCTTTCGGTCTTCGTAGTCCATCACGTTAGTTCCGGTCTGCAGGGACCCCGTAAGAGCACGGAGTTTGTGGCACCCCTTCTCATCCCTTTCTGTGTGTCGCGGGCTCCGTCCCCGATGTTGAGATAATAGAACTAGGAAGAGAACCGTAGATGCCATTCTTCATGCTAGCCGTAACCCTTTGCCAGAGGTATCTCAAGGCCAGTGGAAGTATATAGGAATCCTTTCCTGTCTCGTTGTCCTCCTACTAGCTAGACCGCTCTTCTATCTCTATCTTAAACTTCTCCTTGTGTGTGTCAATTGCATATCACTCCTATTCTATCCTTTACCCCCGCCTTGTTAGCCGGTACTTTAATTAGTAGTTACATCCTTGTTAATAGTCAATACTCTTTATCCAATGCTTCCCTGCGGAAATATAAATACGATACCTAGGAATACTCCCGGGTGAAATGCTACATCGGTATCCGTGCGCTTGCGGATTTATATCTGTATCGTAAGAATACCAATGAACACTACTTGCACCATTACTGGGATTGGCAATCCTATTAGTGGACCGTAAGGAGTGTCAACAAGCATTTCTGGCACCGTTGCCGGGGAAGCAATTGGCGAAAGATATTGATGATTGACATTGGTGTCTACTAATTTAATTTACCGCTAGCATTAGCGGGATCACCCCTGTTTGTTTGAGTTTGTTTCAAATAGGAGGATGCAGAGAGCCTAGGGTGCCTGATCATGCAGGATTTATCAATGTTTGCCCCTGACTACTGCGATTCAGCCGATAATCTTCAGAAGAAAAGAAAAAAATATTTCCCACAGGTATGTGTTTATATTAAAAATATACATATATACTATCATAATCATGTGCAGCCTGGAGGGAAGATCGTCGTCCTAGAGAAAAACAAAATCAAATGTGACAGACGAATGACGCTGCATCACCGCAATTCTGTCTCAAATTGTCGGTAATGGTGAGAAAATCAAGGTATGTGAGATAGTCCAGCTCTTAGACTTTAAATTTTGAGCTTTATCCTTTAAATTTTTGCATTATCCACTGCATGTTTGCTTTGAATCACTTAATTTAGAAATTCATGCATTTTATCACCCCATTTTTTTTCCAATCCACTGCATGTTTCCCATTCTTGCATTCGCATACATTCACCCCATCACTGTTTTGCATTGAAAAAAACAAAAAAAAACTAAAAAACAAAATAAATATCCAGTGACCACTGGTTTTAAGCCAAGGTGTTTGTATGTCTGCAAGCCTTGATTCAAGGCTAGTGGACAAACTTCACCTGGCCTGGCTAGTTTTGGCTCATTCTTTGCGCTTTGCGTAAGAGAGGAGACGTACTCCACGCCTCCACTCCTTTGCCGCTCCACTAGCTTGTTTTAGGACCCATTGTTTCAACATTCGCATACAAGCTAGTTCCGCGGCATTCCACGAGTTGGCATATTTGAGTGCCGATCCCCTTTGCCACACCCACGATCTTGTACCCGTACACGGCAACATCAACATGAAGGAGGACTCAGCCAACTACGTGGAGTCACATCGGCGTAGTGCCATCACTGTGGCATCAGTTCCAAAAGTCTTCATCATTAGATGCCAATGGTGGGAACACTCAGGTACGTGAAAAGGTTTTTGCTTTTTTTTACCTTAATCAAAGCAAAGTTCACTAGTTTCCATATGCTTATCTCCATGTGAATATCTCTCAATGTCTTCATGCTTCCTTTATCTATTTTGGTTTGCTCTAGTTTGAATGTAATCTCGAGAACACATTCATAAGCTCTTTAAATTAAGCATGGTGCTTAGGTTAATTAGCTTGCTTTAATCGAACTAGACATGGTGTCAAGTTTGATTAATGAACCTTTAAAGCAATACTTCTATGGATATGGGTTGTATGTGTGGACTAACCCCTAGAGAAAAAGAATCAAAAAAAGAGAGAAGAGGGAGTCCCAAAATATACTTCACACCGGATATGAAGGCTATGGATACAGTTGAAGCCCAGGGTGGACAATCATTCCAGGTATGCACATATTGTAGTAAATTATAAGTAACTTGGAACAGGAAGTTGCATCGTCCGAGACATTCTCTCCAGATCGGACGGTGACAAGAACAATTGAAGGAAGGAGAAGTCCCGCTCGCGGACTTAAAAGCTGAGCTCTCGCCGCGAGGAAAACCGGTATGTATCCCATATTTCCCTTCCAATTTTATTTCCTTCATTGCATTTGCATGTTTTCCTTTCCAAAATAAATGAACCACTTGAGTAATTAATTTGAGAGAGAGTAGAAAATTTTGCAAGCTTGGTTAGAAATAATTGGACACATGCTGAAATTTAATTAGAGAGGGTGTAATATGTAACTTTCTTCAATTTCACCCCTTCTAGAACATCTCCAATTATTTACCATCATCACCAACCAGCACCAAACATGTCTACCCCACTAAAATGGCTGCATACTCACCAATTATCACAAACATGGCAGCATGGGGGTGACTCCACTAAAACCAACTTTGGTCATGTCAAGTTGGCATCTTACCTACCACTAAAAACCACTCACATGACCTTGGGAATTGTTGGCCACATAAAATTTCGTGGAATCAAAATAAGGGGAGGTGCTCCACTCAGGGAGGAGTGGCCTGGCCACCAGGGCCTGGTTCGCCCGAACCACCCAGTTCGGCCGAACCAGGGACCTGCCTCCCCTCGGCCTATAAATGCTGGTGCGTTGCTTGCTTGCTCTCACACACTCATACACTCTGAAAAATTTCTGTTAGAAGCTCTCCCTCTCTCATTTCTTGCTCTAGCTTGTGCTCAAGTCCTTCCCAAAGTTCTTGCTCAAGTTTTGGTTCACTTGCATCACTAGAAAATCCCAAAAATATTTTGCTTTTGTTGCGATCTTTGTGCTGAAATTTTGGACGATTTTGTGGTGGTCACCGACACCCACAAGAACGACTAACCTTTTGTGGTGATTTTTATCCCTGTAAGAACGACTAACTATCTCGAACGACTGACTTGATTTTCTTATGCTAACCATATATATTCAGTCCTTCGGGTAGTTGTTGTTGCACTAACCTTTTGCAGGAATCATGTCAAAGTTCTTCACGTCGCTCCGTCGTTCCGCCCGGCTAGGCCGACGATCGGACGATGCTGGGAGTTCCCCAGCTCCGTCCCGAGGCTCGAGCCGGATGGACACGGACGAGTACGGAGCAGCCGGCTCGGGATGGGGCCATGCCATGCCCCCGGCCAGGCAGCTCCTGAGTGAGAGTGACATCAATCTTAGGATAGAACGGGAGCAGAACACCTTCAACGAGCTTCGGCTGAAGGAGTTTGAGCAAGACTTGCTCAGGGACACGGGGATGGACGTAGAGTTCACAGAAATCTTCCTAGCCGTTGGCTGGGAGAATTTCTGGCACATCAACGAAGAAGGTTCGTACCTGCTCACCCTTGAATTCCTCTCGACTTTGGTTTCTGAAACTGGGGGGATTCGTTTCCGATTTTTCAACCAAGAGTTTTTCTGCTCTTGGAGGGATTTTAGTTCGGGTCTCGGATTTTCAAGCCGTTGTTCCTTAGACCCGAACAAAGCGCTTAAAAGATTTGACCGGGTGGCATTTTGGAAAAAGATTTCGGGGAATACCAACTGTCATACGCCGCGCACGAACAACATACATAACCCCACTTTGCGTTTCATGCATCGTTGGGTGTCTATGACGATATTCCCCCAGGTAGATTTGCGCCCTGTCAACACCATCGAGTTGCGGGTTCTTTTTGCCATGGTCAAGCAGATTCCCTATTCACCTGTGAAAGACATGGTTGGTCACTGGCTGTCTCATATTTCTTGTGCGGGTAGCATGGCGATGACTTCTCTAGTCACTCGCCTTACTAACCATCTGGGCGTCCTCCAAGGCGCCCGGCTCACGTACATAGAGACAGCGCGTTCCGTCGTGGATGCCGAGCACTTCGTGCAAGCCCACATGATACGGCGGACGCCTGACGCAACGCTGGCAATGATTTACCGTGGATATACAACTGAAGTGTCTTTGCCCTGTGCAGCACTAAGGTTGTATACCACGCCGAAACTAACTCTTCAGTTGAGGACCGAGTCGGACGATTCTCCACCTTGGAGAGAGCTCGCTCGGCACAACGTTGCAGGTGACGGACCCGTCATGAGGGGACGAGCCAGGCGTGATGCTGGGCTCGCCACCTCACAGGAGCCAGAAGATGCACCACAAATGCCGCACCGACACACTTCCGCTTGTGAGGCGACCTACGACATGTACACCGGTGCTGGGACGTCCGGAGCAGGAGGCTCCAGGCAACACCAGGAGCCGAACTACTTCACCTCAGGACGCTGGGACTACGGCCAGGACACGGACTCCGAGTGGTCCGGGAGTCGGTATGGAGGAGGGTACGACAGTGCCTCCCAGCCATATTACCCCGGATACTCACAGTCCGCACGCTTCGACTACGGCTGGGAGTTGCCCTACATCTCCGACCGAGTCGAGCTCATCGACGACCGTACCCGAGAGATTCAAGACACGCTAGCCCGCCATTCTCAGTACCATTAAGAGAATAGCGGGATGGTAGCGTCCATCCAGCATGACATCCACGAGCAAGCAGAATAGCTGAGCCAGTACCTTTCAAGGCTCAACCCCTACCAGTGAAAGTCCAAGCTTGGGGGAGGACCCCCACCAGGTATGTCCCGATTTATCCAGCACTTTGATCTTTTAATTTCCCTTTCATTTTCCTTCATGATAATTTGCATTTAAAAAAATGAAAATACCAAAAATATTTCCCTTAAACAATATTTCCCTTGAATAAAAATAACTCCCAACTATGCATGGAATGAATCATATGCCTCTCACCTTGGAAATGATGAATAGTTGCTCTGTCATTAATTTTGCAAGTACTTTGTTTCAACTAGTTGCTAGATTGTGCTTGAGTTATTTGGCATGAGTAAAAATGATCCTGAAAACCTTGTGGGAGCACATGTTTTATTCCAAGTCTAAGTTGTTGTGGGGATTGATATAGTGAGAATTTGGTTAAGTTCCATTCTGCTTTTAGTACGGGGAAAATCTCGGAAATTTATGCTTTCAAAATGAAACAAGTTCCTCATTGGTCAAAATACCTACCAGAGCCATATGATAAGATTAGTTGAAAATTTCTACTCATATGCCGCTTGTTATCTTAGTAAGCTTTGTCAAATTGTTGTGACCTTTGAGTGAAGCTTTCATATTCTTAAAGATCGAGACCCACGTACACACACCACCTCTCACTTGCAATTCCTACACTGGGAGTTAGCAAACATTTTTCCATCATCCATCCACAAAAATAAATGCTCCATGTTCTATGAGTTCCCTCTCCAAACATTCTTGATAGGGACATGGGCTATGCAAAAAGAAAAGCATGCCAAAGAAGCATGGCAAAAATAAGAGAAAAAGAAAAGCATGCCAAAGAGCATGGCAAAAAGAAAGAGAAAAAAAGAGCATGCCAAGTGGCATGGCAAAAATATGAGAATGAAAGATAGCCCATGTTCTCGAAAATAAATCAAGGAGAGGGAGTTTTCATCCAAGGAGTTCCAACATATTCCATTCCACCATTCCACCATATTCCACTCCATTCATATCGACACACTTGCATGTCTCGATCTTAAGATGTGATTTGTCTCCTCAGAGATCTGGTCTTTGACTTAGCAAAATATAAGATGCATGCATGCCTTCATCCTTTGTCCCTGAGCCACACAAAAAGCCATATTAGATGTTAGGATGAAAAGAAGGCACAAGCCTTTGGTGAGGATTCAAATACACTTGAGTGATTGAGTGTGCCAATGAGGAACAATTTGTAGTTTTCAAAACTTGTGAAAAAATTCCGAGATGGGATCCTGAAAAGAGTAGAGTGGAATAAAACTGAGTTTAAACTGTTCATCCTTTCAACCGCCCAAGATAAGGAGATTGCTATAAGCCCCGTAGGTAAAAAGGTGATTTGAAACTTTGCCTATGATTCAAGTATTTTTGAAGACTAGTTGTTTATAAGTTACCTGCAAAAGAAATGACATTGTAGCAACTCCTGATCCACCGAGCCTAAGTTTATATCTTTGCTCGAGGACGAGCAAAGAGCTAAGCTTGGGGGAGCTTGTTGGCGGTCGTTACAGCCCAAATCCGACCACCAATACTCGGGAATAAATGAGGTTATATGCAACATTCAATTTCTAATAAAGTTCCACGAGTTTTGGTGAGTGACACCTGTGCAGGTACAACTACGACAAATACGCGCTATTGGGGCCGAAAATGACCGACTCGGCCGAACGACTCCGTTCGGCCGGTTACCCCCCTTAGCCATGCACGTCATCGGGAGTCGTCCAACGAATATCAAGCGAACACGACAAATGACATGAGGACGGTAGCCATCTCTTCCCGGGCCACGACCACATCACCTCTGGGCCATAAACACACGAAGCCAATCACCAGGAGGTAGCCCAGAAGGCCCACAGAGCAAAGGCGGCGCAGGGGAGGGCCGGCCACGGGCCAGGCCCGTTCGGCCGAACAGGTCGGTTCGGCCGAACCGACTCCCCTGCCCAAACCGCCTCTAGGGGCAAAATCCTGGCCCTTGGTGGCCAGGTCGGTGCATCCCTCGGTTCGGCCGAACCGAGGAGTTCGGCCGAACCGAGATCTTCAGCCGAACCGCCTCCCTGCCGCCTCCAGCTGCCTTGGCGGTTACCCTGCCTACAACCGACCTTTGGAGCTATAAATAGAGGGTCACACTTCACTTGTAAACACACACCACTTGGGAGCAAGTCTCCAATTCTCCACTTTCAAGATGTAGAGTTAGGCTAGTCCAGTTGGGAGTTAGAGTCAGGGTCGAGCTTCGCTCGGGGTTCCGGAGTCGTCTTCTGGAGTTCTGGTAAAGCTCTTATATCTTTTCCTTTTCTTTATGTTCGACTCTGAGTAATCAATATATTTCCTCTGCATTTACTTGAGCTATTTGTTCTGCATTTATTTCGCAAGTAATTGTGGAATGTCTAGCCTTGGTTATAAGCTGTTGTAGTCTGGTTCTATAAGTTCTCTCTTAGTCCTTTGTCTTAGCTGGTTCCTCGTTTCTGCTCAATACTTGCGGTGAATTGTCACTGGGGTATTGACAGGATTGCTTGCTCTTTCTAGAAGAGTGAGTAGTTACTACCTAGCATAGGTGTGGTACCTAGTCTAGATGGTAACCTTGGTTTGTCCCCGTCGCAACCGAGGTGGTAGCCGTGAGGTGGTGACAGCCCTTTCGGTCTTCGTAGTCCATCACGTTAGTTCCGGTCTGCAGGCACCCCGTAAGAGCACGAAGTTTGTGGCACCCCTTCTCATCCCTTTCTGTGTGTCGCGGGCTCCGTCCCCGATGTTGAGATAATAGAACTAGGAAGAGAACCGTAGATGCCATTCTTCATGCTAGCCGTAACCCTTGCCAGAGGTATCTCAAGGCCAGTGGAAGTATATAGGAATCCTTTCCTGTCTCGTTGTCCTCCCACTAGCTAGACCGCTCTTCTATCTCTATCTTAAACTTCTCCTTGTGTGTGTCAATTGCATATCACTCCTATTCTATCCTTTACCCCCGCCTTGTTAGCCGGTACTTTAATTAGTAGTTACATCCTTGTTAATAGGCAATACTCTTTATCCAATGCTTCCCTGCGGAAATATAAATACGATACCTAGGAATACTCCCGGGTGAAATTCTACATCGGTATCCGTGTGCTTGCGGATTTAGATCTGTATCGTAAGAATACCAATGAACACCATTACTGGGATTGGCAATCCTAATAGTGGACCGTAAGGAGTGTCAACAACCAAGAGATTTGAAATGTCAATGATGGGGGAATTGAAATTCTTTCTTGGCTTTCAAATCAAGCAAATGAAGCATGGGACTTTCATATGTGAAACAAAGTACACAAATGATATGCTCAAGAAGTTTGACATGGCCAATGCCAAGCCTATCAAGACACCCATGCCTGTGAATGGTCATCTTGATCTCAATGAGGAAGGGAAATCGGTCGATCAAAAGGTATATCGCTCCATGATTGGCTCTTTGCTTTATCTTTGTGCATCTAGGCCCGATATATGCTTAGTGTATGCATGTGTGCAAGATTTCAAGCCAATCTAAAGGAATGTCATTTAATGGCTGTTAAAAGAATCTTTAGATATCTAGTGCATACTCCGAACCTTGGCTTGTGGTATCCCAAGGGCTCCACTTTTGATTTACTTGGCTATTCCGATTCGGACTATGCCGGTTGCAAGGTAGATCGAAAGAGTACAACGGGGACTTGCCAATTTCTTGGTCGGTCTTTGGTGTCTTGGAGCTCTAAGAAACAAAATTCCGTTGCGCTATCCACTGCTGAGGCTGAGTATGTTGCAGTCGGTGCTTGTTGTGCTCAACTACTTTGGATGAGACAAACCTTGAATGATTTTGGTTGTGAGTACAAAAAGATTCCACTTCTTTGTGACAATGAGAGTGTCATTAAACTTGCAAATAACCCTGTCCAACACTCTAGAACCAAGCACATTTACATAAGACATCATTTTCTCAGAGATCATGAAGCCAAAAGAGATATAGCTCTAAGCCATTTTGGAACCGATAAACAATTAGCCGATATCTTCACCAAACCCCTTGATGAGCAAAGGTTTTGTTCCTTGAGGAGTGAGCTAAATATCTTAGATTCTCGTAACTTGGCTTGACATGTTGCACATGGTTGAGTGATTGTAGTATAGGTCCTTGAAATAAAAGTTTTTCAAAATTGAATGTGTTTTTGATATTTCAAAAGATTTGGATTTTGATCCTTCGATCCCATCTACTCAAGTGTGACCATTGTTCTTCATGCTTGTTTGTGGCTGGTCACACTCTGAGGAGATATCTAGTTTAGTGGCACACATATCTATCACTATCTTGTGACTAAATCTCTCAAATCGCTCAAAATTCGCTTCTGTTGGGGTTTATCGGAAATATCCGATGAATGGCGGAAATTTCTGGTAAATGCGACGGAAATTTCTGGTATTCATCGGAAATTTACGACAGACCACGTGCACTTTAATCTCCATTGGAAATTTTCGGTGATTCAGCGGAAATTTCCGGTAATTTGGCGGAAATTTCCGGTGATTTAGCGGAAATTTCCGGTGGCTCGCAGGACATAACTCTCACTTAAACCTAGTCTCGAGCCCATCTCTCTCATATCTCATCTCTCACGCCGCCGACGCCTCTCTCTCTCTCAACTCCACTCCCTTGGCGATTTGGCTCTCCCTCCACTAAAAACCTCCAATAGTTGGTGTTTTGCTTCGTCAAGAACTCATCCGGATCGAGGGAATGCTTCTTCATCGTCCTCCCTTGCTCATTCTTCAAAGTTTGAAGGTTTTGAAGGTATTCAATCATGGTTCTCAAGCTCAAACCCTAGAGTTCTTCAAATAGATGTTCATGCTCATGTTCCTCAAGTCATTCTTGATGCCTCCCTATGGATGAAGTGATTTGGATAGAAAGTTTTTGTGAGTTTTGTCATGAACTATGTCACCAAAAAACTAGGGTTGCCCGATCTCCTTTTCTAGGTCTTTGTAGATGATTTTCCTGTGCAAAACTTGTTCTATCCTACCTACATTGCCTAGATCTTCAATCACACCAGCTATCATTGCGTATTTGCTAGGTTATGAGAATCGAAGATTCAATTTCCGCCTGTCGGAAATTTCCGACAAACTTACCGGAAATTTCCGGTGAATTTAGCGGAAATTTCCGGCAGGCAGAAACTAAATCCTCGCTTCTCATAACTTATTGAATGCTACATCCTTTTCTTGTGGTCACATTCGTCACACACTATCATTTACTCATCTACAGGCTTTTGTCATGGATCCAAGTGACCCAAATGCTACGAAGAAGATTGTGACAGATATTGTGCTTCAAAGGAGGAAAAAGGCTCGATTTGATTCCACTGCCTCCAATGCATCCACCGCCTCATCTCCACCATCTGATGATGATGACACTCCTGCAAATCCATTTGAATCTATTCCAACGATGACCACCCCACGAGGTCAAGTCAAAGCAGGGGCACGCAAAGCAACTGGTAGGGCTCAACCTCCTCGAGCTGTCCGTACTCCACAAGCCCCTCAAATTGCAAATGTGGCATGTGGTGGGGAACTTCCTCCTCGATGCAGCAAGGCACAACCCATTCATGGAAAAGGGAAGGGTAAACAAGGTGGCAGCTCCTCTCGGTCACAACCAAATGTTGAGATAGAAGAAGAAGAGGATAATGAGCCGACTGAGGCTCAAGTTCGTGCAGCTGCCTCGAGAGGCTTTGATGATCCCAATCGACAGAAGCTTAATTGTCCTCACACTCCTCCAAGGATTGCAATCAACAATGATGGATACACTCAAGTAAGTGTGATCCTCCGTTGACCGGAATTGGTGGTGTAACTCCAAGGTTACCCATCAATTACCGCAAGCAAGTAGTTGAATGTCGCAAAATGAGACGTGAGGAGTTCCCACTCATTTTTGTTAAGGACGCCTCTCTTGACTATCGATTCCACACTCAGTTTCATGCGGACTTCTACTTCTCCGTGCTTCTTTCCCGCTCCGAGCCACTAGTTGACATGCAATGGATTGATTGGGAATATATGAAGAATAGTCATCATCCAACTTGGGATCTAGTGTTTGATATTTGCAAAGAAAAGGGAGCGTATGACTTAATGGGTTTTCAATATGATTGGAATGAGGAGATTGTCCTTCAGTTTTATGCCACTCTCTATCATCACTCAAACAAGAAGACAATCTATTGGATGACGGAAGGAACTTGGTATGAGGCTGCTTTCAAGGATTTTGCTCACCTTCTTGGTTTTGGACGTGCTGATTGGGAGAAGCCCTCCGTGTTCAATGCTCATACTTTGTACAATGATGAGATTCAGTTCATGTATGAAGACGGAACCGTAGCCGATGGATACATCACTCACTTGCAGCCTTTCTTTCACTACATGAACAAGATTCTTCGGGCTACTCTCACTATCAAGAAAGGAGATGGTTCGTCTGTTCTTGGCCTTTCTTGCTCGTCTTTGTCCCGATGGTGATGACTTTAGCATCTCGGACTTCATTTGGAATGAGATCATCGAGGGCGCTTCGGACTCCGAGCGTTGTCTTCCATATGCTCCCTATATGATGTATCTCATTGAGACCACCACCAAGACAAACTTCCCCAAGGATCACTCTCATAAGCGTCTTCGGGTCATGAAAAAGAGAGGGACAGCTCCTCCTCCTCCTCCTCCTCCTAGGACTACAAGAAGATCCAAAAATCCTCCTCATGCTGAATCTTCTAGAGCTGCTGCAACTAGGATGGCCGGTGCTTCTCGTGCCACTCATGCTCCACCGCCTCCTCGCCCCAAGAAGAACAAGGTGATGAGAGCTTTCCGAGACCTTTTTCAGCTTTGCAAGCATAATGCCATTGAGATTAACAAGAATCAAAAAGGAATCAAAGAGCTCCAAGCTCATGCCGGTCTTCCTCACTCACCCATTCGTGAGCTCCCCGTGTTTGAGGACCCATGGTCAGATTTTGAACGAGATGAAGAGGGTCCTTCTAGTCCTCTTGCTGCTGCTCCATCTCGTCGCTCTCGTCGTGCTTCCACTCGCTATGTTGACGACGATGAGACTGAAGAAGAAGAGGAGACCTATAGGGGAGATGGAGTCTACACTGACGATGATGATGATGGTGCTGATGATGATGATGAGGCCACTCCTTGATGATGTTGATCTGCTCCGACATGTTCTTCTTCTTTTCCTTTTTGGTGGTTGATGCCAAAGGGGGAGAATGAATTCATATCACATCGTCTTGTATCTTAAATTTCCATGCTTGTGTGCTACTGAACTATGTGTATGTGTGTTGTGTGTGAACCTTGTGAACTCTTAAAACTTCTATTTATATATTATGGTTGTGGTAGAACTTGATAAAATAGGCTGTGGTGACTTGTTCTTTTTCTGCCTTCAGGTTTACCGGAAATTTCTGGTAACTGGCGGAAATTTCCGGCAAATGCGACGGAAATTTCCACTAGTTCCATTGGAAATTTCTGGTAATGGTGTTGTGTACCTTCTTTTTGTTATTTGTGCTATATCATGTCATATGCATCATGTTATTTCCTTCTTTCTGAGCCATTGTATGCATTTTTTCTTGAGAAGTTCTTGCAAAATATGTGCATAAACATTTGAGGCTTCTAAAAGTTGAACATGCACATATTTAGGGGGAGCCTCTTGAAATTTACTGGATACAATACTTGATGACTATTGATATCTTGTGAGACCAAATTTGTATTGTCATCAATCACCAAAAAGGGGGAGATTGAAAGTGCATCTAGGCATTTAATCAATTTTGGTAATTAATGATAATAGAAATTTGGATATAGTGCGTTCAATAAGATGTGCAGGTGTAAATCAAAAAGGAAAGAAAAAGAAATGAGAAAGGAAGGTGCTATTGAAGATTTTAAATATCCTTTTCGGTTTGAATTTGAGTATATGATCACCGTACTATCAAGAGGGACAAGTAATCGCAAAATCATGTGACTTTGATGCTCAATCCTTATCCACAAACCTATCCCCAAAGCCATTGCACTCCTAAACATACAACTTCATATTGTGCTGTAGTTACCTGTAGTTCACCGGAAATTTCCGGTGACCACCGTAGAATTCAGCTGCTGAGCACCCGTTGACTTCTCACCGGAGATTTCCGATGTTTGGCAGACATTTCCGACATATGCGACGGAAATTTCCAGTGATCTTGACGGAAATTTCCGGTATAACTCGCCCCAACGGTCACATTTATAAGAGAGCTATAAATACCCACTCTCACTCCTCATTACTGCTCTCTTGACTCATTTTGACAAACCCTAACCTCTCCCAAGCTTCCAAGAGCTCTCCCAACACTCCTTGCTTCAATTTCCAAGTGTGTTGTAGTGTGTTGGTTGAGGGACTTGAGCTTAGTGATTCAAGTTTCGTTCTCCATTCTCTTGAGCATCAAGTCGGTGATTCTTCGGTAACTTTGTTTGTTACTCTTGGGGATTCATCCCCTAGACGGTTAGGCTTTGCCGAGAGCATCCAAGGAAGCTTGTGGATTCTCCTCGGAAGTTTGTATTACCCATCCTTCGTGGATTGACTAGTAAGTAAACTTAGCTCCTTCGTGGTGACTAAGTGGAGGAAAGTGGCTTGGAGTTGATAAGCCCGCCTTTCGTAGGCCCTCAACGGAGATGTAGCTTCCTTTGTGGAAGTGAACTTCGGGTTAAATCTTGTGTCTTCGTTGTGATCATTGTTTTTCATGTTCATCTAGTTCCTCGTGTTCTTGCTAAGCTTTTCACTCGTTTGTCTCGATCTATTCATTGGTGAAGTTCTAGCTGTTAGTAAAGGTTCTAAAGGGTAACTTACTTCCATAACAACATATTGATTCATATAGATTTGTTGTTGTTGCTCTTATTCATCTTGTGATTTAATTCTCGAACAGTCACCGGACAGTTCCGGTAGTAGGCGGAAATTTCCGGTAGTTTACGGTTCATCTAATATTTCGCGAAGTTATTTTTGATAATTTTCAGTTGCGCCTATTCACTCCCCCCCCCTCTAGGCCTAGTGTTGATCCTTTCAGTAAGTAAACAATTACTTAGCAAGTATAGGACGGGTATAAAGGCTCAAAATAGGCTAGACATAGCTTAACTGCATTAGCATTTTTAGTTGGTTTATTTTAACATTAACCAAATTACTACAAGTGAATGATACCCGGTTGTAACCCAATTAATAACGTATAAGTGACATTAAACATAAATAAACATCATTGTTGACGTAAAATCCGCACTTCACGCCAAGCACACAGCAAGCCGAATTAGCTAGCTTTACACGTGGCCCGAGCGTTTGAACCCGAAAGCGTGCCAGTCAATTTTCCTGAAACTGACAAAGGGAGAAAAGATGTTTAGATAACACCTGGAACGTACCGGGTGATACCAGTCAGTTCCATATTTGTGGCTACAGAGCCAGTTTCGAACGACATATAGCTACAGAGAAGCTATCTGTCAGCAGTTAAAGCACCATTCGGCAATCGGCAAAGCACGTAGGAAGCGCACTGCCGAATGCGTGACGTAAGCATGACGAAAGATCGGCAGTTGACTGAATAAACATTGTAACGTATATTCATAACCGATTAACGGGGAACAGAGCATGATAGATAAATAAAAGGGCGAAAACATGACCATAACTTCATAATAAACAAGAATGCATAGGCTAAAAGCACTAGTCTACCGCATGTCTAGGTACTTTTCAACCCGTCGAGCATGAAACAAGCAGGTTAATCCACCGCATGATACGACTTGCTTGGAATCACACCACCAACCAAGAATAGATCAATCCACCGCATGATACGACTCTAAACGTGGAAGGCTAAAAGCATTCTTTATTTAAAACAAAACCGTGAGCATGTTTCACTCGTGTCGATACTGCCGAATACAGCTATATAGCCGAATCGGGTTCCATGAAGAAGGAACATGCTTCGTTGATGATGATAGGTCTATCAGATCGAATCGAATTCTAATCCACCGGATGATTAGCTCTAAGATGACCCAAAAACCTGCATCCACCGCATGATACCCGGTTCTGTCAAGATCTACACAAGACCAACGAGCTTGAACCCGCAACACGTGGCAATCTAGATTGACTTCGAATTCGGCTATGGAAACGCAGTGCATTGTGAGCTGGAACCGAATCTAATCAACCTAGACTGGGCAAAGGAGTGTTATAATGAATTAAACACAAAGGTAAAATCCAGAGCAACACATGGTAACTTAATGGATCTATCAGATCTTGCCAAAATCCAATAGAACCGATAACTTGTTCCAAGCTAAAACTTAGCCCACTGCATGGCTCATGATCTAACAATGGAACCTTCCTGAACCAAAGCCTAAATCCACCGCATGATACTAGGCATGGTGCAGGGTTGCCGGTACTTACGGAGGTCGACGGATCGATGATTCCTCTCGAAGAACTCGACGACTCGACTAAAGGACTCGAAGTTGGCACGGGGCCGGTTTGTTGTATGATTGATTGTTCTCTTTTAACAATTACCACGGGTTTATATTTATACCCAGGTTTCGACACGACTCCTAATCAATTACGATTACATTATTTATTTCCTAAAAAAGATAAACGCCGGGGCACCGTATCCGTCTTGCATTCCAAGTTAAACCAGCCTTTTCCTTATACTTGATCCACGTCATCACGCGCCCCCGAATGCCCTTTGCGAAACAGTTCTCTTGCCGAATGACGATGCGTTCCCGACCGCAGAACGTCTTTACCGAATGCTCTGGGGAAAAACTTCTTTGCCGAATGATATCTTTTCAACGAATCCGGCCCACATGTCAGCCTCTTCCTGGTGCCAATTTTTTGTGTCAACACATGCCCCTTCAATTTCGGGATAAAAGATAATTTTATCTCGGAATTGACCAGAAGCACTCAACATTCCCAAGTTAGTTCTGCTCGACACCCGCTTCTCCTTTTGAATCTTTAGAGCTCTCATCCAGATCCGAACCCTAGGTTATCGACTTCCAAGATTCAATCTTCAAATGGCGGACCAAGATTTTGCCCTCCAGGTAAACTTCAATCCCCTCAAGCACATTCGGTATTCTTCCTTCGATTTTGCATTTTAAATTCCCTCTCATCTTTTTCCATTCTTGATAGGCACTAGCTGCCGAAATTCTTATCCCTGTTGAGGAAAAAGCTCCATCCTACTTCCTCGGCCCTGTAGGGAATTCAGATCCTTCCGAACTCATCGCGGCTGAATCTAAGAGGGTTCCTTTCAAGACTTCATTGACAAAATCTCATGAGTGGCAAGACGCCTTCAAGAACTGGCCTTTGCCCCCAATTGCTGGCTGGAGAAATTGGTACAAAAGGATATCTGATGACAAAAGCCCCCAAACACAGAACTGGGACCATCTGCGTATTTCTCATTGCCTGGAGCTGTCACTAGCCGAAACACCAAAGAACGAGAACCTTTTGATTGCAGCTTGTCATTTTTGGTCCAATGACGCAAATGCTTTTCTCTTCGGTCATGGCCCAATGTCTCCCACTTTGGCCGATGTCTACATGATGACCGGCCTGAACGTTACAGGAACTGTATATCCATATGACCACAAAGGTTCCTCCAAGCAGACAGGAGTAAAAACAGGGGTTGGATACAAGAGATACATCCAAAACCATATGTCTGATGGCCCTCTGACCGATGTCGAATATAGAGCCTTCCTGAACATGTGGCTATGCAGATCAGTCTTCTGTGGCAAAGCCAATGAGCCAACCCTGAATCATATCGTGATGGCTGAAGAGCTGGCCGCCGGAAAACTCATTCCACTTGGGAAATACCTCCTGGGAAGTGTCTACCATATGCTCAATCAAACCACCCACCTGATGTATACCAGCAAGAAAATCCCCTGTGTCAACGGTCCTTGGTGGTTTGTCCAAATGTGGCTGTAGTTGTATATGCATCAAATCGTCGCTATTGATCTCAACAGCCGAGACTTTCCTTCAATCAATTACAAAGAAGGAGAAAACCGGAGAACCAAAGGTTGTCAAACCTATGGAGAAGCTGCCTCCACTGTATCTATCAACAAGAACATCGGTGAACTGTTTGAGCTCTTCTTCAAAGGCTTTGCTCATCCTCTTTGGTTCCCATATCTGGACAATGACAACCTCACTCTCCCTTGCGAATTCAGCTTTGAAACTGGATGCACTGATGTACAATCTATAGCGATTTTCAATGCCTTCATCCAGCCCTGCATCCTGCCAGCCGAATTCTGTGGAGGAAGGCTGGTTCAAAGCACTTACGAATATTATCAGCCAAATATGATGGCTAGACAGTTGGGATGTGGCCAAGTGCCCCCTAGGCTATTTCTTCACGAATTTCTCAAGCCTAGGGAGATTGTCAAGGATTCCACAGAGACAAGAAGGATTTTTACTTATAAATGCTGTGGAACTATCTATGCACCTGATCCTTTTGTGCCAATAATATCTGCCCATCCTTCCTTCACTCTCTGGTGGCAAGAATTCCATGATCATATCTTCAACATGCCAATCCATCCCTTCTGCTTCGAGTTAATGCCTGATTATCAGCCAACTTCAGAGGTAATACGCTTATCCCTTCATCTGTCTCAATAATATTAACCCCAATTGATTCTTATTCTGTTATCTTGCAGGATATAACACCTGCCCCTCTTGCCAGGGCGATTTTGTACAAAGCTGCAGGTCCAATATCTGCTTTGGGGCACCAATCTCCTACCTTGGCTCAACTGATGGCTAGACAGGCTTCTCTAGATCCAATACTTACTAGACCATCATCTGTCAAGAGGAAAACCCTTTCTTTAACTGCTCCCTTAGTTGTAAAGAAGAAAAGAACAAGCAGCAAAAAAGTTATCAAGGTCAGAGCCTTCTTCCTTTGACCATAATGCCATTAGTATTTTGCTCAACTTTATCTCTTCTTGATTTCAGGTCAGAGAACAGCAACTAGCAATCAGTACAGATCTTGCCGATGCTTCATTGACTGGTAAAATTCTACCACTTTATCCTCTTAACTTCTTTTTCATCGGCACTCATTCTTTGTTAACTGCAGAACAATCCTCAATGGATCCAATCTTGGAGAGCTCTTCTTCTCATCACGATTCATCTTTAGCTTTGCAACTTCTTCCTCAATCAGAAGCATTATCTTCACCAAGAAATCTTCCAGCTTCTCCTCAGCAAGATACACAGAATCTTTCCATTGAGCCTGAGAGGCTTCCTTCCCCCATTCAGGAAGTCAGGAACGAGGTAAACAAAATCATTCAACTTTCTCTACCCTTTTACTCAGCGGATTATTACTAATTCGGCAAGACTTTCTTTCAGGAGAAATCCATTTCATCATCCAGCTATTCTTTTGCTGTGGACGACTTGGTTGCCGAACAAGGGGAAGAAACATCTTCTGGCCAAACTCTGTCAGAAGAAAATCAAACAAAGCTGAAAGATATCCTTGCTTTGCTGCACAAGAGTATTCAAGATCAAGTCAAAGATGCTGATCTCTTAAGGGATGTACTGGAATCCATTGACCAAGAACTCCCTGATGATATCAAAACTTCTTTGGAACCAGTTTCTCATTTGGATCAACAATACGCCGCAGTAAAGCAGGCTCTAAAAAACCAATCTTCTCAACCAGCTCTGGAACAGAGGAGATCCATAGCCAAACAATCTGTGAAAGACCTGCATACTCAAGCTCAGAACAGCAAAGAATTACTGACCAAATTGGAATCTGAACTTGAAAAGAAGAAGGTCAGAAAAGCTGCACTTGAAGCCGAATTGAGAGATCTATCGGCCGAAATTGAAGCTGATGAGAAGAAGATAGTTGAGCTTCCCAAATTAACAGAGAAGATGCGAAAGGAAGCTTCAGCAGCTCTGAACGAAGAAAAACAACTCAAGGCAAAGCTTGCTGCTCTGGCTAGAACCCAAGAAGCTGACAAAAACTTATTAGAGAGCATTAGCAATATGATATCAGATGCTAAAAATGTGATCTCAAAGTATTTGGGCTTGTAATTGTAACAAATAGTTGATAACCGAATGCTCTATCAATCCTGTAACTTTGTTATTTCTTAACTCTGTTTTTCTCCATTGTGAATAACTCATTCGGCAAAGCTGATTGTAACAGTCTCAGACCCGAAAATGCTTCAAACACGACACAGCCGAATCTCATTCAGTCAAAACCGAATACGACTTCGGCAAGAATCCCAAACGACATGGAAATCGATCGGTTGGAGAATCCTTTCCACCTTCCGAACCCCTTGGGATATGCACCACAATCTTCGGCCACGATCTCTTCGTTAGTTCCATAAATAAGAACCTTGAGCGCTCCTAATCTTTTATCAAATCCTCCGTCTTCCAAGCTTTCTGCTAGCCTGAGCCCCCTCTTCTTCGAGCACAGTAACCTTCAGAAAACCCCAATGACCAACAACAGCGGAAGACGCCCGGCCGTCGACGAAGCTGAAGGGAGCCGCGCCAGTGCTCGTCGGAGGTGATGACTGTCTGCCTCTCCTTATCCTTTCTTCCAGATTTTGCCTTATTCTCAACTTTCTTTGTGCTTTCAGGCTCATCCAATGGAACCCCGTTACTGCCCCGACTGCGGCTCCGGCTGCAGCGGGTGATTCTTCGGAGTCATCTAGCCGATCCCCCAGGCCCAACTGGGATCTGCCCTACTCAGACAGCGATGCCCGCCGATTCAAGCAGGAACGTGACGACACTCGGCATGAGCTGGAGGTCATCTCCAAACAAGCCGGGATCGCAGATCTAGAGTGGCAACACCAGCGCAAGCAGCTGCTCGAGACCATCGACGGTAATTTTTGCGGTTCGCTTAACTTCAATCTGACCTTGGATTAACCCGCCGTTGCTTCGTAATCCTACAGATCGCGACGCCGAACTCGATCAGCTGAAGACATTGGTTGAGTCTTTGGCAAACAAGGTGAATGCTCCTGGGGACACGCCAGAAGCTCGCCTCGGTGCAGTGGCAGACCGTATCGATGAGGTGGCCTTACACGGCGTCCGTCTGGGCACTGCCGCAGGCCTAGTCGCCATGTCGACGCACACTGGCACTGACTATTCCAGGCTACCGCCCGGCTTTGCCAATGGCAATCCGGAGGAGATCGACGATATTGAGGCCTCCATAGATCGCCTTGATGCTCATAGCGTCGCCATTGCCGATTCCATCCATCCCCAGTCTGTTCTGAACAGGTTGTTCCATTAGTTTGTACTAGGGATTATGGAATTTCGGCAATAAAACTTATCTTTTGCAGTCTTTTTTGTGATAACTTGGTCAAACTCATGATGCAAAATATTTGTACTAAGGGCAATACATTCTGGTATTGGCCATTTCTTCTTCTATCAATATTTTTGTTCTGAAGACGGCTCCTTCCCGAATGCCGGCTGTTTCAGTCATTCTGACATTGAATATTTCAATCAGCGATCAATCTCAACACTAGGATAATATTTCTTCAAGTATCTCCCATTGATAGCAGCAGTAAACTCCTCTCCTAGTAAAGTTTTCAGGATATATGCATTTCCAGGCACGCATCTGACCACTCTGAAAGGATCTTCCCAGTTTGGAGACCACTTACCGAATGCACTGTATTTAGTTCCAATCGGCAATATTGCTTTCCAAACCAAATCTCCTTCTGTAAATTGCTTGACCTTCACCTTCTTGTTGTAATATTTAGCAACTCGCATTTTATTTTTCTCAACATTTTCCAAGGCCCTGAGATGAATCATATGCAAATCTTCTAATTCGTCCATCATTAAATCATTATAATCTTTAGAACTTAAATCTTTTTGCAACTTTATTCTCCTTGAGTCTGACTGCATTTCCCATGGTCAGATAGCATGATGTCCATATACCAATTCATAAGGAGACGTCTGTGTAGCCCCATGCGGAGCCATTCGGTAAGCCCATAAAGCCTCATTTAATACCGAATGCCACTTTCTTGGCTTCTGATCAATCTTCTTCTGAAGTTTTAATCATAATCTTGTTAGAAGCCTCTGCCTGACCATTAGCTTGGGCATAATAAGGAGAAGAATTCAACAATTTGATGCCCATACTTTCAGCAAAATTTCTGAACTCTGAAGATGTAAACTGAGTTCCTTGATCTGTGGTGATTGTCTGAGGAATTCCAAATCTGTAAATGATATGTTCTTTAACAAATTCAACCATATTCTCTGATGTCACCTTCTTTAATGGAATCGCCTCAACCCACTTAGTAAAATAATCGGTTGCTAAAAGCACAAACTTATGCCCCTTGCTAGATGGAGGATTTATTTGGCCAATCAAATCTATTCCCCATCCTCTGAATGGCCATGGCTTGATAATAGGATTCAGGACCGATGCTGGAACTCTTTGAATGTTTCCAAATCTCTGGCAATCTTGGCATCCCTTGTAATATTCAAAGCAGTCTTCTAGCATTGTGGGCCAATAGTACCCAGTTCTCCTAATAACCCATTTCATTCGGTAAGCCGATTGATGTGCTCCACACAGCCCATCATGCACTTCACTTATCAGCCTTTTTGCTTCTTCTTGACTTAAGCAATGTAACAGCACCCCATCCAAGGATTTATAATATAAATTATCATCAAGAAGAACAAACTTTAAAGCTTTATACCTGAGCTTTCTAGAAACTTTTCGGGATGGATTCTCCAGATAATCAACAATTTCTTTTCTCCAATCATCTTCTGCCAGATTACTCCCGAAAGCATATACATCATTAGCAAAAACCTCTTGAAGCCTTTTATAACCCGAAGCACTTTGAGCTAATCTGTTTGCCTCTTCATTGTCTTTCCTAGGAATATGCCGTAGAATTACTGACTGAAACTCCTTTAAGATTTGCTTGCATTCCTCATAGTAATTCCTTAAGATATCGTTTCTGCACTCATATTCGCCATTTAGTTGCCTTATGACTAATTCTGAATCCCCAAAAATTTCAACTGCAATAGCCTTTGCTTCTCTCAAGTACTGAAGTCCTCTGAGCAACGCCTCATACTCGGCTTGATTATTAGTGACAGTAGGTTGAATAGGAATAGCAAATTCAAATACCTCTCCTCTTGGCGAAATTAACAAAATACCTACTCCACCACCTTTGTCACATGAAGATCCATCGAAGAATAATACCCAAGGAGTAATTTCAAGCAAATTAGCTGATGAATCGCGATGTTCAGTAATGAAGTCAGCAATAATCTGTCCTTTAACAGCTTTTGCCGATTCAAACTTTAACTCAAATTCAGACAAAGCTAAAATCCATTTGCCAATCCTTCCGTTCAAAATTGGCATAGACAACATGTGCTTTATCACATCAAATTTTGAATACACAATGCATTCGGCATGTAGCAAGTAGTGCCGAAATTTTGTACAGGAGTAGTAAACACATAAACAAAGTTTCTCGGTAGCCGAATACCTCGTTTCGGGATCAAGCAATTTCCGGCTAAGGTATGCAACTACCCTTTCCTTTCCCTCAAATTCTTGTATGAGGGCCGATCCAATAGTTTGGGTATCGGCCGCCACGTACAACTTAAAAGGCTTGTTTAGCTGTGGAGGTACCAATACTGGTGGTTCTTTCATGTATTCCTTGATCTCATCAAAAGCCTTCTGTTGTTCGTCACCCCATACAAATTTCTGATCCTTCTTGACTTTTAGCAGCGAAGAGAAAGGTAACACCTTTTGCGATAAGTTTGATATGAATCTTCTCACGAAATTAATCTTGCCAAGTAATGACTGTAATTCCTTAAGATTAGTTGGAGGAACAACTTCATCAATGGTTTTCATACTTTTCTTGCCAACTCCTATTCCTCCTTCATGCACCAAAAATCCCAGAAATTCTCCTGCCGAAACTCCAAAAGCACATTTATTCGGGTTCATCTTGAGCCCATGTTTCCTAGTGTACTCTAGAGTTTTCCTTATGTCGGCCAAATGTGCTTCATGATCCAATGACTTAATCACAATATCATCGATATATATCTCCACAATCTTGCCGATCAACTCATGAAAAATATAATTCATGGCTCTCTGATAAGTTGCACCAGCATTCTTCAAACCAAACGTCATGACAACCCATTCAAACAACCCTATATGTCCTGGACATCTGAAAGCTGTTTTCGCTATATCTTCCAATGCCATAAAAATTTGATTGTACCCTGCATTACCATCCATGAAACTAATCACTTTATATCCAGCAGCAGCATCAACCAACGAGTCAGCAATAGGCATTGGATATCCATCCATGGGTGTAGCTCTGTTCAGATCTCTAAAGTCTATGCAAACTCTCATCTTCCCATTTTTCTTGTACACAGGAACAATATTAGAGATCCATTCTGCATATCTGCATGGCCGAATAAAATTTGCTGCTATTAATCTTTCCACTTCTTTCTTTACATCGGCCAACACTTCATCTTTGTAGATTTTCCGGGGTGGTTGCTTGTAAGGTTTATAACCAGGCTTGATCGGCAATCGATGCTCAACAATGGAACGATCTAAACCAGGCATCTCCGAATAATCCCAAGCAAAGCAATCTTTGTATTCTTTTAACAACTCAATCAACTTTTCTCTGAAAACTGAATCCAAGCTAGCACTGATGAATATCGGCCTTGGTTTGTCACCATCTCCAATGTCTACTTCTTCTAATTTATCAGCCGACACAAATCCATGTCCTAGCTTCCCGTCAGTCCCATCGATTGGATTATCCATTAAAAATTACTAAAAGAGCCGACTGCTTCGATCGGCTGTTGATCACTGTTGACTGGCTCAACAGGACCTTCTCCCCAGTCCTTACCTGAGAAACAATCTATGCCTTGATATTCCCAGAAGGCTGGTTCCACATTAGCCACGCTAATTGAATCATCTGCTGGGACAATTTCCACTTCATCATCTATCCACTGAATAAGCTGCTGATGCATAGTAGACGGTATACAGCAATTCGCATGGATCCAATCCCTTCCAAGTAGCAAGCTGTATGCCCCTTTGCCTTCAATAACAAAGAAGGTTGTAAGCAGAATCTTAGATCCAATCATCAGATCTACATGTACACATCCTTTGGTGTCCGAAGGATTTCCAGCAAAATCGTTCAAAACTATGCTTGTTGGCGTTAAATCTCCAGGGCTCATGCCAAGTTTCCTGAATGTATTGTATGGCATCACATTAACAGCAGCTCCACCATCAACAAACATCTTCGTCAGTGGCTTTCCGTTGACATATCCTCTTAAGTACAGTGGCTTCATGTGCCGATTCTGGACTGGCTTCTCGAAAATAGCTTGCTTATTCAATACCAATTGTGCCATTAACCCACATTGCTCGGCTTCATCCACTTCTGACAATATCTCTTCCTGTACAATTTGATTAGCTGGAGCCATAAATTCATTCGGCAAGAAACATACCATGCATGTAGGAGCCGAATGACCCGATTCGTCAGGTTTGTCTTTTGGACGCCATATCGATTTCATCCTGGTTCCTGCCCGCTTCAACTCTTGATTCCTCAGGCGTTGGACTCTTCTCTTCTGGCTCTTTCTTAAACCAGGTGGACACCACTGTCCTTTCTGCCAGACATATTCACGATCTTCTTCTTCATGATCAATCCACCTACGATCAGCATGTCTTTTCCTTGGTTGATCATCATTCTTATATATTTTTAGACGCCGATCATCACTAGGATGTATCCTTCTAATTCTTTCGTGGACGGATCGGCGACTGGCACCATTTTGCCTATGTTCGACATATCCATTATTGCATTCAGGACAGTTATTCCATGTAGGCAGCTTTAAACCCTCGTTCCAACAGTGTCTGAAGAAGACACAATCCCAATGTGCACGTTCTCGTTCTCGGACATATTCCTCTTGTTCTTCCTCATACCTTTTTTCTTCGCACCTCCTCTTCTCCTCCTCGTACTCACGTCTCTGGTATCGCTCTTTTTCTTGCTGACGCTGCCACTTATTGAGGAGAATGCGCGATGTGATTCTGGGTCTAGAAGATTCCCCAATCTCACATCGACTATTCGGGAAGCGAGGCTTTTCCTCGCGAATTTGTTCGATCGTGATTTGCCGATTAGGATCGACTGAGCCATTCTGCTTTGCTTCCTTCGACGTTAGGACTTTCATTTTTCCCTTTTCTCCAGATTCGGCAACATTCACCATATTGATTGAGAACCCAATCATGTTCTGAGGAAACGGGTTATTGTCCAACTTCATCTTATTGTCGAATTTCAGATGCCCTTCTTGGATAGCTTTCTAAAACCTCACTCTAAAAACCCTGCATTCCGAATAGCTTTTCCCGAATGGCAGGCAGCATGCCAGCTACAGCCATACCAGCTAGCTGGTCATCAGGTATGTTCAGAGAAAAGCACATGCTCTTTGTTTCCCTAAATCTCCTGAGGAACTCCGTAGGTGTCTCATTATTCCTCTGCCTTAAGCTGGTCAAATCAACCAACTTTTTCTCGGTACTGCCAATGTAGTAATGAGCATGGAATTTCTGCTCCAGGTCTTTCCAAGTACAAATTGACTGAGCAGGCAAAGAAGCAAACCATGTAAAAGCTGGACCCGTCAGTGGCAAAGGAAAGTATCTGATTCTGAAAGCCTCATCTGCTGAAGCTTCTCCAAGCTGCATCAGATATCGAGCTATATGTTCCACAGTGCTAGTATCGTCTTGTCCTGAGAACTTAGTAAACTCTGTAGGCACCTTGACTCTATTCGGCAATGATACCCTTTGGTACCATTCTGGGAAAGGAGACGAGTACATGTACCCCTGATTTTTAGGCTTCAGACCGAATTGATTTTGCAATACATCGGTCATCTTTTGCACCATGAGGTCAATATTGGTATCTTGATTCCCTGGTCTTCCAGCAGGCATCCCTGTAGTACCAACATACCCGGGATTCGGGAGAGCATCAATAGTATTGTAATCCATGAACTCTGAATATCCGTTTCCATACACATCCCTTTGTAACCTGTTGTTCAGAGGGGATATCTTGTAAGCAGAAGCAGGTAGATTTCCCGTGGTGCCGAATGCCATATCACCATATGTACGAGGTTTCGGCAATGCATGCTGAAGCTCTTGCTGAATCGGCTGTCCACTCGTGTCTTTAGTTCCAGAAGCTTCAGTTTCTTCAGTACCTTTACCATGACGTTTTGGGACCGATGCTTGAACATTGAAATATGTTGGTCCACCAAGTTGTCCATGCGCTTGCTCAAAAGGCTTATCCACGTGTTGACCAAAGATGTTGACCAGTATGAGCCGAAAACTGTTCAGGAATGCAGCATTATGATTGGTCATTGTTTCTCCTAAAGCCTTGTACAACAAGCTAGAGAACTTGTTCCTTTCTTCATCTTCAGTAAGATCAGATTGTCCCGGCAAAAGAACTCTTGGCAGATCTGACTTGAGAAACGGTGCACCACTCCTGTTCTTAGCAAAAGACAGCAAGCATTTCTTGATGAACTGATCTGCAGCAGTCTTCACCATTTGTTGATGTTCATCAGACAATTCTTCGAAAGTGACATCCAAAATGTTTTTTAATTCAGGCATCTTCGAAGCTTGTTGTGTCCCACCGGGCGTGCCAAAAAGTGTGTTGACGTAAAATCCGCACTTCACGCCAAGCACACAGCAAGCCGAATTAGCTAGCTTTACACGTGGCCCGAGCGTTTGAACCCGAAAGCGTGCCAGTCAATTTTCCTGAAACTGACAAAGGGAGAAAAGATGTTTAGATAACACCTGGAACGTACCGGGTGATACCAGTCAGTTCCATATTTGTGGCTACGGAGCCAGTTTCGAACGATATATAGCTACAGAGAAGCTATCTGTCAGCAGTTAAAGCACCATTCGGCAATCGGCAAAGCACGCAGGAAGCGCACTGCCGAATGCGTGACGTAAGCATGACGAAAGATCGGCAGTTGACTGAATAAACATTGTAACGTATATTCATAACCGATTAACGGGGAACAGAGCATGATAGATAAATAAAAGGGCGAAAACATGACCATAATTTCATAATAAACAAGAATGCATAGGCTAAAAGCACTAGTCTACCGCATGTCTAGGTACTTTTCAACCCATCGAGCATGAAACAAGCAGGTTAATCCACCGCATGATACGACTTGCTTGGAATCACACCACCAACCAAGAATAGATCAATCCACCGCATGATACGACTCTAAACGTGGAAGGCTAAAAGCATTCTTTATTTAAAACAAAACCGTGAGCATGTTTCACTCGTGTCGATACTGCCGAATACAGCTGTTGACGTAAAATCCGCACCTCACGCCAAGCACACAGCAAGCCGAATTAGCTGGCTTCACACGTGGCCCGGGCTTTTGAATCCGGAAGCGTGCCAGTCAATTTTCCTGAAACTGACAAAGGGATGAAAGATATTTAGATAACACCTGGAACGTACCGGGCAATACCAGTCAGTTCCATATTTGCGGCTACGGAGCCAGTTTCAAACGACATATAGCTACAGAGAAGCTATCTGTCGGCGGTTAAAACCTCATTCAGCAATCGGCAAGGCACGCAGGGAGCGCACTGCCGAATGCGTGACGTAAGCATGACGAAAGATCGGCTTTCAACCGAATGAACATCGTAACGCATACTCATAGCCGATTAACGAGAAACAAAGCATGATAGATAAATAAAAGGGCGAAAGCATGACCATAAATCCGCAGTAAACAAGAATGCATAGGCCGAAAGCAGCACCCGTCAAGCATGATAACAAACAAGTTAATCCACCGCATGATACGACTTGTTCAAGACCACACCACCAATCAGATTAGATCAATCCACCGCATGATACAATCTAATCGTGAAAGGCTAAAAGCATTCATTGCCCAATGCGAATCCACGAACATGTTCACTCGTGAGAGCACTGCCGAATGCGGCTGCTTAGCCGAATCGGGGTCCGCGGCGAAGGAACAAACTTAATCGATAAAGATAAATCTATCAGATTGAATCGAATTCTAATCCACCGGATGATTAGCTCTAAGACAACCCAAAAACCTGCATCTACCGCATGATACCCGGTTCTGTCAAGATCTACACGATACCAACAAGTTCGAACCCGCGACACGTGGCAACCTAGATCGGTTTCGGACTCGGCTATGAGGGGATAAGTCATCGCATCGTGAAGTAGAGCCGATTCTAACCGATCTAGATTGGGCAAAGGAGTGTTGCATTAATTAAGCACAGAGTAAAAACGAAGCAACACGGGGTAACTTAATGAATCTGTTAGATCTTGCCGAAATCTAACAGAGCCGATAACTTGGTCCATACTAGATCTTAGCCCACCGCATGGCTCATGACCTAACAGAGGAACCTTCTTGAGACCACAACTTAAATCCACCGGATGATACTAAGCATGGTAACAAGACTACTTGCATCAAAGCTTAAATCCACCGCATGATACTAAGCATGATACAAGGTTGCCGGTACTTACGGAGGTCGACGGATCGATGACTCCTCTCGAAGAACTCGACGACTCGACTAAAGGACTCGATGTTGGCACGGGGCCGGTTTGTTGTATGATTGATTCGATTCTATGTCTTACAGCTGCCATGGGTTTATATTTATACCCAGGTCTTGATACAACTCCTAGTCGGACACGACTACAATACTTGTTTCTAAAAATAAATGACGAATCTTCGTGCCCATATTGCATTCCTTGTTCGAACCGGCCTTTTCCTTATGTTTTTCCACGTCATCACGCCTTCCCGAATGCTACCGCTTTTGCCTGCGGAACTATGCCTCTGCCGAATGACGACGCGTTCCCGACCGCAGAGCGTTATTGCCGAATACTTCAGAGAAAGCCCCTTAGCCGAATGGTATCCTTCCACCAAATCCGGCCTACACGTCAGCCTCTTCCTGGTGCTAAATTTTGGTGTTAACACATGCCCCTTCAATTTCGGGATAAAAGATGCTTTTATCTCGGAATTGATCAGGAATCCCCAACATCTCCAGGCTGAATCTGCTTTGACATCCGTTTTCCGCTTCCAAATCCTCAGAGTGCGTTTCCAAACTCAAAACCCTAGTTCGTCGAATCTCTCAAGCTCCAATCTTCAAATGGCGAACCAGGATCAAATTCTTCAAGTAAGTTTTGTTTCCCTCAATCACATTCGGCATTACTCCTTTCGAGCTGCATTTTGAATCTCCGATTTGCTCTTCCTCTGCCCTTGATAGGCTCTGGCCACCGAAATCTTGACTCCCACTGAAGAACAATCCACATCTTTCTTCCTCGGCCCCTCAGGGAATCCAGATCCCCCCGAAATTATTGCGGCCGAGTCTCAGAGGATTCCTTTCAAAACTTCTCTGATGAGACCTCACGAATGGCAAGATGCATTCAAGAACTGGCCTCTGCCCTCAATCGCTGGCTGGAGAAACTGGTACAAAAGGGTTCTTGAAGATAAAAGTCCTCAGACACAGAATTGGGACAGTCTTCGTATTTCTCACTGCTTGGAGCTATCTCTAGCCGAAACACCCAAGAATGAAAATCTCCTGATTGCAGCTTGTCACTTCTGGTCCAATGGCATGAATGCTTTTCTCTTTGGACACGGACCAATGACTCCAACCCTGGCCGATGTCTACATGATAACCGGCCTGAACATCACAGGGATTACATACCCATACAGGTACAAAGGTTCTTCCAAACAGACAGGGGTGAAGACTGGAGTCGGCTATAAGAGATACATCCAGACTTATATGCATGATGGTCCTCTGACTGACGTTGAATACAGGGCCTTTCTGAATATGTGGCTGTGCAGATTTGTTTTCTGTGGTAAAGCCAATGAGCCAACTCTGAATCACATAGTAATGGCCGAAGACCTGGCTGCAGGCACACTTATCCCTCTCGGGAAATATCTCCTGGGAAGTGTCTATCACATGCTCCATCAGACCATTTATCAGATGCACACCAACAAGAAAATTTCCTGCGTTAATGGTCCCTGGTGGTTCGTCCAGATGTGGCTGCAATTGTACATGCACCAAATTGTCTCCATTGACCTCAACAGCCGACATTTCCCCTCGGTCAATTACCAGGAAGCAGAAGCCCAGAGCACCAAAGGCTGTCAAACCTATGGGGAAGCAGCCTCCACTATTGCTATCAACAAGAGCATTGGAGAACTGTTTGAACTTTTCTTCAAAGGCTTTGCCAATCCCCTCTGGTTTCCATACATGGACAATGACAATCTCACTTTCCCTTGTGAATTCAGCTTCGAGACTGGATGCATAGATGCAGAGTCCACAGCAATTTTCAACACTTTCATTCGGCCTTGCATCTTACCAGCCGAATTTTGTGGAGGAAGGCTGGTTCAAAGTTCATATGAATATTACCAGCCGAATACAGTAGCCAGACAATTAGGATGTGGCCAAGTGCCCCCAAGATTATTTCTCCATGAATTCCTCAAGCCTAGGCAGATCATCAAAGACTCCACAGAAACAAGAAGAATTTTTTATTACAAGTGTTGTGCAGCCATCTACCAGATCGAACCTTTTGTGCCAACAGCACTTGCTCATCCTTCTTTTATTCTTTGGTGGCAAGAATTCCATGATCATATCTTCAATGTGCCAGTTCACCCTCTCTGCCTTGATTTGATGCCTGACTATCAGCCGAATTCAGAGGTAAATATGCTTATAATCCATCTGTTTTTCCAATAACATCCTCTTTCATCGACTTTTAACTCTGTTATCCTGCAGGACATAGTCCCTGCCCCTCTGGCCAGAGCAATTGCATATAACACTGCAGGCCCAATATCTATTTTGGGGCATCACTCTCCTTCTTTGGCTCAAATAATGTCCAGGCCTGCCAGTCTGGATCCAACTCTTGCTGCACCACCTTCTACCAAGAGAAAGATTTCTTCTCTAACTGCCCCTTCAGCTATAAAGAAGAAAAGAACAAGCAGCAAAATAATTGCACAGGTCAAATTTCTCCTTCCTCGAGTAAAAATGCTAATTTCATTCTGCTCATTTCTGTTCCTTTATGATTTCAGGCCAAATCACAGCAATTGGCCATTAGCACAGGACCTGCCGATGCTTCAGTGATTAGTAAAATTTCTCACCATCTTGTCCTTTAAAACTCTTTTCATCGGCACTAACTTTCTTTCAGTCACAGAGCAAGCTTCAATGGATTTAATTTCGGAGAGCTCCTCTTTTCATCAAGAACCAGCTTCAGCTCTACCTGATGTACCTCAGCCAGAAGCCTCATCTCCACCAAAGAACCTTCCAAGCTCTCCTCAGCACGATATACAAGAATCTTTGCCTGAGCTTGAGCCGCCCTCTCTCTCCATCCAAGAGATCAGGAATGAGGTAGAGATAATTACCCAGTCTCCCCAGTTCTTTATTCAATGGATAATCATTAATTCGGCAATATCTTTTTTTCAGGAGAAAATAACTTCATCACCCAGCTACTCATTTCCCTTGGATGATCTTGTTGCCGAACAAGCAGAGGAAATTTCTTCTAATCAGACTTTATCAGAAGAAACCCAGGCAAAACTAAAGGAAATCTTCTCCTTTCTGCACAAAGACATCCAGGATCAAGTCAAGGATGCTGATCTTCTGAGAGATATGCTTGAGCCCATTGAACAAAACCTTCCTGTTGATATTCAAGCTTCTTTGGAACCAATCTCTCAATTGGATCAACAATTTGCTGCAGTCAGACAGGTTCTGAAAAGTCAATCTTTACAACCAGCTTTAGAACAAAGAAGAGCCATAGTTAAGCAATCCTTGAAAGATCTGTATATTCAAGCTCAGAGTAATAAAGAATTATCAGCTAGACTGCAGCCAATACTTGATCTGAAGAAGGCCAGAAAAGTTGAACTAGAAGCTGAATTGAGGACTCTGTCAATCGAAATTGAAGCTGACGAGAAGAAGTTAGCCGAACTCCCTGATCTGACAGAGAAAATACGAAAGGAAGCATCGGCAATTCTAACTGAAGATAAACAGCTCAAAACGAAGCTCTCCGCTCTGATAAAAACCCAAGAAGCGGGCAGAAATCTTTTGGAGACCATTAATAGAATGATATCTAATGCTAAAGATGTAATCTCCAAGTACTTGGGTGTGCAGTAGTATCGAATATTCAATTAGCCGAATGTCTTACCAACTTTGTAGTCTCACCAATCTTTGCTTTCTTCCTCGCTTTATTGTGAACAACACATTCGGCAAAGCTTAGTCGTAACATCGTTAGACCCGAAAAACGACCTAACACAACACAGCCGAATCCAATTCAGTAGAACCGAACCCGATTCGGCATGAATCCCAAACGACACGGCAACTGCTCGGTTCGTGGGGCTTTCTACCTTCCGAAATTTTGGGATGCGCGCCACGATCTCCGACCACGATCTCCTCTGCGGTTTCTATAAACAAACACCCAGGTAGCCCACAGCTTTCACCAAGTTCTTCGTCTTCCAAGTTCTTGCCGGCCCAAGTCATTCTTTTCCCCATCCACAGTAACTCCGAGGAACTTCCAATGGCCGACAACAACAGGAGGTGCCCGGCCGCCGATGAGGCCGAAGGAAGCCGCGCCGGCGGTCGCCGCAGGTGATTGGCTGCTTACTTCTCTCTGTTCTTCTCGAGATTTCCTTTCTCTTTCTTGACGAATCTCTTTGTTCTTTCAGGGTAATCCAATGGATTGCCGGCGCTGGTGCGCCAGTTGCGGCTCCAGCCGCTGCTCCTGCGGCGTCCAGCTCTTCGAGTTCGTCCAATCGGACTCTCTTATCGGACGATTCCCGCTACTCAGACGGCGATGCTCGCCGATTCAAGGCAGAGCGCGACGACTCTCGTCACGAACTGGAGATCATTTCCAAACAAGCCGGGATTGCGGACCTCGAATGGCAAGCCGAGCGCAAGCAACTGCTCGAAGTCATCGATGGTAATTTCCGTAACTTGTTCAATCCTAATCCCATCTTTAGTCATTATTGATCTACCTCCATCTTGTAATTTTGCAGAACGCGATGACGAGCTCAATCGGCTGAAGGCGCTGGTGGATGAGCTGGCGAACAAAGTGAACGCCCAAGGAGACATACCCGAGGCTCGCCTTGGCGCGGTGGCAGGCCGTGTCGACGAGGTGGCTCTCCATGGCGTTCGCCTAGGCGTCGCTGTGGGTCTCGTTGCCATGTCGACACACACCGGCACTGACTATTCCAGGATGCCGGTTGGTTTCGCCAACAGCAACCCAGAAGACATCGATGACATTGACGCCTCCATTGATCGTCTCGACGGCCATGGTGCTGCCATTGCCGATTCCATTCATCCCCAGTCTGTTTTGAACAGGCTCTTCCAGTAGTTTGTACTAGGGATTCGGCAATAAAACTTATCTTTTGTGATCTTGCATGAACTCCTGATGCAATATATTTTGTGCTAAGGGCAATACATTCAGTACTGGCCATTTTCTTTTTCTGTCAACATTTGTTCTGAAGACGGCTCCTTCCCGAATGCCGGCTGTCTCAATTGTTCTGACATTGAATGCTTCAATCAACGATCAATCTCAACACTAGGATAATATTTCTTCAGGTATCTTCCATTGATGGCAGCAGTAAACTCCTCTCCTAGCAAAGTTTTCAGGATATATGCATTTCCAGGCACGCATCTGATCACTCTGAAAGGGCCTTCCCAGTTTGGAGACCACTTACCGAATGCACTGTATTTAGTCCCAATCGGCAATATTGCTTTCCAAACCAAATCTCCTTCTGCAAATTGCTTGACTTTTACTTTCTTGTTGTAATATTTAGCAACTCGCATTTTATTTTTTTCAACATTTTCCAAGGCCCTGAGACGAATCATATGCAAATCTTCTAATTCGTCCATCATTAAATCTTTATAATCTTTAGAACTTAAATCCTTTTGCAACTTTATTCTCCTTGAGTCCAATTGTATCTCCCATGGCAAGATAGCATGATGCCCATACACCAACTCATAAGGAGACGTCTGTGTAGCCCCATGTGGAGCCATTCGGTAAGCCCATAAAGCCTCATTGAGTACCGAATGCCACTTTCTCGGCTTCTGATCAATCTTCTTCTGTATGATTTTAATCATGATCTTGTTGGAAGCTTCTGCCTGTCCATTGGCTTGGGCATAATAAGGAGAAGAATTCATCAATCTGATGCCCATACTTTCAGCAAAATCTCTGAACTCTGAAGATGTAAATTGAGTCCCTTGATCTGTGGTGATTGTTTGAGGAATCCCAAATCTGTAAATGATATGTTCTTTAACAAATTCAACCATATACTCTGATGTCACCTTCTTTAATGGAATCGCCTCAACCCACTTAGTAAAATAATCAGTTGCCAAAAGCACGAACTTATGCCCCTTGCTAGATGGAGGATTTATTTGGCCAATCAAGTCTATTCCCCATCCTCTGAATGGCCATGGCTTGATGATAGGATTCAGAGCTGATGCTGGAACTCTCTGAATGTTTCCAAATCTCTGGCAATCTTGGCATCCTTTGTAATATTCAAAACAATCTTCTAGCATTGCAGGCCAATAGTACCCAAATCTCCTAATAACCCATTTCATTCGGTAGGCCGATTGATGTGCTCCACACAATCCATCATGTACTTCACTCATCAGCCTTTTTGCTTCTGCATGATTTAAGCAATGTAACAGCACCCCATCCAAGGATTTATAATATAAATTATCATCAAGAAGAACAAACTTTAAAGCTTTGTACCTTAGCTTTCTAGAAACCTTTCGGGATGGATTCTCCAGATAATCAACAATTTCTTTTCTCCAATCATCTTCTGCCAGATCACTCCCGAAAGCATATACATTATTAGCAAAAACTTCTTGAAGCTCTTTATAGCCCGAAGCACTTTGAGCCAATCTGTTTGCCTCTTCATTGTCTCTCCTAGGAATATGCTGCAGAATTACTGACTGAAATTCCTTTAAGATTTGCTTGCATTCCTCATAGTAATTCCTCAAGACATCATTTCTGCACTCATACTCGCCATTCAGTTGCCTTATGACTAATTCTGAATCTCCAAAAATTTCAACTGCAATGGCCTTTGCTTCTCTCAAGTATTGAAGTCCTCTGAGCAATGCCTCATACTCGGCTTGATTATTAGTGACAGTAGGCTGAATAGGAATAGCGAATTCAAATACCTCTCCTCTTGGCGAAATTAACAAAATACCTACTCCACCACCTTTGTCACATGAAGATCCATCGAAGAATAATACCCAAGGAGTAATCTCAAGCAAATTAATTGATGAATCGCGATGTTCAGTAATGAAATCAGCAATAATCTGTCCTTTAACAGCTTTTGCCGATTCAAACCTTAACTCAAATTCAGACAAAGCCAAAATCCATTTGCCAATCCTTCCGTTCAAAATCGGCATAGACAACATGTGCTTTATCACATCGAACTTTGAATACACAATGCATTCGGCATGTAACAAGTAGTGCCGAAATTTTGTACAGGAGTAGTAAACACATAAACAAAGCTCCTCAGTAGCCGAATACCTCGTTTCAGGATCAAGCAACTTTCGGCTAAGGTATGCAACTACCCTTTCCTTTCCCTCGAATTCTTGTATGAGGGCCGATCCAATAGTTTGGGCATCGGCCGCCACGTACAACTTAAAAGGCTTGTTTAGCTGTGGAGGTACCAATACTGGTGGTTCTTTCATGTATTTCTTGATCTCATCGAAAGCCTTTTGTTGTTCGTCACCCCATACAAACTTCTGATCCTTCTTGATTTTTAACAGTGGAGAGAAAGGCAACACCTTTTGTGATAAGTTTGATATGAATCTTCTTACGAAGTTGATCTTACCAAGTAGTGACTGCAATTCCTTAAGATTAGTTGGAGGAACAACTTCATCAATGGCTTTCATACTTTTCTTGCCAACTCCTATTCCTCCTTCATGCACCAGAAATCCCAAAAATTCTCCTGCCGAAACTCCAAAAGCACATTTATTTGGATTCATCTTGAGCCCATGTTTCCTAGTGCATTCTAGAGTTTTCCTTATGTCGGCCAAATGTGCTTCATGATCCAATGACTTAATCACAATATCATCGATATATATCTCCACAACCTTGCCGATCAACTCATGAAAAATATAATTCATAGCTCTCTGATAAGTTGCACCAGCATTCTTCAAACCAAACGTCATGACAACCCATTCAAACAACCCTATATGTCCTGGACATCTGAAAGCCGTTTTCGCTATATCTTCCAATGCCATAAAAATTTGATTGTACCCTGCATTACCATCCATGAAACTAATCACTTTATATCCAGCAGCAGCATCAACCAACGAGTCAGCAACAGGCATTGGATATCCATCCATAGGCGTAGCTCTGTTCAGATCTCTAAAGTCTATGCAAACTCTCATCTTCCCATTTTTCTTGTACACAGGAACAATATTAGAGATCCATTCTGCATATCTGCATGGTCGAATAAAATTTGCTGCTATTAATCTTTCTACTTCCTTCTTCACATCGGCCAACACTTCATCTTTGTAGATTTTCCGGGGTGGTTGCTTGTAAGGTTTATAACCAGGCTTGATCGGCAATCGATGCTCAACAATGGAACGATCTAAACCAGGCATCTCCGAATAATCCCAAGCAAAGCAATCTTTGTATTCTTTTAACAACTCAATCAACTTCTCCCTGAAAACCGAATTCAAGCTAGCACTGATGAATATCGGCCTTGGTTTGTCACCATCTCCAATGTCTACTTCTTCTAATTTATCAACCGACACAAATCCATATCCTAGCTTCCCGTCAGTTCCATCGATTGGATTATCCATTAAAAATTGCTAAAAGAGCCGACTGCTTTGATCGGCTGTTGATCACTGCTGACTGGCTCAACAGGACCTTCTCCCCAGTCCTTACCTGAGAAGCAATCTATGCCTTGATATTCCCAGAAGGCCGGTTCCACATTAGCCACGCTAATTGAATCATCTGCTGGGACAATTTCCACTTCATCATCTATCCACTGAATAAGCTGTTGATGCATAGTAGATGGAATACAGCAATTCGCATGAATCCAATCCCTTCCAAGTAGCAAGCTGTATGCCCCTTTGCCTTCAATAACAAAGAAGGTTGTAAGCAGAATCTTGGACCCAATCATCAGATCTACATGTACACATCCTTTGGTGTCCGAAGGATTTCCAGCAAAATCATTCAACACTATGCTTGTTGGCGTTAAATCTCCAGGGCTCATGCCAAGTTTCCTGAATGTATTGTATGGCATCACATTAACAGCAGCTCCACCATCAACAAACATCTTCGTTAGTGGCTTCCCGTTGACATATCCTCTTAAGTACAGTGGCTTCATGTGCCGATTCTGGACTGGCTTCTCGAAAATACCTTGTTTATTCAATACCAATTGTGCCATTAACCCATATTGTTCGGCTTCATCCACTTCTGACAATATCTCTTCCTGTACAATTTGATTAGCTGGAGCCATGAATTCATTCGGCAAAAAACATACCATGCATGTAGGAGCCGAATGACCCGTTTCGTCAGGTTTGTCTTTTGACGCCATATCGATTTCAACTTGGTTCCTGCTTGCTTCAACTCTTGATTCCTCAGGCGTTGGACTCTTCTCTTCTGGCTCCTTCTTAAATCAGGTGGACACCATTGTCCTTTTTGCCAGACATACTCATGATCTTCTTCTTCAGCATGTCTTTCCCTTGGTTGATCATCGTTCTCATATATTTTTAGACGCCGATCATCACTAGGATGTATCCTTCCAATTCTTTCGTGGACGGATCGGCGACTGGCACCATTTTGCCTATATTCAATAAATCCATTATTGCATTCAGGAAAGTTATTCCATGTAGGCAGCTTTAAACCTTCGTTCCAACAGTGTCTGAAGAAGGCACAATCCCAATGTGCACGTTCTTGTTCTCGGACATACTCCTCTTGTTCTTCCTCATACCTTTCTTCTTCGCGCCTACTTTTCTCCTCCTCATACTCACGTCTTTGGTAACGCTCTTTTTCTTGCTGACGCTGCCACTTATTGAGGAGAATACGTGATGTGACTCTGGGTCTAGAAGAATTCCCGCTTTCAAATCGGCCATTCGGGAAGCGAGGCCTCTTCTCACGAATCTGTTCGATCGTGATTTGCCGATTAGGATCTACTGAGCCACTCTGCTTCGCTTTCTTTGACGTCAGGACTCTCATTTTTTCCTTTTCTCCAGATTCGGCAGTACTCACCATATTGATTGAGAACCCAACCATGTTCTGAGGAAACGGGTTACTGTCCAACTTCATCTTATTGTCGAATTTCAAATGCCCTTCTTGGATAGCTTTCTGAATCCTCACTCTAAAAACCCTGCATTCATTGATGGAATGAGAATTTCTATCATGGAATCCACAGTACCTCTTATCTTTCACTCCATCAGGCCGAAGCATAGAATGCCCCTCTGGTAGCTTGATTCGGCCTTCCTTTACAAGATAATCAAATAATTTATCTGCCTTAGTTACGTCAAAATCATAGGTGCCCTTATTCTGTTTAATCCACCTCTGATTAACCATGACTGGTTCTTTACTCCACACTATCTCTGTTGCAGCTATCTCCTCGCTATCTTCATACTCATCTTCTTGATCTGCTCTTTCAAGGAATTGGTTATAGATGTCAGCTACATCATTATTTTTAGCAAATCTGGCATCTTTCTTAAAACCATATGCCTGGTTACTCATCAAGGCCAATCTGTGTGACAACTGGCCCAGATCATCAAACTCCATCCCGAATAGCTTCTCCCGAATGGCAGGCAGCATGTCAGCTACAGCCATACCAGCCAGCTGGTCATCAGGTATGTTCAGAGAAAAGCACATGCTCTTTGTTTCCCTAAATCTCCTGAGGAACTCCGTAGGTGTTTCATTATTCCTCTGCCTTAAGCTGGTCAAATCAACCAACTTTTTCTCGGTACTGCCAATGTAGTAATGAGCATGGAATTTCTGCTCCAGGTCTTTCCAAGTACAAATCGACTGAGCAGGCAAAGAAGCAAACCATGTAAAAGCTGGACCCGTCAGTGACAAAGGAAAGTATCTGATTCTGAAAGCCTCATCTGCCGAAGCTTCTCCAAGCTGCATCAAATATCGAGCTATATGTTCCACAGTACTTGTATCATCTTGTCCCGAGAATTTGGTGAATTCTGTAGGAACTTTGACTCTATTCGGCAATGATACCCTTTGGTACCATTCTGGGAAAGGAGATGAGTACATGTACCCCTGATTTTTAGGCTTCAGACCGAATTGATTTTGCAATACATCGGTCATTTTTTGCACCATGAGGTCAATACTGGTATCTTGATTCCCTGGTCTTCCAGCAAGCATGCCTGCAGTACCAACATACCCAGGGTTCGGGAGAGTGTCGATAGCATTGTAATCCATAAACTCTGAATATTTGTTTCCATACATGTCCCTTTGCAGCCTGTTGTTCAGAGGGGATATCTTATAAGCAGAAGCAGGCGGATTCCCTGTGGTGCCGAATGCCATATCACCGTATGTGCGAGTTTTCGGCAGTGCAGGTTGAGGATCTTGCCGAATCGGTTGACCATTTGTATCTTTAGTACCAGAACCTCCAGCTTCATCAGCATTTCCTTTACCATGTGGCCTCTGAGCTTGTGCTTGAACATTGAAGTATGTCGGGCCGCCCAATTGCCCATGTATCTGCTCGAAGGGTTTATCCACATGCTGACCAAAAATGCTTACCATTATATGCCGAAAGCTGTTCAAGAACGCAGCATTGTGATTGGTCATTGCTTCCCCCAAAGCTTTGTATAACAAGCCCGAGAATCTCTCCCTCTCTTCTTCTTCAGTAAAATCAGACTGTCCAGGAAGGAGAACTCTTGGCAAATCGGACTTGAGAAACGGTGTACCACTCATGTTCTTGGCGAAAGACAGTAAACATTTGTTAATGAATTGGTCAGCAGCAGCCTTTACCATCTGTTGATGCTCTTCAGACAATTCTTCCAAAGTAACGTCCATGATGTCGCTCAACTCAGGCATCTTGTAAACTTGTGTGTGTCCCACCGGGCGTGCCAAAAAGTGTGTTGACGTAAAATCCGCACCTCACGCCAAGCACACAGCAAGCCGAATTAGCTGGCTTCACACGTGGCCCGGGCTTTTGAATCCGGAAGCGTGCCAGTCAATTTTCCTGAAACTGACAAAGGGATGAAAGATATTTAGATAACACCTGGAACGTACCGGGCAATACCAGTCAGTTCCATATTTGCGGCTACGGAGCCAGTTTCGAACGACATATAGCTACAGAGAAGCTATCTGTCGGCGGTTAAAACCTCATTCAGCAATCGGCAAGGCACGCAGGGAGCGCACTGCCGAATGCGTGACGTAAGCATGACGAAAGATCGGCTTTCAACCGAATGAACATCGTAACACATACTCATAGCCGATTAACGAGAAACAAAGCATGATAGATAAATAAAAGGGCGAAAGCATGACCATAAATCCGCAGTAAACAAGAATGCATAGGCCGAAAGCAGCACCCGTCAAGCATGATAACGAACAAGTTAATCCACCGCATGATACGACTTGTTCAAGACCACACCACCAATCAGATTAGATCAATCCACCGCATGATACAATCTAATCGTGAAAGGCTAAAAGCATTCATTGCCCAATGCGAATCCACGAACACGTTCACTCGTGAGAGCACTGCCGAATGCGGCTGCTTAGCCGAATCGGGGTCCGCGGCGAAGGAACAAACTTAATCGATAAAGATAAATCTATCAGATTGAATCGAATTCTAATCCACCGGATGATTAGCTCTAAGACAACCCAAAAACCTGCATCTACCGCATGATACCCGGTTCTGTCAAGATCTACACGATACCAACAAGTTCGAACCCGCGACACGTGGCAACCTAGATCGGTTTCGGACTCGGCTATGAGGGGATAAGTCATCGCATCGTGAAGTAGAGCCGATTCTAACCGATCTAGATTGGGCAAAGGAGTGTTGCATGAATTAAGCACAGAGTAAAAACGAAGCAACACGGGGTAACTTAATGAATCTGTTAGATCTTGCCGAAATCTAACAGAGCCGATAACTTGGTCCATACTAGATCTTAGCCCACCGCATGGCTCATGACCTAACAGAGGAACCTTCTTGAGACCACAACTTAAATCCACCGGATGATACTAAGCATGGTAACAAGACTACTTGCATCAAAGCTTAAATCCACCGCATGATACTAAGCATGATACAAGGTTGCCGGTACTTACGGAGGTCGACGGATCGATGACTCCTCTCGAAGAACTCGACGACTCGACTAAAGGACTCGATGTTGGCACGGGGCCGGTTTGTTGTATGATTGATTCGATTCTATGTCTTACAGCTGCCATGGGTTTATATTTATACCCAGGTCTTGATACAACTCCTAGTCGGACACGACTACAATACTTGTTTCTAAAAATAAATGACGAATCTTCGTGCCCATATTGCATTCCTTGTTCGAACCGGCCTTTTCCTTATGTTTTTCCACGTCATCACGCCTTCCCGAATGCTACCGCTTTTGCCTGCGGAACTATGCCTCTGCCGAATGACGACGCGTTCCCGACCGCAGAGCGTTATTGCCGAATACTTCAAAGAAAGCCCCTTAGCCGAATGGTATCCTTCCACCAAATCCGGCCTACACGTCAGCCTCTTCCTGGTGCTAAATTTTGGTGTTAACAACAGCTATATAGCCGAATCGGGTTCCATGAAGAAGGAACATGCTTCGTTGATGATGATAGGTCTATCAGATCGAATCGAATTCTAATCCACCGGATGATTAGCTCTAAGACGACCCAAAAACCTGCATCCACCGCATGATACCCGGTTCTGTCAAGATCTACACAAGACCAACGAGCTTGAACCCGCAACACGTGGCAATCTAGATTGACTTCGAATTCGGCTATGGAAACGCAGTGCATTGTGAGCTGGAACCGAATCTAATCAACCTAGACTGGGCAAAGGAGTGTTATAATGAATTAAACACAAAGGTAAAATCCAGAGCAACACATGGTAACTTAATGGATCTATCAGATCTTGCCAAAATCCAATAGAACCGATAACTTGTTCCAAGCTAAAACTTAGCCCACCGCATGGCTCATGATCTAACAATGGAACCTTCCTGAACCAAAGCCTAAATCCACCGCATGATACTAGGCATGGTGCAGGGTTGCCGGTACTTACGGAGGTCGACGGATCGATGATTCCTCTCGAAGAACTCGACGACTCGACTAAAGGACTCGAAGTTGGCACGGGGCCGGTTTGTTGTATGATTGATTGTTCTCTTTTTACAATTACCACGGGTTTATATTTATACCCAGGTTTCGACACGACTCCTAATCGATTACGATTACATTATTTATTTCCTAAAAAAGATAAACGCCGGGGCACCGTATCCGTCTTGTATTCCAAGTTAAACCAGCCTTTTCCTTATACTTGATCCACGTCATCACGCGCCCCCGAATGCCCTTTGCGAAACAGTTCTCTTGCCGAATGACGATGCGTTCCCGACCGCAGAACGTCTTTACCGAATGCTCTGGGGAAAAACTTCTTTGCCGAATGATATCTTTTCAACGAATCCGGCCCACATGTCAGCCTCTTCCTGGTGCCAATTTTTTGTGTCAACAATCATCTTCTAATCAAAAAGGATCCAGGCCGCTCGTGACCCTGAGCAAGGCTATCATGATAGATTTTATACTCTGCAGAGGTTTCGCTCTTTACCCACCAGTCACGTAAAAGCTCAAAAGAACTTTAAACCCAACCACGCAAAGGTCGATCAGACCTCACAAATCACACTACTGAGGTGTGACCGCATAGGGACGCTACGAGGTTTTTCACAAGACACCCTAACAAGATAGTGGCCGCTATGGTACAACACAGGTAGTATGGCCCTAGGCACTGAGATCGACGTACGCCTACGGAGTCACACCATAAGGGGGTCAATGGCGTCCAGAGCGCGGGCATCACACCTAACAATGCACAGCGTGCGGAGTTCCCCATTGCAGGGACTCCCAACACGAGAATGTGCCTCACGGGGGCATAGCTGACGGATCACCCGTCCTCGGTGGATCAAACCATACACTCACGAGTGGTTCTCATAGCGCCGTCGGCCACTCCAGTAACCACTGACAAGCTAGAGACGTACAAGTTACTTGACCAAGACCAGAGCCATAATAGTTCTAGCGGTGGCGACAGGCTCCTGGGTTGCCGCTTTAAGAACCGGACCTTACGGAGAGACACTAGAGCAAAGCACGAAGCACATGCTCTAGCTCCCTAAACCAAGTTGCTAAAAACCAAGTTTTATCATTATGTTAAAGTGAACCATTAAGTCATGATTAACAATATAGCAATGATGAAAGTAGCTGTGCTTAGCAAAGATTCTACCCATATGCAATAAACCCAAGATAAACCTTAATGGTACAACCTTAATGGTACATCAAATTTAGACACATGCAAGTATGAATTAATTTAATACAAGTGATTAGGTAGCAAGGATTGTCCGTGCTATAACTTGCCTTCCTCGAAGGGCGGCGGCTGCTGATGCTGCTATTGGTCCTGCTCTGGAAAGTCCTCCATGTACTCGAACTCCAAAGCGTACGGCTCACCGACTGGACACGAATCACCATACAAGCGAGTACGCAAACCAATACATGCAAACAAATAATAATCTATTAGAACAGTACACCAAATAGTGGAAACAGTACAAATAAAAGTTCTAGAAATATTCTACGCTTCACTATGAACACATGAGCACAAAAATCACACTAAGCGGAGCTAAAACGAAAAAGATACGGCTTTTCTAAGTTCTAGGGACCTGCTGGCAAGTTTTTAAAAGTTCCAAGGGCTTATTTTGAAGAAACTAGGGACCTATACATAAATACGCTTAAAAACCAAAGGTCTAACGCGTAAAAATGACTAAAAGGACGGCAGGTTCTAATTCCTAAAAGCTCAGGGGGTTTTCATTAAAAATAGGACCTATCTAGAATTACTTTTGAATTAAACAGGACCGTGGGTTGATTACTAAAAAGTGGAGGGCTCTTTAGAAAAATGGCGCTCGCTGACCGGTACACCTTGGTTTGACCGGGGGCTTCGAGCGCTGGGGAGCGTTGGATCTGGATCCAACGACCCAGATCAGCTCGGGGAGAGGGGGTCGCTGGCGGGAGAGGGATTCGCGGCGGCACCGCTCGGTAGGGGCGGGGGCTCGCCGGAGTTCGACCGAACTTGAGCTAGGGGGCCCCAAATGGCGCTTGGACGGGCTCTACGACAACAAGGGAGCATGGCGAGTCCACCTGGGGTGTGCAAGTCGTGGGTTGGGTGGTGATGGCGATAGCCGACGGTGGCCGGCGGCCGTGGTGTTCCGACGAGGGGGACGGGGATGCTAGGGGGCGAAAGAGAGAGGGGAAAAGAGCTCGGCGCGGTCCTTACCCTTGGGTGATGCTCCTGGAAGGGTCGACTTGGCCGGAGCGGCGCTGTGGCGGACTGTCGACGGTGGCGGAGCTCAGACGGGGAAGGGGGGCGGCGGTGTTGCGCGGAGATGGCGATGGGGTGCTCGGGAGGCGCGGGAGAGGGGTGGTGAAGGCTCAGGGGCGTGCAGGGGTGCTTAAATAGGGCTCGGGGGGTGTATTGGGCAGGTGAGCTGGAGATCGGTGGCGGCCAACGATGGGGGGGGGTTTCCTAAGGCGGGGTTACTTGCCTTGCTCGGGCGTGCCGGGAAAGGAAGGGAGCGGGGCGGGGGAAGGTGCCACGAAGCTTCGGCGGGCCCACTATTGCAGGGAAGGGCGCGGGGAGGCCGGCCGGGGTGGTGCGATTGGCGCCGGGGAAGGAGGGGGGCGCGGGCGAGAGGAGGGAGAGGGATCTGACGGGCGTGGCCCACTGGCAGTGGAAGAAGCGAGAGGGGGTGGCTGCTGGGCCGGCTTGCTACCGGGCCGCGCGGGAGTGGGCCGAGAGGGAAGAGCGGGCCAGGGGGAAAGGAAAGGGAGGGGGAGCTGGGCTGAGCGGGAAGGAAAGTAGGGGGTGTGAAGTGGACCGGGGAAAAAGCTTAGGGAGCAAAAGTAGACTTGGCTGGAATAACTTTTCTAGGGCTCCAAACAAGGTGATTCAAATTTGAATTTAAATAAATTTAAATTCTCGTCTGAATCACAAACAATACAAAAATTAAATGCAGCAGCATGAATGCAACAAAAATATTTCTACAACTTATATTTAATCTTAATATTCATAAATAATTTCATTTAACCTATATTAAATATGAACAATAAAAATAAAAGCCAATTAATTACTAAAAATTTTAAATGGGTCATTTTTGGGTGTTACAATACCTTATGGAGTCCAGCACGGAGCTGTTCTCCTGATGGTACTGGGAGTGGCGTGCCAGAGTGTCTTCCATGTTGCGGGTACGGTCGTCGATGACATCAACCCGGTCGGAGAGGTAAGACAGCTCCCGACCAATGTCGTACCCACTCGGCATGATGTAGCGTGCAGACTAGGAATGTCCAGGGTAGTACGGCTAGTACGTACTGTCATACGTCCCTCCATATCTGTACCCCTGGGAATACCCAAAGTTCAAACTCTATGCGTAGTCCCACTGGCCCGAGGTAAAGTACTCCGGCCCCTGGGGTTGTCCAGAGCCTCCTGCTCTAGACATCCCAGTGCTAGTGTACTGCTCGTACGCCTCTTTGAAGCCCGACATATGGCGGTGCGGTTGCGATGGTGATCCGGCTGGCTCCTATGAAGTAGTGAGGCCAACATCTCTTTTGGCTCGCCCCTGGGTAACTGGCCCTGTATCTAAAACACTGTGTTGGGATGGTTCTCTCCATGGGGGAGAATCATTCAACCCAGCACTCAAATGAAGGGTCAATTTCCGAGCGGTATACAACCCAAGTTCCATGCAAGGCAGCGGGACTTCGGTTGTATAACCACGATAAATCATGACAAGGTTCCCGTCGAACGTCCTTCGCATCATGTGGCCTTGCACGAAATGCTCGGCATCCACGATAGGACGTTCTGTTGCGATGTATGTTAGCTAGGCATTCCCAAGGACACCTAGGCAGGTAGCAAGGCGAGTGACTAGAGAAGTCATAGCCACGCTACCAACACGAGAGGGCATAGAAAACAAGTGGGCAACCAAGTCTTGGACAGGGGAAACAACAACTTTCTTGACCATAGCATAAAGTAACCGCAATTCGACAACATTAACCGAACGCAAATCTGACCAGTGCAACACAGTCATAGCCAGCCACCAATGCATGAAACACAAGGTGGGGTTATGAATCTCGTTTGTACGGGGAGTCGTACATCTCGTGTCCCCAGAAATCTTGTACCAAAAGTCATCTCAGTTAAATTTTCTCAAAACCTTGGTGGCTCTAAAGAACAACGACGATCAAAACCCAGAGCCACACTCAAGTCCCTCCAAGAGCAAGAATGCTCTTGGTTTAAAAATCAAAACTGAATCTCCTCTTTCCCTGAAGAAAGTGTAGAAAGAAATTCAAGGGTAAGGAGACGCGAATCTGGTTCGGTAACTTGCCAAAAGCTTTCCAATCCGATGGCGTGAAACACCTTGACGAACTCGCTGATCATCCCCGTCTTCACGAGCAGGTCATGCTCGTAAACATGAGTATGTTCGAAGTCCTTGATGTGCAACATGTTGAAAGCTTGACGTTCGAGGTCCAAGCGGAGGATGATGTCGTCCTCGCTCAGGAGTTTCCAAGCTGGGTTAGAGGCAGAGCCTTTGCCCATTTCAGTAACTCCTGGCTCATCCAACTCCATCCGGCTCGAGCCACGAGATGGTGTTGGGGAAATCCCAACATCATCCTCTCCCGAGCGTTTGTTCAGGCGGCTGGAACGTCGAAAAGGGAATCACTTCGACATGGTGCCTACAAAAGGTTAGCGCAACAACTACCTGAAGGACTGAATATATGAGTTTAGCACAAGTAAAACAAATCAGTCATTCGTGGGTTAGTCATTCTTGCGGGAATTGAAAACCTCCACAAAAAAGTCAGTCCTTCTTGTGGGATGCTAAGACCACCACAAACACGTTCAAGTTGCATCACAAATATCAAACCAAAGGGAAATATTTTTGTGTTTTTCTCAATGCAAGTGAACCAAACATGAACAAGAACTAGAAAAGCACTTGAGCAAGAACATGAGCAAGAACTTGAGAGAGAGAGATTCATAGTGGAAATTGTTAGAACCGAATGGTGCAGCAAACAAGGAGGCAAGAGGCAGCATTTATAGGCAGAGGCGGTCAGCCGGGCTGGTTCGGCCGAACTGGCCTGGTTCGGCCGAACCAGGCTTGTTCGGCCGAAGTGCCCATGTGGATGCTGCCCACATTGCCTCCCACCAGCACAAAAATCTTTCATAGGTCCAACACTAGGGTATGGTCACTTTGGTGGTTTTTGGTAGGTAAGATGCACATTTGACATGACCAAAGTGGAATTTAGTGGAGTCACTCCCATGCTGCCATGTTTGTGATAGAATTGACTGTGTGCGGCCATGTGAAGTGGGGTGGACATGTTTGTGCTGGTTGGTTGTGAAAAGAAATAAATGAAGCACTTTGGAAAGGGGTAAATATGATAGGACTTGCAAGATGTACCCAATTCAATTAAATTTCAGCATGCTCTCCATTTATTTTTACCAAGCTTGTAATTTTCTACTCTCTTTCAAATTAATTGCACAAGAGGTTCACATATTTAGGAAGGGAAACAGGCAAAAGCAATCATGGAAATTTAAAATTTGGAAGGGAAACATGAGATACATACCAGTTTTCCTCGCGGCGAGAGCTCGTGTTTAAAGTCCGCGAGTAGGACTCCTCCTTTCTTCAGTGATTTTCATCTTCTGCTCTTACCGAGGTTGAAACTTGAAATAAATCTTCATCCCGCTGATACGGAACAAGACTTCTTTTGTCTCCATGTCGATCCTAGCCCGGGAAATGTTTAAAAATGGCCGGCCCAACACAAGGGGAAATGAATAATCGCTCCTCGTGTCAAGGACGACGAAGTCCGTAGGGACATAGTATCCCCAGATTTGGGCTGGAACATTTTCAATTACTCCCTCTGGATAGCGAATGGTCGAGTCCACAAGTTGTACCTGGGCATTTGTAGGAGACAAAGTGGAATAGCGTAACTTCTTAAATAATACCTTAGACATGATGTTGACGCTGGCTCCCATATCGCAGAGTGCATCATCAATGCGATGATTCCAAATCGTACACTGAATAATGGGCACCACAGGATCTTCCTTCCTTTTCGGAGGGGTCTTCATGATCGCCTTTTTAGCGGCTTTTGGCAGGTATGTCATTCTTGGTATTTGTACTTCAACGTATGAGATTTCACCTACATGGTTAACACAGATCATACTGCGAGACGTCTTACCCTGTCTTGTAGTAACAACCTTAACTATTTCAATGGAAGGTTCGGGTTGCCCCCGAATCTTCCCTGATTTAGCAACAGGAATAGCGGCACCCAATTGAGCAACTTCAGTTTCAATCATTTTATTAAAGCTCAATTGGCTTTTTATAGCAGAAGAGAATGATTTCACTTTAGAATCTATGCTTTCCAGGATTTTGTCATTAGCAGCAAACTTCTTACTAATATTTTCATTGATTTTACCCTGGCCTAGCACAAGATCTCTAAGTGATGGTTGATTATTGAAATTGTTGGAATTGAAAATGTTACCTTGTTGAGGCCTCTCGAACGAGAGATTTGAGCGCGAATTCCAGCCTTGATTGTCGTAGTTGTTCGGATGGTACCCGTTGTTGTTGGAGTTGTTGATGTAGTGGCATCTTCTCGCGTTTTGGGGCAATCAATCCCCGAATGGCCAGCATTGCCATAGACCTCGCACGTCATGCGAGCGTCCATGGCTTGCACCGTTTCTTGAGCAGGGGCCTCCAGCTTCTTCATCAGGAGGTCCATCTTGGCAGCGAGCATGTCCAAAGCTTCAACTTGGTTGACACCTTGGGTCCGTGGTTGGGTGCGATCGTCGCCCCAACCTTGATTTTCCACCATCTTCTCAATGAGGGCCTTCGCTCGGTTCTCCTCAAGAGAGAAGAAAGCATCTCCAGCAGCAGTGTCCAAATACTCACACGCGGAGCTCTTAAGCACGTGGTAAAATGTTTGGATGATAAACCAATTCTGCATACCATGGTGAGGACAAACAGAGATAAAGTCCTGGAGGTGCTCCCATGCCTCCGGGGCGGTTTCATCTTTTAGCTGCTGGAAACTAGCAATTTTATTCCGGAGGGCATTAGTTTTCCCAACCACAAATAATTTTAGTAAGAATGCGCTGGTGCATTTATCCCAAGAGTCTACAGCTTCGCGGTTAGCATAGAACCACTGTTTCTCCTTACCCAATAATGAGAATGGAAATAAACAAAGGCGAATAGCATTAATACTTACTCCGCGTATGGTGAAGGTGTAGCAGATCTCCAAGAAGTGTTGAAGATGTGTGTTTGCATCCTCGTGAGGCTTGCCACAGAATGGGCTAGCCTGAACCATGGTTATGAGGGTTGGCTTGAGCTCGAAGTTGCCATCTCCGACTAGTGGAGTTGGTCCAACATGCACGTTCTCGCTCGATAGAGCGGAGAACTCGCAGATCATCTTATTTGTCATCCTCGATGTAGATGTCGTGTCAACAACGGGAAGGACTGGGCTCCTCGGAATGAGTAGCTTCTGAGGAGGTACGACACGGGGTCGAACTTTCCTCACAAGTGACTCAGGATTTATCTTGATAATTTGACAGTAATTGGAAACCAGTCATGCACTGCTCTACTTCACACAAGACCAACGGAGAGAGCAAGGATAAACCCGCTTGAGTAGCGGTATACTCAACTATGATAGCTCGAGATAAGTGTTTAAAAGTAATCTAGCCAATTACTTCCCCGACAACAGCGCCAGAAATGCTTGTTGGCACTTCTTACGATCCAATTTCAGGAGTGTGATTCCTACTAATGGGGTAACGAGTGTTTCAGTGGTTTTTCTTATGGCTCAGTAAAATAAATGAATATTCTGTAAGCACACATAATTACCATTGTAGCACTTCACCAGGGAGTAATCCAATGTACCGTAATTTATATTTCCGCATGGAAGCTTATGACAAGAGTACTAGTAAACAAGTATTCGAGTCTATCAGAGAAGGGTACACTACTAACAAGACGGGGGATAACGGTATTGGATAAGAGTGGATATACCATGACACATAGCTCAAGGATGCTCGGAAAGGAAAGAGTTAGCTAGCTGGGAGGACAACGAGAATAGATTGAGGATTCCTGGGTACTTTATCTATCTGGGTCACTCGGGTTAAGAGATACAGGGGTTGAGAGAACAACACTAAGAGAGCCAAGATCAAGTCTATTGCATTAACATCGGGATAAAGTGCACGCGACTCACAGAAAAGGATGAGAAGGGGAGCCACTAACAGCCTCGGGGGGTTTCCTACAGGCCGAGACGAACGTGATGGACTACATAGACTGTATAGGGCTGTCACCACCTAGCGGCTACCACCTCCGCAGACTCGGTGGCAAACCAAGGTTACTGTCTAGTCTAGGAACCACTCCTACACTAGTCAACAACTACTTACTCTGCTAGCAGAAGCAAGCAACCCGTCAATACCCCAGTGACAATTCACCACAAGGATTGGGCAGGATCGAAGAACCAGCTAGAACAAAGGCTTAAGCAAGATCTAGAAGAACTATTGCCTCAACCAACTATAGTCTAGACATGAAATAATTGCAACTAGAACAAGTGACAAATGGAGCTCTTGGCTTGGTGTGCGTTTGATCCGGGGCTTGGACTATCCAATTTATAGTGGTTGATGGTGATTGAAGAGGAGTACCGGCCAAGAGAGCCAGGGGGCTCCCCCTGCTGATTCGGGCGAACTCCCCGGGTTCAGGCGAACCACAGGATGCACCACCTCAACTCCTTGACGCCTGGGATTGCTTCTAGGAGGCGGTGCTGTGTTGGGGGCAGTTCGGCCGAACTGCAACGGTTCAGCCGAACTAGGCTTCTGGCCCAGCAGCGCCCCCTACACCGCCTCTCCCTCCTAGACCTCTTGGGCTGTTCTTCTTTGGTGTACTTCATGTATTGTTGGCCCAGTGATGAGGTGACACTGGTCCACGTGGCATGCACGATCGTCGCTTGGTCACTGCTGATGTGGATGGCCTTCTGGTTGTGCTTCGCTTCATGTACAACTAAGGGGGGTAATCCAGTCGAACTGAGTCGTTCGGCCGAGTTGGTCAATTCTGACCCTTGTAGCACATATTTGTCGATATTGTACTTGCACAATGGACATACACCAAAACTCATGGAACTTTATTAGAAATAAACCTAAGTGCACGGAATGATATGCATAACCTATTTTATTCGCGGGAATTGGTGGTAAGAAAATGTGCCGTAACGACCGCCAACATCAATGACACTAAAGAGCTAGTCCAACATTGCGTCGGGTGCCAGTTCTTCAGAACAAAAAGCACCTGCCAGCCCAAGCACTTCAAACCATCCCACCATCCTGGCCCTTCGCGGTATGGGGCCTAGACAATGTGGGCCCGTTCAAGCCGGCCCCGAGTGGCTTCAAGCACATCCTAGTCACGGTGGACACGTTCACCAAGTGGATCGAGTACAAAGTGGTTACTGACACTAAGTCGGCAACAACGGCCGCCTTCATCAAGCAGCTAATGCACCGCTTCGGCGTGCCTAACCGTATCATCACCGACCTCAGCCCACAGTTCACAGGCCATGAGTTTTGGGACTTCTACCAAGACAACAACATTGACGTCTACTACTCCTCATCTGCCCACCCTCGCTGCAATAGGCAAGTCGAACGAGCCAACAACATGGTCATGGATGCTCTGAAGAAGGACATATACAACACACACAACCCACGCACAGGTCGGTGGGCCAAAGAAGTACCACACGTGGTATGGGATCTGCGGACTCAGAACAGCCGAGCCACAGGGTATACCCATTCTTCCTGGTCTACAGATCAGAAGCCGTTCTATCGGCCGACTTAGCCCATGGAGCCCCACACATCCAGTTCTACGAAGAGGGCAACGCCGAGTCAAGTCGGCAGATAGATATCAACGCTCTAGAGGAGCACAGGCTCTGGTTCTTAATCCAGCATACCCGCCATGAGCAACAAATTCACAGATACCATGACAAGAATATTAGAGAGCGTTCCCTCAACGTAGGCGATCTCTCCCTGCACTGGGTCATGTCTACAAAGGACCAACACAAGTTGTCGGTGCCTTGGGAAGGACCCTTCATCGTCAAAAAAGTCATCTCCTCTGGGACTTATCGCTTGGAATGGGCCAACGATGACCTAGTTCCAAATGTTTGGAACATCCAGCACCTCACTAAGTTTTACCCTTAGTCCAGACACCAGATATGTACCTTTCTCCTCTCGTCAATATTTAATAAAAGTGCTCTACCTCGTCCAATTTTCTGCATTTCTCTTATTTGAATTGTTATAAACCCACCTAACATATGCCAACCATGTGTTTGCTCCTACACAATGTTCATTTAAAACGACCAGCCCGACTCACTAAAACCAAAGTCTAAACATGTGTGATAGTACTCGACCTAGTACCCTACCTACGACCAAGCCTCCATGAGAGCATCATAGCATGTAGGCGCGCCACATCTCCGTGAGCTCCAGCCACTGTCCCGGTCGAGTACCTATGCACTATCATGACTGTGGCAAAATGCTGAGGGTTGATAAATCAACTTGATCAAACAAGAAAACATGAAGTTGACCTACTTATTACAATAAAGTTTAGACATTGTTCTTTTTTCCCTATACTACAGATCCTCCTAATGGTCCGGAAAGACTCCTTTGACAATTTCCTCAGCTAGACCAGCAAAGGACACGGACAGACCTCAAAGTTCTCCTCACTGCAGTCGGCGGTGAACCCTTCCCCAATGCAGTCCAATTGGATGTCAGGGTAGTGGGTCTTCACGATCGCCAGCAAGTCTCTCGCCACAATGACGGCCCTGGTCTTCATCTCATCTCGGGCCTGGCTAGGAGCCACCCGAGGTCTTTCCTCCAGCAACCCAGCAGGTGCGCTGGGTCCATGCGGGTCAAGAGCATTACAGGCGTACCATGCCACCTCCTGGAAGGCACCAATCTTCTTGGCGAACTCTGCCAGAGTCAAGGAAACATGGGATTCCATTATGCATTACCCAGCAATTAGACATGGCAGAAGATTCAATGACCATAGAAAATGGCTCACCTTCCATTGCGACCTGGTGGGCACCCTTTGCCCGGGTATACGCCTGACCGACATCCTCTAATTCCTTCAGCAGAAGCTCGACCTTCTTCTCCCACACCTCCTTCTCGCTGGCATGACCAAGAGTTATGGTGTCATGATCAACACAAATTGGATAGTAGAGGCGACGATGGACGATCCTAGGCTCACATTGCAAGGCGCATGGATGGTCGGCCACCTTCTATTGGTGGGGCGGTGGTCAGATTCTTCACCTCCACCTCCAAGGTCGCCACCCGGTCCTCAAAGACCTTCTTCTCCTTCCCGGCATCTGTATGCAAAAGGCAGCTAGTTGGATAACATACACAAGGCAGCGTTCAAAGGCAGCTTACCAGCGGTGATTTGCTCTAGGGCAGCCATGAGCTCCCAATTTAACTTGGTGGCCTTCTCCATGTCCGCCTCCTTCTGTGTGGTCACCTGTTTCACCTCCAAGGTTACCGTGCGTACGCGCTTCCAGAGCTCTAGATGTTCTTCGTGCTCCTCCTCTGCAACCTTCAACATCTTTGTACACTTTCGAGCGTTAGACATAAGAATCTGAAAAAGTAAGCAATGCTCGATGAAAGGCAAATCGACAAAAGGAATAACACTATCAACTTCATCACGCATACCTCAAGACTTCTGTGTACGACCTTCGTGGCATCATGCATCCTGTTGATGGCATTACGGTCCTCGTCATACGAGTACTCGAACTGCTCTGCAGGGCTTCGACCTGCACCCCTCCGGCAACTTATTCGACCTGCCGCCCAGGGTCAGGGAGGGCATCGTCCTCCAGCTTCAGCATTCCCTCGTCGTCGTCATCCAAGGTCGGGTCTCTCTAGAGCGCTTCCCCACTCCCCACGCTGGCAGCATCAGCAGGTGGGTCAACGGCGCCTAGCACCCTCGGAGCACTCGTTGTGGGGACAACAGCGGTCGACGGTGCCGAGCTTGGATCGACGCTGACAGTAACTGGCGGATCCTCTGGCAACACCACAACAAGTTGTGGCGAAGCACCGATAGCCCCAGTACTCGGCATCGCCACGTCTCCTGGCGCCGAGTCCTCGCCTGAGTGAGACTTTGGTGAGTCTGACTGCTGTAGCTCGGGCCCTTTGCCCGCTGGCCTACGTCACAATGCAACAAAAGAACTTCACGGAAAGGCACAACCAGCTATATAATCCAAAGATACACAAAACAAGTGTTACCTACTACTCCTGGTCGGCCTCCAATAGCTCATGCCCAGTCGATTGGTATTCTTATGACACAAATATAAATCCGCAAGCGCACAGATACCGATGTAGCATTTCACCCAGAAGTATTCTAAGGTATCGTATTTATTTCCTCAGGGAAGCATTGGATAAAGTGTATTGACTATTAGTAAGGATGTAACTTCTAATTAAAGTACCGGCTAACAAGGCAGGGGTAAAGGATATGGTAGGAGTGATATGCTTGACACACACAAGGAGAAATCCAAGATAGATAAAAGAGCGGCCTAGCTAGTGGGAGGACAACGAGACAGGAAAGGATTCCTATATACTTCCAATAATTTAGAGATATCTCCTGTAAAGGTTACGGCTAGATGAAGAATAGCATATATGGTTCTTTTCCTAGTTCTGTTGTCTTAGCGTCGGGATAAGGTGCACGCGACTCCCAGAAAGGGATGAGAAGGGGAGCCACTAACAGCCTCTCAGGTTCCTACAGGCTGAGACCGATGTGGTGGATTACGAAGGTTGTACAAGGCTGTCACCACCTAATGACTACCACACGTATGTTTGAATCAGGGGTAAACCAATGTTACTATCTAGACTATGTACCACACCTATGCTAGACAATAACTACTCACTCACCTAGAAAGAGCAACCTATCCTATCAATACCCCGGTGACAATTCACCGCAAGTATTGAGCAGAAACGAGTAACCAGCTAAGTCAATGAATTAGGAGAGAACTTCTATAACCAGACTACAACAGCTATAACCAAGGCTAGACATTCCACAATTATCCATGAAGTAAATGCAGAATAAATAACTCAAGGAAATGTGGAAGATAATATATTAAATACTCAGAGTCTTGCATAAATCAAAGGAAAAGATACAAGAGCTTTACCAGAACTCTAGGAGACGGCTCCGGAACCCTAAGCGAAGCTCGACCCTGACTCTACCTCCCAGCTAGACTAGGCTAACTCTACATCTTGAAAGGGAGTGATTGGAGACTTGCTCCCAAGTGGTGTGTGTTGAACCAGGACTTGAGTAGCTGTATTTATAGTTGGGGAAGGCGATTGTGGAGGAGTAACGGCCAAGGGAACCAGGGGGTCCCCCCTGGGATTCGGGCGAATCCTCTGGTTCGGCCGAACTAGGTCGGTTCGGCTGAACCCTTCGATGCACCGCGTTCCGCTCCTATGGTTCATATCTCATCCTGGAGGCGGTTTGGCATGTGGGGGCGGTTCAGCCGAACTGTGGATTCGGCCGAACCGGGCTTCCAGCCCAGGGGCGCCTCCCAGCACTGCCTCAAGTCCTGGGCCCTCATGGGTTGCTTGCATGTGGTGGTCTTCGTGTTAGTTCAGCCCAGAAGTGACGTGTTGATGGTCCAAGTGTCCTCCGATCGTGCTTCATATCGTGTACGGATAAGGGGGTAACCGGCCGAACGGAGTCGTTCGGCCGAATCGGTCATTTCCAACCCCTATAGCACGTATTTCTCGTTGTTGTACCTGCACAAGTGGAACACACCAAAACTCGTGGAACTTTATTAGAAATGAACCTAAGTGCATGGAATGTCACATATAACCTCTTTTATTCCCGAGTATTGGTGGTCGAAAACGTGCCGTAACGACCGCCAACAAGCTCCCAAGTCGAAGTATTTCTTCATCAAGCCGACCCGAAGGCTGAAGCCTACTCCACTAGTGACCCGAGTTGGGCTGTCGCAGTTCTTGCCCATACCGATGGCATTCACCCGGTATTGGCACCGCCATAGTTTGAAGTGGGGGGCAATCCCTAGATACGCCTCATAGAGATGGATAAAGAAGGAGACATCCAAGATAGAGCTTGGGTTGAGATGGGCAAACTGTAAACCATAGTAGTGGAAAGACCACGAAAGAAATCGCTGGTCGAAACTCCGAACCCACGCTCTACAAAGTGGGCAAAAACGGTGATCTCACCGGTGTTCTCGTAGGGGCGCTTCTCCTTCTCTGGAGCGCTCCACTCGCCATCGCCCTTCGAGGGCAGTACCACACGATTGGCCATGGCTTCGAGCTTGGCCTCAGTTATGCGCGACTTGCCCCAATGGGGCTCCTGCTCTGGTGCTAGCAGCGAAAAGTTGGCGATGGAGGTGGCCATGAGTCCAGCTTGACGAAAATGACAAAAGGAGGGGTGGATTTGCGCGGGAGTCAGCAACCATACCCACGAGGAGCGATCCAGATGGCTAACGGAGAAGAAGCGATGCTAGCTGGGAGAAATGGCAAAGCAGCGTGACTGTTACTGCGCGGAAGGTGGATTGTGGCGCAACGAGGAAGATGATGACTTCGACGTGGGGCGTGGCGTATTTATGACGCAACGGCGGCCTGACCTAACAACTTCAAAACTAACAAACGGAATCTGCGGTATTGGTGATTTGCGATCCATTGGATCCGAAACAAGCGGACATGACTTGTTTCCTTCCAAAAACTGGCACGTCCACGAAGACCAAGCCAGACCCTTCGCATGCTCGGGGGGCTCTGAGCGCCTTGATTTGGCTCATCGTGTCCACGAAGAGCAAGCCAGATCCCTTGCATGCTCGGGGGCTAGGCACCTTGATCCGACTCGGTGTGTCCATGAAGACCAAGCTAGATCCCTCGCATGCTCAGGGGCTGGGCGCCCTACTTGAACTCGGTGTGTCTACGAAGACCAAGCTAGGTTACTCGCATGCTCGGAGGCTGGGCGCCCTACTTGGACTTGGCATGTCCACGAAGACCAAGTTAGACCCTTCGCAGCCTCAGGGGCTGGGTGCCTTGATTGGACTCGGCGTGTCCACAAAGACCAAGCTAGATCCCTTGCATGCTTGGGGGCTGGGCGCCTTGATTGGACTCGACGTGTCCACGAAGACCAAGCCAGACCCTTCGCATGCTCAGGGGCGCCTTGATAGGGCTCGGCATGTCCACGAACACCAAGGCAGACCCTTTGCATGCTCGGGGGCTGCTCGCCCTACTCGGACTTGACGTGTCCACGAAGACCAAGCCAGATCCCTCGCATGCTTGGGGCTGGCTGCCTTGATCCGACTCGGTGTGTCCACGAAGACCAAGCCAGATCCCTCGCATGCTCAGGGGCATGGCGCCCTACTTGAACACGACGTGTCTACGAAGACCAAGCCAGGTCCTTCGCATGCTCGGGGGGCTGGGCGCCTTGATTGGGCTCGGTGTGTCCACGAAGACCAAGTCAGATCCTCGCGTGCTCGGGGGCTGGGCGCCTTGATTGGACTCGGCGTGACCACGAAGAGCAAGCCAGACCCTTAGCATGCTCGGGGGGCTGGGCACCTTGATGGGGCTCGGCGTGTCCACGAGGACCAAACTAGACCCTTCGCATGCTCGGGTGCTGGGTGCCTTGATCGGACTCGGCGTGTCCATGAAGACCAAGACAGACCCTTTGCATGCTCGGGGGCTGGGTGCCCTACTCGGACTCGGCATGTCCATGAAGACCAAGCCAGATCCCTCGCATGCTCGGGGGCTAGGCGCCTTGATCCGACTTGGCGTGTCCATGAAGACCAAGCCAGATCCCTCGTATGCTCGGGGACTAGACGCCCTACTCGGACTCAGCGTGTTCACCAAGACCAAGCCAGACCCCTCACATGCTCAGGGGCTGGGCTCCCTACTCGGACTTGCCGTGTACACAAGATAGGACAAACCCCTCGCACGCTCTGGGGCTGGGCGCCATACTGGGCACCTTGCCTCTTTCTCAAATGAACATGTTCGTAAAATGTATTTCTTGGCGAGTTTAAAAAGTTAAAGAACAGTTGCCCATGGGCCATTTCAAGGTATAAAGATATAAACTGTCTATTTGGCAGTTCAGGGGTATCTACAGTATGGTATTCAGCCCAAGGGAAATCAGACTAGTCTACACGGACTCCTCGCTAGTTTTCTTGTCGCATCATACCAACCGAAGACACTTACACGATAGAAATGGTTGAGCGGGGCTGCCTTGAGATTTCCTTGGGCAAAGAGGCTCGTCCTTGATCGCTGTGGGATGCCTCCGGCCTCCCGAAGTCGACCCTTGTCTCATCAACGAGAAGTTTGACTCTCCGCTACTCTCGCTCAACATCTGTTTCGCCGCTCGCTAGTTTTCTTCCGGCATGAATGGTGTGCGCCTTCGCGTGACACTCTTATGGCTTTGCTACTACTCGAGAACACATCAGGAGGACAAAATCTGAAGCTCCACATGTTGGCGACTTCGAATGTGTTGCTCAAGCAATCTAGGCATGGGCGTCTTACGGACTGGCTATTGTTGGTCTATGACTCACTACCAGCTGGAGTGTGGATGAGCATGTGCTCCGTCTTTTTCTATGCATTCATTGATTGCTCTTTGACCAGGCAGGCCTAGCATAGGCTTTTCTGCATCGTTATCTGGTGCTTGTTCATTCATGGGTGTTGATTGCTTTGGCCTTCTTTTTGGTGGCAGCATGCTCTCACCTACTTTTCCTGACAACATGTTGTCTGACCTCCTTATAAGTTTTGGTCTTTTCTTTGGTGATAACATGTTTTCACTTGTTTTATGACAATAAGTTGTTTGACTACTTTTTGGAGCCTTGGCTTGCTTATCCTAACCAACCCAACGCTTGGAGGCTACTCCATATGGAGTGCTCCTGATCGTCACCCTCTATCCAGTACTCATGAGCACTGGTTGACCCCTTCGTGATACTCGGCGTTGTGTTGGGACATTTTCTCTTTTGGAGCACCGCCCACCCTTTGTGTCGACCATTTGTTGAAGCACCTTTAGCCGACTATTTTGGCCTCGTTCCTTCATCAACAGTTCGCCACGCGTTTGAACGTTGCTCGGGAGGCTTGTGGGATATGTGTACCACTAGGCCCACTGTCAGAGGAGACTGACGTCAACCTGGGCCCACGTCTGACAAGATTGTGGGCCGACCCCCTAGGCGGCCCATAAGGAATCCCCGACTTGATGGACAAGTTTGGTGAAGACGCGGCAGGCGGTGCGACCAGATATCTCAGGATATCTTGTAGAAATCGATTAGGATATGTTGTAATTGTGATTCAGTAGGTTTAGATTCAAACCGACTTGTAAACCCTAGTTCGTTACCTATATAAGGCGGTCTAGGGCAACCCCATGAGGGTAATCAATCCCACACAACCATTGTAATCATAAGCTCGCCCTAGCTTCCTGAAGCTTTGAGTTCCATCAATACCAATCCACGAACCGACACACGACGTAGGGTATTATACCTCCGGATAGCCCGAACATGTCTAAATCAGTGCCTCATGTGTCACTATCAAGCTACTCGCTCGACGATCCCTCGCTTACAAATTAACCACTTAGGTACCTCAGATGGATTGTCAGTCCTGAGGTCCGATAGAGGTTGTTCCACTTCTCCTGCCACAACACTACATGCCGGCAGACGTGTGTCCGTCATGGCCAGGTGGTGCCTCTCCTGCTCGCCCTGCAAGGCGTCAGAAATACAAGCGGGGAGCAACGGCCAGTGGCGGCGGCGGCGCGATAGCAGCAAGCTCAACAAGCGGTGTTGAAGGCGCATCGATACGTGAGAGACGCGGCCAACGGCAGTGAAAGAGGGACATGCAAGCAATGCGCCTGATTTCTATGGGTAAGAAGATACAGTCAAGGACAAAAAGATAATCTTATCTGGTCAGGAAAGCGAAAAGAAATGGACAAACAAAAAAAATCACGTAAATTAGTGCAAAACACCTAAACTAAACTAGAACAATTCCAAATCACAGTGTCAAATAATAAAAGACACGTGAATCGAGTCTCGTGTTCTAAAAGATGCACGAATTGGGACACAAATTCTAAAAGGAAAAAGTCTAGATCACCTCCCTCACCTATGGGGGTTGGACTACGTAACCCCCAACCTATGAAATGGTCTATATCACCCCCTGATCTTTCTAAAATTGGTCAAATTACCCCTAAAGAAATTTTGAAAAATCATAGTAAATCATAGAAAAATCATAAAATGGAAAATCCAATTGTGTTGGAATTCAAATGAGTATATATACACAGTGAACATACAATATGATATGCTTTAGTACATTTTTTCTGTAGCTTTAGATCTATATTTTTCTTCATAGCTATAAAAAATGTACTGAAACATATCATATTATATGTTCAATAGGTAGATATACTCATTTGCAGTCCAACACAATTAAATTTTCCATTTTATGATTTCCCTGTGATTTACTATGATTTTTCAAAATTGCTTTAGGGGGTAATTTGACAGGTTCTGGAAAGTTCAGGGGTGATATAGACCGTTTCATAGTTTAGGGGGTTATGTAGTCCAACCCTCATAGGTGAGGGGGTGATATAGACTTTTTCCAATTCTAAAATTTGTAGTTGTTACCGCAACCAACATTCCCCAAGGCCTTATTTAGATCCCAAATCTACCACCCAAAGTTTACTATGTAAAAAGAAGATTTTCATCGCATCAAAATGTTATAGCATGCATTGAGTACTAAATGTAGATGAAAATAAAAACTAATTGCACAGTTTTATTGTACTCTACGAGACGAACATTTTGAGCCTAATTAATCAATTTTTGAATAATTTTTCACGCATACAAACAAAATAAGTGCTACAGTTACACGTAGTATTGTACTGTCCCGATTTTGGCTCCTCGGATCGAGAACATGGATGGAATCCAACATGGATGGAATGGTTCAGTTGAATGGCATGATCGTGGATGAAGTGGTACAATAAACAAGGGCCAACTCGTCCTTGCACTCTAAGGCCTTGTTTAGTTCCTAAATTTGGGACTCACAATTTGGGAGTACGGAATTCCATGCGCACTATAACATTTCGTTTGTATGTGTGAATAATTATCTAAAAATTGATTAATTAGGCTCAAAATGTTCGTCTCACATAGTATACCAAAACTATGTATTTAGTTTTTGATTTCATCCTACATACATGCTATGACATTTTGATACGATGAGAATCTTCTTTTTCGTAGTGAAGTGTAGAATTTGGAATCCAAACAATCCCAATGCACGGAAGGGAATTCCTTCCCAGGGACGACGACCGTCTGTGCGTCCGTCTAGTTTGCCGTCCGGGCGACGCAAAGCGACACATTCAAGCCGACGCGGCGACTCTCCCCATCCCCATGGTGACCTCTCGCCGCGCGTCGCCCCTCCCCTTCGCCGCCGTCACCCTCCTTGTGCTGCTCCTCGCAGTCGGCGGTGCGGCAGATGACGCCTCCAGCGACGACGACGCGGGGCCCCCGCGGACGCCCGGATGCTCCAACAAGTTCCAGCTGGTAACGGCCCGCTCCCCGTCCGTGCTTCCTAGATTTGCTCTACCTTTTCCTGATTATAATCAAGTCTCTGCTGGCAGTAGTTGGTTACGTTTTATAGGTTGCAGTTCGGTATGTGAGATCTGACTAGTGGTTTCATCTTGTTGAGGAGATTTATGGATCTACCTGCGTGAGTGGCTAATAGGATTTAGAAAGCATAATTGAGAACTGGATTGTGCTGTGGACGGTGCCCCAGAGAATGCAACCATGCTTTGTAGACTGTTTGGAATTCGGTGAAGCGAAATGAGCCATGTGGATTGATGTTGCTTGGGCTAAAAACTTCATGGCTTGACATGTGCATATATTTAACTAAATTGACATGTCTTATTCAGTTTTTAAATTTGTTTCCACTGTTCATTTTATAATGAGAAACTTGCTACATGCCATAGAAACATCTTACATACAACTTTACTTTATATAGTTCACTTTAAAAGTTTAGGATGCTCTCAAATCTACCATTAGGTCCATCAATCTCCATTTTTGGCAATAATGATCCCGATCTTTTCATTTCCCCTCAGATACCGAAAATTCCCTATTCTCTTTCTGATTCGTTTGCTTTACTACAGGTTAAGGTGAAGAATTGGGTTAATGGGACTGAAGGTGCAACTGTTGTTGGCCTAAGCGCAAGATTTGGAGCTCCCTTGCCTACAAATATGCATGAAGCACAAAAGTCATTTGTTGTCCTCGCAAATCCATTTGACTCTTGCTCCAATTTGACAACAAAGGTATGCTATTAGTATGCCCCAACTTTGACACCAATAGTAATAGACTCACAGACAGAATTATTTTATTTTCAGTGGATGTTCTAGCAGCATAATCCTAATAAAGAAAGCATTTTATGCTATCAGTATGCTCTAAGCTGATCCTTGTCACTGCAGTTAACAAATTCTGTTGCTTTAGCAACACGTGGGGAATGTACTTTCACAGCTAAAGCAAAGACTGCTCAGGCTGGTGGTGCAGTCGGTTTACTAGTTATCAATGACAATGAAGGTATACCAAGAACATTCCAAATATCCGTGCAATGTTATTTTGCAGAAAGTAATCGAGCTCGTATTTTTAGAGCTTTACAAGATGGTTTGCAGTGAGAATGATACTTCCATCAACGTGACAATACCTGTTGTCATGATACCACACTTAGCAGGAAAGAAGTTGAAGGATTTCCTGGATCATGGATCTAGTGGTAAGTTATTTGTAACTTATCCGTCCTTCTCCTGTAAAGTGCACCGTGATTAGTTTTTCCTTTACATCGTTCCAGTGGTGGTGTTTAGTTATTTCATATTTAAACAACTGATATGTGCTATTTCTACTGATTTCCATAAGAAATTGGCTTATGCATCAGATATATGGTGTTAACCGACAAAAGAAAAATAATGTTTCTTGAACTCATTGTGTGTCAGGAAAACTTGAGATACCCACTTAGGCCAGTCTCAGTGTACAATTTCATTGCATAGTTACCTAGACTAGAAACTAGGTAACCGAGCTAGATGAGTTTCATGGGGATGAAACACCTCTCACATAGTGATATGCCATGAAACTCTCCCTTCTCTCCTCTGACACATCAGCGAATTTAATGGCATGAAATTCTCTATGAAACCTCCACTGAGGTTGGTCTTAGTAATCACGTTATAAGGTGTTTTTGAGAGAAAAAAAATCATGTTGCAAGGCAGTACTCATGATGCAGCAAATTAAAATCTCATAATGCTCAGTGTTACAGAAACCATCTCTATTACATAAGATAGTTGTCTTTTTGTACTTTTATTATTGGTCTTGACCCTTGAGTGTTTGCTTGTCTGCAATCCTGCACTACAATCCTGCACTACGTTATTAAAAAGTCAATGTTATGAAAAGTGCTAGGGCCAATGGGGTGGCACCTAGCGCGTAGTTGCTTATTAAGTGGGGCTTTATGCTAGATGTCCCGGGCTGGGCAAGCCGTATATGTCCAGTCGGTCCTCACTTCCATTTTGATTTACTTTTCCACTGTTTTGGATCTTCCTGAAGGGAAACGAGGAGGCTATGCTAGCACATACAAAAACTCGTTTACCCTAAAACAAGAACAAAACAACAGTTATAGATCACGGATCATTACCACTAGACGCGCAGATACAGCGGAAGCCGTCTCGATGTAGACGAACGCGTCGAAGTGGTAGTGCCGTGCAGTTGCTCACATCCGTCTGGTCTTGCACGTGCGGTTCGTTCTTGTGCTCCAAGCGCAGCACATCCGAGGTATCCACACGTACGAGGATGGAACGTCAAACGTAGGTGTACCAGCACCTCACGAATGACCGTGATCTGCAGGATACAGATGGAGGAGTGGTACTGTTCATGCGTGTGCTGTAGCGCACGGCACTGTAGCGTGGACCGTAGCGCGCGGCACTGTAGCGTCGACAGTACTGTAGCACCTCTAATGGTTTTCTCCTTCCTCCACCTTGTATTTATAACGGTCACTAATGGGCCTTTCAACATTTGTGGCCCATCAAGACTCTGGTACCCTAATGGAACAAATCCATCAAAACCCATTAGCGGATCCAATCCGATTGGCTCTAGGGTATATATCCAATCCGAAATCATGTGTAAAATTTTATGTAGATGAATTTTCATATAAAAATCGTCTCAATCCGAGGTCGTATGCAAAAGTTATGGCTGTTTTACGAACAACCTGTTTTTCGCACGAAAGCCGGCCCGGTAGCAGATCCAATCTACACCGCCGTGCATCACCATGCGCGTGGCCATTGACCTAAGTTCGATACGACCAATCTAATTGATCTCCATCTCACCATGACTGGGTTTACATGTATCACTTAGCTCCGATGGCGGAATTCCGAGCGGTAGGAGCAATTCGTTACACGACCATCATAGCAAGTTCACGAACCGATCAGAGACTCATCTACAACCAAGCATATCTCTATATGCACACATCCGAACCTATAACGAGACAGCTATGGCTCTGATACCACTGAAGGGAAACGAGGAGGCTACGCTAGCACTTACAAAAACTCGTTTACCCTAACACAGGAACAACAACAGTTATACATCACGGATCGTTACCACTAGACGCGCAGATGCAGCGGAAGCCGTCTCGACGTAGACGAACGCGTCGAAGTGGCAGTGCCGTGAAGTTGCTCACGTCCGTCTGGTCCTGCACGTGCGGTTCGTCTTTGTGCTCCAAGCGCAGCACCTCTGAGGTATCCACACGTACGAGGATGGAACGCCAAACGTAGGTGTACTAGCACCTCACGAATGACCGCGGTCTGCAGGATATAGATGAAGGAGGGGGTACTGTTCATGTGATACTGTTCACACGTATACTGTAGCGGCGGCGGTGCTGTGTTTATAGCGGTCACTAATGGGCCTTTCAACATTTGCGGCCCATCAAGACTCTAGTACCTAATGGAACAAATCCATCAAAACCCATTAGCGGATCCAATCCGATTGGCTCTAGGGTATATATCCAACACTTACCCCATGGGTTCTAAGGGCAGTGGACAAAATTCGTGGAGTTTCTAGTGGTGAGGCAGAAAGGAAGCCAATGGGGGTAACTATTTGTTTGCATGGCCTAAGGTGAGTTGCCCTAAGGAGCTTGGGGGGAGGGGGGGGGGGGGGGGGCTTGGTGTACTGGACCTGCACCCGTTCAGTTGGGCCCTAAGGATCCGATGGATCTGGTTCAGCAAAACTGACACAAACAAGCCATGGGCACAATTTCAGGTTTCTGTACATAGATGTGCTCAGGCCTTTTTTACTTATGCTGTGGTCACAAAAGTTGGCAATGGAACCAAGACCAAATTTTGGACGGATAGATGGCTTCATTGCAAGTCGGTAGCGCTGCTAGCCCCTCAGCTGTTTGCATGTGCGTCTAAACGGCGGTCAGATAAGTGTACTGTCCAGGATAGCTTGTCTGCCTGTGGTTGCAAGACATTCAAGGACAACTTACAGTAAGGGTCCTGGCTGAATTCTTTATTATCTGGGACCTAGTTCAAGGGGTAATGCTTCATCCAGATGAAGAAAACAGCCACATATGGAGACTAGACTCTTCAGGGCAACCTCCAAATCAGCATACTCTGCTTTCTTTAATGGGTCTACACAGTTTGCACCGAACTACCTGATTTGGTGGTCTTAGGCGCCAAGGAAGTGCAAATTCTTCCTCCGGCTTGTAGCACATAATCGCTGCTGGACGGCAAATAGGCTTGCTAGGCGAGGTCTTCCGCACCCAGCACATTACCGCCCTAAGCTTCCCGCTACTGCTGGTGCTCCTGTTGCTGATCCCACAGATTTCCGCAGCCTCACTGGAGCTCTTCAGTACCTGACCTTCACTAGGCCTGACATTGCCTAGTTTGGCTGGTGCAGCAAGTTTGTGTTCATATGCATGATCCTCGAGAACCTCATTTTCTGCTTTGAAGTGCATTCTTCGGTACGTTCGGGGTACTCTTCACATGGGTCTGTTCTTGCGACCCTCCTCGCCGTCTGAGCTGGTTGTTTATTCTGGCGCCGATTGGGCTGGTTGTCCGGACACCCGCAAGTCTACTTCTGGTTTCGCCGTGTGTGTTGGTTACTTGTCTTTTGGTCTTCGAAGTGTCAGAACACTGTTTCCTGCTCTAGTGCAGAGGCAGAGTACCGGGCAGTCGTCAATGCTGTCGCTGAAGCCACTTGGTTATGCCAATTGCTGTTTGAACTTCATACTCCATTGCGTCGTGCCACTCTGGTTTATTGCGACAACATCAGCACTGTTTATATGTCCTCCAATCCTGTTCAGCACCAGCGAACCAAGCATGGCGAGATCGATCTTCATTTTGTCCGTGAACAGTCGCTCTTGGGGATGTTTGTGTTCTTCATGTTCCGACGTCCTCCGAGTACGTTGACATCTTAACCAAGGGTTTGCCTTCCTCTGTCTTCTCAGATTTCAGGACCAGTCTGAATGTCCGTGCACTCGACGTTCTGACTGCGGGGGGTGTTCGATGATAATTAGTGTTGTATACTCAGGTTTAGTTAGGCAGGCCCTTGTTCTGTGCGCATGGGCCTTACCGTCCTTGTTGGCCTTGATAGATTAGTATTAGGCAAGTCTCTCAGGCCGGTTCTGTTTCTATAAACCCTGCCCTCGAGTCCTTGGCCTATATATATATATATATATGCATGTACTCCCGTCCTAATCAATCAATCTACTATTCCATGCAATCTCTATTGCTTTCAAGAACGCCTGATTCCGGACAGCCAGCCCAGTCAGCATTGGAGTAAGCTGTCAAAGACTCAATAGGACTCGTGCCGAGATGAAGACCAGTTGACAACTTACGCTTCACATATCGCAAGATGTGTTTGATCAATGCAAGATGAGGCTCGTATGGATCATGTATGAAGAGGCACACTTGCTGAACTGCATAAGCCAGGTCCGGCCGGGTCAGAGTGAGATACTGCGGAGCCCTAGCAAGACTTCTATACTCAGATGAGCACCGTCTGTAGCTGAGTTGCCGTGGAGTGACACTTGGCCATGCCAGCACGCTGAAGAAGATCCAGCTTGTACAAGCGCTGCAACAGGAAGAGGCCGTCAGAGGAGCACGTGACGGAGATGCCAAGAAAGGGATGCAGGTCGCTGAGAATCGAGATCGGTCATGGCGAACTCAGAGTGGAGTCGCTCGATGATGTGCTGAAGCTGGGCTGGCTTCTGGCAAAGAGGGCAGTGTTGGTCGCCAGTGGCGACCTTGGCGGCGTTGTCGAGGCGGAGCTCCTTTAGGATGAGCATGTCACATGCCTTGGTGAAGATGGGTAGCGGCGTGGTGTTGGCGATGTCATCAGCAGTGTTGATGTAGTGCGCAGCAAGTTCAGGACAAGCTGATTGGGAGGAACAGAATAGTCGACATCGCACAGGGTATCCGGTGGTGGCCTTGAGGCGGTGATGGACTGGTTTGGCTGAGTCATCGTATGGAATTCGTGACTCAGGTATACAGCCCTATAGTCCTTGTTAGACTGGAAGATATCGCGGATGGCGTTCCATAGCGCTCCTGTGATCTGGTCGTCACCATCCATGGCCAGTTCGAGCACCTCGTCTTCAACAGATCCAAACAGCCAACTGCAAACGCAGCAGTCGGTTTGGATCCATGCTGGGTCGTCGGGGTTTGCCGTGGTGCTGTCGATGTGATGCATAAGGCCGAACTTGCCACACATGGATTTGAAGAACGATGACCACTTGGTGTAGTTAAGGTTCTTCAACTCCAAGGTGATAGGCACTTGAGACTTCAAGGACACAGCGGCATAAGGGTTGACGAATACCGGCGTGACGGAGTTGGAGGTGTTCGAGAGGGTTCCAGTTCCGATCATGGGGCTGGTCACCGCGCAGGAGGGGCTTGTCGTCGCCGAGGAGGAAGAGTTGGTTGACATGGTGCAACACTAGTAGGTGCTTTTGCACAGGAGGAGATGATCGTGGTCTGGAGAGAGGCAGCGGGATGGTGTGGGCGCGACCACAGGGATTCGCGGGGCGAGTTAGGGCAGTGGAAGGAGAGCAGGAGGTATCCGGACTCGTAATACCATGTCACCCTGACAGGGGGGGGGGTGGCCTTTTATATATATAGCCAATATGGCTTGGTATACAAGTCAAGCTATATACATATACATCTAATAGCTACTTTAGTGTATGCATAGTAATAACGAAAATTTTCTTTTCCTGCAGTTGAAGTACAGCTATATTCACCAAATCGACCAGTCGTGGACCTTTCAGCATGCTTCCTTTGGATAATAGCTGTAGGAACCATAGTCTGTGCTTCACTCTGGTCTGAATTTGTTGCATGTGAGCAGGTTGATGAGCGTTACAATCAGCTGACCCGAAAGGTTTGGACTTCCATACCTTGACTATGCTGACCCAAAGTGAATGGCCTTTCATGTTGTTTTTTTTTTATTTTTATATGCATGAACGAATTCCTGCCCATTTGCTTCAGTCACTCAACATTTATAAACTTAATTCAGAGGAGCATTAATACAATTTTGGGTGAAGTAATTGGAACTCAGTATTTCTTGAGTAGGTTCTAATGTTCTATACAAGGCACATTGTTGTGCTTCTAGCCAATGGATCATATCTAGGAAGAGAAATGAGTTAGCGAGGCATGCAATCTGGAACCTACATGTCATGGTTTAACTCTTGTGCTATCTTCTAGAAAATTTGGCCTGAACAATGGCATTATAATTCCCTATTACCTTGTTATGACTTCTGAAATTTGATTTGAAGTGCTTCACAAATTCTATCTTGTCAATCATTGTATGCCCTTTTCGCATGGACTTCTGCATTTTGCAGGTGAAAATACAAAAACATATCTTGTTAAAAACCATGTTTTTTCTGCCTCAAAATGTTCCTTATGTCTGTTTTTTCAAGTTTGTATCTAGTGTGTAGCTAAGAAGTCATTTGTCTAAGCAAGCACTGTATATGCTCCCTGATGACAAATTTATCCCTTTGGTGTTAAACAGGATGGACCTAATACCGGAA